>CM057454.1:754065000-756565000 GCA_016271365.2 Neoceratodus forsteri
TGATTAGTGTCATGGGCTATTTAACTTCCCCCTGGACAGTGACAGGAAATGGGCAGAAGGGACCTCAGTTTAACATCCCATCCTAAGGACAGCACCTCAACATTACAGCACCTCCCCCTGTACTGCATTACAGTGTTAGGGGTATTGCCCTCTAGTTCTTTGTATGGGGCTAAAACCTAAATCCCTCGGATCTTCCTGCCCCAGAGGGGAGGGTGCTACCTGTTGAGCCACTGACACTAAGAGTGCCTGTGGCTGTATAGTATAGGCGTGTCAGGGTGTATATAAAGAGTATCGGTGGTTCAGAAGGATATGAGGACCATTGCTCTAAAGACACCCCATTCTTTCTCCTGGAAAATTGATTCTGAATCTCTGCTGTGCTGCATGTTTAAATCTGTAGTCACAGAACAGGCAGCTCAGTCCTTGAGGTGCCCAGTGCACAAGTAAGACAACACTCTGCAGAAATGAAACTGTTAAAGTGCTAATAGTAGGTGAGGCGAGGGGAAATGTAGGAGTGGCAAGGAACAAAAATAAGCTGGAAGGGTCGAGAGATGGAAAGAACCACAGCTGAACCTAGGACAGATACATTCATAATGAAAATGAAGGGCATATAAGCATATGTTAAATACACAGGCATAGGCCTGTTTTCATTCTCCTGCTATCCTACTTTTCTCCACTTCTTACCTGATATTAGCCTTTAACAATTTCATACTTGAAATTAACGGAAGATGTAAGAATATATATCCTATATTGGTTTATTTGTATTAAGAACATTTTTTAGAAAGTGTATCGGGTCGACTTCGGGGGAATAAACTACTGGCCATCGCGCAAGACTACTGATAATTTGGTCGCCCACAGAACTTCATGGTGGCCTGCAAATGTTTTTCAAAATTTAAAGTGGAACACAAGATGTCAACGTCACGGGAGTGATGGAAGCCTTTATATTGGCCATTTATGCATTTAACCCACTTACAATGAGACCAATGCATTTGCAGTTTTCATTCTTATGTGACCAACTACACTTAACTGGAGCACTTGGGATGGCAGAAAGTGGTAGTAAAAGGGGTAAGACTGTATCCCTGAGATGAGGCAGCAAGTATTGTAAAGGGCTCAGACTAGCAGCCCTGAAATGTCCCAGTGTGGCAAAGTGAGATGAGTACTTAAGGAACTGACGGTGTAACAAACTGAACCCCTGGTTGGACTGTTCATTAGCTTAATTCAGACACTTTTTTTTTTTTTTTTTGCAGAAAGACATTTGAAAGAGGACACCATGATGTGTTCAGTGATTGTGCAATAGAACAGTTTTCAAAGCAGACTGGCTCTGTGATTTTATTTACAGTGTGACTTCACAAGCTAGTAGGCTTTTTAGTATTTTAAGTCAAAAGTAGAATAAGGAGTCTTTATTTTTTAAGATCCGACAGATGCAGCTTGAAGCAGCAAGCTATGTGCCAGCACCTGCCGCCACATTCACCAGACAAGAACAGACTGATGCTTTACTCTGACGTAGTACTTTTTTCATATTAAGTCAAAAGTAGAATGAGACTTGCATGCATTTTTTAAGTCAAGCTCTGCAGATGCAAATGCAGCAAGCTATGTGCCAGCCCCTGCCCCCACTTTCACCACAGACTTACTGAAAGTTGACTGCTGCTTGACTGACTAGTAGTAGACTTGCTTAGTCTTTTTAGATCAAAATCGAACAAGACTGATAATTTTTGTTTTAACCATGATCCAACAGATGCAAGTGCAGTAAGCTATGTACCAACCCTAGCCCACATTCACTTTACACATTGTTGCTTGGCTCACAGACTAAGTGTTGACTTTTCTATTTAATTAAAATTAAACTGAAGGAAACATTTCTCCTGGATTTTTCTTGTACTAGATTAAGTGTTGGAGGAGCAACATGGTGCTGGTCCTTGCCCCACCTTCACCACAGCCTGCTGCTTGACTCTCGACTGTTGGATTTTAAGAAAACGCTGCATACATTAAAAAGAAAATGTTACATTTTCAATCTGCTGATTAGCTGCAAAAGCCCTTCCGCCACGTTCTCCAGATACTCCTGTTTGCCTCTCAGACTTGCACACTTTTTAAAACGAAAGCAATACTTTGTAGGAGTTTTTAGTTTTAAAACAAGAAATGTAATTCTGTAGCTGCAGCCAAGAGTAGCAGCTCATGTACAGCCCCCTTCGCCACACCATGACCCAAGCTAGTTTCTGTGATTAATGCGCAGATCTTCAATATTTTCACCCTTTCCCAACTGAAAGCACAGTTAGAAAAATCTGTTCTTTCTCTATTTTCACTACTGAGTCAGACTGACTGATCAGTACACCCTCAGACTTCTCTCTCACAAGAACCCTCTCCCAAGTAGTACCACGACTGATCTGGTGGCAAAGATAGAAGGGGTCCGTACTTACAGCTCCATATGTGGAACATACATTGGCTCTCCAGATAAAGCACATCATGAAATGTCTTTCCACTGGACCTCCTTTTCTCGACGCACTGTTCTGACGAGTGGAGCACATTACCATTACGTGATGCAAGTGGAAGCCCTGAAACAGTCATGTGTTTTACAGTAACATGTCATGCAGGGCTCCCACTTGCATGTAAGCGTGCCACCTCTAGTGTTTCCTTCCTGAGCTGTGCACTTGCGGATGCTTATATGCGTGCATGCACATGACTGTTTCTTAAAGGTGCAGTACGAGTAAAAGTACATGCCGGGGAAAATAGTTTTGCTGGCATTCATTTAGTGGCCTGACTCCGTTTCTGGTGGCCTCAGGCCACAGCTAAAGTCGACCCCTGTGTAATTAGCGTGTATTTTAATGGTTTGCAGTAATAGGTTCTTATCCCTTGTGCAAAAAGGGACTTTGACTTACACCTATATTTTAATTAGTAAATAATGTGTATACAAAAATAAGGAGCCACTAGGTAGAGGGTCAACCTTAAAATGCTATTTAAAATGTGAAATGTTGGCATTTAGCCAGCAGTCATTTACTGCTGCTTTTCCTCTAAATAAAAGGTTACACAGGGAGATTTGCCTATGAGTATTCATAGAAACATAGAATTTGACAGCAGATAAGGACCGCTTGGCCCACCTAGTCTGCCCATTTCCCTACCTAACTAATAAGTTGCAGATCCTAGTTAACCAACAGCCTACTTACTTCCTCCCACCCCCACTAGAATTGCATTACATCTGTCCCATGCATTCTTGAATTCTCCACTGTTTCAGACTCTGACCTCCTCAGGAAGGCTGTCCATGCGTTTACAACCCTGTCTGTGAAGAAATAATTCTCACATTACCTCTGAGCCTTCCCCCCTCTATCTTTATATTGTGCTCCCTTGTTCTTGCACATCTTTTTCTGAAAGATGCTACCCTCTTGGACTTTGAGTCCCTTGAGGTATTTGAAAGTTTCTATCATGTCCCCCCTGTCCCTCGTTTCCTTGAGGCTATACATCTTAAGCTCCTTTAGTCTTTCTTCATATGTCTTCTGGTGCAGACCCTGCACCATTTTGGTTGCCCTCCTCTGAACAGCCTCCACCCTGTCTATATCTTTGCGGAGATGGGGTTTCCAGAACTGTACACAGTACTCCAGATGTGGTCTTGCCAACTGTCTATACAGAGGGCCAACTGGAAAGTGCAGGTGCATTACTGATTGGAGTTGCTGCATGTTTTAACACAGAAACTGTTTTGTTTATTAATGCTTTCTTGCACTAACGAGTCTTCACTCTCTGTAGGTTCCCCTATGAAAATGAAATACTGCATCTCATGAGCAGTCCTATCTGTTTAAAGCAGCAGTTCATGTTAAAAATGTTTTGGGTACTCCATTATGGACTCCTTTGCAGCCCCCCCACTGTTGATCCCTGTTCATTTTTGTTTACAAATCCGTTAATATGGTAGTTCTCCTTTGAATTTTCGTCACCATGTTAGAACTTGCCTTTTGTGGTCTGGAACTAGCCTTGATTTCCTCTAGTGGCCCATAGGGTCGAGAAGCAGTGTCTGCTGCATGTTAGTTCATTTCAGTTACGAGAAAACTGACATTGAACAGTGGTTCAGATGCAGTTGAGAATATAGACAGGAACCTTGCAGTTGCCATATTTAATGATGCACGCAATTAACTATTCTAATCTAGAAAGAATGACAAAGCCATTCCCAGCTGAGGGGGTGGAGGGTGAAAGGAGTCCTGCAGGACAGGAGAAAAAGGCTGATCTGTAATAGAACAAGGTATAGGTGTACACATTTTGTTGTAACATGAACCGATTCAAGATAAAGAAACAAGCAAAAAATAAATTATTTGCATAACATCTCATGGTCTGTTTGGTACCAGCCAGTTAACTGGGCCCTCCTTAAATTTTTAAATGGTGTCAGATGTACAGGGTAACATAGAAACATAGAAAGTGACAGCAAAAGTGAACCATACGGCCCATCTAGTCTGCCCTTTTTCCTACCCTCCTCAACTGCTATTCAGTGTTATGGTGCCCTTGTACCTATCCCAAGCATTTTTGAAAGTTCCCACTGTTTTCATCTCCACCACTCCCTGTGAAAGGCCGTTCCATGCATCTACCACCCTCTCTGTAAAGAACAACTTGGGTGTGTTGCCCTTGAATTTGCCCCCCTCCAGCCTCGTATCATGCCCCCTGGTTCTGGTGTGATTCTTTATCCGAAAACAGTCCTGAACCTGTACCTTGTTTATTCCATTTAGGAACTTGACAGAATAAACAAGGTACAGGTTCAGGACCTGCATCAAGGGCCAAGTCAACGTGTGTAGGAGGGGATCATTCTAAGTTGTTTTGGTACGGTCTGTACTTTGTTCTCCCTCTCTCTCTCCATTTCTAGTTAGCCTGTGAACTTGGACTTTATTTTTCTGGGATCTTTATTTCTGTTTCTCTGTTTGTGCTCTTTCATTAATTGTTTTGGCTGTCTCACTTCTGCCTTCCAGCTACTGTAAGTGTGAAACACTGCTGCCAACACTGAAGTGTAACTTTCCATGGGTACAAGTAGCGTTCTTGTATTTGCCACAGCTTACTCCATTTGAAAATGCTTGCATGGGGTGGGGGGGTGTTATGTTTTTTAACAGTGGGAGGGAGTGTTGCCTCACTACAAGAAACATAGAAGTTGACGGCAGATAAGGACCGCAAGGCCCATCCAGTCTGCCCATTTCTTTTTCTACCTTATAAATGTGCCATCGGTCTTTGCTCTGTCAGTGGCCTATCTATTCATAGTCATTTGTATTGCTCCCTTATGCCTATCCCATGCCTGTTTGAAGCCCTGCACTGTGTTCAAGCCACCACTTCTTGTGGTAAGCCATTCCATGCATCCACCACCCTTTCTGTGAAAAATAATTTCCTCACATTTCCCCTTAATCGGCCCCCCTCTAATCTCATGCTGTGACCTCTTGTCCTGCTATCTTTCTTATATTTAAACATGTTAGACTCTCTCACCTTGGAGTCGTTCTAAGATTGTGGTTTCACGAGGTATCAACAGTCTCAACTAATCCAGTTTTAACAGTAGCATTGCTTAGGACCTGCAGCATCTATTCTGGGGGGCAGTTTACCCTATTCAGAACCTTTGGAGGTGTTTGGGGTCACAGGGAAGTGCTTTAAGGGCTACATGTGACCCCTGACCATACAATGAGTATGCCTACAAAGACTATAGTATTTGAAAGTTTGTTCTTCCTCGCTAGTTGCGTATTGACTCGGAACAATGCTTGTGCAGCATACTGTTAGGATAGCTAAACTGGAAAAAAATGGCTAGATGCTATGCAGTTTGGCGATGCAAACATCCATTTAACCAATGGAACTTTGCCATCTTTTTGGGAAAGTTTTAAGACCTATCCGGTCTTAAAAGGAAAGTTCCAGTGCTCCCAAACGTATTTATTTTTTACTTATTGAGTCTTGGATTACAACACCTTTGAGCAGTACAACTCATTTACAAAGGTTCTACGTCAGTAGTACAAAAACAAAACAAGGTAAACAATGGATAAGTAAATAGCAGATATCAAGAATATACTTAAAAAAAAAAAAAAAAAAAATCAAAATAGCCCTGAATGTTGCTCAGTATAACAGTAGAGTGGGCTTAGAAGAGAGGCAGCCTGAGCGGCCTAGTCAAAATCTAGGAAAGAAAGTAATGGGGTGTAAGGTGGAGATGGGAGAAACAAGAGGGAGAAGGAGATGAGTTATACAGGATGTGGAGAAGGGAGGGCGGAGTTGCAAAGGAGGTAATGGGGATAGAGAGAGGAGAGGATGGGGAGATGGAGGGAAATGGGGTGAGTGCAGAGTGAAGGGGGGGGGAGTGCTGGTGAAGTGAGGGGGAGGAAGACAGATTAATATAAGGAGAAAAGGTGGTGTTTAATCAGAGAGGGGGAAGCCTAGCAGGCCTTGTTGAAAACTCAGAGTAATATGGGTGGGAGAGAGGCAAGAGAAACGTAGGGAGGAGGAGGGAAAGAAGTTGCGAAAGAGGTGGCATGAGATAAGAGAATAGGTGGAGGGTGGAAGAGGGAAGGTGAGGAGTAGCAAGGGAAGAACTTGAAGATATGTGAGCAGAGAAGAATCAGGGGTGAGGGGTGGAGGGGAAAAGGCTGGAGGGTAGGATCGAAATGAAGTGCCAAGAGTTAAAAGTGCTAAAAGGTATAAGTACAATGATAACCTAAGCAGAAGGCTGCTCAGGACGGCTGTCACATAAACAGTTTGCTAATGGATGTTGTCAGAGTTTGTGTTTGAAAGGGCTGAGTTTTGACTCTGCAGAGATGTCCCTATCCAGGGAGTTGAGCCAGAGAGGGGCTCTGTAAGCAAAAGACCTCTGACCTAAGGTGGTGTGGCATCTGAGAACAGTAAAGACCCGAGTTGCCAAGCTGCAAGTATGTTGGGTGCTGTGACAAGGGCTAAGAAGCTGTTGGACCCCAGGGGGTAACAAACCAAGGTGTGCCGCCTTGGCAAGTAAGCAGGTTTGATATTGGATCCGGCTGAATAATTGAAGCCACCCAGTCTGAGCATGTCGTGTGAGAGAGAGTGTGTGTGTGTGTGTGTGGCGGGCAACCTCTGTAAGGAGTCTGCATGCTTTCAGAGCAACCGTGATCCTGTGAAGGGATGTAGCAGAGGCAGAGCCATGAACAACCAGCCCATAATCGATGATGGTAATGACAGAGCTGAAAATTGCTGCTACTAGTGCCTCGGGAGTGAGGCTATGCTTGTGCCTGTGGAGTAGGCCAATCCTTATGTTGACAGCTCGAGCTACATTATCAATGTGTTGCGAGTAGGTGAACGAGCTATCAACAGTGACCCCTAGATATTTGAAGGAGTGGATCTGTTCAGTTGGGGTGCCAATGCAGTCTCCTCCCCACCTAAGGGAAAAAAAAAAAACTTTTTTTTTTTTGATTACAATCAGCTTTTATCTTTACCAAGACAGGATATGTAGATCTCTCAAGCAGAGAGAGATGGAGCTTCGGCCCGCCCTCTCCTGAAGCTCCACCTCAGGGTCCCTGATACAATAATATAATTAATACACATGTCTGAGGACATACTCTTTCCTCAAACAGTTCAATTAATCAAAACCCTGAGGTCTACTCCTGTCTATATGGTTATATCTGCACCAAAACGAGACATGAAGTCTGCATTGCTATTGGCTGTCCCAGATCTGTGCTTCACAGTGAAGTTGTATGGCTGTAGGGTTAAATACCAATGCATAATCCTTGGATTGTTGTCTTTCATATTCTGAATCCAACAAAGAGGATTATGGTCAGTCCAGACTTCAAAGTTATTTCTCCATAGATAGTATCGCAAAGTTTCTGTTGCCCATTTTAAGTGCCAAGCATTCCTTTTCTATGGTGGAATATTTAGTTTCCCTGGCATGAAGCTTTCTGCTTATATATAGTATAGGATGCTCTTCTCCTTCCTGGATTTGGGATAATACTGCTCCAATACCTACATTTGATGCATCTGTTTGGACAATAAAAGGCTTTGAAAAATCAGGACTCTTTAGTACTGGAGCTGAACAAAGGGCAGCCTTTATCGCACAAAAGGACTCCTCGCACTCTGTAGTCCAGATTACTTGGGTAGGTTTATTCTTTCTTGTTAACTCAATTAATGGACTGGCTAAGGTAGCGAACTGGGGCACAAAGCGTCTATAATAACCTGCTAGACCCAGAAAAAGAGCATTACATGTTTCTTTGTGACGGGCGGGGACTCTTGGCTACTGCATCTACCTTCCCACCTCTGGTTTTACCTGCCCTTCACCTATTAAAATCCTAAATAACGTGCTTCCTTCATAGCAAGGGAGCATTTAGTAAGTTAACAGTAAAGGCCGGCCTGTGTAATGGTGTCTAATACTTTGTTGGGTGTTGGGCGTGGTCTTCCCATGAAGAGCTAAAGACAATCAATCATCAAGATAAGCTGCACTATATCCCAGAAGAGGTCTCAGTAACTTATCCATCAATCTTTGGAATGTGGGGGTGCACCATGAAGTCCAAAGGGCATCATGGTGAATTGAAAAAGATCCCAAAGGGGTGCTAAAGGCCGTCTTTTCTCTGGCTGTCTCATCAAGCGGAATCTGCCAGTACCCTTTTGTTAAATCAAGAGTACTGACATATTGGGCTTGCCGAGTTGGTCAATGTCATCCACCAAGGCATAGGATACCCATCAAATTTAGATATCGCATTCAACTTACGAAAATCTAAACATATTCGGACTCCGCCTCCTTCTTTGGGACTATCACCATTGGGAAACCCCATTCACTGTTGGCCTCTTCAATGACACCCATTTCTCTCATTTTCTTTATTTTATGACTTCAGGTTTTATCTTTTCTGGGATCGATAAGGTTTACCCAGATGGGTGTTGTTTGGGATACCTGTATCTGATGAGAGATCACAGTAGTTTTTCCTGGCATGGTTGTGAATGTAGAAGAAACTGGTTTATAGTCTGAGCCCTCTCACATAACTTTGGCAAATTGGGGCAATATACAATGGCTGTGAACATTGAAGGGCATGATGTGACTGCTTTAATCGATTCTGGGAGCAAGCAAACTCTGGCACATGCTGATGTACTCTGTGGGGCATCTCAGACACTAAGTGATGAAAAACGGGGTTACCTGTGTACATGGGGACACTCACTTCTACCCTTTGCAAGAAGCAACTATTACTGTTCAAGGTACTGTTCATCATATGAAGGTGGAGTAGTGCCAAAATTACCAGTCCCTGTTATTTTGGGTCATGACTTTCCTACTTTTGGTGATTTGCTCACTGCCTCCTCATCAGTTTGTGCTGTGACCACTCTAGCTCCGGCTCGACAAGAAAGAACTGTTGCAGAACTATTTCCTTTTGATGACACATTATTCGAAGCACCTGGGAAAACCACAAAGTCAAAAAGTCAGAGAAGACTTGATAAACTTAACTGGACTAAGAAAAAGGACTTAAGTGTTGTTGATGATGTGGTGCGTAGAGCTACTGTTAGTCATTTGCTGAGGATCAAAAGGAGGATGCCACACTAACGCCTGTGTTTCCTCAGGTTGTTCCTGAGGAGGTAGAAGGTACGCCTCCTATGTACAGGGTTCAACAGGGAAAACTATATAGAATATGTATAAATCCCAAAACAGGAGAGAGTATGGATCAGTTGGTGGTCCCTAGCCAATACAGGGAGCAGTTGATATTTTGCACATGATGTGCCCTGTGAAGTCACATGAGTAGGGATAGGACCCTACAGAGGCTGTTATACAGATTCTTCTGGCCTGGTATTCATGACCAGGTAGCAGAATACTGTAAAAGCTGTGACAAGTGTCAAAAGACAGCCCCTACCAGTGATGAGCAAGGGTTTGGACTTGTGTTTCTTATGGGCATTGTTGAAAGCATCACTTTGGTCTTTTTATAGTTTAGCACCAGTTTGAGTGCTGAACCACTTTCTCACTTCTGAGAAACTGTATTGAAGGTTATCCGGAGGCTCTTAGGGTCAGGGTTACTAGAGTGAGATCACAGCATCATGTGCATAAAGCAGAATCTGTTCATGACAGGCTCGTGGGAGGTTATTCAAGTAGATGCTGAAGAGAAGGGGCCCCAGTATAGATCCCTGAGGCACTCCAAAACGGGCTGGCTTCCTTTTAGAGGACATTGGTTATCTTAACCTGCGAAGGTCTTCTAAGTAACTTTTGAACCAGCTGACAGCAACATTAGGCACCCCTTGCAAGCGATAATTGCCCAGGTAGCAGTGAGTGGTTCACAGTATCAAAGGCCTTCGTCAGGTCGATTAAAGGCAGCCCCTACTAGATGGCCTTGGTAGTGCGTTATGTACGAAACCAGTGAATTCTAACAATGCAGTGCTAGTACTATGACCTTTACGAAAGCCATGGTGCCGGGGACATTGGATATTGTATTTGTCCAGGTATTCCACAAGCTAATCTGCAATTATACGCTCTAATGCTTTGATAGAGGAGGTAGAATGGAGATTGGCCTGTAGTTTGTGTGCTGTACCCTATCTCCATCTTTGTGCTTCAGGTTACTAGGGCATGTTTTAATTTTTGGAGGAATTTCCCAAGCTTCAGAGAAAGGTTCTGAATCTTGGTAAGAGGTAAGAGTTTCCTTGAGGGTGAGGGCAAGAAATTTGAGATCTAGATCGTCACCACTGAATCTTGCTTACCAAGTACTTTGCATATGTACTTTCTAGCCTCATGCTTGGTAATCTCTTTGAAGTAAAGGGGGAAGCCTGCTGCTGAGCATCACAGACGGGGAGGGGCAGAGACCATGAAAAAATCAGGGGACACTGCTGAGGTCTCTAAAGGCAGCGTTAAAAATACTGGCTATGGCCATTGGGTCAAAAGTTGGGCTTCCATCAATGTTAAGCATGGTGGGTACTCTCTTGAGGTCTTTGCCAGTGACATCCTTTTGTTGCTTCAGAAATGTTTACTGTCACACGAGTTGGAATGAGCCTCCCTCAGGTATTGATGTTTTGCAAAACAGATTGCTCTGGTACACAAACTTCTGGATTTTTATAAGCCTGTATATCTGCTTGCTTTCCAGTGGCGTTGGCCCGGTGCCAGAGGTGGTCCCTAGTCTTCATAAGGCCCAGTAGTTCAGGTGTTTTCCAAGGTTTGCACACCCCCTTAACTTTCCGCATTTTTGGGGATTGTGGATATCACATGCAGCATTAAAGCGGTTGATGAAGAAATAAAGTGCCTCATCACTGTCATTGGTAGAGTCCAGAGGTGACAAATCCTGGCTTCAAGGTGTGTGATCTGAGTGGTTCTAGGTGTCCTGGAGTTAGGACCCTTCTGAAAATAATCTTAGGTGGAGATTCGCTGAACTTGGACAAACTACAAAGTATAGGGGAGTGGTCGCTTAGGGTGTCTGGGAGTAGACACATTTGTGATTTGTTTTGGGTGACTAGACAGAACCCAATCCAGTAAGGTACTTGATCCAGTTCTGTAGTTAATTCTGGTCGGGGTGTTAACTAGCTGGGTAAGGTGCAAGGCGGAGATGGCATCCTTAATGTGTCCAATGTCAGATGGGAGCCAGTTTACATTGAAATCACCCAGTATTATGGTTTCAGTGTTCCGAGGCACACACTGAATATATTCCATGAAGTTATGAATGCCAGAGGCAGATTCTTTGGGTGGTATGTAAGCAGGTAGCACAGTTAATGATAGAGGAGCTAGATCTGATATTTCCTGTACTCCATGACAATTTTCATGTGTTTTTTCTTAATAGATTACATGATTTTATGGAAGCTTGAATTGCCCTCTTTTCCTGTATAACCAATGCAATTCTGTGGAACAGTTTCACTGTAAATGGCTCAATTTCCCTGTAAAATACAAGAATCTCTCTAGATCTGGGAGCCCTGAAGTCCCCTCAACAGATTTTCTGTATACCTGTGTAGTTTGTATGCATGAACAATGATTCCCTTAATTGCATCCCCCCTAATTTCATCCTAAATTAAATATAAATGAGGTTGCTTCACCTGTTTTGCCCTGGTGTGAAAACCTACTTGCCTCTATTGCAAAGGTGATGACCCCACTCATGCAAGGCATCATGGGAGTTTCATGCATACATGCACAAGCCAGCAGAAGGTACACTCTCTCAGTTGTTACATGTCTTGTGAAGTACCTGTATTCTCTGACAGCATTTTTTTCTGACTCTGATAAACTTTAAACTATAGAAAGCAGCAGGGCACTTACTATGCCTTTTAAAAGCTTCATGGCCAGCATAAGACAAGAACATAGAGATTGCACAGGACAGCACACAGCACTGATTAAATATAGAATAAAGTATGGGTCGGTGTGTAACAAGAAGTTTACACACACCCGAGGGGTTAGATGCTACATAAACCCTGAGAGCGAAGCTCAAGGGGTTTATGAATAGCGTCTAACCCCAAGGGTGTATGTAAACTTTGGGTTTACGCACACCGACCCATATTTTATTTTATATAGTTACTGGGTTTCCCTTTTTTGCCTCAGCAATAAAATAAAAAGTTGCTGTGCGGCTGCTGGTTGTTATATCGGGCAGTGACAGTAGCCCTTCAGTATTTATTTAAAAGTTTATTTTGTGGGCTGTCTAAAGTTCTGTCGTTGTGGTACATTTTGGTTTCTTTGAAATTAATTACCACAGAGTCAGAGTGGCGGTTCAGTTCGAGAGGAAAACAGAAAGCAGTCGAGAAGCAAGGAACTCTGGCAGGCACATGCGTAGAGTGAGGGTCTCATTGGTCAGAATATAACATGTGACCATGCATGGAATCTCTTTTATGCACAGTCATCCTGGTCCTAAACCACATCACACAATGAGCAAATCACTTCTCCTCCAACCAGAACCATCTATCAGTTCTCCTACAACCAGAATTGATCTTGCATCACAAACATGGGTGCTACCTTTACATTTAAAAAAAAAAAAACTTCAACAGGGCCCTAAAAATAAAACTACCTTAAATAAAAAAATAAAACAAATTAAATGTTTCCCTGATCATCATACTTTCCTTACACATATAAACAAATTAGAAACATTAAGTATTGCTTATAGTTTTCATTACAACTGTATCTTTGCTGACCGTGAAAACCCTGACAGTGAGATAATTGTCTCTGGCTGTAGAAAAGGCCTTTGGGTGTGTGTGTGTGTGTGTGTGTGTGTGTGTGTGTATGTATGTGTGTATGTGTATGTGTATGTGTATGTGATATATATATATATATATATATATATATATATATATATATATATATATATATATATGTGTGTGTGTATATATGTATATATAGTCTGTTGGGAGAGGAACATTCTGCCAGTGGAACTGAGCAGAATTTTGAATCGATGTATTCCATGGTAAACATTCCATATCTTGAATCTTAATGCCAGCAAAGGACAAACTTTGTCCAGCAGTAATACAGTGGCATCAGTGACTTCATTTGCAGTGTATGGAAGGACTCTTATCATAAATGCACACATGGAAATCTACTGTTTCCACATAAAAACATGCTTTTCCCAACTGTAAATAGTTAAAAAATAAATAAAAATAATGTATAAGCTCGATAAGACCACTGGGGTGTGCATGGAACATATTTTACTGCACTTACGGGAATGAAGGCACTCTGCCTGTGGCCTCATGCTCACTACCCCGGCGTGCGGTAAAATCTATTCGACGCACACCATCACATTGTAGTTGCTTACGTAAATCATGATGAAATTGGGAGGGTGCAACAAAGGCAGTCCTTCATGCCTGAAACTACAAGTGTAAACCGAGTATGAGGTAGAAGGACTTTCCCTTTAACATGATGAATAAAGTGCCAAACAACTGTATTAAATTACAGGGCCTCGACAAAACCAAAAATGATCACAATGCTGTTAATCAGGCACACAGTTCACTGTATCAATATTGGGAAGATGCCAGACTTTTTTTTTTTTTTTTTCAAGCCAGTTTTTATTGTTTGAAGTTTGATGCTACTACGGGCTACCTTCAAGAGGAGGTCTGAAGTTAGTTTAAATCCTTTTAAAACAATCTGCTGAAAATTTGTCCCTGGAAGCAAAATGCATGTACAGTGCTGGGTATTTGTTGTTCTGGCAAAACAAGAAATGGTTAAACAGAAAAGATATCTGGGAATATTGTATTTATAAGATGGCTGTTTTATAATCGTTTTGTAATGGCCTGTATTGTACAGTGCAAGCCTTTTTTGGATAATGTACTTGGTAGGACCAACATGCAGTGGTTCCATTATTTTCTCAGATAGCTTTATCTGCTTCTCTGTAATCATTACTCACAGCCAGATACTGTTCAAATGATGCTGCTAGTGGACAGTGATTCTGTTTGTGTGGATTTATTTTGCTTGCTGTTAGGCTGTCACTGCTGTACCATACAACTCATTGCTACCACTAACCACGTCAGAGAGTCTGTGTATTTTACAGGGGACACAAACTTAAGAAATTACCACCACCTCTGAGGAAAACATTAAAACATTTATTATTTAGAAATATTTCCCTTTCCTTTGTACTTCACTGTTAAGGAATGTTGCATAAACACTTAAACACTGGATCATTGTTTCTTAAAGTAATCCACTCCCCAGAATCCCACACTGAGGGCATAGCACATAGTGGAATTGAAACACGACTTTTGGGGAGGGAGCAGTTCACTGGGTCTTTGCACCCAACCCCTGCCTGCTGGTTCATGAGTGAAATTTTTTGACTGTTTACCCAGAAAACAATCCATCTGAGATGTGACACCTTGTTTCAGTTGGGGTCCTGCTTCTACTCATTTCCACAGCTGGGTTGACTTGGAGCACTAGGAGGTCACGTGAACTGCCGAAGTCACGCAGGAAGAATTTGGCTGCAGTGAGGTTTGAACCTGTGATCTCCTGGTTCCCAATCTGGTGTTCTGACCACTGGACCACACTGCCTCTAGCACACTGTCATTGGTGTCCACTGTCAAGGCAGCCACTTGCCTGTCCTTTCAGATGAAAGGGTACAGCCACAGCCCTACTAGGGTAGGGATGAGGTGAACCACTTACAGGGGTGGGTGGGAATAAAAAAAATTAATAGACAACTTATCCGCTCTTAGTACTTATTCCCCCAGCTGAAGTTATAGTCAGCCTGTGACATCATTCTTTTTGTTGTAACCAGTTGGCTGTCTCATAGCAGAAGGTATAAATTTCCAATATCGTTTATTTTGGTTTTGGCTTTATAGCCAATTACCTTAATGGCATTAGTTCTTTGGTGCATAATAAAATTTAGACTCCCAGTTTGGGAGGGATGGGATGTAATTCAGGTTGAACAGAAGGCCAGCTGATCCCTTCTGCCTCCTGTCCTCTAGCCCCCATGCCAAGACAGAATTCTAACCAGGGAGAGCATTTGGGAGCCTACCATTGTGGTTACAGGGAGTAATTTTCTAAATGTTTTTAGAGTATTACGGCATCCTTTGATCTAAATGAAAGCCACCACTCAACTTATAAGGGCCCTATTAGTTGAGCGGTGGATTTCAGTTAGATCAAAGGATGCTGTAACACATTGAAACAATTTGGAAAATTACCCCCCATAGACTACAGTGGGGAACACCCCCACGCACTCTCTGGTTAGACGTCACAAAATGTTTGGGCAGCCGGCCAAGTGGAGTGGAGGGCTGCCTTGCTTCCTGCTAGACCGGCGACCTGTGTTTACAGTACAAGTGGGTCATATAGGGTCGGCCAGGAAGGGAAAGGATCTAGCGTCCAGGGGACAGCTCTCCTTTCCTGGGGAGGGTGGGAAACTGAGACCAGCACCTGCCTGACACCTAGTGGAGGCTGGGTGTTGGCACGCCATGTCCTGTACTGTGGGGCCTGGAGACAGAGCAGCTGACCAGTGTGCCGCATACAGAAGTGCGCACAGCTCTGCCATTGTTGGCATTGTACACCACCCTCCACAGAATAATAGAAACTGTTCTCGGTCAAGCTGGATGAAGGCCATCCTCCATAGGCATTGCCTCCGAGAAGGCACCTCCCTGAAACTGGATCCGGACCTGGTGGGTAGAGAAGGGGCTTCCTGCCATCCTGTCACGGAGGGCGAGTCTGAAGGTCGGGGGACAGGGCTGGGAGGACGGCAGGAATGTGGGCTAACCAGGGCAGGGGAGAAAAAGTAATTTAAAAAAATTAAAAATAAAATGTCTGAGCACGTGGGCGGAGCTGGAGGGCTGGGAAGTGGAAGGGATGTGCTGGCCATCGGTTTGGCCTAAAATTATGATCCCTTCACTCCTGAATTGGGGCATTTGAAGAATTCTCAGTTATGCACCAATGTACTATTGCTGCAATAAGGTAACTATAAAGCTCAAAACGAAAACTTAGAAATTTCCTTTATATGAACATATGAAATTGCCATCAGAAAAAGGCTCACAGGTTTGTCAAGTCTGCCTGGTTGTGCAGCTCTGTTTATTATCACTGCAGGTGCACCACCCAATCCACTCTCTCCTTCCCTCTCGGTCATCTCCCCCAAATTGTGTTCTTGTCTGTATTAACTCTGCCCTGACTCTGTCCCAACCTCGCTTAAAGCTATCTACTATTCTCAGTTCGATCAACTCCTCCGGCAGTGCGTTCCATCCTGCCACCACTCTCTCTGTGAAGTAATGCCTCCTCATTTCCCTCCTGAACTTCCCCCTTCCAGCTTCAGATTGTGCCCCCTAGTGACCCTACCCCTCCCCCTTAAGCGGAACAATCCTCTCTCTCTGACTTTATTTCTTTCAAGTACTTGATGACCTCCACCTTTCTAGAGGCGATTCCTTTGACAATGCACCCCAGCATCCAATTTGCCCTTGCTGCCACCCTCCTACACTGTGCTGATACCTTTATGTCCCCTGTGACTAGTATTCCAGGTCCCTTTCCTCTTCTGAAGCTGCTGCCTGCACTCCCCCCAGCCAATAGCTAGTCCTGGAATTTCTGGCTCTGAGGTGCATGACCTTGCACTTCTTAGTGTTAAACCCCAATTGCCACTTCTTTGACCAGTGTGTGAGTTTAGCTAGAGCCTCCCTGAGTGCCTGCCTCCCATCCTCACTGTCCACTTTTGCACAAATCTTAGTGTCATCGGCGAACAGGTTGATCTTACTCTTGACCCCCTCTGCAATGTCTCCATTGAAGACATTGAACAAAACAAGGCCCAGCACCAAACCCTGCGGTACCCCACCAGTTACTGACCTTGGCTTAGATGTCTCCTCCCTTACAACTCTCCCCTGTCTGCCCTGCAACCAGCTGTCAACCCACCCCACCAGTTTTATCCCTGCCCTTCAGTTTGCTCAGTAACCTCCCGTTCTGCACAGTCGAAAGCCTTGCTGAAATCCAGATACAGGACATCCACAGCGTGGCCTACGTCAACCACCCTAGTGACCCAGTCAAAGTAGATTAGGTTAGTCCGGCATGATCTTCCCGAGACAAATCCATGCTGTCTCTTGTCCTATAGACCATTACTGTCGAGAGAGGTTATCAACCGCTCCTTCAGAATGGTCTCCATCAGCTTCCCCACTATAGAAGTCCAGTTCTCCGGTCTGTAATTGCTCGGTTTGTCCTTGTGTCCACTCTTATGGAGGGGCACCGTGAAGCTATTCTCCAGTCTCTGGGTACATTCCCTGTCTCCAAGGAGGTGTTGAACAGGTCTGTTAGAGGGCTTGCCAACACCTCTGTTAGTTCCTTCAGGACCCATGGGTGTGCACTGTCCGGTCCCGGTGCCTTGTCCACCTGCAAGGCTTTTAAGGCCCTTCAGAACTCTGTCCTCTTGGATGACCCCATTTGTTATCTCTGCCCCCTCCACCCTCGCCCCCTTTCCCTTGTGGTATTGGACCATCCCTTTCTTTCGTGAATACCGAACAGAAGCTTGTAAGTATACAGGAGATGCTGGATCTCAAATGTACCTGCTTTGATGCTAATATTCTTAAGAATGAGTAAAAGGAAACTGCATATATATATGACAAAGCACCTCGGTGCGCAAACACTGAGGCAAGTTTTACCCTGTGTGGGCATGTGTGATTCTGTATTTTCTTGAAACTTGGCTTCCCAGCCAAATGCCCTTTGGGGTAAGGTAACCCTTGCCTCAGTGTTTACGCACTGAGGTTCTTTGTCTTTTAAATAGTTTTTTATTTTAATGGGTTCACCACAGCATAACCCAGACAGACCGTCTTAGGGTAGCTGGTTCATTCCACTGGGGTGTCAAACAGACAAGGCACACTGAGTCCTGGTAGGATGAAACACATGTCTGTCTTCTGTTAGCACCTTTTGCAAACTGTGTGAGAGGTCTTTCGGCACCATGCAATTTTGCTTAAAGTTGAACCAGCATAACATTCTGTGGTGATTTGCATATGCAGCCCATGATGCTTTGTATTGTGTGGGCATGTGATTTTGTGTGTGTGTGTGTGTGTATATATATATTACTGTATGCAGAATTTATGTATTTAAGCATGTTTGTTTATTGTTTGGGGCTCAGTCTCCTTAAATGTTGGTTCCCTTTTAAAGGTAGTGGTAACTAGTAATGGCAATGAAATTCAAAACGAAGCTGCTACTGAAAAAAGGGATGCTGCTGCTCCTTCTCTAGCTGCAGCTGTAGTGAACAGGGGCGGCACTTGGACCCAGTAGGAGGTGTGTCACTCTGTCCCTTCCCCTCAGCGTGCACTAATGTAGAAGACAGTTTCACTTTGGCAGTGGTTCTTTAAAAAGTGTTTCATATGTCAAGATGGTGATGATTGGGTGAGAGAGGAAAAGGCAGAAACCTCCGTCATGGCAACAAAAAGGGTCTTCCACCTCCAGCCATGTGGTAAGAGCAACTGACAGCAGGATAGATTGGGGGGGGGGATGTATAGTGTCTGCAAACTCAAATGGTAGGTTTTTTTTAAGTTGTTTTTGTAGGTTCCAGGTTGGTTCTGCAAAACATGTAGGAGAATCATAGTTGCTGATGTTTACATTTAAGGTACTGGCTTCTTCTCATAGTAAAACAAATTTCAAGAAAAAAACACTTTGCTTAGATTAGTTCGAAAGAGGAAATAATTTGCATACGCATTGCTTAAATGAAGGAAATAAATTAACTCGTTTTGCTTGAGTTTCAAGAGAATTCGCAATCGGGATGTTCTTCCTAGTAGTAAACTATGCAGTAAGGAAGCATGAGGTTGCTAATAGGCACATTTACATTAAGTCGTCAGCAGCAAAGGTATTTTAACAATGCAGTACTTGTCTAGCTGCAGCATAAGAGAAAACAGTATTTCATAGTAATTTGCAACAGCAGTGTATGATGTAGATTTAAGCCCTGTTTTGCTCTGGTGTTTGCATCCACTTTGTGATACATTTTTTTTTTTTTTTGGAGGGGTGTGTTATTTTTTGAGGAACAGCTATAGCAGTGCTTATTCTATAAACCACGGAAACTGATCACAGATGCAGCATCCCTTTCTTTCAAAACTGAAACTCATTAGGATAGTGAGAATATTCTGAGGATGAGCAATGCACGGTGTGTTCAGAGACCATCTTAGATGGCTCAGTAATTACTTAAAATGTTTACCAAGTAAGCAATACTGAGAATCAATGTCTAATTTACAGATGCAACCTGGGGGGGGGGAAGGAAAGGTGGAAGGAGGAAGAAAGTGGATGTAAAAACAATTTGTTTTTGCTAGCAACTGCACTTGAGATGGACAGAAAGTTCAGAATTTAAAGTAAAAAGCACCCTAACCAAAATCATTTACATGACCAGGGCTTTAGTGATTGTGCACCATCTTTTATAGTATTTTCTTGAAGACTTTATTTCTTGAATTTGCTTACAAATGAAACATTTGAGCCCCAAAGCCCTAATCCTAAAATACTGCGCCTGTTAAGAGCACCATAAACAGGTTTAGAGCCAGTAGTATTATTTTGTTCTGTGAAGATGTCGGTTCAAAAAAAAAAAAAAGCTAGCCTCAACAGGATGTTGGTCAATGATGGGCTGTAGAGATGGAGCTCCACAAGCTTTTCTGTGGCTGTATGCACATTATCTGCACATGCATATGCACTTGACAGATTCTGCATCACAAGTCTTAAGAATTCAGTGTTATTTTAGGTGCCATATTACCTAGCTTTGAATCAGCAACAGTAATGTACTCTGCAGTTGCTGTTCGTCTCCCCCCCCCAAAAAAAAAAAAATCAAAACTGAGCAACACATTTATTACTGTTTTCCTCAAAGTTTTGTTTCATGTATTGAATTCTGGTTAATTCTTTTAAGTCACTCCCATATCTGCTGTATACCAGCCTTCACCTCCATTTCTTAATTGGTGCTCCTGCTGTGTCGACATCCTCTTTTTTTAGTTTTGTTTTCTTTGCTGGGGGCTTGCTTCAAAGGCTTGTAAAATGTTTTATATTACGTGACAGTGGTTGAAAGATGGTAGGGGCAGTGGGCTTTCTAGAGCCCTTACCAGCCAGGCTTTGTCATCTCCAGTGGTACACACATTGCTGTGTGTGCTACAGTCATCCTCACTCTGTGAATCTGTGTACACTAGGCCACCTGCCATATGATCACAGTTCATATGTAACACTTTCCTGTATGCGTAGTGCAGACCTTTCTTTTGCCTTCCTTGAGATGCACTGCATTCCGTTGTAGACTGAAGCAATGAAAAAATTGTACTTGAGCATCAGTCAGCCAGGAGTTAACCTTGAGTGAAACAGGACAGACTATAAAAATTCTACTGTACTAACCAAAATCAGGAAGCTGTATTACCTGTAGAATCCTGTGATCCCTTGCATGAGTTAAGTGTGTTATGAATGAAGACTGAGCACATCCCCTGCTTTTCTGTCCACTGTGCATCATGGCGGTTCCCAGGAGACTGCCTCTGGTATATCTTTTATGTAGAAAAACAAATGCAAGTTAGTAGATGTCCTGTGGGAAATTGTGACATGGCGACAGAACTGCACAGTAAGCGTGCTTAATTATGGTATATGGTTTTTTGTCTCTGTTCCCAGTATTTGTTTGTTTGAAGATTTGTGTGCTTAAACAAGAACCCCCCCCGGCAAGTCCTTCTCCTAGTGCCGGAGCTTGCGTGGGTATTGTAATCTTGTATTTGTGGCACTACAGCATGTTCAGCTGGAGCTGATCGAGGTTGTCTTCACTGCAGGGGACGAGGTGTTGTCTGAGGAAGGAAGCATTGAGATAGCAGTAATTAGCAAAAGTGGGAAGTGAAAGCTAGGCAAGTAGTGGAACGGCTGCAATGCTTGCACATCTGTTACAAGCAGTAACATGGTACTGTGGGGGTGGGAAAGACTTTACTGTTTTCTTGTCCACCCTTCCTGCCACACAGCAGTAGTGACTGTATACCAGTACTGACACACATCCACGCCTCAGGTATGCTGCTAGTAGTTGCTGGGTGAACCAAGTTTGGCAGCGGACTGTGGGCTACTGGAGGCTGGGTACCTGGCAACAGTGATGGACTTGGGCAGTGGGAGGGTGCTCAAGAGATGAGAATTGACTTCATCTGTGGAGATTAGTGCATCTTGCCCTACTGGTGTGATGACAGGATTGGAAACAAAAACCTTTGAAAGGAAAAGTAGAAACTACATGCCAGCATAATGACTGATTCCCCAAACAATGCCCACCAATGAATATAAAAAAATACACTGCCTCAATATCTTTCTGCATTATGGAGTTTTTAAAGTGGGTGTTGAAGGGGTTTATATTTTTCCAGTCTAATTTAGTGTTCAACAGCCTGTTCTGAAAACCAGATGTACCTGTGTACTCCTTGACTTGAGTCCTGCTCCTGTGTAAGGGGTGTGGTTGGCTTTGGCTGCAGTAGTAGCTAACTACTCACGCTACTCTTTCAGGCTCTAATTTTCAGGTGTTACAAGGAGCAATGCCCAGGATAATTGGGCAGGGAAGAGTAATTTACCTAAATTAGATAAAATCTATTTTTTCTATTAATTTTGAAGTTTTACCTGAAAAGAATATAGAACTGTGCTTTTAAGAACAGTCCTCCAAACCTTGCAGCTTTGGAGCATTTCTTTCAAGAGGGAAAGTAGTCTGCTGATTGAAGTTTGGGGAACTGCAAAGTTAAATGCAATTTTTCTTTGCAGTTCCTATTCAAATGTTATAATACAATTGTCAAATGTTTAAAATCCTGTTTACCTGTAGAAGTGTCAGTCTGATAGTAGTGATTATTTAGAAACCTATCCCATAGAGGACTACACCTTTTGTTTCTAGAGGTAACCACGATGGTAGTGCATGATGATCTCATTTTGCTTTTCAGGATATAGAAACTTAACTATCAGTACAAACGATAAAATTTTTTCCTTTTTTTATCACGCAGCTCATGGACTCATGTATGTGGCTTTTTTAGTCAGAATTAATTTGTTGGAAATGGCAGTATAATTATGCTTGCATCTTTTTATAACCCCAAAAAGTGCATCTGAGACGTATGAATGAATAATTTAGTCTGCCTAATTACTTCATAAAGTCCTACTTTTGTTGCACATGCAGCTACTGCCCGCTTTTTGGTGCTCATCTCCCAGTATGTAATCAGTGCTACTTGAAATGCCGTACACTTTATATAAATCAGGTGTTTACTTCTAAAATCTGTAACTGTCTACTATGTATCCAATCTGTCACTTTATGTTCCTTATTGTAAAATATTTTACTATGCAACTCCTCTCCCCTCTCCCCCAGGTCGCACTGGGAGATGAGCAGCTTGTTGTTCAGTGTGCCTTACCTGGTAACTTTTCAATAAATAATTGAATGTAGTAAGAGGAGCAGTGACCTCAATGCATGATACGTATTTCTATTGTATGTTCTCTGTCTGGAAACCTTGACTGCATGTCTTCATTAAAATAATAAACGTATGGTATAAAAAAGTGTGAATATATAATATAAACAGCTTCAGGTTGAAGGCTAACCCCAGCACTTTTTGGCGCACAGCTACTTTATGGAAAGGGGAGGGAGTAACCTGCTGCTGCTACTAGTAACCCTGCCTAATACCTTTTTAAAAGGTGGTAGTGGCATACTGAACTGCTGGCTTCCTGTACACTTCACTGAATCACGTTGAATAGGTGGAATCTACCCTACTTCTCCACCAAAGGGGTTAAGCTGTAGTCCTTAACATGTCAGGCTCTACTGTCCACTAATATACTGTATTGAAGCATTGCAAGCTGAAGGCAAGGGCATCTAATAGCAGTCAAAGTCCATGGTTGTTGAGGCTACCACCTAAGGGGAGTGTTGCCGTTTGTTGAGGCAGCTTGGCCTGATGGGTAAAGCACAGGCATGGAAAACAAAACACCAGGGTTCAAGTCCCGCCTCAGTTACTTAAGTGTGATCTTGAGCAAGTCACTTGACCTCTCAGTTCTTTAATTTGTCTAACTATAAAATGGGTAGATTCAGGGCCCTGCTGAATGGGTCTCAGCTGGACTACCCTTGATAAATAGATGATGCAAAAATGTGTATAACAAGAGGTGCTTGGCTCCTTGGGGGTGGGGAGGGCGTATTCCCTGCTGGCACAGCAGCATTTACTTTAGCAGAGAGAGCAGCCACTCGCTCACCCTCCTTAGCAGAGCAAGGGTGCAGCCATGGATATCACAAACATTAGGCTAGGGGGGAGGAGAAAGCAAAAAGGCAAAACGTGGAATAAAGAGAATACTAATTATAGTCTAACTAATAAAACAAAAAAATGTCCTTTAGAAAGTGGGTCTATAGTAAGAATCACAGAAGTGAAACTGCTCACATGCTGAAAGTGCCAGTGATCAACTATCGTGCAGTAAGTAGCTCATATGAAACATTGAAGCCTGTTGCTGATGGAACTTGGTTGGCCAGTTCTGACCATCAATTTTCTAATTAATTTTATATTTGACAAAAATAAATAAAAATGGTGGCAGTGGCAAAACAACTCATTTATGCTAAAAACACTGACTCATCCTGCTGAGTACTTTTGTTGTGATTTACTAAAAATAAATTGCTGCATGTAGTGCTAGTACTGCAGTATTCATGTATTAATACGTAGAAGCTGATGGCAGATGATGACCTCTTGGCCCACCCAGTCTGCCCTATTTATCCCTACCTAGTATGAGGTCTGATGCACAAACTGAATTCCAGAGCAACCCCCACGATAATACCCTTGTCTGTCTCCTGCCTTCTTGAATCCTGTGACTGTTTTAGCCCCTACCACCACCTCTGTTAGGCCATTCCAAGTGTCCACCACCCTCTGTGAGAAAATATTTTCTCGTGTTACCCCTGAGGCCCCCCCCCCAGCTTCATACTGTGCTTCCTTGTATTGGAATATCTCTTACTTTGGAAGATCCTCCCTTTATGAATTCCGTTTATAATAATGAGGTATTTGTATGTCTGTCATGTCCCCCCTCTCCCTCCTTGCCTCCAGGCAATACATATTTAATTCTTTTAGTCTTTCCTAATAGGTCTTCTCCTGCAGGCCCTGCACCATTTTCATTGCCCTTCTGTGCACTGCCTCCACCCTGTCTATGTTCTGTCTCAGATGGGATCTCCAGAACTTGACGCAGTACTCCAGGTGTGGTCTCACCAGTGTCTTATACAGGGGCAAAATGACCTCCCTCCTTCTATTTAATCTTTGTGCTCTACTCGTATGGAGCAAAGTACACCCCAGCCAGACCATGCATTGGGAGGATGTAATGCTGTCCTGGGGTTTTGCAGACATTCATAAGCGAAGATGTCAAAGGATAAGTTGGTTCTGTTTGACTCCAAAACTTGGATATAGCAGTTGCATAGCATTGCACCTGTATTTTGTTGAGTTTGGTGCATTTTGTTTATCCCCAAAAATCTCATATGGAACCCTGACCATATGAGTACTTACTGTGCTCCTCATTTTGAAAGTGAAGTAACACCAAATTCAGATGCGTTCAAATGTTTGGAGAGAGGAGTACATTTTTTTTTATTTTTATTTTTTTAAAGCAATGTAGTTTTTTCTAGATAAGAATTGATCAGGTGCCAGCAATTCTCCAGACAGTGTTGACAAGTAGGAGTAATTTACTCACCAGTTTTAAAATATAGCGAGTAAAACTAAATTGGGATGGGTATGAGTGCTGTAAATCTGGAAAAACAAATGCTCCTTTTCAATCACCAGTTATGTTATGAAGCACTATCCTTTGGTGTGTGGATTATTTGCAAATGTTGGGTGAGTATTGGTACTCATTAAAAACATTTTCCTAAAATGAGGTGAGTAAAATAGGTCCGTACTCCCCTTATCTGGAGCCCTGTATATGGTCATTCTCTGGGAGCAGTGGAAGCACTGAATGATTAATTTATTTGAACTTTGTCATCGGAGAAAGATACTGAGTTGCAAGTAGCTTGTTTTGAAGTGTCGGGGGTTTAAGGGTATATAAGAGAGATGCAGTCAACAAGGTACTGCTAATATAGTTAATAAGGGTGCAGTACTATGTGTACAATATGGGTTTCACAAAGATGGATGAACAGAGGACAAGTTGCCAGGTAGTAGACCGGTTTCGGTACCCAGGGTAAAATCTAACATTTTAACATTAGCAGTTGTGCCATTAAATATATTACGATGAACAGTCACTCTTGAGCACTTGGTTCTACTGGACAGGTGCACAGGTAGTGTGAGCTAGAAATAGCTGCCCAAATGAGAATTAGACATGTGCTGCAATCAGAACAAGTCAACAGTCTGCCAACAGGGGCAGAAGGGTAAACATGCCTCTTGAGGGACAGCTACACATGGGAGCACTGACTCAGAGAAGGGAGTTGCAAAGGGAATGGAGTTTCCAGGAGAATATGGGTTGTCCAACAGATGGAAGGGAAGCAAAAAAATAATCTGCGCACAGTGAGCTCCACAGAGGTGCTGTTGTCGCAAATACTGTGTAGCAAAATAAAAGGCACATGCACTGGTAGAGGCAATAAAATAGTATTTCTAGGGATGTGGATATGATGTACAACTCCACACTTCTGGTGCTGTTTCTTTTCATTTAAGGCTTGCCAGAACGTCGTCTAGCTGGCTGCTGTCACTCACTCGGGTGGTAACTTCCTCGGCACCACCCCGTGACATCAAATCTTCCTTTCTGCTGGAAGGAGGTTTCCTCCTTACCACTCTCCGTGCTGACTAAGTCCTTTGCTTTCAGAACCTTGCAAACTAGTGAAATCCTCATCTTCATGCATATTCTGCAGTCTCCGTAATGGAAGAGTTGAAGTCTGCACCGGCATTTAAAAAGTACGAGTGGAGAGCTGGCCTGGTGGCACAGAGGGTTGAGGTACTGGGCGCCTTGCCTCGTGCTATGCCGGCGGCCGGGTTAGGAACAATCTCAGGTCGGCAGGGTGCGGGGTGGAGCAGGACTGACCATGCTTGTGGGCAGCTCTCCTCTGGTGAGGATGGGCCGCCCCATTGATTCCACTCTCACGGGTGGAGGTCCGTTAGAGTAGTGTAGGTGGAGGGGTGGCAAAGTATCGGGAAGTGGAAGGAGCTGAGCTAGTACAACTGGGTGCAAACGTGCCTCCACACTTGCATCCTGGGGGTGTCAGGGGAAAAAAAGCATGTCTCCCCATCGTCATTTGGTGGGAGGAGGTGACTGGGACCAAGAGCTATTAAAAAAAAAAAAAAGCAGTGTCGCAGATGATGTCCCAGATGGACCCGCACACCACGTGCGTCTACTGACTAGGCCACAAACATGATCCCCAGGTGTGTATCCTCTGTCACACTTTGCATTCTTCAGCTTTAGAAGACTGGCATGCTTGGCTTCTCTTAGGGCCCCCAGATGAACGGGATCCTTCATTCATCCAAGGACACCTGTCAAGCAGTCTCTCTGGTTGCGGGGTCTGCTGAACAACTTGTGGCTTTTGAAGAGGCTATGGCTCAGGCCGTGAAACATGCCGTTTTGGTCTTTGTGCTGCTTTCCTTTTGCGCCACCTTCACAGGGGCATTTTGCTATTTGTGCTAGTCCTTCCCTGCCTTTGGGCAGGACCCCTCCAAGGGCTCAAAATCTTTGAAGAAGGAGACTAATAAGAAATCTGTCAATTGTGGAATTGCGAGCGTTCTCGTGCCTTGGACTCCTGTGCTTCTCTGGAGGTTTTGACTACAGTTGATCCTTTGGCCCAGGCTGCTGGCTCCATGGTCTCCCCGTCAGGCCAGTTGGAAGACATACCTGCCGACCAGCCTGTTGAGATTTTTCTCAACCCAGTCAGTGCATTGTCGCCAGATGAGGCAGATACCTCCCTCTCTGGGACTTCGGTCCTGCTTGTTACCTGTCATGGTGGGTCGGACCAGCCTGCTGATCTGGTCCATACCCCTCAGGATTTTGTAATCCAGGAGGATCCTCAGCTTTCACTGGCTCCCTCAGAGACCCACCATCTGCATCTCCAACTGAGGTCTCAATCCTGAAGCCCTGAGTCGAGCAGCCCATGTCAGCATTGGTGGTTCCACTTCTCCACCTCCTCTTCATCCTTGGATGAGGAGAGGCTCTGCCGCAAAATGCGACGGCACTACAAGGAGCTCATGTGGCATGAAGTAATGTTTACTGGGGTTAAGTCAGTCCTGTCCCCCACCCAGGCTATTATGTGGCTCCCGTCATCAAGGCCTCAGCCTACCCTGCTTCGGCCTATCCCAGCGCCTCCGTTCATCCAGGTGGAGCCGCCACCTAAGCAGCCAAAGGAGGGCCCTCCTCCTAAGGAAGTGCCTGTACCTACTACTCCTGGACTTCCCCATTGGCTGTCGATCACCAACACTCCTGACGGACCCCGTAGGGTCAGAGGAGACTCTGGTGGTCGACCACTATTCAACAAATTCTTGGAGTCTGAGGGCTCCTCCCTTCTCTCCTGTATGGTGGATGCAGAGTCTGGAGAGTATTTGTCCTCTAAGCACGGTCCCCCTTCTTTCACGGGCCTGCTCCTCCTAAGCTCGGAATCTACTGGTCTTCAGATGGAGCCCATCCAGAAATGGGCCAAGTACCCACTGACCAAGATTCTCAACCGGAGTGACTCCCTTGAGGAGGCCTTCCTGGTCACTGAGGCCATTCTTGTCTCTGCTCTGGAGCTTTGGCAGCACCCTGCCTCTTGCCCTGTGCCATCGGCACGTATGGCCTGCAAGTATGCTGTCCCTACTGGTTCCCTGTTGATTTCACCAAACACCCCTTGACTGTGGGTCTGGTGGCTGACTGTCTTTTGGCATTCAGGCAATGTTAGGGATGTGAATAAGCCTCCCGATAAGGAATCCAAGCAATTGGATTATATGGCCAAGAAGGTCTACGAGACCTCTTCCCCCTCTGCCACCGGCAGGCGAGTTCGGCCCTTTCAGTGGCCCGCTTTGCTCATGCTGTCTTAGGCACCCTTGATGAGGTGCTTCTCCAGCCCCTGGCTGGCAGACCACATTCAAGTAGGACCAGGGTTGAGCAGTGGCTAAGCAGCAGCTCAAGATGGCCATGGACATTAGCAACTCTTGTGCCGTGTCCTGTGGCCGCTGCGGTGGTCTTGCACTGCATGGCTTGGTTGAGGATCTTGACATTCATGACAGATGCACAGCACAAGTTGGTGGTTATCTTCTTCCTTGGCACCAACTTGTCCGGGCCAGGGGTGGAGGGACACATCACTTCCATTGAGAATCCAGTGCCACCCTGGATTGTTACCTCTACCCAGAGGTGTCCCAAGGAAAAAGCACTTTCAGACCTTCTCTGCTCCTGCAGCCAAGCAGGCCCAGCCCTAGTGTTCTTGGTCGAAGTTGGTTGCTTCAGTCATCTGTAAACCAGGAGGATGAGGACCCGCTGCTTCCTCAGCCGGTCCCTCCTCTGCCTCCAAGCCTGCCTAGTGACAGGATGGGGGGTGCCTCCTCAGTGCCTGTTCTGACTCCTCTGAGTCGTCCTGTGTGGGTCTGGCTCCACTATTTCTTTTCCACCTGGTCTGCTGTTCTGCTGTCACAACAGATGAGTGGATCCTCAAAGTGATCGATCAAGGTCTGCCTCTAGAGTTCGAAGCTTACCCGCCTTGCTGAGCCCATGCCCCCTGGAGAGTACTGGTCATCAGCTGGCATGCAGTTAGCCCTTCAGGTATACCTTGCTCAGCTCCTCCAGAAGGAGGTAGTGGCTCCTGTCTCAGACCCTCCAGTACACCCAGAGTTTGTCTCCAGGTACTTCCTGGTACCAAAACTGACTGGGGTCTGGAACCCCATCTTAGATCTGCATGACCTGAATAAATTCCTTCAGCCATGCACTTTCAGGATGGTCACCGTCTCTGATCATACTATCTCGGGAACAGAACATGTGATTTTTTGCTCTCTGGATCTTCAGGATGTGTTCTTCCACAGCCCAATCCGTCCGTCCCACCGACAGTACCATGCGGAGGGGATCCTCTACGAGTTTCAGGCCATGTCCTTCGGCCTATCCACAGTTCCCAGGGTCTTCACCAAATGCATTACAGTGGTGGCAACCTACCTGAGGCGCCGAGGAGTCCAAGTATATCCCTATCTGTATGACTGGCTTATAGAGGGTCCCTCCACGGAGGAGGTGGAACAGTCCAGGGATCTGGCCTTCCGAACCTGCATGCCCCATGGCCTACTGGTGAACAAGGCCAAGCTGGATCTTGAGCTCTGCCCAGATGAACTGCATCACCTACAAAGGTACGACTCTTGCAGAGCCAAGGCTTAGCTTTTGGCGGACCAGCCGGAGGCTGTCTCCTCCTTTGCCTGTTTATTTCAGGCTGGGCAGTTGCGCCCTGCTTGGGACTTGCTACGCCTCTTAGAATGCATGGCGGCATGCACCAGTGTGGTCTGTTGGGCCCGGTGGAGAATGCGCTCCGCAGTGAGAGCTTACCTGCCAATGGTCTTGGTGCCAGGCCACTTCAACCAGCCAGTCACTGTGACCCAGCTAATGTGGGACGCCGTCCAGCGGTGGTTAGTCCCAGAACATCTGCAAGAAGGGGATACCATTTGTCTGCCCAGAGCTGACAGTCACCATCATGACCGATACCTCCCTGATGGGCTGGGATGCCTACCTGGGGGACCATGGACTCTGGTCCCTGGGAATCCAGATGCCAAATCAACCTGCTGGAGCTTCGGGCATTTCGGCTGGTGCTTGACTGCCTTTTCCCATGCACAGTCAGGGTCAGGTTCAGGTCCAGACGAACACCACGACCATGTACTACCTCAACAAACAAGGTGGGACTCACTCCCTTTGTGCAGGGAAGCTCTCCGGATCTGGAGCATCCTGTTCAGCCTGGATGCCGATGATCTGGCCATCCATGTGGCAGGCATCTCCACCAGCTGGCGGACGTCCTCAGCTATGTGTGCGAGGTGTCTCACGAGTGGGCTGTCCATCTGGAGGTAGTACACAGCCCTTTGTCCTGGTGGGGCACCCCCTTGGTGGACCTGTTTGCCTCCAGGGAGAATGCAAAGCTGAGGCCATATTGTTCCTGCCCCCTTCAGCAGGGAACGCTGCAGGGGGATGCCTTCTTGAGGCCCTGGACCTCTGGTCTCCTCTATGCCTTGCCTCCCTTTTTGCTGATTCACAAAGTGCTAATCAAAGCCAGGAGGAACAAGGCACGGATGATCCTTGTGGCTCCGTTCTGGCTCTGCCTGTTCTGATACCCTGATTTCTGCAGGCTCCCGTAGTGTCTTCCTCTCTGCCTGGACCTGCTCTCGTGCAGTCAGGGGAAGGTACTCCGTTTGGACCTTAAATCCCTGCACCTGACCGCCTGGTTCCTGAGCAGCTAGAGTGCCAGGCTTTGGGTCTCTCAGATGATGCCCTCACTGTGGTTGAGGCTTCTTGGAAACTGACCCAAAAATGCTATGCCTTCAAATGGAAGAGGTTCTCTATTTGGTGCCAGGGCAAGGGACTTGACCCCTTATCTTGCTTAGTGGCTAGCCTTCTCGACTACCTTTGGTCCCTCTCTGTCGAGCCTTCGGTCAGCGATCCTTAAGGTGCACCTGGCAGCCATCGCTGCATACTAGTTGTGGGCTGGTATGCTATCTGTGGCGAAGGAGAAGGTGGTCTGATGCTTTCTTCAAAGGCCTTGACCACATTTCCCCTTCAGTGCATGAACCACCACCACCACCTTGGGACTTGTTGCAGTTGTTGGTAAAGCTCATGTGCAAACCATTTCAAAGCGATGCACAGGTGTGACATGTCTCGCCTGTTGTGGAAGACTGCATTCCTTGTGGCCATCATGTCAGCCAGAAGGCTCAGTGAGCTCCAGGCACACTCTGTGGAGTCTCCTTACTTGGTCTTCCACAGGGACAAGACTGTCCTTCACCCCAACCTGAAGTTTCTCCCGAAGGTTGTCTGTTTCACGTTGACCAGGTGATGCACCTCCCAGAGATCTTCACCATTCATACCTTGGAGACCAACCACAGGCTCCATACCTTGGACCTGCGGCAAGCGCTTGCCTGTTATAAGGAGCGCATGGCTAGAGTTCTTGGAGAGGTTCGCCAGCTGTTTGCCACCTACGCTGAAGCCGCATCTGGCAGACTGGCAGGTAAGTGAACGATTGGCAGGTGGCTTGTATCTTGCATCGACCTCTGCTATACGTTGGCGGGTAGGGAGCCTCCTGTGGGGCTATGGGCTTATTCTACTTGTCATACCGCTGCCTCGGTGGCTGTTTCAAGGGACGTCCCTATCCAGGAAATCTACAGGGCTGCTACCTGGAAGTCGGCACATACCTTCATCACCCGTTACCACATCGACCTTGAGTCACGCCAGGATTCTGTGTTTGGGTCCTCGGTTCTCCAATCTTTCCTAAACAGGGGGTGTGCGCCTTGCTCCCTCCTCCCAGAGAACTGCTAGAAGTGTAGAGTTGTACATCATATCCACGTCCCTAGAAAAACAGGTTACTCACCTGTAACAGTAGATCTTCCACGGGGATAATCTCCTGCAGCAGGTAATACACTTGGGTCATCGCCAGAGGGCGCTGTGGTGCATGGCAGCTCTCTTCTAGCAGTTTTTTCTCAGGGGCTACCCACACATGATGGTCCCTGGTATTCTCAGTTCATTTTCCTGCCATCTTCAGCTTGCACACAGCAGCTAGTGCATAGAGCAGCAGTAATCGACGAGAACTTGTGCTGGAAATGGGCTTTCTCAGTTTCCCTTCCTTCATCAACAAATGTCCAAAGAATCTACAAGCAAGTCAGCACTATTTTGGTCATGTTGTTGCGGTAGGAAGATCTACCATTACGACAATCACACCGTTTGTGTTAGGTGTCTGTGTCCCACACACAACACCTTCTCCTGCATTAGTCGCCAGGATTTCAACCAGGCAACCTGTCGGCGATAGCACCAGGAGATCAAAGCTCATCTCATGGAGAAGGGGGCCCGTCCCAAATCATCCTCATCTTTTTTCGGGCAAGCACTCCTAGACAGCCACCATCACAGATGCTCCATTGTTGTCGATGCCCTCTAGGACTACTTCCTTGTCGGTGAGGGTTTACACCCTCTCGTCAATGGCGCTTTCTGGTGCCATTTCAGCAGTTTGTGGACCCCTATGTTGGTTCCATCAATGCTCTGTCGATGGGGACTCATTTCCCATCAACATCTCTTTTCAAGCATTCTAATGCCTCTTCCTTTGCTTCCCTGTCGATGACGGGTAATGCTTCCATGGGAAGAACTACTGGTTTTGCAGTTTCCACTGTCCCTCCTCCTTTGCAACCATTCTCTCACAGGTGCCAGTTGGACAGGGATCGGGATCCTGGACTTAACCACCCAGCGGTTAGACCTGTTTGTACCTCATGTCCTATTTCCTCCACAATCCCCTTGGTTTCTCAGAAACCCCCTACACCACCCTCTACCTCTACCTCATTGGACATAGCCACAGTGGTACAATAGGTTATTCCTAAACACTTCCAGGGAGACAGGGAACCTTCTCCACCCTGGTCCCCTCCCTCCTATGAGGAAGAGTATTTTTCAGAAGAGGCAGGGTTTCCGGAAGGTTTTCCCAGAGATCTGGAGGATGTTGATCTACAGGACCTGGACTATCATCCTCTTTCTACTATTTCCTCCTTACACGACGATGCCTCCCGCCATGCAGCTGCCTCTCCTCCTGATGACCCATCCTTTCATGAGATGATGGTCCAAATTAAAAAAATCATGGGATTTTCAACTACGGAACATGATAAAGAAAGGATATGGGGGATTATCTAGAACCGCCTGAAGAGCCTGTAGTAGTGGTACTCCCACATATACGAACTTATCAAAATGCTGTACTGGTGACTTGGAACCAACCCTCAGTGGCTCCAGTCATTCCTAGAAGATGGATCACTTTTACTAGGCTCCTCTTGACCATCCTTTCTTTCCATTAGTCCTGAAGTAGACTCTGTAGTGATCACAGCGACTCATGATTGTACCAAATGACCTAAACACATGAGCTCATTGCCCCCTGATAAGGAATCCTGCCAACTTGACTACTTCGGGAAGAAGGTATTCCAGGCAGGTACCATGAATCTTAGAATCCTAAATTATATGGGACACATGGTCAAATACCAACATATACCCTCTGGTCCTCTGCTATAGAACTAGTCAATAAACTCCCTCCATCTCAGGAAAGGACCACGTATTGACTACAGTTTCCACTGGCAACTCCATCTTTCAGCATCTGCTCTGCTCAGGATATGATGTGGTGGATACTTCGGCCCTCACGTCTGCCACAGGTATTACCCTGAGATGCCATGCTTGGCTACGTGTATCAGGATTTACACCAGATATACAACAGAGTGATGAATGCCTCTTTTAATGGATCTAAACTTTTTGGTCCAGGTACCCAAACACTTCAGGATGATCTCCAGGCTTCAGGGCGGACCTTACATACGGTTCATGGCATGTATCATATCTCCCAGCCATCGTGACAGTACCGCTCCCAGTCCTCTTTTCAATCAAAAAGAAACTGTAAACATAGAGGCACCTACAGGGGCTGATTCTGTGGTCGTTCCTGGCCTTCTCCCAGGACCGCCACTATGCCTTCCAAGAGCTCACGCTCCCACCCTATGGGTGGGGCCGGTCAGCTCACTTCCCAGTGACTAGCTGGGGCATTGCCATGGATTTCTCCACCAGGCCGTGGAAGCCATCGGCAGTCGCTTCGCCCTTTCAGAGGCCTGGCAGGCACTAACATCGGACGAGTGGGTACTTCAGATCATAAGGATGGGACACAGGCTGGAATTCACCTTGGTGCCTCCCCCCTCATCCCCCCTGCTCTGTTCATTACCCCTCCTGACTATATTCCTGTTATCCAGGAGGAACTTCAGGCACTTCTTCACAAGCAGGCAGTATATCTGGTCCCTCTGGAGTGCACCAGGGATATGACTCCCACTTTTTTCTGATACCCAAATACACTGGAGATCTCAGACCGATACTAGACCTCTGACAACTGAATCTATACATTAAGTACAAAAGGTTCTAGATCACCTTAACATCCATCATGCCGATGTTTAAAACAAGGGGATTGGCTACGCGCACGAGATATGAAGGACGCTTACCTGCATATCCTCATCCACCACACCCACCACCGGTTCCTTCGCTTTTACTTACTAGGGCAACATTATCAATTTCAGCCACTCCCATTTGGTCTTTCATCCACCCCAAGAGTCTTTACCAAGTGCCTTGCAATAGTGGCAGTGGCCCTGAGACGGAATGGACATTTTGTCTTCACATACCTGGACGATTGGCTTATAAAAGCAGATTCTGAAACACCTCTGCTTTTGTCTCTCCAGGCGATCCTCTGTTCCAGTCCCTGAGAATTGTGGTTAACTGGCCCAAGTCCAAGAATCCCACCCCTACCCAATCGCTCCAGTATATAGGAACTGTTCTGGATACCACCTCTGTCGGGGCTTGCCTCCTTGCCAACAGACAAGACAGACTTCTGTCTGAGGCTTCCTAGATACAAACTCAGCAGTTTATCACAGCCAGATGTCTCTTATGCCTTCGGGGGCATATGGCTGTGGCCATCCCCACAGTGGTCTTTGCCCATCTACATAATGAGACCAGTCCAGTAGACTTCAGAATCGGTGGCGACAAAAGGCGGGATTTTGAAGGCAAACTCAGTCGCTCCCATTCTACGCTCTGCCCTGAATTGGTGGACTGAGCGTGCCAACCTATCAAGGCATGCCATTATAGTCCCCTCCTCCCCAGCAGACGACCACTGATGCGTCCCTTGAAGGCTGGGCAACACACCTGGGTCCCTTCAGGACGCAGGGCAGGTGGCCCTTATTCTCGATCCCTCCTCATAAAAATCTACTGGAAATGAGAGCAGTCCACCTCACCCTTCGGGCTTTTTGCCCCCACCTGTCCCTGGGGCCTCTACTGATCCAATCAGACACCACCTCAGTGGTGTACTACCTGAACAAACCAGGAGGTACCATGTCCCACACTCTCTGCAGGGAGGTGATGGTGGTTTGGCAGGAAGCCATACTTCAACACTTATCATTGACAGCCGTCCATCTACTGAGACACCACAATACCCTGGCTGACGTTCTCAGTCACCAGTCCTCCGCGCACGAATGGACGCTTTATCACGAAGTTCTTCAGATCTTTTGATTGTGGGGAACCCCGCACCACGATCTTTATGCCTACCCCAACAGTCACTGACTCCTCAGACACTATTCCATTATCCAGAACAGAAGGGGATAGCCTGTAGATGCCCTGTCTGCTGTCCCAGCCGTGGACAGGACTCTCCTTTTATGCTTCACCCCCCTATCCCACTCCAGCAACAGACTCTACTGAAACTACAACTCGAACCTGCCACCATGATCCTCTTAGCTCCTCTGTGGCCTCGGCAGGTGTGGTTTCTCCTACTTCAACAGTTTTCAGTAGCAGACCCCATTCCGTTGCCGATCAGGTCAGATCTCTTGACTCAAGATCACGGGACCCTTTTTCATCCTAACCTGAAGTCACTACACCTTCATGCTTTGCTCCTGAGGATGCTTTCATAGCCCATCTTCAAGTCTCCTCACCAGTGGCCAATATTCTGTTGACTTCACGCAAACCATCTACCAGGGAAACACAATGCTATATTGAAATGCTTCTCCATATGGACCATTTCCTGGTTTTTGGACCCTTATTCATGTCCACTAACTAAAGTTTTGGACTACCTGCCCTCGCTTGCCGAGACGAGTCTGAGCTATTCCTCTATTAAAGTTCCTTTGGCCTCTGTCTCAGCCTTCCATGAACCCTTAGAAGGGAGACTACTGTATCAACATCATCTTGCCAGAATGCTCCAAAGAGGAATGTTGCACATCAAATCTCCCATTTGACAACCCACCCCTTTGTGGGATTTGAATTTCCTGTTGGAAAAACTGACCCTTGAGCCTTTCGAACTGGTGGCAACTTACAATCTCTGCTTCCTTTCTTGGAAAACAGCATTTTTAGTGGCCGTCACTTCTGCTTGGTATACAATATTTCTGAGCTTCATGCCTTAATGTGCAGAGAGCCTTGCCTACTCTTTCACAAAGGCAGAGTGGCTCTCTGAACCAATCCTTCCTTTTTACCTAAGGTGGTCTCAGAACACACCTTAAATTATTCTATAGAATTGCCAGTCTACTACCCTGAGCATCTCAATAGGGGAGAATACCTCCTACACACCTTGGATGTCCATCATGTATTGAGATACTGTATCAATCGTACCAAATCTGTTAGAAAAACTCCTCAGCTTTTTGCTACCTTCGCCTCAACCAGGGAAGGTTTCCCGTTCACTAAACAGACCCTTTCCAACTGGCTGGCACATTGTATAACCTTTTATTGCAAGAAATATAACAAACCATTACCAGGACCTGTCCCAAGCCCATTCTACCAGAGCTATGGCCACTACAGTGGCCTGCTTCAAAGGGGCATCTATCACAGATATCTGCAATGCAGCTACATGGTCCACAGTACATACTTTCATGAAGCACTACAACTTAGACATTGCTACTCGCCGTAGGATGATCTTTGATCACGCTGTCTTACAAGACCTTCTGTCATAACTCTCCACCCTTCCTGGGTTTACTGCTTTGGAGTCATCCCAAGTGTATTGCCTGCTGCAAGAGATTATCCCCATAGAAGACAGTACAGTTGCGTACTTAACGTAATGGTACATCTTCGAGGGGTATCTTTAGCAGCAGGTATGATCCTTCCCTCCATCCCCCTCCTTCTCTAAGAGAACAATTTCTGATCCAAATGCATATGGGAAGGGGATACCTATGGTACCTCGGATCTCACTCTGTCCTCGCTTAGCGAGCTGAATCCAGCGGGGAACTGAGGATACCAGGGACTGCTTACTCTTAAATAGGAGCAGAGTGATGATGTCATGTGTGGGCAGCCCCTGGAAAAAGACTGCTAGAAGAGAGCTGCCGTGCACCACAGCGCCCTCTGGCGATGACCCAAGTGTATTACCTGCTGCAAGAGATGCCCCTTGAAGAGCTACCGTTAGTTAGTAAGCAGCTGTACTTTGTAGGAGTGTTATATGATGTATATCCACACTAACCCACCTAACCTTCCTTGGCAAGTGGCACTTGTTTCCAGCAGGTAATACCTGATGTCATGGGGTGGTGCCAAGGGAGTTGCCACCAGGGTGAGTGGGAGGAGCATGTGTGAAGACGTTCCAGCAAGCCTTAAAGGGAAAGGAACACTGCCAGAAGTGTGGATGTACATCATATATCTCTCGTAGAACTACTGTTATAGGTGAGTAACCTGTTTTTTATTTACCATATCAGGTACAGGGGTGTTTATCTTCTTCCAATTAACTGTCCTGCTCCTGATGTGGTAAATAAATATTGTTTTATTTTACTCCAGCAGGCAGGAGCAAGGAAGGCATGGGGGTTGGAGTGACAGGAGATAAGGGTGAGGTCAGCATGGTGGTTGACATTTTTCATTCAAAATTGTTGCATCCCCTTCTCGATGGCAACATTTTGTCAACATTCACTTGAGGTCACCTCCTCCTTCAGGTACCTTGGGGTCAGGCTTGACCAGCACCTCACTTTCTCTGGACACATTGCCATCCACAAAAAGCTACACCCTAAATTGGGTGCTTTATACATAAATCGTGGTTGTATTCCTCTGCCAGCTTGCCGTGCCCTGGCACAGAAAATAATCCTACCTATTTTTGACTGTGGTGATAGTCTACAGCGCTGCTCCCAGATCTTCCCTAATTAGGCTGAACTCTCTTTTCCACTCTTTCTGCCATTTCATCCTTGACTGTCCTCCCCTTACCCATCACTGTACCTTTTTATCAATCACTCTCTCCCTTCCCTAGCTGACAAGCGCCATATCCACTGTGCTAACTTTCTTGCCAAATTCTGGTTTCCTTCCCTCATCTCCTCTTCCTGTTTCTCTCAAACCTTCATCTTCTCACTCATTCAAACTATGACCACCTCACTCTAACCATCCTGCCCAGGACTACCTCGGTTGGTCAGGCTGCATTCTCACACCAGTTCCCAAAATTTGGAATGCCCTCCTCCTCCCATCCATCATGCTGCCTCCCCACATATCCTCAACTCCCTCCTCAGGACGACTCTCCCCAATAGATGTGTTAAAATTATTAATTTATCACTTACCACATTTGCCTCTGCACTCGTTTGCAGATTAGTACCCATCCTACTTTAATTGACAGTTTTTATTTTTTACTTTTAGTCTCTTAGCACTTTTCTTGCTATTGTTATAGTTTATTGAAATGTACTATTATGTTCTTTCTGTGTAACTCTGTATTCTATTTACCATTGTGCATTGTATTATTGACTTTTGCTGCTGTAATTACTGTGTATCCTTTTCCCCTCGTATACATCTGGAAACATGTAGCATGTCTACTTAGTATGTCTTTCCTAGTGAAACTTTCAAATAAATGACTTTTGTACAGTGATTTATTGCTTATATGCAGTTTGTTTGCACAGTATGCCCCGCAACACCTTGATTTGCTGTTGTAACCTTGATTGTAATGGTTGCACCTCTTAACACCTTTGCATTGCCTGTCTTGCAAACATTTTCAAACTTTTGAAATGAAGTCTGTAAGCTTATATATATATATCTATATATGTTTATGTATGTGTGTGTATATGTAATATGTTGTGTTTGTACATGTATTGGTATGTTCAGACATGTGTCTATACATGCTTCTGTCTTTTTTGTTTTAAACTTTTTCATCATTTGCATGACAGTAAAATCCACATACAGTAAACAGTCCATGCAGAAACTAGCTTCTGGTAACCAAGTCCCTTAATTAAAGGTTAACACTTGCATTTACCATAGCAAGATGCATCAGACGAGGGGTTAACCATTCATCGATAACATTATTCATGCAACATTAGCTGTAAAATGAGCCCAGGAGTATCATGGCCATTTTCGAGAATGCAAGGATTGACCAGAAATTCCAGTCCACTAGAAAAGCGTCCCTTATTATGTGACTCTTGTTGCCACGTATGAACATTAATTTGAATTATGGTTCCAAAATGATTTTGCAGCAGAAATATTAAACAGTAAAAAAAAAAAAAAGTCCACCTATTAATCCACTTCCTAAAAATGAAATATCAAAAGAGCAGTAAAGTATGAGCTACCCAAAAACTGATCTTAATATAGAATTTTTAGGCTATTAAAAACTGCCCTTACTAACTTTAACCTGCAAAACAAGGGTAATATAAGATTCCATGCCAATACTTAAGGAAAGCACTTGCAGAACAGGGAAACCAACAGTTTTAAAGTTTTAATTTCCGTCATGTCTCATAGAGCAAAATGTCCCAGTCCACAGTCCGCATCTGTTTGTAGTAGTGACCAATCAAAAGCACAAGCAAGAGGCCTTCAGTTTAAGTGTCCACATTTTCATCAGTCTTCACCCTCTGTCCATCTGTTTCTAGATTCAGACCCCTGCCGATCAGCCCACTTACCTGCTTCCACTGGGTTGGAGAAAAGAGAAACTTTACACTGGTGTGTGACCTGTAATCAGGCAGGGTAGATTGTGTGAGACACCCCAGCATCTCTCAACACTCTCCTCACCCCATCAAATCTCTTCTGATGCTGTCTAGTTGCATAACTAATGTCTGGAAAAAGGAATTTGACGATCATCCTGAAGCAGTGGGCTGGCACAGCGGGCATAGTGGAGGATCCGATCACGAGCTCCCATTTCGGAGGTCACCACCATCAGTGTCTGAGGCTCTTCTGAGTTTTTCAAGCGTCCCGAGGAGTAATCCGGTAAACTTTCTTTACCTCCCTTTGCAAGTCTTCAGCATCTGGGTTCAGCTTTGCCAAAAAACAATCTCGTATAAACATAACCAGATGATCTCCCTTGATGCCTTTGGGGAGACCAATAATCCTGATATTAGCTGATCTCGCTTGGTTTTCGACTGTTTCTAGCCTGGTGCATAGATGCTGGGTCTCCTTTGACATGAGGTCTGTAGTGCTGGTGAAGGAGTCTGTTTGCTTTCTGACTTCTAGCATTTTGCCCTTAGGTCCATCTACCGTCGTTTTCAGGACCACCACTCTGCTGTTGAAGTCATCCACCTTCTGATTCAGGGTGGACACTGATGAAATTAATCGTGAATTTTCTTCTCCAGTGTCTCCATGGAGCTGGACTTATCTCTGCCTGCGTGGCAGCTTCAGGCCTGGAGGACCCGCTGGAATTTTTTTTTATCAGCTCCACTGGTTGTTTGGTCTTTCTTCTGATTCCCCATATTTAGCAATTTGGGGTCACTCTTTCTGCTGGTAAGCTCTAAAAAGCGATTTAGAGCTTAGAAAAGGGTGGATTTAGGCAAATTTAAACAGAAGTTGCAGAGTTGCATGATTCTACTGCTGCTCAGCTCGGGCTCCACAGCACCCTTATAAATGCTTTTATCTTAATAAAACTGAACTAGGTAAGCAGAGGGAGGGGATATGTAGGTGTGAGGGGGGAGGTAATTGATGAGTGTTCTTCCAAAAGGTGAAGACAGCAGCTGTAAAGCATTAACAGAGTTATAGATGTTAAGTGCTTACTGTCCACTTCACATGTTGCAGTTGTTCAGTGGTGCCCTAGGACTTTAGCACCTGTATATAATGCAAAAGTTCATAGTTCTCTGTACATTGTAATAAAAATCCTACCAGTTTATGAATGAGGCACCGTGGCCTAGTGGTTACAGCACTGGCTTGCGAACTAGGAGATTGCTGGGTCAAACCCCACTAGTGATACATACACGTGACCTTGGGCAAGTCCATTAACCTCTCAGTGCTCAATTCCATCCAGTGGCGGCAATGGGTAGAAGCAGGACCACATTGTAAATGAGATGTTGTATATCAGCTGGGCTATTCTGGTTAAAGAAATTCTACACAAAAAATGGTTGAATACATAGCCTGCTTAAAATAAGAGGTGACACATGTGCCGTAAATACTGCCTCCCAGGGAGCATCAGTGTATCGTAGATGGAGGCATCAAAAAGGATGCTGTTATTATTCCTCAAAGAGCCAAGGGATTAGAACTAGAGGGGTCTTATTCACAGTAACAGTTGGTGCAGTTTCGGGGGTGCAGACATGCTCCCGCTGTACCATCACCAGTATATACCATACAAGTTTTCTTGGTTGCATGGGGGTGGGGGTGGGGATTTGGTCGAGAAGAGGCTTTCCAGTGACAAGGACCCAATGCAAATGTGGCTACTAAGTGTCTTGTGGTTTGTGCCAGCCACAGAGGACAGTGCATGACTAGCACCAGTCATGTGGTGCCGTGCCATGCATAGTGCTCCATGTACACAGCATTACTACAGTAGGCCTACCCCCACCAACCTACCTACCATAGCCTTACCTTTAGCCTGACGCACTAACTGAGATTTCAGTCTGGCTTGCAGTTACCTCTGGTGGCCCAGTACCCCCTTCCTAACCCTTGCATAGTCCCTATTGATCAATGGACCCCCTCCCCCCCAATTTCGTCCCTCTGTCAACATTCCAATCCTTCACCAACATTTCATCCTCTTGTTGCATGCAGTCACCCTGTAGAACTGCTTCAAACAGCTCTACTGCCTGGAGTGGCCCTGTGGTTTGTGACCAAGGTATGCAACCTGAGCAGTGGTCAGTACAATGTTTGCATGCTGGCACCCGCATTATCATGCCTGTCCCCACTGTTTTCCACATGCGATTGCAGTGCCCTGTGCAATGGAACAAGGAAGGTCTTTCAGCGGGGCACATAGTGTTGAACTGGCCACAAAGTGATAGTTTGGATGACTTTACTCTAGCACAGGAGTCTTTCAGCTAGTAACTCAATTAGCCTTTGCATTTAACATCCCCTTTTTCTTTGTAGCATAGTAAGAATAAAACAGGATCATTGTCTGTTGGTCTTCCTGTGCTCTTGCTGACGTCTATACCGGACCTTTCCGTCTTCTGCTTGTGACATAATTAGTTGCCATGGAGCTATTATGATTTCAGATGGAGACAAACAGCAAGAGCACATGCAGTCTATGCAATAGTGATCCTGTTAATGTTAGTGGGTAGAATTATGAAAAAAATGTGAAAGTTGAATAAAGGATATGGGAATTATGAACTGAGATGGCTCTAAAAGTTATGTTCTTTCTTTGTTTTCCCCATGTAGCTTTTTTCTTCCCCAGCTAGTAGCATATCTCGTGGATAAAGCCACTTCACAGGGATATACCGTGATCGGGCCAAACCCAGATGTAATTTAGATGGCTGCTGGCTTCTCCCCTCCTCCCCTAGCAATGGTGGTGTCTCTATCTGCCTTTCACAGCCACAGCCTGCCCTGCAGTAGTAGCAGTCTGCCTGGCCCAGCCACAGGGGTTGCTGGGGTGGCGGAACCTGCCATCAACCCTTCTCAGTCGAGATGTACTGCTGTGCAGGAGCTGCCGTTGTCTTGGCCTGCCTCTAACCGTAACTGCTCAAGCTCTTTTCTGAGCAGGGTTATCTGCATGGCAATGTGAAGCACTTCTGCTGGGCCATCGATGCTGAAGTGTTAGCGCTGCCACACCGCCCCGTTACCTTTTTCTAAGCATTTTTCTGTAACTTCAGAGGGCTGGTGCTCTTTAATGTCCACATCAAGGTGTACTGTCTTTATGGTTTGTGTAAATGGCTAGTAGATAAAACATTTTGGGTATCTGAGACTCCAGAGATTGGGGGGGGCGGCATTTTATGTAATTACAATGCACAGAATAAGTAACCAAAATGTAGTGATTGTAGGGTGATATACACATTGTTTTCTAGCTTCAGATGATTTGAAGTGGTGGTTGGCCACAGGTTTTTTTTTTTTTTACCCTGCTCCATATTCAGTCTGCTTTAAACAAGCATTCTAATTAATGTATTTTTTTTGGCAGGGAGGTGGTAATCGGCCTGTTTGACATTTTATGTCTAATCCTTTTCTGACTTATTGCGCTCTAGAAGATGTCATGTAAGAAGCTGAATCGTAATATCTCGTGGAGGGGGGCATTGTGTTTTCACTGTATGGGGTAAAAAGTCTGTGAAATCATGGGTGGTGGCATGCAACAGAAGTGCAATTTTTCTCTGACTGTACTGAGCTTGTGACTTTGGTCCACATGAAAGTTCATGGTCTTGAAGAGTGAGAAATTTTTCTTGGGGCTGGGGGGAAGGCAGAGACCTTCTTTACTCTGGTGTTACAGAAGGATTGGTAAGGGCCTTGCTGGTGGGATTTCCCTGTGGTTGCTTGCAGCAGCACACATTGACTTGCCAAGACTGGCTTGTTTTGACAGTTTGTTAGGTCTCCGTAAAGGGAAAGAACCTAATAAACCACCAGCAATTGCGCAAGAGTAAAATAAATCTAGCAGTGTAAACATTGCATTTTATGAGCACGACAGTAAGAGTTGGCACTTGAATGGAGCTAGTGCTTTCATGTAACTGTTTCAGGTTTTTGCCCATTTTAAATGAAGTGAATGAAAACTGTTTCTATGGGTAAGGAAAAAATGTCACATTTGAGGGACATTCATATCAGCGTATTCTGAGTGCTTAAGAGTTCATATCATAGAAGCATTCAGTATTACAAACATCCGAAATTTGCCAGCAGATAAAGGCCCAGAGGTCTATCAAGTTTGCTCGAATGTGCAGCTAGCACCCCTTATTCTGCAGCTGCCCTTCCCTTCCACCCTTCCCCTTCATTAACCCTCCCCCTTGTCCTGTCCCATCCCCTTTTGAAGCAGTCCACTGTTCTAGTGGATATCACTTCTGCAGGTAACGCATTCCACCCAGCTACCACCCTCTCTTTAAAAAAAAAAAAAAAAAAAGCCTCCTGAACCTTCCTCCCTCCAGTCTCATATCATGGCTCCTGGTGTTCCTCCCTTCCCTTACTTTGAACAGCCCCTCTGTACTCGTCTTGTTTATTCCTTTCATGTACTTAAAGGTTTCAGTCCTGTCCCACCGTCCCTCCTCTCCTCCTCCAGTGAGCACATGTTCAACTCCCTCAGCCACCTCTCGTGTAAGTCCCCAAGCCCCTTGATCATCTTTGTCGCCCTGCGCTGCACCCCCTCCAGTAACTTAATGTCCCTCTTCAGATACGGGCGCCAGTACTGCACGTAGTACTCCAGGTGCGGTTTAACTAATGACCTATACAGTGGCAGAATCACCACCTCCCTCCTAGAGGATATACCCCTTGCAATACAACCCAGCATTTTGTTGGCCTTTGCAGCTGCCTTTCTACATTGTGCCAAGTTGTTCATTGACCCTGTAATGAGCACCCCCAGATCCTTCTCCTCCTTCTCTATCTGGGCTAGCTGCACTCCCTCCAGCTGGTAACTCCTCCTTGGGTTCTTCATCCCAAAATGCAGTACCTTGCACTTTTTGGCATTAAACCCCAGTTGCCAGGTGTCTGACCAGGTTTCAAGCTTTGCCAGATCATCCTGCAACCCCTGCCACCCCCCTAGGTCATCCACCGCTGCCCCTACCTTGGTATCATCAGCAAACAGACTGATCTTGCTCTTCATGTCCCTTGATATGTCTGCAATGAATATCTCAAACACTGGTCCCAACACTAAGCCCTGTGGAACACTGCTCGTCACTACCCTTGGGTATGAGAGCTCCCCACCCACCACCACCCTCTGTTGCCTTCCCTGAAGCCAGTTTCCTACCCATCTCATCAGCTTTGCACCCACCCCTGTGCCTACTAACTTACTTCCCAGCCTTCCGTGCGGCACAGAGTCGAATGCCTTACTCTAGTCCAGACACAGCACATCCACTGCATGGCCCCTGTCTAGTTGCCTAGTTACCCAGTCATAGAACTCCACCAGGTTGGTGTGGCAGGATCTGCCCTGTAGTCCTTTGGCCTCTAGGACTGCAGGACAGCAGACCTTTTGGCAGCTGCAGCAACGTGGGCCTCAAGGTCAAGAGTGATGAAAAGGAAATGTCTCGAAGACAGCAGCCAGTCCCTGCACCACCCAGCTGGGGGTGATGGGTAATGAAAGCCTTTCTTTTTTTTTTTTTTTCCCCACTCCTCTGCTCCTCCCAGCCAGCACCTCCTTCGGGCCCCCAAGGTCCTTTCTCGTCTGTCCGCCATCTCCACCACCTACCCTACCTCAGATTGCAACCCCCTGGAGGTAGCCCGGCATTACCCTTTGCCGGGTGGGTCCCCCTCCTCCTCTGAGAGGGAAGGCACCAGTGGGGGTCGTCCAGCGCACTTCAGCATCGGCTACAGGGGTTGCTGAGGCAGGGAGGCCGTGAGCCTTGGCGAGTGAGGGGCTGAGAGCCGTCATCTGGCTTAGCCAGGGCTGTTTCTCTTCTGCTTTTCTCCCTTGGAGAGTGACATGCCACCTGATGTCAAGGCGAATGCCAACGTCTGTCACTCCTCCGGAAATTAGAGCCCTGATCCCCTGCTATATCCCCGGCCTCCGCCAGGGGCCAGCAGGTGCCCGGCTCGCATCCCCACTCTCTCCCTTGGAGAAGGTGAGCTGTCTACAGATGCTCCAACCTTCTCCCCCGGCCGGCTCTCCGACGACCCGAGTCTGTTCCTGAACTCTGGTCCCCGGCATCGCAAGCGGAAATCCAACCGCTGCGCCGATGAGCCGGCTGTATGCAAGCCTTTTAAGCAGTCTTGCTCTCTCTGTCTTCAGTGGGCTCACATAGTAGGCCAGCTAACATGTTCAAGTTTCCAAGCAGGTGCTAGAGAAACTATTCATGAAGAAAGCAAGGGCATCACATCAGAAGTGGATGCAAATATTTTTTTCACATAATACAGTACTGAAATCTCAGTACCAGCCTACCAGAGAATTGAAAGAAGCATATAAATGAAATCACAACGGAAGTTGAGCACACCAAATTTCATGCATAATTGTGTCCTCTGTCTTTTTCCTGCATTGTCCTAGATAAAGTACATATGGTCACAGTATCCCCCTGATGATGAAAAAAAAAATACAAATGCTGTAAGAAGGGGCTTCTCATTGGTCCAGTGAGAGCACGTCATGCTTCTGTGTCCACTACTCTAGTTCGGGAGCAGACTGTGGTCACAGGGAGTGGACATCTGGGTTGGGAAACATTGCTGGGGCTGGCAGCACTTTCCAGCTGAGGGGATGCAACTGTACCTGGTGCTGTAGCAACCTCTGTAGCAGGCCAGGGAAATTCCCCCCACAGGGTTAGCTGTGATGTCTGCAGCCATCAGGAAGGCAGGCAGCACCATCGAATTGGTGGAGAGTGTTGCAGGGGAAACAATGGGGGATAATATGCTGCTGCCATCAAGATGATGACTGGCAGGTCTCGGCCTCATGCTGTGGGCCCTTTCCTGAGAGATGGCAAGGATAGCAGAGGATGGAACAGGAGTGGCAGGTTGCCAAATGGGTACCCATAGGCCTGAAGACTTTGTGAACTGCAGCAGTTGACAAAAAGCTAAAAAATATATAAACTTCACAAAAACAAAGCAGAGCACTCAAACCCATAATGAACAAGGGCACCAGTCTCAAAATATGATACGAAATATTTTATTTATAGAGGCAACAGCGTGACCGTTTCGGATTACTATCTGAAGTTTTTAACCATCTACAGTAATCCCATGATCGTGACTCCTGCTTCTTGTGCCTCCATGTCCTGGCTAGGAAACAGCTGATGCTGTTACCTCCCTAGTATGTTCAACCTGATCCTACTGTGGCTCGAGTTCTCAGTTTCTGCCCATTCAGCTAGCTCACCCTATAAGGGCAAAAGTGAGAGATACAGGTTCATAGAGAAACGCAAGCAGGGGACAGAGCGGTGGGAAAAGAGCCAGCCAACAACCAATCGCATTCAGCAGCATACCGTACTCCCCATTCAAGCAAAGCCAGCAAGTGCAGTTTTTTCATTTGAAGAGCAGTAGTCCAGCACATAGTCTATTGGAGCTTCCCTTGCTCAGCCCAATCTGCCCACAATATGTGGTGCTCTGCCTGTAGCCTTTTTGGCAGAGACCACGCTACAAGGACTTCTTTCAGCATGTTAATTTAGAAGCCGTGGCCAAAAACATTTTTAATAGAAGCCTCGGCTTCAAACTGTAATATAGTGTGTGTGTGTGTGTGTGTGTGTGTGTGTGTGTGTGTGTGTGTGTGTGATATATTTACAAAATCACACTTACCCCCTTAATGCAAAACATCATGGGCTGTATATGCAAATCACAGAAATGTATGCTGGTTCAACTTTAAGCAAAGATGCACGGTGCCAGAAGGCCTCTCCCAGTTTGCAAAGGGTGCCAACAGATATATACATATGTATGTATATGTTGGCCTAGTGGCTCGGTGATAACACTACAGCCCACTATGCCTGCAACCCGAGTTTAGAAGCAGACTTGGGTTGCTGGGGGTCATCAGGTGTGGGAGAGGATTGAACGTCTACTGGATGCTCTCCTCTTCTGGGAAGGGGAGGCTCATCTGTTCAGCCCTTGGCTGCCACCAGGTGAAGGCCTGATGGTGGTACGAGTATGGCAGTGCCAAGGGGAGGGGCTGCGTTTGACATTTGGGGGACAATGTATGCACCTTCACACAGTGTGCATCACTGTCTGTGCCATGGCAGGGGAACCAGGGAAAGAAAACTGAAAATTGCAGCTTGTGCTTGCTGGCCTAGTACTTGCATTACCACCTGGGACACCTAGACTCTGCTCTGGATGTGTGTTATCTCTGGGGGGAGTAGAGAGAGGATGGACAGTCTCCCTCCCCTTGCCCCAATATGGAGGGGGGAATAATGGTCAGCGTCTGTCTTGGGGAGGTGGTTGCTGGGTGGAGTGCAGGAACCGGGCTGATATAGCCCTCAAGCTGACAAAGGAAAAGGACCTTATATGGGGGAATTGTCAAAACAAACACAAGGATACCAATTTTCCTTTATGACCTTTTGCCAGTTTCATTCCTGGGATGATGAGCCTATATTTTAAGTTTGTGAAGTCTTTATTTTTTTAAATTTTAAAGTCTCCTTTTCCCTTGCCGCACCCAGTGTGGTAGATCTAAGAGCAAGAGTGTGTATGGCTCTACTTTGCTGCTGATTATCAGAAATGCATGCTAGCACCATGCTGACATAACACATTGTGGATACAGTGTATGCAATCCTTGGTCCATATACTGAACTCTGCCCTGGTGTTTTTCCAGCAGCTGTCCAGCCTCCGTGGGATCCCCCAAACAAGCAGGACTTCCTGGCATATGAAACTCTTGTGTTTGGCTGACAGTTATAAGGAATTTTCCAGAACAAGCTCATGAAGACCCACTGACACTGTGTAACCATAAGCAAAGTCAGTAGGTGAAAGGCTGCTTTGGTGCTTGATTCTGCATTCTCTAATGACCTAGGCCAGGTCTTTTAGATGTAGTTTACTGTTGAACAGGGTACTGATGGTCTCCACTTGAACTGCACCTTCAGCATCCTCCAGAAGCCCCAAGAGCCTGATGTTCATAGCTCTTGACAGGTTTTCTTGAAGTTCGTCTCACCCAGGACAATCTGTTCTCACAAACCATCCATATTGCAGCAGTCCATGCTTTTACCACCATGGTAGAGGCCTTCTTTGCTGCCACATTATTTGTGCCCATGCAGGCCACCAATGCTGTTGATTTAGCATTGAGTCCACTTTACTTTGAAGGGATTGCATCATGGTGACCATTACCTTGACTGCATTTAAAACTGGCTGCAATGTAGACTACCTTGCTGGTGGTGCCAATAAAGTCAGTGGTTGTTCGGCACCTGCACCCAATACTGATCCTCCTGGACCCTTCTCTTTGGTCGCCTCTCTGGAGCACGTGGTTTTTTGGATGGCTATGCTGCCACAGTAGGTGGTTCAGCCAAAGTTCTGCACCAAGATGCTGTAGTAGCCCAGGCAACATACTGCCTAATCTACTGTTGCTTAGTTGTGAATCTGGGAGGCACTATGCTGTAGTGGTTGTGCTCCACATGAGCAGGAGAGATTGGCTTCTCATTCTTTGAGAGAGGATCAACAGGGACCACAGACTTCTGAGCCATTAGCAAGGGAGGGCGGGAGGACAGAGGCTACCATCTGTAGACTTTGTATAATGAAGACTCTGGAAGCCAAGGAAAACCTCTCCAGAGTACTTTGGACACCACCACATCTTCTTTGGAGGTATCTCGGTCATCATGTTACCCCGTAGGAACCACACCATTTGTGAAACAGGACCCACACGGAACATTTTCCAGCAATACTACTGGGGCCACCCACATTTATGTCGCCAATCTATAAAGACATGAGCTACCCCGATCCCTCCTCAGTTCTTTCCCACCTTTGACTCTGTTTGCATGGGTCTCTGCAGAAGCTCTGTTGCAGTTCGCACCATTTTTGCCCATAAATTTTTCATTTACCCTAGGTTTTTAGAATCTTTTAAATAAGAGATTCCTTTACCTCTTATGTCGAGAGTTGCTCCTTCCACTTCTCTCTTCCGTCGCTGCCCCTGGGGAAAGATGGAGTCTTCAGATGACCACACCTTCTGTTTCTGCTGTCTTGGGCCTGACCACGACGTCTCTGACTGTGGGCTGTGCCAAAAATTTAACATCACAACCCTTGGTTGTTGCAAAAAGGCTTTGAAGAAATTCTTCATGGAGTAGCAGGTGGCCAGTTCTGGTCAGGGGTCCTCTGGGATCCCTCCTTCCCAGTCTCCGGTGGGTTAATCAAGCTCCCCGGCCTCGAAGGCCTGAGACAGGCCTTGGGGGGGGGGGGGAATGTCTGAAAAAAGACTGAATGGGACTGCTTCCCCCGGCAACGATCCCGATGACTCCTTCCTTTTCAGGGGGCACCCCATCGGCTGTGGCCGCACTGACGCATTCTTCTGTCAAGGCCTCTGCTTCTCAGGGAGGCAGTCTGTCGACCCTCGGGTTGTCTGCCCCCAATTTGTCAACCCTTGGGCCGTCGACAACAGTCCCTCCATTGTGGCCTAATGCTTGTCTGGGCCCTTGGGTTCTCAAGACCTGATGGATGGCTCAACGCACCCTTCTCCTGCTGTCGCCCTCAATTATATTTTGTCCAGGATAACTATAGCCCTAGTGCATCAGTTGGGCTCTTACAGGCCTGGGTGCCTGGTACCACTGACTGCCCCGTCGTTGTCACCACTCAGGCCTTCTTGGTCCTGTAGGCCGTCATCTGCCCCTCAGTCATCGGACCTTGAGTTGGAACAGGTCTGCATCGAGGAGGAGTACCACCCTGACCTCATCCTGCCAGAGGAGGAAGAACCTCTTTCCTCTGATAAGTCTATTGCTTCTTCAGTGAGGACTCTGGTGAACATATACCCAGGTCCGCTTCTGAAGGTACTAGCTTCTTTAATGTCATGAAGCAGCTGTCCACAGCTATGGGCTTCCATACTGAGGAAGAAGATGCCACCCGAAGATAACTGGTGGATTTCTTGGAAATTCCAGAATCTCCCCGAGGTCATTTCTCCTGTCCTCGCAGCTGTAAGAAATGCAACTTCTGCCACTTGGCACCGTCCAGACACGGTTCCTGCCATGCCTCACAGGGCAGATAGACTCTATCATGCCCCTCAGGGCCTGCCTTATTATGCTGCCTAACCTGAGACCAATTCTATGGCTATCAAAGCAGCACATGACCGGTCCAAGGTACCCAAACACCTTGGCTCCCTCCCCCATGACAGGAAATAGACTGATTGACCTTTGTGGTGAGAGGGTTTATGTTTCCTCCATTGGGACTTCAGATTGCGAACCATCTATCACACATGGTCAGGTACCAAAACGCCATCTGGAAAAAGGGCAAGGCGGTTGCCCAAGCTCTCCCAGAAATGTTCCCAGAAATAAGATGTTCTCAGATCTATACAGGCTACTGAGCACGTCAGTAAGCACCTCCTCAGGGCCTTGTATGACATTTCTGATACTGGTTCCAGGGCTGCTGCCACAGGCATCTCTTTGTAGGCACGCCTGGCTGAGGGTCTCAGGCTTTGCAGCAGGTGTCCAGCAGAAGGTGCTGAATGCTCCCTTCAGTGGCTCAAAATTGTTTGAGCCAGATATCCAGGACATCATTAATGATTTACAGGCATCTGGCAGGGCTGCTATGTTTGTCCATTCGCTCTACCATACCCAACCTTGGAGCAGACGATACCTGCCCTTTTGCAAGATGTCTCAAGTCCGGAGCAGGCTCCGATCTCCGGGGGAATAAAAAGCCTCTGCTGCTTTAACTAACCCCTCCTCCTCGGGCTGAGCTGCTAAGCGCCCCAGAGGTAGTGGATCTGTGCTAGCGGCCAGATCGGCTGCTGCCCAGCTCCTTGCCAGACTACTCTCATCCAGTCCTCAACCAAGAAGTGGTGGTTGGAGGTCTGTTGTCCCTCTGTCTCAACCAGTGGAGAATCATAACTATAGATGCCCGGATTTTTCAGATTATAGAACAGGGTCACACTCTGGAACTTGAAGAACAGCCCCCAGAAACGCCCCCGGTACCCTCCACCTATCCACTGATCCATGTGATGGTTCTTCAGGAAGAGTCCCTTCTGTGGAAAAAGGCAATTGAGCCAGTGCCCAGGCAGCAGAGGAACAGGGGGGTTCTACTCCAGGGTCTTCCTGGTCCCCAAGAGAACCGGAGATCTGAGGCCTATTCTAGATCTCGAGAACCTCTGTCTTTATATTCAGTACAAAAAAATTCCGCATGATCACTGTGCCAGGCCTGCTGTCCCTACTCAAATAGGGCAATTGGCTGTGCTTTCTAGACATGCAAGATGCTTACTTGGCATATCTGTTTGTCTGCCACACAGCCAGTTTCTCAGATTTTTTTTTCTGTGCCAGCATTTCCAGTTCAAATACTTGCCCTTTGGCTTACCCTCTGCACCACGGGCTTACCCTTTGAACCATGGATCTTCACGAAATTCTTAGCATTAGAAGCTGTGGTGGTCTGGAGAGAAGGCCTGTATTTCTTCCCCTACCTGGACGACTGGCTTCTCAAAGCCCCCTCCAGAGCTCTGCTCCTCTGGAGCCTGAAGACGACCCTCCAGCTGTTTCATTCCCTGGGCATCACTGTCAGTCTCCCCAAGTTCTTCCTGACTCCATGCCAGAGGCTGCAGTATGTTGGAGTGGTCCTGGACTCAGTGCAGGGCAAGGCCTTCCTTGCCCAAAACAGGGCAGAGTTCCTCATTTGGCAGGTCCAGGAAGGCTACCAAAGCTGTTATGTTACCTCCAGGGTATACCCGAGACTGTTGGATCTCATGGCTGCGGCTGTCATGGCCCCTCTGGCCAGACTGCACATGCGACTCCAGTGGACCCACCGGGTGTAGTGGAACCAACACATGGACGACCTGGAGCAGCTAGTGCTGATTTCCACTCCAGTCTGCAAGGTGCTTTGGTGGTGGATGGACACCCAGAACCTGTAACGAAGGGCCCCATTCTTGATCTCACCCAGCAGATTCTTACCTCGAATGCCTCCGGTTTGGGCTGGGGTGTGCACCTGGGTCCTTTTCAGACTCTGGGGACATGATCCCAAATCGATGTCGCTGCATATCAGTGTCCTTGATGTGGGTGGTCCTGTATGCCATGCAGGCCTTTCGGAACCATCTCCTTTCAGGTCTGTTGCTGGTTGTCAGACAATCTGTGTTGTCTACTACATCAGCAAGCTGGGGGGTGGACTCATTCGTACCCCTCTGTGCAGGAAGACCATGAAAGTCTGGTACTGGGCACTGGACCACGGCCTGGTCCTTTTGGCAGTCCATGTCCCAGGTATGCATAACACCCTGGTGGACAGCCTCAGCCGGTCTCAGTCCAGCATGCACAAATGGGAACTTCTCTCATCCATCGCAGAAGATCTGTTCGACAGATGGGGACGTGCAGAGTTGGACCTTTTTGCATCCCCACTGAATGCAAAACTGCCTACTTTCTGCTCACTAGATCCAGGACCTGGAGTTTTCTGGTGAGACATGTTATCCCTCTTCTAAAGCGGGAGGTTCCCTTATGCCTTACCTCCATTTCCTCTGATTCAGAGGGTGCTAAGCAAGTTGCAGATGGAGGGGGCCAACATGATTCTGGTTGCACCCTTTTGGCCACGGCAGAGAAGATTTCAATTACTGCAACAGTTAGTGGTGGAACTTTCTGTTCCTCTGCCCCTTTGCAAGAATCTACTGATGCAGGCTCAGGGGACCCTGGTCCTTCTGAACCTCGGGGTTCCTTCATCTGCATGCTTGGCTCCTGAGGACGTAACAATCGCCTGGTTTGGAGCATCTGTGAGGGCGGCAGGTGTCCTCGTGGTAGCTCGTAAGTCCTCCACTAGAGCCACTTCTGCCATGAAGTGTAAGAGGTTTGCCACCTGGGCTGCCAATCATCTGGACCAGTTTACCTGTCCAGTGAGCCAGCTCCTGGACTACCTGATCTCCCTTTCAGATTCAAGCCTCCAGTACTCCTCCCTCAAGGTGCACCTTTCAGCTATTTCTGCCTTTCACGAGCCTGTGGATGGTCATACTGTGGCTTAGTTAGATGTCTTGTACCTTTCTCGGGCATCCTGAACCCTACAATACATTCTCCTGTCCCAGTTTGGGATTTAAATTTTGTTTTGGAGAAATTTACCCTGTCTTCATTTGAGCAGGCCGCGACTTGCGAGCTGTGCTTGCTTTCTTAGAAAGCATTATTTTTGATTGCCATCACTTCTGCTCGGAGGATCTCCGAGCTTCCTGCTCTCTGGTGTGAGGAGCCTTTAATTTTTCACAGACAGGGTGTCTTTATTCACAAACTCTAAGATTCTCCCTAAGGTGGTGTCTGACTTTACCTTGAACCAATCTATCCGGCTATCAGTTTATTTTCTGGAGCATGCCAATCCAGAGGAAGCACTTCTCCATACTTCCAATATGTGCAGAATTCTGAAATATCTTCTCCAAACTTAAGGACTGCAGAAAAACAAAACAGCATTTTTTCTTCCACCCAGGAAGAGAGGGCATTCAGGTTTTCAAACAATGTTAGTCCAAATGGTTGGCCCATTGTAATTGTGTTCTGCTACACGAGCATGGCACAGTTGCCAGGGGTAGTGAAAGCCCACTCCATTAGGGACATGGCTAGCTCTGTGGCCTGTCTCAAGGTGGTCTCAACTGCTGACATTTGCACTGCCACAAGCTGGAGTACCGTCTATACCTTCACTAATTTACAGTCTGGCCATTGCTTCTAGAGCCCAAGCGGGTTTCGACCAGGCTGTTCTGCAGGGCCTCATGTCTTAGGCTTTGGTTGGCAACTGCTTGGGACTCATTCCTACAGTCCTACAGTGTGACCTGATTACTCAGATACCCCGAAGAAGATGGAACAGTTAAGTAAAAAATTGCTGTAACAGTAGAGCTTAGAGAGGCTCTGTCATCAGATCTGCCTTCCCTCCCACCATCCCCCCTCTTGTGGGGCTGTCTTCTCAGATCTGGCTAACTGGTGTATCCAGTCTTTTATTCTGGCTTGGGCACCTCTCACTCGTTGGCAGATTTCATTGGCTGGGGATGCCCCAGTGGTACTGCAGGGCAATCTTCTGTGTGGATCCTGTTTCACCGGTGAAGTTCGGTGTGACCTGATGACTATTCCCTTGAAGATCTACCATTATGGTAAGTTCTTGCGTAACTGCCTGTTTTGTTTTTTTTTTTCCCTGGGGCTCTGATACTCACCAGGCCCCAGTTCACTATCTTACTCAGTTTCTCTTTTTTCCCTTTTCTCTATGCTGACTCATTATCGGGTCAGATACCCTGCTATCTAGCAACACACACTTGCATCATTACTTTCTCTAGTTCTCCGTTTGGCTGCCCTGACGGATGTCTCTTCCCACTTCAGTTATTTTTATTTTTTTTTACTTGCTGTCGAGGAAATATTTATCCTGCTAAGACTCCATCTTTGGCATTCTTGTTTTTCATCATGGTGGTTTTGCTGTTCGTTTCCAGACTCTGTGCTGCTGCTTTTTGGTATGTGGCATCGCTCATCTGGAATGGTTGCTGCCATACTCTTGTGTGTTGGTAGTTTATGCTGTCAACCCTCCTGCCAGCCAAGAACCAGATGCCTTTTGATTGCTGTAAGTTTGGCAACAGGATCGCTCACAGCAATGCTCACAACCACAGCCTTGAGTGTCTGAGTTTCGGCCACAGTGTGGAGAGTTCTTGTGTCTAGTAAGAACCAGCCTGGACTCCTCTGTTGTGGAAACTACTGCAGCTGTGGGGCCTCTTTCAGGTGTCCCTCACCTTGGGTCTGTAGTCTGTTGCTGGGCCAATTGCTGCACCTGTGTTTTCTATCCCTACAGCTCCATACGTGACTGTAGAATGTAGAACTTGCCCATTTTCACGTCCCTCTTGAGGTGTTGTCTGTTCTCCTGGCAGCTAGAAAGTCTTCTGCTAGCCAAATGTGCTAACTTAAGTGGAAGGGGCTTGGTATCTGGGGCCCGATATTTCAAAAGGTTGGGACTGACGCAAGGGGCTTGCAGCAAGGAGAAATGGCACAAAGGGCTCCTTGTGCCGCAACTTGCACCAGTCCCGATTTCTTGGGTTTTGTTTGTTCATTTGTTTTTTAACCAGGAGAGACTCACTAAGCCAGAACTTGTTTTCACGTGCGACATGGGAGCACAAGGAAGTTGTGACTTGCTCAGGATCACACAGTATGCAAGTGGGGGCTGTGGGATTCAAACCAAGGTGTCCAGGTTTGCAGCTCAGAGCCTTAAACTGCTGCGTTATACTGCCTCCATCATGCCTTTGTAAGGGGCTGTGCACCATTGGGGGGGGGGGACTCCCTCTGCCAACTGGGTTTGTGCCATCCTCGCGATAGCTGCACCGGTTCACCTTGCCGAAAGGGGGCTTACAACATAGGGCTGCCTTATCCCCTCATTTGGGATTTTGGAAGTCCCCCTCAATGGGCACACGGACCCTGCCATTAGACCAACCCAGAGCTGGTGTAACCAGCCATGTGCCTCTGCTGTAGCCCTCACTGGATGGGGGTAATGCTGTGCTCCCTTGGGGAAGGTGCCCATACTGCCCAGACACCTGTCAGACCACCACTGGAATGGTTGGTGATCCGTGGCAGGTCAGAGCCTGCAATAACTCCACCCCCACACCTGGACCACACTGTCCTTGCCACTCGGGGCAGGTGTTATCCCCAGCCCCCCCTTGTGAGCCACCAGGGTAACTAGCTGGTGGGTCACCATCGCTGGCCACTGCTGCTGCAAGTTTGTCCCACAACTTGCGGTATTCCACTCTGTGCCATTTCATTGGCGCAGCTGTCTGCTTGTAGTAAACTCTGGGAGTTTGGCACTGTGACGCTGCCTTTTATAAAATCTGATGCAGGGTTCCTGGTACACCCAGGTTTGCTGCAGACTGTGGTTCGGCACAGCATGCACCGATCTAATGGTGCCTTCAAAAATCGAACCCCTGGTGTCAGTCCCAGGACCTTGGACCAGCTACACTGCCTGCCAGAGGCTCTTGGGAGTACTTGTCCACCTTTTTTTGATTGGGTTTGCAGTACTCCTGTGTCAGCCACTTCAGCTTTTCATGTGCCCATAAATAGAGTAGTGCTCAGGTCGAGGTGTCCTGCAGATACAGTATTTGAAGGGCATCCTTCATACATACCCCCTGGTTTGCAAGCTGGCTGGCCTAGGAGTTTCATCTTATTCTTGGCGTTTTGACCATGAGTCCTTTTGAGCCTGTGGCCTCACACAACCTTAAAATTCTTGCATGGAAAACAGTTTGTATAGTAGCATGCACCTTTGTGTTAAAGGGTTACATAATTACAGGCTTTGGTGGTTGATCCACCATACCAGACCTTTCATAAAGACCAGGTGGTACTTGGCCACCATCTTCAGCAGAAACTTGGGATGTATTTTGAGGTCAATTTACCTTTTTTCTACAGAGGTTTTTCCTCCCGGTTCAGTTTTGCTTCTCTGGTATTGTGACCTGTGGCAATCACACAGCCCTATCCTCCAGACCCAGCAGCTGAAAACTATCCCCACTGTTTCCTCCATTGCAGGAGTTTTCAGAGGTGGAAGAGGGGTCTTCCAGCACCTATCGGTATCCAGAGGCAAGCAGTGGGCTGAGTTGAGGTGGGGTCAGAATGTACCAGCTTTGTTTATCAGATCAATGCTAGGATTTTCCTCCCCCTGTATGTCGCCCCCACCCGCACCCTGCAGCACCCATCCAGCTTCTGGGAGCCTTGCAGACTAGCAGCTTTCTCTGAAGCTGGAAGGTGACCCTTCCAGGGCCCTACCACAGGGTCACTGCTGCTTCAGAGACCGAGTGCTGACCCACCCGATTTGAGGACCTACGGCTTCGGCAGCACCACCCAGTCATTTGCTGCCCATCTGCCACCATCCTGACCTCACTACCAAACCCAGGTCATTGACATGGCAGTGCATAGTTACGTATGCAAAATTGCAGGAAATGTTGAACTTTCACTTTAAAAATATGTGCATTTAAACACTTTAGTATTCTGTTCCTGATTGTGTATGGTTGCTTTGCTTGTAGTTGTGTGATTTATATTGTTGTAGTTGTATCCCAGGACTTTTCTTGGAAATCAGCATGTGCTGGATGGAATTTTCCCTGGTAAAATAACAAAATCAAAACCACTGGGCCATGGGATGTGACCCCTGTCGGCGGTTACTTGGGAGCATTCCACTGTTGTGTCCAATTCCTGAGAATCTTGAGATGTACTTCAAAAATAAGGGACAGATTCCTGCCACTTCCCAGGACCCCCCCCAGCCACTTCCCAGGATGCCCCCCACCTCCCCCGGCCACTACCCAGGACGGACTCTATTTTTTTTTTTTTTTTTAAACTCCTTCCCCAAATTCTGGTTTAGCTGATTTAGATGTAGCTTCTTTCCCTGTAACTTATTGTGCTCCCTTCCTCTTTCTCCCAGAGTCCCACTGCACAAAAATAACTCTTGTTCCTTCCCTCTTCCCCATTTAAAGACTTCTGTTGACTGAGCCTGAGCAAGCTCCCTCCTGTATATACACAGGCTTGAGACTACTCTCTCCAGTTGCCAGCTGCACTCTGAAGAATTGCGGCATTTGCAGTGCTTGACTTGCCTGACCCAAGCTGGCCTCCTTTCCATAGTCCATCCTCCCTTCTCTGCTCCCGCTTCTCCAAGGCCCAGGCAGCTAGAGAAATCACCAGCTCATCACCTCGACAGCTGCACCATGAAGAATTGCGACTTGCATGTGCGTGACTTGCTTGAGTCTGACCCAGCTGGCCTGGTCTACTTTCAGTTTTCCTCCCAACCTCCCTCTGCTCGCTTATCCCGTTTCCCGCTCCTCCAGGGCAGGCCCAGGCAGCTACCACATCAAGCAGAGAAATCAGTCACCTCACTGGCTTATCACTAGCTGTGCCGTGAAGAATTGCGTGGACATACACTGTTCTTGCTTGACCCAGCTGGCCTCTGTCCCCAGCTACCCCCTCCTCCGCCTTCCCTGGGCCCTCTTGCAGGTTGTCCCACTCACAGGCAGAGCGTACTCGGCAGCAGAAAGAAATCACTTCGCTCCTCAGTCCTCACCACTTACTTGGTTGGGTTAAAGGGGAGCTCCTCTCTCCTGACTTCAGTTCAGCAAGCGTAGCGCAGACTCGGTCAGGACGGGGTTGAACTCTAGTCGATCCACATGGGTTGGATCGGTACCAGTCCGGCACTGAAGGGAATCTGATTGGGAGGCACAAATCTTGCATGTTGCACTAGCTAGTTCTGCTATAGCATATAGTACCACTCATGCACAGGAGTCCACGACATGGCTCGTAGCAGCACACTGAGATGATTCCCCAGGCTTCCCATTCTGTGACATCCCTGAGTGACCATCCCTCGCGCATGTGTACTGTGGTACGGCTAGCTCCAGCTGCTAGGAAACCTGTGACAGAGTATGAGTCTTTTACTAGCCCTACCCGAAAGTACAGATAAAAGGCATCCTATATGGATTTAATATGGGACAGGCAATTAATACCTTAAGGTACGGGACGTCCATTAAAATACAGGACTGTTGGCAACCCTACCCTGGATATGTGCAAGGTGCTCGGTTTCTGTTTCCAAGAACATCGGACAGTCCTCCCACCTGTTGGGTTCCTTTGCCCCAGTGGTTGGGGGAAATCTGTACCCCAAGCAGTGTCGTTCCAGGTGGTTCTCTTCCTGAATCGGTTTCTGCTGCCAAAAGTCTGGCAAAGGACTGTAGGAAAACACTTGGGCGTGCCACTAGGGGTATGGCTGATTTCTGTGGTAGGTTTTCCATTGGTCTCTTTGGTCAGGATTTGTAATGCTGCCACTTGGCGTAAGATCTATACATTTATGAAGCATTACACTCTGGATTTATTCTCCCATAGGACAGCTGTGTTGGTTTGACTGTGTTGCAAGGTCTGCTGACCTAGGAGGCTTGCTCCTTCTCTGCATTATACTTCCCATTATCTGTAGAGTACTGTTGTGTACTTGTCAGATGTGTGGGTCTTGAATGGATATACATTATCCTTGAAGAACATAGTTGTGTTACTTACCAGTAGATCTTTGAGAGACTCACTCTCTCTCATAAAACCAACACCCTCTCTTACTAATTTTCTTTCAGGATCGGTGTACAGTCTGGAATCTGGTTGTCAATGTTCATTGGTCAACCTGCATGTTTCTGCTTCTACACAAATACAAGGAGAATGTGTGCTGCAAAAAAATGGCAGGTGTTGCTGATGGAGGCAAGGCAGGGTCTGAAACACTAAACGACTCTGCACACTTGGATGAAAAGGCAGCTTCGTAGCAAAATTTGACCATTCAAATGCCAGGCAACACTGGTGCTTCATCTTGTGAGGAGGGTTTCTTCAGATGGTTTTGCTTCAGTCGGTCTCTCCTGCTGTGATTAGCCTTGGCAGGATTCTTGTTGTATCGTGGTATGATACTTTGTGTGATTGAGATGGTACATTTTATGGAGACTGTTCATCAGTGGTAGGAACCCAAAGTGGATGGTGCCCAACCATATCATATAGGCAGCTCCAGTGCATACAGTGTCGTACCTGCCACACAGCAGTGTGGGTGCCAAAACTGTTGACATTTTCCCATAGGGTCCTGATGCCAGTGGCTTACAGCTTAATGTGTGTGACCATATGGGGGAGATTTTCTTAAAGATCTACTGTTACTGGTAAGTAATGCAGTGTTTCCTGTTTAATGTTGCGTGAGTAACAGGGATAAAATATAGACTGGTGCTTTAACTTCACAGTGCATAATATGTGGGGGGGGGGGACCTTAATGTGAGATTTGTAGTTTGTGAGGGGTGTAATAAGGGGCATCCCTGGTAATGAGGGAAAGTTGAGATGCTTGGTGATTACTTGGTGGGTGTTATAGGAAACACTGAAACATAGAATATGTTGCCAGAAAAGGACTGCTTGGCCTACCCAGTCTGCATCGGTCTTCGCAGACCCAAACTGGTCTCTGGTGACTCTCTCTCCTCCCTGTCTATCCCATGCTTGCCTGAAGCCCCACCACCACCTTTTTTTCCCCCACTTTGCCACTTCCGCTGACTCTGTTCCAGATGTCCAGCACCCTTTTAGTGTAGTACTACTTCACATCCCTCTTAAACTTCCCCTTCCCCACTCCATCTTCATCGCATGTCCCTTGGTCCAGGTGCTCTTTGTTTTTTAATGGATTCTCCTCTCCTGAACCCTGTTCACTCCTGTGAGGCACTTGTAGGTCTCTGTCATACCCCCTGTAGCTCTTCTCTGTTCCAGGGTGTACATCTTGATATACCTCTGTTTTTCCTTGAATATAGGAGTAAATGGGGTTGGCGTTACTTCCTGAATTCCTTGTTCTAATGTGCTTTTTATAAAATTCGCAGCCACTATCACATTCTTCTAATTTATATTTGGAGCTTGTTATAACTGAGGCATGATAATGCAGTAAGGGATGCAGGCATACTTCCCAACCTTCTGACACTGGACTGTCGGACACACTCACTTTGTGACACTGGTCCTCATAATGTGGGACACATCATTAGATATGGAGAAGATACTGTCTCAAAACACTGAAAACCAATGCCTTTATTTGTGCAAAGTTTTTTTTTTATTTCTATTTATTCACCCCTTCACACTGCACCTGATGATCTTTTGATCTCCAAGGCTAGTCATCTGTCCCCATTAGCTGCCTGATGTAAGATGCCATCCTCCATGTAGCCATGGCTTACCCACCCCTCCCAGCAGAGACAAGGATACAGGAACTTACCCTCAACAATTCTGGTGTTTGGATACAGGCTTGGCGATCCAGGCAGGGAGATCCTGTGGTGCCGGGAGACCTTCATCTGGTGCCAGGCACATCATTTTTACGTTTTTCTTTTCTTTCCCACAGCTGTTAGGAACCATGTATGCAAGTGCTGCAGGGGTGCACATATGCAGGTGTAATGTCACCTGCAGCCACCGCGGTTCCTCCTACCCCTAGTCTTCAAAGCCCTCCTGTTTCCACGGGGGCAGTATAGCAGTGGCAGATGGGAGCCTTCCTCCCGTGGAAGGAGAGCATCTTCAGCGATGTTCAACCTTGGCCCCCCCAGCCAGTCAGCCCGTGATGACCCGGGTCACCAGTGTCGCAAGTGATAGCACCACTGCTATGTCAAGGGGCTGACTCCAGCTTGTGCAAAATTTAATGTCTTAAAATATATTTTTTTGTTTTATTTAGTCTACTGTATCCCCACTGCATTCTGTTTGCCCCGTTGGCCCCTCTCTTCCCCAGCCCCGACACCTGCTATCCTTGGGACGTAAATCTGACTAGACAGTCCCATAGTCTCTCCTCTCCCCCCCCCACCACCATGGGGAGCCTCCCAGGTTCTCCATGCCTGGGAGAAGTTTTAGCTCGGGTGTTGGTCGGTGGCCCAGTGAGCATTGAGGGGCCTGTAAGGGGGAGAGGTGGCATCATCCAGCAGGCTAAGGGTCTTTACCTGATTTCTTGCTTCTCCTCCCCTTGGCATCTCGTGGGTGAGGACTGAAGTGGACCTTAACATGCGAGTGTGTGAACATCCTCATTTGGAAGGTGCCTCGCACTCCCATCATGACTCCATTTGCACTGCCACCTTTGGTTACACTGGTGGCAGTACTGCAGTGGAGCATGCAGAGCCCCACCCCCCGGAAATCTATAGAAAGACATTGTCAGCAGAAAAGGACTGCTTGGCCCCACCCAGTCTGTCCAGATGTTCCATGCATCTTCTATATCTGCATACCCTTCCTGGTCACTGGTGGCACTCCCTCCTCCCTGCCTGTTTTCCAGTATTCCCCTTTGCCTGTCTTATGCATTCTGACACCCCCCTCACTTTTTTCACCCCTACTGCCTCTGCTTGCACACTGTTCCAGGCATCCACTACTCTTTCAGTAAAGTAGTACTTCCCTGTTTCCTTCTTAAACTTCCCCCATCTTCCAGCTTCTTCAGTCTTGTCCTGGTGCACATTCAAAATAGACCCCCGTATCGTGTTCACCCCCATGAAGTACTTATAGGTTTCCGTATGTCTCTCCTCTGCTCCAAGGTGTACCTGTTGAGATCCCTCTGTCTCTCCTCAGGGCTTCTTGTGCAACCCCTGCACCATTTTAGTTGCCCACCCCTAGATTGCCTCCACCCTGTCTGTCCATTTTGAGATGCGGCATCCAGAACATGACACAATACTGTGAGTGGGATCCCACCAGTGACGTATAGGCCCCATCCACACTAGCAACTGACTTTAGAGGATGCCTGTTGGAGTTCCCAGGCATACCTGCAGCAGTCCTGCAAAGCATTGCAGATGCCTAGTACATGCCAGGATACTCTGGAACAGGCTTGTTAACCGATCGAGCTAAAAATGGCACCGCCCTATTCAGGATCCCATGGCGAGAATGGGGATGCAACTGTTATCCCATTTTTCCTTAGGGAAGTCTGCATTTATCAAGACAGCCTACAGAAGTTGCTTTAAACCGCTTTACAGTACGGTTTGTGTCCACACCACTCTTAAAATGGTTTAAGACAACCGTGTTGGGCTGAAACTGTGCTTGAAACCTGCTCTAATCAGGTTTTGAGCATGGTTTCTTAAACCGGTTCAGAGCATGATAAAAGCGTGCTGTAGTGTGGACGTTAATAGTGTTTGCAGGTTTAGTAGTGTTAGACTATTGTAACATTACAAAATCCCTAGTGTGGGCAGGGCCATAAAGTGGTAGCACTACCTCCCTCCTATGCACCCCAGCATCCTTCTGGCCCTGCTTACTGCCTTGGTGCACTGTCCCACCACCTGAGGTTTTCAGATATTATAACTCCAAGGTCTCTCCTGCTTAGTGACCACCAGTACACCCCCATTTTATACTTGGCTCCTGGGTTTCTGTGCCCTGGATGCATGATTTGTACTTTTCGGCATTGTACCTCAGCTGCCATACCCTTGATCACTCCTTCAGTTTCATAACGTCCCTCCTTCTCCTCTCCATCCCCTCCTGAGTATCCTCCCTATTACATATTTTGGTGTCATCTGCAAAAAGGCATTTCACCCTCTCCAGCTGTTCTGCACTGTCACTCATGAAGACCTTGAAGAGGACCAGTCCAGTACTGAGCACTGGTTCAGCCTGTTGGTCACACTCCCTTTGTTAGTGAGTGCCATTTACCACCACCCTCTGTCATCTATCCATTATCCAGTTTTTTTTATACAGTTTACCACTTTGGATTACACCTTCAGAGTGTTCAATTTCTGTATCAGTCTCCTATGTGGCACAGTGTTGAAGGCCTTGTTTTTTTTTTTTAAACTTTAATCTTTATTCAAGCTCTGCAGTAATTTAATTAGTTTCAAGATTCCCAGGTACAGATTTGGCATGATAAATACAGTCATGACATACTTCATTATTGTTCAAATTGTGTGTACAACTGAGAGACTCTATAGCCACAATCAAAGAAAAACACCCAGTAACTTCCCTCAGCCGAGTCTCCTTTTCCCTCTGGCCTACAAGAGGCCTACTTCTGCTAGATAGCATTGTTTTGACTTAAATTTTACAAACACCCATACGAATACGGGACACCCAAGCCGAGGAGAGGAGACCCTGTTCCTCCTCAAATTTCTGCCATTGTTGTTTCGGCTAGCTGTTGCCAAATTATCCATTTGGACCACTGCTGGACAAAGAGGAGTCTTCTGGTTTATTTTAAAGGTGAGTTCCTCTAATTCAGCAAGGCCCTTGATAATCAATATCCAGTCTTGTTTTTGTGGTACTGATGAGCTGAGCCAGGTTCTAGTTATCGCCTTAAGGGCGGCTGCTGTTAAAATTGCCCAGAGGTACCGTGAATCTGGTCCCTTGAGCTCCTGTGGGGGGGGAACCCCTAAAATCATTTCAGTCCAATTCAATTGCTGGGTAATGGCTAATATTTCTTTTATTGCTGATATGTCAGCCCAGAACCTAGTAAGCCTGGGGCATGTCCAGAGAATATGTAAATACCCTGCACTATCTTCTTCACAGCCTCTCCCAACAGCCGTCCGGCAGGGATGGATTTCTTCTATTTAGCATCTCAGGAGTATAAAAAAAAAAACGGATCCGTACCTTCCAGGCAAATTCTTGCCAGAGAGGTGATCCGGTTGCTAGCTTGGCTATACCGAAAATCAATTTCCAGTTAAGGGTTGGGAAACCAGGCCCTACCTCCTCCTGACGCTTCTTTTTAATTTTTGTAAGAGGGTCTGACTTTATGGTCCCCAAGGCCTTATATAGGGCTGAAATCTGTCCCTTCTGATCTATTGATGTCTTGATTTGTTGAATGACTTCCAGAAGAGGAACTGCCCTCTCCGGGTCAGTCACTCTCCTCTGGAGGGAATTTATATATGTTCGTACCTGAAGGAACCTAAAATGGTCTGTGTTCCTTAGGCCATATCTATTCTTCAGAGAGTCGAAGTCCAAGAGCCGGGCCCCCTGGGTGAACTGTCCAAGGTAAGACAGGCCCATCCTAGTCCAGTGTCTATAAGTAAGGTCAATACGGTTTGGGGGAAGTCTTCAGCCCAGGCTAGCTTTTTGAGAGACCACAATGAGGATAGCAATTTATATTTTTGCCATAGTCTATGTACCGAGCGGAGGGTCTCGCCTACTGAATTTAACCTGGGCATAGGGCGATGGCGAGTCAACAGAGGGGTCACCACTCAGGCTTCGAGAGGCAACCTCTCCCCCCTTCCCCCCCCCCTCCATTTCCCTCCAACCTGAGGTGGAGCTGGTACCGGACCACTGAAGAGACTGTTTCAGTTGCACCACAAGGAAATAGTCCTCCAAATCAGGTAGGGATCTACCCCCATCTTCCCTCCGGGTCTGCAATGTTTTCAGTCTGATTCTTGGTCTCTTGTTTGACCAGATGAATTTGGAAGACATCTTGTTCCAGACCAAAAATGTAGATTTGTGAATATGGAGAGGTATGCATTGAAACAAGTATAGAAATTTAGGTAATACATTCATGGTTATAGCTTGAATTCTAGCATACATAGGGAGATTAATCAGTGACCCCTTCTCAAAATCTCTCTTCAGGGAGTTGGTTAGAGGGGTGTAGTTTGCTTTGAACAACTTGGATGAGTGTTTAGTAATATGCATTCCTAGGTATTTCATCCCCTCAGCTGCCCAGTTCAAGGGGAGGAGTTGTCGAATGCTCTCAGAAGGGTCAAAGAAGAAGCTCAGTACTTCCGTTTTCAATTTGTTCAGGGAGTAGCCAGAGTGCTTCCCAACGTTCTCCAAGATGGACCATGCTTGTTCTATAGATTTATGTGGCTGGGATAGTGACAGCAGTACATCGTCAGCATACAAGATTTTCTTCTGGACCCCCCCCCCCCACCTTTGTTCCCGTCACTTCCTGTGCCCTCCTGATAGCCTCAGCCAGGGGCTCAATATACAGGGCGAAGAGGAGGGGGGAAAGGGGTAGCCCTGGTGGGTGCCCCTGCCCAGGTGAAACCTCTCAGACAGTCCCCCGTTAACTCTGACATATGCCTAAGGTCCTGTGTATAGGGATCTCATGGTTTCAATGAAAGATTCAGGGAACCCCCTGTGTTCAAGGACCAAAAACAAAAAGTCTCATGAGACCCTATCAAAGGCCTTTTCGGCATCTAAACTTAACAGGCAGGCGGGAGTCTGGGTTCGTTGAATCTTGTCTACCACAGCCAGGGCTGAACGCGCACTGTCAGGTGCTTGTCGACCCATCACGAAACCTGATTGGTCTGGATGTATTAACTCTGGGAGTATGGGATTAATTCTTGAGGCTGTTATGGAAGTGAAGATCTTGTAGTCCTGATTTAGTAGGGATATGGGGCGATAAGATTCACACTTCGAGGGATCTTTACCCTCTTTATGTAAGACTGTAATGGTTGCACATTGCCAGGAAGGAGGGGGAGGTCCACCTTCAGACCAAATACCTGAAAAGGCCTTGTGGAGGAGGGGCACTACCTCTGGAGCCAGGATTTTCTAGAATTCGGGACCGAACCTGTCTGGGCCTGGACACTTGGCTGGCTTAAGCTTTTTAATTGAGGAGATGATTTCTTCCTGAGTAATGGGCCTAATCAAAGTTTGGGCTGTGTCTGGTGCCAAGGAGGGAAGAGGAATGGAATTTAAGTAATCTAGTTTCTTACTTGAAGGTGGTTTCTGACGGCCTATATAGGTTGGAATAATACTCCACAAATGAGTCGGCAATCTGGGAAGTTTGTCTGACTAGTTGGCCTGTGCGAGGTGAGACTATTTTGGTTATTGTAGCTTTGGCTGCAAAATGTCGCAACCTGTGTGCCAAAAGTTTGGTACCTTGGGGCCCACCCTTGTAGTATCTTTGTTTTAAATAAAATAAAGCTTTTTCTACCTCTATTTTTTTAGAGGTTATGTAGTGACTCCCTACACTTTTGTAGTTCCCTTTCCCTGGGTTCCTCCCACTTAATCTTCTAGGCATCCTCAAGCTCTTTAATGTGTGATATTAGTTTCTGTTGGTTTTGCTTTAGTTCTTGCTTTTTTCGGGATGTTATTGCTATAATTTTGCCTCTAAGAGAGGCTTTGATGGTATCCCATAATATCTGAAGGCCTTGTTGAAGTTTAAGTAGGCCATGTCCACTACCCTTCCTTGATTCATTTCCCTGGTCACCCAGTCAAAGAAATTGATCACACTGGAGGAGAGCATCCTCTGGGATCTTCCTCCTGCTGCAGCCAGCCTCTGACTTGGGCTTGCTTCTGATGAATTTCTGCTTCGATGTCTCTCTTGAATTTACAGCACCTTCTCTGGAGGGATAGCTGACTTGGCCAATTGCAGAGAGGGAAGTTTTTTGCCCTGTAGAGCTGTTCTTCCAGCTGGATTGTGCGGCCAGGCTTTCAGCCCTAGCCCTGTCCCTGCCCGCTCTCACCTGGCACCTGCCGCACTGGGCTGCCATTCTTGAAGCCCCCCCATGGATTCCCCCCATGGCAGGGCCAGGAAAGGGAGGGCAGTTCTCTTTCCTCCCACCCAGAGATACCCATCCAGATGGGCCGATGACAGGCCTGGGGTGGAGGTAGGGGGGCAGGGCTAAATTTAGCCTGCACCATCCATTTTCCACTTTTCCCCCTAAGTCCCCTGCCGCGGTGGCACTTGGGTGTGTACGTGGAGGCACACATGCCTACGGAACCATGGCCCTTCTCTTTGTGTCCCTCAAGGCTGCCGGCGCTACCCTCGGGCCTCCACCTGGGGTCAGCCAAGTGCTGAGATGGAAAACCACCCTTCCCCGAGAGAGTAGAGCTACACTCGGCCCTCCCTTCCTCGCCGACCCCTAGTAACTGGAGATCATTCCTGAACCCAGGTCACTGACATGGGAAAAGGTAAGGTGCAGAGTGCCTCAGCCCTCTTCGCCGCCAAGCTGGCGGACAGAGGAGGTTTTGCAGACCTGACGACCGATTGGCCATGGCAGTGAGTTGAGCATGTGCCCAGGAAGCAGTAGGCAGGAGAGCACTTAGTGTGTTCATTCAGGACAGGGACTGGCTAGGTGAGCAGTTCAGTGTGGGGGCTGTGCACATAGTTGGACTGTGGGGCTGATTAAACCTGTTGGGCAGTGTGGAACAGTTCTGAAATTTGGTTTCCTAATGGCAAAGACTTGTGCTACTGTAGCAGTCCAGTACTGAAACAAAAAAAAAAAAAACAGAATTGCAGATGAAGGGAGTGGGGTGGCAGAGGAGCAGACAGGACTCTTGAGTACAGACTCGTGGTCTGGACACTGGAGGCTTTATATCTCATCCCTAGAGATGGAGTGCATCGTAAACTGCTGTTTTGTTCGTTTTTGTTTTTTCAAACAAAACAGTATTGCAGATGGAGAGGATGGATTGGCAGAGGAGCAGACTGGACTGCAGAGTGCAGACTCGTGTGGAGACTCTGGGGGCTCTTTATCGCATCCTCAGAGCGAGTGCAAGTCTTATTTAGGAAAAAACGTTTTAAAATAAGTTTTGCAAAAGGATGCAGGGGAGGAAATGGGTGGCAGAGGAAGAAGATATGAAGCCTATTTTTGACAAAAGGGCCTATATTTGTCGATTTACCCTGTGTGCCTTGGCCAGCGTGACCATTTAAAAAAAAAAAGAAAAACATTGTCTTGAGGCACCGTAGTGGTGCAGACAAGAGGGTCAGTTACTTGTGCATCTTGTCAAGTGTGACCATTTAAAAAGAAAAAATAGTTCTTGAGTCACAGTAGTGGTGCACAGTTACCGTGTCCATCTTGCTCAGTGTGACCATTTAAAAAGAAAATCAATTATTGAGGCACCATAGTGGTGCAGAAGGTGTTACCTTGTGCGTCTTTTCCAGTGTGACCATTTAAAGAGATCTGTTCTTTGAGAAACCATAGTGGTGTAGAGTGTCAAGTTACCGTGCGGGTCTTTCCCAGTGTGACCATTTAAAAAGAGCAGATCTTACTTCGAGGGGGCTCTTGCAGTAGGCAGTAACCATTAAGGACTGAGCCGCGAGGTGCTAGAACCACACAGAAAACTTCTAGCTAGCAGTATACAGTGGGGGACCGCCGCTTTAGTTGGCATGCCTATGTCCGATCTATGGTATAAAAGGGGCGGTTCCCCAGCCCATCCCAGTTCTTTTTGCCATCGACCCGCGCAGATCAGATCGCCACAGACTTCGTTCTAGTCGACCACCATTTTTATTGTGTTTCATAGTTTAACCTATTTCTTATATTTTCTTCGAGTTTCTGCACGTAATCTTATCCAGTAACGTCTTCTGACTAGCGAATGAAGTGTCTGTGGCAAGCAGATCCCTGCTAAGGATGGCCACTACTCTTGCATGCTCTGCCTAGGCATTAACCACGACACTGAAGCCTACCAGCACTGCCAGGAGTTCAAAGTTCAACCAGGCCACACAAAGATGCTGCTTGAAGACCCTCAGGCTTAGCTATGATGGAGAAGAATCTCCAGGGCAAAAGCTCTTCTTCCTCCCTGTCCTCCAGGTTGTTGATGTCTTACTCCCACAAAAGAGAAGTCGTCAAGCCAGAAGCACAAGCACCAGGACAAGGATAGGGATCGGCCCCAGTTGGCTTCCTGCTCCAGGTCACCGCCCAAGTTGGCGGCCTCTTCAGGATCTTCCTCCTGTGGGAGGTCGGTCCCGTCTTCACTGGCAGCCCTCATGCCTTCTGGGCTGCCTGTGTCTTTGCCTCTTGCCCTCATCACCATTTTGGGCAAAGGGTTTTCCAGGCTTTGGACATCGTCCCCAGCCCCAAAGCCCCTGAACTCAGAACCATTCTCCCAGTGGGTTCTCAGCCAAGCAGCTTGACAGGCTTTTCGGGTAGTGGGTCTCGGCCCACCACTCCCCCTGGTCTTGGCGTTGCCTATGTCGGTCCCGAGTTCCGGTGCCAACACCTCTAAGCCACACCTGGTACATGTGCTAGTTTCTCCCTCACGGGCAACACCTCTGTCTCCAGCAGGAGTTGCCTCCCCTACGCAGGTTACCCCTGCGTCGGCTGCTTCACCTGACAGGTGTCTGCCTCCTTCTCATTTGTCACCTGCCACCCTAGTGTCTACCCAGGTGATGCCTCCGTCTACTAAGCACCAGCCAGTGCCAGCCACTCCTTTGGGACAGCCTCAACAGACACCCAGCCCTTCAAGACTGACGTCAGCCAGCCATTCACCACAAGGGCAGACGCCTGGTCAATCAGTCCCCCTGAGACAGACACAAGAGCATATGATGCCTCAGGGACTGCCAGGGGATCCAAACCTTACCCACCTAGTGCTGCCTTCCCCCCATCTCCTGTGGATTACAGCGCCTTATTCACAGCTTGGTGTGAGTACATACGGAACAAAGATACCCGGAGGAAGCCTCCTACCCCACCTCCGAGGGATTCTCCCCTCTCACTGGACCGGGCTCGCCCTAACACTCCCCAGTCTCCTGGTGATGAGGAGGAACATTGTAAGAAGGATCACCACCCACTGATGCCGGTCCTAGACTCTGATCAGTCCTGGGGGGAGTCCTCCAACTCTTCCTCAAAAGACTCCGAAGATTCCAGGTTACCCTTGGAGCCTGAGGAACCCAGGGAAAGCCCCCCAGATCCCCTCCTGATGACCCAACTTTCCTGGACGACATGTGGCACATTCACTCCCTCATGGGCTAGGACTCGCAGGAACTGGAACCAGAACACCAACGCCTGGCAGACTTCCTCTCTAAGAAGGAGACACTGTCTATTGTTATCCCTCCTATCATTGACTTTTGGAGATGTCAACAGGGCTGCCTGGAATTACCCATCTTCCACCCTAGCCTTGCTTAAAAAGGCAGAGACTATGTCATGCCCCCAGGGACAAACCTTTTTTTATGGGGAGCATCCAGTTGCTGACTGTGTAGTCATGAATGCTGCTTGAGACAGTATTAAGAAGCCTAGACGTCTCAGCACGCACCCTTCAGATAAGGAATCTTAGCAGGTAGACTTCTTGGGAAAGATCATCTACACGTGGCCATTCGGTCATTGAATTTCCTAGTCCACATGGTTCAGTACCAGAATGCCGTGTGGGACAAAGCCCTGGAATTGGTGCAAACTGTCCTAGAGGACCCTACAAAGTCTAAGCTGACCCAGTTCCTGAAGTCTGGGTCAGATGTCGGTAATCATGTCCTGAGGACATCTGAGAGACCGTAGATGTGACAAGTTGGGTGGCGGCCACTGGCGTCTGTATTCGTCACCATTTCTGGCTTAGTTTCAAGCTTCCCCACTGATGTGCAGGCCAAAATCCTTGACTCCCCCATCAGAGGGTCAGTTTTCTTTGGCGCGGATGTTCAAAACAGTATCTCCCGCCTGCAGGAATCTGGGCAGGCCCTAAAGTTGGTGCACTGTTCATAACATTCTCGGCCAAAACTCCACCAGCGTTGGCCCTTTCGGAGGAACCAATGTCAGCAGTCTTGGGGACAGCAGCCCAGAGGAGCCTTCAAACGTAAGGCCACCTACCAGGTGACAGGAGCCTCGGCCCAAGGAGCCTCTTCTGCCACCCTGCCCATTTCAGTTTCTTCAACATGACTCCATACCTGTCCCACTCTCCCCCGGCAGAAACTTTATGGGAGGCAATGGGGGGTTGCTTCTCCCTTTACCTGTACAGATGGTGTGAGATCACCTCGGATCAGTGGATGCTTCAACTTGTAGAAAGGGAGCGTACCCTCGAGTTTTAGAAGATACCCCCAGACAACCCTCCCTTAAACTCGTGTTACCCTCCAGATCATATTGCCCTTATCCAGGAGGAGATCTAGGTGCTTCTGCTCAGATGGGCCGTAGAACATGTTCCATTTAAATCAAATGGGAGGGGGGCACGGTTGAGCACACTCACTAGAAAGACCTACTATATCTAAAAATACTGTTTATTTTCATTTGAATATTTCAACGGTTGCATCGATAAGATTAGTGTAACGAACTGAAAGAGACCAAACTTGACAATGGGCTGCACAAACAAAAGTGGTCCTGGTGCCTCTAAGCTTCCACCATCTTCAGAGCAACAGGTCTCGATGCTCTTGGCAGTGGCCACGTAGTCTAGCAAACTGCCATGGAACTCCTTGACCCTCTCAGTGAGGGCCATTGATGGCAAAGTTTAGGAAATTCTCCGACGCATGGGGGAACAAGATATAAAAATTGAAACGGTCACAAAAACTGCCACCACTGCAGAGGCTCAAGTGGTAAAAGCTCTGTATGCCACCACTAAGCTGGTACAAGAAAACTGCCAGCTTCGTTACTGTTTGGAGGCTCTGGAGAACTCCCAAGGGGCTGTGAATCTCCACCTGATCAGGCTCCTGGAAGGGAGTGAAGGCACAGACCTGCTTACTTTTCTGCGGTACTGGCTTCCTGCTGCCTTGGGAGTTGTGGAAGATTTTGGACCGGCTCCGATCTTTGTAAAGGCCTACCAAGTTTCCCCATACACAGCATCTAGTCAGTCGGAACTCCCCAAGATGATCTTCATAGTCACTACAGGAGTGACTGTCCGGGACACTTTTCTACATGCTGCAAGGGAATCGCAGAACTTTAATTTTAAGGGCCATACCTTGCATAGATTCCCAGATTTGTCCTTTGCAACTAAGACCTGGAGGAAAAAATTAGACGCAGTTTGAGCACGTCTTTGCAGTTTGGGGATAACGCACTCTTATGATGCTAGCTTGCCTCCGAATACACCATGGGGGCCATACGTATAAATATTCAGATCCTGTGGAGGCCGGGCGGAAGGTTGAAGCCCTCAAGAAGGAGTTTGCTGTGGCTTGCCTACCAGACGAAGTGGATTCAGAAGGAGACACTTGAATCGGCCAAGTTTTTCAGGTTCCAATTTCTTCAACACTATCTGGCCCAGGGATTTTGTTGGCAGACCTGAACTTTATAGACAGCTGCGTGGCAGTGTACTAATATGTTAAATATGCTGGGGGGTCATGTTGGCTTCCTACACCCTCGATTCATTTGTTTTCCTTTTAAAGCGAAGTACGCTGTTAATTTTTATGCATGCCTTCAAAAATTCTAAAAAAATGGCTCGTACAAATGAAGTTTAAATCTGCGATGTATACGTGAATCAGTTTAAATGATTTTAGGATAGTGCTGCCTTAGGTGGTATTCTAATAGTTTACAATTAAATATTTGATATGCCTCATGGAATAAAATGAGGGATTAAGGTTCTGTGGGGAAGTGGGTGAACTGCTGCTAATCCTATTCAGCTTATATGTTGGACATGGGATAACATCAGCCCTTGGCTGATTATAAACGATCTTCCGACTACCTTATTGTTGCTTGATCACCACAGTAATGTGAGGTGCAGCTATGTTTGGGACATCTTCATGGACTTACAATGTTTGAAATACCCCCAGATCATCAGACTATTGAGGCTGACTCTTTTACTGTTTATCATTGGATGGCTCCTATGTGGTTAGTATTGTATGCCTGGTAGGAGGTATTACCTGTATGTTTCTTTTATTGAGGAAAACAATAAATACAAAGTATATAAAATAAAAAATCAAAGGGGAAAGGGATTCTATTCCTACTTTTTCCTAGTCCCAAAGAAGACTGGCGATTTAAGCCCCATTCTAGATCTCAGCCACCTGAATCTGTTCATAGGTTACAAATGCTTCTGGATGGTTACCCTTCAGGGTCTCCTTCCTTTATCCAGTAGACTGGCTCTGCTCCCTGGATATGCAAGATACCTACCTCCACATCCCAGTTTTTCTGCCCCACATGAGGTTCCAGGGGAACCATTACCAGTTCAGGGCCCTGCCCTTCTGCCTTTCCTCAGCCTCTCTAGTCTTTACCAAGTGTCTAGCAGTAGTGGCTGTGACCCTCAGGAGGCAAGGTCTTTGTCTTCCCCTGTTTGGATGATTGGCTTCACAGCCCCCTCCAGAGACCAGCTGCTCCAGACAATGGAACTCTCCTTTAGTTTGTTTCGGACGCTGGTCATCACCCTGAACCTGCCCAAGTCCTCCCTGTAGCCAAGTCAAAGATTGCAGTTCATTGGAGCTATCGAAGATTCAGCTCAGGGCAAGGCCTTCCTGCCTCCAGACCGAACAGACCGCTAGAGGCACAGGCCCAATCGGCATCTTCGTCGTGTCATGTCCCAGTCAGGTCTTTCCTCATGCTCTAGGAACACATGGCAGCGGCCGTAGTTACTGTTCCTGTAGCCTGCCTGCACATGAAGGTGCCTCAATGGACCCTCCGGGATCATTGGGACCAGCACATGTATATGTTTTGGAACAGGGAGTCCTTGTCTCCAACTCTGAGTGGCAAATCTCCTGGTGGCTGAACACCTCCAACCTCCTCAGAGGGGTTCCCTTCCATGCAGAATCTCCATGTCAGAAGCTCACGACAGACTTGTCAAGTCTGGGCTGGGGTGCCCATTTAGCAGATGGTCAGATCCAAGGGACCTGGTCTCAGCTGGAGCAGCATCTCCACATTAACATGCTAGAGATGCGAGCAATTCTTCTTCCTTTTTGAGCCTTTCAGACTCCTTCTCCCGGGCCCTCTCCTGATTTGGACAGACAATGTGTCTGTCTATTAACTCAACAAGTAGGGAGAGAAGATGGTGAAATGTTTGTATTTTAAGTAACACTCCGTATATAATATAAAAGCCCTAAAGGCATTCTATATCTGTATCATACCAAACTTGAAGTTAATATAGACAATGACCTCATTGTATTATGTCTCCTGAACTAAAAGAAAAGGAAAAAAATTCAATAAAAATAAATTAAAAAAAAAAAAAAAAAAAGTAGGGGGGAACTCGCTCATACACCCTGTGCAGGGAGGCCATGAGAGTTTGGCATTGGGCCATAAAACACAACCTGGTTCTCGTGTGAGTTCATGTTCCAGGTGTCAAATGTCCTGGCCAACAGCCTAAGCAGGTCCAGGTCGAAGACTCACGAGTGGGAGCTCCTCTCCTCCGTGGCAGAGATCTCTTTGACTGGTGGGGTCGTCCCGAGTTAGACCTCTTTGTGTCTCCACTCAACGCAAAAGTGCCCAATTTCTGCTCGCTAGATCCAGGGTGTGGTGTTTTCTAGCAAGACGCATCCTCCCTCTCTTGGACAGGGACGTTTCTGTATGCCTTTCCTACCTTTCTGCTCCTGCAGAGAGTTCGTATCTAGCTGCAGTCAGAGGGCGGAGATGATTTTTGATTGCTCCCTACTGGCCATGCCAGATAAGGTTCCCATTGTTGCAACAACTAGCAGTGGCACCTCCACTTCCCATGCCTTTTTGCTCTGACCTGCTCTCCCAGGAGCAGGGCGCTCTGATTCACCTGGACCTCAAGTCTCTTCATCTTCATGCGTGGCTCCTTCAGACTTGGCCTTCACATGCTTTGGGGTTTCCTCTAAGGAGGTGGATATTTTAGCGCCGCTTGGAAGCCTTCCACCAGAGCCACTTGCGTCATGAAATGGAAGTGATGTTCCATCTGGACTACCGGCCGGCACTTGGATCCCTTCACCTGTCTGGTGAATCTCATCCTGGAGTACCTCCTTTCCCTTTCAGACTCCGGTCTGGGTTACTTCTCTATCTAGGTGCACCTTTCCACCATCTCTGCGTACTATGCACCTATTGAAGGCAAAAATATTGCCCAACTGGACCTGTCCTGCACCTTTTTGTGGGGCATTCTTCATTTGAAACCTCCCATTAGGGATCTAGTTCCACCATGGGATTTATTTTGGAGCAGCAGCACTCTCTTCCTCCCTTTGAACCTGCGCAAGCTGCGAACTATGCTTTCTGTCGAGGGAAAGCGTTTTTAGTTGCCATTACTTCTTACAAGCATACAAAATTGTCAGCAGATACAGGCCATTCGGTCCATCTAGTCTGCTCGAGTGTGCAGCACACTGTTTTTGTTAAACTGCAGCTGCCCCCTTGTAACCTTAGTGCCCCATCTGACCTCTCACCCCCACTCTACAGTTTTGACCCTCCCTTTGGCCCTATCCCATCCTCTCTTGAAACTGCCCACTGTCTGCAATGCCACTGCTTCCTCTGGCAGTGTATTCCAACCAGCCACCACCTTTCTCATGAAATAGTGCCTCCTCATCTCGCTTGAACCTTCCTCCCTCCCTCCAATTTCATGCTGTCCCCTAGTAGCCCTCCCCCCTTTTAGCTTAAACAAACCATCTAAATTAACCCTATTTATGCCCTTCAGGTACTTGCATGTCTCCATCATGTCCCCCTCTCCCTTCTATCCTCCAGGGTGTACATGTTTAACTCTCTCAATCTCTCCTCGTATGTCCTGTCCCCCGTCCCCCAGATAATCTTTGTTGCCCTATGCTGGACTCCCTCCAAATGTTTGTCCCTTTTCAGATATGAGCACCAAAACTGCATGCTGTACTCCAGGTGTGGCCTTACCAGGGACCAGTACAGGTGCAAAGTGATTTCTTCCCTTCTAGAGGTGATTCTCCTGATGATGCATCCCAGCGTACTGTTAGCTTTTGCAGCTGCCTTCCTACACTGTGCTGTTTCATGTCCCCTGTTACCAGCACTCCCAGATCTTTCTCCTCATCTGAAGTGGCCAACTGCACTTCCCAAAAAAAACCAAACAGTAGTTCTTTGGGTTTTTAGCCCACAGGTGCAAGACCTTGCATTTTTTTGGCATTGCACCCCAGCTGCCATATGGCAGCTCAGAGGATTTCCGAGCTTCAAGCTCTGATGTGTAAAGAGCCTTACTTTGTTTTCCACAAAGACTGGGTATCTTTGTGGACCAATCCTAAGTTTTTGCCTAGGGTGGTGTCTGAGTTTACTTTGAATCAATCCAGCCACCTGCCTGTTTATTTTCCTTAGTATTCTAATACTGGAGAGGTCTGTCTTCATACTCTACATGTCCATTGGTGCTCTGTTTCTATTTGGACCGCACCCAACCTATCAGAAAATCTGACCAGTTTGTTCATTTGCCCCCAGGAAAGAAGGGGTCCCTGTTTCCAAACAGTGTTGATCTAAGTGGTTAGCTAATTGCATTGTATGGCTGCCTCCTTCAGAAATGTCTGCTGTGGACATTTGTACAGCCGCCACTTAGAGTTCTGTCCATGCTTTCATTAGGCATTACAGTTTGGACATTGTCTCCAGGCGTAGAGCCGGTTTCAGACTTGCAGTCCTCCAGGGTCTCCAGTGATAAAGTTCCTTATGACTGCTGTTGTTCTCCTCCCAGTTGACTGAGTATGTTCCTTTACTGTTTAGGATTTGGACCTTATGGTTATTGCCTGCTGCAAGAGCCCCCTCGAAGTAAAATAGTACGGTTACATAAGAACTTGCCGTGACAGTAGATCTTCGAGAGGAGATCTTGCAGCAGGCACTGCATTCCTTCCCTCCTTTCCCCTGATTGCTATTTCTGCTTTCCTCATATAAGGGGAGCCTCCTTGGTTCTCCAGTTTCTGTACATGCTGGGGTCTCCGGAGGGAGAACTGGGGATGGGCTGGGGGACCGCCCCTTTTATACCATAGGTCAGACCAGTGTTCACATTAAGGCTGCAGATCTGGGGGTGCACTGCACCCTCTTCAAAAATTTTCAGGGGTACAAAATAAATAAGAGTTCATTCTACCATTTGTACAACATTTTTGTGGGGTACCTATACTTCAAACAGAATTATGGAGGTACAGTGCACCCCCTTCACACAAAAATGTACTTGAATTGCATAATTTGTACTTGACTCAAGTACAGATGGGGGTAAATGGGAACACTGGGTCAGACGTTGGAGTGCAGACAATGGGGGGCGGTCCCCCGCTGTATACTGCTAGCTAGAAGTTTTAATGTGGTCCTAGTGCTTGGCAGCTCGGTCCTTATGGTTATTGCCTGGTGTAAGAGCTACTCTCGAAGATGTGTTGTTACGGTAAGTTCTTGTGTATCTGTACTCTCTTTGAGGAACTGTAGTGGTACAGAGGGTCAGTTACGTTGTGCGTCTTTCCCAGTTTAACCATTTAAAAAGAGCAGTTCTTTGAGGCTCTGTAGTGGTGTAGAGGGTCAGTTGCCCTGTGCATCTTGCCCACTGTGACCATTTAAAAAAAAAAAAAGAAATTGCAGTCTTGAGGCACCGTAGTTGCAGAGGGTCAGTTACCTTGTGAGTTTAAAAAAAAAGTCCATTTGTGGCACCATGGTGGTGCAGAGGGTGGGGTTACCTTTTGTCTTTCCAGTGTGACTATTTAAAACAAATAAGGTCTTGAAAGGCACTATAGTGGTACACTGCATAGCAACAGTTACCTTGAGTATTTTCCAGTGTGAACATTTAAAGAAACATTTCTTGAGGCCCCATAGTTGCATAGGATCAGCTACCTTGTTAGTCTTGCCCAGTGTGACCATTTTAAAAAAAAAAAATTAATTCAGTTCTTAATAGCGGTGCACAGTACCAGTTACCTTGTGCATCTTGCCTAGTGTGATCATTACAAGAAAACTAGAAGCACTGTAGTTGTTTTTGTTTTTTTTAACCAGTGTCTCTAGGAAAACACTGATTCCTTGTGCTGTGCCAACAGCAACAGTGCCGTCTGGAGTGAAGCAAACTAGATCTGGTTCTAGTATTAAACCAAAGAATGTCTGTTTTCTATAACACCAGATATTGTAATGAATTAAAAAAATAAACTTATGCTGGCCCGGTGGCGCAGAGAGCCGAGGCGCTGGACGCCTTGCCTCACACACGCCTGGCGACTAGGGTTCGGGAACGAAATTCCTCGGGTTGTCGGGCAGTAGGTACGGGGAGAGCAGGACTGAGAAGGCAACCTCCTCTCCCAGGAGGTTGGTGCCTCTGTAGTTCTGCTCCCCATCGAGTGGAGATCTGATGGGTAGTGTGGCGGAAGGGGCAGCAGGCGATTGCCAGGTGTGTGGTGGTAGAGGCTGAGTCAGCGCCCAGAGTGCATGTGCGGCACCTCCACGCACACACACTGTCGTGATTGCGGGATCCGGGGACAGGGAGAACTGGGCAAAAATACCACAAATTACATATAGAGAAAAAAATAAACTTCTAACACCTCATCTGAACACCAGCTAACATGTTCTACAGCCAGTACTAGAAGTTGCAGGAACAGCCAGATCTTACTTCGAGGGGGTTCTTGCAGTAGGTAATTGCATATAGGACTGACATCTGCAGGCGGCAGGACCTCACGGAAAAATTTCTAGCAGCAGTCTCTGGCGAGAGACCGCCCCCACGTCAGGTGACCGGCGTCGGTATAAAGGGGCGGTCCCTCATGCCCGCCTTCCAGTTCTTTCCCGCCGTTGGCTCATGCCAGCGCCTCGTGGAAAAGTTCCCTGCTTGTCAGGCTTCTTCGGTATTTTAAGAGTATTTTTGATTTTTTTCTTATCAGTCAGGTATTCGTCGGTGTATGTCGTCCCCTACACTCTCCGAGCACAAAAACAAGTGAGACTCGTGCGGCGCCCATCTCCTGCACAAGGACGACCATTCCCTGTGCCTTTTTTGCCTAGGCCCCAACCATCCAGTAGAGAAGTGCCAGCACTGCCTTAGCTTTAACGCGGCCACCCAGAGAAGGCGGCAGCAGTCCCTGGAGGCCCACATTTTGAAAAAGAAAATAAGCTCCGTGGAGAAAGAATTGAAAAAGCTTCGGCAGGTGTCCACTTCCCCTGAAGGCCATCGCAAGAAAAAGGATAAAGAAAAGCACCGGGACAAGGGCTCCTCTCCCACTGCAACTTCCTTGAGAGTCGCCGTGAAAAAGGTAACGTCCCTCCGGGGGACTGCTCCACGATGGCCGCATTAGAGGTTTCTAAGGCGGCGTCGGACTGCCCATCTGGCTCGGGCCATTCGGGCGCCTCCGGGCTTGTGGAGGCCTCTGCTCCCAGTAAAGCCATGGTTTCACGGCCTACTGGTGCGAGCCAGCTCTAGCCCGGACGGAGAAGTGTCAAGTCGCCTGACCCTTCGGGTAGTACGATCCCCATTCTGCCCGACCAGGCCACCCCTCCATTGCGGCCTGTCTCCGGCGAAGGGTCTATTAAGTTGGACACCGGCCCCTCGGCGCCCACCCGGATCTTGCTGTTAAGCCGCACGTCAGTTTGCCCAACGTCCGCACAGTGGATGAGCAGATGCAGGACCCCCCACCACGTCCATCGCTCTCAGCAGCCTCACTGCTCTCCGGGACGCTGAGCCTCCTCAGCCCGAATTCTCGGTGATTTCTCTCTCCCCATCCCCGGGCGACGCTGAGGTTCCTGTTCCACCTCTGTCAGACCGTCCACCTTCTGGTCCGACCGATCTGACGTCTGTTCCCCGGAAGCCGGCTCAGACGCCAGTGTTGCAGACTCCGGGCGACATCCCACCCCCCGATGCCGCCCTGACACTGGGCCCTCCGCCCCTGGGCCTTCTGCTCCAGAACCGCCCATGGGGCCTCCGGCCAGGCCGTCTGCTCTAGCAGCTCCACTGGCTCCTGGGTACCTGACCCCATCGTATCAGACGCCATCATACCCAGGGCCGCAGTATCTGGTGCCTCAGTACCCGGCACCGACATATCCAACGCCGCAGTACCTGGCTCCTCAATACCAGACGCCGGACTTCCTGCCGTCTGGTTATGGATACGCACCTTATTGGTATAGTCCACACCCGTATCCCCTTCCTCCTCCTCCTCCTCCACCGACCACCTCAGCTGCCGGTGGACTTGCAGGAGACTCTGGCCTCCTGGTGGGTTGAGGCCAAGGCTCAGCTCACCAGAGAAGTGGAGAGTCGTCTTCCGATGACTATGCCGGTGCTGGTTCCCATACGTCCATGATGACACGCTCCCTCCCCACCTCCAAACACCAGGGCTAAACCCTCTGGGTCCAGAGAGGGGCAGGACACGCTTCCCCGAGGGATTCCCAAGGGGTCTGTTCTACCTCCTCGTCGGGAGAGAGTCTACCTCTTCCTCTTCTTCTTCTTCCTCAGACGCTTCAGACGGTTGTTCCGAGCAAGACGATGAGCCACACTCAGTCCAAGCCCCGGCCAAAGTCTCCTCCGGAGGATCCTTCCCACAGAGTTGCTACGGAAGATCCAGGAAGTACATAAGTGGCAATCCTTGGAGCCAGACCCCCAGCGTAAAAAAACTTGCTGAGCATCTGGAACTGCCCATGACAGCTCCCACTTCGGTGCCACCCTGGATCGAGCCTCATGCCGACCTTACCACCATATGGAAACAGTCGTTGGCCTTAGTCCCACTTCCCATTAAGTCGAACAGGCTATACCAGGCTCCCGAGGGTGTTGACTTCTTAGACTCCAACCCTCGAGCTGACTCGGTTGTGATTAGCGCCGCTCATGGTCGGTCAGCTTAACCCAAACACCTTATCTCGTCTCCACCTGACATGGAATCCCGCCTTCTGGACCAGTATGGCAAAAAGATTTTTGCTTTTTCCACTCTTAGGGCCCTGAACTATGTCGGCCACATGGGGATTACCAGAAGGCGATTCTCAGTGAGGTGGAATCTAAATTGGACTCCCTTCCGGACTCTCGGTCAGTAGGAAGTGGCTGACCTTGTCCACTCTGCACGTTCAGCCAGTCAGCACATTCTTTGTGCGACCTACGATGCACTGGACACTGCTGGTAGGATCTCAGCTTTCGCCGTAGGTCTACGGCATCATGCTTTGCTCAGAGTGTCAGGGTTGGTCCCGGAAGTGCAGTCCGCCATCCAGGAAGCGCCCTTCCGGGGTTTGGTGCTGTTCGGGGTGATGTAAAGGACATCATCACCAACCTGCAGGAGAAGGGGACGGCACTAAAGTCTGTGCACTCTATGTATCATCCCCATCAATCGCAGTGCCGTCCCTTTCGCAGACTGAATCGGCCCAAAGCAAGACCACAGAGAAAGAGGGCCGCTAAATGTCAGGGGCTCCCTAGCTGCCAACCCCCCGGCCCAAAAAAGCAGCAGAGCTTCAGCTGCAGCACTGCCCCACCTGACTCCTTCCCTCTCCCACAGCCTCCATGCTTCCCAGAGGAACCGGTAGGAGGGTGGTTTTCCCTCCACCTTCCGGGCTGGGAGAGGATAACATCAGATTCATGGGTGCTCCAGCTAATTGCAGAAGGACGCTCAATAGAGTTTCTACAGAAACCACCTCGTCACCCTCCTCCAAGGTCGTCGTACTGTCGGGAACATCTTCTGGTCCAGGAAGAAATTTCAGCACTTTTGCTGAAAGAGGCGATAGAACCTGCCCCTCCTTCCCCTGCAAGGAACGGGTTACTATTCCCACTTCTTCCTGGTCCCGAAGAAGACAGGAGATGTAAGACCTAGTCTAGATCTCAGTTCCTTGAACATTTTCATGGAGTACAAGAGGTTCAGGATGCTCTCGCTGCAGAGCCTTCTGCCCCTCCTCCGCTTGGGCCAGTGGCTGTGCGCTCCGGATATGCAGGATGCTTACCTGCACATATCTATCCGCCCGTCTCACCGCAGATATCTCCGTTTTGCTTTCCAGGGGGACCACTACCAGTTCAAGGCACTTCAATTTTGCCTCTCCTCGAGTATTTACCAAATGCCTTGCAGTGGTGGCGGCCTACCTGTGCACCCGGGGGGGTACAGGTTTTCCCGTACCTGGACGATTGGCTCCTGGCGGCCTCGTCCAGGGAGGAACTTCTGCACTGCACTGTCTCTCCCTCACCCAGCAGGTCTTTGCCTGTCTGGGTATTACCATCAGCCGTTCCAAGTCTCGCTTGATCCCATCCCAGAGGCTCCAGTTTTTTGGGGTGATACTGGACACGACCCTAGGCAGGGCCTTCCTGCCACTGGACAGGGTGGCCACACTCCAGACTCTGGTAAGCCTGTTGTCCGGCTGCAGGGGGGTCAGTACAAGGTCAGTTCTTCACCTCCTCAGGCTTATGGTGGCTGCTATCCCTACAGTCCCTCGTGCTCGGCTCCACACAAGGGTCTCTCAGTGGACACTTCGCTCTCAATGGGATCAGTGGGTAGATGACTTGGACCAGTTGGTCCTAGTCTCCTCTCCCAAGATTTGAGACTTGCAGTGGTGGATGGTTCGAGAGAACCTTCGGGGATTTCCATTCTTCCTTCCTTCTCCCTCCCAGACTCTGACCACAGACGCCTCGGGCGAAGGTTGGGGAGCCCATCTCGGTCCACATCAGACCCAGGGCTCTTGGTCCAAGCTCAAACAATCCCTGCACATCAGTGTGCTCGAGCTTCGGGCAGTGCTCTATACTTTCCAGGCTCTCCACCTGCATCTTCTTCCAGGCCACCTAGCCGTCCAGATGGACAATATGTGTGTGGTATGGTACATCAACGGACAGGGCGGGACTCTGTCCTACCCTCTTTGCAGGGAAGCGATGAGAGTCTGGGATTGGGCAGCACAACACTACCTTCACCTCACGGCAATTCATGTTCCAGGGGTCGAGAACTCCTTATCAAACTAAGTCACCCATCTGCTCAAGCTCACGAGTGAGAACTGGATCAGGGGGTCCTAGACTATATCTTCCTACGTTGGGGAACACCTCAGGTGGACCTGTTCGCTTCACCTCTAAACGCAAAGCTTTCCCAACTTTTGCTCGTTCGTTCAAGAGCAAGGCATTTTCTGGAGAGATTCTGTCTCTAGATTGAAGGGACAGATTCATCTATGCCCCCCATTCCTCTGATCTCGCTCGTTTTGCAGAAACTCTGCTCAGAAGGGGCATGAATGATTCTGATAGCTCCTTTCTGGCCCAGGCAAGTTTGGTTCTCTCTTCTGCAACAATACTCAGAGGAACCTCCTCTTCTGCCGTCACAAATTTTATTGACCCTGGTCCATCCAGGTCTCAAGTCCCTTCAACTACATGCGTGGCTCCTGCAGACATAGCTCAAGCCCGCTTTGGGGTTTCTCCCCAGGTGGCTGAGATTTTGGTGGAGGCTAGGAAACCCTCCACTAGGTCTACTTATGCCATGAAGTGGAAACTGTTCCCATTCTGGGCTGCTTCAAAAGGCTTAGACCCTTTTTACTGCTCGGTTGGGCGACTCCTGGAGTACCTGCGCCATCTCTTCAACCTGGGTCTTAGTCACTTGTCTCTGAAGGTGCACATGGCGGCCATTTCGGCCTACCATGTTCCCTTCGTAGATAGGACGTTTGCTCAACTGGAAGTCTCTAATTCTTTCCTCAGAGGGGTTCTTCACTTGAGACCCCCTATCCAAGTTCCCGCCCCTCCTTGGGATTTGAACTTCGTTCTTGAGAAACTTACTTTACCTCCTTTTGAACCGGCGGCCTCAGCAGATGTGAAGATCCTTTCATGGAAAACGCTCTTTCTAGTGGCCATTACCTCTGCTCGGAGGATTTCCAAGCTCCAGGCCCTGATGTGTAAAATCCCGTACTTGATTTTTCACAAGGAACGTGTGGCTCTACGCACCAATCCTAAGTTTCTCCCCAAGGTGGTAGCGGAATCTACATTGAACCAGTCCATAGCGTTGCCCGCCTTCTTTACGCAGTACTCCAATCAGGGGAGTATCTACTTCACACTATGGACGTTCACCAGATCCTGAGATACTACACTAACAGAACAAAAGATCTCAGAAAGAGTGACCAACTTTTTGTCTCTTTTGCCCCCAAAAGAGAAGGCAGTGCTGTTTCCAAGCAATGCCTGTCTAAATGGTTGGCTCATTGCATCACCTTCTTTTATGACAAGTACAACAAGACCCTTCCGGGTCAAGTAAGAGGTCACTCCACCAGAGGGGTTGCTGCCTCAGTGGCATGTTTCAAGAACGTGTCAGCGGCAGAAATTTGTGCTGCCGCCACTTGGACTTCTGTCCATACATTTACAAAACATTACAGTTTGGATATTGCCTCTCGCCGTAGAGCAGGCTTCGGGCTCTCTGTTCTGCAATGCCTCCTTTCTTAAGGCCTTCACAGCTAGAGGATCTGCTTTGAGTAGCTTTCCTCCTCCCGTGTGCTTCTTCTTGTTCCAGACTGCTTGGGACTCAGTCCTGTATGTAATTACCTACTGCAAGAGCCCTCTCGAAGTAAGATAGTACAGTTACGTAAGAACTTACTGTAACAGTACATCTTTGAGAGAGGCTCTTGCAGTAGGTAATACCTTCCCACCCTCCATCCCCCTAAGCTTTTTCAGCTCCTTTTTCAGTGAGGGAAATATCCGCTTCTCTCTCGTCCGTCCTCTTGTGGCCTGTGGCGGGAAAGAACTGGAAGTTGGGCGTGAGGGACCGCCCCTTTATACCGACGTCTCCTGACGTGGGGGCGGTCCCTCACCAGAGACTGCTAGCTAGAAATTTTTCCGTGGGGGCCTGCTGACATCAGTCCTATATGTAATTACCTACTACAGGAGCCTCTCTCGAAGATCTACTGTTACAGTAATTTCTTGCGTAACTGTACTTTATCAACTGTAAAGAAGCTTGCTCCGTTTTGAGAAATGCAGAGCAGGTACACGTTCCACAGCAGATACCAGTGGCAGCAGTATTTATTTATTTGACTCTCTGACACATTTGAGCTAAGAGCTCTTTTACATAGGTTCCATGTCAAATGCAGCCCAGGGGCATTGTCAAGTGGGGGGGAGGGAGAGTAAGTAGGGTGGGGAGATTAAGGTGAGGGAGAGGGTGGGGCAGAAGATTTAGGATGAGAGGGAAATGCAGAAATGAAAATTTAAATGTAGGAAAGCAGCTGGGAATGGAGGGAAAGGGTGGAAAGTAGAAGAGGGGAGAAAACGGTGAGAAAAGTAAGTAACGGTACTTGAAGAGGGTAGGAGAAACATAATAAGGGCAGGGTGGCTGGGGGGGGGGGTTGTGTAAACAAAACACTATCACCAGCACGCATCACCGAGACATGGCTGGATGAAAATTCAGGTCCTGTATTGGCTTCTGTTCCAGCTGGGTTCTCTGTGATGCACTGCCCAATGTTTGATCATAGGGGTGGGGGTGTAGCCATTATATTTAAGATGGAACTGGGCCTTGTGGATGTGCCAGTGGGGCCCACCAGATCCTTTGTGTATCCTGGGAGAGGGTGTAGATTACGGGATACTCGTCTACCGTCCACCAGGTGATGGTGGAGAATTCACGCAGGAGACAGCGGACTTCATCGTCACATGGTGCTGAAGTCCTCCAGATGGATAGTTGTGGGGGGCTTCAATGCCTGGGTCGACTATGAACTCTTGCAATTTGGTCAAAATCTGTCTGGATGGACTTTAGCCATCTGGAATTCACAGACATTGTGAAGATCGTCCAGAATTTGTGCCCAACCAGTTGTAGTTTGGATCTGGGGTCTACACCCCTGTTAGTGGGTTGTGTAGATGTTATCTGCCCGATCCTAGTTGAAACCGTATGGAGTTCCTTGGAGGTTCCCCGATCCCCTAAGGAGGCGGTTGTACAACCAGTCCTTAAAAAATCTCCTTGGATCCAGACTGTCCAGCTAACTACCAGCCTGTCTCTAACCTGCCTTTTGTGGGTAAGATTATAGACATTGTGGGTCACAAGGTGATTGTCCAGATGCAGTGCAACCACCTTCTCAATAAAGCTCTCCAGTCTGGATTTAGGAAGAGACAGTACGGAGACTGCACATGTCAGAGTATTGAACAACCACCTAATAGCGAGAGATCTAAAGGCTTGTACCATCTTGGTCCTTCTTGATCTCTCTGCAGTGTTAGACACTGTAGACCATGGTGTGCTTTTGGAGTGCTTGTGGCTTCTTTGTGGGCTGTAGGGTACAGTGCTCGAATGGTTTCGATCTTTCCTTGTGGACAGGTCTCAGAGGGTAGTCACAGGAATTTATTCCTTTGACACCTTCCCCCTGTCCTGCGGGGTGTCGCAGGGCTCCATATTGGCACCCATGCTGTTTGCAGTGTATATACTGCCATTAGGAGATATTCAGCGATACGGTTTGAACTTTCACTGCTTGCAGATGATACTAAACTGTGTATTTCCTTTCTACCTAGACAGGTCAATGCAATCTCTGTGCTAAACAACTATCTCGTCGAGATCAAAGGTTGGATGAGCACCAGCTGGTTGAGACTGAATCCAGACAAGACCGAAGTGTTGATTGTGGACCCAGGTCATACGGGGGCAGATTTGAGGGCTGTACAGGCGTCGGACTTGATGGTGTTCAGCTCACCACCTCAGACCAAGTGCGAAAGCAGGGCATTACTTTTTGATGATGGCCTGACCCTGAAATCTCAGGTGTCTGCCATGGTTAAATCCTTATTTTACCATCTGAGGAATATCACCCGGGTGAAACACCTGGTTCCCTTGGATGACCTTCCAACATTGGTCCACGTCTTCATCACCGTCCACCTTGACTACTGCAGTGCCCTCTACCTAGGGCTTCCTGGGGTGGTTGTTCGCCGCCTGCAGCGAGTGCAGAATGCTGCAGCCAGGCTTTTGATTGGTACATCGAGGGCCAGTCTTATTATGCCTGTGCCGTGCGGACTGCACTGGCTGCCTGTTTAGTGGAAGATCATCTTTAAGGTTGGCTTGCTAACCTTTAAAGCCATACATGAACAGGGACCCAGCTACCTGCAAGATCTGACTCCCTACTGCCCCCTCCATCCTCTCCGATCCGCCGATGAGGGATTGCTAGAGATTCCCAGAGTTCGCTTAAAAACATCTGGTGCCCGTGCCCCTTTTTTTTTTTTTTTTTTTAGCGGCACCTACTGTGTAGAATTCTCTGCCTCATTGGTTAAGAGAATGCCTGACCATTGATGGATTCAAAACCGAGTTGAAGATGCATCTTTTTAACTTGGCCTTGCCAGACTAATTTTAATTCATTGCTATATTGTTTTAATGTTAAATTTTATGCCTGCATATTGTATTTTAAATGTGAAGCGCCTTGGTTGTGGAAAGGCGCTATATAGGGATTTACTTTACATACTTTACCACCACCGGTAGTACCCTCCTTGCCATTGCAGCACTTCCCAGCAAAGCAACTGCTGTTGGCACATGTGCTAATGAAATGGTGAAAGATAGTGATTCAGTTACTCTTACTAAGGCTACCACTACTGTCATTACCGCCATCATGTTAGAAGTACGTAACACACATTGTACTGCTGTGAATCAGCAAACCAAATCCAGTGCCACCACCACCACCATCCCAGCAACACCGTTTAATTCAGGTTGTAGTTCCTCTACCTCACTTAACACTTGCATTGCAGCTGATGACATCGAAATAGAAAAGGACACATACTTGTCTGATCTCTCATTTCCAGATTATAGAAATGACGGTGACACTAGCGTTGTTACTCCACCACTATCATCTTATGCTTTCTTTCCTGCCAAATATGAACAAAAAAAATAATCTTTCTTTCTTCATCTTCTTCACTCAAGTCAAGTTCTTCCACCAGTGTCACATTTGATGTATGGCTGCATTTTACTTTACATTAAGAGATCACAGCTGTCTGTGCATTGCAAAGCTCACATCAGTTGGAGGTGGCAAACAAGCTATCTAACTACTGGTCCGTGGAACCAGATGAAAAGTCATTGCAAGTTCTGTAGTTCAGATAGCCCAGGGATAAAGCAGAAGCAAATGACTATTATGCAAGCCTTTGAATTAAGGCAGGTATTTTCTGCTAATCACCCTCTGCCTTAAAAAATAACACGCATAGGTGAGATGATAGCACTTGACCTTCAGCCTTTCTCTGTCGTTGAAGACACTGGTTTCAAAAGGCTTGTAAATTTACTTGAGCCCTGTTACACTCTTTCACCTTCTACCACATTTGGCCGTACTGTTTTATCTTCCATCTATACTGCACTGAAAAACAAAATTTGTGAAAAGAATAAAATGTGCTGAAAATGGTTCTCTTCACTTGACATCTGGACAAGCACTAGTGCGTGTAATGCATACTGGTCTTTAACAGATCAGTGGGTACAGTTTACTGGAAATGAACAGCAAGTACAGATTGGGACTGGATCTCATTTAGACACTGGTGGTGCGAATGCATTAGAAAAATGGCCCTTAACCCACATAATACACCCTGGACCTAGGACTAGGGCCACTACCCTAAAATAAATCTCAGAAGCCTTTATGGATTACTGTAAGTCTCTCTATTCACAGCAGAGAAATCCAGAAAGGTGGGGGGGGAAAAATCCAGACATTCCTAAGGGGACTACACTTACCACAACTGGCAGAGGAATGGAAGACCTGCCTTATGACCCCGATCTCTGAAACGGAGATCACTGCAGTAATAGGAGAGGGAAAAACGGGCAAGTCCCTGGGCAGTGATGGTCTGCCCTCAGAATTTTACAGAAAGTTCTGGGAGATGATTGTCCCCCTTTTTAAGACCGGCCTACCAAGAGATGTTAGAAAATGGTTCCATCCTGCCTCCTTCTTGGAGACTGGCCATAATCTCTCTGATACCCAAGCCTGGCAAGGACTATACACTCTGTTCATCCTATAGACCTGTATCAGTGCTGAATGTGGATTATACATTTTTTACAACAAAAATAGCCAAATGGCTCCAACATGTAATACCCTCATTGATCCATAGAGACCAGACAGGATTCGTCCCAGATAGATAGGCGTCCGATTATGTACATAGGACTATGCATATCATTGACCATTTAAATAAAACTACCAAGGCAGCCATAATAATGAGCTTAGATGCTGAAAAGGCATTTGATCGGGTCAATTGGGAGTTTTTATATCAAGTCCTTGCCAGGTTTGGGTTCACTGATAATTTTATAGACAGCATAAAGCGCCTATATACGTACAAATGGGATGATCTCCCGGGGCTTTACCCTGGAATGGGGTACCTGACGGGGATGCCCATTATCTCTACTATTCTCTCTCTATTCAGCCTTTAACTCAATGGATTAGAAAAGACCAGGGAGTACATGGGCTAGAACTTAGGGGCCAGGAACATAGGATTGTGTTGTATGCAGATGATATACTTTTATACTTAAGCTCCCCAGATATTTCGTTGCCCCAAATTATGGATATGATAGCAGACTTTTTGGTGCTTTCCGGATACTCACTAAACACTACAAAAATGGAAATTTTGAAAATAAATTATGACCCTCCACTCGCCTTGCAAGCCAGACACCCAATACGGTGGGATATGTCCACCCTTAAATGTCTAGGCATAACCCTCAGGTCCACTAACAAATATCTTTATAAGGATAATTATACTTCTATACTAACTCAAAAGAAGACATGAAACGATGGTCCTTGTTACCATTACCAATGTATGCTAGAATCCAAGCGGTAAAGATGAATATTTTACCTAGGATACTTTATTTCAGTGTGCCCCTACAAAGTTATCTCGAAACTGGTTTATGGAGACACAGGGGATATTAATTAATTTTGCGTGGGCTGATAAGAAGCCACGCATTTGCACAACCCTCCTTATGGTGGGCAAACGGATGGGGGGACGGGCAATACCAGATGACCTACAATACTGGTTAGCAACCCAGGTGAAATGGGCCCTCCTGTGGACCCATAAACTGACATAGGCACATTGGTAGAATATAAAGAATCGGCTATTACAGACCACTCTGGCTTCTTCATGTCTGTTTGACCCCCCCCCCCATATGAGACCTCCAACAGCTGGAGAAAACAGTCATCAGTGTTGCCTTGGAGGCTAGGGATCGGTTCCAAAGGTGCCCTGGGAGGAAATCTGGAGACATTGCTGGTTTGTCAAAGCTACAGACTTACTGCGGGTAAGATAGACCCATGGTATAGACAATAGGTGGCTAAAGGCCTTCAGTGCTCCACGCAACTACTGAGAGGTGATGTACATCTCTCCTTTGAAGAAGGTGTTCTGAAAATATACTGATCTCTGTGAGACAGATGGTATTTACAAATTCAAGCCTATATCCAAACAAAACTAAGATCCCTCTGCAGAGACTTATCAGAACCCATACCAGGCCAACATTAACGGATCTTTTTACTCTCTCAAAACCTAAACAGTCCATTTCAAAAATATATCAATTTCTGAATTCTCACAAGGGGATGCAATAAAACCTATTATGACAAGAAGAGAACAGGAAGTAGGCTACCGCCTGTCGACCTGAAACTGGAGTTAAATATAGGGCACCTTCACTGGGGTAACTGCTTCTCTACATTGGCAGGAGTATTTCTGGAAGATGTCAGGTTTTTCCTGACTCCCACTAGAATGGCAAAGTGGAACCTGACTATGACCCAGAGCTATTGGAGGTTTTGTGGCGAGGAGAGAGCCTCACACTTTCGTATATTCTTTTCCTGCCCAGTATTGGACCCATTTCAAAAAGAAGAGATAAGATAACCAACCTATTTCAAGTGATGGGTCCAGTATCTTTCTATAACATGGTCTTGGAGTTACCTCTAAGGGGAATTAGAGGAAATAGTTCATACTATCTGTGGTACATTTGCATAGTAGCATATAACAAGTCAATAACTAGGAGGTGGTTAAAGCCACTTTCCCCAACCATTCTTGAATGGAAGCGGATTATCACGAGCATTCAGAGCATGGAAGATTTAACGCATCATGTACAGCATAAATGGGAAAAACTTATTAAAAGATGGACTAGATGGAATGTCTTACAAAAATAGATAATAGGGAAGGAGGAGGTTGAGACTTAAAGGGGAAGTCTCCCACCAATATTTCCCAACTCCTTATGTGTAACTGTTGTGTGCCCTCCTCCAGTTGCCAGCAGTCCTATTACTGTCCAAATTTAGATTATAAACAAAATATACAGCCCCCAGAAGTTATCAATGTGTTTGTCCTCCATTTTACCATCAGTGCTGCTGGAGGATGATGTCATCAGGGCAACAGATAATGGTGCTGCACTAAATGCAGTTCCACCACTAAACCAAAGCCACAATGTTTGGTTTCCCACTTAAGTAATGGAGGAACCCTTTAGGTATGCACATCCTGAAGTGCAGGTCTAATAGGAACTAGGACCATATGAGTGTGATGCATCACTGATTTTGACATGTGTATACAGTTTTCATATAGGGAAGTGCCTGTATGTGTTGTGTTACTGTTTCTGTTAGCAAAAACGGTTTACCCAATAAATGACACTGGCTACAACAAGAGTTTTAAGTGGTATTATATAGCTGTTATATTATGTTCTGTGTGTGTTAGCATTCTCTGTTTTGATTGACAGCAACAGTGAGATGCAGTCTTGCAAAAATGCCCCTTTCCCTTTGTAACTAGGCAGTCAGTGATTGGATAGCCGCTGTAAGGCAATAGAGTTCAGCTATAACAAGGAATAGGGTACCAGGACAGCATCAGCTGCAGCATATGGAAGAAGTGTAATCTAGTGGTTAAAGCACAGGCACAAGAACTGGGGAAACTTTGGTTCAGATCCTATTAAAGTCCCTTACTCTCTAACCCTTAGCAAGTTCCTCTAACCTCCTTGGGAACTGTGGTGGCCCCTCTGGTCCATGACTTTAAAAGTGCCCCCATTCCCATTATAAATCATTAGCAGTAATGTGAGAACTACAGCACTTCACTTTGAAGGTACTGAAGACAAACTGTGGCAGCCCCCCTTTGTAATGCCAGCATTTGAAGTAGGATGTCCCTCACAAATCAGATGCTAAACTTCTGCTGCTGCAGGTAAAGAAATTAATCAGTCTGTGTGTGTAGTGCTCTGTATTTGCTTAGCTCATTTTTCCCATGTCATTTGCATTTTGTGTCTTGGTATTTCCAGTCAGAAACTCAGATTTAAGGAGCATTTGAAATGTAAAACAAAACACTTTATAAAGTAAGTGATCTAGCTCTCCACTTTCAGGTTGCTGAAAGGGGGGGGGGGGTGCATCATTTGTGCAAAGGAGGAATTCAAGTCTTGTGTGATCCTTTGGGAAACTGTTTAGGCCTACCTTGATGATGGCCTGACCCTGAAATCTCAGGTGTCTGCCATGGTTAAATCCTTATTTTACCATCTGAGGAATATCACCCGGGTGAAACACCTGGTTCCCTTGGATGACCTTCCAACATTGGTCCACGTCTTCATCACCATCTGCCTTGACTACTGCAGTGCCCTCTACCTAGGGCTTGTAAATTAATCTTCTCAAGGGTGTTCACCTGGTTCAATGCTGATTGACTCATTGACTGCTCGATTGTCTGATGCTTTCTAGTGCTCTCCACAACATGTTGCAACTGTCTCACGGAGAGAAATGAGCAGTACAAAGAAACGTTGTTTCCTGTGAATGAAATACTGATGTATTATTTGCTGTTCACATACAGTATTAAGGCTACAAGTACTACTCTGTGTGTGAGTTACATGACAGAACTGTCCTAAGCTATTGCAAACTTAAACTAAAATCAGGATAAACAACATTGACACCTTCGTGTTGTGCACTGTTGCTGCAGACACATCAGGGAATGGAAGGGGCTGTGTTACAAGTGACCCATTTGCATGTAAATGGAGGCTTGCTTAACATTACTACCCTGTGTCAGAGCCTCAGACTCTAGATATGTGTTGCAACAGCAGAAATGACTGATCTTTTATTAACATGTACAGTAATTAATATAATGTATAATAAATACATCAGACATATTCAGATCATAAATATACAGGAGTCTTCTCCTTTAAGGATACCCACATCCCAGACAGCATCAGACACTTGCTCCTCAGTCCAAAACATACTGCATCATGAACTGAAGCAGCAGGCATCGATCTGTCTACTGGAACACCTTAGAAGATTTAAAAGAAGGAATGTCCCATCTGAGCAGCATCCATTTTATACAGAGCCAGTGTGTTAATAACCCCACTGGTTTATTGTTCTATTAGTGTTTCTTTGTGGGTTTTTAAATATATTTATCAGCAAGTAGTACATAGTCCTTCCCATAAGACCTAGATGGAATAATTGAGAACAGTATTGTTTACTCAACAAAAGGCTCTTGGCCACCTATGACATGCTATTGCTATTTGGATGTATGTATAAAAGATCTGTAACCCTATGTAGCATTGACTACATGCTGATAAAGTATAAAAAAAAAAAAAGAAAAAGAAAAATGGCTCTTTTCACTGTTTTTGAGGAAGAACCTATTACTGCTGCCAATTTATTTATTGAAATGTTTCACCAGGAGGACACACTGAACAAGTTGCTAGTCTCACGGTGAGACCTGGGGGGAGGGGTTACATAGGTTTGTGAAGGATGATCAGTTACAATAGTATGTGGGAAGTACAAACAATACAATATTGTAAGATTGTGCAACAGTTGGAACACAAGGTATTGTACAATAAACAGTATAGGAACATTGGGTAAATTACATGTCCAGAATCATACAAGAGAACATATGAACATACCAAACCTATAGAACCATTTATAGTGCATGAGTGTACCAGGAGCAGGCTCGAGGTAGTATGCAAGTGCTGTTGGAGTAAAAAGGATGGGGTTATGTTGGCACACTGGTGACCCAGAATGGAAGGTGGAAAAGGGAGTGGGGGAGAGGCAAGAACTGAATATGAGGAGAAAGGGTAACCATTTCCTGATATATATTTTTTTCCCTCCTCCTTCATGATGTTGGGAACACTGCGGGGGTTGGGGGTAAAGCAGGAACGGCTGAGGGAAAGGTAATTGTGTAGGGCAGAGGTGCTTATTTCGGGGATTCCAGATTTTAGGGAACGATGGGCAAAACCAATCTGACAGATTAGGTGCAGCGGCAAGTCAGGGCATCATTTGATCAGAGAGTGTGTGGGTGGGGGCGTGGAGTGACAGAGAGGATGAGAGATAGGAGGGGGCCCCCCCCCCCGAACCAGAATTTGGAGGTTAGTTTGGCACAGTGAGATGCGTCTGTGAGATAGTGGAAGGAAGGTGTGAGTGATAGAGTTCACAGTGGTGGGAGCGGGAAGGGGAGTCGATAGCAAAGCGGCAGAAGGAGTTAGTGTCCAACTTGGTCAGGGAAGATTTGGGAGCAGCACAATAGACTACGTTGCAGTAGTTAATTTCAAACTCTGTATAAAACCATGATGAATAAGTGGATGTATGGAAACAAATTAAATCCTGTCATATTTGTGACTAATGATGCTGGAAACATGTTGAAAGCCATCAGTGATGGAGGTTATGAACATGTTCCTTGTGCTCACACTACAGTTCTTATAGTGTAATGTACTCAGTATTGCATGAAAAATCTGTGGTCATTTTCGTCATTCAGTTGTCAAATGAATACTTGCACAGCCTTAAAAAGGAAACTTAATACTCCACAGCATTGCTTGATCCAAGATGTCGTGACCTGGTGGAATTCCAACATTTTATATGTTGCAGTGACTGCTAGAACAGAAAATGGCAATTTATGTAATGGTGATTGAGCATGATATTAGTGGTAGAACTCTAATGCAGTGGGGTATAATAGAAGCTCTTGTTAATGTGTTAAGACCATTTGAATAAGCAACAAAATACATGAGTGCTTTGCATCTTGTTAAGCAGAATGGAAGCTTTCCACCAAACAAAAGATATCCCTTAAGAGGTTGCTTCTCTTGCAAATGTTTTCATTGAAGAACTTCACAAGCTTTCTGACAGTCTTTTGAAGGCAAAAAGTATGTTCTTGCAGCAATTCTCAACCCTCGTTGGAAAGTATCTGTTCTACCAAAGGAAGGTCACAAGATCTTTTAAAAATGACTTGGTAAAGCCGGCCCGGTGGCGCCTTACTTTACGCTACACCAGCGACCCGGGTTCGGGAACAACCTCAGGTCACTGGGGAGTAGACTCGGGTGGGATTTGGAGTGGGATTTCAGCTGCGGCTCTCCCCTGCAAAGGGGTGGATGCCGCTCCTCCGTAGTCCACTTCTACCAGGTGGTGGTCCGTGGGTGTGCAGGTGGTATGGCGAGCCACATAAGTCTGGGAGGCTGAAGGGGCCACTGATCCTGGCATGTTTGTGCGCCCATGTGTGTATGCCATGGCCGGGGCGCGAAATACCGTAAAGTATATATGGGGAAAAATGACTTGGTAAGGGAGGTTCAGTGTGTTAAAGACTCTGTGCCTGATTTCAGTGATATGGAAGGGCGTTGATCACACTAGTAATGATTGTGACTTGCTTGAAAATTATGAAAGTGATTTCACTTGATTTGGCACTGCACAGGCAGGTGGGGATACCACTACAGCTTCAATGACATCACAATCTGGGTATGAGGCTCAAATCAGTCTTTTAGAAGACCGACTCAGATGAAGATTTCATCTTTAGGCGTACTATTACTGTGGAGATTATGGTGGTTAACTATCTTGGGGAACAAAAGCAACACTTTAAATTGTATGCTTTACAATACTGGATGTCAAAAAAAGTGGTGTGGCCTCCACTCAAGTTGCTGTGAAGTATTTGGCTTTCCTCCTACAATTGTGCCATCTAACCGAATATTTGGTACCACAAGTAATGTAACACCACACAGGTCCAGTCTCAAGCCAGATCGGATAGAAGTAGTAGTAAAATCTTTATTTTTAGTCGGGAACAGATGCCATTTTACCCCATTAGGACAAGTCCTGTTTGCAAGGTGCTCCTGATTTACACATGAAAAGTTGCGCATTCAATATTTTACTACTACTAAAGTCTGCTCAAAAACTATTAAACAGAGGGCTAAAAGACTAGAAGAGATGGCCTCTAATAATGCTTCTCCTATTGAGGGGTCCATTGCCGTATCTAAGTCTAAAGATAAGGACCCGTCAGAAAATGAGACTGATAAAACAATAAAAATGGTGACATGCCAAAAAAAGTGAACAGACCACTGAGTCTGTTCCAGCAAAGAAACTATGTAAAGACAAGCATACCACTGCCCCTCCTGTGTCAAGGCAAGGGGAGATGCCAGTGGCAAAAGAGCACAAAGACAAAAAAGATTGAAATGAAGAACCTCAGTCACCCACTGGGGTCTCTGACCCTAATAAAGATTTCCCCCCATTAAAAGAAATGGCAATGGCATGGCACCTATATCAAACTTTACAGGGTATGGGGGGCTTTTTCTGTGCTCCCTCTACTCCTGTTCTCCTGTTAACCCTAGCAGCTGTGTCCCAACCTTTGGGACATCTTGCTACGAGGAAGAGGACTATTTAAAAAAAAAAAAAAAAAAAAAAAAAAAAGATGAGTCTCTCATACAAAAAAAATTGTGCTTCCTATATACACATCTTTTAAGAAATCCACTATGAAGCTCCTGCGGGCCCCTGTTCCCTGTCAGGAGTGGACAAGAAAGTGGGTAGAAAATATCCTCTGACTAAAATGAGGCCAGTTTTTTATTATACTCATCCCAGCCATGAAGGGGTGGTTCAGGCCACAGCTTGTGATAAGACGAAGGTCCCTCTCACCTCTATGCCTCCTGAAAAGGAGTCACGAAAAGTAGATGCCATGGCTAAAAAAATCTTATACCACAGCCTCTTATTTAGCATACTCTAAGTACCAGAAAGCTCTTTAGAGTTCTGTCCAGGCCATTCGGTTGCACAGATCTGACGGGATGTACCAGGACATTGCTGAAACAGTGAAATCTGGTCTGAAAGCTACCAAATACCAGTTTCACATGGTTGCAGACACTAATGACTGCAACAAGGGTTATGGCTGAGGCTGTCTCTCTCTCTCTCTCTCTCTCTCTCTCTCTCATGTTTTTGCCTGGCTACGAACAACTAATTTATTACAGGACACCCAGTCCAAAGCTATAGACTTGCCCTGTGAAAATGATTCCCTTTTCAGGGACAAAACTGAAGCATACATGAAAAAGGTAGAGGAGTACAAGTCCACCTATGAAAGTATTGCAGCCAAGCAGAAAGCCTTTACAGCCTCTACATCCCAAAAGTCTCAACCTAGGGGTAATAGAGGCAGGGGCTATTTCCCCTCGGGGCATTCTGTCCTATGCCCATGCCTTTGGATTTCTCTCAAATGAGAGGTTCTTGCTGGGGAAGAGGCAGGAGGGGTCAGAGGAGAGCTGCCATCACTCCTGCCCCTGCCACACAGTCTGTCTTAACTTCTGCAATCGAGTAGTCTCCCCTACTCCAGTAGGGGGCAGGCTCTTCCACTACTTCCAAGTTTGGACTCGCATCATCACAGACAAGTGGGTCTTGGAGGTAGTGGAAAAAAAGGTCTACCCCTACAGTTCAAGCAGTTTCCTTCCCTTTCCGGCTCTGTCAAAATCCCTATTCCCAACAGAAAGATACCTGTTGGAGCTGGAGGTAGAGACTCTATCAGCCAAAGTGGTGGAGTGGGTTCCCTTTTCACATCATGGAAAAGGTATCCACTGCAGATACTTTGTGATATTAAAGAAAAACAGGGAGTGGTGATCTATTTTAGAAGACATCTAAACAGGCACCTACTCAAACCAGAATTCAAGATGATTTCTCTCCAAATGGTAATACACTGTCTGCAGCAGGGAAACTGGTTAGCCTCCCTGGATCTCAAGGATACCTATTTTCACATACCAATACGGCAATCTCTCAGAAAGTTTCTGAGGTTCAGGCTGCATTCAGGCCATTACCAGTTTGTAGCCATACCCTTTGGCCTCACCTCTGCTCCTAGAGTATACACAAAGTGCCTATCTGTAGTGGCAGCCCACTTGAGAAAGCAGGGCATCTCGGTCTTTCCATACCTGGATGACTGGCTCATAGTGTGCAAAACCCCTCAGCAAGTCAGAGAGACTCTAAACTATTGCCTCTCTGGGGTTTCTAAGCAACAAAAAAAATCTCATCTGGAACTCTCTCAGCTCTTCAACTCCATAGGAGCAGACTTGGATACTCAGTGGGCAAAAGCCTTTCTTCCTCAGGACAGAATTCAAAACTTTGATTGCAGCAAATTTTTTTCTGCTAGGCGAGCCAAGGCCTGCGAGGCATTTTCTACAGCTCCTGGGCCACATGGCTTACATGACGGCTGTCTCAGGGGTGAGGTTTCAAATCAGGGACATTCAATATCATTTGCGAGCCCACTGGTCACAACAGAAAAATTCTCTGTCCAGGCTAGTTCCAGTGACAATACACTGCTTCAGGCTCATGACTGGCGGAAGGAAGAGGAAAACCTCTCAGTGGGCACCCCCTTTCAGCTCTTCAGTCAGTGGTACTTGGATGCCAAAGGAGTCCAGAAGTCACATAAATCTTCTGGAACTCAGAGCTGTGTACCTGGCACTGAAAGCTTTTGCCCCTCAGGTCGAGAGACTCACTGTCCAAATCAGAACAGGCAACACCACTGCTATGTTTTACATGGCAAAGCAGGGTGGCACAAGGTCTACTGCCCTGTGCACAGAGGCCATGAGAGTCTGGTCCCTGGCCTATTCCCTGGACGCGAGTCTCTATGCCATACACCTCCCAGACAAGGACAATACCCTGGCAGATGCTCTGAGCCGCATCAGCCAAGGTTGCAACAAATGGACTCTGAACAGACAAGTTCTTGCCACAGTCTTCAGGAGGTGGGGCACACCAGAGGTGGACCTGTTTGCATCCCACCTCAATTACCGGCTTCCTCTGTACTGCTGCAGACCCCCAGCAATGGGCACTCTCCCAGCAGATGCACTAGTTTTGAAGTTTCTGTATGCTTTCCCTCCATTTTCCCTGGTACACAGAGTGCTACTGAAGCTCAGGGATCAGCCTGCAACCATGATCCTCATAGCTTCAGACTGACCAAGGGCAAGCCTGGTATCCTCTTCTGCTGGCCATGTCCCACAGGAAGCAGATTCGACTTCCTCCGACTCGGTCTCTTCACTCTACCACAAGTAGGGGGGAGTTTTCCAGACCTGCAATCCCTTCACCTTAAAGCCTGGTTCTTGAGCTACAATCCCCAGATACACAATATTCAGAACAAGTTCTGAAAATTCTTTGCATGGCTAAATAGCCAAGCACAAAGAGAACCTATGCAGCTACAGTAAATGGAAAATATTTTTATTCTGGCGCAAAGGGAAAAGAATAGACCCTCTGAAGGCCTCTATCCCTTCCCTTTTGGACTGTTTAGTTCATCTGCAATCAGGCCTCAAGGCCTCATCCTTGAAGCTTCTCTTAGCTGCAGTTTCAGCCTACCTTTCCATTGGGAAAGAAAAGTATCATTTCTAGGCCCATTTTCAAAAAGTTCTTAAAGGCAAGGCAAAGTTTATTTTTCGAGGTGCCCAATCCCAGAGGCTCTGGGCGCCGTACAAACAAATAACTAATAGACTACAACATATACCTAAATAGAACACTGATAAAACCAGATAATATAAAAGTTAAAATACAGTAATCATTAAGAGGCAATCCAAAAAACGAATACTACCAGACAGTGTACGGGGGACTTGACTAAGTAGGAGGGCCTTGAGATGGGCCTTAAATACTTCCACGGATGGGACCTCCCTTACAGATGGTGGCAGCGATTTTCACAGGACGGTGGCCAGTGACACTAAAAGCTCTGTCGCCAGTGGTCTTTAGCCTCGTCCTTGGAATCGTGAGGAGGAAAGGAGGGAGCAGGCTGAGACGGTGGGCGTCGGGTCAGACAAGTACCCAGGGCCCAGCCCATGTAGGGCCTTAAAGGTGAGCAAGCCCACCTTAAAGAGGATCCTCCACCTGACCAGCAGCTAGTACAGTTCATGCAGCACTGGGGTGATCTGGCAGTATCTAGATTGCCCAATCAGCAACCTGGTGGCTGCATTCTGTACTAGCTGCAGCCTGTAGAGGGCATCTCCCGAAACCCTGAAGTAGAGTGCATCACAGTAATCCAGCCTGGACGTTACGAAGGCATGCATCAAAGTGGGAAGGTCCATAGACAGAACCCAGGGGCTTGATCCTGGTGATATTTCTAAGATGGTAGAAGCTGGGCCAAACAACAGATGACACATGAGCTTCAAATGTCAATCTGCTGTCTAAGGTTACGCCAAGATTGCGCACTCTAGAGGAGGCCTTCAATGGCACAGACCCCAAGAATAACCAGGTATCTGTGGCAGAGGCCCTCTTATCACACCTTCTGTTAGACTCCACCACTAGTACTGCTGCCTTATGCAGTCATAACCAACTGGAGGCCATCTAATCATTGATTTCAGCTAGGCATCTGTTTAGCACTTCTACTGCATTGGATGTCCCGGGGCAAAGGAAAGATACAGTTGGGTATCATCGGCATAGCAATGAAAACCCAAACTGTATTTCCTAATGATCTTTCCCAGGGGCAGCATGTACACAGCAAACATCATCAGTGACGAGACTGAACCGTGAGGGAACTTCACACGTCAGGAGGCCGGGGGAAGGGGAGAAGTTCCCCTTCACTACCTGTTGTCTCCTGTTCATGAGAGAGGACTCAAACCAGCAGATGAGTGCCGGTGAGTCCACAGAATTCCCTCAGGTGATTGAGCAACACATTATGGTCTACCGTGTCAAATGCTGAAGAGAGATCAATGAGAATGAGAATTGTCCCTTCTCCTCTGTCTCGATCCCTGAGGAGGTCATTATGCACCCAAACTAATGCAGTTTCCATGTAAAGGGCCTCCTTCAGTTGCAACCCCCAATTAGGGAACCTGTTCTCTTCTCCCCCCCCCTTGGGACCTTAACCTCTGCATTGCTAAGCTCTTGGAGACCCTCTTCGAGCCCATGGCTACAGTCCACATTAAGTACGTTACCTGGAGAACCATTGGTCCTTCATAAGGACAAAGCAGAGCACAGAACAAATAGGAAATTCCTTCTCAGGGTGATCTCCGAGTTCCACCTTAACCAGTTCATTACTCTCCCTGTCTTTTTCACTGACAGTTCCACACCAGGGGAAAGAAGGCTTCATAGCCTAGATGTCAGGAGGGCTCTGTCCTATTAAATGGAGCGTACCAAGAGGTCAGAGGCTCCTCTACTGCTTTTCCTCACCTATGGTGAGGTAGGCAAGGGAAAACCAACCACCAAGAGAATTGTCTCGCTGGGTAATTTCCTATATTCACTACTGTTATGCCAAGGCTGGCAAACAGACCCCCTCAATGCCTCAGGGCCCACTCTACTAGGGGCAGTGCTGCCTCTGGCAGCTGCAGGCAATATCCCCTTACTAGAGGTCTGCAAAGCAGTTAACTGGAAGACTGTACACACATTCATAAAGCATTACTGCCTGGATGTGTACAGTTAAGGTCTGATGCCAGATTTGGCAGGGCAGTCCTGCAGAGCCTCTTCCCTAAGTAGGTTCTGTACCCGCCTCCCAACTGTACTGCTTTGTAGTCTGCTATTGTTACTTATGCTAAAGGACTCCTGGGGTGAGATGAAAAAATTACTCACCATAGTAATTCTGTTTCTTCCAAGGGGTCCTTTAGCATCAGTGACCTCCCACCCTGCCTCCCCAGGCACCTACGTTAAGAGAGTTCTGCTTCTGTATCTTTTTGCCAAATTTGTTCAGTTTTTTGGATTGTTTTTAGAGTATGTTAATGGATAATTATACTAACATAGTAATAGCCAGCAGATTAGGCCTTGTGGTCTATTGAGTCTGCTCGAAACTCAGATCCCTAGTTGGGGACAGAGGCCCCACCCCGAAACATAGAACATAGAAACATAGACTTTGACGGCAGATAAGGACCGCTTGGCCCATCTAGTCTGCCCATTTCCCTACCTACAGGATAGGCCACAGATCCTAGTTAACCAACAGCCTATTTCTTCCTACCCCCAAACAAGAATTGCCTTATGTCTGTCCCATGTATTCTTGAATTCTCCCACAGTTTTAGACCCCACAACCTCCCCAGGAAGGCTGTTCCATGCATCCACTACCCTCTCTGTGAAATAATACTTCCTCACATTGCCCCTGAACCGCCCCCCTTCTGTCTTTAAATTGTGTCCCCTTGTTCTTGCACATCTTTTTCTGGAAGATGCTACGCTCTTGGACTTTGTTGATTCCACTGAGGTACTTAAAAGTTTCTATCATGTCCCCCTCTTTCTTCTTTCCTCAAGGGTATACATATTAAGCTCCTTTAGTCTCTCCTCATACGGCTTCTCTTGCAGACCCTGCACCATTTTAGTTGCCCTCCTCTAGACTGCCTCTATCCTGTCTATGTCCTTGCGGAGATGGGGTCTCCAGAACTGGACGAGTACTCCAGATGGGGTCTCACCAGCTGTCTGTACAGAAGGATAACAGCTTCCTGTTTTCTGCTGCTGATGCCGCCCCTATACATCCCAGTATACCCCCAGCCCTCCCTACTGCCTTCTCACATTGCTTGCTAACCTTAAGGTCATCTGATATGATTACCCCCAGGTCCCTTTCCTTTTTTGTTTTTGTTACTACCTCCCCACCCATTGTGTATTCTTCCCCTGGGTTCTTGTTTGCCAGGTGCATTATTTTGCACTTCTTTACATTGAATCCTAGCTGCCATACTTCTGACCATTCCAAGTCCCTTTTCATCCTTTCCACGCCTCCTTGTGTATCAACCCTGTTGCAGATCTTTGTGTCCTCTGCAAAAAGGCATACTTTTCCTTCCAGTCCCTCTGCAGTGTCACTGAAGACATTAAAAAGGACTGGACCCAATACTGAACCCTGCGGTACCTCATTAGTAACCCCTCTTTCTTCAGAGTGGACTCCATTTACAATTACCTTCTGTGTCCTGTTGTGCAGCCAATGTTTTACCCAGGCTACCACCCTGGGACCCACTCCCAGGCTGGCTAATTTGACTATTAATCTTTTGTGTGGGACTGTGTCAAATGCTTTGCTAAAGTCTAGGTAGGCCATGTCCACAGCCCTCCCTGGTCTACTACTTTGGTCACCCAGTCAAAGAAATGTATTAGATCTGTCTGACATGACCTTCCGCTGTGAACCCATGCTGCCTTGGGTCCTGTGCCCCACTGGCCTCTAGGTACTCAACTGTTCTTTCCTTCAGAAGTGACTCCATCACTTTCCCTACCACAGAGGTCAGACTGACAGGTCTGTAGTTTCCTGCCTCTGTCTTGGTCCCACTTTTGTGAAGGGGAATCACATCCGCCTTCCTCCAGTCCTTGGGTACCACCCCATCCTTCCATGATTTATTAAAAAGAGTAGCCAGTGGTTTCACTAGTTCCTCCCTTAATTCTTCTAGAATTCTGAGGTGAATTCCATCAGGACCCATTGCTTTGTCCACCTTCAGTTTTAGGAGTTCTTGCAGAACCCTTTTTTCTGTGAAAGGGCTGGGATCGACCCCCCATCAAGAGTGCTTCTGTTAATTGGATTGACGACTTCCCCTCTCTTTTGTGAATACTGAGCAGAAATATTCATTCAGTATCCCTGCTTTTTCACTGTCCCCTCTGCCCACCCACCGCTCATTCTATTCAGCCTCACTATCCCTCCTTTGTCTTTCTCGACTCGCTGATGTACCTATAAAGGTTTTATCCCCTTCTTAACTGAGTTGGCTATCTTTTCCTCAGTTTGGGCCTTTGCTATTCTGACTTCGCTCCCTGCTTCCTTCTGCCTTAATTGGTACAGCTCTCTGTCCTGCTTCTTCTGTTTCCTTATACTTCCAGAATGCTATCTTTTTCTTCCTGACTTTCACAGCCACCTCTTTTGAGAACCATAGTGGCTTTTTCTTTCGTTTTGATTTGTTTATTTGCTTCACACAAAGGCTTGTTGTTGCCTCTGTGATGGCAGTATTGATGATTCCCCATTGTTGCTCCACACCTCCTTCTAGCCTGTTTGGCAAGATGGGAGAGTGCCTCAGAAAAGCACTAGCAAAGTCAGCCCTCCTAAAGTCCAGTACCCTCACGTTTGTATGGCTTGACTCCGTAGCTGAGTTTAATGTGAACCACACTGTTTGATGGTCACTTGTTCCCAGATGGCAACCCACTTCTAGATCTGAGATCCTCTCACTGCCTCCGTTTGAGTACAAGGTCTAAGACTGCTCCCTCACGAGTGGGTTCCGAAACTAGCTGTCTGAGGCCTGCCACCTGTAGGGCATCAAGAATGGCCCTGCTCTTGGATGTGGCTGCAGCAAATGTGCTCCAGTTAACATCTGGCATGTTCAGGTCTCCCATCAACAGTATCTCCTTTCTCTGCCATTCTAAGAATGCCTTCTATCATATCCTTGTCCATTCCCTCCCCTGACATGGGGTCTGTACACAACCCCAAGCGGATTGTGGTGCCCTTTCCAGTCTCCAAGGTGACCCACAGTGCCTCCTCTCCTCCCTGTTTACTCTTTTGTTTAGTTGCTTTTATCCCTTCCTTTACATAGAGAGCTACTCCTCCCCTGCAGGTTATGTACCCTGGTATGTTAACATCCCAGTCATGGTTCTCTGTGTACCATGTTTCTGTGACTGCTACGATATCCAGGCATCCCTCTTCCATCAAGGCCACAAGCTCAGGGAGCTTGTTGCCCAGACTATGGGCATTGGTACTCATTACCCTCCATTTCCTGATGGCCTTACTCCTTTTTGCCCCATCCCTGTCCTTCTTGCCTTTGTCACTTCCCCATTTACCCCTGCCCTTCTCCCTATCGACACCTCTATGTTGGTGTTTGCCGCACTTATTACCGTGATTTTTTTGGGGGGGGGCTAGGATTTCCCTGCTCCTTTCTGGTGCCTTCCCCCTTGGCTAGTTTAAATGCTTGCCAATGAAGCATTTAAACCTATCACCTAGGATCCTGGTCCCCTTCCCGGACAGATGCAGCCCATCATGCCAGTATAGGCTTGCATTACTCCAGGTGGACCCCCAGTCCCCAATGAAGCCAAATCCCTGAGCTCCACACCAGTTTTTCAACCACTGATTGAATCCCATGGTGCGGAACACCCTAGCCTCTCCTATGCTGTAGATGGGCAGCACCTCCGAGAAGGTTACCGTGCGTGCTACTTGCCTAAGGCCCCTCCCCAATTCCACAAACTCTTACTGAACTTCTCTAATCCCTTTCGTAGCCAGGTCATTTGTCCCTTGGTGGACAATGACATCCAGATCCCTCCCCTGTGCAGCTGCTCCGGCAATCCTGAGGATTCGCCCCCTGTCACATAGAACATAGAAACATAGAATGTGACGGCAGATAAGGACCGCTTGGCCCACCCAGTCTGCCCATTTCCCTACCTACTGGATAAGCTGCAGATCCTAGTTAACCAGCAGCCTACTTCTTCCTACCCCACCCCCAGAATTGCCTTATGACTATCCCATGCATGCTTGAATTCCACCACTGATTTTGACTCCACAACCTCCTCCGAAGGCCATTCCATGCATCCACAACCTCTCTGTGAAAAATACTTAAATTACCTCTGAGCAGCCCCTCTATCTTCAACAAATTGTGCCCTCTTGTTCTTGCACACCTCTTTTTTGAAAGATGCTACCCTCTTGGACTTTGTTGATTCCCTTGAGGTACTTGAAAGTTTCTATCATGTCCCCCCCTCCCCTCCTTTCCTCGAGGCTATACATATTAAGCTCCTTAAGTCTCTCTTCATATGTCCTCCGGTGCAGACCCTGCACCATTTGATGCCCTCCTCTGGACAGCTTCCATCCTGTCTGTCTTTGGGAGATTGGGTCTCCAGAACTGCACACAGTACTCAGGTGGGGTCTCACCAGCTGTCTGTACAGAGGATAATAACTTCTCTGTTTTCTACTGGTGATGCCTCTCCCTATGCATCCCAGTATCCCCCAGCCCTCCTTGCTGCCTTCTCACATTGCTTGCCCACCTTTAGGTCATCTGATATGACTACCCCAGGTCCCTTTCCATTTTGTTGTTGTTAGTATCTCACCTCCCATTGTGTACTCTTCCCTGGGTTTTGTTTCCCAGGTGCATTACCTTGCACTTCTTAGCATTGAATCTAAGCTGCCATACATTTGACCATTCCTCTAACCTTGCCAAGTCCTTCTCATCCTTTCCACCCCACCCTGTGCATCAACTCTGTTGCAGATCTTAGTGTCATCTGCAAAGAGACATACTTTTCCTTCAGTCCTTCTGCAATGTAAACTTATAAAGACATTGAAGAGGACTGGTCCCATCTGAACTCCCGGTGCCCGCTAGTAACCCTCCTTTCTTCTGAGTGGACTCCATTTACTATTACCTCTGTGTCCTATTCTCCAGCCAATTCTTTACCCAGGCTGTCATCTTGGGACCCACTCCCAGGCTGGCTAACTTATATATTAATCTTTGTGTGGGACTGTGTCAAATGCCTTGCTAAAGTCTAGGTAGGCCATGTCCACAGCCCCTCCCTGATCTACTACTTTGGTCACGCAGTCAAAGAAATCTATCAGATTCGTCTGGCATGACCTTCCCATTGTGAATCCATGCTGCTCTAGGTCCTGTGCCCTTCTGGCCTCCAGATACTGACAATTCTTTCCTTTAGAAGTGATTCCATCATTTTCCCTATCACTGAGGTTAAACTAACAGGTCTATAGTTTCCTGCTTCTGCCTTGCTCCCACTTTGTGAAGGGGAATCACATCTGCCTCCTCCAGTCCTCGGGTACCACCCCATCCTCCCATGATTTGTTAAAGAGGGTAGTCAGTGGTGTCACTAGTTCTACCCTTAGTTCTTTTTAGAATTCTGGGATGAATCCCATCAGGCCCCATTGCTTTGTCCACCTTCAGTTTTAAGAGTTCTTTCAGAACCCTTTCTTCTGTAAATGGGCTGGTATCCACTTCTGTATCCAGAGTGTTACTACTGTTTGTTTATGTACCTCCCTCTTCCTTTGTAAATACTGAGCAAAAATATTTGTTTAGTATCTCTGCCTTTCACATTCTCCTCTGCCCACCCTCCCTCCCCTTTATTAAGCCTCACTATCCCTCCTTGGTCTTCCTTTGCTCCCTGATGTACCTATAAAAGGTTTTATTCCCCTTCTTAACTGAGTTGGTTATCTTTTCCTCAGTTTGGGCCTTTGCTGTTCTGACTGCCTTCCCAGCCTCCTTTTGCTTTAACTGATGCAGTTCTCTGTCCTGCTCTACTGCAGTATTCCTTGTACTTCCTGAATGCTTTCTTTTTTCTTGAACCTTCACTGCCACTTTTTGAGAACCATAGTGGTTTCTTACACGTCTTGTTTTGTTTATTTGCTTCACACAAAGGCTCGTTACCTCTGTGATGGCAGTGTTTATTATTCCCCATTGTTCTTCCACCCTCCTTCCCACCCATTTGCTAGTGCATTCCTTAGGCACTCACCCATTTTGGCAAAGTCAGCCCTCGTAAAGTCCAGTACTTTTGTCTTTGTATGGCTTGACTCTATTGCTGTGTTTATTGTGAACCATACTGTTCGATGGTCGCTAGTTCCCAGATGGCTACCCACTTCTACATCTGTGATCCTCTCTCCATCTCCATTTGAGAGTATCAAATCTAATATTGCTCCCTCTCGAGTGGGCTCCAGTACTAGTTGTCTAAGGCATGCCCCTGTAGGGCATCTAGAATAACTGCACTCTTGGAAGTGGCAGCTGCAACTGCGCTCCAGTTAACATCTGGCATATTCAGATCACCCATCAGCAATATCTCCCCTTTTTCTGCCATTCTAAGTATACTTTCTATCATTTCCTTGTCCACTTCCTCCCCCTGAGAAGGGGGTCTGTATACAACCCCTGTGCGGATTGTGGTGCCATTGCCTGTCTCCAAATTTACCCACAGTGCTTCTTCTCCTCCTCCCTGTTTACCCTTTTGTTCTGTTGCTTTTATTCCTTCCCTTAGGTAAAGAACTACTCCTCCTCCTCTTTTACCCTCCCTGTCTCTCCTGTAGATAGTGTATCCTGGTATGTTTACGTCCCAGTCATGGTTTTGTGTGTACCATGTTTCTGTGACTGCCATGATATCCAGATGTTCCTCCTCCATCAAGGCCACTAATTCAGGAAGCTTGTTACCTAGACTACGGGCATTGGTACTCATTGCTCTCCATTTTTTGATGGCCTTACCTTCTGTTGCAGCATCCCCCACTGCCCGTTCTAGCTTGGTCTTTTTCTCATTTAGTACCCTGTTTTGTAGGGAGAGGCTGGGATTTTTCTGCTGCTTGTCAGTGCCTCCCCCATTGACTAGTGCCATGGCGCCAGGCAGGCACCTTATCTCCCTCTCCCCTTCCTCCCTCAGTTCTACCTTCCTAACAATGGAGTCCCCCACCAGGAGTTGTTTCCTTCCCCTGCCACCCTCCTGTGGGTCTCCTTTGTGGAGGTTCCCAGCATCCTCCTTGGTCTCCACTGCGGGTGCCAGCATAGAGGAGCCACACTTTGCCAGAATGGCATAGGAATTGTGGAGAGGTACAGCTGGAGGGATGTGCCTCTGTTCCACCACCCTCATCCTCCCTGAGCCCACTGTGGTCCAACCGCTCCTCTTTCTTGGCAACCTGTGAGGCAACGGCAGTGGCACTGGTGGTCCCTGGATGGAAGAGGAGGTCCCAAGTCCTGGCCAACTCAGCCTGGAGATGAGCAACCTCCTCCCTCAGCCCAGAGGTGTGCCTGCAGATGGGACAACACCGCATCCTCCAGAACGTCTCTCGAGACTGCTGCTCCACAGCACTGCACTGCACCACTCCAATCATGTCTTATTTCTGGCCCCTTAACTGTTTGCAATCCTTACTCTTTCCTCTTTTTTTTTTTTCCCCCTCTCTCCTTACTTTCTGCCTGTGTGCCCTTTAAGCTCCTGATTCTCCTGTTCTGAGACAAGAATATCCTATATTTCTCAGTAGACCCCTTTCTTGCTCAGAGGCAGACCTCCAGCAGCTAGAGGGGGCTGGAGAGCTACTCTCACCCTTCTAGGATGGTGGGTTTTTGGTGGCTCTGTGATCACTCACTTCCTGCTCCCAAACAAGAAGTTCCTATTGTCAGTCAAATCCTGTGCCTATAAAAGTAGACCTAGCTTTGGGTGGCAGGGTGGGGTGGAGGGAAGGAGGGCAATATAGTTCCAGTAGAGAAGTCCAGTCACACAGCAGTCCTTTCCTTCTGCCAAGCTTGTGCCTTCTGTTCCAGAAACCCCTGTCATCCCCCCCCGGGCCTGGCCAACATCTGATACATCCGCTTTCTGTATCTGTCCCACCCTCTCTTGAAGCCCTCCACTGTGGATCTCTGAACCAGCTCACCAGGCAGCACGTTCCAAGGATCTGCCACCCTCTCAGTGAAAAACCTCCTTTTCCCCCATCACCCTTCCACATTCCAACTTCAAACCATGCCCTCTGGTGATACCTCCCTGCTTTAGTCTAAAGATCCCCTCCATGTTTATCGTATTTATTCCCTTGAGGTACTTGAAGACCTCAATCATGTCCCCCCGTCTCTCCTCTCCTCTCCTCCAATGAAAACAGGCAGAGCTCCTCAAGTCTGTTCTCATATGTCAAATCCCCTAGTCCTCGTATCATCTTGGTTGCCCTCCTCTGTACCCTTTCCAGGAGCTGTATGTCCCTGTTCAAGTGTGGTCTCCAGTACTGTACACAGTACTCAAGGTGTGGTCTAACCAATCCATTGAACAGCGGCAGAATCACTTCCCTGCTCCTAGAGGTGATCCCCTTACGATACATCCCAACTTCCTGTTTGCCGCTCTCCTGCACTGCTCGGAGTTATTCATACATGCATCCACCATGACTCCTAGGTCTTTTTCCCCTGTTGAGGCCTCCAGCACCTCCCTTCCCAGGGTGTACCTGTGTTTAGGGTTTCCCAGCCCAAGATATAACACCTTGCACTTGGTGATACTGAAATTTAATTTCCATGTGTGAGCCCACCTTTCCATGGTGTCCAGGTCCCATTGCAGAGCCAACCTCCCCCTTCCCCCTCAACTACTGCTCCCATCTTGGAGTCATCTGCAAAGAAACTCATTTCAGAGCTATAGCTTCCCTGGTGTCCGAAATGTATGCATTTAAACAGGATTGGACCCAGGACCGAGCCCTGCAGTACCCCACTACTGACCTCTCTAGGGTTCGAGAGCTCCCAACCGACCACTACTCTCGGATTGAAAACTGGCTAGCTGGATGCACTCAATCTGACCATCAAAGGGCCTACTCCCAACCCCGTCAGTTTCTCCACCAGACCATAGTGGGGGACAGAGACGAACGCCTTGCTGAAGTACAAGAATAATACATCCACAGGCTTTCCCTTGTCCAGTTCTGATGTTACCCATTCGTAGAACTCCACAAGATTGGTTTGACACGATCTACCTGGCACAAACCCATGTTGCAGGCTATCCAGACCTCCCACCTCCTCAAAGTACACCCCCAATCGTTCCTTTAGGATACTATCCGTTAATTTTCCCACCACTGAGGTCAAACTGATGGGTCTAGTTACCTGGTACTTCCCTCACCCCCCCTTAAGAATTGGCACCACATGTGCCTCTCACCAATCCCTAGGTACCCTCCCTGTCTCAAGCGACGTGTTGAAGAGCTCAGCCAGTATATCCGTCAATTCCCATAGTACTTTCGGATGAATGTCATCCGGCCCAGGAGATTTATCTTTCTTTAGGCCCTTAAGGGCTAACCACACCCTTTCAGTGGAGATGGCATCATCCGTGTCCCCTCCACCTTAGTGGCCTTTGTCCTTATCCTGATGTGACACCCCTGGGGTACCTCTCCCTCCCTCCCTCTTGCTCCATTTCTGCTGCTCCCCTGATCCCACTCACTACCGCTTCTATCACCATCGTGCCTTGCTTTGTAGATATCCAACCCCCCTCCCTAGTGAACAGAGGCGAAGTACTCGTTTAATACCTCTGCCTAGTCCCTCACCTCTTCCACCCACTCTCCTTCTGATCTCAACCTGCTGAGATGGCCCTTAGTTTTTCTTGGCTCCCCAATATACCGGAAGAACCCCTTTCCCTCCCGTATCCCCTGTGCCAGCCACTGCTCTTTACTTGACTTTGCCCCCCCATTACCATCCGGGTGACTTTTTTCTAGATGCAAGATGGTACATTTCCTTTTCCCTATCCCCTCTCGTTGTGTTATATTTTTTTATAGGCAGCCTTCTTTTCTCTGACTGCCACCTGAACCTCACTGGACCACCATCGTGGTTTATGTGACCTTGCTCCCTTACGCTTCACCTTAGCGTAGGTCCTGACTGCCTCATGAAGTCCCGGTTTTATGACCTTCCATCTCTTTTTCACCTTTGTCATTGTTGTAATCCCCTTCAAGTGATCCTTGAGAATATTTCCCATGCCCACAAAGTCTGCCTCCCCTTGAAGTCCACTGCCAGTGTCCTAGATCTCTCCCCCCTCCCACCATGCTTATTTGAAACCAGACAGTATTGTGGTCGCTCCCAGTCAGGGGATCCTGTACAACCAGGTCCCTTACCAGATACCCATCTGCCAGAACCACGTCCAGGACATGCCTCTCCCTTGTGGGCTCCATCACGTGCTGTGTTAAGAACACATCCTGGAAGCCTTCCTGCAGCCTCTGCTCATTGGCCACCTTAGAGGACATGGTTCCCCGGTTTGTACCTGGCATATTAAGGTCCCCCATCAACACCACTCCCTCCCCTTTTGGTCCACACTGGGCAATGATGTCCAGAAAACCATCCTCCAGAACATCACCCATCCCGGAGGACCTATATACTACACCCAGCTTGACCTTGCCTCCTGCCGGGGTTCGTAAGGTGACACATAAGGCCTCCACGTTTCCCTCTGCCTCTTCTACCCTAGCAATTTCTATGTCATCTCTAATGAACATAGCCACTCCACCCCCTCTGCCCTCCTTTCTATACTTCTTAAGCATAGTGTACCCCTGCACATTTAGGTCCCAGTCATGGTTTTTGTTGGCCCATGTTTCCATGACCGCTGCCATATCCACACACACACACACACACACACACCCCCGAACAGCATGGCCTGGAACTCTGGCAACTTGTTTCCAAGCTCCTGCCATTTACTAACACCACCCCACCCCTTATCCCTTTGTCTAACCTCTACCAGGTTCTTTATACTTCAATCCACCTCTGCTCCTCCTGAAACCTCCTCCCCAGTCTGTTTCCCCTCCCCCTTGGGTTTGAAGCTCGCCCCTCATCTGGAGGAGAGGGCTTCTGGTCAGCCCCTCCCTTATTCCTCCCCCCCATCACAAGTTTAAACCCCACTTTTCTTGAATGCAGTCAACCACCCACTGTTTAAGGATTTCCTTCCCTAATGGGCAAGACGAAGCCTGTCCTTGGCATACAGTCCTTTATCCTCACAAACTTCTTTCCAGTTCCCTAACACCCCCGACCCACTTTCTTCACCCCACTTCCTGAGCCAGTCATTAACCTCTTATCTTCATTTTTTTCTCCACTGAGGCCTTTGGTACTGGCAATATCTCCGGAAAGAAAATGTTGCATCCATTATCCCGACGGACTCTGGCAAGTTCTCAGAATCTTGCTTGGATTTCCAAAACGCTATTTCCCTCTAGATCGTTAGTTCCCCAATGCACCAGGAAATCCGGTTTCCCTCCACAATCCCTAACCAGTTCGTACACCATGAACTTTGCTCTATGCACCGTCAGCCCAGGGATGCTCACTACCTTCACCTGGCTATGGCATCAACCCCTCGTCCCTCCCAATGGATACCCCTAATCATAGTCTTCCCAATAACAAAACCTTAACACCGCCATCATCCTTATGGTTACCTCCACTATGCGCTGTCAACCCCCATCACCCTTTTTATTCGTGATCTCAATTCCATGGGGTTTTCCCGCCTTATTAGAGACCCCCTTGTCACCCTCCCCTTTCTGCCTCCCTTGTTGTTATTTTGCCCACTTAACTCAGACCCCCCCCCCGAATAGGTGTCCCCTTTAACCCCCTCTTATCAGAACCATTTATCCTGGACCTGATGGTTTTCCCCTTCCCCTACACCACCATTCTCCTCCCTTGTAATAGTACCCCTGCCTCCAGAGGCCCTCTGTGGTTCCTCTCTACCTAGGGCCCCACCCTTGGTACAGACCTGCCTCCTTGTCTCCCAGTTTCTCTCCAGTCGTGCTCTCCTCCCTCATGTCTGCAATATGTTGCATCTCCCCCATCTGCTTAACATTTACATTTCCTCTTCTCCCTCTGGGACTATTTCTATCCTTTCCGTTGCCGATCTGTGATGCCCTGTGGGTATCGGACTCCCTTCCCCTCTCATCTGTATGTTTCTTCATTTCCACCAACCCTTTCCTCCCCCTCTAGGTTGCTTAGTAGCTCAAATTTATTGTAACACTGTATGCCAGCCTCCATCAAGTAACCTAAGTTTCCCCCAACTGCCCCTGTAAACTGCTCCTCTTCCTCCCCTCTTGCCCTATTCTCCTTAGGAGCTCCCTTCCCACAGTCTGCTCTCTTAGGCTTCCCCACAACAGCCCCTCCTGACTCTTCCCCCTCCACTCTTTATATTCCGAATGTTTACCCCGTAAGTTTTCCCCTTAGCATCAACATCCCTAGCTAAGTGTCCTCTGTCCCTAATATCTCCCCTCCTGCTTGGTGTAACAACGTCCTGTAATTTCTGAGCGTTGCCCCAGCCTCCCCTCAGCCCCACCCTTCTGTCGCCCATATCCACACCCCTTATTCTTGGACACCCCCCCCCCCAACTTCCCCAGCTTACTCCTTAACCAATATACTTCACTCCTGATATGAGATAGCTGTCTACAGAGTGAGCAGCCTCCCTCTCTCCAGGCCCAATGGAGAATTGCCACCCCACAGCCTGTGCAGCCTACAACCCTTCCGAAGATGCCTGCCATGGTGGAATGTGGCCACCCTGTTTGTCCCTCTCTGTTCATAATGACACACACCCCTTTTCTCAGTCCCTTCCCCCTGGAATACAGTTTCTCTATACTGACTGCAGTTGTTAACCAACCCTATTTCAGCCCCACCAATAATGTTCCCAAGTCTCACAAACACATACAGTCCAGTGCGTGTCCAGTCCTGCTAACAGTGTGTGTATGCAGACATCAGGTACCGTATGATGTCACAGGACCACCAGTTCCTGTTGCTTCTGATTTCAGTCACAAACAGAAATGCACAGCCCTTCAATCCCAACCCCCAGTTGCTTTTCAGTATTTAAGAAGGCCTACAAAACAGGGTGGCTGGGAGGGCTCTACCACCAGGCAAACGTCACATTAAATTTCACTCTATCATTGCTAAACAAGTGTTCCCACAAGCCCCAATAGTTACAATATCACAGCCCAAGTAACAGTTCTAACTCAAAGTAGTAATTTGTAACTCTCAGAACTAATTTCAAGTACAAAACTATTCAAATAGTTCAGTTAAAACAGAATATAAACCAAACCTCTTTCATAAACAACCTCCTACTTCTGTTCCCAGGTGGACAATGAAAGACCAGATGATTCTTGTAATTACCCCTCCACCTAACACCAGGCAAACATCACATTAAATTTCACTCTCACTGCCAAACTGTTCCCACAAGCCCCAATAGTTACAATATCACAGCCCAAGTAACAGTTCTAACTAAAAGTAGTAATTTTTAACGCACAGAACTAATTTCAAGTACATAGTTCATGCTGTTGCATGGTTTTAAAACCTGTTGGCACAGTCCTTTTATTCATTGTTCTCCTTTAGTCTTTGAAAAATCCTGAAGCCCTGTGAGCTCCGCACTCAGCTCAACTTCCTGCTTGGTTCTGATTGGCCACTCTATTTTAATGAATATTCATTGCTCCACCTCTGAGGCAGTTCAACCTGATCAGCTTACTACTATTGTTACTGATGCTAAAGGACCTCTTGGAAGACATAGAATTACTTTCGTGAATATTTTTTTTCTTACTGTGTCAGACTAGACAGTGTTACATGGCTTTACTCGTGATTTCACTTTTAACTGTTTTAATTTTTTTCTTCACTACCTTATTTTATTTGGCTAGTAGTGCCATATAAGTAAACTTGGGTGCAGCAGTACATCCCATCTGATCTAGCTAATATGGCCCTGGGTTTACATTCTGCTCATTTAGGAAAAAAGTGCATGTTACATCTGATTTTAAAATAATTTGATGTATTTATTTTGTTACACTGGGAAAGATGCACACGGTAACAGGCTGCCTTGCTTGTCACTGGTCTGGTTAAAAATGTCTCGCAGTTGAAGGGCTGGTCCTTCCAACCCTTTCAGAACAGCAATCTGAATCATTAGACCAACCCATCACTTTAGAGGAGTTGCAACGCCAACTGACAAATATGAGAAATGGCAAATCCCCAGAGCTGGATGGCTTCCCATCTGAATTCTACAAGGCATTTGTGACTTTGCTGCTGCCGGGTCTTCTACCGTTTTGCTGTGAGGTCATGGAAGGGGAGAAGAGAGATACCCGAGTCAGTGTTTAGCCCAAATAACTGTTCTCACCAAACTGGGGAAAGATCAGAGAATGTGGGTCATACAGACTGATATCTCTATTAAATACAGATGTGAAACTATTTACTGGCATTTTATCCAGTAGAGTTCAGGGTATAATTTCCTCTCTGGTCCATGTAGATCAGACCGGTTTTATTTCCAGAAGATTTTTACAAGATAACACCAGATGGTTATTAAATATTATTTCCACCCGAAAGTCTCAGAGGGAGTTCCAGATTGCAATTTCCATGGATGCAGAAAAAGCATTTGATAGGGTTAACAGGCAATATTTCAAATTTTCCATGGAGAAGCTGAAATTCGGCCTCAAATTCTTATAGGCATTCTCTGTTATATTTGACCCCCGAGCTCTGGCACAGGTGAACAGTTTTAGTTCTGAGTTGTTTTTTTTCCCCCACCATCACTAGGCAGGGGTGTCCCCTCTCTCTCTTCCCTCCCCTTATTGTTTGTCCTTAGTCTGGAATCCCTTGCAGCGAAAGTGAGATTAGAACATTCGAGACATGATGATGGGAATAGAACAAAAGTATCACATGCTGATAATCTTTTTTTTTTTTTTTAATCCTCACCAGAACAGTCACTGCTCAGATTAATAAATGTGTTACAGACCTTCAGTTTAATTTCAGGATATAAAATAAATTTCAACAAATCTGAAGCCCTGCAAGTCAGTGGACAATGCCCTTCAAGTTTTTGGACCACCTTTTCTTTCCGCTAGGCTCAGAGAAATCAGATTAGGTATCTAGGCATTCAAACATCCATGGATTTAACTAAACTTTTTGCTTTAAACTACAGTTATGGGTGATCTTCCAATCAGATTTGGCTAGATGGCGCCTGTTGCCCCTTTCTTTAATAGGCTGGTTGGTCATGGTAAAAATGAACGTGCTGCCAAGATTATTGCTTTTTCAGTGCTTGCCTTTGCGAATCCCGCTTTCTTATTGGAATAAGCTTACAAAAGAACTTCAGCAGTTTATATGGAATTATAAAAAGCCACATATAGCACGCCATTTTTTTTTTTCCATCTCCCGAAAGAGGGAGTTCTAGCATTTCTGGAGTTAAAGCTTTATTACTTTGCGGTGCAAATGTCCACACTGTTTACATGGGCTAACGTGCATCCTCGCACTGGTATCTGATTGCAGAGGCGGGACAGCAACCCATGTTCACCTTGGCCATTGTGCCCATCTCCCCAGATAATGGGTCCAATATTGTGAATAGATGAGTTAAGCATGGGGTATATATACTTTCCCAAATCTGAAAATTTACTGACACTCCTCCTGGGATTGGCCCTTTATCTCTGATTAAGTTACAGCCGAGTTTCTCTCTCTCCCCAACAGACACAATTTAGACCTGGGGTATGCTAGATGGGCACAACAGGGCATAACCAGATTTGTTCAATTTATCGAAAATGGTTGGCACGTAACATTTCAGAGAGAAAAAAAATGTCAGTAACAGAACTCATAATTCCTAAGGTTCATGCAAATAAGACACTATTTATTCTATGGCTACCCTTACCAAATCTACCAGATCACAGACTGCATGGAAGGACTACCTGTATGGAGTGGTGAGCATAGCAGGCCCCAGGCGTTATATTTCAGGGTTATACCGGTTGGTCTCGAGGGCAGAAGCGGCTTCTTTGCACTCCCAGAAGTGAGCCTGGGAAGTGGAAGCTGGGATAATGATAGACAATTCTGACCGGACACAGAGATTGAAACTAGATTGTAAAGTAACTTCAGCTCCAATCTGGAGGGAATTTTTATTTTGAAAATTTTAATGAGCTACTTCCATACCCCAACGGTTACTCAGTATTATAGTGTAACAAATTCGGCAGCCTGCTGGAGGGGTTGTGGCCAAAGAGGCAACCACTGGCGCATTTTTTGGAACGAAGGAGGTAGTCCTTAGCATTACTGGGGTGTCTACCCCACTAACCTTTGAAGATTGGGTTCTGGGTCTCCCTACAGTTATACACCAGAGGGGGAGGTACGTAGAGTGTTGCTAACCATGATTGCAGTAGCTCTTAAATGTATTACAGTTCAGTGGCTTACTCCAGAGCCATCTACAGTGGCGGAGTGGATAACAGTATGAAGGAAATTCACTTAATGGAAACCATAATGGCTAGACCACAACTTCAGATGGAAAACGCACAGCTAGATGGCGGAGCTGTGAGGTTGGGTGTTGGAGAGGAATGCAGTACATAGAAGGCATGATAATAATTTACCCATGCAGGGTGAAAACCTGTAACACTTTTAAGCTGGTACATAGGATATTTTCAGTGAAAAGTACAACCTTTAGATGTGAGGTACATTACTGGCGCTGGGGGTGCTCACGGCCTGCCAGGATAGTTTCTGGTTAATCTTTTTGTTAATGCTTCTGGGTTTTTCCCCAGTTACTGAGACATTTACTTTTCTTTATTTACTTTTTTTTTTTTTTTTGTTACCCAAGGTCCTCGGGTGTTCTATGAGAACATAATGTACGAGAATTTGTCTAAAGCTGTTGTTGAATTAGGGCCACATAAACTGATCTCTCTCCAGCCATAAATGGATAACAAGCAAAGACTTGAACTATATCTAAGTATTGTTGCAATTCCTGATGATATCCTTCTCACTCTGTTTTTTCTTTCTCTTTTGAAAAGAGGCCCATTATGTGATCAAGCTCATCATACAACTATAAGTGCAAGATCTAGTATATACTAAGTTAGCAATTTGATGTGCAACTTAGGTGTACATATGAAAACTGGAGAGCTTTATTATCGTTCCCTTTTTTATGCTGTGTGGTATCATTCATTATATGTATGACTCATCATGTTTTGTTCGCTTGAATAAAGCAGAGTTTAAAAAAAGTCTCACAACACGGCAATTGTGGCATAAGTTCTAGTGCTAAATGTGTGAAACATACTGCTGCCCCATATATCATACTATCCATTAATGTCATCAACTGCATCATGCTGATTCACTCACTGAAAGACTAACACTGCAGACTGGGCCCAGGGTTTGCATTCAATATCATTTGTCATCTCAGATGCTGAATGCATCAGTCCATCAGCCTGACACATAAGCCATCTTACACATCGGCAATGGCTGAGACTAGTGTGACTCTAAATATGACAGTGCTCAGTGGTAAACTATGTTGTGGCATGGTCCTTAGTAACTTTAGGTGAGGCAGCTAAACTTGGGGGCAAAGTTACGACAGACCATGCTTTTTTTACTTTTTTAAAATTGTTCTAGCTGTGTAACATCTGCAGCGATTTTTATTTACTTTGTTTACTAAGTACACTGAACCAAAGGCCTTTTTTCAGGAACAGCCCAGAGCCATGTTACAAAGCAGCTGCAAGTCTGACTACAGTATGCTGCAGTTCATGACAGGATTTTAGGAGGGCTGATTTAGCTAAAATGGGGAGGTGTATCAGAGGCCCTGGCAAGGAGGGGCAGAGAGGAGGGGAAGTTGAGCAGTGGGAACACCTGAAGGGAGCCATACAGGAGATGACGAACCAATGGATCAAGGTGGTAAGCAAAGGCAAGAAAAAGAGGAAACCACTATGGTTCTCGAGAGGTGGCAGATGAGGTAAGGGCCAAAAAGGTGAGTTTCAGGAAATACACGGAGGCTGAAAGGGAGGAAGACTGAGAGTTGTACTTAAAGAATCTAAAGGAAGCGGGAAAGGCTCTAAGGAGAGCAAAGGCACAGAGCTCAAAGATTAGCGCAGACAGTAAAGAAAGAGGACAAGGCATTCTTTAGGTATGTCAGTGAAAGAAGGAAAACGGGGAAGGGGGGTTGTAAGGCTGAGGGGATACAGGGGAGTGCAAAGAGGGAGACCTGGAAAAGGCAGAAATACTGAACACCTACTTATGTTCTGTAATCACTAAAGAGGGGGAGGGTCACAGACCACAGCTGAGTAGCAGACGCAAAGGCGGGGGTAAACACTAGTCCATTCACAGTGGAGAGAGTCCTGGAGGAGCTCGCAAAATTGAAGGTGTACAAGGCAATGGGAACAGATGGCATACAACTGAGGATATTAAAAGAATTGCAAGGAGAGCTAGTAGCACCCCTGGCAGCCATGTTTGCTGAGTTACTAAACACAGGTGTGGTTCCAGAAGACGAAGAGGGCACATGTAGTCCCTCTAACACAAAAGTGGTAGTAGGGAGGATGACTGGAACTATAGGCGTGTCAATCTCACCTCAGTAGTGGGTAAGATAATGGAGGCACAACTTAAAGAAAGAACAGTGGAGTTCCTGGAATCCAACAGTGCCCAAGATCCAAGGCAACATGGATTCACAGCAGGAAGGTTGTGTGTCAGACAAATCTGACAGACTTTTCTGACTGAGTTACGAAGGAAGTAAATGGGGGGAAGGGGGGCGGTGGACATCTCCTACCTCTATTTCAGCAAGGCCTTTGACAGTGTCCCACATAAGAGGCTGGTTAACGAGATGAGTAGTTTGGGCATGGGGCACAAGGTAGTAAACTGGATTAGGAGCTAGTTAATGGACAGGAAGCAGAGGGTGATGGTAAATGGGATCCAATCCGGGGAGAGGGGGGTGACCAGTGGGGTGCCACAGGGATCAGTCCTGTTTAATGCCTTCATTAGTGACATTGTGGTAGGGCTAGAGGGAAAGGTCTGCATTGTTTGCAGATAATACCAAGATCTGCAACAGGGTGAATACTCCATACTATACCTCTCAACCTCCTGCCTCATAAATCAGGGACAAGGCTTAAAAAAATCGGGGACAAAGGACGAAAATCAGGGACACTTCTTTAAAATTGGAGATATCCATTCAGGAAGCCGGTACAATAAATGGCTTACTGAAAAATGCATTTTCTAAGGAAGAACAAGTCTGTAACTTTAATGTTTGACATTATTTTATGCTTATAACCCCTGCTGTTTGGTCACGAAAACACAATTTTTAGGAGGGACAGAGTAAAATTTTGAGGCAAAATCAGGGACGTCCCTGAAAATCGGGGACAGTTGAGAAGTATGCTCCAGACAAAGTGGAGAGAATGAAGAGGGACATGGGGAGGCTTGAAAAATGGTCAGTGTGGCAACTGAAGTTCAATTTAGAGAATTGCAAAAGAATGTACCTGGGACGAGTGAACCGTGAGGAGAACTATAGAATGGGGGGGGGTTTTACTGACGATCACCAAGGAAGTAAGGGACCTGGGAGTTATCATTTCGGATGACCTAAAGGTGTCTAAGCAGAGTACAAAGGCTGCAGGGAGGGCCAGTGGCATGCTGGGGTGCATAGGCAGAGGGATCACTACCAGATGGCGGGAGGTAGCGATGCCATTGTATAAAATGCTGGTAAGGCCTCACCTAGAGTACTGTGTGCAGTTCTGGAGGATGTACCTACGTAAGGACATTGACAGGGTGGAGGCGGTCCAGAGAAGGGAAAACAGAGGCCCTGTTCACACTACGCCTCTGTAACGTTAGTGTGTCCAGACCATTACCGCAACAGTTTGCGTTTACACCTGTAACGATACAGAAGGCGTTTTCGTAACCGTTGTTGAAACCACATATGAGGTGGTTTCAACAACGGTTATGAAACCGGTAACGCCTCGGTAACATTACTGGGCAAAGTGTGGACGTGTGGTAACTGCTGTCCCCTGCAGTGCCCGTAGCGCAGCACGAGCTGCATCCTGGGAAAGGGTGCCACCGTAACGGTCGCCCAGCACCCCTAGTGTGGACCGGTGGTACCGGTCCCATAATGGACACTGCCGCTATGTGGACACACTGCACCACTCCCCGGTTGTAATGGTTTCTGTATGTTATGGGGTCCGAGCGGTGTAGTGTGGACAGGGCCTAAGATGGTACAGGGCTTGCACCAGAAAACATATGAGGAGAGATTAAAGGACCTTAATATGTACTCGCTGGAGGAGACGAGGGATCGAAGGGGGAAATTACAGAAACATTCAGGTACCTTAAGGGCATAAATAAGGTGCAGGGGAAAGGCATCTTCCAATATAGGAGGAGTACAAGAACAAGGGGGCATGATATGAAATTGGAAGGTGCAGGTTAAGGGGAAATGTGAGGATGTTTTTCTTCACAGAGAGGGTGGTGGCGGTAGCAAGCACAGTGGTGGGATTTAAACATGCCTGGGGCAGGCGTAAGGGAACCTTAGAGATGGGAAGGAGGGGTGAAGAGCAATTGACCAGGTAGGGTCAGAGGCTGCAAACTAGTGTAGGGCTTATGGGCAGACTACATGGGCCTAACGGTCCTTATCTGCCAACAGTTTTCTGTTTCTATGTAAGATGGTTAATAAAATACAAACTCATTACAAGGATCACTCGTGCAGTATGCAGGAATAATACTTGAATTAAAACCGTAAATGATGTATTCAGTTACAACATACGCAGTCAAACTGTTTTAACAAGTGAAGCCTTAATTGTTTTTTAAAAGCAGTGATGAGGGAGAGTGGGAGGACACTGTAATGCAGAGTAGGCCGTTTCATCAAGCGTGCGTCCGATTCAGCTGACACAAAAATAATATAGTGTGACACTGGGCAAGATGCATGAGGTAATAAAACGACCTACCTGCTACTAATTGTATGTTGTGTGTGTGTGTGTGTGTGTGTGTGTGTGTGTGTGTGTGTTTTAACTAAATCGATGCCCTGTTAAATAATGCGTATTAGGGAGGAAGTTCTTCATATAACATGAATCTTATTGAACTTAATTGCTGATAACTAAACAAAAAAGTTTAAAATACACAAGTCGAAAGTGGCCTGAAACTTAATGCATTAACTGGATAAATACAAATACCGATGAGACGAATACAGATTTCAAAAATCGGTCTCTTGCACAGCCGTTCCGTTTATTTAAAATCAAGTAAGATGTTGCAGAATGTTGTGATATAGGGCTAATTTTTAACTGCGTTCTTTTCATAATTGCACAAGACACATACAGTAACTACAGATTACATTCAGCAGGCACTCTTCGGTCACTTAGCCTCAGTTGCTGTGTTTACATGTATTCCCCGATCAAAGAACGTCTGTCGGTGATTTGTGACCTGACTGCAGCTCGCTTCTGTTTACATGCAAGCTGAGTCGGGTTCACGAGCTCCGCTTCAGTTTACATGAGTTTTACGGCTGTGATTCGGAAGCCGGTGTCTGTTTGATTTGCGCATGCATTAGCAACTGAGCGAACAACAGTCATGCGCAAAACAATTAAACATTCACGCTTGCGCAAGGAACCGATCACACAGGGGATTGGTGTTTACATGCAGCGTGCAACCAGACTAGTGAGCATCGAGGAAAACGAACCGCATGTCACCAATCAGAGTGGTAGTCCAATCGGGTTCCAACACCACTCACGTTTACATGGTATGCATAACCGAGGAACTGGGAATCGATGAGCTCTATCGAGGATTGCTAACCGCATTATATGCTCCATGTAAACGAGGTAGCTGGAGTGTGCCTTTTTTCTGTTTACAGGCTCCACCCAGCTCACTCATTCATCACTGTAATTAACTTGTACTGTATGTCCTTAAGTAGTCACTGCCACCAGTACAAGTCACTGTGCAACTCTGGCAAGATCTTGTACCTCGCATGCCTTTTTTTTTTTTTTTTTTTTTACCTGGTACTGTAGGTAAACACTGTCACTGGATTCTTTCTTCTGATGGAGGGTAAAATCGCTCTTGTATAGGGATGAAGATGCACACTGTGGTCTTTTCTACAAAAAAAAAATGCTCTATTTATGGATAAAGATGATATAGAGCACCTGATTTACATACATGGAGTAAGCCAAGCTTGGTCACAAATATAGCATTATCCCCAACACCACATCTTTTTCAAGAGTTTTTGAAATCTGCTGCAAGACTGGACTTTTTTTTCCCTCCAACTTCATCCACTCATTGACTCCCCCAAAAACATGCCTTCTACCCCACACTGTGGTGCTAAACTGGTCTGAATTTTACAGCCTATCATTACATAAAGAAAAATACATGGGTGGGTGTGTGTAACCAGAATTTTTTGCATGCCCAAGGTGTAGGATGCTACATAAACCCCGTACTGTGGCAGTTTGACTAGTGCTTGCATGGCTCACAGCACAAACGTGACTGACAGGGAGCGATTACAGCTGCCTGGTTGTAACATATAATCATCACTGGGTGGTTGCAACACATTTTTTACAAACTGGTTATCAGAGCATTAAAAATGCTTGGTGGTGGAGGCACTATTGAGCTCCTTGCCGATGAGATGCTATCTGCAGCAGCTCTACAAAAAACTAAACAATTAAGGCTTAAACTAGTGAACCGAGTCAAAAGCGGGTAGACCTCTACATTACCAGACTGAGTAACTATACAGATCATTTTGGTGGCAAATTTTAATATGGGAAGAACCAACAAGAGTGGCCCGAACGGAGCAAAGCAACAGCTGCCAACAGAACCTCATGCCTCAACCCCTAGCGCAGACCACACAACCCAAGACCTGCCATGGAAAGCTCTCCAATGATCGATGCAGGCCATGGATTCCAAAATTGAAACACTTCTGCAGTGGACGGGAGAGCAAGATCAAAAATATAGAAGTGGCTAACAAAATGGCCGCCTTTGCTGAGTCACAAGCTACCAAAGTGCTCAACACAACCTCTAAGTTGGTCCAGGAGAACAGTCATCTAAGGTACAGGCTGAAAGCTTTAGAAAATGCACAGCGGGCATCAAACCTGAGACTAGTAGGGTTACCAGAAGAATTTGGAGAAATGAATCTCCTTGCTTTTTTTAAAGTGGTTACCTCGATCCCTGCAGCTTGAATATGAGATGGCTAAGCGTCTTTATAAGGCCTACAAGATTTCTCCTCGTGCAGCTGTGGCCCAGCAAGACAACTCTCGGACTATTCTGATAGTCACCGACAGTAGTAGCACACGGGATGTATTTCTCCAGGCAGCTTGTTTCTCGGAGGATTTCAGTTTCCAAGGCCACACATTGCATTTGTTTCCAGACCTCTCCTTTGCTACTTGAACTTGCCAGAAAAAATTTGTCTCGGTCTGAGCTAGGCTGCGTGGTTTGGGGTTTACCCGTTCCTTGCTGATGCCAGCCCGCCTTAGAATCTATTATGGGGGCCACACTTAACAGTTTACTGATCCGGAGGAGGCTGGCAAATGGGTCCCAGCATATGGAGATAGTTTGTCATGGGCAGAAGGACAAATTCCACTCCAGCGGAATCTGAAGACAAGGAAACATGAAGCAGTGAGTCAATTGTAGAGTTGAAGTAGTAAAGCATCTAGAGAGACTATCTCTACGACCTGTTTTGACTCTGTGTAGACGGGCAGGAGATGCTATAACAGGGAACATTGTATTTCGGTTAAAACCTTTCATAAGTGCTTAATTCTTGTTTAGTCTCCTGTTTAGAGCTAAAACCTGAATTTTAGAATTGTTTAATATAGGAGAGGGTCTTAATGAGGTTCTGAGACCTCCTGTTGTAACAATAATTGCCTTGTTTAAGCTAATGATTTTTTTACCCTTGGTAAATGCAAACTTTGCAACTGCTGCAGTTCATTAAAATGTACAGACATTTAACATTATCGGACAGAGGATCACATTGGCTCCAGACCGGAGTTTAACTTAAGGTGGACATTACATGCAGTGCCTTCAGAAAGTATTCACCCCCCTTGGATTTTGTCACATTTTGTGATGTTGCAAACTCAAATTAAAATACATTTATATGGGATTTTTTTTTGTCACGTATCTACACAAATTACTCTGTCAAAGTGGAATGAAACTTCTGGAATTTTTTGTGCATGTAATTTAAAATAAAAATCTGGAATGTCTTGATTTGATAAGTATTCACCCCCTTTGCTATGACACTCCAAATTGAGCTCAGGTGCATCCAAATTCCTTGTGAGATCACTCTAAAACTTGAATGGAGTTCACCTGTGGTCAGTTCAAATGGTTGACATGATTTCAGAGGAAATACACCTGTCTGTATAAGGTCCCACTGTTGACAGTGCATGTCAGAGCAGAAACTCTACCATGAAGACCAAGGAGCTGTCCGTAGAACTCCGTGATAGAATTGTGAGGAGGCATAGATCTGGGGAGGGGTATAAAAACATTTCTAGGGTGTTGAAAGTTCCCAGAAGCACAGTCAAGTCCATCATTAGGAAATAGAAAGATTACGGAACCACCCAGACTCTTCCTAGAGCAGGCCGTCCTCCCAAACTGAGCAACCGGACAAGAAGGACCTTGGTCAGGGAAGTGACCAAGAACCCAATGACCACCCTGACAGAACTACAGAGTTCCATGGCTGAGATGGGAGAACCTGTCCAGAGGACAACAATCTCTGCAGCACTTCACAGATGTAGCCTCTATGGGAGAGTGGCTGAGCGGAAGCCACTCCTGAGAAAAGCCACATAATAGCATGCCTGGAGTTTGCAGAAGGCACATGGCAGACTCTGAGATCATGTGGCAAAAGATTCTCTGGTCTGATGAAACAAAAATTGAACTCTTTGGCCTGAATGCAATGCGCTATGCCTGGCGCAAACCGAACACAGCTCATCACCCGTGTAACACCATCCCTACCTTGAAGCATGGTGGTGGGAGCATCATGTTATGGGGATGCTTTTCAGCGGCAGGGACTGGGGCACTTGTCAGGATAGAGGGAACAATGAATGGAGTCAAATACAGGCACATCCTTGAGGAGAACCTGCATCAGTCTGCAGTAGACCATGGACTGGGGTGAAGATTTACGTTCCAACAGGACAACGACCCCAAGCATACAGCCAAAACAACACTGGAGTGGCTTCAGAACAAGAAGGTGAATGTCCTTGAGTGGCCCAGCCAAAGCCCAGGCTTGAATCCCATTGAGAATCTGTGGAAAGACTTAGATTGCTGTTCACCGACGCTCCCCATCCAACTTGACAGAGCTTGAGCAAATCTGCAAGGAAGAATGGGCGAAAATCCCCAAATCCAGATGTGCAAAGCTGATACAGACATACCCAAGAAGACTCAAAGCTGTAATTGCTGCCAAAGGCGCTTCTACAAAGTATTGACTCAGGGGGGTGAATACTTAAGTAAACAAGATATTTCAGTTTGTAATGTTTCATAAATTTTTGTTACACAATAAAAATATTTTGGCCCCTTTAAATTATTGAGTATGCTGTGTGAATCAAGGGGGGAAAAATCATTTCAATGCATTACAAATTCTGGTAGTAACACAACAAAATGTGACAAAATCCAAGGGGGGTGAATACTTTTTGAAGGCACTGTACATGGACTGACCTCTAAACTCTGGCAAGGAGTAGCTATCTAAGTATATCTTTGTTATGGATAATCTTAATTATAGATGATACCCAGCAATTACCTGTCTTTTGCACCTGACCAGGATGGAGCGTTCTCAGTGTTTAACTGTCTGAAAGAAATCCAGGAGTGGATGGATTCTAGTTGGCTGAAATTGAACTCAGAAAAGACAGAGGTTTTGGTTGTGGACCCCGGGTCATCAGAGGGGTTGGTTGTTGGTATGCCCTCAAGAATTTTTCTTGGTGGCATCTCACTTCTGACCTCTGAATGGGTGCGTAACCTGGGGGTCGTCCTGGATGACAGACTGACACTGCAGTCGCAGGTGTCGGCTGTGGTCAGGACTTCCTTTTACCATTTTAGGAATATCGCCAGAGTTAGGCACCTGGTTCTGTCTAACGACCTTCCAACATTGGTGCATGCTTTTGTGTCCTCGCGTCTGGACTACTGCAACTCCCTTTACTTTGGTCTTTCTGGGGTTGAAATTCGCCACCTGCAGCTAGTGTAGAACGCAGCGGCCCGGGTTTTGACAGGCTCTGGTAGGTCCTGTCATATTACCCCAGTCCTGTGTGAGCTGCACTGGCTGCCTATATGGTGGTGGATCACCTTTAAAGTTGGTTTACTGACTTTCAAAGCCCTTCATGGTCAGGGTCCAGCCTGTCTGAAAGAACTTCTGGTTCCTTACTGCCCTGGTCGATCGCTCCACTTGGCCGACGAGAGGTTGCTAGAGATTCCGAGAGTGAACCTCATCATCTGGCTGCCGGGCATTTTCTTATGCTGCGCCCACTCTGTGGAATTCTCTACCACGCCAGTAACGGGAGTGCACTTCCGTGGAGGAATTCAAGAGGGGTATGAAAACCTATCTTTGGCAAATGGCTTTTACAGAAAATTGAATGTACTTGAATGATGGTTTTATCTGTTTTATATCTGAATTTAATATTGAATTTTGTAGTGTTGTTGTACAGTGCTTTGGAACATTGAAAAGCGCTATATAAATAAAAATATTACTATTATTAATTGATTTTTTTCCTCCACATACTTAACCTGTATGCTAGATTGTATTGTAAAATATTCCAGTGGCTGGATCCTTTGCAAAATGTGATGTCTGGCATTCTTGCATCTTGTATCTTGGGTTTACTGGAAGTCGCACAAAGTACAAAAAAAATGCTCACTGGTAATTATAAAAATATTATCAGAATGTTCTCTGATAAATTACTGTAGGTCTCTGTTACATAGGTCTGAGTACAAGGTAACAAAGCAACAAAAATGTAAGCAATAGATTGGTCCCCCCAGTCTCACTGCCCCTGACATAGATGTCACCCTCTCCCTCTTCAGTTCTGTCTAGGACAAACATGCCCCCATCAGGAAGTTCAGGGATGAGTTCTCCCACTGTCCTTGGATCACCCATGATCTCATTAATTTATGCAAGACTCTCGATCAGGCCTGGGCCCAGTTCAAATTCTTGCACTTACCATCCGACCTCCACTCCTACAGAACGCTTCAAAACTCTTTCACATAGGCCATTCATACCGCCAAATCCATCTACTTCTAGGCAAACCTCCAGAACAATCTGTACTATCCTGCCAGGTTTTGGAAGATGATCCACTCCCTCTTTGGTGTGTCATTTACCATGTTGGGTGGGGCATCAGTCTGAGTCGTCTTCTGTTGCTACTTACTTCGGTGAGTTTATCAGCACTTGAGCTAGGAGAGGGTGAAAGGGGGAAGAACACATCTCCCCTCCCTCAGTCTCTACACTTCTCTCTGTCAAACTCCCTGGAGTTTAATTTCCTCCTGTCTCTGCTTGGGAAGTCCTGCTTGCTTTCTTTTCACTCAGCCAGTCCAAATCTAGCCCTGGTGACCTGGACCCTAAACTCTTCTGTCTCTCAGCTCCTGTAGTCACTTCTCTCCACACTCAACTGCTCTTTCACCCTTTGCACTGTCCTGCAGGCTTGGAAGTTGGCCAAAGTTCTCCCCTTCCACAAAGGGGATGATCCCTCCTCCCCCGGCAACTTCCGTCCTATCTCCCTCCTTCTGTCTCTTACAAAGCTGCAAGAGAAATTGGTCTACACCTGGTCATCTGTATTCCTTCAGTCCTCCCAGCTACTTTTCCCAATCTGTCTGGTTTTTGGAAGCACCATTCCACAGTCTCCTTCCATCTCTGTTACTGACTGCATCCTTTCTGGGATGGATCAGGGGTACATCACAGTGGCCATTTTCATTGATCTGGCCAAAGCCTTTGATTCAATGGTTCCCACGCTCCTCTTAGACAAGCTGAGTTCTACTGACCTCTCAGCCCTCACTGTTGAATGGTTCCATTTCTACCTCTTGGGCTGTCAGTAGTTGGTATAGGTTGGTGGTGTCCTGTTCCCTCCAATCCCAGTCTAGCCTGGGGTTCCTCAGGGCTCCATCCTGGGTCTTGTTTTTTTCTCAGCGACCTTCCCTCTGCCTTTGTCAACTCGCATATTCACATGTGTGCTGATGATGGTTCTGTTTACCTCAGGCCCATCAACTGAAGTTGTGAAAGTCTTTCTGCAGCAAGATTTCCGCAGTGTCCTGCATTGGTTTAAGGCCGGCCAACTCTGGGTCAACACCAAAAAAACAGTGTCCGACCTTTGGATCCAGCCAGAAACTGGCTAGTCTTGCTTCCTTCCCTTCCTTCACCACCTTGGATTGTTCTCCCCTTTAAGTGGTCCATTCTTTCAAGTATCTCTGTGTGTGGTTGACAGTAGACTTGATTTCTCTGCCTACGTTAATACCATCCATGCCAAACTCGGTCCCTAGCTTGTTGCCCTCTGTGGTGAGCTAGCCAACTGCTAGTCATTATTTGCAGACATAATTCTGTTATATATTTTTTGATGCAATTCTGTATATATGTACATGCCACAAGATTGCCAGTGTTAATGCAAAGGATCACATAGAAAGAGAGACTGGATTTCTTTTAAAAATGTTTAATCTTCCTCTGACCTGAGGGGCAGCTGCTTGCCAGGAAGCTAAGGTTGCATTTGCAGTTCCCGTAACAGATATATGCCAAAATCCATTTACCTGTCATAAACCATGCACTTCAGAGGTGGGATGCTTTGATTCCAGGAAACTGTTATGGTATGTTGCATCTTATAAGGTGAGAGTACCAGGAACATCCTTTCTGGGAGACCTGTGTGAATTCTCTTACAGGTGTCATAATTGTAAGGCTGTGTGACATCACAGGGTAGTCAGGGAATTGTGTTGTGGGGAAAGTGCAGGGGTGCGATCTACTGGCCTAAAAGTTAGTGATTTGCTCTCTGATCCTGATATCATCTGCCTCACTGAAACCTGGCTCAAGCCATCTACCCCAGACTCACTATGCTCCCTCCCATCTTACAACATGGTGAGACTGGATAGACCTGCCCTGAAAAGAGGAGGTGGTACGGCTCTATACTTCAAAGGCCACCTCAATCTCTCTGTTATCTGTTCATTTCCTCTAACACACTGTGAAGCACTACATGCTCTCCTTTCACTTGGTTCCAAAAAACTACACATTGTTTGTGCCTATAACCCCCCTCCAATAGGTGGCCAGTCTGGCCTGGATGAATTATTGGAACAAACATCTCTCCTATCGGGGAGACACGAGGTCCTAATACTGGGGGACTTAAACATAAATTGGTTGGGTAAATCGCAACTAGTATCCCTAAACAGGATTCAGAGTTTCAACCTGCACCAGCTGATCACTGTTTCCACCAGAACTGACCTGCGCTCAAACTCCAGTGCTCTGCTAGACTGGATAATGTCAAATCATCCTGAAAGTATAATCTCTTCAGGAGTCCTAGTGGACACCATCACAGACCACTCCCCTACCTTCTGCATATGGGGTAAGAGTAGGCCACCTTCATCCAGTCCATGTTATATTACCTTCCGTAACTACTCTCACCTTAACCCACGGGCTTTCCTAACTGATATCAGCACCATTGACTGGACCCCTCTTTACACATCTAGTGCTGTCCAGACAGCTCTAAACTTCTTCCTCACTCACTTTCTTGCTCTTCAGGACAAACACTGCCCCCTTGTAACCCACAAGGTAAAGAACCATCAGACGTGCTGACTTAAATCTGGCCTACTCTCCAAACTCCAGCAGCGGGTAAAAGCTGGCTCCTTTATAGAAACTATGGGTTACCTGCTGATCTAAATACTTTTAGGACATTACGAAATTCCTGTAAGAAGGATATTAAAGCCAAAAGTTCCTATTGTAAGGAGTTGACAAACTCCTACGGTGACTCTAAAAAGTTCTGGTCATATATAAAATCCTTCCTGGGTGCAAACCAAGCCTCTACCCCAGATGACATGCTTCTAAATGGCGTACACTATAACAACCCCCTTACTGTTGCTAACTTCTTTAATACCCAATGCTCTGATCTAACCAAATATTTTTTCCTTCCCAGTACAATCAACCTCATCATCCTCCCCTACTGATGTCACAGTACCTAAATTCTTTTTCAAGTCAGTCTCCTACCGTGATGTCTTAAGAGTGCTCAAGAACATATTGGATTTCACTGCAGTTGGGTCTGATGACCTAGAACCTAAGCTCCTTAAACTCGCGGCACCCTACATAGCTGCTCCCCTAGCTAAGATTTTTACACTCTCTCTCTCTCTCTCTCTCTCTCTCTGCCACAGCCATGTTCCAGATATTTGGAAGACAGCTAGGATCACCCCTGTCTTCAACAAAGGTGACCGTAAAGACCCATCCAACTATAGGCCAATTGCCATCCTGTCTGTCCTTAGTAAAATTCTTGAGAAACTCACTGCCACTCAAGCCACGGACTTTCTCCAGCAATTTGACATAACAACGGCCCAGCATGGTTTCTGCAAAGGTCGTAGTACAACCACGGCATTACTCAAGTTTACATCAGATACCTTGCAAGCCATGGACTCTGGCCTCCTCACTGGTGCCTTATTTATTAACATGACCAAAGCGTTTAATTTAGTTGACCACCCCATCCTCCTAAAAAAACTAGGATTTTCACCAAATGTCAAGTGGTTTGGAAGCTACCTAGCCAACCGGACTCGGTGAAATTTAACTCTACTTTTTCAGAAAAAAGCTACCATTAATATTGGAGTGCCGCAAGGGTCCATCTTAGGCCCCCTGCTCTTTTCTATATTCATAAACCATATCACCTCCAATCTTAATCACTCCGCCTCCCTGCTTTATGCTGATGATATTGTCCTGTACACCAGCGCAAAGAAAGTAGCTGACATCAATACAGAACTCTCCCAAGACCTCCAAATCATTCAACACTGGCTGATAACAAACAAGCTTATCCTGAATGAAGGCAAGACCCAGGCCATGTTATTTGGGTCCAACACTAAACTCAAACCTTCCCAAGCAAATTTCAAAATTTTCACTGCAAATGGCTCATCTGTTGGGGTAGTAAACTCGTTTAAATATGTCTGAATCAGGACCTGACGCTCAACTTCGATCTCCATATTCGGCAAACTTGCAAGCTAGTTAATATGAAACTTGGTATTGCCTACCGGATTAGCTATGTGCTCACATCTGCTAGGCTTGCTACAGCTCGTGGAATACTCCTGCCATGTGTCTCCTATGGTGTAGCTACCTAGGCCTCCGCCTGTAAATCTAGCTTTCACAAATGAGATGTTACTTATAATAACATCTGTCACTATGCTTCCTCCTCGCCTAGGCTGAAACACCACACTCCTGTACTCTGAATGACCTTGGATGGCTTCCCCCTTCAGCAGCCAGGTCTCATGCTTACAGATCTCTCATAGATAACATTATCAGAGACCAATTTCCCAAACCTCTGGCTGGACTCTCTATTAACCATTCTTCCAGCTATGGTCTTCGTTCAGCAGACAATGCCCCCGTTCACATTTCCCAGATACAGAACGTCCAAAGGTGCTAGTGCTTTTGTCTGCCGGGCCCTCCCATTTCTGGAACTCCCCTCCCTCTAAGCACTCTACTAGCATCAACCCATGCCTCCTTTAAGAAACTGCTTCGACTCCATCTTGATGACTCCTCCTGGTGCAACTGGTTCAAACCACCATAGCCTCCATATCCTCTCCCTATACTTCTTACCACTTCTTGGTCTTTGACCTCCACCGATGCTTAGTTTCTCTTCTTCCAACCTCCTATTTTATTACTTTCTCACTACCTTGGGATTTAAACCTCTCCATATGTCCCTATCGTTCCTGTCCTATCCTACCTCCATCTCTCAAATCCTCAATTCCCCCGTTTACTTTACCCCTCTACATCATCCTATATCTTACCCCTAAAATGTTTTGTCTCCTAAGCATAACCTTTTCTAGTTATCTATAATAATTTTAGCACTTATGACCAAACCAATATTATTTGTATAATGTAATGTTAAATCTCTCTACCTCAATTTTGTTAGTCTCTTGTAATTTTATTCCACTCTTGTCTGTAATGTAATTTCACCAGCCTGCTCTGTAGTTTCCTACCTTGACTAGTTGTGATCCTGTATATTGTAACCTGTTATAGCAAATGTTTTGTTTTATACCCTCCCGGGTTGTGCCTGAAAATAGTCATTGTTATGGCTAGTGCACTTACCCGGTCACCAAAAACTAAATAAATAAAATATATAAAGGGCTTACAAACTAGGGTCTCTCTCTCTCTCATTCTTGCTGAGCATCTACAAGGGACAATCTTCTCCTGACAGTACAAGAAGCAAGACTGTCGGTACAAAGAAAACTGAATCTTTCATTTACTTTCTTTTGACTTAAATTCACTACAGACTTAAGATAACCATTATAGTGTGGGTTCATGTATATTTTTCCACTTTTATTTCTATTATTTTTGACCAAATTACTGCATCTTTTAGTTGCAACTGTATGATTATTTAAGTACTTTAGTAAAAACATTCATTTTTAATGAAACTTCCTGAGCTAGATTTCTAAATTGTGCGTTAGTTGTGGGACAGTTGTAAATATGTGACAAACTTATTGCCAAGGGGTGCCTCTATAAGCAACCAATGGAGTAAGGGTCTGGTATTCTCCCTATCTCTACTCAGATATCCCTTACAAAGTCCCAAGGAAGAGTCTGTAGGGATTTTGAACCACGTTGTTGCATGTCCCGTTGGAGAAGACAAAATCAGGAGCACACTGCTACCCTGAAGAGTGATGCCTGGATCTTCTCCATTTGTGTACAGACCAAGAAGGATTCATATTTGGCTACAAGACTCTAGGCTTGTGTTGTGACCTTATCCAGAGTTTAAAGGGACACTCTGAGTCCTCGTGGCAGGTGTTCAGTTGTGACCTTGGTGATCATTCTAAAAGGACACGAGGAGGGTATCCCTGTTTCTCCCCTATCATGGATTGCACTTAAGGGGTGGACACTGTGAGCTCAGGGGACCTGATCCTCAGGAGTGGGTTTGTGACACTCTGTACTGTAATAATCCAGTGCTGGAGCTGCAGCCAAATGCCCCAGAAGTGAGGAACCAGCCCTGCAGCTGGCTCCACCTCTGCTTGACTCCTTGCCAGACCCCCCTCTTCTGGTGCTGGACCAGGAGGCGGTGGTCTGTTGGTTCTCCCTCCATCTGAATCGGTGGAGAACCATGACTTCGGATGCATGGATTCTGTAGATCATAGAAACAGGACACACCCTGGAGTTCACAGAACAACCTCAAGATACCCCTCCCCAACCCTCCAGTTACCCCCCGGCTCACCTGTCTGTTCTCCTGGAGGAGGTGCAGTCCCTCCTGCACAAGCAGGCCATCAATCCAGTACCAAGGCACCAGAAAAATGGGGGTTTATTTCCAGATTTTTCCTGGTCCCCAAAAAGACCAGCGATCTGAGGCCCATTCTAAACCTAAAGGACCTCAATTTGTACGTCCAATACAAAATGTTCTGGATGGTAACTTTGCCAGGCCTGAAGCCCTATCTCAAAATAGAGGATCGACTCTGCTCCCCAGACATACAGGATGCTTACCTGCACATATTTGTCTTTCCCTCTCATAGATTTCTCAGTTTTGCCTTTCAAGGAGAGCATTCAGTTCAAGGTGCTGCCCTTTGGCTTGTTGTCTGCGCCTCAAGTCTTTACCAAATGCTTAGCAGTGGTGGCAGCAGCTTTCAGAAGGAAGAGACTATGTTTTCCCTTATCTGGATAATTGGCTCCTCGAGGCCCCATCCGGGGAACGGCTTTTCCACTCCTCGGGCATCACTGTGAATCTGCCCAAGTTGGTTCTGGTACTGTCCTAAAGGTTGCTGTATATAGGGGCAGTTCTGGACTACATGTAGGGAAAAGCCTTTCAAACAACATGAAGTCTTGCTGTATTATGACAATTGCAGTGATTCCCAACCTTTGAACTGCCCCGGAGAACTAAGGGTTAACTTTCCATGCAGGGCATGGAACGCTGAGCTCCAACTCTGAAGTCTCTGATGGTTTGAGTTCAAAACACTCCAGACAGATTCTTTACTCCGCCTCACTGAACAGTCGCTCCGGAGATTTCTCCTTCAGCTCAGTTCGAAGTTGGTTAAAGTTTTCAGTTCTTCGTCGGTTCAAACCGAAAAAAAATATCCGCATAGTCTGTTCAGTCTCTGTCTGTGCACGGCACGTGAGTACTAGATAGGAATTGTTCTATATTTTCTGTGTGGAACTTGTAAAAGTGTGGTCGGTTCAGCTGAACCGATCATTTGATTGTGAATTTTGCTATATTTAGTGTGTGGTTACTGGTTCTTATCGGTTCTTTAAAAAAAAAAAAAAAATTGTTTTAACAGTTTTTTTTTTTTTTTTTTCCAATACCCGTGACAGTTAGGAACCGATAAGGGAGTCTTGCCTGGCGGTTGCGGAAAAAAGGGTAAGTTTGGTTAGGTTGGTCATGTCTGAGAAACCCAAGAAAAAAAACTGGCCCACTGGGTTTCAACACTGCAGTGAATGTGGGGAAGTCTTTGCCAACGCTGATCCCCACACCACCTGTTTGGGGTTTGACCACCTCGATTCAGATTCACCTAACACTGTAACTCCTGTGTATAAAAGAATGGACAAGAAGTATATATGCTCAGGCTCAGACACTGAGTTCTTATATCAGCAATGCAGCCATGTTGGGGTAGTGCAGGCTGCTGCCTGTGACAAGGCAAATATTCCCTTGGCTTCACACACACACACACACACACACCCGACAAGGACTCCAGGAAGATTGATGCCATGGCAAAGAAGCAGTACGTGGCATCTTCTTTGGGACTTGGGCAGGTGAATTACATGGCCTATACAGCCAGGTACCAGAAGTCCAGGTGGGACACTGTACTGGCACTGGCTAAACAGGCCTCCCTCCAGCTAGCCAAGGAGCTGGAGGCGGTGGCTGCAGATGGGATTGAGGCATCTAAAGTGCAATTTCATGCTGCTGTGGACTCTAATGATGTCTCAAGAGTCATGGCTACATCTGTGGCTCTTCGGAGGATGGCTTGGCTCAGATGTACTAGCCTCTCGCAGGACACCCAGGCTAAGGCTATGGATTTTCCTGTAGTGGGTAATTCTCTGTTTGGGGAGCAGAGAGAGAGAATTACATGAAGAAAATGGACGAGTACAGGACCACTTACAGGAGTGCTCAGGCCAAGGAAAGGTGGCAGCTTCTCAAAGGCAGCAGTCTAGGGGCAGGCCTTTTCAAAGGCCTTTTTACCAAGCACATGCCTCTTCTTCCTTTTCGCAGAGGGGGTTCTTCAGAGGGAGAGGCAGAAGGGGGATGAGCAGGCTTGAATCCACTCCTCAGCCTAAAGCGCCTGCCAAGCAGACACCCTGATGGGTCTGCCCGGGTCGACTCTCCTATTCCAGTAGGGGGAAGGCTGGCTTACTTTGTCCAGGACTGGATGTCTATTACATCAGACAAGTGGATCCTGGAAGTAGTAAGCCAGGGACTGGTTCTCAGCTTCAAAAAATTTCCAAAGATGAGAGCCAGATCTTTTCCACCTGCAAATCTTTCGGAAACCCTTGCCCTAGAGGCAGAGGTTTCTTCTCTCCTAGCTTTAAGAGCTATAGAAAGAGTACCTACCCTTCACTGGGGCAAAGGACTGTACTCCAGGTACTTCCTGGCCCCCCAAAAAAACAGGGGAGTGGCGACCCATCCTAGACCTCGGATGTCTGAACAAACATCTTTTAAAACCAAAGTTCAAGATGATAACTCCGGGCATAATCCTTCCCTCTCTAAGGCCAGGGGACTGGCTAGCCTCCCTGGACTTCAAAGTTGCTTACTTTCACATTCCCATCAGGTGCTCCCACAGAAAGTACCTCGGGTTCGAGTTGCCCTCAGGCCACTATCAGTTCAGAGCAATGCCCTTTGTGAAAACCCTTGGAGCTGAGGTTAGGCCAAAGTGCCTGGCAGTAGTAGTTGCCTTTCTAAGAAGGCAAAAGATTTCCATATTTCCTTATCTGGACGATTGGCTATTAGTGGGTCAGCCTCCAGACCAAGTCAGGTCTCACCTGCAAGTGACCCAGCAAGTGCTCACTTCCCTAGGATTTCTTCTCAACCTTCCCAAGTCAGTTCTCGAACCAGTCCAGCTCCCTACCTTTTTATAGGGGCAGAATTGGACACACACTGAGCAAGAGCCTTTCTTCCTCTAGAAAGGGCAAGGGCTCTTATGGAACTAGCTTCTTCCTTCAGCCTTCAGGTATCTCGACCAGCAAGGCATTTCCTCCAGCTCTTGGGCCACATGGCAGCTTCAACAGCAGTGGTCCAAGGGGCAAGATTCCAGATGAGGGATATTCAGTTCCACCTGATAGCATACTGGTCTCAGAGAAAGGACTCCCTTACCAAACTGATTCCAGTGACTACGACCTTGATCCAGGCCCTCCAGTGGTGGCAGGATCAGGACAATTTAAGGCAAGGTGTTACATAGAAACATAGACTTTAACGGCAGATAAGGACCACTTGGCCCACCCAGTCTGCCCATTTCCCTACCTACTGGATAAGCTGCAGATTCTAGTTAACTAACAGCCTATTTCCTGCAACCCCCCACTATAATTGCCTTATGTCTGTCCCATGCATGTTTGAATTCCTCCACTGTTTGACCCCACAACCTCTCCAGGAAGGCGGTTCCATGCGTCCACCACTCTCTCCGTGAAAAAGAATTTCCTCACATTACCCCTGAGCCATCCCCCATCTAACTTTAAATTGGGCCCCCTTGTTCTTACACATCTTTTTCTGAAAGATGCTACCCTCCTGGACTTTGTTGATTCCCTTGAGGTACTTAAAAGTTTCTATCATGTCCCCCCTGTCCCTCCTTTCATCAAGGGTATACATATTAAGCTCTCTCTTTTCATATGGTTTCTGATGTAGACCCTGCACCATTTTAGTTGCCTCCTCTGGACTGCTTCCATCATGTCTATGTCCTTGCGTAGATGAAGTCTCCAAAACTGCACGCAGTACTCCAGATGGGGTCTCACCAACTGTCTGTATAGAGGGATAACCACTTCCCTTTTTCTACTTGGGATGCCCCTCCCTATGCATCCCAGTATCCTCCTGGCTTTCCCTACTGACTTCTCACATTGCATACCCACCTTTAGGTCATCTGATATCACTACACCCAGATCCCTTTCCATTATTATTGTTAGTACCTCCCCTGCTCTTGTGTACTCTTCTCCTGGATTTTTATTTCCCAGGTGAATTACTTTGCACTTCTTTGCATTGAATCTAAGTTGCCATATGTCTGACCATTCCTCCAACCTTGCCAAGTCCCTTCTCATCCTTTCTACCCCCCCTTTGTGTATCAACTCTGTTACAGATCTTTGTGTCATCCGCAAAGAGGAATACCTTTCCTTCCAGACCCTCTGCAATGTCACCTATAAAGACGTTAAAGAGGACTGGACCCAGTATTGAGCCCTGAGGTACTCCACTAGTAACCCCCTTTCTTCAGAATGTGTTCCATTCACTATTACCTTCTGTGTCCTGTTGTGCAGCCAGTTTTCAACCCAGGCTACCACCCTGGGACCCACTCCCAGGCTGGCTAACTTGATTATTAATCTTTTGTGCGAGACTGTGTCAAATGCCTTGCTAAAGTCTAGGTAGGCCATACCCACAGCCCCTCCCTGGTCTGTGGTCTGGTGTGTTCCTTTTGTTGCTCAGCCTTGTTCAGTGGTCCTTACCATGGATGCTTCTCTTCTGGGCTGGGGAGCCCACCTGGGCTCCCTCACTGCCCAGGGCCTGTGGTCTCCCCAAGAATCCCTTCTCCATATCAACCTTCTGGAGCTCAGGGCAGTTTTTCTAGCTCTAAAAGCATTCTCAGTCGGTTCAGAACAAGGTGGTTCAAGTCAGAACAGACAACACTACCACCATGTGGTATATCAACAAGCAGGGAGGCACTTGGTCCACGGCCTTGTGCACAGAAGCCATGAAGTTGTGGTCCCTGCCTTACTCCCTGCAAGCCTCTCTTGTAGCAGTTCACCTTCCAGGCAAGGACAATGTACTAGCAGATGCACCGAGCAGGATTTCTCAGGGCCATCACGATTGGATCCTGGACCCTCAGATGTTGAAAGTGATTTTTTCATGGTGGGGCACTCCAGAGATGGATCTCTTTGCAGCCCCAGACAATCACCAACTCCCTCTCTTTTGTTGCAGACCTCCAGTCTTGGGCTCAGTCCCCCTGGATGCCCTGATTCTGAATTGGGAAGGGAAGTTTCTGTATGCCCCCCCCCCCCCCGCCTTCCCACTCCTGTTCAAAGTTTTAGTCAAAATAAGGTCTCAACCTTGCAGGTGATTCTGGTTGCTCCAGATTGGGCCAGACAGCCCAGGTACCCCCTGTTGCTGTCCCTAGCAGTCCATCTACCCCTGTCTCTTCCCAGGAATTACAACCTGTTAACATCCTCTCAGGGGGAGGATTTGGTACCCCAATCTTCAGTCCCTCAATCTCAAGGCATGGCTCTTGAAGAGTTAGAATTTGCAGATCTGCATCTTTCCCAAGGGGTTCTGGACATCCTCAAGGCTTCTCGAAAGCCCTCCACCAGAAAGACTTACAACTCCAAATGGAAAAGATTCAGCATTTGGTGTTCTAAGAATATTTCTCCAGACACTGCTGAATTGCCTACGGTTCTGGATTATATGGTTCATCTTAATGGCCTAGGCCTCAGACCAGCTACTCTCAAGGTACACTTGTCAGCTGTTTCTGCATTTTTGTCTGTAGGGAAGCCTTCCTCACTATCTTCCCATCCTGTGTTCCGTACATTTTTTTAAAGGATTGTTGCACACCAATCCCCCTTTTAGAGACCCTGCCCCTGCCTGGAATTTGAATGTTTGCATTGCTCAGCTTATGCAACCCCCCTTTGAGCCTATGTCTTCAGCAGAGCTTAAGTACTTGACTTGGAAAACTGTGTTCTTGGTAGCCACTACCTCTGCCAGACGCATCAGTGAATTGCAAGCCCTGTCAGTGGAACCTGATTTTATCTCCTTTCATAGGGATAAAGTGGTCCTTGGAACCAGAAGGTTCTTGCCCAAAGTGGTTTCAGACTTCCATTTAAACCAGCCTATGGCTCTCCCTGTTTTCTCCTCTGATCATTCTTCCTCAGGAGAGAGGAGGCTACACAGTTTAGATGTCAAAAGAGCCCTTAGTTACTACATAGAGCGTACCAAGGGTCACAGGTTTGAATCCCTCCAGTTGTTTCTCACTTATGGAGAAGTGGGAAAGGGCAAACCTGCCACCAAAAGATCTGTTGCCAGGTGGATTGTGTCTTGTATACCATTCTGCTAAGAAAAACTGGGAAAAACTCCACCCTCAGGCCTGAGGGCTCATTCCACAAGAGGTACAGCTGCTTCCCTGGCTGCGGCCAGGGATATTCCTCTCCTACAAATTTGTCGAGCAGCCACCTGGAAAACAGTCCATACCTTTACCAAGCATTACTCTCTGGATATCCAGGCTAGGAGTGATGCTCAGTTTGGCACAGCAGTACTTCAGAGCCTATTCCCAAAGTAGGTTCTGTCCCTCCTCCTTGCAGGTACTGCTTGGTAGTCTGCAATTGTCAGAATACAGCAAGACTTCATGTTGTTTGAAGAAAAAATTACTCACCTTAGTAATTGTATTTCTTCAAATGGAGTCTTGCTGTATTCTGACCTCCCTCCCTCCCTCCTGCCTTCTCTCTCAGAACCTGTTTTTGGGAAGTGGGTGGGCAGGTGCAGTGTTGCACCCCAGGGGTGTATTTGCTGGCACCCTCCTCCCTTTTGTTTGGGTGCTTATTTATTATTGCTATTTTTTAAGTACATTGGGTTTAGTTTTTGGGTTTCCTGACTTGAGTCTTCCTTGGGAAGCCAAACCTTTTCAGCCAGTTGGCTAGTAGAATTTTTACAATTTCCACATAGAATTTTTAGTTTAGTTGGGCTCGTAAGAATCTGACGGTTTGAGTTCAAAACACTCCCAACAGAGACTTCAACCGAGCTCGAGCTCAGCGTTCCATGCCCTGCATGGAAAGTTAACCCTTAGTTATCCGGGGCAGTTCAAAGGTTGGGAATCACTGCAATTGTCAGAATACAGCAAGACTCCATTAGAAGAAATATAATTACTAAGGTGAGTAATTTTTTCTTCTGCCCCAAAACAGGACAGTTTGTCTTATATCCCAAGCTCAGGAAGTTGCTCAAAGGCGCTACATTCCAGCCAGGGTATACCTGAGATTCCTGGGCCTGATGGCAGCCGCCATATCCACCGTCTCACTGGCCAGACTTCATATGCACATTCTCTAGTGGACCCTTTGGGTTCAGTGGGACCAGCGCATGGACGAAGTGGATTGCTTAGTCCTGGTCTCTTCTCCAGTCTGCAAAGTACTGCAGTGGTGGGTGGACCCCTTGAACCTGCTTCAGGGTGTCCCATTCCAGATTTCCTCCCCACAGCAGATCCTCACCACGGATGCGTCCGGTCTGTGCTAGGGAGTGCACTTGGGTCCCTTCCCAACCCAGGGCTCCTGGTCTTGGATAGAAACCTCCCTGCATATCAATGTCCTGGAGATGAGGGCAGTCCAGTATGCCAAGCAGGCATTTCTGGAACACCTTGCTCCGGGTCAGCTACTGGTACAGTTGGACAATCTCAATGTAGTGTACTATATCAACAAGCAAGGGGGAACTCATTCGTACCGCTTATGCAGGGAGGCCATGAGAGTGTGATACTGGGCATAAGATCGTGGTCTGCCACCCTCAGCGGTCCATGTCCCAGGCATGTTAAACACTCTGGCAGACGGCCTCAGCTGGACTCAGTCCAGCATGCACAAATGCAAGCTTCTCTCATCCATCACAGAAGAGTTTAGACAGATGAGGTCATCCGGAATTGGACCTTTTTGCATCCCCACTCAACGCAAAATTGCCAGTTTTTGCTTGCTAGATCCAGGACCTGGAGTTTCCTGACGAGACACGTCCCTCTCCTGCAGTGGGAGGTTCCTCTATGCCTTCCCTCATTCAGAGGGTGTATATCAAACTGCAGATGGAGGGGGCCAGGCCATCATGATTTTGGTAGCTCCATTCTAGCCTCACCAGATATGATTTCCTATACTTCAACAGCTGGTGGAGGAACCTCTGGTCCCTCTCTCTCCCCCTTCTGCAGATCCTGCTTACCTAGGATCAGGGGACCCTGGTCCATCCCCATCTTGGGTCCTCTCCATCTGTATGCTTGGCTCCTGAGAACATAGACATTGCCAGATTTGGTATCTCTAACAGGGTGGCAGACATACTGTTGGCCTTCCACTCAAGCCACATATGCCATGAAGTGGAAGCTGTTTGTCATCTGAGCTGCCGATCATAACCTGGACCCTTTCACCTGTCCTGTGAGCCACATTCTGGACTATCTGATCTCTGTCCGAGACTGGTCTCCAGTATGCCTCCCTCAAGGTGCACCTTTCAGCTATTTCTGCTATTCATGAGACAGTAGGTGACTGCACGATTGCTCAGCAGGATGTCTCTCGTACTTTAAGGGGCACCCCGCATCTGAAACATCCAGTCTATTCTCCTGTTCTGGCTTAGGATTTAAGTTTTGTTTTGGAGAAATTGACCCAGTCTCCTTTGGAGCCTATCACAACTTGCAAGTTGTGCTTTCTCTCTTGGAAAGTGTTTTTAATTGCTATTACTTCTGCTCAAAGAATTTCAGAGCTTCAGGCCCTCTGGTGTGAGGAGCCTTATTTGATGTTTCACAAAGACAGGGTGCCTTTAAGCACAAATCCTGTGTTTCTCCAGATGGTGGTCTCTGTGTTTACACTTGACCAATCTTATCCACCTTCCTGTTTATTTTCGTGAGCGTGCCAATCCAGGGAAAGCACTGCTCCATACATTAGAGGTGCGCAGAGCTTTGAAGTACTACCTGCTTCGCACCAAAGAATGCCGAAAGTCAAGGCAGTTTTGTTTCCTTCGCCCCATGTAGAGTGGGTGTTTTGTTTCTAAGCAATATTTATCCAAATGGTTGGCAAATTGCATTGTGTTGTGCTGCAACAAATATGGCAAAGAGGTGCCTGGTGCTGACAAGGCTCATTCCACAAGAGGCATGCTACCTCTGTCTTGTTTCCGAGGGGTCTCAGCCACCGACATCTGTGCAGCTGCCACCTGGAGTACTGTCCATACTTTCACCAAGCACTACAGTCTGGACATGGTCTCTAGAGCCCGTGCAGGTTTTGACAGGGCCCCCTGTCTTAAGTTTATGATTAGTCCTCCTCCCAGGCTTGTCTTGTTTGCCCCTGTAACTGCTTGGGACTTGTTCCTATGGTGTGACCAGATGACTGAGATCCCCCCGATGAAGATAGAACAGTTATGTAATAATTTAGCATAACAGTAGATCTTTGAGGGGATCTCTGTCATTAGGTCTGCTTTCCCTCTTACCATCCTGCCTTTTGGGGCTCTTGTGTAGGAACTGACTGGTGTATTCAGCCTCTTGTGTAGGTCTGGGCACCTCTCTCTGTGCCGCCCATGGCTAGTTATCCTCCCTTTGTGTATGGGGGAAAGAACTGAGGGAGCAGGGCCGCTTACACCTTTATAGGGTTGGTGACAGCGTGGGCGGCCCCAGTTGTATTGTTGAAAATTTTCCATGTAGCTCCTGCTTCACCGGTAAAGTTCCTACGCTGTGACCTGACTGAGATGCCCTCGAAGAACTATTACGGTAAGTTCTTGCATAACTGTTCTTTTTAGCTGTATTTTTGTTTGTATTTTTCATATTTGCATTGATTTGTACCAATTGTAAAATTCTACACATTTTCAGTCTAAATTCATAAGCAAATTATTTGCACTATGTAAAATGTCTTAAAATTTTGCACAAGTCTAGTCTGCAGCAGCATTATTTTTATAGATTACTTTTACATTTTTACATTGGCTATTTTATTGCTGTGCCAAATAGTTTGCATAGCAACAAAATAGATGCTGTGAAACAGCATGGGAGTAGCTCTAAATAGGAGACTTTCTGCTGTCCTGATTAGGTTATATGTTTCTGTTAATTTTCCACGCTGAATCTGGCTTCCCTACTATATTCACTATTTATCATCCTAAAAACAATTTTTATGAATTCAGCAGAATTCTGTTGCAGTGAAAATCATACTGTATTTTCTGCACTATGCAGAAAATCCCCAAACTGGCATGAGTCATTAATGATGACTCGAGACTGAGAGGTAGTTGATAATCATTAACTATTAACAATGAAATAAATAGCTGCTTTTAAAAGCACTGGACGTTGATATGGATGAGGGACAAAGTCACGCAACAGACGCATAAAGGTATAAAATACACATACAGTGTGATCTTTGACAGCAATAAATGCAGATGTGCAAATATAGATTTTCTGTGGTTTCCATTTTATAACGTACTGTCTGTTTTACATTACTATTTGGATATTTTATAAAGCAAACCTTGCAAAAAAACTTCAGTAATGGACCCGGAGAGTTTGTCATTTTTACAGCAAAGTCGGGCCCTTTATATTGCCACATCCTGATACTTCAGAGAATCACCAGCTGAGCCCAAGTGATATGATTTTTAAGCTCAAAAACCTTGCAGTTAAAACATTAAAAGCAAATGCAAAATGAAATGAAATGGGCATCATCAAGAGTGATGATGTGGGTTACTTGAATAGAGGCAGGGAATGGGATTTGGTTTTAATTCAGTTTAAATCCCCGAGCAGCTCAAGTGAAACTACTTGCATGCTGCTTTGTTTATTCTTATTTATACAGATGGTGTACTATTACTAGGTATTTGTGTTGGACAGTTATTCAGATGCACAGCCTGAGCTTCTGTTTTGTTCCCAAAACTGCACAGAGTTTTTATTTTGCCAACAGTCAACACTTTGTGCTGTCGTCATCTTTCTGTGGTGATTCATCTGTCATCCCAGGGCTGGTGTTTCTCTCCCCCCCCCACATCTTTAATTTAGTATGCTTCTTTTGGTGCAGGACCCTGAAGCTCAGCTCCTGCTCCCTCCGGTCTCCATCCTCCCAACCCTCGGGACTTGGCGATGATCCTCCTAGGCCTGTGCGCCCCCCCCCGACGGAGCCGCCAAACCGGTGCGACCCAACAGAGATTGAACTTGGTTCCCAGCAGACCCCCACCTACCGGTGTTCCTCCCTGGCTTACTGTGGGACTGGGCCAAATCTGACAGAAGACTACTTGGTCATCCACCAAGTGTAGCGGGTGGGCGCGGCCGGACTAGAAAAAGTATGATCAGCGGGCTGGCATTACTGTTTGGATCCCCAGGGAGGCGTGGCATGCAGTGACACAGTGCCCTGAAGACCTGATGTCCAGCATTCCTCCCCAACATCTTGTGCTCCAGCACCCACTGGCCTCTTCCAGGGGTTGATCTCACACCAGACGTTCTCCGCCCCTTGCATAGGAGGAAAGTAGCCCATGGGGCACTTCATCCTCCTCCAACTTCCAGGACTGTTCCCGAACCCGGGTCATTAGTGTCGCACGCAGTAGTGCTACCACTATGCCAGGAGGCCGGCTATGTTTTTTATAAATATACAGATATTTATTTTTACTACTCAACTTGATGAGCCAGGCTGTCCAACTGAGCAGTCCACAGTCACTGATTTCGCCCCCCACCCTGCTGAAATAGTTGCCAGTGGACCCCAGAAATTCCACTGCTTCTCTACTCCCATGCTGTCCTAAGCTTATCTTCAGTGTGGGGCCAATCAGCCAAGAGCAGAGCTGAGTGGAACTTTACTGACTTTGGTGAGGGCATGGGGCTGTGTACTCTTGAGGTTTGTGTGCAGCAACTGGATGTGGATAGCTTGGTGACATCTGAAGACTGAGTGCCCCCACTGTCTGTTTTGCCTGTTATCCCATTCCCCACCCACTCTGGTGTGGTCCAAGCTGGGAGAGCATTACTGTCAACCAGAAACGAGCTGGAGCATAATTGTCCAGTACACTCACCAGCATGGGACTGGATGCAGGATGTCTGTTCCATCATACATCAACACTGTGTACCACACAGATGTCAGGATCTAGCTGGCCCAGTAATGTATGGGCTGAGGCACCAGAGTGCCGCACCACCCACTACACCGACCATCCTGGTTTGGAAGGGAGGATCAAGCATCCATAGTCAGCTCTTCTCTTTCAGGGAAGAGGGGCACAGTGAGCTACTACTTGCCTGACATAGCATCAGCGGATGCCTTCTAGAGGGCTGGAGACACACTCTAGTACCTGTGGGTCTTTGACACCATACGCAAATGCCATGGCACACATCCCCAACCTCTGAGATGGAGATGAAAATACAGTGGAAAAGCCCCTTGAGTACCAAGATGATGACCAGTGATGCTGCAGGGTCCACTCCACCACCCATGGCACCCACTCACCCATAGAGATCAGCAAGCAATTGGGATAAGGCCTGGGATGATGGGAGATGGGGCTGGGGTTTGCTGTCAGAAAGGGGGCACTCAGGGAGAAACAGGGATAAAACAAATGAGAAAGTGTTAGGATTCTCCTCCCCCCCCCCAAACTGGAGCAGTGGACTTCTGCTGACAGATCCCTAAAATAGGAGCCATGTGAAACTGACTTTCAATGCTGCCTCTGCCATCCACTGTGCAGTGGACTAGGCTGAAGGCATGGTCCTGGATTGTCAGCATGGCAAGCAAGCGCATTCACTGCTAGGCCATTGGACGGCCACAAAAGCATTTTTAAAAAGCTCCAGCACAGATTGAAAGCCCTGTCCACATTTCGCATAAACAAAAACCAGTTAATTCCTGCCTGCAGCTCTGCCCATCACACTTGGTGGCTGATTTGTGGCGTAGTAACATTGCTGCTGTACGCTTTATTAGGCTGTAGTTTGGGGTAATATAGAAGGATGCATTTTACTATTTGCGGTGGCATTGTGCCAGGACCAGTATCTAATAAATATTCCCATTTTTATTTTGTTTTTGTTTTCAAGAAAACTTCTGAGCCAGTGTTCCATGTTTTTCTAGTAGAAAAGTACAATACATGCCTTTTTTCCACAGTAAAAGCATGGTTTGTCATGACATGGTCGGGCAAAAACTTCAGAAAACTGCAGTTAAGTATTTGTTATTGGTGAGCAAAAAGTTGAGCAGATTATCTGCAAAAGTAGCTGTGATTATCCAGTGTGCTAAGTATCTATCTTTTATTTTTACTTAGGTTCTGCTGCTCTTAAAGTAAATTTTTTTCTGCATACTTTACACATGGAAGAACCAAAAAAAAAAATCCCAGTTCTCTGCCAGTATTTGAACTGCAAATAATTTAAATGGGTTCATTTAATTCTCAATGAAAAACTAAAATAAAGTTAGAATGAACGTTTTGACCTTTAGGTCCTCTTCTGGGATATTCTTTAAAGAAAAAGGTAACTGTAAATATTGAGTTAAAATTACTGGTCGACCCTTATCAACCCAAAATAGTGTTTGCAGTTCTAGTATTACACAGTCTCGGGGTCAAACAGTGTGATACCAGCAACCTGTCAGTCAAATCCTCTCCTTTCCTGATTGTGTTCAAGAGGCAAGCTATTAACGCTGTCACACAAATCATCTGCAGCTGCGACAGCGTTGTCATCTTTTCTTCTTAACAATGTAGAAAGGGACATCAGCCCAGAAAGTGAAAAAAGGGTGCAAGCGCAGCACAAATATTTGCTCTGTGCTTGAACTAGTGCCGGACATGGCAGCAGACCAGTGCGATCAACCTGAATATCGGACCATGTTGAAGCAGCACAAAGTGAAATTGCGCTGCCCTGACATGAACCTGGGCTTTATATAGCCAACTGGGAATGGCGTTACCCAAAATGGATAGTGTCAGGACCCCTGTGGGCTGTTTTGAGCCACAGTATGCAAATGAGCCCATTGGGCAGACAGGGTTCTAAGGGGCAATTTGCATGCCCATTATGGGCTCATTTGCATGACTGAAGAAGCCCATTAGTGCCAGTCCTGAAGTTTAGCTTCTGAATTCCCTGGGGTCTAGTGGCATCCTCCCATCACCCATTTCACATACAGTTGCGTGTTCCTGGTGTCTAGTGGCCCCCTACCCCACCGATCACCCGTTCCATTCCAAGTACAGCTAGATATGGGGGTTGGGGAGCATAAAAAAATGAAGTCAAATACAAGGCTGTATGCAAATGGTGGCTTTATTGTGCAGTCACACAGAAATGGACAAACTGTTAAACTCCAGTGCTTCAGACCCCTGTGGGTTCTTCCTCGGAGGACGGGCCCCCACTGGATATAATGGCATTCTTAATCATTGTAAATGGGTGACCAGGGAGTGGCAGCTGCCACTAGATGCCAGGGATATATAACACATGGAACGCGGGATTGGGGTTGGGTGGCTGCAGTACAGCCACCCTGCCTTCGGTGGGTAGGGCGCACCCTTAAGACGTGTTTTTTGGCTGCAGTAAATAGCACCTTACGGGGTCATTTACCACTGCTGCAAACCTTTGAAGATACCACTGCGTTGATATGCATGTGGAGACTCCTTCCTTTGCATAGGCACAGCAGTATTCTAGCACTGTGGCGCTGCGGGATAGCACTGGTGCTCCTGAGGCTTCTGAATATGGGCCAGCCGTGAGTGGCAGCATAAATCTGGATTAGCGCACCTGCAAATCTTTGAAAATCAGGCCTACCTTCTGCTCTCATGTGGGAGGTTCTCAGTTCGGAAAATCCCAAGTCCGTAATTATAATAGTAAAATATGGGTGAACTGTGTAACTACTACTATTTTGTTCACACCCCTGTGTATTCTGCTTTATAAACCACACAAGCTTCGCTTTTGTGGTTTACAATAGTAAAACGCACTTCGGGTATGTTAAAAGAAAAGGTGGAAAATCACTCATCACCCATACATTTTTGTATATATCTTAGGAGGCAGTATAGCGCAGTGGTCTAAGGCACTGAGCTGCAAATCTGGTGACATCCAGCAGACCACACCTGGGGTTTGAATCCCACAGCTTCCACTTGCATGCTGTGTGACCCTGAGCAAGTCACTTAACCTCCTTGTGCTCCCAGGTCGCTCCTGTAAAAAAGCTTTCAGCTTAGTGTGCTATACCTGGTTAAACAACTAAATAAATGAAAAAAAAAAAAATAAATAGATCTCTCATTCTGTTTTGTTTTTGAGGCTTAACAGTTGTTGAAAACTCCAGTACAGACTTTGTAGATTATTCCTAAAGAATGCCTGTTGGTCAAAACACTGCTAATTTCTGTTTTAGTGTGCATTAGTGTTGCCAGGAATCCATTGGATGGAAATGGATACCTCAGGTTTTTTTTTTTAATTCACATTTTCAGTTTTGAAGGCCAAAAATCTGAAAACCCCTCAGATTTGGAATTGGAAGCCGATTCCAAATCTGCATGCAGTAGCCTTCACTTGCCTTTCTTCCTTACCTTAAGAGGCTACGGCATTCTCTTCTGGTCACTGTGAGCTGTGCTAGATGGGTCATCATTGCATGACAGGTAAGATAGCTGTGGAATCATCAGATGTAGCTGTTCTGAATAGGTCTTTCGTTTCTTGTCCTAATGTTCTCCAGTATCGATCCTTTGATCCATTCCACTTAGATGCAGCACCCACCCACCATGCATGTGCACCCACCCACACCTCATCCTTGAGAACTACCCTGAGTGGCTGCTGCCAAGCGTCTGTGCATGGCAAGTTGGTGACTATAAGTAGCTGGCAGTGACGACGTGATGAGTGAGACAGATGACACCTCACTCCCCACCCCCCCAGTCAGCTTTACAGAGCCAGGAGCCTGGGGATCCTTTAAGCCACACAGCAGTCCCAACCACAGTCTGTGTACTTGGCCATTTCCCCCCCCACTTTTCCCAAAAGCCTCTCACTATTGCATGGTGGCTGGGCCAACCTAAAGAGAGCAGTGGGATTTGCCACCAACACATGCTTGTGAATATTAGGTATCTGGTAGTTAAACTTCAGGGTTGTTTTTACAGACAAGTCAGCCAGGATGAAGTGCAGTCTCAGGTTTACTGCATGACAAAAGAGATCAACTCCCATTGAAATTCCATTGTTTACTGCAGTAACTCTGCAGCACTGTGCTTCATCCTGGGTGACTTCACTGAATGTCCGTCTGGCCACCAGGCTGGACTACTGTAACACTCTGTACTGCGGGGTCAATGGAGGGATCCTCCGCCGACTGCAGCTAAAGCAGAATGCAACAGTCAGGCTACTGGTGGGCCTACCAAAGTGCTGCCATGTGACCTCGGTCCTGCGGGATCTGCACTCTCTGCCTGTCAGGTGGAGGATTGTCTTCGAGGTGGGCTTGCTCACGTACAAGGCCCTATACGGCCTGGGTCACGGTTACCTGTCTGACCTCCTAACTCCAGCCGTCCTGGTGTGTTCCCTTCGCTCCTCCACAGAGGGCCTCCTGGCAATTCCAAGGGCCAGGCTGAAAACCTTGGGGGATCGTTCCTTCGAGATGGCCGGCCCAGCCCTCTGGAATTCGTTGTCAAGATCTTTTTAAAAAAGGCCCTGACGGTGGAGGCATTTAAAGGGGGCCTAAAGACCTATCCTTTTTTTTTTTTTTTTTACTTTGTGTTTTTCCCTAATCTCCTTTTGGTGCCCCCTCCTTCTGTCTGCTCATTTCCACACCCCCCCCACCTTCTTGGGATCTGCCCCTAGAGTGCCTCCTTCTCTTACCTCCTGCACAGCGGGGTCTGTCTCTTCTTGGTGGTCTTGGATGGAACCGGAGCACCTTTCATGTAGGGCTGCCGAGAGGTGTTTTTTCCCCCTCCCTTGTACTCCCTTACCCTCTGAGACATCCGGTGCGTGAGACATATGTCCCGAGGGTTGGCGTGCTGATGCACGCCTTACCTCATGCGCCGTCCAACATCTCCCCTCCTCGACTCTGCAGAGCAGAGCCTCCTCCATCCCTTACTACTGTCAGTGCTTCCCCTGGCTTGAAGGGATGCAGAATGCTAGCGCGTTCTTGGTCTCCCACCCCTGAGAGAGGAGAGCATCTGCTGGGACGCTCGATCCTCCCTCTCCCTTGCTGACCCCTGGCCACCCGAGTCTGTTCCCAAACCCGGGTCACCGGCGTAGCGCGAGGTGTGGCGTCCAGCGCCTCAAACCTCAGCGCCACTGGGCCGGCCAAGACCTGTCTTTTTAAGAAGCCATTTTATGAGAACCGAAGAATGAATAATTTTATATATATACTGTATATATCTGATTTTAGTAATATGTGAATTTTGTCTGTACTGTCCGAACTTGCCTTTAACTGTAATGGCGCCCGAAGCCTCTGGGATTGGGCGCCAAAATAGAAAATAAAGTATTACTTACCTACCATGTAGTAGAACTGGGGGACTTCTGGGAAAGGTAAGGGAAGTGGTTAAGTACATGATCCGCAAGGATGACTGCTGTATGGCTGAAAAGCTCCCATCTCTACAGTCTCTATAAAGCTGGCTGCTGAATGCAGAGGGGCATGGCATCTTCAATTGGCCACTGACCGCTACCAGTAGTCATCAACTCACCATGCACAGATACATGTCGGCAGCCACTTGGGCTTTCTATTGATGATGGGGTGTTGGTGGGTGCACATGCATGATGGGTGCTGCATCTAGGTGAAATGGATCGATGGATGGACATTGGAGAACACCAGGACAAGAGAAGAAAGACTGATTATTTTCTACTCCAAACAACTGCATCTGACAATTCCATAGGCACCCCTTGTACCCTGCTGTGATGACCCATCCAGCACAGCTGGCAGTGACCGGAGGACAGCCAGAGGATCGTCAGCAGGCACTGGCTTTAGGTAGGGGGAGAGTGTGTGTGTGTTTTTCTTTTGTTTGGTTTTTTTCCTATTTTTATGGGGTAGGGATTTGGTAACTGAGTCGCAGAAACAATCTGTTGCGGAATCGGAAGTTCTGATCATCAAGGGTATCTCTTTCATCAGGCCACACCTATGAAGCTGTAGCCATCAGGCACTAGGACCACAAGGAAATTGTTTTGCTAGCAATCTTACAGTGGCCGCCCACAACATCAGGCGCCGAAGTTGCTTCTCCCATATAAACATTGGCGGCCCCATGCCCTCCTCAGTTCTTTTACCGCCATCTACCATCGCACATCCGACTCCACGGCGACAATGCCACTTCAGTCAGCTGCCAAATTTTACTTTACTTTATTTTCTCACCCTAGTCTGTTCATCACTTTATTTTATAAAGGGATTTTCATGTTTGGTATGTTGAACGATTCAAACAAACTCTTCAGATACTGCGAGTACGGTAACCAGATCTAGCCCAGCATCTCCTTGTATTAGTAATATATGCACAGTACTGTACTTGTATATGTTTTAGTGCCTCGCACAACTACCTAACACTGAGTGTATGCCTACCCTAGCAGTTACTGGGTTGCTTATTTTACTCTGTTGCATAATAGTTATGTACATGATCTATTCTCTGTAATTATGTACTCTCTGTAATTACTGTGTGTTCTCCTCTGCCCTCCACTCCAGGATGCATCTGCATTCTAGCAGTACTCTGCTTAGTGTGCCTTCCAGGTAAAACTTTGAAATAAATAAATCTACAATACCAACAGCCACGCCTGTGTCTGCTGTCTAGGATCAGAACACTGCTTAAAGGCCTGAGAGGTTTGCTGTGAATTCAACCAGGCTACCCAGCGTAGTTGAGAGAAGGCTCTAGAAAACATCCTCTTGAAACAGAAGGTCACTGCAATGGGGAGCTCCCAGGCCAGAAGCTCCTCTGCCTTGCCTGCTCCATCCTTGGGCTCTCACTCTTCCAAGGCCTGGGACAAGTTGTCTGGCAAACACAAGCAGTGGGAGAAGGAGCGGAGCAAGGAAAAATCCTCCTTGGTGCGCTGTCGGTCGCTGTGCCATGTGATGACCGGGGCTGGGTCGTCTGCCGACTTGGTGACCCCCTCTTCAGCTGACACCCTCTCTTCTGCAGGGTTGAACTTGGCAGTGCTTCCCTGCGGTCTTTCTGGCAATGCCTTGTCAACATCTGGCCTACAGAGGTCCCCCCGCCAGTGCTCCAGCTCCTGTCATTTAGGCCCATCTCAGTCCAGGGCCAACAGACTGGTCTGTCTGCTGGACTGTGTTCATTCAGTGCGAGCTTGTCAACGTCCATTTTCCTCTTTGCCTGTCAACATCTTTGGCCACTTCATCAATGCCAGGCCTTTACCCCCGTCCACAACCCCTCGTGGATCAAGGGCTTCAGACAAGAGTTCCACAGGCGCTATGTCTGCAGGCGCTGGCCCTTCGACTTGGGCTTCTTACCTCCCCTGTTGCCTACTTCGATATTGGGTACCTTACCTCCTTTGTCGCTGGCACAGAGCTGCCGGCCCATGCCACAGCCTCAGCCGCTTCTACTGCAGCCTCCCCATGTACTGCCAGTGCCGGGGCACAGCCATCCCTGTTGACACTTCATGCTCCAGTGACGCCAGCCGCCATCGACATCCAGACTATGCTTACCTCCCTCTGGGAAATTATGCATTGAGTCGCGGCCCCTCCAGGCCCATCGATGATGGCTCCCGTGATGTTGATCCATATGCCGCAACCCATCACGATGTTGCACCCCCCACACTCTTGGTCAATGTCTTGTGTGTCCCTTTCAGAGTCTGGAGCTGAGGAGTATCGTCCAGACCTCCTGCCCCAAATGAGGATGAGGGGCTGATGAAAACGAAGAGCTAGGACCTCCCTCTAGTTAGGTTTCTGGTTTCCTCCGGAGTGAGGATTCCTCCAAGTATACCCCTAGGTTATTCTCCCCCTTCCCCGGAAGACCCCTCATTGATCTCTGATGAGACAGCGGCTGGCAATTATGGAGTTTGACGCTGAGGAGCAGGATGTTACCAGGTGAAATCTGATGGAATAACTTGAGCTGCCAGATTCTTCCTCTCTGATTATCCTTCCTCTGTAGTTCCCTTTTTGAGGATGCCACTATAGCTGTCTGGTACAGGCCAAACATGCTCCCTGCAATGCCCAGAAAGGCTGACAAACTTTATCAGGCCCCCATAGGGAAGCCATTTTTTGCTGAGCAACCCAGAGCAGATTCTGTAGTGATAAATGCTGCCCATGATAAGACCAAGAAACGGCACCTCAGCTGTCTCCCTAAGGAGTCAAGAAAGCAGGATCATATTGGCAAGCATACATAGATTGTCGACAGATAAGGACCGCTAGGCCCATCCAGTCTGGCCATAAGCCCTAAACTTGTATGCAGTCACTGACCTTAACTCATTGTCTCCTAGCCGACGCCTGTAGTCGTCAGTAAAAAAACACTGGTGTGTCCTGAGTACGTCTGCAGAAGTCAGCTACTGACTCCCAGTGTGCCCAAGCAACGTCTGGAGAAGTCACTTATATATTTTAATATATAGTGTAACAGAATATAATATATATTTGACTGCATAGCACCGTTGGAAAGGTAATGTTATGCTGAACAACTTTGTCACTGATATTTTGTGCACATCATGCATACTTTAGGAGTTATTTGCATTTGTTTATGGTATGGTGTGTATGGCTTATGTTGCCTGTTTTAGTGAAAAATATTTTTTGCTGTTTCAACCAGTTTAAAATAACAAAACAAAATTACATAATATTATTTGCACACCACCATTGGGAAGGTAATGTTCTGCTGAACAACTTTGCCACTGATATTTTGGGTATATCATGTATACTTTTGGAGTTATTCACATTTGTTTATGGTATGGTGTGTATGGCTGACATGTTTTCCATCAAGATTCACCTAAGCAGCTTGAATAAAATTCACTTTTTTGGCACTTCAGCAGGTATAAAATAAAAACCGTATTGATTACAACTGGTTGCATAGCACCATTGGAAAGGCATTTTTGTGCTAATCAACTTTCATGCTGATACTTTGTGTGTATCATGTATACTTTTTGGAGTTATAGCATTTGTTTATGATGGTGTGTGGGGTTGAGATTCAGCCCTCAAATCTTGCCAAAAGCACCTTGACTAAAATGGGGAAAAATTACGTTTTATAGTAAAAGATATCTTTTTTAACTAACATAATATTAAAACACCATCTAATGTCTGTATGCTTAATTTGGTGTTGATATTTACATATTTTCCAACAAAAATGGCTTATGTTGCACTTTTTAGTGAAAAAAATATTTAGTTTGCTCTTTAGACCAGCATAGAAAAAAACTAAATTACTTATTATTACATGCATGCCACCATTGGAAAGGCAATTTTGTGCTGAATAACTCTGCCACTCATACTTTGTGTCTAGCATATACAGTTATTGAGCTATTAGCATTTGTTTGCAACATGCTGACTATGGCTTGATTTTGCTTAGAAAGGCCCAGGATTCACTATTAAAAGTATACAGGAGATTCAGGAGACAAGTGGTGTAATCTCAGAGTGAGCCTGTGGAGGCAATGAGTTAAGTGATCAATGGCTTGTCATCACTCCCTCCCACCCAGTGTTCCCATATGCCTGTCCTAGGCATGTTTAAACCCCTCCACTGTGCTTGCCCCCACCACCTTTTGTGGCAACTGTTCCAAGCGTCCACCACCCTCTCTGTGTAGAAAAACTTCCTCATGTTACCTTTTAATCTACCTCACTCCAATTTCATATTGTGCCCCCTCGTTCTGATATCTTTTCTACAGTGGAAAAGATCCTCCACCTGCACATAGAAACTTTCAAGTACATTAAGGGCATAAACTGTCATGTCCCCCCTTTCTCTCCTCTCCTCCAGCAAGTACATATTGAGGACTCTTGGTCTCTCCTCATATGTTTTTGTGATACAATCCATGCACCATTTTTGTCGCCCTTCTCTGGATAGTCTCCGCTTTGTCTATGTCCTTACACATATGTGGTCTCCAGTACTGCACGCAGTACTCCAGGTGAGGCCTTAGCAGTGTTTTATGCAATGGCGTCAACACCTCCTGTCTCCTGCTAGTAATGCCTCTGCATCCCAGCATGCAGCTGGCCCTCCTAAGCAGTTTATGCCCACATCCACTTTGGCCATCAGGGTGGCTAACTACATTTCTCATAGTCTAGTTCCAGAGTACTCTTTGGAAAAAGGTCAGAGCCGTGACTTGGGCCCTTCCAGGGGTTCCACAAAAGCAGGAGCTACTCAGAGCCCTCCAGTCGACTGCAGATGTAGGCAAGCACCTTCTGAGGGCTGCCTGTGATGTGGCAGATGCCTCAGCTAGAGCAGCTGTGGCAGACATCTGTCTCGGAAGATGTTCCTGGCTCAGGGTATCCGGCTTCACTACTGATGTGCAGCAGTCCATTCTGAATGCCCCATTTCGTGGCAATAAGCTCTTCAGGGTGGATGACCAGGACGTCCTTTCTGACCTGCAGGCCTCTGGGAGGACTCTGCGATCGGTCCACTCCCTTTATCGTATGCAACCAAGAAGTGGACAGAAGGTGCCCTTTCATCAGGCCTCCCACAGACCCAATCTGGGTACCCGACAGCTGGGCAAGCGCCAAGTGGCCACAACCCTGCCTACCTCCACCACCGCCAGAGCCCCTGGGGGCGATGATACGGCTTTGGCTGCAGGTGCCACCTCAGCATGACTCCTTGCCAAGCCCACACCCTACAGCACTACAGGAGGCAGTGGTGGGGGGCCATTTCTCCCTCCACCTGGACAAGTGGAGGGAGATCACAACAGATGCTTGGGTCTTGCAGCTCATAGAGCAATGCCACATGCTAGAAATTCTGTAGTGGCCTCCGGATCTACCCCCAGTTCATTCAAGCTACTCTCCAGACCACATTCCAGTGCTGCAGGGGAAAATTCATATGTTGCTGCAAAGAGCCATAGAGCCTGTTCCAGAGGATCAGTGGGTTCTAATCCCACTTCTTTTTGGTCCTCAAATCCACAGGAGATTTGCAGCTCTTCCTAGCCGTGCGCAACCCGAACATCTTCATTCAGTACAAGAAAATCAGGATGGTAACCTTGCAAGGCCTGCTGCTTCTGTTGAAACAAGGGGGATTGGCTATGTTCCCTAGACATCAATCAAAAACTTTATTTTGCCAGGCGGAACATTATTGAGACATGCTCATTAACAAAATGGACCTAGGGCAAAACAATTGCCAACAGGGTTAAGACATAACAGGTTGAGTGAACATACATAACAATTACATAGTAATAACATAAAAACATAACAATCACATGTAACAAGATACTTCCACCAGAACATAGCAGTAGGTTCAACAGGAGGTAATGTCATTTAAATAGAATTGCATAGATACAGATATATGGACGTAAGGTAATGAGCTAAAATTTATATAGTAAACATCATTGGAGGAGTCGTAGTGAGCAGGAGTGGCAGTTCCTCTAGCGCCCAGGTGCGAAGAAGATTGAGATGCAAGTCCTTTGATTAAGTATTGTAGGCATGGCCTGGCAAGTGGGGTGGGAAGGGGGGGGTATAGGGAGGGAAGCTCAGATGAGATAGGAGAGGGTTGGACATGATAGACTAGGGAGGAAGGACTGTTCTAAGGGAGAAACACGACAGATGCCACAGGCAGTGGTTGGGGTTTAAGTCCAATATTTGAAGCAAAGACAGATCGTGATGTTGGGACCTTGATTTGGACAACGACAGAAGGGAGGACTCAAATGACACCTCAGGTAATGGTTGAGGTTTAAGCCCAGAATTTAAAGCAGTAAAAAAAAATCATGATGTTAACACCTTGACTTGAAGCAATAACAGACCTTGGAGAAGGTCCTCAGGAACAAGGATTTGAAGAGGGAGAATGTGACTGGGGAAGTGAGCCTTAAGGTTTTCTTGATCTTATTCCAGAGTGTAGGAAGAGTGAAGCTTATGGAGGCTCTACCAAAGGGCATTTTAACTCTAGGGATAGCCAGAGATAAGATGGTAAGACTTCTGAGAGAATAGGCACTAGGGATGCAGCGAGTTAAGCAGCTTGTGAGGTACTGAGGTAATTTGAGTGATTGCCTTGTATGTCCATAGAATAGCATTCTTTTGCCTCCTGAAGCTAAGGGAATTCCAGCCTATGCAACAATAGACGATGCAGTGGTGCGTATCATAAGGGGCATCCGAAATGAACCTAAGGGCTCTGTGGTATAGGGTATCAAGCTTGGAGAGAGCTGTGTTAGTACTATGGCCATATAGGAAGTCCACATAGTCTAGGAGAGGAAAGAAGGTAGCCTGGACTAGCAGTTTTCTAGTCCCCTAGGTTAGGGAGTGCTTGATCCTGAAGAAAATAGTCTTTGATGCAGTTTCATAGTGAGTTCTTCAATGTGATAAATGAAGGACAATTTGTAGTAAATCCAGACACCGATGTATTTGAATTGCTCCACGAACTCCAGGGCTTCTCCCAAAAGGGTGCTTATGTGAGGAACCTTATCTGTTGGTTTTTTGAGATGAGAGGCCAGTGGAGAGAAAATCATGGCCTATAGATTTTTTTTTGGCATTGAGCAGAAGTTTCAAGGGGTGTGTGTGTGTGTGTGTGTGTGTGTGTGTGTGTGTGTGTGTGTGTGTGTGTGTGTGTATATATGTATATATATATATATATATATTTTTTTTTTTTTTAGGGTGTCAAAATAATTCTGAAGGTCCAAAATGGCTTGATCTGGAGTTGATCTGTACATGTATAGCACTGTATCATCAGTGAAGAGATGGATGCTAGATAACTTTAGGCCAGTATCAATTTGATTACTATAAATGGCAGAGAAGAGGACCAAGTATGGATCCTTGGGGGGCACCTCTGAGGAGTATTTTTTTGGAGGGCGTTGGGTCTCTTTTAGCCTTAACCTGCTGCTCTCTGTCCACAAGATGGTTTGCGAACCCACTTAGGGCCAGGTTGTCTACCCCAACTTTCTTCAGGGTCACCAGGAGCAAATTATGGTCCACCATGTTGAAAGCCTTGCTAAGGTCCAGAAACAAGGTGCATATATATTGTTTATCAAGTGCGGACTGACAGTCATTTATAACCTTAGCAAGTGCAGTGGAGGTACTATGCATGGTACGGAAACCGGACTGAATCGGGTTTAGTAGAGTAAAACTTTCCAGATGAGATCAGAGCTGTTCATTTACTACCTACTCCAATAGTTTTGACAAGGCTGGAAGCAAGGAGATTGGGCAGTAATTATTTAGGTCGCAGGGGTCCTCTGCTTTGAAAGAGGGATGACATGGGACGTCTTTCAGACGTTGGAGAGGGAGCCCTGATTGCGAGACAAATTGGAAAGGTGGGTAATAGAGGGAGCCAAAATATAGTAGGCCAACTTTAGGAAGAAAGGCACAATCATATCTGCGCCCGCACTTTTCTTAGTATCAAGTTGAAGAAAGAGATCCTCAACCTGTTTGACGGTGACCGGACAGCAGGAGAAAGAGTGGTAAGGGTCAATAGAGATTCTGGATCGTGGCAATCCGATAACTAAGGAACTGTGCCCTGATGGCATTTGCTGGGGAGGTATCAAAAGCCATCTCTGCTGTTGCAAAGTGATTAAGGAGGTCAGGGATCTCATTTTTATCTGTAGTGTGGGTACCACCAATCGAAATTTTGTGGGGAAGTGTGCCAGCGCTGTTATGGCCTTCTACCTTCCTTAAAGTTTTCCAAAACTTACTAGCAGATTTGGTGGATGCATTAAGTTCAGAGCAGAAATAACTGGACTTTGCAGCTCTGATGGTTTTTGTGCTGAAATTCCTTGCGGTTCAGAAAGCAGACCAGTCTGTGGCCAATTTAGACACTCTGGCTTTTTTCCAAAGAGCATCCCTATGACATAAGGCAGTTTTTAGGTTATCCATGAACCAGGGACGGGATTTTTTTTTTGGTTCTGCTTTTGGTAACTGGGGCATGGAAGTGTAGGGTTTCGGTGAGTATTGCATGAATTGCCTCGTGTGCCTCTTCCACAAGTGAGGTAAAATTTCTGCCAGTTAGCATACTGGAGGCCATAGAGAAAAGCATCTAGGCAGAAGTTCCATTTACATCTCTTATGGATGTATTTAGAGGAAGAGGAGGTTTGGAGTTGCGTCGACCTTACACATGCAATGAGACAGCGGTCGCTGATGTCGTTAAAGAATACACCTGAGCGGAAGAAGAGGTGAGGCTTGCTTACAAGGATTAGATCAAGTAGGGAGCTATGCTCTGGGTTTTTGGTGTGTGGGCGGGTAATTTCATTAATGAGCTGGGTAAGTCCATGGACATCACAGAATTCTTTCGAAGGTAAGGAGACTGGAGAGAGCCAATCAAGGTTGAGGTCACCAATTATAGATACTTCTGATGAGGTGGTAGCTAGTATGTCACTTGGGTGTTTGAGCAGAGAGGCTAGCTGGGGGCTTAGCACCCACCAATGCAGCTAGAGGTTGATTTGGCTTGTTTAATTCTTAGCATGAGAAACTCTAACTCCTTAGGAACTGTAGTTGTGTCCACCATAGTTGTGGTAATGTTGTTCCGGACATAGATGGCTACTCCCCTTCCCCGGGATTTCCTGCCAGTATGAAATAAGTTGCACGAAGGAATGTTAACCTCATAGTCCAGGGTGGTTAGTCTTAGCCAAGTTTCGGAGATTACAAGAACATCAGGAGAGCAGTGGAGGGTCCAAGTTTTGATAGCGTCAAGCTTTTTCAGAAGGTTGCAGGCATTCAAATGCAAAAATGGTAACCCTTTTAGTAAAGGTAGGTCAGCTGGGGCAAGAATAGAGGGGGGCCCGGGGTTTAATTCGACATTACAAGCACAGATGAGTAGCAGCAGGAGCATCTTTTCTATAGCACTGAGAAGTAGTCGGAAGGGATGTATTTTGCCCCTGAGGCATGGACAGTTTCTCAAACTCTTCTCCAAGGCCAAACAGCAAGGTGAGGGGCGATAGTAAGCATACAGAATAGCGTTAATTGAAAGGGCAAACCCATGACAGAGAGGCAGTTGATACCCAACATGAGCACAGCAGTGAATGGTAGTATGGAGGCCAGGTCGGGTAAGTGGCAGTGGGAGGGAAACGCTTAGAAATTTGTGTATAATATTTAGAAAGCCTGTGAATATGCCTGGGTGTTGAACATTTTGTAAGTTTAGAGACCCACGGTGTGTGATGGTTACACTAATAAGTAAAAATCCTATGCTGAATGGATGAAGCAGCATTTTTGCAGTTAAATTTGAGCATGAGAGAGGATCACCCCTTTAAGAAGTTGCAGGCAGGAGAGCCCCTTTAAGGGGTTGCTATAATTGACTAGTGTGAGGCCTCAGGGGTGGAGATCACTGGGGAAGTGTATTTAATAAAGGAGGGAGGAGTGGGTGGGTGGGCGAACTGTCCAGAGAGCAGTACAGCAAGGCGGTGGCAGAGTTGTGATTTGAAAAAGGTGCCTTGGGTACTTGCTTTCTCAATGGGAATCTGCAGCATCCAATCGGGAACCAGCTACAGTCCCCAGGAGCCAGTCCAATTACGGGGATTGAAGCCTGACAGCTCCAAGCTAGGAGCTGACCAATCATACCTGCTGTCCTTTGTCAGGGGGTGGCGGTCTGGATGCAGAAGTCCAGCTGCCGGCAGGTAGCAGCGCCAAGACATCGGCTGATAAGAGCCTGGTTTCGGCTTGTAGCTTAAAAAAAAAAAAAAAAAAAAGTGGGGCCATTAGTTAAAAAGTCAGACAAAGCTCAAGTAAATTGGTGGGGGGCCCTGGGCAATTTAGTGCTCAGGGCAGAAATACAAATGGTGGGAGAGAAAGGGTTCCTGCAGAGGTCTGGTCAAATGTGCCAGATGGGAATTTAGCAAAACAATAGGCTGGTTCAGGAGGTTGATATTGGGGGGCCTTGAGTGAGACCAGGAGAGCTGGAAAGGAGGTGTGGTGGAGGGAGGACTCTGGGTAGGCTGGAATGGGTAGAGAAGATGGCCAAAAATGGCAAGCAATATTTATAGAATATGCATATAAAGATGTGTGCCCCCCCACAGGCAGTACCTCAGGTTCTGGTTCCAGAGGGAGCACTACAAGTTCAGGGCTTTGCGCTTTGGCATGTCACCTGCACCCTGGTTCTTTACAGAATGCTTAGCGGTGATGGCAGCTGCCCTCCGGAGGGAGGGGACTGTACTATGTCTTACCATATCTGGATGATTGGTTACTAAAGGCCTACTCCAGACAACTGCCCTCACCCTGCTACATTCCAGACAGTAGTTCCACGCATTGGGAATTACGGTCAACCTGTCCAAGGCAGTCTCTATCCCTTGTCAGCACCTCCAGTACATTGGGGCTATACTGGACACGACTTAGGGAGCGTCTTTCCTCCCCAGAACAGGGCAGAACACCTGATCGCTCAAGTCCCGTGGCTCCAACAGCTGGTGTACACTACAGCCTGGGAATTTCTGTGACTACAGGGCTTGATGGAGGCAGCCATCATCGTTGTGCCTTTGACAAGATTGCACATGTCCAATGGGATCAGTGCACCGATGACTTAGAAGAGAAATCTAGTCTCTACGCCAGTAAAGAATGTACTTAAGTGGTGGATGGAACCCAGCAATTTGCTCAGAGGAGTTCCCTTCCTGATCCCTTTCCCCTCATCAGATCCTCACCATGGACGCATGGGGGAGAGGCTTGGGGGCACATCTGGGACCTCACCAGACACAAGACACCTGGACTGCTGTGAAGACTTCGCTCCACATAAACATCCTAGAGATGCAGGCAGTCCTATACGGCCTCTAAGCCTTGGAGCGTTACCTGCCCCCGGGGCCGCTGCTGGTGCAGATGGACAACATCCGTGTAGTGCACTACATAAACAAGCAAGGGGGGACCCATTCATACCCCCTGTGCAGGGAACCGATGAGGGTCTGGTATTGGGCCCTCAAACATGGTCTAGAACTGTCAGCAGTAGACATGCCAGGTACCCAAAACGTCTTGGCAGACAGTCTCAGTCCAAAATGCATGAGTGGGAGCTGCTGACCTTGGTAGAAGACCTGTTCGACAAGTAGGGTTGTCCAGAGCTGGATCTTTTTGCATTCCCATGCAATGCAAAACTGCCACTATTCTGCTTGCTTGATTCAGGGCCTGGAGTTTTCTGATGAGATGTGTTGTCCATCTCCTGGAAAGGGAGGTTTTCCTATATCTTCCCTCCCTTCCCTCTAATTCAGGGGGTGCTAATCAAGCTTCAGATGGAAGAAGCAACTCTGATTCTTGTGACTGCCTTCTGGCCTTGTCAGACCTGGTTCCTCTTGCAACAGCAGTTGTCGGTGGAACCTCCAGTGCCCCTCTCCCTGCGCAAAGGCTTGCTATCACAGAAGCAGGGCACCCTGGTTCATCCGGACCTCATGTCACTCAGTCTGCATGCATGGGTCCTAAAGACTTTGCCATCGCTAGATCTGGAGGGTCCCAAAAGGTGGCTGATGTCCTGGTGGCTGTCAGAAAACCTTCCACCTATTCCATGAAGTGGAAGTGCTTTGCTCTTTGGGCTGCTTCCCATCACTTTGATCCCTTCACTTGTCCTGTGAATCAGATTCTGGAGTACTTGCTGTCCCTGTCAGATTCTGGTCTGCAATACTCCTCCATTAAGGTGCGCCTGGCCGCTATATTAGCCTTCCATGTGCCTGTTGACAGCCGTACAGTGGCACAACTGGAGGTGTCCCATACATTTCTGAGAGGCATTCTTCATCTGAAGCCTCCCATCTGCAGTCCATCCTGCCTTGGAACTTAAATTTAGTGAAACTTACTTTGGCTCCCTTTGAGCCAGCCACGACATGCGAGCTACGCTTTCTGTCATGGAAAGCGTTATTTTTAGTTGCTATTACTTATGCTCTGAGGAGTTCTGATCTTCAGATTCTGATGTGTGGGTCTTCACAGGGTGTTTTTGCATACCAATCCTAAGTTTTTGCCAAAGGTGGTGCCTGTGTTTACCCTGAATCAAGCCATCCACCTGCTTGTGTATTATGCACTGTGCTAATCCAGGAGAAGCATTACTCCATACTTTAGATGTACGTAGATTACTCGTATATTAAATTCATTGCAGAAGGGACTGCTTGAGGTCCTTGCAGCTGTTTGTTTCTTTTGCTCCTGGGAAAGAGGTTGTCCCGGTTTGTAAACGGTGCCTGTCCAAATGGCTGGCTAACTGTATTATTTTCTGTTACAGGAAGTATGGTAAGGAGCTTCCTGGGTTGTATATGGCCACTCTACCAGAGGCATGATCGCTTCTGTTGTCTGTTCAGGAATGTCAGCTGCTGCTGCTACTTGGGAGTACTGTACACACTTTCACTAAACACTATAGTCTGGATGTTGCCTCTAGGAGAAGGGCAAGCTTCGACTTTGCTATACTTCAAGGCTTCCTGTCCTAGGCCTATAGCCTTCAGCCACCAAGACTGTCTCTCTGTCAGTACTGCTTGGGACTCGTTCTATAGGTGTGGCCTGATGCAAGAGATGAAGATAGTACAGTTACGCAAGAACTTACCGTAACAGTAGATCCACGAAAGTATGTCTTTCATCAGGCCATGCCGTTGTACCCTCCATCCCCCTTAGCTCTCAGTGCTTCTTATGTTCCTGTTTCTCTTTAGGAGGGTTTGCCTTCTGTTTCACCTTCTTTAGTGGTGGGAACCTCTAGCTCTCACTGGTTCCCCAGGAGGAGATTCTCTGCATATGGCCTCTGGCGGGGAACTGAGTAGTTGCGGGGCCGCCCATGTTTATATGGGAGGAGCAATGTTGGAGCCTGGCATCATTGTGTGGCCCCTGGAAGACTGCTAGCAAAAAAGTTTGTGTGGTCCTAGTGCTTGATGGTTGTAGTTCCATAGATATGGTCTGATGGAAGAGATCTGTTGAAGATCTGCTGCTATGGTAAGTTCTTACGTAACTGTACTGTTCTGTTCCCATTCCAATAGTTTATGTGGTGTGAGAATGGAATCAGAATTGGAATTACTGAATCAAATTTGGGTGCAGGTGGAATGGATTCTGGAGAATCCAAGCCCCCCTAATGTGTATTTAGGACCACATTTTTGTTACACTCTTTAGGGCAGCTTTGGCACAGCCTCTTTTTCCTAAAGTTTGCATTTGCTTCAAGCCGGGGCTCCAGCTAAATGTTCAGAAATTGAAGTGTCTACACAGGCCTCTATGCAAAGTATGTCACATGACAACTAACAGTATCTTTTCATTGTTGTTCATATGAAGGAACTGTTGCTGTATCTACAAGGACCTCCGCTAGATCAGTGCTAGTTTGAGCATGATTTCAGTATTGGTTTGCAAAAGTCTGAATCTTCCTTGGATGATTTTTTTTTTTAAGATTTTTACACGCCCATCCCTGCAAGTAAGGCATTGCACATAGATGTACATGTCAAAACATTACACTTTCTATAGCATACCTTCAGGCAACTTTGTGTGTGTACTTTTTTCCTCGATTTAGCAAACATTTTACTGCTTAGTACACTGATTTTACTTGTCCTGGGTGAACAAAACTCCAGTTTCATTCAGGAGACTGGTGTTGAAACTGGACTGTGAGTGGTTAGCTAGCTGTATAGAAGGGCAGGGCAGCAAAAGTGGAATTTACACAGATTCCACACATTTTATGAGGTAGATGGCAGATTTGGAACTTTTTTCTTTTTGTCTCTGAATACATGTCCAGATCAGAATATTAATATGCTTTGAAATATGCACAGGGTATTGTGAACTTTTCGGGCTATACACAGTGTTTAAATCCAACGTTGTGTGCATGCATACCCAGTATTAAGATGGAAATGTGCACTTTGCACAGCTACAGCCATACTTTAGGCAGCTTGGGTGCCCGTGCCTACATAGGTGGCGGACCAAGGGGGTCAGGCGACTCCTCACTTTTGTAACTGGAGGGTCAGACATTGAACTGAACAGTGCCCCAGACTTGGGTGTTCTAGGCAGTTCTGACCCCCTGCTTTTTGATGCACTCCTCCACCTCTGACTTTAGCAGATGAGTGCTCACTCCTGGAGTATCTGGAGAACAGGCAGGGAACTCATTGGTCACCCATATTAGGATATTTTCAGGGCAGGTTTCACCTAAATGGGGAGCAGACATGTGATTAGTTGGTAAATAAGTAAAAGGAATGGGGCCTGATTGGGAGTTTAGTTAAGCTCAATGGGGTTATAAACTCTCCCAAGGCACCCTTTGGTGCCTAGGATGAAGGGCTGGGGTTGAAATGCCGATGAGCCAGAGAGTTAGTCTAATAACTTTGTTGCTTTTGCTACCTTGAATGCAGGCTGCAGCAGCAAGTGGTAACCTAGTGCATCTGCTCACAAACATGTGAGCCGAGGGCTGGGGACTGACGTGGAGAGGAAAGGAGTTCCACTGGGCACTAAGGAAGATCCCAGCAAGAAAGGGGATGTCCTGTATGTAGACATTAAAGGACTTGCACAGGATGAACCGGAGACTTAAATTGATGGTGTGTATGTGTGCGCGTGTGTGTGTGTGCTTCTATTGGGAATTGGGTTGGGGACCACTTGATAATAAGGATCACTTAGATGGGATGGAGAGGAGGAGGAGACTCATTAAATTTTGGGGAGAGGAAAGAGTCACATTGAATGTTTGCGAACAGGAGGGGGTTGCATGTGATAGATGGGGGCTACATCAGATGTTTAGAAGTGGGCTTTTTCCTTTTTTTGCAGAAGTGGGTCACTTTGCATGTTGGGAAGAGGAGTTTCATTAAGTGATACAGAAGACCCTTATCTTATGGAGGAACAACTGGACAGCAGGGATGACTTGCATCAGTGATGGCGGGTGGGGAGCATGCTGCAGTTAGCAGGAGAGTGCCACTAGGCACCAGAAAAGTACTTGCAACAGGGGTTAGGTGGGGGCCAGAACCATAGATGCACTGTTGAATGAAGCATGGCAACAAGTGCTTGGGCCATGTTACAGCGTTAATTAGTGCCACATCTGAAACCCCTCACTGAGATATTGGGGGGCACCATCTCTGATAGCATCTGAGAACATCTGGAACAGCAGTGTGCATTGGATTGCATTGCACTCACAGGGAGGAGTTCTGGTATCTATTGAGAGGACAGAGTGCTTATCCCTTCTCTTGACAGGCTTGGGTTAGCAGAGTTCTCCCTGTTGTCTCAATCAAATCTTTATTTATCCAGGCAATCACCATTTAGCAAGCTCATTTACAAGGTGGACCTGCTGTTGGCAGGGAAAATTGTACAGTTACATATAAATATACATAATAAAAAAGGAACATGTTTACAATACTGATAGGAGCAGAGTATTTACATTCCAAGTCACATGTACAAGAAAGATATACATAACATAACCCAAACATTTATATATATATATATATATATATATAGATATAGATATGTACATACATATACAGTTCCCACAGAAGCAGGATGTGTATGGATGTCATACAAACCATAGAAGAAGAAAAAAGAAAGATTTATATTCCTGTCCAACAGAAACATGTTACAGGCCTGGATGGAAATTCCTAAGCTATGGAGTTACGTATAACAGTGTGTAAGCCTTAGGTAAATGCGGCAGAAGGGGGATGGTGAATAAGAGGGTGCTAAGGGCAAGTGGGGCAAAGGAGAGGGGAGCAGTAGTGGCATGGGCTGATTTTAGATAAGCATATGGGACTAGTGTTGAAGAAGAGAGGAACTATAGTCTAGCTGCTAGGAGCGATAGAAGCAATTACAGATTTCAGCAAACGTTTTGTCATAAAGGGTCTTAAAGAAGGCAGGACTGGCAGGTGAGCTAAGTCTCAACGATTTTTGTATCCTATTCCAGAGAGTAGGCAGGGCATAGCTTATGGTGGCCCTTCCAAAGTGAGTGTTGGCCCTTGGGACATTCAAAGAAATCTGCGATTGACTTCTTAAGGCATAGTTCCTAATAGGACTAAGGGGGAGACAGTCAACAACGTATTGCGAGAGTTTGTTGGTAAGGGCTCGGAGCGTCCATAGTGCTGCATTTCTATAACGCCTGTATTGAAGGGAGGGCCACCCTACGGCTGCGTATAAAGAGCAGTGATGTGTGGAGTATGGGAGGCCAGTTATAAATCTCAGTGCTCTATGATACAATACATCCAGTTTTGCAAGATATGAGGCAGGGCAGTGGCCATAAATGAAGTCTGCGTGGTCAATTAATGAAAGGAATGTAGATTGGACAAGCTGTCTTTTTGCGTCTGTAGTCAAGAGGCGTCTAATTCTGAAAAAAAGACCAAGTCTCTGCCTCAGTTTTTTCAGCAGTTCTTCTGTGTGTTCCACAAAAGAGTTTGTTGTCTAGCCAAATACCAAGGTATTTGAATTTAGTCACAAATTCAAGATTTTCTCCTAATAAGGTAGAAATTGATGGTAATGGACTAGTGACCGCAGAGTAAGCCCCTGGGCCTGATGGTGAGAAAAGAATGGCCTTGGTTTTTTTGTTTTTTTTTGCATTTAGTAGTAATTTTTTGCTAAGGAGCTGGTACTGCAGAGTATTAAAGTCTGCTTGTAACTCAGCGCAGGCAGCTTCAGGAGATTCCCGGCTTAAGTAGAGCACCGTGTCGTCAGCAAACAAGTGAATACTGGCGTCTTTGATGCCTATGTCCAAGATGTTGATATAAATGGCAAACAGTAATGGGCCCAGTGTGGAGTCCTGGGGGACACCTTTTTATCGGTTTAAGTGGAGAAATCTCTCCATCAGCCTTAATTTGTTGCGGTCTGTCAGAAAGGTAGTCTTGGAACCATCCCAGTGCGGCTGAGCCAATGCCTATAGTTTTTAAGGTGGAGAGGAGCAGGCAGTGGTCGACAGTGTCGAAAGCCTTACTGAGGTCCAGAAACATGGCACAAACAAATTTTTTGTTGTCTATGTCCTCTTGCCAGTCATTAGTAACTTTTGCCAGTGCCGTAATTGTACTATGCTTAGCCCTAAAGCCAGACTGCATTAGGTTGAGTAGTCTAGCATTGTCTAAGAAAGATCTCGGGTGTGTATCTACAATTCTTTCCAGAAGTTTTGAAAGTATGGGAAGAAGGGAGATTGGTCTATAGTTATTTAGGTCACACGGGTCCCCTTTAAACAGGGGAATGACGTGAGCAGTTATCCATGCCTTGGGGATGGAGCCTTGTGCTAGGGACAGATTGAATAGGTGTGTTATAGGTGTAGCAAGTATATGGTATGCTATTTTCAAGAAATATGGGTCAAAGGAGTATCTAGTCATAGAAGATCTTCAACTTTTATGGTGGTAGGCTGAAAAGGAGAAGTCCATGTTATTGCTACTTGGTTCTGAAGGCTGGGGTGTTAACCTGAGGAAGAAGGCTACTTACAGATGCGTTGTCGAACGCCAGGCCAGCAGTGGCAAAGTGATTGTTGAAAGCCTGCAGTATCTCTAATTTATCGTTAATGATAATATTATCGGTGGTAATTTTGGAAGGAAGCGCACTTCCTGGAGAGTGGCCAGATAGCTCTTTTATGGTGGACCAGAACTTGGTAGGGCAGTTTGACTCAGAGTAGCTCGGTTTGATAGAAGTTGGCTTTGGCCTCTCTGACCAACTTAGTACAGACGTTTCTAGATGCCCTGAAGAGACAACAGTCTGTGTCAGCACAAGATTTACAAGACCTTTTCCAGAGGTGATCTCTTGAGTAAGGCAGCTTTCAGATCCGGTAAGAACCAACGACGGGTTCTGGCTTTTATTCGTGCTTTAACCAGGGGAGCATGGCTGTTTAGGGTGCTGGATATGATTTCATGAAGTACGTCATAGGCATCGCTCACTGACTTAGCCAGGTAGAAACTCTGCCATAAGAGTTTTTTAGATCACTGAAGTGTGCTCGAAGTTCCGTCTGGATCTTTTAGTGGAAAACTTTGATGTAGATGGAGGTTTGGTAACAATTCTTATGCCACCAATAAAGCAGTGGTCACTAACGTCCGCTAAGAGGATACCAGCATGGGAATAGGAATGAGGTCTTTTAACAAGAACATCCAAAAGGGTGCTTCTCATTGGATTTTTTGTTGTTGATGGGAGTAGGCTCAGTAATAAGTTGAGTGAGCCCATAAGAGTCGCAGACTTGTTTCAGGGTTAACGAGACCTTAGTCAGCCAATCATAGTTGAGGTCGCCTAGTATGATTGTTTCCATTGGGGTAGTATCCAGGTGGGATGCCAGGTGTCAGAAGTTGCGGTCCTGCTGCTAGAGGTCTATAGCAGCCTATGATGTGGAACGCCACTGATGGGGAAAGCTCGACTTTGAGACAGGCATTCAAATCCATAGGCAAAGGAGGTAGCATCTAATATAGATACTGTGAATTTGTTTTTAAAATAAATGGCTACTCCTGCACCCCGGTCTGCCTGTCGGTTCTGAAGAGGAGGTAGTTAGGGATGTTTACTTCTCTGTCTGCGGTGGACGCCTGGAGCCATGTTTCTGAAAGCACGAGTACATCTGGTGCAGTATGAATAATCCAAGCCTGGACTGAATCGAGCTTCTTTAAAAGACTACACACGTTAGTATGCAAGAAGCTAATTCCTTTCAAAGTTGTGAGTTCAGAAGGAGATAAGAGCACTTTCATAGGGCCAGGGTTAAGTTTGACGTCACCTGAGCATAGGAGTAGAAGGAGCACAATTTTCCTCAGGGCAGCAAGGAGAAGTTTAAAGGCACGAGTCTTTCTACGTCTGGTATAGGTTTGAGTACATGGGTCCAAAGACTGAATCATCTTATTGTGCTGCCCTACGGATACATATCCTAGGATCCATGCAGAATAGCACCAAGCCATACCTAGTTTGAATGAATAGGGTATAGGACCACGTAGAGGATATTGGTTAGCAGTTCAACTTCAAGGAGATTCCACAAACTGTCTCTAAAACTTATTTACTTAGTTTTTGTTTACCGGGTGGGTGCACTAGCCACAAAATGACTATATTCGGGCACGACCTGGGCAGAGTTACAACAATTAGTAAGAGAGAAAACCATCTAAGCAGAGTTACAAGATAAGTACAAGGCTCATCAGTAGATACATGCATGCATACATACAAAACTCGCAGTCACATTTGTAACAGAGTAACATTTGCATGATGAAAATGCTGCTTCCGGCTGGTGCAGATTACAGTAGGCATGGTATGAAATAGGAGACAAAGTAGCAACAGAGAAATTATAGGGAAAAACTAGTAGTATAGCAACTAGACCAGGGAAGGACCAGGATGACCAGAACAAGGTACATAGATTGGGGGCAAGAGAACACTGGATGCTGAGAAATACCAGTTCATTGCAAGACTCTAGGGCCACTTGGTGCTTGTACTGGTCTATTGTTCTTCCTCCTGGTATGTCCTGCCTTTGTTTCCACTCTACTACAGTATCTGCTTAAACTTCACTAGTGGTGGCAGGAGCTGCTGCCACTGGGGCGCTGACGTCTCTCCCCACCACCACCACCAGGATGTCACTAGAGGCATGTGCTAGGGTGCCACCAAATTCCTCTCAACTGACTGACCCTACAGGGTCTGCGAGAATTACCATCTCAGCAGGTCTGTAAGAATTACCATCTCAGCAGTCCACACCCATCCATGTGCAGGTTGTGTCAGCAAGGGCTTAATGTTTGCATGGTTTTTCACACCGTCTCTTTTCCCCCCCCTTCCCAGTTATTGACCTTCCCTATCCCTAGGCTGAGCTTCAGTATTCAGTAAGTCCCTGTACACCACACCAGTGGAGAACAAACTAGGTAAATGTGTACGGTGAGGGCTTGTTGAGCACAGAAGTCCATTGTAGCTGAAATGATGTTGTACCACAGTTTAAAGGTCATGGAACGTGGTAATACCCTACTGTGGTACAACAGCATTTCAGCTTTTTACAAGCACACGAGCCACAGTTTAAATCAGGCAACAGAAATTGCACTATCAACCAGATAGAAACTCCTGGTGGCGGTATGATCACTCAAACCTGTGACTATTACAAATCTTGCAGATGCAGGCTCAACCAGATAAGATACAAAAAAAATGCATGATCAGCCAGATATTTTCACTTTTAAATAAATACAACTGCAGGATCAGCCAGCTGTCTGAATTACTTGCGAAATCAAGCTATTCCTCACAGTAGCAGTCCTCTCACTTAGCGAGAAATAAGGCCGCCATGTTTTTTTGTTTTGAAAATGCCTCTCAAACACAGCTGACAACCAATGAAAGCCCATGGCATAGACTTAGGAACGTCTTGTCCTTAACCACACCACTGACCCTAGCAACTAGCCTTAAATCCTGGAATAAGATGCAGCAGCAAAAATTTCTTTTTCTGTCAAAATAAATAAATAAATAAATAAAATTCAAACTGTTTTAATATTGTAATAACTAAGGGACATTTTTTTCTCATAGGAAAAGCTGGTTATAATATGCCGTTATAACGGCGAACACACGCCAGCTTCTCCTCAACCCCTGCTTATGCTCACTCACTGAACCGCTCACATTGCCGCCAAATGTCAACTACAGAAATGGTTTGCTGAAACACCACAGTGACTACAAATAGCTCGCAGAAGTGAAAGGCAACAGAAGAAAAATCTCTAACCTTTGAGACCACTGGGCAGTTTAGGATCTGACAGATGCACAGACCTACCTGTTCTGCCCCGCTCGCACTGTCTGCCACATTGGTCTCCCTAAACCAACAGTCAATCGCCAGCATTTCCTGCACACAGAGAATAAACCATTAAAAAAAAAAAAAAAAAAACACACAAAACACGCATCTCTGAAGGGTGTCACATTTTGCAAGGTTTTTTTCCAGCTCTGGTTCCTCGTTGTCGTGGCGATATGCAAATGAGCTACAGAGTTGCTACTCTGTACTTCATTTGAATATCATCATGACAGTGACCACCCATACCTAAACAAAATCTTAAACACTTGACAAAGTTTTAAAACTTCTTTTCACAATATTTTAAACTCCCCATGCTAACAGCTAGGTATTTTCTGCTCTTTTATAACATGTTCTGATACAAAATAAACAGACACAAGATTTTATTATGAGTAACATTTATTTTAAGAAATCTGGTTGGAGAGAAAACGTCCCCCAGGAATTACATAAAACAATAGATGGGGGTGAGTGCGCAACTCTAATTTAATGTACACCCTCTGTGTGGGATACTTTGATAAACCCCTCGGGCTTCGTCCTCAGGTGTGCATTAACTTCTCGTTATGCACCCCCCATGTATTCTATATTTTATGGGCAACATACACTAAAAATGTACTGGATGGGCAACTCTATGCACAACCAGTGTTTCGTGAAACTAGAAACCCCTCTGTGGCGCAGCACACTGGTTGTGCATAGTTGTCCATCCTTTTCATGCAGAACACGTTATTACCGCATTTTATTTCCACTTAGAATCTGGAAATAGAACACTGAGAACAATGGGCCAGATAGAGATCTTACAATGAAAAGAATGGAAGTTTTTAAAGAGAGCAGCTCTGCACTTCAGCATGTGCTTTCATAAATAAGATGTTTCAGTTGTTACAATTCATTAGAGAATACTTTTTTCAATGTTTCTTCCCAAAATTTACAGCACATCTTAGTAGTCCATCTAAAAAGTTTGTATAGAAAGTATTTGAAAACGTTTACCTCTCCCCTGTTTACCTCACAGTGCCTTTGTTTATGGAATTGTAGTGCTCACCATGACAACATACTGTGTCACAAACAATTATGTGATTAGCAAGGGAGAGTCGGACACATTTTGAAAGACTAGGTGAAATAATTGCTGCGTTATAAACAATATTTAATAGACTAACCACAGTGGAAGGGGGAAAAACCTACAAAGCAATAAAGTTAAATCATAATTTGTGTGAATCTAATGCTTTTAAGCTTTTTATTATGAGAGTTACTCCAGGTGTTGCTGTAAGTAACATTATAGGTATCAAGCCCCCCTTAGAAGCCATAAAATAAACATCATAAAGGACTACTACTGCTGCTATAAGAGCAGTGGTGGTAGCGACGTCACTAAATGCATGTAATACCCATGACTCCCTGAACCACTCAATCTGGAACCATGTGGCGCTTCCACATTCGGAAAGTTTAGGCAATTTACATAAAAAAAAAAAAAAACTAGATTAAAAATTATGACCACTGCAGCTCTGGACTCCCGCAGCAGCATGTAAGATATGTGGGGACAGGAGCAGGCTACAGTGGTTCTTTACAGTTCACCTTTAAGGCAAAAAAGTAAAACACTAATAAAATCATTAAAATAGTGTTGTGTATATATCAAATACACAAAGGGTTGTAATAAAATAACGGATTTATCTCCACACAAGTGGTAAGACCTTATAAAATGGGTCTATAAATCAAAAACTTTATTGGGAAGAAACAAGGTTTCCACACTGTTCTGATCCTGTTGAAGATTTGTTCCTCATTGTGATGGCCAGTGTCCCTCATTTTAAGTGTCCATGCCCTTCATTTCGGTGACAAATGTTTGACAGGCAGGGGACACAAGTGGTGAAGGTGGTGGTGCTGAGATGAGTGGTGGGAGGGCTTTGCCATAGGTGGGATTGGGCTTGTGTGTGTGTGTGTGTGTGTGTGTGTGTGTGTGTGTACTGAAACAACAAAGACTGTGCTAATTTTAATAAAAAGATTTTATTCAGGTTTTAAAAACTATACATTTTTAGCATTTTTTATTTTGCTAATCAAATTGAGGCAAGTGCTGTACATTTTCACAACTGATTAGCACTTTAATCTGCAAAACTGCTAATCAATTTTTGCAGCTTAAAATCTTGCTACAGCTTATAAGACTTTTGACCATATTATGCATGTTAAGTGTGTAATAAGCAGGAATAGGGTAGCCACATTATTAGCTCACACGAATCTAACAGATCTCAACTCTGAGGTGGATAGATCGAGGCAGGTTACTTTTAATTTTTTTTTTTATTTTATTACAACTAGGCTTACAAGTACCTTTGAGCCAGGCTCTTTTACAAAGGTGCCGCGTCGGAGCACAAATACAATACAAGTTACAGAAATAGGAACAAGACAAATAGGTCAGCATATTAGGTTACAATGGTAGGTCAATATAATAGCTAGAATAAGTAGAATGTATACATGGGAACACAGAGTAACAGAGGGATAAGTAGGAGGGAGGGTGGAAGATGAAGATAAACGTGAGGAGCGAAGTTGGAGAGGGCAGGAGGGCAGGAATTGCAGCCAAAGGGCGTGGTCATCAACTGGGAGCAGGCTAAAACTAGCCAGCAAAAATGGAAAGATCATTGAGGGCTCAGAGGAGGTGGGGGGGTGAAGGGGGGGAGAGTCTGGAGTGGTGAAAAGAAAGAAGAAATAAAAAAAAAAGTATCAGAGGAAAAGGAGGGGGTGGAGATGTGGTAGGTGATAGTTGGAGGGAACAAAAATGAGGGCTGAGGAGATTATAGGTAGCATTCACAGGAGCTAGAGTTAGTAAGGTGGAGATGGAGTTTTTGTTTGAATGAGCCAAGGGTGGTAGTGAAGGAGATGTCAAGATTGAGCGCATTTAACCAGCTAGGTGTTCTGAAGGCAAAGGATCTTCGGACCTGAGAGGTGCGACGGCGGGGAACCTAAAGGAGCTGATATTCAGAACCCCTGGTGTTGCGTGTCTTTAGTCTAGGACTAAGCAGTGCTTGGACTCCTGGTGGAGTGAGGCCCATGGTTACTTTCTTTGCCATAATGCAGGTTTGGTATTTTATGCGATTTGAAAGTTGAAGCCAGCCAGATTGGGCATATAGGTCACATGTATGAGTGAGATGATGAGCACCAGAGATGAGCCTGCAGGCCTTGTTAAGTGATGTTGAAATTCATCTCGGGGCAGAGGCAGAGCCATAGATTATAAGACTATAATCAATAATGGAGACCACTGAGCTTTGGATGGCAATCTTCAGGGTTACTAACTGCATCCTTGCTCCATATACTGGTCGGGTACAACTACTTCTGTTGCATATGCATCTTGCTAGGTTGTATAGTACACTGGCTTATAAATAGGTCAGCATCATACTTAGGTTAGGCACATACCCTGTGCAGTCCTTGCAGCCAGCCTTTCCCCAGGCCCCACCTGATCTTCGCAAATGTGCCTTCAGTCTCACTTTTTCCTGCTTGTAGACAGTGCATGATTGTATTAGTACATATAGTTTGGAGACAGTTGGATAATTTTGTCAGTACTGTTTAATCATTTCCTCCTATTAGTATACCTCATGCCTGTGGTACACTTTCTCTGCCTGTTGTAAGATTTATAACCAGATTCTATATTTGTACTTGTTTGTATGGTTGGTTGTTAAACATAGTTAATAAAAAGATTAACAAAAAAAAGTGTAATCATTCGGGGTATGCGTCAGTAATGTAGTAATCTCACTTTCTGGGTGGTTGAAGACCCTTGGCTGTGCCTCTGGCCTCATAGCCTACCCATGTTATTAAGTTATTACAATATTGCCACACACCTGACCATGGATTATTCCTTACATAACTAAGGCATTGCCACTCATGAGTTATGGGTCTTACCACTCACTAGTGGCGACGAATGTGTTATTCCACTGCAACCCATTATGTATTCCCTATTTATGCACTGCAGCCCCTGTATTTCATCTTAAGTGTTGAAGGAAAAAAAATAGACTACCCACAATTTTATTGAAAATTACTAGCTTTGGGGGGCATGGCTAGCAGCCGAGCAGGTAAGAGACACATCACTTTAGCTCCATTCAATCACTAAGACGAAAAAGGTTTATCGTTGGCTAAACGGAGACTTTTTGTTACAAAACATCGGAATACAGTTGGCTGCCACTGGGACATATACTGACCTTTCTAGACATGGGAAGACCAAAAGGAGATGGTAGAAAAAAATCCTGTCACCAAGACCTCTGGGCCTCTAAATACACCAGCAGGCCCATACCAGCCAGAGAGCCATGTTGAGAGATCAAATGCAGAATTCCTACAGAAAGCCATCAGCATGTAAACTCAAACCATACAAAAACTGGATATGAAGTTAGACCAGCAAAGCGATAAGCTGGTACTGGTAGAACAACATATTGAGGCAGTGGCAGGATCCGTTAACAACCACAGTTGGATGGCTGAGAAAGCACTGGCCACAGAGGCTACGGGTATTCAAGAACAGACTGCCGTTCATAGCAAGATTGAACAGCTAGAGAATCTGGCATGATCGGCTTCTTGGAATACTGGATGGGACTAAGGAGGGGGACCTTCCTACATTTCTTGAGTTGGTTACCAGAGGCTGTAGGACTTGATTTTGCAGTCCCGATTATCGAGGCATACTGAATAAACCTACGTAGAGTCCTTGACAGCTTTGGGGGGCTGAGAACAGTATTAGTGCTGACTACCTCCGTGCCTAGGGATCAGATTTTATGAGCAGCGATGGAGACTTCACCAGTGATGATTGGAGAAGCAAAGGTATTGTCTTTTGTGGACTATTCTTTTTTTTTTTTTTTTTTTTTGTATAATCTTTCCTTATTTGCTTTTTATATATACAACAGCCATACACACATGCAACAGATTAAATAAAACAAACATAAGATTGTCATCAGTCTTACCACTTCATTTGCACATTCTTGCTACATAAAAAAATAACAATTAAAGGTGCAATCAATTAATCATGTTCCCAAATGTCTTTCCCCTTTACTGGCCACCTGGACCATCCCTTTTATGCAAAGCATCTTTCTCACCTCCTATAGCAATGACCTCTTATTCCTTTTTTCATACCTCCTCTCTTCCCATGAGCTTTTCCATCACTATCCCCACACCCTCAGCTTATAATACCTTCTCTTAGAATCCAACCCTCCTCTACAGAGAGTAAAGCTAATAGCTGGGCCCAACTTCTGGCAAAGCAATCTTCTCTCCCCCATGTTACGTACGTCAGCCTTTCCGGTCCCAGTGTCTGTAGCACCATCCTCCATCAGCTCTGCACAATTGGTGTAGCTTGTGAGACCAAGTGTCCTGTATCCCATGAGTGGCAAAAACAAACTGAATCCTAATCCACCTGGGGAGCAGGGACCACCCCTCATCCTCCCTGGTCTCTACCCCGAAAAGACAACTCAAGGGGTCCACTGGCAGCTCCCTCCCAGCAATCCTTCCCACCTTCGAGATCATGGCCTTCCAATGTGTCTGCAGTACCGGGCAAGCCCAAAAACAGTGCATGTAGGTGCCCCTCTCCCTCCCACATCTCCCACACTGCGATGACACTTCAGGGTGCACCTTATGCACAATCACCGGTGGGTGATATAGCCTATGGATGAATTTAAAATATGCTTCTTTGTATTTATTGCAGGCCATGATCCCAGAATGCATAGGTAGTATTCCCCAGTTCTCCTCCGTAATCCCTCTTCCCAAGTTCCTTTCCCACAGCCTTTTCACCTTCAGGGTTCTATCGGGGAGTATATGTTTTCCTCTTTTCACCGTCCGTCCTACAAATCCTTTCCCCTGATCCTTAGCCTGGTATATCGCTGTCTCCACCGGGTCCAGTTCGTATACCACCCTTATCCCCTTTCCCTAGACTTCCTAGGAACGCTCTTACTTGCAGATATCTGAGCCTCTCTCTTCCACCTCCACCCACCATCTCCCGCAGTGCTTGCACAGACAGAGCATAGCTGTCCCTGTACCACTAGTTGCCCTAAACCCCTTATTCCGTTGCGTTCCCAATCTCAAACCCCTATCCCCTAATCCTGGCAAGAAATGGGGATTGTCTGCCAATGGCAACAGCAGCGTCTCATTACCCTGTGTCCAACCTGTTCTCTTCAGCACCCTCCATGCTAATAGGACCTGCACCACTAGAGGGTTAACTAACTCTCCCATTCTGTATGTCCTTAACCTTCTACTGTGGAGATATGCCGTTAGCTTGCCCTTCGCCGTCCCTTGTTCCATTTCAACCCAACTGGCTACCAAGGGTCTATGCACCCAATCCGCTATATACCTCTGCTGGATGGCCAAGAAATAGTTTTCCAGGTCTAGGAAGTTCAAACCTCCCCGCTTTCTGTTCACTTTCATCCTTCCCAGACTTGTCCTCGGATGCTTTCCTCTCCAAATGAATGAGGAGAAAGCTTTCTCTAACCTACGTATATCCTCCCTGTGCAGCCCCATATGCAGCATCTGCAAGAAATAAAGGACCTTACGTAACACGTTTATTTTAATGAGACTGATTCTTCCCAACCATGATATGGGCAACTGCATCCACCTCCTCAGATCTGCTTCAGTCATTTTGACCAGATTAGTGTAATTCAAGCTATACATGGAACCGAAGGATTTACCCACCTGTACTCCCAGGTAAGTCAAACTCACACCTATCATTTTCAGTCCCCATTGCCTTACCGCACTCTCTAAGCCCCTGTGCCACAGTACTTCTGACTTTCCCAAATTAATCTTATAGCCCGAGAAGATGCCAAACTCCTCTATCAGTGACAAGAGTGGGGGCACCGATTGGGTCGGATCCTTCATAAGCAACAGCATACAATGCAAGCTTGTGCTGTGTTCTGGCCCCCTCCCCTACCCCTTGTATTCTCTCACTTTCCCTTATGGCAATAGTCAGTGGTTCAATTGCCAATGCAAACAGGAGGGGAGAGAGTGGGCACCCCTGCCTTGTGCCCCTCCCTAGATCAAACCTCTCTGACCTAGTACTATTCACTATTACCTGCGCCTGAAGCCTTCGATACATCCCCTGTACCCATCTCGGGAATGATTCACCCAGACCAAACCGTCCCATTACTTCAAACAGGTAATCCCACTCTATCCTGTCAAACACTTTTTCAGCGTCCAGTGAAATTATCACTATATCCTCCTTCCCTCTATTCGCCCCCAAATCATATTAAGCAACTGCCTCATATTATGGTAGGACTACCTCCCCTTTATGAACCCAGTTTGGTCTGGGTGAACCAACCCAGGTAGGATCCCTTCCAGTCTTCCGGCCAAGACTTTGGCCAAGATTTTAAGGTCACAGTTTAACAGTGAAATTGGCCTATAAGATGCACAGGCTTGTAAATCCTTCCCCCACTTTGGTATAAGGCATATAGAGGCATCATAACAGGTATCTGGCAAATCAATCTCCCCGGACTCCCCCTTCTGCTGAAATACCTCGCTCAGCACCTTCGCGGTCCGGGTTCCTATCATTCGATAGTATTCTACTGGGTAACCATCTGGCCCACTGGCCTTCCCTTTCTGCAGCTGTTGAATGGCCTTCAGCACCTCCTCTCTGGTTATCGGTTGCCCCAAAAAGTCCCTCTGTGTCTGAGTGGCCTCCGGCAATTACATTTTTCCCAGGAATTCCAGCATCTGCACCCGTATCCCTGTGCATTCTGCCCGATATAATTGTTGGCAAAAGAAGCGGAACACTCTCTGCATCCCCTCGACGTCTCACTGTAGGATTCCCTACTCATCCTTCACCCCTGTGATCTTACCCATCCTTTTCCTGCCCTTCATAAGGCCGACAAGCATTGACCCTGGCTTGTTCCCCCACTCAAACACCTGTCTCTTGTTATAAAAAAAAAAAACAGGTCTTCCCTGCCTCTGTTCTTAAGTGGGCATTCAAGGCCTCTCTCTCACCATAGTCTAGGATCGGGCATCCTCCCCCTCAAGCTACCCGTATTTCGAGCTCTCTTAGCTTGCATTTCAATTCTCTACTCTTTCTGCCTTTTCGTCTTTATCCGGGACATGTATTCTATAATAGAAACATAGAATGTGACGGCAGATAAGGACCGCTTGGCCCACCTAGTCTGCCCATTTTCCTACCTAACAGATAAGCTGCAGATCCTAATTAACCAACAGCTTACTTCCTCCTACCCCCTACTAGGACTGCCTTATGTCTGTCCCATGCATTCTTGAACTCCCCCACTGTTCCTGACTCCACGACCTCCTCAGGGAGGCTGTTCCATGCATCCACAACCCTCTCTGTGAAAAATACTTCCTCACATTACCTCTGGAGCCATCCCTCTATCTTCAAATTGTGCCCCCTTGTTCTTGCACATCTCTTTTTCTGAAAGATGCCACCCTCTTGGACTTTATTGATTCCCTTGAGGTACTTGAAAGTTTCTATCATGTCCCTCTCCCTCCTTTCCTCAAGGGTATATATATTAAGCTCCTTTAGTCTTTCTTCGTATGTCTTCTGGTGCAGACCCTGCACCATTTTGGTTGCCCTCCTCTGGACAGCCTCAACTCTGTCTGTCTTTGCGGAGATGGGGTCTCCAGAACTGCACACAGTACTCCAGATGGGGTCTCACCAACTGTCTGTACAGAGGGATAACAACTTCCTGTTGCCCCCCCATGAAGGCCTTACCCATATCCCATAGTATTTTCCTAGAGACCTCTTTCGAGTCATTTGTTGCCAAAAAGAAATCCCACTGATCCTCTAAATGTTTCTTAAACTCTTCATTTTGTGCCATGTATATGGGGAATTTCTGGGGGGGGGGGCACCTGCCTTTCTCTACCCTGGAGTTTCATCACCACCATCGCATGATCTGATATGTATATTGGGCTGTGCCTAATATCCCTTAATTGTGAGTACCACACTCTGGCAACATAGATGTAATCCAATCGTGACCATGTCCTATGGGGGTTCGAGAAGAAAGTATACTCCCTCAATACTGGATTTGCTATACGCCAGGCATCTACTAAATCTAATTCTGCCATACTACTTTGCTGTTGTTGCATGCTATCTGCCACCTTCCCTTTCCCCTCAGAATAATCCATGTGCGAGTCCATTGCCCAGCTTAGGTCCCCAGTACTAAACCTGGAAATTGCTCCTTGATCAATAAATCCTGTAAGGACATGTAAAATTGCTGATCATAGACCGCAGGGGCATACACTGACCACAGAGTAATCTGTTCCCCTTCCAGGAGTCCCGATATAAAAATACATCTGCCTTCTTTTGGGTCACGGACCACCCTCTGCACTTCCAAGGGTAGTGCCTCATGCACTACAATAGCTACCCCTCTCTTACACACACAGGCAGAGGCCACGTAGCACTTCCCCACCCACCCACGAACCAGCTTAGCATGCTCCAACTCCGTTAGATGTGTCTCCTGCAGCAGTGCTACCTGGGTCCCCATTTGTTTAAGCGCTGTTAACAACATAGTCCTTTTTACTGGATTTATGATACCCTTTACATTCCAAGTGACCACATGAAGACTGTTCATCGCAGACGTTTGTAAAGCGTTACTGTTCCTTTCCAGCCCCACAGTATTAAATGAGAACATGGATCTTGCACTAGTGTGATTAATTTTGATGCACCTGATTAAAATAACACACTTAACCAAACAAACAGTTTCAACATTAAACTTTATACATCCCCCACTCTGCCCCTCCTCCTCCCCAGCCCCCATTCTCTCCCCCAACCTGCTTCTCCCCTCCACCATTCCCAATCCCCCTTCATTTCCATCTATCCTTTTGATTCCAGGTCTCAATCCAGCATCCTTTTCCAGCACTCTGCCTCGCTGCCCCCATCTACTATCTCCCCATCCCTTTCCATGTGTTTTCCCATGCCACCAGCTCTCCCCTACCCCCACCTCCCCTAGATCTTTCATTATTCCCCTGGACACTAATAGTTTCCCCGACTCAGGTGTCTGTCTCATCCCCAGTTACTGACAGACACGCTCCCCGGCCCTCCCTCCACAGCCATTCTCACCATTCCTCCCTTGTTCTGGTAACTTACTGTAGTTCTCTTTCCCCTAGAAGTTAGCTGTGCCCCTCCAGTTTCCCACCTCTACAGCTTTGGTCGCTCTCTCCTTTTAGCCCACCACCTCCCCAGCCCCTTTCCCATCTCCTGCTTCAGTTTCCCCATTTCATCGGAGGAAAGGGCCCCTCAGGATGCAGGATCAGGGTGTCCAGCTAAGGCCAGCAGGAAGTCCAGGCCACACCAAAAAATTCCCAACGCGCTAAGCCCTGCTCCTCACCCGCCCTCCTACCTACACCCGATCCCATTTGCAGCAGCATCTGGCTCCAGTTATCCTTGGTGAGTGAAGTCCGACCATCTGCAAAACGACTTCTTCCTTGGGCACCATCCCTTCAATTCGTTCTCACTGTGACAGAAAACATCGTGGGGCGGGCCAGTTGCCATACAGAAACCCCAGCCAGACAATCATCTCAGGTAAAGCCTCCTTCTCTCTCCAGCACAGTACTTCATTTCTTAAGAGCCAAGGCAGAAAAAGCAAACACAACAGTCGCCCTTGCTCCAGCCTCAACAGACAAGTGGCCCACAGTTCCTTCATTTCTGCTCAACACGGCTTCTGTTTCAAATTCCGGACAAACTCTTCGGCCTTCTCTACCTCCCAAAACAAGTATGTCACTCCCTCGTGTTTGATTTTTCAGGGTCGCTGGATATACGAGGAAATTCTCCACCTTATGCTCCTGCAGTTGCTGCATAACTGTTCAACATTTTTCTCCGTTTCAGCAAGCGGGCCGAGTAATCTTGAGACACAGTCTATGTCCCTCATATTCCACTATGCCTTTTTCATGGAAAGCTTTTAGCACCGCTTCCCTGTCTTGGTAGTGGTGGAATCTAAAGATTATCTGTCTCGGCTGTTGATCTCTTGGCGGTTTTGGCATCACCACTCTATGTGCCCTTTCAAGCTTGAGCTTTCCCTTCTGAAGTTGAAGGCTCAGTAAGTCAGGCAGCACCCTTGCACAGAAATCCATAGCGCGCTCTCCCTCCATACCCTCCGGTAGACCTCAACCGCAAATTGAGACGCCGATGATGGTTCTCTTGGTAGTCTAACATTTCCTTGAATTCAGCTGATTTTTATTTATTTAAATTTAGGATTACAATACCTTTTGTAAAGCCGCTACCTGTCTCGGAGTTGCCAACAGCTCATCCTAGACATGCGAGACCCTTTCCTTCACCTCCACTAGTCATCCTGCCTGTGCCGTTTGCTGCTCCTGTTTCTTGGAGCTTCAGGTCCAGCTTTCCCGCCAGTTTAATCAGCCTCGGCTCCAGGGCTGCAATGACCTGCCCTGTAACTTCTCCGCCCAAGGCGACAATCTCGGCTGCCGACAGCGAGACCAGGCCTCCACCTTCTCCACCTTTTTGGATGCGATCCTTTGGCTTTTTGAGGAACCCAGGGTCAGAAACTTGTCCATCCTGCCTTCTGACACCACTAGGGGTACAATTTATGGACTTGTGCACTTTTTAATATTTGAAAAACTTGCGCTTTAGGCTGTTTGGAGGGAGCAGCGCAGGATTACACGTCTGTTCAATTAGCTGCTCATCGGCGCCCCCTTGTGGACCATTGTTTTGCAGCCAGACAAGGATGCAAAACTTTTGAGGGGGGGGTAACTAAGAAACCGAACGTTAGAAGGATTTGTATAGATAACTGTGGCCTATCTGGACAGTTTTACTGATGCTGCAGTGGCTGGGGATTTTGTGACAAAGCTTACCCGTGAGAAACCCAATGACAGACACAGGAGAAACTTGTGAGGAAGAAAGTGAGGGTTAACTGGACATTTTTTTAAACCTTGGGACTTCAGTCTTGCCATATTTTTTGCTAGCCTGTTTTCCCCTTCAGAGTGGATTACTTTTATGGACATCTAAATGGACTGTACAGAGTTTACTTGTGCATGCTCCCGGTATAAAGTTGTATATGCCTTGTAATAACTTTTCTGCTTTTTGTGGCTGTATAATAAGTTTTGGGAGGAGTGAAATGTTACCCCTTTTTTGTTTGTTTCCATTCTCACCACCCCAAACAGAGAAACATCAACCAAGATGTATAATTTCCTCAAGTAGCAGCTGTGTCTATAGGATGTTTTTTGACCATCCATTTAAGGAGTACTTATGCAGGTTTAGTGGAGCCAGGTGGGAGATAGTGGGCGAATTGGCACTGGAAATTAATTTGAAATACACGTGCACATACTTGTACATAACTGATGCCACCCAGCAACTCTCCGACACCAGGTTTTACTCTTCTCTTCCTAAGGACCCCACTGCTGACCATTAGACTGAGGTTACCACCGCCATCACCTCTGCTATTGAAAACAGAGCTCCCTGCTTCAGCTGAGAGACTCATAGTTCAGCATCCTCGGGTATCTAGGTTTTAACTCCTTCCCAAAATCCACAAAACAAGTAACCCTGGACATCCTATTGTGTCTGCCTGCTCCTTCCCCACAACTCTGCATTTTTTGGACAGCCTCATGAGACCACTCATTGAATCCCTGCCCTCCCACGTTAAAGACATTAACCATGCTCTCCAGTTATTTGACGGGTTCAGATTCAGTGGCTCCCATCAGCTCATCTTCACCATGGACATTAATTCTCTCTACAGTGATTCCCCCATAATGATGGCCTGACAGCTTTGCAGCATTTTCTGAATAAGCATGATGTCCAGCAGCCACCCACACACACTCTTACCCGTCTGGCAAAACTTGTTCTTAAACGCAATGCTTTTTCCTTCAATAAGTTTTTTCCAGCAGGTCAGCGGAGTTGCCACGGGTACCAAGATGGGTCCCAGCTTTGCCAGTCTGTGTGGGTTGGGTGGAGGAACAGTTGTTTTTTTTTTTTCTCATTCACAGGGACTGTGCCTGAACTCTACAAATGCTACATAGACGACTGTGTGGGGGCTACCTCCTGCTCCAAAGAGACCCTCCAAATCTTCTTGGACAAGTTTACCACAGCCCATCCTTCCCTTCAGTGCACTGTTGAAGTAGCCTCCTCTACACCTCCTTTTCTGGATATCAAACTGTCAGTGCAGAACACTGGTCTGAAGACATCAGTTTATTAAACATCCACTGACTCGCAGTTTTCTCCACAGCTCCTTCCATCCTAAACATGTCAAGCATGGCCTGCCATATTCAGTTTCTTAGACTTTGCAGATTATGCAGTGAAGATGATGATTTTGCTGAGCAGGCCCAAATAATGCATCTTTTTGTATTAACTGGATACCCTAAAAGCACAGTGGACAGAGCACTCACCCGGGTCAGAAACATGCCCTGTAACCTTGACCCCCGTAGGAAGGATACTGTCATGCAAGAAAAATGACGCATTCCACTAGTGCTTCCCTTCCATCAGAGTACACCTTCTCTTCACAGGATCAACACCAATAACTTACCTAGTTTGCAAACTTACCCCAACATTGGTGCTTCCTTTACAGAACCACCTATTTCCTCCTACTGCTAGCCACCCAACCTGAGGAATCTCCTGGTAAGAAGCAGCCTACCTACTCCTAACAGTTCCTCCCTACCAAGTACCAAACCTTGCAACAGAACTTGCTGCTACACAGGAGAAGGGCAGCAACCATCCTGAAAGTCAAACATCCGGTATCTCAGAGAATATCACATTCGGATGAACATATTCGTTCTTCTTTTCTCTTGTATTATCACTCTTGGATTCTCCCTTGGACCTTGCACCTTCAGAGGATAGGAGGTCTTTTCTTTCAAGCCTCTCTCTTCCTACACTTTCAGACTCTCAAAGATCTGTTCTGGAAGCCTCTATAGACTCTGAAGTCCTCGCTTATATGAAGACTCTGAGAACTAACAAGTGTCCAGGAGTTGACAGATTTGCCGCAGAATGGTACAAACAATTTTCGGGACATCTTACCTCCCCTCCTTTAGACTTACAGAGCCATTCAGGGGGGTGAACCTCCGACCTCCTTCATGGAGGTATGCTACTATAACCCCAATTCTTAAACCAGATAAGGGGCAGACCAATATTTCTTCCTACCACCCGGTCTCTCTCCTGAACGTTGACTATAACATTTTTATGGCCATATGGGCCTCAAGATTGGAGAATATTTTTCCAGATCTCATTCATACTGATCAGTCTGGCTTCATTAAAACTAGATAGAAGTACATCAGACAACATTAGGCGTACTGTACGCCTACTTGGATATATCCAAAATAGACACATACCCACAGCTTTATTAAGTTTAGATGCTGAAAAAGCTTTTGACAGGGTCTCGTGGAGTTTCCTTTAGCATGTCCTCGGGGCTGTGTCATTACCCCTTCCTTTTATTTTCTTACTTCAGCACCTTTACGATCAGTCAAAAGCTTATATTAGAATTAATGGGGCCCACTTTTTCCCCCGTTTCTTTGTACCAGGGCACCAGCCAGGGTTGTCCCCTCTCCCTGATACTTTTTGCTCTTTACATTGAGCCCTTAGCAATAGCCTTATGTTCGGATTCAAGGATTGAGGGAATTCCCTCTTAGTCAAACTAGCTATAAAGTAGTGCTGTTTGCAGATGATGTCCTCCTTGCTCTACTCTCTCCAGAGACTTCTGTACCAGTTGCATGAGAGCTGCTTCAGAAATGTGAAAGATTGGCTAATTTCAAGTTAAATATTTCTAAAACGGGAGCTCTGTTTAATTTTCAAACCCTCTAGCAACTTGAAAAATACTCTCCCTTTGAAGTGGAGAGGCACTAAAATCATATACCTTGGTATATATTTCCCAATTAATTTACTTCACTTAGAATTGGTAAACTATGAGCCCATCTTAGTCCAGATCCAGGAAGACTTAAAGGGGTGGGGACATCTTTTCTAACCTTTTTTTCAGTGGATAGAAACGATTCGACTCAATGTCCTCCCCAGATTATATTTTTTCAGAATGTACCAATCTTTCCATCGAAATATTACTTTAAATCGTGGGATAAAATTATCTCTGATTTTATTTGGCAGGGTAAGAGACCGAGGACAAGGTTCTCCCTGCTTTGCACTTCAGTAGATGAGGGAGGAGTCGACCTCCCAAATTTAAATCTTTATGCAACAGCAGCCTTCCTCAAAATTATACTCTTATGGCTCTCACCTACGACTTTTCGTAGTTGGAAGGACGTTGAATTTGTGATTAACGACTTACATGATATTGAGAAAGTAGTTTTAGCCTCAAGAGGGCACTCTCCTCCTTTGAGAGACTACAGTATTTACTGCACAAATTTTGAGGATCTGGCAGAAGGCCAGACAACATAAAACATTAAAACAAATCTCCTCCTTTTACACCTTAATATCTGCTGATGAGAATTTTCTCCCTGCCAGCTTTGATACTACTTTCCACTCTTGGCGCAGGGTGGGCCTTGGCTGTTTTTACCAGTTCCTAGACACCAAAGGTATTTGCTCCTTTTCAGACCTTCAAAAGGCTTATTCTTTACCTGTTAGACTTCTTTAGATATACGCAGGTGAGAAATTATATTTCAAGACAGAGGGATTTCTTTAGGCCCTTCTCACCCATCGTTTTTCTCCCCATCCCTTTGGGTTTTACTGAGACACCCTGGAGAGTGACCTATGGGGAGAATTAATTGACCATTTGTACAAAATACTCAGGGCAATGTGGGGAGATTCCTCGCTGTCGATCTTAGAGGCCTGGAATAGAGATTTAGAGCTTCAGATTCTGTTTGAAGAGTGGCAGCAGGCTACCTTGAAAGCCATTAAGACAACTTCTTCCAATAACTGGAAGGAGTTTGCTTGGAAATCAAGATACTTTAGGTCTCTGGCGATTATTGACGAAATAACTCCCAGACTCATATGGCACCTGCTGGTGGGGATGTAATTTGTTTGGCTGATTTGGGACACATTTTTTGGTGGTGTCCCAGTTTGACTCCATTCTGGTGTTCATTACAGCTTGAGTGGGGATGATTGTCTGGGAAACAGTATTGAATTGACTCCATAAATAATAATCCTTTCGGTTTGCCCTCCTCGTAGACCAAGATGGGACCGTACTTTACTCCCAGTTTATGTCCTTGCAGCCAGAAAGGTGATAACTCGTAGATGGATGACATATTTGGCTCCTTCTTTGGGAGATTGGAGAAAGATTATGGCTGAGAAGTACAAATCAGAATACTTAATTGCAAAATTGCACAATAAACTGCCTTCCTTTGAATTAAAATGGCGTAGATGGGTAATGCATATGCCCTCCAGAGACCCAGAATTTGCTCCATGAGGGGGTCGGGAGTCCTGGGGAAAATGATTGAGGGGGAGTTCAGCCGCCTGCCTAGCATTGACAAAAATTGGATTTAATTAAATGGATACTGCTACTGCTTTCTTATATAGTATGATTAATGTTAACAATACAATCGCATATAGATTAATATTTATTTGTACAGAAGATCTGATTTAAGTAATAATGTGATGTAATGTATTTACAGCCTGTCACATCTTGTCTCCTAAAATAAAATTAAAAAAAACTTGCTGCTACACCTGTTAATTTTTTCTAGTGTGATTGAAATTCGGGCCCACAGGTATTTTTTCACATCACCAGAGAGTTCTCATGCACCTCCACTAATGTGGTATATTGTATTCTTTGCATGAAGTGTGCAGCTGTATACATTGGATAAAACTGTTAGACGCCTTGTTGACCATTTTTAGCGAACACTACAGGGCAGTCAGGAATGGAGACACTGATGAACCCATTGTATCCCACATTTATCTCTAGGGACCGCAGTGTCAATGATCTTTCTGTTTGTGTCCTTCAGCAGGGCTTCTAGGATTCTGACCATAGAAAAAACATGAAACCAAGCTGGTCATCCCACCTTGGCTCCCAGCAGGCCTCTGGTTTAAATGACTTATTTTCTACTAATATTTCAGCCACCCTTCCCCCAAGTCTGTATCTGTACATATTGTCACTATTGTGGCAAAGGAGCAAAGAAGGCCGTGGCCCTGATGGCACTTGTTGGCTTGCATAGTAATTTAGCGTTCCTCCATTCTTGATATAGGTATCTAATTTTCTTTTGAAGGCTTCCTTACTGTTACTTTTTACAATATCTTCAGGCAGTCTATTCCACATGTTCACCCTTTCGGTGTAGAAGTACTTCCTTAGGTTCCCCCTAAATCTGGAATCTTATCTGGAGTGGGTGTCCTTCTTCTGACATGTATGTTACTAAATTCAGTTCCTAGTTATATTAATTTTTGTCATCGATTTATGTCATAGAAGAGCAATAAGTGGCACCTTTTTTCTACGGTATTACAATGGGAACAGCTTCAGTGTGTTGAGCCTTGCATTATATGATAGGCCCTCACCCCCCTTCTATAATTTTAGTAAACCTGTGCTGTGCACGTTCCACCCTATGTATGTCGGCTTTTTTATAAGAGTTCCACAATGGATTACAATAATCTGAGTGGGGTCTGACATATGACCTATACAAGGGAAGCAGGACTTCCAATTTTCTACGTTTTATATTGCTCTTTGTACAGCTGGACACCCTATTAGCATTTGCAATCACATTGTACAGTGTACAATGTTACAATGTTAAGTTTTTTTAAACTTTTGTTTAATTAGTTTGTAATTAGTATTACAGTATTGTAACCTCATCCAAGATGGACCAAGGTGAAAAGCCAATATTTACATTGTATAAACTGGAGAACAATCTCGCCTTAATCTTTGGATATATGCATCCAGGATAATGTGATGCCACATATGGGGGTATTCTATATATACACAAGTCCAACCTAAAAGAGAAATATTTGGCTGCAGTCAGAGCCCAGGAGCAGTATGACTAAATTAGTTTACTGTAGTCCCAGCAATAAAAGTCCAACATTGCAAGCCCTTATTTAAGGGCTCCTGGTGTCCTACTTTCTGCCTCAAGTATACTATAATTTGTTATGTTAAAGCAGCAACAAACTGGGATGTTACGACCCTTTTAAAACTCAAACCCCAAAGGAGTATCTCTAAACCATGTAGATTTAGTAACTGTTCTGCAGTTCCCCATAAACGATCCCAGAATAAAACACTCTATAAACAAATTGGAGCTGTTGCAACATGCATTTCCTCCTAAAATTATTGGGGCTACAGAGACTACAGAACTTTCAATAACTGTTAGGTTTTTAAACAGTACTTGTGGCTCAGGGTTTCAATCCTCATCTGAGACCTGTATCACTGCCTGAAGCATTGGGAAAACTTTTAATAACTGTTAGGTTTTTAAACAGTACTTATGGCTCAGGGTTTCAGTCCTCATTGGAGAGCTCTGGATCACTGCCTGAAGCATTGGGAGATAGTTGTTTACTTCGCAGATTAGGTGGCAATCATGTGGTCCATTTTCCAGCTTCATTTGGGCCTGAAAAAAATCCAGATCTTCCCCTCGTGGACAGTTCACAGGCAAGCGGGGAACACACTATTGCATGTGCGATAGAGGCCTCTCTTAATCATCTTCCTGACTGAGTGGAACTTCTTACACCTCATTCTCGTTGCATAGCTGACGGGGAACAGATGTATAACTCTATCATCTTGTGTTATAGGGCCTGCTTGCCTAGCCAGCTTCAGAATTTTATTTCTGGCTCCCACACCTTCTGTTACCATCAACAAGGTACGTGGGAGATTGGCGAAATATTGATAGCCCTTGGGGATGATAAGATGGGCTTTTTGCAGGTTGAAAGTAATTTGCTAACCTGTCAGAACAATTTTTTTCCTGCAACCAGTCTTGCAGGTACAGGAGAAGATCCCCCCCCTCTATACCCTCCTGCAGACCTAAAATCCACACGTGTGAGGATCGAGCCTGGTTTTCTAATGTCTCTAGTCTGACTCTTGGGTGCGTGTTTTCTTTTAACTTATTTATGAGATTTTATGTTACAGCACAATACTGCATTATACATAAAAACGAGAGTGAGGTACGCAGACCTCCACAGTAAATGTACAGGTATAGTACAGCTTATCCACAAAAAAGGTTGCAATATCTTGAGTCCATGCACTATGAAGACTGCCAGGCAGTTAACCCAAGAAGTAAAAAATGGTGCGCGTTTTCATTTATCACCATCAAGGTAGTGGCTGCAGCATTATCTGATTGCCTTTTCACATCAGCCATCTCAGTCTGTAAAGTTCCAACAGTAGTTTCTATCACAGTAACTCTAGTGCCAGTTGTATCCAGCTTAGAGTTCATATCTGCCACAGAAGAAATCGGGCATTGCAGTTTTACGCCGATGGTGGACGTGGTTTCCCTCGGAGTCTGGAACGGTTGCGGCCTGCGTTTCCATCCCAGATCTCAGAGGTTGAGAACACCCAGACGTTTTTCCTCCTGTTCCAGCTCCCCTATCTTTACGAGGGTTCCCCATCTTAGGCAGTTGCTGATCCTCTTTCCAATGGTACTAATCTTTTCCTTAAACTTCGACTCCAATTGGTTAACTTAGATGAGAATTTTATATTCTCCTTGTAGCTACAAAGTTTTACTGCTTTCTAGCTCTGGCTCAACAGTGCCGCCCCAGTGTTAAGTTTAATTTTGAATCAGTTTGAATTCCCAGATCTACTTCCCTTGTTTGTAGGGTTTTATTGCTTAATGTAGTTGCTCCTTTTATTCTTTTTCCCTATATGAAGAACAGTACTTTTATCTGCATTAAACATCATTCCCCATCTGTATGCCCAGGCAGTTATGCAATACAGATCTTTTTGAATGGACTGTCTTTATTCCAGTGTTTCACTTGGACCACCCAGTTTTGTATCATTAGCATATTTTACTATTTTGTTATTTAAGTTATTACCTAAAATTTGTGATGAATAACTGAAATAGCACTGGGCCCAAAACTGAGCTCTGCGGAACCCCAACTTGACACACTCCCCTCAGACAGGAATCCATTATTGGATACTTGCTGTGTCCTGTATGTTAGCAAGCTGTCTCTCCATGCTATTATGTTACCATCTACTTGCAGGTTTTGTAATTTATTTATGATGGCTGAATCAGGGGACTTTGTCAGAGGCCCTGCTAATATCAAGCAGGACCACATCCGCTGATTTACCATCATCCAAAATTTTTACTAATATCGTACATCTGTTTTCTTTCTCCACAGATGTCTGTCTATATCTCCTTCTCCCACATTTGTCACCTTTCAGCCTTTTTACTAGGCCCTGCTAATTAGTCCACACATAGGGACTTCTCTAGCTCATTCACTGCTATTATGCCTTGTCACACCCATCATCAGCTTTTTGTTTTCCAGATTGTCTTCATCTTGCCATTATCATTGTGTCTCTCAGAGCCTATATATACTGTAGATATAGGTATAAAATCTTATTTTACTTCTCCTCTACACTAACTTTGCTTTTTCTCTTTTAGATATTTCCTGAAGAAGACCTATGGTCAAAACGTCGATTTTAAACTCTTTTCAGCATGCATTTAATATAACCATTTTATTTTGCAGTTAGGTAGCCAGTTGGCATCAGTTATCAGTTCTTCTGTTAATTATAAAAGTTTAAGTATAACCTGATAGCGTGTTAATAACTAACTTCCATTAAGTTTAAGGGTCAGAGTGATGTGCCAGACTGAAGTGAGCCTTAGAGCTAGTGTCTATTGCTTGTGTTTTGATAAATATTGAACATATTCCTTCATGAGCACTGGCTGCAGGTATGGCCATTGATTGTGCTGATTCTATTATTTTGTGGGTTTAATTTTAAGTGCCAAACCTCACATTAGTTCAATTGGGAACAATAGTCTTGTTGTACTGCATTAATTTTAAGTGGTGACCTGTCTCAATCTTGAAGTGATATAATTTCATGAGTAGCATTAATGGTATGTAATAACTGGGGACTGTTTTTGCATTGGAGAAGCTGGTTGTAATTCGCGAACACGTGCTAGCTTCTTCGCTGCACAGCTTGCGCTCCATCAACTGAGCGTCAAACCTCATAAGTGCTGTGAATCTCTTGCATCATTTGCCAGGTACTGTTAGTCTCTTTTCTCTATTCCTCTGTAAACTCCTCTACAGATTGTTTGACACCTCCTGTCCATACGACAAATCAAAAACTGTTCCTTCGAAGCATTTACTAAAACACCTTCTCTCTCTCTTTACTACACTGACTTCTGAACTGCGCTCATTTCCATATCTCCGTGCCAACAGTATTTTGGAGTGACTCCGATCTTCTGATGATGAAAATAACTTCTATCTGGCCTGTCGGCGCAGCGGTAGGATTTCTGCTCGCGACGCCGAAGACCCAGGTTTGGGAACGGATCCAGGTCTTCGGAGGGCTGGTCGGGGGAGAAGGATTGAGCGTCCGTGGACTGCTCTTCTCCGGGGAGAGGGGGGACCGAGTGTTTGATACAATGGCAACACCCAGCAGAGGCTGGGTGTTTCACTACGCACAGATGCCAAGTAGAATCTTCAGGGTGGGGTGGACACTGGCGTCATTGCATGTCCCCGCCCCTGTTACGGGGGGGGGGACTTCCATCTCCCTGGCAGTCTCCATGAGGACCTACCCCCAGACCTCGATTAGCCTCCGCCTCCGGCTCCCCGACTAGTTACCAGCGTCTTGGTGCTGAAAGGGCCACAGCGTTGAGACCCCCGCCCTCTGGGGGCAAGCCAGGGGTGACTGGGGAGTGTAGGCAAGAGGTGGAGGCAGGGGGGTCCGTGACCAGGTCGGAGATTGACGGTTCCGAGGGGCACACAAAAAAGTAATAAATTAAATAAAAGGAAAAAAAAAATTGAACATTTTTAGACTTTTTTTTTTTTTGTAAGCAATAGTTTTAGGGACATGGATATGTTGTTCATCCACACTGTCTGGCAGGTTCCTTGCTGCTTTAAATCTTGCTGGAAGGTCTTCAAGCTGGCTCCTCCCACCCAACTGGGTGGTAAAACTCTCGACTCCGCCCCATGATGCCAGATCTTCCTTACCGCTTGGAAGCTCAGGTTCCCTTCTTAGCACTCTGCGTTTAGACTGGATCCAAACTATTCGGTTCACCTGAAAATAAATAATTTTAAAGTTTTCTAGACTTCGGTCTGCTTCTTCCTTCGCGGCTGCGATGGACAAATTGACTCCGGGTTTTCGGCGGTGCCCATGCTGGCAGAAGATGTCTAGGACCGATCTGCACTCCACGTGCGTGTACTGCCTTGGGCTTGACCATGATCCACAGGCCTGTGAGTTGTGAAAGTCTTTTTCAGCAAACGTCCTTGAAGACCATGCTGCCCGGCTCCAACTTGGGTGCCCCGAGAAACATTATCCGCCGGTGAAGTCCAAGGAGGCCCATTGGGCGGTTTCTGCGGCAGCTGGCTCGGCTGAGCAACTCGAGCAGATGATCGCCCTTGAGGAGGCGGCGGCCCAGGCCGCATATTCGTCATCCTCGGTCGCGGCATTTATCCCGCTCTCCTTGGGATCCTCCTATACTGCTTCTTTTAAGGAGCTTTGCCAATCCCTCACCGCGAAAGGTGAGGGCCACCGGGACACTCTTCTCAGTCCAAGAAGAAGGACTCAAAGGGTAAGTCCCACCGTCGATGTTCATGGGAGCGGGAGACATCCTTCTCCCCGGACAGTCGATACTCTGCTTCGGTCGAGGTTGCGGCTAAGGCCGCTGGCTTCACAGTGTCCCAATCAGGTCAGCCGACCGAGACACCCGTCGAAGCGGTCAAGATTTTTCTCGACCCATCGGATGGGCTGTTGACTGAAGAAGCCGACAACCCTTCTTCACCGGTTCCCCCGGTGGAAACCGAGGACTTGCCTGTGCCGGAGTCCCCGGTTAAGGCTCCTGAGCTGAGGGAGGAACGGATTCCCCCCGCTCCCTCCCCCAGACCCACCCTCGGAAACACCGACGGTCTCGGACCTTTTCTCGGTCCAGCTGATCCCGCCGACACCGGCAGTCTCGGCACTGAGGAAAGCGGCGGCGCCGCTCGTCCTCGTATTCCTCCTCGGAGGCGGAGAGGCTTCGGCACAAATTGCGTCGACGCTACGAGGACTTAATGTGGCAGCAGCTCCTTCTGACCGGGAACAAGCCGACACTGTCTCCTTCCCCAGCCATTAAATGGCTGTCACCCGAAAGGCCGAAACAACCCCTCGCAATGGTCGAGGTGCCCAAACCGGTGCCAGTTGTTCGGCCAAAACCAGCTGCCCCACCTATTGTGGTGAAACCCCCACCTCCACAACCAAAATCGGGGGCTCCGACCAAGGATTCTCTGTTGGGTCAGGGACTGCCCCACTGGTTGTCAGTCACCCTCACTCCCGACCGTCCTCGGCAGGTGGAGGGTGGCTCAGGCCCTGGGCAGCTTTTTGCAGACTCCTCAGAGACTGACGACGACTCCTCCCTGTTCTCCAGGCGCCTTGACCTAGAGTCCTCCGGGGGACAGTCGATGGACGAGAGCCCATCATCGTTCATGGGTCTGCTTTGGCTCATCTGAGTCCACCGGGATGCAGCTCGAACCTGTATCCAAGCGGGCCAAGTATCCCCTCATGGAGATACTGGACCGAGGGGATTCTCCCACTGAGGCCTTTCCGGTGGCTGAAGCCATTGTTGGCCCAGCCTTGGCGTTATGGCAGCGGCCAGCTTCTTTTCCTGCTCCTTTGGCCAGGAAGTATGTAGTCCCTACGGGTCTCTGTCCGGTTTCTTGGAGCACCCACTCTGCAGGAGAGCTTGGCAGTTGTGGCATCTTCCATGGTGTCTGAACGCTCAGACATGGACAAGCCCCCCCCGACAGAGTCCAGAAAGCTGGACTATGCTGTGTCCTCCCTCAGCCTCGGTCAGGCCAGTTCAGCCATGCTGATGGCACACTTCTCCCACGCCCTTATGGGCACCCTGGATGAGGTGATGCCTCATCTCCCGGCTGATCTGCAGACTACAGTCAAGCAGGTGCGGGATCAGGGAAGGGCAGTGGCGAAACAGCAGCTCCAAACGGCTCTCGATATTGGAGACTCCTGTGCCCGGTCAGTAGTGGTCACAGTGGCCATGCGCGGCAGAGCTTGGCTGCAGATCTCCACCTTCACGGCGGATACCCAGCACAAGTTGGCAGACGTCCCCTTCCTGGGTACTGACTTGTTCGGGCCTGGGGTGGAAGGCCACCTCCAGAGAATTGTGAAGTCCAATGCCACCTTGGACTCTGTCACGTCTGCCCAGAAGGACAAAGGCCGCCGACAGCAGCATAAGTCCTTTTGCCCTTCTACCCATGCAGCACGTCCGGCCCAGCAACACCAGCATCAGGGCCAACATGCTCGCACTTGGCACCCCAAAGCCAAGCCTGCAGCTTCCTCCAGCAGGAAGCCAGGAGGAAAGGGCCCGGGAGGTCCCTTGGCCGGTCCTTCCTCCAGGCCTGCCCAGTGACGGGTTGAGGGGTGTCTCCCCCAGCCGCATCACTTCCCCCTGGGTCCCCGTGGGGGGATGGCTCCGCCACTTTCTTTCCACCTGGTTCGTTATCACCATGGACCGTTGGATGTTGGAGGTGGTAGGAAAGGGTCTGCCTCTGGAGTTCGAGCAGGCACCACCTTCCAAGCTGGCACCCCACGGGGGGGTTACAGGGTCCGCAGCCTCTGTCGGCCCATCGAGATGACATTGCCCTGCTCCTCCAGAAGGAGGTGATCAGGAAGGTGGTGGATCCTCCACCAGACCCAGGGTTTGTGTCCAGATACTTCCTGGTCACAAAACGGATGGGGGGCTGGCGCCCCATTCTAGACCTGCACGACCTGAATGGGTTCCTAAGGTCTCGAACCTTCAGGATGGTCTCTCTGGCTCAGATCATTCCATCCTTGGAACAAGGCGTGTGGTTCTGTTCTCTGGACCTCCAGGACGCGTTCTTTCACATCCCAATCCATCCGTCCCACCAGCGATTCCTCCACTTCAGAGCAGAGGGGTCCCTCTAAGAGTTCCGGGCCATGCCCTTCAGCCTTTCTCTAGCTCCCAGGGTCTTTACCAAATGCATGGCAGTGATGACAGCATTCCTGCGGCTCAGAAGGGTCCGGGTGTACCCCAACCTGGATAACTGGGTGATTGCGGCCTCCTCCAGACCAGAGGTGGAGCGGTCCAGGGATCTGGCCCTCCAGGTTTGCTTTCAAGTTGGCCTTCTCATCGAGGCCAAGTCGGAACTCGTGCCAAAGCAGGTGATACAATTCATCGGGGCAGAGCTCGACTCTCTGCGAGCCAGAGCATGGCTCCCGGCGGACAGGGCCGAGGTTCTTTCTTCCTTTGACCAATCATTTCAGGCTGAGCAATTGCGCCCTGCCTGGGACTGCCTGCGCCTCCTGGGCCTCATGGTGGCCTGCACCAGCGTGGTCCATTGGGCCCGTTGGCATATGCGTCCCCTACAATGGGGACTGGCCAGCCAATGGTCACAGCGCTCCGGTCCTTTGGATCAGCCAGTGACAGTGACCCAGGAGATGTGGAACGCTCTCCAGTGGTGGATCGTTCCAGCTCATCTGCAGGAGGGCATCCCGTTTGTCCGCCCTGAGCCGACGGTCTCTCTATCGATCGACCGCCTCTCTGATGGGTTGGGGTGCCCATCTGGGGGAGCACAGAGCGTATGGCCTCTGGTCCCCTCGGGAGTTCCGATGCCACATCAACCTGCTGGAGCGTCGAGCGGTTCGTCTAGCCCTCAACGCCTTCGCTCGGTTTGTATGGGGTCAAGTGGTCCAGGTCCAGAAGGACAATACCACGACCATGTACTACCTAAACCGCCAGGGCAGGACGCGCTCCATGCCTTGTGCAGGAAAGCTCTCCACACTTGGTCCCTCGTGCGCAGCCTGGAAGCGGATCTCCTTGCCATCCATGTGGCAGGAGCCTCCAACATTCTGGCCGATGCCCTAAGCCAGATAGGAGCTGCGTCCCACGAGTGGTCTCTCCTGCCGGAGGTAGTACAAGATCTGTTCTCCCACTGAGGCATGCCTCAGGTGGACCTGTTTGCCTCCAGGAGAATGCGAAGCTGAGGCTGTTTCATGCCCACCCCCCTCAGCAGGGCTTGCTGCAGGGGGATTCCTTCTCGAGGCTGTGGACCCTGGGTCTCTTCTATGCCTTTCCCCTGTTTCCCTTGATCCACAAGGTGCTTCTCAAGGCGAGGAGGGACAAGGTGTAGGTGATTCTGGTAGCCCCAGACTGGCCCCGTCAGTTCTAGTATCCAGATCTCCTCAGCCTCAGCTCCAGGCTCCCGAGGTGGCTTCCAGCCCGCCCGGACCTGATCTCAGTCAACCAGGGGAAGGTATTCCACCCAGACCTTCAATCCCTGTACCTGACGGCCTGGTTCCTGAGCGGCTAGAGTTCCAGGCCTTGGGTCTTTCCGACGAGGTCCTCAACGTTGTTGAGGCTTCCCATAAGGAGTCTACCAATAAATGCTATGCCTTTAAAAGGAAGAGATTCTCCATTTGGTGTCAGGGCAAGGGGCTGGACCCTTCCTCCTGTTCCTTGGCAAGCATTCTGGACTACTTGTGGTCCCTTTTTCAGCTAGGGCTTCGGTCGACGACCCTTAAGGTGCACCTGGCAGCCATCTCTGCTTACCGGGTGCGGGCCGGGAAGCAGTAGGTGTCGCAGGAGAAGGTGGTCGGGCGCCAAAGGCCTTGATCATCACATATCCTCCAGTGCGAACCTCCACTCGTGGGATCTACTGCTGGTACTGGTTAAGCCCATGGGCAAGCCATTCGAACCGATGCACAGGTGTGATATCTCTCACCTGTCATTGAAGACTGCCTTCTTGGTGGCTATCACGTCAGCCAGAAGGATGGGAGAGCTCCAGGCGCTTTCCATCGAGTCTCCTTATCTGGTCTTCCACAGGGACAAGGTTGTCCTGCGCCCCACCCAAAATTCCTTCCGAAGGTGGTGTCGGAGTTTCACCTTAACCAGGTGTTGACTTTGCCAGTGTTCTACCCCAATCGCACCTCGGAGGCTGAATATAGACTCCATACTTTGGACCCTAGAAGAGCGCTCTCTTATTATAAGGAGCGGACGCCTGAAGTTCGGGGAGAGGTTCGCCAGCTGTTTGTCACCTACGCTGAAGCCGCACCTGGCAGACCTGCAGCCAAGCGGACGATAGGGAGGTGGGTCACCTCCTGCATAGATCTCTGCTACAGGTTGGCGGGCAGTGAGCCTCCCAAAGGGATAAGAGCTCATTATACCCGCCATACCGCTGCTTCCAGGGACGTCCCTATCCAGGAAATCTGCAGGGCTGCTACCTGGAAGTCAGCACACACCTTTATTACCCATTACCACATCGACCTTGAGTCACTCCGGGATGCTGGTTTTGGGACCTCAGTTCTCCAGTCCTTATTCCCCAAGTAGGGTGTGCGCCTTGCCTCCCTCCTCCCGGAGAACTGCTAGGAGTCTGCCAGACAGTGTGGATGAACAACATATCCATGGCCCTAGAAATACGGGTTACTCGCCTGTAACAGGAGTTCTAGGAATGGTATATGTTGTTCATCCCTACCTTCCACCGACCTCCTTGGCCGGCCTTACAACCTGGCTTCCAGCGGGCTAGATCTGGCGTCATGGGGCGGAGCCGAGAGTTTTACCACCCGGGTGGGTGGGAGGAGCCAGCTTGAAGACCTTCCAGCAAGATTTAAAGCGGCAAGGAACCTGCCAGACAGAGTGGATGAACAACATATACCATTCCTAGAACTCCTGTTTACAGTTGAGTAACCTGTATTTCCTAGCTCTAGATCACATTCCCAAGCAGATTCAGAGTACTCTAATCTGACTGCTGTTCTCTGTCTGTCCCCGTTTTCCGTCAGTTCACTGTCAATCCATAAGATGCTTGATTTTTTTACCCCAAATGAAAATGAAATACATTTTTTGCACACAACCCATTTCAAAGTATGTCATTGTTGTACTGCACTCTTTGTAGTGTCTACTTATAAAATAAAACAAAAAAATACAATAGATAGTTTTATTTTGACTACATTTACCACCAGTGCAGTGGCTGGCAAAAAAACAGTCCCCAGCAATTACATAAAACACCACATGAGGAGGAGTGTAAACTCAAATTTTATGCACACCCTTGGTGTGGGATGCTTTCATAAACCCAGAGGGCGAGCCAGAGGGTTTTATGTAGCATCCCACACCTCAGGTGTGTGTAAAATTCTCGTTCTGCACTTCTCCACATGTATTATTCTGTATATAACAACTGGTCAGCAATTTTTTCCATAGCCTGACCAAGATATAATTTGCCGACGAGCACTCGCAGTCTCACTCAAGAACAGCCACTACCTGATTGGCTGTTCATCTCCTCTTGGGTGGGCTAATTAGTTTAAGAAACATGTCTGCTCCTTGTCCAGCATAGCGAGGAGCTGCCAAACCGAGAGTCCTCATGTTTTTTTTTGAATACTTATTTTTGTGTTTTAAGTACTTCAGTGCTCAACACTTGAAAACATCTTTCAAACAACTTGAAGTCTTGCTGTATTCTGACAAATGCAGTTAGCCCCAGCCTTTAAACTGCCCCGGAGAACAAAGGGTTAACCTTTCTATGCAGAGCATAGAATACTGAGCTCGAGCTCAGTTGATGTCTGTCTGTTTCCCTTTGAAAGCTAACCGTGAGATTCTTTACTCTGCCTCACTGAACAGTCGCTCCGGAGATTTCTCCTGCAGCTCGGTTCGAAAGTCCGTTGAAGTCTTTTTTTTTTTTTTGTCTTTCTAACTGAAAAAGTTTCCCGCATAGTCGGTTCAGTCTCTGTGGTACCGTGAGTACTAGATAGGTTTTGTACTGTGTTTTTCTGTGTGGAACTTGTAAAAAGTGTGGATTGGTTCTGCTGAACAGATCATTTGCTTAATTGTTTAACTTTAGTGTGTGGTTACCAGTCCTTATCAGTTCTTAAAAAAAAAAAAAAAGAAAGCGTTTTGAAACTCTTCCCCCCCCGACCCGTGACACGGGTAGGAACCGATAAGGGAGTCTTGCCTGGCGGTTGCCAAAAAAAAGGTAAGTTTGATTAGGTTGGCCATGTCTGAGAAACCCAAGAAAAAACTCGGGCCCACTGGGTTTCAACACTGCAGTGAGTGTGGGGAGGTCTTTGCTAAAGCCGATCCCCACACCACCTGTGTTTGTCTGGGGTTTGAACACCTCGATTCAGACTGCCAAATTAGCTAAAATTTTCCCAAATCTACCCTTGAAAAGAGATTAGGTAGACTGAGGGAAAAGGAGGCCGAGAAGTCCGCTGACCCAGATGGCCAGCCCGGTTCGGTTCTGACCGAACCAGGAGTGCCCTCTGACCAGAGCAATACTACTTCGGGCAAAAGGAGAGCCGATCCCGAGGGGGTCAGTTCTGACTAAAAGAAAGCGCAAAGAGAAAACGTCTGGTTCTGATCCGGAAGTCCATGTTCCGACCGCCAAAGAAATAGCCAGAGCAATTCGGATTGTAGAATCGCTTTGCCCGGTTCTGACCGATCCGGCACCTTTTGGCAGGGGCTCTGTTCGGTCGGTTCCCCCGGTTCATGATTATACTTTGGAAGAATTTTATGAACCGGAGTTCGAGGAGGAAGGAGAGTTTGAAGATGATTTATGGTGATGGTGAAAGTCTAGATGTGCCTGTGGAACCGGACATCTCCCCAGACAGACCTTCAGGTGTATCCCCTCCTAGGCTTTGAGTCCCCTTCCCACTTTGTTCTACAGAAAGGTGGCTGAGACCCTCCAGCTTCCTATGGAAGAGGCAATGGAGGATCAGGAGCCCGATTTTGTAGAAATGATGGACATCCCAGAGTCCAGGAGACACTCTATTCCCCTCCACAAATGTTTTGGGAAACTGACACAAAAAATTCTGAAGTCTCCCAATTCTATACTTCCTGTGGACAGAAGAATGAACAAGAGGTATACACTCTCAGGCTCAGAAACAGAGTTTTTACATCAGCAATAAAGCCATGTTGGGGTTGTGCAGGCTGCTGCCTGTGATAAGGCAAGCATTCCCTTGACTTCACACACCCCAGACAAAGACTCTAGGAAGGTTGATGCCATGGCAAAAAAGCTGTTCATGGCATCTTCCTTGGGACTCTGACAGGCAAATTATATGGCCTATACAGCTAGGTACCTGAAGTCCAGATGGGTCACTGTACTGCACTGGCTAAACAGACCTCCCCCCAGCTAGCCAAGGAGCTGGAGGCAGTGGCTGCAGATGGGATTGAGGCATCTAAAGTTCAGTTTCATGCTACTGTGGGCTCTAATGACGTCTCAAGAGTCATGGCTACATCTGTGGCTCTTCGGAGAACGGCTTGGCTCAGATGTACTAGCCTCTCACAGGATACCCAGGCTAAGGCCATGGATTTTCCTGTAGTGGGTAATTCTCTGTTTGGGGAGCAGACAGAGAATTACATGAAGAAAATGGAGTACAGGACCACCTACAGGAGTGCTCAGGCCAAGGAGAGGCAGGCAACTCCTCAAAGGCAGCAGTCTAGGGGCAGGCCTTTTCACCAAGCACAGGCCTCCTCTTCCTTTTCACAGAGGGGGTTCTTCAGAGGGAGAGGCAGAAGGGGGATGAGCAGGGCTGCATCCACTCTTCGGCCTAAGGCCCCTGCCAAGCAGACACTCTGATGGGCCTGCCCGGGTCAACTCTCCTATTCCAGTAGGGGCAGGCTGGCTTACTTTGTCAAGGACTGGATGTCCATTACATCAGACAAGTGGGTCCTGGAAGTAGTAAGCCAGGGACTGGTTCTCAGCTTCAGAAAATTTCCAAAGATAAGAGCCAGATCTCTTCCACCTGCAAATCTCTCGGAAACCCTTGCCCTAGAGGCAGAAGTTTAATCTCTTCTGGCCTAAGAGCTATAAAGAGAGTACCTACCCTGCACTGGAGCAAAGGGCTGTACTCCAGGTACTTCCTGACCCCAAAAAGACAGGGGAGTTACGACCCATCCTAGACCTAAGATACTTAAACAAACATCTTTTATAACCAAAGTTCAAGATGGTAACTCTGGGAATAATCCTTCCCTCTCTAAGGCCAGGGGACTGGTTAGCCTCCCTGGACCTCAAAAGATACCTACTTTCACATTCCCATCAGGTGCTCCCACAGAAAGTACCTCAGGTTCGAGTTGCCCTCAGGCCACTATCAGTTCAGAGCAATGCCCTTTGGCCTAACCTCAACCCCAAGGGTTTTCACAAAGTGCCTGGCAGCAGTAGTTGCCTTTCTAAGAAGGCAAAAGATTTCCATTTTTCCATATCTGGATGATTGGCTAATAGTGAGTCAGTCTCCAGACCAAGTAGAGTCTCACCTGCAAGTGACCCAGCAAGTGCTCACTTCTCTAGGATTTCTTCTCAACCTTCTCAAGTCAGTTCTCGAGCCAGTCCAGCTTCTTACCTTTATAGAGGCAGAACTGGACACACTCTGAGCAAGAGCCTTTCTTCCCCTGGAAAGGGCAAGGGTTCTTATGGAACTATCCTCTTCCTTCAGCCTTCGGGTATCTCGACCAGCAAGGCATTTCCTCCAGCTCTTGGGCCACATGGCAGCTTCAGCAGCAGTGGTCCAAGGGGCAAGATTCCAGATGAGGGATATTCAGTTCCATCTGAGAGCTTGTTGCTCTCAGAGGAAGGATTCCCTTACCAAACTGATCCCAGTGACTCTGACCTTGATCCAAGCCCTCCAATGGCGGCAGGATCAGGACAATTTAAGACAAGGGGTTCCTTTTGCCACTCAGCCTTGTTCAGTGGTCCTTACCACGGACGCTTTTCTTCGGGGCTGGGGAGCCCATCTAGGGGCCCTCACTGTCCAGGGACTGTGGTCCCCCCCAAGAATCCTTTCTCCAGATCAATATCCTAGAACTCATTGCAGTTTTTCTGGCCCTGAAAGCTTTCTCTTAGTCAGTGCAGAACAAGATGGTTCAGGTCAGAACGGACACCACCACCACCATGTGGTACATCAACAAGCAGGGAGGCACTCGGTCCACGGAAGCCATGAAATTGTGGTCCCTGGCTTATTCCCTGCAAACCTCTCTGGTAGCAGTCCACCTTCCAGGGAAGGACAGTGTGCTAGCAGATGCACTGAGCAGGATTTCTCAGGGCCATCACGAATGGTCCCTGGACCCTCCGGTGTTGAAAGTGATTTTGTTCAAGGTGTGGCACTCCAGAAGTGGATCTCTTTGCAGCCCCAATCACCAACTTCCTCTTTTGTTGCAGACCCCCAGTCTTGGGCTCAGTCCCCTTGGATGCCCTGATTCTGAATTGGGAAGGGAAATTTCTGTATGCCTTCCCTCCCTTCCCACTCCTGTTCAAAAGTTTTAGTCAAGATAAGGTCTCAACCTTGCAAAGTGATTCTGATTGCTCCAGATTGGGCCAGACAGCCTTGGTACCCCCTGTTGTTGTCCCTAGCGGTCCATCTTCTTCCCCGTCTCTTCCCAGGAATTACAACCTGTTAACATTCTCTCAGGGGAGGATTTGGTACCCCAATCTTCAGTCTCTCAATCTCAAGGCATGGCTTTTGAAGAGTTAGTTTGCAGATCTGCATCTTTCTCAAGGGGTTCTGGATATTCTCAAAGCTTCTCTAAAACCCTCCACCAGAAAGACTTGTAACTCCAAATGGAAGAGATTCAGCATTTGGTGTCCTAAGGAGCATATTTCCCCAGATACTGCTGAATTGCCTACGGTTCTGGATTATATGGTCCATCTTAATGGCCTAGGCCTCAGACCAGTTTCTCTCAAGGTACACTTGTCAGCTGTTTCTGCGTTTGTCTGTGGGGAAGTCTTCCTCACTATCTTCTCATCCTGTGTTCTGTAAATTTTTTAAAGGATTGCTTCACACCAATCCTCCTTTTAGAGACCCTGCTCCTGCCTGGGATTTGAATGTTTGCATTGCTCAACTTGTGCAACCTCCTTTTGTGCCTGTATCCTCAGCAGAGCTTAGGTACTTGACTTGGAAAACTGTGTTCTTGGTAGCCATTACCTCTGCCAGGCGTATCGGTGAACTGCAAGCCCTATCAGTGGAACCTGATTTTATCTCCTTTCACAGGGATAAAGTGGTCCTTACAACCAATAGAAGGTTCTTGCCAAAAATGGTTTCAGACTTCCATTTAAGTTGGTCTCATGTTCTGTTTTCTTCACTGATCTTTCTTCCTCAGGAGAGAGGAGGCTACACAGTTTAGATGTTAAAAGAGCCGTTAGTTACTACATAGAGCGTACCAAGAGTTTGACTCCTTCCAGTTGTTCCTCACTTATGAAGTGGGAAAGGGCAAACCTGCCACCAAGAGATCTATTGCCAGGTAGATTGTGTCTTGTATACAGTTCTGCTGTGAAGAACTGGGAAAAATTCCACCCTCAAGCCTGAGGGCTCATTCCACAAGAGGTACAGCTGCTTCTCTGGCTGCTGCCAGGGATATTCCTCTCTTAGAAATTTGTCAAGCAGCCACCTGGAAAACCGTCCATACCTTTACCACACATTACTCTCTGGATATACAGGCTAGAAGTGATGCTCGGTTTGGCACAGCAGTACTTCAGAGCCTATTCCCAAAGTAGGTTCTGTCCCTCCTCCATGGAGGTACTGCTTGGTAGTTTGCAGTTGTCAGAATACAGCAAGACTTCAAGTTGTTTGAAGAAAAAATTACTCACCTTAATAATTATGTTTTTTCTATTGGAGTCTTGCTGTATTCTGATCTCTCTCCCTGCTTCCCCTCTCAGAACCTGGTTTTGGGAAGTGGGTGGGCAGGTGCAATGTTGCACCTCAGGGGTGCTCTTTATACACCCTGTCCTTTTTTGTGGCCGTTTATTTTATTATATTCCTGTTTGGTTTGGGTTTTGAGTTTTGGGTTCCCTGACTTGAGTCTTCTTTTGGTAATCCAAAACTCTTTGTTGCCAGTTGGCTTTAAAAATTTTTTTTACAGTTTCCACATATAATACTATTAGTGTTGCTCGTAAGAATCTGACTGTTGGCTTTCAAAGGGAAACGGAGACATCAACCGAGCTCGATATTCTATGCTCTGCATAGAAAAGTTAACCCGTTGTTCTCCAGGGCAGTTTAAAGGCTGGGGCTAACTGCAGTTGTCAGAATACAGCAAGACTTCAATAGAAGAAACATAATTACTAAGGTGAGTACTTTTTTTCATCTGGTTCATCCTGCCAATCCGAAGCCTCAGCGGACAAGAATTGGCACCGGAAACTGCTCTGAGATGTTTCAGAGGTAAGCGCCATTGCAACCTACATGTGCAAAGTAAAATCCAAATGAAATAAAAAAAAAAAGCAAAAGAATAAAACAGCTGTGTGAAGGAAAAAAAAAACGCACACAAAGAAAGACTCTTTGTGATAGACTGTGTCTGTCTGCGTGAGTGAGACACAGCAACACAAAATTCAGTACGGCAAAAATTGCTGACCAGCAATTATGCATATAAAAGATGGGTTGTGTCTTCAACTCAAATTTTAATGGTTGCCCTCGGTGTGGGATGCTTTAATAAACCATTCATATAGCATTGCACACCTTTGGTGACCATTAAATTCTTGTTAAGCACCTAATACTTCCCCATCCATTATTGTATATGCATTTGCTATTAAATGCAATAAAATAAAATTAAAGAAAATTACAAGTTTTTTTTGTTGTATTCCTTGTGTTAAAACTGACGTTCCCTGCAGTATGAGTCTTCGTTTTAGCAGTCTATAACCATTCTACTTCTCTCTGTAATTCAGGTGAACCTTGTTTCTTTTTATCTTTGTCATTCACAGCAATACGTCCATAAACAATTTTATCCTATCGTCTCCCCTAATACTTCCAGTAATGCCCCTCCAAGAGTGTTGTAACCCCTATTATATCCAGTACTTCTCCTACAGTGTTAGCTCTTAAGTAGTAGCAGTACTGTACAAAGAGTTCTGTGACCCCCCCCCTGTAACCCTCCACTCCCAGTCTGTTTGTACTGCACTGAGCTTGTATGCTTATTGCTAAGGCCCCTGGAATTCCAGCCTATGGTTCCGGAATTTGTTGCTGTAGAATTTGCATCATGCTGCAGAATATATATAGTACCGCAGAATTCATTGTTTTTGGTGAATTTTCATATAAATACTGGTATACTGTTTTTCCATAGTGTCAGGCTTTCTTTCCCACCTCGTTTATCCTGAAGCCCCTTGTCTATGCTCAGCATATGTCATCGATGACATCACGTCATATTTAGCCAATGACAGGACTGCATTCTGCCAGAGAAATGAATAACTCATGCTGCAGAAATCAGAAAATTTTGCCGCAGAACACCAGGGGCCCTGGCTATTGCTTTGTGTTTTTAGATGCATGTCTTGACTGTTTTTCAGCATGGGTAGCTATAAGGGTGTGCTCCATGCTCAGAGCAAGTTTCTTTAGATTAGGAGCACATTTTTCAGATCAAAATGTAGTGCCATTGTGCTCCTGTGGAGTACTAGGGGAGCATGGTCCATTTTGCATTATTGTACATGGCTGTGGGACTCTAGTACATGCCCCAGAATAACTTATGCTCATTTTCGTTTCATTAGATCCATTCAAACAAAATATACCCAATCACCCCATCATTTTTTTATATGTTTTTGCTGATGTGAGTAGTGTTCATATTGTGTGTACAGTGCAGAATTTTAGGGAGCTGGGATGGAGTCTGACAGGTAGCATGCTCTGTAGCTGTTACGTAGGTGCTGCTTTACTAGGATAGGGGAAGAGAAAGGGAGCTCCACATTACAGCCTTCAACTTGTGGTTAAAAAATGGTGCGGAGAGGAGGGGTATTGCTATATTAGGGACTGGAGACCCACCTGGAAAGATTTTAGCCTGTGCAGAGGTGATGGCCTGCATCCATCCAGGAGAGGATCCACAGTTCTCGGGGGACAGTTTAAATGCTGCTTTAATGAACGTTTAAACTAGCCGGCTGGGGGGAGGGGAGGCAGAAACTGCCCTCCCCCAACAGCAGGCTGAGGTTGAATGTGGGGAAATCCCGGGTGGGCGAAAGTCACATCACAGTGCAAGTTAATCAAGGTAGGAGTGGGTTATCAAAGGAGGAAGGGGAAGCAAAGTAGTCAGAAGAGGTAGGATGGGAGAACATAAGGAAAAAGGGGGAAGCGATAAAAATAGAACAAAATCTGTAAGGCCATATGTGCTAATGCTAGAAGTCTAGGAAATAAGATCCCAGGCCTAGATGCCATCATGGCAGAGGCCGACCTGGATATTGTGGCCATTATTGAGGCAAGGTGCACTGACAGCCATGACTGGGACAAGGTCATATCAGGCTACATTATGTTCAGAAGGGACAGGGAGGGAGGAAGGAAAGAGTCGCGGGGAGGTGCTTTGTGATCATCAGAAATTCAACCAGGCCACCAGAAGATGTCGTTTAAAAGCACTGGAGAGCCATCTTTTAAAGCAGAAGTTGATCGTGATGGACAAGGAGCTACAGGCCAGGAGCTCCTCTGCCTCACTGGCACAGTCCTCTGGGGCCTCCTCTTCTTCCCACAAGAAGCCAGGGAAGCACAAAGCACCAGGACAAAGACCAGGAGCAGTCAGTTTCCCATTTGCGGTCACCTTTGATTGCATCTGGGTCATCCTCCTGTTGGGGCATCTACCTCCTCAGTCTGCCATCCCTCTGTTCCTCCATGCTCCCTGTGGCTCTGCCACTTATTTCCACCCTTATTTCTATATCGAGGCTGCTCTTCGTGTCCTTCCCCGGCCCCTGAAGTCAATGCTCAAATCCTCAACAGGCTCTCAGCCAGGTGGCTTGGCCAGTGTTGGTGCCTCATGTGGTGTTTCTACCATATCACCCTCTCCCCCCGTCATGGTGTTGCCTTCGTTGGCTCTCACTACTGGACCAACATTCCCTATTAAGCAAGGCCTGCAGCAGGCACTCTGATGTCTCCACCATACCCGAGTCTCTTCAGCCTCTGCCACAGGGGTCTCCATCCTCTCAGGCGCTAGCTTCTCCATCTGGACCAGCATCAGGGGGGGGGGGGGCTTGGTTTTCAGAATCTTTCAGGCTGCCGCCGGTGCTACTGCAGCCCCAACCTGTGGGCCCGACTGTCTCCCCTGCTGCTGCCTTCAGCGCAGCTGACACAGGATCCTCATCCAGTGCTGGGTACCCTTCACCGACTTCTCAGCCGTTGTTACTCTTTGCCTTTCCTGCCGGTGTATAATATTGCACTCCAGGTGGATTACAATGCCCTTTTTTGGGCGTGGTGGTCCTTTGTGCAGTGCCAGACCTCCACCCCTCAGGGATCGCCACCGGCTTCTCCCCACCACCCTCCCCTGGGACCCTCAGCCCCAGGATCCAGACATGGCTGGTCCTAGTAATCCCTGCGTGTTGGGGTCTTCAGCGTCTCAACCTGACGTTGGTTCAGGTTCTAAGCAGGACGAATGTTGGCAGCCTGTGTCGGTCCCAGACTCGACTACAGAGGATGACTCTGATTCTTCAGGGTCTTCCTCCTCTCCTAGTGGCTCTATTGAAGGGGAGGGCCAGCCTAAAGAGGTGCCCAAGTCTCTCCCCGACTATCCATCCTTTATGGATATTATGCACCACATTCAGTCCATTATGGGCTGGGAGACGTCGGAGCAGGACAGAGAGAGATGCCCTGTGGCACAGTTCCTCCAGCAGCGTGATGCCCTTCCAATGGTGGTGCTCCCTTGATAGAATCCTATGAGGATGTCATCAGGGCGGACTGGAACCACCCTTCCGTGCCCAATAAGGCAGGCTGCCTTTACCATGCCCCGGTGGGCAAGCCGTTACTGGGGACTCGCCCTAAGGCAGATTCTGTGGTTATCCGTGCGGCACAGGATTGTACTAAGAAGCCCAAACATCTGAGTTTAAGCAGTTATACTACTTTGGCAAACAGGTTTTTACTTCCACAACCCTGGCTATTAGGGCCATATATTATCTGGCCCACATGGTCCAATATCAAAATGTGCTTTGGGACCAAGCCAGAGACTGGTGTAAATCCTGCCTGAGGACCCCACCAAGCTACAGCTTACCCAGCTCATGAAGTCCGGCTCAGGTGTTGGTAGCCATGTCCTTCACGCCACTTATGTGGGTGCCTCAGGGTGTCTGACAGCTGTTGCGGTTTGTCTCCGGTGCCATTCTTGGCTCCAGGTTTCCGGCTTTGCCTTGGATGTGCAAGCAAGCATCTTGGATGCCCCCTTCGGGGGGGTTTTCCTTTTTTGGAGGAGATGTCCAGGACATCATCTCTACCCTGCAGGAGTCTGGGCGATCCTCAGGGTGGTCCACTTGCTCTGTTGCACCCAACCTAGAGCGAGCCAGCATCAGCCGTTTCGCAGGTCCTCCCGCAAGCGGTCTCCAGGCCCCCCGCGCCCGTGCCTGCCTCCTGACTCCTTGGCCAATCCCCCCCACCCCCAACTGAGAATCTGAAGGAGGCATTCGGGGGTCAGTTCTCTCTCCACCTGGAGGAGTGGCAGGGAGTCACCAGACAGTTGGGTACTCCAGATCATATAACACCGTCACACTCTGGAGTTCAAGTGGCCTCCAGAAAACCCTCCAGTTCTCTCCACATAACCCCCGCACACCGGTTTCTCTGGTTTGAGGAAATTCAGGCTGCTCTTCAAAAAGAGCCATAGAACCTGTCCCTCCGGCTCAGTGTGGAAAGGGTTTTATTTCCACTTCTTCCTCATCCCCAGAAAGACCAGGGATCTTCGGCCCATCCTGGACTTAAGTAATCAGAACCCATACATCACGTGCAAGTGCTTCAGGATGGTCACCCTTCTGGGACTGTTGCCCCTTTTACACCAGGGTGACTGTCTCTGTTCACTGGACATGCAGGATGCCTACCTGCGCATCCAGGTCTTTCCTGCCCATCATTTTCTCCGCTTGCACTGTCAGGGAGCCCAGTATCAGTTTTGTGCCCTCCCTTTTGTCCTTTCTTTGTCGCGCCCCCCTCCCCGGTATTTACTAAATGCCTGACAATGGTGGCTGCCACATTGAGGAGGCAGGGCTTCTATATGTTCCCCTACCTGGACAACTGGCTGCTTGCAGCCCTCTCCAGGGAATGCTCAGTTCAAACCCTGAAATCTACATTGTCTTTTCCAGGCCTCAGGGGTCACTATAAGTATGCCGAAGTCCTGCCTCTCTTCTTGCCAGCACCTTCAGTGTATAGGGGCAGTCCTGGATACCAGTTGGGGCAAGACCTTTCCACCTGAGGACAGGGCGGGGTGACTGATGGTGCAGGCCCATGTGGTTTCCTCCAGTTGGCAGGTCCCAGTCGGGGTCTTCTATGTGTTCTGGGTCACATGGCGGTGGCAGTTGCCACAGTTCCCTTGGCATGTCTGCGTATGCGGGTTCCTCAGTGGACCTTGAGGGTCCAGTGGGACCAGCTCACCTACGACCTGGACCAGTTGGTCCTGGTCTCAGTCCTGGTCCAGAAGACTCTGTCATGGTGACTGGACCCAGCCAGCCTCCTCGGGAGTCTCCTTTCAGCTCCCAACCCCCCAAACATGTTCTCTCAACAGACTCATCCAGCCTGGATGAGGGTGCCCATCTGGCAAAGGGTTAGCAGGTCTTCACATTAATGTCCTGGAAATGTGGGCGGTTCTTTATGCCCTGTAGGCCTTTTAGACTCTTCTTCTTCCCAGTCTACTGCTGGTGCAGACGTGTGTGGTATTTCACAGCAACAAGCAGGTGGGGATCTGTTCTTAACCCCTGTGTCCGGAGGCAGTGAGAGTCTGGTTCTGTGCCCTCGAGCACTGTCTAGAGCTCTTGGCCGTACACGTTCCAGGCTTTTAAAATGTCTTGGCCAACAGTTTCATCCGCGCCATGTGATGGGCTAATGAGTGGGAACATGTAACGTCCATGGTAAGAAGGTCTCTTCTTAGCAGGTGGGGATGTCCAGAATTGACCTTTGCATCCCCACCAATGCAAAACTGCTGCTTTTTGTCGCTCGATCCCTAGCCTGGAGGTTTCTGGTGAGACATTGTCCCTCTCTTGGAAGGGGAAGTTTCTGTATGCCTTTCCACCCTTCCAGCTCCTGCAGAGGGTTCTGCTGAAGCTCCAGTTGGAAGGAGCAGAGATGATTCTCATAGCTCCCTTCTGGTCTTGCCAGACCTAGTTTCTCTTGCTTACAACAGCTAGCACTGGAACTTCCAGTGCCCTTGCTCCTGTATGCCGGCTTGCTCTCCCAGGACCAGGGCAACTCTGGTCCATCTGGACCTCAAGCCCCTGCATCTCCATGTGTGGCTCCTGTGGAACTAGCTATTGCTCACTTTGGGGTCTCCTCTAGGGTTGCTGACATCCTGGTGGTGGCCAGGAAACCCTCCACCAGGGCCGCTTATGCTGTGAAATGGAAGTGCTTCTCCATTTGGGCCACTGTGGGCCATTTAGATTCATTCACCTGCTCGGTGAATCAGGTGTTGGAGTACCTCCTTTCCCTTTCTGATTCAGGCCTGGGGTACTCTCCCTTAAGGTGCACATTCCTGCCATCTCTGTGTACCATTCACCTTTTAAGGACAAAGCTGTCACCCAGCTTGAGGTGTCCTGCACATTCCTACAGAGTATTTTATATTTGAAACTTCCCATTCAGGACCCGGTCCTTCCATGGGACCGCAACTTAATTTTGGAGAAACTTGCTTTGCCTCCCTTTGAACTGGCCTCGAGCTGCACTTTCTGTCATGGAAATAGCTCTTTTTAGCTGCTGTTACTTCTGTTCGAAGGATTTCTGAGCTACAGGCTCTTGTATGTAATAAGCAGTATTTGGTTTTTCACAAAGACAGGGTGCCTTTGCTAATTTATCCGAAGTTTTTAGCGAAGGTGGTGTCAGAGTTCACTTTAAATCAATCTATTCACCTGCCAGTTTATTTTCCTGAATATTCTAATGGGGGGACCTTGCTCCATACTTTGGATGTTCATAGAATGTTGTGGTAATGCACAAACCACACCAAGTCTCTAAGGAAATCTGATCAGTTGGTTTGTTTCATTTACCCCTAAGAGAGAGAGGACGCTCTTGTTTCCAAACAGTGTTTGTGTAAATGGTTAGCAAATTGCATTGTTTATTGCTATCTCAAGTACAACCGACCCCTTCTGGGGGTCAGTGGTCAAGGGTCATTCCACCAGGGCTATGGCTGCCTCCACGGCTTGCTTCAGAAATGTCAGCTGTGGACATCTATACAGCTGCTACCTGGATTTCTGTCCACACCATCACCAAGCTTTATAGTCTGGACATTGCCTCTAGGCGGAGGGCCAGTTTTGGTCTGGCAGTCTTTTAGGGCCTTCTGTTATGAGCTATTGGCTGCTGACTTGTCGTCCTCCCAGTGGTATCACCGTGGTCATACTTAGTAGTGCTTGGGACTCAGTCTAGTCAGTGTGGCCTGCTGCAAGAGCCTTTCTTGAAGTAAGATGGTAGTTACATAAGAACTTAACATAACAGTAGATCTTCAAGAGAAGCTCTTGTAGTAGGCCCTGCTTTTTCCTCCCTCCTTCACCCTGCTGCTTTTTGTCTTTCACACTGCTTTTGCCTTTCTTTTGGCTCTCAGGAAACTTCCTTGGTTCTCCTTCAGCTTCCCATACAGGGTCTCTGGTGGCAGAACTGAGGTAGGTGTGGGGACCACCCACCTATATAGGCTAGTCTTGCGTCAGCTGATTGATGTCGGCGGTGGGCGGTCCCCTATGGTAGAGCTAGCTTGAAGTTTTCCATGTGGTCCAGGCAGTTTAGTCCCATCAGTGTGGCCTAATGCAAGAGCTTCTCTTAAAGATCTACTGCTACAGTAAGTTCTTGCGTAACTGTACTTTCTGGTTGTAGGGGGACTGATTTTCTCATTGTGTGCTGTGGTTTAGGACCAGGATGACTGTGCATTATATAGAGAATAAAGTATGGGTCGGGGTGTGTAACGAGATTTTACACACACTCGAGTTGTGGGATGATACGGGGTTTGTGAAAAGCATCCCAGAATGAGGGTGTCTGTAAAAGAGTGATACACATCCGACCTATATTTTATATTATATAATTGCTGGGTTTCCCTTTTTCACCTCAGCAATTATATAAAATAAAAAGCTTCCGGTGCATCCGCCGTGTGGCTTCTCATTTGCCGATTTGAATCGGTGTATTTTGAAACATTTTGTTTTTGTCCTGGTTTGTGAGGTTTTCACTGAGTAGGGGGGAAAAAAGAACTTACTGCAGAGTTCTTCTGGTGGTGGCAGTGCTGTTTCGGGAGAGATGGAAGCTGTCCGGTCTTGAGTGGTGGTGCCGCTGCGTGAGGATGCACACAGCAAGGGAAACCGTGCGTGTGTTTGCTGTTATAAACACTCCTTTATAACGGCAAATTATGCCACGGTTTCCCTATGGGGAAAAGGGGAAGCTGGTTATTATTCTCTATTAATACATGGTCAGTCTATTTTAATTCATCACTTCCCCAAACTCTGGAATACTCTTCCCCCCTCAAATCCGTCACTCCTCATCTTCATACTCTCTCCACTGCACTCACAAACTTCCTTGCCTCAAACTGTACCTGTTATCCATAATCCTAATTGCCTCCCAATTTTTCTCCCTAATTCATTGATCGAATCGGTTCTAGTGTTTACCCGTTACAAGAGCATCCTCTCCCTGGGGTTCCTCTCCACCATCAGGGACAGTAATACATTACAGTCATTAGCACTTGAGTAGTTATAACTTGCACTTAAATTTCTTTAATTTGTTCATCTTGCCTACCCACTTCTGATTGTATACTGATTCATGTACTCTTGACTGCATAATTGAAATTGTGTACTTGAACTGCTGCTCCTACTGTTGTTGTCTATACAAATATATGTTGACGTACTGTTGCTGTCAATTTCAAATATCTGTTGATGTAATCTCCCTATAATCGCCTTCCCACAGGTCGCACTGGGAGACGAGCAACTTTCCTGGTAAAAACATTTCAATAAAAACATGTAATGGTCACCTGACTGATTTTAACTAATTATAAAATAGATTTAAAAATCAAAGAACTTCAAAGAAATAAAAGTGTTGATACTACTTTAATTACCGATAAACAGGTGTACAAATTCCATGAAATATGGCAAGACAAGCTCAGACTTATGTTTACAGTAGGTGGAGTGGGGTACCTTGTGCTGACCAACAGAGCTACAGCTCTGTTGTACATTTACATGGAGCCAGGAGTGCCTCTTGTGCCTAACAGTGTGGGTCTGGCATGCTATTCACTAGCAAGCAGTGACACTCGTACAAGTGTAAGAGACCCTCTGGGCGCCGTATAAATGTATTACATGTCACTGGTTGGTGATTAGTCATCACAAAAGTAGTTCAACTGTTTAAAACTATAACAGAAACTGATTTCCCCCTTTTGAAAAGTGGGACATTCATGCGTGAGTCCTTCTTATGGTAATAAGATGTCCTTACATGCAGGAAAATCCTCAGCTTTGGTTAGTCAAATCAGTGCTGATGATTCTAAAACTGCAACCAAATAAACATATATTTAACACTAAAGTTAATGAATAAACAGTATTTTAAGTAAGGTATAAGCCATGACAGGATGTGCATTAAAGGATGATATTAACTGTTTACTGCTCGTTACCCACCATTGTCAGAAGCCTAAAAACTCTGCAGTTCACACACATGAATTATGGAGTTCCATAAACCACGGGTCTCGCAAATAACTGCAGCGTCCCTTAGCTTCTCTGTGAGAAACTATCCTTGTGCTGGCAGTCTGCTCATGCTGCTGACAGATAACTTCCAGCGCGAAGGACCGAGTGAGACAGCCCCCCCACCCAGAGAAGTCTGTACTCCTCTCCCTCCTTGACGCGCACACACACACACAAAAAAAAAAATTTTGTTTATACCTGTATTTTTTTTCCTTCTGTTCCTGACTCGCTCAGACTCCCAACATCAGTAATGCCCAACATGCATTGTCGATACACCCAGAAACCATAATTAGTTGATTTTCAGCAAAATTGAAAAACTTAAAAAAAAAAAAAAAAAAAAACACACTCCAGTACTTTGCAGTCAGGAGAAAGAATACCAAGCTTATTCTCTCGCGCGTGTGTGGTGTGGTGGGAGGTGGGGGTACAGAGGTGCAACTATGAGTCACCTCAACATCACTATGGAGGTACCAGTGGGACAACGGTCCCTACTTTCATGTAACACAACCAGTAAATATAAAAAATAAAACATGTGGAAGTGTGTATAATGGGATTTTATGCACATCCTCGGTGTGCATAAAATCCTCATGCACACTTCCCCATGCATTATTCTATATATAATGCACGTTCCAGGGGAGTGAGGCACATGGCCTGAGTCCTAGGAAGTGCATTCAATATGGAACATTTCACAGTTGATGTGCAGGAAGATTGTAATAACTGAATGACCTGGGTGGGTTGAGAGGCCAGAGGCACAGCCAAGGGAATTCAACCACCCATAAGTGAGGATCTTCTTCGAGGGTATCTCTTTCATCAGCCCACAATTATGGAACTATAGCCACCAGGAACTTGGACCACACAGAAACATTTTTGCTAACAGTCTTCTAGGGGCGTCAGCGTCCTTGCCATATAAACTTGTGTGACCGCGCGCCCTCCTCAGTTCTTTTCCTGCCATCAACCATTTATATCAGACTCCGAGACACCGCTGCTTCAGTAGGTCACCAAATCTTCAAAGTTTCCGATTTCTTCACTTTATTTTTTTCTCACCCTAGTAATCACTTCATTTTTTTAAAGTGATTCCCATCGTCTTATATGTCTGTCAACTCTGCGAAACTCTTCTGATATTGTGAGTGCGGTGGAAAAATCTACAACAGCAATGCCAGCGTCCACTATCTCGGTGAGACCCACAATGTTAAGGCCTTCGAGATGTGTCGTGACTTCAACTAGGCTATCCGGCGGCACCATCCGAAAGCTCTGCAGTCCTTCCTTCTGGAACAGATGATGGCCAGAATGGAGAGGGAGCTCCAGGTGAGAAGCTCCTCTGCATTGTTGGCACCATCCACAGGTTCCCACTCTTCCAAGGCGTGGGACAAATCATCTGCAAAACAAACACTGAGAGAGGGACCAGAGCAAGGATAAGTCCCCAGCCGCTCCACTTGGTGCTGGCCGCTGCAGTGATGCTGTCTGCTTCTGTGGCAACACCACCTGCCACCCACACCTTGCTCCCACAGGGTTGGCTTTGGCAGTGAGTCCCACCAGAGCTTCCACAGCTGGCAAAGGTCCGGCACTGGGCCTCCTAATCCCCCAGTAGATGCTACAGGCCCTGCCACTTGGGCCTCCATTCCCTCAGGGCCAGCTGGCAGTGGGCTGTGCCGGCCCTTCTGTGACCGGCGATGGCCCATAGATATCGGGGTTCCAGTCTCCTTCATCGATGTCGCAAGACGTCCCATTGATGCCAGGACTTCAGCCTCCCCTGCCAATGCCGCTAGGCACTCTGGTGATGCTGGCCACCATCAGTATTCAGACGGTGCTCTTCTCCTTTTTGGAGATTATTCAGCGCCTTTTAAGCGCCCAGTGGGCCCCCAGAAGCAGGGGATGCTTAAGACCCTCCAGACTGGGGCAGATGTAGGTAATTACCTCTTGAAGTCTGCCTATATTTCAGATGCCTCAGCCAGGGCAGCTGCGGCAAACATCTGCCCCAGAAGGCACTGTTGAGTTTGGGTGTCTGGCTTTGCTTGTGATGCCCAGCAGTCCCTTTTGAATGCCCCCTTTAGAGGGTAAAAACTCTAACCTGTAGGCTTCTGGAAGGACTCTGCGGTTGGTTCATTCCCATTACAACAGTCAGCCAAGAGTGAGCAGAGGGTGCCCTATTGTCATGCCACCCACAGACCCACGTCGGGAGCCCGACAGCAGGGCAAGCGCAGAGATGCATTCTTGCCTGCCCCATCTCCACCAGAGGAAAAGCTCCTAGAGGTGGAGGTGTGGCCCCAGTTGCCAGTTCTGCTTCAGCATGACTGCTTGCTAGACCCCCACCCTCAAGTACTGTAGGAGATGGCGGTAGGGGGTCACTTCTCCCTCTATCTGAACAGGTGGAGGGAGGTCACAACAGATGCTTGGGTCCTGCAGTTCACAAAGCAAGGTCACACTTAGAACTTCAGGAGTGCCCTGTAGACCTACCACTCCTGTTCCCTCAAGCTACCCTCCAGACCACATACCAGTGTTACTGGAGGAAGTTTGTATGCTGCTGCAGAAGAGGGCTATAGAGCCAGTTCCCAGGGATCAGAGGAAAAGAGGATTCTATTCCCACATCTTTCTAGTCCCCAAGTTCACAGGAGATTAGCGGTCCATCCTAGACCTGAAAAATCTGAAGTTCTGTATCCAGTACAAGAAGTTCAGGATGGTCATCCTGCAAGGCCTGCTGCCCCTACTGCAACAAGGAGACTGGATGTACTCCCTAGACATGCAGGATGCATACCTGCACATCGAGGTTTGCATTCCCCACTGAAAGTACCTAAAGTTCCTGTTTCAGGGGGAGCAGTACCAGTTGCCCTTTGGCTTATCTGTGCTGCGGGTCATTACTAAATGCTTAGTGGTGGTGGTAGCAGCCTTCTGGAGGGGAGGGACTGTAGGTGTTCCCCTATCTGGACGACTGGCTGCTCAAAGCTCGGTCCAAGGGGCAACTGTCTCACACTCTAGCACATACCAGACAACTGTTCAGTACTCTAGGGATCACGGTCAATCTGCCGCTTGACTCCTTGCCAGCGCCTCCAGTACATCAGAAGTATACTGGACACTGCCCAGGGAACAATCTTACTGCCCTTGGACAGGACAGAATGCTTGGTTGCACAGGCTCAGCTCCTTTACAGCTACTGGTATATTGCATCCGGGACATTCCTGCAGCTACTGGGCCTAATGGCAGCAGCTATTGTCACGGTGGCCCTGGCAAGGCTGCACATTTGGATTCCCAAGTGGACATCAAGTCCAATGAGATCAGCGCACCAGTGATCTAGAACAGAGGGTTCTAGTAACTTTGCTAGCAAAGAAGGTGCTTCAGTGGTGGATGGAACCCAGCAATTTGCTCAAAGGGCTTTCCTTCCTGATCCCTTCCCTTAATCAGATCTTCACAACATATGCTTCACGGATGGGTTGGGGGAGGCGCGTCTAGGACCTCACCAGACTGAAGTACATGGACCGCGATGAAGAGTTCCCTCCACATTAACATCCTAGAGGTAAGCGCCATTCTGTATGGCCTGCAAGCCTTCCAGAATCATCTGTCCCTGGGGCCTCTGCTGCTGCAAACGTACAACATCAGTGTGGTGCACTACATAACCAAGCAAGAGGGAACTCATTCATACCTTCTGTGCAGGGAAGCAATCAGGGTTTGGTACTGGGCCCTAGACCATGATCTAGAACTGTTGGAAGTCCATGTCCCAGGTGTCTAAAACGTTTTGGTGGACAGACCAAGTAGGTCACAGTCCAGAATGCATAAGTGGGAGCTGCTGACCTCTGTAGTTGAAGACCTGTTCGACAGGTGGGGTCATCCAGAGTTGGAGCTTTTTGCGTTCCCCACGCAATGCAAAACTGCCACTTTTCTGCTCACTTGTTCTAGGGCCTGGAGTTTTCTGGCGAGACACGTTGCCCCTCTCTTGGAAAGGGAGGTCTCTACGCTTTTCCTCCCTTCCCTCTAATTCAGAGGGTACTGATTAAGCTTCAGATGGAAGGAGCGACTGTGATACTACTTGCTCCCTTCTTATGTCATCAGATCTGTTTCCCCTTACTGTGGCAGTTGGTGGTGGAACCTCCAGTACCCCTTCCCTATGTGCAAAGGTTTGCTGTCACAAGAGCAGGGCACCCTCATCCATCCGGACCTCAAGTCACTCCATCTTTATGCCAGGCTCCTAATACATAGCCATGGCCAAATTTGGGGTATCCCAAAAGGTGGCTGACATCCTGGTGGCTGCTAGAAAGCCCTCCACCAGGGCCACTTATTCCATGAAGTGGAAGTGCTTTGCCCTGTGGGCTGCTTCCCATCACTTGAATCCTTTCACTTGTCCAGTGAATCAGATTCTGGACTACTTGCTGTCTCTCTGACACTGGACTGCAATACTCTTCCATTAAAGTGCACTTGGCTGCCATTTCAGCATTCCACTTTCCCATTGATGGCCGTACGGTGACTCAACTCGAGGTGTTCCGTGCGTTTTTGAGAGGTATTCTTCATTTGAAACCTGCCATCCTCTATCCAGTCCCACCTTGGGACATAAATTTTGTGCTAGAGAAACTTACTTTGGCTACTTTTGAGCAGGCCATGACATGAGAGCTATGCTTTCTTTCTTGGAAAGTTATTTTTGGTTGCTATTATTTCTGCTTGAAGGATTTCTGAGTTTCGGGCTCTGATGTGTGAGCCTCCTTATTTGGTTTTCCGCAAAGACAGGGTGTCTGTGTACCAACCCCAAGTTATTGCTGAAGGTAGTGTCTGAGATTATCCTGACTCAAACCACCCAGCTGCCTGTTTATATTCTGGTGCATGCCAGTCTAGGGGCAGCATTTCTCCATACATTAGATGTACATAGGATACTCCGATATTATGTTCACCATGTGAAGGACTGCAGGAAGTCCTTGCAGCTTTTGGTTTTCTCACCTGGGGGAAAAAGGGCATTCTGGTTTCTTTTTATGGCTACAGTGGGCATAGCCTTGCAGAAGTCTTGTGATTACTATAGAGAAAAGGGAGCTTACCGGCTACCGAAAGGACTTTATAATAGTGGAGGTGAACGGCAGTCACTGAGCATTCACCCTGCACTATTTTGTCTGTCAGTACCAATGAAACGCATCACTGTCCGCTGTGTCCAAGATGGCCACTAGAGTTCTTTGTGCAAGTGCGATGACTTGTGCATGTGTACTGAACTCTGGGGCACAGTTTGCTGTGTCCAAGATGGCTACTGGAGCCCAGTGCGCATTCGTGAATCATTACACATGCGCAGAAAACTTCAGTCATCTTGGGCATGGCAGACTGCTGCTGTGCACTGGAGTTCAGTGCGCATGCCAGAGTCATCGCACATGCGCAAAGAACTCCAGCAGCCATCTTGAACATGGCACAGTTCGTCGTGTTCCCCTGTAAGCTCGGCTACAGCCATACTGGCTGTGGCCAGAACTTGTTATAGGAGGTAAGGAGCTTCCGGGGGAGGGGGCACACACTGTGGAGCATACCTACCGACTGGACACACTCAAGGAGAGGTCTAAATGATCAGTTGATGGGTTTAGTAAGACTCATTTGGGTTTCTGTGTTTCTGGCAAGGCACTAGTGTTGGTTCAGTCTAAATTTGTGGGAGGGAAATAAAATTAGAACATTGGCAATAGGGCTATACAGCGTTACAGACAGATGGCATAATTGTGCCAGGGGAATGTTGAACACCACATGGCCTGTATAGACTGCGTAGTAAAAACCAACAGGTGAACAGTAATGAGAATTTTGAGCTCCCTTAGGCTTTAATGTTTTATTAGTTTTCTTTTCTCTTCTCCTATTCTTTCTTTCCCTGTGTATCACAAATGTTAAGAAATATATTGTTGGCTTGGGGGTCACATCAACACAGGCTGTTGAACATACTTGTTTAGGGTTATATTTTTAATTTGAATTGACCAGTCCTGTAGGGTGCAGCATATCATGAACAATATGTGATCTCAGTTGCTAAGGAATACCCCCATATTCGCAAACCAGATTGCGTAGACTAAGGCTGGGATATTCAAAGGGGTTGCACCTGGGTGCAACCTCCAATCCTTGATGCAATATTCAAAGGTCAGGTTGCGGCGCAACTCCGACGCGCTGGGGCGACAGTGTATGGTCTGATAGATGCAGAGGCGGCTTCATGGCATACGCGGCATATCGCGATATTTCAGTATTGCACAGGACCAGTTATGTGAATGAATCGGTTCATTCACATATCTGATCCTAATATACAATATGGTCTGCAAGCCCTTTGGTCTGCACTGTGGCCCAATAGGCATACAGATCGTGCTATACGCGGTCATTCAGCAGGTGGGGTGCTGGGTGGCCGGGGGCCTCTGTGGGGCTGGGGATACCACTGGACCACCAGGTTATCACTTATTACTACTGCCCACGATCGGGCATACGGGGAGGGAGGTGGGTCCACTAGACCACCAGGGTAATCTGGATGCATACGACAGCTGCGATCGGCATACGGGAGGGGGAGCTACAATAGCCCACCAGGGAGCCTCCCCTAATGACAGCAGCTTGGCAGGGTGCCAGGCACATTTCGTCATGAAGCCCAGCATAACGCATGCAAATGGGGCCATAATGACATACAAATGGCCCCATTTACGCCTTGCATATATTATGGCCTCATTTGCATGCCCTCTGCTGAATATCGTGGGTGATGTGCCTAGCGCAACGGCACTTGTACTGGCACATACCCGTGCTCCATCTCTGTGGCTTGCGCTGGCGCAGTGCCACTGCATCATGTGCAGTATGTGCGCCAACCTTACCATATTAAACGGTGCTGTGCCATGGTGCCTCACCGTTGAATATTGCCTGGTCCTGGCCCCGGTGCAGCCCAATTACGCTGCACCAGGCTTGCACCACTGCCCGGCACAGTCTGAATATCCGGCCCTAAGTGTACTAATACATTGGATGCATCAACTGTTTGTGATCTCTGGCATGAGATGGTTGTGTATTATTGTCTTAATAAAAGCAATAAAATATAATTTAAAAAAAGTAAGGAACTTCCTGGGTTTGTGCGTCGCCATTCAACCAGAGGCATGGCCACTTGTGTTGCCTGTTTCTGGAATGCGTCGGCTGCAGAAATCTCTGCTGCTGCCACTTAGAATACTGTCCACACTTTCACTAAACGCTGCAGTCTGGACATTGCCTCTAGGAGAAGGGTGGACTTCGACGTGGCTGTGCTTTAAGGCCTCTATTATTAGGCCTATAGCCTCCAGCCACCCAGACTAGACTGTCTCTCTGTCAGTAGTGCTTGGGACTCGTTCCATAGGTGTGGCCTTGATGAAAGATGTCCTTTAAGATAGTACAGTTATGTAAGAACTTACCATAACAGTAGATCTTGGAGAGAATCTCTTTCATCAGGCCATGCCGTCCCACCCTCCGTCCCCCTTGGCCTTGGGGCGTCTCAGTTCTGTCTCTCTCTCTCTCTCTCTCTAGGATGGTATACCTTCTGGTTCAGATTGCCTAGTGGCAGGAACCTCTAGCTCTCCCTCAGTTCCCCAATAGGAGGTCCTCTGTGTACGTTCTCTAGCGGGGGAACTGAGGAGGGTGCAGGGCTGTCCACGTTTATATGGTGGATGATGCTGACGTTGCTGTGGGCAGTCCCAGAATACTGCTAGCTAAAGTGTTTCCATGTGGTTCTATATGTGGTCTGTTGAAAGAGATTCTCTTGAAGATATACTGTTGCAGTAAGTTTTTATGCAACTGTACTTTTAGTCTTCCCCTAAAGGAGCCAGATTGAATCAAAGAATATATTTATTTTTCAATCCTGGTGGCTACGGCAGGTAAAGCCCTTACTCAGAGATGACTGACTCCAGGACCCACCTACTAGTTGCCTGTGACACTCTGTTATTAATGCCTGTAGGTCTGTGGAAGTCATTGCAGCGTTGCTCAGACTGTAGCAAGAAAGTCTGTTCCAAATGGCTCCCATACATTAAGTATGAGGAAGACTTTGAAGGGGTCCCAGTATTAGAGCAGCTCCTTATGTCTGACAGATTCTTCTGCACTAAACTAACCTGTCAGAGTAAATCAAATCATTATTTTTCCTTAAGTACCAAAAATATTCTTTAACTTAACCACGTAGTATGGTCACCATGACTGAAACGAAACTCCGGGCACAAGTTTCTTTTGTTTGAGTTTTAATCCAGTTATTCACAGGTCATAGAAGCACAAGTGAAGGCTTTACATAACACCATGGTGAGGTGGTAAGAATTGCATGGCTCCAGTGTACTCTCAGACCTGTCAGCACCTGGCCGCATGGTTATAATACAGTGATTAACGCACTGGACTGTGGAGCTGGTCGCACCAGGGACCTTACAAGTTCAGACTTTCTTCAAGGATTGTCTGTTCTTATTGTGTCGCACCATATGTTTGTAGTTAACAATGTATCCTTTTTGCATTCAATAAACCTTGCAAGTTATTTAATTGCTTCTCAATGACCAGAGCCGTGAAGTTGCACAACTTTCTCTGGCCAAGGCAAGTCTGACGTTCCACTGCCACGGTGTAATATTACTGTAATATATGCTGGAAAGATCTTTTTTTTTTTTTGCATTATTTCTTTATCCCCTCCTACATGCCCCGGATCTGCCATTTCCTTCAGGCAGCCATGATCCCCGATATCCACCTACTGTCCTCCCTTGGAACCCCCTACCTCAGATCTCACCCGACCCTGGGGAAGCTCGCGTAACCCTTCGCCGAGTGGGTCCCCCTCCTCTAAGGGGGAAGGCACCAGTAGGGCAGCCAGCACACTTTCTCTTGGCCCCAGGGCGCTGCTGAGGCAGTCAGGCTCCTTGAGCGTTCAACGATGTCTGGAGATCGACTGCCATCATCCTGGCCAATCCGGGACGGCTTTTTCAATTTTTCTGGCACCCCTGATGTCGTGCTGCATCTTGTAGTGCTCCCGGTGTCCACCAGGGACTGCTACAGAGTGAGGCATCTCCCTAATCCACCCCAGGAAGGAGAACAGTCCTTTGGACGCTCAATCTTCTCCAACCCCCAGCAACCAGAGTCTGTTCCCGAACCCAGGTCACCAGTGTGGTTTTGAGGTAAGGCGCCAGCGCCTCAGCCCTCTGCGCCACCGGGCCGGCTTGGAAAAATCTTTGATTCTGTGAGCTGCAGTTAGCACCCTTGTTGCCCCATAATGCCAAGGTGTCTGTTGCATGATAGTCTAGCTCAGTTACTAGAGCAGTGGAGTTAAATAAAAAATACTGGATGACGACTGAGTAATGCAGCTGACAACCTTTGGGGGGGGTCCTACTGTTTATTTAAAATCTAAAAAGACTGTTCAAGCAGAAAATGAAATAAGAAAAGGATATTGTACCGAGGAATAAAATTAAGGATGCAGTGCGGCCTTGTTAGTTTCTTGTACTGCATTCAGAAGACCTATGAGTTAGCCGCCCAGTGGCATAGAGTGCTGAGGTGCCTGTGCCTCACCTGCCATCATGCTGACAATCCAGGATTAGGAATGGCTTTGGGTTGTTTGTGGTCAGCCGGGGGATTAGTATTCAGGGACTGCTCTCCCAGCCAAGCTGTCTCTGCCTTTGACTGTCCCCAACTGGAGGCCCATAGGAAGTGTAGGCTCTAAGGGACTTAAGTAGTGTGACTGTGGTGCAAACAGTGTGTGCACCTCCGTATGCACACACTTATGTGCTGCCGCAGCCAGGGGAATGGGGAGAAAACAGAAATGGAGCCAGGTGGCCTAATGAAGCCCCACCTGTTGTCCCTTGGCCTGCAGCGCCTCTTGGTCCATCGCACACTTTTAGATTTGTGCACAGGGGCCCCATCATGGGGAAGAATCCATGGAGACTTAAGCCCGAGGGGCTGGGCTGAGCAGCCACCCACCTGACTCCAGGAGGCAAAGCTATATGGAGGGGGGGGCAAACATAGAGGAATGACACAAAACAGATAATACAAATTCAACAGTTATGTACATTAAAAATGTAATACTTCTGTTTAAAGGTGAAATGTTGCATGTTGTCTGTGAATAAAATGCTTCTTCTGTTCGTGTTAGGTGGACGTTATTGGTCTGCTATGGTTCTATAATACAAAAATAGCACAATTCACAGAAAGTAGTGGGTATACATAGTGTCTCGTATAATGTGATGGTGATTTCAACTGGAGACATGAAAGCAGCATGAAGAGTAGCGATTGTGACCATATAGGTAACTACCCGAAACATGTCAAAGCAGTGGTGACTGTAATGTGACAGCTCTTACCCCTCGCGCTTCCCTGCTATTGCGATCTTGGCCTCAAAAGATTTGTAAATACAAAATGTTTTGTGTTTGCATGCTAACAGCTTGGTATTTGTTGGTCTTATCTCTACATTTTATTAGATTGTTATTTGAGGGTTAGATTGATAGTTTTGGTTGCGATGATCCTCACAGATGCTGGCTGACCTGTGTAGTTTTATTTATTTAGTTTTTGTTAACCAGGTAAGTGCACTAGGTGAAAACCTAACCTATTTTCAGGCACGTGCTGGGAGAGATCTAAACAATGAGCCTAACCAGAGAATTAAACAATAGTACAGTGGAAAGCAATGCATATGACGATCAATAAATAAGTGCTAAAAAATTTATTCAGGAGAGACCTGTTAAGGGTGTGTGCTAAAAGTCGGTATATGCGCATTTGTCTGAGCCCATGAGTAAAGAACGAAGCTCCTTCTTAAAACCCTGGTGTGGCTGGGAGTGTCTAACAGATTTTGGCAGGGAGTTCCAGAGCTTGGGAGCAGATGCCACGAAAGCATGATCACCCATTTTCATAGCACATCTAGGTACGCCTAGGGGAGAGCTTTGTGAAGACCCCAGAGGGTAGGCCTGTGTGTGGAATGACATAACATTCAGGCCAGACACTCTGGTGCACCAGTTCTAATGATATCAGTCGTACAGCCAGTGGTACATTGACTATAGGAAGCTGTGGAGAGCCAGCCCAGACTCTAGTAGAGAATGCAGCGATGTGAGTTTGGGTACAGATAGAGCAAAATGGCAGATACTATTGTAACAAATGTTCCATTTTTGCTGTAGTCCTTTGTTGGCATCCTGGTATGCCATTAGCCCATAGGTTTGGCTAGGTCTAAGAACCCCTTGGGCTTTGGCCAGTCTAGCGGAAGTGGTGAAAGACGACCTGATTTTATAGGCCAGCCCCAACTTCGTATTTATAGCTTTACATATTGTTGATATGTATTCATAAAAATCCAGTGAAGGGTCCAGGGTTATTCCTAGATACTTGAGTGTCAACCACATTCAATGTAGAGCTGTCTGGGCCTGGGATAGTAAGAACAGAGGGACTGGCCTTGATCCTGGGTGCTGAACCAAAAAGCTGTCTTATTAATGTTCAGTAGGAGCTGGTTCTGTATTAGCCATGCTTGTAGACAGTCAAATCCATCATTAGGTTAGAATCACCCAGGTTTTTTTGTACTGCCCTCCGTCGGCTGAGCCTGGGCATCTCTCGGATGACCCCTCTGCTTCTCCGGCCCTGCCTGAGACTCCCCACCCTGGTTACCTTTCCGGAGCTCCACTTCACAGTCCTTACCTGACAGCAACCCCCTGGCTTGTGCTCCCCAAGGCAGGGCTACCTCCACTACTACGGTGCTCCTTAAAATCCAGTGGCTGCAGGCTTCGGACTGTGTCACGGAGAATCAGGACCCAGGTGGGCGGAGTCAGACAGTGGGCGTGGGGCCTTGGAGCATCGTCTTCCTCCCAAGGCTTGGGTTTGTTTTCTTGTTCGTGAGGTCTACCCAGTCCTTGCCACGGTGGTCACGAACGTGCAGTGACATCCAGGTAGGTACGTGCATGGTCACATGCACGCACCAGCCAACGTCCGCCATGCTCCGCCTCCCTTTTCTGAGCCTGATGCCAGCTCACTACTGCCCAGCCACTGCTGGGAGGCACCCTATTGACGACTCCAGCATCCCTTTGTCCCCGGGAGAAGGTGAGCTGTCTGTGGATGCTCCAACCTTCTCCACTGCCGACCCCCGACAGCCCAAGCCAGCTCCTGAACATGGGTCACCGGTGTGGCATGAGGTGTGGCGTCCAGCACCTTGGTGCCTTAACACTCCGTGCCACCGAGCCAGCTCACCCACACAATTTGACAGCTCTGTTCCCTCAGTGGCACTTTGAGAAAGTTATTTATTTTTTTTGGAATAGATGTTTAAAGATGTCATAGTGCTTTTTAAAAGAGAGTTTGCTTGATGTTAAAATTTAGAAATCTGTCAGAATGAATATTGCGAGTTCTATATTATGGTTGTTTCAAAAGAAGAAAAAGTTCTTTTGTCTGCTGACTGCATAGTAGTACCTTGTAATGCTGGCAGTGACTGTTCATACCCATCCAGATAAACTATCAGTTATATCCAGATTGTTTCAAATGCCGATTTGGTATCAGAGGTTAAGCTTTTTTAAACGTGTGTGTGTGTGTGTGTGTGTGTGTGTGTGACCAGTGCCGTAAATTTTACAAGGCGTACTTCAGAGAAGAATTCGTGTCAGTGCTTATCTGCATAGACAGTGACTGTGCGAGTGATTTGATGGATCCATTTGTCAGCGACACAGTGAGCCAAGTCTTGACTCAAGATTTTTTTTATAGATACAGAACATTTTAATGTTTATAAAAGTAATTATTTGGTTTGCTTTGATTTTTTTCAAACCTGCTAGCATGAGAATTGTGTCTGACTTTATCAAATAAATCCAGCTTTCTGACAGGAGCTGAATGCCAGACAGGGAATTTCAGTCTGCACCAAGCTGTCACTTATCTTTATCTGTGCATTTACCATCACAAACTGCCTCATGTAAGTTTTGGTTTAAATTTTTTTGTTCTTCATAAGTCTGAGTATAGATTATTTACACATTAATCAGTACTCATCGCTAGCTGTGTTAGACTACCCACGTGCGATATCAGCTGGTTTATTAGCTGTGTATGAAGCAATCCTGTAAGACACTGACAAAGGAAAAAGTGGTAAGTCCGCAGTCTCGAGATATAAATGCAGCTTGCACAGTAAGTTTTATCGTTCTGCAAATACTGATGAACTTTTTCAGTTAACTTGGCTTGGTGTAGATATATAAAAAATAATTGTGACATATATTACAAATACAGTCTATGCCTCAGCATCTCTATTTGAGCCAGTAGCGCAACCCTCCCATCTCAGCACTGGATACATGCTGCATACAGTGCATACACGGCATACCATGAATCTCAAATAACAGAAAAATAAATGCATACATACATACTTAATGCACGTAAAGCCTGCTGTTAGTGATGCATAAAATTAGGAGCATCAAATTAGGAGCACTAGTTAGACATGAAATAACTAATTGCAAGTGGAACTTGACAGCGTTTGTGTCACATGGTTTGTCATTGCACGCTGTCAGAGACAAAACGGAGCTGACATGTGCAGTTAATTTTAGTCAATAATCACATTCATATTGATTTCAATTGAGTTATAATTGGCAAATTAAAGCCGCATCGGTTTATTGCATTCACATACTATACCATAGAAACCAATTATCTGATTCAGCAACCTTTTGAGTCCTCGTTTCAGCTAGATTCAATCAGTGGGGAAAAAGCAGTGCAGTAACATCCCTGTGTGAGTAAAAATAAATGCTACTGTCACAAATTTTACTTCAAAATCAAATATGCAAAGTTCTTAAGGATATATGATTGTGATTGAACTGCTGAAATAATATAAAATCAAATCCTAATTACTTGCATATTCACTGTGCAATGATGTGCACAGGGCATCTAGCATTCAAGTGGCTGTCACAGAGGAAGTCACGTCATTGCTGCCATGCACTCTGTCTCAGCTGAGGACTGAGTGATCACTGACCATGGTTTAACAAACACATAAAAAGGGGCATTATAAATATAAACAAAAAACATAATGGTTGAAGAAATATATATCCACTACTTATTTGTTTGACATCACACCCACAAATGAGTTTTTCGGTCACTTCACCTTTAAAAGAATTAAGAGGCACACCCTCTTGTGGTTAGATCATTAGCTTGGGAGCCAGGAAATTACAGATTCCAAGCCTGCTGGAACAAATACCTAGTGTGAGGCATACCTCTCAACTGTCCCTGATTTTTGACTCAAAATCTTACCCTGTCCCTCTTAAAAATTGTGTTTCTGTGACCAAACAGCAGGGGTTGTAAGCACAAAATAATGTCATACATTAATGTTACAGACCTGTTCTTCATTAGAAAAGGCATTTTATGACTTCCGGTGACGTCACGGATATGCTGGGTAGCTAACTCTAAGGGCTCCCCGACCGCTTCACCCTAACCCCGAAAATTCAGCATGGTAAACACTCCAATACAACTCTTTCAACAGCGAGGCTGATACTATACATGGTAGGGAAGTCACAGAAGGCAAAAGGAAACAGATTAACCTCGTCCTCGACAAGTAAAATGAAGCAAACAACCTTGAGTAGGCCGAAGGAGAGCCTAAAGGCTCTACCACAACGTAGGAGGCACCCCTCAGAATCGTCGGCAGACTGGGATCAGGATGATGCTGAACCATCGGAAAGTAGTCAAACCCTGAAAAAGATCCTAGCTACAGTAAACAAAATCAACTCAGCACTGGCTGACTTGAGACAAGCTGTGAAAGCTCTAGATAGGAAAGTTTCGTTGTCGGAAGCCAGAATCTGAGACCTGTCTGAGGCGCAGGAAACTACAGAGCGATTGCTGCTATTCTTACTTCAGAGAGAGCAAGAAACCCAAGCTAAACTAGAAGATTTAGAAAACCGTTCCCGTAGGAACAATTTCAGAATTCATGGTATCCCCGAGGGGGCTGAGGAAGGCTTTCCTACGACAGCAGATTTCGTGCAGCAAGTGCTGCGGGCAGTGCTCTCTCCACCTCCCGACCTGAGTTTAGAGGTTGACCGGGCCCATAGATCGCTAATCCCGAAACCAACAGACCCCAATGCAAGGCCCCGCTCCCTGATGGTTCGAATGCTACACTTTCAAACTAAAGAATGGATCATTCATGAGGCCTGGAGGCTTAAAGACTTAAAATATCAAGAAGTAACAATTTTCTTTGACCAGGACTTTTCCTCGGCCCTGCAAGCGAAAGGCAAAAAGTAAGGGGTGATAAGGAGCTTAGGCTGCAGAAGAAATAAAGGCACAGTTGCTTTTCCTCAAGAGGCTGAGAATTCACATGGAATCAGGAATTAAGACCTTCCCATCCCTGGTCGAGGCGCGTGCCACCTTAAAAGAGCCTCAGGTTGCGGTGCCAGATCTGGAACAGGAGATTTTAGAGAAAAAATTGAGGGGGAGCCTGGACGTAGTATCTCACAACCAGACGAGGAAACGAGGCCTGGCAGGATCCATCGTGATGGTGAGTGTGGGGGACTTTGCTAAGCTGCTGCTTCGCGCTGAGAAGAGAAACAGGACCCAGATTGATGAGACCGACCTCACCATCCTCAAAAGGCTGAGTTTACTAACATACGGAGAATGTTTTGCGGAATAAATGTTAGCGCTTGAGGAATCAGTGGACGTCTATGCGAATTGACCAGTGGTTCCACAAGTGGATCGTCAATATAGACTGATCAAGATCTAAGGACAGTGACTTTATACAGGCTATTCGTCCTTGGTCCATGAATACATCCTTTTCTCAAGGGGACACTGGGCTTGGGGGGGGGGTCCCCTCTATAACTTTTTTTTTTTTTACATAGTTAGCCCTGTTAGGTACTGGTACTGAATAGGTAATGATTTGTTGGAGCCATTAGAGGGCGGTAAAAGGCTATACAGAATATAAATGTTTGATGGGGGCTCTGATTTGGGCAGTGATTTCCCCCTTTGGGGGGGACCGCTCTCTTTTTAACCGTTGTCAGCCTGGGAAGTCACTTAGCTGGCCAAGGCGACAACGTCCCTAAACATCAAAGGGGTATTGATTGTGTCACATGTGTGACAACTCTGGGTGGCCTTTAACTACCAGAGTTACTTTTCCGAGGAAGTCAATTTAACAGACACTTGCTTTGATTCGACAAAGGTTTTTTATTGTGGATCCAGGTGGGATCTGATTTTTTCAGTTGATTGGTGTTATTAGTCCATCAGTTTTAAATGTTTCTGGTTATACTAAGTCGACGTGGGTTCAAAGGAGAAAGAGGGATCTGGATTGGTTCCAGCGAGCCTATAGGGTCGAGATGGGTATTCCTGGGGGATAGTATGAATAAGAAGATAACTTACAGGGATAGATTATGGCTATGCGCCTAAGGATTATTTCTTATAATGTTAATGGGTTTAATTCACCCATTAAAAGAGCCAAAATCCTAACGGAACTTAATAGGAGGGGCTGTGACATAGCGCTCCTCCAGGAAACCCACCTCTCTGAGGTGGAGCACATGAAACTAAGATGGCAGTGGGTAGGCAGAGTGTTGTTTATCTCCCGCAAAGAGGCAAAAAAAGCTGGAGTGGCGATATTAATTAAAAAAAAAAAAAAAAAAAAAAATTCCGCATTCAGTATTCAGGAGGTAGAGGTTATACTCCAGGGTAGGTGCATTAGGGTCTCAGGGGTAATCCAGGGTAACCTAATCCATGTGGTAAATGTTTACGCCCCCAATAGTGGGGCAGCCACCTTCTATCAGGAGGTCTTTCAGAGGGTAGCCTCGCTTCCCAGGGGGTCAGTTAATACTTGGAGGTGACTTCAATACCACATTGTGCCCAGTTTTAGATCTATCATCTGGAAAGTTGGAGACTTCTAAACAGGCCACAAAGTGTTTGAATACATTAATGCGGGGGGTTGGGGACATTTGGAGACTATATCATAAAAAAGAAAGGGATTATACATTCTACTCAGTCCCCCAGAACTCATACTCTCGTATAGATTTTTTTATAACATATACCACAGATGTCCACCTATTTTCCAATTCGGTAATTAACCCAATGACCATCTCCCACCATGCCCCAATCTCAGTAGATTTTGTTTGGGAGAGGCAACCCAGGACAACGAATTGGAGATTGAATATCTCATTACTTAATGATAAAAATATCATATGACAAATTAGAGGATATAAAAAATCTTGACAGATTCCCCTATCTCTGACAGTACCCCAATGGTGTGGTGGGACACAATGAAGGCTGTTCTAAGGGGACAATTAATCAGTCTAGTTTCAGCCAGGAAGAAATTGAAGAACAAAAAGATAGAAGAACAGCATGCTAAGATAAGAGAGTTAGAACAGGAACATAAAAGTAATCCAAAAGGTAAGGAGAAAATCTGGAGGGACTTAATGGAAAGCAGGAAAGAACTCTAAGTTAGAAGCGGAAAAGACTGAGTGGATGCTGCGTTACACAAATCATAAATATTATGAGGGAGGGGGTAGGGCCTTAAAGCTCCTTGCCATGAGACTGAGAAAGGAACAAGCAGGCAGATACAGTATGTCTCATCTCTCCAAGGTGGAAAAGGGAATGCACCCCGGATAGAGAAACCTAGAGAGATAGCCAAGGCTTTTAAAAATTATTATAGGGAATTATATAGTGAAAGGAGAGATTCAGAAGAGGTACAAAAGACTGCAGACTCCTTTCTGCGGACCCTGAAGTTGCCCAAGCTCTCCTCAGGAATGCAGCAGGAGCTGTCCGCCCCCATTACGGAGAAGGAAATAGCAGCAGTTATAGACAAGCTTCCTTCAGGTAAGTCCCTGGGTCCTGATGGCTACCCGGCCAAGTTCTATACAAAATTAAAAAAAACACTAGCACCCAAGTTGGCTATGGTGCTGAATGCTAGCCTAGAGAATAATGAACCCCCGGGTTCCTGGAATGAGGCTATGATCACAGTCATTCCGAAACTGGGGAAATCCCCGGAGCTTTGTGAATCATACAGGCCCATCTCCCTGTTAAACCAAGATTATAAAAACCTCACACAAATCCTAGCTAACCGGCTACAAAAGCATATTGAAAATCTGATACATCCGGATCAAACCGGATTCATACCAGACAGACATATGTCTGATAACATCAGGCGTTTGCTAAATATCTTGGATTACAAGAATGCCTCCCAGAGTATCCAGATTGCTATTTTTTTGGACGCGGAAAAGGCCTTTGATAGGCTAAATTGGTCATACCTAAAAGCAGTTCTCACAAGGATGGGGTTTGAAGGTGCGTTTTTACAGTGGGCCACTTTGGCCTATCAGAACCCTTCGGCTAGGGTCAGGGTAAATGGGACTTTGTCAGAGGCCTTTCCGATCAGGAGGGGCACTAGGCAGGGATGCCCCCTGTCGCCCTTGCTTCTCGCACTAGCCATGGAACCCCTCGCCCAGGCCATAAGGGAGGAAAGCAAAATACAGGGCATTAATATAGCTCAGGCCCAGAATAAAGTGTCACTCTGTGCAGATGACATGGTGATATATATGCAGGACCCTGAGAAGTCGATCCCACCATTGATGGCCCTTTTAGACCAGTTTGGGAAGATCTCGGGCTTTAAAATCAATAAGGATAAATCTGAGATTCTACCAATAAAGGAGAGAATTACACAGAGTTTGCGTGAGCTGATACCGTTTAACTGGGTCAGAGAGAAGGTAAGGTACTTGGGGATTCAAATTCAGATTAAATTATCAAGACTATATCAAGTTAACTATGGCGCACTCCAGAAAGCGTTTTTTGCAGACATAAACAGATGGCACTCCCTACCCCTTACTTTTACTCATAGGATAGATACAGTGAACATGAACGTGCTCCCTAGATACCTTTATTTGTTCACTAACTTGCCCTTGGCTTTCTGTAGAAGGGAATGGAAAGATTTAAAACAGAAAATTTCAAGATTCATTTGGGCGGGAAGGAAATCTAGAAAGCGGTGGCATCCCCTCACAGAGACAAAGACTGGGGGGGGCAGGGGAGTCCCTGATTTATATAGTTATTATAAAGCTGCTCAAGTGGTGCCTATCCTAAGCATATTAAATCCAGGTCAGAAGGGGGGTTGGTCTCTGATGGAGCAACGAGCCCATCAAAACATACCATTGAGGTTACTACCCTGGGTTGCCACACACTCTGATCTTAAACTAATCAATAACAGATGGACTAAACATACCCTTAAAATATGGCCGGAGGTACGGCTACACTGGGGGGTGGTGACCCCGGTCTGGAGGTATATTCCCCTTTGTTCTTACGGCCTCCTCAGGGGACCCTTGTTTCAGGAGGTGGCAGGAAAAAGGATTGTTGTTCCTTACCCAATTTTTTCAAAGGGACACACTGAAATCCTTTTTGGAAATGCAGGGTGAATTTAACCTTCCAAGACAGGATTTTTATAGATGCCTACAATGTCGACACTACATCTTAACAAACGTGGGAGTGGGGGAGATTCTGGCAGATCCGCCGGTCCCAGTGAGAACCACCTTCCTCAAAAGTAGGGGGACAGACTCGAGGGGCTACATATCCTTCATTTACAAGTCACTTCAGGATGATGTGGGTAAAGTACTGACTCAACAAATTGAACAAAAATGGGAGGAGGAGCTAGGTTTGCATCTTACAGAAGAGGAATGGGCAAGAGTTTGGATAGGGATCCCTAGCACTTCTAGCTCTCCAAGTTGGGATTTTAGATGGAGAGTGGTTACCAGGTACTTTATTCCCCCAGTGGTCTCAGCTCATTATTCAAAGGGTAAGTCCCAGGAATGTTGGAGGAGATGCGGAGGTATCGGTTCTTATGCCCACATATTTTGGGATTGCCCTCAGATAAACAATTACTGGGAACAGGTGGCTCAGGCATTACAGAGCATCTTTCAATGGAGTTGTGTGCTAACTAGCTCCCATCTGATCCTGGGTCTTCTACCTAGTGAGGGGAGGACCAAAAACCAGAGATTTATACTACGTATTAGTGGCAGCTGCACTGAAAGTGATTACCCAGCACTGGTTAAGTTCGGACCAGTTATCTCTCTCCATGTGGAGGGCCAGTATTAACAGAATTAAAGAGATGGAAGTCATAATGGCCCGGTTAAGAATACAAATAAATCAATTCAATGCTAGATGGCTTCCATTTTATGAATACATAGAGAATCTGGAGGGCACTCCCATATTAGCTCAATATCTACTACCTTGAGACACTTTGCACCCACGTCGACCAGAAAGTTTTTAAAAATATCTTTTTTTCCTTTCTTTTTTCCCCCCTTTTCTCTTTTTACTTTGGTTTTGGCTTTATTGTTTATGTGAGAATGTGTTTAGAACACTTATGGAGAAATCAAATAACTGAGATTGGATCATTATAAATATGGTTAATCAAGTAGAGCTTATGTAACTGTTATATAGTTTTAAAACAGTTTATACAAAGAAGGATTGAAAGGGCAGGGGTAATGGGAATGTATTTCCCCAGGGTACTGTTTGAGTGCTACTGAGATAGTTGTACTTTAAGTCAGGATAGAGACAAATGGGAAATACTCCTTGGAGTCATATTGAAAGTTATACGCCTGCAGAGAGTTTGAAGTGCTTTTTAAATAATGACTATTAGATGTATAGTAATCATTCAATGGAATGTACACTGTACACTGAATTCATGGAAGTTCTTTTAAACTCCTAATAAAAATTATGCAAGTTCAAAAAAAAAAAGGCATTTTACACCAAGCCCCTTATTCTACCACCTTCCTGAGTGGATATCACTAACTTTGAAGATGTGTCCCTGATTTTGGTCCTTTGCCCCTGATTTTTTTAAGCATTGTCCCTGATTCATGAGGTAGGAGGTTGAGAGGTATGCTGTGAGGTCTTGGGCAAGTTATTTATCCTCCCAGTGCTCTAGTCGACCCAGCTGTGAAAATGGGTAGAAGCAGAACCCCAATGGAAGTGAGATGACCTTCTTTGAAGACCTCTTCTATAGAGTTAATTCATTGGTGTCAGGGCCACTCTTAACTTTTGCTTAGCTGAGGCTACCCACATTTAAGTACATCGGTGCAGCCTTTATAATATGGCAGACCCATACTACCTTCGTTTTTTTATCCTTTTGTCAACTTCACATTAGACTGAAGACACTCCTTTGCTGCATTCCATTGAAGTTTACTTACTTTCTTCACTCTCTTTTACAGTTATGTAACATTTTTGTTAGTGTAGTCAATGAAGCAGCTGGGTTTTTTATTTCCGTCTCTGCTCTGATACAACATGCGGCTTTTCTCTGCAGCTGTTAAATCTGGCCCCATTGCTTTATTGACTCTTATTCCTTCCAGTTCCTTTAAGACCCTTTCCCGTGTAAAGGGACTTGTGTCCATTTCTGCGCTGTTCCCTCCCTTTGTGCTCCCTTCAGGCCCATTACCCTCCTCTTCCTCAGTAAGGACTGAGCAGAAATATCTGTTAAGTATGCCAGCTTTACTGTTGTCATCCTCCACGGAGCGCCCGTTCCTCCTTCCTTCAGCCTCACTATCTCTCCCTTTGCTCTCTTTTTTTTTCACTTATGTACCTGAAAAAGGTTTGTTCCTTATACCCACTGATTTTGTGATGCGCTTTTCTGTCTGAGCTTTGGCTTCCCTTACAGACCTCCCTGCCTCCCTTTGCTTCTCCTGGTACTTCTCCCTATCCCCTTCTGCTTGCATCTTTTTGTATTTCTTAAATGCGATCTTTTTTTGACTTTCACTTTCACCGCTACCTCCTTAGAAAACCATAACCTCTTTCTTTTCTCCATGCTAACCTGCTTAATGCATAATTCAGTTGCTCTTGTAATCCCTGTTTTAAATATTGCCCACTGTTCCTCCACCCAGATTACTTCACCATTCCCATTAGTGCCTCTACCCATTTTCCCAAAGTGTGCCCTCCTAAAATCCAGGATATGTGTTTTTGTGCGGGTTTAGTTCTGCTGCTTCTGTGATTTCAAACCACAGTGACTGATTACTGTTCCCCAAGTGCTCCCCCATTGTTACCCCTATCACACTGTTCCTGTTTGTGAGCACGAGGTCCAGTATTGCCTTCTGCAGAGTTGGTTCCATGACCAGTTGCTTAAGGAAGGCACCTTGAACGGAGTCCAGGATGAATCTGCTCCTGATTGATGCTGCTGGGAGGCTCTAGTCCATGTCTGGAATATTGAAGTCTCCAACCAGCACCACCTCCCCCTTGTCTGCCATTCTTTGGATGGCTAGCATCAACTACCTATCTGTTTCTTCCTCTTGGGCTGGTGGTCTGTAGACCACCCCTGTGCGGATGGCTGACCCCATTTTCCTTTCCAGCTTAACCCACAGTATCTCTCCCCCATTTTGTTCCTCCTGGATCTCTGTGACCTTTATGCCATCTTGCACATAAAGTGCCGCTCCTCCTCCCTGCCTGCCTGCCCTGTCTTTTCTGAATATGTTGTAGCTGGGTGTGGCCATTTCCCTGTCATGGTAATCAATATACCAGGTCTCTGTGATTGTGACAATGTCCAGGTCTGACTGCACCATGGCAGCCTCCAGATCCTCCAACTTGTTGCTAAGTCTCCTGGCATTGGCACACATGGCTTTCCATGATGTGAACTCCCTGGACTGTTTAGTTCTACTTCAGTCCCCTCCTTGTTGTCCTTTAGCTTTACATGCAACTGTACTAAGCCTAACAAATTACTTCACAAGTTCACTTTTCTCACATACTTGAGCAAAGTTTCAGGCCCTGGCACCCAGTACTCCCACTGACTAAAGCAGACTCTGTACCCTTACATTATACTCAAGACACCACAACTCTGAAGATGACATGTCTGACACCTGCCATTTCAATAGCACTTTTCTTTACCTACACGTTGGTGGGTTGTGTAAGGAAGCTCAGGGAACAAGTGAATAACTGCCTTCCTGCACAGCAATTTCTTCTGGCACTTGGATACCTGCAAGGCCTGTTCACAGATGCTAGATTTGGAGAGCACAAGTAACATAATGCGAGGGAGATGCACATTCACCGGTACATTCTTGGGGCTAACTCAGTATGCTTTTTCAAAAAAGCCTGGAGCAGGAGGGGTCTTGCATCGTAAGGTCCCCAGCACCCATCCCTCCACAGAGCCAGCTGGGTTGTCCTCCACCCCTTCTGGATGCCCTGCCAGTCTAATCTTCCAGTTCTGCAGTCTACATCCTAAGAACAACCTCACCTAAATGCTTCTTGAGCTCCTGGATGGGCCAACATATAGTTTAAAACGAGTCCTTTGATTTCAAGGAGTTCCATCGGTGTTGGCTGCTGCTGCAGTAGTGGCTCTGACTTGCCTGCTCTGGTTGATCATGACTTTGGCTTAAAGAAGTCTGCTGCTGAACTTTTGGCTTACCCATTACTGTTTAGGGAAACACCTTAAGCACTGGGATCAAAATTATCGTGAAAATCCAGAGAAAAATTAAATATTTAAAATGACGAAGGGAGACTGAAGCAGGAGCTATTTCAAAACGTGTTTGTACTTGCCGATTGCTAGTTCCATCCCCCAAAATCTGCTTCTTCTAGGGTACTTTGTGGCCCCAGTAGCTTGAGCATTGTAACATCTAGGAACCATCTGAGTGAACCCATAAAAAGGCATCACTGAGCCAGTAAAGTTGTGAAGCACAGTTTGAGACATAATGACCAAAACATGGTGCACCATTTTCTGTATGTTTAGTATCACATGATCTCATTTATCTCTTCTGTCCCACTGGATAGTTTGGTACCTTTTATGGGACCAACATACGTCTTGCACAAAGATGATATAGCACACAAGCTTTTGGTGTCCCACAAGTCCCTTCTTCGGGTGAATGGCCAATCTCTTCTGCCTCAGAATGCCATACAGGCTGTTTTATTCATGGACAGGTTTGTCCATAAGGTGCAAAACAAAAGCAAACTGTTTAGTCATTGTGCCACTGTTGATTAGCCAAATTTAACAGCGTGAAAGTACCAAAAAAAGTTGCATTTGATCATAAAGATGAGACGCAAATTAATTTGGTATGCAAGTGCATGCAAATATTTATTTCCACAGTGGACGCGAACCCTTGGTTAGTGTCTTCTGTGAAAATAAATTTTTGCTTGCACTTGCACACCTAATTAAAAACCAAAGTTATGTTCTGCCATACCTCCTATGATATGTCCTCAGTCTCCCTTGGTAGTGAAGACCTCCTTGGGCATGCCCCTAGAGGGGGTGGGCGCATTCAGGTATCTAGGAATGACCCTGGACGAACATTTCTCCTTTAAAATGCATGCCTGAAATGTAGTCAAGGCAACGAATCTACAGCTAGGCCTCCTATATCATACTGCCCGCTAGCTAACCCCTCATGCCTGCCATGACCATTGCCCCTGCCACCCTTCTTCCAGGACTGTTGCACAGTGCCCCATAACCCACTCTGCCAAGACCTCTGTCCTGACCAAACTCAAGCTAGCCTATCATAGAGTTGCGTGTTTTGCAGCCAAGGTTCCTACACGTGCACACCACTGCGATGTACTTAATGCTCTATGCTGACCTAATTTCGAGGCAAAAATGGACTTCCCTGTTCTATGCACAGTTTTCAAACTCATGCACCTCCCTTCACCTCCCATCCTCTCCAGTCTTATTACGTTAAAACCCTCCCCCAGGAACCTCGGATCCTCCCACCTCCGTATCTTGATACCCAAAACTTGACTTGCCATTGGGAGGCGATCCTTCTCCTCTGCAGCTCCGCCTACATGGAACAACCTCTCACACAGCCTTCTCTCATGCCCTTCTCTTCCCCTACTCAAAAGGTACCTCAAAGAAATATTTTTTCTTCCTCCCACTTACAACTGCATCTAACTCTTCATTCGCTCTACCAGCGACTCCCCTAGCCTCCACCCCTCTCCCTCCCCCGTGCCCTTCCTACCTTCCTACTTTTACCCCACTCCAAACCTCTCTTCTCCGCTCTATCTATACTCGCCTACCTATACCCTATCCTCATTTTCTCCCCCTTGCCTCACCTTCTCCCAGCTCCCATGGCAATACTTATGTATTGTATTGTATAATATTGTAAAAATGAAGTATTAAAACGTGTACACCGCCATATGTTTGCATTGTATAATATCGACGTGCACCCAAAAATCGCCTGCTTTGGACCAATGATAATGATTTTTGTCTCCATACCCACATCATTAGGTTGCTACTATTGATGTCTTACTTTCTGTTCCTGTACATTTGTCTGTTAAATACCATGTTACACTGTATTGTATGGAATGCCTCTAGTCCCCTGGTCGCCCCTGACAAAGGGACCTGTGTCAGTGGACCTACCTGGTAAACAAAAGTCAAACAAACAAATAATTAAAGCTCTGTTTGTCATCTTTTTAAGTGCGGCATCTAATCTATATATTACAAACTGATAACTGCATTCTAATATAGGGGGTAATGCATGGGAGTCTGAACCAACAAGGTGGGAATTTTAAATGAAACTGGGGGCTGAGTAAATCACAATGCCTAAGGCTGAGTGGCTTATGTCCCAACTCAAGAAGAAACCCAGTAGTTGCTCAGATGCACCTGATTTATGGTATCTTATTACTTTGTTTTAGAGCAATAAAAATGTAGGTCCTTATTCAGAAGTGCAACATACCAGATATGAATGATAGCATCTCAGCTGTGAATAACACTATAGCTGATGTGGTGTTATTCATAGGTGTGACTTATCTGCCTCTGTGCTGAACAGCATTTCTCATTTTAGTGAAATCAGTGGCTAATAGGAGGCAACCATGCAATGATTTTGAGATTATTCATTAGGATGAAGATTACATTGATAGAAGTAGGAGCTTTAGACCAGTGTAGAACAGACTAGTTGCCATGTGTAGGAAGATATTTCATCTAGAAGTTAATGATGGGTGCTTTAGGGGTTAAATATCTATTTTCTTTACCAGCCAAAGAACATTCAGGAGGAAGGGCATACAAAGGTGGTGTACATAGGGGACTCGATTATAAAAGGAATCGGATGGAGGAGGAAGGGAGCCAGGAACAGCGCAGTATGGGTTCAGTGTATGCCAGGATTAACAGCACTAGAGGTGAGGCACAATATACAGTCTTGGGCCAGGCATCAGGATGGGAGGACCCACTTGGTGTTTCACCTTGGTACCAGTGATCTGGAGGGGAACAGTCTGAAAGGGGTACAGGCAAGGTTCAAGAAGCCTGCTAGGTTCTGCAGTGGCACGGTTTTCCCTTCCATTTCCTTCTCTGAGTTGCCTGTGCCAAGAGCAAGCACTCCAAGGAGGGAAAAGATCAAGGAATTCAATCAGTGGCTGAAAGGATGGTGTAGACAGATGAGGTTCGGATTAATAGGTGACTGGGGATCAATGTGGGAGGAAGAGGGACTGTATGCCCCTGATAGGCTGCACCTGTGCTTAGAAGGGACAGCTGTACTAAAGGGCAAACTGGAGGACTTTATAGTAAGGAAGTTAAATTTAAACTGATTTTGGGGGTTAAAACAAGACCACTCTGTAGAGTTGGGAGACTATCAGCCTCCACCCCAGGACAGAGAAGAAAGGCAAGCAACATGCAGCAACAGGAAAGGGTTAGAAGGGGAGGAAAGGTAAGAGGGGGCTACATGGTGGAGGGCATTAGTAGCAAACGCCAGGAGCTTGGGGAATAAACTGGTGGACACCCATGATGGAAGAGGGTCTCTACATAGTAGCAGTAAGTGAGACTTGGTAGACGACAGAGCATCATGCCTGGGAGATGGTCATACATGGTTACCAACTGTTTAGGAAGGACAGGATGGGGAAGAGGAGAGGGGGGTAGCATTATACGTCAAAAAAGAAATTGGGGCCACATAGGGGTTGTAAGAGGAAGGGGAGACTGAGATAATGTGGGTCACTTCAGACAGAAGGAATGGGGAATCATTGAGGATGGGGGTGGTTTACAGACCTCCGACCCAGAGGGAGGAAGGGGATAAACAACTTATGCAGTCAGTGACAAAAATGGCACAAAAAGGGGAGATTCTGCTAGTAGGAGACCTAAACTTCCGTGACATTGACTGGGAGAGCCCAGCAGCGGTATCGGCTAGGAGCAGGGGGATCTTGGAGGCACTACAAGGGGTATTCTTCCAAAAACTGGTAAGGGAGCCCACTAAGGAAGATAAACTGTTGGACTTAGTCATCACAAATGGGGACAGTGTGGAGAAGGTGGTGGTGGGGGAAGGAATTGGGACAAGTGACCACAGGGCTGTAAGGTTTAGGGTAAAAATGTGGAGGGAAGTAAATGGGACAAGAGCTAGGGTAATGGACTTCAAGAAAGCAGACTTTAACAGAATGAGGAGGATATTTGGAGAAGAAATGTCAGGGATGGGGAATATAAAGAATGTGGAGGAATTATAGGCAGCTATTGGGGGGGGGGTGCTGAAAGCCATTGAAATTTGAATCAAGAAGATTAGGAAGAACAAAAGGACACCTCTGTGGTTCACAAGGGAGGTGGCAGGGGCGGTCAGGGAGATGAAAAGGGTATTCAGGAAGTATAAGATGACACAAAGGGAGGAGTATAGGGAGGCATATAGAGAGAAGAGGAGGGAGGCAGGACAGAAGATAAGAGGGCTAAAGAGGTCACTGAGGAGAAAAGAGCAAAGCAGACCAAGAGGGGAGATGAAATCTTTTTTAGGTATGTGGGAGAAAGAAGGAAGGCGCGGCAGGGAATAGTGATTGAGGGAGGAATAAAACTGAAGGGGGACTTCAAAAAAGTGGAGTTACTAAATAACTACTTCTGTTCGATCTTCACGAAAGAGGGTGATGGTAGAGGACCAGAGCTGGAGGGGAATGGATTCTAGAATGTTCACAGTTGATAAAGTAAGGGAGGAATTGGGCAGGTTAAAGGTGAATAAAGCAATGGGGCCAGACAGTTTGCACCCAAGGGTACTCCGTGAGCTGAGGTAGGAGCTGGCAGCACCTTTGACAAGAATGTTTAAGTTGTCCATGGATACAGGGTGGCTGGGTGCCCGGGGACTGGAAGAGGGCGGAGGTGGTTGCACTACACAAGGGAGGGAAGCAAGGAGGTGGCCCAAAACTTCCGCCCTGTCAATTTCACCTCGGTGGTGGGAAGGATAATGAAGACGTTGATAAAAGAAAGGGTAGTAGACTACCTGGTGGCCAGAGGTATGCAGGATGAAAGGGGTGGTCCTGATTAGGCCTCCGTCATCGTATGAATGCAGTACTCTGGACCTAGAGAGCCATTACTAACAAGCTGCCACAGTACATAGCAAAATGCTTGCCAATATCCCCAGCGAGTAGTTATGCATTGAGGAACCTATCCTGTATATCCTTGGTAATCCCAAAGGTTAGAGCCCACCTGGGAGCTGCTGCAATAAGTCACTTCCTTCTTGAAATCTGGAATAACATCCAAAAATCGCTGAAGCTGGTAGCACCAGTCAGTTTGACATTATTCAAGTCATTGCTCAATCATAACACCTCTGAGACATGTAATTGCCATACCCAAGCATAATCCTTACTTAAGCCCTACCAGTGTGTGAGTGGGGGTGTTCTTTCATACTTCATCCCCTCCACTTCTTCCCCCCCACCCCCGCACGTCCCTCAGTCCTCTAAGCTCCCCCATTACTCCTCTCCTTGGCCTATTATACCCCTTGGCCATGAAACCATCTACCCCTACCCCTTGAAATGGCACTTCAGGTCGTTCATGGGGATTACATCTACCCCTGCCTAGAACCAACTCCCTTCCCTTATTTATGTTCACTGTCACTATGTTATTACATTTATTTTCTTTTTTTCTTACTTAGGCGACAGGTTTCCTGTCCCTGCATATATTATGTAAAACATTTTTATGTATTGACTGCATGTTGCTATGTCTAGTACCTGTTTCTTTGTTAATCACGTGTTTGTACTTTATTATGGTATAATTGTGTACTTTGATACTGTTGACCTTCCCAGGTCCACCTTGTAAATGAGCTTGCCTCAACGGTATCTTGCCTGGTAAAATAAAGATGATTGATTGAAAGGCAGCATGGCTTCACGAATGGGAAGTCATGTCACACAAACCAGATAGTTTTTCGATTGGGTGACGCAGGTAGTGGACCAGGGAGGGGCGGTGGATGTGACCTATGTGGACTTCAGTAAGGCCTTCAACACTGTCCTGTACAGAAGGCTAGTAAATAAGCTGGAGAGCTTAGGGGTGGACTAGAACGTAACTAGGTGGGTGGAAAACTGGTTGACTGGAAGGAGCCAAACAGCAGTAGTAAATGGAGTACATTCCAGGGTAAAGGGGGTGACGAGTGGGGTGCCTCAAGGGTCAGTATTGGGACCTCCACTTTTTAACATTTACATCAGTGATCTAGCAGGAGAACTAGAGGGTAGGGTATGCCTATTCACGGATGAGACAAAAATCTGCAATAGGATGAACACCCAAGGGGGAGTGGAGGTCATGAGCAAAGACCTGGAGAAACTGGAGAGGTGGCTGGAAACCTGGCATTTAAAATTTGGTGTGAAAAAGTGTGCGGTGATGTACCTGGGGTGGAAAAACATTAGGGCAGCTTACACCCTGGGGTGGGGGGGGTGTCACGGAAATGGAGCAGGAGAGGGATCTGGGGATTATTATATAGAGCAGTCTTAAGGTGGGGAACCAATGGAGCAAGACGGTGGGAAAGGCAAATGGTATGTTGGCCTGCATTGGAAGGGGCATAACTAGTAGAAGGAGAGAGATGCTAATGCCACTGTACAAAACAATGGTGAGGCCGCACCTGGAGTACGGGGTACAGTTCTGGAGACCGCACCTACGTAGACATTGAGGGGATGGAGAGGGTTCAAAGTAGAGCAACCAAGATGGTGCATGGGATGCAGGGAAAAACTTATGAACAGAGGTGGAGGGAACCGAATCTATACCCACTAGAGACTAGAAGGGAGAGGGGGAACATGATTTTTTTTTTCCCAACTCATCTTTATTCAAGAGTTTGAATACAATACATATAAAGAACACATAGCTGTGGACTTGTAGCTACAGCATGCATACATATATATGTGTGTGTGTGTGTGTGTGTGTGTGTGTGTGTGTGTATGTATATGTGTGTGTATATATATATATATATATATGTATATGTATATATATATATATGTGTGTGTGTGTGTGTGTGTGTGTGTGTATATATATATATATGTGTGTGTGTGTGTATATATAACACACACACACACACACACACAAATATCCAATTTATGACTTCAAATTTTGTTCTATTTTATAATCTGTTGTCTGGGTCCAGACTCCAGGTATAACCAGGCGTTTAGTCCCGACTGTATCTGATCTTCTAACACTCATACATAAATCAATATAATGTAACTGTTCAACTCATTACAAACTCTATTTTATATCGTAACATCCTTCAATCGGGTAGTAAAGATTAATAACAATAAAAAAAAAAAAAAAATACTATCCATTATGCCCAGACTAGAGGGAGGAAACAGGCAAGGGGGGTGTATACTCTTAAGTAGATTTTATTTATTGTTCTGATCTTTTTTAGTTAGCTACAAGGGCTATATTTGGGGGTGAGAGAGGGAGGTGGGGGCACCCAGTGAATATAGGGAGGAAGGAGCATCAATTTCTATCCTTCCAGTAACTTAAGGTTATTCTAATCTGGTCGTCTCCTCCCTTCCTCCATGGAGGCATTCTCCTTCTGCTAAACTAGGATCTGGGTTCTAGAGTAGCCAGGGGTTCCATATATCCCTAAACTTCTCCTCTCGGAGGCCTAACCACGCTGTAAGACGTTCCATCTCACAGATGGAGTCCACTCTACTGTGCCATTCTGATAATGTGGTTGGATCCCTTTTAAGCCAGTGGTTTGTAAGGCATTTGAGAGCTGCTACCATAAAAATGTTAACTATTTTTCTCTGTGGAGCAGGGAGCTGTAGGACTGTGGGCAAGCCCAGCACCCATTCAGCCATGTCACCAGGGATACTTACTTTCATTATTATATTAGTTGTGATTCTTACCTCCTCCCAAAATGCTCGTATACCTGGGCAGTCCCAAAAGACATGTAGGTGGGATCCTATTGAGCCAGAGTCTCTCCAGCATTTATCCGAGTTGGATCTTCGGAAATGCTTCATAATTTGGGGGGTATAGAAAACCTAACCAGGCTCTTCCAATAAAAATCTCGCCAGCTAGGTGAAGTTACTCTCTAAGCTATAGAGATCAGTTTCCTCCAGGTATCTTCTGTTATTGGATTTACCCCCTCCTTGTGCCAGGCCTCTTTAATATTCCCTAATGGGACAGCCTCCTCTGGGCTCAGCCGAGGGTAAAGGTCTGAGATGTTTTCCTTTTAGGTTTATTTTTGCTATATTATATATAAAATCTTCCCATGCATTCTTTTGTCTACCCACCAGGGGCAGGTAACCTGGTGTATTCAAATAGTGTCTTACCTGCAGGTATCTGAAGAATTTGGACCTGGGTATTTTAAATTTAACCTGGATCTGTTGAAAGGACATGAGGATTCCATTCTCTACTGACTGCGCGAATCTCGTAATTTTGTTTCTTTCCCACCTTTCATACCCCAAATCTGTCCTTGGGGGTATAAAGTCTGGAGTGTGTCTGTGACAGTGGACCTAAATTACCTCTCTCCCCTCCCATTTTATACTTGGTTACTTGAAGAATACCCATAGAGTGTTGCAGCCATAGGTTCTTGATGTGGTTTATAAACTTTCTTGAGGGTCAAGCTTGGGAGGACAAACAGGGGGACCGGGGCAGTCTCCACCACTCTCAATCTCATACCATCCAGAATCCAGACGTTGTTTCATCCAGGTGATCACCGGCCCCGTCTGGGCAGCTAAATAACAGGCCTTCAGGTTGGGCAGACAGAGACCACCTAGTGATTTAGGTTTTTGAGTATTGACTGCCAGACCCTAGGTCTGCCCCTCACCAAAGATATATCCAGTAACACCCAAATCTACTTTCTGCCCAAATTTTAGGAATCTGATTGGTAAGGTAGAAAAGAGGAATAAATCTCGGAAGCTGGTTCATTTTCACTGAATCTATCCTGCCTGCCAAAGTCAGTGGGAGCAGCGACCACCTGGTCATATCTTTTTGCATATCATTCCATAACTTATTGTAATTGACAGCAAATAACCTAGACATATTTGTGGTCACCTGCACTCCAAGATATCTGATCTGATTTTGTTTTGCCCATATAAATGGGAAAATTCTCTTGAACTCTGGAGGGCATATTCCATCCAAAGTCAGTGCCTCTGATTTATTATAATTCGGTATCCCGATACTTCTCCAAATGAGTCAAGGACCCGGAGCAAGTGCGGCAAGGAGCTTTCTGGGTTTCTTAGAAAGAATATGGAGTCGTCAGCGTATAATGCTATTTTGTGTTCCATGGCCCCCGTTAAAACCCCCTCTGTATTTATATTCTGGCGGATCACTACAGACAGAGGGTCAAGAAAGGTAGCAAATAGCACTGGGAAGAGCGGGCACCCCTGCCTGGTGCCTCTGTGAATGGGGAATCTACCTGAATTAATTCCATTTACTCTGGCTTGCGCCTGAGGGTCTCTAGGGGAAACATGATTGAAACTTTTGTATATGAAGGGGATCAATAAGATGGAAGGGAACTTATTCAAAAGGAAGAAGGAGCTATAACAAGGGGGCATAGCCTCAGATTGGAAGGAGGGAAATACAGAGGCAATGTGAGGGGGAAGTTCTTCACAGAGAGGGTGGTGGAGGCCTGGAACACGCTACTCGAGGAGGTGGTGAGATCCGAAACGGTGGTGGGATTCAAGAGGGAATGGGACAGACACATATGGGGTTGGGAGGAGGAGGAAAGTTATGAGCCAGTAAAAGGAGTAAGGGGGGGAGGGGTTGATATAAGGGCAGACTAGATGGGCCGGTGTGGTCCTTTTCTGCTATCACATTTCTGTGATTCTGTGATTTCCCTACTGTTTAAACTTTGGGCCACAACCCATAGTGTGAAAATCATTGTTCTTAATGCGCTAAAAGTGCAGCTTGTTTTAGAGTGACTGATAAGTTGAAGGATTCGGGTGGTGATGACTGGTAGTGTACTGCACAACCTCATGGAGAGATCCTGGATAAATCATGATCCTGACTCCATTGCTCCAGGTCACTGGGGATCTGGGCATGTTATGTATTGGTTCAGAGCTTACCTTACAGGTAGAACTCAATCGGTCAGGATCGCAGACTCATTATCTCCTCCCCCCCTTTCCTATTAACACTGGTGTCCCACAAGGATCGGTGCTTGGCCCAGTGCTCTTAATATTCCTCAGTGACCTCCCGTCAGTATGTACAACATCCATCCATATGTACACAGACAACACAGTCCTGTTCACCTCCAGCCATTCCCTCGCAGATGTCCATACCAGACTCCAGTTGGATTTTGACAAGCTCCAACACTGGTTTAGCGTACATCAACTCTTCCTAAATGCCAAAAAGACAGTCTCCTTGGCCTTTGGCACAAGGCAGAGACTCTCTTGGCTCACCTCCTCACCTTCCTGCCACACCCTAGATGGGACTTCCCTGGAGGACACCTCCTCTGTCTGATACATTGGGGTCTGGCTTGACCAGCATCTCAACTTTCCTGGACATGTAGCCACTACTCTGAAAAAACTGCGCCCCAAGCTAGGTGCCATTTTCAGGAACCTTAACTGTCTACCTCTAGGCTAGGCATGAACTAGTCCAGAAAATAATTCTTCCAATCTTCAACTACTGTGACGTAATTTGCAGTGCTGCCCAAAAGTCCTTTAGTCAGATTGGACCTCCTCTTCAACGCCTTCTGTTGCTTCACGCTTGACTCTCCACCAGTCACTCACCACTGTGATCTTTACCACTTGCTAGCTGTCCCCTCACTTACCAGCAGTCGCATCACCCATATTGCAAAATTCACCTTTAAATCCTGGTTCAACTCTCTTCCTTCCTTGCTTTTGCGTTGGCTATCCCCCTCCCCTTGAGCATTCACTTAGATCCACTGACGCCAGAACTCTGGCCATCCCCCATAAACACACCTCTGTTGGACAGTCTGCTTTATCTCATCCTTCCCTTAACTCTGGGACTCTCTACCATCTTATATCAGACACTCATCATCTCCTCACTCTATCTCCAGAGCCCTTATCAAATACTATGCCTCAAATTGCTCATGCTCCTAGTGTACCAAGTTTCTCTGCCCCGATCAGCTTGGTTTTGGCTGCTACTCTGACATATGTAGTAACAGCTCTCTAGCACTTGCTTAACCAATTAGCACTTAACATTTTGTTCTTTTTGTACTAATGTGTCATTTAGAGTACTAGACTGCATCGTATGTACAATGTTAAGCATGTCTATAATCCACACTGTATGTATTGGTTTGTATTATTCTCATTCATGTAATGGTTCTCTGCTTGTATTTCATGGATTTGTACTCTGTATTGATATATTCCTTTCCTCTCCCTCTCCCCCAGGACGCACTGAGACTAGCAACTTGTTGTTCAGTGTGCCTTTTCTGGTAAAAAGTTTTTAATAAATATAGGCAGCGCAAGCTCAGACTCTGGGATGGTGGGGGATTGAGACCGCTTGCCCTGCAGTGCCTCCTGTGAACCGTAGGGAGCCTTGATCACATAGGTGACCATGTGACATCATCCCCCCCCACACACACACAAAGGATGGCACGTGTGGGTGGCAGATGCAGGCATCCTTGGGAAATGATGTGCAGTTATCTGTGCAATTCAGAAGTTCCTGCCACTGTGTGCCTTCTCTCCTGCACCATTGAGTGCATGCTTTCCCTCGGTAGGCCCAGACTCTGGGGTCCCCGCCAGAGGGATTAAGCTCTTGGTCTGGTCAGGTAGGTGGCCTTAATGGTCAGTGGACTGTTGGAGGTGCAGGATCAGCCAGATCGAGTCAAGCAACTGGCTGTGCTGGATAGATTAAAACCGGGCTAGATGGATTAAAAATTGGAAAAAGAAAAGTAATTGAACGGCATAAAATCAGTTTGTGGTGTGTGTGTGTGTTGTGTGTGTGTGTGTGTGTGTGTGTATGTGTGTATATAATATATATATATATATATATATGTGTGTGTGTATATATATATATATATTTCTGAATTATTGAAAGAAGAAAATAACCAAGTAATTCTATCCCAGCTGTTACAAATTCTGAAGTGTCTAACCTTGTGTGTCTCGGGAAAACTGCTGAAAAAAGTTGGTGGCAGGTCACCTGGGATTACAGTTTAACAAGTCTGGGATCAATAAAGCGTTCTGATTAGTCCTGTGCAGAACTTCCAAGTGCTGGCAAAATGGAATTCATCCGAATTTTGGAAAATTCCAACGAGCATGAAATTCTGTTGGAACGGAATGGCAGACCTCTGCCTGGGAATGACATACGATTTCCTGTTTTCCCCCATGGAGATTGTTCAGCCACCATTATATACAAATTTTGTGGCAGCGTTTGGGTGAATTGCATAAGAAATGCATCCACTTGTTTCCTAATGGCCCTAACACATGCATGTAGGAGCCTATTAAGATGTCTTAATGGTGTATCGTCTGTTCTGAAGAATTCCTTCCTGTACACTGACCCTGCAGTGTAAACTGCAGAACTGTATTCTGGTGTTTTTCTATGCTCTGAAGCTGATGCAATTTTGTTGTAGAAAACTGATTCCAAATGTTGCCCTAGACTTGATAATGTCATATTTGTAGTACAGGTTTTTAGTTAAAGTGGCAGAGAAATCTTGTCTTTTTTTTCTGTTTGTTCTCCGCTAGATTTTGTGCTGTTTAGTGTGCAGGGAAGGGTGGGACTGGAGAGTGACTGTGCAGGGGCCCTACGCAGTCAAGTATCTGCTAGCAGCAACAAAAGAAAGTGGCAAAACTGACCGCTATGAAAGGACCAGTGTTAAAAAAATATATATATAAATAAATAATAAAATAAAACGATGACCTAACAAATGTCACCAGTTATAGGCCCCTCTCTATTCTGTCTCCACTATCCAAAGCCCTTGAGAGAATTGTAAGTGATCAGTTAGTTTCTTATTTGGATAAATATGATATTTAGTGTGTATAGCAGCATGAATTTCATAAAGCTGATAGCACTATAACTGCACTTGGGAAATTCACTGAATTCCTTTATAAGGCCTTGGGCAGTGTAGCTATGGTGTGTGCAGCTTTTATCAATTTAACAAAGGCCTTTGAATTTATTTGCCATGAATTACTATTGGAAGAACATATTAAGGCAAGAGTTCAGGAAAGAGATACAAGAAGGCAGTTTGACTAGGATTAGATTTCCTAGAGGGAATGAGAAACACTGATTGAATGAAACAGATGATGCAGTTGCTTTTATACTTCTCTCCCTCCCCACACAAGACCTTCTATTCTCTTCGCAACTGTGACTCTAGCTCCCCCCCTCTCAGTGAAGTCCTCATCTGGTCAAACTACGATCTCTTTCCGGTTCTGCAAAGTTTGGGTCCCCACCCACCACACACTTTACAATCCACTCTGCCGCTTCCCTTCATTTACTCAAATGTCTCCCCCCATAGCTTCACTACTAACTCCTGCGGTTGCCCCCCAATATTGGGCTGTGGGCTATAGTCTGTCATCCTCCAGTCTCTGCCCCATCTTTATCCTGTATTTAACTGTAGTGCAGTTCCCTCCTCACCCCCATTTCAGCCTTTCCTCCCATCCTGTATTGCCTTGTGCACACTACAAACTGTTCTCCTTCTGCACTTTATTGCATGGTATATTTACTGACACAGAAGTGTTACCTTTTGCACAATAGTTAACATTGTTGCTGCTTTGCTTAGCTTTTGTACTTCCTCCCGCTCTCTCAGGACACATGTAAGCATTAAGCCATGAAGAAGGAGGCTTCTACTGGGGAATTGATGCATTGGGGGGGTGGGGTTGTGGCACGAGGTCAGAGGCAGAGTGCCTACAACCACCCAACCATGCATAAATTCCCCAGTAGAAGCAGACTTCAGAGTGGCTTAATGTGCTTATAACATGACGGTCACTTTTTGCACAGTATTGCTGTTTAGTGTTGTACAACATAAAAACACAATCTGTGTTTTTATATTTGAAGGGTTTTAGTCTATGAAGAAACAGTTGTACAGATACAGTGCTCGTTATTCGAGCGCAGGTTATCACACTCCGTAAGATCGTTATGTGGTTACACAATCCAAACAGTGATTATTTCCTTTGGCATCCACAAATACTGTAATCGACGTTTCTTTTACCTTTTAGTCTGCAACATTGCTTTTATTCCCTCGACAAATACCGACATTGCTTCCTGTGATCGACGCAGTTTCTGAGGTGCATTGCATTCTGGGATTTATGACCATGTTGCACAAAGTCGCTCGCCACTAGGAAAGATGACTAACTAATAAATTTGTAAGTTTAACAGTGACCACTGTGTGGGAGGGTGGGATAATCAAAATGCATTCTGTCATGTTTGTGAAATTGGGAGTTTGGGACATTTTTGTGGCTTGCTGTCTGTGTTTATGCAAGTCGCACATCGCGCATTTTATGGTGGCAATGTCAGGTACTGCCACTTGAAGCAGGGATTATTCCTTACTTGGAGCGGGCATTACCAGTGATTAATCCCCACTCTAACTTTGGTCACCTGCTGCATTTTGGCAAATCGCTTTGGTTATTCCTGCTTATTATGTTACAACTGGAAACAAGCTATTACCAACTCACGTCTTTCCTGGTAAAACTTTTGAGAAGGAAGGAATGAATAAGTCACTCCAGCATAGACATTTTGACCTCTCTCATTCTGATTTAAGGTGTATGGAAGAATGGTTTTGTGAAAATAGGCTTGTCCTTAATAAGATGACCATGGTTTTTAGTAATAAGGATAGGTCAAAGTTGGCATTTATAAGAAGCAGTAGTTAAAGCTGTAACAAGTGATTGCTTGTAATAAAAATAAATAAAACTTTATTTATTAAGCACCATTCAGTCACCGAGGCGCTGTACAAAAATGACAATAAAATCCCAAGAAATAGTTAAACATTAAAATCATGATATCACATATTAACTCATAAATGCTTGTCTCCACAGGTAAGTCTTAAGTTCCCGCTTGAAGCTCCCCACGGTCGTATATTCCCGAAGCTGACTGGACTGAGAATTCCTCAGGGTTGGGGCCATAAACATAGAAGCACAGGCCCCAGAAGATTTTAAAATAACCCTCGGAACCTCCAGTAACCCCTCGTCAGCCAAACGGAGCTGTCACACCGGGTTGTAAGGAATCAGAAGCTCTTTCAAGTATTTGGGACCAAGTCCATGTAGGGCTAAGTACCTAGGTGTACACTTAGACTGTACTTTATCATTTGTTCCACTTGGTGAGCATTTCATAAAGGCAGTCAATAGTCGGCTGTTTTTTTTTTTTTTTTGCGGAAATAGGAATAATTTTACATTGGCAGCAATGCATCTAATAGTACTGTATCTAGTTTTGCTTGATCTCTCATTTGCTATGGGCTGGGCACTTACTTTGCTGCTTGTGGCAGTGTTCTTGGTAGGATTAAAGTGGTGCTTAAAGCAAGTAGATTTATAATTTGACAAATTCACATAGATATGATCTCTATCAATTGGTTGCTACTGCATCTATGAACAAGGTATTGCATCTGTTTGCAGAGTCAAAAAAACCTAACTAGGCCTTATTCCTTTTAATATGAAAAATTATTTTCAACCTATCTCAGATCAATACAGTACAAGAGGCATGGCCTGACAAAGCCTGGCAAAACTCTTCTGAAACTTCTTTGGGTTTACATTCTTTTTGTTGGGTCTGTTGACTTAATGAATTATTTTTTTATTCTCCCATATTGCTTTTTTGCATATTTTTCATTTTTTCCCTGCACACCCTCGCAGCGCGTGAAGGTGCGTGTATGGAGGCACGCTACACTTCAAGTCTCCGCTTGTCTCTCCCGGCTCCGTGCTGCCCTCCGGCCTCCACTAGCGGGCAGCCAAGGAGTGGGACAACAACCCTCCTCTCCCTGGGAGAGGAGAGCAGTCCATCAGATGCTCGATCCTTTCCCTCCCCTGCCGACCCTCTGCGCCGGCTAGCTTCTTGAATGATTTATCTAAGAAACTTCTTCACCTGACCTCATTTTCAAAGTTTAAAAAAAAAATTGTGTGGTGTTGCATGAACCAGCTCACTGTAATTGCAAATAAGATTGTTAAAATGTGCTCTGCACTGCTTTTTAGCATTTTAGTCAAGTGTTATGTGAATTATGACGTGGAGCCTATGTAAATGGGCGGTTAATGCACTGTGGTATTTTCCTAATGAAATTACTTTACTAATTTATTGCTGATTATTTGTGCAGTGCTGGTGGTGGTTGATATTTTAGTGCTTGGTAGCTGCTGCATTTATTGCAGAGGTGTTAGGGCGATACCATTCTATACACCACCCAGAAATGGCACAAGAGGGATAAGCACAGACTGTGACACTCTGAGAATATTTAATTTGTTGTAGTTTGGTGAGCGTGAGAAATGTCTGTAGTGTGCACTGTTGCAGCAAGAGAAGAATCTTATTTTCTCTAGTATGACTTGTTAGTGTGTATCAGGAGAAAACTCAGGAGAACAGTTAGACGTGGATGTGGTCCCAGGCACGGTAATAACATGCATTCAAACAGTCTTTACTACTTGCTTCTCACTATCCTTCAGTCTCAGCCAAAATTTGTTGTGATATCATGTACGATGGTATCTGTTTCGTGGACAGTTGCAGATAACTTCAAAAAAGTACAGACTCTTCAAGTCGATTTCTAGTTTAGTTTATTTATCCAAGCAATTCTTTGGCCACCATGTATCCCACGGAGTACATGGGGAACCAGGAAGTGAATGCTATCCGGCTCATTTATTTATTTTGAGTTTCACCAGGAAGGCATACTGAGCAGAGTACCGCTCGATTCCAGATGCGTCCTGGGGGGAGGGGGAAAGGATGTATACAGCATAGAAAAGTACATAACATACTGCAACAACACAGGTATTAAAATAGATACAAGTAGCAACAAAAGAACTAATTACTTAGATGACGAGGCAACCAGTTGGTACTCAGAGTGCAGTAGTTTGAGTTAACTAAATGGCAAATTCAGTGGTTCAGCAACCCATCTAATCCGTGAAGTGCATATATAAACTTGATGGTCACACCCTATTTATACAGGAGGATGAACAGGAGAAATTCTAAGGCAGTGGAATGGATGCAGGCATTGCTTAATCAAGGGAGGAACTGAGGGCCTGGGACAGAGAGAGGCATCAGGTGTGGCCAATGGGGTAATTAGGAATTGTGTTGGACTGCCCACAGGAGCAGGTGGGGGGGGGGGATGACTTAAGGAGCAGGTTACGCTGCTGGGTGTTATCTGAATGCCTAATGATCGCTGGTAAGGAGTTCCATAGTTTAGGAATACGGTAATTGAATGCTGCCTGCCCTTTGGCTGTTAACATGTGAGGGACATGTAGAAACCAGGAGTCATTATTCCTGAGAGAGTACACTAAGGGGGGTTGAGCTAGGAGGGCAGATTCGAGGTGGGGGAATAAGTACCCAGAACTTTACCGATTAACCATATGGAGCTCTCGGTCCTGGAGCAGCCCAGGTCAAGAGTCTTGTAGAGATCGCAGTGATGCATTGATGCAGGGCAGTCTAGGACGAACTGGTCAGAAGGAGTGGAAGAGAGGGTCAAGTCTTGCTAGGATAGTTTTGGGGACGGCGCTGTAGACTGTCTCTATAGTCCAGTATTGGAAGGATCATTTTCTGAAGGATAGCCTTGCGGGTTTCCTGAGGGATGCAGCCCCTGTTTCGATATAAGGCTCCCAGCCTGGGGTGTAATTTCTTGTGGATTGAGTTGATGTGGGCTGAGAAGTAGAGGTGTTGGTCGAGCCAGACCCCAAGATACCGGAAGGAGGCGCAGTCCTTCAATGGTGTCCCATCTATGGTGTGGAAAGTGGGGGTGGCTGGAAGACTGGAGAACTGCTGCCTACTACCGAAGGTTAGGGAGATGTTTTTTGGGGGGATTTAGTGAGAGCTGGCTAGAGCGAAACCAATGCTGGACAGCAGTGAAGTCATCCAGAAATCTAGTGGCCACTACAGCGGGGGAGGGACCTGACACGTACAGTGCCATGTCGTCTGCGTACATGTGTATGGATGAGTGTGCACATACCGAGGGCAGGTTGTTTAAGAAAATGGAAAACCGGATCGGGCCGAGGACCGAGCCTTGTAGGACACCAGCATTTACAGGGACGGGGGCAGAAGTATGATAACCAATTCGAACAGATTGAGACCTACCAGCTAAGTAGGATTGGAACCAATAGGTGCTGGTTGCAGAGACCTGCATGTGCGAGCTTGGTTAGTAGAAGGGTGTGGGAGACCGTGTTGAACGCCTTGGCAAGGTCAACAAAGATAACTGAGGTGATGTGCCCGTGATTCATCCCTGTGAGGACTGTGATGGTAAGTCATAGCAGGGAGGTGATGGTGGAGTGTGACTTCCTCAAACCAGACTGGTACGGTGTAAAGGAGGGGGAGTTGAGAAAGGGGGAGAGTTAGGCGAGTACAAGACTCTCCTCAATTCTGGCTAGGATGGGGAGTATGGAAATAGGGTGGTAGTTACCAGATGAGGAGGGGTCACCCCCTTTCGGGAGAGAAATGACTGTGGCATGTTTCCACCCGGAAGGTACGGAATTTAGCGAGAACAAGAGATTGTATAGCTCGGCCAGAGGGCCGGCGATGGCTGGGGCAGACAAGTAAAGCATTTTGGAGTCCAGACCCGAGGGGCATTTACCTTTGGTGGGTTTTAGTGCCCGCAGCGCTTTTAGAACCTCGGTTGGAGTGACTAAGTGAAAGGCGAATGACAAGGAAGTGGGTGGTTTAGGTCTGGACGGGCACGGGTGGGACTGGGGGAGAGAAGAGAGGGTGCTCAACCTGTGAAAAAGGTGTTAAAGGCTGAGGCCACAGCACCCGGTTCAGTGATGATGGAGCCATCAACATTGAGGGCAGGGGTAGGGGGCTGAGCAGGGGGGTAAGAAGCAATTTTATTGTTTTCCAGAAATTCGCTGGGTGATTTAGGTTAGCTTGGAGAGAGGCCTTGAAGTAGTTAGTCTTGGCCTGGTGTAGAAGTCTGGTGCAGGAATTCCACAGTGAGCAGTAGAGTTGGAGTGACTCCAGGGTGCAGTTTGCCTTGTAGGCTTTCCAAGCCAGGTCCCTGGCATGGAGTTGCTCAATAATATTGGCAGTGACCCAGGGCAGGTGGGCGCCCCTTATACTGGTCCTTCTCAGTGGCGCATGGTAGTTCCAAGCAGCAAGGAATTTGATTTTGAAAAGGTAAAGGGCAGAGTCGATGGAGGATGCATGGGGGACGAAGGACCAGTCCATGTTGGTCAGGTCACATAGGAGCGCTGAGAGGTTGAGGATTTTGTAGGAGCTGGTGAGCAGTATCTGCGGGGGAGGAGCTTTGGGCCTGAATATTCTCCTTACTGGCTCATGGAGCAGACATGCCGTTCTGGTAACCTATGGAGCATTCTGAGAAACTGCAGGATGTCTTCTCATAGAAGATAGGGCACTTGTAGAGAGTCCAGGTAAGGACATTTTTGTAAATTAAAAACCAGTTTGTAATACTGCAAATTAAATTTATTGTGCCGCACTAACCAGACAGCATTTCTAAAACGAATATGGAAATGTTTTTATACAGGGGGAGAGCAAGGGAGAACAAGGGGACAGGACACCGGGGGCGCATATGGGAAGGGTAGAGTGTGGAGGGGAGAGCAGAGAAGTATGACCGGGTGTGCCAGGAGGGAGAGAGGAGGGGATGGGGCTTATCAGATTTCAGGACAGCCTATTTCTTCATTTACTATATGTATATACCGCCTTTTTTTTTTCCCTATATATATTTTGTTCTTTTTGGGCCCCGGTTTTCTCCAACCCCCTTCTCAGTATGAATGCATGTGGAGGCACACGAGCCATGCTCGAGACTCCCTTCATGTTGCCCCCTCCCTCCTGTGCAGTCACCGGACCTCCATTCGGCGGCAACGGAGCTACCGGGGGGGGGGATGGGCAGCAGCTTTCCCAGTTCAGGAGAGTTGCCATTAGGTGGCTCATTCCAGCTCTCTCCCATGCATGCCAGCTCTCTGGTGACCCAAGGTCATAATGGCATGAGGTAAGGCAATCCAGCAACTCGACACCTCGGGGTCGGACCTTTAGCTTTTTTAAGGTGTTATTATGTATTGCACATAAAGCATTAGAAGCATGTGTTTGCAGTATACAGTAAATCTGTGGCAGGAGTGCTGTGATTGTAAACCGGGGGGTGGGGAGACAGCTAGTGTAGTAAGTCTTGGGGAATAAGAGGCCTCCTAATGGCCCATTTTTGCACGCCTTATTGGTTCTCTGGACGGGTTGAGTCCCCACCTCCTGCAGACCTGCAACCTACTGTCAAACTGGTCGGCGACAAAGGGCGAGCGGTGGCAAAAGTTCTGGACTGCTGTGGACCTTGGCGATTCTTGTGCCCGGTCTGTGGTGGCAGCAGTTGCCATGCGTCGCAGGGCTTGGCTGCACATCTCCACCTTTACGGTTGACTTGCAGCACTGGTTGGCAGATGTTCCTTTCCTGGGTACTGACTTGTTCGGTTCTGGTGTGGAAGGGTACCCCACCAGAATTAAGTCCAATACCACCTTGGACTTGGTGACTTCTGCCCAGCAGGACCAAAAAGGCTCTTAACCTCAAAAGAAGCCCTTTTGGCCCGCCTCTGTGGCCAAACCTGCCCAGTCCCTGGCTGGTCAGCAACATGCTTGGCGTCCCCAGACGCAATCAGTGGCCTCTGTTTTCAGGAAGCCAGGAGGTAGAGGTTCTGGTCGCCCCTCAGTCAATTTCTCCCCTGCTTCCAAGCCTCCCCAGTGACTGGATGGGGATGCCTCCCCCATGCCCATCTTCAGTCGTCTGGGTCCTCCCATGGGGGTAGCTCCACTGCTTCCTTTCTGCCTGGTCCGCTGTTATCACAAGCAGGTGGGTCCTCGAGGTGGTTGGACAGTATCTGCTTCTAGAGTTCGAGGTGTACCAGCCCTGCCAAGTCCGCGCTCACAGAAGGGCATCATGTCTGTAGACTTCCTCTCGGCCCTTAGGGACAACATAGCCCAGCTCCTCCACAAGGTCATGGCTCCAGTGTATGACCCTCTGTAACATCCAGGGTTTGTCTCAAGGTACTTCCTGTGGCCAAAACAGATGGGGGGCTGGTGCCCCACTTAGATCTGCATGACCTGAACAAGTTCATCAGGCCACACACCTTCAGGATGGTCACTCTCTGATTATGCCCCAATCCGTCCATCTCACTGCCAGTTCATTTGGTTCTGTGTGGAGTGGGTTCTCTACGAGTTCCAGGCCATGCCATTTGGTCTATCCTTGGCCCCCAGGGTCTTCACCAAGTGCGTTGCAAGGATGGCAGATTACCTGAGATACTGAGCAGTCCGGGTTTACCCCTGCCTGGACAACTGGCTGATTGTGGGTCCCTCCAGGCAGGAGGCGGAGCGGTCCAGGAACCTGGCCCTCTAGATCTGCGTCTCTTAGACTTCTGGTCAACAAGGCCAAGTCGGAACCTGTGCCCTCGCAGGTGATCCATTTAATCTGGGCAGAGCTCAACTCTTGCAAGGCAGAGGCTTCCTCTTCCTTTGCCCGATCGGTTGGGCAGTTGCACCCTGCTTGGGGTGTCCTGCATCTTCTGGGATACGTGGCAGTTTGCACCAGCGTGGTCTGTTGGGCCTACTGGAGAATGCGCTCTTTGCAGTGGGAGCTGGCCCGCCAGTGGTTTCCGCGCAAGGGCCACTTCGACCAGCCAGTCACTGTGACCCAGCTGATGTGGGATTCCCTCCAGTGGTGGTTAGTCCCGGAACATCTGCAGGAAGGTATCCCATTTGTCTGCCCAGAGCAGGCAGTCATCCTGATGACCGATGCACCTCTCATGGACTGGGGTACCCACCTGGGGGAACAGTCCACAGGCTCTGGACCCCCGAGGTGTCCTTGTGCCACATTAACCTGCTGGAGCTTCGGGCAGTTCGGCTGGCGCTGACTGCTTTTGCTCCACACATCTGGGGGTCAGGTGGTTCAGGTCCAGATGGACACGACCACTACCAAGCACTGCTCAACAAGCTGGGTGGGACGCACTTCCTTTCTCTGTGCAGGGAAGCTCTGTGTGTGGACCCTCGTGCATAGCCTGGAGGCCGATCTGGCCATCCATGTGGCCGGTTTCTCCAGCCAGCTGGTGGGTGCTCTCAGCCGTGTGGGTGGGGGTCTCACGAGTGGTCTGTCCACACAGAGATAGTGCACAGTCTGTTCTCCCAGTGGGGTACCCCTCTGGATCGGTTTGTCTCAAGGGAGAACGCAAAGCTGAGGTCTCTATGCCTGCCCCCTCAGTAGGGTATGCCTTCTTGAGTCCTTGGACCACAGGCCTCCTCTATGCCTTCTGCAGAAACTGTCCACATGAAACTACACGAAGGAGGGAGAGCGGTGCAGGTTATGGGTTTGCAACCCCAAACAATTCAAAACAAAAGATAACTGCACTCTGAAGAATAAGACAAAAACTGCTGTTCAAAGTAGGCACATCCAAAACAATTCCATATGAATGTATGTATTGTAGACGGGCCCCCCTGAGGAAGCTCCATTGAGTGAAGTGATGGGAATGTGTGATGTGGCTTAACCACCATCTTATTTCTATAACTAAATTAACTGTTGTCTCTACAATGAATACTCTTCTGTACCTTCCCTCCATTTCCCGTGATTCACAAGGTGTTGCTTAAGGTGAGGAGGGACAAGGCTCTGGACTGGTCGCGCCAGTTCTGGTACCCTGATCTCTGCCTCAGTAGCAGGCTCCTGAGGCATATCCCTCTGTGCTCGGAACTGCTGCCCATCAATCATGGGGAAAGTTCTCCACCCAGACTTTCAATCCCTGCACCTGACAGCCTGGTTCCTGAGCGGCTAGAGTTCCAGGCTTTGGATCTCTCTGAAGATGTCCTCAACGCAGTTGAGGCTTCTTGGAAGGAGTCGACCAGGAAAAGCTATGCCTTCAAATGGAAGAGATTCTCCATTTGGCGCCAGGGCAAGGGGCTGGACCCTTTGTCCTGTCCAGTGGCTAGCATCCTTGACTACCTCTGGTCCCACTCTGTTGGGCCTTTGATCGATGACCCTTAAGGTGTACCTGGCAGCCATCTCTGCCTACCGGGCGCAGGCTGGTCAGCAGTCGGTGGCAAAGGAGAAGGTGGTCTGGAGCTTTTTCACAGGCCTTTACCACATTGCCCCTCCGTGCGTGAACCACCACAACCTTGAGATTTTTTGATAGTTTTGGCAAAGCTCATGGGCAAGCCATTTGAACTGATGCACAGGTGTGAGATGTTGCACCTGTCATGGAAGACCACTTTCCTGGTGGCTATCACATCAGCCAGAAGGATCTGTGAATTCCAGGCGCTCTGGGTGGAGTCTTCTTACCTGGTCTTCCACAGGAACAAAGTTGTCCTTTGCTCCAACCCGAAGTTCATGTCTGATTTGCACCTTAACCAGGTGATTAATCTCCTGGTGTACTTCACCAGTCACACCTCAGAGGCTGAGCACAGGCTCCATGCATTGGTACTGTGGCGAGTGCTAGCCTATTATAAGGAGTGCACAGCTGGAGTTCGGGGAGAGGTTCGTTAGGTGTTTGTCACTATGCTGAAGCTACACCTGGCAGATTGGCAGGTGAATTGTATCCTGCATCAATCTCTGCTGTAAGTTGGTGGGTAGGGAGCCTCCCGTAACGCTAAGGGCTCATTCCATGTGTCATACTGCTACCTCGTTGGCTGCTTACAGGGCTGTCCCTAACCAGAAAATCTGCAGGACTGCTACCTGGAGATCAGCACGTACCTTCACTTCCCATTACCACATCAACTTCGAGGCATGCTGGGATGCTGGTTTTGGGGCCTAGGTTCTCCAATTTCTATTTCCCAGATAAGAGGGTATGCGGCTTGCCCCCTCTTCCTACTCTTAGTACTGCTAGGAACTTGCCAGATGTGTGGATAGAACACTGTTTCCATGTCCCATGAAAACAGGTTACTCACCTGTAACAGTAGATCTTCCACGGAGTGGTCTCTTGCAGCAGGTAATACACTTGGGTCATCGCCAGAGGTCACTGTGGCGCACGGTAGCTCTTCTAGCAGTCTTTATCCAGGGGCTGCCCACACATGACATCAGCTTCCTGTTTCCTATATGTGTGTGCGGTCCCTGGTATCCTCAGTTCATTTTCCCACTGTCTTCAGCTCGCACACAGCAGCTAGAGCAGCTTCAGATAGCAGTCATCGACGAGAATTTGAGCAGCCAAACAAATGTCTAAAGAATCTTCAAACAAGACAGCGCCATTTTATTCCTGCCATTGCAGTAGGAAAATCTACCACTTTGACAACCACACTACTTGTGTAAGGTGTCTGGGACCCCCACACGACACCAGTTCCTGCATTCATTGTCAAGACTTCAACCAGGCAACCAGTCATCGACAGCTGCTTGAAATCAAACATTTAATGGAGCAGAAATTCTCTCCTGAAGAATCAGAGGGCTTGTTCTAGAGGTCTCCCCAACTGATTCTCCTTGGCACAAAAGAGGAGGAGATGTATCCTCACTCTCCGTGCCTAAAAGCGTCGACTGGCACCATCCACAGTTACCCCACCGTCTGGCGCATTCTCAGCCTGCCTCTTAGTCGGGAAGGGGGGTTATCCTCTCAGCGGTGCTTTCTAACGCATTGACGGCAGTTTACAATGAGCTCTTTATGGGTTCGGGGGGGCTCCTTCCTTTCAACGGGACCATCATTTTCACAGCATGGCACTTTTTCCCCAGCAGCTCTGTCGACGACAGGTTGCATTCAACCGGGAAAACCCACTGCTTTTGCTATGCTTACTGCCCCTCCACCCTCACAGGTGGGTACCTATAGGGGCCAGGCAGATAGGAACTCTGGTCTTTATCACCCAGGGACAAGACCTGCTCAGGCTACGCGTCCAGTCTCCTCCATTCTCCCTTTGGTTTCCCAGAAGCCCCCCCTCCCTATCCCTCCTCCTACTCAAAAAGAACTGGACGTTTCTACTGTAGTACAGCACGTCTTGCATGCCATGTGGCATGCTCAGCCCTCTGATCCAGGAGAGCCAAGCCATCCATCCCGTTCACCCACACCTCCACCTAACCGGTTTCACCATGGCAGGGACCCTCTCCCACCCTGGTTACCTCCCCCCTTGTATGGAGGACTGCTTGTCAGACGAGCCTGACTTCCCAGCAGATTTTACCGGAGACCTAGAGGACAAGGAATTCCAGGAGCTGGATTTCCATCCCCACACTCCTTTATTGGACCTGTCCTCATTAGAAGAGGACTTGCCCAGACATATGGCTGCCTCTACTCCAGATGATCCTTCTTTCCATGAAATGATGGTCCCAATTCAAAAGGTTATGGAATTCTCCACTACCGAACATGACAAACAATGTAAGGATATGGCAGACTACTTGGAGTTACCTGAGGAGCTGGTCTTGGTGGTACCCCCACTAATCTAGACCTACCAAAATGCTATGTTTGTAGCCTGGCACCAACCTTCTTCTGTCAAGGCTGTTCCCCAGAAGGTGGATCGTATATACTAGGCCCCTCTGGATCGCCCTTTTCTATCCACTATTCCTGAAACTGATTCAGTGGTGATTGCTGCCGCTCATGATCGTACTAAATGAGCAAAGCACATGAGTTCCTTGCCTCCTGATAAAGAATCCCGCAAGATAGATTATCGGGGGGGGAGGTATTTCAATCCAGTACCATGAATCTCAGAATCCTGACTTATATGAGACACATGATCAAATACCAGCATACACTCTGGTCATCTGCCATTGAATTAGACAATAAACTCCCTCCTTCACAGGAAAGGGAACAGTTGCTGGCTACAATAGCCACTGGCAACTCCATCATTTCCCGTCACCTACTCAGGTTGGTCTGTGATGCAGTTAATACCTCGGCCCGTATGTAGGCAACAGGCATTACCTTACGTCGCCATGCTTGCCTTCGCATGTCTGGGTTCACACCTGATGTACAGCAGAGAGTAGTTAATGCCCCCTTTAATGGATCCAAACTATTCGGGCCAGGTACCAAAACATTGATTGATTGATCTCCAAGCTTCAGGCAGAACTCTACGCACAATCCATGGCATGTACCATACTTCACAGCCATCATACCATTCCCAATCCTCTCTTCTCTCCCCGGCCAGAGCTGCCCCAAAACAGCCTCGGCTGCCCGCCCTCCTGGACCAGGCCTGATGTGCAGATTTATACGCCCATCCACACAGCCCAGCCAATGACAGCACGACCCCCCCCCCCCAAGGTAGGGACCTGTGGCACAGACACCTGGTGGCTATGTCTCACGGGTCCGGGGGCGCAGGGCATGGCCATCAGCCGATGCAGTCGCCCTGCTATGTTTTCTTTCAAGTTTTACACCCCGAGGAGCCGGACGTGCAGTGGTGTCGACGCACCTTACGTGCAGACACCTGCCGTGCTCCACACCCTGTCATGCCCGTAGCTGTAGTGCACTCAGCTTCCGCTGTAGTGTGGCACAGAGCCCTCACCCACCCCAGAGGAAGGAGAGCAGTTGTGTGACACTCTATTCTTCCTCTTCCCTGCCAGCCCCTCGGCGGCCCGAGTCTGTTCCCAAACCCTGGTCGCCGGCATGGCACGAAGTGTGGCGTCCAGCGCCTCAATCCTCACTGCCACGGGGCGGCCTCCCAGTCACCTCTTTTTATATTAAGAGGTGGAAAATACAGAGGCTCTAATAGAGGCTGTTTCAGAGGTCGTTCCCAACCTACCAGAGCCAACACCTCTGCCGCCAAAGGGCTCCCGCTCACATCCTCCAGGTGGGGCAGGTCAGCCCACCTCCCAGTGGACCTACTGGGGCCCTGTCCACGCTTCCTTGACCAGGCATTCGAAGCTGTGGGCGGTCATTTTGCCCTCCATTTGGAGGCCTGGAAAACTATCACATCGGACGAGTGGGTACTCCAGATAATTCAGACGGGTCACACTCTGGAATTCCTGTCCAGACCTCCCTTTCAGAAGCCTTGCCCAGTCCATTACCCACCTGACCATATTCCTATTCTCCAGTAGGAATTGCAGGCTCTTCTAACCAAGAAGGCCGTTTACCCAGTAACTCCTACAGAACACCAGAAGGGGTTGTGCTCTCACTACTTCCTGGTACCCAAGCAAACCGGAGATCTCTGACCAATACTGGACCTCAGCGAACTGAAATTGTACATTCAGTACAAATGGTTCCACATGATCACCCTAAACACTCTCATGCCAATACTAAAGCAAGGGGATTGGCTATGTGCCCTGGGTATTAAGGATGCCTACCTTCATATCCCTATCCATCCTGCCCACCACAGGTTCCTTCGTTTTCCCCTGTTGGGTCAACACTACCAATTTCAGACACTCCTATTTGGCCTTTCCTCGGCCCCATGAGTATTCACCAAATGCCTAGTGGTAGTGGCAGCAGCCCTACAAAGAGACTGGCGCTTTGTCTTCCCATACCTGGATGATTGGCTCATAAAAGCAGAGTCCAAAATGGCCCTGCTCTCATCCCTAGCAGCAACCTTAACTCTGTTCCAAGCTCTAGGGATTACTGTCAATTATCCGAAGTCCAATCCAACCCCTACACAGTCGCTCCAAATATATAGAAGTGGTCCTTGACACGGTCTCCACCAGGGCTAGCCTTCCGGCTGACAGACAAGATGAGCTTTTATCTCTGGCATTGCAGATACAAACCCAGAAAGTTGTCACAGCCAGACGCATGCTGTCTCCTTGGTCATGTGGCCGTTACCATCCCTACCGTTGCTATCGCCCATCTTTGGATAAGACCAGTCCAGTGGGTTCTCCAGAACCAGTGGTCTCAAAGGACAGGAAATTTTGAAGACAAAATCAGTCACTCCCTCATTGCGGTCTGCTCTGGTAAGGTGGATGCTCCAAGCCAACCTGTATCAAGGCATGTCCTTCCATCCCCCCCAAACGTTGACCACAGATTCATCCCTGGAAGGGTGGGGTGCGCACCTGGGTCCTTACAGGACACAAGGCAAATGGATCACTTCTATCCCTCATCCCCATATCAATCTCCTGGAACTGAGGGCAGTTCACTTGGCCCTCCAGGCTTTTCAACCTCACCTGTCTCCGGGACAGTTGCGGATTCAGACAACATGACAGTAGTATTTTACCTCCACAAACAAAGAGGTACGAAATCCCGTACCCTATGTAGGGATACAATTGCAGTTTGGCAGGAAGCCATTTGGCAAAACCTCACACTAATGGCCGTTCATCTACCAAGACATTACAACCTTCTGGCCAACTTTCTCAGTCGCCAGTCATTCAAATACGAATGGACACTTCATTATGAAGTGCTCCAGAAAATCAGTGGGTGACCCTCAACTGGACTGGTTTGCCTCCCCGGTCAATCACTGTCTCCTCAGATATTGCTCCATTATCCCGAGCAAAAAGGGACGAATCTATAGATGCCCTGTTCCAAATGTGGACAGGACTTTTATATATATATGTATATATCTATATCTATATATATATATCTATATCTATATCTATATCTATATATATGCTTTCCCTGCCTGCTCCTGCAACGGTCTCTACTGAAACTACAACTCGAACCTGCCACCATGATTCTCTCAGCTCCTCTGTGGCCTCTGCAGGTGTGGTTTCTCCTCCTTAAGCAGTTCTCTGTATAGGAACCCGTTCCATTGCCGATCAGACCCTTTTTTTTTTTATTTTGTCAGTTTCATATTATACATGGTTATACATGCAGATAAGATGAATATGTTAAAATAACATTCAGTTAATGCGAGCTTTATAGCAAGTAGAGTTAGTACAGTAATACAATAGATTTTATCAGATATATGTATATAATAGTCATTTAATACATTTCTATATGATGTGATCCTACTGATGTGCATTCTATACAGAGTAGGTTGTCTCTTTATCTAAGATGAGCTGTATTGTTTCTTATCCCCCCCACCCCCCATTCTCCTTTCCATACATTCTCATAGGTTTCCAATTTCTGTATTGCAGGGTCATGGTACAAAATCTGGATAATGAGCCAGATGGTACATGGTCCATTTTTCAAAACAATTATCAAAACTATGGGTCCTATTATTTATTTTAGCTGACATTCTTTCTAGACTTCATATGATAGATTTCTCCAGGATTCCTTAGTTGGCAGCTGTGTAGAAAGCCAAAGTCTTGATTAGTTTTTTTTTGGCTACCAAAACTGAGTGCCAGCATTCTATAAAGCATTTCTTGTGGATGTGGTCCATCGGGGGGTTGGGAGGGGGGACTGCAGTTAATATAAAAGTCTGATTCAATATTTCCGGGGTCTCATATATTGCATTTAATTCTTGTATTACTTCTTGCCAATAACCTATTATGAGGGCACGACCATATATGTCCCAACCCCGCTTTCTTTTGCCCGCATTCCCTCCAACACAAACCGTATTCCCCTCCATGAAAGTGTGCAGTTATGTCAGATGTTCAAAAAAATCTTAATCTGGCCTTCCACGCATATTCCCCTCGAGTATAGGTTGGGGAAATCCTTGAGTAAATTATTGTGGAGGCTTGCCATTGATCTTCCTCTTAAGTCCAGGCCCATATCCTTGGACCACCTGATTCTAAGATGGTCTAGAGAATCTTTACCATATGATCGGAGTGCTGAATAAAGGGCCCCAATAATATGCTCCTGTACCTATCCCTTTAGATGATAAATCACCAGTTGTACTAAGGGGGATGGTGACTTTGCTACCTCTGAGAGAGTCTCTTCAAAGGGTAATAAGTTTTGTCTAACTCTCAGGTATGTTCTGTATTGGTTTTGAGGGAGTCTATATTTCAATTTGCAGTGTAGCAAAAGAATATGGTCCCATAGGGCTCATTAATTGAAAAGTACATTGAAGGCCACAACTTTCCCAATGCCGATTTTGAAATCTTGGATATATACGTTCTGAAGGGGTCAAAGTATGTCTCCACATTTGTTGCCAGCTCTTAAGAAATTCTGTAGTGTATTCCATAAAATAAAGGAAGGAAAATTTTCTGACCCATTCATTGTGACCTCAGTTTCCTTCCAGTAAGTTTTATATTGGGTAGCTGAATGAAATAATGATATACGGATTTGGGCCACCTGAGCATATCTTCTCATATTGGGTAGATTAAGGCCTCCCTGAGCCCTACACAATTTCAAAGTAGAGTATTTTATCCTAGGGGGCTTACCTCTCCAAGTAAATCTAGAGAATAATTTATCCCATGCTTACAAGTAGGTGTTTGATGGCAGTATTGGAAGGGTTTGTATAAAAAAAAAAAAAGTAAATGAGGTAATACATTTTGTTGTATGGTTTCTGTTCTGTATAATTCCCGAGGGGAGGGAAGTCCAGTGGGACAAATCTGAAGTAATTTGGGTAATAGAATCAGAGTTAATCAGTTCCAGATGAATTGGCTTATGTGGTATTTTAATGCCCAAATATCGCATCTCCACTCTGCTCCACCGGAATGAGGAATCTGCTTTAAGGGTCCCGGTGGGTTGAAAGGAATAGGCCAACACTTCCGTCTTAGTATCATTAATCTTGTATCCTGCTAACTTGCGAAACTTGTCTAATTGTTCCCATACTACTGGGATTGAAATCTCCGGAGAGGTGAGGGTCAGCAGGATATCATCGGCAAAGAGTGTCCGCTTATGTGACCTCCCTCCCACCAGGATTCCTTCTAAATTTGCGTGTGCCCTAATATTGGCAGCCAACGGTTCCAAATAAAGAGCGAATAGCGGGGACAGTGGGGACCTCAGTCTCGTGCCTCTACCTAAACAAAAGGGGGAGGAAAGCATACCATCTAGCTTAAGATAAGCCGTAGGATTCTGATACTTGGCTCTAATTTGATTTATGAATTGATCCGGAAATGCAAATCTATCTAAGGTGGCACACAGATAGGGCCAGGAGACCCTGTCAAACGCCTTCTAGGCGTCGAGGCCGAGAAGGACAAAGGGATCTGTCTCTGTGGGGCATATTCCATAAGCAATGATACCCGTCTAACTGCATCATGTGCTTGTCTTTTCATGATGAAGCTGACTTGGTCCCCACCTATTAAGATAGGGAGCAAAGTAGCCATCCTATGTGCTAGGATAGACATGAATAATTTATAGTCACAATTAAGCTTTGAAATAGGCTAATAAGATGCCGCTAGTAAGGGATCTTTTCCTGGTTTAGGGATAGCTACTATTTCAGTGTATTTCCATGAAGGAGGTGGGAGTTGTTCATTCTGAATTTCTAGAAAAGTCTGTAAAGGGGCGGGTATCAATAATTTACGGAACACACTGTAAAATTCCATGGGGTAACCATCCGGGCCTGGGGCTTTCTAATATTTGGTCAGTTTAAGAGTCTCCCAAATTTCCATAGGTGTAATGGGGTGTAACAACTATGTTGCTTGTTCTTGGGAGATTCAGGGTACAGGGGAATGCTGCAGGTACTTTGTCCAGACCAGATCTCTTGACTTAGGATCAAGGGACCCTTCTACATCTCGTCTGAAGGCGCTACACCTTCATGCTTGGCTCCTGAGGTTGCTTTCATAGCATGTCTACAAGTGTCCTTTTCTGTTGCCAATATATTGCTGGCATCACATAAGCCAGCAACCAGGGAAACATAATGCCACATGGAAACATTTTTCCATATGGACTGCTTCCCGATCACTGGATCCCTATTGCTGTCCATTGACAAGTCTTGGATTACCTAGCCTCAATTGCCGAGACAGGATTCGGCTATTCCTCCATCAAGGTCCATTTGGCCTCCATTTCGGCCTTCCATGAACCTCTGGATGGTTGATTTTTATTTTGGCGCCGCCTCTTCTCCCTGGCTGCCCACTCCTTCGGGTCTCTTAATGCCCCTCCCGACTGCCTGCCCAGACTCCCATACCGGCTATCATCTTGTATGGCAGTCCCCAGGTAACCGGGCGTAACCCTTCGCTGGGCGGGGTCCCCTCCTCGGGAAGGCACGTGTCGGCGCCCACTTTTCCATTGGCCCAGGGTACTGCTAAGGTGTGCCAGTCATGGGATCGGCGGCAGCGGTGGACAGAGACCGTCATCCGGCCAGCCAGGAAGCATTTTCCTGTTTTTTCTGTGGGGAGTGACGTCCTGACGTCAAGGCATATGCTGACGTCCGTCACTTCCCTTGAGCTTCGGGCCAGGCGTCACTGCTGTGCTCCCAGCCTCCGCCAGGAGTCAGCATGCGCTGGTGCACATCCCCACCCTCCCCCCGGAGAAGGAGAGCTGTCCCCGGACGCTCCATCCTTCTCCCCTGGCCGGCCCTCCGGCGACCCGAGTCTGTTCCCAAACCTGGGTCACCGGCATCGCAGACGGAAATCCAACCGCTGCGCCGACGGGCCGGCGTGGATGGTTGATTTTTGTATTATCTAGCTAAAATGTTTCTAAGAGGAATGTTACATATTAAGCCACCTATCGGAAGACCCACTCCTAGGTGGGACCTCAATTTCCTAATAGAGAAATTAACTCTTGAGCCCTTTGAACCAGAGGCCACTTGTGACCTCCATTTTCTTTCATGGAAAACACCATTCTTAGTGGCTGTCACTTCAGCTCGATGCATTTCTGAGCTCCATGCCCTCATGTGTAGAGAACCTTACTTGATGTTTTTTCACAAAGATAGGATAGCACTTAGTACCAACCCTTCCTTCCTAAGGTAGTGTCTGAACACACCTTAAACCAGTCCTTGGAGTTACCGGTATATTATCCTGAACACTCCAGTCGAGGTGAACACCTCTTGCATATGTTAGATGTCCATCGTGTATTACGATACTACACTAATTGAACTAAAACGATTAGAAAAACTTCTCATGTTTTTGTCACTTTCGCCTCAGGCAGGGAAGATCTCCCAGTCACTGAATGGAGACTCTCTCCAATTGGCTAGCACATTGCATAACACTTTTTTATTCAGAATACAAGCCATTGCCTGGACCTGTCCAAGGCCATTCTACCAGAGCCATGGTCACTACTGCTGCCTTCTTTAAAGGAGCCTCTGTCACGGATATCTGCAATGCAGCTGCCTGGTCCACAATTCATACTTTTATGAAGCATTACAACTTGGATATTGCTTCGTACAGTAGGACGGCCTTTGGCCGAGCTGTCCTACAAGGCCTCCTGTCATAATCACCACCCTTTCTGGGTTTACTGCTTGGGATTCATCCTAAGTGTATTACCTGCTGCAAGAGACCACTCCTTGGAAGATGGTACAGTTACGTAAAATCTTACTGTAACAGTAGATCTTTGAGGAGCGTCTCTTGCAGCAGGTACGATCCCACGCTCCATCCCCCTTCTTCTCTTAAGAGAACAAATTCTGGTCCAATGACTTATGGGTTGGGATACCTACGGTACCTGTGCTTCCCCTCTGTCCTTGCTTAGTGAGCTGTTTCCGGCGGGGGAAACTGAGGATACCAGGGACCGCCCACACTTATAAAGTAAACAGGACTGCTAGAAGAGCTGCAGTGTGCCACAGCAACCTTTGGTGATGACCCAAGTGCATTACCTGCTGCAAGATGCACTCCTCAAAGATCTACTGTTGGGGTAAGATTTTACGTAACTGTACTTTCTAGGAGTAGTATATGGTGTTCATCCACATGGACCCACCCAACCTCCCCTGGCATGTGGCACACCGATTTTGCTTCCAGCGAGCAAGGTCTGATGTCACGGGGCGGTGCCAAGGGAATTACCACCCAGGTGGGAGGGAGGAACCAGCTTGAAGATGTTCTGGCGAAAAAGGGGAAAGGACACTGCCAGACGTGTGGATGAACACCATATACCACTCCTAAAACTACTTACGGGTGAGTAACTTATTTTTATAGTGCATTGGAGGATGAATGACCTTCCAGGATGTGAGGTGAGGGAAGTGCAGGAGATGATCAGGGAAATGGGAAGAATTTGTAGTCAGGCAGTGAGAGCTGTAGCTTTCTCAGAGGTGCTTCTGGTCTCAAGGGGTAATACGCCAAGGAAGGCAAGGATAGAGGAGTTTAATAGATGGCTTAGGAAGTGGTGTGAAAGGGAGTACAGGCTCATTGGGGACTGGGCAGGAACCTCAGATAACGAAGATCTCTGTGCACTGGACAGATTGCATGTGAGTAGGCAGGGTATAAGGGCCCTGAAGCGCAAGCTGGAGGAATACATAGGGAACAACCCCAGTTTAAACTGACAAAGTGGAGGAGGCAGCAGAGTGCATAGCACCCATTTATCACCAGAGGGAAGGGGGGCTGATGGACCTCTTCTCCCACCCCCATCAAGACAGCATGGGGAGGAGATGGATGAGAAGGGTAGAAGTGTGTGGGGGTGAATGAATGAGGAGGGGGTAATGGGGCAGATAAAGATGAAGAGAGGTCCCAAGTTGAGGTAGAGGGTGGTGCCTATGAATGGCAGAAGCCTGGGAAACAAGATGGCAGACTGGTAGTCGCTGATGGCAGAGGGGATGTGAACACAGTAGCCATCACAGGGACGTGGGCCACAGTAAACCATGACTGGGATCTCACAACTCTAGGGTATAAACTATATAGGAAGGGTAGGGGGATGGGAATGTGGGGAGTGGCTCTCTGCATGAAGGAAGGGATAACTTGTGCCGGAGAGGAAGCAGCGGAGGGTAAGACTGAAACGCTGTAGGTGCAGGTACAGTTCACTAGGTGAAAGAAACTTGGGATGGGGGTGGTCTACAGGTCTCCTTTCTCAGGAAGAGAAATTAGTCTGTGTACTAGGGTCTCAAATCACAGAAATGACCAGTAAGTGGGAGGTTGTAATAATGGGGGATTTCAGTCTACCTGGGGTGCATTGGAAAATCCTGGCTACCTCCTGCATTAAGGAGCAAATGCTGTTGAATGCATTTCAGGGTGTCTTGGAACCCACCAGCGAGAGAGCTATATTGGATCTGGTACTGTATAACTGTAGGTATGTTCAGGATGTGACAGTGGAAGAGCCAGTTGCAGGTAGTGACCACCAGGCAGTGTGGTTCCACCTGAACATGGGCAGGGGATGTTCAGAACCAAGACAGAGTGTTGGACTTTAAGAATGCTGACTTTGGTAGGATGAGAGAAATTCTAGTAGACCTCTTTGCTGGGATCGGAAGGGCAATGGATGTAGAACTGAAATGGCAATAACAAAGGAGGGACTGATAGAGGCCACTAGCGAGTGTGCCAAAATCAAAAGTAAGAAAATTAAAGCCAAAAAGCCCAGCTGGTTTGGAAAGGCTGGCTGGCAGAAGCTGTAGGTGACAAGTAGGGAGGAAGTATAGTGCAGTGGTTTAAGGCTCTGAGCTGCAAACCTGGTGACATCCAGCAGACCAGACCTGGGTTTCAATCCCACTGCTTCCACTTACATAATGTGTGACCCTGAGCAAGTCACTTAAATTCCCAGTGCTCCCAGGATGCACCTGTTAAAAAAAAAAAAAAAAAAAAAGCTTTCAGCATAGTGTGCTATTCCTGGTTAAACTTAAACAAAAAAAAAAAAAAACAACCTTCTGGAACTACAAATATACTCAGAAGGAAAGGGATAGGGTGGAATACTCTGCCAAGTCAAGAGAGGCAAGCAGAGTTGTTAGGATGGCAAAGGCCAAAAAGGAAGTGCAGCTAGCACAGGGGGTAAAAACAGGGGAGAAGCCTTTTTCCAGTATTATAAGGGAAAAGAGGAACACCAAGGATGAAAGATTGAGATTTAAAAGTGAGGGTGGTCTGGCAGAGAGTAGTGAAGACAAAGTGGAGGTAATTTAACATACTTCTGTCCAGTCTTCACTAGAGATGACAGGCCAGTACCAGAGGGGGAGCAGGGGGATGGGGACAGGGAAGGGGGAAATCCTAGACGGGCTTCATTCATGCTGACAGGGTACTAAAGCGTTTAAGGGCCCTGAAGGTAGGTAAATCCCCTAGGCCAGATGGTGTGCACACAGGGGTCCTAAGAGAACTGGCTGAGGTTCTGGTGGGTCCTGTGGCAGATCTGTTTTACATCTCTCTGGAGTCGGAGACCATGCCGGAGAACTGCACATGTGGTGCCTCTCCACAGAAGTGGTCCGAAGGATGAACCAGGGAACTACAGGCTAGGCTGACCTCAATAATGGGCATGCTGATAGACTGTCCTGAGAGAGAGAGACTGGTGAGCTTTCTGAAGGATAATAGACTCCAGGACATGAGGCAGCATGGGTTTGTATAGGGGCGGTCCTGCCAGACGAACCTGGTTGACTTCCTTGACTGGGTTACCAGGTCAGTGGACAAGGGCCAAGCAGTTGATATCCTGTACCTGGACTTCAGCAAGGCCTTCGACTCTGTACCTCAGAGGAGACTGACCAGGATGCTAAAAAACCTAGGGGTGGGGGCTAAGCTGGTTGGGTGGATAAGAAGTTGGCTACAGGACAGAAGCCAAAAGGTGGCAGTAGAGGGGTGTTCTCAGAAATTAGGCCTGTGACCTTTCTGCTCAGCCCAGTGTTGAACATAATCGTAAGTGGCATCGCAGATGGTATTGGGGTAAGATGTGCCTGTTCATAGACGACACAAAGTTTTGTTGGAGGGTGGACACAGAGAAGGGAGACGGTAACTCTGGTAGACCTGGCTGGGCTAGAGAAATTGTCTAGCATTTGGCAGAAGTGGTTCAATTCTTAAACATGTAAAGTTATTCACCTTGGGGGTGAAAAACCCAGAGATGAAATACTGGTTGGGCGGTGTGCAGGTATCGAGGTCAGAGGAGGAAAAGGACCTGGTTGTAATTATCAAGAGTGACCTGAATCACTCAGCACAGTGAAGGAAGGCTGCAGCCAAGGCAAATCGTATGCTGGGCTGCACAGCCGCAGGAATCGCCAGCAAGAAAGGATGAGGTAATTTTGCCGTTGTAGAGGTCTCTACTGAGGCTGTACCTGGAGTACATGTGCGGTATTGGTGCCTTTATCTCAAGAAGGATATCAACTTGATGGAAATTGTCCAGAGAAGGGCAGCAAAGATGATCAAGGATCAGAAGGCAACACCTGTGAGGAGAGGCTTCATGGGGCTCAACATGTACTCTTGACAGAAGGGAGAGGGGGACATATAAGCTATGACACGACAGGCTGTGCATGGAACAGATTTTACTGCACACAAGGGACGTAGTGAGGCACGAGGTCGCAGGCAGAGTGCCTTCAGCTTCTGGAAGTGCAGTAAAATATGTTCCATGCACACCCCCGAAGTGTCTTATTGTGCTTATAAAATAAGCTACATTTTTTAAAAGCATTTCTAAAATTTGATTAATAGTTTCATCTGCTGTCTCTACATGTGGCAGCTTTTTGTCTCTCAAACTCAGAAAAGTGAAGTAAGCCACTAAACCTTACATGTATCAACACTAGTGTTTCTGAATAAATTCAACATTGTTTACGACCCCAGACGCTGCTCGGTCATGCTACAGGCATTTGGGGGGGGGGGGGAGTACAAGCAAGTGTAACCACAAATCCAGGCACCAGCAATTATAAAAAATAAAGAATAGGCAATTGTGAATTTATGGATTTTTTTTTTTTTTTTTGTTACACTGAGGTGTGTGATGACCACATAAACCTTGAGAGCTTTGCTCTCGAGGTTTATGGGTCATCACACACCTCGGGTGTGCAAAATAAATCCATAATACACACTTGTCTATCCATAATCTCTATTTATTGCCTACTTTCTTAATCCTGTTTTTCTTTTTCATGTTCTTTGTTTTTCCCCACATTCAAGATATGGAATGTTTATTATGGAAAGTTTACCAAGGAATACAGGGATTCAAAATTCTGCTCAGTTCCACTGGCAAAATGTTCCTCTCCTAACATACTGTATACAAACACACCCCAAATGCCTCTTCTAGAGCCAGAGACTCAAATACTTCACTGTCGGTGCAAGTGGAAGAGATTTCCCTGATGAGCAGGTACAGATAGAAGGGGAATTTTTCATTGTCCGCAAAGAAACAGTTGTAATGAAAACTATAAACAGTGCTTAGTGTTTCTGATTTGTTTGTGTGTAAGGAGAGTGCGATTATCAGGGAAACAATTGATTTTTTTATTTTTTATTTAAGGTAGTTTTATTATTAGGGCCCCATTGAATGGTTTTACTGTGTTAATGGTGGCATGTCAAACTTTTGTATTCTAACGTCACAGTGATTTTGTTTCTGTAATGTGGTCCTGCTTTTAGGAACTTACTACCTGTGCATGAAACAGATTTCATGCACAGGTAATAACCAGTCCGAAAGCAGGATTGTCTCTTCCCATTTTTATGTTGCTTGCACACATGTGCAAGAAACGTAGTGCCATCATCAGAGTTTTCGGAGGTGTCAGCCAGTCTTCCAATGCAGTCAGTGTGTTTGCAGGCGGGGCCCCAGTTCCCCAATCACTGCTGCAGCTGTCTGACAAGCTGAAAATGCAGTGGCATACAGTTGAAAAGGGAGAGCTCCACTTGAGTGAGCAGAGTCCACACACACACACACACACACACACACTGCGTGCTTATGCGCCTTCCCCTCACTGTATGGCGTGAGGTGCCCAATCCCTATCGGCCCACTCCAAAGCATCCAGGTGCCACGCTGGGAGCCCACCCCAGCGTGGCAAAATCATCGTCATGGCGATGGGGTGCCCAATCCCCGTCTGCTCCACTGTCTCTCCCCAATGCTGTTGCCGATGGGGTGCCCAATCCCCATCAGCTCCACTCTCTCCCCCAATACAGGTGCCATGCTGGGGTATACCATGGCCGGCAGAGTGCCCAATCCCCGTCGGCTCCGCCCAGCCATCCTTCTCACCACGCTGGGAGCCCACCCCAGCATGGAAAAGCGATCACCAGTGTTTAAAAAAAAAACCTGTAAAGAAAAAAGCGTTCCCATGCAGTCTCCTGCCCCCCACAACCGCACCACCCACTGCGCATCCCGCCTCCCCACACCCCTCACCCCATACTTACCTCCGGAGTCCGGCGCGACGATCTTCGGTGGACCGGGAGCACGTCTGCAATTTTCAAAGCCGACCGCGAACTGAGGCAATGCCGGTAAGCTGTATAATGGGATAGATCGGGTTTTTTCAACTTTGTTACGTATCTCAGGCATTTTTTGGAATTTTTGCACCAAATTTTCAACATGGGGTTTTTGGGACCCCTCCTCATGAATTCTTGCACTGTCATTGCGTTACTCGGGCCTGAAGGGTGATTTCGCAGCCACTGCGCAAAATCACCTTTCCGGAACTAATAATGAACGACACTGCCAGTGTTCATAAGGTGGGCTCTCAAAAGCCTATTTTGAAAATTTGGTGGAAAATTTCTAAAATGACTGTTTTGACGAGTATGCTATGAGTTCCCACGCAAGACCAGAAGTTTGCAAAATTTCAATATTTCACTCCAGATTTTCAACATTGCTATTTTACCACACCTCCTTATGAGCAGTACAGCTGTCATTTTTCACATCTTACCGAAAACATGTTTCCGCCCATGTAGCGCACAATGGCGCAGTCGGTGTGCGAAATCAATGTATGGGACACATTAAGAAAATCACAGTGACACTGTTCATGAACAGAGGTCTTAAAATGGCTATGTTGAAAATTTGGTGAAAAAATTCCTAAAAATGACTGTTTTACGAGTGTGCATTGTGCAGTTCCTATGCACGCTCGTAAGTTCGCGAATTTTGAATATTTGCACTCCAATGACTTCCAAATTCCTAAACAGCACATAGAAGCAAGCAACATTCAGCACTGACAAATGCTTGTTTAAGACTGAGACATTCCTGTACCTTAAGGGTATGAACAGGATGAGCATTGAGGGCCTCTGCAGCTTGAGGAAACAAGATCACTAGGGGTACCAGCCTGAAGCTGGTGGGGTGGGGTGGGGGAAAGGTTCAGAATGGAAATGAGGCACTTTTTTCACCAAGAGGTTGGCGGTTAGTTGGAATGAGTTGCTGAAGGAGGTGGTATCCCTAAAAATGGTGGACAGCTTCTTTTTGTTTTAATGATCTTTTATTGATAGTTCATATAAAAGACATAAAGCAGGCACAATACATCACGTAACATCTTTTAAGTTCAAAGGCATCATGCCTCTCCGTTCTTGTTACATAATGACATGAAGTAGCTTTTATAGATTAACAGGTTATGTAAGCATTTAAGTTCAGACTTAAACATTAATAACTATAAAAGAGCTTGTAATTTAATATAAATAAAAACCTAAGGTAGGTAACTCTAGACTACCAGTGCCTTTACTTATACCATCTCTTCAGGTTTACATCTAGATAAATAGTTTAAGTAATACAAATATAATACTGTCTGATCATATTTTATTTTATACGGGGGGGGTTTAACTTTTTAGCATACACTTAAGTTCATTTGGCATAACTCCTTGCATATATGACTCACCCTTATTATAAAGACAGATGTCTATGCTCTATCTTGTTGTTCCACTCCCCTAGTAGCCATTATCCAATGAGGAGGACAGTTCCCATCTATTCCAGATATTATTGAACTGCTCCTCTTTTTGATTTATTTTCCATGTTATTCTCTCTGATATTTGTATTTGGCTGACAATATACAAACATTCTGCTTTATCTGGGGGATTCTCCTGCAACCATCTTCTTGTAGCAGCTTTTAAGGCAGCAGCTGCCAAAATATGCCAGAGTTGTTTCTCATACCTTCCCTTCAGCTCCCTAGGGGGCAGCCCGTGCAGTAAATGTTCAGGACCCAGTTTAGTATGGAACATAAACACTGTAATTTGTCTATCACTTGTGTCCAAAAAGAGGTCAACTTTGGGCAGTGCCAAAAAACATGAGCCTGTGTGGATCTTTCTGCCCCACACCTTCTCAAACAAGATGGGGGAAACCGCCTATTGTAGTGAGACGTCTGCACAGGTGTCAAATACCAAGTTCTAACTTGCCAACAGAACTGTCCCCAATTTGGGGAGGAGGTAGTTGCCCATGTCTATCTCTATATTTTAGTCCATTCCTTCTCATTAAGTATTATATTCAGGTAATTCTCCCATTTTTTTCAAAATAGGCACGGTGGACACTGAGGCTCCTGTGACATATGCTTTATATAGTAGGGTAATGGCTTTCTCACCATGTGTAGTATTCCAAATATCCCTAAAAGGAATACATATTTTCTCTGCCTCCTCGGTCTTTGCCCCCTGCTTTTGCAGCTCTTTAATGTACTTTCTAATTTGGTAAAATCTCAATATGTCTGTGCCCAGCCAAAAACATTCTGGGCCTGTTGAAAGGAGTTGGTCTGTGTACCCTGCATTATTTGATATGGGGCTGTAATCCCTCTTGTTGCTTGTTTCATGAACCACTTGTCTTGTGTTGCCGGGTGAAACCTAGGGTCATACATCCACCACCGAAAAAGCCACATGACTTTTTGTAGTTTTCCACCCCTGGTGCCTCTTCTCCAGCCCTCTAGTACAGTCTTGGTACCTGAAAAATATGTATGGCAAGTAAATTTAATTTTAGGCTGAAAAATTAAGGCCATCAGCGGGGAATTTTTTTGATCTAGCATATCTATTCTTTTCCATAATGTATCATAATTTCTACTTCCCCACAACAAAGCTATTTGCGTCTGAGAGGCTATCCAATATCCGGCCAAATCAGGAAAAGCCATACCTCCCCTCCTCTTTTTGGTAGGTATAGTATTTTTTTTTTTAACTTGAGGCCGTATTTTCCTGTATGCAAAGGAAAGGAAAATTTGTTGCCAGTTTTGCTAGTGCTAATTGTGGGACCTCACAGGGGACACACTGGAACAAGTATAGGAGTTGAGGTAATATGTTCATTTTCAGCGCCTGAACCTTTGCTCCAAATATCAGAGGTAAAAGTTTCCATCTTAATGTCTTTCTTTAATTGTGCAATTAGGGGTGGGTAGTTTAGTTTATATAATTCATCCGAAATTCGCCCTATGAGAACCCCCAAATACTTCAGGCTAGTGAGGTCCCATTTCATGGGGTACATGCCTCAAAGTGTTAATGTGGGGCTATAGTGGAGACACAGTGTTTCTGTTTTCTTTGTTTAATGTATACCCGGATACCACCGAGAACTCATCCAGCTGCCTCTGCCTCATCAGTTGTGGTAAGTAGTCTTCGGGTATGGACATATATACTAGAATATCATCGCCGTACAGGACCGCTTTATTCTCCCCATCCTTCGCCTGCATTCCATGTATCTGAGGATTCTGTCGAATACTCTTCACCAAAGGCTCAATGTACAGAGCGAAAAGGAGTGGTGAGAGGGGACAACCCTGTCTTGTACCCCTCTCCAAGGTAAACCCTGTAGAGATATGCCCATTTGTTCGTACATATCCCATGGGTCTCTTATATAGCTTAAATAAGTTTGTGATAGTCTTCTGGGACAGCAAACCCGGAAAGGACCCTCCTCAGAAAAGACTTTATCAGAAGCCTTTTCTGCATCTAGACTCATGAGTAAAGATGGTATTTTATAATGGTTAATATGGTCTACTATGTGTATAGTTCTTCTAAGATTGTCCTGGGCCTGTCTGCCCGGGACAAATCCCGTCTGATCTAGGTGAATCAAAGATGGTATGATTTCTTGAAGTCTACAGACAATTATAGATGTATATAATTTATAGTCCTTGTTTAGCAGGGATATAGGTCGGTAAGCTGTGCATTTGGAGGGGTCCTTTCCGGGTTTGGAAATCACCGAAATGACAGCTTGTGCCCAGAAAAGGGGTGGTTCCCCCTCTCCCTTAAAAACTTCTTGCATTGTTTTGAATGAGAGGTTGCACTAGTTCTGTAAAAGTTTTGTAGAACTCTGCTGCAAGGCCATCATGACCTGGACATGTTCATGTTTTCATTTTCCCTATTTCTGTTTTAAGCTCATGATACGTGAGGGGTTTAATAAGGTTTATTCTCTGCTGTTCCGTAAGTGTCGGAAGTGTTATTTTCCCCAGAAAGTCTTCTGTCAGGGTATCTGGGGTAGAAGGACCGGCCTTATATAATTTAGCATAATATTCTCGGAAAGCTTCTGCAGTGTCTTTTGTTTTTGTCAAGACCTGACCTGTATTTGGGTGCATGAGTTGGTCGATCATAGCTTTAGCTCTTTGTGCTCGTAGTCTTGCCGCCAGTAACTTTAATGAGCATTGGCCACCTTCATAAAATTTCTGCCTCATAAAACAGTTTCTGCTCCACCTGTTAATCAAGCAGATTCCCTAACTGCTTTTTAAGGGTATTTAATTCCTTGTCTGTCCCTATTATACAGTTTCTTTTGTTCCTCTTCTAATAGTTTTATTTTATTCTGTAAATTTAATTTGTTAGCTTCTCTGTCTTTTTTTTTTGGCTGATATTTCGTTAAACTTTCCCCTTAGGATTGCTTTTGCTGTATCCCACAATATACTTGCTGTAATTTCTGGGGTAGTGTTTTCTTCTAAGAATCTCTCGTGTGTCTTTTTATTATTTTCTGGGTCTCTTCCTCTTTCAGCAGGGATATGTTAAGCCTCCAAAGTTGTGTTTTGGGGTTTTTTTTTTTAAATCTCCCAATCCATTGAAAGTAAAATGGGGGCATGGTCAGATAAGACCATGTGTCCTATCTAGGTTGAATCCACTTGCTGCATATATTCTCTATGTAATGGGTAGTAATCTAGTCTAGAATGTCTCATGAGGATTTGAGAAATATGGGTAGTCTCTTCTCGTCTTACGCAGCTGCCGCCATACATCTCTCATCCCAAATTCCACTAGGAGCTTATGTAACTTTTTAGCTATTCTATTTGACTGTCTTAAGGCCTTAGATGTGGCCAGGATGGGGTTAAACACCAGGTTAAAGTCTCCCCCACAAATCAGCGTTCCCGCCACCCAGTTCAGTAACTTTCTTAAAAACACTTTATAATGATTATATTCAGAGTGGGGGGGGAGTACACAGACGCCAGGGTAGTCTTCTGACCCCTATATAAGCCCTTCAACACTGCGTATGTACCCTCCTTGTCAATCCAGCTGTCCTCCTTTTGAAATCGTCTCCCTTGAGACCAGCACTTCAGTCCCTTGTCGCTTTTTTTTTTTTTTTTTAAAGTAGATGCCACCACCTCCTCAAACCCCATCCTGGGCAACTTCTCATGCTCACTTCATGATAAATGTGTTTCCTGCATAAGGGTGAAAGCTGCTTTTGTCTTTTTAATATACGCCAGTATTTTTCTCCTTTTAATAGGGTTATTTAGCCCATGGACATTGTAAGAGCAGATCAGTGTGTTCCTGTTCGTCATTTTACTGGGTAGGAAGACACTGTTCTGCTCTCACACCTTTACCATTTCCCCATAATAAATCTGCTGTTTTGGGGTTAAAAGTCTATCTTTTTCAAGACCATGATATTTACTTATTTATTTAGATACCGGGTAAGCCCACTGAGACCAGAGATCCCTTTTTCAGGGGCGATCCAGAATTAGTTACAGTAAGTACATACATTGGTGACATTAAATAGTATTAGTTGATACATATATAGTTGCAGTGAATGCATACATAGGAATTTATATACTATGATATTAGGTGATACATGATGAGGAGTTGGATACGTAGGTGCCAAAGTAGAGAAACTTAGCTGAATACACTTGGTTACAGAGGGTACATAAATAGTTATTAATATACAGAAGTTTAGGGTGATACATGTAAGGGAGACGGTATTGAATGTTTGGAACAGAGACAGAAGGTATCACAAGCTCACAGATATTAAGGTAGATACGCTGTACCTTTAGCATTTTCATTTAGTAGTCTTTAACCTATAAACCAAGTAAACGTCAATCCAACCATAACCGTTTGGAACTCCCTTAACCAACCGGGCCATTCAGAGCTCCTAAAACAAGATTACTCCCAAGGTAGGAAACCCTACTTATTCGGGTTTCTATTCTTAGTGAGATCCTCCTCGTTGCGGGGGTGTCACTAAGTTGGGGTATGAGTTTCTCCTCAGACAGAGGATCTCTCCCCCTGAGTCGTATGTTCTTTCCAAAATTGGCTCTTACATAGCTGACAATGCGTCTCAGACCTTTACAATAACGTAATTTGTTCACTTTCCCATCTGGCTTCCCAACCCCCCGAGCCCCCCTCATTAGTTTGAGTATTTTATGCTCTATTTCCCCAACATGCTTTTATCTTGAATGACAGATTACCTTTGCCATGTAAATTAAAATACAAAAATAACAAAAAGTAATATGTCGGGTTAAACTTTTCAACCTTTCTCCCAACTCAGTTTTGTCTCAAATAGGTAGTTCCCTCTCCTTTTGCTAAGGAAGTTTTCGGGTAAGGAGAGCAGTAACTCGGACATTGAGGAGCATAAATATGTCTTGGGGTGAATGCCTCTCCTATAAGCCCTTTTGGAGACCAGCATTGCATGTCCATCACGAGTTCTGAGATCAGATGTGCTACAATATTATGGAATTTATAATGTATTCGTAGATCAAAGAAGGGCTAATTAAGCATAGCTGTGTATTCACTCCTTGTCTCCCCCCCCACCCCCAGGACCTCAAGCCTCTCTCAGTAACCGGAGCTCATAACACTCTTTAGAGAGGCAGATCCAAGGGGAGCATTTTATTTTTCAGTACCTTTACTTTCTGGATTAAATTCAAACTTCTCCCGTTCTAGATGACTGCTTGTCTCTTTGCTTGTCCGCGTATTGAAGTAGTGCTGCTACGCATCTCGCTGCTGCTTTTGCACTCAATCTAGCAGCCCCCTTCCTCTGTGCCACTGCTTGCCAGTCTGGGTGGAATAGACTTCCTGCAGCTCTTCGTTCCATAGGCAGGTCGGGGATCTGCATTCCTCATTTTATCATGTCTTGTTTTGCTTCTTGTGTTGAGGCATATATTACAGAACTTGTCTCCCAGATAACTGTCGTGCTGGAAAGGGGGTTTGAAATTTGATGTTTTGTTCCCGAAGTACTCTCAAAATAGGGGCATATCATTGTCTGGCACCCTGCATCTCTGGTGGATAATAGTGATCAAGCGTTAATTTGGAATCCAGGTATATCAATGTTTTTTGGGACCAAGCTCGGCACAATATGTCCTCCTTGGCTTTAAAACTTACACACTTTATAACTATAGATCTAGGACGTGCCTCTGGGTCAGTAGGTTTCTTTACCAGCGAGCGGTGTGCTCCTTCAGTTCGAAGAGTGTATGTTGAGGGGAGGTTCAGAACATCTGAGAAGATTTTCTATGAATTCTGCCATTCGGTACGTTTCTGCCCTTCCTTTAAGCCATAGATTTTCAGATTATCTCTTCTAGATCTACTTTGTAGGTCTAGAGTTTTGGCATGTAGCTCTGCTGTTTGCTGCAGGAGTAGCTCCAGGACACTTCCCAGCTGCTGCCTGTGATCTTCCGTGGTTGCTACTCGTTCCTCCATTTGATCCATTCGGGCTTCTAATTTTGTGAGTTTCTCTGAAATGCTTTTAAACTCCTTCAGATTTTCTGCCCCGGAGCCTTGTATTTCACTGGGCAAGGTTTCTAATCTGTTGCGCGACAGATGTTCCAGCTCTCCATCTGTGTCATGCTCAGAGCCGCTATTGCTGGATGGGGATCTGCTTCTCTCTCTCTCTGGGCCCTTGGCCTCTTAGTCTGTCAGCATCCTCTAACACAAAGCATTTTTTAGAAGTCATTTTCGAGCCCCTACTGCTCTTCTGGCCCCCGCTCACCATTTTAACTGAGTTTGGTGCCGATTTGCTTTTCAATGGGGATTTTTAAAATAGATTTAAGGAGTCTGGTAGCGGAGAGCCGCCGCTGCTGCCTAGTGCTTACAGGTCTGTGGCAGAACCGGAGGTCAAAATGGTGGACCGCTTCAAGAGAAGTTGGGATATGGTGAGGGGGAAAGAGGGGGGTTTTTGACAGGGGTCAACAAGCAAACAAAAAAATTGTTTGCACTTCCATGGTGTGGTCAAAAAGGAAAGGCTGAATCCAAAGTACTGCAAAACTTAGCTTCTTTATTGACCAAATCAGAAACAAATACTGGTCCACAGACCACACAGGTGCCCTGGGTAGAGGGAGGAGAGAGGGGTATTTGACAGCTGTCAAGGGGGGGGTGGGGGGCAGTTTCCTCTGTAAACACAGTGGGAACTGTACATTCGAGCAAACTAGCTAGACTGTAAGGCCATTATCTGCTGGCACATTCATATATTTATATTCTCTGACCCATAGTACCATCTCTTTGATAAAGCCCTGTGAAGTTAGGGCAAAATGCTGGTATACGTGATGGCCAGAGAATTGACTGAATAAATAAGTGAACAAGAAATCCACTTGAAGAATCTGTACATTTTTGAAGTGTAACCCCCTTGTTCCCAGGGGTTGCTAGAATCCCACTTAAAATCAGTGGCAGGGAGAGGCAGCCTGTGAAATACCAGTTAAATGAATTTCACGGTGTCCCACTCTGTTTTCAGTCTCCGCTGAGCTGGAGTGATGTCACTTTAGAATTGTTGCAGCAGCATAAGCCACACTGGAATGCTAGCTGGGGAGTTTGCTGTAGACTGTTGAGTTAGAGTAGAGTAGTCTGTAGAGTGAAGAGTGAGGAGGCAGCTGCTGCCTGGGCAGCTCCTTAGTTTTAGCTCCGACAGAGAGCTACCTCCATAGTTTGGGTAGTTTGTTCTTGCCCTAGACGAAGAACATAGAAGACCAGAGATTGAAGTGGTAGAGACTGTTCCAAGAGGGTTTCCCAGTGCCCCATCCCCGGAGGGATTGGGGGGAGGAATTCCAGGATTCAGGGGCAATCCCCGGTCCAGCCTGGACTGTGTGGAAGCTGCCTGAGATTAATCTGCTCTGTGAGTACCCAAGCCTTTTGTGTGGAAATGCCTTGGGGCACCTGCATTCCTGTGGTGAATTTTTCTCTGACAAGGAGACTCTTGTCACAAAGACTGTTTCTGTTTAAAAGTGTCTGCCTACCATGGGGTCCGGAGAGAGACTTGCCAAGTACAGAACTTTTAGTTTGTATCTGATTTAAGTGTCTGCTAAAGTGGGGGTCTAGTGAAGACATTGCCAGTTACAGAACTTTTAACTTCATGACAACTCAGAGGTGTGTAAAGTAGTATGTTAAATGTAAGACATTTCAAGATAGCATCTACAAGTTTTCTGAGAAGGGTGTTATTAACCAGATGAATGGCAGAAGTATAAATTTGGAAACAAAAGGTGGGAGACCTGCCGGCCCAGTGGTGCTGAGGATTGAGGTGTTGGACGCCACACCTCGCGCTGCACCGGCGACCCGGGTTCAGCTGGGGGAGGGAGTATGGAGCATCCCCATGGATGCTCTCCCTTGGGGTGGGATGCCAGGGGTGCTGTCTAGTGCCCGATGTCCTAAGGGAGCTGGTGGATGCACAGACTCCTGAGGGGCACGGCAGCTTCGTATCTCGGAGCTGGGGAGGGGGAACGCCGTTAGGCGCTTGAGAAGGAGCGTGCGTCGGCACATCGACTCTCCGTGCCGGCATCTCAGGGGGTTGGGCTACAGGGAACAATCACAAGCTTGGAAGAAAATGCCCTCCAGCCCCCTAGATGAAGTTATCTGGAGCCACTTTAAGCATCAGCCAACCAAGGGCAGATCCCGCTGTGCAAGCTCGATGCAGAGGACAAGAGGAGAGGTAAGGGGGAGATCTCTCCTCGGTCTGCCCGGGGGGGGGGTAATCCAGGACATCTAATAGGTCCTGATAGCAGCGTGGCACTCTAGGGGCAGACCCAGATGGCCAGGATGGATGTAGAGGGTGTCACTTCTTGAGCACGGAAGGAGAGGGGGCAGAGGGGACGTAAGGCGTGGAAAAATAAGTAGGGGGGAAAAAGGTGGGAGACCCCTCCCATCTGGAGTAACCATGTTTACCTCTCCAGTTTCAGTTTAGGCACCTTTTTGTTTTCTTTCAGTGCATTTGGCCAGTGCCTGAAGAAAATAATTTACCCAGACGTGGGTTTTGGATTTTCTGTGAGCCTGTTTTGCTCTTTGGTGGTTGAGGGTGCCACCAGTAATTCCTCATGAAATATGGGAAAGTCTCCTAGAACTGGCCGAGGATGCCCAGTCAAGGGAAGTGTACCAATTCTGGCCATATGTGCCAGTTTCCATTCAGAACCTGAGGGTTTGCTGTGTGTGTGCTCTGTACCTCAGTAATCTGCATTAGCAGTGGGAGTAGCCCTGTGGGGGTCCATCTTCGCTTTGTGATTATTCTGTGTTTGTGAATAAAAGCCACACTTTAGAATCCCAGCCTGGTTTGGACAGTACTGTTATTGCTTTCACTGTGTCTGGATTTACTTGGGTGCCCCTGACCAGAAGTACAAACCTAGCATAATTGTGAGCAAACATTTTTTCCCAGGGACTCAGGTTGATGGCCATGGTAAATGGTCTCCCAAAGTGTGAGCCAGGTAGTTGCCTGTCTGAGGATTGCAGGCTTCGAAGCAGATGTACTAGTAAACTGAACTGTTGTAGTGACATCCCCATCCCTCTCATTGGCGCCATGTGTGAGAGGAACAGCCCTGCTAGTTGAACAAGGAGGGGCAGTGGGAGGAGGTTACAGAAGTAATAAGCATTCAAACCTGCTGCAGGAATGAAGGGTGTCCTTTGGTTATCTGATATATCTGCTGCACAGCCCTCAGTGCTTCAGATGATTCCCACAACCTTCTCTTGCACACTGTGTGACTCTGAGTAAGCCACTAGACCTCCCCAGTGGTTCTAGAGAGGAACTGGAAGGGAGGGTCTGCCTCTTTGCAGATGACACCAAAATCTGCAAATTGGGGGGGGGGGGCGTTGGAAAGGATGAGTAGAGACCTGAGAGAACTAGGTCAAGGGTATGACAGCTGGGTTTCAATGCAATAAAGTGCAGAATAATGCACTTACAATACAGAAACCTATGGGCAGAGTGCAAATTGGGTGAAGTGGTATTGATGACCAAGCAGGAAAGAGACTTGGGGGTAATCATATCAGATGATCTGTAGATGACCAGGCAGTGCGACAAGGCAGTAGAGAGGGCAGGTGGTATGCTGGGGTGCATAGGGAGGGTATCACCAGCAGATAGAGGGAGGTGGTGTTGCCTCTGTATGGATTACTGATGAGACCCCACCTAGAGTATTGTCCAGTTCTGGAAACCACATCACTGGAAGGACATAGTGGAGGTGGTCCAGAGGAGGGCAGCTAGAATGGTGCAGGGACTGCATCAAAAGCTCTGAGGAGAGACTAAAGGACCTCAATATGTAGACCCTGGAACGGAGGAGAGAGAGGGGAGATATGATAAACCTTTAAATACCTTCGGGGTAAATATGGTACAGAAGGAGAGTAGCATGCACCAAGCAGGAAAGGGATCTTGGGGTTATCATCTCTGATGACCTCAAGGTAGGGAAACAGTGTGACAAGGCAGCAGGTAAAGCAAATAGGATGCTGGGATGTATAGGCAGGGGCATCACCAGCAGGAAAAGGGAGGTCAGTACTTTGCCATACAAGACAATTAGTGAGGCCCCACCTGAGCACAGTGTACAGTTCTGGAGACCATACCTACATAAGGACATAGACAGGGTAGAGAAGGTTCAGAGGAGGGCAACAAAGATGGTGCATGGATTGCATCACAAGTCCTATGAAGACAGGTTGAAGGAACTGAACATGTACTCCCTGGAGGAGAGGAGGGAGAGGGGATATGATAGAGACATACAAGTATCTTACAGGGAGAAACAGAGTGCAGGAAAACACTATTTTTAAGCGAAAAGATGTTCCAGGACTAGAGGGCATGGGATGAAGTTGGAGGAGGACGATTCAGAGGAAACATGAGAAAGAATTTCTTCACAGAACGGGTGGTGGACAAGTGGAACACCCTGCCAGAGGAAGTGGTGGGAGCTGAAACAATCACGGGATTTAAGAATGCATGGGATAGACATAAAGGAATTCTAGAGGTCAGGGGTAAGGGAAAATAGACTTCTAGGAAAACAAACTGAACTTACAAGCTCAAATGGGCAGACTGGGTGGGCCATAGGCCCTTATCTGCCGACACTGTCTATGTATCTATGTATGTATCTATGTATTTTTTCAGAAGAAAAGCTGCTGAAAAATAAGGGGACATACTATGAAGCTGTGGGGGCTAGATTCAGGAGATGTGTGAGGAAGTACTTCTTCACAGAAAGAGTGGTGAATTCCTGGAACAGCCTTCCAGTGGAGGTGGTGGGGGCAACAACAGTGGCGAGGTTCAAGAATGCATGGGGGAAGCACAAGGGAATCGTAGTGGAAAGGATTGTGGAGGGAGGGAGAGCTGTAGATCAGGCACGGTCTGATGTAGTAGTGCAGGTAGGGTGAAATGGGCAGACTGGATGGGCCAAGTGGTCCTCATCTGTCGTCATATTCTGTTTCTCTCTGTTTCTGTTTCCTCCCCCCACCTGTGGTGCCTTGGGATGCTGTGAAAAGGATCATTGGTGGGAGAAGCAGTAGTGTTAATATTTGCCAGCTTAAAAAAAATCAACTGCTGATGTAGCAGTAGCTAATGGTGGACTCCCAGGATGAGTCCATTGTAGCGGAGTCGCTGCAGATGTTGGTGAAGGAGGAAGATGTACAGAAGGTGGTAGTATAGGTGGAAGAATCCCAGCAGGAGATGGAAAGGGATATTTTCAGGTGGTGGTAGTGGAGGTGGAAGAGTTGCATGAGAAGTTTGTAGGGGCTGTTGCATGCACATTGGTGATCGTAATAGTCCTGTAGCACCACATGACGAAGCAGTGGGGATGGTGATGAGGAATTGAGAGCAGCATTGATGTTGACTGGCCACTAGTTGATGTAGGTTGCCAGAGTACCATACAAGTAGTCCAGAATGCAAATGGAGATGTATTTTTTTTTTTTTTTTACACTCTAGGCATGGGCATTTCATGAGGAGGCAGAGGCGAATGATGCTGATGAGGGGAGGGTACTGGCCAAACATGTGAAACTGGATCCAAAATAAAAGGAATGGGGATGGTGTAGGGTAAGGTAGGTAAAAGGGAAGAGTGATATGGGAGGTAAAGGAAGAGGAGATGCTCATTGGAAAAGGACCTCACTGGAAATGAGCTGCTCTCAGCTGAGTCTCCTGTTAATTTAATATGAATGAAGGATGCAGGTATGCATGAGGGTGCAGAGGGTACAGGTAGGAGTGCCCTCCTCCGGCCCTTGTAAAGACAAGCTAAGCAGCATCCCCTTTCCCAAGCTTCTTTAGTTAGGAATATTTGTTACCAACAAAAGTAATGAGAAGTATTATAAGGGCAGCACTGATGGATCTTTGATCTGCCAACAAATTCTACGAGTTGGCAATATAACAGAACCTGGTATTTGGCTTGAAACCTCTGAATAGCATAGCCCTAATAACATATATTATTGAGACATTCAAGGAGTGGCAGTCTGTGCTGAAATTTGTATGAGCTATACTACCTTTTTTTTTTGCTTGGCTCCACGTCCATCAGCCATCGGTCACCTGCACACACTGCCCCGCACCCTTTGCCATTTGGCAGACCTTACCCCTGCACACCCCCAGTGGGACCATCGAGGGGGAGGTGCGTTCCACCGACTGACATGAGTAGGGAGCAGGAGCCTGGGCAACAGTGCAAGGTTCGCTACATGGGGCGGATATCATCCTGTGAAGGCAGAAGCTTCGATTGTGCAGTTTTGCTCCCCAGGAGGCATGTCATTCAGTGACATTAAGGTGACATGGCAAATGTCTGACACGCCTCCCAATTAGAGCAAGTGCTGGCAGCTGTACTCCCTACAGTCTGTGCCAGGGGTTAATCATGCACCCATCATACACACCTCACCCCCCACCTCGGAGGATACCTAATCCTCCCCTCCCCCCCGGCTGGCCTTCCCATGTCCCGAGTCCGGATTTGAATCCCAAGGTGTGTCTATTGGAGGTGAAAATCCAACCCCTGTGCCAGCAGACCAACCCAGACTTGTACTGCTTCTCTATAATCAACACATGGCCTGGTGTGCACTGTAAACCGCCATCTCCAAAAGACTAATTTTAACTTTTAAGGTTAACGTGTCCCCTATCTCACACTCTCATGTCCTCTATCCAGATTTCTCGCGCTCAAGTGGAAAAAACAAAACTGAAGCACAGCACGTGTGTCATCCGTAGAATTTGGACCTGCCAATTAACTCATGTTCTGCAGTTTACATAGGCTGCCCCATTAACACTGTTGGAATGCTGTTCCGGTGCTATAAAGTGGTGTAATTGAAAAGTACACACGGAATACTATTCCGTGGTTTCAGTACAGAAACTGCAGACACACTTAAACCATGTAATGGCTTTTCGTGTTTAAAATTCCGAATCACAAACCATGGAATCTCAGTCTGTGGTTTCAGCAACAAATCCGTGGAATGCTTTTGGAATTCCACAAAATTGCCCACAAAAAAATGTGAAATGCATTTCCGCTGGCGGAATTCAACACAGCTGTTGATCTAATCCAGCTTCAGACTGTGGTCATAGTACTAAGACTGCTCTGATTATGGTAGCAATTAATCTTATACTGCCAGTGGATGGGGAGCCTGCTCATTACACAGGAACACAGATTATGCTACACACTATAATGTACAGCAAGTCCATTATGTTAGTATCCTGCCATTTGGGCAACTGCAACATTCAGTACCATTTGAAATATCCTTTGTCATTGTAACTTCAAGGATACTGGCACAATGGAGAGGAAAACTAGTAGTGGTGGAAGCCACTGGGAGGCAGAGGCAAAGGGATCTGTCCTTCCCTATTGGGTATACTAATTCTGCTACTGTTATAGTATGAGGCAGGCTCTTCGTGACCCCCTTTTCCCCAGTGAATTAAATGCTGTATCAAGTAATGTATTCTTCATGAGGAACTGATTCAACTTGTGTACAGAAAAAAAATCCACACTCCCCACTTGCTCCACTTTGCTTGAACTCATTCCAAAGGTTTACCATTCTCTTGGTGAAAAGAAAGGCTTCCTCACATTACCTCTAGTTTTATACTCACCACAGGGAGTTAAATAGCTGGTTTTTCATAGCAATTTGTTATGCAAAATAGAGGGTAATGCCAGCTGCTTCTGGAAATGTATTACAGTAGACCGCTAACCATTTTTTGAGTGAATCCATGGCACAGGAGACTACAGTACATGAATAAAACTAATAGTTTGAAGGTTTTCCACTTTGCTGTTTATTTCCTAATAAGTGCTTTGCATTTTCAAAAATGTATTTGAAGTGTACAACTCAAATATGCTAATCTGTTCAGGTTATTTAAGAGACCCCCTTAAGTGCTGGGGATACTCTCTAGCTGTACTTTGCGCTTGATTGATAGTGATTATGTATGGTGTATGTTTCTCTTTGAATTTGTTTGATTTTATTTTTCCTGTGAGGCATTTTAAAGGATTCCCCAGAAGGGCATTATAGACATGAACTTGACTTGGATTTTCCTCTAGGGACTTACCTGGTTCAAATTTTTTTGACAATATGGATGGTTTTGGCTGAGGCTGTTTTGGAAGCAACCCAAGTCTACTTCACAAATCCACCACTCTTCCAATGAAATATTTCAGAGTATTCTTTTGTAATCATTCTCTCTTTATTGCCCATTTATGTTCTGTAATCTTTGTGATACACAGCATTTAGTAGCTTTATCTGATCTGTTGGGATTATTCCTTTTACCATATTTCAGATCCTTGTATAGAGATCACTTTTTTGCCATTCCAAGCATTTTTTGATCTTTCTTCGAGGGGGCTCTTGCATTAGGCAACACTGTTAGGACTAAGCTGTCAGGATCACATGGAGATTTCTAGCTAGCAGTACCCAACAGGGACCACCCCTGATGTCAGTATGTCGGTGACCGTTCTAGTATAAAGGGGGCAGCTGCCCACACCCACCTCTGTTCTTTTCCCACTGTCGACTTGCACTCGTCTGACTTCTCAAATCAATGCTGCTACAGTCGACCACCATTTTTCCCTTGTGGGTTAATTTTTGTCAAATCCAGTTAGTTTTTTGTGACCCTATGTTGTTGACGAATCCTTCATCGGACACCCACAAGTCCAGGTGTGCCTGCGGGAAGCCGCTCCCAGAAAAGGACGGCCATTCCACATGTCATTTGCCTAGGCCTGTACCACAACACTGAAGCCTACCAAAACCTGCCAAAAGATTAACCAGGTGATGCAGAAGAGGTAGCAGAAAGTCTTAGAGATGCACCTCCTGCAGCAGAAGCTGGCAGTTCTGGAGAGAGCTGCTGTCCCTGACTACGACTGGAACGTCTGGGGATCCTTCATCAAAAAAGCATAAACATCTGGACCCGGATAGGTCCACCATTGAGTTGCGATCTCCTGGGGCCGCGACAGATCCGGAGTCTTTCTCCTGTGGGGGGTTGAGCTCGTGTGCGCCAGCTCTCCTTCCATCAGGGCTGCCAGTCGACCTGCTTCCTGCAGTTCTCACTGTGATGGATGGCATAAAATTGGGCTCAGAGGTTCCTTCCTCTGCCCCTGCTGCTCAGGCTGGTCCTCCTGCGGGTGGCCAGACCGACACTAAGGATGAGGTTGCAGCTGATTCCACCATTCTGGCCTTTGCCACCTTAGTTGGCCTGAGACCAGCACCCACTGTTGCCCTCTGGGCCACAGCTTTCCTTGGTGGAACAGCCACCCTTTGTGCTACAAGATTCCCAGCCCTCGCTGGGGGTAGCCTCACAGGCTGCTCATCATTAATCTCCGGTGGGGGCCTTCATCTTCCAAGCCTCCTGCTAGGGACCTGATATCCGACGGTTCCCAACTGCAACATCCACTGACCCCGGACCTGACAGGCCCAGCTCAGACTTATCCGGAGCCAGCTGCGATTCATGAGCATCTGGCCTCCGGGTTAGAATCATCGGGAGCTCTTCCTGATTCCGAACAGCTGGTCTCAACCCCTGGCACAGGTTCGAGTGCCGTTGCTGGCTCTGCGCTTCGTACATTATCCTCCGGACGTGCAGTGGACTCATCCGGAGTGACGTCAGGCCTGGCATAAGATTTTTTTGGTGCACTACCTGGCTGTAGGCTGCACTTTTCAGCTGGCACTACTATGCTGGATGTCGGTAGATTACAGAGCCCTATTGAATGCCATTGTGGGCGTCTGCCCCTAGGCCTAATTTGACCGCTCAATTCTTGACACCAACTTCTCCCACCAGAAAAGATGCCCAGCCTTCAGGAATAGAGGCCTCTCCTCTGGATAGGGGTTCACGCCGGGAAGTGGGTCAGGAGGTAGCCCCCGGTATTTCACCTTCACTGTATTCGGCAGTTGGTTTGAAGCAGTCCCTCCACGTGATGTCCAATTCCTCAGGCTCCTCTCCTCCCCTCCTCATTAATTCCCTGGGGAAGTATGATTTGGGGATATGCACAAATCCCTTCCCCCCCCGGAGGATCCTTCATTTCTTGAAATGATGGTGATCCAAGCCATCCAAGGGTGGCGCATGGAGGATCAAGACCCCCAGCGGAGAGGCATCTTGTGCAGCATCCGCGCTTTCCCAAAGTGGATGCTGTGGTGATACCGCCACTGGTGGTTCCCCACAACAATGTGTCCTCCACAGTATGGCAGCAACTAGTGATTGTTCCGACCACTCCATGCAAGCCCGATCACCTCTCACGCCTCAGATGGGAAGGAGCACTTCGCCTCTGACCTCAAAGCTGACCCCTCTGTGCTTGAGGGATCACAGACCATGGGAGAAGGCCCGGGTTTTCAAGCCTGTCCATCAGACTGAGAGTCTAAAGTTCTGGACTCCTAAGATTGAAAGGCCTACATCTCCTCAACCTTAGCCTTGAGGGCTCAAAATTATTTGGGCCACATCAGCAGACCATTATGGGACAAATTCGGGATCTGCTTCTTTCCACTCTGGATTCCCTTCCCTGGTCTCAGCTGGAGCACCTCCTTACCTCGGCGTCTAATGTAGGGTTCTATGCTTTAAGGGCCTCTTATGATATGGTAGACCCAACTGCCCGGATTGCTGCGTGTGCCATATGTCTCAGACGCCATGCGTTGCTTTGTCTGGATCTTAACCCTGCGGCCCAGGTCTCTGTTTCGGATCCCCCTTTCCGGGGCCCTGTATTCAGGGAGGATGTACAGGCTCTCATGTCTTCCCTCCAGGACTCTGGAGCCCCGCTTCAACCCGTATCTCGGGGGCACCAGAGCGGTTCAAACGTACAGACTGCCGTCCTTCACAGACATCACACTTGATGTCTGGACCTGAGGGGCAAATGTATTGCCCATTCATCAGCCGCTGCTTCAGCTGTTGCTTCGGCCACGAAGCTCCATGGAACAGCAGGCGCTGTAAAGTCTGCACCAGGCCCATCATCTTAGAGACTGTGGTCTTTCCCTTCATCTCCATCTTCAGTATAGTCAGAGATTCAAGGGAGGGGGGTGTCTTTTTTTTTTTTTTTGTTTGTTGATAAATATCAGACAACACCTTTGAGTCAGACTCTCTTACAAAGGTTCCACGTCGTACAGGATGAGGGGTCCCCCAACCGTGGGCGTTTCCACCTATTCATATTTGTTCCACAGGGTCCTGCCTCTTGGGGCTCCCCTGGGTGGGGACAGGGTTAGTCATGTACTACCTTCTGTGCAGCAAACTAGGTTGTTTCCTAGGGCTCCCAGACTTGTCAGTTTCCTTTAATTGGCAGAGATTGTCTCTTTTGCCTCCAACTGCTGTCGCTGGATCGGTTGGTTGGGAAGCGGTAATCCTTTCTCCCCATGCTTACGTGTCATGCTTTCTCCCCCTCCTTTTTTAACAGGTTGGGGGCTGGCGCCGGTTACCCCTTGGGTATCACGTGGGGCCCAAGCGCTGGCCCTTAGTTCTCATGGGCTCCAGGGATTCCTCGGGCACTCTCCCCTTTAGAGGGGGCAGAGACTCCCTTGCTTGATGGCTCCGGCTCATCAGAGTTCTTTCCTGCATCCTGTGGAGGGGGCAGGCGTCAGTTGGTTCTTAGCCATTGGAATTATATTTGCCTCTTGCTGGCACATGGCCCCTGTGGCAACAGGCCATCAACTGGTCCTAGCTGTTTTTGGGCTGCAAGCGTCTGACTTCCAGCAAGAACCAAGATTGCCTCAATTTTGCCGACAATGACCACAGAACCCTGGGTCTTTTGAGTTGTCCCGCTGGCAGCATTCTCCCCTGTGGTTTGCACAGCCCCTTTACTGAGGGGGTCCTCACTGCTGAGGTCAGGATATCCTCGTGGGGCTCGCCATTCTTAGGCAGCTGGCAACTCATGTGCCACCATTCATGGTATCAATCCTATGTCAGACTTTTGCCGGGTGGGCCTTTGCTGACACCGGGCACCTCGAGCGTCGCAGCAGATGTCCCCTGCTATCAGGCGTTCAGGCCGGCCTCGGTATGGCGAGGGTCTTTGGTAGCGGTCTGCATGTCAGTCATGCCGAGAAGTCCCCTCATTTGGGAGTTCCCCACCCCTTACCTTCCGGTTTGGAGAGGGTTCTCTTCTCCTCGCCCTCTTGCAGCTGATGCTTTCATGACAGATAGAAGGCTCACCCCCCTCTCTCTTTGTAGTGGTCTTCTCATTTTGCCCCAGGAGGTTCATGAGCCCTGGCGGGCGATTGTACTCTGTATGGGTGGGTCACTTGTTCATCAGCCCACATGGGATCCCGCCTCCTTTTTTGGGCCAGTATTTCCCTACACACCACCCTCCTCCTCCCTGGGTGGACGTCTGGTTTCTTCTTCTCTTTCTTCTGGGATTTTACCATCTTGTGGGATGATCTTCCATCCTGCAACGGGTTTGTGTCCCTCACCCCACTTCCCTAAGTGTGAAGAGAGAGGAAGAGGAGTGGAGGGTTCAGTACTGGGGTATGACTCTCCCTCTTATGGGGTGCTTTTTCTCTAGGAGATTTCCCTTTTCCTGTCCGGTGGTTAAATTCCACCAATCGGGCATAGGCTACCCTTTAGTGTTTTGAGGGAATTAAGGTCGTGCGATTTCAGTCTTGACTGCTTCCTGAACCTTCCTGTTTCTGCCCTTGACCTCTGCAGACTAGGGCAGGGGCAGTCCTTGACAGGCTCACTTGGGGGGGGGGGTGTACTGCCCTACTCCGGGGTAATTTTCCTCTCTCAGGTTCCCGCATTCCTGAGGAGTTTTCTTCAGTCTGCTCTGATGTCTCTTCTCTAAGTCACCAGGCTTCTGGGTGTTGATTTTTGGGTCTCACAATCATTTTCTTTCTCTCTCTCTCTCTCTCTTTTAGAGACTGGGTACCTTTGTCGGGCCTAGAGCCAGGAGGGGCTCCTTTTTGATCCTCTCCACCTAGTCATCCTTTCTCTGGAGGTATCCTTGTGTAGCCTCATGGGAGACCCTGTTATGTGCGCCTCTGTCTTTGGCTGGTTACTTTCCTTCGGCCTTTTGAAAGGGGCTAATGACAGCCCCTGTCGTTGGCTTTCCTACCCCAGTCCTAGGTCAGGCCTGGTTTGGGAGTGCCTTATTTGACTCCAGTTCAATCGGATGCCGATAGGGTCTTTCTCTGATAAAAGCTAGGCCACTAGATGTCCATACATTTATGTGTTTAAAAAAAAAAAGTCATAAATTGTTTTGTAATGTGGATGATTATTTAAAGTATTATAGGAATAAATAAAATTCACATATCATAATTTTTTTTTTTTGTTTCCTTAATCGATGAAAACATTTAAAAAAAAAAAAAGGTCTCTCTACTGTTTTTTGACATATTCTGGCACGCACCCTGCTTTTTAAAACATAACTTGAAAACCATGACAATGATAGCCCATACAAATGTGCAGCAAGAAAATGCACAGGGATATTGAAATGAATCTCTAAATGTTGCCATTCACTTTAACAATGTTTTCCCTATATTTAAAAATTTAACACAACATATTGCATGTTATACCAGTTGTCAGTCATGTCACCTGCAATATAAAAACAATTTTATTCTATTTAAAAGCACTTCCTTGTGAACATTTATGTTTGACGAATGAATATGTGCAATATAAACTACACTGGTCTTCCTATTCATTATTGCCTCATTATTTATTAATAAAAAAATAAGTGTTTACCTTGCTGTCAAAATGTACTGTTCGTTAATGTTGGCTGTTTTTCACCTGAATGTTCCATCTGGGTGTATCTTGTATGCAAATTAGGGGCATGTTACCATAGTTGGTGCACTATAAATAGTGATCGTGGGAATGACTGTGGGACTGTGAGAGAAGGCGTTTTGAGGTGTTGTCCAAACATCCCATGGGTAACATGCGGCAGAATTTGGCAGCTGTATAAAAAGGGAAGCAAATCACAATTTCCAGATATAGATTTGTAGTACTCACTTTGTCAATTTTGGGCTGGAATAGAGAAAATGCCTTGTACTGTGCATGCAAAAATTATTCATGCATGTGACATCAGATATCACACATGTGACAGGGACATTGTTAAACAGTCAAAAGTTACTGTACTGTCGCGTGGATCAAATATAAAGAAATAGTGTTCACTGTGCTTATTTCTGTGTTGTACTTTATTAAAGCACATTGTTTAAAAAGTGATGTCATACACAGGCATACATGTAAAACTTTTCCACTGTATGGCATCAGATGTCATGCATGTGATAGGGACGCTGTTAAACTAAAACCAAAAAACATAATTCTGTGTTCATTTTATAAATATATATATATATATATAGTTTTAAATACCACACCACCACAATGGATTTCTGTTTTTTCGTTAAAATTACATTCTGTGTATTAAGAGTTCATTTAAAGCTGTTTTAAGTGTCTGCCTAGAGTCACATACATTGATACACTTCTCCAGCCATAAATGTATGTGTGGAGACTTAATTATTCCTAAGCATTGTCACAGTTCCTGACATTGTCCTTTTCATTTTTTATGGTAGTACTGAGAAATGGCTTAACCTTCCACCCCCCACTTAAAAAAAAAAAAAAAAACATAATGTGATTAAGCTAAACATGCAACTACAGTAAACCTAAGATCCACAGTATATCTTAAAGTGAATTTCCAACCTACTGCAAATTCTGTTTGGGCTTCATAGTCCAGTTCCATGAGGCAGTATTAGTCAGTTGTTGCCAAAACTATCATTTTTTAACTGTCCTTTTAGCAAGGGAAGGGATCGTAACTGCAGCCAAACCCACAGCCAGCCAATCTCTTTCACTTCTCCGTCTGCTGGACCTGCCCCATGCTCAGACTTTTTCTGATGTCTAAGTAGGGACAGCACGAGGGCACGGCACACACACGTCTATGGGGACCCTTTTTCAGTGCCATTTTACTTAAGCGGTAGTTTTTATTTTCCTGTAAGACTGCTTAAACTTAACTGTTTTAGAAACCTATTTTTGTGCTTTAATAAAGTACACCACCAAAATAAGCCCAGTGAATACTTTATTTCTTTATATTTGATCTATGTAACAAACAGTACAGTATTTTTTTGATTGACAATGTCCCTGTCACAAGTGTGACATCTGATGTCACATGCACACCTGTGTATGACATCACTTTTTTAAACAATGTATGCTTTAATAAAGTACAGCCCAGAAATAAACCCAGTAAATGTTTTTTATTTCTTTATATTTGATCTGTGTGACAGTACAGTAACTTTTAAAGGGGAACTGTAGAAATCAGGCAGCTCCCACCTGCGTAAGGTGTACCCTCCGGTTTAGCTGTAGCCCACAAAAGCGGCATTTTTCTTGCACCACTAAGGTTTTTTTTTTATTTTGTAAAAGTCCTTAAACCCGGAGTGTGGCGGGCGGCAGGGCTCCATTAAGTGTGGTGCGGCCTGCTCCGGCTGGCTTATATTGAGCGGGAGAGCAGTGCCGCGCACTGTCCCACTTAGCGTCCACCACGCCTGGACCGGACTGTAAAATAAACGCCTTGAGTGGTGCAGGCATGCGCTGTGAGCCGCCCGGTACAGGCTGCCTGTTCTACAGTTCCCCTTTAACAGCAAAAATGTGTATTCAGTGTGGACAAAATATTGCATTAAAAGAAAAGATCTACAAACAAACAAGATACTGATAACATGCTAGGCAACAGCTTTTAGGTGAATAATGTAGAATCACAGGAAGGATAATAACAGCAGAGGAGGAGACTGTTCATGGACATGTCGCACGCGTAACACAGAAGTGGCTGGTGGACTTCAGCTTGCGATATACAAAAAAATTAGAAAATGGCATTATCTTTATTCAAACCCATAATTAACATTTCAGTTGAGTACTACAAATCTATATTTGGAAATTGTGGTGATGCATATATTTTTTTTTTTTTCTTTTAATCTGTGTCGCACTGGTGGCTCAGGTTTCTCAGAGAATGACCCGATAAAGTTTTTTCATTTGGAATCTCACAGGGCATGTGCTCCTTTCATTTAGGGGTACTGATGTATTTTCAGACTTTCCAGTCTTCTCTGCCCTGCTGGGACCTCTGTCTTTGGAGTACTCTTCGGGTACACATTATGTGTCAGCCCAGGCGTCCCTCTCCTGATGCCAACCTCGTGTTGGAATCCAACACTCTGGCTGAGGATGCATTACTTCCTCTCCTCCTTCCGGATATTTTCCTTGCAGTACTGCTTGGGACTCTGTCCTAATGGTGTTGCCTACTGCAAGTGCCCCCATCAAAGTAAGATAGTACAGTTACTTAAATTAAACTTACAGTAACAGTAGATCTTCAAGAGGAGCTCTTGCAGTAAGCACTTATTTCCCTCCCTCCATCTCCCTGCTGTCTTTCCATCTCTGCCCATTCAGGCCTCAGGAGTCCTTTTTCACCTGTTGGACCTTGTTCCAGGGTCTCCGGGGCTGAGGGGTGGGGACAGTCCCCTTTATACCAGAACAAATGTCTAATTACTTAAGATGTATAGCCTCGAGGAAAGGAGGGAGAGGGGGGACATGATAGAAACTTTCAAATACCTCAAGGGACTCGTCCAAGAGGGTAGCATCTTTCAAAAAGAGATGTGCAGGAACAAGGGGGCCCAATTTGAAGATAGAGGGGGGACAGCTCAGAGGTAATGTGAGGAAGTATTTCTTCAGAGGGTTATAGATGCATGGAAACTTCCTTCCTGAGGAGGTCATAGAGTCAAAAAAGTGGGGGAATTCAAGAATGCGTGGGACAGACATAAGGCAATTCTAGTGGGGGGTAGGAGGAAGTAGGCTGTTGGTTAACTAGGATCTGCAGCTTATCCATTAGGTAGGCCAAGTGCTCCTTGTCTGCCATCAAATTCTATGTTGACGTGCTGACGTGGGGGCTTGGGTGCGGTACCAGTTTGGTACTGCTAGCTAGAAATTTTCCTTGTGGTTCTGGTGCCTGGCGGCTTAGTCCTAATGGTGTGGCCTACTGCAAGAGCTCCTCTCGAAAATATACGATTACGGTAAGTTTTTGTGTGACTGTGCATAATTTTGACAATTTTCTTTTGTGTACTCTGTATTGTGTGTATTATTTCCTTGACAGTTCTTGTTTCCCTTCCCCATAGTTTTAGAACTGTAAACAAGCCCATTATGACTCTGCTTGCTTACTTGGCAAAATGTTTCAAGTAAATACATTTGAAAATGGTTATCATATATATTCTTAATCTTCTTTTCGCAGTTTAGAACAGACGCAGCTTGAATGATCCATTGTTATAGCTTGAGTCTCTGACAGCACCTGAAAACTTTGAAAGATGTAGTATTTAGGTAGATTTCAACTTACAGTTGACGTTTTGCCTGCCACCCCCACCCCATATGCTCACATACCTTCTTAATTACTGAGAACATTTGCACAAAGACTGGAGTCTGTAACTTCCAAGGTTTTCAATTATTTTCTTTTAGGTACAACATTCTGCACAGTTTTCTTCATGGAAACAGTAATGTGGAGTTTTTACTATGTTATTTTTATACAGAATGGTAATGAGTTATTGTCCCATCAGAATAATATAGTTATGTACACAAATCCCATTTAAAATTCCAGATCACAGGTTCTACGAAGAGAAGAATACGGCCCATAAAAACACAATGCAAAATAGTTTTCACATCACTTTTTATTTAGGTAGGCAAGGCACATTTTATTTAAAGATGCCCATCCCGGAGGCTCTGGGCACCGTACATCAATTAATAAATACAACACATCAGAGTAATCAATTAAATACAATACTCTGAACAAATTAAAACATTTGCTATACAATTAACTACTTTCAACTTCAGCTGCATTTAAAGTCTCTAAGACTAAATTAACAACAAATTTATTTTTATTAAAAAGATGGGTAAAGACTATAAAACATAGCCCAGGAAGGCCTGATTGTACAAAAAGGCCTTGAGGCGGGCCTTAAAAACCTCCACAGACGGGGCCTCCTTAACGGCTAGAGGAAGCGAATTCCACAGGATGAGGGCAGCAACACTAAATGCTCTGTCACCAGAAGTTCTTAGCCTCGTCCTGGGAATCGCTAGGAGGTCCCTAGAGGAGGAGCGGAGGGAGTGGACCGAGACAGCAGGTGCAAGAAGGTCCTTCAGGTAGCTAGGGCCCAGGCCTTGTAGGGCCTTAAAGGTGAGCAAACCCACCTTAGAGGACCCTCCACTTAACCGGCAGCCGGTGCAGTTGACGCAGCAGCGGGGTAATATGACAGTATTTAGACTGTCCTGTCAACAGCCTTGCTGCTACGTTCTGCACCAGCTGCAGTCAGCGCAGGGTACACCCAGAGACCCTGAGAGAGTGCATTACAGTAGTCAAGCCTGGACGTCACGAAGGCATGCACCAGAGTGGGGAGGTCCAGTGGCGGAACTAGGGGCTTTATCCTGGCGATATTCCTCAGATGATAGAAACTGGTATGGAAAACGAACGCCACGTGAAACTCAAGTGTCAAACCGCTGTCAAGAATAACACCAAGATCACGCACCCTAGAGGAGGCCTTCAATGGTACAGAGCCAAGACAAAGTCCTGTCTCTGCACCAGAGGCCAACCTATCACGCCCTCTGTTCTACTCCTCCACCAGTACCTCCGTCTTACTGGGGTTCAGTCGCAACCAGCTGGAGACCATCCAGGCATTGATTTCAGCTAGGCAGCTGTTGAGCACTTCTACTGTGCAAGATGTTCCAGGGGCAAAGGAAAGATGCAGCTGGATATCATCCGCATAGCAGTGAAAACCCAGACTGTCCTTCCCAATGATCTCTCCCAGGGGTAGCATGTACACGTCAAACATCGGTGACAGGACCGAACCCTGGGGAACTCCGCACGACAGGTTGACAGGGGAGGAGGAGAAATTCCCCATCATTACCCTCTGCCTCCTGTTAGATAAAGACCCAAACCAGCAGGTAACGGTGCCGGCAAGTCCATAGAATTCCCTTAGGCGGTCAAGTAACACTCGATGGTCCACCGTGTCAAATGCTGAAGAGAGATCGAGGAGAAAAAGAATTGTCCCCTGCCCTCTATTTCTAGCCCTAAGGAGGTCATTATGCACACGAGCTAGTGCAGTTTCTGTGCTATGCCTCGCACAAAACCCAGACTGGAGCAGCTCATACAAATCATGGGCCACGAGATGCTCCTCAAGCTGAAGCGCCACCACCTTCTCAACAATCTTACCCAAAAATGGGAGATTGGAGATGGGACAGTAATTTGCCTTGACATCGGGGTCAAACGATGTTTTTGTTTTTTTTTTTCAGAAGGGGTCTTACCAATGCCTCCTTCAAGACATCGGGAAAGACCCCCTCTGACAGGGAACACCGGACAATCAAGGCAAACACCTGGCCAACGGAGTCAAAACATCTCATTAAGAAAAGAGTTGGCACCGGGTCCAGTTCACAAAAGGTGTGCCGCAGCTGGGAAGCAATCTCACTGACCTCAGCCACTTCCACTGGTCTAAACTCACCCCAACCAGGCGGAGTGCTCTCCGGTCGCTCATGGCGACCACTGTCAACCAGATTCTGGTCCACTGGCAACCTCCTGCCTGATGGCAGACGCACTGTCCGAGAAGAACCGAGCAAACTCCTTGCATAATGCACTTGAAAAAGCTACCTTCGGCTGTAGACAGGAAGGATGAAGAAGCCTGTCCACAGTCCGAAAGAGCACAGTTGGTCAGTTCCTCCTGGTGGCAATCTCCCTGGACAGGAATTCTGCCTTCTTACGGTTGATTGCCCCCTGGTATGCACCATAGTGCACACGCAGGGCCAGTTTGTCCGCCTCCAGGCCAGACCTCTGCCAGCAGCGCTCTAATCTCCGACCCAAGGTCTTCATCACCTTGAGCTCCCCATCATACCAAGGGGACCTCAAGTGAGAAGACATGGGTCGTACACAAAATGGTGCGAGGGAGTCGTGTGCACCAGAAAGTGCCTCATTATAGGCATCTACTGCTGCGCACACACCCCCAACGCATGCACTGTCTACACTAGATAGGTCAGTCACTGCCAAAAAACCCTCTGGGGTCAAACCCCCTCAAAGGACAATAACTGACCATCTCTGCAGGGGGAGGGCTACCAGGAGGGGCCCCGAACCGGAACTTCACCGTGCAATGATTGGACCAAATGACCCTATCAATGCTGAAACTATTTATCTCAAGCCCCAGCGAAAACACCAAATCCAGTATGTGGCCACCCTGATGGGTCACGGAAGAAACTTCCTTCACAAAGCCCAGAGATGCCATCATCTGGAGGAAGTTGTAACCAAGCAGAGAGGATCCATCCTCGGCCCAAACATTGAAGTCTCCTAACACCAAACATCTGGGGGCCTCCAATGTTTCACAGATGAAATCTGTCACTTCCTGCAAGAAATCTCCCGCCACCCCAGAGGGGCGGTAAATCAGGAGAATCAAGCAGCCTGCGCCCGTTCCCCCTCGAATGGCCACACATTCAAAGGAATATGGTGTTCTCACTGGGTGCACGGTGAAGCCCAGCTCGGATCTAAAACAGATGGCTACCCCCCAACCCCTGCGCTCCACTCTGGGGCAGTGCACTACGGTATACCCGGATGGGATGGCAGCCTCTAAAACTGGGCCAGCATCCTCACCAATCCAGGTCTCCATAATGCAAGCCAGATCGGCCAAAGAAACCAAGTCCGCTATAATTGCTGTCTTGTTTCTGACCGATCTGGCATTGCGAAGCACTGCCCTCAGGGGATTGGTGGACAGTGCAGCCCCTCTGGCTGCATGCCCACTTGGTCTGGTGAGATGCCTGGTGACGGGAACTAAACACGTCTGGCCTCTCCCTAAGTCCCGTCTAATCCCAGGGCGCCTTCTGCACCCCACTACCTCGATCCTACCACCACCTGCCGTGCAAGGGGCATCCCATCCTGATCGAATCTAGGTACAGTTACACATGGATATTTGGGCTTATGGATAATATTTCTGCAAATGGGAACATAAACAGGTACCAGTTAGAAATAATGTCCTGTCCTCTTTAAAGCAGCAATGCATGATAGTGCTGAAAAGTTTGAGCTATACTTTTTTTTTTTTTATTCTGTTAGATTACCCCATATCTCCGGACTTGTATGCCTTTCTTTTCCCATTGAGTCTATTTTAGCACTTTTTTCATGTTTGAAGTAATAAAAAAAAGAGTGCTCCTTTTAATATGGCTTGAACCAGGTTTTTATTGGTATTCTCTGCTGATGTTATACTTCTGTTGTCCCATAAGGCTTTCAACTTGTCTATTCAATCAGGTTGTGTGCCCCAGGATTAGAGGATGGCACATGTGGTGCCCATCTCCAAAGGAGGCTCATGGGATGATCCTGGGAACTACAAGCCAGTTACTCATGTCAGTTGTGGGTAAACTATTGGAGACTATCCTGAGAGAAGAAATAATGGCATTTCTGAGGAGAATTGTCTCTAAGACGAAAAGCAACGTGGTTCACACTGGGAAGGTCTTGTCAAACCAACCTTGTGGATTTTTATGACTGAGTGACTAAGGCTGTGGATGAGGGTAAAGCAGTGAATGTTCTGTACTTGGAGTTCAGCAAGGCCTTTGACTCTGCCACTCAGGGGACTAATAGGCAAGCTGAGGGACCTGGATGTTGGCAATAGGGTGGTCAGCTGGATTGGTAACTGGCTGGAAAAGAGGCAGCAGAGGGTGGCTGTAAGGATGGAATTCTCAACACCACGGAAGGTCATCGGTGTGATCCCACAGGGCTCGGCACTAGGACCAATGTTATTCAACATCTGTGTGACAGATGTCAGTTGGGGTTCAGAGTCTGATGAGTATATGTGCTGATGATACTAAATTGGGGGCAGTGGTGGATGGGAGTGTGTGTAAACGTGTGGGTTCAATAACAGACTCCAAGCCCAACGAGGCATCTCTCTTTATTTTAGGGCTGCACTTACGCAAAACCAACAGCTTTTCCAGATGGTTGACACTACAGGTTATTTCTTCTGATGCCTGTAGTGTCATTTACATTTGTTTAAGCCCTTTTAGGCTTCTCCGAGGAGTGGATGTTATTTCTGTAGCGAGCGGCTATAAAGAGTGTTTACAGTTCCTATGGCAACATGCCAGACCGAGCTCCACCTTTAGATTGCAGCCAGTCTGCTGCTGCTTACTGCACAGCATCAAGCAGTTCTCCTTTTAAGGGCCCAGCGATTCTAAAATATGTCCTACACGAACGTGTGCACTAGTCCTGCACAGTCGTGCGATTGTGCGCACATTCCTTCGTGGAGAGAGTTCTTCCTTTTACAACAACCAGGGACTTATTTAGTGAGACACTAAAGGTATTGATATCTATTTATATCGGTGTTTCTCACCAAGCTTCCTTAATGGTGACTTACTGCTTACAAGGGGAATTTTTTTAATTGCTTAAATTTTAAAGTGGCAGCTCAAATACAAATAACAATTGCAACTAAAGTCCTAAAAAAAGGGATAGTACACAGGAATAAGAATGCCAGGTTGGCCACCCTGACATGAAAGAAAAGGGTAGTTTAGAATAAAATTTTAGCAGACAGCATAGAGTGAAAAGGAAAGGAAAACATGTTTTTAATTTGCGTGGTTTTCATTCTGCCACATTCCTCCCCATTCAAAAATGCAACTACGTATTGTTACCTAATCCTATCACCCTAGGAGGGTTGGAACTCCCCCACCCCCACCCACTCAGAAGTTCCCCTCAGGGACCCTTAAACAAACTGAAACAATTACCAAAGAGTTAATTTAGGTAATAATATATCAAGACAATATTGTTCCAGTTAACTACTATTCCCTGAGGTGTGTACAAATACAGAGGCATACATTTTTCAGTTTGTAACAATCACCAAAAACATTATATACAGAACATCAGTCATTTCCTGAAACAGTGTTGTCCGCTCCAAACCTGGACAAGAAGTTTACATTTTTATGCTGGGTCCCTGCCCTATGTGTTACCGTGAATTTGTAGGGCTATAGTGACAGATACCACCTTATGATTCTCATGTTATCTTTCATGAGGTTCAGCCAACACAGTGGATTGTGGTCTGTCACTACTGTGAACTCATTCCCCCAAAGATAGTATTTTAAAGCCTCGATGGCCCATTTCATGGCCAGGCAATCTTTCTCTCTTAAAAATAGTATTTTACAGCCTCTGGCCCATTTCATAGCCAGGAACTCTCTCTGTTGTAGAGTACCTCCTTTCCCTTTCATGGAGCTTCCTACTTAGAAAAAAGGGTGGGATGTTCTTCATGTTTGACATGCTGTGTAAGAACTGCTCCAATGCCTTTGTCAGAGGCATCTGTTTGAACCTCAAAAGGTCTGGAGAAATCTGGACTGTGAAGAACTGGGGCAGAGCACAGAATAGGCTTTATTGTCCTAAAAGCAATGTCACAATCAAATGTCTGTCTAACCTTTGTGGGAAAACGATTCTTAGTGAGGTTTGTGAGGGGTGTGGCAATGGTAGAAAAATCCGGAATAAACCGGCAGTAGTAACTGGCCAGGCCTAAGAATGAAGGTACATATTTTTTGTACTGGGCACTAGGCTGTTTGCCGCAGCTTCCACCTTGCTGACTTCAGGCTTTATGGCTCCATTCCCGATAATGGTTACAGTTTTTGCAGTGGCACACTTAGCTGGGTTAATAGTCAAACCAGCGTCTTTAAGGCTTTGGATGACTACACAAGTGTACCAAAAGGGTGTCCCATTCTGGACTATAGATCACCACATCGTCCAGATATGCTGCACTATAAGGTTTATGGGGCCTCAATACATGATCCATTTACCTTTGAAAGGTAGCAGGAGCCCCATGCAATCCAAATGGCATTGTCGTGAAATGGTATAAACCAAGTGGTGTGCAGAAAGCTGTTATTTCCTGGGCCTGGGTTGCCAAAGGAATCTGCCAGTACCATTTTGTTAAATCAAGTGTACTGATGTACTGAGCAGATCCAGTTTGGTCCAACAAATCGGAAAGCATGGGGTACCCATCAAATTCTGAAACTGCATTTATGTGTCTAAAATCCAGGCATAGCCTCACTCCACCTTCTTTCTTACTAACTACTACCGGGGTGAAGACCATAAGCTGCTGTGTGATGGTACAGTAACTTTGGCCTGCTCCATTCTTTTTGTTTCCACCACCTCCTGCCTAACTTTTTCAGGAAGCGTATATGGTTTCTGGTGTATGGTCCTGGTCTGGGAAAGCTTGATTTCGTGGACCACCCCTTTAGCTCTTCCCGGGGCTTTTGTAAAAGTACCTTTGTAATAGGTCAAGAAACTGTCAATCTCTTGGCGCTGTGCTGGTGTTAAGTCTGGGTTAATGTGAATGGGTGTATTGTCATGCAGTGACTCCAGACGGTGTTATGCTATATCTAGCTCGCTTTTCTCTTGCTCTGGTTGTATATAGCATATTACATCAGGTTTGGGGTTTTTCTTCCCATTTCCTTAACAAATCTGCATGATAAATGCATTTTAGAGGTCTATGCCCTGGCATCTCTATCTCATTTACCACGCCCGTTTGTCGGACAATGACATAGGGGCCTTGCCACCACATCAATAACTTATTCTCAGTGGTGGGCAACAGTACTTTTTCCCCAGGTACAAACTGCTTATTTTTGAGCCCCACGTCATACCTGACTCTTTGGGTCTGCTGTTTCTGGTCCATATTCTCGTGGGCCAGAGTTACATATTTGACCAACTTTATTCTGAGTGACATGTAATCAATAACATTGGTATACCCAACAGTTTTCCCAACTTCCCAGTGTTCCATGACCACATCTAATGGTCCTCTTGGATTGCGCCCATGTAACAAGGAAAATGGTGAAAATCCGTGGTGGCTTGGGGCACCTCCCTAAATGCAAACAAATGGTAGGGGAGAAATTTGTCCCAGTCTCTACCCTCCTCATGTACATACTTCTGGAGCATTTTCTTCAGAATCTTATTAAAGCGCTCCACTAATCTATCCATCTGTGGATAGTAAGGTGAGGTTCAGAGTGCTGTTACCTCAAATGATCTGTATAGTTATTTTAACATGACCGAGGTAAAATTACTGGCGTGATCTGTCAATATCTCCCTGGGAATCCCAATCCTGCGGCCACTCGAGCTGTTACTGTCCTCATAGGGATAGCCTCGGGGTAGGGGGTGGCATAATTGCATATAACCAGGAAGTACCGATTGCCTTTTGAACTTTTCAGCAAAGGCCCTACCACATCCATTACTACTCGATCGAAAGGTGTCGTGACATATGGAATGGGCTACAAGGGTACCAGGTCTTTTCTTCCCCCCCTCCGTACTACCAGCTGACATTGCACACAAGTTCTACAGTAAGCAGCTACATCTTGGTGGATACCTGGCCAACAAAACCTGGACAAGATCCTTTGAACAGTCTCATCCCCTCCCCTCCCCTCATGACCAGCCATGGGAATGTCATGAGCTAAGAACATCACCTGCTGTCTGTACTTTTGGGGCACCATCAGTTGTTCAATCTCAGAACCATTTTGTAAAGCTACAGCAACTCTATACAACATTTTATTTTTGTGCATAAAATATGATTGTCCTGGTTTTTTTTGCAGTAGACACCTGTAAAAATAAAGATTGCAGCGATTCATCTGCTATTTGCTCATCATAGAAGTTTTTACTATACAGTCCTGGTATGATGTTTAATATCCCATCAGCGTGCTGTTCTCTCCACACCTTTTTCTCCCTCCTCCTTTACTTTCAAGACATTTTACTTTTGCCCACAGTCTCTAAATAGTCATCTTCAAAGGAAACAGTCTAGTTGGGCTTTCGCTTGAGCTCTTAATACATTGACTGGCTCTACAAATTTCTGATGGTTACTCATCAAGGTAGCAAAGGTGGGAAAATCTTGCCCAATGATGACAGGGACTGGCAATCTAGGTATTAGACTGACTAGCACTTTATAACAAGCATCGCTCACTTTCAAATCAAGATGGGCAGTGTGCTATTGGTGGATATCACCATGGACAAATCGAACAGTGGTGTCCTGCTGGGTTACTGTACAATCAGGGACCAGGTCAGCTCTTACCGGGGTTTGTCTGCTCCCAGAGTCTAGTAATTCCAAGGTCTGTTGATCACCTGTACCCACTGTCTCCATATAGCCACTGTTTGTTAGAGCCAGATGTGTTGGCTCTTGTCTCTTATTGGGACAGTTTCTCACAATATGCCCTTTTTCAAGGCAGCCATGGCAAATCAGTTCTGAGTACAGGATTATAGATACATAGATGCATAGACTGTCGACAGATAAGGGCCTATGGCCCACCCAGTCTGCCCATTTGAGCTTGCAAGTTTTGTTTTCCAAGAAGTCTGTTGCCCTTTACCCCCTCTACCCCCCTCTCTCTTCTTGCATATTGTGTTCGTCTCTGATTCTGGCTCTGTGAATTTTGAGAATAAAAAGGTCTTACTGGGATTGCAGAGGTTCCTTGGTTACCTGGCTGTCCTCTGGATCAGGATGTCCTGGCTGCTAGATAATCCTCAGCCAGTTTTATGGTCTCCTCTGCTGTTTCGGGCTTGTGCTCTTTCACCCAGACTTGAACATCAAAAGCCAGAACCTGGATAAACTGTTCAATGGTAATGAGTTCCATGATCTGGTTAACAGTTTTGGTTGCAGCCATTTGGCACAGTAATCCCTTAATATTGCATAGGTTTCCCTGGGAGTGTCATAATGGAACATTGTACGTGAACGGAACCGCTGGCGATAGATTTCTGTGCTGATATATCTCTGCAAAGTCTCTTCTTTAGCTTTGGCATAGGTGGCAGTATCTGTCACACTCAATTGGCTGTATGCAGCTGTGACCTCTCAGACAAGTAGGGTACCAGTCTTATTACCCACTAGTCCTAGGGCCAGTTGCAAGTCTGAGCCACTGTCTTGAAGGTAGTGAGAGATGCTTCGATGTCATCGCTTTCCGTTAGTTTGGTCACCTTAATGTCTCTAGGCATGGCTTGTTCTGCCTTTCCTTGTGACATCTCTTGGATGGTCTTCAAGGTGTCGTTCCATTTCTGGTCCTGTCTTCTCTCCAACGCCTGGAGTCTTCGGTCTTCCTCCCTCTGGTTCTCCATATCAATCTGGCGCATACATAACCACTTTAACAGTTCATTTGGGTCATCAGGTGCTGGAGGTACCTGTCTTACTTGTGGCTTTGGTGCTGCGGCCAGTACCTCTTCCTCGTCCTCAGTCTTCTTGGGTCTCGTCACAGGGTTCAATCCTGGCAATAAGGGCTCTCTAGTCTTCTCTCACTGACCTTGTGAGATGCAATGCACTTTGGTCTGACTGTTCACGCTCTTGCATCTGCTAGGGTGTTTATGATGCAACACCCCCTGGTACGCCTCCCAGGCAACCTCGATGCACCGGGTTGAAATCCCACTTCTCGCACCAAGGTAAACGTGTGGGTTCAGTAACAGACTCCAAGCCCAAAGGGCATCTCTCTTTATTTTAGGGCTGCACTTACACAAACCCAACAGCTTTTCCAGATGGTTAACACTACAGGGCATCTCTTCCGATGCTTGTAGTGTCATTTACATTTGTTTAAGCCCTTTTCAGCTTCTCCGAGGAGTGGACATTATTTCTGTAGCGAGCGGCGATGAGGAGCATTTACAGTTCCTATGGCAACATGCCAGACCGAGCTCCACCTTCAGATTGCAGCTGATCTGCTGCTTCTTACTGCACAGCATCAAGCGGTTCTCCTTTTAAGGGCCCAGCGATTCTAAAACAATGTCTCCTACATGATTGTGCGCACTAGTCCTGCACGATCGTGTGTATATTCCTGCATGATCGTGCTCGCATTCCTTCATAGAGAGAGTTCTTCCTTTTACAACAACCTTTGACTGAGTTAGTGAGAGACACTAAAGGTATTGATCTCTATTATTTACATCAGTGTTTCTCACCAAGCCTCCTTACTGGTGACTTGCTGCTTACAAGGGGAATTTTTTTAATTGCTTATATTTTAAAGTGGCAGCTCAAATACAAATAATTGCAACTAAAGTCCTTAAAAAAAGTGATAGTACAGGGGAATAAGAATGCCAGGTTGGCCACCCTGACATGAAAGAAAAGGATAGTTTAGAATAAAATGTTAGCAGACCGCACAGAGTGAAAAGGAAAGAAAAAGAAAACGTTTTTAATTTGAGCTGTTTTCATCCTGCCACAGGGTGTTGCAGAGGGACCTGGAAACCTTGGAGAGATGGTCAAGTACCTGGCAATTGGGCTTCCGTGCTAAAAAGTGCAGGATTATGCACTTCAGAAATGGGAATCCTGGATTTAGCTATAAGCTGGGAGGTGTGCAATTACTGGTATCCATTGAGAAAGATCTGGGTGTGCTAGTCACAGGTTATATGAATCACTCTGCACAGAGTAGGAAAGCAGCAACGAAGGCTAATAGGGTGTTGGGGTGTATAGCAAGGGGTATCGCTTCAAGGAGTGAGGATGTGATCTTGCCACTGTACAGGGCATTGGTGCGGCCTCATTTAGAGTTCTGCATGCAGTTCTGGCATCCATACTTAAAAAAGCACATCAGGCTATTGGAGGTGGTACAGAGGAGAGCAACCCATATTTTGAGTGGGATGAGGGAAAAGTCCTATGAGTAGAGGCTACAGATGCTCAATATGTACTGTCTTGAGGACGGAAGGGACCGGGGGGAGATATGATTAAGACATTCAAATACTTGAAGGGCATTAATAGGATAAGTCATGAGGGTCTGCTTAAAATTAGAAAGGAAGGAATTACAAGAGGGCATAGTCTAAAGTTGGGAGGGGGGTTCAGAAGGGAGAAGAGGAGGCACTTTCTCACTTGACAGGGTGGTGACAGGTGGGGGAATTTAAGAGGGTTAATATAAACTTAAGGGCAAAATCAAAATGGGGACAGGGAAAGGGTAAAACAGTGGGATCATTTAGGTGGGTGAGGGGGGCAGAACCCGTGCACAGCACCGAGCTGCACACTCGGGCAGACTTGATAGGCCCATTAGGCTTTTATCTGCTGGCTTTGTGTGTGAATATCTTTGTATAAGGTCAGGACATGGTGTCTGCTACATGCTAGTTCATTATAGTCACAAGAAACATATTAAACAATGGGTGTTCAAAAACTGAGAATACTGATGAAAACCTGGTTCGAGCAATATTAAAAGGAGTGCTTCTTTTATTTATTTAAAACATAATTCACCAGATAAGCACACAGAGCCTAGGGCTCCTTTCCAGTTGTGACGTGGGGTGGGAGAGTAAGGTAATAGTACAGTGTACATATTACACATTGCAAAATGCAAATGAGCAGATTGATACAAATAAATGAAGCACACAGTAAACAACACGTTAGTTACACAGAGAGGGCACAGCAATTGGGTATTACATATAGTTCTGAATTACTATAAGTGTTGCTGGTCAGACCGGATTTCTCCGGGGTAGGCAAGTGGGAGACAGTATTCAGCAAACGCTACACATACTACATCACATGCACACCCATCGGAAACCATCTGTAGTACTTGGCTTAGACACTGAAAAGGCTTTTGATAGGGTGTTGTGGCCCTATCTGTTTGCTGTGTTATCCTAGATGTGTTTTTCCAGGGACTTTGTCTCTCTCGTTGAGTATTTATGCCTTATATGCCTAGTAAATGGACACAGCTCCCCTACATTTGCCCTGGGTCAAAGAATGTGCCAGGAATGCCAGCTGTCTCTGTTGCTGTTCATCCACTATATTGAACCCCTTGCCCAATCTATTCGGGGAAAATCCACTTTATAAAGGCATACACATTGGTGACATGGAGCATTGTGTTGCATTATATGCTGATGACATTCTTCTTTATATGGTGGATCCTGAGATCTCAGTCACAGCAGTTTTTTGTACCTGGCTCAATTTAGTGCCATATCAGCATACAAATTAAATATGACCAAAATAGAAGCTCTTCCTTGCTACAACACCCCTATCTCAGAGTTGAGAGGACAGTATGCTTTTTGTTGGGATCTGAGAGGCATTAAATACCTAGGCATTAAGCTTCCCTGTCAACTTGAACAGCTATATGAGAGAAATTATGGTCTACTATCGTGCCAGTTAAAGGTGGACCTACAACGGTAGCATACCCTGCCTTTAACCTTTATACATGAAATAGATTCAGTCCGTATGGTGGTATTACCCCGGTTTTTATTTTATTTGTTTTAAACTTTGTTTTATTGTTTTACAACAAAAACGCATACAAGCAGTGCTTCGAACTTCAAGCATTCAGAACAATCTTATCAATGAGGATGACGCTCCTCTTAATACATGCAGCTGAAGCAGATTGATTCCCTGCACAAAGTCGTAGCTATATTGCATCAGTCTTCTAAATGTATAAACAATTTATAATGTTGTAGCAGAGTCCATGAGCTGCATGGGATTGATCCCAAAGACAAAACTTATTCAAAGATCCCCAAAGTTTCATCCTCCTCCATATTGGAGGAAAGTAGACTTTGTCCATGCAATTCTCATGTCAGGCTTTACTATAGTTAGTACCTAAGCCAAGTTTAATAGCCTGAGCAGCAAAAAGGCTCTAAACAAGCTGAAAATGAGCAATTAAAAGTACTGTAACTTTAAAAGATTAACTTTGTCCAACAGAGACATAAATAGAAAACAGTCAGCAGAAGTATTGTGGCAGGCCGCCCCAGAGTAAGGATAAACTTTAAATAAGTATTAGTAGATATTATAAGGCTAATTACTAGGTTATGTTGCTCTCTGATTGGTTCCCGGATCAATCATTAACATCCAGTTTGACTGATCCAAATGTGTAATTAGCACAAGAAGCCCATTCACACACATCCAGGATTTAACCGCGATGGTGGCACTAGACTGCTTACCACAGAACGAGATTCCATTCAGCACACATAAGCAGTGACAGTAAAATAAAAAGAGCCACACATATAGCAATCGGAATTCAAAATTGGGCAAGAGTACCTACTGACAGCTAGGGTCACAAATTAACTTATAAGGCGCCGAAAGTATTACAATTGCATTTGGAGCTCTTGACAGGAACAGAAGCTGAGTGAAAGTGGCGATACTTAAAGTGACACAACCGCAGTTCCCTCGATCGCGTAGATTATCCCACAGTTAAAAAAATAAATAAATAATAAACGCTCCAGTTACAAGGCATAATCAACCCAATAAAAACCCACAAGTAACTAAAAAAGTAATAGTGACCTCCTTAACTCCATGCGGTCGCATTACTTTACAACAGATCAGCAGCACGGCGAACGCATACAGCGTCATGAAGACTTAACTGAATCGCACCCACTCAGCAGACTCCAAACGGCCCAAAACATCAAGTTAGAAGCCTATTTTATTTTTTCAAATAAATGCAGTTGATTACCCTTATAATAGCGATAACGACCTCACTGACAGTCATTTCCTGGGGATTAACAACTGTGTGAAGGGTGGTTGCCGCTGGCTGTGCCTCTGGTGACCCAACCCCCCCACACACACACAGTTGTTAATCCCCAGGAAACAACTGCCAGCTTGTTCGTTATTGCTTAATCAATTCGCAAGATCTTACCTGGGGACAGGCCATTTACCCACCTTATTAACCCATTAAAGGACAAATTTCAATGCAAGTTCAAGTGTCTTCTACAGAAGAGGAATCTTGCTGTGCTTCAGATCTTAATGGTGGTGCAGCTTTCTTTTGTGCCCATTTTAAATTTGCCTTTGTGAACCATTCTCATACGGTCTGCAAATACAACTACATGGAGTATTTCCACAGTGCAAAGCATGGCTCTGACTCCATCAAACCTATTTTTCTTCTGTCTGGTGGCGTAGCTCAAGTACGGGTACATATGCACAGTCTGTCCATCCTGCAACAGAGGTCCCTTTCAATGTGCGATGGCCAAGAGAAAATTCCTACTACCCACTCCATCCATCACCATGACTATGGCCCAAGGTGTATCGGGATTATGTTGTACTCTTGAAGTTGCACAATGTGCCTTTTTAATTTGTATCGGACGACTAGTCACTGGTTCACAAAGTTGTTTCATCCAGGCCAGCAAAAAGAGGGACAGGTGATCTCCCTTACACCCTTCCGGCATGTCAACCAGGCGAACACTGGCCAAGCCTGCTTGGTTCTTCAAAGTTTCAAGATGTACACGGGGGGACTGTTGAGCCCGAGCAAGATGGATGCTCATAGATAGTGCTCAGCAATACATCGTGTTTTGGGAGCTAAAAGTGAAGACTTCTAGGCTGACCAGGGCAATTTATTTGTGGATCTGTGTCGGAGAATTAGAGGAACCATATGTGGAACCCTCATAAAGATCACAGCCAGCATGAGGGAGCTAAATCCAAAACTGTTGCCGCTTCTACAGCCACACGGTCGGTACTTCAACATCAGGCCACAGTCATGGAGACAGAAGGTGAAGAAACATTGCATTTGCTTGGTCTTAAAATTAATAGACTAATTTTGTCAGTCTCCGGCCTATCTGAGAAAATAGATGGGATTTCCAATAGAGTTTCAGCTTTGGATTCAGTGATGGCGGAATCAGTAGAGGTTAAACGCTCCGATGCATCTATGGGAGCAGTAACCAACTTGATCAAGGAAAACTGGCAGTTAAAGATGAGATTGGAAACCCTGGAAAACCAATCCAAGGCAATGAACTTGCGTATACTAGGTCTCCCGGAGGGTGCTGAAGGAGACCATTTGATCCTGTTCCTTCATGATTGGTTACAGCAGCAACTGGGAGAAGATGCAGCATCACGAAGTAAAGGAATACAGAAGGCCTACAGAGTTGCGATCAGAGGTAAACCAGAGAACCCTGAGGCCCGCGGGCGGTCCTGGCCATAACTGATGGAGTAGCGACCAAAGACGATCTCCTGGCTCTTGCTAGGCAACAAAAAACACTCCTATGTGAGGGAGAAACAGTGCGGTTGTACCCGGATGTCAGCTTTGCCACAAGGCAGAGGTGGAAGCAATTTGACGACACAAAGGCACTTCTTCGAGAGGCAGGGATCCAGCATAATGTTGTTTTCCCCACACACCTCTGCATTATCCACCAGGGCAAGATTTTTCTTTTCTGATCCCAAGGATACCCTTAGATGGACTCGGAAACCAGCTCCACGGAGACAACGACTGATGGAACGGGAAGACAGCACCTCGGAAGATGAGTCCTGGAAACCCAAAAGGATTATTTCTTGGGGGAGAGAGGAGAGACAAAGTAACAGTACATAAAAGTGCTGTAACCCTAATTAGGTCGTGAGTACCTATCCAGAATTCTGTGGACGTAACCTCAACTTATTTTAATTATTATAATATTGGCTCCAATTACGCTCCATTTAAGTGTTTAACTTTAACTCTGTTCCTGTTCAATAAAATAAAATATCATCTGCCGGCCTGTTTTTAGGTTAAGCTTGGTAACCGTGTGTAGCTAATTCAGTTAGTCACTAATTATTTTGGCTCCCAATATAGTCAGATTGAATATATGGTAGCATTACCATTATGGACCTAGCACTTTTAGTGCTCTAACAATAAGGCATGTTTTTTTTTTTTTTTTTTTTTTCTCAGCCCCTCCTAAGAGGCAGAAAACTTGGAATTTATGTAGATTAACCTGTTTAGTATTTTACCATGCAGCTCATGGGCTTTGGATTCAGCTATATTGTACTGATTTTATTTTGCTTACCAGACTGTACTAACCCCCTAGGATGTATCTTAAAGCAGTAGAAGCAATTTTCTTGTATGTTGAGGTGTGGCAACCTCAAAGCAGTTTGTATTTCCACTTGACATTTCACTGCTTGAAATGTATTCTAAATGTTTTTAAAAAGCAATAATAAAAATAAAGTACAAAAAAGACGTACAGGAAGATGTGAATTTTCTTTTGTTAAAGTTGCCATTGTCCCCAGCTTTCTTTGTTTCTGCCGAGGTAGATTTGATGGAGTCCATAAACGTTTCAAGAATGACGAGACTGTTAGTAAGAGCGTCAGATTTGTCTGAGGCTGGAGACCATCTGGATGAGGCAGTTGATTTTAAGCCTCAATGTCTGGAGTGTTTCCTTTGCTACCTCCTCTTGTATTTGAGGCTTTCCCCTAGGCCGACCTCTTGGCGGGAGCCCACACAGCATTTTTACTCTTTGTGCCCTCAGGCACTGATTTTGTCTTTTTTAGGGTTGCTCATCCTGGTCGAGAAAGTATCTGCTTCCAGATGACATAAGTGAAAGGCTCTGAACATGCCACAATACAGACTTTTGTTGCTATAAAAGAAATAGCAATACAGAGCACCATAAAACTGAGGCACACAAGCAGCTCGGGCTCCACAGTGGGGGCCCCCATATTACCCAGTTTGTTTTTTTATAATGCCCTCTTACTGATATCGCTGCAGGAATGGAAGAAATTTAAGATGGCCATTTCTCAATTTTTTCTGGGGAGGACATCACCCTCAAGTTTGTTTCTCCACTCTAATGCTTCCCAAGAGCAAGGGAGGCTTGGGTCTCCCAGGCCTCCACTTAAACTCTATAGTTGCACAGCTCTGTATCTTATTTCTGTGGTATTCCCATGGCCCTGGGCCTCAATGGCTAGAAATGGAATGACAAATACCCTTTCCAGATATGTTCCAGTACATGTAAGAGGGGGAGGAGTTGCAAAGGAGCTACTGAATCCCTGAATTACACGAGTTATAGAAGTGTGGTGGAAGGCGGTAGCAGACACAGGATTGCAATACCAGATACCAAGGGTGTGCACCCTTACATACTTTACTGATTTTTGCCCTGGCACAACTGGACAGTGCTTATCGAGATTGGCAGAAACTGTACATACTTTGTCAACTCTGACCGGGTACAGATATCAAGTCCTTTATGGAGTTATGACAGCAGTTTGATCTGGACCCCAGAGATTTCTTCTGTTATCTCCAGGTTCCACTTTACCATGCAGCCTTGTCGTTGAGGTCTGAGACACAGGGAAGCGAGCAGCCCTTATTAAAACATTGGTATTACACATTAAATTATAAAACATTTATAAAGCCTTACAAAACACACATGGGTATAGTACTAGATATGTTGCGCTACGATGGGAAGAGGAGCTAGACATTAAAATTGAGGCAGTGGAGTTGGGAAGGAATGTTATGAAATAAAGGTCACATCCTCACATATTTGGCAGAAATATGCATGGAAGCATCTTATAAGATTTTTTTTTTTTTTCTAAACCCTGGCGATCACTGCCAAATATGCGAAAAATGGGAAATTAGAGTGCTGGCAGGGTTACACCACCATTCAGGCAACTCACACACGGATTAAGTGGTTGGGCCCTGTACTGGGTCACTTCCGTCAGGCATTGGAGGAAGCCATTACATAGGTTTTGCATGTTCCGCTACAGCTGACCCCACAAATGTACCTATTTTACATATACCCTAGGGGTTTAAAAAATAAACATATTAAATATCATCTTGGAATCATTCTCATTGCAGCTAAGTGTATCACATGGAAATGGCTTACCATTCAACCAGCTACCTTAGACCAATGGAGAACTACTGTTAATGACATATATAAAATAGGGAAAAAAATCACATTTAGCTTAAATGACAAAACGGAGGTCCTCACTTCTAGATGAAATTCCTGGGTGCTCTGTGATGCAGCGTGACGCTACCATTGTCCCTTCACGGCTGCAACACTCTGCTGTATGGTTCTAGCCTAACTTGAGATGCTCTCCTGCAATCCAGGCTTGACTCCAGCAGCTATGTAGACAGTTGTGGCAAATCTACAGGGATGTGAGGTACCTGGATTGCACCAGTAGGGCTTGATTGGGATCTCCTTGCGCACCTTGCGCCGCCCCATGTAACACTTCATTGTGCCACATATCAAGGATTTTCATTGCTTGTTGTAGATATGCATCATAAGAATAAGGAGTTGTAGTCTTAAAAGTTGCAACGTTTCCATGCTGTACGTGGAAGCATAGGTTGCCTTATTAACCCTAATTATTAAATGTAATTATATGTACTCCCTGTGGCCAGCTGTCTCAAGATTTAAGTGAATGTACTGTATGCGCATAAAAATTTGTCAATAAAAAAACAAAGCATTACTGTACAAATTGGGTCCTCTTACTAGCCTTCCTGTGCTAACTTTGTAGCAGTTTACCTGCTGCACAGCTGTTCTTCCGAGCTGCAGGAGTATGTCTGAAATGAGCCTCGGGCGGGTGAGCTTGGCATTGGGGTAGGTCATTGGAGATTTGATGTGGACCTTGCTTGGATTGTTGGGGGGGGGAGGGGCATTAACTTTGAGGGAAGACTTTTCCAGATGTTAGGGAGCCTGTAGCTAACAGAGGCTTGACCTACGTTACACTTATAATTTGGAACATGGAAGTGGCATCCTGCCTCAGACATAAGCAAATGGGTAGAGTTGATTGAGGGAGAGGTCAGGTATCTGGGCAGTTTGTCTGACCAGCAATTGGCTCTCCACAGGGCAGTGTGCATCATTAGACTCTTGGGGGGGCTCATCCTAGCTTGTTGTACTTAATGCATTGGGGGGGGGGTGGGTGTAGCCCAGTACAAATCTGCACCAAACATTGAACAGTGTAATTTTGTTTAAAGGGATGGAGTTGGCACCTGAGTAGAATATGTCCCCTGTAGCCTAGAAAGGGAAGGATTGATTTTTTTTTCTACAACCTGTTTCCTGATGTTTAGGTGAAAGTAGTTCCTTGCCCTGTATAGAAGCCAAGCTTCGCAAACTATTTGACTACTACCTGGGAGATGTCTAGAGTAATCAGGGTGTTAGTCCAAGTGGGACTGAGGTATTTGTAGGTGGAGACGGTCTAGGCAGGACCTGTCCATGGTGCATAGGGTCAGAGTGGAAGGGGGGAGCTGAGCCAGTGCCAAATACTGAACAGAATGGATACCATTTTCTTTTGGCTCATGATGAGCCAGTTATCCAGGAACCATTTTTGTATTGCAGTGAATCCTTGATAAAGGGATCCTTTCATGGAGGATAGTGGAAGTACCTGATAAATAGATTATGGTGGTATTTGCACATGCGTGTATGCCGCTGGCTGATGGAGATGAGGGGAGATCATTTATAAAGGTCAAGAAGAGTAGTGACCTCAGGGCTGAGCCTTGTAGGACTCTGAGGGAGACAGCACAAGGGAAGAGTTTGGGCCAAGTTTGACAGATTGGATGGGGGTGGACAGGTAGGACTGGAACAGTGCAGGGGTTGTTGGGAAGGCACCAAAGTCTGCAAGTTTGCATAGGAGCAGATGATGGTCCGCAGTGTCTAATGCCTTTGCTAGGTCTATGAATATGGCTCCCATGCCCAGACCTTTGTCCATATTGGTGTGTATGTGGTTGGTGACTCTGAATAAGGGGGTGGAGGTTGAGTGGTTAGATTGGAAGCCAGATTGGTAAAGGGTTAGGAAGCCGGTTTACACACAAGTTAGATAGCTGCCTACTGACACACCTCTCAAAGGTTTTGGAGAGGATGGCAGCAGTGATATTGGGTGGTAGTTGGAGGGTGACTCAGCTGGGCTGCCTTTGTGGATCTGAACTACCAGTACATGCTTCCAGCTACATGGGAAGGAACCAGTTCATAGGGACCTATTGAAAGTGTATGCGATCAGGATAGCTGTTGCTAGAGGACCAATTTTGAGAAATTTGAGCGAGTTACCATTTTTATTTATTTTAAATTTTGTGACTGGGTAAGTACATTGTCAAAAATGCCTTTTTCAGGTGTGACCCAGGTGCATTAGCAAAATTAAAAAAATGTACCAACAGTCAATACAAACTGTACATGAGAATACAAATTCTAAGATGTTGCACATATTTGTTTACACATCATAGACATTAAATGTATAAAACTTATCCCTCAATTTCTTTGTAAAAGCAGAGACAGTTAAAGATTCTCTTATGGAGTGGAATTGTATTCCAAAGTGAGGAGGCCCAGTAGCTAAAAGAAGTTTGTCCCATATTTGTTTGAAACAAAGGAATTTTGATATGATGTTTTGAGGTTGACTGAGATGAAGGTGTATTAATAAACTCTAATTGATCCGCTAGGTAAGTAGGAGCATTGGAGTGCAAACTTTTCATGATGAATCTAGCCAGTGTTAACTTCGCTATAACGCTGGTTGTAACGAGTTTACAAAATTTTTAAAGAATGGCATTGATGCATTCTATTATCACTGTGACACAAATTTTGCAATCTTGTAATAAAGTGAGTGCTTCTTCTGTAACACTGCTTTATTAGCAGTGTCCGTGACCAGTGAGCCATTTTCCAGTAGAGAGTAAATTTCTGTGCTGTTTTGATTCTAGTATTGGGTGTTCAGTAGTTAGATTCTGTATAAGGAGCCGAGTCTTTGATGAACCAAATTGGTAGTTTTTTTATAGGAATATCAAAGGAAAGAGTAGGATCCAGGTGTATGCCCAGGTACTGAAAACAATTGACATTTACCAGACACCATTTCAGCTTTTCTACAGAACTATTGGACCAGTTTTTAAACTTTAAATTAGTGCCAATCACTGAGTCTTTTTTTAAAGATTTGAAACCATTTTTATGGCTGCATAGTGTCAGAAGTATACTGGTGCATTACTATCAGGAGTCGTCTAACCGGAATTCCTAACGCAGCACAGCTGTTACGGCATAGTGGAGTTGAAGCACAACTTCCTGCAAATCTGTCTTTGTCCACTCCAGTCACTAAAATGTGTTTCCTTCTCTCCCCCTGCCCTGCCACACTGTTCTTGCTGCAACCCCTGTATAACAAAAACTCTGCAATGAATGAGCTTTATTGTATAAAAAAAAAAAGCACATTGATCAACCTATAATACTAACTTGTCTGCAGTTCATAGGTCCAGGAACATTAGGGCGGGGTGTGCTTGTCCCGTCACTTTTCCCCCAAAGGGATTGCCCTTTCACTTACTGGTGACTGTATAGGTTCATAAGTGTCTCAGTGCCTTTGCTCTTGAAGCACTGCCCTGCCTCCAAGCTGCTGCACAAGTTTGTCAAGCAACAGAAGTTAAGTGCCTGCCAGTCCTGCTCTTAAGTTCTCAACTCTAACTACTCCTTATTTGCACAATGTCTAGAGCATGGCTACCACTCCCACACACACAAACACACCCATACCTGTGTCAGCTGCTTTAGTGACACAATATTCTTTTGAATGGGTGAAAAGGTTTGAAGCTAATGTAAACTTTCAGTGGCTTTTTCTCCATTCTAAATGGTCTCTTTTGGAGGCTGTCACTCACATTTACAAAACTGGCCAGAGTGCATCTGGAATAATATACTGAGCTGGATACACATTTGCAAAATGCTGCCTTTATTCCAGTCATGTCAGATGTTTCAACTATCTATTACATGATGACTGTGAACCTCTGTTATACAGTACTTACAGGCATTTTGAAGTGATGTATTTCTGCATTCCAATCAATTTTATTTTGTACTGGAGAGTACGCGAGCAAAAATGCCCGTTTTCACAAATGTCCAGTTGTACATGAAATTACAAAGATAAACAATTTACAGTATACATCGTACATAAAGGCAGAGGTAATAAATTAATAATAGAAACGTATTTACAGACAAGAGAGAATCAATGTACAAGGTAAAATATTTACAGGACATAATTTACAAAAGCAATTTAGTCATTTGCACACACAAGATAACCAAAAGAAGTAACCAGGGAGGGGGCAGGAGTGGGGAGGGAAGGGGATAGAAAAGAGGGAGGGGTCGAGGGGGGAGGGTTTGGGAAAAACAGGTAAGAGAGAAGGGTGGAGGGAGAGGATGAGTGAAAAACTGTGTGAGAGAAAAGGGTTGGAGTAGAAGGGGGGAGAGTAAAATGCAGAGTTGGATTTGGCCAGTAGTGGAACCAGTGCACGCAAGTTTTTCTTGGAGGTTACTCTTGAGGGTCCTATGAAAGGCATTTATATAGAGCTGCGGGCAGGGTAGTCTGGTGGGAGCAAGTTGTACTGTTTTGTGCCCTTATAAACAGTGGAATGTTGTGTAAGTGTGGTGTGAAAGAGTGGGATGTTGAAAACATAGCTGGAGGCTCATCTGGTTTGGCAGGCAGGAGCTGATTTGGGGAATAGTGATGTCACGCTCAGTGGAAGCTTATTCAGGTGAACATTATGGTGAAAAGAAAGATTTTTGAGGGTGAAACGCCCTCAAAAGGGAGCCAATCGGTGGCTTTGTAGAGGTGCAGTGGAGTGTTCTCCAGAGAAGTCCAGTGGCATAGCGTATGATATTATTGTAGCTAGATCTAAGTTTATGGAAGAGTTGAAAAGTGGGGGAGGTGATGTAAACAATGGATCCATAGTCCAGAAGGGGTATGAGAATCGGGCTTGCTAGACAGAGTTATTTCCTGGTTGTGAATGACATGCAGCTACTCATATGTGCTTAGGAGGGCAGTGTGTCTCTGTCATCCTGAATTGTTCTTTCTGTTCTTGTACTGGGAATAAAATAAAATCAATTCATAAAGTAACTTAGTCTGGGTTTTTACAAAAAAAAAAACAAACCTCCTATGGAGCAAAGTGAGTGAGCAGTGACCTCGCTTCCGATATCAGGCCCAAGTCTCTGAGGCTTAGGACACCTTTCTTCTCCCCCGATGACATCCATGGAGATGCCATCTATGGTTTCATTGCTTACTAAGCTGCCCTTTTTTTTTTCCTAGTAAGATTTTTCTAAGAGTAAACATTTTAATTCAAAGATTTTTCCTTGTTAGACTGCATGTAGTTGAAGTGTGTGATGTATAGAGCACGTATACTATATACTCTAGCACCGTATCCTAGAAATATTTATACATTTGCAATCGCAATTTAAATATATATAGTTTGAAAACTAAGTTGCTGTTTCATTGTAAGGTTTGCTTTAAAAAGTATGTACATATCCATTATCTTCTCAGATCTTTGTAATGGCATGCATGTGACCCAGACTCTCAACATCAGCAATCCCCAAAATGGATGGGGATATAGTAATGCAGTGTCGGCATGATGGTAGCTCCTTCCTCAGTATTTTCTGGTACTGGCAATATAGAAGTGGCGCCCTTACTTAAATAGCCTGTTCTTATGGTGCTGGCAATGCTTCGCGTGAACAGAGTTTCTCATCTGATTTTCGAAGTAGCCAGACCCAAAGTTGCATGTTCGTCCCTGAAGATTAAGAAAGTGAAGAGTGAACACGCATTAAGTTATCTGTGCGCTACGAGTAAAGCACAGTGACATAGGAGCAACAGTTCACCCTTGAAAAACTTCCTAAACATTCTGTTATGGGGAGATGCAGGCAGATGGAAAGACCTTATTCTCGGATCACTATGATATTTTTGCTGTAAGTTCAGGGTGATTTCCCTGTAATTTACATATGGATCCTGAAGTGCACTGTTTTTCTGTATAGGAATAGAAGTCTAATTCCCTTGTTTATGCACAACAGTGTAATCCCCATGTATTTTTTTTTTGGGGGGGGGGTTGAGAGAGGGGAACAATGCATTCACACCAGGGTGTACTGATACATTTGACTTATTTTGTTATGTTTGCTTTCTATGGGTAGGTAAAAAATACTACCTTGGCAATGCTTGTAAACCTACTGGTACGTGAATATGGTTCTTTGAAATTGTAAGCACGGGTGCACGTTTGGGTCTGACTGACGGACAGCAGAGAGGGGGAGAGGGACAGAAAGAAAGACTGAGTATGTAAGCAACAAGTCATGACTGAGTGTTTTTTTTTTTTTTAATAGCGATAAAGTAGCATGCCTCAGGTGCGTTGTTACTACAGTGCACAGCCAAGTGCTGTCAAAGGCACCTGAGAAGTGCGATTATGTCAGCATAACTGCAATCATAGGAGTGTCTTATTGCTCTTAGAAAGTGGTAAAGTGGTTAGGCTATGTCTATCCTTGGATGACTGAAAATAAGAAGCAATCATTTTAACAAAATAAAGTAATTTAATAAATTAGTAATTTAATCGAATATGCTTTCATTTTAACTTTAGACAATTAGTCCATATTTTAATAGCTAGAGTGGGGTTGCTAAAACAATAAATGGAAATGAAAGACTTGCATAGCACTTGGTTCTTAACGCACTCTAGTTAATTAATTTGCATTTCAAAGCAATATAGGTATTTTTAATGGAAATGTGGACAGAACTGTTGAACCTACTAGATTGTGTGTGTGTGTGTGTGTGTGTGTGTGTGTGTGTGTGTGTGTGTGTAGGGGCGAGGGGAGGGTGCTGTCCTGAATAGGTCCCTTATTCAAATCCATGTTCTGCAGTAAACGTCAGGACTCGTAGGAGCCGACTTCGGTGAATGAACCCCATGAAATTTCCAGTTTCTATTTTTACGGCTGCATACCGGAGCTATGCATGACGTCTTGCTATCTTACAGAGAGAAGGGAGGTCACCAGATTTCGAATGAAGCACAAAATTTGGGGGTTGAAGCACAATCGCTGTGCTACTTGAAGCACTGTGCAGTCTCCATTCAGTACTGCCACCCCCACGCACTGTTTTCTTGCTGCCAACCCCACTGCCTGCTTGAAACTGCACGGTATGCAGTTCCTGTTTTGCAGTGTCATAAATATAAATATATATATATATATATATATATATATATATATACACATACACACATGCACCATGTATATATGTGTGTGTGTGTGTGTATATATAAGGGATATACAATGGTGAGCTGTCAGATGATCTATCTACACAAGTGCTGTTTGATCTTGTGTAACTTCACGAGTGGCGTAAGCCACAAGTGCTGTTTGACCTCCGACACCTCACAAGTGTAGAGAAATCATTTATCTGACAACTCACCATTGTATATTTCATTTGTGCAGTAGAGATGCTTATCAGTGCAGGAACATTTGGTTTTGACTGTGTTGGTTTTTTTTTTTTTTGAATTTCTGGGACTTTCGGTTAACTTTTTCCTAGTGTATGTCTGCCTGGCGTCGTGGTTGCTATGAAATAAAACGCCACTCATTTTGTAGACAACTTCTCGCTGAATAAATGTCATGGTTTCAGTACCATGCTACCTTTTTTGTTTTAAAGTTATTCACATTTGTTTGTCGGAAAAGTGAGAAGAAAAATGGATTTTATGCTGTTTTTTGCTAATTATAAAAAAAACTAAAATCTATAAATGAACGCCACTCATTCTGTATCTGTTTTTGTCCTGAACATTTTTCATGCTCACAGTATCATTTTTCATTTTAAAGTTCTTCACATTTGTTTGTCAAAAAAGTGAACAAAAAAGCTTTGATTGACAGCTCAGGTTTATCCCACATATGTGGGAATCATCTAGGATGGTTAGATTTATCCCCCATGTATGTGGAGATAAATTGATTTATGCAATCGATTTTTGCTCCACACGTATTGCATAAATGTATATGTTGTGTGTGTGTGTGTGTGTGTGTGTATATATATGTATATGTATATTTAAACAATGGGGGTGAGACATATTCCAGTGAAATAAAACGTTATTTTCACTGCATTGAAATAAATCCTGATGACGTCAGAGTTGAAATAAATAGTTTATTACACCTCTGAAACCCATGCAATCGCGCAAAGCCACTCTAAACCAGCACTAAACCCGGGCAAGCCGCACAAATTGTACATTTTGCTACAGTGAGGCCCCATTGTATAAATAGACACATGATGTGCAGTGCACATTGTGGAATATGAAAAATGTTTTCACTCCTGCCTTGTGAGCACTGTATATTTCACTCATGCATTTAGCACTTGTGAAGTATCCAGGCTTACTCTGCAGGAGTGAAAATATTTTCCATATTTCATTCGTGCCCATCATGTATCCCACATATAAAAATAGGGGATACATGATGGGCATGAGTGTGATATGGCAAATATTGTCACTCCTGCAGAGTGAGCTCTTGATATCTCATGAGTGCCAAAGGCACAAGTAAGATATCCAGAGCTCACGATGCAGGAGTGACGATATTTGCCATAGCACACAATCTGCACATCATGTATTTGATTTAAACAATGGGGCTAGGAGTTTCAGAAGTATTGTCATGTTGTCTTGTGTTCTGTTTCTGTTTGCTCATTCTGTGTGTGTGTGTTTCTGAATGGGCTGGCAGTGTTATAAACTCTGGGAAACAGATGAGTGTGTTTTGCAGTGCTAAATGAGTTAGCTTTAGGGTTGGCGTGAGAAACAGACTATTTTGTGAAGTTGTATTCTTTAGAATTCTGGCTGCAGTCAAGCTGAGTGTATCACAGTAATTGTAATGGGCTGAGAGTCGGAGTTTGAGGAACAAGTGAGTGTTTTCAGTGGTAATTGCGTTAGCTGCAGGCAGCAGTGAAGAACATACTGTTCTGTGAATTGATCAAATCTTTATTTATCCAGGCGGACACCATTGAGCAAGCTCATTTACAAGGTGGACCTGCATCACACAAGGTCAGGAACCTTGCTTTTATGTACAGGCAAGAAAAACAATCAAGTATATACATAACAAAAACAAGCAAGGTAGCAATAAAAAGTAATGGTGTTAGCATATAAGTACAATGTACACGATTACTAAGTAGGTACATATCCTATTCAAGAAAAGAGGAGAAAGGTGGGACGGGGGCTACTTAAAAAGAATATAAAAAAACCTAGCACAATGCGCAAGTAGACAAGGGGTAGAGAAGGTAAGGAGGGCATGGGTGGTGATGGTACAGGAATATACGCTTTAGGGAGAGATGGTTTTACAGGCTAGGTTCATGCAAGAAGGGGCAGGGGGAAATGGATAATTTGGATATAGGGTTACTAAGTGGTAATGTTCGTGTGGGCAGAAAAAAGGATAGAGATTGATAAGCAGGCAAAAGCAACCTGTTGGAAGTTGTAGCAATGACATTCTTCTGTGACAGTTTTGGCATACAAGGTCCTGAACACAGCAAGGCTGGCAAGGGTCCTTGATTTCAATGATTTCTGAAGCTTATTCCAGAGTGTTGGCAGTGTGAAGCCTATGGCCGTGCTCCCAAAGCGCGTGCAGACCCTGGGCACTTGTAGGGAAATTAGAGAGCAGCTTCTTAAGACATAGTTTCTTATCGTGCTTAGAGGCAGGCAGTCAACGATATACTGCGGTAATTTACCTGTGATAGCTCTGAATATCCATACAGATGCATTTCTATTGCGCCTATAATGTAGGGAGGTCCACCCCACTGCAACATATAGGGAGCAATGGTAGGTAGAGAAGGGGAGACCAGTAATGAAATGTAGGGCTCTGTGGTACGGTATATCCAGTTTCTCCAGATATGAGGCATTACATTGGCTATGAATGAAATCAGCGTAATCAGTTAAGGAGATGAACGTGGACTGAACTAGTTGCCTCGTAGCCTCTGTGGTTAGGAGGCGGTTTATCCTAAAGAAGAGACCGAGCCTCTCTCTGTGTCTTTTTTTTTTATTTTAATTTTTTTAGCAATTCCTCCAAGTGATCCACAAAGGAGAGTTTGTGGTCTAGCCAGACCCCGAGGCATCTGAACTTCCTTACAAACTCCAAGTTTTCTCCTAATATGGTGGTGATGTGTGGTAGGTTGCCAGCAATAGCTGGATATGCCATATGGTTGACAGGTGAGAGTATAATCGCTTTTGTTTTCTTTGCGTTAAGTTTTTTGCTAAGGAGCTGTTGCTATAGGAGATTCGGTTTGCAAGTCTTCACAGGCAGCTTCAGGTGACGTATGGCTCAGAGCACCGTATCATCCACAAACAAGTGGATCTTGGCCTCCTTGTTGCCGATGTCTATACTGTTAATGTATATAGTGAATAGGAGTGGCCCCAAGATGGAGCCCTGTGGGACACCTCTAAATAATGGTTTGAGAGTGGAAAGTTCTCCATCTGCCTTAACCTGCTGGTGCCGATTCGTAAGATAATCATGAAACCCGTCCAGGGATTTAGTGTCTAGACCTAATGTTTTTAACGAAGAGAGAAGTAGGCAGTGGTTGACAGTGTTGAACACCTTGCTGAGGTCTGGGAAAACAGCACAGATAAACTTTTTGTTCTCCAAGTCACGTTGCCAGTCATTTGTTACCTTGGCCAGCACTGTAATCGTACTATGGTTGGCTCTGAAACCAGACTGAATAGGGTTTAAAAAATTGTTTTTCTAAAAAAAAGATCTCAGTTGGACATTCACAATTTTTTTCTAAGAGTTGTGACAGAATGGGGAAGGGTGAGATTGGTCTGTAATTGTTTGGAACGCAGGGATCCCCAGATTTAAATAGTGGGATGATATGAGCAGTTTTCCGTAGATGAGGGATGGGCCAGAGAGAGAGAGAGAGAGAGAGAGAGAGAGAGAGAGAGAGAGAGAGAGACTGATTAAATAGGTGAGTAATCTGTACAGCCAGGACATGCAAGGCAATCTTTAGGTAATAAGGGTCTAGTGAGTCCACGCCACCGCTTTTTAGTGTCCAAATGTAGGAGGTCTTCAACCTCTTTCAGGGAGGCAGGTGAGAACGAAAAAGCATGACTTGTTGGGCAAGGTACAGGTGGCAGCACAGTTATCTGAGAGCACAGGCTACTAGTGGGCGAGTTGTCAAATGCTAGACCTGCGGAGGCAAAGTGGTTATTGAAGGCTTGTAGAATCTCCTTTTTGTCATTGGTAATGACATTGTTTGAGGAGATTTTAGAGGGGAGTGTGTTTCCTATCGTATGCTTGGATAGTTCTTCTTTTATTGTGGACCAGAATTTGGTAGGGCATTGTGAGGCAGAGGCCAGCTCTGAACGGTAGAAATTTTATTTGGCCTCTCTGATCAGCTTAGTACAGGCGTTTCTGGCTATTCTGAAGACATCAGTCTTTGGCTAGCTGTGATTTGTGAGTTTTTTTCCAAAGCTTTTTTTCTGTTTAATAATCTGTTTAATAATGCGACCTTAAGGTCTGTTGTGAACCAACGATATGCCCTGGTCTTTATATGGGTTTTGACCAGCGGGGAATGGGTATTGAGGGCACTTGTTACAATTTCCTGGAAGATGGCATATGCTGCATTTACTGATTTGGCGAGGTAAAAGCTCTGCCAATGCTGAGATGCTTTCAGGTCGTTAATATAAGCAAGCGGATCAAAGTTCTGTTTGGACCTTTTGGTGGAGAACTTCGTAGAGGAAGAGGATTTAGGGTCAGCTGTTACACCAGCAATAAAGCAATGGTCACTAACAAGCTGTGCTGTTTAGAATTCTGGCTGCATTCAAGCTGAGAGTATCACAGTAATGAGCTGGAAGTTAGAGTGGGGAATAGGTGTGTGTTTTGTAATGCTAACTGAGTTAGCTGTAGGCGGCAGTGAAACCTCATATATTGTAACAGCACGTTTTTCTTTTTTTTTTAAATTGAAGTTTATTGACAACAAACAGGTACATCATATTATGCGTTCTGTTGATATCCATACTTTTCTCAAGTTATAAAGTAGTTTTTTCCTTTTTTTTCTAAAAAAGGAAACAAGATATTCCATCCAGTTCAATTAATCTTATCTGAGCAATGTCATAAATAGTGTTATTGTTTCCTCTAACAATAAACTCATTTATTTTTTGGAGTTCTAGGAAATTGATCACCATCCCTCTTTGACCCAGGCCAGAACACAGTCCATCCTCCTGTTTTTGGTTTTCTAATCTCCACCCTCCCAACCCTACCTGGTAGTAGTGGATCTCTTCTCTCCCACCCCCAGGTCAGCAATTGGTCTGTCATGTGTTGTTTCATTTAAAGAGCACCAATTCTGCCATCTAGTCCACCTTCTTAGGTAAGTAGGGATTTGGTTGTTAATTTTGAAAGTAAGTTCTTCCAGATCTGCTATCATACCTACTATCTTTATCCAATCTTGTGTAGTGGGGGGAGCAGGGGACCGCCATCTTTTCGTGATAGCTTTATGTGCTGCTGTTATTAGTGTGGACCAGAGATGCATTGTATCCATGTCTTTTATTTCTTCGGCGGGGGGCCCAGGATTATTCTAGGTCAGTCTAACTGGGTCTGTACCAGAAATATGTTTTTAAATGCCTCCGTTATTTCACCCCAGAAAGTCTGCAGGCCTGGACGGGACCAGAAAATGTGCATATGGTTTGCTTCTGCCGACCCACACCCCCTCCAGCATTGTGCCATGCAATTTGGATCCCTTTTACTTATTATATAGGCGGTCAAGAAATATCGGACTTTAATTCGCCAGGTTTTTTTAGTTAAGAAAAAAATTCGGTCCCAATTAAGTTCTTCTAGATCCTGTGGCGCTTCATCCCTCCATTTTGTTTTAATTTTAAGTGGGTCCCCTTTCAGCGTCAAAAGAGCTTTATAGAGAAAAGAGATTAGCCCTCTTTGTTTACTAGCCCCACAGCTTTCCTGGATAGCGCTGAGAATCTGTTGGGCCCTATCAGAGTCTGGATCTTTTTTCTTTTGCATGCAGATATAATTTCTAGCCTGTAAGTATCTGAAGTGATCTGTATTTTGCAGTCCAAATTTATTTTTGAGGGAGTTAAAGTCTAAGAAAGTATCTCCCTGCCAGAATTGTGCGAGACATCTAAGACCTTTCTCCTCCCATGTATGGAATCCTCTGTCTAGGCGTCCAGGTTGAAAATCTGGGTCCCACGCTAGCCTTTTTAAAGGCCAGATGGAATTTGAGTTCACATTTCTGACATATTCTGTGGACTGATTTTAGTGCATCTCTAATTGAGATTAATTGGGGGGGTGCGGACATTTATTTATATTGGAGATCAGTAATCTGGTTTCTAAGGGCTGTAGCCCCGTCCCTCTCTCCTTCTTTTTCCATAAATTGCCAGCCCATTGTGGCATTAGGATTAGACCACATTATGGCATTTTTAGATGAACAGCCAGAAAGTAGTCCTCAACATCTGGGAGGGATTGTCCACCCTTTTCTCTATGAGTTTGGAGGATTCTTAGATTTGTTCTGGGCTTCTTAGAGCTCCAGATGAATTTAGAGACCATTTTGTTCCATGTTTGAAAGATCGATTTATGTATATGTAGTGGAATGCATTGAAATGGGTACAAAAACCTGGGGAGCACGTTCATTCGCAGCATGTATATCCTAGCATATGTTGGGAGATTCAGTAGGGACCATCTCTCATAATCCTTTTGCAAGGTATCCACTGGGGGTGGGGCATAGTTCGCAGCAAACAGTTGGGTGTATTGCTTTGTGATATATGTGCCTAGGTATTTCATTTTAGCCGCCTTCCAATTTACTGGGAAAAGATTGCACACTTCTGGGTTAGGTTTGTAGAAAAACGTGAGCACCTCTGTTTTTTTTTTTTTTTATTAAGTGAGTATCCCGAGTGTTTGCCAAACTCGGACAGGATGGTCCAGACTTGTTTTATAGACTGTTGGGGTTATGTGAGGCTCAGGAGCACATCATCCGCATAAAGCAATATTTTTTATGCAGGTCTCCCACCATCACCCCTTTTACTCCCTCTGCGGACTGCCTCCTCAAGCGGCTCAATATATAGAGCGAAGAGCAGTGGGGACAAGGGACATCCTTGGCGCGTTCCTCTCCCCAAACCGAACCTCTCCGATACTCCACCATTCACCTGAACATAGGCCTGCGGGGCGGAGTAGAGCATTTGAATCACATTAATGAATGATTGGGGGAAACCTCTGTGTTCTAATGCTGCAATTAAAAAAAACTCCAGGAGACTTTATCAAAGGCCTTTTGGCATCTAGAATCATCAGGCATGCTGGTGTACCGGACCTCTGGACAGTATCTATCAAGTTTATTGCTGATCTGACACTGTCGGGGGGGGCCTGCCGGCCAGTGATAAAGCCCATTTGGTCCACGTGTATTAGCCTAGGCAGTATCGGGTTTAGCCTGGAGGCTGTTATCTCTGTAAAAATATTGTAATCCACATTTAGTAGTGAGATGGGACGGTAAGATTCACAGAGTGTTGGATCTTCCCCTCCTTATGAATAACTGAAATGGTGGCATATCTCCAGGAGGAGGGTATAGGGTCATTCCCTGTCCACACCGCCGTGAAGACCTCCAAGAGAGTGGGGGAGAGCTCTGGCTCAGAGGTTTTATAGAAATCTGTGCTGAAGCCATCTGGTCCTGGACATTTTGTTGTTTTTAAATTTTTTTATTACATTCTTAATCTCTTGCTGAGTAATGGGTCTAGTAAGGGTCTGTGCTTCAGCCCGGGACAAGGGAGGGAGAGAGTCTAGGTATTTTTTTTCTTTGGGGTGTCCTCTTGGGGAGAATATAAGTTAGAATAGTAAGCCACAAAGGCCTTTGCTATTTGGGCAGTCTGGGTGGTTTTCTGGTTGTTGTAGGGGAGGTTATCTTGGTGGTCGTCGCCCGCGCTATGTTTTGCCTAAGTCTGTAGGCTAGTATTCTGGTCCCTCTAGGTCCCCCTTCATAGTATCTTTGCTTTAAGTACAATAGGGCCTTCTCTGTTTCTAGTTTTTGTATTTTTTGTAACCGGTTCCTGGCTTCAATTAATTTCTTCTCTCTCTGGATCCCATTTAATTTTCTGTTTTTTTTTTTTTTTTTTTTTTTTTTTTTTTGTTTGTTTGTTTGTCTTTTTCTCCCCAGTCTTTAAACTGGGAAGTTAGTTCAAGTTGCTTCTGGGGTTGTCAGCTTTTTCTTATGGGTAGCTATTTGGATCAACTTCCCTCTGACAATTGCTTTGAGGGAATCCCAGAGGATTTGAGGTGACATGCCTGGGGTATTGTTTTCCTCTATGGATCTTTTGAGGAATTGTTTGAGTTCTTTAACTATCTGTTTATCTTGGAGTAAAGAGGTATTCAGTCTCCAAAGTGTGTTTCTTTCAGGTAACCCTAGGTCTACTAACAGAAAGAGCGGACTATGATCTGACAAAACACTGATTTCCACCCACATTGAGGCAAAGGAGGAGAGATCCCTTGAAAAAGTAAAGAACACATCTAACCTCTAAGTAAATATGGAACCCCGGAGAATGGCATGTGAATTCCTTATTGGTGGGGTATTTTTCCCTCCAGATATCAACCATACCTAGTTGTTGGGCCAACGTCTTAAATGCTTTGGCTTTATTATGTTCTGGCCTAGGTATCTGAGATGTGGTATCCATCTCCCTATTAAGAATTATATTCCCATTACATGTGTTCCCTTCGCCTTCTCCGCAACCAATCATAGCAGGGTCATATAGAAGGCGGTTGGTGATCCTGGGGGAATATACACATTGGCCAAAGTGATCCACTGGTCCTGCACTGTTCCCATTACTACTAGGTACCTTGCGCCAGGATCCTCTGTCACTTCGTGAAGCTGGAAGGGCAGAGTGGCCGAGAGCATAATGGTCACCCCTCGCTTTCTGCCGCCCTCCAGGGAGGAGTGGAAAAGCTGTGGCAGAGCTCTGCATTTCAACTTTTGAACCTCTCCAGGGGTGAGGTGTGTTTCTTGCAGAAATACTACGTCACAATTTTGGTCGTTCAGGTATCTCTGCAACCTCTTTTTTTTTTAACAGGGCTTGTACAGCTGTTTATGTTAAAGGGAACTATCTTTGATAGGTGAGCAGCCATTTGTATATGTATTTATCTCAGCTGCTGTTCTCAAATACTTTACATTCTTGAGATAAAGGATTTGGTCAAAATAAGTACCTTGCAACATTATAAACCATATAACTTCATAACCTTTAAAATTTTTTGTTAACTTTTAAATATATTAAACAGATAAACCATTGCTTTGGCCTCACCCGGCATCAGGCCTTAAGAAAAATCAGTGAACTTATATCAGTGGCCACAGAAACTCTAAGCCATAAGTTCTTGATTCTTTCTGATGAACTTCCTAGGTATGACTGAGTGGTGAAATTCAGTGGAGGAGGAAATGTCCTTAGTGGACTTGTAAGGAGGCTCAGCAGAGCAGTGAGTCCTCCTTTTGACCGCATCTGAAAGATTTCGGTGTGGTCATTCTCCTTCGCGTCACCTCTTTGACATGGCATCATTCCAGGCATCGCCTCTCCTCCCCAGAAAGTATTCATCCCTTCCTTTCCCCCCCCAACCCCAAAGGGTTTGGGTAGGAAGGGAGAGGGGGGACGAGCTACAAATCACTCTTGATTTAAGTAAACATACCTTTAAGGGTGCACTTTACCCTATTATGGCATCTCCCATTATTTTGGAGCCCCTTTTTTTTTTAAATTATAAAAAATTTGTCTTGACCTACAGTACCGCTTCCTGCGACCTTTCCCACTAGCCCTCTGGATCTCCCATGTTCGAGTCCCACCCCCAACCTTGCGTCTCAGTCTCTACCTCACTTACTTTGAGGTGCCTCTGAACTGTTCCAGTACACCCAGTCTTCGTGTTTTGGCCATAAAGTCCTGTCTTCGCTGCTTGAGGGCCTCCTCCCTCCCTAATGAAGTGGAGTCCTCTGAAAACAACCAGTGCCATGAGGGTCCTACCTCCCAACTCAGCCCAGTCAACCCTACTATCTAACTCCCCCGTCTCATCTCTGCTCCCTCCCCCCATCCCGGTCCGTTGACTTCGTGGTCATATGTTATATCTATGGTCAGTGAGAGTTCAGTTGCTGTTCCCTCACTCAGGTCATAAATCTTGCTTAAAGCTATGCCTCACCTGGGCATCCCCGCCGAGCAGGGTCATCCCTCAGGTCTGTCTGCAGAATTTATATCACCTCTCTGTCTGCTGTTCGTGGCAAGTCTCCTGACGGGCCCCTAACCCCGCGCTATCCTTCGCTTAGGTCTTTACTTTACTTCACCTCATGTCACCACGGTTTGCCCTCTCCTCCCTTCCCCTCCTATACCTCCTTCTATTTCCGGGTCTTCGTTCCCTGACCTTGTATTGGTCCGGGTTCTATGTAGTGGTCAGGGGCATCTGTAACAAATCTAGGGAGCAAGCTTGAGCCGCAGATGATGTACCAAACGAGCAGCCCTCCCTGAACTTACACATGGTCCCAACATCAGCTCTCATTCATGCATAGCTTTTCTTCTAGCACCAGCTATTAACTTTAAAGATTATTCAGGCTTCTTTGGTCTTTTACCCTGAGTGGTCTGTGCTCTGCGAGGTCCTGCCTCGGTGTAACACACCGGCTCATCTCAAATCCTTCGTAACTGGAAAAACCCCACAGAGGGCCTCGCAGTCCCAGGAGGTGCCACAACAGGCCTCTTTTTTCCCCTCAGAGAATCCCTGGAGGAGCGAGTCCCCACCCAAGTGCCCAGGTGTCTCTCAGTTCGCCCAAGGGCAGAGCTCTCAACTCCCAGCTACCTGGGGAACTGTACACGAGGGGGGGCCCACGGTTCCAAGTCTCCACAACAAAACTCTCCCATTGCTCCCCCAGTCGCGGGGGCCTCCATTCCAGACCCACCAGGCAGGCCCCCCCAACCTCATCGCACTAGTTCAATTATTTCTCTTTAAGGGGTGGGGATCCCGTCCGGCGAGGCCAGAATCAATGCTTGTCTGGACATGGTTTCGACAACATAGGTCTCTGCTTGCCTCTCGTCTCCAGGCCAGACAGCTGCACCTCCAACCCCAAGATTCCCACAGTTCACCCCCAACATCCCCCAATCCAATAAGCCCAAAGCTTCCTATCTTAAGGGTTTTCTCCAGCTCCTATCTTAATTTCTAAAACATTAACATTAGTCTCAGCCTCACATAGAGAAAAGGAACTTGTAAAGTTTACCAGTTCTCCTCCACCTTGTTGGAGGGAATCCACTGCAGGTGAGGCATCTCTAGGAGCAATTTTACTGCCAGTCTGAACGCAAGTCCGTCTTCCAGGATTCTTTGCACTTATATTTCTTCCCTCCTCCCTCCCTCCCCGACCCTCTTCCTCCCTCCCCCCTTCTGGTGGTCAAGTTAATTGTATGGGTCTATTAAGCAGGGTTTCCGGGCAGGCTATACCAATCGAGGCCTCTCGAACCTCAGACGTCTCAGTTCCTGATTGTACTTACTACTTGGTGAAGACAAACCGAGCTGTTAAGGAGCTGATTATCGTGAGGTTAGGCATAGCGTCAGTCCAAGATGGTCGAGAATCGAGACTGGAGATCGAGTGCAGCATCAGCTGAGGGTGATTCGGGATCAAGGCCAGGAGCCAGGGAGTCATCAAAGGGGCCATTCGTGTGGAGCGCAGGTAAATTCAAGAAGTCACCAGGATTACTGTATGTGCACAGCTCATTTAGGGCTCTGTTCCTCTACAGGCATTTCCTCTACTTGTGGGGGATCCTCTTCCTTGTCCTGTCGCTCTGTCTGGAGAAGATGTCTCGCTGCTTTGTTCACAGTTGCCGAGTCGCCATACCTGTGGATCATCGAGGTGACATCATCGCGGAGGGTTGTGTTTGGGTTTCTCTGTGTGGAGCCCTTTTTTTTTTGCCGTCCCCTTCCATGCTGTCGCCCATGCTGAGGAAAGAAGGTCCCTCTTCAGCTTCTCCTTTGCCATTTGTGGGGTGGTGATACCTAGGCCTTCGAGGTACGGGGTTGCCGCCAGGAGGTCTTTGAAGATCTTACTACCTTGCTGGGTGGTAATTTTAAGTCTGGCAGGGTGCTGGACTTGTGCTTTTAGGCCCTTGGCTCACAGCTGCTTGATCACTGGCCAGATGGTCTTCCTCGCCTCTTGCACTTCGGCAGTGTGATCGTTGTCCAGGGCTATTTTGTGACCTCTGAACAGGAGGGTGTTTTGTTGCCAGGCCTTTTTCAAGATTTCTTCTTTTCGTCTATACGACGTTAATCGGACTATGAATGATCGAGGCCTCACATCTACATTTCTGGGGCGCGGGACCAGAGACCGGTGGGCTCGGTCTATTTCCAGCTCTTTTGGCAGTTTTAGTGACTCTCTAAGGAGGTCTTGTATAAAGGTGATGGTATCCGGCTCTTTTCCTTCTAGACCCTCTGGGACTCCATATATTCGAATGTTCTGCCGCCTGCTTCTTCCCTCCAGGTCATTGAGCCGTCTATTCAGCTCACAATCTCAGGCTAGTAGGTAGAGGATGAGTCTGTCCTGCCTGTCGGTTTGCTCCATGGTCTGTGAGAGCCCCAGCTCCAGCGGTTTCTGTTTTATGGTCTATTTGGTTTAAGTCTGACCGAAGATCTGTGAGGGTATGGTCTATTTTCGCCACCATTCGGGTTGTCTGCTTTATCATTTCTACTATATCTTCTGGTGGCTGATATCGCTGCGGGGAGGCATGCTGTGGGTCCGACTGCACCCCACGAGGCTCCGGCAATACATCCATTTCCGCTTGGAGCATCTCTCTCTGCTTTTGTATAGGGGTCGTCTGAGGCTTTGGCTTATTCCGTTTTTGTTTCGCTGGAGATGCCATTCTTCCGGAGCGATTAAAACAGATCGTTATCTTTGGGGTCGAGGAGCTCCTCTTTCAAGGCGCCATATCAGTCGGTGAGGTCACTGGAAGTTCACAGGTGTTTTTTGCATGCTGAGGGGAAAGCTGCCTAGAGTGGTGATATCAGTGACCTTTGTGTGACCTGTGTGTGTAAATGGCTGATATCATCACAATAGAGCAGAGGGTAAAAATATCACACTGCAGTGGATGATGCACTGTTTATCACTCTCCCCCTGTTGTATAAATATATATGCATGCTGTGGAGCAATATATAAAAATAATAGAAGAAAATTACAGGCAGGGTAGAATGGTAGGCAGTGTGAAGTTCAGAAGTGAAGAAAGAAGCACAGAACAATAAAGCCCTGCGATAAGTCTGTAAAAGTTGCAAAATGATGAAAATAGCATGTGTGATCATGGAAATCCGAAGTGAGGAGCTGTCTCTCTCTCTCTCGTTCTCTCATCAGAGCAGATTCTGTGGTATTGAATTGCCTGACTATAGATTTTTTTTGTATGCCTAGGATGGAAGCTGGAATTATGCAGATAGCGGTGTCTGTCCATGGGTTTTCTGTAAAGGGCAGTTTGTATATGTCCATTATTAATTATACTGTCTGTGGTATCTAGAAAATGTATGCTGGTGGTGAAGTATTAAAGAGTTTTATAGACTGATGAAAGTTGTTTTAAAATCATGATGGAACATTTTGAGGGAGTTTATCTTCTTTCCAGATCAGGAGTATGTCCTCTATATATCCGAGACAGACTGATGGTTTATAGGGGTGGTGGTAAGTGTTAAGAAATGAATGGAAGCTAACGCGTACCTCAGATCTTTCTTATCTGTGTTCCTGTCTTGTCACCTTATTACCTCTTTCAGCATCCTTTCATCTTCACATGACCTGTTCCTGTTATTGCTTAACCCCCACCCCCGGTCTTCTCACACATCCTATTTTTACCCCTTTGCAACTTTTACAGATTCTTGTAACATGACAGCGCATGGCTAATGCTGACAGCCATCAGCTAACCATACATTAATCTCTGTTATACTCAGTTTGTGGTGCTTGGGCACCGTTCCAAGATTAGGGGGCAGAGCTGCCCTCGTTAGTCCTCAGCAACTGCATTTCTATCAGTCAGCCATTTGAATGTCTCTCTAAGCGAGCAATAGTGTTCCCCACCACCCAACATGAGAGTGTGTGTGTGTGTGTGTATATGATATATGTGTGTATGTATGTATGTATGTGTGTGTGTGCGTGACAGCAGCAGGCAGGTACTGTGGCGTGCCATTCCCCGCCTCCCACAACCCATGTGTCACCTGGTGTTCTCAGATACCTGTGCTTCTGACTGGTGTGTTGCGGTCCTGAGTTCCCTTCCTCCTGGCCCGCCGAGTCATACACTTGCTGAGTTCACATACATAAGCTGGACGTAAGAACGTAACCGTGGGCGCAAGATAGTACTGACCCTACCAACCCGGTGGAACTCCATGCCACTGCACAAAGATTGTACCCGTAGTGCAGGTTGTCACGGAACATGGTATCCTGTTATAAATGCAGCATTATGCTGCTCTGCAAACTTTGTGCTGCTCTGTGACCTTTAGTGGCACTGAACTCTGACCAGAGTCGCAGAGCAAGCAGTGTGTGTGGCGCGACTCGGGAACTGATTTGTAGTGGACTAGACAGCATATCTGGTCGGTCCCCATCCCACCTTGGGAAGAGAGAGACCATGAAGTTCTACTCTGAGTGAGGGAAACTCATAAACTGCTGCAGTGTTCTTTCTTTGGTTATGTGCATCTGCATTAGTGTGGGTTTCTCTCTATCCGTCTCCAGACCAGCTCACAGCAGCTAACAGTGCACCATGCTGCAGTAGCAGTTCAGTGCCCCCCCCAACGCAGTGCATCTCCGTTGCTGCAGCCATGTTACTGTGTCCTGTGTACTAATTGGAAAGCAGCACACCAGGATGAATAAGTCCAGGGAGACTAGCCGTTTGGGTGAAGGCATGGCAGCAAAACGCACTGTAGTTTTGACATTATAATAAGAATATCGCGCTGCTCCTTGATTGTATGTTGTAGGTCTGTTTACTACAAACTTCTGTTTGTAGAACTAATTTTGCTGTAGCAGAACACAGAAAAGTGTGGTACTACAACCATAAATAGTGGAAGAGCATGAAATAGTTCACATTTTGTTCCTGTTCCACTGGTTTTTGTCCATTTCTTTCCACATGTGGCTCATTTTATAAGTGCAGTAGCCCACTCTCGGGTGTGTGGTTATTGGGGATTATACCATGGACTTAAGTGAACAGCCAATGAAATGGTCAGACTGGCAGTTTACTACCGGTGTATATCCTGTGATAACCGCTGGCTGAGGAGCAAGTAATGGAGCAAATAATGGTCATCTGCATCCTAGTCACCTGCAGCCTGAGAATAAATACAATACAAATAAACAAAGTAACCTCTTTAAAAGTTGAATTTTTTTATAGTAAAAAAATGAACCTTGGTATAATCGCAATAAGCCACTCGGAGGATGTGGGTTATCGGGGGATTTACCATGGCTGGCGAGGATTTACCCAGTCGGCTGCACCTTGTGGGCAAACCACTGCAGCCGTGGTAACTCCCCTGATAACCCACACCTCCTTGTGGCTTATTGTTAGTTAAATCAACACCCTGTGTGCTGTGAGGACACTTGGTTTGCGGCCTAATGCCTCACAATGCAGCCAGAGTATTGATTAATCCCCAATAACCGCACACCCTGTCGTGAGTTATTGCTTCCTTATCTCAGGGCTTTATTACTCTGTGTTCCTTTCTTCACTTCTGAGCTTCACAGTCTACCATTCTACCCTTCCTGTAATTCTCTTCTATTTTTAGACATTGCTCCACAGCACATTTTATATATACACTCACGTGCGTGTGTGTGTGTGTGTGTGTGTATGTATGTGTGTGTGTGTGTGTATATATATGTGTGTGTGTGTATATATATGTGTGTGTGTGTATATATGTGTGTGTGTGTGTGTATATATGTGTGTGTGTGTGTGTGTGTGTGTGTATGTATGTATGTGTATATATGTATATGCATACACTTAATTACTGACTGGCACTTTTTCCCTAAGGAAAACCCAGTTGATATTTGCCATAATGACCATCTGGTTATAATGGCAAACACGTGCCGGGTTTCCCAGACTCCGCGCATGCACCAGCTGCTCTCTCCTTTGACTTGCGCTGGACACCTGCTGCAACCGTGCTCGGCGGTAAGTAAAACCAACAGTCTTTTTCTTAAATTTTATATAACTGCTGTGGCGAAAAAGCACCCACCAGCGATTATGTAAAATACAAGATGGGTTGGTATATAAAGCTATTTTATACACACCCTTGGCATGGGAGGCTTCTCATAAACCCCTCAGACTTCTCCCTTGGGGTTTATGTAGCATCCCACACCTTGGGTGTATGTAAAATCTGGTAACACACATCACCCCGTTCTTTATTCTCTGTATAATATATTACATTGTATGTATTTTGCTGTTTATGTTGTTCAGTTTTGTCATTCACCTGAAGGGACCTGTGAGGCCCCGAAAGCTTGTGTATAATTCCATCTTTGTACAAGACTCTTGTTGGTCCAATAAAAGGTATCGGACCTTCCAACATCTACTGTTTTCCAAGCCCAATATGGCTAGAATCTCTTTACTAAATGGATAAAGCTGTGTAACCCTTATCCCATAAGGTGACTCTGTAGGTACAGTGCTGTAGTAGAACCATGGACAAAAAATGAAATGTTATTCACCAATCTGATTTCTTTATTTTCCTTTGACTTTTCATATCAAACTTTGTTTGTTATTTATGTATTAAGATATTAAGTTCATGAGAAAAAGATATACGTACTAAAATCCCCTTTATATGTATAGTGTGGAGAAGGGGATTATGATTAAGTACAACAGAATACAAATATGATGCAAATAGCAAGTAAATTGAATGGAACAATAGAACAATATGCTCAGCTGTAGTAAGCAATAGAGAGCTACGTATGTAAAGACCCACAGTATATCTTAGTCATCTACTGGTCAAATTGTAATGTATAGACATATTATTGTAGAGCATTTTAAAGGAAGCGCAGGTCATAACTGTGTATATTCTTTAGACAGAAATATAATTTATAGCATTACAGAGACAGGTTGCAGTGAATTGAAAGCCCAGTTTCAGTGTTATGTTTTGGATGCTATTTGTGCCTCCTAATATCAATTAGGAGGCGGCTCCATATATGAGGCAGGCAAAAACTAATATCGCCCTGAGATGCATTTTTCTGCAGCTGGAAAGGAGACGTTGTGTGGTCTGGGAGTCTCTGAGCTGACCGTAGTGTAACACAATACTGTTGTCACAGAATGGATTATATAAGAAGGGGATACACGGTTGCCCGGCGTGTAATACTGTATGTATCGCAACGAGTGGACCGTGACCTTGGCTCATGAGTGGTGGAGTGTAGCGAAGCTATGAGTGAGGTTTAAGAGGTCACTGTCCGTGAGTTGTGATACATAGGTATCACACGCTGGGACATTGTATATCCATTTTCTAATGTTTTTTTTTGGCTAAAATAGGGGAAAGGACGGTATTATCATGCTTGATAACCAGCAATGACGCATACTGTGGTTGATATATTCATGGTGTGCGCTACAATCTGGTTATCATAACTGTAGTTGTGATACGGACTTTTATCTGATGCCATATCACTTTACCCCTGTTGTATAATATATAATATAAATCTCGTAAGAGCAAGGTGATGGTTCTTATTTCCTTTCACAGTCTGTATATCAGCCCTTGGAGCGCTAATAAATTTGAGAGGTGGTCTGTATGTACTGTATGACATGTTACATTCATGTCGCTCCTCCCCAACTCCCTGCTTCAACTATTTGTCACCTCCTGCCCAGATTTTGTAGGTGTCCAGTGAGAGGTCAGCTTGGGAAGGGGAGGATCTGCACAGTTCTTTTTTGCGATGGTCCATTCCCACCGAGGGTTCTCTGTGAAAGTTAAAATAATGGACCTTGCAAAGGGTTTATACAGGGCTCCTGAAGAAACCATAGGTGTAAACAAAGATATAGTACTTGGCTGATGTTTAGCATCAGACATACAGAGCAACTTCTAGAGGAAGGGTGAAATGTGTGTGATACAGTGATTCTGGATTTCAAAAAATGGATTCCAGAGTAATGGAAGAAAACATGTAGGAAAGACTAAAAGATTACAAAAAGATTGATTCAGTCGAGGAAAAGAGTCTGCATTAAAGGCAGCTTTGTCAGTTGCATCAGTCACAGTGGTACCCAGGAATCTGTCAGGATCACAAGCAGATCCATGAAATATTCAAGCAATAATACCCTCAAGGGTGGGCAGTACTGGGCAATACAGGACCACCCAGTGGCATGATGAGGCCTGGCACCCAGGCAGAGGCTCTTATACCTTTGGAAGGTCCAGTATTATCTACACCACTTACCCTTGAGGGTATTAAAGTTGCACTTAGAAAATGGGCTACCTGTGGCATTTTTGTGCAGTATTGATAAAACAGTGTTAAGAAATTACTAAAGTAAATATAAAGTTCTTTTGTTCATAAAGTAGTCCCTGTACTGGTATACTTGCCAGTAGAGGGCACTGTAGTGTTTCCCAGTTTTACTGGGAAGTGAACTTTAACTTTAGAGGAGGGGACTCTGGAAGCTCATCACCAGATTCAGAGCAAAACGCAAAATTTTGAACTTAAAGCAGAATCACTTTGCTACTGGAAGGGACTCCATTGTCTCCACGCAGTACTGTTCATTTGTCTCCCAACTCCCTCTGCTGCTGCACTATTTTCTTTCTCCCTCACTCACTTCCGGTTCACTTCCAGTTCAAGCGGTTGTGTGTTAAAGCCTATTTTCTTTTGTCATGTAGTGATACTGATTTACTTTGAAATGTAGCGAATGACTTTTTATTCTGTGTAGTGCATGATTCAGAGAATTTAATGTGTTTTGTACTCGCACTGGTAGATATCGGGAAACAAAACCTTCATCCCAGCTACATTATGCAAGTTCGGAAAAAAAATTCAAAGTCTAAAGGGAATTGTTTTTAGAAGCATATTGGAATCACATTATTGACTTTTTGTTTAAGAAGTTCAGTGTTCCCTTAATTTGTCCATAGGTTTCCCCCATCAGCTACAGTTAAAGTGCTTATTACCTTTTTACAGTATTTATTTTTGATTTGCGCACTCCAGCCTCCGTGCCTTACGATCTTCTCTTAGGAGGGAGAAACCAGGAATCGAGACAAAGGAGTCCAGGGTCTTTTTAGAAAGCCAGGTTTCTGTAAGGGCCAGGATATCTGGTTGATGCTGAACAAGCCAGCGTTGCAGATGTGCAGTTGCCTTTGGTAGGCTGCAGATATTCATCGAGGCTGTGCTTAGCCCCGAGAGCAACTGTGGTTGGTAGTGTGCTACCAGGCCTGGATTTGGGTGGACGTTGCCAGATAATAGTAGAAGTCTTCCTTTTGCTGGGTGGTGTTGGCAGGTAGGCTTGGGGGGGAGCAGGGGATAGGCATGCGAAGAAGGGCTGGGATGACCTGGTGTAGGAGCGGGCAGGATGGAAGTCTGGAGTGTAGCGAGGAGGGAGGATGTACCGGGGTAGGTGGGGGTTGCTTGGGGGTCAATAGAGTGGTAGGGAGGTGGTGGGGGGGGGGATATGTTCCCAGCAGTGTGAGTGGGTGCATGACAATTGGGCCTGCTGGTTCACTGCAGTGAACAGCAATAGTATGGCTAGTCTGTGGGGGTAGATGCCATAAGACATCACAATGGGAAGGGGGACAGTCAAGTCGGAGTGTATATGGGACTGATCAGCACCCTTCATTGTGGCGGTCACGGTGGCCCAGCGGTAGGGTGACCTCCTTTGGTGTAGGAGGTACCAGGATCAAAACCCAGGACAGGATTCCCCGATAAGCAGCTGGTGGCAGATTAGTTTACAGTGTGGAAATGTTAGACAGGTTGGTCTACCTCTAGTGGTGGACTGTTAAAGGCTGCATTCTGGAGCTCCCATTGGCAATTTCCGTCGAATGCATCTAGTGGGCCAGCCTGTAACTTAATTGTTTATATACAGTGGTAGTCGTGCAAAAGTTGACCATTAATGCGATATACTGCACGGTGCATTAGCGCAATACATATTCTTCAGTAACTATTGCACTAATGCACCTTGCAGTATGTTGTGCTAATGGTCAACTTTTGCACGATTACCATAAGGTTCCCGTGGTCGCTCTACAGCACTGTTTACCCACCCGAGGCAAAATCTACCCACATTTGGTGGGTGGGTGCCAATTTCAAACCCTGGTATTTGACCTTGGCTAATAATATACTACTGGTGCAATATTTCCGGAGGGTGGTATAGGCTTGCTTGTCCTGATTTAGCCCACTAGATTGGTGTGTCAGAAACACAGAAGTTGACGTCTGATAAGGGAGTATGGACCATCCAGTCTGCCCCCCCTTTTTTTATTGTATTGCTTACATTGTAGACCCATCCAGGTCTACAGCACTCTGCCACCCCCTTACCTTTCCCTTATGACTCCGTTGTGCTTATCCAGGCTTTTTTGAATTCCACCACTGTTTTCAGCCCCACAACCTCCTCTAGAAGACTGTTCCAGGCATCCAGCCCTCATACTGTAAAGAGGTATTTCCTCATCTCTCTCTCCTAAAACCTAACCCCCCTCCTGCTTCATATCGTGGCCCCCTTGTTCTGGAGTAGCCTTCCTTTTGAAACATACCTCCCACTTGTACCTTATTCACCCCTGTGAGGTATTTAAAGGTCTCTGTCATATCCCCCCTCTCCTCCAGGGTGTACTTTTAATTCCTTTAGACTCTGCACTTAGGACATTTGATGTAGACCCTGTACCATCTTGGTAACCCTTGTTTGGATGGCCTTCATTCTGTCTGTGTCCTTCCTGAGATGTGGCCTCCAAAACTGGAATCAGTACTCCAGGTGGGGTGTTATTAAAGACCTATATAGTGGCAACACCACTTCCTTCTTACTACTGGTGTTACCCCTACCTATACATCCCAGCATCCCTCTAGTTGTCCTGATTGCTTTGTCACATTGTTTGGCCACCTTGGGTTATCTGATACATTTACCTTCAGGTCGCTTTCCTACTTGGTCACTGCTGTCATCTCTCCCCCCCCCCCCCATTTTGTACTGCACTCCCAAGTTTCTGTGACTCAAGTGCATTGTTTTGCACTTCTTTGCATTAAACCGTAGCTACCAAACATTTGATTATTCCTCCAGTCATTTTAAGTTTCTCTGCATCCTTTGCACCCCCTCTGGAGTGTCCACCCTGCTGCAGATCTTGGTGTCATCCGCAGAGAGGCAGACCTTCTCTTCCAGTTCCTCTGCTGTATCACTAATGAAGACATTGAAGAGGACTGGCCCCAGTATTGACTCCTGTGGTATCCGTGCTGGTCACTCTTCCCTCCGAGTGAACTCCTTTTACCACCACCCTCTGCTTCCTATCCCCTAACCACTTTCTTATCCAGGTTACCACCTTATTGCCCACCCCCATGCTACCTAAATTGTTTACCAGCCTCCTATGTGGAACGGTGTCAGAGGCCTTGCTGAAGTCCAAGTAAGTCGTGAACCCCCCACCCCAGTCAAAAATAAAATCTATCAGATTTGTTTGGCATGACCTGCCTTCCATAAGGCCATGCTGCCTCAGGTCCTGTAGTCCATTGGATTCCAGGTGTTCCACAGTTCTTTCCTTTAATGGTGTTTACATCAATTTCCCTACTACAGATTGACAGGCCTGTAATTTCCTGCCTCCTCCTTGCTACCACTTTTGTGAAATAGGGCTACCTCCGCCCTTCTCCAGTCCTCCGGGACCACACTGGTCTCCAGTGAACTGTTAAACAAGTTTGTCAGGGGTGCAGCCAGCACCTCCATGAGTTCCTTTAACACTCTTGGATGTACCCCATCTGGATCCATGACTTTGTCCACCCTCAGATTACCGAATGCTTTTCTGACGACCTCAGAAAAGGGACTGGTGTCCACTTCCTTCCCCCGTCCAGTCTCTTGGTGCTTATTTGTGTCCCCCTCCCCCTTCCCCTCAACTGTGAATACTGAGCAGAAATATTTAAGATATTTGCCTTATTTTGGTCCTTCTTAGTATAACCCCTGCCTCCTTTATTAACTGTACAATCCCTCCCTTGGTCTTCCTTTTCTTGCTGATGTACTGGAAAAATGTCTTGTCCCCCTTTGATACTGTTTGGGCTGTTCTTTCCTCAGCTTGTGCTTTTGTGCTCCTTACTGCCTTGCCTGCCTCCCTCCTTTTCCCCAGATACACTTCTCTGTCCTCCTCACTCTGGGTCTCCCTGTACCTCCTGAATGCCGCTGTTTTGGCCCTTACTTTTTCTTCCACTTCCCTCAAGAACCATAGTGGTCGCCGCCTCCTCCTCCAACTTTTGCTTATTTGCCTAACATACAAGTTTGTAGTCTTTACTATGCTCTCTTATTCTGGCCCATTTTCCCTTCACCCCTCCCTCGACATCTCCCCCAAAACCAGGTCTTGTCAGATGCATTCCCCCATCTTTGTAACGTCAGCCCTTCTGAAATCCAGGACCCTCGCCCTTGTACTGCTGGATTCCACTGTTATATTAAACCATACTGTGCAATGGTCACTTGTCCCCAGATGACTCCCCTCTCTGATGTCCGCCATACTGTCACCATTTATAAGTACCAGGTCCAGTATTGCCCCATCCAGAGTAGGATCGCTGGCAAGCTGCCTGAGGAATGCCCCCTGCAGGGAGTCTAAGATGTCTCTGCTTGTATCGGATGCCACAGCAGGTAGGCTCCATTCTACATCTGGCAGATTAAGTCCCCCACCAGCAGCACCTCTCCCTTCTTAGCCATTTTGCCTGTGTCTTCCAATATCTCTTTGTCCTCACTCTGTGTTTGAGGCCTGTATACCACTCCCATGTGAATGATGGCTCTGTTTCCAGACTTGAGGTTGACCCACATCACCTCACCCCCCCCATCCTCCCTATACCTCCTTCACTTTGATGTTTTCCTTAACATAAAGCACTACTCACCCACATTTCTTTTATATCATGTCCAGTCTAAACATTGTGTGGCCAGGTATGATCATTTCCTAGTCATGGTTGTTTGTGCACCATGATTCGGTGATTGCCACAATATCCAGGCCTGGCTCAGCCTGTCCTGCCTAGACAGTCTCTGCAGTTGTAGAGTTCAATTAATCCTGGAGTAATCCAGGGAAGGTGGTTCCCCCAAACCCTTGTCTACTTGGCTGGGACCTGCTTATCACAGATGTCTGAGAAGATAGAGAAGTGTGTATGCCAGTTCCTCTCTTAGATTGAGGGCCGATGGGACAGGGGAACAGTTTGCTGTGAGGAGATCCGGAGTGAAACTGTCAGGGCAGAATGATTTAAAGGATCTGGTAAAGGTTATTTTGGGGGGGGGTGTTATTTAGTGGCTTTATTTTTCGCACATAGCAAGTCATGTGAGGATCACTAAAAATATCCATCTAGGTGCCAGATGTCAAGATTCTTTGGGGGTGAGATACCGTGACACCTCCCCACGCTTAGTGATCTTGTCTGTGAGATCTGTTAAGTGATGGCAATGGTTGAGGAAGGAGTACAGATGACAGCCAGATTTCAATTAGTATCCAGAAGTCTGGCTGGAAGTTCAGGCTTGCCCAGGTTTTGACTAAGTCTGTCTTGGGGAGGAGGCTTCTGATGTTGACAGGGCAGATTTTCAGGCAGATTTTGAGGCCCCCTGGGTAAGGGGTTGGGGGATCCTCTGTTTGAATGTTGGGGCAGACCAGGCATTGACTTCCACATCTCCAGCCAGAATGAGCAGTAGTAACAGGAGCTGGCTGCTGTGCAGCAGTTTTCTTAAGAAATTGTTTTGGGGTAGAAGAGAAATTGGGGTGGAGGTAGTTCAGTCATCAGTGTTTCATATTGGAGCCAATTGAGGTGTAATAGGCCTGGGTGGAGATAAGTGAAGTGTGAGTCTTAGTTGGAGTTTTTGGGGAAGGGGGACTGGAGGGTGCTAGACATGATGATGCAGTATACAAATAACAGCTTGTTAGTCGCAGAGAGCCCTTCGAGTGTGGGTGTGGGTGGGTGTGGCAGAACTGATCTGGCCTAAACAAGATACGGGCACTGCATTACATTGTCAGATGCTTGCAAGTTATTTGAGGCTTGAGCATTAAGCGTTGCATGGACTGGAGCAACTAGCAGTATACATTTAGACATAACCTACCTGGGCAACAGTGGGAGAACACTATGCTAGAGTGACAGATCTGATCTGTTGGAATTATGCATGCTGAGGCAGTTATCATAAAACTGTACAAAGTATGAACCAGCCTGAGCTGTGGGTTGGAACTTGGAGCAACACCATTAATGTTAATCACCTCAGAATTGCCCCTTTTTTTTTTTAATACCGACTCTGAGGTCTTCCTCACATCTCTGAAAGGGGGGAGGGATGGATCAACCTTTTGGCAGTGTCAGTATACCCCTTACAACACACTGCCAATCCCACCCCTTCTGCTTTAGTTGTCCAAGCAGCACGCTCTTTAGCTCTCTCTCGCTCTTATGTGCATGTTCCCTAGCGGACGCTTGATGTAATGATCAGCCAGTTCACAGTGATGACTGACTGCACTTGAGAAGGTCAGGTTGACTTGGTGACTGAGGTGAGGTGGTTAGTCAGTGGTGACTGAGTGGGACAGAGACCCTTTGGAAGCAAGCATATGATAAACTATCCAGTCAGCAAGGTGTGTGCACAGAGCCATGGCGTGTCATAACTAGAGGGAGGTTGAAAGAAGGTTGGCCTGGGGTGGGTAAGGACAAATCAAAGGTAGCTACAGCCTGCTGCAAAGGCAACCACCAGCACCAGCTAGTACACTAGTCTGCTGGTTGGCAGGGAAAGAGGTTGGGAACACAGTCGTGGCCTATTGGAACTGGAGGGAGGTTGAAAGTAGATGAGACCAGGGGAGGAGGAGAACAGACCAAATGTAGCTGCAGCCTGCTGCAAAGGCAGCTACCATCTGGTACTCTTGTTTGTAGTAGATGGGTTTGCATTTGTGAATTGTATACGAGCATACAAAACTTGCCAGCTGAAACAGGTCTCACGATCAATCAAGTCTGCTCTGAATACGCAGCTAGCAGCACCCTTATATTGCAGCTGCCACACACCCCATCCCCCCCTCTCACCTTCGGAAACTGCTTAACGTTGTTTACCTAGCAGGTATATCTATGTTTGTGCTTCAGGAGGTACAAGTTCAGAATGGTCATTCTGATCCAGATTATCACCATCTCTGGAGCAGTGCATGTGGTTCTGCTCTCTGGACCTCCAGCACGCCTTCTTTCACATCCCAGTCCGTCCCACTGGTTCCATGCAGAGGTGGTTCTGCTCATGTTCGGGGTCATGCCTTTTGACCTCTCCTCAGCCTCCAGTGTCTTCAATAAGTGCATTGCAGTGGTGGCAGCATTCCTGAGGCCCCATGGGATCTGGGTTTACCCTTACCTGGATGACTGGCTGATTGCCAGTCTTTCCCGGTAGGCGATGGAGCGGTCCAGGGGTGTGGCCCTCCAGACTTGCTTGGCTTTGGGTGGTCTTATCAGTACGGCCAAGTTGGAACTCTACACCTTTCCCACCATACACTTCATAGGAGCAGAGTTCGACTCCCTCCAGGCCAAGGTCCAACTCGCAGCAGATCTTAGCCTCCTTTGCCCGATCATTTCAGATTGGGCTCTTGTGCCCTGCCCAGGGCATTTTGAGGCTGCTGGGGTACATGGCATTCTGCTCCAGCATGGTCTGGTGGGCCCACTGGTGGATGCACCCCCTGCAGTAGGCCCTTCAGTGGTCTCGACGCCTCGGTCACCTGGACTAGTTGGTCATGTGATGCAGCTGATGTGGAATGGAGTTGTGGTTGCTGGTCCTGGCATACCTGCAAGAAGGAGTCCTGTTTGTCCACCCAGAGCTGACTCTTTCTAATGACCAGTGCATTTCTGGGATGGGGAGCCCACTTGGGGGATCACAGAGCCCACAGGCTCTGGACCCCTAAGGAGTCCCAATACCACATCAATCTGTTGGAGCTCCATGTGGTGCATCTAGCCCTTACTGTGTTCGCTCCTTCACTTCGGGATTAGGTTGTGCCGGTCCAGACGGATAACACCACGACCATGTACTACCTCAACAAACTGGGCAGAACTCATCCCCTTCAGCTGTGCCGGGAATCCCTCCACACCTAGACTCTTGTGCGCACTCTGGATGCTGATTATCTCAATCAATTAATCAAGTCTTTATTTAACCAGGCGTTCATCGTTGAGTAGAAGCTCATTTGCAAGATGGACCTGGGTGGAGCATGAACAATTGTATATACAGGTCAACACAGGTATTTACAAGGCAATACAGATAATACTCTTTACAGAGAGGAAGAAAAAGAAGTTCATATGTACATAGAATTATACAGATATTGTACAGATTACACGGTATTTACATACATAGAAGTGTCTATAGGAAGATAAAGCAGGTTATCTAAGGTTGCAGGAGGAAGTAACGGAAGAAAAAAATAAAAATAAAAATATACACCAGGTAGAGGTGAAGGTAGGGGAAGAGAGGGAGGAAGTAGGGGGAGAAAGGCTAGGAGGGCACGGTGCACAGAAAGGAGTTGGTAAAGCTGGATGTAGAGAAGGTGGATGGAGAAAAGGAGTATGTGCGAGCCCCGGGATTGAATGCTATAAAGTACGGGGCATGGTAGGATGTCACAACCCAGGGTAGTGAGCTCCTATCCGAGGTTGGGAAAGGAAGAATAAGGGGATGGATGGGCCTAGTGTTGATAAGACAGGGGGATAAAGAGAGAGAACATTATCTGCCAGTTCACATGGCCAGAGGCTTCAACCAGCTTGTAGATTCCTTCAGCTGAGTGGGCAACGCGTCTTACGAGTGTCCTCTTCATCAGGAGGTGGTGAATCATCCGTTCTCCCAGTGGGGCATTCCCCTGGTCAACCTGTTCGCCTCCTGAGAGAACGTAAAGCTGAGGCTGTTGTGTACCCAACCCCACAATGCAGAACACTGAAGAGGGATGCCTTCATGAGACCCTGAACCCTGGGCTGCTTCTGTGCCTTCCCTCCCTTTCCCCTGATTCACTGGGTGCTGGACAAGGCACAGGGATCCTGGTAGCCACGGACAAGCCACACCAGTTCTGGTACCCAGAGCTCCTCAGCCTCAGCAGAAGGCTTCTGTGGCATTTGCCTCTACACCTGGACCTGCTGTCCTGTTACAAAGGGAAGGTCTTGCACCTGGACCTTCAGTCCCTGCACCTGACAGCCTGGTTCCTGAGCAGCTAGAGTTCCAGGTTTTGGTCTCTCCGAGGACGTTCTCTTCGGTTGTGGAAGCCTCCTGGAAGGGATTGCTTTGTCAGTGCTATGCCTTCAGATTGAAGTGCTTTTCTGTTTGGTGCTAGACCCAGTGTTCTGCTCTGTGGCTAGCATCCTGGACTACTTATGGTCCCTCTCTTATTTGGGCCTACGGTCGATGACCCTCGGGTTGCACCTAGCAGCCATATCAGCATACCGTGCGTGGGCTAGTATTCTGATGTTTGTGCAGGAAAAGGTGGTTAGATGCTTCTTAAGGGCCTTAACCACCTGTCCCCACTGGTGCGTGAACCACCACCACCTTGGGACTTGTTGCTGGTACTGGCAGTGCTCATCGACAAGCTAGTCAAACCAATGCACAGGTGTGACATCTCACCTATCATGGAAGACTGCCTTCTTGGTGGCCATGACCTCTGCCAGAAGGATCAGTCAGCTCCAGGCGCACTCAGTGGAGTTTGCTTACTTGGTGTTCCACAGGGACAGGGTTGTTCTTCGCACCAACCTGAAGTTCCTCTCAAAAGTAGTTTAGGAGTTTCACCTTTACCAGGTGATCGATCTCCCAGTGTACTTCAGCAGTCTAACCTTGGAGGCTGAGCACAGGCTCCATATGTTGGAGTGCATGGCTGGTGTTCGGGGAGAGGTTTGCCAGCTCTTCGTCACAATGAACCTGCACCTTGCAGACTGGCAACTAAGCAGATGATTGGCAGGTGGATTGCATCTCAAATTGACTCCTACTATAGGTGAACTGGTAGGGAGCTTCCCTGTAAGGCTTGGTGCTCATTCCACCAGACATGCCACTGCCTCAGTAGCTGCTTCCAGGGACATCCCTATCCAGGAAATCTGCAGGGTTGCTACCTGGAAGTCTGCACACACCTTCAGTTCCCGTTACCACATAGACCTTGAATCATGCCGGGATGCTGGTTTTGGGACCTCTGTTCTCCAATGCCTTTTTCCCCCCAAGTAGTGGTGTGCCCCTTTCCCCCTCCTTCCAGAAAACTGCCAGGAGTGTGGATAGTGCACCATAGTCATGTCCCTAGAAATGAGAATTATGCCACTGTAGCCGTTCTAGAAATGGTATATGGTGCACATCCACACAACCTACCCGCTCTCCCCTTGCAAGTGGCACACTGATTCCTGCTTACAGCGTGCAGGATCTGATGTCACAGGGTGGTGCCGAGGAGGATACCACCTGCGTGGGAGGGAGGAGCTTAGCTTGAAGATGTTCCGGCTGGATTTAAAGAGAAAGGAAGACTGCCAGAAGTGTGGATGTGCACCATGTACCAGTCCTAGAACAATGGTTACAGGTGTGAGTAACCCTCATTTTCTGGTGATTGTGCCACCAGAAAAGGAGGTTCCAAGACCTAGATGGTCTGTGAAACCCCCCACCCTCATTCAGCAGAACTAGGAGAGCACGTTACCTGAGATGTCAGAAAGCAGCATCGCCATGGAAGAGGAGCTTGTGTGAGGTAGACCAGCTGAGCATTTTGGCCAGTTCAGTCTGAACTTAATGGTAGTGCTTTTGCTAAACAGTCTGTTCTGAAATGCTTGCTGGATTTTTATCAATAAATGAAGACCGCTAAATAGAATAAAAATTTGTTTTATATATTTTAGACAAAATAAGGTAAAATTGTTAATGGGAGTGAGGCTGAAGCAGTTGAAAACATCAAAGCCCGCCCTGCAGCTTCAAGCCCAGCATGAGTAAAGTAGGCATCCAGTGAGGGCTGGAGAGACAGATAGCTGATAATGCTAGGTTGGCGGTGGGTTGGGGTGGCATTCAGTGCGTCTGTGCCATCCTTCTTGTGTGAGTGTAATGCTGTTTCTGTGGTTTGGTCACTGGAGGCTGAGGATGGGCATGTGGTGTCTTCCCTCTGGGAGGGGAGAGTCATGGCAAGGGGAGGAAAGACGTGGACTCGTACTTTCATTGTGGTCGCAGGAACTTTCTCAGCTCCAAGAATTGTATACTGTCTGAGGACTGAGGAGTGAACCAAGGAAGATTGTAATCCTGGCTGAAAATGTTAATTTTGCTTTTATTGTACTTGTTTTTCAATTATGTGATCTCTTTCTTGCATGATATGGTTTGGGCATGCCGCCACGCAACCATTAAGGGGGTGACAGTGGAGGGAGGGGACCATGGTTACTGCTACGTATAGTGCCTATGCCAGTGTAAATCTGACCCAGATTCTTTTAGCGGTTAGAATGAAGTCCTTGGCATTAAACGTTTAATAGCATATGCAAGGTTTGACTAAATGTTAAGCAGCATAGCGCAAAACCTATTCTAGCAGCAGTTAGGGAATGTAGACTGTGACCTCATTCCGTTTGCAGTATATGCAAACTTCAACTGACCAGTAATTGGTCAGCATTTATAGCACAGTGCTGGGGTAGCTCAGCCAGATCAGAGAGGTCACGGGAATGGGAGGATTCTTATTACCCAATTAGGGAGTGGCTGTGGATAGCTGTGAGAACATACTGCTAAGGTACAGTGAAGCCTGCCAGGATGAAGCACAGTGCCACTTTCCTGCATGATGGAAGGGATTAACCCTCATTGAAATTGCCTTGTTTACTGCAGTAACTCTGCTGCAGAATGCTGAAGAATTGGGTGTATATCAATTAAAAACATGTTGAGGTTGCTATGCAATCCAAATAGGAGCTTGGGAATGTGGGGGTGCACATTACACACACAAAGTATGGCTAGGGTTTCAGACTGGGCAAGCACCCAAGGAGGAACAACACACACTTGCAAAGCATACAGTACCACCAGCTGAAATTCGACTAGCAAGGCAATAACAAGAGTGGTAATTGGCTGGCACATATGCAGAACATTTCGGCTGTTAATATTTAAAAAAAAAAAAAATTACAAATTTAGAAAAAAGGGTATTGTACAAGTCTACATATGTGAAAAAATGCACTGCTTCTTTAAATTTGTTTATGCTTCTCTGGTTCAGGCCACATAGTCCTGGTCCGACTGCCCCAGCCACTTCACTGTGCATCTTGGGGACTTCACTCGACCTCCATTCTTCCTCTATGCCCTCCCCCGCAGCTGGGTTTGCTGGCCCCCTCTTACTTGCCAGAGAACAGAGCTGGTTCATGGATGAAGGGCCCTTTTGCTGGTGCCAGGCACGTGAGGGGTAGGACCGCTCATTTGTGTCTCCAGGATTTCCCTCCTGTTCTCCCTGGGACACTGGCTTCAGGGTGGTTCTCAAGCTCGCATGCAAGCATGGTATGCCTCACTACTGACGTTCCCCACCCAGTAAATTTCTGAGCACACTGCCATTTGTGGTCCACCTGGTGCAGTATTGCATAGGAGCACGACTTTCCTCCCTGCTTGCAGGAACATGATGGTCCTCCTTCCCTGGAGGAGTACATCCTTTAGGATGCTTAATCCACCCCCCCCCCCCAAATGATGCAAGCTCAGTCTCGACCTGGGTACCAGTGTGGCATCCAGTGCCTAAACCCACCATGCCATTGGACCAGCCTAGGGGTCTGTAACATGGTCATCTCCGGTTGCTTGTTTACACATGATATCGTAATTCTCTCCTGTGGCTTCACAACTGGTTGTTGCAGAAATTAATGTGAATTGACAGGCTTGGATTATGATGTCACAGGCAGAGGACTGACACTTGTACACAAGCAGCCACAGCAGATGAAGACCAAATAGCAGAGATAAAGTTAACCGTTGATAAAGTATGAGAAGGATGCAAGTCTATGAAATACAAGATAAATTAAGTGTACTTTTTTTTTTTTTTTTAAAACAGTTGTCCCTCTGGTGTCTGTGGCTCTTTAAATCCTTCATATTACGACTGTGTGAATGCCTTTTCCCAAATATTCAGTATTTTGCAGCCAAATATTTAGTATTTGTTAATTGCTGAAACTAACCAAAAAAAAAAAAGTCCTCCCCCCCACATTTGCTTATATTTGATGTCCCATCTGGCTCCCCTGTCCCAAACTCAGTAAATTATGTAACCCCGTCTCCCAGTCTCCTTCCCCCCCAGCACCCACAATTTTTAGTATAATTCCATGGTGGGTGACCATCACAACTGCTTGAATGGCCAACCACAGCCTTTTTGAATAAAAAGCTCTTGTTTGCGCTAAACAAATTAATTCCCTAATGTCCCTGCACCCAGCCGGCTGCCTTCAGAATGTGTAAAAGCACTTGAGTGCTTGTTTACTTTAATAGCAAAACCAGCTCAGCTAGTTCCACTATTAGAGAGCAAATGTGAGCACTTTCATTCATCCACAAGGAGTAATACATTTAATATTGTTTTGGGGGGTTGGGGGTTAAAACTATTGAGCACAGGCTCATTTTCTAGCGTCTCAAAAGCATCATAAGTTAAATAAAAATACAAACATGCAGCAGACAATATAATACGCATAAAGTGTATTCGCATTACAAATGTAGGGTCCCACCTTAAGGGCATTCCTGTGTGTTAGTGGCAAGTGCCATCCATATACTTATATCGGGGCACTCCATTTTTATAAATTTACAGCAGTCATTGCCTTTACTAACAGGTTGCTTTGTTTTGGATGCATACAAGTTTCCTTATATAATAGTGCTTCTGGAAACTGTACAGTACAAGATCACAGAAAAGAAGGAAATAAAGGAAGCACATTAGTCTAGGAGAGGGAGGTAGGAGAATTAAGCTATTTTAGCAACTTAGTTACTGTTATATGTAGCACTTACCATGGATTATGTGTTAAAACTCTACTGCACTATGATTGTATGCTTATTATGTTTTGTACTATTGTGTATTTTTCTGACATTGTCTGTCATATTAGCAATACTTTGTACATCACAGAACATCATGTAGATTTTTCCTTGTATGGTTGATTTCTTCTGAACTATACCTGTTATTTGTTTTGTCTGACAATTTTGTATTGTAACCTCCCGGGTTGTGTCTGAAAATAGTCATATTTTGTGGCTATGACACCTTACCCGGTAAACAAAGCTATTTAAAAATAAATAAAATGACAGCAGCAAATTGCAGCTGAGGGTGGAGCTTCAAATAGTAACGAACTGAGAGAGGTTAAACCCAAGGAGGGTAAGTGACTTGCTCATGGCCACACAGAGTATGTGGCAATTGTAGGACTCAAACTTGGATCTCTGGGTTCACAGCCCTGTGCTCCAGCTCCTAGGCCAAGCTGCTTCTGCAGAAAAGGGTGAGGCTTTTATGAGTGCAAAATTCTTGTAAACATCATTTGCACATTAATACCGGTAATTGTTCATTTTATGTCTGTTCATTGTTCTGGGACTTGAATATGAGCTGAAGCATTAAGGAGCAGTTAATTAAGAACTGGTCTGCAGCGATATCACAAGGGTTATAACCAACATTAATATTTTGTTTTTCCTTCCCATTTAGAAAGTCCATCTCCAACTATGTCTGACAATGGATTTATTTTCGAGACAGCTGGTAAGTTTGTCACACTAATTGTTTTTGGAAATTTTATTTCAAATCCAGGCAGCATGCCACCCTTGTAATACAGAGACTCCTTTTTAAGTGACACTATTTATCAATATGAAGTACTGTAGTCACTAAAAACTTACTGATAAATGTATTTCCTTTTCATCACAGACCTATTGTATTTGATAGTTTCCTTTTTGATTAACTGTACTGTTACCTCCTAACCATGTTGCAGATCATTCCATACACTATAGATGGGTGTGCATTGCGTAGTATTAAAGCTTTTTATAGATACTAATGTAAGAATTAAAAAATCCAAAGATTTGTACCTTCCTGATTTAATTGGATAACTGCTGCATTGTACTGTCCAAATCAACTATAAATAACGTTGTCTGTCATATTAGCAATACTGTTAATGTCACAGAACATCATGTAGATTTTTCCTTGTATGGTTGATTACCTCTGAACTATAGCTGTTTGTTTTGTCTGCCAGTTTTGTATTGTAACCTCCTGGGTCCTGTCTGAAAATAGTCCTATTTTGTGGCTACGACACCTTACCCGGTAAACAAAAACTAAATAAAATAAACATTTAAATCTGATACAGAACTGTACTGAGACCATGTATGATCTTATGTGAAGTGTTACTAAAGTTGCTACACACTGAACAATGAAATGTCTGTTTTTAAAAGGTTTGAAGGATTTTAAGTTTTTCCTTTGTGACTGATCCCCAAAAAGATGGGATAGCATTTTCCCTGTACTTAGTCTTGTTTTAGCTATCGATAAATTTAGCAAAAACTTTTTGCAGGTGTGCAACAAGCATGCCCTGTGAAGACTGGAAAGGCACAGGAAAAAGTATCTGCCCTGGGCAGATTACATTTAAAAAAAAATATTTATTTCAGTATAGGGCCTGGAAAAAGTAAAGAAATCTGGCAGTAACCATGACTGGGAAAATAAAAAAAAAAAATAGAAATACTGTGTGCATATTTATAAAAAAAAGACAGTAAATTACTTAATAGTGTAACTGTCTGAAGATCACTGCACTTCTAGGGCTGGCTTTATGCTAAAAATAAATAGATAATTTTAAATGAGCCAGAAGTAGTTGCTGATACAAGATTGCTTCGGGTACCTACCCCTGATACTACAGTACAGTCCCCAATACCCACATAATTGTTAGTAAACTTGGCGCAAACTGGGAACTTGAGCAGGTACTGTAACTACAAATTTTAGATTTCGATTGATCAGCTCAAAAGAGGTTCACAGATCCTTAAGAACATTAAAGGTTAACAAAGAAGGTATATTATGTAAGGATTAAACCACGGCAGTGTGTGGGTCTTGTTAGACAGCACACTTTGCAATATAAACAAGCCTTTGCTTTCAGCTGTTAGTAATTTTAAAAAAATGGAGCATTACACACATGCTTACTATTTACATCTCATAGTTTCTGTCATAGTGTTTGAGGATATTCGAAGTGCATTTGCAGTACTTACTTATGTGAACAAGCGCTGTGTTTATTGTGGAGTATTGTTCCAATTGCTGGCAAGGCAGCACTTAGCTAAAGTCTGAGCCACCCTCTTGTACCTGTATGAGCCCATGTGGCTGCACCTAGGTGCTGGTGAAATGTTATCAGAGTAACACCAGGGTAACATGTTGCCTAGGCAACTGTGGCCTTCATACGGATACACAGCTGTTGAAGTGCAGTTCCCTCTATTGAGGAATAGCCCATTTTCTTTGTTAAATTTCTTATCCTTGGCCAAGAAAGAGTGGTTGGACCACGGGCTCAACTGCTTTATTTTTCTCTGATTTAAATTGTTTTTTTGTAGGATATATTTTCTGTTAAATTGTTGTGCAGTGCTGGGGTTTTGATATGAGACTGCATTGATAAACTGTTACAAGAGACCGATATATTTCTGGAGATTTTAGCAGCCGTACTGTGCTTAAACTTTCATTGTAGAAAGCCATCTGAAGGGGGATGAGGGTCATTAGTGATGAATGGGTTGGAGATGTCCCAGCCGGTCCTGGCCTGATCAGCCTTGCTTTATGCTAGTAATTTTTAAGTGGAAGTTGCCTCTGGGGACCCAGATGTGTGTCATAAATTTATTTAGCTGTTCTTTACCAGGTAGGTAGGTGCACTAGACAAATACGGTGCCTATTTTCATGCATGACCTGGAAGAAGTACAAACAATACTGGGGTAAGTTGTAGAGAAACTTGCTGAACTTGTTTTTCAGTTTCGTCTGTAAAGAAAATTGAAAGCACAGTATCCCACATTTTATGGGCCTTAAATTAGAGCTGTGTTTTTGTCCTGTAGTTTGGGGGCTAGGTGAGACTTATTTGGCCTGATTGTTTGGCTTGGGTCCTCTGCTAGGTGATAACTTCAAAGGAATAGCGACAAATGAAAAAGAATAGCGTCTTGGTTCCTAAAGCAGTTCTTCCTCGCTGCTAGATGCAAGAGCGTTGGAGGGCAGTACACAGGGTTTGGGCTCAACTGCTTTATTTTTCTCTGAAATTGTTTTTTGCAGGGTAATTGTTCTGTTAAATTGTTGTACAGGTTGTCTTGCTGAAAGGAAGGAAAGCACTCACTGGGGTGGTGGGTCAGAGCTGTAACAGTTTCTGGAGGGCATGCGCTTGGTACCACCCACCCCAGGAGCATCATTTCCTTTATACCGGGGTTCTGACATAATTTCCTGAAAAGGGTGAAGGACGTACAGTACACATGTCCTTTTTTTTTTTTTTTAAACTTTATTTTCTCTTATCACAACACATACAGATCCTTTCTGCATTAAGATCTACAATTAGTTTTCAGTACATACTGTCAATATACCAGTATTTTATTATAAACAATGTCTACTCAACTCTATTAAAAAAAAAAAAAACTCCAGCCTAATTTGTTTACTTAGTATCAATCTTATTTAAGATTAATTATCCTAGCAGTGAAGTGCTTCCTATTTTATCTACATTGTATTATAGTTCTTTAATATATATCAGCCACCTTTATGCTGTAACTTCTTTTCTTTCTTACAGATATCTTTCATGGGCAAAAAAACAAAACAAAACAAGGAGCATCTCCTCATTTCAGCTATGACCCCATCTCCCGTATCTCTTCCCCTATTCTACCTGACTCATTTATTCTTTACCTTTTCAATTCTGTCACCCTTCAGTATTCCCCTCATTTAATTCCCAAAGGGATGGGGAGGGGGAAATAACAAGAACAATCCTCCAGATCCTTCTACCAGACACCCCAGTTCTCCTATAACCTCCTCATACTCCTAACCCTGTTTTGATTATATGCTTCTCTCTATTTTACTTTCCTAGTTATGAAATTTTAGATTTCCTCTCCCCTATCTCCGTTAATTAGGGACAACTCCCATCTGTTCCACCTGTTTTCGAACAGTGGTTGGCTTTGTCTAAGTGAGTTAGTGACCCTCTCGCATTTTTATTCCCTCGCCCACCTCTCTCCACTCCTGCACCGTAGGTGCATTCGGGACAAGCCATCTTCTGGAGATTGCTTTTCCAGCTGCGGCAATCTGTATGTTCAAGAGATACCGTGCCTCCTTTCCGCTAAGGTTGTCTGATTACAACCCCAAGATCATGTGTTCTGGTCCTAGTGGGGACACTATACAGAACATTTCCCTCACGTGCTCTTGTATTTTCATCCAGAAACTCTCTAACTCAGGGCATCACCAAAAAATTTGTTTGGCCACCACCGAACTGCAGTTTCTCCAGCAACTAGTGGTGTTGGATTTATGCCAACTTGCTGTCTGAGATGGGACCCTGAAGAATCGCACCCTTAATTTCCAAACAAATTCCCTCCACCTCGGAGAGGATATTGTACTCCATGTATTTTGCCATATTCCTATCCAGTCTTTATCACTTAACTTAATTTCCAACTCCCGTTCCCATTTTATTTTTATATATTCTGTTGTGTGTTGGATATCCTTTATATAATTTTGATATAAGATGGAAATGGCTCTTTCCCCTCTATTCGAGTTCCAGGATTGCTTCAAATATGTTCGGTACTGGGGAACCACCCCCTTTCCTGGCTGAGATATTCATTTCTTTTCCTATATAATCTCTCATCTGTTAATAATAAAGTAACTCTCCCCTTTTCTCCTCCCTCCCTTCATGTTTATGCAGCCAACCCCTATCTTCACATTACCTTCCTGCTTCCCCCCCCTCCTCATTTGATTGCTTATTGAATTAATGTGTTTCACCTGGTAATTACTTGTCCTTGCACTAATGTTTTTTTGATATTTGTTCAGTCTGTGTTTATAGTATTCCACAATGTACTTTACTTGTGTCATTCGTTGTAACCTTATTGCTTGTACCTAATTTGACGCAGAACCTTTGTAAAAGAGCCTTGGCTCAAAGGTATTAATTCCTAGTACTTAATAAACAAATAAACAAATTTGGTCTGTGTTTCTTCAAAAGATATGACCCTGTCTCCTCTAAGAAGTTGCCATGGGGCCGTACAGCCCTCTCGTTCTGTTTTTTTATACCACAGGTTTGTAACTGCCCAATTCCTCTCTACATTTATGGACCACCAAGTATACTTCCAGAGGTAGACTTTGGTCAGTCCTCTCAAGTTCTCATCTGTAGCCTTGTATGGCTGTTTCCGTCCCCAGATGAGGCGTGTTCACCCAGCCAACCCCAAGATTTAATGTTGTGCACTGTGCCAATGAAGGAGACAGGCTCACAGCTATATCCAGCTCCTTCCATCTGGCAAAACAGCATGGATGTTGTAGTAATAAAATTATTCTTGTCTGAGTTGCTATCCAATATCCCGTCAGTAGAGAGACCGCTAACCCTCCTGCACTTTTGGGGAGATATAGGGTTTGCTTTTTGATTCTGGGTTTTTTAGATAACCAAATAAAGTTCCCTATGATTTTTTGCCACTCTGCTATTTAAGTGATACTAGGGCCAGGTACACACTGAAATAAAAACAAAAAACGTGTCAAGATGTTCATTTTAATTGCTTGTATCCTTGTCGTTATAGACACAGGTGGAAGTCTCCACCTTCGGATATCCTCCTGTATCTGTTCTACCAATGGGGGGTAATTTAGTTGAACTAGTTGAGCAGTTGTCGTTGCTAATTTTATGTCCAAATATTTCACATGTGGAAGCTCCCACTTCATAGGGTAAAGGGTTTTAAACTCAAAGGTTGGTTGAAAATTACGTTTCAATACCTCTGTTTTAGTTTGAGGATATATCCGGAAAGGGTTGAGAACTTCCTAAGGTGTTGAAATAAACTTGGCAAAGACTTTTCTGGTTGGGTTAGATAAAGCAAGATATCATCTGCATATAGGGCTAATTTCTGCTGGGTCCCTTCTATTTGCACCCCAAAAATATCTTGGTTCTCTCTAAATCCCTGGGCCAATGGTTCAAGGTATAAGGCAAATAAAAGTGGGGAAAGAGGGCATCCCTGCCTAGTTCCCCTTTCTAGTACAAATGCATTCGAGTGGTGTCCATTCACTGTTGCATATGCCTTGGGGGTAGCATATATCCTTTTAATTAGGGCTGCAGACTGTTCTGGAAAACCAAACCGCCCCAGCACTGCCTGGAGAAAACTCCATGAGATTTTATCAAAAGCCTTCTCTGCGTCCAAGCTGAGAAGGATAGCAGGTTGCTTAATGCGGTTTAGATGGTCCAGAACATGTGCGGTCCGCCTTAGGTTATCCTGGGCTTGTCTACCTGGGATAAACCCTGTTTGAGCTGTTAGTATTAACATTGGAAAAAATTTTTTGTATTCTGCGGGACATTATTGCCATAAATGGCTTGTAATCCGTATTAAGAAGAGAGATGGGTCAGTAAAGAGGAGCATAGTTTAGGATCCTTACCATCTTTAGGTATTACCGAGATGACCGCTTGTGACCATGATTCTGGGGGGCTTCTGGCGCAGGTGTTTCATTAAACACATTTACCAATAAAGGGACCAGCTGTTTCTGAAAAGGTTTGTACATCTCTGCGGGGTATCCATCTGTTACAGGGCATTTATTTGCTTTAAGCCTTACTATTTCCTGCATTAGTTCCTCACTGGTCACAGGTTTCATGAGTTGACTTCCAGCAGACTCTGAGATTATAGGCCAGGAGATCTCCTTTAAATATTGCTCCATGTCGATTCCTCTGGAGGTGGGGGGCCTTATACAGTTCCTTGTAGCAGGATCTGAAGGCTTCCACTATATCCGGGGTAATCTGTAGAACATCTTTACTTTGTGGGTGTTTTACTTTAGCTATATGAGCCCTAGCTCTCTGAATACGCAGCCTAACTGCAAGGATTCTGGTGGCCCTGGGTCCACCTTCATAATATCTTTGTTTAATATATAGCAGTTTCTGTTCAATATAGTATTCCAGTTCCCCATTTAACTCTCTTAGTTTAAGTTTTGAAAAATCTTTTTTACATTTCTCTTAATTGTTTTCAAACTGTCTATTTCCCTCTTCAGAGAGTCTACCTTTCTTTCTCTGTTTTTTTTTTTTGTACGCCGCTATATAATTTTCCCTTTATGGCCTTTATCGTATACCATAGGAGCACCGAGGTTATATCTGGGTCTGTATTTTCTTCTATGGCTTGTTTGATGGCGTCATTCACCTGTTGCTCAACCTCCATGTCCTGCAACAAGGAGACATTCAGTTTCCAGAATGTTTTTTTCTGGAAACCCCAGGCTAATTGAAGAAATATCGGGCATGGTCAGAGATCACAGCACTCCCCATCCACTGTTTCTTTCTCTAGCCATCAATTCTTTTGTCAGGAGAAAGTAATCTAACCTCGAATAACTTGTGTGGAGGAGAGAAGAAGGCATAATTTCTTTGTTTGGGATGTCCTGCTCTCCACACATCCACATACCCTATTTCCCCCAGGAAATTAAATAGTTTCTTTGAGACCTCTCTCTCCCCCCCCTCCCCCTCACTGTGGTGCTATCCATACTTGGGTCCAGTGTTGTGTTTAAATCTCCCCTTAATATAACTTGCCCTTCCCCTCCTGCAATTTGAGCAGAATAGTTCTGTAGGTTTGAACATTTGTATTAGGTGGTACATATACCGATGCAAACGTTGACATTTTCCCCTGATATCTACCTTTGAGAAACACATATCTCCCCTCCTTGTCAGTTTGTCTATTACTTCAAATATCGTTTTCTTTACTATTAATATTGATACCCCTCTCTGTCTCCCCCGCCCATAAGAGGCGCTAACCTCGTAGCTGAAACCCATTTTCCCCAATTTAGTATGTTCTAGGGGAGAGAGATGCGTTTCTTGCAATAAAATGAAATCCGGTTTCTCCTTTCTGAGCATTGCAAATACTTTGCTCCTCTTAATCGGGTTCGTCAGCCCATTAACATTAATGGAATATATCACAGTTGTTTTATCCATTCTTGTGCCTTTTCCTATCCTTCAATAGGCTATCACTCCCTTTATCCCTGTTCCCTCGTGGCATCTCATACAATGTACTATTACAGCTGCTCAGTTGTAGCATCTTCACTCTATTATTTTTATATGAATTAGGCTTATCCAACTTTAAAACAAACCTTAAACACATTTCAAATTCAACTGGGGTACCTCTAAACCCAGTAACCCCTCTAATCCTTATTAATAAAAAACTTACGTAAATAACAACTTCGTAACTTCCAAGGTAGGGGCTCCCAACAGTGTGGTGCCCTAGTTCTGCCCAGATTGAAATTCAGGCAGCTCGAGGGATTACCAATCTGTTTTATTTAGAGATTTCCCTGTGAGAAAGCCTCCAGAAACAGTGGCTTCGTCAATAATCAAGCCCCGATACAGTGAGGCAGCTCCAATTTATTTAGTGCACAAAGACAAATTATGCCCTTCCTTCACCTCTCACCTCGCTTATTCTGAATTTCCATAACCCCTCCTCGGACCTACTCATATTTTCCCCGTTGTCACCTTGGATTTCTATCACAAAGTTCTGTGGAGGTTCTGTAGCAAGTTTTTCTCTTGCTTTTCCTGAATTGAGGCCTCTTCCACCACAGCCAACACTATTCTCTTTATACCAGTCGCCCTATCTGTTCTGAGGCTGCCTCCCCAAGCCCCCACCCCACCACTCTTCCCTCCATTCCTCCTCCTCCTGTAGTATCAGCTCACCCAACCCCCTCTCCTGCCCCAAATCCCCCGTCTTCATATCCACCCCTTGCTTCCCTCCTGCAACAGAAAAGAGCTATGCCATTTAAATCTATAGGCTTCTACCTGAGAGCAGTACAGCGCATATGTCTCGTGCAACCGTTATGTGGGAAGCACACAGAATCTTATACTCTATGCAAGGGGAAGGGGAAAACGAAACAAGAGGGGAGAAGAGGGTCGCAGAAGCAGACAAGACATGGAAGAACAGACCCAACATGTAGGGAGCTCGGAACAGAGAGGTGGAGCGGGGAGATATATATATATCAGTCCAATCTAGCCAAGGTGAGTCTGTTTATTTATAGCTGCTATTCTAGGCCCCTTAGACCGTAACCTCCAAGTGAGATTCCCCTTTACTCCGGAAAAAACATGTAGGGGAGCAGATCGAGACAAACATATGCACTGAACAGTCTCTGTTCATCTCTCATTTTGTAGAGATTCGGATCCACCACGCCATGATTCTTTCTTCGCCATAGCCCTTATCTTCTCAAGGGACTCCTGAAGTAACTTTACTGTAGCTCCTCTTTGCTGCACTCGTGGTTGGAACCAATCCGAGAGAAACAGCTGCCTCCTGCCTATTCGTTCCGCATCATCAGCCGCTAGAGTAATTCCTCTCTGCTTCATTGCTTCCAAAGCCTTGTAGGGAGACCCATATGTTTGTGTGCCTTCCTGCCAGAAGATCCTTAACTTTGCAGGGAAGGGGGTCTGAAAACGGATCCCTTTCTCTCAGCACACTAGCAATGGAGTGTATTGTTGCCTGACTTGCTATATCTCCATGGGGTAGTCATGATCCAGCGTTTAGATGAAAGATATGCAAGTTCTTTCTTTGCCCATGCTCTACGTAAAATATCTTCTCTGACTTGGTAACTCGCCACTAGGAATATTATGGAGCACGGGCGTGCTTTCGGGTCTTGTGGGTTTTGCGCCCAACACTCAATGAGCTCTCTCAATCTTTAAATTGTAGTCTGGTGGGAGCTCTAAAATATCCCGAAGTAGATTTTTGATAAAAGCTGCCACCGGGGTCATCTCAGCACCTTCTGTTAGGCCGTAGAGTCTCAGGTTATTTCTTCGGGATCTGCTCTCCAGGTCGATGGATTTGGCCTGTAACACCATTGATTGCTGTATTAATGTGCCAACCACATGGCCCAGGCAAGTATTAACATCCTCTACCTCTGGTATTCTAGTTTCTGCCTCCTCTATTCTGTTGTCCAGCTTCAACAATTGTGTAGATAGCCCTTGTAGATCTTTTTTCGTTTCTAGTATGGATGTATGAATCTCCTGTAGAATCGTTCCATAGCGTGACTGAGTCAACTTATCCTGTTCCCCTCAGTATCATATTCTGACCTCGTGTGCTGCTTGGCGAGCGGCTCCAGCTATGCGCTCTGTGTCCTTCAGTAATTCGCTCTGCATCTGCCAGTTTTTGGTAACCCAGCCTTCAGGAACCATGTTTGTCTCTCCTATGATGGGTCCTTAGACATGTTTTAAAGTTTTTCTACTTTGTGCCGTCCGAGTGTTTTTTTTTTTTTATTTTAATTCTCAACAGGAGAGGTGGAGAGTGTTTGAGTAGAGCTGCCTAGCTGTCCGTGGTGGACCCAGAAGTCCACACCTGTCCTATTCTTAACAGCCCAGCATGCTGCGTAGGGGGTAAATGCATGCACATACTTGCACACACTAACAAAAAAAAAACAAACACATTTAAACAGGAAAGGAGAGAGACATGTGGGTAGTGGTGCAATGCACTGGCTGTGGTGTGGTAGTCTTCCAGGAGATGTTCTGGGGGCTGTGATGCCGCCCTATTTGCAGGCACCTCTCTGGTCTGAGGGAGGAGGTTGCCAGTCTCCACGCTGACCTGGCGAGGATTCGGGGAAACCTCCTCCCCCACCCAGGTACCACCAGGGCTGCTGCCACTGCCTCAGAGGTTGCCAAGAAAGAGGAGCGGTTGGGCCATGGACTCAACTGCTTTATTTTTCTCTAATTTAAATTGTTTCTGCAGGGTATATTTTCTGTTGAATTGTGCAGGTTGACTTGCAGAAAGGAAGGAAAGCACTCACTGGGGTGGTGGGTCAGAGCTGTAACTGATTGTTTCTGGAGTGCATGGGCTTGGAGGGACAGGAAGTGACTCCACAGGATCACAGGAGCAGCAGCACGGGGGAGAAGTAGCTGGACACCATTGTTCTCCTAGGGACAAATGAACTGGCTGGGAATGGTATCAGAGCAGAGTTTGTGGAGTTGGGGAGGGGCCTTAGACAAGTAGCATGCACAGTAACCTTCTTGGAGGTGCTACCTGTCTATGGCGAGGGTGAGGCTAGGGTACCCCACACCATGGGATTTAATGAATGGCTGAAAAACTGGTGCAGATCTCAGGGTTTTGGCTTCATTGGGGACTGGGGGTCCACCTGGATGGATGTAATCCTATAGTGACGCGATGGTCTGCATCTGTCCGGGAGGGGTAACCAGGATCCTAGGTGATGGGTTTGACTGCTTCATTGGGAAGCATTTAAACTAGCCGGGGGGGGGTGGTACTGAAAAGGAGCTGGGAAATCCCAGCCCCTCCCCCACAAAACTAGTTCATGAGGTAAACACCAGGGTAGAGAAGTCGATAGAGAGCAGGACAGGGGTAAATGGAGGCAAAGGCAGTAAGGACAGGGATGGGGCTAAAAAGGGTAAGGCATCAACAAATGGAAGACAATGAGTACATGGTAACAAACTCTGTACTAGTGACCTTGATAGAAGAGAGACACCTGGCTACTGTGGCAGTCACAGAAACATGGTACACATAGAACCATGACTGGGATGTCTAAATACAGTACCAGGGTACACAATCTACAGGAGAGACAGGGAGGGTAAAAGAGGAGGAGGAGTAGCGCTCTACCTAAGGGAAGGGATCAAAGCAACGGAACTAAAGGGTAAACTGGGAGGAGAGGAGGCACTGTGGGTCATCCTGGAGACAGGAAATTGCACCACAATCCGCTTAGGGTTGTATACTAGACCCCATCTCAGGAGGAAATAGAAGGAAATGATAGAAAGCATCCTTGGGATGGCAGAAAAGGGGAAGATACTGCTGATGGGGGACCTGAATATGGCAGATGTTAACTGGAGCACCTTTGCTGCAGCCACATCCAAGAGCAGGGTCATTTTCGATGCCCTACAGGGGGGCATGCCTCAGACAGCTAGTGTTGGAACCCACTTGGGAGGGAGCAATCTTAGACCTCATACACTCAAATGGGGACAGAGAGAGAGGATCTCAGTAGAAGTGGGTAGCCATCTGGGAACAAATGATCACCAATCAGTGTGGTTCACAATAAACAGAGCTGTAGAGTCGAGCCATACAAAAGCGAGGGTATTGGACCTTAGGAGTGCTGACTTTGGCAAAATGGGAGAGTGCCTCAGAAATGCACTAGCAAACAGGCAAGAAGGAGGGGGTAGAGGAGCAATAGGGAAAAATCAAAACTTCCATCACAGAGGCAACAGGCTTTGGTGTGAAGCTAATAAAACGAAACAAAGGAAAAAAACACTGTGATCCTCAAAAGAGGTGGCAGGGAAGGTTTAGTGAGTAAGGGGATATGTGATGGTAAGGGGCTTGATATGTGTAATATCACAACTTGTGGCAAGTGAGCGCGGGGATTATTACGGTGGCTCCGGAGTGATTTTATCTTGAGCTCACTTGTGATATTACACACATCAAGCCCCTTACCATCACATATCCCGTCTTATACAGTAGGCGCTTTTTACTTATGTTTGTACTTGTTAATTTATTTAGCAGAATTTTTGCAGTTCTTGTTTTTTTCTTCCTGGTCTTCTTCCACAGCTTTTGGCTGCTAGAGTAGCTGATGTAGAGAGAGTACTGATATTTTGTGCCGATGTGTACACAGTATATGTATCTGGGTGTTGTCTCGCTGTGTACACGTCCGCTTGCTGATATCAGTATGCGGTGAGAATACTACTACTATTTACTTAGCAGGTTATCAGAAGACCCCTATAGTATAAAAAAAGATAGCATTCAGGAAGTATAAGGAAACCCAGAAGGAGCAGGACAGAGAACTGTACCAGTTAAAGCAGAACGAAGCGGGGAAGGCAGTCAGAATAGCAAAGGCCCAAACCAAGGAAAAGATAGCCAACTCGGTTAAGAAGGGGAATAAAACCTCTTATAGGTACATTAGGGAGTGAAGAAAGACCAAGGGAGGGATAGTGATGCTTAATTAAGGGAAGGGGAATGGGCAGAGGGTGACGGTGAGAAAGCAGGGAGACTGAACGAACATTTCTGCTCAGTATTCACAAAAGAAGAGAAGGGGAGGTGCCTAAACCAAACATTAGAAGCACTCTGGATGGGGGGGGTCGATACCGGTCCATTCACAGAAGAAAGGATCCGGAAAGAACTCCTTAAACTGAAGGTGGACAAAGCAATGGGGCCTGACTGGATTCACCCCAGAATTCTAAAAGAACTAAGGGGAGAACTAGTGATACCACTGACTACCCTTTTTAACAAATCATAGGATAGTGTGGTACCTGAGGACTGGAGGAGAGCAGATGTGATTCCCTTTCACAAAAGTGGGAGCAAGGCAGAGGCAGGAAACTAAAAACCTGTTTAACCTCAGTGGTAGGGAAAACGATGAAATCACTTTTGAAAGAAAGAATTGTTGAGTAACTAGAGGTCAGCAGGGCGCAGGACCCGAGGCAGCATGGATTCACAGCGATAAGGTCATGTCTGGTGAATCTAATAGATTTCTTTGACTGGGTGACCAAAATAGTAGACCAGGGAGGGGCTGTGGACATGGCCTACCTAGACTTTGGCAAGGCATTTGACAGTACCACACAAAAGATGAATAAATAAGCTAGCCAGCCTGGGAATGGGTCCCAGGGTGGTAGCCTGGGTAAAAAATTGGCTGGACAAGACTCAGAGTGTAATGGTAAACTGAGTCAACTCCGAAGAAAGAGGGGAAGTTACTAGCAGGGTACCGCAGGGTTCAGTACTGTGACCGGTCCTTTTCAGTGTCTTTATAAGTGACATTGCGGAAGGACTGGAAGGAAAAGTATGCGTCTTTGCAGATGACACTAAGATCTGCAACAGGGTTAATGCACAAGGGGAGTGGTGGAAAGGATGAGAAGGGATTTGGCAAGGTTGGAGGAATGGTCAAAAGTATGGCAGCTTGGACTCTGTGCAAACAAGTGCAAAATAATGCGCCTGGGAAACGAAAACCCTTGGGGGGGATACTGGGATGCATAGGGATAGGTATCAGCAGTAGAAAACGGGTAGTTGTTATCCCTCTGTGCAGACAGTTGGCGAGACCCTATCGGGAGTACTGTATGCAGTTCTGGAGACCCCATCTACTCAAGGACATAGACAGGACGGAGGCAGTCCAGAGGAGGGCAACTAAAATGGTGCAGGGACTGCACCAGATGGCACAGAGACTAAAGGAGCTTAATATGTATACCCTCAAGGAAAGGAGGAAGGGGGCATGATAGAAACTTTTAAGTACCTCAAGGGAATCAAAGTCCAAGAGGGTAGCATCTTCAGAAGGAGATGTGCAAAAACAAGGGGGCACAATTTGGAGATAGAGGGGGGACGGCTCAGGGGCAACATGAGGATGTATTTTTTTCACAGAGAGTGGTGGATACATGGTATGGCCTTTCCTTAGGAGGTCGTGGGGTCAAAAACAGTGGGTGAATTCAAGAATGCATGAGACAGACATGAGGCAATTCTAGTTGGGGTCGGTAGGAGGAAGTAGTCTGTTGGTTAACCAGGATCTGCAGCTTATCCAGTAGGTAGGGAACTGGACAGACTGGGTGGGTCAAGCAGTCCTTATATGCCGTCTGTCTGTTTCTATGTTCTGTGTAATAAATAAAAACTGGTACAAAGGCACACTGGTACATATAACAATTTTGTATAAATCAGCAAAGCTAACAACATAAAGTGTGATTGTGGGCTCTAACCTTCTCCCCATCCCATGGCATATGTGGAACTACCTCTGAATCACCTGCTGTACCCTCTTCCTAATGACTAGCGCTTAACCTCCCCCTACAAAAATCTGTTTCACCCCCCTCTATGCACCCCTCCTAACTTCAACGTTGACAATGCTTGTTAAGCTGCATCTCACTCACACCCTACCTTCCATCTAGCCTATGACTTTCTCTTCTTTTTTTTTTTTTATTTTCGATCTTTATCCCACCTAGCTGCCAGCCGCCCGGTACTTTCAGCTCGGTCACGGGCCAACGGCTTCCACCCCCCAAATCGGCCTCGGGCCTTCTGGTACCCCGTGGCTTACCCCCCACGGCGGGGCTGCGGGATGCGGAAGGGAGACACCACCGCAGACACCGGGATAGGGCGGAGGGCTGGCCTGGGGGGCTAATTGAAGCTGTGGCGGGCTTCATTGAGGGCGGCTGGCAGCCGGCCCATTTTTCCTGTTTTCGAGGGAGGCGGGTCGCAATGACGCTAGACGCCCCGCCCCTGCCTCCGACTCCTCTCACTTCTAGCTGCCGGGCTGCCTGGAACTCCCGGCCTCCCAGGGTCCCTAAAGTGCCGAATGCTTGCCCACACCCTCCCCGAGAGAAGGAGAGCGTCCATCGGACGCCGATGCTAGAGCCTCGCCGGCTCGACGCACTCCGGGTCCGCCTCTCAACCCGGTCGTGGCATCGCAAGCGGAAATCTGAATCCTACCGCCAGGGGATCGGCGACTTTCTCTTCTCTGTAGCACCCCTTATCCTACTCCAAACCCATGTACTCTGAAATGTTACCAGTGACCAATGTTTCCTTACTAATTTATTCTAATCCCCTATTCAGAAGTACAGATAACTGACGTGCAGAGATTTAAGTACACAATTGAAACCGCCATGAGTTACATTATAGAAAGCATACAAAAGGCACAGATAAGTGGCAGTACAGGAATTGGTTACAGGAGTACTTATTCAATGACAAGAGAAACTTACAGAGCTCATTCTTGAAAATGAGGACAGTCTGAGAGGTCCTGAATTAGATGGAAATGAGTTCCAGAGCTTAGGGGCAGCGACTGAAAAAGCCTTTGCCATTTTTGTAGTGCATTTAAAGATCAACTGCAGTTATGTTATAAACATATTACAAACTTTACTCCTTTTCCCTAACATAAGGACAACCAGACCTTATTTATGACATGCGAAATTAAGAAATTGCAATTTGACATACTGATACTATTATAATGCTCTCCTATTTGATGGTTTCACAGAAAATCTGACATTTTTGACCACCTTGGGTGAGTGCTGATTCCATTCAAGCAAGAATGACATCATTTTCCTCAAGTTCCAGGTACTGAGCTTCCAGGAACTTGAAGAAAATTATGCCATTCTTGCTTGAATGGAATCAGCACTCACCAAAACTTCTGCTAGCTGGTCAAAAAATGTCTGAGGGATTTTCTGTGAAACCATTAAACAGGAGAACATTAAAATAGTATCTGAGCATGACAAATGGCCCGTTCTTCATTTCACATGTAATAAATAAGGTCTGGTTATACTTGTGTTGGGGAATAAGAGTAAACTTTGTAATATGTTTATAATATAGATACAATTCATCTTTAAGTACTACCATAAACTACATATCGTTGGATCATAGGGGGTAGGTCTGATCGATTTGTTTGAACATACTAGCAAGAGATGTACCTGTTCAGATCATTTTGTCAATGATGCAGCCAATGATGAGATTTGTTTATTTGTCTTTGGTAACCGGGTAGGTGAACTGATCCAGCGGACCATTTTCAGTCACGACCCAGACAAGCAATACAGATACAGGTAGTATGCAATAAATGAACAGGCCTCAACATTGTGCAGCAGCTTACGGAACTCTGGGAATATATAGAGAATTACAGGAGAAAACAAGGTGTCAAACTAGGCCAGATTACAGATCAAGTACATAATCACTGGTTATAGCGCTGGACAATACTAGTTGCAGTAACACAGAGACAGTGACACGCGTCGAAACACGTAAAGTGCAAAATGCATTGGGCTCATTAGTAAATTAATAAGTGAGAGAGTCACCAACAGGATGGATCAAGGGAGATGCCGTGTCCGTACTCCCCACAAAATATGGTGCATGGGAATAGGAGGAGAAAAGGAATGCATAAAAGCCCATGGGGGCTGAGAGGGAGCAGAAGGAAGGAGAGCCAGTGATGGGGGGCTGCAAAGGTACGACCAAGGGAGGAAGGTGAGATGATGTGAGGCTGGAGAAAGCCAACCTAGGCTCAGGTACAGAGAGCAGTGGTGAGTCAGCCTGGGAACAGAGGGGACAAAGCGACAGATATTATTATAGCAGGTGTGATAGAGGTATTCAAGTACATGAAGGGGTTAAATAGGGGAGAAGCAGTCAAGGTGCACCGAAGGAAGGGGGGCAACTAGAGGGCATGGGTGGAAGCTGGGGGGGGAGAGATTCAGGGGAGAAAGGAGGAGGTGCTACTTCACTGAGAGGATGGTGGAGCCATGGAATGCGCTGCCTAGGGGGCTGGTGGAGGCAGAGACGGTAGAGGGGTTCAAGAGGGGGTGGGACAGGTACAAGGCAAGGGTTCTGGATGCAAAGTCCTGTGCAGTGGGAATATCCGGGACTGGGAAGGGAGAAGCCAGAGAAGACGAGGGGGGCAGCAAGGTCAGCTTCCAGGGTGGGGGCTGACCAAACGAGCAGACACGAAAGACCGTTGGGCCTATTCTGCTGGCATTTTAGTATGTTAGTATTCCATTTATTTACAAAACATTTATTTGCCTCAGAATAAGATACTAAACCATAGGTGAGGCTTGGCAACAAGACAACCTGAGCTATTGCTAGCCTGGCAGACAGAGCCAGGGCATGCCAGACTTTAGGAGCAAGTTCTAGTTTCAGATTAACAGACTTGCAAGCTATTGATATGTGTAGACTAAAATCAAGGGCACAGTCCAAGATGATGCCAACATATTTGAAAGAATCAACTGCAGTAAGGGGAGAGCCATCAGAGCAGTAAATAGGGCAGTGGAACAGGCTATAAGTCTGGGTGCAGAATCAAAAAGCGTGGAGCGGGTTTTGCTAGAGCTCAGAAGAAGCCTGTTTTGAGTTAGTCATGACTGAACACTCCCAAAGTCTGCATTAAAGGTGGCCTGCAAAGAAAGACTGCATCACGCTCCCATTCCCACATACCTTAAAATGCCGCTGCAGGAGTCTGGGGGCTGAGGTGAGCTTAATTTTTAATCCAGAATGTGTTTTGCTATAAAGTGCTGAACCTTTCTGCCGAACACTGAAGTGCCACAGGTTCCCATATGAGCGGGCGCAGAGTTATGGGTATCACACCCATTTAGTGATGTCACTACCACCACTGCTTTTATTATAGTGGCGGTACTTTATTATGTTTAATTTATGGCTTATGTGGGGATTTTCATGCACGTAATGTTACTTACAGCAACAATTGGACAGGTTGTTGTAAGTAACATTGCATGCATGAAGACCCCCATATAAGCCATAAATTAAACATAATAAAGTACTGCCACTGCTACTATAATAAGAGCAGTGGTGGTGGCAACGTCACTAAATGGGTGTAATACCCATAACTCTCTGCGCCCGCTCATATAGGTACTCGTGGCACTTCCGTGTTCGGCAGAAAGTTTTGACACTTGTAGCAAAAACCACTCTGGATTGAAAATTAAGCTCACCGCAGCCCCAGACTCCTGAAGCGGCATTTTAAGGTATGTGGGAATGGGAACGGGCTGCAGTCTTTCTTTGCAGGTCACCTTTAAGCCTTTTTTTGATTTTTAAATATTTTCTTTGAGCTTGTGTACAGCACCATATCTGCATAAAGCAGGGTGGAGCAAGAGGCAGTAGATCTGGGCAAATTATTAATTAATAGGACGAAGAGCATCAGACCAAGTATAGATCCTTGTGGATCACCAGTGTTAATGGTGGAGAGGTCAGATCTGGCTCGGTTAAGATTTGCCGGCTGTTGGCGCTCACTAAGATGGCTCGAAAACCAGGTAATTGCAGAGGGTGAAAAACCAAGGGTATATAGTTTGAAAGTGAGTAGGGAACAGTCCGCAAGGTCAAAGGCCTTGATTAGGTCAATGAAGACAGCCACTGTGAGCATACCTCTAGCCATCGCAACTTTGACATCATTGGTAAACTGGGTGAGGGCAGTAGATGTGCTATAAGCTTGTCTGAAACTAAGGATGCTGGGGATAATGGACAATATTTTTGAATGTGCTCCATAATCTGAGAGACAAGTTTATCAAATAACTTATTGAACACAGACAGGATTGCGATGGGACAGTGGATCTTCGAGGCTCATCAGGCCACACTTGTGGAACTTCTAGAACCACATGAAAACTTTTGCAAACAGTCACCCCAGGGGCCGCCATGATGAAGTCAGTGCCATCAGTCAGACTTGTTGAACTGCTGTGGAAATGCCACTGTAATAACTGCCGTTTTTATTTTCTCTCTAAGAAAGTAATCACTTTGAGTGATTTTCCGTTGTTGTTTTATCTATTTATGCTCTTCCCCCTGGCACCCCTGCCGGTCGCTCCTTCAGAGTGCCAATACCCACCACACTACCACCTCGACCCCGCACCACCATCTCCCAACCTTGTCTCACAACCTGACCGGGGTAACCCGACATTTCCCTATGTCGGAAGGGTCCCTCTCCTTCAAGGGGGAAGCACCGGGAGTTGCAACTATGTATCCCCGGAGGCTGCCGCTGGGTCGCTTCAGGCTGTCTGGGGCTTCATGGCGATGTGGTCTGGGCACTTGTCATCCGGTCAACAGGGGGCCCATTTTCATGTTTTCTTGGCCCACCGCATACAGTAGCCTGCATAAGGACAGCATCCCGAGGTGGGGACGTACGGGAGGGTGTGTTGAGGCTTCACTCTCCCCAAGCTCGTCCCCAATCCACCACTAGGAGCCCAGGTTCGACCACCCCCCCAGGAGGAAAGTGAATTCCTTCCCTGCCAGTAACCACTTCTGGTAACCGGGCATGGGGCGTGAACCCAGGTTGCCAGTTTGCCGAGTGAACCTCTTCATTCGGCGCCACAGAGTGGGCTTACAGTGATTTTCAGTTACCTGTATGTCATTGAAAGAACCCTCGAAACTCTGCTGCTGATGTGATTTTTAGTTGCAATCACTTCTGCTCGAAGGATTTCAGAGCCACATGCTCTGATGTGCAAGCCTCCTTATTTGATTTGCGTACTAATCCTAAGTTTCTCCCAAAGGTGGTGTCTGAGTTTACTTTAAATCAAACCATCCACCTGTCAGTGTATTATCCTGAGCATGCCAGTCCAGGGAAGTATTGCTTCATACTCTAGATGTGCATAGCATGCTTCGTTATGGGACTGCAGGAAGTCCTCGCAGCTTTTTGTTTCATTTGCCCCTGGGAAAGAGGGTGCCCCAGTTTCTAAAAAGTGCTTGTCCAAATGGGTAGAAAACTATGATCTTATTTTGAGGGGGCTCTTGCAGTAGGCAACACCGTTAGGACTAAGCCGACAGGAGCCAGGACCACATGGAAAATTTCCAGTTAGCAGTATACAACAGAGGTCCGCCCCTGACATTGGCACATCTGCTGTAGTATAAAAGGGGCGGTCCCTCACACCCACCTCAGTTCTTTTCCTGCTGTCTACTTGTGCTCATCTGATTTCATGGAAAACGTCGCTACAGAAAACCGCCATTTACCTTTTTCACTTGTTTCTTTCTACAAGTATTTGTTTTCGACCTTATGTTGTCACTGACTTTATCTGCAGACTCCCACAAGTCTTAAGTGTGCCTGTGGAAAGCAGCTCCCTGAAAAGGACGGCCACTCTGCATGTCGTATGCCTAGGCCTGGACCATGACATAAAACAAGAAGCCTGTCAGGCCTGCCAAAAATTCAATCCAGTCACACGGAAAAGGCACCAGAAAGTTCTGGAGACCCATCTTCTGCAGCAGAAATTGGCTGCCCTGGAAAGAGTTGCAGACCCGGACCACAGCAGGGACTTCTGGGGAGCCCTCATACTCAAAGAAAAACCACAAGAAGAACCGGTATCTGTCCCTTCAGAGTCATGGTCGCTTTTTGGTGTGAGAGTTGGAGCCTTCGTCCTGTGGGAGGTCAGTCTCTTCTTCGACTCCAGCCCTCCTTCCTTCAGGGCTACCTGTAGACCAGTCACCTGCCATTATTTCTGTGGTGGTGGGTAGTGCTTGTGTGGTCTCGGAGGGTCCCTCCACTGCCTATGTTGCTCAGGCTAGTCGTTCAGAAGGGTCCTGACACAGGTGGCCAGGCCAGTTCTTTGGGTGAGGCTATGGCCCGTTTCCGCCCTCCTGGCCTCTGCGTCTTAGCCAGACCCTGCCTTGGGGCCCAACGATGGTCTAAGATCAACACCTGCTGTCCCCCTTGAGGCCACAGCCTACGTCCGAAGAGCCTCCGCCTATGGGATCCCAAACTTCTCAGCCGCTGCTGGTGGTTGCCGCTCAGGCCTCTCCCCGCCAGACGCTGACAGGGCCTTCCTCCACTGAGTTTCCCTCCAGGGATCCGAAGCTCTGTCATGCTCCAGACACATAATGTCTTAAATCTCTAGGCCTGTTGTCTCCAGCCCCACCTTCACTCGTGCCCTCCGCAGCTCACCAGGAGCCGGTTCCTGTTATGGACCCCTCGAGGATATCCACTGACAAGGAGCAGCAACCAGTGTTGTCTCCTGGTTGCTCTTTGGAGCTTGATAGGTCTGTCCGGGGTGATGTTAGACCTTGTCTATGGCTTTCTAATGCACTTCCGGCGCTAGGATGTTCCTTTCAGCCGACGCTCCTTTGCCGGACGTCAACAGACTATGGCGCCCTACTGAATGTCTGGTGGGCATCAGCCCAAAAACTGAACACTGCTTCAGTCACTGATGCCAGCTCCTTCTCGGCAGTGGGATGCTCCTCCTATGGACAGAGGCCTCCCCTCCTGACGAGGACTATTGCTTGGGTGCAGGCACGGTCACAACCTCCAGTATGTCACCTTTGCCTCACGCAGCCTCAGATTCAGAAGGTTCTCTGCACGTCACCTCAGAATCCTTCAGATCTTTGACCTCCCTTCCATATTTGCCCCCAGGGGACATATGGATCAGGGATACAGTCCCCTCCTGAAGACCCATCATTTCTGGAAATGACTATTCAGGCATCCCAGGGGTGGCGTATGGAGGAACAGGACCCTCAAAGGCTTATGCACCAACAATCTGCCTTTGGACAGATGCTCCAGTCAGTACTGGAATCTCCTACTCTGTCCCAGTTAGAGCACCTCCTTGCCTCTAGTGTCGGATTTTATGCTCTGTGTGCTTCTTGTGACACAGTAGACGCTACCGCCCACAGTTTGGCCTCTACCGTCTGCATCAAGTGTCACGCTTAGCTTTGTCTAACAGACTTCACCTCAGCAGTTCAAGCTTCCATTTTGGACGTGCTGTTTAGGGACCCTGCATTATTCAGGGAGGAGGTGCAGGCATTACTGTTCTCCTGTCGGACTTGGGACTCGGGAACTTCCCTTTGGACCGACCTTTGTCTCCAGGGTGGCTCCCATATTCATTCAGCCATTTCTCAGGAGCGGCATCCCTAGCCGTTAAGGATGTGAGGCAAGCGCATTGTCTCTTCAACCACCGCTGCCTTGGCTGTTAAGTTCCATAGGATAGAAATGGCTGCACCGTCGGTGCCTGCTACTTCTTCCTAGACCGAGATTTCTTTCTTTCCTCCTCCTCTTTTGTCAGATGAGTGATTCTAGGAGAGGGAGGAAATCCAGTACCAGGGAAGGCCTTATCTTTTCTCTTTATCTTCTTGCAGTTAAATTTTTCCCAGGGCCTCCATTCCTAGTGGTGTGCCCTGAGTGTTACCTGATGCCAGGCTCAGGCCTTCTATGTTTCCTCTCTGTGGAGGGTTTGGACCTTATCCTCCTCCTCTCACTGCCATCCAGCCTCGTGTTCCTCAAGCTGAGCAGTCTGTGCCGCTCGGTCACACTTGAACAGATGTTCACCTACTGGTGGCGGGCCGTCATTCTTAACATACTGCTCTTGTTGGTGGGGGTTGGGTCCATACATTCTGGAGCAACACCCCCGACCTTCCCTGCCTTCCTAGGTGGTTAATTCCTCCTGTTTCAGGTTGAAATCCAATGTCGTCTGGACACCCCTATGAGTGGGCATCCGCTCAGGCAACAGTTTTAACTTTGGGGTGGGGACGGACAGGATTCTCTCCCATTCTCAATCTATATGCAAGGGCTATCTCTTCTGTACGTTGCAAAGGCCTCTTCCTTTCACCCCCCCCTTACATTGGTGGCCTTTTCTTAAGAGGGGCTGTATCCCCTGTTTCAGTCAGGGGGTTGCTTTTGCCAGCCAGGATCTTTCTCGGGTCCCTCTCCACTTTGATTTCTCCAAGTTCGCTGCACAAGCGGCCTACTGTTGGGGGGAGGGGCGGCGCCTCGGACAGTTTTGACCCAGCCTGGGTCAGGATTCCTTCTGGTTCCTTGGGTCCCTAAATGGGTATGGCCATTGAACTACTTTGGTGAAGTTTTCCTGCGTGGGTCCCCTCAGTTGTGCCATGAACAGCCTCCTTGTCAGCAATGGCCTCAGGGTCTCGCAGAGCTTGGGATTGCCAATTTCTGTGTCCTTTCCTTTTAGGGCTCTCTGCCAAATGTTGTGCCTTCACCTTATGGGCCCCCTCTCCCTGTCACCTGACTATTCAGATGGCTCGTCTGATTACTCCTGACGTCAGGTGTCTGAGATGGCTTTTGTATTTTCCCGAACCCCGAAAAGACACATCACCATTTTCCCTCCGGGAGGTCTTCTCTGGGCTTTCTGACCACTGGCCCACTCCCTTTTTGATTGGGGACTAGTTCTTCTCTTTCCTTCGTCAGGTCTCCTGGGTGCTCCTTCGCATGCGCCGGGGGAGGGGGGTCTTTGTGGTTCCTTGTCTCTGCTCTGGGGGTGGGGGTGTTGGCACCTCAGCTCACCTCAAGGTGAGCGAGGACCTGGGAGCCCCTCGGAGAGGCGTCCCACCCAGTTCAGGTCCTCTGTTCTGCATACCAGTATCTAATTCCTTTGGCTCCAGGATTCTTGACTGGCATGCTGACCTTTTAGTTGGCGAGCAGCCGACTCTCTTAAACCCTCCCTTAAATCCCCTCACTTCAAGGGATTTGTTTGGGGCAGGGAAGTGTCCCCTAATTCCTCCGTTTGTGATGGCTCTTCACCTCATTGTACCCAGTTTGGGGAAGGGGGGGAATCTTAAGTTAAAGTTCTCACTTTTGCTGTATGGGGGTGTTTCCCTATAGCCCGGGGTTTGTCTTATGTCAGCAAGCCTTGCTCTTTCAGACTGGGCATCGGACCTTGCTGCTCTGGTGTGGGTCCTCCATTTTCGTCCTGATGAGGCTACGGTCACACCTTTTCTGTTTCTACCATTACCCAGGTCTTCTACTCCCCCTCCTCCTTCCCTTCTCCATGACGGACGGACTTTGAGTCCCCTTATGGAGAGTACCTACCCTACATGGAGGGTGAGGGACAGACTTTGAGGTCATTTTTGGAGGGTAACTCCTCTACAAGAAAGTCGCCTGCTCGCTCCTTTCTTTTTGTGTCTGCTGTTATGAGGTTTGTCCTCGTGACATCCCTACCCTTCTTTCTTTTAAGAAACCAGGAATCTGGTTCTACCTGAGTCTCCCATTCATTCAAGGGGGAGACAGGGTTCTCCTCCCAATGAGGATTTTCTCTCTTGACTGACTTTCTGACTGGGCTTGTGCCTGTGAGTGGGTATCCTCTTAGCTACCCTCTCTACTGTCTTCCTTTCAAGGGTCAGTTTCATTCTCTCAGTGGGAGTCCCTATTGGGGCCCCTTACTTCATGCTTTTGTCTTCCCCCAACTCTCTCAGGGTTCGGTGAAGGAAATTTCTGTCCATTGTAGTTACCCCTTACGGTTCTGGAAGAGGGCAGACATTGGACAATGATGCCTGGTCACGGCCCAGTTCCATGGTGGTCCTCTGTTTTCTCAGCGACCGAGAGGGTGCTTTCCTTCACTGAAGGTGAGCCCATATGTTGGGTAGCCTTTTGGCTCCCACTCCCTTTCTGCTTTTTTTTTTTCCTGTGGCCTCCTTTGGTTGGCTACAATCTGCATCAGCCCGGCTGTCTTTGCCCGACACCTGCTTATTTCTGGAGGTCAGCCTTTGGCCGAGGATGTGCTTGGGCATCCCTTGCCCACTGCTTGGGAAATAAGATAGTACAGTTACATAAAAACTTTACCGTAACAGTAGATCTTTGAGAGGAGCTCTTGCATTAGGCACATATTTTTTACGTCCCCATGCTGTCTTTCCATATCTGCGCCTCTAGGCTCCAAGAGCCCTACTTTTCTCCTGTTGGACCTTGTTTCAGGGTCTCCGTTGGGGGAAACTGAGGTGGGTGTGGGGGACCGCCCCTTTTATACTAGAACGGACATCAGGGGGTGGTCCCCCGTTGTATACTGCTAGCTAGAAATTTTCTGTGTGGTCCTGGCACCTGGTGGCTTAGTCCTAACAGCGTTGCCTACTGCAAAAGCTCCTCTTGAAGATCTACAGTTACGGTAAGTTTTGATGTAACTAATTTTGCTTTACACACTACTTTATTTTTACTTTACATTTTGTTACAGAAAGTACAGTAACTAACTTACTGGTCTGGTTCAGGTTCACTCCACTAGAGGCATGGACACTTCTGTTCCTTGTTTTAAAAATGTGTCTGCTGCAAACCTCTGTGCAGCTGCTACCTGGAGTACTGTTCACACATTCACTAAACACTGCAGTCTGGCCATTCTTTTGTAGTCTAGCTGTATTACAAGACCTTCTATCTTAAGCCTATAGGCTCCAGCCACCCTGGCTCACTGTCACTGTCAGTACTGCTTGGTTATTTGTTACATAGATGTGGCCTGATGAGAGATGACCTCGAGGAAGATAGAACAGTTACTGTACGTGCTTACCGTAACAGTAGATCTTTGAAAGACTTTCTTTAATCGGGCCATGCCATCCCAACCTCCTTTCCCCTTGTGGGCCTGCAGTACTGGGTTTTGCTGCTCCTGTCTCCATTCTGTTATCTTTCTAGCCCTCTGTCTCACCTGGTTCAGAGTGCTGGATTCTCTCCTGGTTCCCTACAGAGGTCCTCCAAGTATGATTTGTGGTGGGGAATTGAGGAGAGGAGGGGCCACCATGTTTATGTACACGTGGACATCTAATGTCATGGTGGATGGCCCCTGTCTGACTGCTTGCAAATATTTCCTTGTGATCCTAGCACTTGGTGGCTGTAAGTTCCATAGATGCTGCCTGATGAGTGATTTTCTCAAAGATCTACTGTTATGGTAAGTACGGAACTGCTCTTTATTCACATACTTTGGGCCACCTCTTTTGTAGACCGGCACCACTTTGGCAACCTTCTAGAGCCTAGGCGCTACCCCAGAGGACAGGGACATGTTAAATAATGTAGTTACTGGAGCAGCTAGCTATGGAGTAGCAGTCATAAGAAACCTAGGTACAAGGCCATCATAACGAGCACTGCTACAGGTATATAGACCTCATAAGGCATAGTATTTATTTCAGATTGGGATTAATACCTTTGAGTCATGGACTCATTTACAAAGGTTCTAAGTCCTATACAGATGACAAACTACACATAGTTTACACTGCAGGTTACAAAGGGTAAATGAACTGTAGATTTAGTAGTTGCCGTATTGGTCCTTGCAAGAATAGATCCAGAAGCAAATGATTTGATACCTTTTAATGGACCAACATAGATGTAACAAGAACAAAGTCTTAGCTTTCGGACCAACCAGTCCTTCTCAGAAGCTCATGGCAGTTGTTTGGAAATACAATACTTATAACAGCTAGATAATGCAGAAAAAACAGAAAAAAATCCCCATTGGTTTAAAATACTCATTAAAAAACAGATGATGTCAGACAAGTTTAATAGTACAATACTGCCCTCAGTCCGAATGAACCTTGGGTTCAGATGTTCCTGGTAAGACACATATAAGGAATCCTACTGCACATAAATTTAATTGACATAAGATAACACTGCAGAAGCAGATAACTCCCAAATCAAGCCATGAGTGCCACAGTCAGTATAAGGATGTGATTACTGAAAGGCAACCCCTACCCAGCTTAAAGACAGACTGAGATAGTTATAGGCTCATGAAATTACAATGTATGCATTAAAGACAAGAATTACCAGTAAAGTTGTCTAAAAACATCAGTGCTCACTGTGTGATGTAAAACCTAGCTGGACTTGCCACCAGCTGTATTCTCAAGCTAAATAAAGGCCCAAGAGATTACAAAACCTCAGGACTATATACATGATAATTAAAATATAAATAGATAATATTAGTGTTAAGCAAAAAACTCTAGTCAAGGAACCTCAAGGAGTTCAGACCATGCAGCCTGATATGTACTGATGTCAATATATACTGAGAATGTAGCAACTTCATGTACTACAGGTGTCTAGGGAATCTGAAAAGAGATAAAATGTAATTTATCTCCTCCTGTTCATACAAACAATACAACCTAACCCACCCCACATCACATAATGTGGGTGAGGGAGATAGCTTAAACGGAGATGTAGTCTCTCTCTCTCTATCCCCACCCTCCTTTCTCTCTCTCTCTCTCTCTCCCACAGACAGACCCACACACACACACACACACACACACACACACACACACTCTCAATCCTCTCCTAGTGAACCTATATTAACTTCAGTCGCTGTAATTGTTCCCAAAGGAATGCAACTTGTCATGAAATCCTGAGTAAAGTACTATAATATAAGCCAATGAAAAGATATGTGCAGGACCCCAAGCAAATGAGATCACACATCTCAATATGTACAGAGTTACAAAAATTATATATAACAGTATAAGATAACACTCCTGTATGTACACTAGCAGGCTGGGTAATCTGAATATGGTGCAATGGAATCAACTCTCCACAGGCAAAGATAAAAAGTAAGAAGAAATTTTTATGTGTGTGAAATAAAAAATAGTAACACATTATAGCTCCATATAGCTAAATAGAGACTTACTCAATGTGACAGCAAGCCCTACATCTGTTATATCACATACTTCACAGCGATACCCACACACATGCATACATACATGCATCCACATCTCACATATGCTGAAGTCCTATAATATGTCAGTTTGAAGAAGAAAAGGTCTGTGAATGTTAGTTTCTGTAGTGTCCCATAAAGCCAATATCCAAGTTCATCCCATCTGCTACCATATTGAGATGTAAGATAAGTTTAATCTCAAAAGCTCGTCTCTGTTGTGTGTTTTGAGGATTTCCTTTTAAGACCATTACTGACATATCTGAGACTGAGTGGTCAGGCTGGGAGAAGTGATACCCCACTGGTTTGTCAGTCTTCCTTGCTGTAATAGTATGTCTGTGTGAGTTCATCCTAGTGCGGAGCTGTTGCGTGTCTCTCCACATAACCTGTTTGAGGACATCTCTTGCACTGAATGAAATAAACAACATATCGCGGATCTGCATGTATAACTCCCATGCACCTGGAATTGTCTGTTTTGTGATGTAACCACAGTCTGAGGTAGAAATGAGCCTACAGGTCTTGCAGGGCGTTGATTGCAGGGTCGTGTGCCATTGTGTGACATGGTATTCTGTTCCGTGAAAGTTTGCTCTCTAATAATTAGGCTGGATAAATTTGGCGGTTTGTTTAAAAGATAGTAGTGGGAGTTCCTGAAAAATACAATTAAGGGTGTCATCCTCACTAAATATTGGGTGGAGATCTTTAATAATCTTACAGAGCGTTCAAGGTCTGATGATATGTGACTACCAAGGGTATTCTTTCTGTAGCTGTCTTTTCTTTATATTGAAGTAGTTGTTGTCTTGGTACTTGCGTTGCCTGTTCTGTTATCCTGTCAATTTCCCTGGAAAGTGTCCCTGCTCCATAAATGTGTTTTCAACATAGCCAAATGTGTATCTCTGTCATCCTCATTTGAACAAATACGCTTGACAACTAAGGGCTTGACTGTATATGACAGATTTTTTGTATGGTTAGGTGATTACTTTTCCTGTGCAGGTATCTCTGTCTGTCTGTTGGCTTCCTGTAAATACATGTATGTAAGGTTCCATCCTTAATGATGACTGTGGTGTCCAGAAAGTTAACCTTGGTGGTAGAGTACTCAAGGTAAGCTTTATAGTAGGGTGAGATTATTAAGTTTGTGATGAAAATCTTTGAGTGCATCTGTGCCTTCCGTCCAGATGATAAACAAATCATCAATGTAACGGAAATAAGCCAGTGGTTTGTGGGGATACTGCCTTAAAAATCCTCCTCCAAGTCAGCCATAAAGAGGTTAGCATACTGTGGAGCCATTTTGGTGCCCATTGCTTGTTCCCATAGTTTGAACATAATGTTTACCATTGAAGTTGAAGTTGTTATGTGTCAAAATGAATTCCATAAGTTCCCCACCACTCCAGGGTTGATGTTTTGGTCAGGTCCTTTCTCATGTATGTATTTAAGGCATGCTGCAATGCCATCTGTGTGTGGAATATTAGTGTAGAGGGATGTTACATCCATTGTCACTAAATGGCATCAGGTGGTAAATCCTTATAACCAGAAAGTACACGCAACAAGTGTGTAGTGTCCTGGATATAACTGTCTCTTTCCATAACCAGCGGTTTCAAATGGTCTCTACAACCCTGAGATCCCCTCAGTCAGGTACCATTACCAGAGACTATGGGTCTCCCTGGATTTGCCAGGTTTATGTATTTTAGGCAGCATGTAGAATGTCCCTGGCTTTGGTTCAGCAGGAATGAGGTGAACTAGTTTATTTTGGACATGGTCAGGAAAAGTTTTAATTAAGTCACATAGTTCATCTTTATATCTTGTAGTGGGTCACTCTCCAGTTCTCTGTAGTATGTAAGATCTGTTAGCTGTCTATTAGCTTCAGTAATATAATCCTCTCTGTTTAAAATCACCACTCAGAACCTTTATCAGCTTTTTGATGACAATGTTGTGGTTTGATTTCAGTGTCCCTATAGCTCATGCTCCAGTGGAGAGAGGTTATAATGGGTTTGTTTTGCCTGGTAAGGATCTGACCACTGACTTGTTAGCGAAACAATTAATATAATTGTCTAGTTTTTGTTACGCCCACTTGAGGGGTAAAATCAGATTCCTTTTCTTTATCCATTACATTATTGTTGTTTGCACTGTCTTCACTACCAGTGATTTCTTCCCTGCCATGAAAGAATTCTTTAAGTCTCAATCTACGGAAGTACTCCTCTAGTTCACCACAAAACAGTATGTTATCCAGTGGTTTTGTTGGGCAGAAAGTGAGGCCCTTTGAAAGTACATTCAGTTCTCCAGTAGTCAGTGTGTGGTTGGACAAATTAACAACTGAAAGGTGCCCATCAGTATTGTGTAGTTGTTCAGTGACTCCATTGTGTGCTTCATGGTTGTTAGGAAGTACATGAAGTTGCTACATTCTCAGTATATATTGACATCAGTACATATCAGGCTGCATGGTCTGAACTCCTTGAGGTTCCTTGACTAGAGTTTTTTGCTTAACACTAATATTATCTATTTATATTTTAATTATCATGTATATAGTCCTGAGGTTTTTGTAATCTCTTGGGCCTTTTATTTAGCTTGAGAATACAGCTGGTGGCAAGTCCAGCTAGGTTTTTATACATCACACAGTGAGCACTGATGTTTTTAGACAACTTTACTGGTAATTCTTGTCTTTAATGCATACATTGTAATTTCATGAGCCCTATAACTATCTCAGTCTGTCTTTAAGCTGGGTGGGGTTGCCTTTCAGTAATCACATCCTTATACTGACTGTGGCACTCATGGCTTGATTTGGGAGTTATCTGCTTCTGCAGTGTTATCTTATGTCAATTAAATTTATGTGCAGTAGGATTCCTTATATGTGTCTTGCACCAGGAACATCTGAACCAAGGTTCATTCGGACTGAGGGCAGTATTGTACTGTTAAACTTGTCTGACATCATCTGTTTTTTTTAATGAGTATTTTAAACCAATGGGGATTTTTTTTTCTGTTTTTCTCTGCATTATCTAGCTGTTATAAGTATTGTATTTTCCAAACAACTGCCATGAGCTTCTGAAGAAGGACTGGTTGGTCCGAAAGCTAGAGCACTTTGTTCTTGTTACATCTATGTTGGTCCATTAAAGGGTAAATGATACACTAGTTGTGGAGGAAAAGTAACCCTGATAACCCAGGGCACAACAGCTAGTTATAATTCAATGCGAGATTGGGATATTGTTTCTAGTGCAGATGTTGAGAGTAAGTGCGAAGTACAGCAAGAGGACTAATGAGTTCAATGACTTGCTGGAAGCAAACAGAGAAGGCTCTGTCAGCATGTGGCATAGAATGAAGAGGGTAAGAGGATAGTCATGGTGGGTAAGCAGAGGAAGCGGAGTAGGAGGGTGGGGAGGCAGGGGAGTTATCGGGTGTGGACTGGAGGGGGAGGGGTGGGATGGGGTACACAGGAGGAAGGAGGAAAGGGTGGCATGGGTGTGGGGAAGGGGGGTAGAGGCAGAGTGGAAGATGGCGGAAGGCACTGTCAGGGGAGGGGGGTGGGCATTGTATCAGGTTAGACTAGTGACCGAAGAGGTGGAAAGAAAGGAGCCGGGTATCAATTTGTAGTTGGTGGCTAGATACTGTTAGGGTTTGTAGAAACAATTGCAAACAGACTTAAGAGTTAGGTGGGCTTGAAGGCCCGATTTGAATTGGCTAGGCTTACTAGACGTCACCTTGAGTGACAGCCCTGATAGAGAAGGAAGGGGAAGCTGGTTGCTCTACAGGGGAGTGAGTGTCTGGCGCAGCAGGACACATTTGTGTATGTGGAGAGATTTGAGAAATGAGAATTAAAAGTATTAGCAATGGTCACCACATTATTGCAGCTTGTATCATCCAGTACCATATCAGATATTGTGGAGCTAGCACCCTTTCCCATAAAACCCTCACTATAACTCCCAAACCTGCTAGAGTTCCCTACAGAGAACTGAAGAAGTGGTTTATAATAATTACTTCTAGCAGCTTGTACAGCTTTTTTTACATCCATTTCTCTGCCTTCTATAGTCCTACCAATCGGAGACTAAATTTGAAACTTTAAATCTAGTTCGACATTTATCCCTAGATTTAAGAGATGCAGGCAATTCACTGTGCAGCCTTCTAGTGACTGATCCTCTAACCCTGTGCCTTATTAGGGGAATATGCTCGTCCTGCAAGGCCTTGAGCATAGAAGCAGAGTATGTCAGGTCTTTGTCTACATTGGGTGTCTGATATGAGGGTGACCAGTCTGTCGGACATAAGCCTGCAGTAAAGGCACCCTGGTTTAGTTTAGAAAAATCCCTAAGCATTGTCTCTTTGGGAGACGGTGCCTGGGCTTAGGCTTTCCAGATGCAGAAGACTGTGGAATGATCACTAATGGAGTCTGGCAGTATGCCAGAAGTAAGGATCCTGTCCTTTCTGTTGGTAAGGATAGTCCATAAGAGACCAGTGATTACTCCTCAGAGACCATAGTAAGACAAGTAATTGGCTGAGTCAGATGGGGCTTCCCAAGCAGAGAGTGAAACAACTAGATCTGCTCCGAGGATATCTCCATCAGACCACTACACCTAAAGAACTGCTAATACCTGGGCACTAGGACAACAGGGAAACTTTTGCAAGCAGTCCACTAGGGACCGCCTATGATGACGTCTGTAAGCTCTCCTATATAAACATGGGTGTCCCCTTCTCTTATCCATTCTTTTCCCGCCGTTGACCATACATGTGGGACCGTGCATGGAAAAGATGCTGTTATAAGTCAACGATTTTTCTTTCTTCTCCCCATAGTTGGTCACTTTCATAAGTGGTTTTCGACAGTATATATGTTGACAAAGGAGCTGTCAAAACTGTTCCATTATTGGGAATGCAGTGAAAAGATCTACTCCGGAGAGTCACACGATGTCAGCGTAAGTTGCCTTATCCAAGACCATAACATTTAGGCGTGCCTGATCTGCAGAGGGTTCAACACCGCCACCCGGCAACTCCAAAAGGGCGCTTTGGAAAAGCACCTTCTAAAGCAGAATGGAGAAGGAACTTCACCAGAAAAGCTCTGCTGTGTTGCTGGCTCTTTCCTTTGAATCCAAATTTTCTAAGTACCAGGAGAAGACATCTGAGAACACTGGGAGAGAGAGAGTGAGAAAAGGGAAAAAAAACCTCCCTGGTGCATTCTGGATGGCCCCTTCATACAGGTATACCACTTCAGTGGTGACACCGCCTGACCCATGGACCTTGCTTCCAGGTCGGGGCAGGCTGTAGGCGCCACCAGGCCTAGCATGGCTGGTGCATTGCTGTCAACGCCAGGCACCTTGGCTCCTCCGTCGACCTCTACTGGCATTCTCATTGACTACATGGGTGCTGACGTACAGGCAGTACGCATGTCCTTTACGGACATCATGAAATGTCTACCTCCTCCTCCTGTACCAGGAGCTCCATCAGTGCGGTCTATAAGCCAAACCCCCATGCCAACACACACTAGAGCTGTGCCTCGGTCCCCTCTCTCTCAAGTGCCGATGACTTCACCAACATGCTCTCTCATTCACCAGACTGATGACCACCTAGAGTGTAGTCCTGACCATAAAATGCAGGATGATGAGGAGGCTGAATATTATGTGGAAAGTCCTTATGGAAGGACTAGTTCCACTGTGTCCACGTGCAGTGAGGACTCTGTTCACACCCCTAGGTCCCCCTTTGAGGACTCATTTTTTAATAACCATGATGCTGCAGTTACAGCCTGCCATGGGATTTGACCAGGAGGAACAAGATGCAACCAAGAAGAAACCGACTGACTTCTTGGAATTGCCTGATACTCCTCCCATGTTAATTCCACCATTCCTCCCTGTACTGGAGGATGCCACCTTTGCTGCCTGGCATAGGCCCGGTGCGATTACTGCCATACCCAGAAATGCAGACAAGATGTACATGGCTCCTTCAGGAAAGCCCTTTTTTGCCAGCCAACCTGAGGCAGACTCTATAGTCATAAATGCTGCCCATGATGGATCCAAGGCACCAAAATACCTTGGCTCTTTTCCTCCAGATAAGGAATCAAGGAGGTTAGATGTGCTGGGGGGGAAAGAACCTATGCCTCAGCATCGCTGGGCCTTAGAATTGCAAATTATCAGGCCCATATGGTCAAATACCAGAAAACTCTGGAGAAAATCTAGAGCAGCTGCTCAAGCTCTCCCAGAAGGTGCCCCAAAACAGGAGATGTAGGAAAACTGCTACTACATACGGCCTATGACGTATCTGATGCTTTAGCCAGAGCAGCTGCCTCCGGGATATGCCTCAAGAGGTGCTCAGGGTGGCAGGTTGTGCGAATAACTTACAACAGTCCATTCTCAGTGCCCCCTTTGGAGGCTATAAGTTGTTTGGTGCAGATGTTCAAGATATCCTCTCCAATTTGCAGGCCTCAGGCAGCACCCTGAAATCTGTCCACTCCCTCTTATCATACACACTCAAGGAGAAGACAAAAGGTGCCTTATCCTGCTGGTACTAGACATTGTACCACTGAGGCAACAAGGTAAGGGTTAAGGAGCAGGAGTCTGCCTACCCCAGGAGCCACTCCAGGGCCCACTCAAAAGCCTCAGGAGGTGGCGGTGTGGCAGGAGCCACTGCAACTGGCACTGCCTGACTTCTTTTACACCCCCCAGCCATCACTGCTTCCAGGCGTGGTTGTTGAGGGTGGTCCCTCCCTCCACTTGGACTAGTGGAAGAGGTGACCTCAGATGCCTGGATCCTGGAAACAGTGGCACAAGACCATGCTCTGGAACTTCTAGAACTGCCTCCACACCATCCACCAGTGCCCCTACACATGATCCTCCAGATCACATTCCCATGCTCCTGGAGGCAGTCAAGACTGTGCTTCAGAAAAGGGCAATAGAACCTGTACCTGTGGAACAGAGAAACGCAGGGTTCTGTTCTTGATGTTTCCTGGTTCCAAAATGGATGGGAGATCTGAGACCTATTTTGGATCTCTGGGATCTGAATTTTTTTTTTATAGAGTGCAAAAAGTTCAGAATGGTCACCCTGCAGGGCCTACTTCCACTACTGCAGGTAGGGGAGTGGATCTGTTCCTTTAAATCTGAAGGATGCCTACTTTCATATCAAAATTCGAAAACTTCACAGGAAATATTTGAAGATCTTACTTCGAGAGGGCTCTTGCAGTAGGTAATTACATATAGGACTGACGCCAGCAGGCGGCAGGACCCCACGGAAAAATTTCTAGCTAGCAGTGCCTGGCAAGGGACCTGCCCCATGTCAGGTGACTGGCGTCGGGAGACGTCGGTATAAAGGGGCGGTCCCGGACGCCCGCCTTCCAGTTCTTTCCTGCCATTAGATCGTGCAGTGCCTCATGGAAAAGTTTGTGCTTCGTCAGCCCTACCTTCATCGTTTTTTTCCGACTAACGTCAGTACTAGCGTCTGTGTATGTCGTCCCCGACACCCTCCAAGCACAAGAATAAGTGCGATTCATGCGGTGCCCAACTACCGCACAGGGACGGCCACTCCCTGTGCCTGTTCTGCCTAGGCCCTGATCACCCAGTCGAGAAGTGCCAGCACTGCCTCAGTTTTAACGCGGCTACCCGGAAAAGGCGGCAGCAATCCCTGGAAGCCCATATTCTAAAGAAGAAAATGAGTTCTATGGAGAAGGAGCTCAAAAAAACTGAGGCAGGCGTCCACTTTCTCCGAAGGACATCGGAAGAAGGAGAGGCACCAGGACAAGGGCTCCTCCACCGCGTCTCCCTCTGGAGTCGCTGGGACGCAGGTAACATCCCCTCCAGGGGATCGCTCCTCGACGGCTGCCTCTGAGGTTTCTGAGGTGGCGTCGGCCCACCCGTCTGGCTCACGTTCAGGCCTTGCGGGCGCCTCTGGGCAGTTGGAGGCCTCCGCCCCTGGTTCGGCCGCAGGCTCGCGGCCTACCACTATGGGCGACTCCGGTAAGCCGGGCATCTGCTCCTCTGACGTCCGCCCGGAGAGGGCCGGTAAGACGTCCGACCCTCCGGGGTGACATGCAGCCTCCGCTCCACCGCACCAGGCCGATCACTCTACTCGGCCTGCCTCCAGTGACGGCTCTCGTAAGTCGGACGTAGACTCCTCCGGCGCCCGTCGAGAGCGTGCCACTAAGCCTCACGTCAGCTCGCCCGATGTCTGGCCGGTGAAGGAACCGACGATGGACCCCCCTACGTCCGTCGTTCCTGGTTCCCCGCAGCCTTCGCTGCCGTCTGAGGAACCAGAGTCTCCCCAACCTGACCCAGAGGACTTTCCCCTCCGCCCCCGTGTGAAGCTGGGGATCTTTTGCTTCAGTCGGCCCTTCCTCCACCTGGAGCGCCGGACCGGACGCTGGCCCCTCTGGCGCCAGGGCCTCCACCGTCGGCCCTGAACCTGCCCGTGAGGTTCCCGGCCTGGCCGTCTGCTCTGGCAGCCCCGGCTCCCGGGTATCCTCAGTCTTATTGACCCGGTGTACCGGGAACGCAGTATCCGGCGCCACAGTACCGGACGCCGCAGTACTCGCCACCACAATACCCGACTCCGGGCTACCCACAGCCGGGTTTTGGATATGCTTCATACGGTTATAACCCGTATCCTTATCCCCCACCTCCTCCTCCTCCACCGCCCTCACGGCTGCCGGTGGGCCTGCAGGAGACTCTGGCCTCCTGGTGGGTTGAGGCCAAGGCTCAGCTCACCAAAGAGGTCGAGAGCCGCCTTCCGGTGACAGTGCGTCCCGGGTTCCCGCCCCGGGGGCGGCACTCCTCACCACCTCCAGACTCCAGGGTTCTTCCGTCTGGATCCAGAGAGGGGCAGGATACGCTTCCCCGGGGACTTCCCAAGGGGTCCGTTCCTCCCCCAGGTCGGGAAAGGGAGTCTCTCTCTTCTTCATCCTCCTCTTCACTTTCGGACTCCTCGGACTCTTCCGATGGCTGCTCCGAGAGAGACGACGAGCCTTGCTGTCCGTCCAAGCCCCGGCCAAGGACTCCTCCGAAGTCTCTTCCAGAGGATCCTTCTTTTACGGAGTTGCTTAGGAAAATCCAGGAGGTTCATCAGTGGCACTCCCTAGAACCAGGCCCTCAGCGTCTGAAACTCGCTGAACATCTGGACCTGCCCGTGACAGCTCCTACCTTGGTGCCACCCTTGATAGAGCCTCATGCCGACCTTGTTACCACAATATGGAAACAGCCATCGGCCTTAGCCCCACTTCCTAGGAAGTCAAACCGGCTATATCAGGCTCCAGAGGGTGTTGATTTCCTGGATTCTCACCCTCGTGCCGACTCGGTCGTCATTAGCGCCGCTCACGGCCGGTCGGCGAACCCAAAGCATCTTAGCTCGTCTCCTCCTGATAGGGAATCTCGCCTTCTGGACCAGTATGGGAGAAAGATTTATGCTTCTCCACACTGGGGATAAGGGCCCTGAACTATGTAGGCCATATGGGGGACTACCAGAAGGCCATCCTGACTCAGGTGGAAGCCAAACTGGACTCCTTGCCTGACTCCCAAGTCAAGCAGGAGTTGGCTGATCTTGTCCACTCTGCTCGTTCGGCCAGTCGACACATGCTACGTGCGACATACAATGCAGTGGACACTGCTGGGCGGAGCTCAGATTTTGCTGTAGGCCTGCGGCGTCATGCTTGGCTCCGTGTGTTGGGTTTGGTCCCAGAGGTGCAATCTGCTATCCAGGAAGCACCCTTCCGGGGTCGGTGCTTTTCGGGGGTGATGTCAAGGACATCACTACCAATTTGCAAGAGAAGGGGACGGCCCTGAAATCAGTTGATTCCATGTACTGTCCCCATCAGCAGCAGCGCCGTCCCTTTCGCAGACTGAATCGGCTAAAGGCGAAACCCCAGGGAAGGCAGGCCACAAAACGCCGGGCCCCCGCAGCTGCCAAGCCCCAACCCCGCCCCAAAAAAGCAGCGGGTGCTTCAGCTGCGGCGCTGCCCCACACCACCTGACTCCTTTCCTTTCCCACTGCCTCCGGACTCTCCAGAGGAACCGGTAGGAGGGAGGTTTTCCCTCCACCTTCCGGGATGGGAGTAGATAACCACAGATTCTTAGGTGCTCCATCTGATAGTAGAAGGACACTCCATAGAGTTTCTTCAGAAACCACCCCGCCACCCCCCTCTGAAATCATCGTATTCAAGGGAACATATCCCTCTGGTCCAGGAAGAAATCTCTGCTCTTCTGCTGAAGCAAGCGATAGAACCTGTTCCCCTTCATCTTCAGAGGATGGGTTACTATTCCCATTTCTTTCTGGTCCCAAAGAAGACAGATCTCAGACCAATTTTAGATCTCAGTTCCCTGAATCTTTACGTAGAGTACAAAAGGTTCAGGATGCTCTTTGCAGGGCCTTCTGCCCCTCCTCCGGCCGGGTCAATGGCTCTGTGCTCTGGATATGCAGGATGCTTATTTGCACATTCCCATTCGTCCATCTCACTGCAAATACCTTCGTTTTGCGTTCCAGGGGGACCACTGCCAGTTCAAGGCACTCCCGTTTGGCCTATCCTTGGCCCCCCCGAGTATTTACCAAATGCCTGGCAGTGGTGGCGGCCCACCTGCTTACCAAGGGAGTGCAGGTTTTCCCTTATGTGGACAACTGGCTCCTGGAGGCCCCGTCCAGGGAGGAACTCCTGCGTTTCCTCTTCCTTACCCAGCAGGTCTTCGCCTGCCTGGGTATTACCATCAACCATTCCATGTCTCATCTGGACCCTTCCCAGAGGCTATAGTTTATTGGGGCGATCCTCGATACGACCATGGGCAAGGCCTTCCTGCCTCCGGACAGGGCGGCCACTCTTCAGACTCAAATAGGTCTGTTGTCCTACCGCAGGATGGTCTCTTCGAGGTTGGTCCTTCGCCTTCTCGGGCTCATGGTGGCTGCTATCCCAACGGTACCTCGCTCTCGACTCCACATGAGGATCTCTGTCGACTCTACGCTCTCAGTGGGATCAGCTAGTGTACGACCTAGATCACTCAGTTCTGATGATCTCGCCGATGATGCGAGACTTGCAATGGTCGATGGTTCGAGAGAACCTTTTTTGGGGAGTTCTTTTCTTTCATCCTCCCCTCTCCCAGACTCTAACTACAGACGCCTCGGACGAAGTTTGGGGAGCCCATCTAGGCCCTCATCGGACCCAGGGCTCCTGGTCCAAGCTAGAAGAAGCTCTCCACATCAATGTGCTCGAGCTTCGGGCAGTGTTGTACGCTCTCCAAACCCTTCTCCAATACATCCTTCCCGGCCACCTAGCCATCCAGACGGACATGTGTGTGGTGTGGTATATCAACAAGCAGGGAGGGACTCGGTCCTACCCTCTATGCAGGGAGGTAATGAGGGTTTGGGATTGGGCAACACATCACGACCTTCACCTCACAGCGATTCACATTCCGGGAGTCGACAACACCCTGGCAGACAAGCTGTCGCTCTTCTGCTCTGATTCACGAGTGGGAACTGGACCAGGGGGTCCTAGACAATATCTTCCAACTTTGGGGACTCCACAGGTCGACCTGTTCGCATCCCCTCTAAACGCAAAACTTCCCGTCTTTTGCTCGCTCGTTCCAGAGCGAGGCGCTTTTTGGAACGATGCTCTGTCTCTACACTGGAAGGACAGATTCGTCTATGCCTTTCCCCCAATTCCACTTATCCCACGAGTCTTGCAGAAATTAGCTTCAGAAGGAGCTCGAATGATTCTGATCACTCCTTTCTGGCCCAGGCAAGTCTGGTTCTCTCTTCTACAACAATATTCAGAGGATCCTCCTCTTCCACTTCCTCCATCTCGAGGTTTGTTGACCCAGGATCAGGGGACCCTGGTCCATCCAGGCCTCAAATCCCTTCAACTGCATGCATGGCTCCTGCAGACCTAGCCCAATCCCATTTTGGAGCGTCTCCCAAAGTGGCAGAGATTTTAGTGGAGGCCAGAAAACCCTCCACCAGATCCACTTATGCCATGAAGTGGAAAAGATTCACTATTTTGGACCACTTCCAAGAACATGGAACCTTTCTCCTGTTCAGCGGGGCTTCTGCTGGAGTATCTTCGTCTTCTGTTTGACCTGGGTCTCAGACATTCCTCTCTGAAGGTACACATGGCGGCCACTTCGGCCTATCGTGTCCCCTTCGCAGACAAGCCTTTCGCTCAACTGGAGGTCTTCAAGACCTTTCTCAATGGGGTGCTCCATCTGAGGCCCCCCATCCTGCATCAGCTCCCCTTGGGACTTGAACTTAGCTCTAGAAACTTACTCTTCCTCCTTGAACCTGCAGCTTCTATGATTTGAAGTTCCTTTCATGGAAGAGCGCTCTTCTTGGAGGCTATCGCTCGAAAGAATCTCCTCGAAGCCCAGGCCCTGATGTAAAAATCCCCTACTTGATTTTTCACAAGGAACGAGTCGCTCTTTGCACGAATCTTAAGTTTCTACCTAAAGTTGTAGCAGAGTCTACCTTAAATTAGTCCATAGTTACCTGCTTTTTTTACGCAGTACTCTAATCAAGGGGAGTATTTGCTCAATACCATGGATGTTCACCGGATTCTGAGATGCTACACCAACAGGACAAAGGATCTCAGTAAGACTGATCAGTTGTTCATCTCTTTTGCTCACTAAAGGGAAGGCAATGCTGTTTCCAAGCAATGCCGGTCTAAGTGGCTGGCTCATTGCATCACTTTCTGTTATGACAAATACAAGACCCTCCCGGGTCAAGTCAGAGGCCACTCCACAAGAGGAGTAGCTGCCTCTGCGGCTTGTTTCAAGAATGTGTCTGCAGCAGACCTCTGTGCTGCCGCCACCTGGACTTCTGTCCGTACCTTCACGAAACACTACAGTTTGGATGTTGCCTCTCGCCGTAGAGCAGGCTTCGGCTGGCCGTTTTGCAAGGTCTCCTATCTTGAGACTTGCACAACCAGAACTACCTTTTCGAGTAGTTTTCCTCCTCCCGGTGCCTCTCTTTGTTCCAGACTGCTTGGGATTCAGTCCTATATGTAATTACCTACTGCAAGAGCCCTCTGATAAGATAGTACAGTTAGTAAGAACTTACTGTAACAGTAGATCTTCGAGAGAGGCTCTTGTAGTAGGTAATACCTTCCCGCCCTCCATCCTCCTAGGCTTTTTCAGCTCCTTTTCCATTGAGGGAAATATCTGCTTCTCTCTCGTCCGGCCTCTTATGGCCTGTGGCGGGAAAGATCTGGAAGGCGGGCATCCGGGACCGCTCGTTTACACCGACATCTCCTGACACCGGTCACCTGATGTGGGGCGGTCCCTCACCAGGGACTGCTAGCTAGAAATTTTTCCTTGGGGTCCTGACACCTGCCGGCGTCAGTCCTATATGTAATTACCTACTGCAAGAGCCTCTCTTGAAGATCTACTATTACGGTAAGTTCTTGCGTATCTGTACTTTCCTGTTTCAAGGGGAATGCTACCATTTCAGGGTATTGCCCTTTGGCTTGCCATCTGTTCTACGGGTCTTTACCAAATGCTTGGCAGTACTAGTAGTAGCAGCCATTTGAAGGGAAGGCTTTAATGTATTTCCCTACCTGGACAACTGGCTACTGAAAGCTCATCCCAGGGAGCAACTCCTGCAGATCCTAGCCCGAATAAGACAGCTGTTTAATGCCTGGGGGTCACTGTCAATGTGCCCAAGTCTGCCGGCCTGGTGGTACTGAGGACTGAGGTGCTGTACACCTTACCTTGCGTCACGCCGGTGACCTCTGGTCATTGGAGGCTGGCACGGGGAGGGAGAGGAGCAGGATTGAGCCAACCATAAGGTAGATCTCTCTTCTCCTGGGTGCACCCCAAAATAATTCCTTCCCACGGGTGAGGCCTGAAAAGGTAGCATGGTGGGAGGATGGCAATGTATCAGGAGGGCACCTCGAGGTGTGTGGCGTGTACGTGCCTCCACACTCACAAGGACGCATGGGATGGGGAGAAAACGGGGTAAAAACTAACAAAAAATCTGTGTAGAAAAAAATGTGCCAAAGTCTGTCCTTATCGCTTGCCAGAGTCTGCAGTATATAGGGGCAGTTTTGGACACAGCCCTAGGCTCAGACTTCCTGCCTCTGGACAGGGACGAATGTCTGATTGCACAGGCCCAGGTGGTCCATGACAGCTGGTATGTCACAGCCAGAACATTCTTTTGGCTTTTGGGTCTAATGGCATTGGCCATTGCCACAGTTCCTCTGAGAAGATTACACATAAGGATCCCTCAGTGAACCTTGAGAGTCCAGTGGTGTCAACTCAGAGGGTTCTAGTAGCCTCTCCTTTACCCAAGGTACTCAAGTGGTGGATGGAACCCAGCGACCTGCTAAAGGAGGTTCCTTTCCTGATCCCCTCCTTTTGCCAGATTTTAACTACAGATGCCTCGGGAATGGTCTGGGGGGGCACATTTGGGGCCCCATCAGATGCAAGGTGGAGAGGAGAACACCCTGCATATAAATATTCTAGAAATGAGAGCTGTTATGTATGGCCTACAGGCCTTCCAGGCTCACCTGTCCCTGGGTCATCTGTTAGTACAGACTGATGTCGGTGTGATGCATCACAACAACAAACAAGGGGGAACTCCTCTTTACCCCCTGTGTAGGGAAGCAATGAGAGTATAATATGGTCTAGAATTGTCAGCAGTACATGTTCCAGGCACTTAAAACATCTTGGCAGACAAACTAAGCTGGTCACTGTCCAAAATGCACGAATGAGAACTGCTGACTTCAGTGGTGGAAGACCTGTTTGACAGAAGGGATCGTCTTAAGTTGGACATTTTTGCATCCCCACACAATGCAAAGCTGCTGCGTTTCGGCTCACTTGTTCCATGGACTGGAATTTTCTGGCAAGATGAGTTGTCCCTCTCTTGGAAAAGGAGGTTCTTGTATGCCTTCCCTCTGTTTCAGAGGATCTTACTCAAACTTCAGATGGAGGGGACAAACTCTAATCCTCATTGCTCCCCAATGGCCTCTACAGATCTGGTTCCCCTTACTGCAGCAACTGGCAGTAGGAACCACCAGTACCACTGCCCTTATGCCGGGGACTTCTGTCGTAGGAGGAGGAAACCCTGGTCCATCCAAACCTCGGATCATTTCACCTCCATGCATGGCTCCTGAAAACAGCCATTGCTAGATTTAAAGTTTCCCAAAAGATAGTTCTAGGGACATGGATATGTTGTTCATCCACACTGTCTGGCAGGTTCCTTGCTGCTTTAAATCTTGCCGGAAGGTCTTCAAGCTGGCTCCTCCCACCCACCTGGGTGGTAAAACTCTCGGCTCCGCCCCATGACGCCAGATCTTCCTTACCGCTTGGAAGCACAGGTTCCCTCCTTAACGCTCTGCGTATAAGACTGGTTCCTAATTCTTGAATTTTCGAAATTAAAAGTTTTGCTAAAAGACTTGGGTCTTCTCTCCCTCGCTGACTACGATGGACCATCGACTCCGGTTTCGGAGATGCCCTTGCGTGCAGAAAGATGTCTCAGACGGATCCGCACTCGATGCGTCTACTGCCAGGCCTTGAGCACAACCATGAGCCTCACGACCTGTGCTCTTCCTTTGAGCCCTCGTCCTCGAAGACCGTGCTGCCCGTTTACAACTGGGCGTCCCGGTAGTTTACTCCGTAAAGTCAAAGAGTCCCAGTCGGGCGGTGTCCGGCGGCGGCGCGGGCGGATCAGCTCGAGCAGATGATCGCTCGGCAGGAGAAGCGGCGGGCTGCTTCTACCTTAGCTGCGGCATTTGTCCCGCTCTCTCTCGGTGCCTCTTATTCAGCTTCTTTTAGGAGCTTTGTCTGACCCTCTCGACTAAAGGTGAGGGTCCAACTTCTTCTGGACCATTTTCTCGGTCCAAAAAGAGAGACAAGGGTAAGTCTCACCGTCGACGCTCTTGGGAGCGGGAAAGATCCCTCTCCCGGGTTGTCGGCCGTCGACTTCGGTTGACTTCTCGGCTTCGGCCACTGGTCTCACGGTGTCCCCGTCAGGCCAGTTGACCGAGACTTTCTCGACCCGTTGGACGGCTTGTCGGCTGGAGAAGCTGAGAATCCTCTCTCCCCGGTTCCCCCGGTGGGAGTTGACCCCGTCGGCTCGTCTGTGCCTCCGGTTCCGGAGCCTTCGGTTGAATCTTCTGAACCGAGGGGAGTCCCGGTTCCCCGCGACACCTCCCTGCACCGTCCTTGGCAAAGCCGAGGTTCTCGGTCTCGGACTTCTTTGCGGTCCAGCCGATCCCGCCGTCATAGGCGGTCTCGGTCTCGGCACTGCGGCAAGCGGCGCTGCCGCTCGTCCTCTTCCTCCTCCTCGGACGAGGGGAGGCTTCGGCGCAAGTTGTGTCGAAGATATGAGGAACTCATGTGGCAACAGCTCCTTCTGACCGGGAATAAGCAGACGCCGTCGTCTTCCCCGGCCATTAGGTGGCTGTCACCGGAGCGGCCGAAACAACCCCTCATTTTATCCGAGGAGCCTGTTCCCAGGCCGGTTGTTCGGCCAAAACCAGCTGCCCCACCGATTTCCGGTGGAACCTCCGCCTCCACAGCCATTAGTTGGGGCTCCGACCAAAAATTCTCGGTCGGCTCAGGGACTGCCCCATAGGCTGTCTGTCACCCTCACTCCCGATCGACCTCGGCAGGTGGAGGGTGGCTCAGGGCCCGAGGCAGCTCTTCGAGGACTCTTCAGAGTCCGAAGACGATTCCTCCCTTTTCTCCAAGCGAATGGACTTGGAGTCCTCAGGAGGACAGAAACATAGAATTTGACGGCAGATAAGGACCGCTTGGCCCACCCAGTCTGCCCATTTCCCTACCTACTGGATAAGCTACAGATCCTAGTTAACCAGCAGCCTACTTCTTTCTACCCCCACCCCCCAGAATTGCCTTATGACTATCCCATGCATGCTTGAATTCCACCACTGATTTTGACTCCACAACCTCCTCCGGAAGGCCATTCCATGCATCCACAACCCTCTCTGTGAAAAAATACTCCTTAAATTACCTCTGAGCCGCCCCCTCTATCTTCAAATTGTGCCTCTTGTTCTTGCACACCTCTTTTTTGAAAGATGCTACCCTCTTGGACTTTGTTGATTCCCTTGAGTGCCAGAAAGTTTCTATCATGTCCCCTCTCCTCCTTTCCTCAGGCTATACATATTAAGCTCCTTAAGTCTCTCTCTCATATGTCCTCCGTGCAGACCCTGCACCATTTTAGGTGCCCTCCTCTGAACAGCTTCCATCCTGTCTATGTCTTTGCGGAGATTGGGTCTCCAGAACTGCACACAGTACTCCAGATGGGGTCTCACCAGCTGTCTGTACAGAGGATAATAACTTCCTGTTTTCTACTGGTGATGCCTCTCCCTATGCATCCCAGTATCCCCCAACCCTCCTCGGTGGGCGATAGCCTTCGTCCTTCCTGGGATTATTTCAGCTCATCTCGGAGTCCACTGGGATGAAGCTCGAACCCGTTCTAGCGGGCCAATGTCCCTCAGGAGATTCTGGACGAGGGATTCCCCACGGAGGCCTTTCAGTGGCCGAGGCCATGAGTGAGCCCGGCCTTGGTCTGGCAGCGCCCTGCTTCCTGTCCTGCGCCGGCCCAGGATGGCCAGGAAGTATCGGTCCCTACCGGTTCCCTGTCTGGTTTTTCGGAACACCCCTCGGCCGAGGGGTTGGTTACTGACAGCGTTTTCCGGCGTGCCGGGAATGCTAGGGATGTGGACAAACCTTCCGACAAGGAGTCCAAGAAATTGGACTATGCTGGACGAAAAGTCTATGCTGCGTCTTCCCTCTGCCTTCGCCAGGCCAGTTCGGCCGTCCTCATGGCACATTTCTCTCATGCCCTGTTGGGCTCCCTGGATGAGGTCGTCCCTCATCTTCCCGCGGATCTGCAGACCACGGTCAGGCAGGTGCGGGACCAGGGCAGTGGCCAAACAGCAGCTCCAGACTGCTTTAGACATTGGGGACTCATGTGCCAGGTCTGTGGCGCAGTGGCTGTAGTCGTTGGGCCAGCTGAGGATATCCACCTTTACCTGGATACCCAGCACAAGTTGGCGGATGTTCCCTTTTGGGGACTGACCTCTTGACCCTGGGGTGGAAGGTCACCTGCAGAGGATCGAGAAGTCCAATGCTACCTTGGACTCTGTCTCCTCCGCTCAGAAGGACAAAGGCACAAACCACAGCCCTAAGCCCTTTCGTCCTTCTGTAGCCCGTGGCAGCGTCCCGGCCCAACAGCGTCAGGGCCAGCAGGCTTGGGCTTAGCATCCCAAACCCAAGCCCGGGCTTCCTCCAACAGGAAACAGGAGGTAAAGGTCCAGGAGGTCCTCGCTGGTCCCTCCTCCAAGCCTGCCCAATAGCGGGCTGAGGGTGTCGCCCCCAACCCCATCACCTACCCCAGGTTCCCCCGTGGAAGAGACGGCTCAACACTTCCTTTCCGCCTGGTCCGTTATTACCACAGACAGGTGGGTGCTGGAGGTGGTGGGAAAGGCCTGCCTCTAGAATCGAGCAGGCCCCGCCCTTCAGAGCCGTCGCACCTAGGGGGGCCTCTGGGTCCGCAGCCTCACTGTCGGCTCGTCGGGCCGACATTGCTCTCCTCCTCCAAAAGGAGGTGATCAGGGAGGTGGCGGACCCTCCCTCAGACCCGGGGTTTGTGTCCAGGTACTTCCTGGTTCCGAAGCGGACGGGGGGCTGGCGCCCCATTCTAGACCTACACGACCTGAACAAGTTCCTAAGATCTCGAACCTTCAGGATGGTCACTCTGTCTCAGATAATACCATCCCTGGAACACGGCGTGTGTTCTGCTCTCTGGACCTGCAGGGCCGCGTTCTTTCCGTCCCTATCCATCCGTCATCGAGATTCCTTCGCTTTCGAGCGGAGGGATCCCTTTCGAGTTCCGAGCCATGCCCTTCGGCCTGTCTCCAGCTCCCAGGGTCTTCACCAAATGCATAGCAGTGGTGACAGCTTTCCTGCGGCGCCGAGGGGTCCGGGTGTACCCTTACCTGGACGATTGGCTGTTAGCAGCCCCCTCCAGACAGGAGGTGGAGCGGTCCAGAGATCTGGCCCTCCAGGTTTGCTCTCAGATCGGCCTTCTCATCAACGAGGCCAAGTCGAACTCGAGCGAAGCAGGTGATTCTGTTTATCGGGCAGAGCTCGACTCTCTTGAGCCAGAGCACGGCTCCCGGCGGACAGGGCCGAGGTTCTTACCTCCTTTGCCCAATCATTTCTGGTTGGGCAATCGCACCTACCGGGACTTCTCGCCTCCTGGGTCTCATGGCGGCCTGTACCAGCGTGGTCCGTTAGACGCTGGCACATGCGCCCTTCAGTGAGGACTGGCCAGCCAGTGGTCTGGCGCTGCGATCCATTGGACCAGCTAGTGATGGTGACCCAGGAGATGTGGAACGCTCTCCGGTGGTGGACCGTTCCATCTCATCTGCAGGAGGGCATCCCATTTGTCTGCCCCGAGCCGACGGTCTCTCTATCGACCGATGCCTCTCTGATGGGTTGGGGTGCTCATCTGGGGAACACCGGGCGCCGCGGCCTCCTGGTCCCCGCGGGAGTCCCGATGCCACATCAACCTGCTGGAGCTCCGGGTCCGCCCTAGCTCTCACCGCCTTTGCTCCGTTTCTCCGGGGTCAAGTGGTCAGAGTCAGACGGACAATACCACGACCATGTACTACCTAAACCGCCAGGGCGGGGCGCGTTCCATGCTTCTATGCAAGAGCTCTCCGCATTTGGTCACTCGTCGCCAGCCTGGAGCGGATCTCCTAGCCATTCATGTGGCAGGGCCTCCAACACCCTGGCCGATGCCCTGAGCGGATGGGGCTGCATCTCACAGTGGTCTCTCCTGCCAGAGGTAGTACAAGATCTGTTCTCTCACTGGGGCACACCTCAGGTGGACCTGTTTGCCTCCAGGGAGAACGCGAAGCTGAGGCTGTTTCATGCCCGCCCCCCTCAGCAGGGCTCGCTGTAGGGGGATGCCTTCTCGAGGCTGTGGACCCCGGGCCTCTTCTATGCCTTCCCCCCATTTCCCTTGATTCACAAGGTGCTTCTCAAGGCAAGGAGGGACAAGGCGCAGGTGATCAGCCCACTTTACCATTTGCAGCTTATACTACTGCACCACCAGAGGGCTCACTCCTTTGATTTCCATTTATCAGGTTTCATTTTCCAACATAATGAACTCCACCTCCTGTATCCTACAACTAATCTTTATTTTTTCACATGCCCTGACTGCCCCCGTGGTGCTAAGAACCAACTGGGATACTATGAAGTGCCCCACTATGCATCCCACTGGTAATGCAGCTGAGTCAAATCACCTACAACTCCCCTACCCAATCCTTAACAGCAGTAACTGTACACCTAGCTTTAGCTGCACCACAAATGGCATCTGGATTGCCCCGACAGCCTCCCCCACCTGCGCACCCCCTTTTTCTACCCCATACTGCCTAGTCTCCCTAGCTATCCTAGCCCAGTTTGTGTTCACCCTCCACATACCTACTAGCCCCACCAAGCAGCCATCTAACCCAGGTCCTTTTGTAAAGCAACTAAACTAATGAGGAAATTTGCCCTCAGGCAAGCGCTCCTTCTCCTCCTACTTTTATCCGGGAATGTCCATCCCAGCCCAGGCCCACGGGTCAGTAGCAATAAAAGACACACATAGTGGCCTATTTCTGGCCTCCCTCAATATCTGCAGCCTACAAAAAATTTACCCTGCTGCAAGGATGGCTAGCACAACACCAAGTGGATATTCTTACCTTATCGAAACCTGGCTCTCTAAAAATGTCCTGATGCCTCAGTCTCACTCAGAGACTATACCATTTTCAGAACTGATAGGGTAGCAAAGGGTGGGGATGTGCCATATGCTAAAACATCCCTCAACCCTCTATTAGTCCCATTTCCTTGCCTGACTACGGTGCACAGGCCATCACCATCAAAGTTGCCCTTGGTGCCCTGTTAAACCCCTTTACATTATGGCAGTCTACATTCCACCAACTAACCAGAAACCAGCATTTGATTCTATTCTTTCTGCAATCACATATCTTCCCCCTAAAAGTGAACTAATTATAATGGGTGACTTTAATGTAAACTGGCTATCCTCTACGTCGGCTGTTTTCAAAGACACAACATGTGCATATGACCTTACCCAAGTAGTAACGTCACCCACTAGGCTGGACCCTCGGTCAGGCTCCACCTCTCTGATAGACCTTATCTTTACTAACCACCCAAACCACCTTAACCAAAGTCAGCGTGCTCCCAGATGTACTAGTGACCACTCCCGGTCGCATGTTGGTGGTCAAACAAAACCACTCCCAGTAGACCTAAAATCTCACCCAAAGGCACATCAAAAGGTGCCTCTTCCACCTCAGGGTGTACCTCTCCACCTGCAACTGGGAGCCTGTTCATACTGCCCAATCCTTGGACACAGCGCTCACTGCATTTATTACCATTTTCAATGCGGCCTGTGACTTATTTGCCCCTACTCAAAGTCGGTATTAAAATCCTGGAACACCCCCTGGATTACCCAGTCCCTCCTCCATATGATGCACCATAGGGATAACCTCTGGCACAGGGCACTATCATCTCAGCTGCCACATGATAGACAGCTCTACAGAGAAGCGCGAAATAAATGTACAAAGGCTATCCGGCAAGCCAAGGCCACATACTATCAACAAGCCTTCACTACCACATGGAGCTCTGAAATCTTTCTGGAGCAATGTTAAGAACTGTGTGGGAAAAACACCAACCCGACCCTACCCAGCTCCTAGTTCAGGGCACCCTCTCCACAAGACCCCACCGCCATAGCGAAACCCTGAACAACACCTTCACTGACCTTAGTTATGTCCTTCCTCCAAATTTCTTTGACCCCATTTCCCATACAGCTACTATCACACCTTGTTCTCATACACACCCTCCGTTCAGGCTACATAATCTCCTGCCAACGAGGCTAAGCAGCTACCTCTCAAAAGCCCTGCAAAACGTGCGTTTTAGTAGTGACTCCCTTGATCTTAAAATCCTTAGACTTACCCTTACTGAGACACTACCGCATCTCACCAAACTCCTCAACTTCTCACTGTACCGTGGCCAAATCCCTACTCTATGGAAGAGGGGCATTATCACACCTATCCTAAAAAAAGGTGATCCAACAAACCCTAGCAACTATAGACCCATTACGATCCTCCCTCCCCTCTCAAAAGCACTAGAAAGAATTGTATCCGACCAACTCATAGAATACCTTGACAGATATGGACTCCTCTGCCATGAGCAACATGGTTTCAGAAAAGGGCACAGTACTACCACAGCACTACTAGATTTCACATCCCACATTCATGAAGAACTCGATCAGGGGGCAGCAGTTGGGGCAATCTATGTTGATTTGACTAAAGTATTTGACACTGTCAATCATGAGCTACTTCTGCATGCCCTTGCATCCCTCAATATTGCACCCGATACTATCTCCTGGTTTAATAACTATCTGACTGACAGAACACAGCAGGTAAAAATTAGAGAAACACTCTCCCCCAAAAAAACGGTCCTTGCTGGTGTCCCTCAAGGGTCGATACTTGGCCCCCTACTGTTCACTCTCTTTCTAAACTCACTCCCCCCCAAGCCTGTAGTGGAAAGCTACTGCTTTATGCTGATGATGCTGTGCTTTACTGGAAACATACCAACCTCACCCACCTCCAAAATACTCTTCAAGGCTGTTTTAGGGAGCTGGAGGGCTGGTTCACTGAACACCGGCTCATACTTAACTATGATAAAACAAAATCCATGATGTTTGCCCATCGACAAAACCCCCTCAATACCTCCCAGCTCTCTCTAACAAACATACTGGGCACCCACATTGAACAGGTCTCCTGCTTTAAATATCTTGGCATCACTCTTGACACATCCCTTACATACCATCAACATATTAAGCTTCTCTCCACCTCTGTCAATACCCGTCTTGGCATCCTCTACAGACATAAACATTGCCTCCCCCCACAGGCCCTAAGGCTAGCGGTTACTAGCTCAGTCCTTTCGTTGATTGATTATGGTATAACTATTTATGGCACGGCTGACCAATCGGCACTAAACAGCATCAGAACAGCACTCAGTAAAGCCTGCCGCTTGGTCACTAGCAGCACTAGACAGACTCATACCTGCTTGCTCTACTCTCAAGTGGGCTGGCTTACCTTTGAAGGGAGGCTTAAATATCACACCTGTCTCCAAGCCAAAAAGATCTTTATGAAACTCTCACCAACCGGATTACACCACCTCATCCAACTGGCCCCCAATAGGAGCACCCCTAGACGGCTGGCCAGGACCACCTTCAAAGTCCCCACTGTAGGACCTCGCTTGGACAAAGATCCTTCTGGTATCGTGCTCCCCTCTGGCTTAACAACATACCGTCTTCCATCCTACTTGCCCCCACCCTAGGTCAATTCAAATCTGGGACCAAGTTTTTTCTCCTCAACTCTGTGACCTGCAAATGTTCCCCTTCTTTCCCCTGGACTGGCTGACCACGGGGCCACCTCACCGGCTCGATCTTTTCAACCGAGATTTCTTTTAACTGTGCCCTGGCTCTAACCCTATCCTGTATTGTTGAACATGGTAATGCCCTGTTGGAAGCCATGTCCAGCCGGCCTCTATTGTGTAAACCTATGATTTTCTATCTGACGAATAGCTTTAACTTATGCTATGATGTTAATCTCTGTTGTATTGTAATGTCCCTGGTTTTGTGGAATTTTGAAAACACTGTTGTGTTGTCATGTCCTGTCCTGAATGACGTGGAGCCTTTGCAAAGGAGTCCTTGACTCAAAGGTTGTAATTCCGAAATGTTCAATAAATAAAATAAAGATTCTGATAGCCCCAGACTGGCCCCGCCAGTTCTGGTACCCAGATCTCCTCAGCCTCAGCTCCAGGCTCCCGAGGCAGCTTCCAGCTCGCCCAGACCTGCTCTCAGTCAATCAGGGGAAGGTGTTCCATCCGGACCTTCAATCCCTGCACCTGACGGCCTGGTTCTTGAGCAGCTAGAGTTCAGGCCTTGGGTCTTTCGATGAGGTCCTCAATGTTGTTGAGGCGTCCCGTGAGAGTCGACCAGGAAATGCTATGCCTTCAAATGGAAGAGATTTTCCATTTGGTGTCAGAGCAAGGGCTTGGACCCTTCCTCCTGTCCTTTGGCAAGCATCTTGGACTATTTATGGTCCCTTTCTAGTCAAGGGCTTAGGTCGGCGACCCTAAGGGTGCACCTGGCAGCCATCTCTGCTTACCGGCGGCGGGCCTGAGGCAGTCTGTAGGCAGGGAGGAGGTGATCTGGTGCTTTTCAAAGGCCTTGATCACATTTCCCTCAGTGAGAACCTCCCACCTCCGTGGGATCTACTGCTGGTACTGGCAAAGCTCATGGGCAAGCCATTCAAACCAATGCACAGGTGTGAACTCTCTCACCTGTCGTGGAAGACCGCCTTCTTGGTGGCTATCACGTCAGCCAGAAGGATGGGAGAACTCCAGGCGCTCTGCATCGAGTCTCTTACCTGGTCTTCCACAGGGACAAGGATTGTCCTGCGCCCCACCGAAATTCCTTCCGAGGTGGTGTGAGTTTCACCTAACCAGGTGTTGACTCTGCCGGTGTTCTACCCCAATCACACCTCGGAGGCGAATACAGGCTCCATACTTTGGACCCTAGAAGGCGCTCACTGCTTGTAAGGTGGCATAGCTGAAATTCGGGAGAGGTTCGCCAGCTGTTTGTCACTACGCTGAAGCCGCACCTGGCAGACCTGCAGCCAAGCGGACGATAAGCAGGTGGGTCACCTCCTGCATAGATCTCTGCACAAGTTGGCGGGCATGGAGCCTCCCAGAGGGATAAGAGCTCATTCTACCCGCCATACTGCTGCATCGGTGGCTGCTTCCAGGGACGTCCCTATCCAGGAAATCTACCAGGGCTGCTACCTGGAAGTCAGCACACCTTCATTACCCATTACCACATCGACCTTGAGTCATGCCGGGATGCTGGTTTTGGGGCCTCGGTTCTCAGTCTTTATTTCCCAAGTAAGTATCGTGGGTGTGCCTTACCTCCTCCTCCCGGAACTGCTAGGAGTCTGCCAGACAGTGTGGATGAACAACATATCCATGCCCTAGAAGTACAGGTTACTCACCTGTAACAGGAGTTCTAGGAATGGTATGTTGTTCATCCACACACTAACCGGACTCCTCCCGGCTTCTCGACGACAACCTGAGCTTCCAGCGGCCAGATCTGGTGTCATGGGGCGGAGCCGAGAGTTTTACCACCCGGGTGGGTGGGAGGAGCCAGCTTGAAGACCTTCCGGCAAGATTTAAAGCGGCAAGGAACCTGCCAGACAGTGTGGATGAACAACATATACCATTCCTAGAACTCCTGTTACAGGTGAGTAACCTGTATTTAATGTCTTGGTAGCTGCTAGAGTAGGAGGCAGTGTAGCACAGTGAGTTAAGGCTCTGAGCTGCAGATCTGGAGACCTTGTTTTGAATCCCACAGCCACCTAGGTGCATACTGTGTGATCCTGTGCAAGTCCCTCAACTTCCTTGTGCTCCCCGGTCACATCTGGAAACGAGCTTTGGCTTAGTGTGCTACTCCTGGTTAAACAATGTTCCCTAGAAAGCCTTCTACCAGGGCCACTTATTCCATGAAGTGAAAGTGGTTTGCTTTGTGGGCCGCTGCTCATCACTTAGACCCTTTTACCTGTCCAATAAATCAGTTTCTAGAGTATCTGCTGTCCTTGTGAGATGCAGGCATACAGTCGTCTATTAAAGTGCACTTGGCTGCTATTTCAGCTTTCCATGTGCCTACTGAGGGTCGTACAGTTGCCCGGTTAGCAATGGCCCATACATTTTTTAGAGGGATTCTGCACCTAAAGCCTCCTATCTATAATCCAGTCCTGGCTTGGGATCTGAATTTTGTGTTGGAAAAGCTTACTTTGGCTCCTTTTGAGCCAGCCGTGACTTGTGGCCCACATTTTCTCTTGGATAGCATTGTTTTTGGTTGTCATTACTTCTGCTCAAAGGATTTCAGGGCTACAGGATAATTTGTGAGCTTCCTTATTTGATTTTCCACAAAGACAGGGTGTCTTTGTGTACTAATCCTAGGTTTTCACAAAAGTGGTTGAGTTTACTATAAATCAAACCATCTGCCTACTAGTTTATTTTCCTGAGCATACCAATCCAGGGTAGACATTGCTCCATACTCTCTGGTACTATATACACAGCACAAAGAACTGCAATAAGTCTCCACAGCTTTGTTTCATTTCCCCCTAGGAAAGAGGGTGCTCCAGTTTCCAAACAGTGCATGTTCAAATGGTTAGCAAACTGTATTACTTTTTGTTATAAAAAGTACGGTAATGAACTTCCTGGGGTTGCTTGTGGTCATTCCACTAGAGGCATGCCCACATCTGCTGCAAGTTTCAACAAGCATTTGTCAATGCCAAATGTTTGCTTGCTGGCATTGGCATTGGTAGTGTAGAAGTTACAGAGCTGCATAATAGGAATGTCAGTGAAGTACTGAACTGAAGCCAACCCCACCACCACCCTGCAGAGAGTGACAGGCATTGGGGTGTGCCTTTGGGCCATCGGGCATAACGGCCACGCCATTTCACCACACCCTACCCTGCAGACATTGACAAGTGTCACGGTGTGCCTTGGGGTCTTTGGCCCTTATGCGCACCCTATTCCAGCAGGAAATACGGTGAGATGGGTGCGGTATAGGAGAATGGGGTGAACTTTGGGGCCGAAGAGTCCAAGGCATACCTCGATGCCTCTCACTGTCTGCAGGGTGTGGAATGGTATGAGCATTACAGGCAAGAATCCCAAGTCACACCCCTGATGCCTGTCATTCTCTACAGGGTGGGGCGTTATGGTTGGAAACCCTAACACCTCAGGCATTCATTGGTATTTTCACTCTAAATTTTCAACATGTTTTTTTTGAGACCCCCACCTCATGAACAGTGGCAATATCAGTTTGTTATCCGAAAGCTGCTTATGCACCGCGACTATGGCATTTAGCACCACAGGTGCAAAAACATATTCCAAACAGGATGTGAAAAATGACAGCTGTACTGTTCATGGGGAGGTGTAAAAAATGGCAATGTTGCAACTCTGCAGTAAAAATATTAAAAAGACGGGTGAAATCATGAGTGGGCATAGAAACTGTACAACGCACACCTGTAATGTAATTAGTTTGGGGATTTTTTACAGCAGATTGTCAACACAGGCATTTTGGGACCTCCGATCATGAACAGTGTCACTGTGATTTTCTTTATTTGTCCCGAACAATGATTTCCCACAGCAACCACGCATCTCTGTGCTGAAAGTGTGAAAACACATTTCGGCCATGTTGTGAAACATGACAGCTGTACTGTTCATAAGGAAGTGTGGAAAAATGTCAGTGGTGAAATTCTGGACTGAAAATATTACAAAGTCATGAACTTACGAGGGTGCGTGGAAACTGCACAGTGCTCACTCATTAACAAGTCATTTATGGACTTTTGTCGCAGATTTTCCAACATGGCCATTTAAGACCTCTGCTCATGAACAGTGTAACTGTGATTTTCTTAATCTATTCCAAACTATTTGCTTTTCCTTTCGACTACTGCGATTATCATATGAGGAAAAACATTTTGGGTGACATATAAAAATGGCAGCTGTACTTTTCATAAGGAAGTGTAATAAAATGGCAATGTTGAAAATCTGGAGGTGAAAATATTGAAAATTCGCAAACTTATGAGCGTCGTAGGAACTTCTTAGCATGCCTTCATCAAAACAGTAATTTTTAAGAATTTTTTTTCACCAAATTTTCAACATAGCCGTTTTAAGACCTCTGCTCATGAACAGTGTCACTGTGATTTTCTTAATGTGTCCCATACATTGATATCACACACCGACTGCGCCATTGTGCGCTACATGGGCGGAAACATGTTTTGGGCAAGATGTGAAAAATGACAGCTGTACTGCTCATAAGAGGGTGTGGTAAAATGGCAATGTTGAAAATCTGGAGTGAAAATATTGAAAATTCGCAAACTTGCGATCGTGTGTAGGAACTGTGCAACGCACATTTGTAAAACAGTCATTTTTAGGAATTTTTCCACCAAATTTTCAACATAGGCTTTTTGAGAGCCCACCTTATGAACAGTGGCAGTGTCGTTTTGTTACTCTGTCCCAAGAGGTGATTTTGCGCAGTGACTACGAAATCACCCTTCAGGCCCGATTAACGCCGTGACATTGAGAACATTCATGAGAAGGGGTCCCAAAAAACCCCATGTTGAAAATTTGGTGCAAAAATTCCAAAAAATGCCTGAGATATGCAGCAAAGTTGAAGAAACCCTGTCTATCCCATTGTACAGGTTACCGGCATTTCCTCAGTTCGCGATCAGCTTTGAAGAGTGCAGACGTGTTCCCAGTCCACGAAGATCGTTGCGCGGAGTCTGGAGGTAAGTATGGGGTGTGGGAGGCAGGGTGCACAGTGGGGGGTGCAGGTGGGGGCAGAGACAGCGAGGACCGTTTTTGCGTTTCAGGGTTTTGTTTGTTTTTACAAAGGACAACGATGCGGGGCGTTGCCACGCTGGGGTGGGCTCTAGCGTGGCACAAAGACTGTTTGGGGGTGGGCCGAGGGGATTGGGCACCCTGTCGGCGATGGCATCTGTTGCTACGCTGGGGTGGGCTCCCAGCGTGGCACCCTGTAATCTCGGGGGGACGAGTAGAGCCAACGGGGATTTGGAGCGCCCCCGCCGGCTATCACGATGTGTAGCCCGCGCTGGTGGGCACCCAGCGTGGCATGTGGAACTCTGTTTTTGGGGGGCAAGCACAGCTGATGGGGATTGGGCACCCCGTCGGCTATACAGTGTGTGCGTGGGGGCGAGCACGCGGTGTGCATGTTTGTGTGTGTGTAGGGGGAGCGCGCATGAACAGGCGATATCTTATCACTGCTCACCGAAGCATAGCTCCCCATTTCAACTGTACTCTACTGCATTTTCGACTGCTGTCAGACAGCTCCAGCAGCCATTGGAGAACTGCGGCCGTGCCTGCAAACACACTGAATTGGAAGAGGGCTGCCACACCTCTGAAAACTCTGATGATGGCACTATGTTTCTTGCACATGCGTGCAAGCAAACCTAAAAATGTTTCTGCTGCTGAAATTTGTGCAGCTGCCACCTGGAATATTGCCCACAACTTAACTAAACACCACAGTCTGGACATTGCCTCTTGAAACAGGGCTGTCTTTGGCCTAGCTGTGCTCCAAGGCCTGCTTTCTTAGGTCTATAAGCTCCAGCCACACAGACTGTTTATGGTCTATCCTACATGGTACGCATTCCATAGGTGTGGCCTGATGAGAGAAATCCTGGAAGACTGAGCATTTACAAACTCCGTAACAGTAGGTCTTCGAAAGAACCTTTTTCATCGGGCCATGCCATCCCACCCTCCTTCCTTCACTGGATCCTGAAACTCTTGAGTGCTGTCTCCTACTTCATGAGGGTCTATCTGCTGCCCTCTGCCTTGTCTGGTAGGCAGAGCCCTAGGTTCTCTCTTGGTTCCCTACAGGGAGGTCCTCTGAGCATAATCTCCAGTAGGGAACTGAGGAGGGAAGGGGCCACCCTCGTTTATGTGGGAGAGATGTCTGACATTGTCATAGGTGGCCCCTAATGGACTGCTTGCAAAAGTTTCCGTGTGGTCCTAGTGCCTGGTGACTTGTAGTTTCATAGGTATAGCCTGATGAGAGATTCTCTAGAAGATCTACTGTTATGGTGAGTATGTATCTCTTGTTTTTGTTTAGAAACCAATCCAGATTTAAATCACCAAAAAGGAGAATTTTTTATTTCCAGTACTAGAGGCCAGGTGATAATCTATTAGCCCAGTCAGCCCATGTTTGGGTGAAATTGTATAGAGAATAATGGATAGGTAAGTGTGTGTTATGGATTTTTTTTTTCACACACCCGGGTGTGTGATGACCCATAAACTTGAGCAAAGCTTGAGAGGTTTATGCTGTCATCACACACCGAGGGGGGGGGGGGTCTGAAAAATCCATAACATCAAACGTACCTATCCTTTGTTTTATAATTGCTGGTGTAGAGGTTTTGACTATTTCTAGCAGCTTGAAAGAAAAATACCCTTTTTAGCTAGAGTGCAGTTTTATTTTTGAAGAAATTGAACTGTACATGAATAAAACACAGTTGAAATACTTTTTGTGAAACAATGGAATGCAACAGATCTGAGTTAGAGGTGGAGCTTTTGCAGCAGGTATTACATATAGGATTAATGCAGTCAGACGTTAGAACCCCATGGAAAAATGTTCTAGCCAGCAGTCCCCCGGCACCATCTCAGTTCTTTTCCTGCCGTCAACTGTGCTTTTTGTCAATTCGATTAATCCCTTTTTTCTTTACATTCTTCGACTTTTTTGTATGTCTTCGCCCTCTTCACAGCAGCGAAAATGCCAGTGCGGGAATGAGATCCTGGACAAGGATGGCCATGCGGCCTGCCTCCTCAGCCTAGGCCCAGACCACTGGCCTGACTGCCTGCACATCAAGAAGTTAAACGGCAAAACTAGGATCCAAAGAGCTAATGCATTAAAGGCCTGCCTGTTGGAGAAAAAAGCGGCCATGCAGAAATCCCCGTTGGGGCGCAGCTCTTCATCTCCCACCAAGGTGTCTTTCCCAGAGGGAAATCATCGGTAGGGAAACACCATCATCACAGGGATCAAGATGGGGCCAGGTCAGAATCCTGCCTGAAATCTTCCCCACAAGGCTTCCTCAGCCTCTGGCGGGAGGTTGGGGTCGGTCCCTCCGGCCTCCGCTGGGACCAGCATTAAGACGACGCCCTCTTCCTCTAGAGAAAAGCCCAGAGAGCAGTCTTCTTCTTCGGGCGCTCGCCCGCTCAGATCCCCCTGGCCCATTGACCTCACAAGGCCTCACATAGGTCAACGCAGGAGGGACAGTCGCCATCAGGTAGGCCTGAGGAAGCAGACCATAAATCTAGTGGCTCATCCGATAAGTACAAGAGATTGGATGACTCCACCAGGCGACAGGAGACCGTCCGTCACCAGATGCCTTCTCCTTCGGCTAAAGGGTGTTCGCAGGCCAGCGACAAATGCCACCCAAGCTGGGTGACCTCGCCAAAAGGCCAGGCCCCAGCTCCTGATAAAGGCGGTCACTAGCTGACGACCAGACGTCTGATCCTCTTCCAAGGGATCAGTCGCCAGAGGGCGCATTGCCCACGCCAGATGCTGGGTCGAACATCAGGCCTGCACCAGACACGGAGCCAGACACAGCAAAAGGGCACTCTACCAGAGACACGCCTGTCCTGGAAGGTCCGACACCTGACCCCTCTGACCTGACGCTCGCTCCATCGGTCGTCCCGTTGGCGGAAGTCTGAGCCTTATTCACCTCATGGTGGAATACGGTCAAGGGCGACCTGCTGTATAGGCCACTGGATCATTCTCCCAAGGAACCTCTGGTGGCACCCCCCATCAGCCCCGGACACCCGGCAACTGCCCCTGCCCACCGTCCAGTCCTAATGGCAAAAGGAAACACAGCCCATCTTCAGTTCCCTTGAATTGACATCCACCTTCAACCTCTGGAGAGGATGCAGGGGATTCATCCTCTGAGTCTTCTGATGATGAAGACTGTCCTGCTCTGTCCCCGGACCTGAGGAACTCCCCCAGGTCCCTACCGGACGATCCCTCTTCTGGACATAAAATGCGGCATATCCAGAAAATTTATGAATGGGACACAAAAGAACTAGACCCAGAAAGAAGGCTAGCAACAGTTCTGGGCTGTAAGGACCCTAAACCACTGGTCATTCCTCCCCTGGTCGAACCCTTTCAGGACCTCACCTGGCAGAGATCGTCATCCACATCTGCAGTGCCTAGAAAGGTGGACAGATTGTACAGGTCTCCTAAACAGGAGCCCTTCCTAGGGGAACACCCCAAAGCTGACTCAGTACTGCTCACTGCTGCCCATGGGCATGTTAACCAGCCAAATCGCCTCAGTGCTCAACTCCAGGATCCAAGAAACTAGACCACTGGGGTAGAAAGGTCTATTCTTCTGCCACGGTAACTATCCGTTCCTTGAACATCTTGGCCCGCATGGTCACGTATCAGAATGCCTTGTAAGAGAAGACGATGGAACTGGTTAAAGCCCAGCCAGATTCAGAAGGGAAGAATGAACTACTGGCTTATATTCAATTCAGTATGGCTGTAGATAAGCACATCCTCCAGTGCTCTTATGATTCTGCCAACATGGCAGCTAGAGCAGCGGCTTCAGAATTCTGCTTAAGAAGGCACACCTGCTTATGGCTGTCTGGCTTCCGCCAGGACATCCAGGATAATATCTTGGATGCTGCTTTCCAGGGCCCAGTCCTTTTTGGTCCAGAAGTCGAGATGGTCATTAAGGGTCTTCAGGATTCAGGGAAAGCTGTCGCTGATGTACACAAAATGTAAAAGTCGGAGCCTCAAATTTCCTGGCGGCGCCCCTTTCGTAAGAACCAAGAGCTGCAAGGGAACTGCCAGTCCCTTGGCAAAGGTTTCAGAAGATGCGGCATCCTCTTCCCTCAGGTGCCCAGGGCCCAAAACAACCCAGGGCACCGACACCCTGCGCCAAACCCCCCCAAGCACTGCATGACTTTAAGCCACCTCTCACCCACCATCCGTGCCTGCAGGGGGAAGAGGTGGGAGGGAGGTTCTCCCTCTACCTCCCAGAATCGACCAGTATCACATCGGATCAGTGGGTTCTACAAACCATTCAGAGCGGGTACTCCATAGAATTTGAGTGTACCCCCCAGACAACCCACCAGTCCTCTCCCACTGTTTGACCAATCACGCCATTCTTCTGGAGCAAGAAATCCAGATCATACTCCAGAAGAGGGCTATCCAGTTGGTTCCTCCCGCCCAGTGGGGCAAAAGCTTCTACTTCCATTTTTTTCCTGGTCCCCAAGAAAACTGGACACCTTCATCCTATACTGGATCTCCATCACCTCAACCACTTCATCCAGTACAGGAAGTTCAGAATGGTGACACTAGCAAGCGTTATGCTCCCTAGACATGCAGGATGCATACATGCACGTAAAGATTCTACCCTTTCACAGGAAGTTTCTGCACTTCCTTTTTCAGGGCAAACACTACCAGTTCAGGGTTCTCTCCTTTGGATACTCATCAGCACCCAGGATCTTCACCAAGTGTCTGGTGGTGGTAACTGCAGCTTTCAGGAGAAAAGGCCTCTTTGACTACCCCTACCTAGACGACTGGCTCATTTCTGCCCAGTCTGAAGCCTTGCTTGCTGACGCCCTGAGGGAAACAATGGACTTGTTTAGGTCTTTGGGCATTGCCCTAAATTGGCCGAAGTCGCAACCCGGGCCCTCCCAGCTGCTTCAATATATTGGAGTGGTCTTGGACACTAGTCAGGGCAGAGCCTTCCTGCCATCAGACAGAGCAGCTCGACTGAGGGATCTGGCCTGCATGGTCCAGGCAGCTCCCTAAGTACCAGCAAGGGTAGTCCTGCAGTTACTAGGGCATATGGCAGCCACCATAGCCACGGTCCCATTCTCCAGACTGAACATGAGGACTCTGCATTGGCATCTCAGAGTTCAGTGGGATCAGGGCTTAGACGAGTTGGACCACCCTGTATAGGGATCTCCATGGCGGTCCATCTTTCACGTCCGTGATGGCCATGTCCAGTCCACCTCGAGCTAGGAGTTCCCTTCCAGAAACACTGCCCGACGCAAGTCCTCATGACAGATACAGTGCCTCGGGCCTAGGCTGGGGAGCCCATCTGGGCTGTCACCAGACCAGAGGAACTTGGTCTGCCATAGAATAGTCTACACACCAACGTGCAGGAGATGCGGGCCATTCTATACGCCCTTCAGGCCTTTCAAGATCTTATTTGCCGGGGTCCACTCTTGGTACAGACAGACAACACTCAGGTAGTCTTACCTGAACAGGCAAGGGTGCACTCATTCTTATCTTCTCTGCAGAGAGGTCATGAGAGTTTGGGACTGGGCAGTAGAACATGAGCTGGACCTCACAGTGGTTCATGTGCCAGGGATCCAGAACATTCTCGCCGACCATCTAAGTCACTCTCGATCTCTGAATCATGAGTGGGAATTTCTTTAGGAGGTAGCAGGCAACCTCTTAGACAGACCTCTTTGCGTCCTGGTGTAACACTAAACTGCGAAATATTTGCTCACTAGATCCAGGGCCTGGTACTTTCTGACGAGATGCATTGTCCCTCTTCTGGACATGGAGGTTCCTCTACGCCTTTCTCCCTTCCCTCTCCTTCACAGAGTACTACTCAAACTGCAGATAGAGGAGGCCAGGATGATCCTGATACCTCCCCTCTGGCCTCAACAAATCTGGTATCCACTGTTGCAGCAGCTGGCTGGCCACGGAGCCCCCTGTGCAGTTGCCCCCTCTATCCACTTGCTCTCCCAGGAGCAGGGGACGCTCATCCATCCTGCTGTTGGCTCTTCATCTGCATGCCTGGTTCCTGCAATCTTTTTTTTTTTTTTTTTTTGGTCAACTGTTTCTCACCCTACCTCACTGGACTCTCTCCAGCTGGGTCTCTCGGCTAGCCGGCTGTTCCCGTCTTCCTGAAGTCCTAGCGTCTCTCCGGGACCACAATCCTCTGTCTCACAACTACCTCCAACCCCGGGAATAAGGGCCGCCACTCCTACCCAGCGCTGTATCTCAGTGTTTGGTGGGGAAGGACGAGAGGAGAACCTGAAGGACATTAAGGACCTGGAGTTGATGGGGTGCCATGCCCTGAGACCCGCCTTTGCCTACTAGTAATAAGGGGATATTTTGACACTACTTCCTTCCCCCCCCATTGGCCCAGCAGTGCAATGCGCTCCAGTGCAGCACAGGAGCGCTCCCACTCATGCCCACAGGCGTGCTGCGGCGGTCGTCCCACCAGTTTCCAGGACCAGACTGCTGAATTACCCCTACTTGTCACTAGAGGACTCCAGATGGCGAGGCCTTATCCCCTCCCTCCCAGGAAAGGAGAGCTGTCCTTTGGACGCTCGATCCTTTCCTTTTCTCCCCTGCCAACCCCCAATGACCTGAGTCCGCTCCCGAACCCAGTTCGCAGGTGTGACGTCCAGTGCCTCAATCCTCTGCACCACCGTGCTGGCTGGCTTCTGTAATCTCAGCAGAGGAGAGGCTAGGAGTGTCATGCAAGGTAGCAGAGATTCTAGCAGCAGTGAGGAAACCTTCCACCAGAACAACCTGCGCCATGAAATGGAAACGTTTCTGCCTATGGGCAGCAGTACGCTCCTTAGATCCAGTGGATTTTCCAGTCAAGCACTGCTGGAGTATCTCTTCCACGTTTGGATCTGGATCTTAGCTACTCATCCATAAAGGGGCACCTTTTTGCCATGTTGGCATATCATGCTCCTGTGTGGGAGAGGACTCTGGCACAGCTGGACGTATGCAAGACCTTTCTGAGAGGTGATTTGTAAATGGCATACCCCAGAGAAGGGACCCTGTCCTTCTGTGGAATCTTCTTTTTGTTCTAGAAAAGCTCACCCTGCTCCCTTTTGAACGAGCTGCGACATGCAAGCTATGCTTCCGTTCATGGAAAGTGTTATTTTTAGTTGTCATTTCTTCAGCTCTGAGGGTTTCTGAGCTTCAGGCCCTTTTGTGCAAAAAGCCTTACCTTGTGTTTCACAGGGACAGGGTACAGATGCGTACAAATCCTAAGTGTCTTCCGAACATGGTGTCTGAATCGACACTGAACCAAGACATCCAGTTTCCGGTTTACTACCTAGAGTTCTCCAACAGGGGGAGGACCTGTTACATAATCTGGATGTTTATAGAGTTCTTTGTTATTACCTAGAAAGAACCAGTTCTGTTCGTAAGACGGACCAGTTGTTCGTGTCTTTTGTTCACAGGAAGACAGGAGATCCTGTCACTTAGCAGACACTAACCAGGTGGTTAGTTCACTGCATTACTTTCTGTTATCAGCACCACAGCAAGCCCTTACTGGGAGCGGTTAAGGGTCATTCCACTAGAGCAATGGCAACCTCATTTGCTTCACTATGAAACGTCTCAGTGGCAGATTTATGCGCTGCAGCTACCTGGAGCACTGTCCACACATTTATTAGACATTACAGTCTGGACTTGGACTCTAGGAGGAGAGTAGGTTTCGGACTGGCAGTCCTTCCAGGCCTTCTTTCCTGAATTGATTTGCAGTTTCGTTTCAGTTCCTCCATCCATCTGACCTGGGCCTATCTTGGGATACTGCTCGGGACTCAGTCCTATATGCAATACCTGCTGCAAGAGCTCCACCTTGAAGTCGGATAGTACAGTTACATAAGAACTTACCGCAACAGTAGATCTTCGAGAGTAGCTCTTGCAGCAGGTGGCTTTCCCACCCACCATCCCTCAGGTTTTTTCAGTGTATACACTTCTCTCAGGTAGGGGAGTTCCTTCTCTGTTCTCCAACATTTTCAGCCGGGTCTCTGGCGGGGAACTGAGATGGCACCAGGGGACCGCCCCTATATACTATGCTGGATGTTGGACAGAGCCGATATCGGGGGTGGTCTCCTGCCACATACTACTGGTTAGAAGATTTTTCCATGGGGTCCCAACGTCAGACTCCATTAGTCCTATATGTAATACCTGCTATAAGAGCGCCTCTTGAAGATCTGCTGTTATGGTAAGTTCTTATGTAACTGTACTTTTCTTTGGGGAATATTATATCAACCGGATTTCGGGTTATTATGAAGTGTCATATCAACTGGATTTCAGGTTATTGCCTTTGGAGCATAGTAACACAATCCAGTTGATATGCATTTTTTTATTCGTTATTTTTTCTTCATCATTTACATGACAATTTCACATTTAGTAAACAGACCATATGAACTTATAGTTTGAGGATCAAAGTCCCTTAATTCTAGGATTGCATTGCATTTACTATATAGAGATGCATCATATGGCGGGTTAATCCTGTAAACTAATCCTAAATTTATACAATAATTGCTATGATAGAAACCCATGAGTTACATGGCTGTTCTCTAAATTAGAGATTGGCCAGCAATATAAGCAACATAAACAGTGCCCCACTATTTTGGGACTATGTATCACCATGTATATACCTTAAATTAAACCCTAAAGTCTCAATAAGAGATTTAGCTGCAGGATCAATATAGAAAAAGGGCAAAATAACACCAAGAAAGTACTAATCCCCCGATGTAACACTTCTCCCATTGTAATAAACTATTTTGTCGGAGCCATTCAAAGGGAATCATCTTTTCTAAATTTAACCTAGTGGGGATTTCCCTCTGAGAAACTTCAATCCCCACCCCTTCCAAACATGAATATACTGGATTCAAAGCCCTTCAACACAAATGGCGATCAGCCCATTTTAAATCAGGGCTGTACAAGGGTAGCAATAATATATGTTTAGAAGCAAAACAACTATTTAGCAAGTCCAGCACAGATCACAGTTCTCAACCACAAGGCCTTCAAGTGTCCACAATATCCATTTCGTCCTCAGTCTTCACCTTTGGCCCTCCTGTTTCTAACTTCTGCCCCCCGCCTTTCAGCCCACTTACCCGCTTCCACTGGATCAGAAAAAGGTAAATTTCATCATTATGCGTAATCTTCAGTCGCGGTGGGAAAATCATTGTGTGGGACACTCCTATGTCTCTCAGTACTCTCTTCACCCAGTCAAATCTTCTGACGTCTGGTTGCAAAACTCTCTGGAAAGAAATGAATTTGACGCTCATCCTGAAATAGCGGGCTGACACGGTGGGCATATTGTAGGATCAGATCTCACTCTCCAACTCCTAAAGTCACCATGATTAATGTGCAGGGTTCTTCTTCACTTTGCTTACGGCCTTGGGGGGGTAATACGATATTTTTTTTGCACTTCCCACTGGCTAGATTCAGAATCAGGGGTTCATTTTTTTGGTGAGCCCCTCCTGAGTAAATAAACATAGGGTGATTCCCCCTTCACTCTTCCGGGGAGACCAAGGATCCTAACATTGGCAGAGGTCACCTGGTTTTCGAGTGTTTCTAATCTAGTGCATAGGTGCTGAGTTTCCTTCACCATTAACGTGGTGGCTCGGTTATATATACCTCATTAAAGGTCCATTTACGGCTTTGTAAATCTCTGAAATATAACGACCAACAGGACCTAGCGCAACCCATTTTTGGTAACCCCAATTTTAAACTGGGAGATCGAAGAATTGCTGCTCCAAAAAACTGTGCTACTCCTCAAGCCCTAGTTTGTGATCTAGTAATGAATGGTAAATTAGGGACGACACCGGAGTTACTGGAACACTTCCAGCTTTCCAGTAAATGCTCCTTTCTCATGTTCCAGATAAGACACATGTTGCTAAAATGGTTCGGTTCTGGTGCCTGGAATGCACAACAAGTGGCTCCTTTTCAGGAGCTTCTTGCATGTGTGAAGCAGCCCCATGCATTCTCACCTGGTCTCGGTAGGGCGACTTAATCCTGAGGTATCAGGTTACTCTTAACTATTGGGCCCACACCTTCCCAAATGGTAGTTTCCCTTGGGACAAAATATGGAAAGGAGTCTGTTCATATACCATAAACGATCACCTAAGACTAACACAGTTTTACATATTGCACAACATCTATTACACCCCTGTCAAAATGTATGGGATGGGCAGGCTGCAGAATCGAGCATGCCTTAGATGTGGTCAGGAACCAGAGACGCTACTTCACATATTATGGGATTGTCCCAAAGTGACCCATCTCTGGAGAACTATCCAGGAAAAGGGCAACCCATTATTGGGACTGCAGGAATATTTTTCACCACAAGTTTGTATTATAGGAGAGTATACCACCATCCCTGTCAGAGAAAGGCAGTATCACATGGCCATTATATCTTTGTCTGTTAAAAAGCTTGTCCTCCGTTACTGGAAGGATCAACATGTAATTTCCTATCTTGAGTGGGTGAGGGAGCTTTTTTATAACTTAAGGATGGAAAAAGCAATTGTGAGTCTTCACGGTAAACACCCCCTGTATAGAACCAGATGGGAGAGGCTGCATACGCTTTGGTCTCTGCACCCAGTCTCTCCGGGAACATCTCAATAAGATAGAAGTGACTGGGGTTAAGTAGTTAAGTTGATAAGGCGTTAAATGGTCATGTTACACGGTGCCCTTTGATGCATCAAATTATATATACTCTCATAGGTGGTTCCTTGGCCCATTTATTGTCGTGCACTGGGGTAGTATGATTATCTAGCAGTGGTGAGTTGCACCCTATTCGCTGGCAGATATGGCTCTGGGAGGGTGGGGGGTAGAGTTAGTAAACTTGGGGAGGTTAGGGGATGCAGGGAAGGGAATGTTTATTTGTTGGTTAGGGTGTGTGGTTAATTTAATTTCATTTTCTGCAATACTTACACTGTAATATCAACTTGTATTGTATGTCTCCCCAATGCTCCATGCCCTGTACTTCATGTTGGATTGGTTTGTGTTTGTTTTACTAGTGTTGTATGAAATGAATAAAGCATATTCAGTTTAAAAAAAAAAAAAAAATTAACGTGGTGGAACTGATGGAGGTGTCCGTTTGTGGACCTCAAGCATCTCTTCCTTCAGGGCTTCCATTGTGGTCTCTAGGACTACTACTCGACCATTGAAGTCATCCACCCTCTGATTCAAGGTGGACACAGAAGTAATAAGTCTCTGCATTTTCAATCCCAGTAATGCCAAAGTCTCTGTTATATCCGATTCAGCTTCAGCCTGTGCTAAAGTTACTGGCATCATCGTCATCCCTCCAACATTTTTACTTTTTTCAGCTCCAACAGCTATACGATCCTTCTTTGGATTCCCCATACTACTCAATTCAGACTCGCTCTTTCCAAAAATATTCTCCAAATAAGGATTAGATCAGAAAAGTATTCTTTAAGAGGAATTGAGATAAATTTTTGCGGAGCTATGTAATCCTGCTGCTTCACAACTCTGGCTCCACAGCGCCCCCCTGATATGCATTTTTAACAAAACAGTAATCCAGTTGATATTTATGGTCACCAGTAATTGTATGCGCATATAGTATGTAATATATTTGTTTTTCCAAGGAGTAATGGCGAGTGTAGGATTTCACAGGAACTTGGGGTGTTTACAGTTAGTGCAGTGAGATGCAGTTATTTAAAATAAATTGCAACTCCACTTCTTTTTGAGGTTAGGTGGCAAAGTCTAAGAAGCTTGTAGTCGGACAAAGAGCACACCAAATCAGGGATAGTAGGCTTTAACCAGCTCTCAGTTAAACCAAAAATGTCAGGGGTATGGTGAGTCACCAAGGCCACAAGCTCAGCATTAATTGGCTGTGAGGCTACAGACACTCAGGTGAGCCACTTTAAGGCCCTTGGCACTAAACCATGGGGGGGGCTTCTAGGATTAGCAAAGGTGAGGGTGGGGGGAGTCCTGGGTTAGGTTTGGTATCACCAGATAAGGTAATGCACAGACGTTGATGCCACACACTAGTAAGACTAATTATTGGTAATTATACAATGAGGTTCAAGAATACGAGTCCCTGATTGGCTGTCTGGCACCTTTCTGCCATGGTAAATCCTGGCATTACACACGCAAAAGGTGCCAGTCAGTTGCATTTGGAACAGAAATCAACCTGGCTTCCTGAAAATGAAAACATCCAAGCAGCAATTTTGGTTTCCCCGCTAAACTGGCAGTACGCAAAACTGCGAGCTGCAACACTGCCTAAGATGAATGAGCAGCCCATGAAGATTTAAAGCAAATCCACAGTCCCAACCTTTGTAACAAAAAGTTATACTGCTGTCTATAAAAAAAAATGGTGTTAAACCCTTTTTAACCCTTGCAGGGCCACTGGCTGTTATAGCAGTCCAGTATTTCTATACATTCTAATTCTGTTGGCAGCCTAAGGGTTAAAAGGTTTCCTGTAAAATGTCGTTCACTTGCTAGTCTGCCGCTCTGTCTGGCACTGGTACACTTGCTGTCTCCTGGCTCCATCGCTCCTTCCCCGCCAGCCCAAACCAAAAGAATAAAGAAAAATAAACAAATGACTATTGCTGGCACATACAAAACTAGAGCACCGCCTAGTATCTCTAATCAGAACCGCAGACTTGCTGGCTGGCTCTCCTTCCGCTCAAGTCACACCACTGGCGCTCGTCACCACCAGCATCACTGTTCTCTCGCAGCAGCTCCTGACCAATCTACAGCACTGCTTGCTCGTTCTTCCAATGCTAGCATGAAACAAAAAAGACACTGAGTGGGGGGGGGTTAAAGAAAAAGGTACCACAAATCTGCCCAGTATAATTACACAGACTGGAGGAGGAGGTGGAGGGGCAGGCAACATCTGGAACTATAGTCTACCCAGCAACAAAGGACCATTTGTAACTACTGCGAGAAAGAATGTCTGTGGCATGTAAAAAAAAAAAAGTAAGAAGACATTTTTTATTGTAAATTTATTTTACAAACTTTCCCATTGTATAATCACAATAAACCACTCCAGGGTGTGGGTTATTTATTTAGTTTTTGTTGACCTGGTAGGTGCTCTAGACATCAAAGATGCCTATTTTCAGGCATGACCCGGGAGGTTACATACAACTGGTGGAAAAAGAGCATTGAATACAAGGGAATAAATCTGCTGACAACAAGCAGTACAATTAGGCAAAAGCATATAGTCAGGTAACGACAAAATGCAGCCAGAATCATGCATGGAATAATACAGAAGTAACACAGTATAGTGGCATAAAAAAAGATTCAACAGATAAGAGCCCCTGTACGTGACATTATCAATACCTGGTGCAATTGGAGGGTACGTGCGAGCAGCAGCGGCTCTAGCCACAAATGGTTACCAGGGCACAGCAAATTGCAGCCAGGGCACTGATATATTGTTACAATGGGGGAAGCTCTGCAGCATATGGGGCACAGCATTTTTTTACAGGGGCGCGGGCCCTGGTGTAGAGCCGCCACTGCATGCGAGGGAAGCAAATAGCTCAGGTAAAGCTCAGGATAGGAGCCAGTGCCAAGGCAATAGCTAATAGGGTCAGGCAAGTGAGTGGATACACCCACCACAGGAGCAGAGTTCAGAACTGGCAAGTGTTTTCCAGCTTGCTGCCTGCACAGAAAATCGGCTCATTTTGCACAGTTCTGCAGCCGGTTCCATTTCAGCTTTCCTGCCTGCAAGTATAGTTTGCTGCCATTATCTGGGACTGTTCCAGCCTATTTCAGCAACAGTCTGTAGCACTTTGACTGTGGGGTGTGTGTATTGACCGCAAGTAAAGGGGGCTCGGTGGCAAGCCAGCATGTGCATGTCATTTACAGGGGCAGGGCAACTTGCACTTTAAAAGCCTGCGCTGCACCTCAGCACGAGCACGAGTGGTGCGAGCACCACTTGTAGAGGATTTGCACTGATATAGGTAGAGTTTACCCTCTATAAGAGACAAAGATAGAGGCTGCTGAGTGTTTCTAGTGTCTACAATGTTTTAACTTGGGTGACAAAGATAAGGAGTATTATTATAGTATACAATTTAAACTGGGAATTAACTGTAGGTCTGGATACTACAGATACAATTTCATTATTTCCTGGTATACCTGTGTATTAAATTAATTACAAAACAGTTAAGAATGTATTTAAGAAAGATCATATTATTCCTATGGTTGTGTGGTACATTATTCATCTTGTTTGAAGTGACAGCTTTTGAATACAAAAAAGACTGGAGTAAATTAGCTGATCCAGTTGATAAAACTCAAATGGTTAACTGGCCAGTTTCTTTCCATGTTGTTCCAACTAATTTACAGAAGAAGCTAATGAGATTAACATTTTTACATATGGGTACTTCTGTTAAGGGGCAAGCTATGACTTTGGTCATTAAAAACATTAACAGATTAGTGAAAGTAGCATTCAGATGGTTAAGTATACGTAGAGGAGCATGGTTTAGATCTGTTTTGCTCATCTCATTATTGTTAAGTGGAGACATACATGTAAACCCAGGCCCCTACCATGCAGAAATAGATATGGACTCAATAAGCGGGAATGAATTTACTATTGTGCATTTTAATATGCACAGTCTAGTAAATAAGTTAGACGCATTGAGGGAATGGGTGTTAGAATATCAACCAGACATAATCGTACTTGTGTGTAGTCATGGTTAAATTCAAGGATATCATCTTTGCATATAGGAAAACCACTATGGCTCTCAAAAGAGGTGGAATGGAAGGTTAAAGAGAAAAGGATAGCATTCAGGAAATATAAGGAAACATAGAAGGAGCAGGACAGAGAACTTTATCTGGTAAAGCAGAAGGAGGCAGGGTAGGCAGTCAGAATACCAAAGGCACAAACTGAGGAAAAGAGCCAGCTCTGTTAAGAAGGGGGATAAAACCTTTTATAGGTACATTAGGGAGCGAAGAAAGAGCAAGGGAGGGATACAGAGACTTAATAAAGGGGAAGGAATGTGGGTAGAGGGTGACAGTGAAAAAGCAGGGATACTGAATGAATATTTCTGCTTTGTATTCACAATGGAAGAGGAGGGGGAAGTACCTAAACCAAACAAGAGAAACACTCTGAATAGGGAGGTCAATACCAATCCATTCACAAAAGAAAGGGTTTGGAAAAAAAATCTTGAAACTAAGGGTGGACAAAGCAATGGAGCCTGATGGTATTCACCCCAGAATTCTAAAAAAACTAAGCGTAGAATTAGTAACGCCACTGACTACTCTTTTTAACAAATCATGGGAGGATGGGGTGGTACCTGAGGACTGGAGGAGGGCAGATGTGATTCCACTTCACAAAAGTGGGAGCAGGGCAGAGCCAGAAAACTACAGACCAGTTAGTGGCAGGGAAAATGATGTAATCACTTCTGAAGGAAAGAATTGTTGAGTACCTAGAGGCTAGAGGGGCACAGGACCCAAGGCAGTATGGTTTCACAGCAGGAAGGTCATGTGAGATGAACCAAATAGATTTCTTTGACTGGGTGACCAAAGTAGTAAACCAGGGAGGGGCTGTGGATATGGCCTACCTAGATTTTAGCAAGGCATTTGACACAGTCTCACACAAAAGATTAATATACAAGTTAGTCAGTCTTGGAGTGGGTCCCAAGTTGGTAGCCTGGATAAAAAAATAATGGCTGGACAACAGGATGCAAAGGGTAATAGTAAACTGAGTCCACAGTGAAGAAAGGAGGGTAACTAGCAGGGTACAGTACTGGGACCGATCCTCTTTAATGTCTTTAAGCGACATTGGAGAGCACCTGGAAGGAAAAGTATGTCTCTTTGCAGATGACACAAAGATCTGCAACAGGGTTGGTACAAAAGGTAAGGTAGAAAGGATGAAAAGGGACTTGGCAAGGTTGGAGGAATGGTCAAATATATGGCAGCTCAGATTCAGTGCAAAGAAGTGCAAGGTAATGCATCTGAGAAACAAACTCAGGGAAGAGTACACAATGGGGGTGAGATAAAATCGAGAGAGACCTAGGAGTAATTATATCACATGATCTAAGGTGGGCAAGCAATGTGAGAAGGTAATAAGGAGGGCTGGGGGGGGGATACTGGGATGCATAGGGAGAGGCATCAACAGTAGAAAACAGAAAGTTGTTATCCCTCTGTACAGACAGTTGGTGAGACCCCTTCTGGAGTACTGCGTGCAATTCTGGAGACCCCATCTCCGCATAGACAGAGTGGAGGCTGTTCAGAGGAGGGCAACCAAAATGGTGCAGGGTCTGCACCAGAAGACACATGAGGAGAGACTAAAACAGCTTAATATGTATTCCTTTGACAAAAGTAGGGAGAGGGGAGACATGATAGAAACTTTCAAGTATTTCAAGGGATCTGACAAAATACAAGAGGGTAGCATCTTTCAGAAAAAGAGATGTGCAAGAACAAGGGGGCACAAATTGAAGATAGAGGGGGGACTGCTCAGAGGTAATGTTAAAAAGTATTTTTTCACAGAGAGGGTTGTGGATGCATGGAACAGCCTTCCTGAGGAGGTTGTAGAGTCAGGAACAGTGGGAGAATTCAAGAATGCAATGGGAAAGACACAAGGCAATTCTAGTGGGGTGTAGGAGGAAGTAAGCTGTTGATTAACTAGAATCTGCAGCTTATCCATTAGGTAGGGAAATGGGCAGACTAGGTGGGCTAAGTGGTCCTTATCTGCCATCAAATTTAGTTTCCATGAATTGAAGGCCATCAGATCATGAGAAGGGATTGCAACAAGAAGGAAGGGGGTATTTTGATTTATATTAAACAAGTGTTACAGATTAATAATGTCGCATGGGAAATTAATTCACTGGACATAGAAATTCTGCCTTTGGAACTGAAACTACCATATTCTCAGCCAATACTTTTTATGGGAATCTATAAACCACCAAAAGTGGAGGCTGCATAATTTAGTATTCTGACTGAATATCTGGCAATGTTTAAAAAGACCCATGAATTATTATTAACAGGGATTTTAATGTTAATTGGAACACTATTACTGTAGAACATAAACTTGTTGACTTGGCAACAAGTCTTGAGTTAAGTCAATTAATGGAGAGCTCCACTAGAATTAACACTGATAGCTTGGCATCCACCACTCTGGGCTAGATATTTACAACCAGTAAAATCAAATACAGAACAAGTGGGATGTTGATGGATATATTTAGTGATCATCAAGGTGTGGTATGTATGCGATCAAAAGAAAAAGGGAACAGATTGGTAATTGGAAATACAGGAGACTGTTTAAACATTTTGATTATATGCACTTTATGCAGGACCTGGAAGGGATAGATTGGGAGAGGGTGAACCTACTCCTCACAGTAAACGATGCATGGCAGTACTTTAAACATGAATTTATGAAAGTATATGATCACCATGCCCCCCTTAAAGAAAATATATTGAAGTCCAAAAAATGCATTATGGTATAAGGAAATCTTACATGAAATTAAAATTAAACGGAAGAAGATTTGGAAAAAGCAAAGAAAACAAAACTAATCCATAGGTAGACTGGGAAAAGTATAGGGCTATAAGGAACAAATATCTAAAGGAAGTTAGGAAGGTTAAAGCAAATTGCTATCAGCAAGTACTTCAAGATAGTCATCAGAGTAATCCAGGACAGTTTTGGCATTTGATACATAAATTACAGGAACCAGGAGTAAATAGCTACCCCAAAACATTTAATATTAAAGAAGAGGTAGAACTTGGATCTAAAAGTGGAGACTTTTTTTTATTTTTATTCTTTGTTTATCCTCATCCATGGAGGGGATCCCCACGATCTCCCGGCCGCCAGCACCCCCACAGAGCTGGCCATTGTCGTTCACATCGCTCTGTATGCAGGATAGTCTCTGGTACCGTGGGGGTGCCGGGCACAACCATCAGCCACTGAGATAGCGCTCCGCCATTTTCCGCCTGTTTTTTCTTGCCCCAGAGAGCTGGACATGCAGTGGCGTCCAGGCACATACGTGTCGACGCCTGCCATGCTCGCTCCCATTCTGCTGCTCGCTACCGTAATGCTACTGGCCTCCACCAGTTGCCGCTACAGTGGGCTGCAGTGCCCCAACCCTCCCCAGAGGAAGGAGAGCAGTCGTGGGATGCTCGATCCTTCCTCTCCCCTGCCAACCCCGGTGGCCCAAGTCTGTTTCTGAACCTAGGTCGCCGGTATGGCGTCCAGTGCCTCAACCTTCAGCGCCACCAGGCTGGCTTAAGTGCAGACTGTTTTAATGAATTTTTTATAAATATGGGTGCAACAAATCAGGATTTAGACCAAACAACATTAGCGCAACAAAAACATGTAAACGGACAAGACAGAACAAGAGAACAGGCCTTTCACTTTACTATGATTGACCATTTGATCTAAGGATGTAATAACAGAACTTTAAAAAATAAATGTTAGAAAAGCAACAGGTTGTGATAATCTAAATAATAAACTGCTGAAATATGCAGCACCAGTTATTGCATATCCCCTTACATTAGTATTTAACTTAAGTCTGAGCACTAGAGACTTTCCTGATGAATGGAAAACAGTGAAAGTAATACCTATTTTCAAATCGGGGGTTAAAAAGACATTACAAATTATAGACCAATATCCCTAATACCAGTGGTTGCAAAAATCTGCGAAAAGATGATTGCAAACCAGATGAAGACATATTTGAAGACTGATAACATTCTGGATCCCAACCAATCAGGATTTAGGGAGAGAAACAGTACTCAAACTGCACTACTCAAAGTGACTGGGGACATATTATCTGACATGGAAAAGGGGATGCAAACAGGAGTAATATTAATAGATTTGTGGAAGGCTTTCATAGAAACATAGAATTTGACAGCAGATAAGGACCGCTTGGCCCACCCAGTCTGCCCATTTCCTTACCTAGTGGATAAGCTGCAGATCCTAGTTAACCAACAGCCTACTTCTTTCTACCCCAACCCCCTAGAATTGCCTTATGACTGTCCCATGCATGCTTGAATTCCACCACTGTTTTTGACTCCACAACCTCCTCCGGAAGGCCGTTCCATGCATCAACAACCCTCTCTGTGAAAAAATACTTCCTTAAATTACCTCTGAGCCGCCCCCCATCTTCAAATTGTGCCCCCTTGTTCTTGCACACCTCTTTTTTTGAAAGATGCTACCCTCTTGGACTTTGTTGATTCCCTTGAGGTACTTGAAAGTTTCTATCATGTCCCCCCTCTCCCTCCTTTCCTCGAGGCTATACATATTAAGCTCCTTAAGTCTCTCTTCATATGTCTTTCGGTGCAGACCCTGCACCATTTTAGTTGTCCTCCTCTGGACAGCTTCCATCCTGTCTGTCTCTGCGGAGATTGGGTCTCCAGAACTGCACGCAGTACTCCAGATGGGATCTCACCAGCTGTCTGTACAGAGGGATAATAACTTCATGTTTTCTACTGGTGATGCCTCTCCCTATGCATCCCAGTATCCCCCCAGCCCTCCTTGCTGCCCTCTCACATTGCTTGCCCACCTTTAGGTCATCTGATATGACTACCCCCAGGTCCCTTTCCATTTTTGTTGTTGTTAGTATCTCATCCCCCATTGTGTACTCTTCCCCTGGGTTTTTGTTTCCCAGGTGCATTACCTTGCACTTCTTAGCACTGAATCTACGCTGCCATACATTTGACCATTTGACACTCTAAACCATAGTATTTTGTTACAAAAACTGAGATACTTTGTTTTTTCGGATGAGGTAGTTGCATGTTTTTTAGTTATTTGAAAGACAGGAAACAAAAAGTGTCTCTGTATGGACATTGCTCGGAGTTGAGAGATACAGAACAAAGGGTACCACAAGGGTCAATATTAGGGCTGCTCTTACTCAGCTTGTACATGAATGATATAGAATTTAATCAGGTAGGGCTAAAATATCATTTTTATGCTGACGACACGATTATATACTTCGCTGGAACTAAGACACCACATTTACAACAAGGCTTACAAGAAGCATTTAATGATATACAAACCTATTTTTCAATACACAAATTAGTTTTAAATACTGGTAAAACAAAGGTTATGCTATTTAGACCAAAGAAAAAAGACCTAACTTGAAACCACATTAAAAATAATAGCAAATGATGGAACTAAAATTCAGCAAGTTGAATACAAATATCTAGGGCTCTGGATGGACGTGTATTGTAAATGGATTATACACAAGTTGGTAAAAAGAAAACTGAGGCAATAACTTGGATGTTACATAGGATAACAAATGAACTAACAAAACAAACTAAACTGCATGTGAGCAATACCATGATAATACCATTAATAGATTTTGCAGATGTTACATACAGTGGGGCTTCAAAAACTGATTAAGGAAGATTTATATTCTATACAATTGATTGGCAAAGTACGTATTAGATACACATTGACGTACACATCATTGCAAACTCTATCAAGAATTAAATTGGTTGCATTTAGACCTTAGAAGGAACATGCATATATGTAAAATAATGTATAACAGAGTAAATAAGGATTTTCCAGACTCTATTAATGAGTTAAAAATTACACAAAAACTGGTTTGAGATCAACTCAGTATCTGGAATTGAAATGTCAAATAGAACCAAGGCTAGTTGTGCTATTATTTCATACATTGGGCCTAAGGTGTGGAATAATTTACCAATTTACTTCAGTCCATAAAATATCAGAATTAGGTGGCGAAAAATACAGTCGTAGTTTTGCTCACAAGCAGTAAGCCTGAGAAACTGTTGTATATCAATATATTCAGGATAATTAGGTTGGGTGTTGTCCATCTGATTGTCCCTAGATTGTCTTAATTGAAGTACTGTAGTGTGCTAGTCTGTTGTATTAGGGTATTTTCTGTCTTTGTGTTACCTATGTTATAGTACTAAGATATTATGCTGTTCTGCAACATAATCGTCTCTGTATAATCTATTTTATCCTTTTTAAGTGTTTTTGTATTTAGATCTGTATAGAAGATTTTTTTTTTTCCAAATACATATGTAGCCAGGACAAACGTATGGTGTCCCTTGTAAATGAGCTTGGCTCAATGGGAAATTACCATGTTCATTTATGAAATTAATAAAAATCATTACTACTACATACAGAGTTCCTGCTTAAAACTTCGAAGTGCTGGAGATCCTGAATGACAGCGGAAGGAATTCCACACTTTCGAGCACAAACATAATTGCGTTTTCACCATTTTGTGTTACATTTAGGTTGGGCAAGGTAGGACTTATTGCTAGATCGCGGATCACTTCTGATATGGTTTGGTCACTCAGCCTGCGGCCTCATGACCGAACACCAGGCATGGGTAAATCTCAGCATAACCCAAACACTGTTTTTTTTTTTTGCTTAAGTGTCCCATCAGCCTACAAAAGGAATATTTGGACAAATGGCATAGAATAAGTGATACTCGATTAGGAACAAGACACCATGTCCAGTTCAGAGGAGTAGGCGTTCAACTACCATAAGGTTTGAGAAATATAATGTAGTCACATTGTCTGTGATGCACTGAGACTCATGGCCAGGGACAAGGATGGAGTAGTTTGTAAGGGCTAGTAGAACTGTTAAAGTAATGCCCATTGAGAGAGCTGAGCAAAACCTCTTCTAAACTACCAGAAAGCTATTTTTGTATTAATGTAAGAGCACTAAACTACAATAGGAGATTGAGTAACCTAACACATGAAAACCTAGCTAGGTTTTCTGAGTATAGGCAAAAGCAGTGGAAAAAAGAACTCCCAACAGTAACATACTATGCAATATCAAGCGAAGCAGCATTAATAAGCAGATTATTGAGAATTAGGATAACAAAACAAAGCAGCTGAAAACCGTAGACGTGCAGTTCCTAAACTGGTTATTAGGGCACTAAAACTAGAAATAGGCAGACCCTAGATGGGCTGTATGCTAAACATTTGAATAAAGGGCTAAAATACAGGGCTAAACAGTTAGCTATGAAACCACTTTTTTGTGTATGGGCCTCATAACACTCAGTTGACTTTGACAACACAAGTTTTATATCCCTACTATTCTAATTGGGACACATAATACTTGCACATTTTAGAGATGATAATGCAATAATACCAAGGAACCCTCCAAAAGATGTAATACAGTCCGTGACTATGGCAGCAGCTGCAAGATACAAGACCGTGTTGGCACAAAATACCTTTATGAATTCCAATATTCAGGAAACTCGCAAGACACTACGCTGGTGAAAAATAGCACAACAAGCCTCCTGCAGCTGACTGCCAGGCAGACTCCTGATGTCCTTTGTTGTACTCCTTAGTCTGCATACTGCAGCAGGAGAAAGCTGCCTTATGAGAGTAGAGAAGCCTCCATATTGGCTGGGGATGCTTACTGGGAGTCAGTTACTAGCTCAATGGGACAAGGGTTGCAGAGGTGATCAGCATCAGGGAGGGCTGAATGAGGGTGCTGGAAGCAGCCTGTTCAGTCTCCTGGTGCTGTCGGTGGCAATCTTGGAGCAGGAGTGGAGTATGTAAGAAAACCCACACTCCCATTTCAGGGCTGCAACTTGCATTTTAAATCTTGGCAGACTTTTCAAACACCGCTCATCAGCTGATTCAACTCTGTGTGAGTCTCCGTATTTGGCTGGGGAGGCTCACTGGGAGTCCGTTACTAGCTTGGTGGGGCAAGGGTTGCAGAGGCAATAGGTGTTGGGGGAGGGCTGAATGAGAATCCTGGAAGCAGCCAGTTCCGTCCCCTGATACTACTAGCGGCGATCTTGGAGCAGGAGTAGAGTGTGTAAGAGAGAAAAACCTACACTCCTAGTTCAAGGCACCAGATCATATTTTAAATCTTTGTGGGCTTTTCAAACACCACTGATCAGCCGATTGAAGTCTGTGTGAGCCTCTGTATTGGCTTGGGAGGCTCACCAGGAGTCCGTTACTGGCTCTGTAGGGCAAAGGTTGCACAGGGAATTGTCGGGGGAGTGCTGAAGGTAGGAGTCACCCCGATTTCAAGTTAGCATTGGTCAGTTGGATGAATTTGGGTAGAGGGAATGATGCCACAGCCTTATTCGACCAAGGCACTGAGGGAGGAGATGGAGAGGGGCCATAAATTATTCAGCCCAGCTCTTCTCAGGTTCTTTTCACTAGCAGATGCTGTGAGGGTTGAGTGGCATTCCACATAAGGGCTTGAACAGGGAAAGGTTGACTTGGTCTCTGGAAGCAGCTGACAGAGGCACTGGGTGACTCCACTGGCTCAAGTGACATCTGAGATAGCCTTGCAAACTGAGTTAGAATTGGTTCGTGTTGCAGAAAGGCAGAATGACAGGGAGATATAACTTACCAGGTAGAAAATGAAAGCAGCTAGACTAGATGCAGTCTGGGAGAAGACAGAAAGAGGGGTAGAAGAAAATCAGTGAGGCAGATGCAGCCCGAGAGAGAGGCAGAACAGGAGCAAGTCAGGATGGAAGCAGAAGAGAGAAAGAATGTGGGCACCATCTCAAGATAAGAGACCGTATGGCTGGCCCACCAGTACAATGTAGCATCCCTGCTTGTGATGCTGTTGTCCTGGGTTTGAGAACGAGCCTAGAGCATCATAAGGCCAGCCCGGAAGAGGTAGGATGAGCGTCTTGGGGACAGCTTTCCTCCTCCAGAGTGGGAGGACTGCAAGCTCCCTGCATGCAAGTGACACCCAGTGGGGACTCTGCATACACTGGCTGGGACTGCATAAAGTGTATTTTGGGGGGGGAGAGAGTGTGATGGATCTCGCGTGGGAGTACACGTGTCCATGCACTGATGTCCGTGCACATCTGTGCGTACAGGGGAAACCACAAACTAAACACCCTCAGGGGCTGCAGCAGCAGGATGACACTCCCTGGGCACCTTCCTGAATGATGCCCCTGGTGTAAGCCCGGGACCTGTATGGTTGATGCCCCCCAGTCCACCTCAGGGGACAAATTGTGGGCCACCCAGTCTGGGCGGCTCGGGGAGGATGCCGTGTGGGCTAGGTCAAGGACCGAATAGGGGGTATATCCCCCCCCACCTGAACTGGAGAGATAAAATAGAGTTGGGGGGGGCGGAGGGGAGATAAGAGACCATGAACTCCAGATGGCAACACTTTGTCAGAGACAGATGCTGGAGCAGTTAAGTAATGAGGTAGCGGAAGGTAGCCAGAGCTCAACGATTAGGTTCAGATTGTTTCCAAAGCTAACTATGGATATTGACTATTTTCTTGATTTTGTTTGAGAAATTGTGTTTGCAGTATGAAATGGTTCAGGAGCACTGGCAAACCAGTCTGACTTGCATACCAGGAAGTCATGGCAAGTGTTTTCACGCACCTGAACTCTGATTTATAGCATGGATTGTGTATTAGCTTGTTCAGCTCTGTGTAACCTTTTGGGTAGTTCCTGAACACTGGCAAATTTGTCTGGTGTTCTTACCTGGTTAACAAAAACTAAAAAGGAAAAAGAGAGCATTATAGATTAACCCATGAAGCTTACAGGCTCAAATTTAAACAGGAAAGCAGCGGGGGAGAATTATAAAGAATTGAGTATGCAGTTGAATGCTTTGCTGGGGAAGATGGTAAATGGGAAAAGAGCGGCAACTGCTGAAGAAATTTGTGAAGTAATGCAAATGTGTTCATGCTGATCTTAAAATAGGGCTAATGGACAAGAAACCTAGTACTGTGGCAGAAGCTGCTGAATGGGCAGTTCATTATGCATGCAGATGTGCTATATACAAGAAGGTACATACAGGGAGGCGGTTCTGTTCACAAAGGGATTGGTTTGATACAAGAGGACTGTACAATCCAGAGGCCCTTTGAAACTAGAAGGAATACTCTGGCAGAGCCAAAGAGTAACAGAGTAGAAAGTTGAAAGTGTCTCATGTAACCTCAGAAGATGCCTCAGTATTTTCCGGGAAGGGAGGCAAGCTACAGAACAGCAAATAGCTATAACTTGTGAATGTTGAAAAAGCATTTGATAGACAGGACTGGGACTTGCTAATCACCACATTTTCCAAATCTGGCTTTGGAGAAATTATTTTTTTTTAATGTAGTTACGTGGTATCTACATGGATCCCACATCCTGATAAAAGTGAACAGTGCGGTTTCTGATCCCTTTCACATTGGCAGAGGGACCTACCAAGGTTGCCCCCTCTCATCCTAATTTGCGCTCAGCATAGAATCACTGACAGCCAGGGCTCGGGCCAGTGAACTAGAGGGGGTAGTGGTGGGAGGTGAGGAAAACATAATTTTATTATATGTAGATGATGCCATGCTTTATTTGCAGAACCCTGTTCACACTTTTCCTAGGCTGCAGCAGATACCACAGGAATATAGTGATGCTTCTGGGTTTAAAATCAACACAGGGAAAATGGAGGTAGTCCTGCTCAGTGGCATGTTAACACCTACACTTAAAAACTTTTGAGTTACCACTCAAACTAGATAACGTTGGGAAACACATCCTCAAAGGCCCTAATAAATCTTTACCAGGTAATTACAGTACGCTTATAGCAGAGGTACTGACAGATCTCAAAAGATGGGAGATATTCCCTGTATCCCTTCTGGGAAATGTAGGTTCCATTTGTATGTATATGTTACCAAGATTCCTATTCTTATTTCAGACATTACCACTTAGGATTTCCCAGGACAGACTGGCAAAAAATAAACAAGGCCCCTGCATCATTTTGTATGGGAAGGGGGAGGACATGGATTAAATGGGCAGACTTGCAGAGACCCCAGCCGGACCTTTGGAGTGGAAGGAGGCTGCCCAGCTTGAAAGTGTACTATCAAATGGCACAATTACTGCCCTGGATATACTATATGGAAGATCACCCTGAGAATGTGTGGGTCACTTTTGAACGGCAGAGCAACGGGGGCTGTCACCCTCTAGAACTTCTGGATGCTCCCTTAGATAAAATAAACAGTAGCTCTGTTACAAACCCATGGGTTTAGACAGCTTTGTTTCAACTGGAAAACGTGTCATGATTTACAAATTACAAGATCCAGTATATGCGTTACCCTTCTGGAAGTGTGCTTTGAATTTACTCTTAGTAGGACATATGTGATGTTCTACAGGTGGAAAATGTTGGACTTTCTCAGATTTTCCCAGTAGTAGCAGAATGGTATAATAAAATCCTTTGGACAGATGCAAATAGAGATCTTAGTTTGAGAGGGCTCTTGCAGTAGGTAATTGCATATAGGACTGAAGTTGGCAGGCATCAGGACCCCACAGAAAAATTTCTAGCTAGCAGTCTCTGGCGGGGGACCGCCTCCACGTGAGGTGACCAGCATCAGATGATGTCTGTATAAAGGGGCAGTCCCCCATGCCTGCTATCCGGTTCTTTCCTGCCATTAGCTTGTGAAAGCGCCTCACGGTTAAGTTCACTGCTTCATCAGGCAATCGTCTGTATTATTACCGTTCTCTTTTTGGATTTTATTCGATTTTCTCTCAGAATCTCTTCAGCATCTGCTGTGTATGTCGTCACCTACTCCATCCGAGCATAAAAATAAGTGCAATTCCTGCGGTGCCCAGCTCCTGCACAAGGACGGACACGCCCAGTGCCTCTTCTCCCTAGGCCCGGATCACCCAGTGGAGAAGTGCCAGCACTGCCAACAGTTTAACGCCGCCGCCACCCGCAAACTGAGGCAGCAGTCTCTGGAGGCCCACATTTTGAAATAGATGTCCTCCATGGAGAAGGAGCTGAAGAAGCTTCAGCAGGCCTCTACTTCCCCTGAGGGTCACCGTAAAAAGAAGCACCAGGATCAGGACTCCTCTTCCACGGTCACTGCAACTCCGGCCGAAGTCACCATGCTGAAGGTAACGTCCCCTCTGGGGGACAGTTCGACGGCCATCTTGGAGGCTTCTAAGGCAGCGGCATCCCTCCCGTTGTGCTTGCGCTCGAGACCATCGGGAGCCTCTGGGTCAAAGGAGGCAGCTGCTCCTGGGAAGACCGCCACTGTGCGGCTTTCTGGGTTGAGCGGCTCCAGTAAGCCGGACGTCTGTTCTTCCGACACCTGCACAGACGAGGCCGCTAAGACACCAGACCCTTCAGGGCAGCGCACGACCTCCAAAATGCCCGCCAAGACCGCTCCTCCCTCACGGCCTTCATCGGGCGTCTGTTCTGATAAGTCTGACACTGGTCCCTCTGACGCCAGCCTGAACCCCGCCGGTAAGGCTGACATCGGGCCCCTTCGGGACACGCAGCTTTGGAGCAGATGCTGGACCCTACTGATCAGACAGTTGTCAACGGCTCACCACAGTGCTCGCCATTGCATTCCGAGGCTCCAGCATATCCAGTGTTGGACCCTGGGGATTTTAGTTCTCCTTCCCTGGGCCACGCAGAGGACGCAGGTATACTCCCATCAGGTCTCCCTCCTGCTGGGCTGGACTACCTGAGGTCGGACCCTCTGACGCCGGCTTATCCGACGCCGGGTGACATTCCCTTGCCGGACGCTGCCCCTATGCCAGACCCGACGCCTGCCGGGCCTCCTATACTTGGCCCGCCCACTGGGCCTCTCCCAGAGCCATCTGCTTAGTGAGAGTCCCTGGTGCCTGGGTATCCGACCCCATCTTATCCAACGCCATCCTACCCGAGACCACAGTATCCTGCTCCGCAGTACCAGATGCCGCAGTACTCTGTGCCTCAGTACCTGATGCCGGGCTTCCCACCGTCGGCTACGGATACTCGCTGTATGGATACCCCCAATATCCGTATCCCCCACCACCTCCTTTACCGCCCTCTCAGCCTCCAGTGGACCTGAAGAAGACTCTGGCTTCCTGGTTGGCTGAGGCCAAGGCTCAGCTCAGCAGGGAGGTAGAGAGCCATCTGCTGATACCAGACCCAGTTCCGGACTCCTGTCTTCGGAGGCAAAAGACTCCCTCCCCCCTTCACGACACTAGAGGCGAGCCCTCAGGTGCCAGGGCAGGGGAAGACACACTTCCTCGAGGGTTGCTCAAGGAGTCTGTCCCTCCCCTGCACCGGGAGGCATCTTTTTCTTCCTCTTCGCAGACAGGTGATTCCGGCAGGTGCTCTGATCCAGACAACGAGCCACGCACTCCAGACCAGCCCAAGCCTAGGACTCCTCCGAAGTCACCTCCGGAAGTTCCCACCTTTCTGGAGCTGCTGCAAAAGATCCAAGCTGTTCACCAGTGGCGATCTTTGGAGCCGGATCCACAGCGGAAGAAACTCACTGCTCATTTGGATCTGCCCGAAACTGCTCCAACACTGATGCCACTCTGGATCAAGCCTCATGGGACCTCATTTCCACTATTTGGAAGCAACTGTCTGCATTGCCCCCCGCCCCCAGTTCTGAGGAAGGCAGATAGGCTATACCAGGCTCCAGTGGGTGTAGATTCCTGAATCGCACCCAAAGCCGACTCAGCCACGATTAGTGCTGCTCACGGCCGTACGGCTAACCCTAAGCATCTCGGCTTGTTTCCACCTGACGAGGAATCTCACCTTCTGGACCAGTATGGGAAGAAGGTCTACGCTTCTTCCACTCTGGGAATAAGGGCCCTAAATTATGTCGCACATATGGGGAAATTACCAGAAGGCAATCCTGAGTGAGGTGGAAGCAACGCTGGAATCCCTTCCTGAGTTCCGGACTAAGCAGGAAGCAGCAGATCTAGTCCGTTCTGCTCATTCGGCCAGTCGGCACATGCTTCGTGCCACGTACGATGCAGTGGATGCTGCTGGTCGGAGCTCTGCTTTCGCCGTAGGTTTGCGGCATCATGCCTGGCTCAGAGTGTCAGGTTTGGTCCTGGAGGTGCAGTCTGCTATCCAGGACACGCCCTTCAGGGGTTTGGTGCTGTTCAGTGGGGATGTCAAGGACATCATCACCGATCTGCAAGAGAAGGGTACTGTTCTAAAGTCTGTGGACTCTATGTACAGGCCCCCTCAGGGTCAGCATCGCCCTTTTCGCAGACGTTCTCTGCACAAAGCAAAACCTCAGGGCAAGCGGGTCAACAAAAATCGGACCCCTCCGGCTGCCAAGTCCCCCCGCCCAAAAAAGCGGTGGGAGCTTCAGCCGCGGCGCTGCCCCACACCTCCATACTCCTCTCTTCTCCTCTCCCACAGCCTCTGGACCTTCCAGAGGAACCAGTAGGTGGGAGGTTCTCCTTCCATCTGCCGGGTTGGGAGAGGATCACTTCAGATATTTGGGTACTCCAACTGATAGCAGCAAGACACTCAATCTGGTTTCTGCAGAACAACCCCCCCCCCCCGGGTCGTCTTACTCCCTGGAACATCATCTTCTGGTTCGGGAAGAAATATCCTCCCTTCTGCCGAAGGCGGCGATAAAGCCTGTCCAACCAGCCTTCGGGGGACAGGTTACTACTCCCATTTCTTCTGGGTTCCGAAGAAATCTGGAGACGTGAGGCCTATCCTAGACCTCAGCTCCCTGAACCTGTTCATGGAGTACAAATGGTTCAGATTGCTCTCCTTGCAGAGCCTTCTGCCCTTACTTCGGCTGGGGCAGTAGCTGTGCGCACTGGACATGCAGGATGCCAACCTGCATATCCCTTCCCATCGCAAATATCTTCGTTTTTCGTTTCAGGGGGACCACTACCAGTTCAAGGCCCTCCCATTTGGTCTTTCCTCAGTGCCCAGAGTGTTCACCAAATGCCTTTCCGTGGTAGCAGCTCACCTGCATACCAAGGGAGTGCAGGTTTTCCTGTACTTGGACAACTGGCTCCTGGCGGCCCTGTCCAGGGAGGAACTCCAGCACTCCCTTTCCCTTACCCTGCAGGTTTTTACCAGCCTGGGTATTACCATCAACCAGGCCAAGTCCCATTTGATCACATCCCAGAGGCTTCAGTTCATCGGGGCGATCCTGGACACGACCTCCGGTATGGTATTCCTGGCGTTGGATAGGCCGGCCACCCTCCAGGCTCATGCAAGCCTGTTGTCCAGTCAGTCATGTCAGCGCCAGGTCAGTCCTTCGCCTCCTCAGGCTCATGGCGGCTGCTATTCCAACAGTCCCTCGCGCTCAGCTCCACATGAGGATCTCTCAGTGGACACTTTGGTCCCAGTGGGATCAATTGGTGGACGACCTAGATCAAGAAGTCCTGGTTTCCAACCCTGTGGTTCGGGACTTGCAATGGTAGATGGTTCAGGAGAACCTCTCCTGGGGAGTTCCCTTCTGCCTCATACCTTCCCACCAAACATTGGCAAGAGATGCCTCGGGAGAGGGTTGGGGAGCCCATCTGGGGTCTCACAGGACTCGAGACTCCTGGTTCAGGCTCGTGCTGGCTGTTCATATAGACGTGCTCAAGCTCAGGGCCGCGCTGTATGCTCGTTAAGCTCTGCATCTGTATCTGCTTCCCGGTCATCTGGTGGTCCAGACAGACATGTCTGGTACATCAGCAAACAGGGAGGAACTCATTCCTACCCTCTTTGCAGGGAGGCGATGTGGGTTTTGGATTGGGCAGTGCAACACAACCTTCACCTCACGGCGATTCATGTTCCACAGGTCGAAACACATCAGACCACCTCAGTCAGTCATCTGCCCATGCTCACGAGTGGGAACTGGATCAGGGAGTTGCAGACGATATCTTCCTATGCTGGGGAACACCTCAGGTAGACGTGTTTGCATTTCCTCGCAACACAAAACTTCCCACCTTCTGCTTGCTTGCTCCAGGGCGAGACATTTTTTGGAGAGACGCTCAGTCTCTAGACTGGAAGGGCAGATTTGTCTGTGCCCCCTCCCCACCGATTCCCTTAATTCTGAGGGTCTTAGACAAACTCAGCTCAGAAGGAGCTCGCATGATCCTAATCACTCCTTTCTGGCCCAGGCAAGTTTGGTTCTCTTCTGCAACATTATTCAGAGGAACCTCCTCTTCTGCTGTCGCAACTTTTGCTGACCCAGGGTCAGAGGACCCTGTTTAATCCGGGTCTGAAATCCCTTCAGTTGCATGCGTGGCTCCTGTAGACATAGCTCAAGCCCGATTCGGGGTTTCCCCGCTTGTGGCTGAGATTCTGGCGGAGGCCAGAAAGCCTTCCATTAGATCTACCTACGCTATGAAATGGAAAAGGTTCTCTATTTGGGCCTCTTCCAAGGGTTTAGAGCCATTCTCATGCCCTGTCGGGAGAATTCAGGACTATATGCGTCCTCTCTTTGATCTGGGTCTCAGCCATTCCTCTCTGAAAACTCACATGGCAGCCATTTCCACTTGTCATTTTCCTTTTGGGGACAGAACTTTTGCACAGTCCAAGACTTTTCTTAGAGGGATTCTCCACTTGAGACCCCCTATTCGCATTCCTGCTCCTCCTTGGGATATGAATTTCATCCTTGAGAAGCTTACTCTGCCTCTTTTTGAGCCGGCAGCCTCAGCAGGCCTGAAGGTCCTGTCCTGGAAGACTCTTCCTAGTGGCCATTACTTCAGCTCAAAGGATTTCCGAGCATCAGGCCTGATGTGCAAAATCCCATATTTGATTTTCCACAAGGAACGGGTGGCTCTGCGCACCAATCCTAAGTTTCTCCCTAAGGTGGTAGCGGAATCTACGCTGAATCAACCCATTGAGCTTCCTGCTTTCTTTATGCAACACTCCAATCAAGGGGAGCACCTCTTGCATACTTTGGATGTTCACTGAATTCTGAGATACACCACCACCAGGATGAAGGATCTCAAAGTCTGATCAGCTGTTTGTCTTTTGCTCAAAAAAGAGAGGGCAATGCAGTTTCCAAGCAATGTCCATCTAAATGGTTGGGTCATTGTATCACTTTCTGTTACGACAAGTATCAGAAGACCCTGCCGGGTCAAGTCAGAGGCCACTCCACCAGGAGTGTCGCTGCCTCTGCGGCTTGTTTTAAGAATGTGTCTGCAGTTGACATTTGCGTAGCCACAACTTGGACTTCTGTCCATACCTTTACGAAACACTACAGTTTGGACATTGCCTCTGCCGTAGAGCAGGCTTTGGGCTGGCTGTTCTGCAGGGTCTCCTTTCTTGAGACCCTCACAGCCAGAGGATCTGTGGATGGGTACTTTTCCTCCTCCCGTGTGCTTCTCCTTGTTTCAGACTGCTTGGGCCTCAGTCCTATATGTAATTACCTACTGCACGAGCTCTCTCGAAGTAAGATAGTACAGTTACGTAAGAACTTACTGTAACAGTAGATCTTTGAGAGAGGCTCTTGCAGTAGGTAATACATTCCCACCCTCCATTCCCCTTAGCTTTTTCAGCTCCTTTTCCATGGGGGGAAAGATACACTTCTCTCTCATCTTGTCTTTTAGGCCTTTGGTGGGAAAGAACTGGAAGGCAGGCGTGGGGGACCGCACCTTTATACCAACATCGTCTGGCGCCGGTCTCCTGATGTGGGGGCCCCCGCCAGAGACTGCTAGCTAAAAATTTTTCTGTGGGGTCCTGATGTCTGCTGGCTTCAGTCTTAAATGTAATTACCTACTGCAAGAGCCTCTCTCGAAGATCTACTGTTACGGTAAGTTCTTATATAACTGTACTTTTCAGTTACATATAACGGACTTTTTAGGTACTGGCAGGTCACCTCGTTTATCAGGAAGGGCTTCAGACTGCAGGGTCTCCTGAGATTTGCAATCTTCTGGAATGAGCAGGGCAGGCGACAATTACAGAAATATACCTCACCTGGTCAGGGTGTATCAATTGGCACAAAGTACTTCACTCCCACACTGTGAAACAGCCTGGGAGCTGGAGGTGGACCTCCAGCTCACAGTTAGACTGTTTTAACATTTGGGAGGGAGTTTTTTGAATATCATGTTCAAATAACTGGACGGTGTCGGAAGTTGGTGGGCAGCTTCTTTGTCACACAAGTCAGAACTAAGCCCTGTAACAGGCGGTATAGCGACCACTGCTGGTGGAGCTGAGGAGTGGAGGGCATTCATCATGTATTTTGGGATTGCCAGGTGTTTGCTCCATTTTGGACAGCAATATGGCCCAAAAGTGGAATCATGATAGGTATGCGAAGCAGCCCAGGGTTTGAACATCTGGTCCTGGGCAAACCACCCGGAATAACCAGGAGAAAGCATTTATTGGTATCTTACTGGCGGCTACAGGTAAAGCTATCTTTAAAAAGTGACTTTCTTGTACCTACCCTAGTATAACTGTATGGGTATCTATTAAAGCCATTTATTGAAGTGAAAAAAATAACTGACTTATTCCTCAATACTGACAAATTTAACAGCGTCTGGTTACCCTTTATGTACCTGATAGAGGAACTGGAGGGTAGCTCCATCTTGTTCCAGCAGGCAGATGGCTGTTGAAGGGGGGAGATGCTCAACCGCAAACCCCATTCGTATACTTCATAGTTAGAAGGCCGTAGTGTCAACCAGTGTGTTCCATTTGTTAAGTTATTTTTTCTGTTACCTCATATACAGACCCCCCCTCTCGGGGGAAGAAATGGACAAGGAAATGATAGAAAGTATACTTAGAATGGGGGATATTGCTGATGGGTGATCTGAATATGCCAGATGTTAACTGGAGTGCAGTTGCAGCAGCCACTTCTAAGAGCGGGGTTATTCTAGATGCCCTACAGGGGGCATGCCTTAGACAACTAGTATTGGAACCCACTCGAGAGGGAGCAGTCTTAGACCTGGTTCTCTCAAATGGAGATGGAGAGAGAATCATAGATGTAGAAGTGGGTAGCCATCTGGGAACTAGTGAGCATCGAACGGTATGGTTCACAATAAACACAGCAATAGTCAAGCCATACAAAGGCAAAAGTACTGGACTTTAGGAGGGCTGACTTTGCTAAAATGGGTGAGTGCCTAAGGAATGCACTAGCAAATGGACAGGAAGGAGGGGTGGAAGAACAATGGGGAATAATAAAAACTGCCATCACAGAGGCAACGAGCCTTTGTGTGAAGCAAATAAACAAAACGATGTAAGAAACCTCTGTGGTTCTCAAAGGAGGTGGCAGTGAAGGTTCAAGAGAAAAGAAGCATTCAGAAAGTACAAGGAATCACAGAAGGAGCAGGACAGAGATTGTATCAGTTAAAGCAAAAGGAAGCTTGAAGGCAGTCAGAACAGCAAAGGCCGAACTGAGGAAAAGTTAGCCAACTCAGTTAAGAAGGGGATAAAACCTTTTTAGTACATCAGGGGCGAAGGAAGACAAGGGAGGGATAGTGAGGGCTTAATAAAGGGAAGAGGTGGGCAGAGGGTGACACTGAAAAGGCAGAGATACTAAACAAATATTTTTGCTCAGTATTTACAAATGAAGGGGAGGTACCTAAAACAAACAATAGAAACACTCTGGATACAGAAGTTGATACCAGCCCATTTACAGAAGAAAGGGTTCCAAAGAACTCTTAAAAGTGAAGGTGGACAAAGCAATGGGGCCTGATGGGATTCATCCCAGAATTCTAAATGAACTAAGGGTAGAACTAGTGACACCACTGACTACCCTCTTTAACAAATCATGGGAGGATGGGGTGGTACCTGAGGACTGGAGGAGGGCAGATGTGATTCCCCTTCACAAAAGTGGGAGCAGGGCAGAAGCGGGAAACTACAGACCTGTTAGTTTAACCTCCGTGACAGGGAAAATGATGGAATCACTTCTGAAGGAAAGAATTGTCGAGTACCTAGAGGCCAGAGGGGCACAGGACCCAAGTCAGCATGGATTCACAGCGGGAAGGTCATGCCAGACGAATCTGATAGATTTCTTTGACTGGGTGACCAAAGTAGTATATCAGGGAGAGGCTGTGGACGTGGCCTACCTAGACTTTAGTAAGGCATTTGACTCAGTCCCACACAAAAGATTAATATACAAGTTAGCCAGCCTAGGAGTGGGTCCCAAGATGATAGCCTGGGTAAAGAATTGGCTGGAGAATAGGTCACAGAGGGTTATAGTAAATGGAGTCCACCCTGAAGAAAGGAGGGTTACTAGTGGGGTACCGCAGGGTTCAGTATTAGAACCGGTCCTCTTCAGTGTCTTTATAAGCGACATTGCAGAGGGACTGGAAGGAAAAGTATGTCTCTTTGCAGATGACACAAAGATCTGCAACAGAGTTGATGCACAAGGTGGGGTGGAAAGGATGAGAAGGGACTTGGCAAGGTTAGAGAAATGGTCAAATGTACGGCATCTTGGATTCAGTGCTAAGAAGTGCAAGGTAATGCACTTAGGAAACAAAATCCCGGGGGAAGAGTACACAATGGGGGGTGAGATACTAACAAAAAAAAAAATGGAAAGGGACCTGGGGTAGTCATATCAGATGACTTAAAGGTGGGCAAGCAATATGAGAGGGCAATAAGGAGGGCTGGGGGGATACTGGGATGCATAGGGAGAGGCATCACCAGTAGAAAACAGGAAGTTGTTATCCCTCTGTACAGACAGCTGGTGAAACCCCATCTGGAGTACTGTGTGCAGTTCTGGGGACCCAGTCTCCGCAAGGACATCGACAGATGGAAGCTGTCCAGAGGAGGGCAACTAAAATGGTGCAGGGTCTGCACCAGAAGACATATGAAGAGAGGCTAAGGAGTTTAATATGTATAGCCTCGAGGAAAGGAGGGAGAGGGGACATGATAGAAACTTTCAAGTACCTCAAGGAATCAACAAAGTCCAAGAGGGTAGCATCTTTCAAAAAAGAGGTGTGCAAGAACAAGGGGCACGATTTGAAGATGGGGGGGCATCTGGAGGAATGTAAGGAAGTATTTTTCTCAGAGAGGGTTGTGGATGCATGGAACAGCCTTCTGGAGGAGGTTGTGGAGTCAAAAACAGTGGTTGAATTCAAGCATGCATGGGACAGTCATAAGGCAGTTCTAGGGGGTGGGGCTAGAAAGAAGTAGGCTGCTGGTTAACTAGGATCTGCAGCTTATCCATTAGGTAGGGACATGGGCAGACTCGGTGGGCCAAGCGGTCCTTATCTGCTGTCAAATTCTATGTTTCTATGTTTCTACCTGAATTTGTGAAGTAATAGTGCTCGTTTTTTTTTTCTTTCTTCAGTGAATGCTTAAGTTACAGAGGGCTGCAGAAATGGCTTAATATACACTCTGGATTTGTGGAAAGAAATGCACAGGACACTTCTCGGAAGGACAGTTCTAACTTTATTGCGGCGTTGACAGTAAAAATTAAACATTGACATACTGTATATGTACTACAGGTAGTGAGAGGATATGGACTGATTATTTTTGGGAGCATCATCCCCGATTTACTTCTCAGTTTCATTCTTATGTTTGGATATGTATGAATATACAGTCCTTTACTGGTATACAGAAATAAAGAAGTTACAAAAAAAAGTCTCATGTGCCAAGATTTGGGGCTTTTGTCTTATGATTGGCCTCAAGCAACAGTGACACAACCACAACAAGTGGGAGGCCACATCTCACTTTGAGATCCCATGTGGGCTACCCTCACATTTGCTGAGGCGGATGAGGCATTACCCTCACAAAAGAGCAGGGCGTGGTAAACTGTATCCCAGCTGCTATTGAGGAATACTCAAAAGCACTTTAGGCCAGCTTTGGTGAACAGTCCTTGACACAAGAATTGAGGGACGTGGTGGCCAGTGCCTCAGTTGCCCAACAGGTACTGGTAAAGCCAGATCAGATCCTGCCTTAGAAGGGTGGCTTAATTAAATTTTGTACTTTGGTGGGTCACAGTCCCTGTTTTACAGTTGTTTCAATTTTTTGTGTGAAAGTATAACAGAATCCAGTATATTTTGAATGGTCAATACACAAATCTATACAATATAACACAAAAATATTTGTTTATAAACTCAGTATACCAAAAAAGGTTCATTGTTTTACCAGGATTGTTGAAATGACTGAGAAGAAAAAACATTTAGATGATAAATTGACAAATGCGCCGCTGAGCAGTTGGTTGCAGGTATACAGGCTGCTTCTAAGGAACCAGTCATGGTATAAACCCTGGGTCTGCCATTGTATAATGAATAAGCCACCTTTGCCACAAATCTTGAAATGTAGGTAGAGGCCCCCATAGTTTGTCTGCTTTTCAAATTTGTAAATCGTTACCACAGTGGATTGATAGTGTTAAAGTTCCATGGGGTCAGACCATAACCAAAAACGGCTACTTGATCTTTGGCTTTAGCTCCCCTTTCCCTGCCTGTAAGGTCACCTTATACCTGTCCCATGCATTCTTGAAGCCCATTACTGTTTTGGCCCCCACCACCTCCACTGGGAGACTGTTCCAGGCATCCACCACTCTTTCTGTGAAATACTTCCTCACATCTCCCCCGAGTCTCTCCCCCCCCCCAGCTTCATAGTATGTCCCCATCCTTTTTTTGTGAAAGATGCTTCCCTCTTGAACTTTATTTATACCCATGAGGTATTTGAATGTTTCTGTCTCTTCTATGAGAAGTATCTCATATGGTACTTCCAAGAGAATTCCCTGAGGTAGAGTCATGGCGACCTTGTAAGGTGGTACTACGCATTAATACACCCAAAGATGATCTTAATATAAGTCATCGGGTCACACCATAGGAACTTGACCGTTGATGAAGCATCTACATGAAAGATTTTCAGCAGTACATCTGGGGCCGTCCATACCGTTGACGTCATCAACCCTATATAGGCATGAGTGGCCCCGCTCCCTCAGTTCTTTCCCGACGTCATCTTGTTCACATGGGTCTCCGTAGAAGCGCCAGTGCAGTTTTGCGCCATTTTCACCTACAGCTTTTTACTACTTATTACTTTTAGAATCTCTCTTTCTGAGAGATTCATTAATTTTATGTCGAATTAATCTTTCGACCTCTTTGGTCGCTGCCGCTGTGGAAAGCAGATTGCATCCACAGATGAACACTCACTCTCTATCTGCTGTCTTGAGCCTGACCACAAAGTCTCTGACTGTGAGCTCTGCCAGTAGTTTAATCAAACAACCCTCGGGCAAAGTAAAATGCTTTAAAAAAATTCCTGATGGAGCAACAGGTAGCCAGTTCTGGCCAGGGGTCCTCCAGCGTTACGGCTACTCAGTTGCTGGCAGGGTCATCAAGCTTCCAGCCCTCTAAGGCCCAAGACGAGTTCTCTGGGAAATGCCATAAAAGACAGATCGGACCATCCCCCAGTGGCACCTCGTTTCTGACGGCCTCTACTTCTTCATCCAGGGTTCCTCATCGGCTGTGCCATGCATAATGTCGCTGTCCAGGTCTCTGCCTTCCAGGCCCATACTAATGGGTCACCCACCTCATTCTCAGGGCAGCGGTTGTCTACCTCTGGGTCATCAGTCCCTACTTCTTTGCTAGTTGGCGCATCATTGATGGCCCTCCTGTTGAGGCCTGACCCCTCTCCTTTCACTCGGGCTACAAGCTCTTAGGGTTCACAGGGTACATCCGGTGAGTCACTCCCTGCACTGTTGACCCTTCCCTCTCAGTCAATACAGCCTTAGATGGTTGTCTACCCGAAGGAAATTTCAACAAAGTTTACCTTGGTGATTGTTCACCAGCTGGACGCACACAGGACCACATCACCAGCGCCATCATTGGCAGCTTCTGTCTTTGACCCTCCTTGTAGGCTGCAGGATGCCCCCGCAAGCCGGCGTCTGTGCATCCAGCTTCAGATCTAGACTTAGAAGAGGTCTGCATCGAGGAGGTGTACTACCCTGATCTCATTCTTCCTGATAGAGGAGGAGGAGGTTTTTACCTCAGACAGATCCACAGCCTCCTCTGTTAGTGAGGATTCTGTCGAGCACACCCCTAGGTCTCCTCCTGAGGAACCCACATTTTTCAGTGTGATGAAACAGTTGCCCTTAGTCATGGGTTTCCACACTGAGGGACGCTGTCACCAGAAAAGATCTTGGGGCTTTCTGGAGATCCCAGAGTCTCCTCAAAATCATTCTTCCTATTTTGCCTGCCTTGAGGAATGCTGCTACTACAGCCTGGCACAGGCCAGGCATGGTGCGAGCTATGCCTCGCAGCAGATGAGCGTTACCATACCCCCAGGGGTTTCCCTACTATGCTGCCCAGCCCGAAACCGATTCATAACTTCGGATACCTAGATTCTGCAAATCATAGAAAGAGGTCACATGCTGGAGCTCGTTGAGCAGCCTCCAGAAACCCCTTCCCAGCCCTCCAACTACCCCCCACCTCCGGCTTGTTTGTCCATTCTCCGGAAGGAAGTATAGTCCCTTCTGCACATACAGGTCATTTAGCCAGTACCAAGGCACCACAGAAACAAGACGTTTATTCCAGCTGTTTTCCTGGTCTCCAAAAATACCTGAGATCTGAGGCCCTTTTTAGATCTAAAGGACCTCAATCTATGTCTAGTACCGAAAGTTCCAGATGGTAACTTTGCCAGGCCTGATGCCTCTTCTCAAGACAGGTAGCTGGCAGTGTTCACTGGACATGCAGGATGCCCATCTGTCTCCCTCCTCACAGGATGTTTCTCCATTTTCTGTTTCAGGATGAGGATTACCAGTTCAGGGTGCTGCCCTTTGGCTTGTCCTCTGCGCTGTGGCTCTTTACCAAGTGCTTAGTAGCTGTAGCTGTAGCTGTAGCTCTCAGCAGGGAGGGGGACTGTGTGTTTTTCGTTACTGGGATGATTGGCTCCTAAAGACCCCATCAGGGAGCAACTCCTGCAGACTCTGGAGAGAACTCTCCAGCTGTTCCTCTCCCTGTCAACCTGTCCAAGTCTGTCCTGGTGCTGTCCCAAAGGCTGCAATACATTGGGGTGGTGCTAGACTTTGTGCAGGGAAGGCTTTCCTGCCTCAGAATAGTTTGGAGTGCCTTATAGCTCAGGCTCAGGAGGTGGCCCAGAGCCGTTTTATTCCTCTAGGGTGTACCTAGGACTGTTGGGTCTGACGCGGCTGCCATTCCCACTGTTCCACTGGCCAGGCTCCATATATGCATTCTCTGGTGGACTCTTGAGTGCAGTAAGACCAACGCATGGGTGAGTTATATCAGCTAGTGCTGAACTCCTCCCTGGTCTGCAGAGTTTTCCAGTGGTGGATGGACCCCTTGAACCTGCAGCAAAGAGTCCCATTCCAGATCTCTTCTCCACAGCAGATCCTCACCACGGATGCTTCCAGTTCGGACTGGGGAACTCACCTGGGCCCTTCAAAACCAGGGCTCCTGGTCTCTGGTCGAGACCTCCCTGCATATCAGTGTCTTGGAGGTGTGGGTGGTGCTGTATGCCATGCAGGCCTTTTCGAACCACCTTGTTCCAGGTCAGCTTCTGGTGCAGTCAGACAACCTCAGTGTAGTGTACTACATCAACAGGCAGTGGGGGACTAATTTGTACCACTGTGCAGGGATGCCATGAGAGTGGGGTATTGGGTGTTAGATAATGGCCTGACCCTCTCAGCGGTCCACGTCCCAGGCGTGCTAAACACTCTGGCGGACAGCCTTAGCCGGACTCTGACCAGCATGCACGAGTGGGAGCTCCTCTCATCCATCGCAGAAGACTTGTTCGACAGATGGGGTCATCCAGAGTGGGACCTTTTTGCATCCCCACTCAACAGAACTACCCAGTTTTTGTTTGCGCAATCCAGGGCCTGGAGTTTTCTGGTGAGACGTGTTCTCTGTCTCCTGGAGTGGGAGGTTTCTTTATGCATTCTCTCCGTTCCCTCTAATTCAGAGGGTGCTTATCAAATTGCAGATGGACAGGGCCAGCATGATTGTGATAGCTCCATTCTGGCCCCACCAGATATGGTTTCCTGCTGCAGTAGTTGGGCGGAGGAACCCTCCGGTCCCTCTTCCCTTTGCAGGAATCCTGCTGACCCAGGCTCAGGGGACCCTGGTCCATCCCAACCTCTGGTTCCTCCATCTGCTTGCTTGGCTCCTGAGGACATAGTTGTCGCCAGATTTGGAGTGTCCAACAGGTAGCGGACATCCTAGTGGTCGCCAGAAGCCTTCCACCGAGCCACGATGCCATGAAGTGGGAGTGGTTGCTATGGTTGCCAAATACAATCTTGACCCTTTCACCTGTCCGGTGAGCCAGATTCTGATTACCTGATCTCTCTGTTCGACTTGGGTCTCCAGTATTGTTCCCTCATGGTCCACTTTTTAGCTATTTCGGCCTTTCACGAGCCCATGGGTAACCGTACTGTAGCTCAGCTGGATGTCTCCTGTACCCTTTTAAGGGGCACACTTCATCTGAAACATCCAATCTGTTCTCCTGTCCCGGTTTGGGATTTGAATTTTGTTTTGGAGAAGTTGACCCTGACTCCTTTTGAGCCAGCCACAACCTGTGAGCTACTCTGTCTCCTGGAAAGCATTATTTTAGTTGCTATTACTTGTGCTCAGAGAATTTCAGAGCTTCAGGCCCTCGGGTGCGAGGAGCCTTATTTGATTTTTCACAAAGACAGGGTGTCTTTGTGCTCAAATCCTAAGTTTCTCCCTAAGTTGGTCTGAGTTTGCACTCAACTAATCTATCCACTTTCCTGTTTATTTTCCCCGAGCGTGCCAATCCAGGGGAAGCACTGCTCCATACATCAGATGTGCATAGAACTTTGAAATGCTACTTGTTTTGCACCAAGGAATGTAGAAAGTCGAGCAGTAGTTCTAGGATCGTGGCTATGTTTGTTCATCCACACTTATTGGCATGTCCCTTTCCTTTTAAGAATCGCTGGAAGTCTTCAAGTTGGCTCCTCCCACCCACCTGGGTGGTACATACCTCTCTCTGCCCCATGGCCAGATCTTCCTTTCCGCTGGAAGAGTCAGGTCACCTCCCTCATGCTCATGCATTTTGTAGGCCCTGGCTTTCAAAGCTTTAGATTTACTGCAATTAAAACTCGTTTGAGTTGACTATCGCGCTTTTGCGTCTTCAGTCATGGAAGAAAAATCTTCCCTGGATTTACGCCAGTGTCCTTGTGGCTGGAAGATGTTGTGCACGATCCCCATCTCGCGTGCATCTGCTGCCTAGGTGTTGCATGACACCTTGTCCTGCAGCTTTTGCTTGGCCTTGATCCCAACGTTCTGGGCGACAGCAGCACGCTTAAAGTTGGGGAGACTGGAGAAAAGGAACCCTCTAGTGAAGTCCAAGGAGGCTAGGTGAGGCGGTTTCCGTGGCTGTAGGCTCCATGAACTGGAACACATGGCGGCATTGGAAGAAGAAGCTGCTCATGCAGCGGACACTCAGAGGCTTTCTGTTCCTCTTGACCTAGTCTTTACTTTCTTGGGCTCCTTCCGGGAGTTGTGCCAGTCTCTTCCCACCCAGGGAGAGGCGCCTGTGAGCTTGCACTTCTCCCAATCCTGTAAGCGGGAGAAGGAACAGAGTAAACCTTCATCTCGGCGAAGGCGCTCTTGGGACCAAGAGAGGTCCCAGTCTCAAGAGCATGCGGTCTCTACTTCGGTCAAGATCGCTACTTTGGCTGCTGGCCTTTCGGACCTTCTGTCAGGCCAGATGACTGAAGATGCAGTCGACGAGGTTGAGATTGTCGTCGACCCCATTGACCCACTGTCACCAGCTCCAGCTGACGACTCCTTGGAAAGGACTCCGGTACTTGTCTTCTCCGATGAGGAGACCCAGCCCTCTGGTGTTCCCATCAAGGACCTGGTTCCAGACCCTTGGAAGTCACCGGTACCATCGGTGTCTCGAGCAACCGAGTTGGCCCACCTGATCTCTTTCAAGGTCTAGAACCTTGACAGAGAACCAGGCCAAGGAAGAGCCATAAGTGCTCTAAGAGGCGATGCATCGGTCCTCCTCAGATGAGGAGAAACCGCAGAAATTCTGTCGGTGCTGCAGGACCTCATGTGGCAACAGCTAATCTTGTCCGGGCACAAGCAGACTCCGGCTCCTTCCCGGCCATTACTTGGCTTTCACCTCTGGGCAAGCCGACCCCTCTGGAGCGGAAATTCGATTCTCTGAGACTCAAGGGGCCGGCAGATCCACCCTCTTCGGCCTCAACCGCCCTCCACCTGTTGTGGTGGAACCACCGCCTAAGCAGCCTGTAGGAGGGTCTCCTTTGAAAGAAGACAGACTGGACACCAGGCTTCCCCAGTGCTCATTGATCACGGTCACCCCTGACCGCCCTCGGCGTGTCGAGGGTGATTTGGGCGGCAGGTCGCTGTATCCCAACTCCTTGGACACGATCACTGGGCTTCACTCTTATCCTGGGGATAAGTTGTCTGTTGGCCTATGGATGAAGGTAGGTCCTTCCTCCTTCCAAGGGATCCTTCACCTCATCCGAGTCAACAGGGATGCCCCTGGAACCCATCCAGAAAAAGGTGGAGTACCCTCTTACGGACATCCTTAAAAGGGAGGATACCCTGATGGAGGCCTTTCCTGTGGCCGAGGCCATTGTTGGTCTGGCACTCTAACTCTGGCAGTGTCCTGCCTCTTGTCCAGCAATGTCTGCCGCATGGCCCTGCAAGTACATGGTTCCCATGGGGTCCCTCGCGGGGTTCACAGAGCAGCGGCGAGAGCCTGGTGACCACCTCTATGTTCAGGCATACTGGCAGTTCTGCTGACACTGACTGACCTCCCAACAGAGTCCAAGCTCTTGGACCATTCACGAGGGAAGGTCTGTGCGGCTTCCTCCTTGGGCCTCATCAGGCAACTTTGGCCATCATCATGGCACACTTCTCTCATGCCCTCCTCGGGTCATTAGACAAAGTCCTCCCACATCTCCTCACGAACATGCAGACCACGGTCAAACAGGTTCAAGACCAGGGCTGAGCTGTTGCCAAACAGCAACTCCAGATGGCCCTAGACATTGAGGACTCTTGCACCCGCTTGATGGCTGCGGCAGTTGGCTCTCGCCGCAGGGCTTGGCTGAGACTCTCCTCCTCCGGATACTCAGCACAGATTAGCTGACGTGCCCTTCCTCGGGACAGACTTGTTTGGCCCAGGAGTGGCTGGTCACCTTCAGCGCATAGAACAGTCCAGTGCCACCTTGGATGCCACTTCTGCCAAGGGTCTTCAGGCAAGAACCAGCAGAAGAAGCCCTTACAGCACTCTTCCTCTGCGGCTCAGCAGTCCTCCTTCCAAGGGGACAGCAGCACCAGCATCAGCAGCAGGCTCAAGCTTGGCACCCTCAGTCCAAGCCTGGACCCCAACAGGCCTGTAAAGGAGGCCAAGGCTTGGGTCCTCCAGACCTGCTCAGTGATGGGGTGGGGGATGCCACCCTTACTCCTGTCACATCTGCTCTGGGTCCTCCTATGGGGGCAGACTCCGCCACTTCCTTTCTCCTGGTCTGCTGTCACTTTGAACAGGTGGGTTCTCGAAGTGGTCAGGGATTGCCTCTAGAATTCAAGCAGTACCCTCCCAGCTGAGCCCCACCCCGGGAGAAACGGATATCTGCTCTCACCCAATCGGCTCTTTGAGACAACGTTGCTGAGCTCCTACTCAAGGAGGCTATAGCTTCAATAACTGATCCTCCAGCAGACCCAGACTTGTCTCCAGGTACTTCCTGGTGCCCAAGCGGAAGAGGGGCTGGTGTCCCATTCTAGATCACCACAACCTGAATCAATATCTCGGGTCTCGCAACTTTCGGATGGTCACTCTGTCCCAGATCGTACCATCCTTGGAGCGAAAAGTGGTTTTGTTCGCTGGATCTGCAGGATGCATTCTTTCACATCCACAATCCGTCCGTCTCATCAGCGGTTCCTCCGCTTCAGGGTCGAGGGGACCCTATATGAATTCCAAGCCATGCCATTCGGCCTGTCATCGGCCCCACAGGTCTTTACAAAATGCATCGCAGTGGTGGCAGCCCATCTACGGCGTCGTGGGATCAGAATTTACCCCTACCTTGACAACTGGCTTCTGGCAGGTCACTCCCTACAGGAGGTGGAGAGAGCCAGGGATCTGGCCCTCCAGACCTGCTCCCAACTCTGTCTTCTCATCAGCGAGGCCAAGTCAGAACTTGTACAGTCTCAGGTGATAGGCTTCATTGGGGCAGAGCTAGACTCTTGTCAAGACAGAGGTCGGCTCCTGTCTGACAGGGTGGAGGTTCTTTCCTCCTTTGCCCAGTCATTTCTGGTTGGGCAGTTGTGCCCTGGCTGGAACTTTCTGCGCCTTCTGGGTTGCATGGTGGCGTGCACCTCAGTGGTCCCTTGGGCCCGGTGGCACGTGCGCCCCCCTCCAATGGGAGCTGGTCGCCCAGTGGACTTGATGCCACGGTCAATTCAACCAGCTGATCACTGTAACCCAGAAAATATCGGACACCCTCCATTGGTGGGACCACCCTAGACCGGTTGCAGGAAGGGATCCCATTTGTCTGACCTGAGACGATGGTAGTTCTCACGATCGATGCCTCTCTCATGGGCTGGGGAGCCCAAATGGGGGATAAAAGGGCCCATGGGCTCTGGACCTCTGAGGAGTCCCGATGCCACGTCAACCTGTTGGAGCTCAGAGCAGTCAGACTGGTGCTGTCAGTGTTCGCTCCTCAGCTCTGGGGTCAAGTAGTTCAAGTCCAGACGGACAATACCATGACCATGTACTACCTCAACAAACAGGGCGGCATGCACTCCTGTCTGCTGTGCAAGGAGGCGCCGTTTTTTTGTTTAAATAGGTTTAGGAAAACCTGATAGTCACAGCTGCTTACTAATTGTCATGGATGCCCCTACAGCAGATGTATTCAATGTGGCACCACCTTTTTAGAATTAGCACCATTTGTGGTGCTGATATTATAGTTAAAGCATGGACTTTCTCATAGCCCCTTTCCAGTGGATACCAGAATCATTGGACTTTATATCCAGAGGTAGCTTACAGCCTGTTCTCCCGCTGGGGCAGACCGATGGTGGACCAATTTTCCTCCCGGGAAAACACCAAGCTGAGGCTGTTTTATGCCCACCCCCCCCAGCAGGGCTTGATGCAGGGGGATGCCTTCTCGAGGCCATGGGCCCCAGGCCTCCTCTACACCTTTCCTCTATTTACCTTGATCCACAATCTGCTCCTCAAGGTGAGGAGGGGCAAGGCGAAGGTGATCCTGGTAGCCCCAGACCGGCCGCGCCAGTTCTGGTATCCACATCTCCTCAGCCTCAGCTGCAGGCCCCCGGAGCAGCTTTGCACAAGCCCGGACCTGATCTGTCTCAATCAGGGGAAAGTATTCCATCTGGACCTTCAGTCCCTGCACCTCACAGCCTTGTATCTGAGCGGCTAGAGTTCCAGGCTTTGGGTCTTTCCGATTATGTCTACACTGTGGTGGCGGCATCTAGAAAGAAATCGACCAGGAAACGTTATGCCTTCAAATGGAAAAGGTTTTCCATTTGGTGTCAGGGCAAGGGCCTGGACCCTTTGTCCTGTCCAGTGGCTAACATTCTCTACTACTGTTGGTCTCTTTCCAAAGGGGTCAACGGTCATCGACCCTTATGGTGCACATGGCAGCCGTCTCTGCTCACCGGGCGCGGGCCGGTCATCCAACAGCACAGGATACAGTGGTTGGCGGCGCTGGACCTGGATCACATATTCCCTCCAATGTGTGAACCTCCACCTCCATGGGATTTACTGCTGGTACTGGCAAAGCTCATGGGCAAGCCATTTGAACCCATGCACAAGTGTGAGTTCTCACTTGTGGAAGACTGCCTTCCTGGTGGCTATCGTATCTGCCAGAGGGACAGAGGAGCTCCAGGTACTTTCAGTGGACTCCCCTTATCTGGTCTTCCACAGGGACAAAGTTGTCATGCGCCCCAACCCGAAATTCCTTCCGAAAGTGGTGTCAACATTTCACCTTAACCAGATGCGGACTCTGCCAGTATACTACCCTAATTATATCTCTGAAGCCGAATACAGGCTCCATACTTTGGACCTGAGGTGTGCTCTCTCCTCCTATAAGTGAGGACTGCAGAAATTTGGGGGAGAGGTTTGCCAGCTGTTTGTCACCTACACTGAAGCTGCTTCTGGCAGACCTGCAGCAAAGCGGACTATTGCAAGATGGATTACATCCTGCATAGGTCTGTGCTATGAGTTGGTGGGCAAGGAGCCTCCCAGAGGAATAAGGGCTCATTCTGCCTGCCATAGTGCTGCATCGGTGGCTGCTTCCAGGGACATCCCTATCCAGGAAATCTGTCTGACTGCTACCGTGAAGTCTGCAAAAACCTTCATCACCCACTACCACATCGACCTTGAGTCACGTCGGGATGCTGATTTTTGGGGCCTCGGTTCTCCAATCTCTGTTTCCCTAAGTAGGCAGTGAGCCTTGCCTCCCTCCTCCCAGGGAACTGCTAGGAGTTCAATAAGTGTGGATGAACAACATATCCACAATCCCAGAACAGGTTACTCACCTGTAACAGTAGTTCTAGGAGTGGTATATGTTCATCCACAGACCTACCGGACCTCCCAGCTGCGGATGCACAACACCTGGCTTTCAGTAGGCTAAGATCTGGTGTCAGGGCAGAGCAGTACATACCACCCTGGTCGGTGGGAAGAGCCAGCTTGAAGACTTCCGGCAATTCTTAAAGGGGAAAGGGACATGCCAATAAGTATGGATGAACAACATATGCCATTCTTAGAACTACTGTTACAGGTGAGTAACCTGTTCTTTCCTTCATCCCAGGTAGAAAGGACATTTTGGTTTCTAAGCAATGTTTATCAAACGGTTGGCAAATTGTATTTTGTGTTCTGCTACAAGTATGGCAAGGAGTTGCCTTGAGCAGTTAAAGCTCATTCCACAAGGGGCATGGCTACCTCTGTTGCTTGTTTCCGAGGGGTCTCAGCCACTGACATCTGTACAGCCCCCACGTGGAGTACTGTCCATACTTTCACCAAGCACTACAGTCTGGATATAGCCTCTAGAGTCCATGCAGGATGTGGCAGGGCTGTGCTGCAGGGCCTCCTGTCTTAGGTTTATGGTTGGCCTTCCTCCCAGACTATCTGTCTGCACCTGTAACTGCTTGTGACTCGATCCTATGGTGTGACCTGATGACTGTGATCCCCTCGAAGCTCTACTGTTACTGCAAGTACTTACATAACTGTTCTTTTCTTCAGTATGGGATGTTTGCAGTTCTGTATAACATTTATTTAAAATCATGCCAGCATTTTAAACTTTAATATCCATCTCCCCTTCCCACATCCCTCACCAGCTTTGCAGATTGGGCTGGTTATTAAAGAGTTAAGTTGGGGAGAGGTGTAAGGAGGAGGATTAATGGTAGTTTACTCACCTGGTTAAGGTGATCATGGGGGAATGAATCTGAGGCACTCCACATTCCTGACATCATGGGTTGTATACACCTGATAGGTTGTCTGCACATGTGGCTAATAGTAAATCCTTCCCCTTCTGGTGGTCACTGGTCTCCTATGGTTAGTTCAACGTATTCCAAAATCTGTTAGAATCCCCCATTTGTGCCCTAAATAATAGTATGGTGACTAACATGTTAACTTTTGTATTGGTATTTTTAATCTGAACAGTATGTACAAACTGTTTATCATGCTTTTCATAAGATGTTAATTATCTTGTCAAATGTCTGTCAATGTTATCGTAGTTCTGTACTGGCAGTTCATGTCTTTGTAGGGTGTGGTGTGCCTCAGAGATTCATTCCCCCCCAAATCACCTTTATCAGGTGAGTAAACTACCATTGTGGGGATGATCTCTGAGGCACTCCACATTCCTGACATCATGGGTTATTAAAAAAACAGTGACCGCTCCTAAGGGTGGGTTAGATGTGTCAATGTTGTTCTGTACTGTGTGGGCTGCTAGTAGCGCTGCCCTGGCGAAGTTTGTCTTAGTGTCTTGGGACATATCCATACTATAGTGTCTGGTGAAAGTGTGGATAGTTGACCTGTGGCTACGGCGCATATTTTTTCTGTGGTGGCCATATTCCTTTCCCATGAAGTAGCGATTGCTCTTATGGAATGTGCTTTTAAGTTCAGTGGTACCTGTGTGTTGGTTGCTTTGTAAGCCTCTCAGGTATCCTGCTATCAAAGATTTTGAGGCTGGGAGTCCTTTGTTGCATCTTTGTACAATGACAGTCTGTTTTTCGAATGTCATTTGTTCTTGTGACGTAAGTTGTAAGAACTCTCTTCATTCCTGGCATTTTTAGCTGGGGATCTGCCTGGATGTCCGCCAGAGGTAGTTCTGCTGGTATTTCTCTAGTCTGACAGAGGTGAAAGTTTGAGACTATTTTTGGTCGAAATGATGCGATTGGATGCATGGACATTTGGTCATTGTAGAACTGTAGGAATGGTTCTTTATATGATGGGGCCTGTAGTTCGCCTACTCTTCTGGCTGACACAATGGCTGTTAGAAAAATGGACTTGAGCTGTAACCATTTCAAGGGAATGGAATCAGTAGGTTCGAATGGTGGTGTAGTCATGGCCTTTAGTACTGTGGGTAAGTCCCAGGGTGCTCATATTAGTTTGTTGAGGGGATGTATGTTGGTGGCTGCCTTCAAGAATCTTGCTACGTCTTGGTGTGAACCCAGTGTGTAGTGCCTTGTATTTGTCCCCTGGCTGCCCATATTGCTGCGATTTGTACTTTCAACAAGGCCAGTGAGAGTCCAGTTGAAGGAACAGTAGGATCTGAGGTATGGTGCATGACTTGTAATCTATTTTGGGTTCCATGTGACAATAGCGAATACAAAATAGCGAACGTCAAAATAGTGACTGCCACTGCCCATAACAGCTACTACTACCTGTTCTTTCAACAGTTGTTCTTGGCATGATGACTTGAAACATAAGTGGGGGGCTGCGCCCCCCGCACCCCCATCATAAATATTCTAACACCGCGCTGCTCATTGATTTTGGAGAGAATTATATATTCGGAACACTGTAATTGAGTCGCTATTGTGACCGTCGCTATTTTGATGTTTGCTTCGCTATTTTGCAGTTGCTATTATCATGGGATACCCTATTTTGTGGTGAGTGCACCATTTGTTGAATATGTCCCACTGGCATTGGTAGGTAGTAATCGTGGATTGTTGTCGTGATGAGGCCATAGTGGTTATGACTGGGTGAAATCCTGCTTTTAGCAATCACTCCCTTTCAGGAGCCATGCCGTCAGTTGTAGGTGTTGTGGGTTTGGATGTAGTATAGGACCTTGTGATAGTAGGTCCGGTCTGTGTGATAGTTTCCATGGGTTATCTAGTGCCATTGAAACTATTGTTGTGAACCATGATCGTCTTGGCCAGTGTGGCACCACCAGAATGACCTGTGCTCTCGAGATGTGTATTTTCCTGAGTACCTGTGCAAGCAGTGGAAGGGGAGGGAAGACATGAGCTACTTGAATTGTCCACTGGGCTGATAGTGCGTTCACCCCCCATGGCTCTGTTGTCCTTGAACTGTGACCAATATTTTGTGTATTGGTGGTTCTTTTATGATGTCATGATGTCTGTCTCTATTGGCCCCCATCTGTGGTGCAGTTGCAGGAACACTTGTATATGTAGTTTCAGCTCCTCGGGGTGGATCATTTGGCGGCTCAGCCAGTCTGCCATTATGTTTAGTTTCCCCAGGTAGATGTATGGCTGTTATTGATTGTAAGTGTCTTTGTGCCAATGTCATAAGTTTTGATGTTTCTGCCATCATTACTATGCTTTTTGTGCCGCCTTGCTTGTTTATGTATGATACCGTGACTTGATTGTCTGATTTTTATCTGCATGTGTTTGTGCTGTATCAGGGGTGAGAAGTGCAGTTGTGCTCTGAACACTGCCTTCGTCTCCAGTATGTTTGTTTGTTTTGCTTCCGTTAATGACCATTTCCCTTGTGCTGTGTGTTTTCCCGATACGGCTCCCCAGCCTGTGAGGCTGGCATCGGTCTCTATTATATCTGTGAGTATATCTAGGGGCATTCCATGTGTAAGCTTGTGTCCGTTTGTCCACCATGTCAGACTTGATCTTACCCGTAGAGGTAGGTTGACTGTCTTTGTTAGATTGATATCGTGTGTGGGTCCCTGAGTAAGGAGGAGGGATAAGAGGGATCAGGTGTGCCATCTTGCATAAGGAAACGTGTCTATTGTGGAGTACGTAAGTCCTAACATTTGAGATATTAGTAGTAGCGTAGGGTGGCGATAGTTCTGTAGTCGTGTTGTCGATAAGATTGAATTCTTGTGTGAGATGGGTACACTAGGCCTTTGTCTGTGTCTGAGTGTACCTAGGTGTTCTATGGAGTGACTGGGTATCAGTCGGCTTTTCTCGTGATTGATTACGTAGCCGTGTTGTTGTAAGCAATCTACCACCATTTGAGTTTCCCTGGCAGATTGCTGTTGTGATCGTGCCCTGATGAGCCAGTCGTCTTAAGTATGGGATGACGTATACCCTCTTCTCTCGTAGTTTGGCTGCCAGTACTATCGAGACGTTTGTGAACACTCTCTCGGGGCTGAGGCTAGACCAAAAGGTAGTACTTGGTATTGATAGTGTTGTCCTAGTATGCAGAAGCGTAGTTGGTGTGAGTGGCTGGGTCGCATGGATACATGAAGGTAGGCGTTCTTTAGGTCTATTGAAGTGAGGCAGTCTCCCTGTCTGATTGCCCGGAGGGTGGATCTGATAGTCTCCATTTTGAATGGAGTGCATCTCACTGAGCTGTTATGTTTTAGTTCTAGTACTGGTCTTGTGCCCCCTGTCTGTCTTGGAACCAAGAAAATGGAGTATATTCCTTGTCCTCCTTCTTGCTTTGGAAGGGGTGCTATAGCATTGTTTGTGCGAAGGTCTTGTATAGTTGATTTGTTGTGGTTTTGTACCTGGAGGCAGGGGATTGAATCATTCTGCTTTCTTTTGGGGTTTGTATGAATTGGATTGTGTAACCTTTTCTTATTATTTCTAGTACCCACTTGTCTGATGATGATTTTTCCCACTGATGTAGGAATTGTTAGCCTTGCACCCACTGTTGTTGTGTGACTTAGGAGTTGAGTGAGCATAGTAAGGACCTGGAGTGATTTTGGCAAATGTAGTTTCCTCTGCCTCTTTGTGTTGAGCCCCGGACCCTGTACCTGTCGTATTGATAGGGAGTGGTATAGTTCTGTCTATATGAGTTGCCCCTGAAGATAGAACTTCCCCTTTTCTTGTCTCGAAAGGAATGAAATCTACTCCTTGAGCAAGTGGTTTAAATATAACAATCTGGATTGGTCTTTGGCTAGTGCCTTACAGTCTTCCTTGCCCTTGAGATATTTTTCTGGACCTTCTCCAAAAATCATGTCGCCCTTAAAAGGTAATCTTTGTAGGGTAGCTTTTGATTCCTTGTCTGCGTCCCATAGTTTCAGCCATAATCATCTACAGGCTTTGTTGGCGATGGCTGCTGATCTAGCATTAATTTTTAATGAGTCTTCTACCATGTCTGCCAGATATTTAGTGACTAGTATGGAGTTTTCCAGGAGTATGGATTCGGGAGACTTTGCTGGGATAATATTTTTAAGCTCCTGGAGCCAGGTTAGCTGTGCTCTAGTGGCATAGATGGCGGTGGAAGTGTCTCTGCTCCCCAAGCCGGCCACCTCTGCGTTCTTTTTTTAGGTTTTCTTCCAGTTTTCTGTCTATAGGATCCTTTAGCCCAGAGGCAGACTCAGTGGAGATGACAGTCTTTATTTAATGCTGCTATTTGGGGGTCCACCGTGGGCGGGGTGCACCAGAGGGTGAGTTTTTCCGCTTGTAGTGGGTATGTTTTTTCCCAGGATTTTCTCTCTGGAATTCTAGCCGGTGCGGAAGATGACCTATAGCCTTGCAGACTGGACAGACTTCTGCGTGTTTGACCAGGGGTTGTAGTGAGGGTAGTAGTTTTGATGTGGGTGTGGGGGCTGCAGTTTCAAATCCCACAGTTTCCATGATGTGACAGACTAGGGAAGGGATTTGGTCTGGGAAGTATCATTTAGCCGTGAGTGTTTGTGGTTCTTGCTCGAGCGCCCCCTCTTCCTCATCTGAGGCATCGCCTGTGTCCGCAGGCAAAGTGGAGGGATCAGCCGTGGGGTAGTCCAGAGGATTAGAATGAGAAGTAGTGGGTCTTTTCTTGGCTGGAGGTGGATTAACCGCCTGTTTTCATAATTCGGTTAGTTGTTGCAGCATTGCTGCTAGCACCTCTTGTTGGGCTTGCATGAGTTGGTGGTTTTATAGCAAGGCTTTTATGGTGTCTGATTGGTGATCTATGTCTTGTGTATGGGTAGAGGTAGTAAACTCATCCTCAGTCTCCTGAACATCAGTGTGCGTGGTGGAGTCTTCTACGCAGGAGGCACATAGCCTTCCTAGTTGCTGGTGTGGAATGGGAACATGGCACTGCCTGCAACTCTTTGTTTTGGGCATTGTTACCTATTGAGCAGTGAGAAGGGACAGTCTCAAAATCTGCATGAATTCGCTGCATGATTATAATAATGTAGTCAGATAATCATAAGTGTGTTGTAGTGTTTATTTTCCTTTGAAGTTGCTGTAAAATGCAGTGGCATGCTGTATATAAGTTGTGCCATTGCAGGTATGTGTGGCTCCTTAAGCTTAACTTGTATGGGCTTATTATTATGCCCTAAATAATGTGTCTTGGGGGTGCTGATGTTGGTAATTATAAATAGTGATGATTTTGGGATCCTTAGCAGGAAAGGAGCGGCAGAATTCAGTTGTGTGGAGCAGGAGTTAAAGCAAGGTAGTGGAGGACTGATCAACAAACTAAAGGAGTTTGTCGTTCTGTTTTGTAGAACAACCATCATGATGCAGCACAGTGTTCAGCCGGTGGGGCAGACATCGCGTGAGTGTGGTGTGCGTGAGATCTCGCAAGAGTTTGAATGCCAGTAGGGGCACTTATAATGTGCAGCGCGAGAGTTGGAGAGCAGGGACAGGAAGAGAAGGCATGGAGACGAGTTAATGGCAGGGGCAATAAAATAACACATGGGCGTCTCCATTTTGGGTCCATATAAGTACATCAACAAACTACTGCTGTCCTGGCAAGTATATACCTACGATTTGCAGTTTATTATGGTTTGAGAAGCGTGAAAGGGTAATGGCATCGGAGAGTCTGGGACCGCTGATAGGGGTGTCCAGAGCACTCATGGATGATTGTTGCTGAATGCAGCATAGGTGTTTTTCTCATTTGGCTTGTGAAATTGTGCTGTAGCTAAAGAGGCAGTTTAACCAGATATCAAAAGGTGCATTGTGGAACCGCTAGAAGGGGTTCCCAAGTGCAGTAAGGAGGTGGGGTGTTTTTATGTATTTGTCAACTGCAGGTAGCTGGTAGCACTGCAAGTGGACCCAGTCATTTAGAATCATGTTTCCTTTCTTTCCAATGCTTCTAAGATTCTGTATTGCAGGGGCAGCCTTGGGTAGCATTATAACTAGCATTGTAATTTAGATTCTGACTACTGAGGCTATGTCTGAGAATCCCGATGTGGTAATAGACGCAAACAGTTCTAGGCTGAATAAAATTTAACATTTTTAAGGGTAACATTTTCTGAATAGTACAATCTACAGCTGGCATATTCTGTGGCACATATTACGTATATGATTACATTATTTTCCTACCTTGTCAATGATTTGATATTTGTAATTAGTCTGGAGCTCTGTAGGACTGCGACAACCTTTTTCAGAGGCACAATTGGAACTGGCCATAGACCCGTGACCACCAGAAGGGGAAGGATTTACTTAGGTGACTATCACGTGTATACAGCCCATGATGTCAGGAATGTGGAGTGCCTCAGAGATCATCCCCCACAATCGCATTCAAAAGTTTTAAATATGAGCTGCCAGCTCTGCCAGTGAGTCAGATTTAAGGTACAGCTCATTGCCATGGCAGCTCAATCTCTATCAAGCAAAACTGTTCACTGAGATTTGTTTATTTAAAATGTTGGTAGCCTGGAAAGGCATGTTGAGTTAAAGTTCATTTCCAGGTTGGGGGTGACAAACATAGAGTGAATAGCAAACTTCCAAAGTGCAAAATATAAATTGGGGGGAAATACAGAAGTATCTGATTAAACACTTCTATGAAAATTCACACCAGGTTGTTGAAGCTGTCAGCTTCGTTGTGGGCAGAGCAAATTTAGTCCAGTTCTGTCAAAGAGCCTCTACAACCTTCACCCGGACCCCCTTTCTACTAAGATAATAGCAGGAGAGCAGTGCAAATTTAAACCCAACTCTGCGATTTATAGCCTGGCCTTTAAAGGCTATATGCATTGGCTATATGAGACCTGAAATTCCTGCAGGAACGACACAAGAGAGCCTCACCTGGCATGCATAAAAGGAACCAGACAGAGCAAGAGGGAAGAATTCAGGACTTTACAGAGAGAAAAGAGCAGTGCTGCTGTGAACTGGAGAGCCGAATCAAGCTAAATTAAGTCTTTTGCTTTTTGCTCTGACAGTGAGCTGCTTTTAAACCCTTGTTTGGTGCTAAGTAAAGCAAATCTTTGTTTCATTGAACTTTTTTTTAATTTTTTGCCTGGAGTCGTTTTTTTTTTTTTTGTTTTTTTTTTTGGTCCTGAGGGATCCTCTTTAAAGTCCTGGCTTGCTATAACACTGTTACATGTGGTTGACTGTGAGGTCAAACTTCCCTTGTCTAAAGAGGTGTAAGATGGACTCAAAGTACTGAAGTGGCTGGCAGAACAGCAGATGCAACGGGTCTTTATTAAAAGGACTGGATGGCCTGGCAGGTGCAGCAGCAGGTGTAGAGGCCAGCAACAGTAGGAGTTTATGAGCAGACGCTCAAGCACAGAGTAACTGTGATCCAGCTCCGGTCATAGGGAATCCAGTTGCTGTAGGTCCTCATCCCATGCTAACAAAATGGGTCCCGAGATGTCCGCAGCCTACCCCATGACTTTTAGAGTTCCCAGTACCACTGCTTGGTTTTGACAAAGTTGGGCCACTTGCACTATATCTGACTGGAGATGCAAACGCTGCTTATCTGAGCCTAGACAGAGCTGCTGCCAGAGGCTGTGACCAAGTAAAGTAGCTATCCATGACTGGATTGGAATAGCTGAAGAGAGCGGTCATTGGAAATTTTGCACATTTGTTTTAAAGTTAGAACTGGACCCAGAGTGGTAGCTCAAAAATTGAAAGCCTTGGCTTACCCGGTGGTTTAAACCAAAGGTACACTCTAAAGAGGACACAGTGGATACAGTTGTATTGGAGCAGTACCTGAACATTTTGCCAAATTAAGTAATGACTGGGTGAGTTGTCATGGAAAAACCACCCCGCCTGCTGCTGTCAACATCACAGAACGTTTTCCGGCCCGGTGGTGCTGAGGCGCTGGACGCCACACCTCGCGCTAAGCTGGCGACCTGGGTTCGGGAATGGACTCTAGTTGCTGGGGGTCAGCAGGGAGGGAGGATCGAGCATCCCAGTGGATGCTCTTCTCCCTCAGGGGTGGGATACCGAGGGCGTGAAGTAGCGTCCGACACTCCCGTAGAGGGTGCCGGTGGAAGCACCCGGCCCGAAGGATCGGCAGCTCCGGCATGCGGAGTTGGGAGAGGGGACGTTGTATGCGCGCAAGAGGGATGATGTGACCGCACGCCACCTCTCCTCGGACGAAGTCCTAAAGGCGCCGCATCCTAAGGGGCTGGGAACCAAGGAGAAAAATCGGGGAGATGAGAATCCGCCCTACGGGCAAAAGATGAAGCTAAGGGATGGGTTACCTTGTGGCTTGCCCTGGCGGATGGAGTAGGAGGTACGATGCCTCCTCTGAAAGCCATGGGAGCCGGCAAGTGTAAAAAAAAAAAAAAAAAAAATCACAGAACGTTACAGTGGTCCTTCTCTGTAGTGAGCACTTCTGGAGCCAGCTGAAGTGTTCACTATAAGTGGTAGTTATAGGGGGTTCTTTCTAGTAAGGGAGCACTTTACTTTGAAGTGGAGAGACCAGAAGCCACTAAGATGCATACCTCTCAACTGTACCACATTACGAGGAACGTTCCTCTTTTTACTTCACAAAAGCTCCCTGTTCCACATTGTGAGGACTTGTTCCACATTCAGTATTAACATTTAAAGCAAAATCTATAGTAAATGACGAAAAAATATATTATTCAATTAATACCAGACATTCTGAACATAAATGCAAACATTTAGAGAATGTTCTGAGCCTCCTAGCCAAAGATTTAATTAAGTGTTCCACATTTTGTTCATTTGTTCCACATTTTGAGAAGCAATGTTCCACATTTGGGGGACAAAAGGTTGAGAGGTATGCTAAGATGAGTGGAACTCAGGACAAACCTTGTGTGGTGACCCAGGGGGAAGATCCCCATAGAAAAAAGGGGTAAAAGGACAATTTGGGATGACAGTCTGCATACTGGTATGGGTAAGTGGTCAAGTGGTAAAACAATGGTTAGCCCTAGGCCCAAAAGGTATAACCCCAGGATCCAGTGTAATGTCCGCAGTTCTTAGACCTTGGTCCTCAGTTGCCCAGATGGGGGCGAGGGCTGAGGTCAGCGACCTGACAGTACTATAATTACTGGTGACCCCCTTTAATGCACAACTTTGTGCTACTTTTCAAAAGCCTTAATAACTGGAAAATGCCGTAATAACCAGTTATTCGACTTTTCTAAGCTCACATTCAACTGTCCCTAAAAGCGCGAAGAAGCCTGATCTCAACTGCAGGTCTGAAAAAAAGATTCCCACTCACCCTCAGGGCAGGCTTCACAAACTGTTCCTTCACCAAAACTCAAACGGGCAGTAAAGAAACCCAAACTGAGAGCTAATACAACCTTCCACTCGTACAAAAACATTGGGGTCCTTCATGAGTTAGTATAGGTGGCTAGCGCATGCCTGCCCCTATTTTTAAACAAACAGTAGTTTGTGGATTGGGCTTATTTTTAGACCAGTAACGTTTACAATAAGTACAAAAAAAATGCAGCAAAAGCTCAACTGAACTTGTAGCTCATATTACAAAAGCAAGAGACCAGTCACAGCATGGACTAGTCAAGAAGCTGTAACTTTTCTTTCTTTAAAACACCAAGCACCAGCAATTATAAAAATAACACATACAACTATGTGCTTGAGGTTTTTATTCGCACTCTGTGCTTGATGACTGCATAAACCTCTCGAGCTTAAGCTCTCGAGGTTTATGGTCATCTACACCTAAGTGTGTTTAAAAAAACAAATAAATAAATCATAACACACAGTTGCATATGCACTATTCTCTATAGTATATATGTTTTCTCTGTAATAAAGTGGGGCATATCCGTAAGTTGACAGTATGGACTGTGACTTTGTGGAATGCGTAGCATGAAACATCGAGTCTGAATATATGAAATGCAGGATAACCTGATATAATCTGCCACTTTAAGGTGCTGTCTGTTAACTCATGTCAAATTAATCATTTTTGTGTGATTATGTATCATTGTGTACATGAATTTTGATCTTTTATTTAAGTACAGTACTTGTTTTGTGGATTAAGCATTGAATTCATTGTCTGTTTCCATTTGGGATTAATTTTGCTAATCCATTTCAGATTTGGTCCATTTTGTTCTCATGGATTTTTTGTTGTTCCAAGCTGCTTGTTTGCTATGAATACTTATTAAAAATAATTCACTTCTTTACATTTATGTGTGTATCAAAAACGTGTAACTAGTACAAATATTCTAGACCTACATGTGTACATGTAAACAATGTATGGTGTTTGGGCGCATTTGTAATAGATGTCATATCTCCGTGAACCTGACACACATCAGAAAAACATGAGAATAACCTCGTCAGTATGGTATGCCACCTATCAAACTTCGAGAGCACACTGACCACATCAGATGCATGACTTTTTCAAAATCAGCTGTATCCTACTAATTAAACTGTCTAGCATCAATCATTCCCATACATTCAGTCGGTACCAAAAGATGACAGAAAACATCTCAACTCAGATGTTTCATCTACTACCAACAAGAAAGGCAGGCTGTTCCTATGTCTGTCATAAAACACAGTCTGAGCCAGTCGTGTATTTATTCTAAGAAAACCCTTAAACAGCACTATCATCTTTACAAATCAATAGTGATTATTTTCAGATGCAGCAAACTACTGTATAGCAGGTTAATTTACAACTTGTATATTTCATCCTATAAGGTTTGATGCACATGTTTGCACCAGCAAATATTTGCACAGATCACCCTGACTTCCTACCAGATTGAAATGTCCTGCTAGGGTGAGTGGACATATTCAGTATTGCTCATAGCACATGTAGTTTGAGATCAGCTTTTGAGGGAGCTACAAAAAAACATCTCTGGCAGTACAGGTGAGAGAGAGTCGGACAAAAGTTATTTGTTTTTCTGTCAGTCTCTCTCTCACCCACAATGCGTTTTTGGAATTCAAGGCATTTGGGAATATCAAACGTGGACCATTAAGAAGTTTGCAGTTGGCATTTTCCTTGTAGCGTTGGCTAATATAGTTTACAGTGTCATCATGAAGGGAGCTAAAAAAGGACATGGGGGTGTAGAAAAAAGTACAGCTTTTTTTGTTGGTTACGAGTCTCTCTGTTTCACACACCATGTGGTTTTGTCATTCAGGGATAGCAGACGCTGACCACGTAAGCACTCAGTGATGTTCACTTAGTAGTTTCCTTTGTTTTTTACTTTATAATAGGAAGGAGAGAATCAAAGAAACATAAGAGAAAACTCTGGCAATCCAATCAAGGAAAGTGCCAGAGTGAGGGCTCCTGAAGCACTGCCAGCATTTGTATTTAGCGAAGCAAGGAGGCTGCTGTTAAGTGACTGTGTTTACAAAATTTTCACTGTCATTATATTTTGTGCTACTTATGCAACCACGAAAACAGCACAAATAAAATGACAGCAAACATTTTCTTTTGTACAGTAATTAAAATGTCAGTACTGTGACAGGAGATTTGCTTTCAAATTAGCTCTCAAATTTCATGCTGCATATCCGAGCTGAGAAGAATTCTACCGCTATAACATGAACAGGGGTTGACATGTTCTTCATAAAGACAGTCACTCGGGTTGCTTCTCTGGCCACACTGTTCAGGCACTGAAATGAATGAAATACAATCATGAATTAAGACTCTGACAACATATTTTTCATCAATGTATTTATTATACAAGACATTAGGGATCAGGATAACATCTTAACAATGCATGCATAAAGGAACACACTGTGGAAACTGTTGTGTTTGCATGTTTGTTTTTTTGCAGTTATTGATCTTTATTTCACACACCCATCATTCACATAACAAATCCAACTTAGTCACTGACTGCATACGATCTAATCAATGTATTGTAGTTTGTAAATAATTCTTATAAAGACTTAATGAAGTTGGCAATGCAATGCATGAAAAAAATAATGTAAAAAATAGTAAAGAATGAAATTGCTTCCGAAGTCACAGCTGAAGTTGGGTTGGGCACTGTCACATGGACAGACAAGAGTGACTACTACCATTGCACTTGCACTGACACACACACACGAATATATGACAATGCCATTTTATTGATGCATTCAAGAAAAAGGAAAAAGCAAAGGAGGAATAACGGCTGGCAAACAAGGAAGAACACCTGGTGGAAAACGACAGACATGGCAGAAGTTCTCAATGAATTCTTCTGCTCGGTCATCACACAGGAAGACATTGGTAGTGGTCCAGCATCAGCCAGGACACTTCCCCATAGCAGGGGAGCTGACTTATCCCCCTATGCGAAAGAAAGGGTCCTTGAGTTGCCCAAAATAAGGGTGGTCAAGGCAATGGGCCCTGACGAAATACACCCAAGAGTTCTAAAAGAACTTGGGAATGAACTTGCTGAACTGTTTAACAGTTCACTGGAACAGGGAATAGTACCACAGGACAGGGAAAGGGCCACAGTTGTGCCGTTGCTCAAGAGTTGTAGCAGGGAGGTAGCAGGAAACTACCACCCAGTAAGTCTGACCTCAGTGATGGGTAAAATAATGGAGACATTTCTTAACGAAGGAGTATTGAACTACATGAAAGCAAGTGGGTAACTTGACCCAAAGCAGCATGGCTTCACATCAGGACATTCATGCCAAACAAATTTGATAAAATTCTTGACTGGGTTACAAGAGAAGTAGACCGGGGCAACAGTGGACTTTGTTATCAGGACTAATAAAGCCTTTGATACAGTCCCACACAGAAGCTAACAACAAACTGGAGCAAGCTGGCATTGGCCAAAAGTAGATTAAGTGGATCACAAGCTGGCTGCAAAGCAGGACACAGAGGGCTATGGTAAATAGCACCTTGTCCCTAGAGGGGAAAGGTCGTGTGGCATGCTGCAGCGGTCCGTACTAGGCCGCATCCTTTCAACATATTCATCAGCGACATTGCTGAAGAACTGAAAGAGAAAGCCTGCCTCTTTGCAGACTGTACGAAGCTCTGCAGCAAGGTGGACACACAGGAGGGGATCACAGAAATAGGGGGCAGATCTCAGGATGCTAGAGGAATGGTCCTGGAACTGGCAGTTGAGATTGAATGTCAAAAAATGTAAAGTCGTACACTTGGGTAGAAGGAACCCATGCATGAAGTATGTCCTGGAGGGGCAGCTACTAGAAGAAACAAAGCTGGAACAGGATCTTGGTGTCATGTTCTCAAACGATTTAAAGGTAGGGGAAGCAATGTGAAAAAGCGGCACTAAAGGCAAGCAGTATCCTCTGATGTGTTGGTAGGGGTATTGCCAGTAGGAAGTGTGATGTAATCCTCCCACTGTACAGGTTCCTGGTGAGACCTCACTTGGAATACTGTGGGCAGTTCTGGAGACCTCACCAAAAAAAGGACATAGACTGTCTGGAAACCGTGCAGACATGCCACCAAAGTGGTGCAGGGTCTGCACCAAGAAACATTCGAAGCTAGGCTCAGCCAGCTAAATTTATTCTCCCTTGAGCAGAGGAGGAACAGAGGAGACCTGATTAAGACATTTAAATTTGTTCAAGGAATCAACATGGCACAAACACAGAACCTCTTCTGGGAAAACTGGGCTGGATATACTAGAGGACACATGTGCCTGGTGGGAGGTAAATTCAAAACAAATGTCAAGAAGTACTTTTTCACGGAGAAGGTGGTGGACCCTTGGAATAGCCTGCCACCGGAGGTAGTGGCAGTCAAGACAGTTACTAAATTCAAACAGACATGGGATAGACAGTAATAGTCACCTTAGCAAGAGAAATACAGATTTTTTTTTGGGGGGTAGAAAACTCTGGCAGACTAGTGGACCATACAGTCTTCTTCTGCTGGCAAGATTGTTATGCTGTACCTCTGCCACCTGACTAGCTGCTATGTTGGTCAGGTGGCATAATGGTATATAAGGTTGTGTCTGGTGGGAATTAGTCGTGCATGGCGATCATCTGCGAGAAGATACGGATGGAGCTTCTCAGCTCACTTTATTTTGTATTCTCTCATTTCTCTGGTCGCGGTTACCCTCTGCCACGATGTGCGAAGCCTCCAGCAAGTGACTGACTTGAACGTAACAAGAAAAATACACAAAAAAAACTAAAGGGGAAATGAAAATAAATAAAAAAAAAAAAAATCGACCTGCCTGGCGGGGGGAAGCTTTGAGTGCTTGCCTGACTTGATCTCCTCGTGATTTTCAATTTCTGACTTTGTCTGCTCTGCATTCTGTTATTGTAAAGGCTGCAGGGCAAGTGCCAGAAATTCCCAGAATTCTATTTAAATTAAAAAAAAAAAAAAGCAGGCAGTTAAGAAAAACTGGCAGGGTAGTGGAAGGCTTTGAATGCTCACTGCTCACTCAGTGCTCTAGTATCTCCTTGTGTTTCTTTTCGAGCCTGCTGTGCTTTCTCTTGTTGCATTTGTTTCATTTAAAGCCTGAAAGTGCAGGTGCCTTAATTTTATTTAAATAAAAACAGAAAAGAAAAGCAGTTTAAAAAAAGAATAAAAGTGTTTTTTGGGGGGGGTCAACCTTGCATGGGGAGGGTAGCGTGACTTTGTGAGTGACTGTCTCTTAGGCTTACTTCTGCCTGCGAATTCACAGGCACATTGAAGATTTAGTTTGAACACCACCAGTCAGTCAGTTCCCCCTGCCTCTTGCCTGTCTCAAGTGAAGTGAACCTCTGACATGGGGAGGAAGTTGCTGCAAGATCCTACTTTGCTGTGCTCTTTTATTGCCTGGCAGGAATAAAAAAAAATGCAACATTTCTATATAGTTGCATATCACTCTTAGTCAGTTTGCCTGTGTGTATGTATTTATCTGCTGTTGTGAATATAGTACGGCCTACTGCTCCTACCATCGCTGCATGATCCCTGTTAAATAAAAAAAAAAAAAAAAAAATTCTTGACCTGGCCCACCCTCCCAACAGTGGTATTCTTCCAGATAAACTACCTGTTCTAGTGGGCAGGGAGGATCTCTTAGCCTCAAAGGGAAGAAGTTGCTGCAAGGCTGTACTCTGCTGTGACAGGACTGCTGTGCTTTTATTGTCTTGCAGGAATTGGAAAAAAAAAATGCATTTAGTTAGTCCCTCATGCCAGTTCCTTTCCCATTTGCCTGTGTGTTGTTTGTTGTTCTCATTACATCTTTGGCCAGTTTCTCCTACCATTTTTATGTGCTTTCTGCTAAATAAAAAACAGTTCATAATGTGCACCAGAGAGAGGAGGAGGCAGAAATGGGGAAAGGGATGGGAAACGTATGGCACAAACAATACTGCAGAGTCAGACTGGTAAAAGACCAGTTGCTGGGACATCATCCAGGAGCAGTAGTGATTCTTCCGCAATGTTGTCCAAACAGTCAGGAAAGGCAAAAACTACTTTAAAACAAAAGGGGTAGTCAGCACCACAAGGAATGGCAAGCAGAGCGATGGTACCTATGTATACTGTAGTACCAGTACACATTTGAATGAAATGGATGAGGAGAAATCTAATTCTTGATCAGAGTAATGAAATGGAGGGTTTAGACAAGGAGGGAGAAAATCAGAAGCAAGTTAAAAACTTGAAATGAGGAAGAGGTGGCAATTACGCATATGCAGGATGAATTGGATGATTTGGATTTGGATGAGACTGGCACAGTGTGGTGCAGAAGACAAGGGTGTGCTACATTCTGATTTTGGTTCTGTTATTGGCCTGGATGAGCTGTTGGATGAAGATAAGGGTGAAACACAGACGGACCTTGATGAGCATACCAGTGTTGAGAAAGAACAGGGTGGAAGTGACAAAGGCCAGTATACTATGCCCGTTAATAAAACAAAAAAGGTGATCTCTTATGTGTGGGCTTGCATTTCTCTGGCTGCCAATAATGAGTTAAGAGCAGTTTCTTCTGTATGTAAAAGACCATCAGTAGAGGAGCAAAAGGTGTGTTGGATACTTAAGCATTAAAAAGACATTGGTGGCGCCTAGCAAGCCCAAGCAATATGTCCACCTCTGAATAAAGCTCTTCATTAACTTTGACTCGGAGTTTAAGTAACTGTTGGACTACACTGGAAAAATTTAAATATAGAAACCACAATCTGAAGTCGTGAGGAATAATATGGCAAATCCTCGAAAGATTGGAATCTCCATGAAGAGCAAAAGCTAAAAGTGCCTTCGCCCCCGCCACACGGTCTACTTCTCAACAGCGGGCTGCAGACGCAGGAAATGAGCGGAAACTTTGCAGTCTCTCGGCTTCAAAATAAATAGATTAATCTCTTCAGTTTCTGGCCTGACTGAGAAAATCAATGGCATTGCTAATAGTCACAACACTGGAAACTTCGATCGATTCAGTGTCAGCTGAATCCTCTGAAACTAAAAGCGATCAGATGCTTCTATAGGCACTGTCAATAGTGTGATAAAGAGGACATACACTTAAGAATGCATTTGGAAAATTTGGAAAACCACACTAGGGCTTCAAATATCCATTTTTTGGATTCCAGAGGGCTGTGAGGAGACCACCTGGTCCTTTTCCTCCTGACTCACTCCGACAGCAGTTTGGCGAAGATGCCGGCTCACGCATAAAGGGCATATAAAAGGCCTACAGGATCGCAGCCAGAGAGTAGACTAGATAACCCCGAAGCCCCACGGGCAGTTTTGGCAATCACAGATGGCATAGCTACCAGGGACTACCTGCTGGCTTTAGCCAGACAACATAAGACACTTCTCTGTGATGGGGAAACTGTCCAAGACTACCCAGACATCAGCTTTGCCACTAGACAAAGGCAAAAGCAGTTTGATGGTACCAGGGCACTCTTGTGTGAAGCAGGGATTCAGCACAGCATAATCTTCCTGGCCCGGTTGAGAAAAACGCACCAGTGGAAGATCTTCATTTTCTCAGATTTGAAGGATGGCAATCATTGGGCTCAAAAATATATACCTAGAAGAAGCCGTCGCGCAGACCAAAACGAGAACTCTTCAAACGAAGACGAGTCATGAAAAAACAGATAGGATTACTTAAAGCAAGATCAAGGGGAAAGTGAGACTCTGTTTTAGTAAATATTAGTTATTTAAACCCTGAGAGGGGTGTGAGTGAGTACTTCATTTAAGTTTACATTGGGACTATCACTCCTGAACACTTTAATTTTCACTCTTCTGGCTTGTTACTCACTCTCCGAGTTCCATATATGTATTATGGATGCTACATAGATCCTCTGTTTAAAATGTTTAAAGCTGGTTTCTTGTTTAAATAAGTTTAGGAAAACCTGATAGTTATAGCTGTCACACCTGGACAGTTGGTTCTGATCCCTGTATAATTTTTTGTTGTAAATATAAAAAAAATAATGTATGATGGACTGTGTGTGGCAAAAGGAAATGCTGGCTGCTGAAAATGACACTTCAAACCACCCAGGATAAGTTCAAAGGACAGGACATGGATGAACTGCAGATATCTGGGGTGCAATTATCTTGTCAATTTGCTTTGATCCCAGGAAATAAAATTAGCCATTCATGACGTACTCGGGGAAATCCTTTGATTTGCTCTAGATGTCCTAAGAAAAGGGACACTGGCCAGTGTTATGAATAACCTCCCAGGAAACCAGCTCATTTTATCAGAGACCTTTGATGTGTAAATACCAAGGCCCAGACGAATTAAGGAGTCAGATATACTTTTGCTTTGAATACAGTGACTTGTATCAAAGAGACTTTTGATGTGTATGTGAAGCAAAGCACAGACTGGTTCTGACTAGTCAAACATAAGAAGAGGAAATTCATTATGTCATCTCTTATTTTTTTAATACCTTAGTAGGCCATCTTGGTGTTATAAAATATATAGATTTTGTTACACCAAGGCGGAGTTTGGTGACCTCAGTGAGAAGGCCAGCTCAGGACTGCTTTTAATATTCTGAGAAAACCTTGACAGACACACTCATGTTTCTGACAAAGAGGAACATCAGAGCACTGATAGATTAAGAAGTAAGGACCTTAGACAAGATTAGTCTGAATGTTGTTATTTGTAGGAATCTGCACTTTTACCTGTTTAAGGCTGTATGTGTTGGGATATTTTGTTCTGTAATATGTTCTGTTTTCCAATTTAAAGTAAAGATGTATATTTTAAAACGGAAACTGCCTGGAGTGCCTTGACATTTCTTTTTATTTAAGTGAAGCTTTCTGAAGGTTATAGTTAACACTGCTTAAGAGCTTATTGTTATACCAAACTGGGAAACGGATAGAGTTCTCTAAAGTCTTGCATAGAGTTCTAGGGGTTCATTTTGTAGACCTGGTTATAGGTGCCCGTAGGCAAAGATATCTGGCCCGCTGGAGACAGAATTATCTGAGCCTGATAATTGGGTAGGCTAACAAGAGGTTATCAGTTTGAATCCCTCCAGAACTTGAGACTAAGGTGAATCAAACCCACAAAACAGACAAGGGGTTACCTTGTACTGTTCACTGTCCACAAATCATCGCTCAGAGGTTGACAGTTTGGGAGTAGAGGGCTAGCCGGTTGAGCGAATTTGTGACAATAGCTACTTACTAATTGTCATGGATGCCCCTACAGCAGATGTATCTTTATTCAATGTGGCACAACCTTTTTTAGAACTGGCACCATTTGTGGTGCTCATGTTATAGTTAAGGCATGGACTTTCTCATAGCCCCTTTCCAGGGGATACCAGAATAATTGGACTTTATGTATTAGCACTGATACAGTATTTTTCCATGCTGCTCATGGGCTTTATATCTAGTAATTCTGTATTAAAATTGGTATATAATTAATCTCCCAAGATGTATCTTAAAGCAGTAGAATAAGCATTATATATGGTGTTTTAGAGGGGGTGGTGTCCAAAATGTAACATTTGATAAGTCACTGCTTGGAATGCATTTTACCTGTTTATTGAAAACAATAAATACTAAGTTTAAAAAAAAAAAAAAAAAAGACATTTAGAGAGATGTTGCCCATTACGCCGGAGGCATGATTTTTTGGTCAGAGAGAAAGATAACAGGCAGGCAGAGTTAGGTGAGACTACACCTGCACCTGTTGTATCAAGTGGTAGCAACAGTCCTGCTGATACGGTTCTACTGTCAACTCTTTCTCGGTCTTCTTCAAGAGTAAATTCTACAAACAGTCCCCTTTTGCCCTTATAGTCATCCAGCACTCCTAATGTTGGCCATCTGAAGACTTCAAGTGCTAGAAGGCAGCTCACAATTTCTGAAACAATTGAACGTATAGCCAAATAGCAACGTACTCATCCAGAAGCAATTGCTATAACAAAACTAATTTTGGAGATGATGGCACTGGACTTACAGCCTTACAAAACGGTGGAGCATGTAGGATTCAGAAGGCTTTTGAATCACCAGTCACCACGATATAATATTCCATCCAGGAAATATTTCTTTACTGTCGCCATACCTCAGATATGAGTTAGTAAGTGCTAAACTAAAAAATGCTTTAAAAGATGCAGTTGCAGGGGTTGTCCATTTGACTACTGACATGGACAAGCTGCCAGTCAGAACAATTGGTGTTGCTGGCTGCACATTGGGTGTCATTTACTCCCTGTAGTGACAGACAACTCCCCTCTGAAACTGGTTTCCTTTGCATCCAGTATATCCATGGGATCACACAGTGTCCAACATCCTGGGCGAGTTTGATAGAGAGATACAGTACTGGCTTGCATCACAGGGCTTTCTGTGGGTTTATTGTGGCTGACAATGGTTCAGACATAAAGCATTATCTGAAGGGGGCCTTTGTCCACATTCAGTGTTTTGCACACTGTCTAAATTTTATTGTGCATGCCTTTATGGAAGAGGACAGAGATACAAAGGCTTGTACAAAAAGAATATGCACACATTTCAGCCACTCCTGCAAAGCACGCCAATGGCTTTGGGCCATACAAGAACACTGACTGCCTCCAAATACTCAACCAGTATCTTGCAATGAGGTGACACTCTACCTTTTACATGTTCCAATGATTGCTGGAACACAAAAGGCTGTAAGACAGCATACACTGGAGAACAGCATAGGGGTTGCTGAAGTGTACATTATCAATTAGCAGTGAGCTATTTTAGAACTTCTCATCAAGATCCTGCAACCCCTTTGAAGAAATTTCCAGGGAAGTGAGTTATAACAGTGCCCACACAGCCAGATAATTCCATTGATCAAGATTCTTGGATTTCAGCTAAATGCAATCAGGGCTGACTTGGAAGGTCCAAAAGCCAGTTACAGATATGAGTTTTGTGCACTAAATAGGGCTTACCACCAAGAATAGAAAAGACATGGTCCATCGAATGGTTAGTCAGAGATAGGGTGGGGAGGAGAAATGAGAATTGGGAAGGAAAAATCTGTAAGCTTTTAAATACAATGCATATTGAGCCTTATCAGACCAAGAATGTATTAAATATAAAGATCTCCATTTCATATTAATCAAATGTCAGAAAAATAGAAAAACTGAAATATGTACCAGAATGTCAAATATTAAAAAATGTCGCGTAACATAAGAAAATTTTAATAATAAAAAAAAATATATATATATATATATATATATATATATATATATATATATATATATATATAAAAAAGTCAGAGATGATGAGAAACTCTGAAATGCTGGTGGCAGAAGATTATATCAACAGTACTAGACCCATGGTACAAGATGAAACGCTTCTCACAGCATGACCCAAATGTGTTCCAAAACTGCAGAGAAAATCATTCCATTTGGTTTTGAAAAAAACATGACAACAGATGGAGCCTCCTTATCCATTCCTCCTGCACCTTCACAGCCCTCTCTTCTCAGTCAGGCTACAAAACCGTCGGCTGCTGCCATTCGTTCTACCCTCAGCATTTATCTTTGGGGGTCACTTGGATGCTGTCCTCCTTGAAAAATTGTCCCTTCCTTCTCCATTTATCACTGCTTCTGCCGAGGCCATGGTTGACTACACGTAGTAGCCACAGATATTGCCAGCTATTTCGCAAAATTTCTAAAGCGTTTTTCTCTGCTGCCCCTACTGTGGAAATGCAGAAAGCAGGAGATTTCTCCAGAAATATGATGGAAATTTCAGGAAATAGCTGGCAATGTCTGTGACTGCCACTGTATTTGGCAGAAAAAGGTATCAAATGCAATGAAGATCCCATAAAATACTGGCAAAGCCAGGAGCTTGTGTGGCCTGCACTTGTGCAGGTAGCTTTGAAGTCATACTCTGTCCCCTAACTAGTGTATCTTCAGAGCAACACTTTAGCTGTGGGAAATGTGGTAAGATACACGATCTAGGCTACTGCCAGAAAATGTGGTAAAGTTAACATTCTTAAAACAAACCTTCCCTTGACTGGTTACACCTGTGACCGGAGGCAGCAAGTACATTTGGCAGTGACCACAAAGATGTCTACATGGAAGAGTAGAAAGATTGTTTTGTTTTTCTTTCACAAAATCCATGATCCAGTAAGCCCACATGTGGCCTACACAATTTTTGAACCTGATGGCACAGTGTTCTCAGCATGTCCTAACAGACTTTGCTAATTTTTGGATTGCCTTAACCTGATGGAACACTTTCTGTAGCATGTCCTAATAGATGTGTCTAATTTTTGGATCGTTTGAAGTTGAACATGATGGCTCAATGTTTTCCTCATGTCCTAATGGAGTTTGCTAATTTCTGGATTGCTTGAACCTGATAGCACACTTTTTGCAGCACATACTAATGGACAGAGCTAATTTTGGATTTCCTGAATGTAGGGCTGGACTCCTAAGGACGTGCAGTTACTTTTTGGTAGGTGGTCCCCTAAATGTGTCATCAATTTGGGTGGGTGGAGGGGGACCCCATGCCATAGAAAATAACTGCATGACTCTCGGTGGAGCAGAGAAGGGACTAGTGCAACAATGACAAACTGATATGTCCATTGTATACTACTAAATGGGAATGGAATCCCTCTCTGAGGTCAGACAGGTTAGTTTACAGTTACAGCACTACTGAGGCAGGAAACAGAGGTAAACAGCATGACTGCCCGATTCAGTTGACCAGCACATCAGTGCTATAAACTCAGTTTTCATTTCCTGAAATGCTATTTTCAGTTGCGTGTGTGGGTCACAGATCTCCGTGTTGTTTTTATGCAATTATATAGCAGTTTTTTAGTCAGTTACATTTTACAGAAAGTTCTGATTCGAATCGGAACTTATCAGGACTTTGGCCTGGATCCTGATAATAAGGGTCAGGACCATTTCGGGTCTGCCCATCCCTAGTGAGAATGCTGTGTATAGTACTGTGATATACTGTTGGTGCTAGGGATATGGACTCCTTTATGTAGTCTGTTTAAACTTCAGGTTTTCCTGTTTTATTCTGAATATCCATGTTCCCACCCCCACCCATTACCTACCATAGTGTTCATTCCTCCGTTCTGTTGTATTTATTGCTTATAGGGTACTTGGGCTAACCAGGTCCACATGCTCTGTTCATAATATTTCTTGTAATATTGTAATATATTTATATTGCGTGGCTTGCACTTAATGCACTAGTACTTTAAGAATCCATTTGCATGTGTTTGCACCATAAATTGCACTTGAAATGTGGGACAGTCGCATCTTAAAAAGCGTCAGTGACATGAAACATTGACATGAGAGGAGGCATACTACTCGTATGTGTGTCCGTCTTGTCCGTCTGTATTATTTTTACCAATTAGATTTTTTTAACTACTTACATGTTTGTGGAATTTTTTTGTTCTGGTAGTGTTGGATGAAGACTGTCTACACTTTGGAATTTCAGAAACTCTTACCTTGGCAAGTAGTCATGGATCGAGATTGGGAAGGTTTTCATATCCTCCTACAAAATAATTCTGAAAATATATACTCACAGGAAGAGGAAAACCTGGAGGGATTAGAACAGGTATTTCCCTTGACCTATGCTGAACTGTTTGCCCAGAAAGAACCCAAGAGTCCTGGGGACAGAAGCGGGAGAAAAATCAAGGAGAACCCTCTGTACAAGGTTGTAGTGGTTGGGGACTGCAGGGACCTGGGTGCAAGGAAGGTCGGAAGTTCCTCTGAGCATCCACATCAACAGATCATCACAAGGCACTTCAGGAGGTCAGGCCAGACACGTTTCAAAATCCGGTAAATATCATCTCTAAACAGAGAAATGATGTTCTTAAAATTGCTTGTCAGAACCTAGCTTTGGTAAATGGCAATGTGGTTGGTAAACAAAAAGCACAAATTTCTAAGGTTTGAACTAAAAAATGACATTTTGTACAGGGTGAACATGACAAATCGATTTATTGAATTTTATTAACTGGATGAGTCCAGTGAGTCTAAAGGTCCCGTTGTCAGGGGTGAACTGGAATTCATTCAGAGATATGGAGATACATTATTGAAAATACAAAAACGGGAAAAGATACAGTATAAGAATTCACAACATTCTCATGGGTACAAGGGTTATCCAAGAAAAGACTGACAGCAGTGCAGTCAATTAACAGAATAGGTAACAAGTACATTCATCTGACAAAATGGATAACAAGAGACCACTCAGTGGGTTAAACTGCAGTTAGCTAACAGACAATAATGCAGCTCAGGTCAGAAGTGGGGCAATAGTCTAATACCAGTGACAACATACTAAGGCCAGCTAAAGGTTGTCAGTGATGGCAGGAACACTGGCTCTGCTCAAGTACATATACTGTGAGGATTTTTTTTTTGAAGCCTACCAGTATGGAGCAGTCTTGGAGGGTTGCAGTGTGCTCCACAGGGATGGAGCAGAGGGTTGTAGGAGTGTGTTCCACAGGGATGGAGCAGAGGGTTGTAGGGAGTGTGTTCCACAGGGATGGAGCAGAGGTAGCCAAGGATCTTTTTCATGCATTGGATCTCACCTGAGAAGCTCAAGAATGATGCAGCTAGAGGACTTGAGAATACTTCTCTGGGCTTTAGAGAACAGGATGCCCTTAAGGCGGGGGAGCGTAAAACCCTTTATAAGCTTGAAAACTAAGCAGAGGAGTGGGGGTACTTAGTCTGCCTTCTAGGGAGGGCCAATTAATGGATCGGAAGACATAACAATGATGCTTCCTGGGTGAGGCACCATGTGCAGCTTGGCATATTTTGTTATAAAGGGACTTTGAGTTTGCAGAGTTCCATGCACTTCAGGGACTGGAGAATAGGGGCCCCATACTGAAGGAGGAGCCAGGGTACTGTTGGTGATTACTAGCTGTAATTCCTGTGTTAGGTAGTTCCTAGCTCATAGCGCAACCTTAGCTTTAGGTGCACAGTTTTCATAACATGATCCCGTGGGCCCTGAAAGTAACTCTAGGTCAGGGTAGACCCCAAGGCTTTCAATAGCATCTACTACCTCTATTTGGACATCTGTTGATGTGGTTAGAGTTAAGAGGTGTTGCCCTGTTACACCCAGGTGTCTAAATACAAACATGATGGCTTTGGTTTTTATGGCATTCAGTACCTATGAATTTGAGGAAAACTACTTTTCTAGCTCCTGAAAGTACCCACCTTGCTGTCTGTTGATGAGGGAGGTGTCATTAGCGCGCCTGTAGAGTTCGGCATCATCAGCATAAAACTGAAGGCTAGCCCCACCAGTTATCAGGCATTCATTCATTGTTGCTATCTGGTCACGTGACACATCACATGGCAGAAATTTCTAAGTGCCCACTCTTCCATTTGCAGCTTATACTTTGTGACCACTAGGAGTCACTGCACTGCTGTGCCCCTCCTAGTCCCTGTTTACAGTACCTCTTGCCACTCTGCCAACCATCTCTGAACTCCGTTTCTCCCTGCCCTCCAGGGCTCTCATCCCACTGCCAGCCGTAACATCTGCTGCAGTTTCTGTCCTGTCCCCTTGCTGGTCTCGAACCCCGGACCCTCTGCACCAAAGTAGAGTACACTACCACTGTACCAGTGCGCCTCCTGGCTTGCACCACTAATCCTGGCCACCCTTGTTCCGTTTGTTCAAGCTCCACCTGCACACCTATGTGGTGAGCCATGCCCTTTCAAAACTGGGCATCCCATCCCAGCCCCCCACCTTGATAGCACCTGACACACTTATCCTGCTGACCATGCCCCCCCACCACATCCAGTCCCAATGTCACTGCCATGGTATCCCATTGGTCACTATTCTGCCTTGCCTTTCCCTCCCTAAGGCAGCTGCCCATCCCCACCACTATGCACCACTCTCCCCTTCCCTGCAAACACCTAAGCTGGTGCAGAAACTGCTAAAACTAGCCTCCATGTGTATCCTTATGCTCCTGCTCCTTCTCTTGGGTGACGTTCACCCAACCCAGGTCTTACACCCCTCTCACCCCAGCTGTCTGCCCTAAAGACCTCTTAATAGCCTCCATAAACATATGTAGCCTTCTCAACAAATTTGACATATTTCAGAGCTGGGTTGCCCAGCACCACCCTGATGTCATTTCAGTAGCTGAAACATGGCTTAACATCCGTATCCTGACTCTGTGGTCTCTCTTCCCAGGTATACATTATATCGTGCAGAAAGGACCTTCAGAAAAGGTGGGGGTTGTGCACTGCACATCCGGGACTCACTACATGGCATAGCCCTCCCTCCACCAACCCTTGAACACAATGCCCAGGCCCTTCACAATCGCCCCAAACAGAGCTCCCTTGTTCCTCTCCTCAGTCTACATTCCCCCCAGAATCAAAAGGGTGCCTTCCAGTCCATTCTCGCCCACCTCCAGACATTCCCTGACCATGCAGAAGCCATTACCCTTGGGGATTTTAATATTAACTGGCTGGCTAACGCATCTGCTCTCATAAGAGAGACTATAGCCTCACACAATCTGTCCCAGCTCGTGACCACTGCCACTAGAGTCAGCCAGAGGACTGGCACTGCCACCCTTCTTGATCTCGTACTCACCAACTCACCACACAAAGCTACCCAGATTAGGGTCCTTCCCAATGCATTGAGTGATCATTCCCTGGTGCTCTGTCATTGGTCTTATATCATAAAAAAAACTCCTCAAAACTATCCTTCAGTGCCTTCTCAAACCTGGCAAACTAAGATTCCTCAAACAATACCACTCAAACTGAGACTGGTCACCCATTATTGCTGCCATGGACATTGACTCTGCACTAGAATATTTTATAAATGCCTTCAGTTCTGCCTGCAACTGCTTTGCACCCTAAGCAAACAGGTAGTCAAAGGAGTTGATACTCCCTGGATGTCTCAAGCCCTGTTAGACCAAATGTGTGACCATGACAACCTATGACGCATTGCCCTGGAAACGGTAAACCCTCTGATAGACAGGCTACCAAGAGGCACATAATAAATGTACATGGGCCATCCATAAGGCCAAAGCTGAGTATTATCGTGCCTCACTCACTACTACCTGGGGCTCGGGACGTAAATTCTAGGACTCACTGAAAGAGCTCAGTGGGAAAACCACCACTGCCCCTCCCTCCCAGCTCTGGGCCAATGGGTCTATTATCACTGACCCAGCCCAGATTGCAAATACGTTTAACGCCTCTTTCTCCAACCTTAGCAGTGTTCTCCCTCTTAATTTTTTCTCCCCCACACCCCCAGTCACCCCCTCTGCCCTCCCTTTCCACTTTAAAATAGTATCGCAGTGCAAAGCCGCCCCACTGCTCCGCAAGGCCCTTAGCAAATCAAAACTGAGCAACGACTCGCTGGATCTCAAGCTACTAAGGCTCACTCTCAGTGAGGTCCTCTACCCCCTCACCTTGCTACTGAACTGGTCCCTATCACTGGGCCAATTTTCCTCTATATGGAAATCAGCCCTCATTACGCCCATTCTGAAGAGCGGTGACCACACCCAACCAAGGAACTATTGCCCCATCTCAATACTGCCTCCTCTCTCCAAAGCCCTGGAGAAAATTGTGGCTACACAGCTTACTGACTGCCTCTCCCAATATAACCTCCTCTGTCCTGAGCAACATGGTTTCCACAACAACCACAGCACCACAACAGCCCTCTTGGGTTACCAACACTCTCCACATGTCCCTGGACATAGGCCCCACTACTGGTGCCATTTTATAGACCTGTCCAAGGAGATTGATACAATGCATGATACTTCTCCTTAACACCCTCACACATATAGGGTTGTCTACAGAGTCCACAGGCTGGTTTGCCAGCATTGGTCCCTAGAATGCAGAGAGTTAGGCTTGCCCATGCAGTCCTCCCCTCCAAGTCCGTTATTGTTTTCCATGTTTCTCAACTCTCTGCCCAAGGCATGCTCTGGGAAACTGCTTCTGTATGCAGATGATGCCATCCTCTTCAGCTCCCATACTGATCCTGCCGCTCTCCATTGCACCCTCCAAAAGTCATTTACTGAAGCTGAATCCTGGTTCGTACAGCACAGGCTAGTCCTGAACTATATATATATATATATATATTCCATGGTATTTGCCCATGCCCAGAATAAGAAATAGTGGGCTTCCTCTGCTCATATTAAACTCCCTAAACAACTCTCTTGAGAGGTCACCTCTTTTAAATATCTGGGTATCACCTAGACTAAGCCTACCATGAACAAATCTGTAAACTGATCGCCTCTGTCAGTGTGCGCATTGGCTTACTTCATGCTTCATGGCGCTGCCTCCCTCCTGAAGCTCTTCACTAGCTATCTCCTCTTCTATCCTATCACTTATTGATTATGTATCATAATCTATGGGGGCTGACAACACGCACCTTAACAAAATCAGGATGGCCCTTAATAAGGCATGTAGACTAGCCATTGGCTGTGACAGATTCACACATACCTGTACACTTTACGCTTCCACCAAGTGGCTACATTTTGATAGAGGCTAAAATATCAGACTTGCCTCTTTGCAACAAAAAAACACCATTAAACTACTCCAACCCGCACTTACCCTCCTTCTCCAGGCACCGTTGTCCACTTGGCAGTCTGTGTCAACTCATTTCCGGGTCCCTCTATGCAAAACCTCTATGGGTCAAAGAACCTTTCGCTACCATGCCCCTGTCTGGCTTGACTCCCTCCCAAACTCCCTCTTCACTGAACCTAAACTGGGCCAGTTCAAGACCTGCCTGCGTAACCTAATCGCCCAGGACGCACTCTGTGACTTTCATTAATCTCAGCCAATGGACTGTACCATGGTCCTGCCACCTGCTACTGTTGACAATGGACACCTCCTGTCTGGTATTTATCCTGGTATGCACTCAGGAACCGCCTCCACCTGGCGAATACCACTAATACTGCAGTGCAGGTGTTCTGCTAACTACTAACACTGTCTTCTGTAACAGATGTGGCACCCACCATGCCTTAAATATATCCAATTGTTATTCTACTGGTGTCGGGTAACTACTAACACTAACTGCTGGATCTGCTGATGCATTCATTGTACTATGTATATCTCCTACTGTAAATTCCCTGTACCTGTAACTCATGATGTGATATTTCCATTGTAACTGTATCTGCCTAGCTTATTACTGTACTCCTTATGTCTCTGTATGTATGATGTGTAACCTTTGTAAAGGAGTCTGTGACTCAAAGGTATGTTATCGGATATTGCTCAATAAATGTCATCAACAAAGACAGAAAACAACAAAGGACCCAGTATGGATCCTTGAAGGACATCATCAGTGATGGGCCAGAGTGAGGACTGCACACCATTCTAGCTCACCAGCAGCCATCTGGGAACTAGTGAGCATCGAACAGTATGGTTCACAATAAACACAGCAATAGTCAAGCCATACAAGGCAAAAGTACTGGACTTTAGGAGGGCTGACTTTGCTAAAATGGGTGAGTGCCTAAGGAATGCACTAGCAAATGGACAGGAAGGAGGGGTGGAAGAACAATGGGGAATAATAAAAACTGCCATCACAGAGGCAACGAGCCTTTGTGTGAAGCAAATAAACAAAACGATGTAAGAAACCTCTGTGGTTCTCAAAGGAGGTGGCAGTGAAGGTTCAAGAGAAAAAGAAAGCATTCAGAAAGTACAAGGAATCACAGAAGGAGCAGGACAGAGAATTGTATCAGTTAAAGCAAAAGGAAGCTTGGAAGGCAGTCAGAACAGCAAAGGCCGAACTGAGGAAAAGTTAGCCAACTCAGTTAAGAGGGATAAAACCTTTAGAGTACATCAGGGGTGAAGGAAGACCAAGGAGGGATAGTGAGGCTTAATAAAGGAGAGGTGGACAGATACAGAAGTTGATACCAGCCCATTTACAGAAGAAAGGGTTCTGAAAGAACTCTTAAAACTGAAGGTGGACAAAGCAATGGGGCCTGATGGGATTCATCCCAGAATTCTAAATGAACTAAGGGTAGAACTAGTGACACCACTGACTACCCTCTTTAACAAATCATGGGAGGATGGGGTGGTACCTGAGGACTGGAGGAGGGCAGATGTGATTCCCTTCACAAAAGTGGGAGCAAGGCAGAAGCAGGAAACTACAGACCTGTTAGTTTAACCTCAGTGATAGGGAAAATGATGGAATCACTTCTGAAGGAAAGAATTGTCGAGTACCTAGAGGCCAGAGGGGCACAGGACCCAAGGCAGCATGGATTCACAGCGGGAAGGTCATGCCAGACGAATCTGATAGATTTCTTTGACTGGGTGACCAAAGTAGTATATCAGGGAGAGGCTGTGGACGTGGCCTACCTAGACTTTAGTAAGGCATTTGACTCAGTCCCACACAAAAGATTAATATACAAGTTAGCCAGCCTAGGAGTGGGTCCCAAGATGATAGCCTGGGTAAAGAATTGGCTGGAGAATAGGTCACAGAGGGTTATAGTAAATGGAGTCCACCCTGAAGAAAGGAGGGTTACTAGTGGGGTACCGCAGGGTTCAGTATTAGAACCGGTCCTCTTCAGTGTCTTTATAAGCGACATTGCAGAGGGACTGGAAGGAAAAGTATGTCTCTTTGCAGATGACACAAAGATCTGCAACAGAGTTGATGCACAAGGTGGGGTGGAAAGGATGAGAAGGGACTTGGCAAGGTTAGAGAAATGGTCAAATGTATGGCATCTTGGATTCAATGCTAAGAAGTGCAAGGTAATGCACCTGGAAACAAAAACCCAGGGAAGAGTACACAATGGGGGTGAGATACTAACAACAACAAAAATGGAAAGGGGACCTGGGGTAGTCATATCAGATGACTTAAAGGTGGGCAAGCAATATGAGAGGGCAATAAGGAGGGCTGGGGGGATACTGGGATGCATAGGGAGAGGCATCACCAGTAGAAAACAGGAAGTTGTTATCCCTCTGTACAGACAGCTGGTGAAACCCCATCTGGAGTACTGTGTGCAGTTCTGGGGACCCAGTCTCCGCAAGGACATCGACGAGATGGAAGCTGTCCAGAGGAGGGCAACTAAAATGGTGCAGGGTCTGCACCAGAAGACATATGAAGAGAGGCTAAAGGAGTTTAATATGTATAGCCTCGAGGAAAGGAGGGAGAGGGGGGACATGATAGAAACTTTCAAGTACCTCAAGGGAATCAACAAAGTCCAAGAGGGTAGCATCTTTCAAAAAAAGAGGTGTGCAAGAACAAGGGGGCACAATTTGAAGATGGGGGGGCATCTCGGAGGTAATGTAAGGAAGTATTTTTTCACAGAGAGGGTTGTGGATGCATGGAACAGCCTTCTGGAGGAGGTTGTGGAGTCAAAAACAGTGGTTGAATTCAAGCATGCATGGGACAGTCATAAGGCAGTTCTAGGGGGTGGGGCTAGAAAGAAGTAGGCTGCTGGTTAACTAGGATCTGCAGCTTATCCATTAGGTAGGGACATGGGCAGACTCGGTGGGCCAAGCGGTCCTTATCTGCTGTCAAATTCTATGTTTCTACCTGAATTTGTGAAGTAATAGTGCTCGTTTTTTCTTTCTTCAGTGAATGCTTAAGTTACAGAGGGCTGCAGAAATGGCTTAATATACACTCTGGATTTGTGGAAAGAAATGCACAGGACACTTCTCGGAAGGACAGTTCTAACTTTATTGCGGCGTTGACAGTAAAATTAAACATTGACATACTGTATATGTACTACAGGTAGTGAGAGATATGGACTGATTATTTTTGGGAGCATCATCCCGATTTACTTCTCAGTTTCATTCTTATGTTTGGATATGTATGAATATACAGTCCTTTACTGGTATACAGAAATAAAGAAGTTACAAAAAAAAGTCTCATGTGCCAAGATTTGGGGCTTTTGTCTTATGATTGGCCTCAAGCAACAGTGACACAACCACAACAAGTGGGAGGCCACATCTCACTTTGAGATCCCATGTGGGCTACCCTCACATTTGCTGAGGCGGATGAGAGCCGTACCCTCACAAAAGAGCAGGACGTGGTAAACTGTATCCCAGCTGCTATTGTGAGGAATACTCAAAAGCACTTTAGGCCAGCTTGGGTGAACAGTACCTTGACACAAGAATTGAGGGACGTGGTGGCCAGTGCCTCAGTTGCCCAACAGGTACTGGTAAAGCCAGATCAGATCCTGCCTTAGAAGGGTGGCTTAATTAAATTTTGTACTTTGGTGGGTCACAGTCCCTGTTTTTACAGTTGTTTCAATTTTTTGTGTAGTGAAAGTATAACAGAATCCAGTATATTTTGAATGGTCAATACACAAATCTATACAATATAACACAAAAAATATTTGTTTATAAACTCAGTATACCAAAAAAAGGTTCATTGTTTTACCAGGATTGTTGAAATGACTGAGAAGAAAAAACATTTAGATGATAAATTGACAAATGCGCCGCTGAGCAGTTGGTTGCAGGTATACAGGCTGCTTCTAAGGAACCAGTCATGGTATAAACCCTGGGTCTGCCATTGTATAATGAATAAGCCACCTTTGCCACAAATCTTGAAATGTAGGTAGAGGCCCCCATAGTTTGTCTGCTTTTTCAAATTTGTAATCGTTACCACAGTGGATTGATAGTGTTAAAGTTCCATGGGGGTCAGACCATAACCAAAAGCGGCTACTTGATCTTTGGCTTAGCTCCCCTTTCCCTGCCTGTAAGGTCACCTTATACCTGTCCCATGCATTCTTGAAGCCCATTACTGTTTTGCCCCACCACCTCCACTGGGAGACTGTTCCAGCATCCACCACTCTTTCTGTGAAATACTTCTCACATCTCCCCAGTCTCTCCCCCAGCTTCATAGTATGTCCCATCCTTTTTGTGAAAGATGCTTCCCTTGAACTTTATTTATACCATGAGGTATTTGAATGTTTCTGTCTCTTCTATAGAAGTATCTCATATGGTACTTCCAAGAGAATCCCTGAGGTAGAGTCATATGACCTTGTAAGGTGGTATCAGTGCATTAATACACCCAAAGATGATCTTAATATAAGTCATCGGGTCACACCATAGGAACTTGACCGTTGATGAAGCATCTACATGAAAGATTTTCAGCAGTACATCTGGGGCCGTCCATACCGTTGGCGTCATCAACCTATATAGGCATGGTGGCCCGCTCCCTCAGTTCTTTCCAGCGTCATCTTGTTCACATGGGTCTCCATGAAGCGCCAGTGCAGTTTTGCGCCATTTTCACCTACAGCTTTACTGCTTATTACTTTTAGAATCTCTTTCTGAGAGATTCATTAATTATGTCGAATTAATCTTTCGACCTCTTTGGTCGCTGCCGCTGTGGAAAGCAGATTGCATCCACAGATGAACACTCCTCTCTATCTGCTGTCTTGAGCCTGACCACAAAGTCTCTGACTGTGAGCTCTGCCAGTAGTTTAATCAAACAACCCTCGGGCAAAGTAAAATGCTTTAAAAAAATTCCTGATGGAGCAACAGGTAGCCAGTTCTGGCCAGGGGTCCTCCAGCGTTACGGCTACTCAGTTGCTGGCAGGGTCATCAAGCTTCCAGCCCTCTAAGGCCCAAGACGAGTTCTCTGGGAAATGCCATAAAAAAGACAGATCGGGACCATCCCCCCCCCCAGTGGCAGTCTCGTTTCCTGACGGCCTCTACTTCTTCATCCAGGGTTCCTCATCGGCTGTGCCGATGCATAATGTCGCTGTCCAGGTCTCTCTGCCTTCCAGGCCCATACTAATGGGTCACCCACCTCATTCTCAGGGCAGCCGGTTGTCTACCTCTGGGTCATCAGTCCCTACTTCTTTGCTAGTTGGCGCATCATTGATGGCCCTCCTGTTGAGGCCTGACCCCTCTCCTTTCACTCGGGCTACAAGCTCTTAGGGTTCACAGGGTACATCCGGTGAGTCACTCCCTGCACTGTTGACCCTTCCCTCTCAGTCAATACAGCCTTAGATGGTTGTCTACCCGAAGGAAATTTCAACAAAGTTTACCTTGGTGATTTGTTCACCAGCTGGACGCACACAGGACCACATCACCAGCGCCATCATTGGCAGCTTCGTCTTTGACTCCTCCTTGTAGGCTGCAGGATGCTCCCCGCAAGCCGGCGTCTGTGCATCCAGCTTCAGATCTAGACTTAGAAGAGGTCTGCATCGAGGAGGTGTACTACCCTGATCTCATTCTTCCTGATAGAGGAGGAGGAGGTTTTTACCTCAGACAGATCCACAGCCTCCTCTGTTAGTGAGGATTCTGTCGAGCACACCCCTAGGTCTCCTCCTGAGGAACCCACATTTTTCAGTGTGATGAAACAGTTGCCCTTAGTCATGGGTTTCCACACTGAGGGGGACGCTGTCACCAGAAAAGATCTTGGGGGCTTTCTGGAGATCCCAGAGTCTCCCTCAAAAATCATTCTTCCTATTTTGCCTGCCTTGAGGAATGCTGCTACTACAGCCTGGCACAGGCCAGGCATGGTGCGAGCTATGCCTCGCAGCAGATGAGCGTTACCATACCCCCAGGGGTTTCCCTACTATGCTGCCCAGCCCGAAACCGATTCATAACTTCGGATACCTAGATTCTGCAAATCATAGAAAGAGGTCACATGCTGGAGCTCGTTGAGCAGCCTCAGAAACCCCTTCCCAGCCTCCAACTACCCCCACCTCCGACTTGTTTGTCCATTCTCCGGAAGGAAGTATAGTCCCTTCTGCACATACAGGTCATTTAGCCAGTACCAAGGCACCACAGAAACAAGACGTTTATTCCAGCTGTTTTCCTGGTCTCCAAAAATACCTGAGATCTGAGGCCCTTTTTAGATCTAAAGGACCTCAATCTATGTCTAGTACCGAAAGTTCCAGATGGTAACTTTGCCAGGCCTGATGCCTCTTCTCAAGACAGGTAGCTGGCAGTGTTCACTGGACATGCAGGATGCCCATCTGTCTCCCTCCTCACAGGATGTTTCTCCATTTTCTGTTTCAGGATGAGGATTACCAGTTCAGGGTGCTGCCCTTTGGCTTGTCCTCTGCGCTGTGGCTCTTTACCAAGTGCTTAGTAGCTGTAGCTGTAGCTGTAGCTCTCTCAGCAGGGAGGGACTGTGTGTTTTTCGTTACTGGGATGATTGGCTCCTAAAGACCCCATCAGGGAGCAACTCCTGCAGACTCTGGAGAGAACTCTCCAGCTGTTCCTCTCCCTGTCAACCTGTCCAAGTCTGTCCTGGTGCTGTCCCAAAGGCTGCAATACATTGGGGTGGTGCTAGACTTTGTGCAGGGGAAGGCTTTCCTGCCTCAGAATAGTTTGGAGTGCCTTATAGCTCAGGCTCAGGAGGTGGCCCAGAGCCGTTTTATTCCTGCTAGGGTGTACCTAGGACTGTTGGGTCTGACGACGGCTGCCATTCCCACTGTTCCACTGGCCAGGCTCCATATATGCATTCTCTGGTGGACTCTCGGGAGTGCAGTAAGACCAACGCATGGGTGAGTTATATCAGCTAGTGCTGAACTCCTCCCTGGTCTGCAGAGTTTTCCAGTGGTGGATGGACCCCTTGAACCTGCAGCAAAGAGTCCCATTCCAGATCTCTTCTCCACAGCAGATCCTCACCACGGATGCTTCCAGTTCGGACTGGGGAACTCACCTGGGCCCTTCAAAACCAGGGCTCCTGGTCTCTGGTCGAGACCTCCCTGCATATCAGTGTCTTGGAGAGTGTGGGTGGTGCTGTATGCCATGCAGGCCTTTCGAACCACCTTGTTCCAGGTCAGCTTCTGGTGCAGTCAGACAACCTCAGTGTAGTGTACTACATCAACAGGCAGTGGGGACTAATTTGTACCACTGTGCAGGGATGCCATGAGAGTGGGGTATTGGGTGTTAGATAATGGCCTGACCCTCTCAGCGGTCCCACGTCCCAGGCGTGCTAAACACTCTGGCGGACAGCCTTAGCCGGACTCTGACCAGCATGCACGAGTGGGAGCTCCTCTCATCCATCGCAGAAGACTTGTTCGACAGATGGGGTCATCCAGAGTGGGACCTTTTTGCATCCCCACTCAACAGAACTACCCAGTTTTGTTTGGCAATCCAGGGCCTGGAGTTTTCTGGTGAGACTGTTCTCTGTCTCCTGGAGTGGGAGGTTTCTTTATGCATTCTCTCCGTTCCCTCTAATTCAGAGGGTGCTTATCAAATTGCAGATGGACAGGGCCAGCATGATTGTGATAGCTCCATTCTGGCCCCACCAGATATGGTTTCCCCTGCTGCAGCAGCTGGCGGAGGAACCTCCGGTCCCTCTTCCCCTTTGCAGGAACTTGCTGACCCAGGCTCAGGGGACCCTGGTCCATCCCAACCTCTGGTTCCTCCATCTGCTTGCTTGGCTCCTGAGGACATAGTTGTCGCCAGATTTGGAGTGTCCAACAGAGTAGCGGACATCCTAGTGGCCGCCCAGAAGCCTTCCACTCGAGCCACGTATGCCATGAAGTGGGAGTGGTTTGCTATGTGGGTTGCCAAATACAATCTTGACCCTTTCACCTGTCCGGTGAGCCAGATTCTGGATTACCTGATCTCTCTGTTCGACTTGGGTCTCCAGTATTGTTCCCTCATGGTCCACTTTTTAGCTATTTCGGCCTTTCACGAGCCCATGGGTAACCGTACTGTAGCTCAGCTGGATGTCTCCTGTACCCTTTTAAGGCACACTTCATCTGAAACATCCAATCTGTTCTCCTGTCCCGGTTTGGGATTTGAATTTTGTTTTGGAGAAGTTGACCCTGACTCCTTTTGAGCCAGCCACAACCTGTGAGCTACTCTGTCTCCTGGAAAGCATTATTTTAGTTGCTATTACTTGTGCTCAGAATTTCAGAGCTTCAGGCCCTCGGTGCGAGGAGCCTTGTTTGATTTTTCACAAAGACAGGGTGTCTTTGTGCTCAAATCCAAGTTTCTCCCTAAGTTGGTCTGAGTTTGCACTCAACTAATCTATCCACTTTCCTGTTTATTTTCCCCGAGCGTGCCAATCCAGGGGAAGCACTGCTCCATACATCAGATGTGCATAGAACTTTGAAATGCTACTTGTTTTGCACCAAGGAATGTAGAAAGTCGAAGCAGTAGTTCTAGGATCGTGGCTATGTTTGTTCATCCACACTTATTGGCATGTCCCTTTCCCTTTTAAGAATCGCTGGAAGTCTTCAAGTTGGCTCCTCCCACCCACCTGGGTGGTACATACCTCTGCTCTGCCCCATGACGCCAGATCTTCCTTTCCGCTGGAAGAGTCAGGTCACCTCCCTCATGCTCATGCATTTTGTAGGCCCTGGCTTTCAAAGCTTTAGATTTACTGCAATTAAAACTCGTTTGAGTTGACTATCGCGCTTTTGCGTCTTCAGTCATGGAAGAAAAATCTTCCCCTGGATTTCGCCAGTGTCCTTGTGGCTGGAAGATGTTGTGCACCGATCCCCATCTCGCGTGCATCTGCTGCCTAGGTGTTGGCCATGACACCTTGTCCTGCAGCTTTTGCTTGGCCTTGATCCCAACGTTCTGGACGACCGCATGGCACGCTTAAAGTTGGGGAGACTGGAGAAAAGGAACCCTCTAGTGAAGTCCAAGGAGGCTAGGTGGGCGGTTTCCGTGGCTGTGGGCTCCGTCGAACTGGAACACATGACGGCATTGGAGGAAGAAGCTGCTCATGCCGCGGACACTCAGGGCTTCTTTGTTCCTCTTGACCTAGTCTTTACTTTCTTGGGCTCCTTCCGGGAGTTGTGCCAGTCTCTTCCCACCCAGGGAGAGGCGCCTGTGAGCTCGCACTTCTCCCAATCCTGTAAGCGGGAGAAGGAACAGAGTAAACCTTCATCTCGGCGAAGGCGCTCTTGGGACCAAGAGAGGTCCCAGTCTCAAGAGCATGCGGTCTCTACTTCGGTCAAGATCGCTACTTTGGCTGCTGGCCTTTCGGACCTTCTGTCAGGCCAGATGACTGAAGATGCAGTCGACGAGGTTGAGATTGTCGTCGACCCCATTGACCCACTGTCACCAGCTCCAGCTGACGACTCCTTGGAAAGGACTCCGGTACTTGTCTTCTCCGATGAGGAGACCCAGCCCTCTGGTGTTCCCATCAAGGACCTGGTTCCAGACCCTTGGAAGTCACCGGTACCATCGGTGTCTCGAGCAACCGAGTTGGCCCACCTGATCTCTTTCAAGGTCTAGAACCTTGACAGAGAACCAGGCCAAGGAAGAGCCATAAGTGCTCTAAGAGGCGATGCCATCGGTCCTCCTCAGATGAGGAGAAACTTCGGCAGAAATTCTGTCGGTGCTGCGAGGACCTCATGTGGCAACAGCTAATCTTGTCCGGGCACAAGCAGACTCCGGCTCCTTCCCCGGCCATTACTTGGCTTTCACCTCCTGGGCCGAAGCCGACCCCTCTGGAGCGGAAATCTTCGATTCCTCTGCCCGCGGGGCCGGCAGATCCACCTCTTCGGCCTCAACCGGCCCCTCCACCTGTTGTGGTGGAACCACCGCCTAAGCAGCCTGTAGGAGGGTCTCCTTTGAAAGAAGACAGACTGGACACCAGGCTTCCCCAGTGCTCATTGATCACGGTCACCCTTGACCGCCCTCGGCGTGTCGAGGGTGATTTGGGCGGCAGGTCGCTGTATCCCAACTCCTTGGACACGATCACTGGGCTTCACTCTTATCCTGGGGATAAGTTGTCTGTTGGCCTATGGATGAAGGTAGGTCCTTCCTCCTTCCAAGGGATCCTTCACCTCATCCGAGTCAACAGGGATGCCCCTGGAACCCATCCAGAAAAAGGTGGAGTACCCTCTTACGGACATCCTTAAAAGGGAGGATACCCTGATGGAGGCCTTTCCTGTGGCCGAGGCCATTGTTGGTCTGGCACTCTAACTCTGGCAGTGTCCTGCCTCTTGTCCAGCAATGTCTGCCCGCATGGCCCGCAAGTACATGGTTCCCATGGGGTCCCTCACGGGGTTCACAGAGCACACTTCGGCCGAGAGCCTGGTGACCACCTCTATGTTCAGGCATACTGGCAGTTCTGCTGACACTGACTGACCTCCCAACAGAGTCCAAGCTCTTGGACCATTCAGCGAGGAAGGTCTGTGCGGCTTCCTCCTTGGGCCTTCGTCAGGCAACTTTGGCCATCATCATGGCACACTTCTCTCATGCCCTCCTCGGGTCATTAGACAAAGTCCTCCCACATCTCCTCACGAACATGCAGACCACGGTCAAACAGGTTCAAGACCAGGGCTGAGCTGTTGCCAAACAGCAACTCCAGATGGCCCTAGACATTGAGGACTCTTGCACCCGCTTGATGGCTGCGGCAGTTGGCTCTCGCCAGGGCTTGGCTGAGACTCTCCTCCTCCGGATACTCAGCACAGATTAGCTGACGTGCCCTTCCTCGGGACAGACTTGTTTGGCCCAGGAGTGGCTGGTCACCTTCAGCGCATAGAACAGTCCAGTGCCACCTTGGATGCCACTTCTGCCAAGGGTCCTTCGGGCAAGAACCAGCAGAAGAAGCCCTTACAGCACTCTTCCTCTGCGGCTCAGCAGTCCTCCTTCCAAGGGGGACAGCAGCACCAGCATCAGCAGCAGGCTCAAGCTTGGCACCCTCAGTCCAAGCCTGGACCCCAACAGGCCTGTAAAGGAGGCCAAGGCTTGGGTCCTCCAGACCTGCTCAGTGATGGGGTGGGGATGCCACCCTTACTCTGTCACATCTGCTCTGGGTCCTCCTATGGGGCAGACTCCGCACTTCCTTCTCCTGGTCTGCTGTCACTTTGAACAGGTGGGTTCTCAGTGGTCAGGGATTGCCTCTAGAATTCAAGCAGTACCCTCCAGCTGAGCCCCGGAGAAACGGATATCTGCTCTCACCCAATCGGCTCTTTGAGACAACGTTGCTGAGCTCCTACTCAAGGAGGCTATAGCTTCAATAACTGATCCTCCAGCAGACCCAGACTTGTCTCCAGGTACTTCCTGGTGCCCAAGCGGAAGAGTGGCTGGTGTCCCATTCTAGATCACCACAACCTGAATCAATATCTCGGTCTCGCAACTTCCGGATGGTCACTCTGTCCCAGATCCATTACCATCCTTGGGCGAAAAAGTGGTTTTGTTAAGCTGGATCTGCAGGATGCATTCTTTCACATCCACAATCCAGTCAAATCTCATCAAGCGGTTCCTCCGCTTCAGGGTCGAGGGGACCCTATATGAATTCCAAGCCATGCCATTCGGCCTGTCATCGGCCCCACAGGTCTTTACAAAATGCATCGCAGTGGTGGCAGCCCATCTACGGCGTCGTGGGATCAGAATTTACCCCTACCTTGACAACTGGCTTCTGGCAGGTCACTCCCTACAGGAGGTGGAGAGAGCCAGGGATCTGGCCCTCCAGACCTGCTCCCAACTCTGTCTTCTCATCAGCGAGGCCAAGTCAGAACTTGTACAGTCTCAGGTGATAGGCTTCATTGGGGCAGAGCTAGACTCTTGTCAAGACAGAGGTCGGCTCCTGTCTGACAGGGTGGAGGTTCTTTCCTCCTTTGCCCAGTCATTTCTGGTTGGGCAGTTGTGCCTGGCTGGAACTTTCCTGCGCCTTCTGGGTTGCATGGTGGCGTGCACCTCAGTGGTCCCTTGGGCCCGGTGGCACGTCGCCCCCCACTCAATGAGCTGGTGCGCCCAGTGGACTTGATGCCACGGTCAATTCAACCAGCTGATCACTGTAACCCAGAAAATATCGGACACCCTCCATTGGTGGGACCACCCTAGACCGGTTGCAGGAAGGGATCCCATTTGTCTGACCTGAGACGATGGTAGTTCTCACGATCGATGCCTCTCTCATGGGCTGGGGAGCCCAAATGGGGGATAAAAGGGCCCATGGGCTCTGGACCTCTGAGGAGTCCCGATGCCACGTCAACCTGTTGGAGCTCAGAGCAGTCAGACTGGTGCTGTCAGTGTTCGCTCCTCAGCTCTGGGGTCAAGTAGTTCAAGTCCAGACGGACAATACCATGACCATGTACTACCTCAACAAACAGGGCGGCATGCACTCCTGTCTGCTGTGCAAGGAGGCGCGTTTTTTGTTTAAATAGGTTTAGGAAAACCTGATAGTCACAGCTGCTTACTAATTGTCATGGATGCCCCTACAGCAGATGTATTCAATGTGGCACCACCTTTTAGAATTAGCACCATTTGTGGTGCTGATATTATAGTTAAAGCATGGACTTTCTCATAGCCCTTTCCAGTGGATACCAGAATCATTGGACTTTATATCCAGAGGTAGCTTACAGCCTGTTCTCCGCTGGGGCAGACCGATGGTGGACCAATTCTTCCCGCGAAAACACCAAGCTGAGGCTGTTTTATGCCTACCCCAGCAGGGGCTTGATGCAGGGGATGCCTTCGAGGCCATGGGCCCCAGGCCTCCTACACCTTTCCTCTATTTACCTTGATCCACAATCTGCTCCTCAAGGTGAGGAGGGGCAAGGCGAAGGTGATCCTGGTAGCCCCAGACCGGCCGCGCCAGTTCTGGTATCCACATCTCCTCAGCCTCAGCTGCAGGCCCCCGGAGCAGCTTTGCACAAGCCCGGACCTGATCTGTCTCAATCAGGGGAAAGTATTCCATCTGGACCTTCAGTCCCTGCACCTCACAGCCTTGTATCTGGCCGCTAGAGTTCCAGGCTTTGGGTCTTTCCGATTATGTCTACTGTGTGGCATCTAGAAAGAAATCGACCAGGAAGCGTTATGCCTTCAAATGGAAAAGGTTTTCCATTTGGTGTCAGGGCAAGGGCCTGGACCCTTTGTCCTGTCCAGTGGCTAACATTCTCTACTACTGTTGGTCTCTTTCCAAAGGGGTCAACGGTCATCGACCCTTATGGTGCACATGGCAGCCGTCTCTGCTCACCGGGCGCGGGCCGGTCATCCAACAGCACAGGATACAGTGGTCGCGCGCTTTTCGGACCTGGATCACATATTCCCTCCAATGTGTGAACCTCCACCTCCATGGGATTTACTGCTGGTACTGGCAAAGCTCATGGGCAAGCCATTTGAACCCATGCACAAGTGTGAGTTCTCACTTGTGGAAGACTGCCTTCCTGGTGGCTATCGTATCTGCCAGAGGGACAGAGGAGCTCCAGGTACTTTCAGTGGACTCCCCTTATCTGGTCTTCCACAGGGACAAAGTTGTCATGCGCCCCCACCCGAAATTCCTTCCGAAAGTGGTGTCAACATTTCACCTTAACCAGATGCGGACTCTGCCAGTATACTACCCTAATTATATCTCTGAAGCCGAATACAGGCTCCATACTTTGGACCTGAGGTGTGCTCTCCTCCTATAAGTGAGGACTGCAGAAATTTGGGGAGAGGTTTGCCAGCTGTTTGTCACCCACACTGAAGCTGCTTCTGGCAGACCTGCAGCAAAGCGGACTATTGCAAGATGGATTACATCCTGCATAGGTCTGTGCTATGAGTTGGTGGGCAAGGAGCCTCCCAGAGGAATAAGGGCTCATTCTGCCTGCCATAGTGCTGCATCGGTGGCTGCTTCCAGGGACATCCCTATCCAGGAAATCTGTCTGACTGCTACCGTGAAGTCTGCAAAAACCTTCATCACCCACTACCACATCGACCTTGAGTCACGTCGGGATGCTGATTTTTGGGGCCTCGGTTCTCCAATCTCTGTTTCCCTAAGTAGGCAGTGTGCGCCTTGCCTCCCTCCTCCCAGGGAACTGCTAGGAGTCTGCCAATAAGTGTGGATGAACAACATATCCACAATCCTAGAACAGGTTACTCACCTGTAACAGTAGTTCTAGGAGTGGTATATGTTCATCCACACAGACCTACCGGACCTCCCCAGCTGCGGATGCACAACACCTGGCTTTCAGTAGGCTAAGATCTGGTGTCGCGGGGCAGAGCCGAGGTACATACCACCCTGGTCGGTGGGAAGAGCCAGCTTGAAGACTTCCGGCAATTCTTAAAGGGGAAAGGGACATGCCAATAAGTATGGATGAACAACATATGCCATTCTTAGAACTACTGTTACAGGTGAGTAACCTGTTCTTTCCTTCATCCCAGGTAGAAAGGACATTTGGTTTCTAAGCAATGTTTATCAAACGGTTGGCAAATTGTATTTTGTGTTCTGCTACAAGTATGGCAAGGAGTTGCCTTGAGCAGTTAAAGCTCATTCCACAAGGGCATGGCTACCTCTGTTGCTTGTTTCCGAGGGGTCTCAGCCACTGACATCTGTACAGCCCCCACGTGGAGTACTGTCCATACTTTCACCAAGCACTACAGTCTGGATATAGCCTCTAGAGTCCATGCAGGATGTGGCAGGGCTGTGCTGCAGGGCCTCCTGTCTTAGGTTTATGGTTGGCCTTCCTCCCAGACTATCTGTCTGCACCTGTAACTGCTTGTGACTCGATCCTATGGTGTGACCTGATGACTGTGATCCCTCAAGCTCTACTGTTACTGCAAGTACTACATAACTGTTCTTTCTTCAGTATGGGATGTTTGCAGTTCTGTATAACATTTATTTAAAATCATGCCAGCATTTTAAACTTTAATATCCATCTCCTTCCCACATCCTCACCAGCTTTGCAGATTGGGCTGGTTATTAAAGAGTTAAGTTGGGGAGAGGTGTAAGGAGGAGGATTAATGGTAGTTTACTCACCTGGTTAAGGTGATCATGGGGGAATGAATCTGAGGCACTCCACATTCCTGACATCATGGGTTGTATACACCTGATAGGTTGTCTGCACATGTGGCTAATAGTAAATCCTTCCCCTTCTGGTGGTCACTGGTCTCCTATGGTTAGTTCAACGTATTCCAAAATCTGTTAGAATCCCCCATTTGTGCCCTAAATAATAGTATGGTGACTAACATGTTAACTTTTGTATTGGTATTTTTAATCTGAACAGTATGTACAAACTGTTTATCATGCTTTCATAAGATGTTAATTATCTTGTCAAATGTCTGTCAATGTTATCGTAGTTCTGTACTGGCAGTTCATGTCTTTGTAGGGTGTGGTGTGCCTCAGAGATTCATTCCCCCCCAAATCACCTTTATCAGGTGAGTAAACTACCATTGTGGGGATGATCTCTGAGGCACTCCACATTCCTGACATCATGGGTTATTAAAAAAACAGTGACCGCTCCTAAGGGTGGGTTAGATGTGTCAATGTTGTTCTGTACTGTGTGGGCTGCTAGTAGCGCTGCCCTGGCGAAGTTTGTCTTAGTGTCTTGGGACATATCCATACTATAGTGTCTGGTGAAAGTGTGGATAGTTGACCTGTGGCTACGGCGCATATTTTTTCTGTGGTGGCCATATTCCTTTCCGCCCATGAAGTAGCGATTGCTCTTATGGAATGTGCTTTTAAGTTCAGTGGTACCTGTGTGTTGGTTGCTTTGTAAGCCTCTCAGGTATCCTGCTATCAAAGATTTTGAGGCTGGGAGTCCTTTGTTGCATCTTTGTACAATGACAGTCTGTTTTTCGAATGTCATTTGTTCTTTTGACGTAAGTTGTAAGAACTCTCTTCATTCCTGGCATTTTAGCTGGGATCTGCCTGGATGTCCGTAGAGGTAGTTCTGCTGGTATTTCTCTAGTCTGACAGAGGTGAAAGTTTGAGACTATTTTGGTCGAAATGATGCGATTGGATGCATGGACATTTGGTCATTGTAGAACTGTAGGAATGGTTCTTTATATGATGGGGCCTGTAGTTCGCCTACTCTTCTGGCTGACACAATGGCTGTTAGAAAATGGACTTGAGCTGTAACCATTTCAAGGGAATGGAATCAGTAGGTTCGAATGGTGGTGTAGTCATGGCCTTTAGTACTGTGGGTAAGTCCCAGGGTGCTCATATTAGTTTGTTGAGGGATGTATGTTGGTGGCTGCCTTCAAGAATCTTGCTACGTCTTGGTGTGAACCCAGTGTGTAGTGCCTTGTATTTGTCCCCTGGCTGCCCATATTGCTGCGATTTGTACTTTCAACAAGGCCAGTGAGAGTCCAGTTGAAGGAACAGTAGGATCTGAGGTATGGTGCATGACTTGTAATCTATTTTGGGTTCCATGTGACAATAGCGAATACAAAATAGCGAACGTCAAAATAGTGACTGCCACTGCCCATAACAGCTACTACTACCTGTTCTTTCAACAGTTGTTCTTGGCATGATGACTTGAAACATAAGTGGGGGGCTGCGCCCCCCGCACCCCCCATCATAAATATTCTAACACCGCGCTGCTCATTGATTTTGGAGAGAATTATATATTCGGAACACTGTAATTGAGTCGCTATTGTGACCGTCGCTATTTTGATGTTTGCTTCGCTATTTTGCAGTTGCTATTATCATGGGATACCCTATTTTGTGGTGAGTGCACCATTTGTTGAATATGTCCCACTGGCATTGGTAGGTAGTAATCGTGGATTGTTGTCGTGATGAGGCCATAGTGGTTATGACTGGGTGAAATCCTGCTTTTAGCAATCACTCCCTTTCAGGAGCCATGCCGTCAGTTGTAGGTGTTGTGGGTTTGGATGTAGTATAGGACCTTGTGATAGTAGGTCCGGTCTGTGTGATAGTTTCCATGGGTTATCTAGTGCCATTGAAACTATTGTTGTGAACCATGATCGTCTTGGCCAGTGTGGCACCACCAGAATGACCTGTGCTCTCTAGATGTGTATTTTCCTGAGTACCTGTGCAAGCAGTGGAAGGAGGGAAGACATGAGCTACTTGAATTGTCCACTGGGCTGATAGTGCTGCTCACCCCCATGGCTCTGTTGTCCTTGAACTGTGACCAATATTTTGTGTATTGGTGGTTCTTTTATGATGTCATGATGTCTGTCTCTATTGGCCCCCATCTGTGGTGCAGTTGCAGGAACACTTGTATATGTAGTTTCAGCTCCTCGGGGTGGATCATTTGGCGGCTCAGCCAGTCTGCCATTATGTTTAGTTTCCCCAGGTAGATGTATGGCTGTTATTGATTGTAAGTGTCTTTGTGCCAATGTCATAAGTTTTGATGTTTCTGCCATCATTACTATGCTTTTTGTGCCGCTTTGCTTGTTTATGTATGATACAGTGACTTGATTGTCTGATTTTTATCTGCATGTGTTTGTGCTGTATCAGGGTGAGAAGTGCAGTTGTGCTCTGAACACTGCCTTCGCCCCTAGTATGTTTGTTTGTTTTGCTTCCGTTAATGACCATTTCCCTTGTGCTGTGTGTTTTCCCGATACGGCTCCCCAGCCTGTGAGGCTGGCATCGGTCTCTATTATATCTGTGAGTATATCTAGGGGCATTCCATGTGTAAGCTTGTGTCCGTTTGTCCACCATGTCAGACTTGATCTTACCCGTAGAGGTAGGTTGACTGTCTTTGTTAGATTGATATCGTGTGTGGGTCCCTGAGTAAGGAGGAGGGATAAGAGGGATCAGGTGTGCCATCTTGCATAAGGAAACGTGTCTATTGTGGAGTACGTAAGTCCTAACATTTGAGATATTAGTAGTAGCGTAGGGTGGCGATAGTTCTGTAGTCGTGTTGTCGATAAGATTGAATTCTTGTGTGAGATGGGTACACTAGGCCTTTGTCTGTGTCTGAGTGTACCTAGGTGTTCTATGGAGTGACTGGGTATCAGTCGGCTTTTCTCGTGATTGATTACGTAGCCGTGTTGTTGTAAGCAATCTACCACCATTTGAGTTTCCCTGGCAGATTACTGTTGTGATCGTGCCCTGATGAGCCAGTCGTCTTAAGTATGGGATGACGATACCTCTTCTCTCGTAGTTTGGCTGCCAGTACTATCGAGACGCTTGTGAACACTCTCTCGGGCTGAGGCTAGACCAAAAGGTAGTACTTGGTATTGATAGTGTTGTCCTAGTATGCAGAAGCGTGAGTTGGTGTGAGTGGCTGGGTCGCATGGATACATGAAGGTGGCGTTCTTTAGGTCTATTGAAGTGAGGCAGTCTCCTGTCTGATTGCCCGGAGGGTGGATCTGATAGTCTCCATTTTGAATGGAGTGCATCTCACTGAGCTGTTATGTTTTAGTTCTAGTACTGGTCTTGTGCCCCCTGTCTGTCTTGGAACCAAGAAAATGGAGTATATTCCTTGTCCTCCTTCTTGCTTTGGAAGGGGTGCTATAGCATTGTTTGTGCGAAGGTCTTGTATAGTTGATTTGTTGTGGTTTTGTACCTGGAGGCAGGGGATTGAATCATTCTGCTTTCTTTTGGGGTTTGTATGAATTGGATTGTGTAACCTTTTCTTATTATTTCTAGTACCCACTTGTCTGATGATGATTTTTCCCACTGATGTAGGAATTGTTAGCCTTGCACCCACTGTTGTTGTGTGACTTAGGAGTTGAGTGAGCATAGTAAGGACCTGGAGTGATTTTGGCAAATGTAGTTTCCTCTGCCTCTTTGTGTTGAGCCCCGGACCCTGTACCTGTCGTATTGATAGGGAGTGGTATAGTTCTGTCTATATGAGTTGCCCCTGAAGATAGAACTTCCCCTTTTCTTGTCTCGAAAGGAATGAAATCTACTCCTTGAGCAAGTGGTTTAAATATAACAATCTGGATTGGTCTTTGGCTAGTGCCTTACAGTCTTCCTTGCCCTTGAGATATTTTTCTGGACCTTCTCCAAAAATCATGTCGCCCTTAAAAGGTAATCTTTGTAGGGTAGCTTTTGATTCCTTGTCTGCGTCCCATAGTTTCAGCCATAATCATCTACAGGCTTTGTTGGCGATGGCTGCTGATCTAGCATTAATTTTTAATGAGTCTTCTACCATGTCTGCCAGATATTTAGTGACTAGTATGGAGTTTTCCAGGAGTATGGATTCGGGAGACTTTGCTGGGATAATATTTTTAAGCTCCTGGAGCCAGGTTAGCTGTGCTCTAGTGGCATAGATGGCGGTGGAAGTGTCTCTGCTCCCTACCAGCCACCACCTCTCTGCTTCTTTTAGGTTTTCTTCCAGTTTTCTGTCTATAGGATCCTTTAGCCCAGAGGCAGACTCAGTGGAGATGACAGTCTTTTTATTTAGTGCTGCTATTTGTGGGTCCACCATGGGCAGTGTGCACCAGAAGGCGAGTTTTTCCACTTGTAGTGGGTACATTTTGTCCCAGGATCTTCTCTCTGGGATTCTTTTTGTACTAGCTCTTCTATAGTCTCACAAACTGGAAAGACATCTGTGTGCTTTGCAAGGAGTTGTAGTGAGGGTAGTAGTTTTGACGTAGGTGTGGGGGCCGCGGTTTCAAATCCCACAGTTTCCATGATGTGACAGACTAGGGAAGGATTTGGTCTGGAAGCATCATTTAGCCGTGAGTGTTTGTGGTTCTTGCTCGGCGCCCTCTTCCTTCATCTGAGGCATCGCCGTGTCCGCAGGCAAAGTGGAGGGATCAGCCGTGGGGTAGTCCAGAGGATTAGAATGAGAAGTAGTGGGTCTTTTCTTGGCTGGAGGTGGATTAACCGCCTGTTTTCATAATTGGTTAGTTATTGCATTGCTGCTAGCACCTCTTGTTGGGCTTGCATGAGTTGGTGGTTTTATAGCAAGGCTTTTATGGTGTCTGATTGGTGATCTATGTCTTGTGTATGGGTAGAGGTAGTAAACTCATCCTCAGTCTCCTGAACATCAGTGTGCGTGGTGGAGTCTTCTACGCAGGAGGCACATAGCCTTCCTAGTTGCTGGTGTGGAATGGGAACATGGCACTGCCTGCAACTCTTTGTTTTGGGCATTGTTACCTATTGAGCAGTGAGAAGGGACAGTCTCAAAATCTGCATGAATTCGCTGCATGATTATAATAATGTAGTACAAGATAGTCATAAGTGTGTTTAGTGTTTATTTTCCTTTGAAGTTGCTTTAAAATGCAGTGGCATGCTGTATTAAGTTGTGCCATTGTAGGTATGTGTGGCTCCTTAAGCGAACTTGTATGGGCTTATTATTATGCCCTAAATAATGTGTCTTGGGGGGGTGCTGATGTTGGTAATTATAAATAGTGATGATTTTGGGATCCTTAGCAGGAAAGGAGCGGCAGAATTCAGTTGTGTGGAGCAGGAGTTAAAACGGAAGGTAGTGGAGGACTGATCAACAAACTAAAGGAGTTTGTCGTTCTGTTTTGTAGAACAACCATCATGATGCAGCACAGTGTTCAGCCGGTGGGGCAGACATCGCGTGAGTGTGGTGTGCGTGAGATCTCGCAAGAGTTTGAATGCCAGTAGGGGCACTTATAATGTGCAGCGCGAGAGTTGGAGAGCAGGGACAGGAAGAGAAGGCATGGAGACGAGTTAATGGCAGGGGCAATAAAATAACACATGGGCGTCTCCATTTTGGGTCCATATAAGTACATCAACAAACTACTGCTGTCCTGGCAAGTATATACCTACGATTTGCAGTTTATTATGGTTTGAGAAGCGTGAAAGGGTAATGGCATCGGAGAGTCTGGGACCGCTGATAGGGGTGTCCAGAGCACTCATGGATGATTGTTGCTGAATGCAGCATAGGTGTTTTTCTCATTTGGCTTGTGAAATTGTGCTGTAGCTAAAGAGGCAGTTTAACCAGATATCAAAAGGTGCATTGTGGAACCGCTAGAAGGGGTTCCCAAGTGCAGTAAGGAGGTGGGGTGTTTTTATGTATTTGTCAACTGCAGGTAGCTGGTAGCACTGCAAGTGGACCCAGTCATTTAGAATCATGTTTCCTTTCTTTCCAATGCTTCTAAGATTCTGTATTGCAGGGCAGCCTTGGGTAGCATTATAACTAGCATGTAATTTAGATTCTGACTACTGAGGCTATGTCTGAGAATCCCGATGTGGTAATAGACGCAAACAGTTCTAGGCTGAATAAAATTTAACATTTTTAAGGGTAACATTTTCTGAATAGTACAATCTACAGCTGGCATATTCTGTGGCACATATTACGTATATGATTACATTATTTTCCTACCTTGTCAATGATTTGATATTTGTAATTAGTCTGGAGCTCTGTAGGACTGCGACAACCTTTTTCAGAGGCACAATTGGAACTGGCCATAGACCCGTGACCACCAGAAGGGGAAGGATTTACTTAGGTGACTATCACGTGTATACAGCCCATGATGTCAGGAATGTGGAGTGCCTCAGAGATCATCCCCACAATCGCATTCAAAGTTTTAAATATGAGCTGCCAGCTCTGCCAGTGAGTCAGTTTAAGGTACAGCTCATTGCCATGGCAGCTCAATCTCTATCAAGCAAAACTGTTCACTGAGATTTGTTTATTTAAATGTTGGTAGCCTGAAAGGCATGTTGAGTTAAAGTTCATTTCCAGGTTGGGGGTACAAACATAGAGTGAATAGCAAACTTCCAAAGTGCAAAATATAAATTGGGGAAATACAGAAGTATCTGATTAAACACTTCTATGAAAATTCACACCAGGTTGTTGAAGCTGTCAGCTTCGCTTGTGGGCAGAGCAAATTTAGTCCAGTTCTGTCAAAGAGCCTCTACAACCTTCACCCGGACCCCCTTTCTACTAAGATAATAGCAGGAGAGCAGTGCAAATTTAAACCCAACTCTGCGATTTATAGCCTGGCCCTTTAAAGGCCATATGCATTGGCTATATGTAGACCTGGAATTCCCTGCAGCGGAACGACACAAGAGAGCCTCACCTGGCATGCATAAAAGGAACCAGACAGAGCAAGAGGGAAGAATTCAGGACTTTACAGAGAGAAAAGAGCAGTGCTGCTGTGAACTGGAGAGCCGAATCAAGCTAAATTAAGTCTTTTGCTTTTGCTCTGACAGTGAGCTGCTTTTAAACCCTTGTTTGGTGCTAGTAAAGCAAATCTTTGTTTCATTGAACTTTTTTAATTTTTGCCTGGAGCCTGTTTTTTTTTTTTTGTTTTTTTTTTTTGGTCCTGAGGGATCCTCTTAAAGTCCTGGCTTGCTATAACACTGTTACATGTGGTTGACTGTGAGGTCAAACTTCCCCTTGTCTAAAGAGGTGTAAGATGGACTCAAAGTACTGAAGTGGCTGGCAGAACAGCAGATGCAACGGGTCTTTATTCAAAAGGACTGGATGGCCTGGCAGGTGCAGCAGCAGGTGTAGAGGCCAGCAACAGTAGGAGTTTATGAGCAGACGCTGCAAGCACAGAGTAACTGTGATCCAGCTCCGGGTCATAGGGAATCCAGTTGCTGTAGGTCCTCATCCCATGCTAACAAAAATGGGTCCCGAGGATGTCCGCGAAGCCTACCCCATGACTTTTTAGAGTTCCCAGTACCACTGCTTGGTTTTGACAAAGTTGGGCCACTTGCACTATATCTGACTGGAGATGCAAACGCTGCTTATCTGAGCCTAGACAGAGCTGCTGCCAGAGGCTGTGACCAAGTAAAGTAGCTATCCATGACTGGATTGGAATAGCTGAAGAGAGCGGTCATTGGAAATTTTGCACATTTGTTTTAAAGTTAGAACTGGACCCAGAGTGGTAGCTCAAAAATTGAAAGCCCTTGGCTTACCCGTGGTTTAAACCAAGGTACACTCTAAAGAGGACACAGTGGATACAGTTGTATTGAGCAGTACCTGAACATTTTGCCAAATTAAGTAATGACTGGGTGAGTTGTCATGGAAAAACCACCCCGCCTGCTGCTGTCAACATCACAGAACGTTTTCCGGCCCGGTGGTGCTGAGGCGCTGGACGCCACACCTCGCGCTAAGCTGGCGACCTGGGTTCGGGAATGGACTCTGGTTGCTGGGGGTCGGCAGGGGGAGGGAGGATCGAGCATCCCAGTGGATGCTCTTCTCCCTCAGGGGTGGGATACCGAGGACGTGGTAGCGTCCGACACTCCCGTAGAGGGTGCCGGTGGAAGCACCGGCCTGAAGGATCGGCAGCTCCGGCGCTGTGGAGTTGGGGAGGGGGACGTTGTAATGCCGCAAGAGGGATGATGTGACCGCACGCCACCTCTCCTCGGACGAAGTCCTAAAGGCGCCGCATCCTAAGGGGCTGGGGAACCAAGGAGAAAAATCGGGGATGAGAATCCGCCCTACGGGCAAAAGATGAAGCTAAGGGATGGGTTACCTTGTGGCTTGCCCTGGCGGATGGAGTAGGAGGTACGATGCCTCCTCTGAAAGCCATGGAGCCGGCAAGTGTAAAAAAAAAAAAAAAAAAATCACAGAACGTTACAGTGGTCCTTCTCTGTAGTGAGCACTTCGGAGCCAGCTGAAGTGTTCACTATAAGTGGTAGTTATAGGGTTCTTTCTAGTAAGGAGCACTTTACTTTGAAGTGGAGAGACCAGAAGCCACTAAGATGCATACCTCTCAACTGTACCACATTACGAGGAACGTTCCTCTTTTTACTTCACAAAAGCTCCCTGTTCCACATTGTGAGGACTTGTTCCACATTCAGTATTAACATTTAAAGCAAAAATCTATAGTAAATGACGCAAAAAATATATTATTCAATTAATACCAGACATTCTGAACATAAATGCAAACATTTAGAGAATGTTCTGAGCCTCCTAGCCAAAGATTTAATTAAGTGTTCCACATTTTGTTCATTTGTTCCACATTTTGAGAAGCAATGTTCCACATTTGGGGGACAAAAGGTTGAGAGGTATGCTAAGATGAGTGGAACTCAGGCCAAACCTTGTGTGGTGACCCAGGGGGAAGATCCCCATAGAAAAAAGGGGTAAAAGGACAATTTGGGATGACAGTCTGCATACTGGTATGGGTAAGTGGTCAAGTGGTAAAACCAGTGACAGCGCTAGGGGTTTTAAAACATGGGTCAAATTAGACCCATAGGTGTAAAAAATGTGGGTCAAAATGAGAAACAACTGGGTCCAAACCTAATCATAAGTAGAAATTTCACTAGTACAGAAGCTTAAATTTGTTGAGTGAAAATACTTTTCTATTGTTTAGTTTTCCATCTTTCAGCTATTGTTAGAGACAGGTGCACCACTTTGGACCCACTGTCCTGTGGAAAGTGGGTCATTTCTGTGCAAGCTGCAACTTTTTCCCTTTTTGCCCTATCTAGCGCTGTCTCTGGGTAAAACAATGGTTAGCCCTAGGCCCAAAAGGTATAACCCCAGGATCCAGTGTAATGTCCGCAGTTCTTAGACCTTGGTCCTCAGTTGCCCAGATGGGGGCGAGGGCTGAGGTCAGCGACCTGACAGTACTATAATTACTGGTGACCCCCTTTAATGCACAACTTTGTGCTACTTTTCAAAAGCCTTAATAACTGGAAAATGCCGTAATAACCAGTTATTACGACTTTTGAAAGCTCACATTCAACTGTCCCTAAAGCGCAAGCGGGAAAAGCCTGATCTCAACTGCAGGTCTGAAAAAACAAGATTCCCACTCACCCTCAGGGCAGGCTTCACAAACTGTTCCCTTCACCAAAACTCAAACGGGCAGTAAAAGAAACCCAAACTGAGAGCTAATACAACCTTCCACTCGTACAAAAACATTGGGGTCCTTCATGAGCAGTATAGGTGGCTAGCGCCATGCCTGCCCCTATTTTTAAACAAACAGTAGTTTGTGGATTGGGCTTATTTTTTAGACCAGTAAACGTTTACAATAAGTACAAAAAAAATGCAGCAAAAGCTCAACTGAACTTGTAGCTCATATTACAAAAGCAAGAGACCAGTCACAGCATGGACTAGTCAAGAAGCTGTAACTTTTTCTTTCTTTAAAACACCAAGCACCAGCAATTATAAAAAAATAACACATACAACTATGTGCTTATGAGGTTTTGTTACGCACTCTGTGTGATGACTGCATAAACCTCTCGAGCTTCGCTCTCGAGGTTTATGGGTCATCTCACACCTAGAGTGTGTTTAAAAAATAAATAAATAAATCATAACACACAGTTGCATATGCACTATTCTCTATAGTATATATGTTTTCTCTGTAATAAAGTGGGGCATATCCGTAAGTTGACAGTATGGACTGTGACTTTGTGGAATGCGTAGCATGAAACATCGAGTCTGAATATATGAAATGCAGGATAACCTGATATAATCTGCCACTTTAAGGTGCTGTCTGTTAACTCATGTCAAATTAATCATTTTTGTGTGATTATGTATCATTGTGTACATGAATTTTGATCTTTTATTTAAGTACAGTACTTGTTTTGTGGATTAAGCATTGAATTCATTGTCTGTTTCCATTTGGGATTAATTTTGCTAATCCATTTCCAGATTTGGTCCATTTTGTTCTCATGGATTTTTTTTTGTTGTTCCAAGCTGCTTGTTTGCTATGAATACTTATTAAAAATAATTCACTTCTTTACATTTATGTGTGTATCAAAAACGTGTAACTAGTACAAATATTCTAGACCTACATGTGTACATGTAAACAATGTATGGTGTTTGGGCGCATTTGTAATAGATGTCATATCTCCGTGAACCTGACACACATCAGAAAAACATGAGAATAACCTCGTCAGTATGGTATGCCACCTATCAAACTTCGAGAGCACACTGACCACATCAGATGCATGACTTTTCAAAATCAGCTGTATCCTACTAATTAAACTGTCTAGCATCAATCATTCCATACATTCAGTCGGTACCAAAGATGACAGAAAACATCTCAACTCAGATGTTTCATCTACTACCAACAAGAAAGGCAGGCTGTTCCTATGTCTGTCATAAAACACAGTCTGAGCCAGTCGTGTATTTATTCTAAGAAAACCTTAAACAGCACTATCATCTTTACAAATCAATAGTGATTATTTTCAGATCAGCAAACTACTGTATAGCAGGTTAATTTACAACTTGTATATTTCATCCTATAAGGTTTGATGCACATGTTTGCACCAGCAAATATTTGCACAGATCACCCTGACTTCCTACCAGATTGAAATGTCCTGCTAGGGTGAGTGGACATATTCAGTATTGCTCATAGCACATGTAGTTTGAGATCAGCTTTTGAGGGAGCTACAAAAAAACATCTCTGGCAGTACAGGTGAGAGAGAGTCGGACAAAAGTTATTTGTTTTTCTGTCAGTCTCTCTCTCACCCACAATGCGTTTTTGGAATTCAAGGCATTTGGGAATATCAAACGTGGACCATTAAGAAGTTTGCAGTTGGCATTTTCCTTGTAGTGGCTAATATAGTTTACAGTGTCATCATGAAGGGAGCTAAAAAGGACATGGGGTGTAGAAAAAGTACAGCTTTTTTTGTTGGTTCTGAGTCTCTCTGTTTCCACACACCATGTGGTTTTGTCATTCAGGGATAGCAGACGCTGACCACGTAAGCACTCAGTGATGTTCACTTAGTAGTTTCCTTTGTTTTTACTTTATAATAGGAAGGAGAGAATCAAAGAAACATAAGAAAACTCTGGCAATCCAATCAAGGAAAGTGCCAGAGTGAGGGCTCCTGAAGCACTGCCAGCATTTGTATTTAGCGAAGCAAGGAGGCTGCTGTTAAGTGACTGTGTTTACAAAATTTTCACTGTCATTATATTTTGTGCTACTTATGCAACCACGAAAACAGCACAAATAAAATGACAGCAAACATTTTCTTTTGTACAGTAATTAAAATGTCAGTACTGTGACAGGAGATTTGCTTTCAAATTAGCTCTCAAATTTCATGCTGCATATCCGAGCTGAGAAGAATTCTACCGCTATAACATGAACAGGGGTTGACATGTTCTTCATAAAGACAGTCACTCGGGTTGCTTCTCTGGCCACACTGTTCAGGCACTGAAATGAATGAAATACAATCATGAATTAAGACTCTGACAACATATTTTTCATCAATGTATTTATTATACAAGACATTAGGGATCAGGATAACATCTTAACAATGCATGCATAAAGGAACACACTGTGGAAACTGTTGTGTTTGCATGTTTGTTTTCAGTTATTGATCTTTATTTCACACACCATCATTCACATAACAAATCCAACTTAGTCACTGACTGCATACGATCTAATCAATGTATTGTAGTTTGTAAATAATTCTTATAAAGACTTAATGAAGTTGGCAATGCAATGCATGAAAAAATAATGTAAAAATAGTAAAGAATGAAATTGCTTCCAAGTCACAGCTGAAGTTGGGTTGGGCACTGTCACATGGACAGACAAGAGTGACTACTACCATTGCACTTGCACTGACACACACACGAATATATGACAATGCCATTTATTGATGCATTCAAGAAAAAGAAAAGCAAAGGAAGGAATACGGCTGGCAAACAAGGAAGAACACCTGGTGGAAAGCGACAGACATGGCAGAAGTTCTCAATGAATTCTTCTGCTCGGTCATCACACAGGAAGACATTGGTAGTGGTCCAGCATCAGCCAGGACACTTCCCCATAGCAGGGGAGCTGACTTATCCCCCTATGCGAAAGAAAGGGTCCTTGAGTTGCCCAAAATAAGGGTGGTCAAGGCAATGGGCCCTGACGAAATACACCCAAGAGTTCTAAAAGAACTTGGGAATGAACTTACTGAACTGTTTAACAGTTCACTGGAACAGGGAATAGTACCACAGGACAGGGAAAGGGCCACAGTTGTGCCGTTGCTCAAGAGTTGTAGCAGGGAGGTAGCAGGAAACTACCACCCAGTAAGTCTGACCTCAGTGATGGGTAAAATAATGGAGACATTTCTTAACGAAGGAGTATTGAACTACATGAAAGCAAGTGGGTAACTTGACCCAAAGCAGCATGGCTTCACATCAGGACATTCATGCCAAACAAATTTGATAAAATTCTTCGACTGGGTTACAAGAGAAGTAGACCGGGGGCAGCAGTGGACTTTGTGTATCAGGACTTCAATAAAGCCTTTGATACAGTCCCACACAGAAGGCTAGCCAACAAACTGGAGCAAGCTGGCATTGGCCACAAAGTAGTTAAGTGGATCACAAGCTGGCTGCAAAGCAGGACACAGAGGGCTATGGTAAATAGCACCTTGTCCCTAGAGGGGAAGGTGTCAAGTGGCATGCTGCAGCGGTCCGTACTAGGCCCCATCCTTTTCAACATATTCATCAGCGACATTGCTGAAGAACTGAAAGAGAAAGCCTGCCTCTTTGCAGACTGTACGAAGCTCTGCAGCAAGGTGGACACACAGGAGGGGATCACAGAAATAGGGGGCAGATCTCAGGATGCTAGAGGAATGGTCCTGGAACTGGCAGTTGAGATTGAATGTCAAAAAATGTAAAGTCGTACACTTGGGTAGAAGGAACCCATGCATGAGTATGTCCTGGAGGGGCAGCTACTAGAAGAAACAAAGCTGGAACAGGATCTTGGTGTCATGTTCTCAAAGCGATTTAAAGGTAGGGGAAGCAATGTGAAAAAGCGGCACTAAAGGCAAGCAGTATCCTCTGATGTGTTGGTAGGGGTATTGCCAGTAGGAAGTGTGATGTAATCCTCCCACTGTACAGGTTCCTGGTGAGACCTCACTTGGAATACTGTGGGCAGTTCTGGAGACCTCACAAAAAAGGACATAGACTGTCTGGAAACCGTGCAGACATGCCACCAAAGTGGTGCAGGTCTGCACCAAGAAACGATCGAAGCTAGGCTCAGCCAGCTAAATTTATTCTCCTTGAGCAGAGGAGGAACAGAGGAGACCTGATTAAGACATTTAAATTTGTTCAAGGAATCAACATGGCACAAACACAGAACCTCTTCTGGGAAAACTGGGCTGGATATACTAGAGGACACATGTGCCTGGTGGGAGGTAAATTCAAAACAAATGTCAAGAAGTACTTTTTCACGGAGAAGGTGGTGGACCCTTGGAATAGCCTGCCACCGGAGGTAGTGGCAGTCAAGACAGTTACTAAATTCAAACAGACATGGGATAGACAGTAATAGTCACCTTAGCAAGAGAAATAGATTTTTTTTTGGGGGGGGTAGAAAACTCTGGCAGACTAGTGGACCATACAGTCTTCTTCTGCTGGCAAATTGTTATGCTGTACCTCTGCCACCTGACTAGCTGCTATGTTGGTCAGGTGGCATAATGGTATATAAGGTTGTGTCTGGTGGGAATTAGTCCGTGCATGGCCGATCATCTGCGAGAGATACGGATGGAGCTTCTCAGCTCACTTTATTTTGTATTCTCTCATTTCTCTGGTCGCGGTTTACCCTCTGCCCGATGTGCGAAGCCTCCAGCAAGTGACTGACTTGAGCGTAACAAAAATAACAAAAAAAAAAACTAAAGGGGAAATGAAAATAAATAAAAAAAAAATCGACCTGCCTGGCGGGAAGCTTTGAGTGCCTCGACTTGATCTCCTCGGTGATTTTCAATTTCGACTTTGTCTGCTCTGCATTCTGTTATTGTAAAGGCTGCAGGGCAAGTGCCAGAAATTCCCAGAATTCTATTTAAATTAAAAAAAAAGCAGGCAGTTAAGAAAAACTGGCAGGGTAGTGGAAGGCTTTGAATGCTCACTGCTCACTCAGTGCTCTAGTATCTCCTTGTGTTCTTTTCGAGCCTGCTGTGCTTTCTCTTGTTGCATTTGTTTCATTTAAAGCCTGAAAGTGCAGGTGCCTTAATTTTATTTAAATAAAAACAGAAAAGAAAAGCAGTTTAAAAAGAATAAAAGTGTTTTGGAAGTCCAACCTTGCATGGGGGAATTAGCGTGACTTTGTGAGTGACTGTCTCTTAGGCTTACTTCTGCCTTAGTTCAGGCACATTGAAGATTTAGTTTGAACACCACCAGTCAGTCAGTTCCCCCTGCCTCTTGCCTGTCTCAAGTGAAGTGAACCTCTGACATGGGGAGGAAGTTGCTGCAAGATCCTACTTTGCTGTGCTCTTTTATTGCCTGGCAGGAATAAAAAAAAAAATGCAACATTTCTATATAGTTGCATATCACTCTTGTCAGTTTGCCTGTGTGTATGTATTTATCTGCTGTTGTGAATATAGTACATGGCCTACTGCTCCTACCATCGCTGCATGATCCCTGTTAAATAAAAAAAAAAAAAAAAAAAAAAAAATTCTTGACCTGGCCCACCCTCCCAACAGTGGTATTCTTCCAGATAAACTACCTGTTCTAGTGGGCAAGGGAGGGGATCTCTTTTAGCCTCAAAGGGAAGAAGTTGCTGCAAGGCTGTACTCTGCTGTGACAGGACTGCTGTGCTTTTTATTGTCTTGCAGGAATTGGAAAAAAAAAATGCATTTAGTTAGTCCCTCATGCCAGTTCCTTTCCCATTTGCCTGTGTGTTGTTTGTTGTTCTCATTACATCTTTGGCCAGTTTCTCCTACCATTTTTATGTGCTTTCTGCTAAATAAAAAACAGTTCATAATGTGCACCAGAGGAGGAGGCAGAAATGGGGAAAGGATGGAAACGTATGGCACAAACAATACTGCAGAGTCAGAACTGGTAAAAGACCAGTTGCTGGGACATCATCCAGGAGCAGTAGTGATTCTTCCGCAGTGTTGTCCAAACAGTCAGGAAAGGCAAAAACTACTTTAAAACAAAAGGGGTAGTCAGCACCACAAGGAATGGCAAGCAGAGCGATGGTACCTATGTATACTGTAGTACCAGTACACATTTGAATGAAATGGATGAGGAGAAATCTAATTCTTGATCAGAGTAATGAAATGGAGGGTTTAGACAAGGAGGGAAAATCAGAAGCAAGTTAAAACTTGAAATGAGGAAGAGGTGGCAATTAGCATATGCAGGATGAATTGGATGATTTGGATTGGATGAGACTGGCACAGTGTGGTGCAGAAGACAAGGGTGTGCTACATTCTGATTTTGGTTCTGTTATTGGCCTGGATGAGCTGTTGGATGAAGATAAGGGTGAAACACAGACGGACCTTGATGAGCATACCAGTGTTGAGAAAGAACAGGGTGGAAGTGACAAAGGGCAGTATACTATGCCCGTTAATAAAACAAAAAAGGTGATCTCTTATGTGTGGGCTTGCATTTCTCTGGCTGCCAATAATGAGTTAAGAGCAGTTTCTTCTGTATGTAAAAAGACCATCAGTAGAGGGAGCAAAAAGGGTGTGTTGGATACTTAAGCATTAAAAAGACATTGGTGGGACGCTAGCAAGCCCAAGCAATATGTCCACCTCTGAATAAAGCTCTTCATTAACTTTGACTCCGGGAGTTTAAGTAACTGTTGGACTACACTGGAAAAATTTAAATATAGAAACCACAATCTGAAGTCGTGAGGAATAATATGGCAAATCCTCGAAAGGATTGGAATCTCCATGAAGGAGCAAAAGCTAAAAGTGCTTCCGCTCCCCCGCCACACGGTCTACTTCTCAACAGCGGGCTGCAGACGCAGGAAATGAGCGGAAACTTTGCAGTCTCTCGGCTTCAAAATAAATAGATTAATCTCTTCAGTTTCTGGCCTGACTGAGAAAATCAATGGCATTGCTAATAGTCACAACACTGGAAACTTCGATCGATTCAGTGTCAGCTGAATCCTCTGAAGCTAAAAAGCGATCAGATGCTTCTATGGGCACTGTCAATAGTGTGATAAAAGAGGACATACACTTAAGAATGCATTTGGAAAATTTGGAAAACCACACTAGGGCTTCAAATATCCATTTTTTTAGGATTTCCAGAGGGCTGTGAGGGAGACCACCTGGTCCTTTTCCTCCACGACTGACTCCGACAGCAGTTTGGCGAAGATGCCGGCTCACGCATAAAGGGCATATAAAAGGCCTACAGGATCGCAGCCAGAGAGTAGACTAGATAACCCCGAAGCCCCACGGGCAGTTTTGGCAATCACAGATGGCATAGCTACCAGGGACTACCTGCTGGCTTTAGCCAGACAACATAAGACACTTCTCTGTGATGGGAAACTGTCCAAGACTACCCAGACATCAGCTTTGCCACTAGACAAAGGCAAAAAGCAGTTTGATGGTACCAGGGCACTCTTGTGTGAAGCAGGATTCAGCACAGCATAATCTTCCTGGCCCGGTTGAGAAAACGCACCAGTGGAAGATCTTCATTTTCTCAGATTTGAAGGATGGCAATCATTGGGCTCAAAATATATACCTAGAAGAAGCCGTCCGCAGACCAAAACGAGAACTCTTCAAACGAAGACGAGTCATGAAAAAACAGATAGGATTACTTAAAGCAAGATCAAGGGAAAGTGAGACTCTGTTTTAGTAAATATTAGTTATTTAAACCCTGAGAGGGGTGTGAGTGAGTACTTCATTTAAGTTTACATTGGGACTATCACCCTGAACACTTTAATTTTCACTCTTCTGGCTTGTTACTCACTCTCCAGTTCCATATATGTATTATGGATGCTACATAGATCCTCTGTTTAAATGTTTAAAGCTGGTTTCTTGTTTAAATAAGTTTAGGAAAACCTGATAGTTATAGCTGTCACACCTGGACAGTTGGTTCTGATCCCTGTATAATTTTTTGTTGTAAATATAAAAAAAATAATGTATGATGGACTGTGTGTGGCAAAAGGAAATGCTGGCTGCTGAAAATGACACTTCAAACCACCCAGGGATAAGTTCAAAGGACAGGACATGGATGAACTGCAGATATCTGGGGTGCAATTATCTTGTCAATTTGCTTTGATCCCAGGAAATAAAATTAGCCATTCATGACGTACTCGGGGAAATCCTTTGATTTGCTCTAGATGTCCTAAGAAAAGGGACACTGGCCAGTGTTATGAATAACCTCCCAGGAAACCAGCTCATTTTATCAGAGACCTTTGATGTGTAAATACCAAGGCCCAGACGAATTAAGGAGTCAGATATACTTTTGCTTTGAATACAGTGACTTGTATCAAAGAGACTTTTGATGTGTATGTGAAGCAAAGCACAGACTGGTTCTGACTAGTCAAACATAAGAAGAGGAAATTCATTATGTCATCTCTTATTTTTTTAATACCTTAGTAGGCCATCTTGGTGTTATAAAATATATAGATTTTGTTACACCAAGGCGGAGTTTGGTGACCTCAGTGAGAAGGCCAGCTCAGGACTGCTTTTAATATTCTGAGAAAACCTTGACAGACACACTCATGTTTCTGACAAAGAGGAACATCAGAGCACTGATAGATTAAGAAGTAAGAACCTTAGACAAGATTAGTCTGAATGTTGTTATTTGTAGGAATCTGCACTTTTACCTGTTTAAGGCTGTATGTGTTGGGATATTTTGTTCTGTAATATGTTCTGTTTTCCAATTTAAAGTAAAGATGTATATTTTAAAACGGAAACTGCCTGGAGTGCCTTGACATTTCTTTTTATTTAAGTGAAGCTTTCTGAAGGTTATAGTTAACACTGCTTAAGAGCTTATTGTTATACCAAACTGGGAAACGGATAGAGTTCTCTAAAGTCTTGCATAGAGTTCTAGGGGTTCATTTTGTAGACCTGGTTATAGGTGCCCGTAGGCAAAGATATCTGGCCCGCTGGAGACAGAATTATCTGAGCCTGATAATTGGGTAGGCTAACAAGAGGTTATCAGTTTGAATCCCTCCAGAACTTGAGACTAAGGTGAATCAAACCCACAAAACAGACAAGGGGGTTACCTTGTACTGTTCACTGTCCACAAATCATACGCTCAGAGGTTGACAGTTTGGGAGTAGAGGGCTAGCCGGTTGAGCGAATTTGTGACAATAGCTACTTACTAATTGTCATGGATGCCCCTACAGCAGATGTATCTTTATTCAATGTGGCACAACCTTTTTAGAACTGGCACCATTTGTGGTGCTCATGTTATAGTTAAGGCATGGACTTTCTCATAGCCCCTTTCCAGGGGATACCAGAATAATTGGACTTTATGTATTAGCACTGATACAGTATTTTTCCATGCTGCTCATGGGCTTTATATCTAGTAATTCTGTATTAAAATTGGTATATAATTAATCTCCCAAGATGTATCTTAAAGCAGTAGAATAAGCATTATATATGGTGTTTTAGAGGGGTGGTGTCCAAAATGTAACATTTGATAAGTCACTGCTTGGAATGCATTTTACCTGTTTATTGAAAACAATAAATACTAAGTTTAAAAAAAAAAAAAAAAAAAGACATTTAGAGATGTTGCCCATTACGCGGAGGCATGATTTTGTCAGAGAGAAAGATAACAGGCAGGCAAGTTAGGTGAGACTACACCTGCACCTGTTGTATAAAGTGGTAGCAACAGTCCTGCTGATACGGTTCTACTGTCAACTCTTTCTCGGTCTTCTTCAAGAGTAAATTCTACAAACAGTCCCCTTTTGCCCTTATAGTCATCCAGCACTCCTAATGTTGGCCATCTGAAGACTTCAAGTGCTAGAAGGCAGCTCACAATTTCTGAAACAATTGAACGTATAGCCAAATAGCAACGTACTCATCCAGAAGCAATTGCTATAACAAAACTAATTTTGGAGATGATGGCACTGGACTTACAGCCTTACAAAACGGTGGAGCATGTAGGATTCAGAAGGCTTTTGAATCACCAGTCACCACGATATAATATTCCATCCAGGAAATATTTCTTTACTGTCGCCATACCTCAGATATGAGTTAGTAAGTGCTAAACTAAAAAATGCTTTAAAAGATGCAGTTGCAGGGGTTGTCCATTTGACTACTGACATGGACAAGCTGCCAGTCAGAACAATTGGTGTTGCTGGCTGCACATTGGGTGTCATTTACTCCCTGTAGTGACAGACAACTCCCCTCTGAAACTGGTTTCCCTTTGCATCCAGTATATCCCGCAGGATCACACAGTGTCCAACATCCTGGACGAGTTTGATAGAGAGATACAGTACTGGCTTGCATCACAGGGGCTTTCTGTGGGTTTTATTGTGGCTGACAATGGTTCAGACATAAAGCATTATCTGAAGGGGGCCTTTGTCCACATTCAGTGTTTTGCACACTGTCTAAATGTTATTGTGCATGCCTTTATGGAAGAGGACAGAGATACAAAGGCTTGTACAAAAAGAATATGCACACATTTCAGCCACTCCTGCAAAAGCACGAATGCTTTGGGCCATACAAGAACACTGACTGCCTCAAATACTCAACCAGTATCTTGCAATGAGGTGACACTCTACCTTTTACATGTTCCAATGATTGCTGGAACACAAAAGGCTGTAAGACAGCATACACTGGAGAACAGCATAGGGGTTGCTGATGTGTACATTATCAATTAGCAGTGAGCTATTTTAGAACTTCTCATCAAGATCCTGCAACCCCTTTGAAGAAATTTCTAGGGAAGTGAGTTATAACAGTGCCCCACACAGCCAGATAATTCCATTGATCAAGATTCTTGGATTTCAGCTAAATGCAATCAGGGCTGACTTGGAAGGTCCAAAAAGCCAGTTACAGATATGAGTTTTGTGCGACTAAATAGGGCTTACCACCAAGAATAGAAAAAGACATGGTCCATCGAATGGTTAGTCAGAGATAGGGTGGGGGAGGAGGAAAATGAGAATTGGGAAGGAAAAATCTGTAAGCTTTTAAATACAATGCATATTGAGCCTTATCAGACCAAGAATGTATTAAATATAAAGATCTCCATTTCATATTAATCAAATGTCAGAAAAATAGAAAACTGAAATATGTACCAGAATGTCAAATATTAAAAATGTCGTAACATAAGAAAATTTTAATAAAAAAAAATATAATATATATATATATATATATATATATATATATATATATAAAGTCAGAGATGATGAGAAACTCTGAAATGCTGGTGGCAGAAGATTATATCAACAGTACTAGACCCATGGTACAAGATGAAACGCTTCTCACAGCATGACCCAAATGTGTTCCAAAACTGCAGAGAAAATCATTCCATTTGGTTTTGAAAAAAACATGACAACAGATGGAGCCTCCTTATCCATTCCTCCTGCACCTTCACAGCCCTCTCTTCTCAGTCAGGCTACAAAACCGTCGGCTGCTGCCATTCGTTCTACCCTCAGCATTTATCTTTGGGGGTCACTTGGATGCTGTCCTCCTTGAAAAATTGTCCCTTCCTTCTCCATTTATCACTGCTTCTCCGAGCCATGGTTGACTACCGTAGTAGCCACAGATATTGCCAGCTATTTCGCAAAATTTCTAAAGCGTTTTTCTCTGCTGCCCCTACTGTGGAAATGCAGAAAGCAGGAGATTTCTCCAGAAATATGATGGAAATTTCAGGAAATAGCTGGCAATGTCTGTGACTGCCACTGTATTTGGCAGAAAAAGGTATCAAATGCAATGAAGATCCCATAAAATACTGGCAAAGCCAGGAGCTTGTGTGGCCTGCACTTGTGCAGGTAGCTTTGAAGGTCATACTCTGTCCCCTAACTAGTGTATCTTCAGAGCAACACTTTAGCTGTGTGGGAAATGTGGTAAGATACACGATCTAGGCTACTGCCAGAAAATGTGGTAAAGTTAACATTCTTAAAACAAACCTTCCCTTGACTGGTTACACCTGTGACCCGGAGGCAGCAAGTACATTTGGCAGTGACCACAAAGATGTCTACATGGAAGAGTAGAAAGATTGTTTTTGTTTTTTTCTTTCACAAAAATCCGCAATCCAGTAAGCCCACATGTGGCCTACACAATTTTTGAACCTGATGGCACAGTGTTCTCAGCATGTCCTAACAGACTTTGCTAATTTTTGGATTGCCTTAACCTGATGGAACACTTTCTGTAGCATGTCCTAATAGATGTGTCTAATTTTTGGATCGCTTGAAGTTGAACATGATGGCTCAATGTTTTCCTCATGTCCTAATGGAGTTTGCTAATTTCTGGATTGCTTGAACCTGATAGCACACTTTTGCAGCACATACTAATGGACAGAGCTAATTTTGGATTTCTGAATGTAGGGCTGGACTCCTAAGGACGTGCAGTTACTTTTGTAGGTGGTCCCCAAATGTGTCATCAATTTGGGTGGGTGGAGGGGACCCCATGCCATAGAAAATAACTGCATGACTCTCGTGGAGCAGAGAAGGGACTAGTGCAACAATGACAAACTGATATGTCCATTGTATACTACTAAATGGAATGGAATCCTCTCTGAGGTCAGACAGGTTAGTTTACAGTTACAGCACTACTGAGGCAGGAAACAGAGGTAAACAGCATGACTGCCCGATTCAGTTGACCAGCACATCAGTGCTATAAACTCAGTTTTCATTTCCTGAAATGCTATTTTCAGTTGCGTGTGTGGGTCAAATCTCCGTGTTGTTTTTATGCAATTATATAGCAGTTTTTAGTCAGTTACATTTTACAGAAAGTTCTGATTCGAATCGAACTTATCAGGACTTTGGCCTGGATCCTGATAATAAGGGTCAGGACCATTTCGGGTCTGCCCATCCCTAGTGAGAATGCTGTGTATAGTACTGTGATATACTGTTGGTGCTAGGGATATGGACTCCTTTATGTAGTCTGTTTAAACTTCAGGTTTTCCTGTTTTATTCTGAATATCCATGTTCCCACCCCCACCCATTACCTACCATAGTGTTCATTCCTCCGTTCTGTTGTATTTATTGCTTATAGGGTACTTGGGCTAACCAGGTCCACATGCTCTGTTCATAATATTTCTTGTAATATTGTAATATATTTATATTGCGTGGCTTGCACTTAATGCACTAGTACTTTAAGAATCCATTTGCATGTGTTTGCACCATAAATTGCACTTGAAATGTGGGACAGTCGCATCTTAAAAAAGCGTCAGTGACATGAAACATTGACTGTGAGAGGAGGCATACTACTCGTATGTGTGTCCGTCTTGTCCGTCTGTATTATTTTTACCAATTAGATTTTTTTAACTACTTACATGTTTGTGGAATTTTTTTGTTCTGGTAGTGTTGGATGAAGACTGTCTACACTTTGGAATTTCAGAAACTCTTACCTTGGCAAGTAGTCATGGATCGAGATTGGGAAGGTTTTCATATCCTCCTACAAAATAATTCTGAAAATATATACTCACAGGAAGAGGAAAACCTGGAGGGATTAGAACAGGTATTTCCCTTGACCTATGCTGAACTGTTTGCCCAGAAGGGGAAACCCAAGAAGTCCTGGGGACAGAAACGGGGGAGAAAAAATCAAGGGAACCCCTCTGTACAAGGTTGTAGTGGTTGGGGACTGCAGGGACCTGGGTGCAAGGAAGGTCGGAAGTTCCTCTGAGCATCCACATCAACAGATCATCACAAGGCACTTCAGGAGGTCAGGCCAGACACGTTTCAAAATCCGGTAAATATCATCTCTAAACAGAGAAATGATGTTCTTAAAATTGCTTGTCAGAACCTAGCTTTGGTAAATGGCAATGTGGTTGGTAAACAAAAAGCACAAATTTCTAAGGTTTGAACTAAAAATGACATTTTGTACAGGGTGAACATGACAAATCGATTTATTGAATTTTATTAACTGGATGAGTCCAGTGGTCTAAAGGTCCGTTGTCAGGGTGAACTGGAATTCATTCAGAGATATGGAGATACATTATTGAAAATACAAAACGGAAAAGATACAGTATAAGAATTCACAACATTCTCATGGGTACAAGGGTTATCCAAGAAAAGACTGACAGCAGTGCAGTCAATTAACAGAATAGGTAACAAGTACATTCATCTGACAAAATGGATAACAAGAGACCACTCAGTGGGTTAAACTGCAGTTAGCTAACAGACAATAATGCAGCTCAGGTCAGAAGTGGGGCAATAGTCTAATACCAGTGACAACATACTAAGGCCAGCTAAAGGTTGTCAGTGATGGCAGGAACACTGGCTCTGCTCAAGTACATATACTGTGAGGATTTTTTTTTTTTGAAGCCTACCAGTATGGAGCAGTCTTGGAGGGTTGTCCGGAGTGTGCTCCACAGGGATGGAGCGGAGGGTTGTACGGAGTGTGCTCCACAGGGATGGAGCAGAGGGTTGTAGGGAGTGTGTTCCACAGGGATGGAGCAGAGGGTTGTAGGGAGTGTGTTCCACAGGGATGGAGCAGAGGTAGCCAAGGATCTTTTTCATGCATTGGATCTCACCCTGAGAAGCTCAAGAATGATGCCGCTAGAGGACTTGAGAATACTTCTCTGGGCTTTAGAGAACAGGATGCCCTTAAGGCGGGGGAGCGTAAAACCCTTTATAAGCTTGAAAACTAAGCAGAGGAGTGGGGGTACTTAGTCTGCCTTCTAGGGAGGGCCAATTAATGGATCGAAGACATAACAATGATGCTTCCTGGGTGAGGCACCATGTGCAGCTTGGCATATTTTGTTATAAAGGGACTTTGAGTTTGCAGAGTTCCATGCACTTCAGGGACTGGAGAATAGGGGCCCCATACTGAAGGAGGAGCCAGGGTACTGTTGGTGATTACTAGCTGTAATTCCTGTGTTAGGTAGTTCCTAGCTCATAGCGCAACCTTAGCTTTAGGTGCACAGTTTTCATAACATGATCCCCGTGGGCCCTGAAAGTAACTCCTAGGTCAGGGTAGACCCCAAGGCTTTCAATAGCATCTACTACCTCTATTTGGACATCTGTTGATGTGGTTAGAGTTAAGAGGTGTTGCCCTGTTACACCCAGGTGTCTAAATACAAACATGATGGCTTTGGTTTTTATGGCATTCAGTACCTATGAATTTGAGGAAAACTACTTTTCTAGCTCCTGAAAGTACCCACCTTGCTGTCTGTTGATGGGGAGGTGTCATAAGCAGCGCCTGTAGAGTTCGGCATCATCAGCATAAAACTGAAGCTAGCCCCACCAGTTATCAGGCATTCATTCATTGTTGCTATCTGGTCACGTGACACATCACATGGCAGAAATTTCTAAGTGCCCACTCTTCCATTTGCAGCTTATACTTTGTGACCACTAGGAGTCACTGCACTGCTGTGCCCTCCTAGTCCCTGTTTACAGTACCTCTTGCCACTCTGCCAACCATCTCTGAACTCCGTTTCTCCTGCCCTCAGGGCTCTCATCCCACTGCCAGCCGTAACATCTGCTGCAGTTTCTGTCCTGTCCCTTGCTGGTCTCGAACCCCGGACCCTCTGCACCAAAGTAGAGTACACTACCACTGTACCAGTGCGCCTCCTGGCTTGCACCACTAATCCTGGCCACCCTTGTTCCGTTTGTTCAAGCTCCACCTGCACACCTATGTGGTGAGCCATGCCCTTTCAAAACTGGGCATCCCATCCCAGCCCCCACCTGATAGGCACCTGACACACTTATCCTGTGACCATGCCCCCCACCACATCCAGTCCCAATGTCCACTGCCATGGTATCCCATTGGTCACTATTCTGCCTTGCCTTTCCCTCCCTAAGGCAGCTGCCCATCCCCACCACTATGCACCACTCTCCCCTTCCCTGCAAACACCTAAGCTGGTGCAGAAACTGCTAAAACTAGCCTCCATGTGTATCCTTATGCTCCTGCTCCTTCTCTTGGGTGACGTTCACCCCAACCCAGGTCTTACACACCCCCTCTCACCCCAGCTGTCTGCCCCTAAAGACCTCTTAATAGCCTCCATAAACATATGTAGCCTTCTCAACAAATTTGACATATTTCAGAGCTGGGTTGCCCAGCACCACCCTGATGTCATTTCAGTAGCTGAAACATGGCTTAACATCCGTATCCCTGACTCTGTGGTCTCTCTTCCCAGGTATACATTATATCGTGCAGAAAGGACCTTCAGAAAAGGTGGGGGTTGTGCACTGCACATCCGGGACTCACTACATGGCATAGCCCTCCCTCCACCAACCCTTGAACACAATGCCCAGGCCCTTCACAATCGCCCCAAACAGAGCTCCCTTGTTCCTCTCCTCAGTCTACATTCCCCCCAGAATCAAAGGGTGCCTTCCAGTCCATTCTCGCCCACCTCCAGACATTCCCTGACCATGCAGAAGCCATTACCTTGGGGATTTTAATATTAACTGGCTGGCTAACGCATCTGCTCTCATAAGAGAGACTATAGCCTCACACAATCTGTCCCAGCTCGTGACCACTGCCACTAGAGTCAGCCAGAGGACTGGCACTGCCACCCTTCTTGATCTCGTACTCACCAACTCACCACACAAAGCTACCCAGATTAGGGTCCTTCCCAATGCATTGAGTGATCATTCCCTGGTGCTCTGTCATTGGTCTTATATCGCAAAAAAAAACTCCTCCAAAACTATCCTTCAGTGCCTTCTCAAACCTGGCAAACTAAGATTCCTCAAACAATACCACTCAAACTGAGACTGGTCACCCATTATTGCTGCCATGGACATTGACTCTGCACTAGAATATTTTATAAATGCCTTCAGTTCTGCCTGCAACTGCTTTGCACCCCTAAGCAAACAGGTAGTCAAAGGAGTTGATACTCCCTGGATGTCTCAAGCCCTGTTAGACCAAATGTGTGACCATGACAACCTATGACGCATTGCCCTGGAAACCGGTAAACCCTCTGATAGACAGCGCTACCAAGAGGCACATAATAAATGTACATGGGCCATCCGCAAGGCCAAAGCTGAGTATTATCGTGCCTCACTCACTACTACCTGGGGCTCGGGACGTAAATTCTAGGACTCACTGAAAGAGCTCAGTGGGAAAACCACCACTGCCCCTCCCTCCCAGCTCTGGGCCAATGGGTCTATTATCACTGACCCAGCCCAGATTGCAAATCGTTTAACGCCTCTTTCTCCAACCTTAGCAGTGTTCTCCTCTTAATTTTTTCTCCCCCACACCCCCAGTCACCCCCTCTGCCCTCCCTTTCCACTTTAAAATAGTATCGCAGTGCAAAGCCGCCCCACTGCTCCGCAAGGCCCTTAGCAAATCAAAACTGAGCAACGACTCGCTGGATCTCAAGCTACTAAGGCTCACTCTCAGTGAGGTCCTCTACCCCCTCACCTTGCTACTGAACTGGTCCCTATCACTGGGCCAATTTTCCTCTATATGGAAATCAGCCCTCATTACGCCCATTCTGAAGAGCGGTGACCACACCCAACCAAGGAACTATTGCCCCATCTCAATACTGCCTCCTCTCTCCAAAGCCCTGGAGAAAATTGTGGCTACACAGCTTACTGACTGCCTCTCCCAATATAACCTCCTCTGTCCTGAGCAACATGGTTTCCGCAACAACCACAGCACCACAACAGCCCTCTTGGAGTTTACCAACACTCTCCACATGTCCCTGGACATGGGCCCCACTGCTGGTGCCATTTTTATAGACCTGTCCAAGGAGATTGATACAATGCGCCGTACACTTCTCCTTAACACCCTCACACATATAGGGTTGTCTACAGAGTCCACAGGCTGGTTTGCCAGCATTGGTCCCTTAGAATGCAGAGAGTTAGGCTTGCCCATACCCAGTCCTCCCCCTCCAAGTCCGTTATTGTTTTCCATGTTTCTCAACTCTCTGCCCAAGGCATGCTCTGGGAAACTGCTTCTGTATGCAGATGATGCCATCCTCTTCAGCTCCCATACTGATCCTGCCGCTCTCCATTGCACCCTCCAAAAGTCATTTACTGAAGCTGAATCCTGGTTCGTACAGCACAGGCTAGTCCTGAACTATATATATATATATATATTCCATGGTATTTGCCCATGCCCAGAATAAGAAATAGTGGGCTTCCTCTGCTCATATTAAACTCCCTAAACAACTCTCTTGAGAAGGTCACCTCTTTTAAATATCTGGGTATCACCCTAGACTCGCCTACCATGAACAAATCTGTAAACTGATCGCCTCTGTCAGTGTGCGCATTGGCTTACTTCATCGCTACAAGCGCTGCCTCCCTCCTGAAGCTCTTCACCTAGCTATCTCCTCTTCTATCCTATCACTTATTGATTATGGTATCATAATCTATGGGGCGGCTGACAACACGCACCTTAACAAAATCAGGATGGCCCTTAATAAGGCATGTAGACTAGCCATTGGCTGTGACAGATTCACACATACCTGTACACTTTACGCTTCCACCAAGTGGCTACATTTTGATGGGAGGCTAAAATATCAGACTTGCCTCTTTGCAACAAAAAAAACACCATTAAACTACTCCCACCCGCACTTACCCTCCTTCTCCAGGCACCGTTGTCCACTTGGCAGTCTGTGTCAACTCATTTCCGGGTCCCTCTATGCAAAACCTCTATGGGTCAAAGAACCTTTCGCTACCATGCCCCTGTCTGGCTTGACTCCCTCCCAAACTCCCTCTTCACTGAACCTAAACTGGGCCAGTTCAAGACCTGCCTCACGTAACCTAATCCCATGGGGCCTGCTCTGTGACTTTCATTAATCTCAGCCAATGGACTGTACCATGGTCCTGCCACCTGCTACTGTTGACAATGGACACCTCCTGTCTGGTATTTATCCTGGTATGCACTCAGGAACCGCCTCCACCTGGCGAATACCACTAATACTGCAGTGCAGGTGTTCTGCTAACTACTAACACTGTCTTCTGTAACAGATGTGGCACCCACCATGCCTTAAATATATCCAATTGTTATTCTACTGGTGTCGGGTAACTACTAACACTAACTGCTGGATCTGCTGATGCATTCATTGTACTATGTATATCTCCTACTGTAAATTCCCTGTACCTGTAACTCATGATGTGATATTTCCATTGTAACTGTATCTGCCTAGCTTATTACTGTACTCCTTATGTCTCTGTATGTATGATGTGTAACCTTTGTAAAGGAGTCTGTGACTCAAAGGTATGTTATCGGATATTGCTCAATAAATGTCATCAACAAAGACAGAAAACAACAAAGGACCCAGTATGGATCCTTGAAGGACATCATCAGTGATGGGCCAGAGTGAGGACTGCACACCATTCTAGCTCACCAGCTGTATTGGTCAGGTAGTTCAAGAACCACGAATGAAATGATCTGCCCAGACCAAACACCCTTAGATTTCAAGCAGGAGGCTGTAATTAACCAAATCAAATGGTTTGGTGAGGTCAGTGACGACTGCACCGGTCATTTGCCCTTTGTCCACGGCATCAAGAGTATTAATGGTCAATCTAGCCAGGGAAGTATCAGTCCCATGACGTTTTCTGAATCCATGCTGCCAGTTGGTCAGGAGGCATATCTGCTTGCTCCTGGAGCTAATTATATAGATTTCCTTTTCCTGAATTTTGGCCAGGAAACTAAGAGAGATGAGGTGGTAGTTTTCCACAGACTCTTTAGGGCCACCCTTGTGTACTGGTACCACAAGAGCAATCTTCCAACAATCAGGAATTTTCCCCTTAATTAGAGATGAATTAAATACCATCACCTGAACAGCATGGCTTCCGCAAAAGCCACAGTACCATAGCTGACCTTATAAAGTACACGGACCATCTCTACCATGCCCTAGACAGAGAGGATGTTGCCAGATCAATATTAATGGATCTCGCCAAGGCCTTCGACCTTGTTGATCATGATCTACTGTGCCACAAATTGCTGTAAACACACTTGGTCTCTCAGTTGAAGCTACCTGCTGACTAAAAAAGCTATCTCAGACTGAACACAAGCAGCCAAATGCTGGGAGACCCTATCTGATTACAGGCCTGTGACAGTAGGTGTCCCTCAAGGATCTATCCTTGGTCTTCTCCTGTTCAGTCTTTGTTAATGAACTCCCTGCAGCCTATTCTTACACACAAATTCTTCTCTATACAGATGATGTGGTTATCACGGTCACACAGTCCTGTCTATCCTCCATCCAACACAGCCTCCAAACTGACTTCACTGCCATCTGTACTTGGTTCACTGCCGACCTCCTTGTCTTGAACTCAAAGAAAACTAAGTCCATGCTGTTCTACTCCAAATGCAAAACCCAGTCTCTCCCATCTTAGTAATCACCTGTGACCAAGGAGTCCTAGTTGAGCAGGTATTCATTTTTAAATACCTGGGGATTTTATTTATTTTTTGTTGACCAGGTAAGTACACTAGACAAATCCTGCCTATTTTCAGGCATGACCCGGGGGAGGGGGATACAGATGAATGCCAACTGACCTTGAACCAGATTAAGCTGTTGATGGTATTGTTAGTGAAGGAGGGAAATTTGGCCGGGACACAGGGGAAATTCCTCTACTCTTTTCGATAAGTGCCATGGGATCTTTAACATCCACTTGAACTACCACCAATCCAAGCAGATGGGACCTCGGTTTACTGCCCCATCCGAAGATTTGGCACTCTCAGAAGTGCAGCACCTCTCATCTGCACTAGTGTCAGTACTGGGATATTAACCTAGTGCCAGATGTGGAACTGAACCCACAGCCCTCTGATCTCCCGGCCTCAGAGGCGAGTGTGCTACCTACTGAGCCACTGACACACTTGACTCTGGTCTGACCTACCCAGATTATAGGGATACGCTCATTAGGACTGCTAACTCCAGACTCTTTATGCACTGTAGGCACAAAAATGCATTCCTCCCTGAAATTAAACAGCAGCTCATCAGGTGCCATATCCTCAGTCTCATAGACTATGGACTTGTGATCTGTGGTGCTGCCAATAGCGAAGCGCTCAACAAGAATCCGGGGCTTAATGAATAGGGCCTGCCGTTTTGCCCTTAATCAAAGATGGACTCTTATAGATGCACTCTGTACTTAACCTCTACTCCCTAATACACTATATTAGCCTTGTCACAGGCAAAAAGGCCCTGCCTGGTCAGCTGTCACCAGGTGTCCTATTCCTCCTTAGCCCCTTGGTCTCCAAGTACTCAGGTCGGGGGGGGGGTTACAGCACAATTCCTTGATTCTCCCTAGAAGGAAAACCTCCCTGGGTCAGGTTTTTTTTTTTGTCTTTTGGCCCCCTGCCATATCGGTACTCTCGGTCTGGTCACGGACCCTTCACTCCACTTTAGATCAGCCGCCTTTCTCAAAGCCTCCTGGCTTGCCCCCCAGGGTGGGGCTGCGGCACTCTGCTTCCTCATGAAGTGCCGCGGGCATTGGGATAGGTCGAGGAGTCAGCCTGAGGCTATGGAAACAGGGGCGGATGTCATTTAGGCATCGGCAGGAGGGGGGGGCGGGAACGTGCAATGACGTGCAACATCCTCCCCCGACTCTAGCTGGTGTCAGCTGCTGCAGTACCCGCCTCTGCCAAGGGTCCGTTGTGCACTGGACACAATCCCCACCCTCCCCCTGAAGGAGAGCAGTCCGCGGGATGCTCCATCCTTCTCCTCCGGCTGGCCCTCCGGCAACTCAGATCCGTTCCCGAACCCGGGTTGCTGGTGTCGCAAGTGGAAATCCAACCACTGCGCTGGCGGGCCAGCCTTCCTGGGTCAGTCTTGTTTCTCCTTTAGTTTCCCTAAACTTTGGAACTCACTCATCCCATCTCTCAACCTCTGGCTCACTTAACCTCCATTTAAGTCCTAGCTGCTAGTTTTACTCAACCTCCAGTACCCCTGTAACTGCTATCTCTGACTTATTCAGTTCCTTCCTAAATATATTTTTTTCTTGCAGTCTGGAGTGCTGTACTGTTTTGTTGTTAAATCTCTGCTGTACAATGCTCAATTTTGTCCTTTCCCAAAATGTACTCTGAATACCCATGTCATCTGTTATGTCTATCATCTGCGCTTATTTGTGATGGACTGCCATGTCACTCTTACAATTTCGGATGTGAACTCAGGTCTACATGATGCAAATGTGACTACATACCTACTGACCTGGCATCATGGATCCAGCCTTGAAATGTTTTCGATTATCAGCTGGCAGTACAGCCTAGAGGTTAAAGCAAAGAGCTGTGAACAAGCTTTGTTCATCCAGCAGAATGGATTTTGATTCCATCATGCTCTACTTGTATATTGTGTGACCAGAGCAAGTCACTTAACCTCCCTGTGCTCCCAAAACGCACGCAGGAACAAGCTGTTGCTGTGTGCCTTTCCTGGACAAAGACAGTAAAAACAATCTGAGCACATGTTATGATTCTGAAAATATTATGCTCCTTCTATCCAGATTTGACTTGAAAAGAAAAAATAGGATACCATTACTTAATTGCAAAAACGCATAGATGAACACAGTTAAAACATGCATATCCTGAAATGCATTATTAAGAGTATTTTGCTTCTTTTGATGAAGTTAAAAGTATAACAGTTTCTTACTGAAATACTTTGGATGGAATGGGATTTTCTACCATAAAGGGGAAAAAAAAATCTGGTTGATCCTGCTACCCATACCTTTTGAGCGTGTCTTATACTCCGCAGCTGTGCCGACAGACCGCAACTTTCCAGAATGCCATTCCCACTGTATTGTAAAAAAAAAAGAAAGGAAAAAACTTAAAAAAACAAAGGGAGACACTGTGTGTGGGTGGTATGGTAAGAGGTGGTGCGTGTGTGTGTGTGGTGAGTGAGGTGTGTGTATTTCTGACAGAAGTGCTGCACTAACTGAACTGTGCTGAAAGGGAATATCACCATTCATTAAATAAAATATGTGGGTGTGTGTAAAGAATTTCGCACACACCCTCAGCATGAGATGCTTTTATAAACCATTTGTACTTTCATCGGGGTTAATGTAGCATCCAGCACCTCGGATGTGTGTAAAATTTTGGTTACACACACACACCCATATATTCTATATTTTAATAATGCAGTTCAGAGTATGCTTTTTTAAACAATGTTGTCCATCCATGTGTTTTTGCAATTAGTAAACAATTAATGGTGTCCTATTTTTTTTCTTTTCAAGTCAAATCTGGATAAAAAGAGCATATTTTCAGACTCGTAACACATGCTCAGATTGTTCTTGCTGTCTTTGTCCAGGAAAGGCACACAGCTACTGCTTGTTTCTGGGTGTGTTTTGGGAGCACAGGGAGGTTGTGATTTACTTGGGTCACACAATATATAAGTAGAGCACGCTGGAATCAAACACCATTCTGCTGGATGAGTGAAGCTTGTTCACAGCTCTTTGCTTTAACCTCTAGGTTGTACTGCCAGCTGTTAATCAAAAACTACACATTTCAAGGCTGGTCCCATGATGCCAGGCCAGTAGATACGTAGCCACATTTGCATCTTGTAAACCCGAGTTCACACCCGAAATTGTAAGAGAAAAGGCTGTAAGAGAGGGAAAAGAAAGACGAAGTAGTGCTATGGCAGCCCCAGAAATCTGCACTGACATGAACCCAGCCAGGGTTTAGAAATCCTGATACATTATGGGGCCCCAATACTTGGCACCACAGAGCCAGCCTTGAGGTGTATGGTTTGTGATGATCAGCTGTCAGTATAGCCTAGAGGTTAAAGCAATCCTAAAAATGGATTATTTTTACTAACAGTTTGAAATGTAAGGGTGATAACTCACTAGTTTTAATGCACATAAAAAATGATTATAAATGCAAGAAGTGTTGTAATAACACCTTAAAACAATTTCCTGTTTAACCTACAGTCAATGGAGGGCCAAGGTCCTCTGTGACATCATTTCCTGTCAGGAGTCTAAAACATATGGCTGCCCCCAGACCTTAATTACAGACTGATTTACATATTAATAACTCTGGACTGCAAAGACTCATAGATGAACACAATGGCTTACTCAAATTAGCTTTTTTATGGTCTTTCAGACATTAAGAAACCCTGTTGATGACCGTTCCCCTTTAACATTGTAAATATGTATTATTTATTGCTGTAATTATACTGCTCTACTGTATCATTTGTTACAGAAAAGTAATATAATTACAGTATCCAATGCTTCTGTGATGTGACACTAGACCCTTTGAAAATAGGCTCTGCCTAAAGGATCTTTTGTGTAATGAATAAAATAACATGGTGACAGGGGAAGCAATGACAGTGGCAGATATTTTTTTTTTAATTCAAGTTTTTATAACCCCATTTTCTTCCAGCCCCTGTCCATGGCTCCATGCATGTGTGTGGAGGTATGCATATGCCACGGTACTGGGATGCCCCTCCCGCTGCTTGTCTCCCCCTTCTGCCTAGAATGACCATCGGACCTCCGCCCTATAGCAGTGGAACTACGGGGTGGTGACAGCCTCCCAGGAGAGGAGAGCTGCATTTCAGCTGCTTGATCATGCTCCCACCTTCCCCCTCTGTGCCGGCTCTCCGAAGACCTGAGTCCGTTTCCGAACCCAGGTCGCCAGCATAACATGAGGTAAGGTGTCCAGTGCCTCAGCCCTCTGCACCACCGGGCTGGCTAGTGGCAGCTATTTTGGTTTTTTATACTTTGTTTATTGAAGATTATAACAAACATACAGTTGATGTTTCGAAGTAAAGGATATACAATCATTTTTACACCTGAGGTCGCCACTCCTCTTAATATCACAAGGTAAACCATCTTTACTATTAAGATGCATCTTTGGAGGGTTACTTCTATTGATACCCTGTATTAATTAGTTTGTTGGTGCTGTTAAATTAGAGTTCATGAGCAGCATGTATAATTTCTTAAAGTCCCAAACATTATCAAATATCAAGAATGCGCCCCCCCCAGAGGAATAGGGGTACTTAAACATGCTTAGCGCTAGTTAAGTTACTCAATGTAACTTTCTCTGAATAGGCATTAGAATGGGAACACCTCTAAAACCTTTGACGTTAAACTTATTCAAACAACTCTGTATCAAATCTCCATCAAAAAGCAACGTGCAGTGAACTTTTTCCATCCTCATTAGTTTTAAAGTCAGCATTTTAATACAGAATTCAGGGCAAATTCAAGAAAAAGAACATTACTGTCTGTGGGAGTCAGATAAGCAGTCGCCCCAGAGACCAAAATGATCAGAGTTCCCCAGTCAAAGGCCATTTTACACTTACCTTAGGTGAGACCAAATACCGACTGCTCCCCTACAATACAGACCACCTCATAATGCAATAGTCAGTTCTGGAGGACATTATTTCTCTCTTCAGGGTTCCTCTTCCTCTGACTTGGAATCTTATTCTTCTTCCCTGGATCTTCGTGCTGGGACATTCTTCTGCGCCCACTTAAGGACATCTGCTGGGTCATTGCAAATGTAAATTTTCTGCCCGATGCACAATCTTAAGCCTCACCAGAAACAATATGCCATGCGGGATTCCGGCCTCCCGTAGGATAGTTTTCATCCCATCGAAACTCTTCTTTTTTTGCTTTGTGGTGTAGCTTGGGTCGGAGTAGAGGCAAACCACTTGCCCGTCCTGTAGCAATGTTCCTTTTTTTTTTTTTTTTGCAAGGGCCAAGACATAATCCCTTGTTCCCACTCCATCTAGCGCCACTGTGATGGTGCGTGGGGTGTCTGTGTCGTCTCTTCTACCATGAGGCATCACCCTGTGTGCTTTCTGACTGGGGACCAGTTTTAAAGTCCCCGTCTCCCCCAACTGGTGCTGGAACTATTCCATTAAAAAATAGTCAGGTGGTCACCCTCACAGTTCTCCGGCAGCCCTACTATACGCAGATTTGCTGCTCGTGCTCGATTCTCGAGCATTTCAAGTTGGGACCTGTGGTGAGCGTTTTCTTTTAATCAGATTTACCGCCGTTCCATTGCGGCTTCCGATCGCTTAATAGGATCTGTCGTTGCAGTCTTAACAGAGTCCATTGCTGTTTCCAGGCTTACTACCCGGTTGGTGAGATTGTCAAACATTTCAGATAGTCCTGCCACGGACTGGATGAGACGGGAGCTCTTCACTCCCAGAGATTGCAGTGTCTCTTCAGCTGGCTTCTCGGGCGCTAGATTACTTGGGGCCAACCTTGTGTTAGGCGCCCCTACAGCTCCCTTGCTTTTCACCCCGTCTGTCGGAGGTTGGTCATTTCAAGGATTTCCCATAATGTTCTAGTGATATTCACATACATTTGCCGTAATTCTAGTGGAGTTTCTTCAGTAAAAAACTTAGATTCCCAATTGTTTGTTTAAATCAGAGTTTGTTCCCATTCTCTGAGCCTGAGCGTCCATTTTGCTGGGGCTCCACAGTGCTCCGCCCACCCCACCCCCGTGGCAGCTATTTTTAAGAGCTGCGGTTTGAGTTTATTGAAACCTGCAGAGCCTTCAACTTTTAAGTATGTTCAGTAGGGATAATACCGCATCGTTTTTTATCTTCCAAAAGTGGAACTCTGGGAATTGGTTCACCAATAAAGCTTGGGCAGGGGTGGGAGGAGAAGGCCCGGGGGAGGAGAATTTGAACTTAACAAGGTTAGTGAAGAACTTATTAAAGATATCGGCAGTGGCCAGGGAGTAACAGTTAGGCATACCATTGATCCAATATACCACAGTCATAAGAACTGGTGCAACCATTTAGGAGGGGATTAATTTATCAGAACTTCTTGGTAGTCGGACACATTTTTATCTTGTAGGTGTCTTATAGATTTTCTTTTGGCAGTCTTGAGGTTTGTCTTGCAGGCCTTCCTGGCTTCCTGTAACTATTCCAGTCAGATGTAAGGCCAGTGGTTTTAAAGAGATCCCACACCTTATCCCTCAGCTTCAGAATTTGTTTTCCAGTTCTGTCTCCAACCATTTTGAATTTTGGCCTGTTACTGTGATCTGCTTAAATGGGACATGTACATCTGCAGCTTAGAAGAAATTTCTTGATAATGAAATCAGGGCAGAGTCAGTGTTAGGGAGAGAATTGATAGTGGGCCAGTGTATGCCTGCAGGGGTGGTCAGAAAGGATCCAGTGTTAATTTTAGAGAAATCGTGGGCAAGGAAAATCTTAGTAGGGGGTTTAGGAGCATTGCTTTTCCAAATACAGAAGATAGGGGAATGGTCACTTCGAGTCTGCGGAAATGCCTGCTGACTTAATTCTATCAGGTCACGCTACAAGGGCCTAGCCAAGCAGTGTGTAGTTGCCAGTCTTGCTGTTAATCTGGTAGGTTTACAGATTATTTGGGTAAGTTGGGCCTTAAGAACAGCAGCCCTGGGCCCACTCCTCATGTCAGGGGTCCAGTTAATATTGATGTCCGCTTGGAATATAAATTCCTCAAGGGGTTTATCCGCAATAGTCTTCATTAAGGGTATCAAGCCCATTCTTCATATCAGGGGTCCGGTTAATATTGACGTTCCCTTGGAATATAAATTCCCCAAAGGGTTTATCAGCAGTAGCCTTCATAAGGTATTACCCCCCACCCACCCACCACCACCACCACCAACTCTCTTTTCTTAAGGTTGTGAAACCGGGGAGCTCAGTCTCATAGGAGAGTACTGAGGGTTTCAACCAGGTTTCACATATGGCGATTGTGTCTGGGGCAATTCAACCAGCCTTCCAGTTCCTGGAGCATAGGCCTAAGACTGCTGATGTTCATGTGGACAAGCTTCAATTCTCGTGTTTGTTTTTTTTTTTATTTTAGTCCAGCATGCATCAGTAGGGGAGCAGTCCCTGTCGCATGGAGGAGGTGGGGTAGGGCCAGAATTTTGTTCCGTCTCCAGCTAGCAGCAACAGGAGGGATGGCGGGAGCTTGTTCAATGGATCTGTCATTCAAGATAGTCTTAACCAGTGTTTCCTGTAAGAAGTAGAAAAGATTATAGCAATTTCCCTTGATGTAGAGACCATAGAGCACCAACATGAGAAGGTCGAAATTGAGGGAGATGGGAGATTCGAGCATAGGGAGAGGATGACTCCTCAGATGAGCAGTTTTAGGCAGATCAGGAGCATTAATGATTTGGTCTAAGGTGATGAAAAGTAGGACTTATAGTAGAGCTACAACAGAGCCATCATTGAGGGAGGCGGAGAGGTAGCAGCCAGCACACTCCACACAGTAGAGTAAATTAAATTCCTGTAGATTCAGGCCACAGATTCCCATTGCAATCTGCACAGTGAGGGAGGGAGCAGGAGTATATGCTGGCAGGATGAATGTTTAAAAATCCTTACATCCAGGGAACTGTTCACTATCAGCTTCTGGTTGCCCGGTCCTCAAGAAAGGAGATTGACTTACTCTTACCATACTTCTTGCAGGTCACTTAGGCTGTGAGAAGACAGAAGTGCATACTTGCCTGGTTATTCTGGCCAGATATATGGATGGAAGTGGCAGATTTTTGTGTTTCCTGCACAGTGTCAGTTGGTTACCCCAGAAGTATAAAGTAGGCTCATAATACATATTCAGTTTGAAAGAATTGGGGTTGATATGGTGGACCTTGGTAAAAAGTTCAGGGTATCTGTGTATTGTGGTGCTAATCGTCTCCTGATACTTGAGGCTATTTTCATGCGCTTAGCTACAGCCTGGTCAGTAGTCAAATAATTGCTAAAGACAATTTCCAAGTTGGGCTGCTGAAGGAGGTATTAACTGATCAGGGCACCAACTTTATATCAAAGCTTGTGACTGAGGTGTGCGCTTTACTGGATAAATTCATCAAGATATAATTTTCATCGACTTGGCCAAAGCCTTTGATTCGGTAGCCTACCAGTTTCTTCTAGATGAGACTAGTTCTGCCGGCCTCTCAACTTACGCTGTTGAATGGTTCCATTTTTACACTTCTTGGACCATCAGCAGTCAGTACAGGTAGGTGGCATCCTCTTCCCTCCACTCACAGTCCAGGCTGGGCCCCTCAGGGCTCCATCTTCTGTCCTGTCCTCCATTTTTCTCAACAACCTCCGGTCTGCCTGTGTCAGCTATCATATTCACATGTATGCAGATGAGACAGTTCTCTACAACTCAGGCTCATCAACTGAGACTGTGGAAGTCTCCACCCAGCAGGATTTCCACAATGTCCTACATTGGTTTCCGGCTAAAACTCTGGGTCAGCACCAAGAAGACATTGTCCATGACTTTTGGTTCCAGCCAGAAACTGACAAGGCTTTCTTCCCTCCCTGCCTTCCTTCTCCATTCTGGATGGTTCTCCACTTGAAGTGGTTCATTCCTTCAGATACTTCAGTGTGTGGCTTCACAGCAGGCTTGATTTCTTTACTCACATTGATGCCATTCTCACCAAACTCTGCTCCAGGCTTGGAGCCCTGTACCATAATAAAAACTGGCTATCACTGCTTATCTGCTGGGTGCTAGTTACCAAAACGGTGCTGCAAGTCTTTGATTATGCAGATGTGGTTTGCAGCTCTGCTCCCTCAACTTCTCTTAACAGACTGGGCACCCTCTGTAATGCCTTTTGTCATTTTGCTACTAACACACCACCTCACACCCATCACTGCATACTCTGCTTCTCCCTCTTCCCTCCCATCACCTGCACCACTGTGTATCCTTCATCTCTACTAGTTTGAGGCACTGCCCTCATACCTATCCACACTCCTTTCCCATTCAGTCTGCCTCTTTCTCCATTCACTCCAGGGATCCTTGCACCTTTTGCTTCCCCCACCTTCACACGTCTGCTGGGCAGTCAGCCTTCTCCTGTCATCTCGCATCCCTCGGGAACCATTTCCTATATTCCATCCATCTCCCACCCTCCCAACTTCCCTTACTCTTAAACTTCTGTCCTCCCCCTCCTACTTCTGTCTGCTCCCTACCTATCGGACACCGTTCCCCCCCCCCAGTTTCATTCCTCATCTCAATGGTCAATTTTATTTGTACTAATTTAATTGCACTGATATGTTCAACCAGTAGATTGATTGTATTTCAGGATGTAGAGTATATTTTATTTGTCAAATGCTTTTGTCACTTTGCAATTTTGCCATGTTGCTCTACATTTGTTTGCACCTTATTTGTATGTTCTACATTAATATCTATTGTTGTTCCCCCTCTGCTGCCCCCCACCCGGGGTCACATCTGGAAACAAGTCTTGGCTCAGTGTGCCTTTCCTGGTTACCAATATTTTTTTTTTGTTAGTCTCCATCTCCTTCCCCCGACCGGCCCCCTTCCTCCGAGCCCCATCACCTCTGCATCCACGGGAACTTACCTCGTGGCTTTGAGGTGCCAGCTGGCTGGGTCCGGAGCCTGCGGTGGGTCTGCATCTCACCAGTCGGTGAGATTTCCAGCCTTCATTTTCCCTCCCCGTCCCCAAGTGCAGAGGGGCAGCATGCGATGATGCCAGTGGCCAAGCCACACATGCCTCCATACGTGGCACGCCAGGCGTCTGCTCAGTCTCTGCCCCCTGTCTGTGGAGCTAGTGTGCCAGCTTCCAGCCGCCGCTAGGGGCCAGGCATGCACCAGTCTCCAATCCCACTCCTCCCTGGGACAGGAGAGCTGTCCTCTGGACGCTCCATCCTCTCCCTCACCGGTGACCCGCTTGCCCCGCTAACATGGGTCACCAGTGTGGCAGGAGGTAAGGCAGTGATGCCTCAGCCCTCCTCGCAACTGGGCCGGCTGGTTACCAATTTCTAAATAAATCGGTGCATCACCCTCAGACTGGTAGCTTAGTCAAAATATATAAAAAATCTTTAAAGGCGTATGCTGTCTAAATTTGTTCCAGTTGAGGCAAAAAACTTGGATGACTTGTTACCCTATTTGATGTTAGCAGTTAGGGAGGTGCCACAATCATCCATGGATTTCTTGCCCTTTGAATTGTTGTGTAGTCGACAGCCTCGAGAGATGCTGGATCTCGTAAGAGATACTGTATGTGAAGAATGAGTACATAGTAACCCTAACATGCTCCAATATGTAATGCAAATGAGAGAAAGCATGGACATAATTGGCAGATTTACCAGAGAGCATTTATTCAAAACACAGTAAACTTGAGCAGGACACTATAGCCAAGGGACCAGGCTTGGGGAGTTTAAACCTGTTGATAGAGTAGTACGTCTGCTCTCTAGCTCTGAAAGTGTAAACTCCTGACTAAATGGCAAGGACCATATTTCATTCTGCCCACAGAGCTTGGGGACTGCCCGCCGCAACAAGCATTTTTAACTTCCTCTGGGCATTCTGCCCACGGAGCTTCAGGACCACCTGCCGCAACAATGCATGGATCCAAGAATCTGTCTGAAACACCAGCTACCATCCTGTTTTCAAACTTGGTGCCTTTTTGTGAATGCCGTTTGGATACTTCCTCACTGAGCTCGGAGCGAACTATTGCTGTTTACAATTCTTAAATGTGCACCAGAGCATTTAATTTCTGCCTTGGGATCCTTGGGGCTTTTTTATTTAGCATTTACACCTTGTTTTTTTGGGCAGCAGAAGAATTCTGGAGTTTATCTCCTAGGCATGTTTGAACCACTGTTGTGAACATTTTCCTTGGTGTACTTGATTTGTTGCTGGGGTGATTAAATTAAAAATCAGTTTCCTCACACTTGTTTAAAGAAGTCTAGATTTGTTCTTCGGGGCTGATTAACTATTACTTAGTGCACATTTCTCTGCTCTTATTATTTAAGAACCCCCAAAGCGCAGGGGCCATTTCTCTTTAAATTTAGTCTTTTACTGAAATGCAGTGCACATTTCTCTTGTGCTTGTTCTGAGTGCACTAATTTTAAAGAGCATTTGAGCAGCTCATTGTATTGTGTGGGCACTGTGGCTCTGTTTGCCTCAGCTGTAAGTGCTAACAGACTTTCCTTGCAGCCGCTATGCGGCTGCTCCCCACCTGTCCCCCAGTACCCTCCCACCCTTAGCTGGCCTTATTTATATAGGCATGGATCATCATGTGTTGGTAGGTGGCACTATGTCAGTTTTTTCTATCAGCCTGGTTTCCCACCTGCAGGTTAGTCTGCGCCTCCACTGGATGTCGCCGTTTCATTACTCTGCGTACTACTCATTCTGTCTGTTAGCAGATTAAATTCCCTGCTGCAACTCATTTTCTGTCAGTTTCCTGACTTCCTGCATGTTCTGATTGCCCATCCTAATCCCTGAGCTAGAGAACTATTGCACATTCCTGCGTTAAGTCTTTGCCCTAATTTCATCCATCTCTGACTCTATCTTAGACAGTTTGTCCTTCCCCTGTGCTAGCTCCTATTGTTTGTTCATTCCTATCACAGTCCCTCCTTTGATATGTCACATCTGGCTATGTGCTACCCTCCTTGTGCACTCCTTGCCCTACTTGTCCTGGACTCGCTATCCCTTTTCACTGGGATCTCCACACTCCAGACTGAGACTCATTCAGGGAACTTTTACTACTTCAGCATACTGGCTGAGGATTCCTCTATGCCAATTTCTCATGTGCTACTTAGCTACAAATTTGCTGTGCTACTCTTAAGATGCATTGTATGCAGGAAACTTACCTCCACTGGGAATGTCTCTCGAGCCATTGTGATTGCTACGATCTGGGTCATAATGTTATTCCTCTCCCTTGTTGGTGACGTTGAATCCAACCCTGGCCCTATCTCTAATCCTCTACAACCTTATGCTTGGTCCACCCCTGGCCCATCTAAACATCTGTACTCTCATAGCCAGTCTCCCTGAGCTGGAGGTATGGGTGCAGGTCAACGACTCTGACATCCTTGCCCTATCCGAAACATGGCTGAAACCTTCTGTCACTGATCTAAACTACTCTTTTCCAGGCTATAACTTGCACTGGGTCAACCATCCCTCCTCCAAGAGGGCTGGCACTATACTATAAATCACACCTTAACGTCGCTTTATTACCCACCCACCCTCTGAATACAGTAACTGTGAGGTACTTCATTTGCTCCTACTTCTTGGTGGGGCTAAGAAACTGCACATCTTCTGCATATATATTCCACCTAGGAACAGCAAACTCGGTCTTAAGGCGATTTCTAAGCTGATTCCTGCGGTGTCAAAGAAAAACGAGGTGATCTGCCTGGGGGATTTTAACCTCGACTGGCAGGGTCCTAACTCCTCTCTCCTTATTGCCACTATCAGCAAGGCCAACCTTTTTCAACTTATTGCGTCCCCAACTAGAATCTCTTAGAATGGCTCGAGTCGTACTCTTAGTCTGGATGCTTACTAATCAGAAGGACTGTTATTCCTCTGCAGGTGTTTTACTGGACTCTATTAGTGATCACTGCCCAGTCTACTGTGTGAGGGGCACCCCCCCCCCTTTCTATCTGCCCAAAGTTCTGTCCTTTGCTGACTTCTGCAAATTCGACCTGGCTAAATTCTTGTCTGATCTTCAACACATAGATTGGTCTCCCCTTTTTTTACTGCTACAGACATGAACCATGCCACAGACAATTTCAGTATTCAGTAACACTACTAGCCTTGCAGAGCAGGCACATCCCAATCTCAATGTGTAGAGTCAGAGGGAAGACGACCAAGTGGCTAAAGCGGCCTCTCCTGAAATTGCTCAAGTGCTGTTACAAACTGTGGTCAAAATGGAAATCCTCCTCTCAAAAGACTGACTTCGATGTGTATCGCACCTTGTGCAACACCTGCAAGAAGGAGGTTCGCACAGCTAAGAGTAGCTACAACTGCAAACTCCTTAAATCCTCTGCCTCCAACCCTAAGAGATACTGGACCCAAAAATAATGAGATCCTGGGTAATACCAAACTGTAGACTCCCAATGACATGCTAATTGACAATCACTGTAATAATCCCCAAACCATTGCCAATGGCTTCAACTCCCTCTTTACCAAGGTTCCTAATGTTTTCCCCCTCACACCCTGTGGCTCTCAACCTCCTCCTGATGCACCTCCTGCTTTGATTCTCTCTCCCCCGTCACACGTCTTGAGGTCTTAAAGCTGCTGAGATCCATTCCTTCTCATGGCAGTGCCGGGCTGGAAAGGTTAGAACCCAGGATCCTGAGACTTGCTGCCCCTCTCCTAGCTACTCTGGTAGCTCTGCTTTTTAACCTATCCATTTGTACCTCCATGGTGCCTTTGGCGTGGAACTCTGCTAGGACAATTCTGGTGTTAAAGAAAGGTGACCCCAAAATCCTGTCTAATTTATTTTGTTTATTTTTGTTTATTTAAGTCTTTGGTAACCAGGTAAGTGCACTGATCAAGGGGACCGTTTACAGGCATGACCTGGGCCACACAGGTGGCAGTTACAAAGGTAGTGACAAGTTATACAATTAGTACAAGCCACGTGGATATACAGACATCACTGGTGAAAAAGTGGATAAACAAAGAAAGTGACATAGGAAAGTAAAATTAATGATTGGCTGAAAAAATAATCAGTACATCATGATAAGCAACGATTATTATACAATTATTTACTAAGGATAAGTAGCCAGTGCAAATTAAATGCATTATGTAAAGCAAACAACAACAAAAAATAAAATACACGAGACAATATCCAAGTCGGAGAGCCCAAGGAGCAGGCAGTGAGGGATGTGGGACAGGAGTCCAAAGAAATGAAAGAGGGCAGGGGAGGCCAAAGCAGCCCAAGAGGGAAAAGTCAGAAAGGAAGGGGGGGGGGTTATCCAAGCTAGCAACGGCATCTGGCCTCATCAAGCAGCCAGGATTTGATGTGCGTCTTGAAACTGGCATGGGAGTCCAGAGAGCAGATGGGCACGGGAATTCTGTTCCCCAGAGTGGAAGTGGCTACAGATAACGCTCCACTACCCATAGCCGAGGAGACTTTCAGGATATCCATTGGGGGGGGGGGGGGAGAGACTGAGGATGCATGCAGGCACATCAAGGGAGTTCTGGTCTTGAGGAGAGATTTATAAGGAGGCTTCACCATGCCTGATAGCGCTGTCTAGGAGGCAGCCAAGCCCATAAGCAAATCTGCAGTGCAGTGGGAGCCAGCCAAGAGTCTGGTAGAGGTAGCAGTGGTGAATGGAATATGGTGCTAGGAGAGTGAAACGACATATGTTGTTGTACATAGAGCAGAGGCATGCACGCAAGGCTGAGGATGTGTGTGAGTAAATAGGGGAGCAGTAGTCAATCAAGGGTAGCAGCTATCAACCACTTGCACTTCTGCCTACGCTCAGCAAGATTTTTGAGAAACTAATCTACTGCCAGGTATCAGCCCACTTAGCTCCATTTCAGTCTCCGTTCAGCACAGTTTCAGGGCTGGACATAGTACTACCACTGCTCTCACCCATTTTACTAGTGAGTTCAAATCCATTATGGACAAAGGCCTTCTTACAGGTGCTGTGTTCATTGACCTTACCAAAGCCTTTGACTTGGTGAATCATCCCCTGCTCTTGGATAAACTGCACACCCTTGGTGCCTCTGGATCTGCAGCTACCTTGACAACAGGTGTCAATCTGTCTCCTACAGCAAGGTTCTTATCTCCTGCCCGTATCTCCTGCAGAGTCCCTCAAGGCTCCATTATTGGGTCCTTGCTCTTCTCTATATTTGTTAATGATAGTCCCACCTCCATCCCCCACTGTTGCACCATTATGTATGCAGACAACCTGGTACTCTCTGCTGCATCTAGTTCCGTCGATGACCTCAATGCCCATTTGACATTGGCATTCACACAACTCCAATCCTGGTTCTCCTCCATCTCCATAATACTCTGTTTACCCGAGACCCAGGCTATGCTCTTTGGGTCCTCTAGGAAAGTCCATGCCGTGTCCCCAAGCTTTGCATACTTTATGTTGGATCAGCAGTCTCAACCACCAACTCCTTTAAGTACCTGGGAGTGACGCTTGATCCCATACTTGACCAGAAACTAAATACCTGGGATACATGGTTGGGAGTGGCCATGTAGGCCCAGTTGTTGTCGTAAAGCTCTTGCTGACTGCTCCATACCATCCACCAAAAGGCAAGCTGGGTCCTTTGTCGGCTTAGCGGGGTACTATTGCCGGTTTGTTCTTGAGTTTTCGACACTTGCTGCCCCACTAACTGACCTGACTAAAAAAGCTGCCCCAAATAAGGTTCAGTTGCCTCATGGTATCAGAAGGCCTTCCAAACTATCAAATGCGTGTTGTACAAGGCACCTGTCATACAAAGCCCTAATTTCAGTTGTCCATTTATTTTGTTTATGGATACCTTGGAACTAGGGTCAGGGGTTCTCTTGTCACAAAAATTTGACAGTGGGATTCACCCCATCCTCTGTTTATCCAGAAAATGGTTTCCCAGGGAACAGTGTTGGCCATGCTAGAGAAAGTGTCTGGCAGTGAAGTGGGCAGTAGTAGCCCCAAGCTGCTGTTTGTTGGGAAGACTCTTCATCTTGGTTACTGACCATGCTCCCCTCAAATGGTTGCATGCCATGTGGGATACTTGATTCCTGAGTCACCAGTTCGTACCTGGCTCTGCAGCTGCTTTCATTCTAGTTGTGCCGTAGTGCAGGTTCCCTACATAGTAATGCTGACTTCTTCTCCCAGGAGGGAAGCTTGATGGTATCCAGGGCTGTGCATGCCATGGGTGAAGCTCTGAGGGTGAAGGGCATGTGAAGGAGTCTATACAACCTTTACCTGGGGCCCCCTTTCCACTAAGATGCTAGCAGGAGAGTAGGGCAAATTGAAACCCAGCCTGCTGATTTCTGGTCTGGCCATTTAAAGGCCAAATGCATAGGCTGTATGCAGGTCTGGAATTCCCTGTGGGTAAAGGGCACAAATGAGCCTCACCCGAGATGCATAAAAAAAAGAAACCAGACAGAGCGATAGGATGGGGGGTGTGTGTGTGTGTGTGTGTGTGTGTGTGTGTGTGTGTGTGTGTGTGATGCTGCTGTGAACTGGAGAGCTAAATAGAGCTAAACTGAAAGTCTTCTGTTTTGTTTTTGCTCTGCCAAAGTAAGTTGGTTTAGAACCCTTGTTTTGTGCTCTAAGGTAAAGCAATTTCTTGTTTTACTGAGCTTTGTTTGCCAAGAGTTTTTTTTTTTTTTTTTTTTCCTGAGGGTTCCCCAAGTCTTGGCTTGCTGCTACAGTGTTGTATGTGAATGGGAGGACTGTAATTCCTGATTCCGTTTCTCCAGTATGTATTTCAAAGACTTAACTTCAGAAGTCATAAAAAATTAGCTATTCCCTGAGCCAGTACTACCAAAAGAGATTATTATTTCACAATCAGAGCAGCTAGGGCCTGGAATGTACTACCTCAAGAAGTACTGGATGCTAAGGGTTTCATAGTGTTCAGAACCAAGTTTGATAAATATCTAAACTGGAATTCCACAACAGGTTAATTCACCCACTAGATGGTGGGAGACGTACATGATGGGCGTATGCCTTCTTGTGTCCTAATAATCAACCGAGTAAACTTAATAAATTATGTTGCCAAAGTAATTGGAGACCTTTATATATTTATATATTCCTGGCAAAAAAACTCTGTTTAATGCATCAGTTAGGGGTGTTCCACAGCAACAAAAGTGAGGAAATTCGATGTTGGGGTTCTCACCCCTTTTCACCCCACCCCCACCAACAGGCATCGGGGTGTGAGTTGGGGTTGTCTGTCCTAACTCTCACCCCATCCCATGTGTAAACAAGCTGAGATGGTGCAGTATAGGAGAATGGGGTGCAAGTTAGGACAGATGACCCCAACGCACACCCCGATGCCTGTTGGTGGGGCCGGGGTGGAGTGAAAGGGGGGGTAGGAACCATAACACTAAATTTCCTTGCTTTTGTCGCTGTGGAACAACCCTAAGTGATGCATTAAACAGTTTTTTGCCATGAAGTTCCCTTCTTTTTGAGAATGAGCACTATAAATAGTGAATGGAATGTTTTTTGTCGTATAGTAACACAAACGCAAACGGTAATGCAAACAGTAAGAGAAATGCAGTCGGAAACATTAATGAATAAGGAAATGGTAACGCTAACGGAAACGCAAAAGTTAATGGAAACAGTAACGAAGGCAGTCAGAACAGCAAAGGCCCAAACCGAGGAAAAGATGGCCAACTCAGTTAAGAAGGGGGATAAACCCTTGTATAGGTACATCAGGGAGCCGGAGGAAGACAAAGGGAGGCTAGCAGGCCAGAGGGTGATCAGAAAAAGGCAAAGATACTAAACAAATATTTTGCTCAGTATTTACAAAGGAAGTGGGGAGGTACCTAAAACAAACAGTAGAAACACTCTGGATACAGAAGCTGATACCAGCCCATTTACAGAAGAAAGGGTTCTGAAAGAACTCTTAAAACTGAAGGTGGACAAAGCAATGGGGCCTGATGGGATTCATCCCAGAATTTAAAGAACTAAGGGTAGAACTAGTGACACCACTGACTACCCTCTTTAACAAATCATGGAGGATGAGGCTGTACCGAGGACTGGAGGAGGGCAGATGTGATTCCCTTCACAAAAGTGGGAGCAAGGCAGAAGCAGAAAACTACAGACCTGTTAGTTTAACTTCAGTGGTAGGGAAAATGATGGAATCACTTGAAGGAAAGAATTGTTGAGTATCTAGAGGCCAGAGGGCTCAGGACCCAAGGCAGCATGGATTCACAGCGGAAGGTCATGCCAGACAAATCTGATAGATTTCCTTGACTGGGTGACCAAAGTAGTAGATCAGGAGGGGCTGTGGACATGGACTACCTAGACTTTAGCAAGGCATTTGACACAGTCCCACATAAAAGATTAATATACAAGTTAGCCAGCCTGGGAGTGGGTCCCAGATGACAGCCTGGGTAAAGAACTGGCTGGAGAATAGGACACAGAGGTAATAGTAAATGGAGTCCACTCTGAAGAAAGGGTTACTAGTGGGTACCACAGGGTTCAGTATTAGGATCGGTCCTCTTCAATGTCTTTATAAGCGACATTGCAGAGGGACTGGAAGAAAAGTATGTCTCTTTGCAGATGACACAAAGATCTGCAACAGAGTTGATGCACAAGGTGGGGTGGAAAGGATGAGAAGGACTTGAAGGTTAGAGGAATGGTCAAATGTATGGCAGCTTAGATTCAGTGCTAAGAAGTGCAAGGTAATGCACCTGGAAAACAAAACCCAAAAAGAAGAGTACACAATGGGGTGAGATACTAACAACAACAAAAATGGAAAGGGACCTGGGGTGAGTCATATCAGATGACCTAAAGGTGGGCAAGCAATGTGAGAGGGCAGAGGTGGGTTGGGGGATACTGGGATGCATAGGGAGAGGCATCACCAGTAGAAAACAGGAAGTTATTATCCCTCTGTACAGACAGTTGGTGAGATCCCATCTGGAGTACTGTGTGCAGTTCTGAGACCCAGTCTCCGAAGGACACAGACAGGATGGAGGCTGTCCAGAGGAGGGCACTAAAATGGTGCAGGGTCTGCACCGAAGACACATGAAGAGAGACTTAAGGAGCTGAATATGTATAGCCTCGAGGAAAGGAGGGAGAGGGGGACATGATAGAAACTTTCAAGTATCTCAAGGAATCAACAAAGTCCAAGAGGGTAGCATCTTTCAAAAAGAAGTGTGCAAGAACAAGGGGCACAATTTGAAGATAGAAGGGGGCGGCTCAGAGGTAATTTAAGGAAGTATTTTTTCACAGAGAGGGTTGTGGATGCATGGAACGGACTTCCGGAGGAGGTTGTGGAGTCAAAAACAGTGGTGGAATTCAAGCATGCATGGGACAGTCATAAGGCAATTCTAGGGGTTGGGGGTAGGAAGAACTAGGCTGCTGGTTAACTAGGATCTGCAGCTTATCCAATAGGTAGGGAAATGGGCAGACTGGGTGGGCCAAGCGGTCCTTATCTGCCGTCAAAATCTATGTTTCTATGTAAATGGTCATGCAAATGGTAACAGAAACGCAAACAAATGCAAACGGTTAAGGCAGTGGCGCCGGAGAAGGAAACAGTAACGCAATCAACAACAGAAACGCAATCGAAAACGCAAATGCTAAGGGCAACAGAAACGCAAATGGTGACGAAGATGCAAACAGTAACTGTAAGGCAATTGGAAACTCAGTTACAGTAACAGCAACAATGACGTCAAAGCGAACAGAAATGGAAAGGGAAATGCAAGCACGTACGGAAACGCAAATGGTAACGCACACGGGCACGGTACTGCAACTGGAAATGCAAATGCTAACGGTAACGGCAACAATGACGCCAAAGGAAACATGAACACAAACGCAAATGGAAGCGTGTACGCAAATACAAATGCACACGGTGACGCAAAATGAAACTCGAACAGTAATGGAAATGCAAATGGTAACAGTAACGCTAATATAAGCGGCAAAGGATAACGCGCACATGGTGGCATAGACGGGAACAGTAACTCAAACGGTTACAGAAACGCAAGTGGAAACAGTAATGAAAGCGCACACCCTTCTTACCCCCCCCCCCCAAAAGCTGCATAGAGAAACACAGTTAATAGAATCAATCAATCAAAATCTTTATCCAGGCGAACATCAATGAGCAGAGCTCTTTTACAAGATGGACCTGTTTAGAACAGGGTCGAGTAACATCCATTATAAAAACATATAAATACATGTAAATAAGTATATAAACACAAACACAATGGTGCAGTAATAGGGGAGTCAAATGATAAAAGGAAGACAAGGCAAGCCATAACAGAGGAGGATTCAAGTACAAGGGGGCAGGTCCACCATTGAACCATGCAATTGTATATAAACCATGTTCTCTGTATAGAAGTACCAGTTAGTTCATTTGCCAGGGGAAGTCACTAGTACTAGCCATGAAAATGGCTTGGAGAACCACCAACTAATGGCAGATGGGGTATGTAATATGCAAGCAAAGGATAAACAATTGTGAGAAGTGAAGTCCCAAGGATAGGTCGTAGAACTGATGCGGCGGTAGGGGCCTACGGGGAGAGGGAAAGGGAAGTTAGGACTTTTACAGTGTGATTGCATGCAGATTGTGGATGAGTGCAGTATAGAGTTGTGAAAAGAAGGCTGGAGAAGGCGGGAAGATAGACCATTATCAAAGGGAGGACAGAGGCATCAAGGTGTTACATGAAAGCATGATGACAGACCAGGGCCAAGGAGGAGACGAGCACTAGAAGTAATTCATTCATGGTTAAATGGTACAGGTTAGTATGATGACAATTCATGGTCATGGGAAACAGTTGCACTGATCATTTCTGAGATGTGAATATAAGAGCTTGAAAGATGAGATGCCGATGGGTGACCTCAGTTTCAGTTTTTTTTTTTTTTTTGCAATTTATTCTACAAGGACAGTGCAAAGCTTATAGCAGCCCTGCCAAAGCGCGAGTTAACTTTGGGAACCATCAGTAGGAGAGATTTGCAACGTCTCGGGGCGTAATTGCCTATTGGTTTTATAGGAAGTATGTATGCATAATAATGGGCCTCGGAGAAGAAAATGAGCACTTGGAATGCTAAATTGCTTGTATCTCAGGAACTGTACGACGTAGAAAAAAATTTCAATTTCACATTATTTATGACTTTCCTGGCTAGTTTTGCACTTAGCCCCTTAGCAGGAGGCTAAGCATTTTCTGACAAAGTCTGTATCGCAAAGCATTTCTGAGATACGAGCCCTGAAAGGTGTGGTGGACACTGTAATGTTAGTCTGTGGGATAAATCGTCAAGTTCGGAGTACCGTAACTTTGCATCCCTCAAATATTTTGTCACCAAACCACAAAAAGACAAATCTGTGGGATCTTGGCTTTCTTCCCTCCAAATTACAGCCCAAAAGACCAAAACGTTCTTTTGCAGCAGGGTGGCAAAGAATTCCTGTTATTTTGGGCATAGTGTCGCACAGTAGTGTTGCAAATCACGACACTTTCGCAAAACAAATGACGAAAGTGTCGCAGGTGTGACACTACTTTGCGACAGTGCAGTTTACAAAAATTTCAAAAACATATTTCTGGGGTGTTTAATCCCCCAAAAATGACATGGCTAGCATCCTCAGGGCTCGACTAGATTAACACAAAAAGAATTGAGTCCCTAGAGGGTCTCAAATTTAATTGCAAAGCATTTCTGTGACCAGTAACTGAAAAACAAAATGGCTGACTCATGACACTTCAGGGGTCATTTGCGACACTAAAAACTGCATTTGCTACACTGTCTAACGTGTTAACTTTTCCCATTGACTATAATGGGAAACTTGTTTTTTGAGTAACTTTTGAACTGTTTAATATTTTTTTCACTAAATCTTCGAAAGGCACATTGGGGACCCCGGCTGCATGTTCCCTGAAGTTTTTGGACCGGTTGCACAAACCGCGTGACCTGTAGGCGCAGGCAAAGAATGCGCAAAAAAGCATAAATGCGACACAGAACTACACTTTATAGCTCCGCAACCGTATATCCGACCGTTATGAAACTTGGCAGATCCAGAGATCTATCATACCGCTCCGTGCCTTCCAAATTTCAGATCAGATCAGTAATTCGGTGGCAAAGTTATTAAGCTGCCAAATTTCACACTTTAACCTTATATGGGGTACTCAACCCTAACTATGGTGGCACTACCGTGCTATAATATATACAGTAGTGGCCAAAAATATTGGCGCCCTTGCACTTTTTTAAATGACTCGCAATTTCTTCTAAACATAAGTTGAAATTAACAATACAGTATTTGGTCTCCACAGTTCTTTATTTCTCTGTTAATATTACAGAACCTTTGTTTTTGATTCAGAATTTAGTATATCCTGTAAATCAGAAAATGAAAAGAAATGGCATTGACAAAATTGACACCCTAGACTTAATATTTGGTAGCACAGCCTTTGGTCAAAATAACTGCAATCAACCGCTTCCTATAGCCATGGATGAGCTTCCTGCACACCTCTACTGACAGTTTGGTCCACTCTTCTTGTGCAAACTGCTCCAGTTCTCCCAGATTTGAAGGGTGCCTTCTCCCGACTGCTGTTTTCAGATCTCTACACAGGTTTTCAATGGGATTTAGATCTGGACTCATTGCTGGCCACTTCAGAACAGTCCAGCGTCTTGTCTTGAACCATTCCTGGATGCTTTTTGAAGTGTGTTTGGAGTCATTGTCCTGCTGGAAGACCCATGACCTTCGACGGAGACCCAGCTTTCTGACACTGGGTTCAACATTGCGCTGCAAAATGGCCTGGTAATCCCCAGATTTCATGATGCCATGCACACGTTCAAGGCACCCAGTGCCAGAGGCAGCACAGCAACCCCAAAACATCACTGAACCTCCTCCATGTTTGACTGTAGGGAAGGTGTTATTTTCTTTGAAGGCTTCATTTTGTTTTCTGTAAACATAGAGATGATGTGCTTTACCAAAAAGCTCTACTTTGGTCTCATCTGTCCACAGGACATTCTCTCAGAAGGATTTTGGCTTGTTCAGGTGTGTTTTGGCAAACCCCAGTCAGGCTTTCTTATGTCTCTCTCTCTCAGCAGTGGGGTCCTCCTACCATATAACCCCCTTTCATTGAGTTGGCGACGGATGGTGCGAGTTGAAACTGTCGTACCTTGTGTCTGAAGGTCAGCTTGAATGTTTGGCAGTTGATCGAGGTGCTTTCTCCACCATTCGAACAATCCTGCGCTGCAGTCTTCGATTAAGTGTTTTCTTGTGGCCACGTCCAGGGAGGTTGGCTACAGTGCCATGGGCCTTAAACATCCTGATAACATTACATACGGTGGAAACAGGAACATCAAGGTCTCTGTGGGGATTGATTTGTATCCTTGAGATTGTCCATGCTTGGCTACATACAATCTTCTGTCTGACCTCCTCAGACAATTCTCTGGCTGTCTTTCTTTTCTCCATGCTCATTGCGGTACACACAGTGACACAAAACAGAAGAATGAGTCCTTTTCTCTATTCAAACTAGTTGAATGAGTGATTTTTATATTGCAGGCACCTGCAACTCACCACAGGTGAGTTTAATTCCAAAGTGATGGAGAATCACCTGCTTGAAGTAATTATTTCTAACTACTTCTAAAAGGTGCCAATAATTTTGTCCGGGCCATTTAAGGATTTCTGTGTGGAATAAGCTAAGACTTAGTAAATTTTTCTGCTTTTTGTGTTTTATTCCACTGCAAACCAAAAGAAATACATATATAGATACCAAAATATTTTTTAATTTCAACAATTTTCTGGAAGGAATGGTGCATTATTAGAAAAAAACTGCAAGGGCACCAATATTTTTGGCCACGACTGTAATGTATTATGCAATGGGGTGGAGATAAACTGAGTGTGATAAATCTGTGTATAGTGGAGTGTTGTTCTGTATAGAATTCCATCCCTTCCAAAATGCTGTTCTACCACAGCGCCAAGGTCATGGAATGCTGTTCTACCCTTCTGTGGTAGAACAGCATTCTAGAACCTCTAGAGACTGCATGAGTCAGTTTCATTTTGAAAGCAAAAGAACTCTCAAAACACATTTTTCACACAGCACTATGCACTATGAAAATTCCAGGATATGAGCAACTCTATGCACAACCAGTGTGTTTTGCCACCTCAGGGTTCTGATTCCCATGGATCTCATGAGCTTTGCTCTCAAGGTCAGAGGGAGTCGGAATCCCTCTGTGGCAGAACACACTGGCTCTGCATAGGTGCCCATCCAGTATTCTCTATATCTGAGTAACCGCGTACATAAATTTAATTTATGTATACAGTGCGTGTCATCAGCCACTTATCTATACAATGCTTATGTCATTTAAAATGTTCGGTCTCAGTAGCAGTATTAACCATATTCAAATGTGAGTAACTTTAAAACGAAAAAGGATAGCATGGTACTGTGAGCACAAATGTTAAGCATGGAAATATCTACAAAATGAGTGGTTTTATTTGATACCTTTTAGATTTTTTGATAATTAGCAAAAACACAGCAGAAAATTCATATTTGTTCTGTCCGCAAACACACGTAAATGACTTTAAAATGAAAAATGATAGCATGGTGCTGTGAGGACAGTTTATTCAGCACATAAATATCTACAAAACGAGTGGTGTTCCATTTATAGATACCTTTTATTTTTTTCAGAATTAGCGAAAAACAGCGGAATATTCAATTTTTGTGCACTTTTTTTTTATCAAATGCAAATAAACAAAAAATGATGGTATGGTACTTTGAGCACAAAAGTTGTTCAGCATAAAAATATCTACAAAATGAGAGGTGTTTTATTTCTAGATTCCTTTTAGATTTTCTATAATCGGCAAAAAATGGCAGAAAATTCAATTTTTATTCACTTTTTTGACTAACAAATGCCCCTACAAAGGAAAAAACAGAAGAATTGCATAAATGGAATATGCAATGGAAAACTCGTGTAATAAATGATTTATCTGCACTGGAGCAGTTTGACCTCGGACACCTCACTCGTGGCTTACGCCACTCGTGAGGTTACCCAAGGTCAAACTGCTCCTGTGCAGATAAATCATTTATTACACTTGCTTCCATTGCATATCCCTTATGTAACCTATTAAGCACTGCTACTACTTTGGTGTACCTATAAAAATGTGCAACAGAAGGAAGAGGGATTTGGAAGACTAGGACCTACCTAGGTATTGTACAGTAAGTGTGTGCGTACTTGTATCTAAAAATGTCTGTCCGACTATAGGTATCCTGCAGTGTTGGAAGGGGAAGACTCCCTGCTCATCTGTAAATTGGTATCGATAATTAAGCCTCTGTTGTGCCCACTGCCAGAAAGTGTGGCTAGTTTGGTGGAGGTGGTGAACTTGGAGTTGTAACAAAGAGCCTGGCAATACCACATGAGCCATGAGGCCCTTGCAGTAGCAAAGAACTTGGTCCATTGGGCCAGAATGATGGCCGTGTAACTGGTAAGTCTCCCTATGCCTAAAATGACATAGTGGGTAGGCCAGTAAATATGCATCACTGTCAGTAAAATAATTTAGCTGGAACTCTGCATGTTTCCATTGGAGATGATAATGAGAGAGAGCCAGCAGCAGATTATACAAATTTGTGCAGCCATGGCACTGGTACAGAAGTTGGGAAGACTTATCCCACCTTGCCCCCAGAGGAGCTGTAGGTTAGAACAGAGAATTCTCAGTTGGTGTCATTTCCCCGAGAATTCTGGATATCAGTTTATTCTAGGTCTTAAAGTAGAGCTGTTCTAAGAGGAGTGGGATCAGGATGGTTTGTAACCAGTTGAGAATACGAGGTAGAACCACCATTTGGACAGCCCCCACTCTGCAGAAAAAATTAGTGGGAGGTAATTTCAGTTGTGCAAGTTGGATGTAATTTGTTGTGTAAGTGGCTCATAGTTAAGTAATTCTACATTATCAAGGTGTTTAAGTACAATAAAACTGTAGTTAGTATTTGGGGATTTATATTCTTAAAGAGGAATTTCCGTTTCATTTCAGAAGAGGTAGCATAGTTTTAAACTGAAGTATTTCGGTTTCTCTTAAGATTCAGCATAAAACCAGACACTGCTCCAGAACTGGAAATCTCCTGCAAGGCCACCTCGATCAAACTCTGGGCAATAATGCAAGAAGTCCATAATCTACATATACAATAGGGCTATTTTAACACCCCTCTTCAGTGGTATCCTCTCCACCCTGCATTCTGGCATATAGCCACTGCTGATGGTTCTGGGCATCCACCCCAGATAGAGAGGTTAACATCCCTAACTACCTCCTATTTAGAGCTGATAGGCAGACCAGGGGAGGTGGAGTAGTCATCTACATAAAAAAAAAAAAAAAAAAAAAAAATTTTTAGTGTCCATCCTAGACTCCACCTCTTTTGCAGGTGGATTCGAATGTTTGTCCCTTAAAGTGGAACTTTCCCCATCAATGGCTTTCCGTGTCATAGGCTGTTACAGACCACCAGCCACGGGGCCTTGGCTCCTGTTCCATCTGTCATCTATTATGGGCTCTGTCCCCATTGAAACAATTATTCTATGAGACCTTAATTATGAATGGTTAACTAAGGTCTTGTTACCCCTGAAGCAATTCTGGGACTCCCGTGGGTTCTCACAACTTATTACTGAGCCAACTCGCATTAACAAGAAAAACCCAATGAACAGCACCCTATTGGCTGTCCTTCTCATAAGCAAACCACATTCCTTTTCCTATGCCGGAATTTTTTCATCTGATGTTAGTGACCACTGCTTTATTGCTGGTATAAGAACTGATGCTAAACCCTCACCGACATCTAAATTTTCTACTAAAAGGTCCAGACTGAACTTCGATCCTCTTGCGTACTTCAATGAATTAAAAAAACTCTGCATTGGCAGAGTTTTAACCTTGCTAAATCAGTGAGTAATGCCTACGACATCTTCCATGAAATTATAACCAGTGCCCTAAATAACCATGCTCCTCTGGTAAAAGCATGTATAAAAGCTAGAACATGTCATTGGTTCTCAGCGGACCTCAAGGCTGCCTTACTAAAAAGAGATCAACTCTGGAAAAAGGCTTGCAAATCACACACAGACGAAGACTGGTGTTGCTTCAGGACAGCTAGAAATGCCTGCACTAAGATGGTCAGAGAGGCCAAGGCCAATATTTACTGATCTGAGCTAGATTCTGCGTCGAAATGCCCTGCCAAGTTCTGGTCCACACTAAAAGAACTGACTGGTCATTCTCCAGGAAATGTGCTTCCCTCCAAAATTACCACTGACAATGCTATAATCTGTGACAGAAACGAGATCCTGCAGGCCTTCAATAATCATTTTGCCACTGCAGGCCTAGCATTTGATAACGCATCGGTAAGCAGACTACACCCACAGATCAACACTAAGCTCCCGGAACAGAGTAACAATATCATAACCTTCTCATTCTTACCCACCTCCGTAAAGGAAGTTGAAGATCTTCTAAAATTGGACACTGAAAGAAGTGCTGGGGCTGACTTCTTCGACCCATATTACTTGAAAATTGCTTATCACATCCTTGCTGCACCTATCTCTCACTTATTCAACCTGTCCCTATCGCAAGGTTCCCTCCCTTAGTTATGGAAAGTTGCTCACGTAATCCCCCTGTTTTAAATCAGGGGATCCCTGTGACCTAAATAACTATATAGGCCGATCTCACTCCTCCCCATACTCTCCAAGCTCCTAGAAAAAATTGTGGATACCCAGCTGAGATCTTTCATAGACAATTCGAACTGACTAAACCCTATGCAGTCAGGCTTCAGAGCAAAGCACAGTACCATTATGGCCCTGGCAAAAGTAACTAACGACTGGCAACGGGACTTAGACAACAAAAAATTCATCTGTGCAGTTTTCCTGGATCTCAGTAAGGCCTTCGACACCGTCAACCACTGTTTGCTCCTCTCCCCTTTACAAACAGTAGACCTAGACTGAACCGCTTTGTGTTGGTTCCATGACTACCTCACTGGTAGGCAACAACAAATCAAGGCTGAAGGGAAGCTTTCTTCACTTAAACTGATAAAAAGAGGTGTCCCTCAGGGTCCATATTGGGACCATTACTGTTTGCTATCTATATCAACAGCTTGGATGTAGGCGTTAAGGAAGCAAGCATTCACCTGTTTGCTGACGACATGGTGCTCTACATAAACCATGAATCTCCTGAAGCTGCCTGTGGCGACCTGCAAACCGACTTTAACATCGTGCAGCACCAGCTCCTCAGTAAAAGACTACTACTTAACACTAAGAAAACCAAGGCAATGCTATTCTCACCAACTGGCCCGGGGGCATATTCTGCTGCTGCTGGTCCATTACCTTCCATCTCCACCTTACTAGGTGAACATCTTGAATACGTACCAAAATTCAAGTATTCGGGTGTCTGGATAGACAAACTCTCCTTTGTGGAACATATAGAAGAACTGCTAAAAAAGCTGAGGCAGAGGCTTGGACTCTTTTTCAGAATAAATTGCCTCCTGACCGTAGACACCAAAAGACAGCTCGTCCAGTTCACGTTCCTCTCACTAATTGACTATGCTGACTTCATATATGGCCAGTGCCCAGCCTCACACCTTGCTAAATCGGACGTACTGCATCATAGAGCTCTGAGATTTATAACAGGCCTCCCCTTTTCCACCCACCAAAGTTCACTGTATGCAGCTGTGGGTTGGTCCTCCCTTCAACACAGGCGGTATAGAAATGCAGCCCTCTGGATGCTCCGAGCCATCACCAACAAACTCCCGCAATACATTGCTGACTGTCTCCCACTAAGCCTGATTGGGAATTATGCCTTGAGAAGTCACTCGCTGGTTTCCCTGAAAGTGACTAGGGTCGGTACCCGCTTTGGAAGAGCAGCCATAAGCTTTGTCCTACCAACGCTTTGGAATAGGATACAGAAATCGCTGAGACTTAGCTCCCCTGTTAGTCTTGCTATGTTCAAGACCCTGTATGACAAAACATTTGTGGAGCTCTGTTTCCACCGTTCCTAGTTGTCCAGTTGACGTTTCTGCTCAATCTACGTCCTTCCCGTTCAAACTAAGTGTTCCCTTACCAAGATTACTCCCCCCTCCCTCAGGCCATTCTAGTCCCACCAGTACTACTGGTTCACCTCAGTCCATTCCAGTCCCACCAGTACTACGTACTCACTGCAACACTCCCCCCCCCAATCGCCCACTCTTATGCTTTGATACCACCCGCTTAGTATCCCAGAATCTTTTTGCCAGCGTCCCTGCCTCCTACACGTGCGCTTTTCCATATCCCAGGGACTCCTTTACAGGCTATAAACATGTTATTGATGGATAGGATTATAAAGGCATCTCTGTATATATTTACCTTTATTTCTACACTGTATATATTTTGTTGTATACGTCTTGCTACTGTTTTATGTATATTTTACTTGTACTCTATTCTGTACCCTCGTCCTTGCAAACTGCAGGTCCACTTTGTAAATGAGCTTGCTCAATGGTGATCGCCTGGGTAAATAAAGATTTTGATTGATTGATGTATATAAAGCAGAAAGCAAGGAGAAGAAGAAACACCCCTATTCTAGTAACCCTCTGTAATGTGACTGAGAAACTACGAGGGTCGTTCACCCAGACGTAGAACCGAGGGCAGGTGTAAATCTTCTGCAGCCAGGAGATGAAGGGATCTTAAAAAATTAAATGCCTCCAGCCCCCCACCAAAGGAACCCCCAGAAGACCCTATCAAATGGCTTCTCAGTATCTAAGATGAGAATGGCCACTGGAATAGCTTGTTGACGGGTGGAATCTGAAAGTTGCAGTGTCCTGCGGACATTATCAGAAATCTGGTGTTGCTGAATGAAAACTGACTAGTCCATATATATCAGTGTGAGGAGCAACTGGTACGCAGTTGCTATGGTGACAGCTTTACCTCGACTGACACTACAGCGACAGGTTGCTATAGTGTTGACGCGGGACCCCGACACTGCTTTCTGGGAGTATTGCACCCCCTCCCGGAAGCAACTCCGACTTACAGTTGATTAATTTAGTAGCAGGGGGTGCGTTGGGGGCAAAGCCCCCTGAAGAAAACACAGTCTGGAGTGTGACGCCCTTTATACCAACCGCAAATGCGGTCGATATAAAGGAGTCGCTGTAATGTCTGTCGACAACGACATTGTCTACCGACTCATGGATACAGAGCAATCTGTCCATGTGGTGCACCCAGATTGCCATGTAAGTTTTATAATCGTTGGTTACTGTCTGGTGGTAGGATTGCCAGATTACTAGGGTCTTTACTGGCCTAGTGTCTTTATCTGACTTCAGAGTGGCAGAGATGGTGGCTGTACTCCCAGGAGGGTGGAGGGGTTTTCCCGAAGTGCACAGCATTGAAAGTTGTGTGTCAAAGTTCCAAAGATCAGAGTACTCGTGAAGTGGGAGGAATGTGAAGGTGAGAGGGAAGTTATTTCTTTGATTTATACTTTTTGCCCCTTGGGCCACCAGTCTGCGTACCTCAACATGTCAGGCATCCTCCTCTGATCTCAGGCCGCCATCTCCGGGGATTCTCCTCAGCTCCTTGTTCGGGTCCCACAGCTACCCCCACAGTGGGGTGGTAGGGAGCTCCCCCGCTAGCTCTACCCCCCCAGGTCAGGATCCAGTACTGCCGCGTACCCTCTGCGCCGAACGAGTCCCACTGGAGAGGGTCATCATGCCACCGCAACTGGTGCCCTATTTTCCACTTTTCTCCCCTGACGTCTGTGGCGTGCAGTGACGCCTAAGGCTTTGAGCACATTCTGATCCAGGCGTCAGCCCCATTACGTCCCCACCAGATCTTGCCAGTGCTCTGTAATCGCCCCCAGCCACCGCCAGGGGCCACCAGAGCACCGATGGCAGCTCCCCCCCCCCCAGGAGAAGGAGAGCAGTCCTACGGACACTAAATCCTTCTCCTCCCCTGCCGACGACACAGGCTCGTTCCTGAACCTGGGTCGCTGACGTTGTGCGAGGTGTGGCATCCAGCGCCTCAGCGCCACTGGGCCGGCGAGAGGGAAGTTTTGGTTGCTTAGTGGTTACTCAAAGATGTTCTACTGGAGAATGACTGAGATGAGGATGGAGAGCCAGACATGGTCTGTACTGTGATTCTTGGTGAAGCTCAATGACTGGGACAGGTAAAGGTAAATGGGAAGAACTGAAGGGACACAGACCTGTGGGGAGTGGTGCAATGCACTGGCTGTGGAGCATCAGTCTTCCGGGAAACATTCTGTAGACTGCATTGCTGCCCTGTTTGCAGGCACCTCTCTGGTCTGAGGGAGGAGGCTGTTTGTCTCCATGCTGACCTGGCAAGGATTCGGGGAAACTTGCTCCCCCACCCAGGCCACTGCCACTACCTCAGAGGTCGCCAAGAAAGAGGAGTGGTTGGACCACGGTGGGCTGGGTGAGGGTGGTGGAACAGAGGCACATCCCTCCAGTTGTGGCTCTCCACAATTCATTCACCCCTCTGGCGAAGCATGGTTCCTCCATGGAGGCACCTGCAGTGGAGACCAAAGAGGATGCTGGGAACCTCCACAATGGAGACCCACAGGGAAAGGAAACAACTCCTGGTGGAGGACTCAGTTGTTGGGGGGTAGAACTGGGGGGGGGAGGTAAGGTGCCTACCCGGCGCCAAGGCTTGGAGGGACAGGAAATGAATCCTCAGGATCATGGGAGCAGTGGCAAGGGGGAGGGAGCAGGATGGCATTATCCACCTAGGGATGAACGACCTGGCTGAGAATGGGATCAGAGCAGTGCAACAGGAGTTTGTGGAGTTGGGGAGGAGCCTTAGACAAGTAGCACACATGGTAACTTTCTTAAGTGCTACCTGTCTATGGCATGGATGAGGCTAGGGCACTCCACACCATGGGATTCAATGACTGGTTGAAAAGCTGGTGCAGAGTTCAGGGATTTGGCTTCATTGGGGACTGGGGCTCCACCTGGAGGGATGCAGGCCTATACGGGCGCGATGGTCTGCATCTATCCTGGAGGGGAACCAGGATCCTGGTGACAGGTTTAAATGCTTCAGTGGCAAGCATTTAAACTAGCCAAGGGGGGAGGCACTGAAGAGAAGGGAAATCCTAGCCTCCCCCAAAAAAAAAAAAATCAGGGTAATTAGTGAGGTAAACACCAAAATAGAGCAGTTGATGGGGAGAAGGGCAGGGGTAAATGGAGAAAAAGACAAAAGCAGTAGGGATAGGGCAAAAAGAAATAAAGCCATAAAAAATTGGACGGTAATGAGTACCAATGCCCATAGTCTAGGTAAAAAGCTCCCTGAAATGGTGGCATTGATGGAAGAGGGATGCCTGGATATTGTGGCAGTCACAAACATGGTACGCAGAGAACCATGACTGGGATGTCAGCATACCAGGGTACACAATCTACAGGAAGGACAGGGAGGGAAGAAGAGGAGGAGTAGCTCTCTATGTAAGGGAAGGGATAAAAGCAACAGAACTAAAGGGTAAACAGGGAGGAGAGGTGGCACTGTGGGTCACCCTGGAGACTGGAAATGGCTCCACAATCTGCACAGGAGTTGTATACAGACCCCCATCTCAGGGAGGAAATGGACAAGGAAATAATGGAAGGCATCTTTGGGATGGCAGAGAAAGGGGAGATATTGCTGATGGGGGACCTGAATATACCAGATGTTGACTGGAGCACCTTTGCTGCGGCAACATCCAAGAGCAGAGCCATTCTCGATGCCCTACAGGGGGTATGCCTCAGACAGCTAGTTTTGGAACCCACTCAGGAGAGAGCAACCTTAGACCTGGTATTCTCTCTAATGGGGATGGAGAGAGGATCTCTGATCTTGAAGTGGGTAGCCATCTGGGAACAAGTGACCACCAAACAGTGTGGGTCATGATAAACTTACCTGTAGAGTCAAGCCACACAAAAGTAAAGGTACTTTACTTCAGGAGGGCTGATTTTGTCAAAATGGGAGAGTGTCTCGGAAAAGTACTAGCAAACAGGTAAGAAAGTGGGGTGGAGCAACAATGGGGAAACATCAGAACTGCCATCACAGAGGCAACAAGCCTTTGTGTGAAGCAAACAAACAAATCGAAACAAAAGAAAAAAACACTCTGGTTCTCAAAAGAAGTGGCGGGGAAGGTAAGGGAGAAAAAGATAGAATTCAGGAAGTATAAGGAAACACAAGGAGCAGGACAGAGAATTGTACCAGTTAAAGCAGAAGGAAGTGGGTAAGGCAGTCAGAATAGCAAAGGCCCAAACCGAGAAGAAGATAGCCAACTCTGTTAAAAAGGGGGATAAAACCTTTTGTAGGTACATCAGGGAGCAAAGAAAGACTAAGGCAGGGATACTGAGGCTGAACAAAGAGGAAGGTGGTTAGGCAGAGAGCGACAGTGAAAAAGCAGGGATACTGAACAAATACTTCTGCTCAGTATTCACATTGGAAAAGCAGGGGGAAATGCCTAATCTGGTCAATAAAAGCACTCGGGATAGGGGGGTTGATATTGGTCCTTTCACAGACTAAAGGGTTCTGAAAGAACTCTTAAAACTGAAGGTGGATAAAGCAATGGGGCCTAATGGGGATTCACCCCAGAAATCTAAAAGAACTAAGGGAAGAACTAGTAACACCACTGACTACCCTTTTTAATAAATCATGGGAGAATGGGGTGGTACCTGAGGACTGGAGGAGGGCAGATGTGATTCCTCTTCACAAAAGTGGGAGCAAGACAGAAGCAGGAAACTACAGACCTGTCAGTTTTACCTCAGTGGTGGGGAAAATGAAGGAATCACTTCTGAAGGAAATAATTGTTGTGTACCTCGAGGCCAGTGGGTCACAGGACCCAAGGCAGCATGGATTCACAGTGGGAAGGTCATGTCAGACAAATCTAATTGATTTCTTTGACTGGGTGACCAAAGCAGTAGACCAGAGAGGAGGGGCTGTGGACATGGCCTACCTAGACTTTAGCAAGGCATTTGATGCAGTCCTGCACAAAAGATTAATAAACAAATTAGGCAGCATGGGAGTGGGTCTCAGGGTGGTATCCTAGGTAAAACATTGGTTGGACAACAGGACGCAGCGGGTAATAGTAAATGGAGTCCACAGTGAAGAAAGGAGGGTTACTAGTGGGGTATCGCAGGGTTCAGTACTTGGGCCGGTCCTTTTTAATGTCTTTAAGTGACATTGCAGAGGAACTGGAAGGGAAAGTATGTCTCTCTGCAGATGACACAAAGATCTGCAACAGGGTTGATAACACAAGGTGGAGTGGAAAGGATGAAAAGGAACTTGGCAAGGTTGGAGGAATGGTCAAATGTATGGCAGCCTAGATTCAGTGCAAAGAAGTGCAAAGTAATGCACCTGGGAAACAAAATCCCAGGAGAAGAGTACACAAAATGGGGGGTGAGATACTGACAACAGAAATAGAAAGGGACCTGGGGGTAGTCATATCAGATGACCTAAAGGTGGACCAGCAGTGTGAGAAGGCAGTAAGGAGTGCTGGGGGGATACTGGGATGCATAGGGAGAGGCATCACCAGTAGAAAACAGGAAGTTGTTGGCCCTCTGTACAGACAGTTGGAAAGACTACATCTGGAGTACTGTGTACAGTTCTGGAGACCCCATCTCTGCAAAGACATAGACAGGGTGGAGGCTGTCCAGAGGAGGGCAACCAAAATGATGCAGGGTCTGCATCAGAAGACATAAGAAGAAAGACTAAAGGAACTAAAGATGTATAGCCTCGAGGAAAGGAGGGGGGGGGGGGAGACATGACAGAAACTTTCAAATACCTCAAGGGAATCAACAAAGTCCAAGAGGGTAGCATCTTTCAGAAAAAGAGATGTGCAAAAACAAGGGGGCACAATTTGAAGATGGAGGGTGGACGGCTCAGAAGTAATGTAAGGAAGTATTTCTTCACAGAGAGGGTTGTGGATACATGGAACACTCTTCCTGAGGAGGTCGTAGAGTCAAACAGTGTAGGAATTCAAGAATGCATGGGACAGACATAAGGCAATTCTAGTGGGGGGGTAGGAGGAAGTAGGCTGTTGGTTAACTAGAATCTGCAGCTTATCCGATAGGTAGGGAAATGGGCAGACTAGGTGGGCCAAGCGGTCCTTATCTGCCGTCAAATTCTATGTTTCATAACCTTGGATCTGTGTCAGTAAGTGTCTACTAAGCCCGATGGGGTCACTCACATTAGCCAGAGAAAACACCTCTCGCTGCTGAGGCAAGGGGAGAAGCTGTGCCAGAGAGTTCTGCAGGAGTCCATAGAGGGAGACCTAACCAACAAGCAGTGGTTTAAGCCAGCTGCAAGAAAGAGACATCTGCCAGGAATTTCACAAGTTGAGTTGCATAACGCTTAATTTGCAGATCCATCTCTAGCAGCCTGTGACAGGGTAGAATAGGACCTTGTCCCAGTTGTTATGGTGGAAGTGTTTAAATGCAAGGATTTTTTTCTTTTCTGTCTCTTCTCTGGTTGTGCAAACCAAATTTTCCTGTGAGACTTCGGATTTGATCACCCCAACAATCTCTCAGTTCTTTGCCTCTCACTGTCTGTTTTCCCTTGCTGTCTTTTTCCTCCCTTGCATATCTGTTAACATAAAAATATGTGCAAATCATTGTATAGAAATGTAACTGATATTGGGATCCCTTTTGTTTAGAAAATATATAGTGTTACTGTTGAAATGTATATAATTATATTTTGTGATTATTGCAGAAAGCTATTGTAAACTGTAGAGGTTACTTGAGTGCAAATCTTCCAGTCTTTTGCAAAAGCTGCAAAAGGGGGCCTCTCAGCTCAAGCACACTGTGTTCTAGCAGCCCTGCCTGATGATTACAAAAACAGGATGCTTGCTAAGAATGGGGGTTGAAAAGACTTATAAAAGAGGTAAGCTGCAATTGCAAAATATATATATATATATATATATATATAATTTTTTTATTTAAGTCTAGGATTACAAGTATCTTTGAGCCGAGGTTCTTTCACAAAGGTTCCACTTCAGAGACTGGACAATACAGTAGTACACAGTGGAGCAAATGCAATATTCAATAAAGCAAGTGCAAAATTAGGAAGGATAAAACAGATTTACCACACTGTTGCAAATAAAACCAAAGAATACTTACAGGAAAATACAGGCAGAGGTACTAGGGGTAACAGAGGAGAGGGGGATGCTGAAGGGGTGAGAGCTTGCCAGAGGCAGTTGTCAACCAGAAGAGAAGTGCAGGTAGTGGGGCAGGGTGGGGGAATGGGGGAAAGGGGGAAGGTAGGGAAAGAGGAGAGCAGTGCTGTAGGGGGACAGATGCGACTAGGACTGCAGGATAGTTGAGGACCGGCTAGGTATGGCAGTCGCAGGTGCTGGAGTCAGAGGTGGAACTGGAGCCTTAATTTGAATGGGTCTAGCTTGGAAGCGGAGGAGATCTCATTGTTGAGACTATTCCACCAGCAAGGAGCCCAGTAGGCAAATGAGCATTGACCCAGGGAGGTTCTGCAGAGCGGGACCAACAGGCGATGTGATTCAGAGCCCCTAGTGTGGCAGGGGTTACTACTTGGGCAGAGGAGAGATAGTACCTTGGGGGGACCAGGCCCATAGTGATCTTAGCCATAGTGCAGGTTTGGTATTTTATGTGATTGGGTAGTTGTAGCCAGCCAGTTTGGGCATAGAGGTCACATGTTTGGGTTAGACGGTGGGACCCAGAAATAAGTAGACAGGCTTTGTTGAGTGAAGTTGAGATACGTCTGAGAGTCGTTGAAGTGGCCGATCCATAAATGATGAGGCCATAGTCGAAGATAGACAATCGAGCTTTGAACTGCAACGCATAAGGCAACAGGGGTTAAGCTAGTCCTGTGCCTGTAGAGAAGGCCCAGACTCATGTTGGCAGCCTTTGCAGTGTTATCAATATAGGTCCCATAGGATGGGTTACTGTCGAGTGATCCCCAAGTATTTAAAGTTAGAGCCTGTCCGAGAGTTGTCCTATGTTGGTTTGAGATGATCGGGGCCGGGGGTGGGGGCAACTTGTGTTTGCTGTGGGAGTTACTGAAAAGTATGGTGTTTTTTTTTTGTTTTTTTTTTTGTAGTTCAGAATAAGTACCTGTGTACTGAACCAGTTTACCACTGATGCAAAACCAAGTTGGAGATTATTTTGCAGGGAGTGTGGGTCCTTATGGGAGGAGAGAATTACGGCACCTGCATAGAGTGTGATTTGTTCGGGACAGGATTTAGGGAGATTATTTAGGAAGCGGGAAAATTGGAGCTGTCCCAGTATAGAGCCCTGAGGAACTTCAGAGTGGACTGACATAGCATTAGAGAGAATGCCAGCAATCTTTACTCGTTTCAATCTGTTTTCCAGGTAGCTTTAGAACCAGGCCGTAGAGTCGGGGGAGAGACCAGCAATTGAGTGCTGGTCCAGTAGCAGTTTGTGGTGGACCGTATGGAAAGCCTTGGTTAAAAACGATGAAGACTGACCCAGCAGAGCATCCATTATCCAGGGAACTGTGGATGGCTCCGGTAAATTCCAAGATGGCAGATGTAGTGCTATGCCCTTTTCTGAAGCCGTGTTGCTGAGAACATAGGATATTATGGTTGTCCAGGTAGTCTGTGAGTTGGTCGGCAACAATGCGTTCGAGAGCCTTGGAGAAGGGAGGTAGTATGGAGATTGGTCGGTAGTTTTCATGTTAGGTCTTTTCGCCATTTTTGTGTACCGGGGTGACAATAGCGGATTTCCATCTGTCAGGGAACTGGCCGAGGGAGACGTTAAAGATCTTGGTGAGGGGTCTGATAACTTCGAGAGTAAGGGCCATCAGTTTTAGGTCCAAATGAGTCCTCGCTATATCTTGTATTGGCGATGGCCTTACTAATTTATTGCCGAGCTTCATTCTGCTTGACTGCTTTGAAATAGAAGGGGGGGGGTAGGAAGTAGAGTGAGAAGTGCTGGTAGGGTCAGAAGAGGTGTCTGATTCAGTGAAGAAGTTGGGGGACAGAGCTGAGGTCAGTGAAGGCAGTATTGAAGGTATTAGCGATAGTCGTGGGGTCAAGTGTAATAGTTCCGTCAATGTTGAGCATATTTGGGGATGTTTTTGATTAGGAGAACAAGGGACACAGACTGAAAGAAAATTATTTTATTTTGCGTTTGTAAATTATACTGAACAAGTTTATTTTATGCTACTGCTAGTGTAAATAATTTTTGATGAATTCTACAACTGCTCCTGGTTTTGCTATGCTTCCTGACCTGTGCCTCGACGACACAGCCCTTATGGTTTGCAGCACAGCAGATGAAGAGCAGGAGAAGCCTGCTGCCGATTTGCTGGAGTAAATTAAGGGAAGAGCCTCCAAGAGTGGTGTTAGTGTATGAAGGGCTCACACCCACCCAGACAGGCAGATTAGATAAGAAAGGGTGCTTAAAAACTTTGCTCCAATATTTTACTTCCATCCCAGGGTACACTGATCTCAGAGCATGAGGTGAAAACCACTGTGAAGAAGCCCTTAAAGCAATGGCAATATCCAGTGCCAGAGACAGTAAAAAGAACAGTGAGGAAAGAGATGCAAGAAATGTTGAGCCTAGGATCGATTCCGCTGTCCAACAGCCCCTAGGTAACCCACATGGTGCTGATTTAAGAGATGGAACAGTCAGGTTCTGTGTATATTACAGGTGGCTAAACAAGGTCACAATACCTGATGCATACTGAACAGGTTATAAGGGGCTAGGTACCTGACCACAATAAATTTGATGAAGGGGTACTGGCAGCTGCAACTGTCCGTAGATGTTTGGGAGAAATTGACATTTGTCATCCCATTCAGTTTGTTTAAATTCACTGTTCTAGCTTTCAGCATGAAGAATTCACCAGTCACTTTCCAAAGGCTAGTTGACAGGGTCCTGAGTGGAATTGGGCACTTCAGGAAGTCCTGACCGGACTATTGGACTCTTGGCTGTCAAGCCAGAGAAGTGCCACATAGGGATGGCAGAGTTGCCTACTTAGAACATCACGTTAGAGAGGGCACATAAGGCTTGAAGCAGCTAGTGTTGAGGCAATCTGGGACTGGTCCATCCCCAAACTAAGAAGTAAATTAGTGCGGTTCTGGACACTGTGGGGTAGTATCACAAGTTTGTTAAAGTGATAGTACTGTTGCAGTTCATTTGATAGACAGCATAGCTGAGAAGCTTCCAGAAAAGGTTCAGTGGACAGAGTTCTGTGAAACAGCTGTCTAACTGAAACTGGCACTGTACCAAATGCCACACTTCTAGTGTAAAAATTATTAGGCTTTTTTTTCGAGAGAACTGTTACAATGAGACCAAACTGAAACTAAACTAGGGCTGTTTGCTGAGAACCAGGCAGAGCCCAAAGAGCAGATATAGCCTGTGTGTTTACTAACCAGATTTAAAGCTGTTGTGTTTTAAACGACCTTTGTCAGTTTAAGGGAGTAAGGGAGATTTTTGAAGGGGGTTTATTTAGTGACTAGAAATTCATTTTTTTTTTTTTTTTTTTTGTAATTTAGTTGGACTTGTCTGAAACAAAGAACAAAGCAAACTAAGGATTTGGATTCATAGTGGTCTAACTGAAGTGTAGTGAAATGCACAGTTGCACTGAATAAATGAAATTATTTTTTTTTTTGTGTGGAGGCCGGAGTCTCTCTCTCTCATCACAGCCGTTTCTGGGCAGCTGCCATTTTGTTTGTGTGCAGTAGTGGTGTATAGTGCACACTTGTGAGCTCTGCTTGTTCATAGCTTTGTGCCAAAGAAGAAATTTAAATAAACAGTTTTAGTTGGGCTTGACTGTTAGGGAATGTGACTTTTAAGTGAGTGACTATACTGCATTTCATAATATAATCGTTCTAGTTTATTGAATCCAATAATTTAGACATACATTAATTTATAGCAGTTTATTTCAGTTTGGGATTAACACCTTTGAGCCAAAGGCTCGTTTTACAAAGGCTGCAAGTCACAGATGGTACAGAACAGGATTAACAGTAAATATACAGAAATCCATAAGAGTACAAAGGATAAACATGAATTCAATATTACATAGTACACGAGAGAGAAAAAAAATGAAGTATTGTACTTAATTTTCAAGTTACATTTTGGTTGCTGATTGTCAAGAAATTTACATAATAATTTCTCAGTCACTACAACATATATAGACAATTAAGTTAGCCAGCATAGGTCAGCAGGAAAATTCCATGAAAAGTGCTTGGGTGGGGCAAGGCCACCAGAAATGTGAGGTTTTGTTGAAGGTATAATTGTGTGTGTGTGTGTGGGGGCTGTGGAGCATACCTACCGACCAGACGTTCTTTGGCAGAGCTCTGTTACAAAAGAGGGCTTTTTACAAAAAGAATATTTTTCTGCCGATTTCTGAGATCTACAGTCTTCCAGCAGATTCTCCTCATTGTGCTGAGTGTCCGCATATAATTTTTATTATGGATCGCATGAACAAAGCGGCAGAAGGAGGCTCAAACTCCGCAGTCAACAGAGACGCCTACGCTAGCTGAATTACAACCATCAGGGACAGAACATCCTTGGAAGGCTCTGCAGAAATCCATGCAGGCAACAGATACAAAAATTTAATCTGTCCTCATGAGGTTTGCAGATCAGGACGCGAAGATCGAAGTAGCTGCTAAATCTGCTGTCTCTGCTAAAAATATGGCCACTACGGCTAGTGCGAACAGAATGGCGCAGGAGAATGCACATCTATGCTGTCGACTTGAGTCAGTGGAAAACCAGCAGTGGGCCGCCAACGTAAGAATAGTGGGCCTCCCGGACAGTTGTGAAGGGGAGGGGGGCCTGCTGGAATTCCTTCGTGACTGGCTACCTCGCTATCTACATCTTGAAGATAAAATATTTTCGGAACACATTTTAAAGGCTTACCGCATCTGTCCCAGGGCTGCAGTTAACTGGAGTGATTTACCTCGAACAGTTCTGTTGGTCACGTCTGGAACTACCACCAGGGATTTGATATTACAGGCGGCAAGAGGATCAGGTCAGTTGAACTATAAAGGGACAACCATTCATTTATTTCCTGACTTGTCTTTTGCCATGCGGGTGAGGAAAAAAAGATTTGATGGGGTGCGGGCTAAATTACGAGGCCTTGGTATTGCACATTTACTGTTGATGCCCGTGAGGCTGCGCATTCAGTATGGAGGACATTCGTTTCAATTCATGGATCCTGAAGAAGCCGGGAAAAAGGCGGCAGCAGTAGAAATGTAATTTGAACACGCACATGCTGGTGATTCCTCTAGCGCTGATGAGGTTACATGAAATTGTCCACTGAAATAATGGGTCTTAATAAATGTTAATTATATATACTTTGCAAGTTTAGACGTTTCTGAAAGTTAATTAACAATTTGCTTAAACAGTAATTGAGCTCCAGGGTTTGGTAGCTCTCTGTGGTGTTAGATGCCAGACAGTTTAATCACCACACTGTGAGGTTAGTCACTTATCAGAAATTGACCGTGAGATTGTGGATCTCAGAGTTTGTAATAAGGGTAACATATTAAAGTTTAATTATAACTTAATGGGGAAAATCTTGGTTTAAAAATGTTCCTCCTTGTACAAATAACAGTACTTTCTTCCAAAAAAAAAGATGTAATTGAGTGGCAGCCTGACAGGGCTTTTTCAAAGGGGGTGGAGGGTTAGAGATGAGGCATAGGGGTTGGGGAGAGAAAGGAGTAGGGTGGACAAGGGGCTTAGGCAGTGAAAAGGGGAGGGAGTAGTGGGGGTGTGAGGGTGGGAAATGATATGGGGGACGTGGAGGAGGAGAACAAGCAAATGGGACTGGGGCGGAGGGGGGGATGTAAGGTCACTGACTACAATGGGGGTTTTAACTGGGTAATAAAATTACCTTTCTCAGGTTCTCGTTGGAACTGCACAAAAGGAAGAGATGACAGACAAGTGGTGTCCAGTTAATAAATGTAATTTATTACTGGCAAATAATGATAGACTTGCAACCAACAGTGTAATCACTGGGAGAGTATCCAGCTTGCTTACCTAGATAGGCGCAGTCTCTAGTCTCAGTGAAGCTACGTGCTACAAGGAGTCTTGTACCCCAATAATTACCACGACAACTATAAAACATACATAAACAATATATAATTGGACAGTAGCAGGTGGTGTGAGTAACCACTCTGACATAAGAAGTTGCTTAGCTTGTAGAAGATAGCGGAACAGTAAGGTCTGTTATGAGTGTCCAAGGTCACTTGCGGTTACAGTTGTGTACAAGCACTAAAGATGGCACTGTTGCCTAACTTGTGATGATATGGAAATACATATTATATGTGGACATGGCTTACCTAGACTTTAGCAAGGCATTTGATACAGTCCCACGCAAAAGATTAATACACAAGTTAGCCAGCCTGGGAGTGGGTCTCAAGATGGTAGCCTGGGTAAAAAATTGGCTGGAGAACAGGTCACAGAGGGTAATAGTAAACGGAATCCACTCTGAAGAAAGGGGGGTTACTAGTGGGATACGGCAGGGTTCAGTTCTAGGACCGGTCCTCTTCAGTGTCTTTATAAGCGACATTGCAGAGGGACTGGAAGGAAAAGTATGTCTCTTTGCAGACGACACAAAGATCTGCAACAGGGTTGATACACAGGGTGGGGTGGAAAGGATAAGAAGGGACTTGGCAAGGTTGGAGGAATGGTCAAATGTATGGCAGCTTAGATTCAGTTCTAAGAAGTGCAAAGTAATGCACCTGGGAAACAAAAACCCAGGGGAAGAGTACAGTATGGGGGGTGACATACTAACAACAAAAATGGAAAGGGACCTGGGGGTAGTCATTTTAGATGATCTAAAGGTGGGCAGGCAATGTGAGAGGGCAGTAAGGAGGGCTGGGAGGATACTGGGATGTATAGGAAGAGGCATAACCAGTAGAAAACAGGAAGTTGTTATCCTTCTGTACAGACAGCTGGTGAGACCCCATCTGGGGTACTGCATGCAGTTCTGGAGACCCAATCTCCACAAGGACATAGACAGGATGGAGGCAATCCAGAGGAGGGCAACTAAAATGGTGCAGGGTCTGCACCAGAAGTCATATGAAGAAAGACTTAAGGAGCTTAATATGTATACACTCGAGGAATGGAGGGAGAGGAGGGACATGATAGAAACTTTCAAGTACCTCAAGGGAATCGGCAAAGTCCAAGGAGGTAGCATCTTTCAGAAAAAGAGATGTGCAAGAACAAGGGGCACAATTTGTAGATAGAAGGGGAATGGCTCAGCGGTAATGTGAGGAAGTATTTTTTCACAGAGAGGGTTGTGGATGCATGGAACGGCCTTCCTGAGGAGGTTGTGGAGTCAAAAACAGTGTAGGAATTCAAGAATGCATGGGACAGACATAAGGCAATTCTAGGGGTTGGGGATAGGAGGAAGTAGGCTGTTTAACTAGGATCTGCAACATATCCATTAGGTAGGGAAATGGGCAGACTGGGTGGGCCAAGCGGTCCATTTCTGCTGTCAAATGCTATGTTTCTATGGTGTACAATAAAACATAAATGATAACGTCTCCCAGTAGCAAGATGAATCATAAAAATATAGTGAATCATAATGTGCATTGGTAAAATACAGTAGAACACAGATCCTGAAACTTGTACGATGTGTCTCTGCCCTAAGGTTAGTACATGTATCTACATATGTATTGCTGTCTGCGAGGTGGGGGTACAGTCAGGGGTGCTGGACCGTGGATAACAGTCTCCCCAATTGCCTCAGAAGGGGCAACAATCCCAGGAAAGTAGTGGGATGGAGCTAAAAAGTCATAAGCCTGAGATGCGAGCTTTATAAAGGAATTGGTTGTTCTTGGTGTTGTCTTAGAGTATGTCGCAGGCAGCAATGGGTTAGTATCAGAGATACAATCAAAAATGCTTGAATAATAAAAGCTTTAAAAGTCCGTTCTAACCAAGTATTGGAAAGAGGAGTACTTAAATCACCATCATGAATAAGATCATTAAGAGCATCACCAGCCTCAGAAATATTATTGTTAATATAAACCAAATGTGAATCCTTTCTAGCTAAAAGATTTTAAAGAAAGAGTCAAAGGGTCAGTGTGCACGTTAAACACGGGTAAATATTGAGACAAGGCAAGCAGGTATTGTGGATTAGTATCTGTAACATCTGGTTCAGCGAGAGGAACAAGAGTTATGACAGTGTGACCAATGACTGTTTTCTGCTGTGGAGTAAAACAGAAGTTAGCTGCAGAAATAGCACAAGATTTCTGACCATAAGCAAAGGATTTGTGATTTGTCAGTACACAATACTGTCCATCGGAATTGTAAGTCACTCTTACATTTGGTATCCTCCATCGCTGTAGATGTATGGGACGAGAGAAAGAATGGTTGGTGAGCCATGAAGTGAAGCGATGTACCTCTTCTAGGTAGCTTTGTTATTTAGCTGTTTTGACATCCGGTGCAGAGGATGCAGCTCGTGGAGATTGACTTGTCATCCTCGTCAACATCAGTAAGATTGGATGACAGTTCTTCACCCAAACTGAAGGACCAGTCAAGATTTCAGGGTGTAGCCACACACTGGTTTCACAATGTCGAAAACATCACATTGGCACAAGTAATAATATCCCTTTTTGGCACAACAGTTCATGTGGGGTGCCACCCAGGCTTGGAGCACAGCATGGTAGACAAGTAATGAGGGTAAGTCTGTTCTTTCATGACAGATGTCATCATCAAGGTGTCCGATGGAATTAATTGCAGAAAACTTTTCAACGACAGAGGTTTCAGGATCAAAGCAGGGTAGTGAGACCATGAATGTTAACATTTTATCATGAATGGAACAAGTCTTGGTAAAGTAACAAGGTGCTTGGTTTGTATATCTGGAGACATATCCAAGATTTCTAGCTGTAGACATAGAAATGTTAACAGTATTTGGAATAAATTAGTAATGCAGCCATTGTATTTGCAATGAGGACAATACCATTTACCCATTCTTCTGTCATGGATAAGATCTGGAATGAGTGCTGTTTCAAAGTCTCTGAAGAGATTAACAGTGGCAATTACATAAACAGTTCATTAATCTTGTTTTTAGTATCATTGAATCCTTTGGCAATTTCTTGCATATTGTAGACAGTAAAACATTCTTCCTTATTTAAACCATCTACACCATGTAACAGTTGGGGTAGGATATCATTCTTAACAGCTTGCTGAAAATTAAGGGTTTGTGCTTTAATAGCGGCTATATCTGCTGTATTCCAGATAGACATGCCTGAGCCAAAAAGGCCAGAAATGGTGCCTGCTGCACTGGTAACATCTGCAGTGTCACACCTAGTGCATGGTCTAGCTTTAGCATTAGGATTGGGTCTAAAGACTCCTACATGGTCAGTGTTGCGAGGACAACTAACAGGATCATTTGTGCATGTTTGGTACACAGCTACAATATCTGTAAGCATCATAGTGAAAAATTTAGAAATATTGGTTGTGTGACCGAGACCAATCTCAGCCATATTCCAGTGAGTAAGATTGAAAATACCCGGGACATGCATACATTGTACATCATTTGTCAGGGTTCCTGGAAGGAAAGTGGTGGTCAAACCACTAGGAGGACCTTTCTCCTGGGAAGGGCAGTCACTCACTCACTTCTTTGTCAGTGGGTGGGACTACAGAGGGGAAAAGAACTTCAGTAGCTACGTAGTTATGAAGACAGAAAGCATGTGACTCCTCAGAGGTGATGCAGTCGCACCAAGCTGGATCAATGAGAGCAGTGAGGTTATATCGACCAGAATGTCTGGGGGAAGTCTGTCGAATGGAGAGAGTACCATTTTTGGTTATGTTTGTGTTGGGCCATCCGTAGAATGTACCTTTGGAGAAGCGAGCTACGAGGAGTGTGTAGCCATTAATGTCTGTTTCCCAATGATTGAAAAGTGTTGATTTGTCTGGAGCTACTTCCAAAGCATCAAGATAGGCGTCAGAGCCTTCCTTAACAGTAATCATTTTGTTGGGCACATTAATATGAACTCCCATTGGGGCTGAGAGTTCAAGTTTGCTAAGCAAATGTTCTGCACTTTGTGAGTCAATAGGGGTTTATTCTGGGGTTCAGTCAGGGGAAATAGTAGTAGTCCCACCAAGATGAGATGGTTCAAGATGGCCATCTTGCCAGTGTACCTGAAAGAAAACCGAAAACGATTAAGTGTAGGGTACTATTACGCCCTAAGTGGGTTAGGAAAAGTAAGTTTAGTCACCTTTGCACAATTTGAGCTGATCAGCATGGAACCACTTGGTGGTGGTCTTTGCTGTAGAACTCTGACCTGATAGACAGCAGGACTGAGTTTGTTGACAGTGCGGTATGGGCCTTCCCATTTGCTGGCAAAGGAATGAGTTGGTTGTCTGTATTGGAAAAGCATAACTTAGTCTCCAACTTGCCAGTCGACATTTTTTACATGCTTATCAAAATGAGCTTTGGCTTGTTGAGCCTTAGCCATTTGATTGGCAGCGAACAGGTGTGTCTTCATGATGTCATCATGAAGCTTCTCAACATACTTATTTATAGATACTCTATCTGCAGTAGGGGCGTGGATGTCAATCAACAGGTGTTCAGGTAATCTCATGGCTCTACCAGTCATAACCTCATAAGGTGTGCACTGAGTAGATGCTGCAGGAGTGCCTGATTGCCATCAGTAGTAGTGGCAAGAGGGAATCCCAATCCTTGGGATTGTCATTGATGAATTTGCATAACATCTGTTTGATTCTTCCATTGGCGTTTTCTGCTTAGCCTGAGGATTGAGGATGGTAAAGGATGTGGCATTTCTGATCTACTTCAAGTAATTGGAGCGTCTGCTTCACCAACTCAGCTGTAAAACTGGTTCTGTGGTCTGAGTCTACCTTTAGGAGTAAGCACCACATGGAGAACAATTGATCCACCAGGATCTTGGCCATTGTGTTTGCCGTGTTAGTCTTAGTGGCAAATGCTTCTACCCACTTAGAAAACAAATCCTTGACAACAAGTGCATACTTGTTCTTACCGGAGTTGGTAAGGGGGCCAATGAAATCGATTTGTATCACGTTCCACGGTCTAGTTTGCCTTTGTGGCAACAATTTGGCGTTTCTTTTCCGTGAAATTGGGTTATTCTGGGCACACACTATGCAGTTGTCCACATAGTGCTCTACATCTTTGGCCATGCCAAGCCACCAAACAGTTTCGAGTCTCTGGAGGGTGTTTTCTGACCCTGGTGTCCACCAATGGGTATATCATGAACCATATGGATGAATTTGGTTCGCAGAAATTGTGGTGCAACCCACAGTTTGTCACCTGTATCATCATTTTCGATACCAGATGAGCTTCTGATCATTAGACAAGTGTATGTTGTCAGAGTGTCTCTTGTATGGCCTACCAACAGGTAGTGGTTGTTCAGTTCCCTTGTCCAGGAATTTGAACACATCTTGTAGTTCTGGGTCTGATTTCTGTGCAGCAGAAAGGTCCAGTGGAGGTTCTGGTACTGGTTTCTGCTTAGTGTTAGCGGCTAAGAAAATAGCTGCCACAGCTACTGGGTGAGTCATTGTCCATGTGCTCCAAAAAAAGCACCTGCTTTAGCAAGCGAGTCCGCTTGATCATTGAATTCATGGCAAGGGTCAGATTTACAGTGAGCCTTTACCTTGTGGATGTACAGTTTGTGAGTAAACTGCTGTCATGGTGTGTATATACACAAACAGGTCCCTGTATTTGACAGGTGTGCTATCAAAGGATGTAAAGTTATTTTTCTCCCAGAATGGTGAAAACTCAGCAAGGGATGCGCAGACCCAGTTGGAGTGTGCAAAGATGATGGCATCCTTGTCACCATGGGGTATGACCTCCAAAGCACAGGCCACAGCTGCCAGTTCAGCATACTGTTAGGAGATAACAGTACATTTTCTAGAAATGCACCTGAAATCGCCATCTTGATCTTGTATGAGCACACCAAATCCTGCTACCTGCTCTCCATCTACATAGGAGGCGGAGTTGTCCGTAAAGATGCAATATGTGCTGGTATCTTGTAAAACACCTGGTGTAGCCAGTAAGAAAGGTCCCGGCTCAGGTAAGTTAGGAGGCTGGAGTGCACAGTCATGGGGCTTACCTGTGTAGAGTAGTTCATAGGCCAAAATTGTTGCCATTTTTGCAGGTAGTTCTTTGCTTTTGCAGGACAGGGACATCAAAGACCAGTGGGTAAGTCTAGTGTTGGAGACTGAACCATCTTGTACTTTGTCTGAAAGCAGAAAGTTAGTTGGGGTGTGACAGGTATGCAAAACAGGACCATACCCAATGATGGACAGAAAATGTTTGGCCCAGAAGGCTTATTATCTCTCTACTGGGGGCAGCACCTGAGATGTGTAGGCAGTGGGCCTGTGGTACCCATTGTACTTTTGTGCCAGCACTGCAGACGTGGCCACATCAGAGGTGCAGTTTCCAAGTGGAATGGAAGGTTTGGGTTGGGAGTGCTGGGGCTAAAGCTAAGGCCTGCTTGAGCTGCGTTACAGCTTCAGTGTGAGTGGGGCCCCATGTCCATGGGCCATCCATTTTCAGACGTTCATACAAGGGAACAGCCATCAAGGCAAAGTCAGGGATAAAATCCCTGGAGTAGTTTACCATTCCTAAGTGTTGCCATGCTAGTAGGAAGTGGCGGATCTTGCAAGCCCTGGATCTTGACAGCTGGGCTTTTGCCTTGGTCTGTAATATGTAGACTAAGGAAGATTACCTCTTTTCACACAGTTGTGCTTTAGAGGGGTTTCACTTGAGGCCTGCTGTCTTGAGGAGAGACAGAAGTTCATCTAGAAGGGCCAAATGATCTTGTTTCATGGTGGTTGCTAGAAGCAAGTCATCCACATACTGCGGGAGACACTGGGGTGTGGAGAACTCCTGCAGGGCCTCCAAAATGTGGAGATGGAAGGAGGAAGGGCTGTTATGAAAGCCCTGGGGGAAAGCAGGTCCAGGTGTACTATTGTCCATCAAAGGTGAAGGCACATTTATATTGGCTTTCCTGTGCTAATGGGAGCGACCAAAAAAATTAGAGTTGTCAAGAGCTGTGAACCACTTTTTGTCAGGTGTCAGCAGCTTGAGCACATCAGGTGTTGATGCTACTGTTGGGGCACAACTGGGGGTAACTTGATTGTTTCCTGTAACCAGTTGTCTCTCCAAGCTCCATTTGGCTTTTTCACAGGCCAGAAAGGTGAATTGACAGTGGAGACCCAAGTCCTAATCGCTGCTTACTGTAGCAGTGATTGGATGGTCTCCCTCAGTGATGGCAAGGCTTCAGCAGGAAATGGGTACTGCTTCTGCCTCACAGGGTTAGGTCCTGTGATTTCAGTGGTAGTGTGCATCCTGCCACAATCAAGTTTGTTTGTGGCAACACGTCAAGGTGTTTTTGCAACAAGGGTGCAAGTTCAGAAAACAGGTCATGACTTGAGATGGCTGCCACCACATGAATCTGGAATGATGATAGCATGACATTGTCCTTTGATATGTAGGAGCAGCCTATTGGCTAGGTCCACTACACAGCCGTGTAGTACTAGAAAGTCAATTCCCAGTATGCTAGGATGATGACTTAATACCATGAGGTTGAAAACATTGGTCCTGAGGTGGCCTACCACCACAGGCAGAGGAACAGATTGGTAGGTGTAGCTGGGTACCATCTACACCCTGTGCATTGGTCTTCCAGCCGGTGGATCAGTCAGATGAGACTGGGTCCTCATCATGGAGGACTGATATGGCTGCTTCTTTATCCAGGAGCATGGTAAGATGGTGGCCCCTGACCGTGACCTTTACACAAGGCCATCCATTTGTATCAACAAGCAAGTCGCTCAGAATCTGGACTAGGGCCTGTAATTGTCAATCCGTACTTTTAAGTCGTCGTCATCATCCTGTTCCTGAAATCTGAGGCTGGCAGGATCTCTCTGGACCTCCTGTATGTCTTGCACAGGATACAGATGTGCCCGTGACGTCACAGGCGTGACAGCGGCCTGCTTGGTTGGCTCTTCCTTGGTCGTTGCATTGTCCTGGTCAGTAGCTGATGCCACAAAAGGATTCTTTCCTCGGCTGCTCAGTTGTTCGGTATCCGAAGGCAGGAAAGGATTTCCCTGGCTGTATGGCTGTCGAGCGGCTGGGGCAAGGGCTGCTACGGTACGCATGGGCTTAGTCGCTCTCTCGGCACGCATCTCCTCCAGTAGTTTGTGGAGGGCCTCGTTCTTGTCCCTTAGGCTCTGATAGCTAGGACCGTTACGTTTCCAGCCATCAAATTGGACATTTTGATTTTTCCAATTGCACTTGTCTCTGTTCCTATTGCTTTGGAGTTCTGGTTCTCGTCTCTTCTCTCCCCCCACACACACCTTGTGTGACTGCTTGTTGTCAGAACGGGTATTGTTCTTCTGGTTACTACCTTCCACAGTATAGTGGGTAGGTGTATCGGAAGTTGGCTGCACTGCAGCTACCTGTGCTGCCGGAGTTTGGATGGCAGCAGTCTTGTTAGTTTTGCTGGAAGTGAGATTACAGAGGTACACCTGGTAGGCATGCTCTGTCTTGGTAAGGATATCCACAAAGGTGTCGGTACTCGGGTAGACATTAAACTCAACCTTTTCCCGCAGGGCCGAAGTCATGTGCCGAATGTACAGATCCTTGTACTCGATCTGGTCTCTGTCTACAAGTTCACTTGCAAGAGCTTTACCAGCTTCGTATGCGTGCCATAACCGTTGGTGGTAGGCAGCAGGACTTTCCCTTACATTCTTCTTAACCTTGTAGGCCAAGTGAATGCCAGCGACACCCGGGAGTTGGCGTTGATGAGGGCCGCAGTGATGTTGTGAGCGTCGTGCAGTTGCGTACGGTTTCCAGGAGTTTGGCCCAGAGGGTAGGTTCGATTGTCTGTTGCAAGACTTGAACCTGGTACTTGTGTTGGGGTGAGAGCTTCTCAAAGCAGCAACTCTGATTCAGTCAGGCCCATCTGTCCAGTACTTCCAGCAATTTGCTGGACAGAGTGAGCAACTTATAGGGGATTGGCAGTATAAGGAATCGCGTTCAACTCAATACTTTCCATGGCGCCGTGAAGTGCAGCCTCCGCTGCCGCATCAGTGACTGCCTTGTACCTATGATCCTGATTGAGTGTCTGTAAACATTCTTTTAATGTGATCTTGGATGGCCCTCTGTTGGTCCTCTGATGCAGTGATATTACTAATGGCCTCTTGAATTAGGCCGCCCACCTCCGCCGCATCTTTCCTGGAGAAGGGGGGCAAGTGGAGGTGCTCCACAGAGTGCAGGCCGTCCGCCTGTGTCATGGGGGCCACCATCTTGGTGTTGTACGTGGCTTCTGTCATGTTTGTGTAGACGTGGGAGGGCATGCCGACGTGGGTGCCATCTTGTGGATGGCTGGGGAAGATGACAGCCCTATGGGATTGGACTTGTATGGGACGTGGCATGCTTCATCAGTCAGTCATCGTCACTGGATGACAGTCTCAATGGGCATATACTGAAACCCATTCATGGCCTTAACATGGCCAACAAGAACTTCCCGTTGATGGCGCAACCTTGCCATCTTTGCTCTACATTTCTTATGACAAACTCTTGCAGTTACTTGCTCAATGCCCTTCTGAACCTCACGCTGCAATACTCTGTACGTGGCACCCAGTTCGATGTTTTCCGTATGCTGTTTGTCTAACTCACGATTCACTCTTTCTCCTCAACATTCTCCTCTCTCAAACCGTCATTCGTATGGCTCAAGATATTTAAATACGTTAACTGTTTCTTATCACATTTCAGCCTTTCACAATCCTCTCTCAACATACAAATTTCTTGCTCAAGAGTCTTGAGCAGTACAGTGCAACAGTCCGTTATTGGCATCGCGATGGGACTGTCTCCCCTCCGCTAGTTTCTGTTCCTTTTTCTGTTACTCCAATGCCTGCAAGCCCATCTCTTATTTTAGAGACTTATTTTGCAGTTCAAGGGAGGCACACTTTGCTATGAGACTGTCAGCAGTGGTATGTAGAGCTGCAACCAAAAGATCTTTAAGGTTTTATTTATTTTTTTGTTTGGACTCTAGGGCTCCAAAATGAGCAGCAATGGATTGTCTGCAGACTGTGTCCAGCTCGAAATCTGTAAATCCACCATGGGATGTGAGGTAGTTTGAGACATCAAGTCTCAAGTCGGTGCAAAGTTCAGGCATTACAAACAAGGGGTAGACAAAGAAGCAGTCGGAAAGACTGGATAAAATCCTTGGCGCCATCACCCAACAGCTTTCCGGTCCCCTGTGAGCAAACAGTGAAGCCAAGGTGGTACGCTGTCACTCGCAAAGGGAGTGTATGAGAGTCCGGTGTGGGTGTGCCACGCCAGGGACCAAGACGGAATGTGTCTGCCACAATAACAACCACTGTGAGCACGAGTAGGCGAAAAATGCACTACACTACTCGACATTCAAAATTAATTGAATGGAATCTTCACTTTGTACATTCCAACCTGCACACGGTTGCCAAATGTAACTGGGTAATAAAATTACCTTTCTCAGGTTCTTGTTGGAACTGCACAAAAGGAAGAGACAGACAAGTGGTGTCAAGACAATAAATGTAATTTATTACTGGCAAATAACAATGATACATCCTTACAACCAACAGTGTAATCACTGGGAGAGTATCCAGCTTCCTTACCTACGTAGGTGCAGTCTCTCTAGTCTCAGTGAAGCTACGTGCTACAAGGGGTTTTGTACCCCGATAATTACCATGGCAACTATAAAAGAAGATACATAAAAAGTATATAATTGGACAGTAGCAGGTGGTGTGAGTAACCATCCTAACATAAGAAGTTGCTTAGCTTGCAGAAGATAGCTGAACAATAAGGTCTGTTATGAGTGTCCAAGGTCACTTGCGGTTACAGTTGTGCACAAGCACTAAAGATGGCACTGTTGCCTAATTTATGATTATATAATAAAATATAATGGATAACATCTCCCAGTAATAAGATGCATCATAAAAATATAGTGAAGCATAATATGCATTGGTAAAATACAGTAGAACACAGATCCTGACACTTATGCTTATATGATGCATCTCTGCCCCAAGGTTAGTACATGTACCTACATATGTATTGCATTTTGTGAGGCAGGGGTACTGGACCATGGATAACAGGGTGTAAGGGAATGCTAGAGACAATCCAGGTGCTATAGTTGGAGCATTCATGGTCCTCTTTAATTGTTAGAAAAGGGGTTAGGCTGTGTTAGGGCACTCGCATACACATTTGAGAGCTAGTAGTCCTTTGAGACCAGCTTTGAAATTGCTGACCTTCCTACAATCAATACGGTCAGGGGGAGATCATTCATCCACTTGGGCCCTCTGTAGCAGAGAGATCTCTGGGCTGTTGAGGTATGCTTAAAGGGAATCACCAGCCCTCCCTTAGCAGCACTTCAAGTACTGACAGCCGGCTGATTTTAATTTGAAAAGCCTAGATATGGATTCGGGTGCCAGCCCGAGCATGGCTTTCTTTACCAGGAGGCAGGCCTATTTCATTGTACAATCAAAATTATGTTGCTCAGAGCTAAATGTATTGGAATTACCATGAGTAAAACAGATAAACTATAAAAGTGAGAAACAACAAAAAACCAGCAGTTGATCTAAGATCCATGGTGCTATTATAGGTCAGTCTCTGAGTGAGGATAAGCTGATTAAAGGAAAGACCACCCAATGTACAATTCTCCATACTTGTTGCTTGAAAGTTAGTGGCTCAGAAGAAAAAAGGACAACGCATGATGTAGCACACAAGCATTACATATAGAATAATACATGGGATGGTATGTTTTTAATGAGATTTTTACACACGCCCGAGGTGTTGGATGCTACATATACCCCAGGAGCGAAGCTTGAGGGGTTTATTAACGCATCCAACACCGAGCGTGTGTGTAAGATTCGAGCTTTATACAACACCCCATGTTTTATTTTGTATAATTGCTGGGGTGCATTTTTTTGACACAGCAGCTACATAAAATAGAAACCCATTCCTGTGCAGCCAGAGGTCCAGTTGGGTTTAAGCATGGTCTGCGGTCAGGTTGAAGCAGCTTTTGAAACAGAATGTTTCCTTTTTTTTTTTTTTTGGCGGTTCATCCTAATAGTGTAGTTAAAAGAGCCAAGTTCTTTGTTTTCTTTTTTTTTTTAATTTACTTACCATGGAGTTCAAGGGGTGGTGAAGTGTGTGGTGCTAAGATGGGAAGATGGCGGCTGGTGCATGTGTGGAGCAAGGGACACCTGGCTCGTGTTCTCAGTTATAACCAGCATGTTATAACGGTGGCTTATAACCGGGTCTCCCTATGGGTAAAAAAACACTTGGCAGTTACTATATAGGTATCTTAAACAGGAAAGAACTTTGAAACTAACAGAGTGATGGGTAGCGGCTGGTAGACTTAAGGTTTATGTAGGGCACTTACTGCTGCGAGTCTACAACCTCAGACTGCTCTATACATCACCCAGCGGGTTCAGTGGTTTGTATATGCTGGGAATTTCTGCTGAACCATAAAGGTCACCCTTTCCATGTTTTGTATCTGGCCAATGACTCAAATGTACTCATCAGAGGTTGGGTGGGGTGGGGGTCAGACTGTAACCACCTCTTTATAATAACCTTAGCCGCTGCAGCTGTTAAAATATATACCAAAGATACAGGCCTCCAGCTCCCTTTAGGGATGAGGGCCTTGTACTAACAATAAATGTCCGCAAGTAAGGGCAGCCATAATGTTGAGAATTTGAAATATGGCTGCCCCCACTTCTGCCCAGAGTCACTGTAACTTGGGACAAAGCTAGAATATATGGGCATGAGTTACCCCCTCCAGCAGTGTGGACTACTACCCCCAACCCATTTATATTTAAGCTGTGGTACTAGAAAACCTCTACCTCTTACCTTCCACGCATACTCTCGTTAACTTGAGGCTGAGGAGGCACGCCATGCCCCTTCTCAGACCTGCTTCCACTGATTCTCCATCAGAGTGATACTTGGATCCTCCTCTAATGAAGTTTTAAAGTAATCAGTGTTGTGCCCCATTCCTTCTTGCATTTAATACAAAGAGAGCATCCTTGACTGTCATGGATTGCCAAATTATATGAAATACTTCGACCTGTGTGGGGAACTTTTCCTTTGCCGAGAGGGACCTGAGAGGTGAATGTATATAATCCCTAATTTGAAATATCTAAACCTGTTGATCCTTCTCCAAGCAAAATTCTGAATACGGTTCTTAAAAGGGATCCCAGCGCCGTCCTGTAGTATTTGCCACTGGGCTTGTAACCCTCTTGCAGCCTACTTTCAAAACCAGGGATCGATCTGAGCAGGCATGAAGTCACGGTCCCAAGCTAGCCATTTATACAACTACATTGCTTTATTAATATTAACACGCCTAGTCCCCCTCCTCCATCCCTCCCGGACTGTCGCTATTCCACTAAGGGCTGACATCACTTCCCGTCTAACTTGAAAAAGCCTAGCCTGAATGGATGTCCATGAGTCCTCTTCCAAACGTGTATTTTTCCAATGAGCAACATTGTGGGTTACTCTGCAGTAATGATCTCCACATTTGGGCAGCCATCTAAAATGCAGAAAATAATGGAACTGCTCACCTCCTCCCTTTTTGGAAGATGGAGGGTCATACTCCAGATTCAAGGCCTAGCACCCTGCCAAATAGTGTAGCAGTTGTGTTGCCACCTTTCAGAAGTTTTAGAGGGACTGTAAAAGGGACAATGAAAAAAGTGTATATTCTAGATATGAAGGGATGAGGCAGAAGTGTCCACCTCCTTAAAAAAAAAAAAAAAAAAATCAGTTATTAGCCCCTTCACAAGGGGAATATATTTGTCCTTCAACTGCGAACTGGAGGACAAAGTTATTTGTATGCCAGGATATTTAAGTTTTGTCTATTCCCACCTTATCAGGTAGGTGTGTCTCAATTGCAAGGAGATCTGATGACAGAAAATGAGTACCTCTGTCTTATCCATGTTGAGGGTGTACCCTGAAAGTCTGGAGTAAGTTGCTATTTCTGCCATGACACTCGGAAATGAAGTTTTGGAGTATGACTCTGTTCAGTAGCCCCCAAATATAAACCGCTGATGTTGGGTTTACTGTAATGCTCTGCGCCAGGGGTTCTATGTACAGAATGAAAAGAATCAGGGAAAGATGACAACCCTGGCAAGTGCCCCTCCCCAAAGTGAAACTAGAAGAAATAAGTCCATTCGCACTGACTTGAGCAGGGGGGCTGTGTAGATAGTAGCTATGTAGGTAATAAACTCTGTCTCAGAAATTGGAGCTGTCGAGGCCTCATGCTGCTCCTCCGTCACCTGAGGGAGCCCTAACTTATTTATGAAGGCTGTAATATCACCTTGTGGGACTGCTGGCTCTGTCTTCTAGAGGTCTGTCTAGAAAGCCGTCAAGGCATTTGTAATCCTATGTACGTCAGAAAGTGCGAGGGGGGAAAAAAATAAGGCATCTGGGAAATACAAAGAGACACAAAGAAGAAGACAGACTGAAATATCTGGAGAACTGGGAAAAGCTGTCAGAGGGGCTAAGGCAAGAATGGAGGAAGGAATAGCACAGGCTATTAAAAAGGGGAACAAGACCTTCTTCCATCATAATTAGCGAGAGGAGGAAGAAGACCTGAAATGGTATTAGGCTAAAGAAGGGAGAGGTGGGTGGGTGGAGGACGGCCTTGAAAAAGCTGAGATACTGAACAAATATTTTTGCTCAGTATTTACCAAGGAAGAGGCAGGGGAGGGGCCAAGACTCACGAGGAAAGATGTACAAGGGGGAGAGGTGGGCACTAGCCCATTTATGGTGGATAGAGTTTTGGAGGACTAGGAAAAGTAAACACAGACAAGGCAATGGGGCCAGACTGGATTCATCCTAGAATGTTAAAGGAACTTGGGGAAGTCTTAGCAGGTCTGCTGACAACCCTCTTCAGCCAATCACTGGAGACTGGGCAGTACCTGGGGACTGGAGAAAGGCAGAGGTGGCCCCCCTGCACAAGACTGGAAGTAGGGAGGAGGCAGGCAATTACAGTCCTGTAAGCCTGACCTCCATGGTAGGGAAGCTGATGGAGTCTCTGCTTAAGGAGAGGGTAGTGAAGTTCCTGGAGTCGAGCAGTGCAAAAGACTCAAGGAAGCATGGTTTCACTGAGGATAGGTCCTAATATTGATTTCTTTGACTGGGTGACCAGGGTGGTGGATCAGGGAGGGGCGGTGGATGTGGTCTACCTGGATTTCAGTAAGGCCTTTGACACTGTTCCCCATAGAAGGTTGCTTAACAAATTGGGGAATCTGGGTGTGGGCTCTAAAGTGGTAAAATGGGATGGAAACTTATTAAAAGGCAGGACCCAGAGGGTGGTAGTAAATGGCATAAAATCAGAAGAGGGGGAGGTGACTAGCAGGTTTCCGCAGGGATCAGTGCTGGGTCCAGTTCTATTCAATGTCTTCATAAGCGACATTGCAGAGGGACTGGAGGGGAAAGTATGCCTGTTTACAGATGACACCAAGATCTGTAACAGAGTCGACATACAGGAGGGGCTAGATAAAATGAGAAACTACCTGAGGAATGGTCAAGGATTTGGCAGTTGGGTTTCAGTGCTAAGAAGTGCAAGATAATGCACCTGGGGCACAGAAACCCAAGAGAGAATACAGGATGGGGGTTGGGGGGCAGGTTCTAGCCACCACAAATCAGGAGAGAGACCTGGAGGTTCTTATTGCATGACCTGAAGTCAGCCAAACCATGTGAAAAAGCAGTGGGGAAAGCTAATGGAATGCTGGGGTGAATAGGAAGGGGCATAACCAGTAGGAGGAGTGAAGTGGTGATGCCACTGTATAGAACACTGGTGAGGCCTCATCTGGAATACTATGTCCAATTCTGGAGATACATGGACTGCACCCCAAGCTTTATGAGGAAAGACTCAAGGAACTAAACATCTGTTCACTGGAAGGGAGAGTGGGGATATGATAGACTTTCAAATACCTTAGAGAAATATGGTACGGGGAGGAGCATATTTCAGAGAAGAAAGTACACAAGGACAAGGGGGACATAACACGAGGCTGGAAGGGAGTCTTGGGGGAATGCTAGGAAGTATTTTTTCACAGAGAGGGTGTGGAAGCGCAAACAGTACAGGGACTCAAAAGTGCATGGGGTAAGCATAAAGGCACCCTGCTGTTCAGCAGAGCGGGGAAAGACGATCCAGATAAGAGTAGGAATTGCCAAACCAAATAAGGAAGTGGGCAGACTAGGTGGGCTGTATGGTCCTTATCTGCTGACAGATTCTGTGTTGGTTTTTTGCCCCGTCTGGTATGTCATCCAAACTATATGGGCTCTTTTCCTTTGGGCCCTTTGTCTCTCAGTTGACAACTTAAGGGAATGGGGCCCTCCCATGTAATACTGTTGACTGAGAAAAAGTAATATCTATTCCACCCTATAGTCTAGGACAGCTCCCAGCTCTCTAACTTCTTCAGTTCCTTTGCTGTACCCTGGACTAGTCTGATTTTCTGCTCTCTCCCCAACTCCCTGTTTTGGACTTCAAGTTCAGACTTGCAGACCTCCCTCTGTTTTTCTTTTTTTTTTTTTTCTTTCTCTCACAGTATTCAGTAAATTCCCCCCTCAGGATGGCCTTTATCGTGTTCCCAAAGAATACCTGGGTGGATATCCAGGGTATCATTATCCTGCATAGCTTGTCCAATTAATTATGGAGCAGAGTTTTGGATTTCTTCATTTTTCAGAACTGAGGTATTCAGATGCCAGAATGTCATTTTACACTGTGTTCCTAATTGAATTTTCAGAAATGCAGGAGAATGGTTAGACAGGCCTAAGTCTCACATCCAGCTATGGACCAACTTATGTCCCAGTTTTTTATGAATCAAAAAGTAGTCAAGCCTCAAATACATTTGGTGAGGGGCAGAAAGATAGGTATAATCATGAGACTGACCATTCAGGTATCTGAATAACCCAGCTCCCTGAGCCTTCTTTGTGACTAAGTGGTCCCTTGTGGGTATTTGAGAGGTGCTAAATGAGATAAAAATGTTAAGTAGAGGCCTCCTCCATACATCAGGTGCCCCCCCACCACCACCACCACACAATTCTGCCAGCAGGAGAAATGGTTGTCAGAAACATAATCTGACTCTTGGAGTGCAGAAACAGATGTTAATGTCAAGGGGGACCCATTGAGAACACTCTTTACTAAGGCACATCTACCCTCCTCATCAGTTTTGGAATCCTTCACCTCAAAGTCCACAGAGTCTGGGACCATCACCACCACCCCCTCCTCCGCCCAGCTTTGTAGGAGGAGGCGACAGCGGTCCGGAGCCCAAACCTTCAAAGCTTTTCATGTTCAGAGGGTGCCAAATGCGTCTCATGTAGGAAGATGAAGTCTGCATGAGATTTTTAAGAATTTACCTTACTGCATTTATCAGGGCTTGTTAAACCATGGACTTCAAGACACAAACAATATGCTAATAGTAGAGATTTTCCGGGGTGATGCTTGTCGGTCTGTCTAAGCCCATACAGCTCAGTCCGTCTCCTCGGACCTACATAAAAAACTTGAGCACCTGACACCACAAGATGGACCATAAAAACAAGAAACTAATGAAACAGTAAACCAAGAACTGCCAACAGGGTTATGTTCAAACAATAGTCTCCAACCTTTGTACTTCCAAGGCAGGAGGTCTGGGCTGCCAGACCTCTATTCCCACCCTCTGGCCAAGAAAAAGGTGGTGAAACAGCCAGGGGGTGGATGGATGAGGTAATGTTCCCCTCTCCTCTAGTGATCTCAGCATGAGTTAAACAATGGAGTAACAGGCTCCAAAAAAACGTAAAGGGCACAAGTTGGCACAGCATACACATAAAACCCCTCACCAAAGGTTTTTTTTATTTTGTTTTTTATTTATAAAGGTTTGCACCACTGAGTTAAAAACTCATTCACAATGGTGACCTTACACATCCATACATTCAAGTTACAATAAATAACATTCAGACAGCACACCAATTGTTAAAAACAATCACTGGGTTTAAACAATGATAATAAATACTTTACTTTAAAGGTGCCCTGCCTCCCCCTGCAAGTGCAGTACCTTAACAAGCTATGCAGTACCACCGAAAAACTAAGAACATGAAATACAGGGTGACCAGTAGTAACAAACTAAATGAAAGTAGTATGAAGACCAGAAAATGTCTCTTAAGCTCCCCTCTTTTGGGCGGCCTCCATCCTGTCTGTCCTTCCTGAGATGTGGCCTCCCAAACTGGACACAGCACTCCAGGTGAGGTCTTAATGAAGACCTATAGAGTGGCAGTGTCACTTCCCTCTTCCTGCTGGTAATACCCCTACCTATACATTCCAGCATCCCATTAGCTCTCCCAATCGCTTTGTCTGGCCACCTTCAAGTCATCCAATATGATTTACCCCAGATCTCTTTCCAGCTTGGTCACTGCTAGTATCTCTCCCCCCATTTTGTACTGCACCCCCAGTTTCCTGTGACCCAAGTGCATTATTGTGCACTTTTTTTGCATTAAATTTTAGCTGCTAAACTTTTTACCACTCCTTCAGTCGTTTCTAGTCTCTTCCATCCTTTGCACCCCCTTCAGAGTGCCCACCTTGTTGCATATCTTGGTGTCCTCCGCAAAGAGGCAGATCTTCCTTCCAGTTCCTCTGCTATGTCACTAATGAAGACATTAAAGAGGACTGGCCCCAGTACTGACCCCTATGGTACCTGGCTGGTCACTTCCCACGTCAGAGCAAACTCCATTTACCACCACTCTCTGCCTCCTCTCCCCCTAACCATTTTCTTACCCAGGTTACCACCTTATTGCCCATCCCAATGCTACCCAACTTGTTTACCAGCCTCCCATATGGAACGATGTCAAAGGCCTTACTGAAGTCCAAGTAGGCCACGTCCACCCCCCAACCTGTAATCCAACACCCTGGTTACCCAGTCTTAAAAATCTGTAAGATTTGTTTGGCATGGCCTTCCCTCGGTAAAGCCATGCTGCCTCTGGTCTTGCTGTCCATTGGATTCCAGGTGTTCCATGAGTCTTTCCTTTAATAGTGATTTCCATCAGTTTCCCTACTGCAGATGTCAGGCTGACAGGCCTGTAATTTCCCGCCTCCTCCTTGCTACCACTTTTGTGAAATTAGACTATATCTGCATTTCTCCAGTTCTCCAGTGAACTGTTAAACAAGTCTGGCAGTGGTGCAGCAAGCACCTCCCTGAGTTCCTTTAACATTCTTGGGTGCACCCCATCTGGCCCCATGGCTTTGTCCACCCTCAGATCAGCAAGTACTTTCCTGATCCTCTCCTCAGAAAAGGGACTGTTGTGCATTTCTGTTCTGCCCCAGTCTCTTGGTGATTATTTGTGGCCCCCCCCTTCCCCTCAACTGTGAATACTGAGCAGAAATATTTAAGATATTTGCCTTTTCTTGGTCCTCCTCAGTATAGCCCCATGCCTCCTTAAAACTGTGCAGTCCCTCCCTTGGTTTTCCTTTTCTCGCCGATATACCTGAAAAATGTCTTGTTCCCTTTGATACTGTATAGGCTATTCATTACTCAACTTGTGCTTTTGCGCTCCGTACTGCCTTGCCTGCCTCCCTCTGTTTCCCCAGATACACTTCTCCGTCCTCCTCTCTCTGTACAACTTCTGAATGCCACTGGTTTTGCCCTTACCTTTTCTGCCACTTCCCTCATGAACCATAACTGTCTCCTCCTTCTGCTTTTGCTTATTTGCCTGAAGTACAAGTTTGTAGCCATTACTGTGTTTTTATTCTGGCCCATTTTCCCTCAACCCTCTCCTCGATATCTCCCCCCACCAGGTCTTCCCTGATGCATTCCCCCATCTTTGTAAAATCAGCCCTTCTGAAATCCAGGACCCTCACCCTTGTAAGGCTGGATTCTTCTGCTGTTCTTAGATTATACCATACTGCGCGATGGTCACTGGTCTGCAGATGACTCTCTGCTTTGAAGTCTGCCACACTGTCCCCATTTGTAAGTACCAGGTCAGTATTGCCTCACCCCGAGTTGGTTCACTGACCAGCTGCCTGAGTAATGCCCCCTGCAGGGAGTCCAAGATGCCTCTGCTTGTAGCTGATGCTGCAGCAGGTAGGCTCCATGATACATCTGTTGGATTAAAGTCTCCCACCAGTACCCACTCCCCCTTCTTAGCCATTTTGCCTGTCTTCCAACATCTCTGTGTCAGAGGCCTTTATACCACTCCCATGGAAATGGTGGCTCCTTTTTCCAGACTTGAGGTTTACCTACAACACCTCGACCCCCCCCGCGCCGTACTTCTGTCGCTTTGATGTTTTCCTTAACGTAAAGCACCACTCCCCCTACTTTCCTTCCTACTCTGTCCCTTCTAAACATTGTGTGCAATTTGAAGATAGAGGGGGGGATGGCTCAGAAGTAATGTGAGAAAGTATTTCTTCACAGGGAGGGTTGTGGATACATGGAACAGCCTTCCTGAGGAGGTCGTAGAGTCAAAAACAGTGGGGGAATTCAAGAATGCATAAGACAGACATAAGGCAATTCTAGTGGGGGGGTAGGAGGAAGTAGGCGGCTGGTTAACTAGAATCTGCAGCTTATCCGTTGGGTAGGGAAATGGGCAGACTAGGTGGGCCAAGCAGTCCTTATCCGCCGTCAAATTCTATGTAGCCAGGTATGACCATTTCCCAGTCATGGTTGTTTGTGTACCATGTTTTGGTGATGGCCACAATATCTAGGCCTGCCTCAGCAACAGTGGCCTCCAGGTCTGGTATCTTATTTCCCAGACTTATAGCACTGGCACACATGCCTGTCCAGATTTGTAAGTCCTTCTCATGTTGTCTAGTTGTTTCCCTTTCTTCTCCTTTTCATACTGCCTGCTCCTCTTCCTCCCATGCTGATCGCTTGTACCCTTGGTTATCTTTCATTTTGGTGGGAATCCTTTCCCCTGGAAATTCTGTACCCTCCATCACAGCTTTCGGAGGCAGTGTCTGCCACCCCTTTACCTTCTGCCACCCCCCTTGGCTAATTCAAATGCCTGTCGAAGTAGCATTTAAACTGTGTACTGAGAACTGCCACTCCCTTCCTGGATGGATGCAGGCTGTCCCCGGTACAAGCTCTGAACCCTCCAAGTGGAGCCTCAGTCCCCAATGTAGCCATAATCCTCTTTGCACCATTCCTTCAACCATGACTTGAAGGCCTTAGTGTGGTGCTCCCTCTCCTTCCCCCTGTTGTAGACAAACAGCACTTTCGTAAAGGCTACAGTGCGTGCTGTCTGCTTAAGACCCTTCTCCAGCTCCCTAAACTACTCCTGCACTGCCCTTGTCCCTTCCAGAGCTAGGTCATTTATCTCTAGGTGGACAATGACATCCAGATCCCTCTTCCTTCTTATAGGCCTTGCAATCCACTGGATACGCTTTCCATCCTTCCAAGCCAATGCACTAGGTAGACGCTTAACCTCCCTCTCTACCCCCCTTTCCTCCCCCCAACTCTATCTCCCTGGCTATAGAGTATCCCACTAGAAGTTGCTTCCTCTCTCTTCTCTGAGGGTCTCTCTTCCCTCTCTTGGGGACTCCATTTCTGTGGCCCCCCACATCCTGTCCATCCACCACTTTGGGTGCCCCTTCATGGCAGTCCTGCTCTGCCAGAATGGTATAGGAGTTTTAGTGGTACTAGATGAGGAGTGTGCCTGTTAACCTACCCTCCCCAGCCATCCTGATCCTACCACCCCGCCCTCTTTAAGCCCACCTTAGTCCACTCCCTCCTTCTGGCAACCTTTGAGGTAGCGGTGTCTGGCTAGGTGGCCCCTGGGTGAGAGAGATGATTCCCCCCCCCCCCAAAACTCCTTGTCAGCGCAGCTTTGAGTCTTGTGACATTCTCCTCACTCTCTGCCAGCGTTGCTTGTAATCTTGAGACCTGTCCCCTCCATCGAGAGAGGCGTATGCAGATGGAACAGCACCGCAGCCTCCAGAAGGTCTCCCTGTAGACTGCTGCCCCATAACCACTGCATTGCACGACTCGCCACATTTCCTTTTTTTCCTGTTCTTCTTTGTTCTTCTAGTCCTTCCTTCCCTTTTTTTTGATGTTTGTCCCAGACCCAGTCAGGCTATCCTACTACCATCCAGTAACCATATGCCCTTAAACCCTGAAGCTCACTAATGTCTAGCAGACTTTTTACAGCAAGTCAGTCAATCTTGCCAAAATACTCACAGCTTGGCTGGGTATGGGGTATGAAAATAGATTTTATTGTCTGAGCAGCTTCATCAAATTCTCATGTTATTGTCTTTGTCTTGGAATCTCCAAAGGATAGTCATGATCAAACAGTAGTTGGGCCCCTAAATATGTAACCACATTCTTTCGCTCAGCAGAGTATTTCTTCTTCAGTTTTGAAGCGTGAAAACTTCATCATCCATGAATGGGGTCTGACTTTAGGGTATGCCGGCTCGGGTATCAGCACTCTATGCCCTCTTTCAATAGAAAAAGTAAGGTCTGGGGAGAGGGCTAAGATGACTCAACAGATTTACCAAAAGGTCTGTTAAAATTCCAGTCTGGGACCCTCCAGTAGGCCATGTATCCTAAGGTTGTCTCCCTTGGATCATGCCTCTAAATCAGAAGATTTTACTTTTTTGTTTTATCTCATTTTTATTGAGTGAGACCAGTCAATACAGAACACTGATTTCGTTAGACTTTTACAAAAATATGCCTTCTATACCATGAATGTACATTTAGCATCATAAAACAAAATCATTTGCTTTTCATATTTGATGCACACCTTCTACTTGTATCCAGTACAAAGGACATTAGCTTTCCATTGCCCTGACAGAGTGACCAGTAAGGCAGGTGGCCCAACCGAACCAGTGGGAATAAAATTAATCATTGGGTCCCTGAATTCACTCCTCCTCCCCCTTCCTGTCCCAGAGAGAAAGAAGAAAAAACAGGGAATACCCCACCTTTCGTTTTACCACCACCTTAACTTGCCCCAGCCTAGCTCCTCCCTCTTGGTACAAACTCTGGTTCAACCAAGGCTAAGTACATTATCCATTTACATCATTTAACTTCAGAAGAGTCTTGCTTATTGTGTAGTTTAGCGGTTAGGTGTTCTAGGTTGTATATTTCCAAAGTTATTTGGTGCTAGTCTGCCATGGAAGGTATAGCAGTGGACATCCATTTGCGTGTGATGTCTTTTTGTGCTGCTTATATATATATATAATTGTAATAGGGTGCGCTCCCATCTTGGTCTGTGGGGGGAGATAGATGGAGGGAATAGTTATTTCAACCGTTGGTTCTAGTTCTTCATTTAGGCATTCCTTCAGCTCTTGCCGGAGGGAGCACCAAAAGTGAGTGTTAGTTTAGGGCAGAACCAGAAAATGTGTCCCAATCCAGCTGATGTGCAGCCACAACCTCTCCAGCAATGTCCATAAATGGCTGGAAGGTATTTTGTTAAAATAGCTGGGGATCTAAAGTATCTTGAGTGGGCCTTCCATGCGAACTCCCTCCAGATGTGAGAGGAAGTAATTTTAACTGCACTTAAGTCCGCACTTGCCCACTGCGGGAAGAGAACCTCTAGCTCCAGGTCTCTATTCCATGCTTTTAGAACTGATTGGGAGGAATCTCCGAGGGATTCCCTTAAGAGTGAGTGTGTGTGTGTGTGTGTGTGTGTGTGTTATGTGTGTGTGTGTGTGTGTGTGTGTGTGTGTGTGTATATATATTTGTTTATTGAGTACTAGGAATTAATACCTTTGAGCCAAGGCTCTTTTACAAAGGTATATATAGCCAATTAGGTTATTCCAAGGGTTCCCATTTAGGGGTCTCTTAGTAAAGCCCAGAGCATTGGGAGAGGGGCCGGGCGGCTGGCTGTAAATTTTGTTAAAGAATGTGGTTTGTCACCTGGGTATAGCGAAACATATCTCGGTCGGGGAGAGAGTATGTTATTTGAAGTTCAGCAAAATAAATGTCTGTTTGATTAATAAACTGATGATAGTAATTGAGTCGCAGCCTCTGCCATTGGGCAAAAGTAGAGTCAAGGCTGGCCGGAATAAAGCTTGTATCCAGTGAAAGTAATGTGAAGAAAAAAATGGTTTGCTTAAAGGCTTTTTTTTTTTTTTTTGTTTTAAGGCTAACCATATTTTTAAAATTTGGGCTGAGAATTTCTTAAAATCTTGAGGAGGTGGGACTTTTTCTTTAGAGGGGAATGCGATTTTCTCTATCCTGTAGATCATTAATCTGGAACTCAGTATCTTTCCAGATGTTGTGGGTATTTGGGGAAAGCCACAGGAAAAAGAGCTTCAGAAAAGAAGCTAAAGCATAAAACCTTGGGTTAGGAAGGTAGACCCTTCCCTGAGACAGCAGAATATATAGAAGAGACAGTCGCACTGTTGGTTTCTGCCCATCCCAAATGAAGGAGGAGATTTTTTCCCAAGAATTAAAATAGGAAGATGCTGGGAATGTAAGGATATTTTGGAAAATATAGAGAAGTTTTGGAAGAATGATCATATGAATGGTTTCAGTTGAAAGAATGATGGCTTTAATTGTTCCCATTTAGATAGGTCACCTTGAATTTGAAGAGAGATGGGTCCGTAGTTAACGAGATCTAGGTGTATCAGGTTTTTAGGGATGTAAATTCCGAGGTATTTGATTTTGGTCCCATGCCATTTAATAGGTAGAGCTTCTCTCAAGGTGCTGGAAGGGTAGAAGTAAAGCATTAAGGCTTCTGTCTTGGCTATATTTAGTTTAAAGTTAGCTAGTCTTTCATAATTCCATAGAACTTCCCATGCTGCTGGTATAAAAGTTTCTGGGGAAAGAAGAGTTAACAAGACGTCCGTGAACGAGACCTTGTACATTTTTTGACCCACGGGGAGTCCTTCTATACCAGGATATAGCCGTAAAGTTGCCGCTAAGGGTTCCATGTATAAAGCAAATAGAAGAGATGGTGGACATCCCTGCAGAGTTCCTTGATTGTGAGTGGGGAAGAAAGTGTCCCATTGTTTCGGATACATGCCTTAGATTAAAGGTATAAGTGGATTCCGGGAAAGAGAGAACCCGAAGAGTGTCCCAAAGGAAGTCCCACCAGACTAGTTTGAACACCTTTTCGACGTCTAGACTTAATATGGCCGAGGGAATTTATCTGGAGTGTGTGTGTCCTAATAGGAACGTGGTACGCCTGATATTATCTGACGTCCTCTGGCGTTTGATGAAACCAGCTTGGTCTGGGTGAATAAGCTTTGGAAGAAGCGTTTCCAGTCTGGAAGCCCAGATTGCCGTGTAGATTTCATAATCAACATTTAAGATAGAGATAGGGCTATATTGGTATTTGGTAATCACTTCCTCCAATTACTGATTTCTTTGGGCATTACACAGATGGTTTCCACCGCTACTCATAAATCTGGGCACTCTTTGGACTTAGTCTTTCTCCTTGGGATTGATGCTTCGATTTGGGGGTCATTTGGTCAGACCACTACACGGTGAGGTTCAATTTTAACACCCCCCTGAGAAGGCCTACCCTGGTGGAGATGGCGAGATACCGCCCTTTATGGGATATTACACCCCAGGGCCTTGCGGCGGTTCTTGACCTCTCATCCCCTGCGTTGGCAAGCAGTAGTCCAGAGACCTTGGTGACAGCCTATAATAAGGCTGTTACATTTGCTCTGGATACTAATGCTTCTGTTCGTGTATGCCCCCTTTCCCTTCGTCCCAAGGCGCCCTGGTTTGACGGGATGTTGAGGGAGATGCGGAGACAGGGGCGAAGATTAGAACGCTGCTGGCACAGAGCTGCCCTTGATGCCGACCGCCTTAGATTGATGGACCATTATTCTGTCTATCAATCTGCAATCTCCCATAAGAAGGCAGAATTCCTGTCCAGGGAGATTGCAGTAGCCAGGAATTGACCGGCTCAGCTTTTTTGAACTGTGGACAAGCTGTGCAACCCAGCCTGTCTACAAGTTCGGAAGGCTTTTTCACAATTAGACTGCGAGGCGCTCACTCAATTCTTCGCTAGTAAGGTGGCCGACGACAGGACGGATCTGCATCCAGCGGCTTCTAAGGGGGATGCTGTTGGACAGCATGAGTTCACAGTACCTCAGTCTTATTGATGTTCCTTCAGCAGTCCTGATTTCGTCGATGTCATGAGGATTATCCATGGTGTGCGCCCTACGAGCTGTAGTTTGGATCTTGGACCGACTTCCCTAATATTGGGTTGCTGCAACATCATCGGTCCAATCCTTGTGCAAATAGTCTGGTGCTCCTTGGAATCGGGTGAGTTTCCTAGCTCCCTGAAAGAGGCGGTGGTGACACCCCTCTTGAAGAAGGCTACCTTGGACCCTGACTGTTTCACAAACTACAGACCCATCTCAAACCTACCCTTTATTGGGAAAGTGATTGAGAATATAGTGGCGTCCCAATTGGAGAACCATTTAACCATCCATGGCATCTACGAACCCTTCCAATTGGGTTTTCGTAAAAGACATAGCACTGAGACTGCGCTGGTTCGGGTGCTTAATGATCTCCTGAGGGCGAGAGACCAGAAGAGACGTTCTATTCTAGTTCTTCTTGATCTCTCGTCAGCCTTTGACACCGTGGATCATGTGGTGTTGCTAGCACGCCTGAGGCAGATCTGTGGAATATCAGGAACCGTCCTTTGATGGTTCACTTCATTCCTCACTGGGAGATCACAGAGTTGTCGGGGCTTTTCTCCTCTGGCCCAACATCTTTGTTATGTGGGGTGCCTCAGGGTTCTGTGCTGTCTCCCATGTTATTCACGGTGTATATGCTGCCCCTCGGAGACATTATAAGATGGTATAAGCTGAGGTTTCATTGCTATGCAGTTGATACCCAGCTATACCTGTCTTTTGCTCCTGACCAGGGTAGAGCTCTCTGTGTTTAACAACTGTCTGAAAGAAATCCAGGGTTGGATGGATCCTAGTTGGCTGAAGTTGAACGCAGATAAGACAGAGGTTTTGGTGGTGGACCCGGGCTGTCGAATAGAGGGGTCGCCTGTTGTTGCACCCTCAGGAATTTTTCTTGGGGGTGTGTCACTTCCGACCTCTGAACGGGTGCGTAACCTAGGGGTTATCTTAGATGACAGGCTGACACTACATTCGCAGGTATCAGCAGTCGTCAAGACCTCCTTTTACCATCTTAAGAATATCGCTAGAGTGAAACACCTCGTTCTATCTGACATGCTACCTATGTTGGTCCACGCCTTTCTGTCCTCTCGTCTGGACTACTGCAACTCCCTGTATATTGGGCTTTCTGGGGTTGAAATCCGCCGCCTTCAGCTAGTGCAGAACACGGCGGCCGGTTTTGACGGAATTAGCAGGTCCTGATCATATTACTCCTGAAACGCTAAAACTACACTGGCTCCCTGTTTGGGCGGGATCACCTTAAAGTTGGTTTATTGACTTTTAAAGCCCTACCGACCAGGGTCCAGCTTATCTGAAGATCTTCTAGTGTCTTACTGCCTGGTTTGACCCTCTGCTCGACCGACGAGGGTTGCTAGAATTCGAGAATGAGTCTAAATTCTTCTGGTTGTAGAGCTTTTTCTCACGCTGCTCCCACTCTCTGGAATTCTCTACCCCGTTGGTTACGGCAATGCACCTCCTTGGGGGAATTTAAGAGTGGCCTAAAAACTCATTTGTACCAAATTTCTTTTTATAGTATTATATAAATTGTTAAAATTGTGGTTTTATGAATGTTTTATAGTGAGTTATAATGTTTGGTCTTCTTTTTATTATGTGTTTTGTACAGCGCTTTGAAAATTTGAAAGGCGCTTTAAAAATAAAAATTATTTTTATTATTATTATATGAGGCTGAGTCTGTGGGATCTTTATCTGGTTTAAAGAAGAGTTGTAATTATCGCATCGTTTCAAGACTGAGGGGGAGGGTCACCTTCTGCTATGGCCCTGAAGGCGGGTAGAAGTTCCGAAAATGTCTTGTACCATTCAGACGTGAATCCATCTTGACCTGGGCATTTAGCTGGCTTTAAGAGCTTAATATGGTCTGAGATTTCGTTTGGACTTATTGGAGCTTCTAAGTTAGAGCGCTGAGTGTCTGTAAGCTTCGGTAGCACAAACTGGGAAAGAAAAGCCTTTCTTTCCTCCAGTTGTGATGTGTCCGCTGGCTGAGCGAACAGTGTTTGATAAACTGAAAGAAAAGATGATCGAATGTGGTTATCTGTGTGGGAGAGTTCCTTAGTAACCGGATGTTTTAATTCTGAGGATAGTGGCTGTTCGTTTTCTATTTCTAAGTTTACGTGCTACTAGCCAGGCACCCCTGGCCCCTCCTTCATAATTAGATTGATATGTGAGAGTTTGTATTGCTTTGAGGTCCATAATTTTCTGTTTCTTTTTTCTTGTTTCCCAATTTTACTCTATTTTATCCCCTCTCTGTAAAGGAGTTGGTAGGTACGTAATTGGTCCCCCAAATATTTATAAGATGCCTCAAGCTTTCTCCTTTTCCAAGAGGAGAAAGCTAAGGTCTCCCCTTAATTACCGGTTTAAGGGTATCCCACTTTATCAGGTGGGATATCACAGCTTGATAGTTTTCTTTTAATATTTGTGGGATTTTGGTATTCATGTAATCTATGTATTCTTGATCTCGGAGAAGAGACTGATTCAGTTGCCAGAATTTTGTTTTGGGAGGTTTACCAAGATTTATTTTTAAAGTAAGTGAATGGTGATCTGACAGTATACAATGGCCAAGAATTAAATCCTGGATTAACGAGAGATGTTCACATGAGATGAAAAAATAGTCCAGACGGGAGTAAGAGTGGAAACAAGAGGAATAGTAAGAGAAGCACAGGGCCATCGGGAAGAGTTTTCTCCAGATGTAGTCTATACCCAGGTGAGATAATGTGGCCTTTAAATATTTGAGTGCCAGACAATCTGTAGGCCTGAGGGGATGAAGTATCTAGTTGAGGTGAAAGAGCTAGATTAAAATCCCCTGCCATTATCAGGGTTCCCCATAGGGCATCTATAACTTTGTTAAAAAACATGCGAATCACTGAAAGGGAAGCCTGAGGTGGTAGCTATACGTTTACTAGAGTGACCTCTTGAGAGAATGTGCCCGTTAAGATACTGCATTTCCCTTGAGCATCCACGACTGTACTTTGTACTTTTGGGGGTGGAGGGGTGGAAATTGGGACTAGGATGGCAATACCCTTTCTGCGTCCACTTGAATGGGAGGAAGCAAACACCCTTTATCTTTGGCCCCATTTTAACTTTTTGATGTTCCACCTGTGATAGGTGGGTTTCCTGTGTGGTAAGTACAGGTCGGCCGCCTGCCTTTTCAGCTGTTGCATCAATCTGGACCTTTTAATCGGACTATGAAGTCCATTAATGTTTAAAAAGAAAATCTTGACTGAGCTTGCTGCTATCCCGCATTAGAAAAATTGTAAGGGAAAAAATGAAAAAGCAGCCTGGGAGGAACCAAGGTCTCCTGGAGGGATCTCTCTGCAAGATGGCGGCACGCCAGGCCCCCTCCTCGAGGCTAGTTTACAATAAAGATTATTAAAAAAACAAGGTGTGTGGTTTTCTTTCTCATTTTTCATTTAACTAGTCTGGCTTCAGCCCAAACAAAAGGCCAACTGACCCAATTAACAATGAACCCAGCCAAACAAGAACATGTAACTTTTACCCGACAGCTACCCTCCCTAAAAGCAAATTCCCATAATAGGGATCAACAAGAGATAATCTCTTACAAACTATAAAACTTTAAGAAATTATTGACTTCTTTGAGGGAAGGGAATTTTAATCCCTTCCAGGGGCTGCTTGGAGGTTCCACTATTGGGAGCCCCAGACAGCCAGGATCAAAGCCCTTCATAGCCATGGAGGGTGTGATTCCACGAGTGTGGACCCACTAAGAGCAGGCCTATCACACTTAAAAGCGACAGGCCTGCTGAAAGAAGTCGAACCATTGACCTACCACCTTGTCGAGCCAGAGTTCCCTTAAGTAGTGGTAAATTAAGTCCTCCCTTCTGTCCTCCCCTTATGTGCCCCCCTTTCTCCCTTGAGCCTATCACAACAGTTTGGATGTGTCTCACCCCCATGAAAAGAGGACCCTGGGCCAAGGGTAGAGGAGAATTTGGGGGGGGGCAGTCTGGTCAACCAAAACCGATCACCGTGGGCTGCCCCAGTCGTCCTCCCCCTGCCCCCCTGCTTACCATCCGCTCCACTCCCACCCCCATGCAGATGACGCCCGCATCAGGCCAGTCCACCCAAGGGCACAAAGGATCATCCCCCCAAATCAAAGCCCTAACCCCTCCTCCCACAAGTCCAAATCCACAGTAATCCCTTGCAGAGAAGAAAGAAAAAGAGAAAGGTGGGGGGAGAAGTCCAGTCTCGAAGGAGCACAGTACAAGCAAACATGCAGCTGCTGTCCGGGAAGGCCCTGGTGGGTGCCAGACAGAAGAGCTGTTGTCCAATAGTTTAAATATAGGTCCATGTTCATTATGATGGAAACAAACAATAATTCCTTAGGTGGCTGAGTCCTTAGTTCTTATGTTCCCCTCTCCTTCGCATCCCTTGCAGGGGGGAAGCGGACAGGTGGAGCAGAGAGCACCGGGAAGCCCTGGGGGCCCAAACCACGGACAACCCGTAATGAGTTCAAATTTAGATTGAGGCCCCCAGCCCACCATTCGAGGTCCTTCTTGTCTAATTTTAGTGGGAGAGCACCTATTTTATTTAGATTGGTGCCTTAAAGGTCTCCCATCTTAGCTAGAGCTTGTGGAGCCCTAGTGTGGATGTGGGCCCATGGTCTCCAACCCCGCCCTCCAGTAATCCCCACCTCACCCCCCTGTACCACCATCACCCATCTCAGGTCCACTAAACAGGAGAAATGGGGCTACTCAGTTAGGATTAGTCTCTGGTTCAAACTCCAGGTCAGCCGGGAATAGTGTAGGAGCTTTTGGTATTGTTGCATGCCCTTCAGCAAATCTTCTAGAGTTTGTGATTTGTGAGCATTTAGTTGTTGGGCAACATCCTCGTTTTAGGAGGTCTGTCTGTTTCCTGGGGCTTTCTCGTTTTCCCTCTAGGCGCCTGGTCTTTAAACAGTCCTCTGGAGGTTAAATCCTGCTTCGCTTCTTCTGCTGAAGAATACGAGTGGGGGCCCGATGAATAGAAGACCACCAGTCTGGCTGGGTAGGGAGGTCTTAAATCTTAATTTGTTCTCCTTAAAGCAGCGGAATAGAGGAGAGTATTCATGCCTTTGCTTTTGGGTTGTGGACGCCTAGTCATTATCAAAGAAGATAGTCTGTTTTCATAATAGATCTGTTTCTGGGCCCATGCTTTTTGCAATATCAGTTCTTTAATGGAGTAGTTTAAAAATCGGGCCACGATTGACTGTGGGCAAGCTCCTGAGGGAGATTTAGGGCCCAGGTAGCTTTGAGCCTAGATTGAGAGAAGTTCTAGGAAAATGGTCTAGAAATGCTGGCATATCCGTTCCCTCCTCCCCCTTGGATATTCCATATAGTCTGATTTTTCTGCCGTGCCGTTTTCAGCATCCTACTGTCGGAGGATAATTGTTAGCTGTGTCTGGGACATTTCTCGTGTCGAGGCCTCCAGTGCATCTAGGCACTCAATATTAGCAGATATTTGCACGTCCACCTTGTCCAGGCAATTCTGGAGAGTCCCCAGATCAGAGATCGCAGAGGGTCTCCTTCACCTCCGATCGGAATTCCTGTACTGCCTGCAAGATTGAGTCTGAGGAGGAGGAGGATGATGCTTTGCTGGTATTGTTTTTCTTTTTTTTTTTTCCTGCTGCCTGGTATGCTTAGGATCATTTCCACAGGCCATCTCTTCCCCGTCCAGTCCATTGTCGTTTTCTGCAAAAATCCAGAATGTCGAACAGCTGTTTTTAAAGGGCATATGTAGCGATTGTAAGGTAGTGTAAGCCCTCTGGTGTGCTTTTCTTCTGATTTCGGAGGAGTTTAAACGCTTTAGGTAAATTTTTTTTTTTTTTTTTTTTTTAATGAGGCAAGGGGAGAGCTCTGTGCTCGCCTTGCTTAGCCCGCCATAGCTCAACCGGAAGTCCAGTAGATTTGTCTTGCAGGCCTGCAGTATGGTGTATGAGAGCTTCCATGGCCTGTCCCAGCTGTATTGTGCTACCCTTCCTTAGGCCTGCCCTCTCCTCTACTACCTCAGCTCTCTTCTCCACATTGGTAAGCATTTGATGTAGCCTTTTAAATTCACTCTTATTTTCTTTTCTAGAGGCTTTGATCTCGTACAGGAGCCTCTCAAATCTACTGCAAGTTGATTTGTCAGCCTCATGGTCTGTGTCATACTTGCAGCCACGATGGCTGGCTGGGGAAGGGCTCCTTTTACCCTTGTAGCTCTGTGGGGGTAATCTGTCTGCATCCTACTGTGCTGGTTTTGCTTTCAACCGTGTGTGGGTGTACCAGTCATTCTTCAGTGCCCCGCATGCCATTTCAGATGTTTTTGGCTGAAAAATGTTTGTTTAGGGTGTTTTGTTGGAGGAGTCAGCAGGAGCTTCTCTCTCTCTCAGCAGCCATACCAGGCCATGATGTTACCAGAAGTCATACTAACATACTAACATACTATTTGCCAGCAGATTAGGCCTTATGGTCTATCAAGTCTGCTCGAACCTAGATCCTTAGTTGGGTGCAGAGACCCTCCCATCCCTTGTGCTCCAGAAACCCCTATCATCCATCCCAACCCCCCCCGGGACAGGCCATCATCTGATACATCCACTTTCTGTGTCTGTCCCACCCTCTCTTAAAGCCCTCCACTGTGGATCTCTGAACCAGCTCACCAGGCAGAGCATTCCAAGGGTCCACCACCCTCTCAGTGAAAAACCTCCTCCTCTTCCCCCTCACCCCTCACCCTTCCACCTTCCAACTTCAAACCATGCCCTCTGGTGATGCCTCCCTGCTTTAGTCTAAAGATTCCCTCCATGTTTACCCTATTTATTCCCTTGAGGTACTTGAAGACCTCAATCATGTCCCCCCTGTCTCTCCTCTCCTCCAATGAAAACAGGCAGAGCTCCTCAAGTCTGTCCTCGTAAGTCAAATCCCCTAGCCCTCGTATCATCTTTGTTGCCCTCCTCTGTACCCTCTCCAGGAGCTGTATGTCCCTCTTCAAGTGTCCATAATATAATTTAATATCAGAGATCTTCTTGTGAGGAACCTGGGCGTGAGTCCCTCCATGGCCACTTGTGCAGCTGGGAGTGCACCACTGTATATAGCTGGTTGGGTAGGACGAATCAGCTGACTCTCACTGCTTCTGGGCAGCTAGCTTCTGTTTGATCATGTGTGTGCAGTGTGCACACAAGAAAGACATTGTAAGTGCTTCCTGCCAAAGAAGAAATAATAATAGTGTTTTCTGCTGAGAATTAATGTACTAGTCAGGCTTAGTTGAGACTAAGTTGTCAGCTCACTGGCACTGCTGCAGTGAGTGACTACTGTGTTTCATGGTAATATAATTTACCTTATTTTGTATAATTTATTTATTGAAATTTTTGGATAGAACCAGACATGCACACGTAGATCAAATAAAAAATGGTCACTATGAATGTGTAACACTGGACAAGATGACTCCTACTTCTTTTACTTCATATTATATCTAGCATTTTCCAAGGTACTATACTAGCTATTTGATATGTTAGTTACAACAAAATAACTAAAACCAAGAGACAAGAATAAAATTAGATAACTAAATCACTGCTCGTCCTTCCATAAAGACATGTAAAAACTGTGTTTGATTGTCAAAGACCTTTGTTCATATGTCACTTTAAAATTCAGACTATGCAGGATCCCAATTAAGATTGGATCATATAATTGTATTTTGTCATGCCATACCAATAGGGAGTACCAAGTCTCCTCCTATGCCCTACCCTGTTACCCTTCACCTTCCTCTTTTAACATTGCAGCATCCACTGGGGTAACGGTGCCTAAAAAGCCACTCGGCTCCTCAATAAATTTTTCTGTTCTCTGTTTCAGGGCATATGTAAGGCAGTCTACCGCTAGAACTTGAAAAGTTAATTTTCACCACTGTTCTGTAGTTGGAACTGTCCTTGCCACCCACGTGTTTTGTATGCCCTGCCGGACAACTACCAGGAGGACCTGACTCCACCTCGGATATAGACGCCATTCCTCATTATTTTCCCCATCCACTCCAAAAAGGGAGAGAACGCCACCACCGTTCCTTTCATTGCTGTTATCTCTCTTACTATTCCCTTCCAATATACTGACAGGGACATTCCCAATAATATAATTTAATGTTGGACATCCTTCCTGTGAAGAATACAACTATGGCAGACAGAGGACGTACAAGAAAACGTAGTTCATCTGGCAGCCCCAGCAAAGCTACACTGGGGTTGAGCAGCAGGTGAGGGTGAGTATACTGCAGAGTGATGCTCGGGGTGCATTCATTGCACAAGATTATATTTATTTATATAGGAAAGTGTACAAAGAAATGCTGTGTGTGTGTTTAATGTGTACACCTGTGATGAATTGCTTGCAGAGAAAAGTGCACAGAAGAAAACTTGGATCTGTGTTCTTTTAATGTGCACCTGTAACTGATTGCTTACAGAGCAAAAACAGGTCTCATAGTACTGTACTAGTCATAACACTCAACCTCTCAGCGTTAGAATTCCTAGGACTTGCCTTCAAAATTCATAGCAAATGCCCATAATGTGTTGAACTTTCTTATTTTAAAAAATGTTTATAAATTGTGGACTCGATATATTTAGTGTTAAGGAATGTTTCTGTCAGTCAATCAAATCTTTATTTATCCAGGCAATCATCATTGAGCAAGGCTCATTTGCAAGATGGACCTGTTAAGTAATGGTAGAGTACATTACAAGAGGGATACATACATATATATATATATATATATATATCACATTCATGCTAAATGAATTCAAATATCAAAAGTAATAACAAGTCATGATAAAGTATACACTCATCAAAAATCAAGATTTATAAATCGTAACATAAATGTATAGCAGTAAGGAATATGACATTTTGAGCAGTTTACAAATTGAGCCTGCGTGAGCACAAAGAGCCTCATATAAATAAACTGGACAGGAGGGATGTAGAGGTGACGAGGGATACCCCGTCTGGCTGAGATGTTAGGGTGGGGAAGGGAATTTAATGAAGCGAGGAGATGCATGGGATGATGGAACTGGACACCCAAACAAGTGAAAGAGTACTAGAGTTGATGGAAACAGTTGCACAGTTCCTTAATGTGATGCGAATATAGAGTCTTGAAAGAATATACGCTAATAGGGCAACTGATTAGCAAGGTTTTTTGTAGTTTATTCCGGAGAGAGGGCAGTAGGAAGCTTATGGCCGCTCCCTACTAAAAATGAGGATACAATTATACATTCTGACATTGTGTATGCATGGGACTGCAGGACTCTGAGGGCCCTGCACTGCCAGTCAAGTTTTACTGCAATGATTTTATAGTCTGTGCATCCAGAAATAGCTCTAACATTAAGAACATCTGTAAACCTTTGGGTAAGGGTAAATTTGAGTGTGAAAATCGCAACGCTTTGCAAAATTTGTAGCAGTTGAGAGATGCTAGGTATTCACTTTCAGAGGGGAAAAACACTCCTAGCAGTTCTCTTCAGAAACACTGAAAATGATCACACACAAGTGTGAAATATTACCCTCTCTAGAAACATAGTTTTTTGTCAGGTAAGGGCTGCTTGGCTCACCCAGTCTGCTCACCTTTTCCCTACCTACAGTATCACCGCAGACCCTACTTGATCTCCAGCTCTTTCTCCCTTCTCCCATTCCTTTCTAACCCCCCCATGTGTTCACCCAATTGTATATTTTGATGTCACTGCAAAGAGGCAGACCTTTCCCTCCAGCTCTCTGCAGTGTCACTTGTAAGACATTAAGAAGACCAGTCCCAGCACTGATCCCTGAGGCGCACTCCACTGGTCACCCTCCCTTCCTGGCAGTGAACCCCATTTACTCCCACCCTCTATCGCAGGGTTTTAAATAATTGATTAGCAGTTTTTTTCCTTGGGACTATACTAACTGTACAGAAAGTATTTATACAGATTTTCTAGAAGTGCTGTGTTCGTTAAACACAGTGAGGCAAGAGCTATGCATTTTCACAAAGATTTATCACTTTTATGAGCAAAAACGCTAATCAATTTAGTTAAATAAATTCCTGTATCGCCTATCCCCTAATCAATTTCTTACCCAGTTTACCACCTTCATACCCACTCCTCAGCTACCCAGCTTGCTTACCGGTCTCCTATGTGGAACTATCAAACTTACTGAAATCTAGGTAAGCCATATCTACCACTCCGATCTATTTCCTTGATCATCCAATCAAAGAAATCTGTCAGATTTGCTTACATGACCTCCCACCCATGAACCCATGCTGCCTCTGGTCTTTTAAACCATTAAATTTAGGATAGTCCACTGTCCTCTCCTTCAGCTATAATTCCATTGTTTCCCACAACTGATGTCAGGCTGACTGGCCTAGAATTGCCATCCTACTTTCTGCTACCCCTTTAATGAAGTGGAACTGATCTGTCCTCCAGAACCACTGCTGTTGCCCGTGAGCTGTTAAATAGTACCGTCAGAGGAGCTACCACTGCCTTCTGAGCTGACTCAGTACCCTACATTGTAGCCCATCTGGTCCCATTGCTTTGTCCACTTTCAGATTAGCGAGTCCCTTAAGGACTCTCTCCTTCGTAAAGGACTAGTGTTTACCTGCCTCCCTGTAGAGCTCCTGTTACTCTTTTGTGGCCCTCCCTTCTCCTTCCACTGTGAACACTGAACAAAAGTATTTATTCACGGTTTATTTCCTGGTGCGCACCCTCCCTGCACAGTTCCCCCCATCCCTTTTAACCTTACAGTCTCCCCCGGATCTTCCTTTTTCTCTTACATACCTAAAAATGTCCCTTTCATTGCTGCTTAGGCTAGTTTGTCTTCAGTTTGCACCTCTATGCTCCTTACTGTTTTTGTTTTTTTTTTGGCCCAGCCCCCTTCTACCATTCCGGGCTGGTACTCAGCCCCTGCCCTGCATGCTGCACCACCTTAGAAACCTAAAAATTAGGGGAAATTGCTTAACCAGGAAAGGCACACTAAGCCAGAACTTGTTACCAGGCGTGACCTGGGAGCACAAGGAACATAAGTGACTTACTCAGGGTCGCACAGTATGCAAGTGAGAGTCTGCTGGGTTTCAATCCCAGGTCTTCAGCTCAGTGCTCTTAACCATTATGCTATACTGCCTCCCTTTATCAGCAGATGAGGATCACTAGGCCTGTCCAGTCTGCCTGTAAGCCCTACACTTATTTGTGGCCTTTGACCCTATCCGGTCAAAGGCTGTTACCTCTCCTTCCCACCTCTAAGGTACCCTTATGCCTGTCCCAGGCATGTTTAAATCCCTCCACTGTACTCATTCCCACCACCTCCTGTGGCAGACAATTCCATGTGTTCACCACCCTTTCTGTGAAGAAAAACTCTCACATTTCCTTTTAACCTGACACCTTCCAACGTCCTATCATGTCCCCTCATTCTTGTTGTACTCTTATATTGGAAGATGCCTCCCCCTTACCTTGTTTATGCCCTTAAAGTAATTAAATGTTTCTATCATGTCCCCCCGATCCCTCCTGTCCTCCAGCGAGTACATATTGAGGTCCTTTAGTCTCTCCTCATATGTTTTCTGGTGCAAGCCCTGTACCATCTTTGTTGCCTTTCTCTGGACCCCCTCCACCATGTCAATGTCCTTGCAAAGGTGCGGCCTCCAGAACTGCGCACAGTACTCTAGGTGAGGTCTCACTAGTGTTTCATGTAATGGCATCACTACGTCCCACCTTCTACTAGTGATACCTCTGCTTATGCACCCCAGCAAGCCACTGACCCTCCCTGCAGCCCTTGTACCCTGCTTAGACACCTTTAGGTCACCTGAAATGATAGCTCCTGGGTACTTTGCCTCCCTGGTGACTGTCAGCAACTCCCCCCATCCTGTAGATTGCCCCAAGATCCCCTTGTCCCAGGTACATTATTTTGCACTTCTTTGCATTGAACCTCAGTTGCCACAGCTCAGACCATTTATCAAGCTTCTCCAGGTCCCCCCTCATTTTCTCCACCCCATCTGGAGTATCCACCCTGTTGCAGATCTTGGTGTCCTCTGCAAACAGGCAGACCTTTCCCTTCAGCCCCTCTGCAATGTCACTAATGAAGACATTAAACAGGACTGGTCCAAGGGCTGATCTTGCGGTACCCCACTGGTCACCCCCTCTTCTTGGATTGGATCCCATTTATCACCACCCTCTGCCTCCTGTCCATTATCCAGTTCCTAACCCAGTTTACCACCGTGTGTCCCATGCCCTAGCTACCCATCTTGTTAGCCAGCCTCCTAGGTGGGACAGTGTTGAAGGCCTTGCTGAAATCAAGGAAGAAAACATCTCTTCCCCTCACCCACCCCCTGATTTACCTCTTTTGTCACCCAGTCAAAAAATCTATCAGATTCATCTGACATGGCCTCCCTGCTGTGAATCAGTGTTGCCTTGGATCCTGGGCACTGTTGGAGTCCAAGTGTGCCACTATTCTTTCTTTAAGCAGTGCCGCCATGATCTTACCCACCACTGAGTTGAAGATGACCAGCCTATAGTTCCCTGCCTCCTCCCTACAACCGTTTTTGTGTAGAGGAGGGACTACATGATCCCTCCTCCAGTCCTCCAGAACCACTCCTGTGTTGTGACTTGGTTAAGATTGCTGCCAGAGGTGCTGCTAGCTCTCTTCACAGCTCCCTTAATATCCTCGGGTGTATGCCATCTGGCCCCATAGCTTTGTCCACCTTCAGTTTTGTGAGCTTCTCCAGGATGGTCTCCACTGTGAATGGACTTGTTAACCCCCCCCCCCCCGGGTGTAGGTTTCCCAGCTGTGGTCCCTGACCCTCCCCCTGTTTAGTGAATACTGAACAGAAGTATTTGTTCAGTATTTCTGCCTTCTCCAGGTCTCCCTCCTTACAATCCCCTGTCCCCTCTGAGCCTTACAATCCCTCCCCTGGTTTTCGTTCTTTTGCTGATGTACCTATAGAATGTCTTGTCCCCTTTCTTCACCGTCTGTGCTAATCTTTATTCGGTCTGTGCCTTTGCTCTCCTTACAGCCTTCCCTGCTTCTCTGATTCTTTAGGTACACCTCTCTGTCTTCCTCCCTCTTGAGTCCCCTTATATTTCCTAAAACCTGCCCTTTTTGGCTCTTACCTTGTCTGTCACCTCTCTTGAGAACCACAGTGGTTTCCTCCCTTTCTTGTGTTTGCTTACCATCTTGATGCATTGGTTCGTCGCCTCTTCTGTGGCTCTCTTCAGGTGTTCCCACTGCTTCTCGACTCCCCCTCCTATCCCTCCTCGCCAGGCTGTCCTTGATACACCTCCCCATTTTAGCAAAATCTGCCTTCCTAAAATCTAAAACCTTAGCCTTTGTGTGACTAGCTTGTGTCTCTGTCCTTACGTAAACCACACTATGTGGTGGTTGCTGGATCCCATGCCCGGGCTTACTCCCCCACCCAGTGGACAATGGTAATGAGCCCTGGCTTACCCCCCAGTGCGGGGCCATGGGTGCAGGACCCACCTGGCGGATACTGGTGGCAGCAGGAACGGCGACTGAGCAGGTTATCATAAATGGGGGTGGATTTTGCTGATTCTGTAGCCGCCCCCTCCCCGGAGGCGGAATGTGCAATGATGTCGGCGTCTGTCTTGCCTCCCTCGCAACTCAGCACCATCCTTTTTCTAAAGGATCACCCAACCTCTGCCAGTGGTCACTAACAGGCCGGACACCCCGGAGGAAGGAGAGCTGCGCCTCAGGCACTCGGTCTTCTCGGCCCAGCCGGCACTCCGACTCCTGGGTCCATTCCCGAACCCGGGATGTCAGTATTTATCCTTTCCCTCACATAAAATACCACACCGCCTCCTTTTCTTCCAGCCCTATTGTTCCTGAACAGAATACAGCCTGGTATGGCCATGTCTCAGTTATAGTTTTTAGTGCACCATGACTTGGTAATGGCCACAGTATCCATGTTGACCTCTGCCACGATGGTCTTTAGGTCCGGAATCATACTTCCTAGACTTCTAGCATTTGCACACATGGCCTTCCAGATTTTGTTACCACTCTGATTGCTACCTTACTTCCTTTTTACCCCTCCCTCCTTCCTCCCCCTCTTTGTTTTTTTTTATACTCCAGTTTATTGACAGCAAATGGATACAAATACATTTCCATCCATCAGACCTCTTAATCAGATCAGGTTACAGCTGGTCTACAGTGCTATAGTTAATTATTTCTTTTCAATACATTGTTTCTTAGGTTCAGTTGATATAGCTTTCTTACATTTTTTTCTTTCAGTGCAAAGTTCAATGTCATAAATATTCTTGTCACCACAAGCCCTCTAAAATTCTTCTTAGACCTATGATCCCCTGACCTGCTACCCCCAATTCTTAACCACTTCACTTCTTCCTACCTCAACCTGAGTCAGGAGAGAATTTCTGGGTGTCTCCACAGATACCACCGTGTCCATTTCCTTATATATGAGCTTGTTTTATGATTCAGTTTAAAGGTTAACTCCTCCATCTCTGAAATCTCATTTATTATGCTGACCCAACTCTGTAGCAATGGTGAACTTGGTCTTCGCCAAGAGCGGGTTATAGTTTTGTGTGCTGCCACAATGAGTATAGCCCACAAATATAGGGCGTCTGGGCTACCAAGGCCTTGGGGGGGGGGACACACACCTAAAATTAGATTTGCAAAGCTCAAGGATTGCATTAATGAGAAGACATCTTTTAGAATGTTTTGAATCCCATCCCAGTAGTCTTTTAGCTTTGGGCACTACCAAAAGACATGCATATGTGTCGCCTCCTTTTCTTTGCATTGTCTCCAGCATTCTGGGGACTGCGTAGGATTTCTTTTATGCAGGGCAGCAGGAGTGAGGAAGAAGCATGTTTTAACTATCCATTCAAACTCCTGCCAATGGGAGGAGCTTGTGGTTTTGGTGGTGACTTGGAATGCTCTGTTCCAGTCTCCCTCTTCCAAGTCAAATCCACTTTCCTCCTCCCACCTAGCCTTAATTTTATTTAAGGGATCTTTTTTAATTTGTGATATTGCCTTGTAAATATTTGAGATGAGACCCTTTTGGAAACGCCCTGTTCGAATTTCTCGAACACAGTTTAGCAGAGGGGCCGCTCTGGATGAAGCATGATCTAAGCTCTGGCAGTGATTTATATAGGCCCTGATTTGCAAGACTCTGAAGTGCTCTGTCCTTCCAAGCATGTAGGTTTCCCTAAGTGTGGCAAAGGCCATGACTTGTTCTCCCTGAAGAAGCTGTTCTGGGTAGATTAGGCCTAGCCTCTCCCATGTCCTAAAGCTATGGTCTAGCTTTGCTGGGAGGAAGTCAGGGGCCCAGGCTATTCTGACCAAAGGCCAAGTAGAGCATGTCAACTTGTATTTCTGCCAAATCCTGTGCGTGGCTGCTATGGTGTTCCTAACGGCTATGAGTGGGTGTGAAGCTATGCCCAACTTTTTTTTTAGGCAGTAGGACTCTCTCGTCCAGTGGAACTTCCCCCTCAGTCTCCCCCAGTTCAGTTGTCTTCCAGTTTGAAGTGTATGAGGGAATGGTCCAGGTCAGGGCCACCTTTAATTGAGTTGCTAAATAATAGTCTTCTAAGTCTGGTAGTGATCTACCCCCTCCTCTTTTGTGTGCCTGAAGTATCATAAGATGGATCCTTGTTTTTTGCCATTCCAAATAAAGTTAGTTATTAGTTTGTTCCATTTAAGGAATTGTGATTTTCCAATATATACAGGTAGACACTGAAATAAGTAGAGGAATCTAGGGAGGACATTCATTGTAATTATTTGGATTCTAGAATACATTGGGAGATTAATTAAGGACCACCTCTCAAAATCTTTTTTAATCTGTTCTTCTAGGGGTTTATAATTGGCTTCAAAGAGCCTAGAAGGATGTTTAGTTATCACCATGCCTAGATATTTCATCCTCTCGGCTTCCCATTTCAGGGGCAGCACCCGAAGGGTCTCCTGGGATGGTACATAATGGAAGCATAGCACCTCCGTCTTGGTTTTGTTCAAGGAATATCCTGCGTGCCTCCCGAATTCCTCTAAGATCGACCATACTTTGGAGGATGAACGACTCTGGGACTGCCAGTGATAGAAGCACGTCGTCCGCGTATAGGGAGATTCTTCTCTCCTCTCCATCCTCCCCACTTCAATACCCCTTATAGTCTTTGACTGACGTATAGCCTCTGCCAGAGGCTCTATGTACAGTGCAAATAACAGTGGGGGAGAGGGGGCAGCCTTGCCTAGTTCCTCTACTTAATCTGAATCTCTGACAGACTTCCATTCACTCGAATGTATGCTTGTGGCCCAGTGTACAGTGTTTTTATGCCATCTATGAATGGGAGAGGAAAAGCCATAGCCTCCAGCACCAGAAAGAGAAAGCTCCAGGAGACTTTATCGAAAGCTTTCTCCGCGTCTAAGCTCATAAGACATGCTGGAGTATGGGCTCGGTGTATTGCATCAATAGTGTCTAGAGTGGTCCGAACACTATCTGCAGCTTGGCGTCCAGAGACAAAGCCCATTTGGTCCATATTAAGCAGATTTGGCAGGTGTAAGTTTAGTCTAGAGGCTACAATTGTGGTTAATATTTTATAATCTACATTTAGCAGCGAAATGGGTCTATAAGATTCGCATTTAGATGGGTCTTTATTTTCTTTGTGAATCAGGGAGATAGTGGCATATTGCCAGGAGGGTGGAATGGGGGATCCATCCTCCCAGATGGCTGAAGAAACCTCCAAGAGGAGAGGGGTCACCTCTTTCCTGAAAGTTTTGTAAAATTTCGCACTGAACCCATCGGGTCCAGGACATTTGCCCGATTTTAACTGTTTAATTGCATTTAAAATTTCCAGTTGAGAGATTGGTCTAGTCAGGGAGTGACCCCGCCTCCTGTGACAAGGTGGGGGGCGGGGAAAGGGAAGCCAGAAACCTCCGTCTTTCTGTAGGGGATGTTTCTTCAGGGGCCTGGTAAAGCTTAGTAAAGTATGAGACAGAGGCTTCTGAAATGTCAGATAGTTTAGTGCCAATGTTATTTGTAACTGGAGAAACTATTTTAGTGATGGCCGTATTTGCCTGGTGTCTCCTCAGTCTAAAAGCCAGTAGTTTTGTTGCCCGTGGACCCCCTTCATAAAACTTGTGCCTCAGGAAATATAGAGCCTTCTCTACCTCCGCCTTTTGTAGGTCCTCCCCCTCCTTCCGTTTTATTTTAAGTTCCTGATCTCTGCTTTTTTCCCATTTAAGCTTTTGTGCATCTTCCAGACGTTTAATCTGAAGCAAAAGTTCTTGCTGCTTTTGTTTAGCTTCCCTCTTCCTCGCTGTGGCAATGGCTATAAGCCTCCCCCTAACCGTGGCCTTAATGGTGTCCCAGGCTATTTGCGGGGAGACCCCACCTTTGTTGTTTTCCTGCAGGGTTCTAGTAATGTGCTGCTTGATTTCTTGGACTATGTTCTTATCTTGGAGGAGGGAGCAGTTCAGTCTCCAGTGTGTGTTTTTTCTTTGGGAGAGAAAAATCTATTTCTGCAAACATTGGGTTGTGGTCAGAAATTGTACAGGTCCCCACCCACATTTCAAGGAACTCGGTCAGACTCTGCGAAAAAGTGAAAAAAGTATCCAGTCTGGAGAAAACCTTGAACCTAGGGGAGTAACAAGTATACTCTCTAGTTTTAGGATACCTTTCTTTCCACATATCTTTCAGCCCTCCCTGCTCTAGTATTTTTTTTTTTTTTTAACAGAGCTGGCCTTCTTGAGATCCGTTGTTGGTATTTGGGATGTGGTATCAAGCGCTCTGTTAAAAACCAAATTCCAATCCCTTCCCATGACCAAGACACCTTTTGCCTTTTCTACAATTAGTTGTATTAGGGAGGAGTAGAACGAAACAGGCGACCCTGGAGGTACATATACATTTGTGAATGTAACTAAGGTGTCTTGTACTCTGCCAGTAACTATAATGTACCTAGCACCCTGGTCTTCCACCACTTTCTGCACCTCAAAGGGGAGAGATGCTGCAAGTAAAATTGCAACCCCTCTCTTCCTACCTTTCTGAAGGGAGGAGTGGAATACCTGGGGCGGGGGGGATCTCTTAGACCTCAGCTTCAATATCTCTGGTGAGGAGAGGTGTGTTTCCTGGAGGAAGTTAACCCCACAATCCTGGAGTATTAAATATCTCAGCAACTTCTTTCTCTATCGGGCTTGTACAACCATTTATGTTAAAAGATAGGATGTTCGTTAGTTGTTCACTCATGTGGCTTACTTCTATTTTGCCATCTTACTTTGCACTGGTTAACCCATTTTGCCAACTTGTGTCTGATGTTTCCTAGGTAGTTAATAAAGCTGTTACCCAAGTAACTAACATTTATATAAAACCAAATAACTTGTAAACCTCTCAACCAAGAGTTCTTAACATGTTGCATTAACATAGTTCCTATGAACGGAACAGAACTAGAACATTTCGGAGGCGGGCGGGTGAAACAATCCCGGCTCCCCCTTAGCAAGTATGGATTTTGCTGACTTCCTAGGTTAAGCTGGGAGTTATCCAGCTTGTATGCTTTAACCTCTAGTGCTACTAAAAGGGGACTCAAATACATCGAGAGATACCGCATTAGTCCCAGGGAGATCCCTCTTTTAGGACATAGCATCGCAGCGACAAAATCTTCATAGGGCGGCCAGCCCGCCCCCGCCCGCGACATTTGATTAAGATACTTTACAGGTTTTAAAGCCATTTCCCTGAACTGAGGATATGTACAGCCTTCCCCCTCTTGAAAGAACCAATCACGGTTCCACGGTCTATGTTCAGAGAATCTTAAGGTATTATATGTTGCCTTAGTCAAGCTTTTTATTTCTTCTGGTGGTTAGCGAGTTCGAGTCCCCAACCTGAATCAATGACCATTTTTAGGGATGACCGAGACCCGACCTATCCACATTCTACCTTCTCAGGCAGCTAGAGTCCTCAGGATCAAATCTGGAGGGAGACCCTCCCTGTCCCAGCAGCAGTTCCCTGGCTCACCCTCATAAACCCATCCCAGGCAACGCCCTTTAGAACCACCTCCCTTTAGGTGGTGAGCATAACCTCGTTCTTTCCAACCCTGGCCCATCTTCCCCCAAATCCGGCTTTTTTTTTTTTTTTATCCCCATCAGGCCCAACCCTCCCTCCCCAAGCGATACAGCTCATTTTTCCTTTACTGGACACCTTTATCAGCCCCTATGCCTACCATCTGTACTCAAGAAATTAGATGCCATTGCTTCTCCTAGAATATTCTACTTTTAGGCAGATAGGCCAGATTATAGTTGTAAGCAGTCCGAGCAGTCTTTCGTGAATGTATTGGGAGCGAATCCAGGTATCGCATTTCGGAGTGGGGGGGCACCGGGGGAGAGGTCCAATTGTCCCAGGGGTGTAAAAAGATCAAAACAAACACCTTATTACATTGCCAGTCAGTACAGTCAAGAGCATGTCTCCAAATGGGTGGAATTCGGGTCTTCTCTCAGGTGCTGTGCTTTTTTTTTCAATTTGGAAGAGTCGCCGTATTCCCAAAGCAGCGAGGAGATATCAGAGCGCAGATCCGAGGCAGGAACCTTCTTCGACAAGCCTGGGAGGGTCGCTCTTTTCTGGGCCACCAACCACGCCGATGCAATCAAATCCCTCTCGAGCTTCTCCTTGTACATCACTGGTATGGGTATTGACAGTGATTCCAAGTATTGGGAGGTGGCAAGTAAATCAAGGAAGATCTTCGTACCTTTGTCCGTTGTTACCTTCAGTCGTGCTGGAAAAAGAACCTGGGCCTTGATAGACTTGGCTCGTAGTAGTCTCACTGTAGGCCAGAGCACCCTTCGAGCCTCCTGCACTGATGTGGTATGATCATTGTCCAGAGCAATTCTTTGGCCACGATAGGTTAAAGGACCATGTTGCCATGCGCTTCTCAGGACTTCTTCCTTGGTTTTATAATATGTAAAAGTGTGCAATCAGTGGCCTCTGTGAACTGTTAGGATCCGGGGCTTTGGGGCCAGGGAGGCGGTGGCCTTGATCCATCGAGATCGAGTTTTTCTGGGAGGTTTAGCATTTCCTTTAACAGATCCTTTAAAAAGGCTCCAGTATCTCCGTGCTTATCCTCTGCTCCCTCTGGAATCCCGTAAAAAATCTCACTTTCTGGCGTCTGGATCTTCCTTCTAAATCATCAATCCTTTGGGTCAGCTCCCCATCCCTGGCCAGCAAATACAGCATTAAGCAATCCTGTCTGTCTGATTTTTCCGATGTTTGAGTGAGAGCCAGCTCCAGTTGCTCCGTCTTGTGATGGACGGTATTCAGCTCCGCTCAGAGGTCCGAGAGTTTCTGGTCTATGTTTTGGACCGTTTGTGCTGTCTGCATAATTGTTTTAACGAGCTTTTTTGGCAGGTCTGCTTCTTGCTGTGCGAGTGTATGAGGGCCATCCTCTGCTGATCGGGCCTCTGCCGCATCCTCCTGTTCCACGTGAAGCAATTCTCTTAATTTTTGCCCCGGAGTGTGTGATGATCTGCTGGCCTTCATTCTAGTAGTTTTAGCTGGTGAAGGCATTAGTTAATTTATCGTTGGCTTTGGATTTTGTCGCGTCAGGGTGGGAGCCGTCAAGGTAAGCCGCCATAAGTCCGATGATGTCACCTGAAGTCCCCCCTCCCTCTCTCTTTGTTAGTGCTCCAGTTTCCATTCCTCTTCATTTCTACCACCCTGCTTCCATTATTTCTTTGTTTTTGATGACCAGGTTGGTGTGCTAGTCATAGTAAATGCCTATTTTCAGGCACGACCCGGGAGAGTACAAAACTGGTACAGTCAGTACAGAGCAAGCGGTACAATAAAATACATGAATAGTACATCGAGATGACACAGGAACATTGTAGACAGTAAACTACATCAGTAAGGTACAGTACCTTGGGATAAGTATTAAACAGCAGTAACGTGGTATACAACAATAACAATGTATTGGGACTAACTACAAGATAAATACAATGGAGGGAGCTTATAAACTACATTTGGGAGCATTCAAGTGCAGGTTGTAGTCTGAATAACGTCCCGGGGGGGAGGGGAATAGGTTAGGAAATAGTGGGTAGGAGAGAGGCAAGTAGAAAGGCTGGCAGGAAGAGGTGGAGGAGTAGGGCAGAGCAAGGATATAAGCTAGGACAGCAAGCAGTAAGCGGCAGCGAAAAGGATATGGCCTCGGACAGAGAAGTTGTAGCATCAGGGAAAAAGGTAGTTCAGGGGGAAGGGAACAGGTTAATTTGTACCCTGAAGTAGTCTGTCCCCTCAGAATGTCCCTACTTCTTACTGTAGCCTGGGGGGAGTGGGGGTACAGTTTCTGCCTCCCCCATTTCTTCCACTACCCTCCTCAGCTAGTTTAAATGTTCAATGTAATGTATAAACTGTTCAGTTAGAACTGCAATTCTCCTCTCAGATAGATGCAGGCCATCACCCCTGTAAAGACCCTTATTCCTCCAGGGTGGACCCCAGTCCCTAAAGTAGCTAAACTCCCTTTTTTCTGCATCATTCCTTCAATCGTATGTAGAAGCTCTTCCTGATGCGGAGGTCCCTTTTCTGCCTCCTGTCATAGATGGGCAGAATCTCTGTGAAAGTCACCAAACATGCTCCTTGCCTAAGACCATTCCCCAGCTCCTTGAACTCCCCCTATACTATCCCAGCCCTGTTTTCTAGCCAGGTCATTATTCCCCAGATGGACAATGACATCCAGCTGCGCCTCCCTTCCTGCTGCCTTAGCGATCCTCAGGCTCTGTTTCCCATCCCTCTGAGCCACGGCACCTAACCTCCCTCTCCCCATTCTTATTCCCAGCTCTGTTCCCTCGCATATTAGTTCCCCACCAGAAGTTGCCTTCTCCTCTTCCTCCTCTGGGGTCCTCTACCACCATTCTTGAGGTCTCTGCTATGGAGATACCCCCACATCCATCACCAATCCCTACCATGGGTGCCTCCTCCCAGAAGCCCTACCCAGCCAGAGCAGCTTAGGAATTATTTAGTGGTACTGGTTCTGGTTGAGGAATGTGCCTCTGACCCACCACTCCCACCCTTCTAGAGCCCACCATAATCCAGCCGCTCCTCCTCCAAGACACGCACTCTGAGGTAATGTTGTCAGACTTGGTGACCTTTGGGTGGGAAAAGAAGTTGCCCTCATCCTAGCCAACTCAGCCTGGAGTCTAGCATCCTCCTCCCTAAACCCAGAGAGGTGCATGCAAATGTGACAGCACTGCAGTCTCCAGAAGTTCTCTGAAAATTTTGCCCCACTGCACTGCACCACTCCTAACATTCTCAGTTCCTGCACGTCCTTCTGTTATTTGGAAATACTTTTGTACCCTTATCCTTGATAGGGTGTTACCAGTTTTCCTCCTTTCATTATTATGCCTCTTGTACACCTATAGCCAGACATGGCCTACTCTTTACCTTCCACCCATCCCTTGTGTGCCTTTACCCTTGATAGGGTGTTTTTAGTTTTTCTCCTTTTTGTTTGTTTTTCCTCTTGAACACCTACCCTAGATAGGGTGTTGCACTTATTCCCTGTTTTGGCCTACGCTTTCCCTTTCACCTATCCCAGTAGTGAGTGCAACAACAGGAGTGGACAGATACCTTACTTTAGTTGCTGGCAGAGTCATCTGCTTCCCTGCTTCCTTCTGCTGATGCCTGCCAATGCCTGAGATGCTAATTTTGCACCTGTTCCTCCTAGGGCCTCCTAATTATTTTCACATTGCCTCTGCTGCCAGTGTATTTTGTATATGCACTTTGGATGTCCTGTAATTGCTCCACATGTCAGTAACCCCCGCCCCAGTCGCACCTGGAAATGAGCCATGGCTCAGTATGCCTTTCCTTGTTAACAAATTTTAAATAAATGAAGTTGCTGTTCCACTCCCTCACTGGGATATAAACGTGTGGGACGTGTTGAGTACTCCCTTTTATCTTCGCAGTAGGGACTTCCACAGGAGGGATTTCCTGCCAAGCCCTTTTCTTTTATTTCTCTTTCCAAGTGTTTCCCTTGACTTGTGGCTAAGAGCCTGACTGGTTCCCAGACCCTCACAGCCACAACAGCAACTGTCCATTGTTAGGAACGCGACAACAACGTTTCAGAAGTTGCCCATTTTGTGCTTCTGTAGCTCTGCCCACAGTCTAGATAATAGCTTCTGATTAGAGCAGGAGTTGGTTGGGAGCAGTGTCCATGGCAACCAGGAGGCCTGCACTCTGATGTCACAGGAGGCAAAACTGACACCAGTTCTCCTCTTCCCTTGACCTGTGGCTCAGAGCCCGACTGACTCCCAGACTCTCAAAGCCATAACCTCGCGCTTGGTATTTAGAATAGGAACAAAAACTTAAAATTTCTGCTTTTGACAAATTTTAGCGAGTGCGTAGAAAGAGGGTGCTGTTTCACTGCAGCTCAGACATCTTTCTCTTTGTAGCTTCTGCAAGTGTTGGGTCACATGGGCTGCCTTGGTTGAGCCTACAAAGTGGCCTCTGATTGCACAGGAAGTCTCAGGAGATCTTAACACTGTTGCAGCAGCCAAATAATAAAAAAAGAATAACAAATAATTGGTCCCCCAAATATGAATATTCGGATAGTCAGAATAAGGTATTCACTTACCCCTAGTACCTTGGGCCTGAAGCTAGAACCTGAGGAACCACTGATGTCATTGGTGAACCAAACTGCAAACTCTGCTAGCTAACATTTTAAAAAGTTAAATACTGTAATTACAGCAAGCAGGAAAAGAAATTGTGTGTAAGATCAGGAAGTTTAATATACAGAATATAAACAAATGTTGCCATCTTGGTTACCTCTGGCTCCTGCAATCAGGCAACTGGAATGCAAGGGGTCTTTGAAGAGACATTGAGCACTCTGGGAGCAAAGCAGCAGTGCTTGGTGCCTTTTCCGGTCACTAGGGGAGCAAGGAAGTGAGCGATAAGGCTGTCTACTAATCAGAAACTGAATTGGGAGTGTGTGGAGCCGAATCCTTCCCCTGCTGAGGATGAGTTTGTCCAGCTTCGGTGTTTGGAGACTAGAGCTGAGGGCCTAGCTAGAACTCCGAGCTAGGGTTCCTTGTTGACTCATGTTTATAGCTACTGGAGTTCCATATGAACTGTGTTAGAGCTCTGGTGAATCCTGCAAAGCTGCAAGCGATCAGGTTGCTGCATTTCTGATCAGTCCTGCTGCGCTGTCTGCAACAGCTGCTGTACTCGAGGTAGGAACTAGATGTTCTGCCCTCTTTGGTAGACAGTTTTTATCATTATCAGGTATGACTAGCAGGGCTATGGGAATACCTTATCCTGAATAGTTGGGCCTCAAAATATTCAGGTATTTGGATGTTTGGGGTGTTAACATAAAATCATCCTACTTCCTCACCTGGAGACCAGGGTTAATGTCCTGGCCACCCATCCAGCTCATTTAAATCATTTCCCACCCCACCCCCCAGAGTGCCAGAGATGGGTTTATTGTGGTGCCAGGAGCCTGACTCCTGTTCTCTTTAGAACCCCAGGCCCTTACCTTGTTTGGGGAGGTGGTAACAACAGTGGTATCAGGCTGGTCGGTGGCACCTCCCTCATCCAGTTCACTGCTGTAATGCTTTGTGGTTCTTAGTGTCCCTCTCCCCATCTGGTTATTTGTGAAGTAATTACGTACCATGAAACTGAAATTGAACCCGGTGATCAGTCACAAACGGGAGAGGAGTGAACATCTGCAAGGGAGCATGCGATCTCGAGGGAGGGGCAGGGCAGTTGTCATAGTGATGCTGTGCAGGATTAGCTGCAGCATAGCATCACCATGATAGTTACCCTGCTGTCTTTCATGATTGTGCACTCCCTTTCTGACATTTACTCCTCTTCTCTCTCTGTGACTGATCTCCAGGTTCAACTTTGGTTTTATCAGCACTTAGGTTTTTAATTGCCAGATTGGGATGCTGAGGAGCTCCGCAAAGCACTGCAGCAGTGGTCTGGATGAGGGAGGGGGGGCAGACTAACTAGCCTGGGCACTACTGGTTGCCACTAGCATCCCTCCCCCAAATCAAAGTGCTTGAGGAGGGAGGCTGAAAGAGGGTGCACCAGTGCAGTGGTAGTGCTACCGCTTATGACACTGACGACCAGGGTTCAGAAACCGGCCTGTGTCAGAGGGTCAGCCAGGGGGAGGAGGATTGAGCTTCCTTTGGACTGCTCTCCTCCTCCATGGGGAGGTGGTTTGAGAATGCTCCCGGCTCTCGACCCCTGGTGGAGGCCGGAGGTCTGACAGCCAGGGCATGCAGTTGCTGCAGGCAGGGCAAATGTCTGCGAATGCACCATTGATGTCATTGCACATCCTGCCACCTGGGAGACAAACCGGAGGATGTCACCCATCTTGTGTTCCCGCACCATTGACCCGTGGCACCCCCAGAGTCTTATCCTGTTGTCTGACGGGAGGAAGACCCCCCTCCCGATGGCCCTGTCCTGGGGAGGGTTCGGTCCAGGAACATCCCAGTGCAGCATACCGCTACCTGACAGTGGAGAGGCCCCACTGGGGTAATCTAGAGTGTAACTTTGGTTGGGGTAAGTCCCGGTACATGGATGATGGAGCTCAATCCAGTTGGGAGAAAAAAACAAGTATAGCAAATTTAATAAAGAAACAAAAAGTCTGGCCAAATTAAGGTGGCAAAGTTTGAAAAGACGCTTTCAGCTCCTGGCAGGGTGTCCGGAATCAACAGTGTAATACCTTCATTTGCTTGGGCACATAAGAAAAGGGCAAGTGGGTGGGGAATAACTTTTTAACTTTTTTTTTTTGTAACTCTTACTAAAGCTGAATACCACAAATAGTGCCTATTATTTGGTTTTATTCCTAAATAATGAATAGGCTAATATTTGTGGTATTTGAGAAATGCTATCAGTTACTTGCACACCCCTAATGATTAGCATTCGTTGAAACATCATGAATGGGTCATCTTGTCTGAAGAAAGTTTCCGTGTTGAGTACCACTACCCTTTAATATGGATGACATGGCAACCCTGAATGCTTCCAGTAAGAAGTAAGATGTAAACAGAGGAGTTAAATTACTGTGAGTAAATCAGCCTCCTGGGGTAATGAACAAGATGCATACGTAAATATTTTTAGTGGAATTATTTTGCTCTTTATATTAACAAAATAGCATAATGTAAAACAAGAGAGCATTTTATCATTAAAAAAATATTAGTAAAAGAGTTGGTACATATTTAAGAATTGTAGTAAAGGCAAATAAGAAAAGAAGATGAGTGCTGTTGACTAACAAGCTGAAACCTACTGCACAGAAAACCATTGCCAGACCAGCAGGATGTTGCCAGTGTCAAGCTGCTGCCACTGCTCAGCTAACATGGGCTGCCTCCCCAAACACCAAGCGTGGCATTTGTTGAGGTAGAGGAGAGTCCCTGGAGGCTTGCCCTGGTAGGTAAGCCAGGGAGAAACACTGGGCAAGGTAAGTCACGGGACAAATGCTGGCAGAGGTTGGGTCCAAGGCAGGGCTGATGAGGGACCATCTAAAGAAAAAAATGAAACCTAGCTCCTGGAGTGCCTTGTTACTATTACTAAACCAAAAAATTACTGTTAAAAACTGGTTTAGAAAAAGTGTATTCAACAGGATGGCATCCCACTGGATTTTCAGTAAGGCTGTAAGTGCAGTTCTACAGAAGAATCTAACACCTCAGTTTTTGGGTGTTCGATTCTTTTCGGACTGTGACAGACTTTTAGGAGAGATGGGTGGACTTTTGGTTTGACTGGTTTGCTAAGATTCGAATGGCACGGACTAAGCGAACTAGTCAAATCGTGGACTGTAGTTCTATCCCATCACCATACGGTAAAAGATTTTAAAACAATACAGCTTGCAGCCCGACCCAAAACCAAAGTAGGGAATGGCATTATCTGTGGGATACCCTGTCTAGTTCTGGTCTTGTGCCTAGTAAAAGGGGGGAAAAAAAAACACCCCACAAAATTGTATGATTAACAGTCATTAACACAACCATCAGTTTTACCCACCAAAAGTTCTTCTAGAACCCCCCATCTACAGTGAAACCACAGCCATTCCCCCCCTATCACGTCATGTAGACTGCTGCTTGTATAGCAGTTGCAAATACTACTGGCCCCCCTCACATCTCCCTTATCCTCACCTTCCTCCTTGATCCTCTCTGTTGTATAGGCTTTCCCCTTGGTCCTCGTTAATGAACATAAACCATCAGTAATCCATATAGTTACAAAATCTGCACCACAGTCATGTTGCCGAGCCACTGCAGCCATCTCGTGCACATCAGGTGCATTCTGATGCCCAGGGTGTGCTGAGGGCAACCAAGTAATGGCAGAGTTGGTAGCCCTTAAGCATATCCTGCACACGAGAAGCTGCCTGGTGTGCATGAGATGGCCATGGGTGGCAAGCCAAGGGTGAACGGGTTCTCCGTTGGCAAACTTTATGGGGTTAACTCATTACCTCCTGGGCGGCCATTTTGTGTCAGGTAAACAATGGATAGTTCGGACTTCATATGGAGCTATTGGAGGTAATGATAGCCTTCTTACAATGGTTGGCCTATCTCAGGTATTTGATTGTCAATTACTATTTTATATTGTGCATCTCTTTCATAATGCTAGAGTCAGGCAGTTACTTCTAAATCATTTAAGTAGCAGCTAATATTTTCTTGTACTGTGTTGTTCAACTAGTATGGCAGCCTTTTCATCATTCATGCTGTTTGGCTTTCCTAAGATCCTGGTTTTAGACGTTAGTCACAGCTGTAATGACGGATGAGAGGGCATTTCTGGATGCTCTGAATCCTTTCAGTATGCTTGCTGGGTGTAGTTTAACACAACTCATTTTAGAAAATGAGATGAATCATAATGTGGATTATACACTGGCTTGAAGCGTTTAACAGACCAATAAGTTAGCAACTGATAATGTAGGGACTGTTTGAAGATGCACACCTTAGCTATTAAGTGCTCAGTAGCTACCACAGGTAGCCAAGGACAGCTGAAGCTACAATTTTCTTGCCTTCAGTAAGGAGATCAAGTTGGCATAGGAAAGCAGTGGAATTAGGCTCCAGTGCCTTCCATGCACACTGTATCTCAGGGTAGCAGTGTATGGTATTTAGACTTGGGTCTCCAGGTTCATAGTTCTGCACTCTGCCACAAGCCAGCACTACCTGCCTTAGCATAACTGTTTAATAACACATACCACAGTGCCCTTCCCCCTGTGTATATTCTGTATACTTGCGTGTTGTTGTTCTCTGTATTCGTGAAACAGCCGTTGTCTCTTTTGTCCTCTGCCGTGCTCCTTTTTTGAAAACTTAGACTGCACCTGCCACAGTATTTTGTTTTGCAGTCCTGCTTATCATGTTGTTTAAGCATAGCCAGGACTGATTGATGATGCCTTCAAGTCTGTGTATAGCGGTACTGTATATTTGTCATTTTTTTATTTTAAACATAATCCATGACTGATGTTGCTCTCAAGTTTATGTAACTGTTACTGCATTCAGTCACTTGCTGTTTCTAGTCTGTAACTCTCCCAGGTCATGCCTGAAAATAGGCATATATAGTGTAGCTTACCTGGTATCAAAATCTAAATAATCCCTCCAAAGCTGCCATTTTGCTTTGGGTTAAGCAATGGAATGTTTGAACTTCTAAAGGTGCTATTAGAAAAAAATGTGTTAAGTCAGTACGTGAAAAAACTGTATTCATTTAGAACAAAGCTGTAATAAAGTTATGAATGTCATCACTATTTTATACAACACAATAACATTAAATTTATAGTGTCTTACAAAAAGTACCATAAAACACTTTATAAAAGCAACAAAGGAAAGTAGATAATAAAATGGAAAAACTGGCATAAGCTGTTGGTTAGCAGGGAAAGGAAGCATTGCAGCATTCCCATGTCCTGTTTTCTTACGGCCTGCAGATGCAGCGGTAGCGCTACTGCCTGCGGTGCTGATGACCCGTGTTTGGAAGAGAGCACAGGGCGTCAGAGGCTCTGCCGTGGTAGGTTGGATGAGCATCCCATGGAAAGTGCTCCACCTCCGGGGAGGGAGGGCTGTGATTTCCCGGTGTATCAGCAACACCCAGTGGAGATGGGTGTCCAGTAGCCGGGGACCGCCTGGCATTTCGGAGACGTTGGTGGACGTCTCTTCAGTTCAGTGTTTTTTTTTTTTTTTTTTTTTTTACTTTTTATGCTCCCTTCCTGCACCATGTCTGCTACTTCTATCGGGGTTCCCCAAATGCATCTACACAGGCTGTGCTGGGAGGACAAAGGACGTTAGCCCCCACTGAGTGCTTCACTCCCCGTAATTTTCCAGTATCCCCAGATAACCTCCTTGTTCCCCTCTGAAACATCAGGGGGGAGCGGACACCCGGTGCCGCTCCCTGGCTCTCTCAGTCACCGGTGCAAGGGCCCGTCTCCTGGCGCAGACTTTTTTTCTGGAGTTTCTGGTCCTGCTGCCTGCAGATGCCAGCACTTGCAGAGAGTCAGCAAGATGAAGGCATGCAGAGACCTGCTTTCACTCCAGGCCCTCGGCTGCCATCCACCCCTCCCTATGATGTTGCATGTCCTGCTGCACCTCCACCTGCGATCATCCAGATGGCGGTATACCAGTGAGGACTGCAACCCACCCTCCCTGGAGAAGAGGAGCAGCCCTATGGGTGCTCGATCCTTCTCCCCACGGCCGGCCCTCCAGCAACCCAGGTTCGCTACTGAACCAGAGTCGCTGGCGTCGCAAGCAGTAGCTTTCCTGCTGCGCCAGCAATTCAGTTTATTTTTGAAGAGATAACAGACATTGAGCAGGCTCATTTGCAAGGTGGTCCATTGTACATAAACACATAAATGGTTACAAGGTTGGGGCACATAACACAATTTTTGTATGTATATTTGATAACCAACAACTAAACATTAGCAGAATAAGTACTGGCCACGGCCGCGGGTACATACAAAAGTGCATAATGGATAAGTGTGATTTTACATTTATTTTTTATTTACAGGACTACCATAAAAAGAGGGGAAGAGAAGGTGAAGTCAAAATATGGATAACAGCTAGGATAAGGATAGGGAAAGAAGGTTAATAATAATAGCAGATGTTAGAAGTAGTTTTGTCAATAAGCGATTTGAACGTGCTCAGGGTGATCAAGTTTTTAATTTGAGCATGGATTGAAGTTTGTTTCAGACTGTGGGAAGAACATAGTTCATGGCTGACTTACCAAAGTGAGTGCGAATTTTGGGTACCTAAAGTGAGATGTATTCACATTTCCTTAGCGCATAGGAGGTGTGGGAATGGTGGAAGAGAGATGTGATATAGGGGAACAACTTGCTTATTAGTGCTTTGTAAACCCTGGTGTGTGTGTATATATGAATAAGTCTTCTGGTTGCCAGGGATGTCCAGCTTACCTCCTTATACAGCTTGGAACAGTGGTGGGTTTTGGCTGGAGCATTGGTAATGAACCGAATAGCACAGTGGTAGAGGATGTCCAGCTTTCGAAGACTGGTTATTGAACAATTAGCGTATATAATATCTGCGTAGTCCAATAGGGGCATGAAGGTGGCGTGAACAGTTTCTGGAAAAGAACCCAAGTCTCTGCCTCAGTTTTTTTTAATAATGCCTCAGTGTGGGAGGTAAAGGATAAATGAGTCAAGCAAGAACCGTAAGTATTTGACGTTAACCACCGGCTCCAGTTTATCACCTAGGAGCGGGGTAATGGGATTGGTAGTGCTAAGGTTAGAAGCAGCAGTAGGTGAATTGGGTGAGTGAAAGAACATTACCTTAGGGTTTCTTTTTTCACATTCAAAAGTAGTTTCAACAATGTTAGGTTCTGCTAAAGCTGGTTAAAGTCCGTCTGGAGTGCTGAGCAGACTTGGGTGACAGAGGGTTTTGAGGTATATAGAACAGTGTCTTCAGCAAATAAGTAGATGTTAGAGTCAGTGATGTTATTGTTTAAGGTGTTGACATAAATCAGAAAGAACAGTGGGCCCAGAATGGAACCCTGGGGGACCATATTAGCAAAGGGAGTAAGGATGAGAGAGTATCATTGGCATTTATCTGTTATCTCCCCCCCCCCCCAATTGTTTAACCAGGAGTAGCACATTAACCTGAAAGCTTGTTTACAGGTGTGACCTGGGAGCACAGGAAAGTTAAATGACTTGCTCAGGGTCACACAGTATGCAAGTGGGGGCTGTGGGATTCAAACCCAGGTCTCCAGATTTGCAGCTCAGAGCCTTAGACTACTGCGCTATACTGCCTCCCCGTCCCCCAGATAACTGGCAAATCAGTTTAATACAGAATTATTGAAGCCCAGTTGATTAAGGCTGTCAAGGAGAAGGGGATGATCCACTGTATCAAAGGCCTTACTCGGATCCCTGAAAACCGTCCCTATGATTAAATTTTGGTCCATGGCCTCTAAACGGTTGCTTGTAACTTTCAATAATGCTGATATTGTGCTATGTAGTGGTCTGAAACCAGATTGTAAGGGGTTGATTAACTAGTGCTTGTCCAGGAATGTTCTGACTTGTATGGTGGCTAACTTTTTAGTAATTTTGAGAGGACTGGCAGGATTGAAATAGGCCTATAATTATTTAGGTAGCTATCCCCAGATTTAAAGAGGGGTAGCAGGTGGGCTACCTTCCAGTCATGTGATACAGTTCCCTCTGTTAATGATGGGTTAAATAGGTGGGCAGTTGGGGCTGTAAGGTAATAGTAGCCTAGTTTTAGGAAGAGGGGATCGATATTGTTTGCCCTGGCACCTTTTTTAATGTGAAGCTTAAGCAATTGATCTTCAACCTGTTTATAAGTAATGTTGAAGAAGGTGAAGGAAGCATGGGTGGGAGGACTGGGTGGTGTAATTGTACGGAGAATTAGAGGACGCAAAGTTAACTGCCTGGGAGGAATCGAAGGCAAGGCCTGCTATTGTAAAATGCTTAAGTTTGTCACATATTGTGGCCTTGTCAGTTACGGAGGTGCCTTGGAAGTTTATTGTGTTTGGCAAGGTTGGAGGTGCTTTACTACCTTCAACAGATTTGAATATACACCAACATTTTTGCTGGATTTCCTTCTGCTGATTCGAGTATGATTATAGTACTTCTCCTTTATATTTCTAACCATTTTGATGCAGGTGTTGCGGCATTCCCTAAGAGCTGTCCAGTCTGCAGGGGATTTGGTCAGTCATGTAGTTGTCCATAACCAATCCCTATTTAACAAGCCTTTTTTGATATCCCCGTTGAACCAGGGCGGAAGCTTTTTTTTTTTTTTAAACTATATAGCTTTTCTGGTATTTCTTGTTTTCTTCACCCCGGCACCCGCCACACGGCTGTATGTGCACGTGGAGGCATGCACGCACACCGGAAGCCAGCCCAGCTCCTTCTACCCAACCGTACTGCTGCCCTGCCCGCCTACATTACCCCACACCAGACCGCCACCCGGTGGGAAAGGGGACTACAGGAGGGTAGACAACCCACCACCCCTGAGAGAGGAGAGCAGCCTAACGGCATGCTTGATCCCGCTCCTCCCACCCCCTCCATGCCGGCACCATGACCCAAGTTTGTTCCCGAACCCGGGTCGCCAGCATGAGGTGTGGCATCCAGTACCTCAACCCTTAGCGCCACCGGGCCGGCTCCGCATGAAGCTTTAACTCTGTGGCTAGTCAGAGGGGCATTTCTGCTTATAATATCACTGAGGGTGGAATTAAAAATGGGCAGTGCATCTTGTGTAGCAGCTGCTAAGTAGAAATGTTGCCAGTTAATATCCCACAGATCAGCCAAGTAATTGGCAGAGTTGAACTTCCTGAAGGACCTCCTGGAGACAAACTTACTATTAAAAGCTGGTTTTACTAAATTCCTGACATACACTGCTATATTGTGGTCGCTGAAATTATTGTGAAAAATAACTTTGACGTATTTTGTGCGGTCTGTTGGTCATGACTACATTGAATAACGACCTGTAGTTTGGTTTTTACGGTTTGACCTTATTGTATCGGTGATTATCTGAGCCAGACCCATTTTGTTGCATAGGTTCTATAGGGGGTTAGGTTTGGTTCTGAGCCAGTTCAGGTTTAAATCGCTTTAAATTGACTCATTAGAGGTGTTGCTAGATAGAGGAATGTGTCTGGAAAAGCTAAAGGAGGCGGGGAAAGCAGTCGGAAAAGCCAAGGCACAGATGGAGGAAAGAATAGCCAACGCAATTAAAGGGGACAAAACCTTTTCTAGATACAGTAGAGAGAAGAAAAAAAAACGGGTGGGATTGTGAGACTAAAAAAGGAAGGGAGGGTGTCAGCAGATGGGGACCAGAAAAAAGACAGAAATCCTGAACAAATATTTTTATGCAGTGCTCACGGTAGAAGGGGAAGGGGAGGGATCACAGCTAGGTGTAAGAAGTACCAAGGGGAGGAGTGTAGATACCAGTTTGTTCACAGTAGAAGGAGTCCTGAAGGAATTAGAAGAACTGAAAATAGATAAAGCAATGGGGCCGGACGGAATACATCCCAGAATTTTAAAGGAACAAAGAAAGGAGCTAGCAGGACCACTGACAGCCTTGTTCAACAAATCATTAAAAAAGAGTGTGATTCCAGCAGACGAAGAGGGTGAATGTTGTCCCTCTCCATAAGAGCATGAGCAAGGAGGAGGCTGCCAACTATAGGCCAGTCAGCCTAACCTCAGTGGTAGGGAAATTGGTGGAATCCTTACTTAAGGTAAGGATTGCAACATACCTTGAATCCATGGACAGCAGGATTCAAGACAGCATGGTTTTAAGGTAGGCACGTCTTGCCGAACAGACCTGATGAACTTCTTCGAATGGATGACTAGTGAAATTGATCAGGGAGGGGTGGTAGATGTGGCCTACCTGGATTTCAGCAGCCATCCCACATAAAAGGTTAATAAATTGAGCAGCCTGGGAGTCTGGTCCGGGGTTGGTAAAAAGGGTTAGAAATTGGCTGAGCTGTAGGACACACAGGGTGGTATGAACACAGTTCAACCCGTAGAAAGGGAGGTGACCAGCGGGGTGCCTCAAGGATTGGTGCTAAGCCCAATCCTCTTTAATTTTTATTCATTTGTTCAATTTATAAAGTACAAGAAAAGAAAAACATTTACTAATAATCAGCATTCGTTTAAATTCATTTAGCTGTATAACTTCATTATTAAAGTCTCCATCAAAGAGGGGGGGTTACATAATACATTTCTATGGGTTAATCAAGACCCAGTATCTACTTAAGTAATGTTGGAAAAAAGTTATTCCAGAGCCTGTTTAAAAAAAAAAAAAAAAAAATGTATAATAAGAATTAATCACTTCCATCAAAACATTATTCTCTTATTTCTCTTCTATTTCATTATGTGTCCAGCATAGTATTTTCTGTTTCCGTTGCAGCAACTACCAAATCAGTGTCAGAATCTAGGTCTGAAATATCCTGACCAGGACTATGGTTCCTTAGAAAGTCCATGACTTGATCTGGATCAAAGAATATGTAAACTTGCCCTTTGTACATTATTTTAACTTCAGCTGGTGGCTGAAGTATAAAAGTTGCCCCAATTTCCAGAACATCTGCCCTCAGGTTTAAGAACCGTCGGCGTCTTTCTTGAGTTGCACATATGAAGTCTGGAAATACAGAATATTTGAATCCTCGATATTCAAGCACTTTCCTCACATGGGCCAATTTCAATATTGAATCCCTATCCATTTTGAATGCAAATTGTACTAGAATTGGAGGCTTCGTGTCCTTGGGATTTCTCTTTACAACCACTCTATATGCTTTGGTTATGATTTGTGAATTATCTTCTGGAAGTGGAAAGGTTTTGAGCAGTATATCTTTGATCAGTTTTCTTAGCTCAGAGTACTCTGAGTCTAGTGCAGATGAGATACCTAGAAACCTTTTTTTTTTTTTTTATTGATCATTTTTCCGGGAGGCCTCCGTCCTGTCTCTGCCTAGTCGCCCTGAGACTTCCATAAGTCGCAACTCCTGGTTACCCGGCTTGCCCTCGAGGGTGGGGCCATCGCTACCGGTTCCCCTAATTCTGGCGCCGTGGAACTGGTATCTGGTTGGGAGTGCTGTGGCAGTGGCTAATTGAAGCTCTTGAGAGGGCTTCATGTAGACAGAGGCTCTCCCCTCCATTTTCTTTAGTTTTTCCTCCGAGGCAGGGACGTGTAATGACGTCCAGCATCTGCCCTGCCTCCATTAAGTGCGAGCGCAGGTGTTGTGGGACCCCTGGCCTCTGCTAGGGGTCCGTCACGCGCCGGACACTTCCCCACCTCCCTGAAGGAGAGCTGTCCAGACGCCCAGTCCTTCTGCCCCCGCCAGCCCTCAAGCGACCCGGGTCCGTTCCCAAACCCAGGTTGCCGGCGTCGCAAGCGGAAATTCAACCGCTGCACCGGCAGCCCGGCCAAACCTCAGGCTTTTATACCTATTTGCATTTTCAAGTGCTTCAATCTTATGATTTACTGCTGTCTGGCCAACTGTAGCAGTGTAAATTTTAGCGTCTGTTGTTGTACCCTTATGTAACCACCCTACAAATTGGGGTTCCTGAAAAGTCTTCCTTGAGCTTGCTTAAATGCTCACTGTCAGGCTGGTGTCCCGTGTTTTAGCAGTTTACATGCGATTGCCAGAGAGTGCCTGTATAGCCTCTGTGCACTGTCTCTTCAAGAGCTGCCTGGATTGCAGTCATAAGTAATCTGAGAAGGAGCTCTGTTGAAAGATGTAACTATTTGCTGAAAATCATTGAGTGATAATGATGTAGTTTGTCTAACCTGCCTTCTTTGCAGCAAGGACTGTCTTGTTTATCCCACCATTTGTCCCGGGACTGCGAATTGGACCAATCACTTCTGGTGGGACCTAAAATGGAGCCTGGCTACAGGAGCTATTTGGAGTCAAAATCTGTAGGAATTGTAGTTTTGGGCTTTTGGCACCTTTTTGCACCTGAAGGGGGAGCCTTTGTTGTGACTGACAGACAGATCAGCCAACTGACACTTTTGAGTTCTGGGTAAAGTCCCAGGCTTGCTGGCAGTTGAGTCAGATTGAAGTTGGGAGCTGAAGAAGCAGCAGCTTTAGACAGTCAAGCAGCCATCCGAGTAGTTTCATGTGGGAGAACTGTGGAAAGGCCTGAGTTGTGGCCTGCATGTCTGCCTGCTGCCCCTGAGAGGGAGAGAAGAGAATTATTTCGTACTAAACCCAAGTTTGTGGGAATGAAGTAAGCCACTGATTTTTTTTTTATCGGGCTCATACCTGAAGACCGAAGATTTTGCTGAATGCGATCGGCTTGTCAGGATTTCCAGCTGCTTTTGAATCCCTGGTTTGTGCAAACACTTTACAATCATGACCGGAGAGCGGTTTGCCTGGTGCAGTAGAATTTACTTACATTTAAATGTGCTGAGAGTTGTTAGCGGGTCGTGATTTGGTTCCCCACCGTGTGAACTGTGTCCTGCTTGATGGAAGCTGTATTCAGCCCAAAACGGACTGTATCCGAATTTGTCTCCATTTAGCCTGGGCCTGGCCACACTGGCCCAGCCAGACTGCCCGCTGCACAGAGAAAGCCATCAACGAGAGACCTGCCTGGGGATCAGCCCCCTGCTCCACGCTTGAACAGGAATGATGCCTCGGTGAATCGTGTGGGCCCTGCTTTTCCTGGCATTCCAGATCAACCACCTGCAGTCTCAGTTTTCGTCCAGCCTGTGTCCAGGCTTGGATATTGAGTAATCATCAGGGTAGCTCCCTGTGACAGCCTAATCTAAAAGTGTCATCTGATTGTCTTGTTTTCTTTTCATGAACTGAGCCCTCCGGCTCTGGATTACAAATTGTGCGTGTGGTGCATGTTGTTTTCTTCCATCACAGGGCCCCAGCCAGCTGCAACATTCCTGGCTAGCCCACCATTCTCCATCTGGGTACCCAGAGTGTGTGACTGTGTATTTACCCTGAAGTACATGCATAACTGTTTGATTGATACAACCTTTAAGCAAATTAATTTGATTACGCCCCTCCCTTGTTCAAGTCCCTTAAATCGGCTAACTCTTTTTGCATTTACCCTGACTGTGGTTCCAGTTTGTGCAGGAGTACTGTACTGCTGTTATTTGCTGTCTGTAACCTTGTTTAACAGGGTGTCCCCAAGGTCGAACCAGAGGAAAGCCCTGGTGGTAAGTGCAAACAGTATGGGTACTTGTGTGGTGTATCAAGGGTATTGTAAAAGTGATTATTGTGTATTGTTCCATCCACTAGTAAGGAAAGAGGGGGGGGTTTACAGTGTCCCAGAGGGCTGTGCCCAGGTTAGCTTGACCACTACCAACACTGACTCCCGGGTAGAGGCACCTATTTCAGAACTCAGGCCCCTTAACCTGCTACTAGTCAAGCAGGCAGGGATAGTAGCCCTTGGGATAGCGCCACCTAGGAGTTACACTTAGTTTCTTGAGTCTCTGCCCTTTTTGTAATTTGCTCCTTATCTGTTTACCCTTTGAGACTGAAATGGCTCAAAGTTTTAATTTGGATTCGATGTTGGAAAATCTGGAATCAATTTTTGCTATCCAGGTACCAATATTTTCAAATGCTCTCAGCATTTGTAGCTCCCTGGTTTCCCTGGATGTTAGTTTCTCTGACCCCTCCAATTCCTCTGGCTTGTCACAGACTCATTCTGAGCAAGCTTCTGGGCTTGAGTTTAGGTTTTCATCCATTTTCCTAGTCGTCTTCCCAGCCAAGATCTCTGGTCTTTTCATGGTTTGTTGTTCGTCCACGGAGTCGCCTTTTAGCAGGTAGTTCTTATATTTTTCAACTGTATACACTGACTTTCTTAAGTTTTTTTGGGTTTGCAGTGTTGATGTAGCCTTTTCACTCCGCGGCCTAGGCTCTGAGGCTTTGAGAATGCAGATGGGCGACAGCACAGACCTATCTGCAGCTCCAGTTTGCCCCTCTTCCTTCCCTGGGCTCGATGTACCAACCCTTGAAAACTTGTCCATCAGACTGTACCACGCACAAACGATACTTCACTGGAGGATGGCGATCCCTCTTCTTTTGTTTCTTATCCATCAGAGTTAAATGAAATTGATCATATTCACAAGCTGTCTGTTTTAACTTTTTTGCACAGAACGGTCAAGAGCAAAGCTGAAAGCTGCCTACCATTTTGCAGCCATCTTGCCCCCCCTCCTTGCCCAGTCTTCTTTAAGGTCTTCAAAGCTACATTGCCGAGGGGCTGGAGGGGAAGGTGTGCCTCTTTGCAGATTACGCAAAGATCTGCATTAGGGTAGACTCACGGGGGGGGGTGGAAAGAATGAGAGAGAACCTGGGCAAGCTGGAGGATTGGTCCAGTGTATGGCAGTTGAGATTCAACACAAAGATCAAAATTATGCACTTTGGTCACCGGAACCTGAGAGAGGAGTACTCTGTGGGGTTTGGCCACCAAACAGAAGGATCTAGGAATAATTATATCTGATGACCTAAAGGTGGCCAGGCAATGTGAGAAGGTGGTTAGAAGGGACAGTAGGATGTTGGGGTGCATAGGGAGAGGCATCACAAGCAGAAAAAAGAAGGTGATGATGCTACTATACAGATCATTAGTGAGAGCTCTTCTGAAGTACAGTGTCCAGTTTTGGAGGCCGCATCTCAGGAAGGACATGGACAGAGTGGCGGCAGTCCAAAGAAGGGCTGCAAAAGTGGTACAGGGGCTGGACCAGAAGTCATGAGGAGCGGCTGAAAGACCTCCAATATGTATTCTCTAGAGCTCTGAAGAGCGAGGGGGGGACATGATAGAGACGTATAAATAGGGATCAGTAAAGTACAGGAGGGTAGCATCTTTAAGAAAAGAAGACTGACAAGAACTAGGGGACATTAATTTATTTACATTTTGATGACCAGGTGGGCCCTCTGAGACAGTCGGGTCCCTTTTCCAGGGGCGACCCGGGGAACCAAATGTTCCAAGCATGGAAAACAGTACACATACAGATAATTACGTACAAATATCATTGGACAAGTTACATATATTCATAAACTAAACTAGCTATCCCATTCATTGGGAGACGGTACAAATTGCAGATGTCAGTTGCAACATAGGTGAACAAACAGTAAGGTTTATATAAGCATACAATATAATTTTAGTAGTCAATTAGTACATAAGTGCAGAGTATAGACGTTTGGCTGTGTACAGACTCATAGCCCTAGACATTGATAGGAGGGAGGAAGAATCAGGGGTAATGTGAGGAAGTATTTCTTTACAGAGAGGGTGGTGGATGCTTGGAACAGCCTCCCCGCAGGGGTGGTAGGGGCAAAAACAGTGTAGGAATTCAAAAATACATGAGACACATAAGGGAACCCTAGAAAAAGGGAAAAGTAGGAAAGCCGCAGATAAACTACAGTCTGCAGCATAAGTTAAAGGTAGAAAAAATTGCAAACTTAGATGAGCCAGATGGTTCTTATCTGCCAATAAATTCTATGCACAGTATCTGTGGAATTGTACTTTTGCTATATTCCCAGACAGCCACCTCCTACGAAAATAAAGTAAGCTTATATTTCAAGTTGTACTAGTAGGGCACATTGCATATTCAGACAGACCCTCCCTTCCCTGTAGTTCTTTCAGCTGGGTTACAGTACCTCGTCAGATTCGAGAGTGCCAGACCGTGGAGAGCTTTAGGAAGGCCTTAAAGACCCATCTGTTTCATCTCGCTTTTGGGGATTTTATGTAATAGATTGTTCTGATATATATATATATATATTGGTGTGAAATCTGAAATTGCACTGTTTTATCATTTTATTGTTTTAACATGTTTGTACTGTCAGTATTTGTACAGCGCTTTGATATTTTTTGAATTGCACTATGAAAATCGATTATTATGAGTGGCAAAGTACTGTCTGTTTTTCTTCTTTAGACTTCACTTTTCCACCGAAAAATTCTCCTGCCCTGTCCCAAAACCAAAAAGCCGAACAAATGCCAAAGCTGCGAGTATAGAAAAGCCACATGATCTGGCGATATCCCCCCTGCATTTGAGCATCTTAACTACATAGACTAGGCTACACTGTCACTAGAATTGGAGAGAAGTGTAAACCAGAAATAAAAAAGTAACTGTATTGCGCCCATGATGGTGTGCTGTTGAACTGAATGTTGTGGAAACCATGCCATAAGCACATGTTGCTGTTTCTGATACTACTGTTGGAGTAGTACACTGTGTTTCAGGCAGAAGCTATTGTATTTATTTATTTCGAGAACTGGGTAACACATCTGAGCACAAGTGCTCTTTTCCAAAGGTTGCACGTCAAAAACAAATGGGTATACACCCACACCCCCTCCCGGACAAAGTCCGTCTTAGGCTGACCATCACCCTAACAGTCCATTTCTGGCTGCCTCCTGACTATAGTCCTCGTTATAATTCACATCACTCTAGCCCACTGATGTGGGTTGATGTTTACTGTTTTGCTTTTCACCTGTTTGATTGTATTCCACTTAACCGTCTTTGAAACTTCAATGCATCCTTTGTGTTTACAGTTTGTATATTTAAGGTGTTTGTATTATGTTTTTGGGTTTATTAACGTGGAACCTATGTAAAGTCTTTAGACTCATAGGTACTTGTAATCCAAGACTTAAATAAATAAAATATAGAACTTTAGAAACATAGAAGTTGATGTCAGATAAGGACCACAAGGCCCATCCAGTCTGCCCATTTCTTTTTCTACCTTATGAATGTAATATTGGCTTTTGCTCTCAGTGGCCTATCTATTCATACTAATCTGTATTGCTCCCTTATGCCTATCCCATGCCTGTTTGAAGCCCTGCACTGTATTCATATCCACCACTTCCTGAGGTAGGCCGTTCCATGCATCCACCACCCTTTCTGTGAAAAAGAACTTCCTCGCATTACCCCTTAATCAGCCTCCCTCTAATCTCATGCTGTGTCCTCTTGTCCTGCTATTTTTCTTATATTGAAACATGTTAAACTCTTTCACCTTGTTAATGCCCTTAAGGTGTTTGAATGTTTCAATCATATCACCTCTCTCCCTCCTTTGCTCTAGGGTATACATATTGAGTTCAGTTAATCTGTCCTCATACGTTTTCTGATGCAGTCCCTGCACCATTTTGGTTGCCCTTCTCTGGACTGTCTCAGTTTGGTTAATGTCCTTGTGAAGGTGTGGCCTCCAGTACTGCATGCAGTACTCCAGATGGGGCCTAACCAGTGTCTTGTAAAGAGGGATTATTACCTCTCTCTTCCAACTTGATACCCCTACTAATACACCCCAACATCCCTCTAGCCTTACCTAAAGCTCGATATTCTCTCACCTTCACACCCTTGGTCACTGCAAATGCTCATAACATAACTACACCTGACAGCCGGCCTGTGGCATGGGCCTACTCCCATTTCTTGCTACAATATGGCTTTTAATGTGTACTGTATCCTTTGTACCAGATTTGTTGCTCTATCCACTGTGTATGTTGTTAAATTGTTATTGTTGCCTTATGTTTTCTTTGATTTTAAGTTGTACTACTGTAATTTATGTATCAATGTACTGTGCTCTCCCGGGTCGTGCCTGAAAATAAGCAGGATTGTTGCCTAGCGCACTTACCCGGTTACCAAAAGCTAATAAATACTGCTTTAGTAGTCTGCTTGGATGATTTCAGGTCATCAGTGATGATGGTGCCCAAGTCTCTTTCTTCCCTTGTGACCACCAGCAACTCCCCTCCCAGCCTATAGGTGGCTACAGGGTTTCTCTTCCCTGTGTGCATGATCTTGCACTTTTTTTACGTTAAACCCCAGTTGCCACTCTTACGACCATTTTGCTAGTTTATCCAGATCTCTTCTCATTCTTCCCACCCCATCTGGATCATCTACTCTATTGCCGATCTTGGTGTCAACTGCAAACAGACAAACCTTACCCTCTAGTCCATCTGCAAGGTCACTAATCAAGATATTGAAGAGGACTGGCCCCAGGACTGATCCCTGAGGTACCTTGAAACACAGGAGCCACTAAGTGACACACAGATTTTATTATACAAAATATTGAAACACAGGAGCCACTGCCCCTATTTTCTTATTCTCCCCAAACCTCCTGCCTTCCTAGGCCCATGAGATTAAGCAGGTCCCCAATATATATCTCTTGATCGCATATGTGTGCTCAATTTGCCTGTCATGCCTGTATTGACCATCTCCAAACAGAGCCATGTCCATGTTGATTTACACTCAAGCACTTTTTTATTGTTAAAGTTGTATTGTACTTTTGTTCCTCCTGTGTTCACAAATGTGCATTATTACACTGTTTGGATTGCATTTGCTCCTTTGTCAGTTTGTGCAACAGGTCCATCTTGTAAATGAGCTTGCTCAATGATGATCGCCTCTATAAAGACTTTGATTGTGGCACATAGATTTCACCAACTCGAGGGGAGCCAGGTCAGGTACAGGCAATGGGGTTTAAACAAGGTGTATCAACTCAGAGTAGACAGGGCTATCAAGTCACAACTTTACAGAGAAATTAGTGGTCATTAAAAACAATGGTAAATAGAATTCAGTGCAGGTACTCAGTACTACTAATACTGTAGGTGGCTGAATTTTTAAAGATAGTTTTAACAGTTGTGCTTGCAAATAGGCATGTTTCTTGCCTAGTGCACTTACCCAGTTAACAAAAGCTAAATAAAATAAGAGAATGCTTGTGTGTGTGTGTGTGTGTGTGTGTGTGTGTGTGTGTGTGTGTGTGTGTATGTGTGTGTATGTGTGTGTGACTGTGTATACTTCTCTGACTACTCCATCCCCCCTCCACCTTCTCCAGGGCTTACTCTTGCGTATGCCGTCAGTGTCACCTCTTGTTGAGTGGGGTCTCATGCGGACATCATCAGTGGGCAGTGGATGAAGTTAGGGGTATGCACAATAGCTCTGCCGACTTGCCAACTTACTGAAATAAAAAAAAAAGATATTAGCTGCATTTTATTTCGGACCCACAAGGCAATGTACTGTTAAATGGTCAAACACCAACTGCCAAAATGCTGATCCTGCTGATCTGTCTCCCAGCTAGCTCACTGCACCTGCCACCTTCAGCTTTTTACACAGGAAAAAAGGTGCTGTACAAATATAGTACATAAAAACCTTCAAAATATGGTAATCAGTGTTTCTTTATTCGTGCCAAATACTGACTTGTCATACACAAATACAGTGCAAGGCGGGCTTGAAAATTTGTGCAAATGTGTCTGCAGGTACGAGAACGCAAAATATGAGATGCAATCATTTTCTATTGATTTTGTTTTTTCCCCACGACGATTTATATCTTCCTTGGCAGGTCTTGGGTGGCTTATCAATCCTTTAATCCTGTCTCCGTGTCCGATGGTTGTCCCTCCCCGGTCCTTGATGAATACCCCTGTGGATCCCACTCCCCACAGTGGGGTGGGAGGGGGAGTGCTGTCTTCTCTCTCCCCCCCCCAAAAAAAAAAAAACTACCTATCCAATGTGGCCTTGGACCAGAGTGGCAGGGTGGACCCCCGGGACGTAGGCAGTGTTTCATGAAGACCAAGCCTCCATTTTTCGTGTTTTGTTGTCCCTGTCCCTTGCTGTAAGAGCATTGTGGAGGAGCGCACATCCGACTTCGCGCTCCGTCACCCTCCCGTTCTTGTCGCTCGTGTTACACTGCCGTTGCCAGACTGACATGCCTCTCCACTCTGAGAGAGGAGAACAGTCCTTTGGATGCTCGATCCTTTTTTGCCCTAGCAACTCAAGTCCATTCCTGAACCCGGGTAGATAGCATGGTAAAAGGTAAAGTATCAGCAGCTCATCCTTCTATGCCACTGGGCTGGCTCATCATTCTGCAGTATTTTCTTATTACGTTACATTGCATCTTATCTCCTGTTTTGTAAGATATGCTTTTTTCACCAATTTTACATATGAACATACAAAATGCCAGCAGAAATGGGCCTCACGGTCTATCGAGTCTGCTTGTTTGTGCAGCTAGCCCCTCAACTTGCAGCTGCCTCACCTTCCCCTCCTCACAACAACCCCCCACTCTGTCCCACCCCTTCTTAAATCTGCTCATTATTCTAAAGGGTACCACTTCCTCGGGCAGAGTATTCCACTTGTCTGCCACCCTTTCCTTGAAAAAGTGTCTCCTCCAGTCTCAGCCGATGCCCTCTTGTGTCCTTCCCCCTTTTGATCTGGAAAATCTCTTGTCTGCTTTAGCCATTTTTATGTGTGAAGAGGAGTGCTCCTTTATAATATTGCAATACTCCTGTTTTCATCGTATTCTTAGTAATTGCTGAACACTTTATCATCCTGTAAGGTCAGAAAGCAGTGCCTGTTGCATGCTAGTTCATTTTGGCCACAAGAAATTAAATGTCAAACCATGATTGTTCAAAACTGGCTATTACTGATGGAATCCAGTGGAAAACTATTACAGTCCCCTTGGGTTGGCTTCTCGGCACAGTGGTAGTGTTGCTGCTCCAAATGCTGGCGATCTGGGTTCAGAGAAGTGAGCCTGGAATGGGGGGACCAGCTGGGGGGAGGAGGATCATGCATCCAAGCTGCACTGTTTGGGGAAGGAGGGTTGCACTCCCTACTACTACACAGTCACCTGGGTGAGCACAGCCAGTGAACAATATTGGGAAGGAGAACGCTGCGTAGTTCTAGTGTGTGGCCTCACATGTACATTATATACTTACCGTAACAGTAGATCTTAGAGAGAATCTTTCATCAGGCCAAGCTGTCCCACCCACCGTCTGTCTTAGGACTTCAGTCTTGCTGCTCAGCTATATTCCATAGCGCCTTTTTTAATTTTTCCTAGCCCCAGACTCCCAAACGCACTCCACCACAGGACTTCCAACCCCATGAGTTTACCCCTTCAGGGCGGAGCCATCCTTTGGGATAGTAATGCTCAGGGTACCCCTACAGTGGCTGTGCATGGGATCGATGGTCAAGCCCAGGCAGTTGTAAGGCACAGGGGGTGGGGATTTTCTTAAGTAACTTCCCCCTGGAGGGATACAGTGTGCAATGACTCCAAGATGCTGAACTGCGCACCCGCAGGCTGATGTTAACACCTCCACCCCGACCTCTGCAGGCTGTGTTGATCCTTCCCCCAACATACCACTAGGGCTCAGGCATGCACTGAGCACAGTAATCCCCCGGAGGATAGCAGTCCCTTAGACACTCATCCTCCTCCCTCCAGCTTTCCAAGTCCACTTCCGAACTTGAGTCACTGGCATCACAAGCGGTTGCACAACTGGTGGGCCAGCCGTATTCCATAGCTCTTTCAGGCCAGCACCCTCTGCCACCTGGTTAGCCAGGTGCTGGCATGATCTCCTAGTTCTTTTTAGTGTGGCCACTAGCGAGTTAGCACCCACTGTAACCTGTTTGTGCCCTTGCACCAGGTAGGGCTATATTCAGAGGCCTCCAGAGCACTGCCCAAATCTAGCAGTGCAATCGTGCTAACCATGCTGATGCAGCTAAGCAAATGAAGGAGCCCCTCATGCGTAACTGTACAGTGGTATATTGAAATGGGTTTTGGTGCCAATAAACAGCCCCCAGAGTTGATACCATTTACTGCCACTGAAAAATGCATCTTATTGTAGCACTACAGCCGTGTCCCACCCCCAAGGCAGGGTGACTATAATGCAGCTGCCCACCCCTGTGTCTAGTGGACCCTCCGATCACCCTGGTACTATATTTAATGACAGATCTCTGGTAGTATAAGGGACCCACTCCCCTCCTCCCAGTTGCTTCATGTCCCATGTATATGTAAACTCCCTGGTAGGTTAGCGCCCTCCATCTGCCCACTGAAAACCCCTACACAGCATACCTCCTCACCCTGGTCAACACTCATGTCACCACTGTAGCAGATCAATCAGCAAAGCCCTCCGCTCATCTCCTCGGCTGCCTGCTGTCTGACAGTGGCAGAGCGCAATCGTGAATACTGTATTTAACAGTACTATTTACAGATGAAGCGGATATATAATGTTGGAAGGAGACATAGACAGGATGGATGCAGTCCAGAGGAGGGCAACTAAAATGGTGCAAGGTCTGCAGCAGAAGCCATATGAAGAGAGACTGAGAGAGCTTAATATGTATACTCTTGATGAAAGGAGGGACAGGGGGACATGATAGAAACGTTCAAGTACCTCAAGGGAATCAACAAAGTCCAGGAGGGTAGCATCTTTCAGAAAAGATACGCAAGAACAAGGGGGCACAATTTAAAGATAGAGGGGGGATGGCTCAGGGGTAATGTGAGGAATTTTTTTTCACGGAGAGAGTGGTGGATACATGGAACAGCCTTCCTAAGGAGGTCGTTGGGTCTAAAACAGTGGAGGAATTCAAACATGCATGGGACAGACACAAGGCAATTATAGTTGGGGGTTGCAGGAAGTAGGCTGTTGGTTAACTAGAATCTGCAGCTTAACCAGTAGGTAGGGAAATGGGCAGACTGGGTGGGCCAAGTGGTCCTTATCTGCCGTCAGTCTGTTTCTATAAGCAGAACGAAAAAATTACTCACCTTAGTAATGTTGTTTCTTCTAATGGAGTCTTGCTGTATTCTGACTATGTGCAGTGATCTCCAACCTTTGAACTGCCCCAGAGAGGAAAGAGTTAACTTTCCATGCAAGGCATGGAACGCTGAGCTCGAGCTCAGTTGAGCCTCTGTCTGTTGTTGTTTGAACCCCAACCGCCAGATCTTTACGAGCTATACTCACTGGGCGTCCTGTGTGGAAACTGTAAACTCACACTAGCTAACTGGCAACTAAATTTAATAAAAGGGGTTTTTTGGTTTCAAAGCAAAGACTCAAATCAGAAAACCCAAAAAAACAAAACACAACACACACCCAAAAATGAGAGAGGGTGAGAAAAGGAGGCACCTCTAGGATGCCAACACTGCTCCTGCCCACCCACATCCCAAAAACCAGGTTCTGAGAGGGGAGGCGGGGGGAGGTCAGAATACAGCAAGACTCCATTAGAAGAAACAACATTACTAAGGTGAGTAATTTTTTCTTCAAACAACATGAAGTCTAGCTGTATTCTGACTATGTGCAGACTACCAAGCAGTACCTCCATGGAGGAGGGACAGAACCTACTTTGGGAACAGGCTCTGAAGTACTTCTGTGCCAAACCGAGCATCACTCCTAGCCTGTATATCCAGAGAGTAGTGCTTGGTAAAAGTATGGACTGTTTTCCAAGTGGCTGCTTGACATATCTCTAAGATAGGAATATCCCTGGCAGCAGCCAGGGAAGCAGCTGTACCTCTAGTAGAGTGAGCCCTCAGGCCTGAGGGTGGGGTCCTACCCAGTTTTTCATAGCAGAATTGTATACAAGAGACAATCCACCTGGCAATAGATCTTTTTGTGGCAGGTTTTCCCTTACCGACCTCACCATAAGTGAGGAACAATTGGAGGGAGTCAAACCTTTGACCCTTGGTGTGCTCTATGTAGTAGCTAAGGGCCCTTTTCATGTCCAGGCTGTGCAGCCTCCTCTCTCCAGAGGAGGAATGGTCAGTGAAGAAAACAGGAAGAGACATAGACTGGTTAAGGTGGAAATCTGAGACCACCTTAGGCAAAAACTTCCTATTAGTTCTTAAGACCACCTTACCTCTATGAAAAGAGAAAAAATCAGGCTCCACTGACGGGGCCTGTAACTCACTGGTGCGTCTGGCAGAAGTAATGGCTACCAAGAACACAGTTTTCCAAGTCAAGTACTTAGGCTCTGCTCAGGACAAAGGCTCAAAAGGGAGTTACATGAGCTGAGCAATGCAAACATTTAGGTCCCAAGCAGGAGCAGGGTCCCTGAAGGGAGGATTGGTGTGCAACAATCCCTTGAAGAATTTACAAAATACAGGATGAGCTGAAAGAGAAGAGGGCTTACCTGCTGACAAAAAAGCAGAAACAGCTGCTAAATGTACTTTGAGTGTAGCTGGTCTGAGCCCCAAGCTATTGAGATGAACCATATAGTCCAGAACTGTAGGCAACCAGCAGACTCTGGAGAAATATGTACAGAGCACCAAATAGTGAACCTTTTCCATTTGGAATTGTAAGTCTTTCTAGTGGAAGGCTTTCGAGAAGCCTTTAGAATATCCAGAACACCTTGAGAGAGATGCAGATCAGCAAACTCTAACTCTTCAAGAGCCAGGCCTTGAGATAGAGAGATTTGAGATTCGGATACCAAACTCTTCCCCTGAGAGGATGTCAACAGGTTGTAATTCCTGGGAACGGACAGGGGAAGGTGGACTGCTAAGGACAGCAACAGTGGGTACCAGGGCTGTCTGGCCCAGTCTGGAGCAATCAGAATCACTTTGCAGGGTTGAGACCTGATTTTTGACTAGTACCTTGAACAGGAGAGGAAGGGGGGAAAAGCATACAAAAACTTCCCTTTCCAATTGAGAACTAGAGCATCCAGCGGGACTGAGCCCAATACTGGGGGTCTGCAGCAAAAAAGGGGGAGTTGGTGATTGTCTGGGGCTGCAAAAAGATCTATCTGTGGAGTGCCCCATCTGGAGAAAATCACCTTCAAAACTAGGGGATCTAGGGACCATTCGTGATGGCCCTGAGATATCCTGCTGAGAGCATCTGCCAGGACATTGTCTTTCCCTGGGAGGTGCACTGCTATCAGAGACGTTTGCAGGGAATAGGCCAGAGACCACAACTTCATTGCTTCTGTGCACAAGGCCGTAGACCGAGTGCCCCCTTGCTTGTTGATGTACCACATTGTGGTGGTATTGTCTGTTCTGATCTGGACTACTTTGTTCTGAACAGACTTGGAAAAAACTTGCAGTGCCAGAAACACTGCTCTGAGTTCCAAGAGATTGATGTGAAGTAGAGATTCTTGAGATGACCACAGCCCTTGGGTGGTCAGATCCCCCAAGTGGGCTCCCCAGCCCAAGAGGGAGGCATCTGTGGTAAGGATCAGAGAATGAGACTGAGTGACAAAAGGAACTCCTTGCCTTAGATTGTCCTGATCCTGCCACCATTGCAAAGCCTGGATCAGGGTTCGAGTCACAGGGACTAGTTTGGTCAGAGAATCCTTTCTCTGGGACCAGAAGGCTCTTAAGTGGAACTGAATGTCCCTCATCTGAAACCTTGCTCCCTGGACCACTGCCGTAGAGGCTGTCATGTGGCCCAGGAGCTGCAGAAAGTGCCTTGCTGGTCGAGAAACCTGAAGAGTGAATGAGGAGGCCAGTTTCATAAGGGTCCTTGCCCTGTCCAGGGGAAGGAAGGCTCTTGCCCTTATTGTATCCAGTTCTGCCCCTATAAAGGTGAGGAGCTGTACTGGCTCCAGAACTGACTTTGAAAGATTTAGGAGGAATCCTAAGGAAGTGAGCAATTGCTGAGTTATCTGGAGATGTGACTTGGTCTGGAGACTGACCCACTATGAGCCAGTCATCCAGGTATGGAAAGATGGAAATCTTTTTTCTCCTTAGGAAAGCGACCACTACTGCCAGGCATTTTGTGAACACCCTTGGGACTGATGTTGGGCCAAAGGGTATTGCTCTGAATTGATAGTGGCCTGAGGGCAACTCGAACCTGAGGTACTTTCTGTGGGAGCACCTGATGGGAATGTGAAAATAGGCATCCTTGAGGTCCAGGGAGACTAGCCAGTCCCCTGGCCTCAGAGAGGGCAGAATTATTCCTAGAGTCACCATTTTGAATTTTGGCTTTAAAAGGTGCTTGTTTAAATATCTTGGATCCAGGATGGGCCACCATTCTCCTGTCTTTTTGGGGGTTAGAAAGTACCTGGAGTACAATCCTTTTCCCCTCTGTAAGGGTGGAACCCTTTCTATGGCTCTGAGAGCCAAGAGGGAAGATACCTCTGCCTCTAGGGCAAGGGCCTCTGAAGGATTTGCAGGTGGAAAGGATCTGGCTCTCATCTTGGGGAATTTTTTGAAGCTGAGAACCAGTCCCTGGCTTACTACTTCCAGGACCCACTTGTCTGGTGTTAAAGACTTCAAGTCCTGGACAAAGTAAGCCAGCCTGCCCCCTACAGGTAGTGGAGAATTGGCCCGGGCAAACCCATCAGGGTGCCTGCTTGGCAGGGGACTTAGGCTGAGGGGTGGAAGCAGGCCTGCTCATCCCCCGTCTGCCTCTCCCACTAAAGAACCCCCTCTGAGCAAAGGCAGACCAGGAGGCCTGGGCCTGGTAAAAAGGCCTATGAAAAGGCCTGCCCCTGCCCCTGGAATGCTGCCTCTGGGGAGTGGCTTGCCTTTCTTTGGCCTGAGCACTCCTGTAGGTGGTCCTGCACTCGTCCATTTTCTTCATGTAGTCCTCTGTCTGCTCCCCAAACAGAGAATTACCAATGACAGGAAAATCCATGGCCTTAGTCTGGGTATCCTGTGACAGGCTAGTACATCTGAGCCAAGCCATCCTTCGAAGGGCCACATATGTAGCTATGACTCTAGATGAAACATCATTGGAGTCCACAGCAGCATGAAATTGCACCTTGGATGCCTCAATCCCATCTGCAGCCACTCGCTCCAGCTCCTTGGCAAGCTGGTCAGGGATCCGTTTAGCTAGAGCCATCAGTGTCCCACCTGGACTTCTGGTATCTAGCTGTGTAGGCCATATAATTAGCCTGCCTGAGTCCCAAAGATGCTGCCATGTACTGTTTCTTTGCCATGGCATCAGTCCTCCTGGAGTCCTTATCTGGGGGGTGTGAAGCCACGGGTATATTTGCCTTATCACAGGCAGCAGCCTGCACTACCCCAACATGGCTGCATTGCTGGGAAAGGAACTCCGTATCTGAGCCTGAAAGAGTATACGTCTTGTCCATTCTTCTGTCCACAGGAGGTATGGAATTAGGAGTTTTTAGAATTTTAAATGTCTGTTTCCCAAAAGACTTATGGAGGGGAATAGACAATCTCCTGGACCCTGGGATGTCCATCTCAACGTAATCAGGCTCCTCTTGATCTCCTACTGCTTCTAAACCGAGAGAAAAAACGACACTTTAACCGACTTTTTTGAACTGAGCGAAGGAGAAATCTCAGGAGCGACTGTTCAGTGAGGCGGAGTAAAGAATCTGGCAGTTGGGGTTCAAACAGCAGCAGACAGAGGCTCAACCAAGCTCGAGCTCAGCGTTCCATGCCTTGCATGGAAAGTTAACTGTTTCCTCTCCGGGGCAGTTCAAAGGTTGGAGATTACTGCACATAGTCAGAATACAGCAAGACTTCATGTTTTTTTGAATGCCTGATTTGTTGTAAATATGCCCTAGGAGACCACTGTTGTGTTTGTAGTTCTGATAACCTAAAGAATACGCACGAGACCACTTACAAACTGTGGGTGAGTGGTTCTGATACCCTAAGAATGTTAGACATATCTGACAACTAAGAAACTAAGAGTGATCTTCAAGGATGTATTCGTACAGTACATCATTGATTGAGGGTAATCAATAATACCTTAAAACGAAGTAGAAAAAAAAAAAAATCCTCACCAGACATTCCCATTTCAAGGGCACCTGTGTTAGAGGTACTCTGTACAGAATAATTGCCAAACACACAGCACTCTGATCTTGAGTGCTCCTTTCATCTACATTTCGCGATACCATGGTGGAGATAAATTACTATTGTAAATGTCTCAACTAAACTTTCTGGAGCTGCCTGGCAGGAGAGGGCAAACTGACTAAAACTAGTTACTTGTCAAGACTGTTACCCATGCAATGGTCACCTCTTCTCTGCATGATGTGAGCGACAGATTTATGCAGATAACCAGTGTTTGAAAGGCTGACATTGATTCCTCCACGGTCTGTTCATGGAACTCGCACTTTGCAACATTCAGCAGTATCCACTTCTTTCACATGTTCAACAACAAACTTAAAAAAAAAAAAAATTTTTGTCTTGTGTATTCATCCTCTCCTGTGCCTTCCAGCACCTCCCTCCAAGCCTCTCAATGACCCCATCCGGGCCCCCCCCCCCAACCAAACGATTTACTTTTCGTTGCCATGCAGGATCCTGTCCAGACCTTCAGCCTGTTTGCATCCTGAGGACTGGTGTGTCCTTGCCAGGAGCGTCCTTTGGCCCAGGAGGATCGTGTCCTATGCTAGACTTACATCATTCATTCACCAGCTTGCCCCTGCCAGGAGGGAGCCTCCCTTCCCCCCCCCCCCCTTAGGCCTGAGGAGGCATGGCCTTGCAGTGGAGATGCAGGCTGGAAGGGCCATTCCTGTGGTGTCAGGGGTCTGTTGACGAGGTAGGATCAGCAAAGGCCACTGTCCAGCATGCAGATGAGACATTTCCACTACCCCACCCCAAACTGTCCTGCACACCCTGCAGGTGGCCTAGGTGGGTGCATGACTGCATATGTCACCCACTCCATAAAAGGCATTCCACCATGCCATCAGGAGCAGACACTTGAATGGTGCGTTGAGCCCCACACCCCAGGAGGAGAACATCCAAGGGCTACATAGCCCTCCCTGCTGGCCTCTACACCTAGTGTGCTGGGCTCGGAGCGCTATTCCAGGTCAGCAGCTGTCTGAATAGTCCGTCACTTGACCTCACAGAGCCACCACTACAGTGTGTTTTTAAGGTTTTGATATTACTATACAGTTGAATGTGCAGCTGTTGTATTTGAAACCATACCCGTCACCATCAAAAGAACACGCCTGTAAACAAGATGTTCTAGCTCAGTGAGCCTAACCTGTATAATATTTCTGATGCATTGTTAAGAACATCAAAGGTTGCATCAAACACAGGCAACAGGATGACTTTAGTTTTCCTTTTTTTTTGGCTTTCATTCAAGTATTTTGGCCAGCCACCAGAGTTGTTTTCCAGCACTGTTTATCATTGACTGTTAAATATAGCAGTTGCTTTTCAAGTTCATATTATTTAGATAAAACAGTTGGACAGTATTCATACCTTCAGCAGTAATATTCTTAAGCAGTGTACTTGCACTAAGCACATTTCTGATCAGAGGTATAGTCTGTCAGCATGTGCTGCCACAGACACACTGACTACTCAGTTCAGTGACCCCGCATATACTGTATTTATGGGAGTTGCATACAGTGCTTAAATACAGGGTAATTGAGCTGAATAGTTTGAGTGTAAAATCACCATTAAACAGAAATTCACATGGGCTACAACACACAATTTATGTATAAAAAATGCCCCTGTAACATTTATACATAAGCAAGACTGACGGGCAACTCCATATCCGAACCTGCGAGCACAAATCCTTAAACAAGGAGAGGAGATGCAACACCTATTGTTGCAGGATATGCCATGACTGAGTGACATCAGATTTCGTCTCAGATATTTTAGTGTTAGGAAAACGTCAACATGTCCCGGGGGGGGGGCAGGGATTGGGAGTACCTCCTTTTAGAGTGCATTTTGGATAAATGGGGCTTAAAACCTTTCAGTCAGAGTGAATGAGGAAGTTGACTGGATTCAAGTTCTATAACATAACAGGCAGTTTCACTGATTTGTATTTATTTGACTAGTCCCTAAAGCTATGTAACTAGCCTTTTTTTGTTCAATAATGTTTTTGCATTTAGTGTATTGTGCATATATAATAATGTGAATCTCAACAGAAGCAGTGGCTCAATTCCTTTTTATAGAACAAACAAAATACTGCATATACCAGGGCTCTGTACTGAACAGTGGTCACAGGGTGGCGGAGAGGGGTGTTGGAAACCCTAACACCCCATTTCTCTGCTTTTGTCTGTTTAGTAACAACCCTAACTGATGCATTAATGAAGTTTTTTGCAGCGAAATTCTTTACCTTTTCAGACAGTTTACTGTGGGAGTGCAGGGTCCCTTGGGCCTTGTGCACCCATCTCTTCATAGATGCAAGACCAAATTATCAGCATAGCCATCTTATTACCTGAGCACTTGTACTCTGTGTAGAAAAGGTTAAAATCCTCGCCAAAGCATAATTCTGCTCAAGTGCAATGCCACTGTGCACCAAGGTGTGAAAACTTATTTTGGCCACAGTTTGAAGAATGACAGCTGTAACATACGTGAGGTTGGGTAATAAGAAGGCTATGCTGAAAATCTGCGGTCAAAATATTTAAAATTTCCAAAGTTATTAGCAGGCATACTGAAATTGCAATGAATGGTCATAACTTATGCAATTTTTATTTTTATTTTGAGCCAACATTTTGAACATAATGTTCTTATGACCCCACCTCATAAACCTCGTAGGTGAAAAAGTTCAAATCCGTATAAAAATGCCATTGCGCACCACAGGTGTAAAAAGATGTTTTGGGTAGGATATGAAAAGTGACAGTAGTTCTGTTCATGAGGTGGTGTGAAAAAAAATAACTGTTTAGAGTTTGGAGTGAAAATATTAAAAATTACCAAAGTTACGCACGTGCGTAGGAAAATTTAAACGAGCATGCATAACTCTGATATTTTAAGGAATTCCTTCACCAGATTTTCAACATGGGCATTTTGGGACCCCCCTCATGAACATAGAAACATAGAATTTGACGGCAGACAAGGACCACTTGGCCCACCCAGTCTGCCCATTTCCCTACCTAATGGATAAGCTGCAGATCCTAGTTAACCAGCAGGCTACATCTTTCTACCCCCACCCCCTAGAATTACCTTATGGCTGTCCCATGCATGCTTGAATTCAACCACTGTTTTTGATTCCACATCCTCCTCCTCCGGAAGGCCGTTCCGTGCTTCCACAACCCTCTCTGTAAAAAAAAAAAAAAAAACTTACATTACCTCTGAGCCGCCTCCCCTCTATCTTCAAATTGTGCCCCCTTGTTCTTGCACACCTCTTTTTTTGAAAGTTGCTACCCTCTTGGACTTTGTTGATTTCCTTGAGGGACTTGAAAGTTTTATCATGTCTCTCCCACTCCTCCTTTCCTCGAGGCTATACATATTAAGCTCCTTAGTCTCTCTTCATAGTGTCTTCCGGTGCAGACCCCTGCACCATTTTAGTTGCCTCCTCTGGACAGCTTCCGTCTTGTCTATGTCCTTGCGGAGATTGGGTCTCCAGAACTGCACACAGTACTCCAGATGGGGTCTCACTAGCTGTCTGTACAGAGGGATAACAACTTCTTGTTTTCTACTGGTGATGCCTCTCCCTATGCATCCCAGTATCCCCCCAGCCCTCCTTACTGCCCTCTCGCATTGCTTGCCCACCTTTAGTCATCTGATATGACTACCCCAGGTCCTTTCCATTTTTGTTGTTGTTAGTATCTCACCCCCATTGTGCCTCTTCCCCTGGGTTTTGTTTCCCAGGTGCATTACCTTACACTTTTAGCATTAAATCTAAGCTGCCATACATTTGACCATTCCTCTAACCTTGCCAAGTCCCTTCTCATCCTTTCCACCCCACCTTGTGCATCAACTCTGTTGCAGATCTTTGTGTCATCTGCAAAGAGACATACTTTTCCTTCCAGTCCCTCTGCAATGTAGCTACAAAGACATTGAAGAGCACCGTCCTGATACTGAACTCATGGCACCCCACTAGTAAACCCCTTCTTCAGCATGGACTCCATTTACCATTACTCTCTGTGTCCTATTCTCCAGCCAGTTCTTTACCCAGGCTATCATCTTGGGACCCACTCCCAGGCTGGCTAACTTGTATATTAATCTTTGCGTGGACTGGTCAAATGCCTTGCTAAAGTCTAGGTAAGGCCATGTCCACAGCCCTCCTGATCTACTACTTTGGTCACCCAGTCAAAGAAGTCTATTATATTGCCTGGCATGACCTTCCTGCTGTAAATCCATGCTGCCTTGGGTACTGTGCCCTCTGGCCTCTAGGTACTGACAGTTCTTTCCTTCAGAAGAGATTCCATCATTTTCCCTACCACTGAGGTTAAACTAACAGGTCTGTAGTTTCCTGCTTCTGCCCTGCTCCCACTGTTGTGAAGGGGAATCACATATGTCCTCCTCCAGTCCTCAGGTACCACCCCATCCTCCCATGATTTGCTAAAGAGGGTAGTCAGTGGTGTCACTAGTTCTACCCTTAGTTATTTTAGAATTCTGGGATGAATCCCATCAGGCCCCATTGCTTTGTCCACCTTCAGTTTAAGAGTTCTTTCAGAACCCTTTCTTCTGTAAATGGGCTGGTATCAACTTCTGTATCCAGAGTGTTTCTATTGTTTGTTTTAGGTACCTCCCCCTCTTTGTGAATACTGAGCAAAAATATTTATTTAGTATCTCTGCCTTTTCACAGTCACCCTCTGCCCACCCCCCCCTTTATTAAGCCTCCACTATCCCTCCCTTAGTCTTTCTTCGCTCCCTGATGTACCTAAAAAAGGTTTTATCCCCCTTCTTAACTGAGTTGGCTATCTTTTCCTCAGTTCGGGCCTTTGCTGATCTGACTGCCTTCCCAGCTTCCTTTTGCTTTAACTGATACAAATTTTTGTCCTGCTCCTTCTGTGGTTCCTTGTACTTTCTGAATGCTTTCTTTTTCTCTTGAACCTTCACTACCACCTCCTTTGAGAACCATAGTGGTTTCTTACATCGTTTTGTTTTGTTTATTTGCTTCACACAAAGGCTTGTTACCTCTGTGATGGCAGTTTTTATTATTCCCCATTGTTCTTCCACCCCTCCTTCCTGCCCATTTGCTAGTGCATTCCTTAGGCACTCACCCATTTTGGCAAAGTCAGCCCTCCTGAAGTCCAGTATTTTTGCCTTTGTATGGCTTGACTCTGTTGCTGTGTTTATTGTGAACCATACTGTTCGATGGTCACTGGTTCAGATGGTTACTCACTTCTACATCTGTGATCCTCTCTCCATCTCCATTTGAGAGGACCAGGTCTAAGATTACTCCTCCCAGTGGGTTCCAGTACTAGTTGTATACATGCCCCTGTAGGGCATCTAGAATAACCCCACTCTTAGAAGTGGCTGCTGCAACTGCACTCCAGTTAACATCTGGCATATTCAGATCACCCATCAACAATATCCCCTTTATCTGCCATTCTAAGTATACTTTCTATCATTTCCTTGTCCATTTCTCCCGAGAGGGGGTCTGTATACTAACCTCTGCGGATTGTGGTGCCATTGCCTGCCTCCAAATTGACCCACATTGCTTCTTCTCCTCCCTGTTTACCCTTTTGTTCTGTTGCTTTGATTCCTTCTTATGTAGAGAGCTGCCTCCTCCTCTTTTTACCCTCCTGTCCCTCCTGTAGATAGTGTATCCTGGATGTTTCGTCCCAGTCATGGTTCTGTGTGTACCATGTTCTGTGACTGCCACGATATCCTGATGTTCCTCCTCCATCAAGGCCACTAATTCAGGAAGCTTGTTACCAGACTTCAGGCATTGGTACTCATTGCCTCGATTTTTGATGGCTTTACCTTCTGTAGCAGCATCCCCACTGACCTTTCTACCTTGGTCTTTTTCTCATTTAGTACCCTGTTTCGTAGGGGGAGGCTGAGATTTTCCTGCTGCTTATCAGTGCCTCCCCCCTTGACTAGTTTAAAAGCTTGCCAATGAAGCATTTAAACCGATTGCCCAAAAGACTTGTTCCCTTCCTGGACAGATGCAGACCATCCTGCCAGTATAGGCTGGTGTCCCTCCAGGTGGAATCCCAGTCCCCAATGAAGGCAAACCCCTGTGCTCCACACCATTTTTTCAACCATTTGTTAAACTGCATGGTGCAAAGTACCCTCGCCTCACCCATGCCACTGACAGGTAGCACCTCTGAGAAGGGTACTGTGTGTGCTACTTGTCTTAAGCCCCTCCCCAACTCTATAAAGTCCTTCTGCACTGCTCTAATCTCATGATGAGCCGAGTCATTTGTCCTTAGGTGAACAATGACATCCAGGTCAGACTCCTGTGCAACTGTTCTCGTGATCCTGAGGATGCGCTTTCTGTCCCTCCAAGCCGTGGCACCAGGCAGGCACCTTACTTCAGTTTTCCCTGCTCCCACCAATTCTATCCCCCTAATAACTGAGTCCCCCACCAGGAGCTGCTTCCTTTCCCTGTGGTGCCCTCTGCCTCCTTCCTGAGGGCCTCCCTTGTAACAGTTGTCTGCACCCTCCTTAGTCTCCTCTGCGGGTGCATCCATAGGGGAACTATGCTCCCCCAGAATGGTGTGCCACTGTCGTCTCATTAATCAGTCCCGAAAAGTGATTCCGTATAGCAATGAAACTACAGTGACAGTGTTTGAGGTGGGGTCCCAAAAAGCCCATGTTGAAAATTTGGTGAAAAAATACCGTAAAATGGCAGAGATGTCGACATAGGTTCAAACTGCCATTGACAACCATTATATGGCTCTTAACTTGATTTTTTCAGTTTGCGGTTCAGCTTTGAAGCATGCAGATGTATCCCAGTCCACAGAAGATGACAGCTGATGACCTCTGGCGGTAAGTACAGGGTAAGGGGGGTGTGGGGTGGTGAGTGCTCAGTGGGAGGGTGGGGATGGCTGTTGGGGGACGGGGATGGCGGGGACGACATGGAACAGTTTTCTTTTTTTCAGGTTAAAAAGAAAAAAGACGTTGGGGGATAGTTTTCTTTATTATAGGAACATGATTATAAATATTTGGGGACACTGGGGGGGGTTGTAAATCTATTGGGACACTAGGAGTGGGCTCCCCAGTGTCTCCTAACGAGGGAACATTTTCTTTTTCTAATAAAAAAAAAAAAGACGAGAGGATAGACTGGTTTCGGGACACTGGTTGCGGGGGCTTACAGTGACTACAGGGGGATTGGGCACCCACTGTCAGCAACTAAAGGCCCCCCCCCAATACTGTCGCATAACTGGGACAGTGTCGCAATATGTGGCATTTACCCTGCAACGCCTTGTGACGGAGTCCCGAAAACAAGATGCCTGCCCACGAAAACAAGCTTGTTTTCACATGGCACATCTATTTTTTTCCCATAGGAAATAAGGGAGAAAAAAAATTGAATAACTTTTGAACGGATTCATATTTTTCCCCAAACCTTCAAAAGGCACATCTGTGAGGCAAAAGCTTTCAGTCCTGAAAATGTCAGCCCAGAACCTGAAGCAGTTTCCGAGAAATAGCTGTCAAAAGAAATTGGGGGGGGGAATTCAAATTTCCTGTTTTTCACCACTGTGCATCTCAAAAACCACTAAACAGATTTACACAAAATTTGGCACGTCATGAGACCTGTCCCTAGCTGCAAAGCATGCCAAATTATGTGCAAATGCGTTAAATGGTCCGAGTTATTAAAGTGTAAAGTTTGAGGTTTGACATTAAACTGCCCCGCCAACCCTAACTACACTGCTGCTACTGCGCCAGTATAATAAATACACACTGAAGCCCGCCAGAATGAAGCGCAGTGTCACAGATTTCCTGCATGACAAAAGGGATCAACTCCCATTGAAATTGCATTGTTTGCTGTGGTAACCTTTTTTTGAAATTACTATTTTTCTACACCCCCGCTCCCCGCAGGCACTGCATCATCAGGAGAGTCGGTGAAGCCAGTCCTCCACCTCTGCCACCTTACCTTGACTTCTCGGCTGACCCCCATGGAGCCTTAGTTCTATCCCCGGGGCAGGGACAAGGTGGGGCGAGTTACACCCCGTACAATCTGGTTTCATCTGACCGTGGAGTCAGGTAGGTGGGGGCAATGAGAGGACTACGTCGGCGTCCATCTCCCGGAGCCTGCAGGGTATTTTTCATGTTCGGGGGCACGACCCTGACGGCAAGGCATCACTGCCGACGTCACTACTCCCCATCCATCAACATCAGTTCAGTGCTTGCTCTGCTCCCGGCTACCACCAGGGGCCAGTCAAACGCTGAACCATGACCCCCTTCCCTCCTGAGAGAGGAGAGGAGAGCTGTCCTCTGGACGCTCGATCCTCACTCTCTCCCCTGCTGACCTCTTGACGGCCCGGGCTCGTTCCTAAACCCGGGTTGCCGGCATGGCATGAGGTGTGGCGTCCAGCGCCTCAACCTTCAGCGCCACCGGGCCGGCCTGTTGCAGTAACTGTACTGCAGAAGTCTGCAGAGATGGGCTTCATCCTGGTGGGCTTCATAGTATCTATTCGTATTTAATAATTACGTTTTTTGACAGTTTCTTGCCTATTTGTGAGGACTTGTGCTTTGGCGCTATAGCATTCTGCAAACCATTTTTCCTTTAAGAAGTGCAAGACCTGCAACAGGGTGCTGAAATATTCTCCCTATGACTTTTTTCCTTTTTGTGCTTGTCAAGCAAACATGGCATTTTTGGCCCCCAGCAACCACTTCGGTGGTGTCACGGGGATGGTACATCTGGCGCTTCTGAAGGCAGTGGCACAGTTCTGTTACCACAATCCCTTTTTAAAACTCCTGAATTATATTTTTCCATGCTGAAGAACAGGCCTCTCCTGCGAAGACACCCAATGCAAGCCCCTCTGGACACTGGGCTCCGCTGTGGAGACATGCAAATGTAGGAGAGCATTCAAAAGATGCTCTGAGTTGCAGGCGTCCCTTTATATATCTGAGTTTGGTTCAGACTCTGAACCAAAGAATAACATTATTCAAAGTGTTGGTCCCATCCTGGCAGATCCTGTGGAGTCATTGGACAGTGACGAGTACTCCTCAGAGGAAGAAGTGAGTAGTCTGAGGGCGCTCAGATGTCCTTTTGTGTGATTCTCATTCACATCTTTCCTAGTAAGAGTCCAGGAGAACATTGAAGCTCTGGGAGGTTCATTCGGTGTATCTACCACCTGTAAACCCAATCATTTTCACTTCTAGGGACATGGATATGTTCTATCCTCACTTACTGGCAGGTTCATTGCCGCTTTAAATCTTGCCGGAAGGTCTTCAAGCTGGCTCCTCCCACCCACCTGGGTGGTAAAACTCTCGGCTCAGCCCCATGACGCCAGATCTTCCTTCACCGCTTGGAAGCCCAGGTTCCCTCCCTTGCGCCTGTATTTAGTGCCCTGATCCTACCTCGTCGGGTTAAACCGAACTCATACTTAAATTTACTAGACTTCAGTCTTTTTCTTCCCTTCGGCCGCGATGGACAAATCGACTTCGGATTTCGGTGGCTGCCTTGTGGGCAGAAGATGTCTTGAACCGATCCCGCACTCCGCATTCGTTACTGCCTTAGGCTCGATCACGATCAGCAGGCCTGAAATGTCAGCAAGTCCTTCTCGGTCAACGCTCTTGAAGACCGGCTGCTAGACTTCAACTGGGTGCCCCAAGAGACGTATTCCTCCGGAGCAAAGTTCAAGGAGGTCTGCTGGGCAGTAAGTGGCAATGGCCTGCTGAGCAACTGAGCAAATGATCACCCTCGAGGAGGAGGCGGACCAGGCCGCATCTTCTTCTTCCTCGGTCACGGCATTTTTCCTGCTCTCCTTGGGCTCCTTCTACCCGGCTTCATTTAAGGAGCTTTGTCAATCCTTCTCTACTAAGGGAGAGGGGCCATCAGGACATTCCTCTTGGTCCAAGAAAAAGGACTCAAAGGGTAAGTCCCTCCGTTGACGTTCATGGGAATGGGAGAGGTCCCCTTCCCCAGATAGTCTACACTCTACTTTGGTCGAGGTTGTGGCTAAGGCCACTGGCTTCACGGTGTTCCCGTCAGGTCAGCCGGCCGAGACACCAGTCGATTTTTCTCGACCTATTGGATGGGCTGTCGATTGGTGAAGCAGACAACCCTTCTTCACCGGTTCCCCTGGTGGAAACTGAGGACTTGCCTGTGCCTCCTGTGCCAGAGCCCTCGGTTAAGGTTCCAGAGCCAGGGGAGGAACGGGTTTGCCCTGCTCCCTCCAGACCCACCCTTGGAAACACGGAAACACTCGATCCTCTTTTCAGTCCAGCTGATCCGCCAACATTGGCGGTCTCAGTCTTGGCACTCAGGGAAGTGGCGGCGCCACCCATCCTCGTCAGTCTTCCTCAGAGGATAGGCTCTGGCGCAAGTTGCGTCTGCGCTACAAGGATCTGATGTGGCAGCAGCTCCTTTTGACCTGGAGCAAGCAGACTCCCGTCGCCTGAGCGGCTGAAACCCCTCGTGGTCATCGAGGAGCCGGCGCCGGTTGTTTGGCCGAAACCAGCTGCACCACCCATTGTGGTGGAACCCCTGCCTCCACAACCAAAAACTGGGGCTCCGACCAAGGATTCTCGGTTGGGTCATGGGTTGCCCCATCGGTTGTCTGTCACCCTCAGCCCCGATCATCCTTGGCAGGTGGAGGGTGGCTCAGGCCCTCTGCAGCTGTTTGCAGACTCCTCGGAGTCTGATGATGACTCTTCCCTGTTCTCCAGGCCTCACGACCTGGAGTCCTCTGGGGGATAGTCTGTGGACGAGAGCCCATCCTAGTTCATGGGATTACTTCGGCTCATCTCGGAATCTACTGGAATGAAGCTCAAACCCGTGTCAAAGTGGGCCAAGTATCCCTTCACGGAGATACTGGACAGAGGGGATTCTCCTATGGAGGCCTTTCCTGTGACTGAAGCCATTTTTGGCCCGGCTCTGGAGCTATGGCAGTGGCTAGCTTCTTGTCCAACTCACTCAGCCAGGATGGCCAGAAAGTATGCTGTTCCCACCGGCTAACTCTTCAGATTCTCGGAGCACCCCTTTGCGGCGGGGTTGGTGACTGACAGTGTTTTTCGGTGCTCGGGACGTGGACAAGCCACCTGATTAAAAAGTCCAAGAAACTGGACTACTCTGGGCGTAAAGTTTACGCTGTGTCCTTCTTAGGCCATCGTCTGGCCAGTTCGGCCGTACTGATGGCACACTTTTCCCACACCCTTTTGGGCTTCCTGGATGAGGAGATTCCTCATCTCCCAACTGACCTCCAAACTACGGTCAAGCAGGTGCGGGATCAGGGAAGGGCGGTGGCAAAGCAACAGCTCCAAACTGCTCTTGACATTGGAGACTCGTGTGCCCGGTCAGTAGCGGCCGCAGTGGCCATGCGCCGCAGAGCTTGGCTGCGGATCTCCATCTTCACGGCGGATACCCAGCACAAGCTGGCAGACGTTCCCTTCCTGGGTACTGCCTTGTTCGGTCCCGGGGTGGAGGGTCATTTGCAGAGGATCGAGAAGTCCAGTGCCACCTTGGACTCTGTCACGTCTGACCAGAAGGACAAAGGCTGCCAGCAGCAGCGTAAGCCCTTTCGGCCTTCTGCCCCTGCGGCACGACCGGCCCAGCAACACCAGCATCATGGCCAGCAGGCTCGCACCCCAAAGCCAAGCCTGCAGCTTCCTCCATCAGGAAGCAGGGAAGAAATGGCCCAGGAGGTCCCTCGGCTGGTCCGTCCTCCAAGCCTGCCCAGTGACGGGTTGAGGGATGTCGCCCCCAGCCTCGTCACTCCCCCCTGGGTTCCCCCTGTGGGGGGACGGCTCCGCTACTTCCTTTCCACCTGGTCCACTATCATTGTGGACTGCAGGGTGTTGGAAGTGGTAGGGAAGGGTCTGCCTCTGGAATTCGAGCAGGCCCCACCCTATCGAGACGTCGCCCCACGGGGGGGGGGGCGCTATGGGGTCTGCAGCCTCTCTGTCGGCTTGTCGAGCTGACATTGCTCTGCTCCTCCAAAAGGAGGTGATCAGGGAGGTGGCAGATCCTCCACCAGACCCAGGGTTTGTGTCCAGGTATTTCCTGGTCCTGAAACAGATGGGGGCTGGCACCCCATTCTAGACCTACATGACCTGAACAAGTTCCTAAGGTCTCGAACCTTCAGGATAGTCAGTCTGGCACAGATCATTCCATCCTTGGAATGAGGTGTGTGGTTCTGTTCTCTGGACCTCCAGGACACGTTCTTTCACGTCCCAATCCGTCTGTCCCACCGGCGATTCCTCCGCTTCAGAGCGGAGGGGTCCCTTTATGAGTTCCGGGCCATGCCCTTCGGCCTCTCTCCAGCTCCCAGGGTCTTCTCCAAATGCATGCCAGTGGTGACAGCATTCCTGCGGCGCCGAAGGGTCCGAGTGTACCCTTACCTGGACGACTGGCTGATTGCAGCCCCCTCCAAGCTGGAGGTGGAGCGGTCAAGGGATCTGGCCCTCCAGGTCTGCTCTTAGATTGGCCTCCTCATCAACGAGGCCAAGTCGGAACTCGTGCCAATTCATCGGTGCAGAGCTAGACTCTCTTCGAGCCAGAGCTTGGCTCCCGGTGGACAGGGCCGAGGTTCTTTCCTCCTTTGCCCAATCATTTCTGGTTGGGCAATTGCTCCCTGCCCGGGACTTCCTCGGCCTCCTGGCGGCCTGCACCAGCGTAGTCCATTGGGCCCGTTGGGACATGCGTCCCCTACAATGGGGACTGGCCTGCCAATGGTCACAGCACTCCGGTCCTCTGGACCAGCCAGTGGCGGTGACCCAGGAGATGTGGAACGCTCTCCAGTGGTGGATCGTTCCAGCTCATTTGCAGGAGGGTATTCTGTTTGTCCACCCCGAGCAGACGGTCATTCTAACGACCGCCTCTCTGATGGGTTGGGGTGCCCATCTGGGGGAGCACAGAGCGCATGGCCTCTGGTCCCCTCAGGAGTCTCGATGCCACATCAACCTACTGGAGCTTCCAGCAGTCTGACTAGCCCTCACTGCCTTTGCTCCGTTTGTATGGGGTCAAGTGGTCCAGGTATAGACAGACACTACCACGACCGTGTACTACTTAAACCACCAGGGCTGGACGCGCTCCTTGCCCCTGTGCAAGGAAGCTCTCCCTCGTGAGCAGACTGGAGGCGGATCTCCTAGCCATCCATGTGGCGGGAGTCTCCAGCACTCTGGCCGATGCCCTAAGCCAGATAGGTGCTGCATCTCACGAGTGGTCTCTCCTGCCGGAGGTAGTACACGATCTGTTCTCCCACTGGTGCACACCTCAGGTGGACCCGTTTGCCTCAAGGGAGAATGCGAAGTTGAGGCTGTTTCATGCCCGCCCTCCTCAGCAGGGCTTGCTGCAGGGGGATGCCTTCACGAGACTGTGGACCCCGGGCCTCTTCTACGCCTTTCCCCCATTCCCTTGATCCACAAGGTGCTTCTCAAGGCAAGGAGGGACAAGGCACAGGTGATTCTGGTAGCCCCAGACTGGCCCTTCCAGTTCTGTATCCAGATCTCCTCAGCCTCAGCTACAGGCTCCCGAGGCAGCTTCCAGCCCACCCGGACCTGATCTCAGTCAACCAGGAGAAAGTACTCCACTCGGACCTTCAATCCCTGCACCTGACTGCCTGGTTCCTGAGCGGCTAGAGTTTCAGGCCTTAGGTCTTTCCGATGAGGTCCTCAACGTTGTTGAGGCATCCCGTAAGGAGTTGACCAGAAAATGCTATGCCTTCAAATGGAAGAGATTCTCCATTTGGTGTCAGGATAAGGGGTTGGACCCTTCCTCTGTTCTTAGCAAGCATTCTGGACTACCTATGGTCCCTTTATCAGCAAGGGCTTCGGTCGACTACCCTTAAGATGCACCTGGCAGCCATCTCTGCTTACCGGGCACGGGCCGGGAAGCAGTTGGTGGCGCAGGAGAAGGTGGTCGGGCACTTTTTCAAAGGCCTTGATCACATATCCCCCCTGCCTAAGCTCATGGACAAGCCATTCGAACTGATGCACAGGTGTGACATCTCTCACCTGTCGTGGAAGACCGCCTTCTTGGTGGCTATCACGTCAGCCAGAAGGATGGGAGACCTCCAGGTGCTTTCCATCAAGTCTCCTTATCTGGTCTTCCACAGGGACAAGGTTGTCCTGCTCCCCCACCTGAAATTCCTTCTGAAGGTGGTGTCTGAGTTTCACCTTAACCAGGTGTTGATTCTGTCTGTGTTCTACCCCAATCGCACCTCTGAGGCTGAATATAGGCTCCACACTTTGGACCCTAGAAGAGCGCTGTCTTCTTATAAGGAGCGGACGGCTGAAGTTCGGGGAGAGGTTCGCCAGCTGTTTGTCACCTACGCTGAAGCTGCACCTGGAAGACCTTCAGCCAAGCGGATGATAGGCAGGTGGGTTACCTCCTGCATAGATCTCTGCTATAGGTTGGCGGGCATGGAGCCCCCAGAGGGATAAGAGCTCATTCTACCCGCCATACAGCTGCTTCGTTGGCTGCTTCTAAGGACGTCCCTATCCAGGAAATTGGCAGGGCTGCTACCTGGAAGTCCGTACACACCTTCATTACCCACTACCACATCGACCTTGAGTCGCACCGCGATGCTGGTTTTGGGACCTTGGTTCTCCAGTCCTTATTTCCCAAGTACGGGGTGTGCACCTTGCCTCCCTCCTCCCGGAGAACTGCTAGGAGTCTGCCAAACAGTGTGGATGAGCAACATATCCATGTCCCTAGAAATACACGTTACTCACCTGTAACAGGAGTTCTAGGAATGGTATATGTTGTTCATCCACACAACCCAACTGACCTCCCCAGCTTTGACGCACAACCTGGCTTCCAGCAGGCTAGATCTGGTGTCGTGGGGCGGAGCCGAGAGTTTTACCACCCGGGTGGGTGGGAGGAGCCAGCTTTAAGACCTTCCGGCAAGATTTAAAGCGGCAAGGAACCTGCCAATAAGTGTGGATGAACAACATATACCATTCCTAGAACTCCTGTTACAGGTGAGTAACCTGTATTTCTGTGACAGCCGCATCACCACGGCTGCTAAGTCGGCCCCTGGCTCCTCCGGGGCTTGCCTGGCCACCAGTAAGTCTGCTCCCCAGCCTTCAGGGACCCGCCTGGTCACAGCAGAGAAGTCAGCCGAGGGACTTCTCCTCCCCGTCTCCAGCCGCTCAGGCGGGGTTTTTCCATTGGGGCCTAACGACATCTCACCCAACATCCAGCAGAACCACAGGGAGACTGCCCCCGCCAGTACCCTCCCCCTCCACCACTTCCAGCTACGGTGGATTTCAAGGCTTTAATCCAGTCTTGGTGGCAGGGGGGAGCACTTGGAGTTGTATCAGATCTGGAGAGTAGACTCCCGCATCCACAGGCTCCCAGATCTCCATCCCCGGGGAGCTCCTAGTCTTCCATGGTTCATTTCTCGAGGACGGTATGTCAAACCATTGTCGTCCTGGACATTAGTGGTCTTCCAGACGAGGGGGCAGATGGCGAGGATGGGGACGAGGATGCCGACGAGTCAGCAGAGGATGTTTTAGAGGAACCTGAGGGTCTGAAAGGCAAGGTTTCTCCCAAGTCCCTACCCCTGGAGGACCCTGCTTTCTTGGATCTATTGAGGTCCATGAAGGATGTTTTCGACTGGGAGTCTGAGGATCAGGACCCCATGAGACAGAGACTAGCCAAGCACCTGGACTTGGTCTCTGTCCCCCGGTCCTGATCCCTCCATGGATAGGACCTCACCGGGACCGCACCTCTACGGTCTGGCAGATGCTTCATTCTCTCCTGGCTGTCCTCAAGAGGGCAGACAGGGTGTACCGGGTGCCAAAGGAAGCTCCTATTCTTAAGACTCATCCCAAGGCGCATGCTGTCATTTCAGCTGCTCATGATCGCTCGTCTGCACCCCAGCACATGAGCACCTCTCCTCCTGACAGTCGAGGCAGATGGACTGGTTTGGCAGGAAGGTTTATGCTTCGGCCACATGTGCTCTGGTCCCTTACCTACGTGGCCCACATGGTGTCGCACCAAAAAGCTACCTTGGCCAGGCTAGAGGCCCAAGTCCAGGCTATAGACCCTTCAAGCCTCAAGGAGGAGCTTCCCAAAGATCTTCACCTCTCACTTCTCCTGTAGGCATGCTTTGCAAACCACATATGACTCTGTTGATTCTGTAGCTCGTGCCTCTGCAACTGCCATCGTCTTAAGGCAGCATTCCTGGCTCCGCATCTCTGGCCTTGCCACCGGGGTACAGTCTGCGATTCAGGACGCCCCCTTCCCGGACTCGGTGCTTATTGGTGGTGACACCAAAGACATTATTACTGATCTCCAGGACGGACAGAGGTCTCACCCTAAGATCAGTAAGGTCCATGTACCGATCTGGCACTCAACACCAGCAATAGCCCTTTCAGAAAAGTACCTGGAGGCAGAGGAAGCAGGCCCTGGCTCGACACCAGGGCAAATGCAAGGCCACAGGTTCCGCCACTCCTCTAGCCTCCAAAAACCAGAGATGTTCAGGAGGTCCTCCCCCTGAATGTCCTGCCCTTCAGTCTCATGACGAGAAGCAGGTGGGGGGAGGTTCGCCCGCTATGCGCAGGAATGGAAGGCAATAACCTCAGACGCATGGGTTCTGCAACTGGTGTCCGTCAGACACACTGTAGAGTTTCTGGAAATTCCTCCAGAATCTCCGCCAAAAAGGTTGTTTTACTCCAGGGATCAGGCACTTCTCGTTCGAGAAGAAGTTCAAAGCCTCTTGCTCAAGGAAGCAATAGAGCGCGTTCCCCTCTGGCAAAGGGGCTGGGGGTTCTACTTCCATTTTTTCTTGGTTCCAAAAAAGACTGAAGACTTCAGACCCATTCTGGACTTTAGCAGCCTCAGTCGGTTTGTCGAGTACAAAAAGTTCCGGATGCTGACGCACCCAGTCGTCTTCCACTCCTCCTGGAGAATAATTGGTTGTGTGCTCTGAACATGCAGAATGCTTAACTACACATCCTGATCTTCCCCAGCCACTACCGTTTCCTGCTGTTCAATTCCATGGGGAGCACTTCCAGTTTCGGGCACTCCCTTTTGGTCTGTCCTCGGCACCTCAGGTGTTTACCAAATGCCTGGCGGTGGTGGCGGCCTCTTTACACTGCCAGGGTATTGTGGTTTTCTCTTACCTGGACGATTGGCTGATTTCAGCCCCGTCCAGGGACTCTTTATTGGAGACACTCTTCTTTATCCTGGACCTCTTTGGCAGACTGGGGATTACAGTCAATATTCCCAAGTCGTCCATAACCCCGTCCAGAGACTAGAATTCATTGGGGCAGTTTTGGATATGGTCCAATGCAGAGCCTTCCTTCCTCCAGACAGGGTGAAGACCCTGATCCGTACGGCTTCATGGGTGGCTTTGTCCAGGTCCGGGAGATCCTCCGCCTTCTTGGCCTGATAGCAGCCTCCACCACTACTGTTCCCCTGGCGAGGCTTCACATGAGTTACTCTGTGGTCCTTGTGGATGCAGTGGGATCAACTCCTGGACGACCTGGACCATCCAGTCCCGGTCTCGTCAGCAGTTAAGAAATAATTACTGTGGTGGGGTGACCCCTGCAACCTTTCCTTGGGTCTTCCTTTAAGGAGCCCAGCTCCTTTGGCATCCCTAACTACAGATGCACTGAACATGGGATGGGGAGCACATCTATGGGAGCACCAAGCTCAAGGACTCTGGTCCAGCTTGGAAGCATCATTACACATCAACGTTCTGGAGATGAGGGTGGTCTTGTACGCCTACCAGACCCTTCTTCCCAAGGAATCACTGCTGGTCCAAATGGACGCCATGTCGGTAGTTTGGTACCTCAACAAACTAGGAGGAGGAACTCGCTCGTACCCCCTGTGCAGGGAGGCGATATGGGTGTGGAACTGGGCTGCTCAGCACGATCTGGCCCTAGTGGCCGTGCATGTTCCAGGCGTTCAAAATGTTCTGGCGGACAGTTTCAGCAGGTCTCAGACCGTAACTCACGAATGGGAATTAAATCAATTAGTGGCAGAATCTCTCTTCCTAAGATAGAGGCGTCCAGAACTCTACCTTTTCGCCTCCCAATAAAACGCAAAACTTCCCAGTTTTTGCTCGCTCGTTCCAGGGCATGGTGCTTTCTGGCATGACGCGCTGTCTCTGTCCTGTACAGGGAAATATTTGTATGCCTTCCCTCTATTTCCCATTCTCCAAAGGGTCCTTCTCAAGCTTCAGGCAGAAAAGGCGAGGATGATTCTCATCGCCCCTCTGGCAGAGACAAATTTGGTTCCCGCTGCTACAACAGCTGTCGAGGGTACCACCGGTTCCACTTCCAGTGACCCATGACCTCTTGACTCAGGATCAAGGTCACCTTGTTCATCCGAGGCTCAGGACTTTGCATCTTCACACGTGGCTCCAGCAGACATAGCGATTTCTCGCTTTGGCTCTCCTCTCGGGTAGCTCAGGTTCTTCTAGAGGCTAGAAAACCCTCCACTCGGTCCACTTATGCCATTTAAGTGGAAACGTTTCTCCATCTGGGTGATTTCCAAGAAGTGGAACCCCTTTCCTTGTTCTGACCCACTAGTCATGGAATACCTTTCAACTCTCAGATTCAGGTCTGTCATATTCTTCCTTGAAGGCCCACCTTTTGGCAATTTCAGCGTACCACGAGCTGGTGGATAGTAAACCCATGGCTCAGTTGGAGGGCTCAAAAACCTTTCTGAAAGGGATTCTCCATCTGAAATCCCCCCATCCGCAGCCCAGCCCCACCTTGGGATTTGAACTTTGTGTTGGAGAAGCTCACTCTCCCCCCATTTGAACCGGCGATGAGCTGTGATTTGCACTTCTTTTCCTGGAAGACGTTAATTTTAGTTGCCATTATGTCAGCTCAAAGGATTTCAGAGCTTCACGTTCTGATTTGTAAAGAGCCTTATCTTATTTTCTGCAAGGACCGGGCAGTTCTCAGGACAAATCCTACGTTTTTACCCAAGGTGGTGTCAGAAGCCATACTGAACCAATCAGTAGAGCTTCCAGTTTACTTTCTGTCCCCTTCGAACAGAGGTGAGGCACTCCTGCACACCATGGATTTCCATAGCCGTGATAAGCTTTTTGTTTCTTTTGCCCCCAAGTCGAAGGGCAAAGCAGTGCCTTTCCAAATGGTTAGGCAACTGTATTCGGTATTGTTACCAAAAGTACGTAAAACCTCTGCCGGGTCCCATCAGAGGTTATTCTGCTAGGGGCATGGCTGCTTCCGCTGCCTTTTTTCTTTTTTTTTTGCAGAACGTCTCTGCGGCTGATATCTGTGCCACAGCCACTTGGGAGTTCTATTCACACCTTTACGAAACACTACAGTCTGCACATTGCTTCTAGGCGGAGGACAGGCTTCAGCCTAGCTGTCTTGCAAGGTCCTCTGTCCTAGGCTGGGTCCATTCTTGTTCCCAGTTTCTGTTGGAGTTATTTTCTCCTTCTCCCTTGTTTCTCTGCCTCTCTTTAGAGGGACTGCTTGGGACTTTCTCCCATATGTAATGACCTACTGAAGGAACACTCTCGAAGTAAGATAGTACAGTTACAAAGGAACTTGCCATAACAGTAGATCTTCGAGAGAGGTTCCTTCAGTAGATCCTATTTTTCTCTTCCTCCTTACCCTCATTTTATTTCTTACACAGGGACTCCAAATCCTGTTTGCTCCTGGCTGCGGCCGGAGAACTGGAGGCGGGCATGGGACCTCCACTATATCGGCCACGCTAACATCGGTCCGTGACTGGTGGCGGTCCCCATCAGGATTGCTAGAAAAGTCTGCCGTCACGGCCACCAAGTGGCATGATCCTATATGTAATGACCTGCTGAAGGACCTCTCTCGAGATCTACCTTAGCGGTAGATCTTGCCGAGATACAGCTCTTGCAGCAGGTATTACCATTAGAACTGAAGCCAGCAGGCGTCAGGACCCCACGGAAAAATTCTAGCTAGCTATCTTCAGTGGGGACCGCCCCGATGCGTCCCGCCTCCGACGTCAGCGTGGTACATAAGGGCGGTCCCAGAATCCCCAGTTCTTTCCGTACCTTGCATGCCTCGACCCTCCAGTCTTAGTCTAGCGCTCGACGCGTGGTTGCAGAACTTTCTCACGGAATTTCCTCCTACTTGAAGAATTTTTCGCTGATGTCCTCCGACCTCCGGACATATCCGATGTGCTTGCGGGAAGCAGATCCTTGAGGACCCCCATGGCCTCGTCCGGTGCCTGGGCCCAGAGACACGATACCGGGCCTGTTCCCTCTGCCAGGGTTTAATAGCCGCACAAGGATCCGCGCCAGAAGGCTCTTCAGGCGTTCCTGCTAGAAGAAAAGTTGAGAACCATGTGCGCTAAGGGGAATCTTGAAATCCACAAACATGCTGAAAGAAGAGAAGGAGAAGGACCCTTCCAGGTCTCCGAGGGCCTCAGAGTCCCGCAGCTCCGGGTCGAAGTCTGACCGGTTTCCATCCAGGGCCTCTTCTCTCCCCCCGGCTGCGGTTCCAGTTTCTCGCTCTTCTCAGGCCCCTCCCGCCAGGCCGTCGTCGTCCTCCGCCCCCAAGGCCTCGGCGAAGTCCGGGGAGCGTCACCACCACCACCACCACCACCATAAGTCAGGTTCCCGCCTGTCGGCACCCGACGTCCGGTCCTCTTCCGTTCCACCCCGCAAAACTTTGGAACTTACCCCTCTGAAGAGGCCGGTAGACCCGACGCCGGCTCGACCTGCGTCGACTGTCCGTCATCCCTCCTCGGAGCCGTCGTCTGCCGTGAGACCGTCGTCGGCCAAGCCTTCCCACCGGCCGTCGGTTGGGGGACCGATGTCCGCCACGCCTGAGAAGAGGACTCCTGTGCCTCCGACCGTCGTCGGGCAGGAGTCGCAGATGGAGGAAGATCTGACGCAGCCCGAGGACCAGACGGGCGACCCCGGCCTCGTGCAGTCTCCTAGGGCTCCCTCGCCACCGCCCGAGGTCCATGTGGAGCCGTCGCCGGGACCCGACGACCGCCCTCTGGCGCCTGGGCTGTCGTCGGGATTGTCTTTAGCGGAAGTGAAGGATCTCTTCACGTACTGGTGGGACACCATCAAGAGGGATGTGGTGCCCACTGCTCTTCCTCCTCCTCCGGCCCCCCTACGCCTGCGGGGTCGGTTGGCTGTTCAGCCCTCCCCAGGGAGTCCAGATCTCCTCCCAGGGGTCGATCAGAAAAGAGGAGAGCTCCGTCAAGATCATCTTCTGGATCACCCAGCCCCAAGAGATCCAGGGGACACCGACGTTCACCGTCGACGGAGGACACGGGATCAGTTTACTCCACCTCTAGATCCCCATCTCCAATTTCCATCCCTTCTCCGGACCCACGTGAGATGCCACGGTCTCCTCCGGATGACCCTCGTTCATGGATATCATGCGCCATATCCAGGAGAACATGGGGTGGGATGCGGAAGAGTTAGACCCCGAAGGTTACGCCTTGCCAAGTATCTTGACAAAGGACCCAAGCCTGTGGTGGTGCCACCCTTGGTGGACACTTTTGTGGGCGTCACAAGGCCATGGGCGTCCACATTAGCTCGGTGCGAAAAGCGACCGTCTATACAAGGCTCTAAGGAGGACCAGTATCTGATGCAACAACCTCAGGCGATTCTCTGGTCATAACAGCCTCACATGACCGGTCCAGAGGCGCAGCATTTGAGCACACTGCCACGGATCCAGAATCCAAGCAATTGGACTCTCTGGGCAGGCGCACGTATGCTTCCGCTACCTGCGCCATCAGATCCTTAAATTACTTGACCCACATGGTTCAGTTTCAGAATGCTCTGTGGTAACAGGGTCTGGAGGTAGCTGAGAAACTACCCGAAGGTGAGCAGAAGGAGGAGATGCTCCAGCTCCTCCGCACGGGTTCAGACGTGGGGACCCAAGTGCTTCGAGCCGCGTACGATTCCGCGGACTCATCGGCCCGAGCAGCAGCTTCTGGCGTTTGCCTCCGGAGACACTCCTGGCTTTGTGTCTCTGGCTTCACCCCAGACGTCCAGAAGAACGTTATGGTCGCCCCTTTCGAGGGAGATGTTTTATTTGGTAATCCTTCGGAGAAGATTATTACCAAACTCCAAGAGGCCGGGAAGGCGGTGAGGTCGGTCCAGGCCATGTACCGACCTAGGCTTGGTTCCTTTCGTAGGAACCAAAGCCGTTTTCGTGGGCGGACACAGAGGCAACAGCCCCACTCTGCTACACACCAGAGGAGCTCTGGTTTCCGCAGAACCCAGGGTAAACCGCCCGCTAGCCGAGGTCAGCGCACCCCTAGGCTGACCCAGCCAGAGCCCATCTGCCGCCACAGCATGACTCCTTTCGGCCCCGCCCCTCAGGATCATCGGGAAATCATGGTCGGGGGTCGCATTGCGAACTTCCTGCTGGGATGGCAGGCTATCACCACTGACAGGTGGGTTCTGCAGTTGGTCAGTATCGGCCACTTTATAGAGTTAGGAAAAGCCACCCTTGAGGCCTCCTCTGCTCTCCCGGTATCCGGATCAGCACAGAAACTTAATTTGGCAAGAGGTACTCGCGCTCCTAGAAAAGGGGGCGATAGAGTACGTCCCGGGGAACCAGAGAGGACAGGGATATTCTCACTTCTTCCTGGTTCCCAAGAAAACAGGGGACCTCCGTCCGATTCTGGACCTAAGCGACCTCAATATGTCAGTCGCGTACAAGAGATTCTGCATGGTGACTCTTCCGGGTCTTATTCCCATGCTGAAACAAGACGCCTTTCTAGCATCCCTAGACATGCAGGACGCGTACCTGCATATCCCCATAGCTCAGGCGCATCAGAGGTTCCTGCGCTTCGAGTTCCTCGGCCACCATTTTCAGTTCCGGGCTCTTCCGTTCGGGCTGTCATCCGCACCAAGGGTCTTTACCAAGTGCATGGCAGTCGTGGCAGCATCTCTAAGGAGACAGGGCCACTATGTGTTCCCGTACCTAGACGACTGGCTTCTCATGGCCGCCTCCAGAGAGGCGCTCTTGCTCACGATCCAGGACACTCAGGACTTGTTCCGGTCGCTGGGCATTCTCATAAATTACGAGAAGTCTCTCTTGGTACCGGCGCAGAAGCTGCAGTTTATAGGCGCAGTACTGGACACGGTCCAGGGAAGAGTTTTCTTCCGGCCAACAGGGCGGAACGCATCAGGTCCCTCATAAGGGACTTGTCATCGAACAAGACTGTACCAGCCAGGTCGGTCGCCGTCTGCTCGGACACATGGCCCGACCATTCCACGGTCCCTCTGCAGACTCCACATGCGGATAACCAGTGGATGCTCAAGGTGCAATGGGACCAAAAGCAAGACCATTTGCAGCATCCGGTCAGGATCACGAAATCTGTGATCCCGACTGGCAGTGGTGGCTAGCCCGGTCGCTTTCCAAGGGCGTCCCGTTTGCAGCGCCGTCCCCGGAGGTAACCCTCACCACGGATGCTTCAGGTCTCTGGTGGGGGGCACACTTAGATGGGGTGAAGTCTCAGGGTGCATGGACCCCGTTGGAGGCTCATCTCCATATCAATGTCCTAGAGATGAGGGCGGTCCTCTATGCACTACAGGCTTTTCAGTCGATAATTCCACCGTGCACTCTCCTGCTTCAGACAGACAACACGGCGGTGATGTATTACCTCAACAAACAAGGAGGCGCACACTCTTACCCCCTTTGCAGGGAGGCCATGAGAGTGTGGGATTGGGTAATCTGACACGGCGCAAACCTGATCGCTGTACACGCTCCCGTGGTGGACAACATGATCGCAGATGGCCTGAGTCGCTCCCAGGCCAGAGTCCACGAGTGGGAACTTCTTCAGGAGGTGGTAGAGGATCTGTTCCTTCGATGGGGAACTCCAGAGCTGGACTTGTTCGCATCCCCATCCAACGCAAAACTGCCCAATTTTTGCTCGCTAGATCCAGGGCCTGGTGTTTTCTGGCGAGACGCGTTGTCCCTCTCCTGGGTGAACAGATTCCTCTATGCTTTCCCTCCCTTCCCGTTGATCCAAAGAGTTCTTCTCAAGCTGCGCAGGGAGCACGCACAAATGATTCTGGTGGCCCCGTTCTGGCCCAGACAGGTATGGTTCCCCTTGCTAGCACAGCTATCTCGGGAACCCCCGCTCCTGTTGCAGCTCAGCTCCCACCTACTGTCTCAGGAGAAAGGTTCATTGCTCCATCTGGATTTGCGTTCTCTGAACCTGCATGCTTGGCTCCTAGAGACATAGCCGTCTTGCGTCACGGGGTCTCGCAAGAGGTTCCAGATGTTCTCTCTGCAGCCAGAAAGCCGACAATGCATGCGACGTATGCCATGAAGTGGCGCCGTTTTTGTTTATGGTCACGGGCTCGTGATCTTTCCCCTTTAGGTTGCCCTGTGGGAGTAATTTTAGACTATCTCCTTTCTCTTTCATTCAGGCCTAGCCTACTCCTCTATCAAGTACACCTTTGCTATTTCTGCCTACCACCTTCGGTGGGGCATCGTACTATTGCGCAATTAGACGTCTCTCGGGAATTTCTCAGAGGAGTGTTACACCTTAGGCCTCCCATCAGGGACCCAGTGCCTCCATGGGATCTGCTCTTTGTCCTGGAACAACTCACGCCCCCCTTTGAGCCTGCCACGGATTGCGAGCTACGTTTTCTGTCGTGGAAGACGTTATTTTTGGTTGCTGTTACTTCAGCTAGAAGGATTTCTGAGCTTCACGCTCTCATGTGCAAAGAGCCTTATTTAGTTTTCCACCGGGACAGAGTATCCCTGAGGACGAACCCTAAATTTTTGCCTAAGGTGGTTTCGACACTCACTTTAAACCAGGATATTGACCTTCCGGTCTATTTCCCGAGTTACTCTAATAGATGAGAGGCTTTGCTCCACACCCTGGATGTTCACCACAGCCTGAGGTATTACCTCAACAGAACTAAACCCTCTCGGGGTTCTGACCAGCTTTTTGTCTCCTTCTCTCAGAGAATGAAGGGCCAACCAGTACCCAAACAGACCTTGTCCAGTGTATTTCGTACTGTTACGAGATTAAGCAAAAGCCCCTCCCGGGTTCTATCCGGGGTCATTCTAACGGGGGTATCGCCACTTCCTTTGCAGCACTAAGAACGTCTCCATTTCGGCTATTTGCGCTGCATACTTGAGTTCTGTGCATACCTTTATCAGGCATTATAGTCTGGATATCGCCTCTCGTGAAGAGCCAGTTTCGGCCTAGCGGTGCTGCAGGGTCTCCTGTCCTAAGTCAGGGCTTGGAATGTTATTTCTTGCCTTTTTGCCTCCTCCCGGATCTTATGGCAGCGTTACTGCATGGGAATCAGTCCTAATGGTGTTACCTGCTGCAAGAGCTGTATCTCGAAGTAAGATAGTACAGTTACGTAAGAACTTACCGTAACAGTAGATCTTCGAGAACAGCTCTTGCAGCAGGTACCTTCCCGCCCACCTTCCCCCTTAGAGGAGGCAGGGCTCTGCTCCTGCTCGTATCGGGATTTTTCCTTATTGTCTTCTGACGGTGGATCCTCGGTCTCCCCTTCTGATGTCATCCTGCGGCCGGGAGTCTTTGGCGGGAGAACTGGGGATTCTCGGCGGGACCGCCCCTTGCCTGCAGCAGCGTCGGGCCGGGACCCGGGCGTCGGGGCGGTCCCGCTGAAGATAGCTAGCTAGAATTTTCCGTGGGGTCCTGACGCCTGCCGGCTTCAGTTCTAATGGTGTTACCTGCTGCAAGAGCTGTTTTCGAAGATCTACTGTTACGGTAAGTTCTTACGTAACTGTACTTTCCTACGTAACTGTACTATCTTCATAAATAAATACATGACAGTTTGCAAATTCACTGGCAAAATAGTCCTTTTGAAGATGCTGTGTTTTAAAAAATAAATAAAATAAAATGGGAGGTTCTTCCCATCACCGATATCCTGGTGGTGAATTTAGTGAAACACACCCCAGTTCCAACTGGGGGAACATCTGCTGTGTCTGGGTGAAATAAGAAGGTAGATGCATCTTGTCACATTAGAGTTATATTCTCGCCATTTCTGGTTTCTAGGGTGCTGTGTGATTTGGTGTCCGCTCTCTTGAAGGATTTATCAGAGGATTCTCCATTGTCCAGCCTTCCTCCTCTTATTACTTTGGCTTCCTCCTTTCTATGTGGTGTGGTCCTGGACAATCTTCCTCTCTCTGCTAAGTGTTCCTCCACCAAAGTTTCTGCTATGAGAGGAGTCTGGCTTCTGCACTGGTCTGCGGGACAGGCCTCTGAGGAATCTTTGCATGGAGTCCCCATTCCTAGTGATATGTTCGGTCCAAAGCTGGATGAGATTCTAGAGACTATAGAGGACAAAATTAGTTGATTACCCATTTCCAAGGGACAGCACGGTTCCTCTAACACTCTCCAGGGGAGAAGTTTTCGATGTGGTCGGTATAACGGAGGTGTTTTGTTTGTTTTTTCCCTTTTAGGTTGAAGAATTCAGTGAGGCAGAGGTTCCTCTCTGGTTTTAAAGATCAAAAATAAACCTATTACTACATTTCTCCTTTTTTTTCATTTATTCTACAGATAGTCTAATAAAATTTGACAGTTAAACCACAGTCTGTATGTCTACTGTGGTCCTTTTTATTGATGTTTTATCTCTATACGTTTCTCTAATCGCAGTTGACGATTTCTTTCTTTCTGAGTCAGCTCAGTTTGACTTGGTTTCTGATGTCAGCAAGGAGTGATGTTTTCTTTGAATGTTCTGTTAGTCTCGATTGTGCACAGTAGGCTGGATGCGTTGCAGTCTTTCTTCTGTCACGTCCGCTGCAGTGACATTTTACATTTGAGTCTGTGTTTTCCATTCCTTGCTTAAAATTGTATCTTGATCATACCTCTCAACTGTCTGATTTTCAGGGATGTCCCTGATTTTTGCCTCAGAATTTTCCTCTGTCCCTCGTAAAAATGTCTCTTTGTGACAGTACAGTGGGGACAGTGGGGACTGTAAGCACAAAATGTTAAACATGAGAATTACAGGCTTGTTCTTGTTCAGAAAATGCATCTTACACTAATCCCCTTATTCTATCAGCTTTCTGAATCAATAGTACCAATTTTTAAGCTTTGTCCCTGATTTTTTTTTAAGCTTTGTACCCAATTTTATGAGGGAAGAGGTTGAGAGGTACAGTGCCTTTAGAAAGTATTCACCCCTCCTTGGATTTTTGTCACATTTTGTTGTGTTACTACCAGAATTTTTAATGCATTTAAATTATCTGTTTCCCCCTTTGATTCACACAGCATACTCAACAATTTAAAGGGGCAAAAATATTTTTACTGTGTAACAAAACTTTATGAAACATTTAAAAACTGAAATATCTTGTTTACTTAAATATTCACCCCTCTGAGTCAATACTTTGTAGAAGCGCCTTTGGCAGCAAGTACAGCTTTGAGTCTTCTTGGGTATGTCTATCAGCTTTGCACATCTGGATTTGGGGATTTTCGCCCATTCTTCCTTGCAGATTTGCTCAAGCTCTGTCAAGTTGGATGGGGAGCGTCGGTGAACCTAATCTTTAAGTCTTTCCACAGATTCTCAATGGATTCAAGTCTGGGCTTTGGCTGGGCCACTCAAGGACATTCACCTTCTTGTTCTGAAGCCACTCCAGTGTTGCTTTGGCTGTATGCTTGGGGTCGTTGTCATGTTGGAACGTAAATCTTCGCTGCAGTCCAAGGTCTGTTGCAGACTGATGCAGGTTCTCCTCAAGGATGTGCCTGTATTTGGCTCCATTCATTGTTCCCTCTATCCTGACAAGTGCCCCAGTCCCTGCCGCTGAAAAGCATCCCCATAACACGATGCTGCCACCACCATGTTTCATGGGAGGGATGGTGTTACACGGGTGCTGAGCTGTGTTCAGTTTGTACCAGGCATAGCGCTTTGCATTCAGGCCAAAGAGTTCAATTTTTGTTTCATCAGACCAGAGAATCTTTTGCCACATGGTCTAAGAGTCTGCCACGTGCCTTCTTACAAACTCCAGGCATGCTGTTATGTGGCCTTTTCTCAGGAGTGGCTTCCGTCTAGCCACTCTCCCATAGAGGCTGCATCTGTGAAGTGCTGCAGAGATTGTTGTCCTCTGGACAGGTTCTCCCATCTCAGCCATGGAACTCTGTAGTTCTGTCAGGGTGGTCATTGGGTTCTTGGTCACTTCCCTGACCAAGGTCCTTCTTGCCCGGTTTCTCAGTTTGGGAGGACGGTCTACTGTAGGAAGAGTCTGGGTAGTTCCATAATCTTTCCATTTCCTAATGATGGACTTGACTGTGCTCCTGGGAACTTTCAACACCCTAGAAATGTTTTTATACCCCTCCCCAGATCTATGCCTCCTCACAGTTCTATCACGGAGTTCTATGGACAGCTCCTTGGTCTTCATGGTAGAGTTTCTGCTCTGACATGCACTGTCAACAGTGGGACCTTATATAGACAGGTGTATTTCCTCTGAAATCATGTCAACCATTTGAACTGACCACAGGTGGACTCCATTCAAGTTTTAGAGTGATCTCACAAGGAATTTGGATGCACCTGAGCTCAATTTGGAGTGTCATAGCAAAGGGGGTGAATACTTATCAAATCAAGACATTTCAGGTTATTTTAAATTACATGTACAAAAGATTCCAGAAGTTTCATTCCACTTTAACATAGAGTAATTTGTGTAGATACGTAACAAAAAACTCCCATATAAATGTATTTTAATTTGAGTTTGCAACATCACAAAATGTGACAAAATCCAAGGGGAGTGAATACTTTCTGAAGGCACTGTACTTGATGGCTGTCGCTCAGCTAGCTACCGATGTACTGTACTTATAAACAGCTGATCAGCTCCTTGTCTTGCAGCTGATGTTCCTCTTTGATTCAAACTGAGATTCTGGGGGTGGATTTTTTTCCCCCTGTGTTGTGCTCTCATTAGTTGTTTTAATATTTGTTTGCTAAAGATGTATGCAGAAATAAAGTACATAAAAGCTGTGGTGTGTGTTTGGGATTCTGAGTGGGGTTTGGAGTGAGAAATCTGCAGTTGCAGTGCTGGCAGCAGGTTAAACCTTGTAGAATTTATAGAAGTTCATTCACGTAGTAGTAGTTCTTTACAGATACTGTTGGCAGATAAGGGCCTATGGCCCACACAGTCTGGCCATTTGAGCTTGTTCGATCACTTTGTCTAGAAGTTTGTTGCCCCTTACCCCTGACCTCCAGGATTCCCTTATGTCTATCCTATGCATTCTTAAATTACATGATTGTTTCAGCCCCCACCACTTCTTCAGGCAGGGTGTTCCACTTGTCCACCACCAGATGAACTTGATAGATTTTTACAACTGGGTTACGAGGGCACTGAACAGGGGACTTGCAGTAGATGTCCTGTACCTGGATTTCAGCAAGGCTTTTCACTCGGTAGGCTGACCTCCAAACTGAGTCTGGGAGCACGGAGGAAACCAGTCAGATGGATCAAGAACTGGCTGCAGGGTAGACAGCAGAATGTAGTAGTTGGGGGGAGGGGATCTGAACCTAGGGCAGTAACAACAGGGCTCAGTGATGGGACCAGTTCTGTTTATCATTTTCATAGCCAACATTGCAGTAGGGATAAAAGCAAGATCAGTCTCTTCGCAGATGACTCAAATATATGTGCCGAGGTAGATGGGGGAAGGGAGGGAGCAAAAGTACTTCAGGAGGATTTGGCAAAACTGGAGGAATGGTCTCACACTTTGCAGCTTGGTTTTAATGCCAAGAAGTGCAAAGTGATGTGTAACCCCTAGGTGGCGCTATCCCAAGGGCTACTACCCCTGCCTGCTTGGCTAGGAGCAGGTTAAGGGGCCTGAGTTCTGAAACTGGTGCCTCCACCTGGAGTAAGGTTTGGTAGTGGTCAAGCTAACCTGGGTATAACCCTCCGGGACACTGTAAACCCCCCCCCCCTTTTCCTTACTAGTGGCCGGAACAATACACAGTAATCACTTTCACAATACCCCTGATACACCATGCAAGTACCCACACTGTTTGCACTTACCACCAGGGCTTTCCTCTGGCTCGACCCTGGGGACCCCCCTGCAAAACAAGGTTATGCACAGCAAATAACAGCAGTACAGCACTCTTGCACAAACTGGAACCACAGTCAGGGTAAATGCAAAAAGAGTTGGATCTGATTTATTTAAGGGACTTGAACAAGGGAGGGGCATAATCGGGTTAATTTGCTTAAAGGCTGTATCAATCAAACAGTTATGCATGCACTTCAGGGTCCATAAACAATCACACACTCCGGGTACCCAGGTGAAGAGGTGGGCTAGCCAGGATCGTTGCCTGGGGTAGACAGACATCGCAGTTGTTTGGGGCCCTGTGATGGAAGAAAACATGTACCACACACACTAATTGTAATCCAGAGCCGGAGGGCTCAGTCCGTGAAAGAAAAGAAACAAGAAAATCAGATGACACACTTAGATTAAGCTGTAGTTGCAGGGAGCTACCCTGATGGTTACTCACGATACCCAAGGCTGGACGAAAATTGAGACTGCAGGTAGTTTATCTGGAGGGCCGGGAGAATCTGGGTCCACATGATTCGCCGAGGCGTCGTTCCTGTTCAAGCGTGGAGCAGGGGGCTAATCCCCAAGCAGGTCTCTCGTCGATGGCTTTCTCTGTGCAGTGGGGTAGTCTGGCAGGGCTAGTGTGGCAAGGCCCAGGCCTCATGGAAATGAACGTGGATTCAGTCTGGTCGAGCTGGAGACAGCTTCCAGCAAGCAGAACACAACTCACACAGTGGGGAACCAAATCACGACCCACTATAAACACACAGCACATTTACATGCAAGGGATTCTACTATACCAGGCAAACCGCTCTCAGGTCAGTCGCAAAGTCTCTGCACACACTGGGAGTTGAGAAGTGGCTGGAAATCCTGACAAGCCGATGCATTCAGCAAATCTTCAGGTTGATCCTGGTCACAACTCAGTGGCTTACTTCGTTCTCACAAACTCTGATTCAGTCTGAACTGATTCTGTTCTCCCTCTCAGGAGCAGCAGGCAGGCATGCAGGCCAAAACTCAGTCCTTTCCACAGAGACTGTCTCGAGCTGTTGCTTCTTTAGCACCCAACTTAGATCTGACTCAGCAGCCAGCAAACCTGGGAATTTCCCCAAGATCCAAAAGGTTCGGTTGGCTGATCTGTCGGTCACAATAAAGGCTCCCCCTTCAGGTGCAAAAAGGCGCCAAAAGTCCAAAACTACAGTTCCTACAGATTTTGACTCCAGACAGCTCCTGTAGTCCAGCTCCATTTTAGGTCCTACCAGTACCGATTGGTCCAGTTTGGCAGTCCCGGGCCAGAGTGGTGGGGATAAACAAAACTGTCTAACCTGCCTTCTTTGCAGCAAGGACTAACTACATTATCACTCTAAATGATTTTCAGCAAATAGTTGCATCTTTCAACAGAGCTTCCTCTCAGATTACTTATGAGTGCAATCCAGGCAGCTCTTAGAGACAATACACAGAGGCTATATAGGCACTCTCTGGCAATCACATTTAAACTGCTAAAACGCAGGGCACCAGCCTGGCAGTGAGTATTTAGGCAAGCTCAAGGAAGACTTTTCGGGATCCCTCATTTGTTGGGGTGTTACAGATGCATTTAGGAGGCAAGAACCCAGGACGCAATTACTGGCTGGAGGGTGTCCCTTTAATAAAATCCAAGGAGGTGAAGGATCTGGGAGTGCTTGTAACCGGGGAGATGAACCACTCTGCTCAGTGCAGGAAGGCAGCAGTGAAGGTTAACGGGATATTAGGGTGCATAGCAAGGGGGATTACTTGTAGGATTGGGGAGGTAATCTTGCCCCTGTACAGGTCCCAGGTGAGACCATGCCTAGAATACTGTGTGCAATTCTGGTGCCTCTATTTGGAAAAGGGACATCAAACTACTGGAGGGGGTACAGCTAAGGGCAACAAAAATGATCCTGGGGTTGGGGGACAGAATATATGAGGAGAGACTGAGAGCTCAATATGTATACCCTGGAGGAAAGAAGGGAGAATGGGGATATGATTCAGATGTTCAAATACCTAAAGGGTTTGAACAGAGTAGACACCAGGTGTATGTTCAGTCTGAAGGGTGGGAGGGAAACCAGGGAACACTCTGAAGTTGGAAGGGGCAGCTTCAAGAGAGAACTGAGGGGGCACTATTTCACAGAAAGGGTGGTGGCAGGGTGGAAAGCTCTGCCAGAGGAAGTTGTATTGCTGCAGAGTGTTGGGGGCTTCAGGAGGTGGTGGGATTGATTTAAGGGAAGGGTACAAACAGGGAGGGGGCTGGAGATTGGGTGGGGGCATATTGGGGGGGCAGCTGTAGTCTAATGCACTGAAATTCTGCAGACTAGATGGACCGGATGGCTTGTATCTGCTGGCAGTTTCATATGTACCCTGCTCCTCCAGCTGCCCCCCACTCCAGCCCCAGACTGGAAAAGGCTCTGGATTTTCTGTTTCCAACCTTGTATACCTCCCCAAATCTACTCTCTGCTGCCACCTTGAGGCATCCAGCTGGTATTAACCCCCCAGAGCACTAATAAATTCCCTAACTGGTGAGGGTGGAGTGTAGGAGAGGGGAAAAGGATGCCCAAGTAGGAGCATAAGCCCCTCCTTTAAGAGGGGCTTACACTCAAGATATAGACAGTGATACACAAAAGGACCAATCGTCCATCCAGCCTGCCCAAGTTCTCCATTTAGCCCTGAGACCTACTAGCCCTCCGTGTCATCCCCTCATTCTTTTCCCGGTTTTTGTCACTCTGAGCAACCACTATACCCTTCAGCTTGCCCCAGATGTGCTTGAAACCACCAGTGGTTTTATCACCCACTACTTCAGCTGGTAGACTGTTCCATGGTTCCACTTCCATTTCCGTAAAATAATACTTTATGACCCTCCTGAACCTCCCCCCTCTTAGTTTCCGCTCATGTCCACATGGCCGCAAGTTAGTGTTCTTGTTAAAAAGTTCCTTGCAGTTCTCCTTGTTAATTTGTTTTAGGAACCTGAAGGTCTCTTATGTCCCTTCTCTCTTGTAGTCTCCAGTGAGTACAAGTTCAGTGCCATGAGGCAGTCCTCATAGGACTAGCCCTGCTGGCCTTGAATCATTTTTGTTACCCTGCGCTGCACCATCTCCAGCCTATTCCTATCTTTTCTGAGGTGAGGACTCCAGAACTGGTGTCAGTACTTCAGGTGTGGCCTCCCTAACGATCTGTATAGGGGAACTTGTTACCTCTTCCCCTCTGCTGTCAGATCCCCTCCCGATACATTCCAGTATCCTGCTAGCTTTGAAGTATGCCTTGTTGCTGCAGACTCGATTGTTTGAGGAGTATCTGATTATAACTCCAGGGTCCCGTCCCCAAAAAAAATCCAGTACCCTGTCCTGGAGTTTTGGTTTTAAAGGTACATTATCTTGAACTTTCTGACATTGAATTTCAACTGCCAAACCTTAGACTACCCTTCTGGCTTTTGTAAGTCCCTCTGCATCTCCCTGATTTTCTCATTGCTATCCACCCTCCCACAGAGTTTAGTGTCATCTGTGAAGACACAACCTGCCCTGGATACTCACCAATGTCGTTGATGAATATATTGAAGAGGACCCAGGACAGATCACTGTGATATCCCATTCGTGACCTCCCTGTCTAAACATGCTGGTGCCTTCCCTTTAGCCAGTTACCTACCCAGTTTAGTATGATCTTGGCTGCACTCAGATCCTCCATCTTCTTCAGCAAACATCTGTGAGGCACTGAGTTGAATGCTTTGCAGATGTTGGAATAGAGCAAGTCCACAGCATGGCCCCTATCCAGTTCCCTCATCACCCAGTCAAAGAAAATTATCAGGTTAGTCTGACAAGACCTCCCTGCCATGAATCCATGCTGTTTACTGTCCTGGAGGCAGTTGTTCTCCAAGTAGTCCACAAGGTCCTGTTTGACCAGTGGCTCACTTACAATAGAAGTAAGACTGAGAAGTTTGTAGTTCCCTGCTTGTTCTTGTCCCTCCTTCCTTTTTATGGAATAGAACTACATCTGAGACACTACAGTCCTTGGTAACTAACCCCGTCCTTGGTGAGCTGTTAAACAGACCTACGAGAGGTTCCTCCAGTTAGACTGCCCCATTTCCCCAAGTAACCTCGGATGCAACCCATCCAGTCCTGGGGCCTCATCTATCTTTAGGGCTGCCAGCTCTTTCAGGACCCTTTCGCTTGTAAATATTGATGCCTCATCTCTGGGACCACCTTAGTTGCTGCTTTGGTGACACTCAACTGCCTTCTCTAGTGAAAACTGAGCAAAAGCAATCATTAAGGATGGCTGCCTTTTGCCTGTCCTCACCTATCACCTTACCCCCCCCCTCCAGCTAGCCTTATGATTCCCTCTCCTTTCTTCCTTTTTTTTCTCTAATATCGGAAGAATTGTTTCTCTCCCCTCTTGACACCTCCACAGTATGCAGCGCTGTATCTGCTTTTGCTTCCACACCTAAAGAAAGATAGGGACAAACAGACTGAGTGCAGTATAGAGGAAGGCTACCAAGATTATCCAAGGGCAACAGAAGAGGACTTTTAAGGTTTTCTGTGGACTCAATGGATACTAGTAACTTTTTCACAATAAGTGGTAATGCTTCCACCAGAGGAAACTCCATGAAACTGGCAGGGGGTCAAAAAAGATGTCCATAGTACTTTTTTTTTTTTTTTTACCAAAAGGATGGTGGCAGAATGGAACACAATTCTAGTGTCGTACATGCTGAGGCAGTCAGGTTTGAGGGGATGGTGTCACCAAGGCATAGGTCAGGAAGCATAGGCAAACCAGGAGAAGTTATACAATTCACAAGTAGCATTTTATTAGTAACAGTAACAGTAAAATAAAATTGAATTGTACAGGATAGCTTTTGTGGAATGTATTTCTACAAAACACTAAGTCCTTCATTTGACCGTCTTTCTTGAAAATCCAAGTCTCTCTCTCTCTCTCTCTCTAACAAAAGATTGCTGCCTTTATATATAATGTCTGTCCCTGGCAGTTAACTTGTGTATCCTGAGCTCGTTAAGATAACTCCTGTTTTTCACAAAATGCATCAGAACTTTGTCAGTTTCTTTCCATGTAGGTGCAACAAAATAGAACACTTTTGTCTCAGGCTGGCCTACTGCTTGACCGCTCTGCAGACTAGTTTATTGAGGTCAACTGCATCTCTGGGTTAACCACCTGAGTTCCAAATAGCTTTTTGCAGTCATTTCAACAATATAACTATATACCTTTTCAAACCAGAGAATCCAGTTTCACACACATTTCTATAACCACAGATAAACAAGAGGAAAGAGAAGATACAAACTGCAAGTGAAGGCAGGAAGATAGCAGGAGAGGGAGAATCGTGAGACTGTCAGAATGATTAGTTCCTAGGTCTCACAAGAAAATTTGATTGCTCAATCCGACAGAGACAGAAAAGGAGAGGATAAAACAGATCCTTGCTTTCAACTCTGCATAACAAATGGGACGGACATATTGAGAGGTGCAGTTGAATACTGTGGACGGGGGTGATGGCTGGGTAGAACATAAGGATTAATGGCAGCTTTGTTCATTATGCAGGGAAGGGCAGACTGGGTGGGCTGCTGGGCCTTTTTTCTGCAGCTTTTTCTGTTTCTGTTGTGTACATTTTCCTTCTCTTTGCTCTGTATTATTAGGTTAATTTGCATGGAAGAGTTTATTTGCTTCTGCTTAATCCGTTGCTGAAGTCATAACCCTCTTTGTTGCATCGTAGTTTGTTGCCTTGGAAATTATTATGAGGGATGTCAGCAGGCAGCTGAAGTTTTCTCATTACACACTGCCTCCTGTAATACCTTGTACTGCGTTTCCCTTGCTTGGTCTCCAGAATCTTTCCACTTTTCACATATCCTCTTCCCACCCCCTTAAATTTCATTGGAGTTTTTTGGACAACCAGGGAAGCCTTCGTCTAGCGTTCTTGCCCTTGTTGCCCATGGGGATGCATCTAACCACTGCCTCCATTATACATTGCCCATTCAGGGTCTCCAACTTGGCATTAGCATTCCTGCTAAGTGGTGTATTTGCCAACCTAATGCTACAGTACACAACCACCTTCCTTCGCTTATTAAAATCAGTGTTCCTGAATTTCAGCATCCTGCTTTTACTTTTTTTGTGAAGTGAAATGGTTTCCCCTATTACATTGAATTCACTCCTGTAAACTATTTTGATCACATTTGCCTACCTGCTTCCCAGTTATTACTGCTCTTACTGTGTAATCCCACTAGTCAGCAGTAGACCAAGAACAGCATTCCCTCTTGTTCAATCAAGCCTGTCACGTGGTCTTTGAAGACTTTTCAGCAGTGAGTTGAAGCCGAAAAAAGGACACAAATGTGTTGCACTACACCAGGAAAGGATATAGCCTCAAAATAGGATTTTGCTGCATCACCCAGCTCCAAGTTCCAGTTATGACAACCACATGGCCTACAAAGAGCCCCCAGGTTTAAATCCAAAATTCTGCACTGAACTGAATGTTTTCCTTTTCATACTGGACACCTTATCTAAACCTTGTCCTCTCTGGTCTTGTATGGAGAAGCCATGCTTACTAAGTGCCTTTTCGAAAGCTTGTGGTAAGACTTAGTCTCATCGACTTCTAAAAAATAAAAGCGCTCTTTAATTCAGATTGTTCTTTTCCAGCTTCTGCTACTCTAATCGTCAGTGAGGTCTGTTCTTTGTGGCTTTGGTCTGGTGTGCAGTCCACAATAACTGAAAAATATTTTGCAGGTTTTACAAGTTGTATGATTTCTTTCTTTACTTTTCCTGAGATGAGCTGAATTAGTTAATTTTTTTTTTTAATCTTTGTCTTTCTTGCCTTCCCGACTGGTCCCCCCAACCCAGCCACTGTGGCTTCCACTGGACTCACCTCTGGCTTTCTCGAGGTGCCCGCTGGCCAGGTGCGGTGCCTGCGAGGGGCCGGCATCGCCTCACCGGTCAGGATATTTTCTCCTTTTCTTCCCATCCCCCAAGTGCAGCGCGGTGGTGTGCAGTGACGCCAGTGGCTGAGCCACACATGCTAGGCATCTGCCCCACGTCCACCCCCTTTGTCCGTGGGTACGTTGTGCCATCCTCCAGCCACCGTTAGGGGCCAGGCAAGCAGCAGACTCCATCCCCACCCAGGGAGAGGAGAGCTGTCTTCTGGACGCTCGATCCTCTCCCTCCCCGGCTGATTCCTGGCGGCCCGCTCGCACTGTGAACATGAGTTGCTGGCATGGCAGGAGTTAAGGCATGGATGCCTCAGCCCTCCACTGGGCCCGGCTGAATTAATTCATTTTGAATGTCTTTAAGTAGTGGTCATTAACTTTTCCTGTTACACGTCTCACATGTACTTGCATAATAGGATCAAACTTGGCAAAAGCTTCAACCAAACCAAGGAAATTACTATTGTTGGGTAATTTTGTTGTTCCACTGAGCCATGGAATGAAAGATTACATTCAGAAAGGAACTGAGTAATGGCCAACAGTCGCTTTTGCACATTGTTCCAGTAATTAGCTTCACTGTCCATCTGTTCCCAATGATTTTTGTCCAGTGTCTGTGGACTGTTCAGTCACTGCTCTAACTCTAATCATCTCTTTGCAGTTTCAAAATGCCTGGCTGAATGCTCATGTAGGGCAAAATATTGCTCCAAGTTACTCCAGTCTGGAAATCGCCTTCAGTCATGCTGGTCTTGGGTGCAGAAAAAAGCTTGCAGCAGAAGACTGCATTGTAGCTTTTAGAGTATACAAGCCATTGTATGTCAGCCACTTCACCATCAGGAAGCCATTGGCTTGTAATGTTTTGGAATAAATGGTATTTCATTTGTCAGCAGAGTGGGGAAAATGATTGGTAATCGTCACTGGTCCTTTTCTCACCAACATTGTTCTGATGTTGTCATTGATGACCACTGGCCATTCACCAGGTTCATTAAAAGTGGTTGGTTGTGCAGGCTGGATTGCAGATGCCAGTTCTTCAATGTGTCCTGAATATTTTGCTGGCATCTCTGCGTGAGGTTCGGCATCTTTCATTTCAGGTTCCTCAGCAGAAGTTGGCAAGAGGCTGACTGGAGTGGGCCCAAAAATAAGCTCATTGTGCGCTCCTTGGCCATTTTCTTCCTCATTTTGATGGGAACGTTTTACAGACTTCAGGGCACCAGACTGTTGCTCAGTTTTCCGAGCCTCTTCAGCCCTTTTCTCATGGAACTGCACTCCAGATAGCTTCTTTTTTAGCACATTGAGGTGAAACTGGACTATTCTCTATTTCACTGTGAAGGGATGATACGGTGACATCAAATGCTTATATTAACACAAGGAAATAGTCCATTCCGGATGTGTGCACAAGGTCGGGACCTGCTGAATTTGTGCACACATCAGAAAATGCACACAACCGAAAATTCATCTGGGGGACTTGTCAGCTCAATCCTGTCACTCCCCGGTAATGTGATTGCTGAAATATACCATAATAATAGACTTGCAAGCATTTGTAAGGTACAAAAATAATTTTGATAAGGAGCTGTCAGTTTAAAAAGCATTTTAAAGCAGGGCTACACTGCAGTAATTTAAAAGGTAAAACCAGCAAATTTAATACATTGCTGACTGTTTAAAAAGCATTGCACACTACTGCATCTGACTGCTGGCATCACTGTGGTAGAAATCAGTAATGTTAGCTTGCCTGACTGTCCTGCTCAATAGCGCTTCAGGTTTCTTCTCGAATACATAGAACCACGAGAAGTCTGTCTGTTTTTTTTTTATTTTTTTTTTATTTGTGAGAATCAGTTTACAACCTTTGAGCCAGAGGCTCGTTTCCGAAGGTACCTCGTCACATTGAGACATACATAGCATTTAGAGTACATAGTACAGGTTTTCTTCAAGTAGGCGTTTGTTAGAGGCGCCACGTCACACTGTGGTCAAACAACATACATTTAAGTTACAGGACACTTGTAATAGAAATAGGTCTGACACGACTGGTTTCATTTGCAGAGCAATCAACTGGCATGAGACAGCATGCTCTGTTGAGTTATACATAGGAATGGCGTGCTGGGTAAGGGATGGGGCTGGACTAGATGGGGGCTGCCGGTGGGCATTATCACAGGTGGAGTGGTCGAGGTAGGGCCTTATTCAGAGACAGGAACAGCTACGAGTGTTGAAGAGTTGGCTGAGAAGGGTGGTTTTGAATTTGGAGATTGTGGTGGCATTGGAGGTGGTGGAAGGGAGAGAGTTAAACCAGAGTGGGGCTCTGTACCAGAAGGACCTCTGACCATGAGTGGTTCTTGATCTGGGGACCAGTGTTCTTTCTGTTCAGTGTAGTGACAGATTTTCATCACCATATACCAGACCTTTGCCATGCTGGGAACTGGGACCTCAGGATAGTCATCCTCCTCTTCCTGGGTGCTGGCATTGCTGAGGACCAAATTGCAAATATTCGCATCTGTTCATCGCTGGCAAGTTCATCACTGCCAACGGCAACAAATTCTTCAAAAATTGCAGCTAGCATTCCGGGGGTGGGGGGGACACGTTCTATAGCCACCTCCGCATCCTACTCTTGTTCTCCAATATCGGCTTTTCTGAATCAATTGTGGATAGTCTGTGCTCTTACCTCACCTCAGGTAGCATGCAATAAGTGTATAGCATCCAGGATGTTAATGGACTTGGCCACTGCATTAAATTCACATGAGTCCTGCAAGTCTAGTCTGAGGAGGATTTTATTAATTTTTTTCTGTAGTGCTGCTTAAGATTAACCCCCTGATCCATGCGGTGAATCGGAGCGGTACAGTTCGGAGGCAAAAACACCAGCTGGACATTACATAGGGACAGAGGCTTATGCGCAGGACAGTTGTCCACTATCATAACAATTCTGCGCCTCTGCCTCCTCATTTTCTTATCAATTGATTTGAGCCAGTCGTGAAAAAGGGATGAGGTCATCCAGGCATAGGCATTTGATGTGTATTCTACTGGCAGTACTTCAGTGTTCACCTCTTTGAAGCACTGTGGCTTCTTTGACTTGCCCACAATCAGGAGAGAGGCAGAACAATTAAGCTGGTGATTAACACCCGCTTAATGCCTAGCCGCACTGACAGTTCAGCTTTTGTGTTTCAGGTACTTATTCGGTTAATCATTAGCACCTAATTCTCCACACTGGCATCAAAAAATTAAAAAATCAACAGGTTTTGATGTTCAGGGACATGCTTTGGGGCTCTAAATGTGTACACACATCCAAACGAATTAACACTGAAGTTATAGGTGATGAATCTGGACCGGACGTTTTTGTGCACACAAGCGGAATGTGCACACATCTGAATGGCACACAAGTGAAATTGATTGTGTGCTTTTTATATGTTTCTTCTGAATCATCAAAGTAGTGGTGAAATATTCTTGCAAACGATATTTAGAGTTAGAAGAGCAGGAAAAGTACATCTTTCTTGCCTCTTCATACACTAAGCCAATGCCTCTGCAAGTGGCATGGCAGGTAGGAAGCAGTTGGCAAAATAAACTGCAAGACTGCTCTGCGAATGGTTCGATGGCCTTTATACAGAACACAGGCTACATTAGTACCTCTGCAAGGGGCATAGCAGGTAGGGAACAGATGTCGAAATAAACAGCTCCAGATACACTGCCAGACTGCCCTCTGAATGGTGTGATGGTGTTGGAAGAGCAATTATTGATCTACCTACACCACACACATGGGTCTGTATCTATGAATGTGAGTGGGCTGTGTGCAGTACCTCTGCAGGCTACCATTTATGCTTGGAGGCAGCTGGTCAGTAAAGTTTAATAAAATTTAGTAAAGTTAAAAGTTAATGTACTTTGCACCCCCTGCTTCTGTTCCCTCTCAACTGTAACACATTACATTCCGAGGTACGTCACTCATTTTGTACCTTAGGAATAGTAAGATAAAATCCCTCCAGAAATCCTATCCCCACAGTGTGAATCTCACCAAGCATGGCGCAGCAGGAACAAGGGGGTTTCCAGCTCAAATTTCACTAAAAAAAAAAAAAAAAAAAAAAATTTAAACTTGCATGATTTGCTTCTGAATGATTCATTTCCCTTCTGAGTCAGGCTGCAGTAGTAGTCTCTTAGCATTGATGTTTTCATTTTTACACAGTGACACAGAGCGTTGCAAATACAAATAAACTCACAGAAAACTGTTATAGAAACAGAAATATTCTGAACTTCTGGCGGTTTCCTCGCCGTCACAACTACCTTCACGCATTGTCCTGCCTCTAATAGCAGACTTAAGTACCTTCATTTACATTTAAATCCTGATGAAATTAGGAGGGTGCCGTGGACTAGAAGGCAACCTTCTGCTCGACTGGTTGACAGTATACCAGTCATATAAGGCCAATGAACACGGATGACTGGAGACTTCAGCACTCTGAACATAATACTGCCTGACTAGTGTAACTACTGTATATAACTGTTTTCAATATGTCCTTTTCAGTAACTAACTCCAGGTCGCTCCTGAAAAAGGGACCATTGGTCTCAGTGGGCTTACCCGGTAAACAAAATCTAAATAAATAAACATAAATTACGATCTCAGTGGGTGTTGGGTGGGGACCGTAGGCTTATGTGACCAGGCTGTACTGGTGCCCTAAGTGGCCGCGTGTATCGTATGTACCAAATGCCGCTTCTAGTCCCATGTGTGATATACCGAAGAGCAAATTCTTGAATACAGTTTTTGTTTAAAAGTAGTATTAAATTTAGGGTGGCATGAAAGGAAAACACAGCTGGCACGGTCATCCGGTCTCCCTCCATGAAATTTTTGGAAATGTTGGCTAACCAGTCCTTGGCCATGTAATGCACAGTAACAGGTTTGGAGGTTGACTGCATGTTGGCACCATCCTTGTAGCTACTCTTCAAATATGTAGTAATACTTGTCTTTTTGATTTACAGGTTCTGAGGAAGGGGGTCTTAAATACAATGTTAAGAGCAGTAATGATGTCCTAATTCTACAGCCCAAGATATGTGGGCTTGGTGTTCAATCATGCTCAAGTTTGTTGTGAAAGATCAGCAATTTTGGGGGAAAATTATGTCTTAATGTTAAAGGTTTTGCAGAACACCAAACAAAAATAGAGGCAACTGCTAGGCCCCTGCTTAAGGAACTGGGGAGGGGAAAGAATGTTGGACTTATTTGAAACACATCTACTGTCTTTAAACATGAACAAAGCCACAATTTTGTGCAACACTTGACTCTGGAAACTGGTAAGAAGTGCCAGAATATATGCTTGTGTGGAAAAAAATATGCTTTGCTCCATTTATTACTGCTGCCAGGTAGTACAGGAGAACAAAACTCAAGAGTAGGCAAATATTTTCCTTCAGTCTAAATTAAAAACCTGGTTATTCCAGCAGGCATTTTGTCTCTGATAGGCTGGTTTTCTCCGATGTGCCCAATTTTATCTTATTTCAATTAAAGGGAAAGTCCCCTCAGCCTTTTATTCAGTTTCCCTGTGCAGTTTATAGGTATGCACAGTGATTGTCTCTATTGCTCTTTCCTAATTTCATCAGGATTTAAATGTAAATGAAGGTACTTAAGTCTGGTGTGAAAACCTGCTTGACTCCATTGCAAAGGTCATGACCCAACTCATGTGCGGCATTCTGGAATTTTATGATGTTTTATTGCTAAAGCCTGCGGTAGTTCTACTGTATCAGTGTGCTGTTGCTGTCCTCTGCAGTCCCTGTATTCTTGTCTTATGCTGGTTATGAAGCTCTTCTGTGCATAAGTGCTCTGCTCTTTTCTGTAGTTTAAAGTGTATCAGAGTTAGAAGAAATGTTTTTAGAGAATACAGGGACTTCACAAGACATGTTACAGAATGGGCTGAGATTATAATTTATATTGACGTGGGCAGGCACACATCAATTCCCATGATGCCTTGAATGAGTAGGGTCATTATTGTTGAAATGCAGTGAAACAGGTTTTCACACCAGGGCAGGACAGAGTGAAGCAATGTCATTTATATTTAAATTAGGATGAAACTGAAGCATGTAAGAGGTGAATCTTTGTTAATGCCTACAAAGTACACAGGTATACAGAAAATAGGCTGAGGGGACTTTCCCTTTAAATATAATCTGCATTTTATTCTGATTTGTTTTTTACTATTGCGGATAGTCTGACTTTAGGTAGTTTTGTATTGTTAAATTTGTCATTTATTGGTTTGCTATTTTTTGTACTGTAATTTTGTTTGCAGTTTTTTTAAAGAGGATCAAGGTGTTTTCCTAATGTAAAGGGAAAACCTTTAAAGATCAAATGCACATTTATTTAATAAAAAGCATGAATTCACTTGAATACGTGTTCCTGCGTCATGATTAGCTTCTCCTAAAATAGCATGCTGTTTGGTTTTGTGATTTTCTTTGAACCAGCATTTGTTAATGTGTTGTGCATTAACTGAAACCGTGAGGGAACAGTGAAGATGTTTCTGTCCCTGTCAGTGAGCAGTGATGACATACCTGTCCAGCCTGCTGCTTCACAATTAAATCCCTGAGTGACTGAACAAGCTGTTGCAGTTCCTAGTTAGAGCAGTCTATAGAGCTGATTGTTTTCCCTCAGTTTACTAACCCATCTGGCTTGTGTTTAGAGAGATGCTTAAAAAAGTGTCCGTTCTCATAAACAGTTGATCATTTGGGGTGCAGTGCTGAATTTTAGTGGCATGAATCTGTGAGAAATTACCTTGTCTGTATCGCAGATGTCAGTTTTCTGTCATCAAAACTATACATGCTATTCTGGCTGTATAACACAGGGTTGTTTAGTGGATATAAAGTAAATATGCATTCCGTTCATAGAAACAGTGTGTCTTTGATGTAGCCTCAATAAATAGGTTTATGTGAGAACAATTTTGTTTTTATGTCAGATTGACAAACGTGTCTGCCACACTGCTATTTCAGGAACATGTACTGTATGAACTCATAAAATTCAGTTCTTTGTGGGGTTTTGTGTGAAAATACATCATGTACGTGTATAACTAGAAATACTATATGGCATCCTGATGTCCTTGTCCCCTGCCTCTCAGTTGAGACTGCTGCACCCCATTTCCCTCTGTCCCCCCACCCCCACAAGCAGGGCCAATGCACACTGTTGCCCCCTTTTTTTGTCTCCACAGGCAGGGCTGCTGTGCTCTGCTAAGCCCTGGAGTCCCAGTGCCTATGTCTTCACAGTTTGGGCTGCTGCAGGCCAACAAAGGTGTTTTTTTTTTGCTGCACCCTGCTACCCACTTCCATTGCCCGAAATGGGCAGGGCTGCTGCACCACGTGCACCCCGTTGCACAGTCAGGGCTGCTATACCCGGATTCCCCCACTGTGTCCTGCACCACAGTCAAGGATTCTGCACCATGCTGTCCTCTGTCCCCTGACAGCACTGTGCCCTGCTGCACCATACAGCCTCTTGCCCCCATAGTTAGTTGTTGCACCAGACTGCTCCCTGCCACTAGAGTCAGATCCTTTGGTACACAGCTCAAAACTACTTGACAGAAAATACAAAAAATACTTTCATCTTGTGTTATAGGGTGGGGGACAGAGGTACCAGGGCACGGCAGTCTAAACTGTTTGTGCAGGAGGCAGCAGGGTGCAGTAGCCCTGACAGTGTGGAGAAGACAGTGGGCAGCTTTTAGGGCAGGGGAAAGGGGGAAGCAGAGAGCTGCTACATCAACTGTTGGGCAGGAGACGGAGGAATCAGGATGCCATGTAGTATTTCTAGTTATGCACATACATGATGTATTTTCACACAGAATCCCTCAAGGAACTGAATTTTGTGAGTTCATACAGTACATGTTCCTGAAATAGAGTGTAGCAGACACAGGTTTGTCAATCTGACATGTAAACATTATCATCACATGAACATATTTTTTGAGGCTACATCAGACACACTGCTTCTATGAATTAATGGAATGTAGATTTATTTTATATCCATCAAGCAGCCCTGAGTTATATAGCCAGAATAGAATGCATAGTTTTGATGACCGGAAACTGACATCTGTGATACAGACAAGGTAATTTCTCCGACATTCATTCATACCACTTAAGTTCACTACTGAACCCCAAATGATCAACTGTTAATGAGCACAGAATGATTTTAAGATAATCTCTCTAAACATAAACCAGATGTGTTAGTAATGAACTTTGAGTGAAAACAATTAGCTCTACAGACTGCTCTAACTAGGAACTGCAACAGCTTATTCGGTCAATCAGGGGCTTAACTGGTGAAGCAGCAGGCTAGACAGGTATAATGCCATTGCTCACTGATGGGGACAGAAACCTCTTCACTGTTTTGTCACTGTGTTCTGTTACTGCAGAGCACATTAACAGATGCTGATTTAAAGAAAACCACAAAAACAAACCGCATGATTTTTTCAGGAAACACTAATCATGAATTCAAGGAAATTCAAGCTTTTTATGAAATGTGCATTTGATCTTTAAAAATGTATGCAATGGGCCGGCCAGGTGGCACTGAGGGTTGAGGTGCTGGATGCCACACCTTATGCCACGTCGGCGACCTGTGTTTGGGAACGAGCAGGGCACTGAGGGTTGAGGTGCTGGATGCCACACCTCGTGCTACGTCGGCGACCTGTGTTTGAGAACGAGCACTGCTGCCGTGGGTCGGCAGGGAGGAGCTGGCTCGAGCATACAATGGACTGCTCTCCATCTCTGGGGAGGGGGGAGACCAGCGGCCGGTGCATGCCTGACCCTAAGCGGAGACTGGGGCTCAGCATGGAGCTGCAAGAAAGTGGGGTGGGAGCGCGGCAGATGCTTGATGTGTGCGCGACCCCCGTCGCAGGTGTCCTTGCATGCCACGCTCCTGAAGGGGAGAAAACCAGAAAACTGTGCCAGCCAGGTTGTGCGGCTTCATGGCCATACGCCAGCGCACGTAGTCTCCATGGACACCATCTGATCCGGAACCATGCCTGGTGAAGGAGTTGGGGGGGGCTCCTTCGCCTTCTTGCCATGGAGGGTAAGCCATGGGGGAGTACAAGGTGGTGGTCCAAGAGGAGATTGGAGCAGGTGGATGAAGAAAGGAGGAAAGAAGGAGCCAACCGGGGCCACAAGAGAAATGGTAAGAAAATAAAATGTATGCAATGCAATTCTACTTATATTTTATTAATATTCCGTATTTGTCCGTGTCCCCAGACATTTTCTTGTTCTCCTGAAGATAATGCGTGGTTTGACATCTGTCTGTTGTAATGGAAATGGCTGTGACTTAACAAATCATGGATTATGACCTCAGTGGGGGAAAAAGCAGTCAAATAAGATGAAGTCTTGAGACATGAAGATTGTTTTCTTGTAAACATACTTGCTAATAATCAGAAAAGTCTTCCTTTTTTGTAATTATAATTTTAACGCCCCCTTGTACTCTGCTCCAAACTGCCTCCAGGCTCACAATCGTATCCCCAGTCGCCTTACCTCGCTGCTCAGTGCCATCCTCCAGAGCCATGGCTTATACTTCCTGGGCGGAGCCAGGATGTAGGGGATGTATCTCTGAACACTTCTTTGTTTCATCATGAGGCATATGTGGTCAGAAAGGGATGTGGTGGTGCTGGAAGCCCTTCATCCTTCAGGTGCAGGGTCCATCCTTTTTCCATTTTTCTCCCAATAGGCCCAGGATCAGCGTGTGCATTGGCTGCAAGGATGAATACGTGCAAGCGTGACATCACCCACAGTCAGCATGGTTCTTCCCACTCTCGCGAGACTTGCCAATCTCCTCTATCCCTGCAGTCAGGGGGCAGTATAGCAGTGTTAGACAGGACCCACCCTCTCCAGGGAAGGAAAGTGTCCTCCGGATCTCTGTCCTTCTCTCTGCTGGCCCAGGCTCATTCCGGAAGCCGGGTTGCCATTATTGCGAGTGGTAGCGCTACCACAACACTGACAGGATGGCTGGAAAAATTTTTTATCAAGCCTTAAAATATAGGTCTATATAGCTGTGACCTGTAATAATTTTGATCCCAAGAATAATACGTCTGTTTTAGGATAAATTGCAGCTTTTATAATTAAACATCTAAAAGCAATAATTGCATCCCTTGATCTGTAACAAAAGGTCCTTCTTTATAATGTGATGTGATAAAATTGTTTTTTGCACTGTGGGCTCGGTTTATTACAAGGGGTTTTGCCTGGCGCGGGTGGAGTTGCGCGGTGCAACCCATGCATGTATGTCAGGATATTAAGAAGCTGCTTGGCGCAGAGCAAATCCTGATGCGCCGGGGTGCAATGATAATGTATACGGCGCAGATGCAGGGGGGCTTGCCCATGCATATGCAGCACATCCCGATATTCAGCCTGGGCTGTGTGACGCATATGCTGGTGCACCCCTGCACTGCACCGCATAGGGGGGCTCAAAGTTGAGCCCCTGCAGAGTAGAAGCAAATCCCGGCCACCCACAGGCGGGCAGCTGTATTGCAGGGCGCAACACAGCAGCCCAGCCGTGGGTGGCCACCCGCCCGCCCAGAACACCGTCCGCAAGCACTCACATCCCTGGTGGTGTAGTGGAACCTACCCCGCAGCCGCAATCGCGTGGAACATGTCTAAAGATAGCTCTGGTAGTCTAGTGACCCCCCCCCCAGTCGACAATGCCTGAGTATGCAACATGACCATCCCTAGTGGTTGCCCCTCCCACTCTGGTCCCTGATTCCTCGATAAATGACAATATGACCTCCCTGGTGGTCTAGTGGAACCCCCCACCCATTGCCACGATCATGGTAACATCCTGTATTAAAACGCCCTGGTGGTGGGCAAGGGGTTCGGTTGGGGTGGGCAAGGGCCACTGGATCACCAGGGCATTTTAATACAGGATGTTACCACAGTCACAGCAACGGGTGGGGGGTTGCACTAGACCACCAGGGAGGTGACATTGTCATTTAGCAGGGACTCGGGACCACTAGACCACCAGGGATGGTCATGTTGCATACTCATCGGGGACGGGGGGGCACTAGACCACAAGGGCTATCTTTAGCTACATATACCGTGTGATCGCGGCTATGGGGCAGGGGATGCCCCGGGATCCCCACAGCACATGTTATGCTGTGCAGGGTGCTAGGTGCATGTTGCCGGCGTGCCCTGCACAAGGCATGCAAATGGGGCCATAATGTCATGCAAATGGCCCCATTTGCGCCTTGCATATATTATGGCCTCCTTTGCATGCCCCCTGCTGAATATCGCGGGTGCTGCACCTAGCGCAACTGCACTTGCACTGGGGCATCCCCGTGCTCCCTATTGGTGGCTTGTGCCGGCGCAATGCCACTGCACCACATGCAGTTTGTGGGATGCCCATGCCATATTCAACAGTGCTGCTTGAATATCACATGGACCTGTCCCCGGCACATCACAGTTGTGCTGCGCCCAGGCTTGCGCCACTGCCTGGCAGAGTCTGAATATCCCAGCCTATGTATGTATCACATTTATTTGCACCTACACTTTGTTTGAAGCCTCAACAGTTAGTGCTTAATTACATCAGAAAGATGAAAAAACTAACTTGGATTGCAATAATGAGTTTAGGATCTCAGCTCTATTAGATAGACTGTGTTATCACATGCCTTTACTGTACTTTATATGCATGATCTGCACTTTTTGCACACTGTGCTGCAGTAAAACTATTTTTAAAACCATAGATCTAGTATGCGGTATCCTTTTTTTTTTTTTTTTTTTTTTTAACTTGTCTGGCGTGTTTGTGTAGCACATATAGCAGCACCCACCTTAGATGGTGTTCCAGCTTTTTCTGTTTTCATGTATACTTGCTAATAAACAATGAGGGGGAATAAAAGCAGAAAATTAAATGTGTATCTATATATCTGTCTGTCTATCTCTCTCTCTCCCCCCCCCAATCCATCTGCAGTAGGTGTGGACTCAAACTCCATTACATAAATACTGATGTTTGAGCTACTGTGTACATAGGTTTCATTTATGTACATAGCTATTTTTTCAGGATTTATGTACATAATAGATGCGTCATGAGCTTTCACATACATTTTAGGAATTGACACATCTGTATGACACTGCCACCAATCAATTTCTCCAGTATCTGGAATTGTGGTGGCGTTTTATGTATGATGTACTAATTATCTGAAAGGTTACCATTTCAGTTTTCTGAATTTTTGTCATGGTTGGAAAGCACCAGCAATTGCCTCAGATTCAAACATATTATACACCCCCTTGAATTTACTTATTTGGATATTCACATTTATAAGAGCAGGGTGAGGTTTACACAACATTCATCAAAAACTGACGGAAATGGTATGCTATTTTTTAATAGTTGTCACCCCTCCCGCATTGTGCATAATATCGCCAAAGGTCAACTGATTCGTACGCTCAAATTGTACTAAGAAAAATGAGTTTATTGATAAAAGAGCAGAAAAAATCTGAAGATTCAAAGATAGGGGTTATAGCACTGGTAATATTGTGACAGCTATTCAGCATGTCAATGACATTAGCAGAGAGAGCACTCCAACCCTGAGAGTTCATGCTAGGAATGTTCCTGGAGAATGCCAGTTTGTCACAACATTCTCTAGATCCCATAGTGTGAGAGATATTGATAAGAACTGGGACTCTTGAACCTAGAACCGAAACTTGGGGAGATTGTGAAAAAAAGAACCTCATGTTCGTATTTAGACTAGCTAAAACTGTGTGGAACTTGGTGGTCCCTGGTCTGTCTAGCAGTGTACACAGAGAGCGCTGGTTATCTCCCCCGGTACTTTTAGATATGGGAAATGTGTGTATTGTCCATTCATTTGCCCATGTAGGTATATGTACCTTCGCACTGGAAAGACTATTCCCCATCTGCAGTCACCTCTCTGGACTGAGGGTGGAGGTAGCCAGTCTCCGGGCTGAATTTGCTAGGATTCAGGAGACCTCCACCCCACCGAGAGGCCACCATATCCACAACCTCTACCTCAAAGGTTGCCCAGCAGGGACTGTAGTCAGTAGCGGCTCTAGCCACAAATGGTTACCAGGGCACAGCTGGGGCACAACACATGGCAGCCAAGGCACTGATATATTGTTACTATGGGGGTGTTACTATGGGGGAAGCTCTGCATCATATGGGGCACCAACTGGGGCACAGCATTTTTTAACCGGGGCACGTGCCCTGGTGGGCCCTGGTGTAGAGCCGCCATTGACTGTAGTTGGATTACAGTGTGTTCAGGCAGGGTAAGGGAGGTGGGTCAGGGGCACATCTCCCAGCCGGTGAACCTAAGGAATTCCTATGCTATGCTTGAGGAACAGGGAAAGCCCCGCAGGGTCACCTGAGGTTGCACCCAGGGAGGATGAGTGGGGCTTGCAGAATGGAACCCCATGGGTGGATGGTGGAGGACCCCAAAGGAAGATGAAGACACTCCTGGTGGAGGACTCCATTGACCGGGGGTAGAGCTAGGAGCAGCAAGAGAGGGGGAAGGCAGAGGGAGGTAAAACTCCTACTAGGAGGCACGGCTTGCAGGGATGGAAAGTGGATCCAGGGGATTGCTAGGGCAGTAGCAAGGAGGAGAAATTTGATGCTGTTGTCCATCTGGGGCTAATGACATAGCTGTGGGAATAAGGCAGAGATAGCAACAGTACAGCAGGAGTTCAGGGAACTGGGAAGGGGCCTGATGCAAGTAGCAAACTCTGTGTGTCCTCGGAGATCCTGCTTGTCTGTGGCAAGGGGGAGGTTGAGTATCTCCGCACCAAGAACTTCAACAACTGGCTGAACAGCTGGTGCAGGGAGCAAGGCTTTGGCTTCATTGAGGAATGGTGGCCTACCTGGGGGGATGCAGTCCCGTACTGGGTTGGTGGCCTGCATCTGTCCAGCAAGGGCACCAGAGTCCTCATTGAATGGTTTGAATGCTTCATTTGTGAGCATTTAAACTAGCCAAGGAGTTGGAGAAAAGAAGGGTAAATCATACTGCCCACCCCCACAGGTTAATGCAGCCTGCAGGGAGGACACAGATATGTATGTAGCCAGAAATGAGGTAAATGAATGTAGGAAGCAGAAAGGGACACCAGTACAGGACACAGAGGGAAAGGCACGGGCAGGATGGCAGCAAAAAAAGGGAAAATTGGGTGGGGGAAAGAAACTGGGCAGACACCGGATTACAGGGGGAAGGCAGCAAACCGTGGAAGGTCATGGTTACAAATGCGTGCAACCTGGGAAATAAAATCCCAGACCTGGTGGCCATAATGGTAGAGGAAGACCTGGACATAGCAGCAGTAACAGAGATCTGGTTTACCACAGATCATGACTGGGATGCAGATGTTCCAGGTTAGGCCCTATTTTGGAGAGATGGGGAAGTAAAATAAATAAATGGGGGGTGGCCCTGTATGTAAGAGAGGGTATAAAAGCAACGGAGGTGCAAGGTAGACAGGGGGAGATGGAGGCACTGTGGGTCACCCTTGGAGCAAGGCAATGGCACAGCAGTTCGAACAGGGGTGATCTGTAGACCTCCAGCACAGTGGGAGGAGCTGGACCGGAATCTAGTGGATCAAATTCAGGAGACCGCAGCAAAAGGTGAGGTATTGCTGCTGGGTGATTTCAATATCTCAGACATTGATTGGACTGTCCTAGCAGGTGCTTCAACCAGGAGCCAGGACATCCTGGATTCCCTACAGGGGCGAGCCTCAGACGGTTGGTAAGCGATCCCACAAGAGATGGGGCGATTTTGGACCTGGTACTGATCAATGGGGACAAAACCTGACATCCCGGTGGAAGGTCAGCTGGGATCCAGCAACCACCACATAGTGTGGTTTAACATGGGGACAGGGACACAGTCTACTCGCACAAAGGCGAGAGTCTTGGATTTCAGGAGGGTGGATTTTACTAGAATGAGGTGGTGTATCAAGGAGGCCCTGGCAGGGATGGAGTTAAGAGTGGGAGTTGAGGAGCAGTGGGAACATCTGAAGGGAGCCACACAGAAGGTGACGAACCAGTGCATCAAAGTGGCAGGCTAAGGCAAGAATAGGAGGAAACCACTATGATTCTCAAGAGAGGTGGTAGGCAAGGTAAGGGACAAAGGTGAGTTTCTGGAAATATAAGGAGACTCACAGGGAGGTGTACATAAAGAATCTAAAGAGGCGGGAGAGACTGTAAGGAGAGCAAAGGAGCAGACTGAAGAACGATTAACGCAGATGGTGATGAAAGGCGACAAGATATTCTTTAGGTACATCAGTGAAAGAAGAAAAATGGGGGATTGTAAGGCTCTGAGGGGTGGGGGAATTGTAAAGCTCAGGGGGTGCAGGGGAGTGTAAAGACGGAGACCTGGAAAAGGTGGAAATACTGAACAAATACTTCTGTTCAATATTCAGTGAAGAGGGAGAGGGTCACGGACCATGGCTGAGTAGCAGACACAAGGGGGTAAACAGTAGTCCATTCATAGTGGATAGGGTTCTGAAGGAGCTCACAAAACTGAAGGTGGACAAAGCAATGGGGCCAGATTATATACATCCAAGAATATTAAGGGAACTGTGGGGGAAGCTAGCAGTGGCCCTGGCAGCCATGTTTACTGAGTCACTCAACACAGGATTGGTTCTAGAGGACTGGAAGAGGGCACATGTAATTCCTCTGCACAAAAGTGGTAGCAGGGAGGATGCAGGGAACTATAGGCCAGTCAGCCTCAACCTCCGTAGTGGGTAAGATCATGGAGGCAGTGCTCAAAGAAAGAATAGTGGCACACTTGGAATCCAGCAGTGCCCAGGGTCCGAGGCAACATGGAGTCACAGTAGGAAGATTGTGTCAGACGAATCTGATAGATTTTTTTTGACTGGGTTACAAAGGAAATAAATTGGGGGGGCAGTGAACGTCACTACTTAGATTTCAGCAAGGCATTTGACGTAGTCCCACATAAAAGGCTGGTTTACAAGATGGAAAGTGTGGGCATGGGGCACAGGGTGGTAAACAAGGCTAGAAATTGGCTAACAAACTGAAAGCAGAGTGTGATGGCAAATGGGATCCAGTCCGAGGAGAGGGGGGTGACCAGTGGGATGCCACAGGCATCAGTCCTTGGGCCAGTCCTATTTAATGTCTTCATTAGTGACATTGCAGAAGGGCTGGAGGGAAAAGTTTGCCTGTTTGCAGATGACACCAAGATCTGCAACAGGGTGAATAATCCAGACAGGGTGGATAGAATGAGGAGAGGAAACTGGGGAAGCTTGAACAATGGTTGGAGGAGTGGCAACTGAGGTTCAGTTAAAAGATGTACAACATAATGCACTTGGGATGAGGGAACCCTGGAGAGAGAGCTATAGGATTGGGGGGAGGTTTGCTAACGATCACCAAGGAAGGAAGAAAGGGACCGGGGGTTGTCATTTCAGATGACCTAAAGGTGTCTAAGCAGAGTACAAAGGCTGTCGAGAGCCAGTGGCATGCTGGGGAGCATGAGCAGAGGTGTTACTAGCAGAAGACAGGAGGATGTGATACCATTGTATAAAATGCTGGTGAGGCCTCATCTGGAGTACTGTGTGCAGTTCTGGATGCAGCACCTTTTCAAGGACATTGACAGGGTGGAGACTGTCCAGAGTAGGGCGACTAAGATGGTACAGGGCTTGTACCAGAAGACATATGAGGAGAGATTAAAGGACCTCAGTGTGTACTTGCTGGAGGAGTGAGTGGGGGAACATAACAGAAATATTTAATTACCTTAAGGGCATAAACAAGGTGCAAGGTTGGGGGGAGACATCTTCCAATATAGGAGGAGTACAAGAACCAGGGGGTATGATATGAAATTGGAAGGCAGGTTAAGGGGAAATGTGAGGAAGTCTTTCTTCAAAGAGAGGAGGGTGGTGGACACATAGAATAGTCTACCACAGGAGGTGGTGGGAGCGAGCACGGTAGAGGGATTTAAACATGCCTGATACAGGCATAAGGGAGCCTTAGAGGTGGGAAGGAGGGGTGAATAGTCATTGACCAGGTAGGGTCAGAGGCTGCAAACTAGTGTAGGGCTTATAGGCAGACTGGATGGGCCTAGCGGTCCTTATCTGCTGACAATATTCTGTTTCTTACGGACTTTCACTTTTGATACAGTGGGAGTAGTTTATTATCATGCAGTTGTGGTGCCTATTATGTAGGACACACCACCAGAAATTTTAAACTTGGAATAGGAGAACACGTCAGAGCCCTAGAAAGGGGGCATAAATCATATGCTATTGCGAAACATGCTAAGAGTCTGCCTAATGTTATGCATAGCATTCATTTTTTTAGAGGTGGAACAAGTGTGTCTTGGCCCTCAGGGAGGGGATATAGAGGCTCTGATAGACGTGAATGTTTTTGGATTTATGAGCCCAGAGAGAAAATGGCCTGAATGAGCATTTTGAACACTCTGCATTTCTACCTAAATTGTGCATTTCAGTCTGTAACTGGGATTGGTTGACTACTATAGTACTGATATGTATAGATAGTAAAATGTGTCGTCTTGTGTGAGGAATGTTGGCATCTGTCTTAAGCATACCTTTTTATATGCTGTGTATCAGGCTTGCATTATTATCTGGGAACGTGACTTTTTTTTTTTTAAGGAAATTGCAGTCTAGTTATTAACCATGTATATTTATTTGGCACTTAGGTTGCATGTACTGCCCTTTTACCTTTTCTATTGAATAAATAAGTAATAAAAACTCCCCAGTGGTTTCCTTTTTGTGATTAAAATAAACTTAAAAAGGTGTTTCAACATGCTAGTGGATATTTATTCACTGGTGAGGTTTTCCCTCCCATGTAGTAACATGGGCACGTAATGATGGCATGATAACACTGTTAATTTGTAAATGTATGACTTGGTGAGTTTCTATTGGCTGTTAGCATGGATTCACCAAATGTGTACCCTGTTTATTGAGTACCTTCTCCATTGGCACTCCAACTCTGAGGAAGCTCTGATTTCCCCAAGCGAAACGTCCGTTCCAGGTTGCCGCCCGCTGTGATTCTGTTAGTCGGGTCCAATGGTGTTTTTGCCATCTCTAGGGGTGTTCTGGTTTGTTTTTGCACTATGTATATATTAAATGGTTTCATTTCTCCATACTGTATTGTGTGAGCGTTCTTTGGCCACGGGTGCTACTTATGTTTGCTTGCTTGATTTACATACATAGTAGATTAGTTATCATGACGTGTCTACACCCCCCACCCAACTGGCACACTACTTACATAATTCCTTCAGTCCCTGGAGGCCCACATTCTCAAAAAGATTTCCTCCATGGAGAAAAAGCTGAAGAAGCTTCGTCAGGCTTCTACTTCCCCTGAGGGTCACTGAAAAAAGAAACACTGGGACTCCTCTTCCACGGCCACCGCGACTTCGGCTGGAGTCGACGTACTAAAGATGCGTCCCCTCTCTGCAGTGGCCGTCATGGGAGGCTTTCAAAGTGGCGACCATCCCATCTGGCTCGCGCTCTGCCCCTATGCCGGACCAGACGCCCGCCGGTCCTCCTATACCTGCTCCGCCTGCTGGGCCTCTCCCAGGGCCTTCTGCTCCGTCAGAGCCCCTGGTGCCTGGGTATCCGACCCAATCTTATCCGACACCATCCTACCTGGGACCACAGTATCCTGCGCTCCAGTACCAGACACCGGCCTACCCGACGCTGGGCTTCCCACCGTTTGGCTATGGCTACTCGCCGTACGGATATCCTCAATATCCATATCCCCCTCATCATCCTCCACCGGCCCCTCAGCGGCCGGTGGACCTAAAGGAGACTCTGGCCTCCTGGTGGGCTGAAGCCAAGGCTCAGCTTACCAGGGAGGTGGAGAGTAGTCTTCAGATGCCGGACCTGGTTCCGGACTCCCATCAAAGGTGAGACTCTTCTCTCTCCCCCACCCAGCACCCCATGCCACCAGAGGCCAAGCCCTCAGTTCCAGGGCAGGGGAGGCGCTTTCAGAGGGTTGCCTGAGGAGTCCGTTCCTCGCCTGCGCAGGGAGTCATCGCCTTCATCTTTGGAGACCCAGGACGACTCAGATGGCTGCTCCAATCTGGATGACGAGCCACGCACTCCAGACAAGCCCAGGCTTAGGACTCTTCCAAAGTCTCCTCCAGAAGATCCTTCCTTCCTTCCTGGAGTTGCTGCGTAAGGTCCGATCGGTTCACCAGTGGTGAACTTTGAAGCCGGATCGACAGTGGAAGAAACTCGCTGCTCATCTGGATCTGCCAGAGACCGCTTCAACACTGATACAATCGTCTGCATTAGTCTCCCTTCTGACGAAGGCGGATAGGCTGTACCAGGCTCCAGAGGGTGTTGATTCCCTGAATTCACACCCCAAGGTCAATTCAGTTGTGATTAGCACCGCTCATGGCCGTTCGGCCAACCCTAAGCATCTGAGCTCGTCCCCACCCGATAAGGAATCCCGCCTTCTGGACCAGTATGGGAAGAAGGTTTTACGCTGCTTCCACTCTGGGAATAAGGGCCCTTAACTGTGTTGCTCATATGGGGGATTACTAGAAGGCGATCCTTAGTGAGGTGGAAGCCAGATTGGACTCCCTTCCTGAGTCTCGGACTAAGCAGGAAGCGGCAGATCTGGTCCGGTCTGCTCGTTCAGCCAGTCTGTACATGCTTCGTACGATGCAGTGGACGTTGCTGGTCGGATATCTGCTTTTGCCATAGGTTTGCAGCGTTACACCTGGCTCCGGGTGTCAGGGTTGGTCCCGGAGGTGCAGTCTGCTATCCAGGACATGCCCTTCAGGGGTTCTGTGCTGTTCGGTGGTGATGTCAAGGACATCATCACCGATCTGCAAGAGAATGGTACTGCTCTAAAGTCTGTGGACTGTATGCACAGGCCCTCTCGGGGTCAGCGTTGCCTGTTTCGCAGAAGTTCTCAGCCCAAAGCAAAACCTCAGGGCAAGTGGGCCAATAAATGCTGGGCCCTTCCAGCTGCCAAGCCCCCCCGCCCAAAAAAGCGGCGGGAGCTTCAGTCATGGTGCTTCCCCACACCTCCCGACTCCTCTCCCACAGCCTCTGGACCTTCCAGAGGAACCAGTAGGAGGGAGGTTCTCCTTCCATCTACCGGGTTGGGAGAGGATCACTTCAGATACTTGGGTGCTCCAGCTGATAGCAGAAGGACAGTCAATCAAGTTTCTACAGAAACCATGCAGACCCTCTTCCCCTCTTCTCTCCCCCAAGTCACCCTACTCCCTGGAACATAGTCTTCTGGTTTGAGATATCCTCCCTTCTGCTAAAGGCAGCGATGGAGCCTGTCCCATCCCACCTTCGGGGGACAGGTTACTACTCCCATTTCTTCCTGGTTCCAAAGAAATCAGGAGACATGAGGCCTGTTCTAGACCTCAGCTCCCTGAACCTGTTCGTGGAGTACAAAAGGTTCAGAATGCTCTCTTTGCAGTCTCTTCTGCCCCTTCTTCAGCTGGGACAGTGGCTGTGCGCTCTGGACATGCAGGATGCCTACCTGCATATCCCTATTCGCCCTTCCCACCACAAATACCTTCGTTTTTCATTTCAGGGGGACCACTACCAGTTGAAGACCCCCCTATCTGGTCTTTCCTCAGCGCCCCGAGTGTTCACCAAATGCCTTTCTGTGGTAGCGGCCCACCTGCGTAACCAGGGAGTACAGGTTTTCCCGTACCTGAATGATTGGCTCCTGGTGGCCCCCATCCAAGGAGGAGCTCATGTGGTCCCTTTCCCTTACCCTGCAGGCGTTTGCAACCTGGGTATTACCATCAACCAGACCAAGTCCCATATGATCCCGTCCCAGAGGCTCCAGTTCATTGGCATGATTCTGGATATGACCTCTGGCATGGCTTTCCTGCCTCTGGACAGGGTGGCCACCCTCCAGGCTCATGTAAGCCTGTTGTCCAGTCACAGGCGGGTCAGAGCCACGTCTGTCCTTCGCCTCCTTGGGCTCATGGCAGCTGCTATTCTGACAGTTCCTCGCGCTCAGCTCCTCATGAGGATCTCTCAGTGGATGCTTTGGTCTCAGTGGGATCAATTAGTGGACGACCTAGATCAAGAAGTCTTGGTCTCCACCCCTATGGTTTGGGACTTGAATTGGTGGATGGTTCAGGAGAACCTTTGTCAGGGAGTTCCCTTCTGCCTCCCCCCTCCCCCAAAAAACATTGACAACAGACGCCTCGGGAGAGGGTTGGGGAACCCACCTCGGGTCTCTCAGGACCCAGGACTCCTGGTCCAGGCTCTAATGGACTCTTCACATAAATGTGCTCGAGCTCGGGGCCATGCTGTACAAGCTCTGTATCTGTTTCCCGGTCATCTGGCTGTCCAGACGGACAACTTGTGTGTAGTCTGGTACATTAACAAACAGGGAGGAACTCGTTCTTACCCTCTTTGCAGGGAGGCGATGCGGATTTGGGATTGGGCGGTGCAACACAACCTTCACCTCACGGCGGTTCATGTTCCGGGGGTCGAAAACACGTTGGCAGACCACCTCAATCGGTCTTCTGCCCAGGCACACGAGAGGGAACTGGATCAGGGGTTAGCAGACGACATCTTCCTACGTTGATGAACACCTGAGGTAGACCTGTTTGTGGCGACTCTCAGCGCAAAACTTCCCGCCTTCTGCTTGCTCGCTCCAGGGCAAGACTTTTTTTGGAGAGACACTGTCTCTAGACTGGAAGGGCAGATTTGTTTATCCCCCAAATTCCCTTAATTCCGAGGGTCTTACACAAACTCTGCTTTGGAGCTCGCATGTTCCTTATCGCTCCTTTCAGGCCCAGGCAAGTTTGGCTCTCTCTTCTGCAACAGTATTCAGAGGAACCTCCTCCTCTTCTTCCTTTGTCCAAACTTTTACTGACCCAGGATCAGGGGACCTTGGTTCTTCCAGGCCTCAAATCCCTTGAGTTGCATGCGTGGCTCCTGCAGACGTAGCTCAAGCCCGATTCTGGGTTTCCCCCCTTGTGGCTGAGATTCTGGTGGAGGCCGGAAAGCCCTCCACTAGATCTTCCTATGCCATGAAATGGAAACTGTTCTGTATTTGGGCCTCTTCCAAAGATTTCAAGCCTTTTTCATGCCCTGTTGGGAGACTTCTGGACTACATGCGCCATCTCTTTGATCTGGGTCTGTCATTCCTCTCTGAAAGTTCACATGGCAGCCATCTCCGCTTACCATGTTCCTTATGAGGACAGAATCTTCGCACAATTGGACGTCTCTAAGATTTTTCTTAGAGGGGTTCTCCACTTGAGACCTCCTATTCATGTTCCTGCCCCTCCTCGGGATCTGAATTTCATTCTTGAGAAGCTCACCCTGCCTCCTTTTGAGCTGGCAGCCTTGGCAGACCTAAGGTTCGTTTCCTGGAAGACACTTTTCCTAGTGGCCATTACTTCAGCTCGTTGAATTTCCAGGCTTCAGACCCTAATGTGCAAAATCCCTTATTTGCTTTTTCACAAGAAATGTGTGACTCTGCGTACCAACCCTAAGTTTCTCCCTAAGGTGGTAGCGGAATCTACTCTGAATCAATCCATTGAACTACCTGCTTTCTTTACGCAACACTCCAGTCAAGGATAGTACCACTTGCATACTTTGGATGTTCATAGAATTCAAAGATACTACTCCACCAGGACGAAGGATCTCAGTCTGATCAGCTGGTTGTCTCTTTTGCTCACAAAAGAGAAGGCAATGCCATTGCCAAGCAATGCCTGTCTAAATGGTTGGCTCATTGTATCATTTCCTGTTACGACAAGCATCACAAGACCCTGCCGGGTTAAGTCGGAGGCCACTCCACTAGAGGTGTCGCTGCCTCTGCAGCTTGTTTTTAAGAATGTGTCTGTGGCTGACATTTGTGCAGCCGCAACTTGGACTTCTGTCCATACCTTTACAATACACTACGGTTTGGACATTGCCTCTCGCCATAGAGCAGGCTTCAGGTTGGCTGTTCTGCAAGGTCTCCTTTCGTGAGACCCTTACAGACGGAGGTTCTATGGTTGTGTAGTTTTCCTCCTCCCTTGTGTTTCTCCTTTTTCCAGACTGCTTGGGACTCGGTCCTATATGTAATTACCTACTGCAAGAGCCCTCTCAAAGTAAGATAGTACAGTTACGTAAGAACTTAACGTAATAAATCTTAGAGAGAGGCTCTTGCAGTAGGTAATACCTTCTCGCCCTCCATCCCCCTAATCTTTTTCAGCTCCTTTTCCAGGAAGGGAAACATCCGCTTCTCTCTCGTCTTGCCTTTTGGCGGGAAAGAACTGGAAGGTGGGTGTGGAGGACCACCTCTTTATACTGACATGGGGTGGTCCCCCGCCAGAGACTGCTAGCTAGAAATTTTTCTGTGGGGTCCTGACGCCTGTCGGCTTCAGTCCTACATGTGTAATTACCTACTGCAGGAGCCGCTTCTTGAAGATCTACTGTTGCGGTAAGTTCCACGTAACTGTACTTTCTGCCTCTCCCCCAAAAAAATCTCTTCATTCCAGTTTTGCATCTGTCCCTATCTCCAAATACACCCACTCCTAGTGTCTAAGTGACAGATGAAGAATACCTTTCAATCTGTCCATTTTGTCTCCTAAATTGAAAGTCCTCTCAATTTGTGCAGCTTCTCTTTGACTCCCAGGTGGTCGGCCGCCTGCAACCACTACGCAGGACACTGAGCCTGACATGACACAAAACAGGTGCTGCCCAGTTACTACTTTCTCTCCAAGGAAACAAACTTTTTTTATTTTTTAATATGGAATCGCAGTTTGCCAGCCACCACACATCGACCCTGTACTGATTCTGGCTGCCAGTACTCGCTTACTAAAATGTACCGCCATCTTCTGTAACATGTTTTTTCCTCTCACTACAGTCACCAGTGAACTCCGATGTCACCGAAGTAATGTCGGTGCATACATGGCAATGGCGTGACTACCACGAACACAAATCTCGGCAAGGCACTACCTCTTGACAAAACTCTCTAACTTTCATAAATATAAAACCAATGATAAAAAAACAAAAGCCTAAAAACCACAATCACAAGCCCCTTCCCCATTACGTAAATGAAGTATGTGATTAGGAGTTTGTTGAATAAATTTATTTTCACTCTGAGTTTGACCATGGGCACATCACTCACGGTTTACGCCACCTGTGAGGTGTGAAAATAAATCATTTTTTTTTTTTTCCCAACAGCTTCCTACCACATTTTTTTTTTTTTTTTTATTTAGCTTTATATTTTTGCCCTCTTCCCCACGCTGGAGCGCCACTTCTTCTGGAGACACCTGATGCTTCGCAGTGACTTGCCTACCTGAATCTCCCCAGAGGTCCCCCCATGGAGCTGCGGTTATACCTCCCAGGTGCGTACGTATACCCCTATGTCTCTAAATTTCATCTGGTCCCCCAGTGGTCAGGCAGGCAGCCGTAGTCAGCGTCTGCACTGGTGCTCCATCTACCCATAGCTCTGGCGGTGTTTTTCCATTTTTCTTCCTGTGTGGTGTGGCGCCCTGATGTCAAGGCGCTAGGTGCCGATGTCAACCACACAGCTCCCCCTGCCCCTCTGCTAGCTGCAGGACTTGCTGTACCTTGGGCCTCAACCCAGGGTCAGGCAATCCTACTGGCCTTGATCCCCTCCCTCCCCCCCAGAGAAGGCGAGCAGTCCCTTGGGACTTAGGAGGTGCAGGCCCCAGATTTTTGTAGTATGTGTCCAGTTTACCCACTGTCACGTGGGCCAGTCACTCATATTTTGCAGTGGGGGAGAGTGAGTTCTCCCACTCTGAAGATGAGGGATGGTCAGAATATCTCCAAAAGTGGAGTAGCACTCACTTTGCTGCTGCTAGGGCACCCACAGTCCCTGATCTGGATAGAGGGGTCCCGGAGGGAGGATGCCCAGGAGTGCTAACAGTGGATCCCTTTGATGTGACAGGTGGACTGCTTTCCTGCAGGCAGCCCAAATGGTTGTCCAGTAGGAGTCCTAGGAAGGGCAGTACCATAGAATACGTGATGGGGACGCCTAAGGTGATACACACCACCAGCAGTCACTGTTGCCTAGCAGGCCTGCCTTATACAACCACTATAGGGTTCTTTATGCCCTGTGTAGAATTTCATATTGCAAAGTTTTTGGCCTGCAGTTCCCAAGAAGATTTGTAAGTTTAGGGCCATAAACTGTCCCATGGGTTGAGGAATAATATCTAGCTCCCTTTCCCAAGCTTCCCCAGGTCCTATGGTTATGTTGTGGCTTTGCACTTTACTCTGTAGGGCTTTAATGTGGGAAGTGATTTTTCTGCAGTGTGTGGAGTTGATACAGCCAGGTCTCTAGAGGGTGACGAGGAGGTAAAGAGTGTGTTTGGAACACCGTCACACAAAGTAGGTCTTGTAGCTGAAGAAATCTCCAAAAGTGAGTTTTGGGAATGTTGTATAGGGTCATTAGTTGAGGGCAGGAGTTAGAGGACTGCTGTGTATGGATCTTGTATATCCCTCAGGTTATGTATCCAGCTTTTCTCATTCCAGTCGTCCCAGTTTAGGGTAGCATTGTCAATTTTAAATGTGGGATTACACCATAGAGGATGGCATTTGGAAGTTGCTGGGCGCCACTTACATGTCGTCACATACTTCTGCCATACTCTCCTGGTGTGTTTTGTATGGGGGGGGTGAGGACTGTTTTAGAAGTCCCCAGTCTGGGAGGATGAGAGCCGAGGTCTCAGTAAAATGGCATTGTGTGGTTTCCAGTGGCATCCACCAAGGGTGTTTGGGGGACAGATCCAGTTTAAGGCATGCAGGTGCTTGCCTGAGCACAACAAGCTCACGTTGTACTTTCAGGGTAGGTGGACTGACCCCCCCCACACACACACACACACACATATACATACACACACACACAGTGTCTGTAGGGTCTGTAGTTTGATTTTTTTTTTCTGGGCTTTTTTTTGTTTAAATATTATTGTGTTTCAAAAGTAAACCAGCAAAAACCTCAAACAAGAAAAGTCGCATTGAGCCGGCCCGGTGGCGCTGAAGGTTGAGGTGCTGGACACCACACTTCGTTCCACGCTGGCGACCTGGGTTTAGGAACGAGCCTGGGCCATTGCGGGTTGGCAGGGAAGGGAGAGGATTGAGCATCCAAAGGACAGCTCTCCTCTCCCGGGAGGGAGGAGGGTACACGCTCGGTGCTTGACTGTCTCTGGCGGAAGCCGGAGGCACAGCAAGCGCACCAGCGTAAAGAGAGGGTTAGAAGTGGAGGACGTCAGTGGAAACGCCTTGACATTGGGGCATATGCCACTCCCATAGAAAATGGGAAATACACCCCGCAGCGCTCCTGTTAGACAGAGCACCAGGCCCCGATCCCCAGTGCCCCTGCCTGACCCGGTACCAGCATCCCGACAAGAACAAGGACGACTTCGGGGGTGCCCCTACCCTGTGCCTGCCAGGGGGACATAGCCATGGCTACATGGGGGATGGACTGCACCGGGCTCCAGGTAAGAGGGCGGGGACTACAAGGCCATAGGTGTCTCCCAAAGAGTGGGAGTGCTGGGCAGGGGAGTATAAAGAGTAAGTTTAAAAAAAAAAAAAAAAAAAAAAAAATCACATCCAAGAACAATACAACCATAATACAGAACAGTAACAAGAACACACCTGCCCCAAGAAAAAAGTGCTGTTCACTAATGTAAGGAAAATCAGAATAGAGTACTTAACATAAAGACACAATATGAAACCTTCGCAAAAAAAGAACTAAACAATGAGAAGAATGATGTGGGGGATCCTTATAAGCAAAGCAACAAAAAATACTTTATATAACCATTTCAGAATATAAATTGATAAAGAAAAAACATTTACAAAGTGATTAACCATGCGTGCAAGAGTCCCCATTTTTCCAAAAAAGCTTGAGTCTTATACATAACATTAGCAATATGGAAATTCAACATTTAAGGCGCTAAGGATTTCTGCATGCCATTCTGTCCAAGTTGGGGTTATTTCCGATAACCACTGACAAAGAAAGATCTTCTTAGCAGCTGCAGAAATCGGAGCAATATATCCCTTCCGATATCTATGGGTTATCCCCTTATAATTACCCAGTATGCAAACCTCTGGGTAAAGAAAGTCACACACGTCAAAGGAGGGATCTAAATGATGTTGAATAGATGTCCAGAATAGGGTAATCATTTCTCATGCCCATAACATGAAATAAGGTGCCTTCTACTTTTTGCACCTGAAGCAGAGGGAATATGTTTATTGATCAGACTGAAAGTTTCTGTGGTGTATAATAAAAGGTTATGTAATACTGTATATTAAATTGTTGCAGCCTATACTTATCTTTTTTGATATTCTTATAGAGATCAAGTCAAACCCTTTGTCAGTCTGAAGGAGTCCAATCAAGGTGAAGGGTATTTTGCCAGTAATAACCAATATCAGATAGTTGTTTTCCAGACTTTCTGATTTGATATAAAGGCTGACATTTGGTGGACAAGGTTCTAAAAAAGGAAACCGGGAGTTGGACTGTTTTGGGAGAGCTGTTGGCTTTAGGGGTGTTTACTCTGCCCCAGGTAGAGAGCATAAGGGACCTTCACTTGTTGAGGTCCGAGGAAAGCTTGCCTAACATACAGGAGGCATTCACAGAAATGGTGGTGGGGCAGTGGCCTGAACTTGGATTCCCAAACGGATCACTCCTTCAGGGGACCATTGGTAGGGAAATCCCATCATTATGATTGTGTGCATGTTAGTCAGGTGAAGAATCTCAGACTTCACCCCATTCAGTTTATAACCCGATAGTATGGAATAATTACTTATAATCTCATCCAGGAAGGCCAGTGATTGAGGGATGTCGGTGAGGTGTAAAGGGTGAAATCATCTGCAAAAGAGATATTTTTTTGTAAGTTTTCTGTCACCCTGATCTGTGGAAAAGCCCTAATCTTGTGCACTAGGGTTTCATCTGCGAGGAGGAACAGAAAGGGGGAGAAGGGGCACCCCATCTTGTCCCTCATAACAGTTCAAATGGTCGTGAGATAATGGAATTACTAAGGAGAAAAATACATGGCTGAGTGTAGAGTAACTGCACCAGTCGAATAAATCTGTATGGGAAGTCAAATCTGGATGTGGTATTGAATAAGTAAACTCACTCCCCCCGTTGAATGTTTTCTCAGCATTTAGGGCAGTAGGCTCAGAGGTCCCTGTCACTTGCTGCATTAAGTCTAACAGTCTTCTAGAATAGTCTGATCCCAGGCACCTGGGGACAGAACCAACCTGCTCTGAGGACATGATAGGCTCCAACCTGTGAGCTAACACTTTCGTGAAAATCTTGGCATTGACATTTATGAGTGATATGTAGCAGAACTGGGAGCATAGTATGCTGTCCCTCCCTTGTTTTGGGGGGAGTAAGGTGATTAATGCTGCATAAAGGAAGACAGAAGTGCCCCCAACCCCACAGTATTAGAAACACAAACCTACATTAACAATTAACTTTGCAAGATTATGCAAACAATACCCTCACAACTTCTGAACAACAGTGGAGTATATCACATCAGAGAATTAAAACTGTGGTAGAAAAAACAAAGTAGAAACTCAAGATCTTACTTCGAGAGGGCTCTTGCAGTAGGTACTTGCATATAGAACTAAGCTGTCAGGTGCTAGGACCACACAGAAAACTTCTAGCTAGCAGTGTCTGGCGGGGGACCCACCCTCGACGTCACGTGACAGACGTCAACGTGGCACTATAAAGGAGCGGGTCCCACACCCAATTCTCCAGTTCTTCCTCACGACTTGTGCACGCCGGCACCAGAAGATCGCTGATACTGTCAACGCCATCTTTGGATGAGTATAGTGTTTGAATTAAACAGTTTCTCATCGTTTTTTCTGGTTAAAAAAAGTATATACCATCGATCGTGTACGTTGTCTCCTCCTTCAGAATCACATAAGAACAAGTGAGACTCCTGTGGAACTCTGCTCCCTTACAAGGACAGCCATTCCCTCTGTCTTTTTTGCCTGGTTCCAGGCCATAAGATCAAGGGGTGTGAGCATTGCCAGAAATTCAGTCAGGCCACATGTAAACGCAGTCAGCAGTCCCTGGAAGCTCATGTTTTGAAAGAAAAGATGGCCAACATAGAAAAGGAGCTGATGAAACTCGTGCACTCTTCATCTCCAGAGGGCTATCAGAAGAAGAAAAAGGACAAGGAGAGACATAGGGATCAGGAAGGGTCTCCATAAAACCTGCCATCTCCAGGCTGGAGTTGCAGCCCTTAAGGTAGCTTCCCCTCTGGGGGATCCATCTTCGATGACCGTTTTGGTGGCTACCAAATGGCCGTCAGCCCCCCCCCCGGTCTGGCCCGGCTCGGGCCTGACTGGAGCCTCCGGGGATCAGGAGGCACCCACATCCTCCAAGGCCTCAAAGATTCGGAGGCCTAGCAGTATGAGGGGGACTGGCGAGTCGAGTTCCGGCTCCTCCGGGTCTCGCATGGCTGTGGCCGCTAAGTCGTCCGCCAGCTCCTCCGATGGACGCATGGCCCCGGATCCTCCACCAGGCCCCGATAAAAGGCCTGATGAAGGGGTGATGGACCAGCTGACAATAGATATGCAGCTGATGACGGAAATTACTCTAACTTCTCCTTTACTGCCTATTGAGACGGTACCTCCAGCTCGTTGAGGGTTGTGATGCATGGAAGGCCATTCCATGCATCCACAACCCTCTCTGTGAAAAAATACTTACTTACATTACCTCTGAGCCGCCCCCCCCATCTTCAAATTGTGCCCCCTTGTTCTTGCACACCTCTTTTTTTGAAAGATGCTACCCTCCTGGACTTTGTTGATTCCCTTGAGGTACTTGAAAGTTTCTATCATGTCCCTCCTCTCCCTCCTTTCCTTGAGGCTTTACGTATTAAGCTCCTGAAGAGAGACTTATCTGCCGTCAAATTCTATGTTTCTTTGTTTCTCCTCCTGTAGGGGAAACCAGCGGGCGGAGATTGTTCGCCGTTGGGGGCCTTTCCACCCCTATGCTGGAGCTTCAAATGCCTGAGCCACTGTTGGACCAGACCAAGGTCCCCTCCGACTTCCTCAGGCTGGACAGTTCAAGAACCTCCCAGCAGGTGTGACGCATGAACTGTCTGGACTCTCTGGGTTTCTTACCCTGCTCCCAGATCCCCCGTTGGGGGCACTCTGCACCCCCATCAGTGAGTTTTCTGGAACCTGCAATCCCACAGTCAGGACCGATGCTGGGCCCATCTGGCCCTACACCGGGACCATCTGGCAACTCCTTTGGGATCCCGAAGCCTCACTACCCAACACCAGGGTACCTGACGCCGCAATACCTGATACCAGGTTTTTAGACGCATGGTTATCTTCTGTCGGGCTTTAATTACCCTTATTATGGGTACCAGAGTTACAGATTTCATAACCTGCCACCCCCACAACCGCAAGTGGATTTGCAGGCAATCCCTAAGTCGTGGTGGACGAAAGCAAAGTTGCAGCTCACTTCAGAGCTCGAGAAATGCCAACTGATGACCGCTTCACCGGCCCCTAGGCCTCTTTCTCTGTCTTCACCTCCGAAGTTGGAACCTCGGATCCCGACGTCAGACAGACTAAAGGAGTCATTGCCACCTAATCCACAGCCTATGGACATTTCCCGGCCATCTTAATTCTCAAGGCTGATGAACATTGTTCCTCCAATGATCAGCTTGCCTGACAATTGCTTATTGTTAGACTCTTGACAATGATTCGGCTCTCTCTGACTCGGAGTCCCCTACGCTGGAAGACCGTGGACCGAAAATCTCCCAAATCCCCACCTGAAGACCCTTCCTTTTTGGAGCTCTTCTGGAAGATCCAGGTGGCATATGACTGGCGTACAGTCACCTAGGATCCACAGAGACAGAGATTGTCTGCTCACCTGGATTTGACAGATACCTCACCAACCTTCATTCCACCCTGGATAGAGCCACATGAGGATTTGGTCACAACAATTTGGAAACGACCTTCCTCCCTGGCTCCAATGGCCAGGAAGGCACAGACTTTACCAGACCCCAGAGGGCAAGGACCACCATAGCCTCCATCCCAAGACTGACTCAGTGGTCATCAGCGCTGCCCATGATAGGTCCGCAAAACCTAAACACCTTAGTGCTTCTCCTCCCGACAAAGAATCTAAGATTCTCGACCAATATGGGGAAAAAGATCTATTCTTCTTCCACACTGGGAATTGGGGTGTTAAATTGTCACCCACGTGGGGGATTACCGAAAATTGATCTTAGGGCAGCTGAAGTCCAAAACAGACTCCCTCCAAGACTCAACCTCGAAAGGAGAAATGGCAGATCTAGTCGGGGTGGCTTGATCTGCGTGCAGACCTATGCCAAGAGCCACCTATGATGTGGTGGATGCTGCTGGCAGAGGCTCAGCATCTGCAGTCAGCCTCCGACGCCACTCTTGGCTTAGGATCTCAGGCCTGGCACCTGAAGTATAGACAGCCATACAGGGTGTCCCCTTTAAAGGCTCAGTTCTGTTCAGGAGATATGTCAAGGATATCATAAGTGATTTACAGGACAAGAGCAAAGCCTTGCACTTAGTGCAATTTATGTTCAAGTCACCTCAGAAACAAAAGCAGCCATTTCAGAGACAACCCCATCAGCAAAGACAGTTGCAAAACCAACGCCAAAACAAACTGGCATCTTGGACTGTTAGAGCCCCCCCAGCCAAATCCCAAAAGGCCTTGAGTGCTGCAGCCTCCTCCCTGCCCACTGCCTCCTGACCCTCTAATCCTCCCACCTCCACTGGATCGCTTTCCAGAGGAACTGGTAGGGGGAGGGTTCGCTCTCCACCTTCCAGAGTGGGAGAAAATCACAACAGATTCATGGGTGCTGCAATTGGTGGCAAAAGGCCACACAATAGAATTCACAGACCACCAAAAATTCCCTCTGGTCGCTCATTCTAGCCACCTCATCACATACCCTTGGTAAGAGGAAATAAACTCCCTGCTGACAAAGGCAACAGTAGAGCCGCTTCCAAAACATCAAGGGAATAGGTACTATTCACACTTCTTCCTGGTACCCAAGAAGACAGGCGATCTCAGACCCATTCTCGATCTGAGCTCCCTGAACCTCTTTGTGGAACATACAAGGTTCAGAATGTTCTCTTCCCAACCTACTTCCTCTGTTACAGAAGGGTCATTGGCTCTGTGCTTTGGACATACAGGATGTGCCTACTTGCATATCCCTATTTTTCAGCCACACTGCAAATTCCTCTGGTTTCCCTTTCAGGGAAAGCATGTTCAGTTCAAAGCTCTTCCCTTTGGCCTTTCATCTGCACCCAGAGTGTTCATGAAGTACATTTCGGTGGTGGCAGCCTTTCTTCGCAGACGGGGGGTACAAGTATTCCCATACCTCAACGATTGGCTGATTTCAGCTCTGTCGAGAGATAATCTGGCCAACTCTTTGGCCCTTACCCTGGATGTTTTTCAATGGGTGGGCATTAGTTAGTCATGCCAAATCCCACCTTTTTCCTACCCAACAGCTTCAATTTATTGGAGCAGTATTGGACACAGTCCAGGGCAAGGCCTTCCTGCCACAGGACAGGATGGCAACATTACAACAGGTACGCCTGGTAGCATAACAAAGGGGAGGATACCAGCCAGGTCAGTCCTTTGACTGCTCGGGCTCATGGCTGCGCCCATCCCTGCTGTCCCCTTAGCCAGACTACACGTGATTCTCTCAGCGGACCCTCAGAGTGCGGTGGGACCAGAGATTGGATGACCTAAACCATGAGATCCTGGTTTCAGACCCAATGGCCAGGTACCTCTCGTTGTGGCAAAACCTGGACAACCTCTCCAAGGGTGTCCCATTCCACTAAGACATTTATCTCTCAAACCCTGATGGCTGATGCCTCAGGCCTGGGATGGGGAGCACACCTGGGAAACCACAGGACACAGGGTCCTTAGTCCCAAAATGAACTGTCCATTCATATCAATGTACTCGAGAGGAGGGCTGTGTTGAATGCCCTAAAGGGTTTCCAACACCTCATCCAACTGGGTCAACTCATGATTCAGACAGACATGTGCGTAGTCTGGTACGCGAACAGGGTGGAAACTGCTGTTATCCCCTCTGTCGGGAAGCGATGAGTGTGGTACTAGGTAGTCAACCACAACCTTCATTTGACTGCAGTCCTCGTGCCAGATGTACAAAACATCCTGGCAGACTCACCCAGCAGCACGCAAGCCAGTGCACATGAGTGGGAGCTCAGTCAGTGGTAGATTACCTCTTTGGAAGATGGGGAAGGCCACAGATGGACCTGTTTGCCTCACCACTCAGTGCAAAACTACCAACACAGCCTGAGACGCTAACCCGAATTTCCATCACGGCTGCAGGTGAGAGCTGAATATTTGCCGAAGTCGGGAGAAGCAAACTGACTTTCCTGCCATTATTACTACGTTTTATCTGAGAAACTGCACCTTATTTCCTGAATCCCTGTCATATAGGGGAGAACTTTGGACTTTTGCCAATTCCATCTAGTGATTGGGTGCACATAGAAGGGCCGGGGGCTCTTGTGTATAAAGCTACATGCCTTATAGGCGCGAGCGCCACTCGGAGAAGAAAAACGCCAACAGTTTTTGGTAAATTTAGAAGGTTTTAAGTGATTGTTTTGATAATGGGTTACATGTTAAAGTTTTATAATGGGGTATATGATGTGGGGTTTTTGGGTATTAGGTAGATGCCAATATTCAGAGGTTAGTATTGTAAAATGGAATATAAGTAATTTGATTATAGAGATTTCAGATTATTATTTAAAGCAATACTCAATAATTAAAAGGTGTAATCATTTTACAAATGAATGGAGACAGATTCAGAGACAGTTTCTTCCGGACCATTTAAGATGTAAATTGAGTTCAAGTAAAAGTCATCTACTCTGTATATTGTTACTTATACAGAGCGGAGACATTGAACAAAATCCAGGACCAAATGAAAATAAAGGAATATCCATGGTACATGAAAATGTTAGAAGTCTAATAAATAAAATTGACGAGTATCGTGTTTGGGCTACTGAACCTGAATACGACATAATAGCATTATCAGAAACTTGGCTTCATGGAGATATATATGATAGTGAAATTCAGTTAATGGACTATAGAGTAATTAGAAAAGATAGAGAAAAAAAGGTGGTGGGGTTTTGTTGTACATAAAAAATAGTCTTGGCCCCTACCAGATTTTGTTAGCAATTAATCATCTTAATCATCAGGGGGTAGATGGTTTAATGATAATCTGTTCTTTGAGGTTGATTGTAGGAGTGTTTTATGCCCCTCCAAAGACAAAAATAAAAACATTTGATTCCCTAGCAGAGATTTTATTAGATAAAATAGGAAATCAACAGGTTTTGATAACTGGTGATTTTAATTCAAATTGGTTGCAACCTAAAGGGGAAAGATTAAGAAATAGTTTTGCAACATTAGGATTGGATCAAATAATAAAAAAAATCCAACTAGAATTACTAACAATCAAGCTTCAGGTTCTATATTAGACTTAATATTTGTTTCACAAGGCCTAGAAGTATTGAGTCAGAATATATTATCTTTGAATTTGAGTGACCATAATCCAATAGCATGTGTAGTTAATTTAAATATTAGGATGAATATAAATAAAACATCATATTGGACAAGAGCTTATACTAGGTTTAATGAGGTAATATTTAGGAATTATTTAATAAAACAAAATTGGGAAAGGGTTTTTCTTATTCCGGATATAGAATTGGCACTTCAAGAGTTTAATGAAATAGTGCTGTTATGTATTCAACAACATGCCCCAAAAGTAAAAAAGATAATTAAAGATAAGCAATTACCTTGGATAACAGAGAAATTGAAAAAGCAAATAAGAATAAGGGATAGAGTATGGAAAAAAGCTAGAAAGTACAAGGAATTTGAGATTTGGGAAAAATTTAAATATTGGAGGGACAAATGTAAGAAAGATATAAAAAGAGCAAAAGTCCAGTATTATTTGGCCAAATTAAATAAGGCACAAGTTCCAAAAAAATTCTGGAGGCAAATTTCTGATTTAAAGGATCCTATAAGACCAATACAAAAGATTAATTTAAGTCCAGGAGAAAGATTAATAAAAGATCAAGAAGAGGTTGCAAATTATTTTAATACATATTTCATTGACTTGCCTGATTTAAATATTCCTAAATTAAGTAAAAAGACGACAGAAATTTCTATAGACAATATAAAAAGAAATACGGAAATAAAAAAGGTGGATTTTGGATCTAAATTTAAATTTAGAGATATAACGGTAAAGCAAGTTGAAAAGGAACTTAAATGCTTGAATGTTTAAAAATCTGGAGGTTTAGATGATATTGATGCTAAATTTTTAAGATGTGGGACGGACATTATTGCTCCTGTTGTAACATATCTTTTTAATTGGAGCACGCAGTGCTCTACGGGCCCAAAGGTTTGGAAAATGAGTAAAATTATACCTATTTTCAAAGGTGGTGAAAGTGTAGTAGTATCAAATTATAGACCAATTGCTATATTGCCAATAGTGTCTAAAATTTTAGAAAAATTAGTCCATGTTCAGTTAAGTCAGTATTTGGAAGAGAACCAGTTACTGACTAAATATCAACATGGATTTCAAAAGGGTAAGTCAACAAACACCGCATTGCTTGACTTTAATAATTTAGTAGCAACATCACTGAATCAAGGTAAAAGTACAGGGGCGGTGTTTGTTGACTTAAGTAAGGCGTTAGATCTGGTCCAACATGAAGCTTTGTTAGTAAGTTTATATGAATTGGGTATCCAGGATAAATCATTAATGTGGATGAAATCATATCTATCTGATCGAAGACAGTGTGGTTCTGGGTGATGTTATTTTAGGTCAAGGAGAAGTCTTTCGAGGGGTCCCACAAGGATCTATTTTGGGTCCTCTCTTGTTCAATGTTTGTGAATAATCTTCCAAGGCAAATAAAACACTGTGATGTTAGAATGTATGCAGATGACACAGTAATTGTGGCATCTGCAGATAGTATGGAATAATTAACTTATAAGCTTCAACAGGATATAAACCTATTACAGATTTGGTTTAATAACCGTAGTTTGTTGTTAAGTTAAAAAAACTCAAAAGTATGACATTTGGTGGATTTAAAAACAAAGGAAAATTTGAACTACAAATAAAACTTGCTGAGAATATTCAGATTGAAGCAGTTAATACTTATAGATATTTGGATGTCCAACTTGACTGTGGTTTAACGTATTCAGAACATGCTCTTATACAAGTTAAAAAGGTAACTCAAAAACTAGGGGTATTAAGAAGGGTAGCTGGAAGTCTGACTAAGAAAGTAAGGGAGAAAGTGGTTGGACAACTGTTAATTCCAGTTCTAGAATATGGATCTATGTTACATATGCATTCTAACATCACAGCGTTAAATAAAGTAAATCAGGTTTATTATAAAATGAGTAAATTTATAACAAGAAGTAGGCACGGGGTGCATCATTGTGATTTTTATAAAAAATTAAATTGGATAGATCCGAAAGAGAAAAGGGTTTATATTTGGTACATACAGTGTTACCAAATATTAAAAGGTGAACCTAGACATTGTCTGTTTGACCATATTATAAATAAAGATGATAGGTTATTAACTATTCATACAAGATCTTTTGGTAATGAAATCTCTATGATCAGATCTTGTAATAAGCATGGAGATATAATACTTCAGAATACTGTCGCTTACTATTGGAATAAATTTCCCCTAAGATTGAAGGCTATTGAAAATTTATTTACCTTCAAATGTAAAATAAGAGAATATTTGCAATCAACATGTACCTGTTTTAAGTAATGTTGGTAGTGTGAATGTGATGTAATGTTTTGTTTTCATGTATTGTGTGTTATTTTTAAAACAGGACTTGGTTGAAAATGGGACAGATGTCCCAACAAATGTATTTCCTGTATAAAAATTTTACAAACAAACCTTCTGCTCGCTCGCTCTAGGGCATGGTATTTTCTGGCGAGACGTGCTGTCTCTCTGCTGGAAGGGGAGGTTCATGTACTGCTTCCCTCCACTTCCATTGATTGAGAGTACTAATGAAACTCCAGACAGAAGGAGCACTAATGATTATCATTGCTCCCTTCTGGCCAAGACAAATATGGTTCTCTCTACTGCAACAACTGTCAGTGGAGCCTCCATTTCCACGGCCAGTCTCAAGATCTCTTGACACAGGAATAGGGGACCCTGGTACATCCAGGTCTCAGGTCCCTTCATCTGCACTCATGGAACCTACTGACATAGCTGCTGTATATTTTCAGGGTCTCCCGTAGGGTAGCACAAATTCTGGTGGAGGCCAGAAAGCCTTCCACTAGAGCCACTTATGCCATGAAATGGAAAACGTTTTCCATATGGGCAGACTGGAAGGGGCTAGAACCTTTCTCCTGTTCATTTGCACAGGTCTTAGATTACATGCTGTATCTCTACGTTCTGGGTCTTAGTTACTTGACTCTGAAAGTCCATTTATCTGCCATTTCTGCCTACCACATCTCTGTGTGAAGCAAGACTCTGGCCCAGCTGGAGGTATCCAAAACCTTGTTAAAGGAGATAGCAAGTGATTTACATAGTTAACTGCCCTTCCATCTTCTTTTCCATGCCAGTTATGTATTCTGATATGCTTTGATGATTTTTTGATAAATATTCTTGCTTTGGGGTACCTTCAGATCTACAATGAGTTCCACTGTCCTCTCCAGCTATTGCTATTGATTTTCATGTTTCTAAGTCATTCTATGACATCACAGACTCCCATTCCATGCTATTCATCTGAATGGCCAGGAAATGGGTGTTTCTGATGTCATAGAATGTTCAGGCAGCATGCAAATAGAGAGCAGCCACCGCTGAGTAGAGAGGGATTCAGGGTAGTTACAAAGGCAACACAATTAGACAATTTAACAAGAAAGGTCAAAAACATGTCTGCATACTGGGTAGCCAATAAAAGAATAACTAGAGGGCATCCAGAGCTCTAAAAACTGTTTCCTATCACCTTTAAAGAGGATCCTCCATTTAAAACCACCAGTATAGAGCCCTGCTCCACCCTGGGACTTAAATTTCATCCTAGAGAAACTCACACTGCCTCCTTTTGAGCCGGCAGTGGGTTCTGAAATGCACTACCTTTCCTGGAAAGTGCTCTTCCTAGTGGCCATCATTTCAGCTCAACGGATTTGAGCTTCAGGCCCTAATGTGTAAGATGCCTTACTTGATTTTTCACAGAGACTGGGTGGCTCTACGAACCAATCTGAAGTTCTTGCCTAAGGTGGTATCAGAATCCACCTTGAACCAGTCACATGACATGCCAGTGTACTACCCGGAGCACTCCAACTGGGGTGACTCACTTCTGCACACTCTGGATGTACACAGAATTCTTTAGTACTACACGAACTGGACGAAGCCCGTCCGTAAAATTGACCAATTGTTTGTTTCCTTTGCGCCCAAAAAAGAGGGCACTGCTGTTTCAAAACGGTGTGTGTACAAATGGTTGGCAAACTGCATTGCTTTCTGTTACAGGAAGTACAGCAACCCCCTTCCGGGGAAGGTCAAAGGACATTCAGCCAGAGGCCTGGCTGCTTCTACTGCTTGTTTCAGGAACGTTTCAGCCGCAGACATTTGTGCGGCTGCAACTTGGAGTTCTGTCTATACCTTTACTAAACATTACAGTTTGGACATCGCCTCAATGTGCCAAGCAGGCTTTGGCCCTATCATGAGCACCCTATTTTTTCTGTAAACCCGTTCCTACCTCCCATGTCTCAGACTTGTCTCATGTTACTGCTTGGGACTCAGTCCTATATGTGAGTACCTACTGCAGGAGCCCTCTCGAAGCAAGATAGTACAGTTATGTAAGAACTTATCGTAACAGTAGATCTTCTAGAGAGGCTCTTGCAGTAGGTACTGCCAGGGCTCCAGATAAGATTTTTTGGGATGAGCACTGTACTCCTGATTTTGAGAGTGAGATGAGTAAAACCAAATTCAGATGCATATAAATGTCTAGATGGAGTAAATGAGTAGTACATTTTTAAAAACAATGTTTTTTATAGATAACTGATCAAGTGCCAACAATGTTCTATATAATGTTGTATGGTAGGAGTAATTTACTCAGTAGTTTTAAATATAGTGATTAAAACAAAACTGGGATGCATACGAGTGCTATAAATCTGTGTTTAAAAAAAAAAAAAGGCTCCTTTTGAATCAATGTTATGAAGCACTGTTAGTTGGAGTGGAGTATTTACAAATGTTGGATGAGTACCGGTACTCATTAAAAACATTTTCTGAGGAGTATTTCATAAAACGAGGTAAGTAAAACAGGTCAGTACTCCCCTTATCTAGAGCCCTGGGTACTGATTTCCCTCCCACCTTCCCACTGGATGTCTTCTCCTCTTTCTCCTGTAATAGCTTTTAGCTCCAGGAGCACACTCCTACTCTCCTGTCGCACCTTTCTAAGTCTCTGGTGGGAGAACTGAAGGGTGGGCATGGGGACCGCTTCATTTATAGCGCCACACTGACGCCGGTCATGTAACGGGGGCAGTCCCCCACCAGACAATGCTAGCTAGAAGTTTTCAGTGTGGTCCGTGCGCCTGGCGGCTTTGTCCTATATGGGAGTACCTACAGCAAGAGCCTCTCTCTAAGATCTGTTACAGTAAGTTCTTGCGTAACTGTACTTTTGAATATCTGCATCAGAGGAGGAGAAGGACCTGGGAGTGATGATCACTAGTGACCTTAAGCACTCCACACGGTGCAAGAAAGCAGCAGCAAAGGCAAACAAGATGCTGGGATGCATATCTAAGGGGCTTAGTAGTAGGAGAGAGGAGGTTATACTGCCCTTGTACAGGTCCCTGGTAAGGCCTCATCTAGAGTATGGGGTTCAGTACTGGTGCCCTCACCTCAAAAAGGACATTAACCTGCTGGAGAAGGTCCAGAGGAGGGCTACAAAGATGATAGCAGGTCAGCAGGGTAAGGCATATGAGGAGAGGTTGAGGGAACTGAACATGTACTCCCTGAAAAACGAGAGAGAGAAAGAGGGGGAGGACGTGATTGGGACCTTCAGGTACTTGAAAGGGATAAATAAGGTGGATAAGGAGAGTCTCTTTAAGCTGAGTGGCAACCATAACACGAGGGGGCACAGTCTTAAGCTGAAGGGTGGGAGGTTTAGAAGGGAGGTCAGGAAGCACTTCTTCGCAGAGAGGGTGGTGGACACTTGGAATGCACTGCCAGAGGTTATTTCATTGAAGACAGTGGGCAGTTTTAACAGAGGCTGGGATAGGTATAGGGGGAAGGCAAGGAGGATGGGAGGTGTAGGGAGGGCAGGGACAGTAGCTCAAGCTGTGTACCCTGCAATACGAGCAGACTAGATGGACCAAATGACCACCTTCTGCTGGCTTCTTCGTATGTTCATATAGCGAGTCCAACTGTTGGAGGCGCACCAAATACCACTACCGGTTAGAGGTAAGGAAGCAGTTAACGCCCTCGCTGGCACAGAAACCTGGATTCCAGATCGAAGGACAGTTCATCCCCTAGATTCTGCCCTGCATGAACAGATGGGAAATTAGTCCTTGCAGCAGGTATGGGGAAAAAGATATCCAAGGTAACTGGAGGACAATGGCAGGTAGTAGAGTCGCTGCCCGCTACCACCTCCTGTTATGATATGTATAGTTCTCAGGTGTTGCTGTAGTTGCTTGTGGCTCAAGGCTCATTTATAAGCAAAGACAAAGGGCCTTCTATGGAAAGCTAAAGAAACGAGCAAGTACAGGCAGTAGCATGTAATGAGGGGAATACTGTATATCAAGCAAATAAAAACACAGTGGCTTGAGAAACACCATCAAGGATGCAGATCTAGCCGGCTTGCTGGCACAGCAGTAGCTCTACCGCTTGCGACACCAGCGACCTGAGGTTGGGAGCAATCTCTGGTTGCTGGAAGGCTAGCCGGGGGAGGATGATCGAGCACCCGAAGGGCTGCTGTCCTCCGAGGAGGGTGGGCTGTGAGTCCCGCAGCTTTACCACCACGTGGGTGAACATGGGTGAAGGTGCAGCGGGACTGCAGAAACTCTGGAGGGAGGACGTCAGCTGGGATCTGGAGCGGCTGCACATCTCAACATGCCCCACCTCCTTGGATCTTTCTCCCCCAAGAGTGCCGGTGTCCATGGAAGGACCAGAAAAAGCAGGAAATACCCCATACTGGTAGACAGGACCGGGCTGCCCCAGGCTCCCCGGGGTTGGTTGACTGCCTGACGCACACTTTCGGACTGGGGGGGGTGAAAGGGGGGGGCCTCTCTCTCTGCCTTTGGGGGGGGGGTAAAACCAAGGCAGGTCCACCGGTTCCCCAAGGAGTTACTTGGGGCACAGCTAGGAGGGATACACAGCCTAGGGGTCCCCAAAGAGTGGCAACTGGTAGGGAGAGAAGGGGGCATAAAGAGCAAATGCAAAAAAAAAGGATGCTCAGTGGCTCATCACTGGGAGATGCAGAAGAGGTACCGAAAAGGTGCAAGACTGGTGGTGGTGGGGGGGGGGACGACAAGTGGATAGGGACATGGTAAAAGGGCTAGCCAGGATCGTAGAGAAAGCCAGGGTGACACTTGCAGGGGTATGGGCAAAATTGCCAGCAATATTTAGTGTCCGGCATCTAATAGAAGCAGTCTTGGGTGCAAACTGCAGAGCATGTTACAGAAGGGCAGGAAGAAACTGGATGCAAGTTTATCAAGGTAGTTCATACAGTGTACCATTGTCCTAGAGTCCCTGAACTCCCCCCACCTTATGGACTATAGTGACCCCCCACCCCAACAGCATCCCCAAAGTAATACTCACAAAAGCGAGTCCCAATTTTCAAGCGTCTAATGTTGTCTCTGGTGCAGGTTGTAAGTTCATAGGGTGAGCGGCTTTGTCTGCGGTACCACAGAAACCTGGCTGTCTAAGATTTCTGTTCTAGAAATTCAGCTAAATGGTTATAAGATTTTTGGGAAAGAAAGAGCAGATAAGAAAGGAGGGGGCTGTCTGTTTTAGGTTTCTGAACAACTTGCAGCCTCAGTGTTGTTTTTCACTGGAAGGTCCTATGTTTGAGTTCCTTTCAATCAATATAATCCTTGGAGAAAATCAAATTTTAACTGTTACTAATGATCTTACTTTGAGAGGGCTTTTGCAGTAGGCAACACCATAAGGACTGAGCCGCCAGGTGCTAGGACCACACGGAAAACTTAGCTAGCAGTGTTTGGTGGGGGACTGCCCACCCAATGTCACGTGACCGACATCGGCCCGACAGTATATAGTGAGTGGTCCCCCATGCCTGCCTCAGTTCTTCCCCCGTTGACCTGCGCACATTGGATCTCGTGCAACGCTACTGCTGTTAAGTGTATCTTTTGAATTTCTTTATTTTATTACAAAAATCAGTATTTTCAACATTGGATTGCATGTTTTCTCCAACTCCTTCCAAATCCCACAAGAACAAGTGCACGTGTGGCAAGCAGATACCGGAGAAACACGGCCACACCTTGTCTTCTTTGCCCTGGGCTTGACCATGACACACAGGACTGTGAGGCCTGCCAGAGTTTCAACCAGGCCATGTGGAAATGCTGTCAGCAAGTCCTGGAAGCCCATCTTTTGAAACAAAAATTGGCTTCAGTGGAAAAGGAGCTGCAGCAGGTGCGGAGTGCTTCATCATCTCCTGGGGACTCTTCTGGCTCCCACTCCTCCAAGCAGAAGAAGCACAAGGAGGACAAGGACAAGAACCGGGACCAGTCTCCCTTTAGGTCACAGCGCTCTGCAGAGGCCACAGCCGTCAAGCGTCCTCCTAGCAGTAAGGGAGGCGCCCCTATGGCCAGACTTGCTCCTCCTCCTCCTCCTCCTTTGGGGCAGCTCCCCCCCCCCCACCTGAGCTGGTCACAGTTCTGGCAGGGACCTCCTGGGATTCAGAAGCTACTTCCACCCTTAGGCCCTTCACTCCTGCTCCAGGGCCTAAGACGAGTGGTTCACTAGTTAGTTGGATGCCAGCTGCACTGACGCCTGCACAGCCCCAGCACTCACGTCGCACCCCAACTCTAGGTTTGAGGCCGGTTCTTTGGACTAGTGCCCACTGTCGCTTTGGCCACAGCTGTCTTGAGAGGAATCCTCCTCTCAGGACCCTCCTTCGACGTCTATGGTGGGACCCTCATGGACTCCTCCCCACCCAACAGCAACCTCCTGCTGGCCCTGTCTATTCAGCCAGCTGGACTGCCTTGCACGCTGACCCCCTGGGGACTCCCAGCCGATCCGACTTTGGCCCTCCGTCTGGGCCTATTTTTCCCACCCCAGACCCGCCTGGACCAGTCAACCCACCCAGGCCAATGCCGGGCCACCCTGTAGGTCTGCAGCTGGATATTCCTCTGCACGGGCCTCAGCCAGGTCCCTCGGCCCCTTATACAGGTCACCTGATGCCAGGCTACCAGGCGCCAGGGGTACCCAACACCAGGCTATCCACCATCGGGGTACCAAACTCCAGCGACCCAACATCTCCCATCAGCTCCTCAGCAAACACCGTTGGATTATGATGCTCTTTGATTCCTAGTGGAGTAAAGCCAAGCAGCAGCTGACATCAGAGTAGGACCAATGCCAGATGAACATGGCTTGCACACCTGCCCATTTGACGCCAACTCCACTGTCTCAGTCTCCCATCAGGGCCCGTTCCCCATCTTCTGGATGCATGTTGAGTACCTTCCCCCCGAAGAACCGGGGTCACACGGATGCTCCTCAGAAAGAGGACCCCCATTGAAGGTCCTGTCCCTCGACAGGAGTCCTTTGCCCGGCTCTGAGTCTGACTCCTCCTCCTCCTCCTTCAGGCTCTGAATCCCCTCCACAAGAGGACCCCAAGCCCAATGAGACCCTGAAGTCTCCTCCAGAGGATCCCTTCTTTATCGATATTCTCCGTAAAATCCAAGAGGTTAATGGCTGTAGTACAGAGGAGCAGGACCCCTAGCGCCAGAGGTTGGCTGAGCGTCTTGACCTTCCAGAGCTGGCCCTCTAACTCATTCCCCCATGGAATGGGACCCACGATGATTTAGCCTCCACTATATGGCTACAGCCATCATCCGTCGCAGCCACTCCCAAGCGGGCAGACAGATTGTACCATGCCCCAGAAGGGAAGGATCATCTAGTTAACCACCCCAAAGCTGATTCGGTGGTTAATGCGGCTCACGACCATTCAAAACCCAAGCATATGAGCACCTTCCCTTCCTGACAAGGAGTCATGGCAACTTGACCAGTTCGGCCGCAAGGTTTACTCATCTTCAACCTTGCCTCTGAGGGCTCTTAATTATGTTGCCCACATGGTCCGCTACCAAAAGATCATTCTTGGTCAACTAAAGGAAGAATCTGAGACCTCGCCAAACTCTTTCGCCAAGGCCAAAATTGAGCAGACTATCAGGACGGCAGAGATTACCTGCCGCCATACCTTAAGGGTGACTTGTGATGCTGTCAATACTTCAGCCAGAAGTACGGCGACGGCTGTATGTCCACACAGACACTTCTGGTTGTGGGTATTTGGTTTTGCCCAGGATGTTAAGGCATCTATTCTGGACACCCCCTTCAAGGGCTCTGTTCTCTTCAGAGGAGATATCCAGGACATAATGACTGATCTCCAGGAATGAGGGAAGACCCTTTGATAAGTGCACTCCCTGCATCACACCAGTCCCGAGTTTTGGCCTCCCTTTCACCGTCAGCAAAGGCTCCAGTCAAGGTAGCAGCCCGCCAAATGTCAGGGCAAACTTTAGGCACCTCATCTGCCTCTCCCCCACCCCAAGTCACACAGAGCTTCCGGGTGGTGAACTCCAACCCTCCCTCCACTTCATGCCTCATGGCAGCCCCCCTTCCACCCACAGTTTCTTGGGGAGCCAGTTGGGGACAGATTTGCCAGCCACCTGTCTGGGTGGGAGACTATCACAACAAATTTATGGGTCCTTTGGCTAATAACTCAAGGTCACACGCTGGAGTTTACGGAGTGACCTCCAGAAAATCCTCCAGGTGACTCATTACCCGCAGGGTCACAGTCTGTTAATCAGAGAGGAGATTGTGGCTGTATTGCAAAAATCCGCCATAAAGCCCATTCCTCAGGGCCAGATAGGAAGGAGGTATTACCCCCACTTCTTCCTGGTTTCAAAAAAGATGGAAGACCTTCGGCTGATCCTAGACCTCAGCATGCTCAACTTGTAAATCAAGTACAAGAGGTTTCGCATGCTGACCCTGCCTGGACTCTTGCCACTGCTCTATCAGGGTCACTGGCTCTGCTTACCTGCATATTCCTATCTTCCCTGCTAACCTCCGCTTTCACCAGTTTACTTTCTAGGAGGAGCATTTCCAATTCAAGACTCTCCCCTTTGGTCTTTCATTGGCACCCAGGGTGTTCACCAAGTGCCTAGCAGTGGTTGCAGTGGCTTTACGTCATCGAGGCCCACTATGTGTTTCTGTACTGACTGGCTCCTATTCAGCCTCATGAGGGACTGCCTGGAGGCTTCTAGCACGCTATCTGGACCTGTTCCACAGGGTGGGATCACAGTAATCACCCCAAGTCTCACCTTACTCCTTCCCAGTGCCTCCAATTTTTTTTTTTCCATAGAGGTTTTTATCCCTTGGAGCCTGGCAGGTGGCTATGGCCCTTCCTTGGAGGCTCATATCCTCCATGCCCATGCATCCCTGTAATTCCCCACAGCTTATCCCTCACGGTGGGGCCTGGGAGGGAACCCAGCTCCCAAGGCATAATCCAAAGCCAGGGCGGCCATGGGGACACATGGGCCATCATGGAGCATACCAGCTCCCCACCAATGCAAGGGCGCCGTTTGCATGCCTCCCGACCTGTATTGCCCTCCAGCCACCACCAGAGGGCAGTTAAGGAGCGTGATGACAGAACCTCCTTCCCCCGAGAAAGGAGAGCAGTCCTCCAGACACTCAATCTTCTCTTGCCCCAGCCAATCTCCGGTGGCCTGGGCTTGTTCCCGAACCGAGGTCACTGGTGTGGCGCGAGGTGTGGCAATCAGTGCCTCAACCTCCAGTGCCTCCGGGTCAGACCCAGTGCCTCCAATTTATTGGAGTGGTACTGGATACAACCCAGGGTCAAGCCTTCCTTCCTTCCTCTAGACAGGGCGGAAATGCTGCAGAGGTAAGCTCGGCATGTGGCCTATAGCCATTGGACAATAGCCAGAATGGTCCTCCGCCTCCTGGGTCTCATGGCAGCAGCTATTCCCACAGTACCTCTGGCCAGACTCCACATGTGAGTCACACAGTGGACACGCTGGTTACAGTGGGATTAGAGGTCAGACGACCTGGATCACAGGTTTCTGGTGTCTAGCCCTAAGCAAAAGGATCTCCTTTGGTGGCAGGATCTGACAAATCTGTGCCGTGGGGTCCATTTTCGACGACCTGCTCCTCCATTATCAACCTCCCCCTCCAGTTCAGACCCTGACAATGGATGCATCTGGTTAGGGCTGGGGAGCACATCTGGGAGATAGCAGAACCCAGAGATCCTGGTCTCAACGGGAGCTCTCATTGCACATCAACATAGATACAAAGTCAGTGTCGGCAGATAAGGGCCTATAGCCCACCCAGTCTGCCCATTTGAGCTTGTAAGTTCTGTTTGTTTTCCTAGAAGTCTGTTGCCCCTTACCCCTGACCTCCAGAATTCCTTTATGTCTATCCCATGCATTCTTAAATCCTGTGATTGTTTCAGCCCCCACCACTTCCTCTGGCAGGGTGTTCCACTTGTCCACCACCCGTTCTGTGAAGAAATTCTTCTCATGTTTCCTCTGAATCGCCCCTCCTCCAGCTTCATCCCATGCCCTCTAGTCCTGGAACATCTTTTTCGCTTAAAAATAGTGTATTCCTGCACCCTGTTCCTCCCTGTAAGATACTTGTATGTCTCTATCATATCCCCTCTCTCCCTCCTCTCCTCCAGGGAGTACATATTCAGTTCCTGCAACCTGTCCTCATAGGACTTGTGATGCAATCCATGTACCATCTTTGTTGCCCTCCTCTGAACCTTCTCTGCCCTATGTCCTTACGTAGGTAAGGTTTCCAGAACTGTACACTGTACTCCAGGTGGGGCCTCACTAGTGTCTTGTATAGTGGAATTATGACCTCCCTTTTCCTGCTGGTGATGCCCCTGCCTATGCATCCCAGCATCCTATTTGCTTTACCTGCTGCCTTGTCACACTGTTTCCTACCTTGAGGTCATCAGAGATAACCCCAAGATCCCTTTCCTGCTTGGTGCATGCTATATCCTCACCCCCCAACTGATATATTGTACCAGGGTTTTTGTGCCCCATATGCATTATCTTGCACTTCTTTGCATTGAATTTCAACTGCCAAACCCCTGACCATTCTTCAAGTTTCTGCAGGTCCCTTTTCATTCTGTCCACACTCTCTGGTGTGTCTACTCTGTTACAGAGCTTTGTGTCATCAGCAAACAGTGAAATTCTGCCTTCTAGGTCCTGCGCTCCATGCTAGAGATGCGTGCTATATTGTATGCCCTCCAAGCCTTCCAGCCTCCTCTTTTCTTAGGACCACTCCTAGTCCAGTCGGACATGTGCGTGGTCTGGTGCCTGAATAAATAGGGATGCACTCGGTTGTACCCCCTATGCTGGGAAGTGATGCGAGTGTGGTACTGGGCAATTCAGCACTGGATCCGGCTCACAGTACATGTCCAGGGTATCCAGAACTTCCTAGCGGACAGTCTGCCACAGTCAGGCAAGGGCTTACAAGTGGGAACTGCGTCAGTCAGTGGTAGAGGACATCTTCGACCTTTGGGGTTGACCAGATCTCAATCTGTTCTCCTCCCCATACAGTGCAAAACTACCCAGTTTTTGCTCGCTCGTTCCCGGGTCTGCGGTTTTTCTGGCAAGGCGGGCTGTCTCTTTGCTGGACAGGGAGGTTCTTGTATGCCTTTCCTCCCTTCGCGCTACTGTAGAGGGTACTCCTCAAACTGCAAGCGGAGGGGGCTCACATAATTCTGATAACTCCATATTGACCTTACCAAATATGGTTCCCTCTGGTTCCTCTCTCCTCCTGCCAGGACCTCTTGACCCAGGATCAGGGCATGCTGGTCCATCTGGATCTCTGGTCCCTTCAGCCTCACGATTGGCGCCTTCAGACATGGCTGTCTCACGCTTTGGAGTCTCTACCAGAGTCACTGAAGTCCTTGTGGAGGCTAGAAAGCCATCTACAAGAACCACCTACGTTATGAAGTGGAAGAGACTTTGTCTGGGCAGCCTGCAAGGGCTGGGACCCTCTCTCGTGCCCTGCTCCTCAGGTCATGGAGTACCTGCTGCACCTCCCTGAACTGGGACTCTGTTATTCTTCTCTGAAAGTTCATTTATCTGCCATATTCGCCTACCACATCCCAGTGGAAGGCAAAACCTTGGCTCAGTTGGAGGTCTCCCAGGCCTTTCTGAAAGGAATCCTCCATATGAAACCTCCGGTCAAGAACCCTGTTCCACCATGGGATCTGAACTTAATCCTTGAAAAGCTCACTTTGCCTCCTTTTGAACTGGCCACGAGTTCCGACCTACGCTTCTTTTCTTGGAAAGCGCTATTTTTAGTTGCTAGTACTTCTGCTCGAAGGATTTCCGAGCTTCAGGCTCTTGTGTGTAAGGAGCCTTATTTGATTTTCCACAGAGACCAGGCAACTCTGCATACAGATCTCTTATTTATTTTTTTTTTAATTTTCTTCTTTATCCCCCTTCCTAGCTGCCGACCTCCCGGTAATTCTGCCCGGTCACGGGCCACCGGCTTCCACCCCCCAGATCGGCCACGGCTCCCCCGATACCTCGTGGATTACCCCCCACGGCGGAGCTGCAGGGTGCGGACCCAAACACCCTGCAGAGACCGGAATTGTCAAAGCTGGCCTGGGGCTGATTGAAGCTGTATGGGTTTCATGTAGGGCGGTCGGCAGTCGTCCATTTTCCTAGTTTTCCTGGGAGGCGGGACGGTAACATCGCCGGAACGTCTGCCCCGCTTCCCAAGTCAGCGGTAGCCGTCGGTTTCATGATACCTCGCCTCCGCCAGGGCTCGCTGAGGCTCCGGACACTGTCCCGTCCTCCCCGAGAAGGAGAGCAGCCCCTGGGCGCTCGATCCTTCTCCCGGCTCCTTCAGCCACCCGAGTCCGCTCCCTCCCGGTCGCCGGCGTCGCAAGCGGAAATCCAACCGCTGCGCCGACGGGCCGGCCTGCATACAGATCCTAAGCTTTTACCAAAGTTTATCTAAGTGGCTAGCAAACTGCATTCTGTTTTGCTATCAGAAGTACAACAAACCCCTTTCAGTGGAAGTTAAAGGGCATTCAACCAGAGGTATGGCTGCATCTACTGCTTGTTTCAGAAATGTTTCTGGTGCAGATATTTGCACGGCAGCTACTTGAAGATCTGTCCATACCTTCACTAAGCACTACAGACTGGACAGTGCCTCTAGACACAGAGCAGGCTTTGGACTGGCCGTCCTTCAAGGCCTCCTGTCTTAATTTCTTGCCTACTGCAGACCTTTATCCTGCCTTCTGTGTCCAGTTTCTGTCTGACTTACGCTGCTTGGGACTCTGTCCTTGTATTGCTGTCTACTGCAAGAGCCCTCTTGAAGTGAGAGAGTACAGTTACGTAAGAACTTACCATAACAGTAGATCTTCGAGAGAGGCTCTTGCAATAGGCAAGGGTTTCCCTCCCTCCTTCCCCCTGCTGTTTCTCCTTATTTCTCAGCCTTACTCGTGGCTCCAGGAGCCCACTCCTTCTCCTATCATACCTATCACAGGTCTCCGTCGGGAGAACTGAGACCGGTGTGGGGGACCACCCACTATATACCGTTGGGCCGACGTCCGTCACATGATGGGTGGGTGATCCCCCACCAGACACTGCTAGCTAAGTTTTCAGTGTGGTTCTAGCACCTTGTGACTCGGTCTTTATGGTGTTGCTTACTGCAAGAGCCTTTCTCGAAGATCTACTGTTATAGTAAGTTCTTGCGTAACTGTAGTTTTACATTCCACCTGGACATTCTAAATTTGGTCTTGAATCCTTTTTGTAAAATCATTGTTGTCTTCCCACTAACAGAGAATTGATTTTTGTAGGAGATTTTAATTTAAATTGGAATATGAGTAATGCTGATAAAGCCAGGGAGTTCATTTCTGACTCTGGACTTCACCAGATTATTTCTGAGACTACGTGCAGTAATTGCAGAGCAGGCTACTAGTCGATACTGGATTGGGTTTTAGTTAACAATTCATCACATGTAATGATGTTTGGAGTTATGCCTGGCTCCTTAAGCGATCACTGCACATTTTTTTGCAACTGGTCTGCTAAAGTTAATAAGAAGCATCCTAAATTAATTGCCTACCATTGTTTTAAGGACCTAAATATTAAAACTTTTTCAGATGCCATTTGCTCAGTGGATTGGACTTTTTTGGATAGAATTAATAATATAGATAAAGCGTTTGAATCCTTTTGTAGTCAGTTTCTAGTAATATGTGACAGGTTTTGTCAAGTTAAAAAAGATGAGTTGGGGGAAAAGTAATGAGTGGATCACATCAGACCTGCTCAAACTAATAGAGTAGAAACAAAGCATTTAATTACAGATCCCTTTTATTTTTATATAAAGTAAATCTTGGCCTCTTTCCTGACTGACTTGCTATTCCTGAAATCAATTTTTTTTTTTTACAAGATCCCAAAGGAGGTTCTCTTTCCAGGTTCCCTTTTTCCCCCCAAACATTCATGGGTCAGAATTCCTTATCTTTCAGTGTAATTAATCTTTTTAAAATGGGCAGGGGCAGTCCTGGATCCTGATTTATCAGTCCCTGTCCAGACCCATGCATTAACTGACTGGTAACTGCACGGGTCTGTAAAGTCCTGAGAGCTTGTGGCTGTGCAGCTTTCCACTAACAATCTACGAGTAATGGCCAAGAACGCTACATTGGGTAACCAAATCACTTAACAAACAAGGTTTAATAAAACTGCAATTCCAAGATCGGCATTCGTTAACACCCACATTGTGATTTAGTCAACATTTCTTTTTTATGAGTTTCCATCAGTTTTGAAATAAGCCCAGTAATCACAATGGAGACCATGTGCTGCATCATTTCAGGTCCAGTGGAATACGAGGACGGTAAAGTTGAAAAAAAAAAAAAAAATTTAAATGATTCTAGGGACGTGGATATGTTGTTCAATCCACACTTCTTGGCAGGCACCTTGCCGCTTTAAGATGGGTTGGAAAGTCTTCAAGCTGGCTTCTCCCACTCACCCAGGTGGTAAAACCCTTGGCTCCTCCCCATGACTCCAGATCTTCCTTACCGCTTGGAAGCTCAGGTTCCCTCCTTAGTGCTCACGCATTACGTAGGCCTGGATTCTGTTTCTTTGAATTTTTGTCCTAAGATTATTTTAAAACTCACTCGAATTCGGTCTTCGTATATCGCGGCTGCGATGGAAGACAAGTACGTCTCTGGGTTCCGCCGGTGCCCTTGCGGGCAGAAGATATCCCAAACCGACTCCCACACCATGTGCGTTTACTGCCTTGGGCACGACCACGACCTGCAGGCTTGTGATGTGTGTCTCCTTCTCTCAGTCGGTGCTTGAGGGTCGCACTGCCAGACTTAAACTAGGGTGACCGGAGGAGATTACCACCAGTTAAATAGGAGGCGGCCCGTTGGGTGGTGTCCATGGTGGTGGGGCTCTGTAGAACTGGAACAGATTACGGCCCTTGAGGAGGAGGAGGAGGAGGCCCAGGCCGCGGCAAGCTCCTCCTCGACTTTCATTCCGCTTCCCCTGGGTTCCTCCTATACGGCTTCCTTTGGGGAGCTTTGGCAGACCCTCTTGACTAAGGGAGAGGGTCCTTCTGGGTCTTTTCCTGCTCGATCCAAAAAACTGAATCACAGAGTTAAGTCCCAGCGTTGACGTTCTTGGGAGCGGGAGAAGCATCACTCCCCAGATAGTCTTCTCTCGACTTTGGTCGAGGTGGCGGCCCGGGCCGCTGGTTTCACAGAGTCCCCATCAGACCAGCCTGCTGAGACTCCTGTCAACGAGACCGAGATCTTTCTCAAGCCCACTGACAGGTTGTTGACTGAAGAGGCCGACATTTCTCTCCCCGTGACACTGGTACCCCTGGTGCCATCTGGGGACTTAACTCTTGAGCCAAAGTCTCCGGCCAAGTAGCCTGAACCGGAGGATCAGTGGGTTCCCCTCCCTTCCTCGACCCACCGCCGATGTTGACGGTCGAGGTCTCTGCCCTCTTCCGCTTCGGGTCGGTCCCGCCGACTGTAGGTACTGGTCCCGACATTGTGGAAAGCGTTGTCGCTCGTCCTCTTCTTCCTCCTCAGCTTTGATGCAAGTTGCGCCGACGTTATGAGGACCTTATGTGGCAGCAACTTATTTTAGCCGGTGGTCAACTGGTGCCATCTCCCACACCAGTGATTAAGTGGCTGTTGCCTGATCGGCTGAATCCTTCACCCACCCCTGGTTCCTCAGTCGAGGAGCCAGCACCGATTGCGCGGCCTAAACCGGCTGCTCCACCCATAGTGGTGGAACCCCCGCTTCCACAACCGAAGACTGAGGTGCCGACCAAGGATTCTTGGTCGGACCAAGGCTTGCCCCACAGGTTGTCCGCCACTCTCATCCCCGACCGTCCTCGGAGAGTGGCTCAGGCAGTCTTCGGAATCTGAAGATTCCTCTGCATTCCTGGCCAGTCGACCTGGAATCTTCAGGGGGTGTATCGGTGGACGAGAGACCATCCTGATTCCTGGGTATCCTTTGACTCATCTAGGAGTCCACTGGGATGGAGCTCAAACCCGTGCAGAAATGGGCCAGATACCCTCTCTCAGAAATCCTGGACAAGGGGGATTCTCCTTCTGAAGCCTTTCATGTGGCCGAGGCCATAGTGGGCCCGGCTCTGGCAGTGGCCAGCCTTTTGTCCTGCACCTTTGGCCAGGATGGCCCGCAAGTATGCGGTCCCTACCGGCTCCCTCTCCGGTTTCTCGGAGCACCCCTCGGTTGATGGGTTGGTGACAGATAGCGTATTCCGGTGCTCTGGAAATGCTAGGGCTCTGGCAGTGGCTAGTCTCTTGTCCTGCGCCTTTGGCCAGGATGGCCCACAAGTATGCGGTCCCTACCGGCTCCCTCTCCGGTTTCTCTGAGCACCCCTCTGTTGAGGAGTTGGTGACCGATAGCATATTCTGGCACTCCAGAAATGCTAGGGACATGGCCAAGCCCCCGGACAAGGAGTCCAAAAAGATGGACTACTCTGGGAGGAAAGTCTATGCTGCCACCTTCTTAGGCCTTCATCAGGCTAGCTCTGCTGTTCTGATGGCACACTTCTCCCATGCCCTTTTGGGCTTCCTGGATGAGGTGCTTGCTCATCTCCCGGCTGTCTTCCAGACCACGGTCAAGCAGGTTTGGGATCAGGGAAGGGCGATGGCTAAACAACTCCAGGCTGCTCTGGACATCAGTGATTCTTGTGCCTGGTCAGTAGTGGCCGCAGTAGCCATGCATGCAGGGCTTGGCTGCGGATCTCGACCTTCACGGCGGATACCCAGCACAAGCTAGCAGATGTCCCCTCTTGGGCACCGACTTGTTCGGGCCCGGAGTGGAGGGCCACCTCCAGTGGATCAAGAAGTCCAACGCCACCTTGGACTCTGTCACATCTGCCCAGAAGGACAAAGGCCACCATCAGCAGTGTAAGCCCTGTTGTCCTTCTGCTTCTGCAGCACGTCTGGTCCAGCAACAGGGCCAGCAGGCTTATTCTTGGCGCCCCAAGGCCAAGTTTGCAGTTTCCTCGGTTAGGAAGCCTGGAGGTAAAGGTCTGAGCAGCCCCTCCGCCGGTTCTTCCTCCAAGCCTGCCCTGTTGCGGGCTGCTGCCACCAACCCCCCCACACCTCCCTGGGTCCCCTCGTGGGGGACCGGCTCAGCCACTTCCTTTCCGCCTGGTCCGTTATCAACACGGACTGTTGGGTGCTAGAGGTGGTCAGCAGGGGGTCTGCCTCTGGAATTCGAACAGATCCCTCCTTTTGAGCCCGCGCCCCGCGGGGGCCACCAGATCCACAGATTCTGTCAGCTCGCTGAGATGACATAGCCCTGCTCCTCCAGAAGGGGGGTAGTCAGCAAGGTGGCGGATTCTCCTCCTTGCCCAGGGTTTGTGTCCAGGTACTTCCTGGTCCCAAAACAGATGGGGGGGCTAACACCCCCATTCTCGATCTGCAAGACCTGAACCAGTTCCTAAAGCCACGCACCTTTCGGATGGTCACTCTGGCCCAGATCATACCATCCCTGGAACTAGGCACGTGGTTCTGCTCCCTGGATCTTCAGGACGCGTTCTTTCACATCCCAATCCATCCATCCTGTCAGCGGTTCCTCAGCTTTCGAGCAGAGGAAACCCTTTACGAGTTCTGGGCCATGCCCTTCAGTCTTTCTTCAGCTCCCAGGGTCTTCACCAAATGTATGGCAGTGGTGGCAGCATTCCTGTGGTGCCAAGGGTTCCGGGTCTACCCTTACCTGGACGATTGGCTGATAGGAGACTCCTCCAGGTTGGAGGTGGAGTGGTCCAGGGATCTAGCCCTCTGGGCTTACTTTCAACTAGGCCTCCTTATCAACGAGGCCAAGTTGGAACTCGTGCCTTTGCAGGTGATCCAGTTCATCGGGGTGGAGCTCGACTCCCTCCGAGCCAAAGCCTGGCTCCCAGTGGACAGGGCCGAGGTCCTTTCCTCCTATGCCCAATCATTTCTGGTTGGGCAATTGCGCCCTGCCTTGGACCTCCTGCGCCTTCTGGGTCTCATGGTGGCCTGCACCAGCGTGGTGCGTTGGGCCTGCTGGCATATGCGTCCCCTGCAGTGGGGGCTGGTCCGCCAGTGGTCTCAGTGCTCTGGTTTCCTAGACCAGCCAGTGTCCGTGACCCAGATGATGTGGAACGGCCTGCAGTGGTGGCTCGTCCAAGCTCATCTGCAGGAGGGGATCCCATTTGTCTGCCCCGAGCAGATGGTCATCTTGATGACCGATGCGCCTCTGATGGGTTGGGGTGCCCATCTGGGGGGGGGCACAGGGCCCACAGCCTTTGGTCCCCTCAGGAGTCCCGATGCCACATCAACCTGCTGGAGCTCCGAGTGGTTTGGTTACCCCTGACTGCCTTCGCTCAGTTTGTCCAGGGTCAAGTGGTTCAGGTCCAGACTGACAACACCACGACCATGTATTATCTCAGCCAACAGGGCAGGGCACACTCCTTGCCTCTGTGCAAGGAAGCTCTCCGCATATGGTCTCTCTTGCTCAGCCTGGAGGTGGATCTCATAGCCATCCATGTGGCAGGAGCCTTGAACAGTCTGGCCGATGCCCTCCACCGGATAGGCAATGCATCTCATGAGTGGTCTCTCCTGCCGGAGGTAGTACAGGATCTGTTCTCCCGCTGGGGCACTCCTCAGGTGGACCTGTTTGCCTCCAGGGAGAATGCGATGCTTAGGCTGTTCCATGCCGGCCCCCCCCTCAGCGGGGCTCGCTGCAGGGGGATGCCTTCTCGAGGCTGTGAACCCCAGGCCTCTTTCACGCCTTCCCTCCATTTCTCTTGATCCACAAGGTGCTTCTCAAGGTGAGGAGGGACAAGGCGCAGGTGATTCTGGTGGCCCCAGACTGGCCCCGCCAGTTCTGGTATCCGGATCTCCTCCGCCTCAGTTCCATGCTCCCGAGGCAGCTTCCAGTCCACCCGGACCTGCTCTCTGTCAACATGGGGAAGGTATTTCACCCAGACCATCAATCCCTGCACCTGATGGCCTGGTTCCTGAGCGGCAAGAGTTCCAGGCCTTGGGTCTTTCAGACGAGATCCTCAGCATCGTTGAGGTGTCCTGGAAGGAGTCGACCAGAAAATGTTATGCCTTTAAATGGAAGCGATTTTCCATTTGGTGTCTTGGCAAGGGGCTGGACCCCTCGTCCTGCCCGGTAGCTAACATTTTGGACTACCTGTGGTCCCTTTCTCAGCAAGGGCTTTGGTTAACGATCCTTAAGGTGCACCTGGCAGCCATCTCTGCTTACCAGGCGCAGGCCGGCAAGCAGTTGGTGGTGCAGGAGAAGGTGGTCTGCTGTTTTTTCAAAGGCCTAGATCACATATCCCCTCTGGTGTGTGAACCTCCACCTCTGTGGGATTTACTACTGGTATTGGCTAAGCTTATGGGCAAGCCATTCGAACTGATGCACAGGTGCGATATTTCTCACCTGTCATGGAAGACCGCCTTCTTGGAGGCTATCATGTCAGCCAGAAGGATTGGGGAGCTCCAGGCGCTTTCCATAGAATCTCCTTACCTGGTCTTTCACAGGGACAAGGTTGTCCTATGCCCCCACCCGAACTTCCTTCTGAAGGTGGTGTCGGAGTTTCACCTGAATCAGGTATTGACTCTGCCAGTGTTCTACCCCAGTCATACCTCGGAGGCCAAATACAGGCTCCATACTTTGGTCCTGAGGAGAGCACTTGCGTACTATAAGGAGCGTATGACTGAAGTTCGGGGAGAGATTCGCCAGCTGTTAGTCACCTATGCTGAAGCCACACCTGGCAGACCTGCAGCCAAGCGGATGCTAGGTAGGTGGATCACCTCCTGCATAGATCTCAGCTATAGGTTGGTGGGCAAGGAGCCTCCCAGAGGGATAAGAGCTCATTCTACCCACCATACCACTGCCTTGGTGGCTGCTTCTAGGGATGTCCCTATCCAGGAAATCTGCAGGGCTGCTACCTGGAAGTCAGCACACACCTTCATTTCCCATTACCACATTGACCTTGAGTCACGACGGGATGCTAGTTTGGGGGCCTCAGTTCTCCAGTCCTTGTTCTCTTACAATATGAGAACGAAGCTGCATTCAAGGTAGAAAATCTTTTAAGGTTTTATTCCAAACAGACAGACAATCATTGCATAGAGCAGTTAGTGTGAGCTAACCCTGACCCATCGCTTCGGGTTCAAACACTCTTCATCGGGAGACGTCTGGGGTGAGGGCTGATGGGGCTGGGGGCCCCCGGCCTTCAGGATCTACCTCCTCAGAATTTTCCATGGGCACGGCCTCAGTTCAACTGATAGAGGTCCACTCTCCTGATGCCCCCCCTTCTCCATTCTTCTGCAGCATCGTACAACTATTGGGGTGCTTCATCTCAGTGCTGACTCTATGGGGGTGGTGTCTCGGAGCAGGATGTGACCGGGAGGACTCTGGCCTAGGATTTAGGACTGCCAGATTCTCCCCCTCTGTTCCCTCCTCCTCTGCTCCACTTGGGAGGATGATGCTGTGGCCATCTGGTATAGCCCGCCCATGCTCAGGGTGTGTGGGGATCCTCCGTACCAGGTTCCTCCAGAGAAGGTGTCCTGCATTCATCTCTGCTCTAGGCCTCCGGATAAGGAGTCCAGTGGCCGTGACCTTCTGTGGGGAAATGGCTTGTGCCTTTGCTAAGCGGGTTTCACACTGTATTGCCCACTTAGTGCTGTTTCAGAAACTACCCTCTGGAGCCACGACAAAGCTGCCACTCCAGGCCCTTCTAGAAGATCCCCAGTGGCAGGGCTTGCTTAGGGTCCTCCATCGTGGGGCGAGCATCTTCTGCGCTGTACCGATGTCGTTGCTGCTGCTTCCACCAGAGTGGCTGTGGTTTGGCATCTGCCTGCTTTGGCATCCTTGACTTCAGGCATTTGGAATTGCCCTGGATAAGACTAGACAACCCATACTGCTGGCCCCCTTCTGAGGTTTCAGTCCCTTTAGGGTGGATGTGCAGAGTATTTTCCCTGACCACCTGGTCTCTGGTAGGACCCTGCAGCTTCTCCACTACCTAGGCCATATTCAGCCAGAGTGTGGCCAGCAGGTGCCCTTAGTCGGGCCCTCCATTGGCTCATGCTGGACACCGACCCTCCTGGTATGTTCAAGGCATTCACAGCCCTGTCCACCACTATGGGGAAAGTGGTGGGGGGCTAGCTCACCCTGCACCAGAACAGCTGGTGGGAGATTACCCCAGATACTTGGGTCCTGTAGTCGTTCGAGCAAGGCCACCATGTGCAACTTCTGGGATGGCCTCTGGATATACTTCCAGTTTAGAAAGGCTCCCCTCCAGACCTCCTTTCAGTGCTTTGGGGGGTGATCTTTGCATGTTGCTGCCCATACGGGCCACAGAACTAGTGCCCATGGCTCAAAGGGGCAGGGGTTCTTCTCCCACATCTTTCTGGCTCCCAGATCCATGGGGGATTTATGGCTCATCCTGGATCTTGGATACACAGTTTTACATCTCATCCCTAACATTCCAGATGGTGATCCTACCAGGCATTCTGCTCCCTTGCTGCACCAGGGAGCTTGGATATGCTTCTTGGACATGTAGGACCCCTACGTGCCCCCCTTCAGCTGTACCTTATGTTCTGGCTCCGGGGGGAGCATGGCCAGTTCTGAGCCATATTCCTCAGCTTGTCTTCTGCGCATGGGGTTTCTCCCAAATGATTGGTGGGAATGGCAGTCACCCTTAGGAGGGAGGGATTCAGTCTCCCCTTACCCAGACGATTGGTTACTTACAGTGCAGCCCGGGGGGCACCTGCTCCAGCCCCTGGCACATGCTGGACAATTATTCAGTGCTCTAGGGCTCACTGTCAATCTGTCTAATTCAGTCCTGACCCCCTGTCAACACCTATAGTACCTAGGGGCAGTACTGGACACGGGTCACGGTTTGGCATTCCTGCCCCAGGCCAAGGTGGCCCACCTGGTGGCTCAGGCCCAGCTGCTCTACAGCAACGGATATGTTCCTGCTAGACTCTTGAGCCTGATGGTTTTTGCCTTTGTCATGGCTCCTCTAGCCAGCCTACACATGAGGGATACCCCAGTGGACATCGAGATTCCAGTGAAACCAGTGCACCGATGACCTAGAACAGCAGATCTTACTTCAAGAGGGCTCTTGCAGTAGGTAATTACATATAGGACTGACGTCGGCAGGCTGCAGGACCCCACGGAAAAATTTCTAGCTAGCAGTCCCTGGCGATGGACCGTCCCCACGTCAGGTGGCCGGCGTCGGGGAGGCCGTCGGTATAAAGGCGTCCCTGATGCCTGCCTTCCAGTTCTTTCCCGCCGTTAGCTCGTGCAGCGCCTCGTGGAAAAGTTCTTGCTTCATCAGCCCAATCTTCGTCGGTTTTACCGAAATAATTTGTTTTTTCAACTAACGTCAGGTACCATCGTCTGTGTATGTCGTCCCCTACACCCTCCGAGCACAATAAGTGCGATTCGTGCAGCACCCAACTACCACACAAGGACAGCCATTCCCTGTGCCTGTTCTGCCTGGGCCCTGATCACCTGGTCGAGAAGTGCCAGCACTGCCTCAGCTTCAACGCGACTACCCAGAAAGGCGGCAGCAATCCCTGGAAGCCCATATTTTGAAGAAAAAGATGAGTTCAATGGAGAAGGAGCTCAAAAAACTGAGGCAGGCATCCACTTCCCCTGAAGGCCATCGGAAGAAGGATAAGGAGAGGCACAGGGACAAGGGCTCCTCTACCGCATCTCCCTCAGGAGCCACCGGGACTCGGGTAACGTCCCCTCTGGGGGACCGGTCCTCGACTGCCGCCTTGGAGGTTTCCGAGGGGGCGTCGGCCCACCCGTCTGGCTCACGCTCAGGCCTTGCGTGCGCCTCCGGGCAATTGGAGGCCTCTGCCCCCCGGTTCGGCCACAGGCTCATGGCCTACTGGCGTGGGTGACTCCGATCAGTCTGGCATCGGCTCCTCCGATGTCCGCGCAGAGAAGGCCGGTAATACGCATGACCCTTCAGGGCGGCACGCGCCTCCACTCCACCGGACCAGGCCGATCCTGCTCCTCGGCCTGCCTCCGGTGATGGCTCCCATAAGTCAGACGCCGGCTCCTCTGGCGCCCGCCGGGAACTCGCCCTCAAGCCGCATGTAGGCTCGTCTGACGTCCAACAGACGACGGACCCACCGCCCCCCAAAGTCCGTTGTACCTGGTTCTGTGCAGCCCTTGCTGCCGTCTAGGGATCCAGAGTCACCCTAGCCTGACTCCGGGGATTTTTCCCCTCCATCCCTGGGCGACGCTGGGGATCTTCCTTCTCTGTCAGACCGTCCTCCGGTTGGTGCGCCGGATCGGACGTCAGCTCCCCGGACGCTGACTCCAATGCCGGTTCTACAGACTCCGGGAGACATCCCGCTTCCGGATGTCCCCCCTCCACCGGGCCCTCCAATGTGGACCTGCCCGTGAGGCCGCCGGCCGGGCCATCTGCTCCGGCAGCTCCCGGGTACCCTCTGTCTTATCAGATGCTGACGTATCCAGGACCACAGTATCCGGCGCCGCAGTACCCGACGCCGGTTTTTCCGACGCCACAATACCCGACGCCGGGCTTTCCGCAGCCGGGTTTTGGATACACTCCATACGGGTACAACCCGTATCCTTATCCCCCACATCCTCCTCCAGCGCCCCCACAGCCGCCGGTGGACCTGCAGGAGACTCTGGCTTCCTGGTGGGCTGAGGCCAATGCTCAGCTCACTAAAGAGGTCGAGAGCCACCTTCCGACGACGGTGCCATCTCAGGTTCCTGTACGTCGGAGGCAGCACACTCCCTCACCACCTCTGGACTCCAGGGCTCTTCTGTCTGGGTCCAGAGAGGGGCAGGACTCGCTTTCCCGGGGGCTTCCCAAGGGGTCCATTCCTCCCCCGGGTTGAGAAAGGGAGTTTTTTTTCCTCTTCTTCCTCCTCCTCTTCACCCTAAGACTCCTCGGATTCTTCTGACGGTTGCTCTGAGAGAGACGACGAGCCACGCTTTCCGTTGTAGCCCAGGCCAAGGACACCTCTGAAGTCTCCTCCGGAAGATCCTTGTTTTACGGAGTTGCTAAGGAAAGTCCAGGAGGTTCATCATTGGCACTCCTTGGAACCAGATCCTCAGCATCTGAAACTTGCTGAACATCTGGATCTGCCTGTTACAGCTTCTACCTTGGTGCCACCCTGGATAGAGCCTCACACCAACCTAGTTACCACCATATGGAAACAACCGTCACTTTAGCCCCACTTCCTAGAAAGTCGAACAGACTATATCAGGCTCCAGAGGGTGTTGATTTCCTGGATTCTCACCCTCGTGCCAACTCGGTTGTGATTAGTGCCGCCCATGGCCGATCGGCCAACCCAAAACACCTCAGCTTGTCACCACCTGATAAGGAATCCTGCCTTCTGGACCAGTATGGGAGGAAGATGTACGCTTCCCTCCATGCTGGGGATCAAGGCCCTGAATTATGTCGGCCATATGGGAGACTACCAGAAGGCCATTCTGACCCAGGTGGAAGCCAAATTGGACTCCCTGCCTGACTCCCAGGTCAAGCAGGAGTTGACTGATCTTGTCCGCTCTGCTCGTTCGGCCAGTTGACGCATGCTTCGTGCGACATACGATGCAGTGGACACTGCTGGACGGAGCTCGGCTTTCGCTGTAGGCCTACAGCGTCATGCTTGGCTCCGCGTGTCAGGGTTGGTCCCGGAGGTGCAATCTACTATCCAGGAAGCACCTTTCCGGGGGTCGGTGCTTTTCGAGGGTGATGTCAAGGACATCATCACCGATTTTTTCAAGAGAAGGGGACGGCACTGAAGTCAGTTGATTCCATGTACCATCCCCAGCAGCAGCAGCGCCATCTTTTTCGCAGACTGAATCGGCCCAAGGTGAAACCCAGGGAAGGCGGGCTGCAAAACGTCGGGCCCTCACAGCTGCTAAGGCCCCTCCGCCCAAAAAAGCAGCAGGTGCTTCAGCTACGGTGCTGCCCCACACCATCTGACTCCTCCCCTCTCCCACAGCCTCTGGACTCCCCGGAGGAACTGGTAGGAGGGAGGTTTTCCCTCCACCTTCCGGGCTGGGAGACGATAAGATTCTTGGGTGCTCCAGCTCATCGTAGAAGGACACTCGATAGTTTCTTCAGAAACCACCTCGCCACCCCCCCTCTGAAGTCGTCACATTCAAGGGAACATCTTCTCTTGGTCCAGGAGGAAATTTCAGCTCTAGTGCTGAAACAAGCAATAGAACCCATCCCCCTTCATCTGCAAGGGACGGGTTACTATTCAATATCTTCCTGGTCCCAAAGAAGACAGTAGATCTCAGACCAATTCTGGATCTCAGTTCCCTGAATCTTTTCGTAGAATACAAAAGATTCAGGATGCTCTCTTTGCAGAGCCTTCTGCCCCTCCTCCGCCCGGGTCAATGGCTATGTGCTCTGGCTATGCAGGATGCTTACCTTCACATTCCCATTCGCCCGTCCCACCGCAAATACCTTCATTTTGCGTTCCAGGGGGACCACTACCAATTCAAGGCGATCCCGTTTGGTCTATCCTCAGCTCCCCGAGTATTTACCAAATGCCTGACAGTGGTGGCGGCTCACCTGCGTATCAGGGGAGTGCAGATTTTCCCGTACCTGGACGATTGGCTCCTGGTGGCCTCGTCCAAGGAGGAACTCCTCGCTGCCTCTCTTTACCCAGCAGGTTTTGCCTGCCTGGGTATTACCATCAACCATTCCAAGTCTCATCTGGTCCCATCCCAGAGACTACAGTTCATTGGGGTGTTTTCGACACTACTACGGCAAGGCCTTCCTGCCTCCGGACAGGGCGTCCCACCTCCAGACCCAAATAAGTCTGCTGTCTGACCAGGAGGGTCTCTGCAGAGGTCGGTCCTTCGCCTTCTCGGGCTCATGACGGCTGCTATCCCGACAGTTCCTCGCGCTCGACTCCACATGAGAATTTATCAGTGGACTCTACGCTCCCAATGGGATCAGTTAATGGACGACCTAGATCACCCAGTTCTGGTCTCCTCGCCGATGCTTCAAGACTTGCAATGGTGGATGGTTCGAGAGAACCTGTTTCGGGGAGTTCTTTCTTTCGTCCTCCCCCCTCCCAGACTCTAACCACAGACGCCTCGGCGAAGGTTGGGGAGCCCATCTAGGCCCTCATCGGACCCAGGGCTTCTGGTCCAAGCTAGAACAAGCTCTCCACATCAGTGTGCTCAAGCTTCGGGCAGTGTTGTATGCTCTCCAAGCCCTTCACCAATACATCTTTCCCGGCCACCTAGCCGTCCAGACGGACAACATGTGCGTGGTTTGGTACATCAACAAACAGGGAGGCAATGAGGGTTTGGGATTGGGCAACACATGACCTTCACCTCACGGTATTTCACGTTCCGGGAGTTGACAACACCCTGGAAGACAAGCTAAGTCGCTCTTCTGCTCTGACTTACGAGTGGGAACTGGACCAAGGGGTCCTAGACAATATCTTCCGACTTTGGGGAACACCACAGGTTGACCTGTTCGCATCACCTCTAAACGCAAAACTTCCTGTCTTCTGCTTGCTCGTTCTAGAGCGAGGTGCTTTTTGGAGCGACGCTTTGTCTCTAGACTAGAAGGACAGATTCGTCTATGCCTTCCCCCAATTCCACTTATCCCACGAGTCTTGCAGAAACTAGCTTCAGAAGGAGCATGAATGATTCTGATTGCTCCTTTCTGGTCCAAGCAAGTTTGGTTCTCTCTTCTACAACAATACTCAGAGGATCCTCCTCTTCCTCGAGGTTTACCGATCCAGGATTAGGGGACCCTGGTCCATCCAGGTCTCCAATCCCTTCAACTGCATGCATGGCTCCTGCAGACTTAGCTCAGTCCCATTTTGGGGTGTCTCCCCAAGTGGCAGAGATTTTGGTGGAGGCCAGAAAACCCTCCACCAGATCCACTTACGCCATGAAGTGGAAAAGATTCACTATCTGGGCAGCGTCCAAGAACACGGAACCCTTTTCCTGCTCAGCCGGGCTTCTGCTGGAGTATCTACGTCATCTGTTTGACCTGGGGCTCAGTCATTCTTCCCTGAAGGTACACATGGCGGCCGTCTCGGCCTATCATGTTCCCTTTGCAGACAAAACTTTCACTGAATTGGAGGTCTCTAAGACCTTTCTTAGAGGGGTCCTCCATCTGAGGCCCCCATCCGTACTCCTGCTCCCCCTTGGGACTTGAACTTTGTTCTCGAGAAACTTACTCTCCCTCCCTTCGAACCTGCAGCTTCTTGGATTTGAAGTTCCTTTCATGGAAGACTCTCTTCCTGGTGGCCATTACTTCTGCTCGGAGAATTTCCGAGCTCCAGGCCCTGATGTGTAAAATCCCATACTTGATTTTTCACAAGGAATGTGTTGCTCTTCGCACGAATCCTAAGTTTCTTCCTAAAGTAGTAGCAGAGTCTACTCTAAATCAGTCCATAGTTACCTGCCTTTTTCACGCAGTACTCTAATCAAGGGGAGTATTTACTCCATACTATGGATGTTCACCGGATTCTGAGATACTACACCAACAGGACGAAGGATCTCAGAAACACTGATCAATTGTTCATCTCTTTTGCTCATAAAAGGGAAGGCAATGCTGTTTCCAAGCAATGCCTATCTAAGTGGTTGGCTCATTGCATCACTTTCTGTTATGACAAATACAACAAGACCCTCCCGGGTCAAGTAAGAGGCCACTTCACAACAGGAGTAGCTGCCTCAGCGGCTTGTTTCAAGAATTTGTCTGTGGCAGACATCTGTGCTGCCGCCACCTGGACTTCCGTCCATACCTTTACTAAACACTACAGTTTGGATATTGCCTCTCGCCGTAGAGCAGGCTCCGGGCTGGCTGTTCTGCAGGGCCTTTATCTTGAGGCTTGCACAGCTAGAACTGCTTTTTGGAGTAGTTTTCCTCCTCCCGGTGCCTCTCTTTGTTCCAGACTGCTTGGGATTCAGTCCTATATGTAATTACCTACTGCAAGAGCCGTCTCCAAGTAAGATAGTACAGTTACGTAAGAACTTACCGCGAACAGTAGATCTTCGAGAGAGGCTCTTGCAGTAGGTAATACCTTCCCGCCCTTCATACCCCTAGGCTTTTTCAGCTCCTTTTCCAGTGAGGGAAATATCCACTCCTCTCTCGTCCGGCCTTTCTGGCCCGTGGCGGGAAAGAACTGGAAGGCGGGCGTCAGGGACCGCCTTTATACCGACGCCTCCGACGCTGGTCACCTGATCGTGGGGCGGTCCTCGCCAGGACTGCTAGCTAGAAATTTTTCCATGGGGTCCTGCTGCCTGCCGGCATCAGCCCTACATGTAATTACCTACTGCAAGAGCCTCTCTCAGAGATCTACTGTTACGGTAAGTTCTTACGTAACTGTACTTTCTGGTTTCCTCCCCAGTCAGTGTGGTTGTGGTGGATGAGCCCCAGCAACCTATTGAAAGGGGTTCCCTTCCTCATTCCTTCCCCTCAGCAGTCTCTCACCACAGATGTTTCAGGATTGGGCTGGGGGGCCCATCTGGGACCTCACTAGACTCAAGGGGCGTGGTCCGGAGTGGTGCTGTGCTCCACATCAGTGTCCTAGAGATGAGCGCCATTCTGTATGCTTTACTTGCATTCCAGACAAATCTGTTCCTGGGCCCTCTACCGGAGTCGATGAACGTCAGCGTAGTCCACCACATCTACAAACAAGAGGGGACCCATTCGTACTCGCTGTGTTGGGCAGCGATAAGGGTCTGGTACTGGGTTCAAGAACATGGTCTAGAACTGTCTGCCGTCTACTTTCCAGGCATCCAAAATGTCCTGGCGGACAGACCGTCAGTCACAGTCTTGGCTGCAAGTATGGGAGCTGCTGACTTCAGTTGTAGAAAACCTGTTTGACAGGTGGGGTCATTCAGAGTTGGACCTTTTTTGCACCCCACATACACATGTGATACAAATCTGCTGCGTTTCGGCTTGCTTGCTCCAGGTCCTGGAGTTTTCTGGTGAGACACGTCCCTCTGTTGGAAAGGGAGGTTCCCCTACACCCTTCCTCTGATTGAGGGTGTTTTCAGGCTCCAGATGGAGGTGGCCACTCATATCATCGTCATCTCCTTCTGGCCTCATCAGATCTGGTTCCGCTTGCTGCAGCAGCTGGCAGTGGACCCTCTGATGTCCCTGCCCCTGTGCCACAGCTTGCTGTCACAGGAGCAGGATACCCTGGTCCATCCGGACCTCAGGTCACTGCATCTCCATGCATGACTTCTGAGGACATTGTCATGGCTAGATTTAGGATGTCCCAAAAGGTGGTTGATGTCCTAGTGGCTGCTAGGAAGCCCTCCACCAGGCCTACTTATTCCATGAAGTGGAGCACTTTGCTCTATGTGCGACTTACCATCATTTGGACTTTCCCACTTATCCAGTGAATCGGATTCTGGAGTACTTCCTGTCCCTTTCAGTGTCTGCCTGCAATACTCCTCCGTTACATAGAAACGTAGAAGATGATGGCAGATAAGGACCGTGTGGCCCACCTAGTCTGAACCTTTTCCCTACGTAATGCAGTACTGCAGACCCTAGTTGATCTGTGGCTTACCCTCTCTTCTCTATTGCGAGAGTACTCTTGGGTCTATCCCATGCATTCTTTTTTTCTCTTTTTATTCCGTTGTTCTGCAGCTTGCTGCGGTGCCTACCAGTGGGGGCATCCAGCTGCTGGTCCTTCCTGCAGGGAGAACAGCAGGCTCACTTTCATGATGAGGGGGTCCGGCACTGCCACAGCTGACCCACTGGAGATCTCCCCCGCCTCTGCCAGCCGGACCAGTGCTGAACCTCCCAGTGCGATTCCATGACAGTCCTCCGCATGAGACAAGGCGTGGCCATCAAGCTGCATGGTCTCGCCCAGCCCTTTTTCTGTTTTCTGCCCCAATGGGAGCATGGACGTGCAATGACATCTGTGCACGACGTGCAGACGTCTGCCGCGCTCCCCCTTCTCTGAGCACCATGTGGCTGCAGTACCTCCGGGCATCCCCAGGGACCGCCAGAGCGCGATGCAGAACCCACCCTTTTCCCCAGGCCTAGAAGAGCTGTGGTAGGTTGCTCAGTCCTAGTCCTCCCTGCTGACCCCCGATGGCCTGGGCTCGTTCCCGAACCCGGGTTGCTGGCGTGGAGTGAGTTGCGGTGTCCAGCGCCTCAACCCTCGGTGCTACCAGGCCGGCTATCCCATGCATTCTTGAATTCCCCTACCATTTTGGCCCCCACCACCTCTGCAGGGAGGCTACTCCAAGCATCCACTACTCTTTCTGTGAAAAAGTACTTCCTCATATTGCCGCTGAACCTACCCGCCCCTCTAGCTTCATGTCATGTCCCCTTGTTCTTGTACACCTTCTTTTCTGAAAGATGCTACCCTCCTGTACCTTGTTTATACCCCTGAGGTCCTTGAATGTCTTCATTATATCCCCTTCTCTTTCACCTCCTCCCTTAAGGTGTTCCTGTTAGCCATTTCAGCCTTCTGTGTACCTCTTGATGGTCATATGGGGACACAACTAGAGGTGCCCTGTACTTTTCTTGACATGCATTCTTCACCTGAAGCCTCCCATCCACAATCCGATCCAGACTTGGAACTTGCATTTTGTGTTTGAGAAACTTTCTTTGACTCCTTTTGAGCCAGCTGTGACATGCAAGCTATGTTTTCGGTCGTGGAAAGCATTATTTTTAGATGCTATTACTTCTGCTCGAAGGATTTCCAAGCATTGGGCTTTGATGTCTGAGCTTCCTTCTTTGTTTTTTCCGCAAAGGCTGGGTGTCTTTGCATATGAATTCTAAGTTTCTTCCTAAGGTGGTGTCTGAGTTTACTATAACTAGCATCCACCTGCCTGTCTATTATCCAGAGCATTCCAATCCAGGGTAAGTGTTGCTCCATGCTTTAGAGGTGCATACGAACATACGAAATTTGCCAGCAGATAAAGGCGTAGAGGTCAATCAAGTCTGCTCGAATGTGCAGCTAGCACCCCTTATTCTGCAGCTGCCCCTCCCTCCCCCTCCATTAACCCTCCCCTTTGTCCTGTCCCATCCCCTTTTGAAGCAGTCCACTGTTCTGGATACCACTTCTGCAGGTACGCATTCCGCAGCCACCACCCTGTGTTTTTAAAAAAAAAAAAAAAGCTGCCTCTCATCTTCCTGCTTAACCTTCCTCCTCCTCCAGTCTCATATCATGGCCTCTGGTGGCCCTCCCTCCTTACTTTGAACAGCCCCTCTGTACCTGTCTTGTTTATTCCTTTCATGTATTTAAAGGTTTCAATCGTCACCCCTGTCCCTCTCCTCCTCCAGTGAGTACATGTTCAACTCCCTCAACCTCCTCTCGTATAAGTCCCCCCAGCCCCTTGATCATCTTTATCGCCCTGCGCTGCACCCCCTCCAGTAACTTAATGTCCCTCTTCAGATACGGGCGCCAGTACTGCACCCAGTACTCCAGGTGCGGTCTAACTAATGACCTATACAGTGGCAGAATCCCCCCCTCCATCCTCGAGGATATACCCCTTGCAATACAACCCAGCATTTTGTTGGCCTTTGCAGCTGCCTTCCTACATTGTGCTGAGTTGTTCATTGACCCTGTAATGAGCACCCCCAGATCCTTCTCCTCTGTCTGGGCTAGCTGCTCTCCCCCCAGCTGGTAACTCCTCGTTGGGTTCTTCTTCCCAAAATGCAGCACCTTGCACTTTTTGGCATTAAACCCCAGTTGCCAGGTGTCTGACCAGGTTTCAAGCTTTGTCAGATCATCCTGCAACCCCTGCCATCCCCCTAGGTCATCCACCACCACGCCTACCTTGGTATCATCAGCAAACAGACTGATCTTGCTCTTGATGTCCCATGATATGTCTGCAATGAATATCCCAAACACTGGTCCCAACACCGAGCCCTGTGGAACACCGCTCGTCACTGCCCTTGGGTGTGAGAGCTCCCCACCCACCACCACCCTCTGTTGCCTACCCTGAAGCCAGTTTCCTACCCATCTCACCAGCTTTGCACCCACCCCTGTGTCTACTAACTTCTTTCCCAGCCTTCCATGCGGCACAGAGTCAAATGCCTTACTGAAGTCCAGATACAGGACATCCACTGCATGGCCCCTGTCCAGTTGCCTAGTTACCCAGTCATAGAACTCCACCAGGTTGGTTTGGCAGGATCAGCCACGTATGAAGCCATGCTGTCTGCTGTCCTGTAGTCCTTTGGCCTCTAGGAGGGCCACCAGCCTCTCCTTCAGGATAGTCTCCATTAGCTTCCACGATGGTTGTGAGGCTCACTGGTCTGTAGTTTCCCGGTTCATCCTTGGGGCCACTCTTGTGGAGGGGCACCACATGAGCCATCCTCCAGTCCTGAGGTACACACCCGAATGTAGTGAGGCATTAAATAGGTCTGCAAAGGTCCTGCAAGGACCTCTGCCAGCTCCTTCAGTACCCTGGGGTGGATGCCATCTGGGCCTGGCGCCTTGTCCACCCTCAGTGCCTTCAAACCCTCTCGAACTCTGCCCTCCATGCCCCCTGTCTTGCCATTTCTCCCCTTGGGTGTCACCCCCTCTCTCTCTTTAGTAAATACTGAGCAGAGTACTCATTTAGTGCTTCTTCCTTATCACACCCTGCTTCCACCCAACCCCCCTCCTTCCTAATCCATACTATGTGGTCCTTACAGCTCCTTTTCTCCCTGATGTACTTAAAGAAGTCCTTCTACCCCTTTTTAATGCCTTGTGCCAGCCTGAGTTCTGTAGATGCTTTGGCTCCCCTTACTGCCCTTGTCGCCTCCTTCGATTCTGTCAAGTACTCCTCCCTGTCCTCCCCCTTCCCTGTTTTCTTGTACTTCCTAAAGGCAGCTCTTTTTTCCTCCTTACCTTTCCATGACCTCTTTGCTCAACCAGCTCGGTTTCTTAGCTCTAGCCTTCTTGCTCTGGGCTTTCAGCAGATTTTGGTTGCCTCCACTATCCCCAGCTTTATGAGCTCCCACCTCTGGTTAGTGTCCATTCTAGATTGAATTCTGGCCAGGTACCCTTTTACCACTTCCCCCATCCTCCCAGAGTCTGCCCTCCTGAAGTCCAGCACTCTCGTGCCAGATTCCACTCCTTCCTTGCCCATATCCAATCGGGCCATACTGAGTGGTGGTCACTCCCTGACAGCGGTTCCTCCACTGTAAGTTCTCTCTCAAAGTCCCCATTTGCCAGCACAAGGTCAAGGGTATTCCCTAACCTGGTTGGTTCACTGACCATTTGCAGCAGGAAGCTGTCCTGGAAGGCATCCAGCAGTACCTGCTCCCTTCTGTTCCTGGTTGTTGGTACTCCAGTCCACTCCTGGCATGTTGAAGTCCCCCACAATCGCCACACTACCCTTCTCGCAGGTCCTCCTGATCTGTCCCGCTAGTTTCCTGTCCAACTCCTCCGTCTGAGATGGTGGCCTGTACACCACTCCCATTCTAAGAATCCTATTCTTGGAATCCTGGATTTGCATCCAAAGTGATTCCGTACTACCCTCCTCCCCTTCCTCCCTTACACACTTCAGTTCTTCCTTCACATATAGTGCCACACCCCCTCCTTTCCCAATCACCCTGTCCCTGCGAAATAACCTGTACCCTGGTACAGACACGTCCCAGTCATTGTATTGCGTGGCCCATGTTTTTGTGATGGCTGCAATGTCCACCTCTCCCTCTGCCATGAGCACCTGTAACTCTGCAGTTTTCCTCCCAAGGCTCCTAGCATTAAGGGTAACCCCCCCCCCCCCCAAATCCTGCCCTCCTTTTCTAGGATCACCAATAGTACTTGCCGTTTGTCCTTTGTCACTGTTATGGGGGTAAGCTCATATGGTTTCCCAACCTGTGGTCTCTGCATATCTCTTGCCCAATTGCCACCCCCACTCCTAGTTTGAATTCCCAACTTCTTCTATGTACTCCTCCATCCTCTGTTTCAACACTTTCTTTCCTCCTCACTCAAGTGTAGTCTGTCCTTGGCATAGAGACTACTGTCCTCCTGGTCTCCCCAAAACAGCGCATAGAATCCTGTGTTTCTATACACACCATCCGAAGGACTGCAGGAAGTCTTCACAGCTGTTTTTCTCTCTCCCTGGGATAGAAGGCGTACTTGTTTTGTTTTTTTGTATTTTTTGTGGGATGCCAAGAGGGGGAACCAGTCCCTTCCTCTGAGGGACTCATCCTCTGACCCAATTGTCGGGTCATCATAGACCCTGTCAGTTCTTGATTTTGCTGTTTTTCCCCTGGGCCCACGACTGTGCAGTGGGCGGAGCTGCTAACTCTCTGGATGTGGGCCTTTCCTGTTCTTAACAGCAAACCTGTGCCTACACCCAGCCACTGCTGGGTGTCAGTCTACAACACACCGTGCGATTCCTCCCGAGAAGGAGAGCTGTCTACAGATGCTCAATCCTTCCTCACCCTGGCTACCCTGAGCAACCAAAGTCCTTTCCTCAAACTTAGCCAAGGAGTACGAGTTGTGGCGTCCAATGCCTCAACACTCAGTGCCACCAGGCCAGCTTGGGTAAACCAGTTTCTAAACAGTGCCTGTCCAAATGGTTGGCTAACTATTACTTTTTCTTATAGGAAGTACAATAAGGAACTTCTTGGCGTTCGTGATCATTCATACGAGGTATGGCCACTTCAGTTGCTTGTTTCAGCTGCAGAGATCTGTGCTGCTGTAACTTGGAGTATGATGGTCCACACTTCCACTGAACACCACAGTCTGGACGTTGTCTCTAGAAAAAGGGCATGCTCCAAGTCCTATCGCCTCCAGCCGCCCAGACTGCTGCTGTGTCAGAACTGCTTGGGACTCCTTCCATAGGTGTGGCCTGATGCAAGAGATATCCCCAAAGTAAGATAGTACAGTTACATAAGAACTTCCATAACAGAATCTTCAAGGGGAATCTCTTGCATAAGACCATGCTGTCCCACCCCCATCCCCCTTGGCCTTCGGGCTTCTCTGTCTCTCTTCCTTTTTCTCCTAGATGGGTTTCCTTCTGTTTCACCTTTCTTTTGATATGAACATAACGAACATACAAATTTGCCAGCAGAAATGAGCCACCTGGTCTATCAAGTGTGCAGCTAGCATCCTCGCCTTGCAGCTGCCCTGCCCTTCCCAAATATAGCAGAGATGGAAAACCAAATATAGCGGGAGATTCTCTTCTTATGGTCTCTGGTGGGAGAATTCAGGAGGGTGCAGGGCCACCCACATTTATATGGGAGGAGGACATCAGCGCGTTACATCATCATGGGCGGCCCCTTCTAGACTGCTAGCTAGAAATGTTTCTGGTCCTAGTGCCTGGTGGCTATAGTGCCATAGGTGTGACTTGATGCAAGAGATTCCTTCAAAGATCCATTGTTACGGTAAGTTCCTATGTAGCTGTACTTTATCAGTAACTCACTTAAGCAAATGAGTCAGTGCAACAAGGCCTATAGTGAGGCTAAAAGGATGCTGGGATTTATCGGGAGGGGTATTGATGGAAGAGGTAATACTTCCCCTCTGCTGATCTCTGGTAAGGCCTCATCTGGAGTACTTCATCCAGTGCTGGAGGCCTCACCTCAGAAAGGACAAGGATAGGTTGGAGTCTGTGCGACTTCCGGTGATGAACCTGCTAGGGTAGGTCGCAGTAAGTGGAGCTCCGTTCTCAACCCAGTCTATAAAACGTATAACTGTCGCTAAAGCGCCGGTTTCAATATAGTTTATGCTTTTTTAAACACTTCAGATTAAAAGTCATCATACCTTTTGGCAAACTGAAACGAAGTATGTATATAGACATAAAGAATCTGATTCGACATACTGTGCCGCTGACCCCCGACCCAGCGCAACCCAAAGACGCCTAAACAAGGCTTTGCAAAAAACTCACCTGAGTCACAGAATAAAAATCCTTTGACTGAGGAGAAATTCATGTCAGAAATAATGAATATAAAAGAAGCCATTTCCAATTTAGTCACTGAATCCAAAGCTACAAGGGGAGCCACAGAAAAGATTACAACCAGACTTACAGATGCTGAAGCGAGAATCTCTTCTATCGAAGACTGGAGCGCCAGATCAGACTCAGAACTGCCATTATTAATCCGGTGACGTCGGCGGGAGGAATGGCAGCTTAACTTGAGAGGTCCCCCCAACAGTAGATAAAATGAAACGGCATCCCGGACATCAAGACATGCAATCCCCAGCAAAAAGCACTAGATCGAAGACGGGAAACGGCAGGAATAGTCCAACGCCAGCGAAAAAGCTACAAATAATGCTGCAAGGGGAACGGAGGGAAAAGACCATCGGGTCTGTGGAGGAAGAGGGAGCGATCTCGACAGGCCTGCCAACCGAGGACGACTACTCTCAACTAGTAGAATCGATCCTGCAGACAGCAAAAACAGTAAAGAAAATAGACCTCACCCTCACAGAATTAAAAACTGACATCAATAAAATAGAGCACAGAACGGACAAGCTAGAACTGGCCCTCACGAACACAATGGAGCAGTCCGACCGGCATGACAGACTGATACTGTATTTGATGGCTCGGAGAGAATTACAAGAAAAACTCGACGACTTAGAAGGACGTAGCAGGAGACAAAATATTAGAATATATGGCATCCCAGAAGGAGCGGAGAAAGACAGCCCAGACACAATTACCTTTATTCAGAAGCTCCTGTCTGAACTCTTGAATCTCCCGCCAGAATTGGATGTCTCCATGGATAGGGCGCACCGCTCTCTGCTCCCCAGACCGACAGCTCCAAACGCAAGACCTCGCTCATTCATTGTCCGGATGGCAAAATACACCACTAAGGAGGAAATTTTGAAGACAGCCTGGCAGAAAAAAAAAGTAATGTATGGGGCACATAGATTAATCCTGGATAATGATTACTCGACAGGAATACAAGAAGCAAGGCGGAACATGTGGTTGGTGGTGAAGCAGCTGAGGGCCCGAAATGTCAAGGCACAGATGTTATTTCCGGCGAGGCTTGGTGGAAACAAGACAAGGCATCAAGAATTTTGGTAACTTACTGTCGGCAAAACTGTTTCTGGAGGAAATCGGAATACCAGTCCCAGGGCTCGAAAAAGAAAGGTTGGAGAAGGAACTAAGGGAGACTGCGTGGTCGGTGGCACGGAGAGGAACGACGAGTCGAGGAGGAGCCAATGCCATGAGTCTCAGGAGAGATGTAGCAGGGCTGATTAGGCCATACGCCTCGGGGGCTCAACTAAACGGCCTAACTATAGATGAAGAGGCAACAGTGGACATTTGAAAATTAAAAATCAGGCTTTGTGGCGGCGAGAAGATTCCGGAGGTGACCAGCGGCTCAACATTTGGAAGGACTGCTGAAATCAAAATTGAACAGTGGGGTAAAGTACAAAATGAGACTTGGGCAGGGAAAGGGCTGGGAACTCCCAAAATAAAAAGACCCTGATAGAGAGAAAGGTTGAAAGGGTAAAGAGGAAGACAGATGGGATATTTGGGAAAAAAAAGGGGGGACGAATAACGGGTGACCTTACTGAAAGGGATAAAAGGGGGAGGTAAGAGGGACTGGAGGTTGTAACGGGGGGCCATGGAGAGAGAGAGAGAGAGATGGGGATGGACAAGAAGTAAATTGTTTAAAAAAAAAGAGTACCCGATGGAGGTGCGGGGGGGTATGAAGAGGGATAAGGGGCTTGGAAAAGAGCGACTTGGCTGCCTAAGCTTCGATATCTAAGGGGAATACTAGTGGGAGGAACATAAGGACTTAGCTTAGAAATGGCTGAAAGAGAATAAGAGGACTTCCTAGATCACGTTGCGGATTTGGGGAGTCACGATACATGGGGAACAGGGGACTGGCAGGAAGGGTTTGGTCCCATCCCCTTTTTTTTTTTTTTTTTTTTTTATGGGCTATAATAAGCAGGATGTCAGGGTCTGCTCATATTACAGAAGAAACAGGACAAGAGCGGGAGGGGGGTTTACTCCTCTGGGGAACAGAAGGAAAGAATAAGGGAAGGAAGGAAAGCAAAGTAAGGATGAAGAGAGGAGGAGAGTGGCTTGCTCTTGATCCTGCTGATGTTGTTGTGTGTAATACAGGACGGGGCTTAGACCCAGAGAAAAGTCCTGGAGGAAATTGGCCTAAGACACCATCCAGGCAAGGTGTCACAAGGGTGACACACTCCAGTCTGCAGAAGGCGGGGCAGACTGACCTAGGAATCCAACTTTACAAGGTTTAACACTGGCTCCCTTCGAGCAATGTTGGTGGAAGCAAAAAACTATTGCATTTGGAGTAATGAGGGAGTCTTTTGACTGCTGATTAGAGACATCTATATAGACGTAGTAAATTAGTAATTAGATGTTCAATGTTTGAAAATGTTTACTTGGTTAAATAGTTTGAAGCCCCATTTAGAAGGGCAGTTAAGTGGAAATCGGTTATGAATGTAATAGAAAGTGTTTGGAATGGAGATAGCTATATGTTTATTTATAGACAACAGGTATGGCACAAAAACTATACTAAACTGAGGCACAGTGTGAGAGAGGGGAACAAATCAAAGGGGCAAGGGGACCTTATAAGAAGAGAATGGTTTGGGGGAGGGGGAGGGAAAGAAATGTTTGGAAGTCATTCTAAAGTTAAGATCACTCAAAAAACCTGTAATATTGAAGATGGATAAAGTGAAAACCAGAATACTTTCACTGAATGTAAATGGGATTAAAAACCCCATAAAAAGGAAGCGTCTGCAGAAGTTTTTAAAGAGGCAGAAGTGTGAAATGCATTTCATTCAGGAAACACACCTCTCGCCTAAGGAAATTCTTAAATTGAGGAACAAAGATTTTCCAAACATTTTCATGCATCCCTACCTACGGTAGGAAAAGGGAGTGGCTGTTTTAGTCTCCAACGAATTCTGCTTGTGGTGGAGGAGGTAATAAGAGATGAGGAGCCCTGCATACTGGTGGTGGTCATGTCCAGGAACTCCCGATATCCTTATTGAATGTGTATGCCCGCCAGGAACACAGATGCCTTTTTGTAGATTTATTTAAACTAATAGCGGAAAAGGCAAAAGGAACCCTAATTGCTGGGGGAGATTGGAATGTAGTGCTGGATAGGGCAATGGATACCACTCGGCATACGGCTCCAAATCAAAGGTCTCGAGGTCTCGAGGAGGCTCTTGAGAGATATGGGCATAGCAGATGTTTGGAGAGAGAAATATCAGAGGGCAAGGACTATACATATTATTCACCAAGGTATGGCATTTATTCAAGAATAGATATGTTCTTTACGTATGGCAGGGACATTTCAGTATTTGATTCGCTGTGGGTGGGTACGGAAACTATATCAGACCACAAGCCAGTGTTTGCTAGCCTGGATCTCCAACTTCCCAAAAAATTTACACACTGGAGGTTGAACACAAGTTTACTTAGAGACGAAAAGGTTAAAGAAGAAGTAAAAGCAATAATAAAGAACACTATTCAGTTTAATGAGTCTCCAGAGATTACTCCTCAAATTCTATGGGATACAGTTAAGACACTAGTAAGAGGGAAACTAATTTCAATAGCTTCCTATAAAAAGAGGGAGAGAGAAAAGCAAAGAGAACAGATCCAAACGGAACTTCGAGAATTGGAGAGGCAGCAGAAAGAAAAATTCGAGGTGGAGAGGGGAAGGGAGATAAGGGATCTCACACAGAGACTACAACGGATGCAACTCATAGAAGCGGAGAGGACACTGTCGCATAAAACAGGCATACCATGAGGGGGCCAGAGCTACTAGCCTTCTGACCTGCCGCCTGAAACAGCACACAGCTAGGGCAAATATTACAGGAATAAGACACCCGGGTACAGGGGAAATACGGCATAAGTGGGAACAAATAGCAGAGAGCTTTGTGGTATATTATAGAAAACTCTATCATCCTCAGCAGAACACAAGACCTACAGAGGCAGCTCAATTTTTGGAGGCCCTCCATCTGCCGGGGCTTACGGAGGCCCACAGGAAGACACTGGAACAACCAATCACAAGGGGGGAAGTAATTGACACCATAGGAAGGTTAAAAACAAATAAATGCCCGGGCCCGGACGGTTTTGAGGAATTTATAAGACATTTCAAGCAGATCTGAACCCTTTATTACATACAGTATATAACCAAATATGGTTAGAGGGTTAGTGTCCCACCATCCTGGAACTATACTTCCATATCGGTAATACCAAAGGAGGGGAAGGATCCACGGGATTGTGGATCGTATAGGCCGATCTCTCTACTTAATGTAGATTATAAGATTTTTACTGCAATAATAGCGAGGCGTCTGCAAACCTTCTTGCAAGATATTATACATCCAGATCAAACGGGCTTCGTGGAGGGTAGGCAGGCACCAGAGGGAGTGAGGCGAACCATAAACATTATTGATATAATAAATAGGGGCAGGGTGCCAACCTGTCTTATGAGCCTTGATGCAGAGAAGGCGTTCTATAAAGTGGACTGGAACTTCCTTTTTCTGGTGTTGGGGAGGATGGGATTCCCAGGGACATTTATAGAAACAATCAAAACCCTGTATGCTGCCCCGCAGGCCTACGTCAAAGTTAATGGTGGGATCTCACAGAGATTCACACTTGGGCGAGGCACGAGACAGGGCTGCCCATTGTCCCCCCTACTATTTGATCTTTACATAGAGCCATTAGCCCAAGCTATAAGGGAATCGGAGGAGATAAGAGGGATAGACGTAGGTGGGGAGGAGCATAAAATATCCTTGTATGCAGATGATGTCCTTTTGTATATAACGAACCCGGAGGTTTCCATCCCAAAAGTGTGGGAACTCATAGATAAATTTCACCAATACTCAGGGTATACACTAAATAAAAACAAGACAGATGTCTTGAGATTTTACTACCACCCCACAGAGAAGATACTCCAAACCCTGAAGGTACACTGGAACAAGGAAAGGATCAATTATTTAGGTATACAGATCCCTAAAAATCTTATGCTGTTGTATGCAAATAACCTGGAACATACAACAAATCTGACTAAACAGGACATTAAAAGATGGAGTCATTAAACCTACCATTATACTCAAGGATACAGTCAGTATCGATGAATATACTCCCGAAATATCTTTATATGTTCCAGTGTCTTCCCATTAAAATACATAAGAACCAATTCCAGATTTGGCAAAGGATGATAACAAAGTTCATTTGGAGTGGAAAAAGACCAAGAATAAAGGCGGGGGTCCTACAATCAAATAGGAAAATGGGGGGTCGAAACGTACCGAACCTAGAGGATTACTTCTTGGCCACACAGCTGAAGTGGGCCTTACTCTGGTCAGTTGGTTCTTGTAAGGCGAGATGGAAAGCAATAGAGGTAGCTTTAATGGATGGCGTGCCGTTGGGAGCCAGAGTAATGGGAACTAAGGTGCAAGGTAGAGAGAAAGATATTAATTTATTAGCAGTCAGAAATACCCTAGGCTCACTTAGAAGGCTATGGAATAAACACAAGGTGGATGGTGAGACCTGGTCATTGAGATGGTTTGCCTGGGATCCGGAATTCCTCCCAGCTAGGCTAGACCTCACCTTTGGGAACTGGAGAAGACTTGGATTGTACTCTCTGAGCCAGTTTCTTGAGGGAGAGGAGGTCATTGAATTTGCTCAGGTTAAAAGGACTTCTCACTAAGACAGTCAGACTTCTTCAGGTATCTCCAATTACGGTCGATATACAGACCCTACAAAAGAAATACTTGAATCTGGCTCAAACAACGGAATTGAAAGATGTCATAATTGATATCTTGAATTGGACGAGATAAAGGCATCATTTCAGCTATATATGGAGCTATGAGAGATCGGAGAGGATCAAACTACACGTATTAGGAACAGATGGGAGAAAGATAGAGAACACCTGGAGGAAAGGACTTGGATGACTCGTTGGCTGGGGCATCACGCACCCGTCCTCTCCTATTGGAGGGAATATGAATGGAAGGTCGGGTAAGGTACTTTCTTACTCCAAGCAAACGCAGCAAATGGGAAAAGGAGTGTAGGGACGTGCTGGAGGGATGTGGTTATAAGGCAAATTACCTACATATGTTCTGGTCATGCCGGATTCTTACACATTATTGGAAAGATGTAGAAGCAAAGATAAGAGATCCTACATATACAATCGCATCTAGGTCCGAAAACTTAATTCTAGGGATACTACCGCAGGAAATAAGGGGAGCAAATCGAACCTATCTCTGGAATATCTTGCTAGTGGCAGCCCATAAAGGTGTGACCAGAAGATGGCTTACCAATACCCCTCCGACAAAGCAGGACTGGGAATTAGTAGTAAAGGAAATCAAAGACATGGAAGAGCTGACATTTAGAATAAATTTGAGAGGGCAAACTTGGGTGGAGAGATGGACCCCTTGGTTTATAGGGACAGAAAATGAGGGAAAAGATTAGAGGAGTGGAAGGGAGGAGGAGAGAGCAGAAGGTGGAGGAAATAAATGAGCAAGCAACCCGGTTTGAACTATTTTGGCCTCAATAGAGGGGATGAACTACACAGAAACATCTAATTGGCAGAAGGATTGACCTGAAAACAACAAGAATAAAATAAGGTCGGAGTAAATAGAAAATGTTGATTGAGTACTGTTCTCTTACACTGTGCAATGTACTAAAAGAATGATGAAATGTCTTGTAATGAATGTATTTAAGTGCCAAATATGCAATAAACATGAATATAAAAAAAAAAACTGCCATTATTAAGACAACGATGCAAAAAACTGGAAGCAAAATTAGAAGATCTGAAAGGCTGTTCACAATGGAATAACGTAGTGATTTAAGGCCTTCCAGAAACATCGGAAGGTTCCAACCCAATCAGTTTCACACAAGTCCTGTGTGAAAATATTGCTAGCAAATCACCCAGTGGCACTGTTTGTGATCGAGAGGGCCCACAGGGCTCTAAGACCCCCTTCAGCAAAAGGCAAGTCACCAAGGTCATATGTCATGTCATCTTAACTATCTAGGTAGAGCGTATGTACTAGCTAAATTGAGAGAAACCAGAGAGTTAACCTTGGATCATGTAAAAATCCGGGTGTCCCAAGATTTACCTCAAGAAGTTCGGCAGAGAAGAGACTTCACTCCAATAGTAAAATTAATATCAGCAGTCATCTGGTTTCAAAAGGTCTATCCAGCCAAATGATCTGTTTCTAATGACAACAAATCCCACTCATTTGAAACACCAACCAAACCCTGGCTCAATTGACCCTTATGTTCCCTGATTTATTCAAGAAGGGCTGAAGACTGGTAAATCTTAGTTTCCCTGAGTCAAGCTTTGAGACTGACTGAGGAATTTCCTTGGTTCTTCGTCTGGTAATTCACATATTGCAACATAATGATATTTGTTTTATTCCCTGCTCTGAACTGTATCTGGTCCTTACATACAAACATACGAAGAAGCCAGCAGAAGGCTGCCATTTTGTCTATCAAGTCTGCTCATATTGCAGGATCCCCAGTTTGACGCTACATGACTGGGTGTAGGGCGACTCTTCTGTTATGTTTTTTTTATAGATGTCCACTGTTTTTAGGATTGGTAGAGATATGTTACAGCTTGAAATTTATTTCTTCTTTTATAATATAAAAGTTGGCAACTGTTATATTCAGTTTGATGCAATTGACTGGGAACATAATCTAATAGAAGTATTCTTCCAGAGACCTGAACTCACTCAAGAATTGAAACTTTGTTGGTGCTGGCAATCGTTATTAAAATTGTGCTATCCTGTTAAATTCTTTAGCTAGCACAGAATTTATTGTTACCAATACTTACTAATTTACTATTACATGGTTAGATATATAGCTGTATAGTAAAGCTTTGTTGTTTGGATCAAGTTCTGCTAGTTCATTTATTTTTTTAGCTGGGTAGAAATTGACCCCTGCGATTCAAAATCAAAACTGAGCTGTTAACTACCTTTTTCTAGCCGCACATGAGGCAACAGTATGGTGGTGGCGCTACCTCCGGGTAAGTCTGTCAACATCTAAAGCCAGGCTACTTTTTTTTTTTTTTCCTACGCCTCTACTGTCTCCTAACCTCCACTCCTTTAGGCCACCAAGGTGCTCTGCTTCCCGACTGACTACCTGGGTCTGCTCCTGGGGAGTGCTTACACTGCGCCAAATCCTCTGGGTCCCTTGATGGCCCGGATTTACCCCCCGGGCGGGGCAAGGAGGGAACCCTCCTAGCCCTCCTCTATCCCCGAGTGATCAAGCTGCACACAGCGGAGTCTGCCCCTTATTAGTCGGCGGGTGGCAAAGCAGGCAACGGTGATCATCTAGGAGGATTGGGAGATGTTTTTCCTCCTTTCCTGTAGAGAGCCAGACGTGCAGTGACGTCAATGCACTGACGTGCAGACGTCTGCCGGCTCTCCCCCCATGTTAATGCACCGCGCCTGCGGGCACCCAGCCTCCGCTGGGTGTCACTGATGGCGCGCCTCACCTAACACCCCAAAGGAAGGAGAGCTGTTGTAGGATGCTCAGTCCTTCCTTCCCCCTGCCAGCCCCCGGCGACCAAAGTCCATTCTTGAACCCGGGTCGCTGGCGCGAGGTGTGGCATCCAGCGCCTCAGCGCCACCAGGCCGGCAAGTCAGGCTACTTTGAAGGGAGATTTTTTTTTCCCTTTCGATTCTATTTGCTTCCTTTTTAAAGTGGCCGGCTTCCTGTGTTGCACTCAAAAGTACTTGCTACCATACATCACTCTGTTTACTAATAAATGTGCTTCTTTTTTGTTCAGATTGTTACTCACCTTGTAGTTCAAATATGATACGGTGTTATCAGTGTTATGCAGGGGTTTTCCCTGTAATAATTTTTTGTTTTGTTTTTAGGAGGTGGGCTGATGTAAGGGGGCATCTGTAATAAGATTGAGATGTTCTGCTGGAGTATGGGGGTGGGGGCAGTCTCTTGTAAGCTGATAATTCAGGTGTCTTTCCATTATATAGGAAGTTGGACTCTGGATGGTCGGCAAACATTTTTTTTAGCACATTTTCTCCCACAGGAGACTTCACTGCACGTTATTTAGATGGTGACATACTGTTTATTTGGATGAGGTTGCACCTATTATAATGTAAATAGTGGTCTGAGGTCCCATTAAATAGGGATTAACTAAGGCATGTAGATTAGTATACATTAGGATTAACTTGCAATTTGGCCTGATTTGTGAGACTATAGTCTGATGTCTTTATTTTACCTATCATGTTGAACCCAAGATGTATTGGGTAATGCTTCTGTCCTGCCTAGTTTACCCTACTTCTATAAAGCGTCCTAATTGTAATATGATAGAGTGTCTGATGAAACCCCTTCTATTGTCAATATACCTGCCCGAAGACTATATTGAGGATACTTTTTTAATCTGTTTTATGAAACTGTCTATATCATTTACTAGGTCATCAGACGTCACTTTTAATAAAAGGTTTACAGTCTCTAGACCTAGTGTCTAAGAATTCTGGGTGGTATACTGTGGAAGATTTATAATTTTAACAGAGGTGGGCTCCCCCAGCTTCTTTCTAGCTCTGAGGGTAATATTTTTTTATTTCTTTATTAAAAGAGACTCAGTAATACATAGTGCAGGTTTTGTTAATGCCATGTACAGGATAGCCAGTTAATATTGGTTATACATCATCATATAAGGAGGGATTAACCCATGACAGGGTATGGGTTTACTGAGCATTAATCCATGCCTGGGGGGGCTGGAATCACTTGGCTTCACCTCGTGATTCCAGCCCCCCAAAGTTGTGGATTAATGCTCAGTAAACCCATACCCTGGAGTGGGTTAATCCTCTCATAACATGGACAATGTTTTCTTTTGAGTTTTACCTAACAAAACAGTGAAATAAAGCCATGTCACCATGCAACTGTGGGTATATTGCACTGTCAGTGGCTCAGCAGGTAGCACACTCGCCTCTGAGGCCAGGAGATTAGAAGGTTTTGGGTTCTAGTCCCACACCAGGCACCTGGGTTAATATCCCAATACTGACAGTGCAGTGCAGCATGAGGAGGGTGTTGCACTCCCGAGGTGCCATCTTTCGGATGAGACATTAAACTGAGGTCCCATATGCCTGTTCTGTTGGCAATTCAGGTGAATGTTAAAGATCCCATGGCACTTCTCAAAACGAGTAGGGGAATTTCCCTGGTGCACTGGCCAAATTTCCTCCCATTCCCTGAAATACCACCAACAGCTTAATCTGGTTCAAAGTCAGTTGACATTCATCTGTATCCCCTTCCCCTGGGTCGTGCCTGAAAATGGTCAGAATTTGTCACCCGGTCAACAAAAAGTAAATAAATAAATATCCAATATTAAACCATGGTCAGGTGACCTGTTTGGACCAATCAGAAAACAGTATTTTAGGAACCCATATTATAAATGAAATTATGTAACGTTGTAACACACACCAGCCTGTTTTTAAGTGACTTAAAGCTAGACCCTCCAGTGTCTTTCGATTCTTTCTATCTTAAGGCAGGCAGCTTGACTTCAGCATACTCAAGGCCAAATGGGGCTCTCCATCCCTTAATATCCTCCCATTGCCCCCTGCAACGCAGAGGGACAGGGTTCTGAAAAATGTGAAAACTTGTTTATTTTGGTTTCTCCTTTTCATTCAGGGAACAAATTCTGCGTCTACCGAAGATGGGTAGAATATCCATCTTACGCCATTTTGTTCCAAAAGTGTCAGGTTTATTATGCAATTTAGCTGTGAGGTGTTCCAGCCTATAAATTTCCGTTATTATTTGACGCCATTCTGTGATGGAGGGTGCCACTGTGGTCATCCACTTTCTGGTTATAGCTTTTTTAGCTGCTAATATATCAAGTGGGAGCAAGGTGTAAATCCCATTGTGGTTGATGGGGAGGGTAGATGGATAAAAGGACCACTTCTGCTGTTAATTCAATATCTTCTCCCAGGCACTCCCTCAGTTGCTTTTGAAGGGCACATCAAAAAGGTGTCAGTCTTGGGCAAAACCAAAATATATGGCCTAAATCAGCCAAAGTACAGCTGCATCCTCTCCCAACAATGTCCATAAGAGTCTGGAAGGTATTCAAACATGAAGTCTTGCTGTATTCTGACTATTGCAGTTAAGTCCTGCCTTTCAACTGCCCCAGAGAGCAAAGGGTTAACTTTCCATGGCCAGCATGGAACGTTCAGAGCGAGCTCGGTTGAAGCCCCTGTCTGCTGCTGTTTAAACTCCAACCATCAGATTCTTTACTCCGCCTCACTGAACAGTTGCTCTGGAGATTTTTCCTTTGCTCGGTTCAAAAAAGTCTGTTAAAGTGTCATTTTTCGCTCTGTTTCTTCCAAATTTCTGCTACCGAACCTGTCGGTTTAAGTCTCTGTCTGTGGTACGGTGAGTACTAGATGCCACATCGAAGACTGTTACACAAACTGGGGAATATGGTGTGGGCAGGACAGTAGTGTGGTAGGTAGGTAACTGGCTGGGTGGCAGGACACAGAGGGTGGTGGTAAATGGCTGTCACTCCACAGAGGGAAGAGTGACCAGTGGGGTACCACAGGGATCAGTGCTGGGACCGGTCCTATTCAACATCTTCATCAGTGACATTGCGCAGGACCTAGAAGGCAGCATTTCACTGTTCGCTGATGACACAAAGCTCTGTAACAGAGTAGACACACCAGAGGGTGTAGACAGAATGAGAAGGGACCTGCAGAAACTTGAAGAATGGTCAGGGGTTTGGCAGTTGAAATTCAATGCAAAGAAGTGCAAGATAATGCATATGGGGCACAAAGACCCTGGCACAATATATCAGTTGGGGGGTGAGGATATAGCATGCACCAAGCAGGAAAGGGATCTTGGGGTTATCTCTGATGACCTCAAGGTAGGGAAACAGTGTGACAAGGCAGCAGGTAAAGCAAACAGGATGCTGGGATGCATAGGCAGGGGCATCACCAGCAGGAAAAGGGAGGTCATAATTCCACTATACAAGACACTAGTGAGGCCCCACCTGGAGTACAGTGTACAGTTCTGGAGACCTTACCTACATAAGGACCTAGACAGGGTAGAGAAGGTTCAGAGGAGGGCAACAAAGATGGTAAATGGATTGCATCACAAGTCCTATGAGGACAGGTTGAAGGAACTGAATATGTACTCCCTGGAGGAGAGGAGGGAGAGAGGGGATATAATAGAGACATGCCAAGTATCTTACAGGGAGGAACAGGGTGCAGGAATACACTATTTTTAAGTGAAAAAGATGTTCCAGGACTAGAGGGCATGGGAAGAAGTTAGTTGGAGGGAGGACGATTCAGAGGAAATGTGAGGAAGAATTTTTTAACAGAACGGGTGGTGGACAAGTGGAACACCCTGCCAGAGGAAGTGGTGGGGGCTGAAACAATCACAGGATTTAAGAATGCATGGGATAGACATAAAGGAATTCTGGAGGTCAGGGGGTAAGGGGCAACAGACTTCTAGGAAAACATAAACTGAACTTACGAGCTCAAATGGGTAGACTGGGTGGGCCACAGTCCCTTATCTACCGACACTGTCTATGTATCTATGTTTACATTTAGTTTCTTTGTGGAACTTGTAAATTTGGATCAGTTCGGCTGAACCGATCAGTTTAGTCTTAAAAAGTTTGTGAATTTACTTAGAGTGTGGTAACCGGTCCGTATCGGTTCTAAAAAAAAAAAAAAAAAAAAATGATTTAATTACGTTTTTCCAAGACCCGTAACACGGTCAGGAACCGATATGGGAGTCTTGCCTGGCGGATTGCCGAAAAAAGGGTAAGTTTTGGATAGGATTGGCCATGTCTGCGAAATCCAAGAGAAAAAAAACGGGCCCACTGGGTTTCAACACTGCAGTGTGTGTGGGGAAGCCTTTGCTAAGGCTGATCCCCCACACCACCTGTGTTTATTGTCTGGGGTTTGACCACCTCGATTCAGACTGCCAAATTTGTAAGAATTTTCCCAAAGCTACGCTGGATAAGAGAGTAGGTAGACTGAGGGAAAGGGAGGCTGAGAAGTCCACTGACCTGGATGGCCAGCTTGGTTCATTTCCAACCGAACCAGGAGTGCCCTCTGACCAGGACGAAACTTTTTCGGGCAAAAGGAGAGCCGATTCTGAGGAGTCTGTTCCGGTTAAAAGGAAAAGAGAAAAATCCTCTGGTTCGGATCCAGAAATTCATACTCCAACTGCTGATGAGATAGCCAAAGCGATAAGGATAGTGCAGTCACTAACCTCGGTTCCGGCCGAACCGGCATCATCTGGCAGGGGCTCGGTTCGGTCAGTTCCCCCTGTTCCGGATTACACTTCAAAAGAATTTTATGAACTGGAGGAGGAGGAGGAGAGTATGAGGATGATGATGGTGATTATGAAAGTCTGGATGTGCCTATTGACCCGGACATCTCCCCAGACAGACCTTCAGGTGTTTCTCCTCCTAGGCTTTGAGTCCCTTCCCACTTTGTGTTTTACAAAAGTGGCTGAAACCCTCCAGCTTCCAATGGAAGAAGCAGTAGAGGATCAGGAGGAGCCTGATTTTGTTGAAATGATGGACATGCCAGAGTCCAGGAGACTGTCTATTCCCCTCCATAAATCTTTTGGGAAACAGACAATTAAAATTCTAAAGACTCCTAACTCCATACCTCCTGTGGACAGACGAATGGACAAGAGGTACAGCCTTTCAGGTTTGGACACTGAGTTCGTTTCTCAGCAATGCAGCCATGTTGGGGTAGTGCAGGCTGCTGCCTGTGATAAGGCAAATATACCCTTGGTATCACACCCCCCAGCTAAGGACTCCAGGAGGATTGATGCCATGGCAAAGAAGCAGTACATGGCAGCATCTTTGGGACTCGGGCAGGCTCACTATATGGCCTACACAGCTAGATACCAGAAGTCCAGATGGGACACTGTTCTGGCTCTGGCTAAACATGCCACTGACCAGCTTGCCAGGGAGCTGGAGCAGGTAACTGCAGATGGGATTGAGGCATCCAATGTGCAATTTCATGCTGCTGTGTACTCCAGTGATGTTTCATCTAGAGTCATGACTACATCTGTGGCCCTTCGGAGGATGTCTTGGCTCAGATGTACTAGCCTATCGCCAGGATACCCAGGCTAAGGCCATGTATTTCCTGTCATTGGTAATTCTCTGTTTGGGGAGCAGATGGAGAACTACATGAAAAAGATGGACAAGTACAGGACCACCTACAGGAGTGCTCAGGCCAAAGAAAGGCAAGCCACTCCTCAGAGGCAGCAGTCCAGGGGCAGGCCTTTTCAAAGGCTTTTTTTTTACCAAGCCCAGGCCTCCTCTTCTTCCTATTCTCAGAGGGGGTTCTTCAGAGGGAGAGGCAGACGGGGAATGAGCAGGCCTGCTTCCACCCGTTAGCCTAAAGCCCCTGCCAAGCAGACACCCTGATGGGTCTGCCCGGGCCGATTCTCCAGCACCTGTAGTGGGCAGGCTGGCTTACTTTGTCCAGGATTGGAAGTCTCTGACATCAGACAAGTGGGTCCTGGAAGTAGTAAGCCAGGGACTGGTTCTCAGCTTCAAAAAATTTCCCAAGATGAGAACCAGATCCTTTCCACCTGCAAATCCATCAGAGACCCTTGCCCTAGAGGCAGAGGTTTCTTCCCTCCTGGTTCTCGGAGCCATAGAGAGGGTTCCTACCCTACACAAGGGCAAAGGATTGTACTCCAGGTACTTCCTAACCCCCAAAAAACATGAGAATGGCAGCCCATCCTGGATCTAAGATATCTGAACAAGCACCTTTTAAAACCAAAGTTCAAAATGGTGACTCTGGGAATAATTCTGCCCTCTCTAAGGCCAGGGGACTGGCTAGCCTCCCTGGACCTCAAAGATGCCTATTTTCACATTCCCATCCGGTGCTCCCACAGAAAGTACCTCGGGTTCGAGTTGCCCTCAGGCCACTATCAATTCAGAGCAATGCCTTTGGCCTAATATCAGCCCCAAGGGTTTTCACAAAGTGCCTGGCAGTAGTGGTTGCTTTCCTAAGGAGAAAAAAGATCTCCATCTTTCCATACTTGGACGACTGGCTCATAGTGGGTCAGTCTCCAGACCAAGTGAAGTCACATCTGCAAATAACTCAGCAAGTGCTCACTTCCTTAGGATAACTCCTCAACCTTCCAAAGTCTGTTCTTGAGCCAGTACAGCTCCTCACCTTCATAGGGGCAGAGCTGGATACAATAAGGGCAAGAGCCTTCCTTCCCCTGGACAGAGTAAGGACCCTTATGGAACTGGCCTCTTCATTCACCCTTCAGGTGTCTCGACCAGCAAGGCATTTCCTGCAGCTTCTGGGCCACATGGCAGCCTTTACAGCAGTAGTCCAGGGAGCAAGATTTCAGATGAGGGACATTCAGTTCCACTTAAGAGCCTTCTGGTCCAAAAGAAAGGATTCCCTTACCAAGCTAGTCCCAGTGACTCGAACCCTGATCCAGGCTTTGCAGTGGTGGCAGGATCAGGATAATTTGAGGCAAGGAGTTCCTTTTGTCACTGTCTCATTCAGTGATACTCACCACAGATGCCTCCCTGCTGGGCTGGGGAGCCTACCTGGGGGATCTTACCACCCAAGGGCTGTGGTCACCTCAAGAATCTCTGCTTCACATCAATCTCTTGGAACTCAGAGCAGTGTTTCTAGCACTGCAAGCCTTTTTCAAATCTGTATAGAACAAGGTGGTCCAGATCAGGATAGACAACACCACCACAATGTGGTACATCAGCAAGTAAGGAGGCACTCGGTCTACAGCCTTGTGCACAGAAGCAATGAAGTTGTGGTCTAGCCTGTTCCCTGCAAACCACTCTGATAGCAGTTCACCTCCCAGGGAAGGACAATCTCCTAGCAGATGCTCTCAGCAGGATATCCCAGGACCATCACGAATGGACCCTAGATCCCCTAGTTTTGAAAGTGATTTTCTCGAGATGGGGCACTCCACAGATAGATCTTTTTGCAGCCTCAGACGATCACCAACTTCCTGTCTTTTGTTGCAGACCCCCAGTCTTGGGCTCAGTCCCGATGGATGCTCTGATTCTGGATTGGGAAGGGAAATTTCTGTATGCTTTTCCCCCTTCCCTCTCCTGTTCAAAGTGTTAGTCAAGATCAGGTCACAACCATGCAAAGTGATTCTGATTGCTCCAGACTGGGCCAGACAGCCCTGGTACCCTCTGTTGCTGTCCTTAGCAGTCCACCTTCCCCTGTCTCTTCCCGGAATTACAACCTGTTGACATCCTCTCAGAGGAGGATTTGGTATCCGAACCTCAAGTCTCTCAATCTCAAGGCATGGCTCTTGAAGAGTTAGTTTGCTGATCTGCACCTTTCTCAAGGGGTTCTGGATATCCCTAAGGCCTCTCGAAAGCCTTCCACCAGAAAGACTTACAACTCCAAATGGAAAAGGTTCACTATTTGGTGCTCTAATAAGCATATTTCTCCACAATCTGCCGGGTTGCCTACAGTTCTGGACCATATGGTCCATCTTAATGGCTTAGGACTTAGGCCTGCTACACTTAAAGTGCATTTTGCAGCTGTTTCTGCCTTCTTGTTAGTAGGCAAGCTCTCTCCTCTGTCAGCTCATCCTATGTTTTGTAAGTTCTTCAAGGGATTGCTGCACACCAATCCTCCTTTTAGGGACCCTTAATGTTTGCATTGCTCAGCTTATGCAACCTCCCTTTGAGCCTTTGTCCTCTGCAGAGCTTAAGTACTTGAGTTGGAAAACTGTGTTTTTGGTAGCCATTACCTCTGCCAGGCGTATCAGTGAATTGTAAGCCCTGTCAGTGGAGCCTGATTTCATCTCTTTCCACAGAGATAGTGCTACTAAGAACTAACAGGAAGTTTTTGCCTAAGGTGGTTTCAGATTTCCACCTTAATCAGTCTGTGTCTCCCTCTTTTCTTCACTGACCATTCCTCCTCTGGAGAGAGGAGGCTGCACAGCTTGGGTGTTAAAAGGGCCCTCAGCTACTACATAGAGCGCACCAAGGGTGACAGGTTTGAGTCCCTCCAGTTGTTCCTCACATATGGAGAGGTCAGTGAACAAACCTGCCACTAAGAGATTTATTGCCAGGTGGATTGTCTCTTGTATACAATTCTGCTATGAAAACTTGGTAGAACCCCACCCTCAGGCCTGAGGGCTCACTCTACTAGAGGTACAGCTGCTTCCCTGGCTGCTGCCAGGGATATTCCTATCTTAGAAATTTGTCAAGCAGCCACCTGGAAAACAGTCCATACATTCACCAAGCATTACTCTCTGGATATCCAGGCTAGGAGTGATGCTCGGTTTGGCACAGTAGTACTTCACAGCCTATTCCCAAAGTAGGTTCTGTCCCTCCTCCATGGAGGTACTGCTTGGTAATCTGCAATAGTCAGAATACAGCAAGACTTCATGTTGTTTGAAGAAAAAATTACTCACCTTAGTAATGTTGTTTCTTCTAATGGAGTCTTGCTGTCTTCTGATCTCCCCCGCCTCCCCTCTCAGAATCTGGTTTTTGGGATGTGGGTGGGCAGGAGCAGTGTTGGCACCCTAGGGGCGCCCCCTCTTTTGCACTCTCCTTTACTTTGGATGTGTGTTGTGTTTTGTTTTTTGGGTTTCCTGACTTGAGTCTTTGCTTTGAAACCAAAAAACTTTTAATAAATTTAGTTGCCAGTTGGCTAGTGTGAGTTTTACAGTTTCACACAGAACTTCTAGTGAGTATTGTTCAGAAGATCTGGCGGTTGGAGTTTAAACAACAGCAGACAGGGGCTTCAGCCGAGCTCGCTCTGAACGTTCCATGCTGGCCATGGAAAGTTAACTCTCTGTTCTCCGGGGCAGTTGAAAGGCAGGACCTAACTGCAATAGTCAGAATACAGAAAGACTCCATTAGAAGAAACAACATTACTAAGGTGAGTAATTTCTTCTTTTGCGAGAATCGCTGGGGAACGAAAATTTCTAGAATGGGATTTCCATGCAAATTCTCTCCATACGTTGGAGGTGGAGATTTTAATTGATTTTAAAGTTGCATCTTTCCACGGTGGAAAGGGGACCTCTAAAACTAAACCTTTATTCCAAGCATCCAATATCAAGTGAGAAGTGTCCCCCAGGGAATCTCGCCACTACCGGACAGCTGCCCAGAACAAATAATTCGCTACGCAGGCGATGTTGTGATCCTCACATCGGACCCTGATCAGTCCAATTACAAAATAAACTTCAGCAGGCCTTCTCCTCCATCGAATCCTGGTTTCTAAATCATAAACTGCTTCTCAATCAGAAAAAAAACAAGTCTATGGTCTTCTGCAGCCCCCACAACAAAAACGACTCCACCTCTCCATTGCAACCAAACAAGGAGCCATCCTAGAGCAAACACAATCGTTCAAGTACCTCTGCATCACCCTTGATCCCCACCTCTCATACGCTGTCCATATCAGCAATGTTGCAAAGTCTGCCAGTGCAAGGTTAGGCATATTATTCCGGCACAGGAAACACCTAACCCCAGAAGCACTGGCAGTGGCCGTCCAAAGCTCCATCGTCAGCATCATAGACTGTGGTCTTGTCATATATGGGTCTGCAACTACCTCTGCTCTCAAACTTATCACAACCTCCCTGAATAAGGCCTGTCTCATCACTGGCTCACATCGCCGTACCCACACATGTGATCTTTATTCCCAGTCTGGATGGCTGCAACTGGACAAACGCATAAAATACCAAACCTGCATCACGGCCAAGAAAATTATAATGAGTCTGGCCCCACCTGTTGTCTGTGCCTTCCTTAAGCCTAGACATAGGAACGTCACTACAAGGAGATCCAGTTCCCATCTACTACATATCGTACGATGTTGCACGACCCAAGGACAAAGATCATTCACCTATCTGGCATCCAACTGGCTCAACTCTCTTGGCAGCGACATAGCGACCGCTCCAACACTTGGCCTCTTAAAGTCCAAGCTACGCCTCTCACTGCTTGTATCCTGCGATTGCCCATCTTAACATTTCCACCGTTCCAGCTGCAAATGCCCCAGCACTTACAATCAGTCTTGCTCTAGCACCTTTACCTGTCATATTCCTCAACAAGGCCCCCTGGCTGCACTGTCTCCCACCCCGCCCACCTCCCCTGCATCTCCACCTTACCCCACCACAACCATCTCCTGACTCTCTTTACCCCTGCACCTCCTTCCCCTCCCTCCCTCAATCTCCTACCTCACTACTGCTACCACCACCCCCTTCCCTTGTCTTGCTCATAGCTCAAGTCTTTGTACTGGTTATTACATGTCTGTAAGTCAATGACTATATGTTTGTAACTAAAAATGATGACTGTTGCACACCTGACGTGGAACCTTTTTAAAAGAGCCTTGGCTCAAAGGTATTGTAATCCTAGATTGAAATAAATTAAAAAAAAAAAAAAAAAAAAAAAAATGTGTATTATATAGCCTATTAGGTTTCCTTGGGGTCATCTCCCAGTGTGTCTGTAAGGAAGACCCACAGGATGGGCACAGGGGAATGGCAGCAAGCTTTAATTTCCTTTTGTCTTCGAATATAGTGTCTCACCCGAGTATAGTGGAATGCGTCTCGAGCAGAAAGAATATATTTGCTTTGTAATTCAATAAAGGGAATAATATCAGAGTTATTAATAAATTGATAATAGTCGATTCCTAGTTTCTGCCACGAATCGCAGGAAGTGTCAAAGTTAGCAGGGTGAAAGCCTTCATCTACTGATAGTAATGTGAAGAAGAAAAGTATTTGTTTCAAGGCTTTTTTTTTTTTGTTTGAAGTTATACCAAATCTTCGAGACTTGGGCAGTGAATTTGGTGTAGACATGGAGAGAAGGAGCTCGTTCCCAGGAGGCAAAAGCAATTTTCTCAATGTCATATAGGTCGTTAATTAGAAATTCAGTATCCTTCCATTCACAGTGGGTGGTTGGGGAAAGCCATAGAAAGATGCATTTTAAGAAGGTGGCAATCGCATAGAGCCTCAAATTAGGGAGGTCAACTCCCCCTTGATCTAGATAGAGGCACAATAAAGAGAAACGTATTCTCAGTCTCTGACCATCCCAGATGAAAGAAGAAATGGATTGATTCCAAGATTTGAAATAGAAATTTGCTGGGAAAGTTGGAACATTTTGAAAAAAATATAGTAGTCTAGGGAGGATATTCATACATATGGTTTCTATATGCTGAAAAATTGTGAGTTTTAACCACTCCCATTTGGTTAAATCTTCCTGAATATGGAGGGATATAGGTTCATAGTTGACTAATTCCAAATGTTCCAGATTCATGAGGATGTGAATACCGAGATATTTCATTTTGGTGCATCACCACTTTATGGGAAAAGAGGTTCTCAAGGTGTGGGATGGTTGATTATAAAGCATTAGTACCTCTGTCTTGGTTATGTTTAATTTAAAATTTGCTATGTTTTCAAAATTCCAGAGAACTTCCCATGTCACGGGCATAGAGAGCTCGGGAGATAGAGTTAAAAGGACATTATCTGCAAATAGGGAAACCTTGTATATTTTCTGTCCCAAGGGGACCCCTTCTATTGAGGGGGGGGTCTAGCCACAGGGCCGCCGCCAAGGGTTCCATGTACAGGGCAAATAGAAGAGGAGCTAAAGGGCAGCCTTGCTGGGTTCCCTGTTGAAGTAGGATGGGGGGATAGTGCTCCACTGATACGGATGTAGGCCTCGGGTTGAAAATATAAGTTTTGTAGCCATAAAAGGAAGGAGTCGGGGAATAAGAAGGCTTGAAGGGTATCCCAGAGGAAATTCCATGAGACCCTGTCAAATGCCTTTTTGGCGTCTAAGCTCAATGGGGCTGATGGAATCTGTCTGGAGTGTATATGTTCCAAAAGTAGCATGGTTCGTCTAATACTGTCCATGGTGCTCCGGCATTTAATAAAACCTGATCAGAATGTATAAGGTTTGGGACGAGTATTTCCAGTCTAGAGGCCCATATTGCATTTAGATTTTATAATCTACATTTAAGATGGAAATTGGGCGATAAGAGGCCATGTCTGCCATATCTTTATTTGGTTTGGGTGAGGGTGTTAATACTGCATAGCTCCAAGAAGGAGGGTGACCTCCTCCGCTATTGCCCTAAAAGTAGGCAAGAGGGATGGGAGTAGAAGCCCACTAAACTTCTTGTGCCATTCTGCTGTATAGCCATCAGGACCTGGGCATTTAACAGGTTTAAGAGCCTTAATGTGGCCAAGGATCTCATCTGGGCTTATTGGGGATTCTAAGGATAGACATTGGGAATCTGATAGTTTCAGGAGGGAAAGTTATGAGAGAAAGGATTTCCTTTCATCTGGTTGTGAGGGACCAGGAGGGGGTGTATATAGAGATTGATAGAAGGAAAGGAAGGACAAATGAATGTTAGTCTGTATGGGAGATTTTCTTTGTAACTTGGTGTTTAATTTTTTAAGATGAGCATGGTGCACTTGTTAATTCTGAGTTTGTGAGCTAACAAACGAGTACCCTTAGCCCCACCCTCGTAATTATAGATACGTTAGGGTTTGTAGTACCCTAAGGTCCTTAATTTTCTGTATTTCTTTAACTTCTGTAATTTTCCCCTGCAACACCTTATCTCCTTCCGTATATAAAAGTTGATAGTAATGTAGTTGTTCCACTAAGTAGTTATAGGATGCTTCTAACCTCTGCTTTTTACGTGATGAAAAAGCTCTTGTCTACCCCCTAATAACCGCTTTTAAGGTATCTCATTTTATGGGATCAGAAATGTCACCATTATCATTGTCTCTTAGGACTTGTGGGATCTTAGTGTTCCTATAATTTATATACTCTTGGTCCCTTAACAGGGACGGGTTAAATCGCCACAATTGTAATTGGAGATTTCCCCAGATTTATTTTAAGGGTTAATGGGTGGTGGTCAGAAAGGATATGCGGTCCTAGGGTTAAATCTTGAAGGTGTTTACAAGTTTAAAGAAATAGTGTAGTCGAGAGTAGGTCTGGAAACGGGCCGAATAGAAAGAGAAGCCCAGGGCTGTTGGGAAGAGCTTCCTCCAGACATCCTCTATATCAAGGTAGGATAGTGTTCCTCTCAGATATTTAAGGGCACTAGAAGATCTGTAAGTTCAAGGAGCTGAGGTGTCCTGTTGGGGTGATAAAACTACATTAAAATCCCCTCCCATAATTAAGGTGCCATGCAGAGCCTCTACAGCCTTATTTAGAAAATTGCGAATCACTGAAAGAGATGTCTGGGGTGGCAAGTAAACATTCACTAAGGTTACCTCCTGTGAATAAAGCATGCCTATTAGAATTGCATATCTCCCCTGAGTGTCTGTAATCTTATCACGAACCTCCAGAGTGGTAGAGGCAGGGACCAAAATAGCCATCTCCCTTCTTCGGCTGCTGGGGTGGAAAGATGCATAGACCTCATATCTGTGCCCCCATTTTAACTTCAGGTGTTCAGATTCCGACAGGGGTTTCCTGTATTAAAAATATATATATATATATATATATATATATATATAATCTACCGCCTACTTTTTCAAGTATTGCATTAGACGGGTTCTCCTTATAGGATTATGAAATCCATTTATATGCAGAGAAAAGATCTTGGCTGGATTCACTGCCATCTAATACAGAGGAGGAGGATGGTGAAATGGAATGGGTCTAGTGTGTGTTTTATTTTTTTTTTTTTAAATCTACATTACCCCAAACTGTGAAATTTTTAGGTTGCATTTGCTTTTCATTGTCCTCAGCCAGCTCACCACACATTCCATGGGACATCTTTAAATGTATGCTTTGGAAGATTTGTTTTGTACTCTTCATTGTGGTTTCCAGTAAACACAAGAATGCCAGACATCACATATTACATAGGATCCAGCCACTGGAATAGTATACAAAAAAAAAAAATTTAGCATACAGGTTAAGTATATGGGGGGGAATCAATTAAGATTATCCATAACAAAGATAAACCTAGATAGCTGCTCCTTGTCAGAGTTTAGAGGTCAGTCCATATATATGTAGTGTCCACCATAAGTTAGATTCAGCTCTGGGGCTAATATGATCCTCTGTCCCAGTAATGTTAAATGTACATACATTTTAATAAACTGCAGCAGTTGCAAAATTTGCATTTACCAAAGTAGAAAAACGTTAGCTTAGATTAGAAAATTATTATTCCAACAGGAGATCTCAGAACCTGAATAATACCCTTTCCTGTATCAAACAGTTCTAAGATTCAGGTTTTGGCTCTAAGCAGGAGGCCAAACAAGAATTAAGCATTTAAATAATGTTTTAACCTTTTAACTTTTTAAACTGAAATACAATGCTCCCTGTTGTAGCATCTCCTGCTTGTCTACACATAGGCAAAACAAGTCGTAGGGATAGTCTCTCTAGTAGCTTTACCACTTCGACTCGGCAGTTGACTCAGGGCTTCATGTCTCCTTGTCTTCAAACTCCACTGGAGTGGAGTTTGTCCTTTGGCCCATCGCAAACTCTTTCTCCATGTGCTGGACCCGTTTGCCAGCCTCCTCCGGATCAGTAAACTGATAAATATGGCCCCCGTAATAGATTCTAAGGCAGGCTGGCATCAGCAAGGAATGGGTAATTCCCAAACCACGCAGTCTGGCTCAAATCACATCGGATTTTTTTGCCGAGTTCTAGTGGCAAAGGAGAGGTCGGGAAACAAATGTAATGTGTGGCCCTGAAAATTGAAATCCTCCAATAAGCGAGCTACCTGTAAAAATACATCCCGTATGCTGCTGCTGTTGGTGACTATCAGAATAGTCTGGGAGTTGTCTTGCTGGGACTCTGCTGCACGAGGGGAAATCCTGTAGGCCTTATAAAGATGCTCCGTCATCTCATCGTCAAGCTGCAGGGCTCGAGGTAACCACTTCTTTAAAAAAACAAGGAGATCCATTTCTCCAAAGTCCTCGGGTAACCCTACTAGTCTCAAGTTCGATTCTCGCTTGGCATTTTCTAAAGCTTCCAGCCTGTACCTTAAGTGGTTGTTCTCCTGTACCAACTTGGAGGTTGTGTTGAGGGCTTTGGTAGCTTGCGACTCAGCAGAGATGGTCATTTTATTAGGTGCTTCTATTTTTTGATCTTGCTCTCTCATCTGCTGCAGAAGTATTTCAATTTTGGAATCGATGGCCTGCATCGATCTTTGGAGAGCTTTCCACGTCGGGTCTTGGTCTGCATGGTCTGCGCTAGTGGTTGAGGCCTGAGGATCTGTTGGGCGGTTGTTGCTTTGCTTTGGGCTGCTCTTGTTGGTGCTTCCCATACTGAAGTTTGGCTCCAAAATGATCTGTAGCAAATACTCAGTCTAATAATATAGAAGTCCACCCGCTTTTCCAGCTGAGTTTACGAATTTGAGCCTTAATTATTACATTTCTTTGTAGAGCTGCTGCAAATCGCATCTCATCGGTAAGGAGCTCAATAGCGTGCCCTCCCGAAAGATTTTTAATTTGATCAGTTGTTTCTTTTGATCTCGGGGGGTCAACACATATTTCTTACTGCTAGTTATTTGACCTAGTTGGTTCCAGGTATACTTTTCTATCTAGAGGTAAAACTAGTCTAACATAGTAGACTCACTATAGGTCAGTAGCACAGGTTCAGACATGCTAGATAAGTTTTTTAAAAGGAATTGTTTAAATCGTCTCATAAGTTGTACAGATAATAGTCTTGGCCTTCAATTCATGCTGTTATGCTAAAATGGCTATCAGGATATTACACTGGTTTAATACACTCTGGCTCCAGTATTGTAAGTTTGTTTTAGAAAATAATATAGAATCGCTTCAGTGACTAATTAAAATATCCCTTACTGGATTTGACAGCAGGGCCAAAGCAGTGTTCCTCACCATGTTTACAGACTCCTGGAGGACAGTCTTAGGGACTGGGGGTTGGTTAAGGACTTGTATAACCTTCTTATTTACCTTTAGTCGCAATATTGTATATACAGTTTTTTGTTTTAAGGTAATATTTTTTTGAGGGGTGTTTCTTTAGTGGGAAGGGGAGGTGGGTTAGGGAGCCTTCTCACTTTACTTTTGATTTTATAAACCGAGGGAGCTATCCTTATGTCCCAATCAGAGTAATATGTTTTTTTTTTTTTTAATGAGTAATATAAACCTTAAATTGGCTTCATGGAATATAAAAGGATTGCGTTCAAAAATCAAAAAGGTGTAAATTCTAAACTACCCGAGAACTGTGGGATTTGTTTTCCTACAAGAAACACATTTATTAAAATCCGAGGTGTAATGCATGAAAAAATTTGACTTTAAAGTAATATATGGCGCAGGGGCATATACAGCTAAAGCAGGCATTGTGATTTTGATAGATTCTTTAGTGGATTTTCCCCTGTCGAAACTTATTGCAGATCAAGAAGGTGGGTATATTTTAGCTATGGGAAAATTAGCTAAAAGTAACTGTTAGGCTCTATTTATGGCGCAAACAACACTTCCTCAGGATTCTATATGAAGCGAATTTCTACCTTAGCACCTTATTTATACTCACTAATTTATTTTAGGATGTGATTGGAATCTACCTTTAGACTACATTCTAGACAAATCAAACCCTTCTAACCATAAGGTTACGGTAGATTATAAAGCCCTGCTAGACTTAATTAAGATCTATGAACTATCTGATCCATAAAGAATGTATTTTCCAGATAAAAAAGCTTACACTTTTTTCTCTCAGACCCATAATTCTTTCTCTAGAATTGACTATTTTCTTATCTCTAAAAATTTACTCCCTTCAATTCATGATCCGCAAATATTACCACGTGCACTATCTGACTATTCTTTAATACGTCTCACCCTAAAATTAAATACCTCTTATTCCAGGTGTTTCTCTTGGAGACTGAATTCTAGCCTGCTGAGGCATGATTACATAATCAAATACATTGGAGCTGATCAGTTTTTTTTGGGACCAAAACTTAAATTCTGTTACAAGAGTGGACTTAATCTGGGCATCTTGTAAATGCTTCCTAAGGGGGGGAGTTCATAAGATTTGGCTCTAAATTGGAAAAAAAAAAACAAATCTGAGAGATTATGGGATATAACTAACAAATTGAAAATTTGGGAAGCCAAAAACCCAGACTCACTTTCACCACAGGCTTACCTGGAAATACAAAGTTTTAAAGAAGAATAACAGTTTATTTCTGAAGAGTAAGCAGAACTTTCGATTATCAGATCGTAAGCCTCGTATGCAGACCTGGGTGAAAAACCTAGCAAGTTGTTGGCACAAAGAATAAAAAAAAAATGGATCGGATATATCAAATCTGTAATTTCTGAAAATCAAAACAAAATATTAACAGATTATAAGGATATTCTTAACAAATTATATATATACTATTCAAAAGTCTATGGCCCAATCCCCAACCCTCCTACCGTAGATGCAATAGAAAAATTCTTAGAAAAATTCTCGACTTCCGGTTCCTGCTACCAGCAAATGGCAGCATAATCCTGATAGCTCCGTCTAACCTGTCAACAATCCAGAGCAATCCATGCCACAAAAAACAGCAACATGTTGAGCAATCTGGCAGTAATGAAATATGATGCCGACCAAGCAGAGAAATAAAGATGGGCTGGGTGGCACACCCCAAAAGCGGAAAACTCACCAAGAACACTGCTCTCAGGCAGTGCTCTGAGAAGACGACTTCACTAATCCAGTCAGAGGAAGGTGATTTTACGATCACCTCTAAGACCCTATGTCACACCCTCCAACAAATAAATGACACCTTACTTAAGCTGGAAAAGACAGTTTTGGAGGATAGGCAGGAGATCTCGGCACTGCACGAAAAAAACTGCCACATGGAGTCTGCCCTCATGGAGCTGTCCAACACAACGGACTTCGCATAATTCAGCTCTCTTAGATCTCACCAGAAGAGAATTTAATCTCCAACAGCAAATTGAAGACCTAGAGAACAGCAACAGAAGAAATGATCTTTGGTTGCATGGTCTTCCAGAAGACACAAACTGCTCCCATGATGCAATTTATGGATAGCTTTCTCAAACAAATTTTAGACTTACCAAAAAACAAGGATCTGGGGATAGTCAGAGCTCACAAATCTCTTATCCGGAAGCCCACGAACCCCAAGGCCCATCCGCGGTCGGTAGTAATGGCCTTTCTGGACTTCCGCATGAAAGAGGACATTTTAAGGGAGGCATGGACTAAGAAACCAGTCCTTTTCAGTGACATGCAGCTAATCTTTGATCAGGACTATGCACCTCAGACATTGGGCTGCAGGCAAAAGGCTTTACAGATTGTGAGGGCTTTAAGATGAACAGGCCACCAGGCCCAGATAGAGCACCACGCCAGAATTAAAGTTTGCACCAGAGAAGGATGGCAAAAGTTCCCAGAATTAGAGGAAGCCAGGGACTGGGCCAAGAAGCACAGCATCCAGGTTGCGGAGGAAGGCACTGTGCAATGCAAGAGGGCACTGAAGATGATAGGCTAGCAATCAAGAGGAACCAGAAATGCGGGTGCACGAGGGACAGGAAACGCCTCAAAGCTGTGGGACTGTGTTGCATCCAAAGGGGCCCCGTGAGAGAGAGAGAGCTACACGTGGTATCGCCACAGGAGGATTTGGACTCTGAGACTAATACCTGAAGCAGCTAAGTGACTCTGATGTGTTGGTTGTCTTGTTTACACTGATGGAAACCTCGATGTCCAGAAACTTCCATTGGGAAGATATAGGTTTACCATCCAGTCTAAAAAATTTTATGGTTAACAAGAAGACTTAATTCAGAGATGGTTGCAGAGGAGGGATATTGTTGCTAGTAATATGATTAGGATTAGTCTGGACAATCTTTCTGTTCTCCCAAAGCAAAAATTGCTGTTTTCACGTATGTTTAAGATCATTGGGGTCGGACTCTGGATTCACCTTATTAAAAGGGTGGGGAGCCTGGTGGGGCCTCTGGCTCTGCTCCACCCCAGGGATGGAATCTGCTCATTAAACATTATAGTACAAAACTCGGCTGAGCTGTACATGGCCTGGGGGGGTGTCGTCGGTGGTGGGTGCAAGGGGGTTGGAATAGCTACTGGGTTGCTCCTCCCTCCAGGGTCCCTACATTGACCAGCAAAGCCACATTAAAATAAATACTAAGATGGGGTCGTGGTGCCCTTGGGGGCCGGCTCAGGGCCACTTCAAGTTCTAAGGTCTCCCCGCACATCATTGGGACTTGAGGCTTAAACATATGTTAGGCTCCCGGACTGGGGGGGGATGAACACCCCTGGCCCCAACCGGTGAAAAAGTCACTAATGTGATGAGCTTGAGTGGTCTGTTTTGATTGACCAGTAGTGCATTTGGAGCCCTGTCTGAGGGTGGGATCTTGAGCCTCTGGCCTTGAAGGACCCCAAGCTATACCCCTAAATTGGCTGTGTCTAGGGCTTTTATCCATGGCTGGTCTGTGCCATTGGACCGGGGGGGGGGCCCGGTGGTGCCTGCCCAAGGGGGGCCCTGCTTTGTTGATATCTGCCTACTTTTGGGCCATGGGGGCTGGCATGAGAAGATATTCCTTTGCCATTGGGCGGGTTCTTCCCTGGATATGAGGGCGAGGGGTCAGGGTTTGACCAGTTGGTGTCTCTACACTATTAGGTGTCACCATCAAACCCCATCTAGAGTAGCCCCCTTTTTGGGTTGGAGCTTTCTGGAAGGGGAGTGGATTACCAAATCTTTCCCATCTCTCCATACTGCATAGCCTGGTGGCAAGTACTTGGGTATAGTCCCTCTTGAAGCAATATTTGAAGCCAAAGACTCGCAACATTTACACAGACCATAAATACAATTTAATCTGACAGAAGTCTAATCATTTTTACAATGCCAGTATCACATTCTACAATGGTATCACAAATACAGATTTGTTTAACCATGGTGCCAAGCTAGATCCTAAGGTGCCCACATTAGTAAGGTTATCCTGGTCCCTATACCTCCATCCCATCCCATAGGAATACACACTCGTGCTGAGAAAGGACTGCCAGGAAGGGGGCCCATTCTCTAGTAAACTGTTCGAGCCTGTCTTTGACAAGGAGGGTTAATCTCTCTAAGACTAATGTGCGTAAAGCAAGTGCATGCCAGCTCTGCACTGTAGGGGGTTACACAGGATACCCAAGTATTTTGAATAGTGTCTGGCCAGAATCAATAGGATTCTTGCTCATCTCGGTAAAGGCTCCCATTCCTCCTCCACATCTAGCGCCATTCTGAACAGACAAGTTAATGAGCCCAGTGGGATCACTCTGCCCCACATCCTCCCTATCTCCAGTACTACCGATTTCCAGAATTGTTGCAGGAGACCGGCCCAAAAACAATGCACATAGGTGCCCATCTCCTGTTTGCACCTTCCACAGTAAGGTGATCTTGCAGGATGATATTTATGGACAGTCATCAGTGGATTATATACCTTGTGTATAAATTTGTAAAAAGCCTCTCTGAATTTATTACAGAGGAGGAGTCCCATGTGCATGGTTAGGAGCTCACCCCAGTCTGTCACTTATCTGGATGCCCACATCCCTTTCCCAGAGTCTTCAGGTATTCCCCGAAAGGTCCGGCAAACACTGCCTAGTGTCTTTCACTGCTTTCCCTATAAATTCTTTAATATCCCATCTTGACGTTTGTATAAGAGTTTGTTTTCCGTATTTCCACCATCCCGGTTCCTTCCCTTTCCAACCCCGTCACATAAGCCCTAACCTGGAAATATCTAAAATGTCCTCCCCTAAATTTAATCTCTGTAACTCTAAAAATGAGCTCAGCCACCCCCTGTTACATAAATCCTCCAAATTCCTCACACCCTGCTTCTCTCATGTCTTAAATCCATGGTCCTCCCACCCCAGTAAAAAGTATGGGTTTCCCACAGCTGGCACCAAATACGTATCTACAGCCTTCAGTCCCTGTCGCTCCAATAGTCTAGCCCAACTATCCAAAGGCTCTCTCCACCAGTGGATTCCTAGACTTCTGCCTTCTGTATGCTCCCCAGGCCTGCCTCTCCAAATATGCGGAGAGTTGCGCTGTACAGTCCCTCTGTTGGAGATCCATCCACCGTGTTACTGGGGGCATGTGAATCCAGTCGCTAATATACTTCTGCTGCGCTGCTAAATAGTATGCCCCTATATCCGGAAAATTCAGTCCCCCCTTTCCTGTATCTATCTTAAGGCACTGTAAGTTTATCCTTGGGCGTTTCCCTTTCTAAATGAACACTGAGAACATACTCTCCCACCTCTTAGTATCCTTCTGGGACAGTGTCACATGCAGCATCTGCATAACATATACCAACCTGGAGAGGACATTCATTTTAATCAAATATATCCTTCCCAGCCAAGAGATTGGAAGAGAGGTCCATCGTCTCAGGTCAGCCTCTATTACCTTAAGCTTGGAGCCATAATTAAGTCTATACAGAGACTCTAGAGACCACCCAGTTTTAATTCCAATGTATGTGAAATGTCTTCCTACACCCCATCCCTGTTCCCGTCTCGTAGTTCTGGGGAGCCTCATGATCTCAGATTTATCTAAATTTTATTTATATCCCGAGCATTGGGCAAACCTCTCGGAGAGAATACATGGCGAGCTTATGTTGTTCCCCTGAACCCCCGCACCCCTTGAATTCGCTCTTTATGCCAAATGGCTATTGCCAGAGGTTCCACTGCTAGGGAAAAGAGCAATGGGGAGAGCGGACATCCCTGCCTCATGCCCCTACCAAAGTGAAAACCCTTTGAAAGAGTGCCATTCACCAAGACCTTCACTCTGGGTGAACTGTATAAGGTGCGCACCCAGCCCCTGAACGCATCCCCCAGACCAAACCGGGCCATCGTCTCAAATAAATATTCCCATTCCACCCTGTCAAATGCCTGTTCTGCATCCGTAGAAATGACACCAGTGTCCTCATTCCTTATTTCCGCTCCCCAAATCACATTTAGAAGTTTCCATACATTGTGATATGAGACGCTCCTTAATTAACCTGGTCTGGGTGAATCACGTCGGGCAGCAACTCTTCCAAACGCCCTGCCAAGATTTTTGCAAATATTTTGGCATCACAGTTCAGAAGTGAGATCGGACGAAAAGATGCACACACCGATATTCTTTCCCACCTTAGGGATCAGACGTACTACGGCATCTGAGAAGGTCCCCGGGAGCCTCAGTTTCCCCTTCTTTCTGTTGGAATGTCTCGCACAGTGGTCCAGCCAACTGCCCTGCCAAACATCTGTAGCATTCTACCGAGAACCCGTCCAGCCCACTCTCCTTCCCTGTCTGCAACCTCTGAATAGCCTGCAATACCTATTTCCTCTTCACAGGGCCATTGAGAACCTCCTTCTGAACCCTCGTCAAATGGGCAATCGCAGGGTATCGAGAAAAGCTTTACCCGCTCCTCAGTCCCCTGCCCCCGTCCAGTACAGTTGTTCATAGAAACTGCAGAAACATTCTAATCTGTGGGCAGATTTATGTAAACGCCCCTTTTATCCTTGATTGCTGAGATATAGGTTTGGCCCTTCCTTCCCGCATCAAACGTACCAACAAGGGCCCTGGTTTGTTCCCCCACTCATATAGTTTTTTCCTCCCAAAAGTCCACGCTGTTCTATCCTCCCCACTAAGTAGGGTGTTCAGGGCCTCTCTGACTGTTTCAAGCTGCCCTGGACCATTCCATTCCCTCCAATCGCAACCCTTCTCTCCAGCTGTCTCACTTTGGCTTCTGGCTCCACTCTCCTGGCTTGCTTCTGTTTCTTGACTCTGGCTACATACTTTATAATTATTCTCCTCATGTACGCCTTTCCCGCATCCTAAATAATACCTTTACTAGTGGTTGAGTTTGCATTCGCCGTCATGTAAATTTCCCGTTGTTCCCTTTAGTATTTCTTGAAATCTTTATCCCCCAACAAGTATGTTGGGAACTTCCAAGGTGGGGGGGCCCTCCATCGGTTTGTTCATCAGTGACACTATGACCATAGTGTGGTCGGAGATGTGAATAGGACTATGCTGCATTGTCTGAACCCTTCCATACCGGGTCTGCGGGAGAAACACATAATCGATCCACGACCACGTGCTATGTGGGTTAGAGTAAAAGGTGTACTCTTTGGCCCCTGGGTTTGCTTCTCACCAGCCATCTACCAACTCTAGCTCTACCATTCCCTGAAGCCACTACCTATTTGTTTCATTTTGCCACCTCCCACCCTGGGAATGATCCAAATAAGGGTCTAGGGGACAGTTCAAGTCCCCCCTAGAAACAAGCCTGGAAATTGTTCCTTGATGAGAAGTGAGAGAATTGTGTTGTAAAAAGAGGCCTCATATCACAGGGGCATATATACTTCCAAATGTTATCTGTTCTCCCCACAGCTCTCCCACAAAAAATGCACATCTCCCTCCGATCTGATCTCTTACCACCCGTGGTACCAGAAATGGGAGATTCTTATGCAGGAGGACAGCGACCCCTCTTTTATGCACCTTAAAGGAGACTGCAAAACATTTTCTCACCCATCCCCTTGTCAATTTCAAGTGCTCCGCTGCTGTGAGATGTTTCTTGCAGTAACGCCACTTGAACCCCCCCCCCCCGTCTCTACATGGCTTTAAGGAGACTCGCCCGCTTCACAGGGGTCACTATCCCTCGGACATTCCAGGAACATACCACAAGATCTTTGCAGATGACACCAAGATCTGCAACCGAGTAGATGATCCAGATGGTGTGGGCACAATGAGAAGAGATCTGGATAAACTAGCAAAATGGTGGAAAGAGTGGCAACTGGGGTTTAATGCAAAGAAGTGCAAGATCATGCACATAGGGAAGAGAAACCCTGAAGCCACCAATAGGCTGGGAGGGGAGTTGTTGGCAGTCACAAGGAAAGAAAGAGACTTGGGCACCATCACCGATGACCTGAAATCATCCAAGCAGACCACTAAAGCAGTAGGTAAGGCTAAGGGGATGTTAGGGTGTATTAGTAGGGGTATCACAAGTCGGAAAAGGGAGGTAATAATCCCTCTTTACAAGACACTGGTCAGGCCCCGTCTGGAGTACTGCATACAGTACTGGAGGCCACACCTTCACAAGGACATTAACCAAATTGAAGCAGTCCAGAGAAGGGCAACAAAAATGGTGCAGGGACTGCATCAGAAAACATACGAGGACAGATTAATGGAGCTCAATATATATACCCTAGAGCAAAGGAGGGAGAAAGGTGATATAATCTCAACATCCAAACACCTTAAGGGTATTAACAAGGTGAGAGTCTAACATGTTTCGATATAAGAAAAATAGCAGGACAAGAGGACACAGCATGAGATTAGAGGGAGGCCGATTAAGGGGTAATGTAAGGAAGTTCTTTTTCACAGAAAGGGTTGTGGATGCATGGAACGGCCTACCTCAGGAAGTGGCAGATATGAATACAGTGCAGGGCTTCAAACAGGCATGGGATAGGCATAACGGAGCAATACAGATGAGTATGAATAGATGTGCCATCTGCCTTTACTCTGTCAATGGCCTAGTTATAAGGTGGAAAAAGAAATTGGCAGACCAGATGGGCCTTGTGGTCCTTATCTGCTGTCAGCTTCTATGTTTCTATCTTGTCTGTTAGCCATTAAAACAGTGTCTTTCTATCACAGGTCCCCTCATGTTAACCATATCATCCCTTCTTCCAACTCTGAGAAAGTGTGTGAGTGCCCCAGTAGATCTTATCTGGCAATCGCACCTGGCACACCTTTACCTTATGTTTGTGTGTATGCGTGCAAGAACATAGATTTAACAAAACAGTAACAATATTCAGAACATGTAAAAAAAAAAAAAAATTTAACTGTATCCCCAAAATTCAAACACCCAAACTGAACATACCCCCAACAAAGTCCCTTAATCTCTGTATTTCACCTTATCCACTTGGTTCCAGAAATTGAAGTAATCAACCAACATCCCAGCCCTGACACTATCTGACAACTGTGCTTATGTCATTCGAATCCCACTATATAGTTGTAATCTGCCCTCACCCCCCCCCCGGAGTATACAATGTAATCGCCCCAACATGTTTAGTTCCTGTGCATATAATTTCCTACAGGCACTCACCTGCCCATGTCAGTTCGGCAGTCCCACCCCCGAAGGGGTCACCCCACATAGCAACAAGGTGACCACAGGTGATGCCTTTCTCTCGAGCACCCAGATCGTACTCTGGTACTGTACCTCTTACCCAGACAGTGCCCAGGCATCACACCGCTCCCCCATTGCCACCATGCACTTGGCAACAATAAGTCCCAGATCCTGTAATTCCAACCCTCAGCCATTCACCGATGTCTGTAGACCGCCCCCCTCTAGCTATTGCCACATGTTACTCCACCCCCGCAGCTCTCCCCTGGCCATTCGCTGTACTAAAGGACCGTTGTTTCTGTTGTGTATTAACCCACAAATCCCTCAGAACAATTATTAGTTGTTTTCAGAGCTACACTATGTGCACTTCAATTCAGATTCTTTACTGCGCACAAATCATCCACAAGGACCCTGCACCTCCTGCGACCGGGAAAGGGGTAGAAGAGTCCATGCTGACCTAAAGAGAGAAGCGTTCCTCCTCATGGAGAGGCGACGGTCCATATCCCCAGAACAAAACTGTTTTAACTGTTAAATTTATTAGCAACAGAGAGCCACTTAAACCTAGTAGCCCTTTAGGAATAAAAGAACAGATTCTATAAACTTATTGCTGTCCAGATCATGTGCTTCACCCATTTTTTCTTGCGCAGGCCCTCCACAAATTTCACTGCCTTATCTGCCTCCCAGAACGAATATGTTGCTCCCTCATACTTCACCTTGAGAGTCGCTGGATAAAATAGATAGTTTTCCACCTTAAGGGACCTGAGCGAAGCCATAGATTAATTGAATTTCTTGCACCTAGCCAAGAGTCTTGCAGAGTAGTCCTGGAGAGAAGAATCCGGTGACCCTCAAAAAGCAGCTGTCCTTTCTCTTGATAGTCATGCAGCACCTTTTCATGGTTCTGGTAATTGTGAAACCGCATGATGAATTGGCGGGGCGGCTGCCCTGCGGGTGGCCTAGGCATAACAGCCCGGAGCGCACGCTCCAGCTTCAGCTTGCCATTCTTCATTTCTATGTTGAGCAGCTTAGGCAAAGTTACTGCGCAGAAATCTAAGGCATTCCCCCCCTTCCAACCCCTCTGGTAGGCCACACAGGCGGAGGTTTAAATGGTGATGGTAGTTCTCTTGATAGTCTGCTGCCTCCTTCATGTCTTCCAGTTCCTTTTGCAGGGCCAGAATTTGCCCTGAGTCCCCCTGTAACTCATCCTCGAGATGTTCCTCCGCCTCCATTAGATGTGTCCCCTGAGCACTCTTGAGTTAGGACCGCCTGCAGCCTATCATCTATGCAGATCTCTAGCTTGCACAGTTGGGACACCAATGCCGCCATCACCAGGCCTGTTGATTCGCATCTGAGGGCGATCACCTCGGCAGCTGACGGATACCACATGATGGCTTTGACTGAGCATGGGCTGCACCTTTCTTCGCGTTTTTTCCAGTCGCACGTTGACTTTTACCGGGACCCGTGAGAGATATTTGTCCATACTGAAATTTTGCATGGTCTGTATATCAAATTAGCCACAAGTGTGAGCGATTTTTCACTATTTTATCTCTAATTTACCCTGGCGAGGAGGAGCGAGGTGCAGACACGTCTTTCCACTTCAAGTGCTCATTAGCACCCCCGGGAGGTGACTTTAATGTTGCACTCTCCCCTCAGCAGCATTCCTCCTTGCCTCAAGCCTACAGAGCTACCACTGCAGTATAGAAGACGTTTGGAGGAGACTGTTTCCTTCAAGCCCGGGCTTCTCTTATTCTCCTTGCTTTCAAACCTGTTCTCACCTAGAGTATTTCTTCATCTCCCATGAACATTTTTCCATAATACAGGATTTATCACTAGGACCTAAGATCCTTTCTGACCACCACCCTTTCATCTTGAAAATAAACCTAGGCAAATCACCAAAAACTAAACTCTGACGACTAAACCCAACATTACTGAAAGATCCTGACTATATAAAACAGATTACCACTAGAATTCCACAGTTTCTTCTTGAAAATGGCAGGGCTGAGGTTATCGGCCACAATACTCTGAGACTCTTTGAAAGCAACATTAAGGGGAGAGACAATAGCTTCCTCAACAAACAAAAAAAGGAAAACCGAGGTGCTATACAAACATGACACAGAACAACTAGAGACCTGTCAAATGCTGTAAAGGGCGGGAGATAAATGTCTGCAACAAAAGATTAGGGAAACCAAACAAGAATTACAAAATGTAATGGATTCTAAGATCTTCAAACCATGGCTTACTTAAAACAGGCCAACTATGAGGGCAGTACCAGAGGGACCTGCCTTCTCGCCAGGAAGATAAGAAATGTGAAATGGGATGCTACTATCTTAAAAGCAAGACACCCAATAACGAAACAAAGGTCTCGTTTAGAGGAACACATCACATCATCTTTTCTAATTCTATCATACCCTATATACACCCCCTCCTATAACCTCAGATCCTGTATCTAGATCAGAATTCCTAGATAAGTTAAATTTCCGTAAGCTAACTGAGGCGCAAAGGGCCGTTCTCAACTCTCCTATCCACCCGGATGAGGCCTTGATTCACATACAAGCCTTAGTCTCAAAAATGTCCGGGTTCTGATGGCTACATGACCGAATGGTACAAGAAATTTGCTGATCATCTTCTCCCCACGCTTTTGTCATCTTATTGAACAATGGCAGAGGGTGAAGATCCACCTTCTTCATGGCACTACACAATTATAACCCCTCTTTAGACCCTAATAAAGACTCATCGGACCCCTCTTCGTACCACCCTATCTCCATTCTTAACGTTGACTATAAGATCTATATGGGCCTCTCGTCTTGAAACATTTTCCCCTCTTTAATACATCCTGACCAAGCAGGCTTTATTAAACACCATATTACAACTGATAATATAAGACGAACCATGCTTCTTGAACATCTACACACTAGGAGAATCCCCTCTGCCGCCCTTAATTTTGATGCTGAGAAGGCATTTGACACAGTAGCATGGCACTCCCTTTGGGGCACCCTTTAGCGCTTTTCCTTTCCTGGCCAATTTCTTTCTTGGCTTAAACAAATATATATTCCCAACCCCAAGCCTACCTTTGTATAAACGGGGCAATGTCCTCTCCACTTCTGCTAAGTCTGAGGGTACATGCCAGGGATGCTCTCTTTCCCCTTATCTTTTTGCACTGTATATTGAACCCCTAGCCATGACTATCAGACAAAACCCTCAGGTTGAGGGCATACCTCTGGGCCAAAAAGTGCACAAGGTATCACTTTTTGCTGATGACGTTCTGCTGATTCTTCTCTTCCCCCGAGACGCTATTCCGGCTGTTTGGGAAATTTTAAGGGAATGCGAGGAACTAGCGACCTTCAAACTAAATATTACTAAAACAGAAGATCAAATGCTTAACTTCACTCCATCACAGAATTTGAAAACTTCCTTTCCCTTGAAGTGGTGCTGTACTAAAGTTAAAATATCTGGGGATCTATATATCTCAAAATCTAGAACATCTCAAGCTTGTTAATTAAGAGCCAGTCTCTCTTAATTCATAAAGACCTATCTAGATTGGGTAGCCTAAAATTTACCTTTTCCCAAAGAATTGAAACTATACGCATGAATATTCTCCGCAGGTTGCTCTACCTGCTACAAAACATCCCCATCTTTCCATCTGCCTTCTACTTTAAATTCGGGAATAGAATATCTTCCTTCATCTGGGAAGGACAGAGGCCCAGGGTCCGTTACTCTTTGTTCCTCCCATGGAATCAAGGAAGTATGAACCTCCCTGACTTAAAGAAGTACGCTATTGGTAGCATTCTTAAAAATATTTTTCCTTTGGCTTTCTCCTGCTACTTTTCTGATTTGGAAAGATATCGAGTTCCTAATTAATGATCTTCATGATACAGAACAAAATCATTTTCTCCCCCCTTGGGAGATTTTTCTCCCTTCACCACCCAGATTCTTAGAACATGGTGCAACTTTAAAAGGAAGAGACAATTAAATCAGCTTTTTTTCACCCTTATCAGCTGACCGGCAGTTTTACCCAGCTCACCTAGATACAACCTTCAGGAACTGGCAGAGGTTGGGTCTTAGCTATTTCTACCGATTAATAAATAACTCTGGTATTTTACCCTTTGCAGAACTCCAACTCAAATATTCCCTTCCTGACAATGATGAATACAGATATACCCAGGTGAGAAACTACATTTTAAGACAAAGCGACTTTCCCATTTGCTGCCCCTCCCCTGTACCCACTTTCTGGGCCCTCCTTAGGGATACACTGATGGGAGGCTCCTGGGGGAAGCTCATAGGTCATCTTTATAGAATAATATGAGATAATCTGTGGGACTCTTATAAGTCAGTTTTGGACACATGGACCAAGGATCTGGGTTTGGAAATTTCCTTTACACAGTGGGAGGCGACAACACTGAAAGCTACCAAAATTACTGCCTCTAACGTTTGGCGAGAATTTGCATGGAAGTCCCGCTCCAGATTCTTCTGATCTCCTGCGGTGGTAGCAGAGTATATGCCTGCCTCTTATGGGCACTGTTGGAGGGATTGTAACTTCACCACGGTGGACCTGGGGCATATATTCTGCTTCTGCCCAGTCCTGATGCCCTTTTAGTTAACTTTACAGGTGGAATTGTATGGGGGAATTAGAAGAGTTAACAGCAGAGATGGGACTGACGACCGTCTTCTCTCCTCGCTGTCCCAGTTGGGATAATGCTCTTCTCCCACTTTTCCTACTAGCAGCTAAAAAAGCAATTGTGTGTAGATGGATGGTGAAAGACCCCCCTACACTATCGGACTGGAACAAAATAGTGAAATTTATAGACTGGAATCTCTGACAGCCAAGCTCCATGATAAGCATGAGAGTTTCTTGAGGAGTTTGCAGCAATGGATACTATTTTTCTCCCAGGCCAATCCTGACTTTGTCCTCTAGGGGGAGGGGCCTGCCTTATTGTGGTCCATCCATCTAATTGGAGTTTCCCCCAGTTACTTGTTCTGAGGGTCAATGGGGGTGCTCTTGGTAGTCATTTAATTTTCTTTTTTTTTTTTTCTTCCCCGAGGATCGAGGTCCACCACCTGTACGATATATTAAGGGGTTGTAACAACTAGGTGTAAATGTGCTATCTATAATAATTTTGTACAAGAAATGGTGCTGTTAAGATAAAAATGTTTTATTCATTTTCTGTATTGTAAACTTTTCATGGACATCACTGTAAACTGTATCAAAGATGTCTGACAATAAAAATGAAATAAAAAGAAAATTCTTAGAATAATTCTCTTGTCCTCATATTAGTGAGACTGAATCTTGTGAACTAATAGCCCTGATTACTCCTAAGGAAAGTGAACAAGCCATAAATACATTTTAATATTAATAAGGCTCCTGGTCCCAATGGTCTTGCATCTAATTTTTACAAAACTTTCAAAATCTCCTTAATTCCTATCTTAAAACAATTGACTTCATTTTAACAGAAGGTATCTCTGACAAAACTATTAGAGGCACAAATAATTCTTCTCCCCATACCAAATAAATCAAAACAAAGTCTCCAACTATCGTCCTGTATCATTAATTAACTATGACATTAAAATCTTAACTTGTATACTAGCCCAGAGAATTAAAGCAGTATGGCAAAAATTGATTAGTCCTAACCAAGTTGGTTTTGTCTTCCAGGCAAGCTTCAGATCACTTTAGAAAGATATTGCATACTCCTTCCACATCCAGAGACACCAAACTTTCTATAGCTTTGGTGTCTTTGGATGCGGAAAAAGCTTTTGACAGATTTAATCACAGCGTTTTATATGCCACTCTCTTTAAATGTGACTTTCCCCCTACATTTATTCATTGGCTAAAAATATTGTACTCAAATCCCACAGCAAGGATCAGATGTAATCATCAATTTTAAACTATTCCAAGGCACCAGACAGGTTTGTCCCCTCTCTCTTATTCTTTTTAACTTTTAATTAGAACCCTTACTTTTCTTCCTTAATTCAGATCCAGTTATTAGAGGAATTCCCATTGCTAGACATTATGTAAAATTATCGGCCTTCGCAGATAACATAGTATTATATGTGACGGACTCATTAAATTCGACTGTAGAACTTAGAAGGTTATTGAAGAATATAGCAAGTTTTCCAGCTAATAAATTAAACAGAAAAAAACAGAAGTGATGTCCCTTGCAAATTGTTTTTGTAAAGAAGACATGGGAGACTTGGGTCTTTTATGAAACCCCACGGGGATTAAATATTTAGGCATAATTATATCCAAAGATGAGTCTTGGCTAATTAAGTTGAATTTAGATACACCAATACAAAAAAAATACTCATGACTTAGAAAGATGGGCCACCCTTCCAATTTCCTTTCTAGGTAGTTTAAGTATCACAAAGATGAATATCTTTCCTAGAATTTTTTTTCCCCATGAACATGCTTAATATTTTTCTTCCTCTCGTTTGGTTTTCTAAAATCCATTGCATTATTACCAGCTTTTTATGGTTAAAAGGTACACCTAAAATAGCGCTTCAAAAACTTATGCTTTCCAAAAATCTAGGGGGACAGAAGATTCCCAACTTTATTTTTTACTATATGGCTTCACATGTGAACAAATAGTTGAAATGGCTTACACATAATAATCAGTTTTCTCCCCATGTCCCTACCTGGGTTTTAGTGGAAAAGGAGTTGAGTTGCAATATTTGCCCAGAAGCTATTCTATGCACTTCCTACAAAAATATCCCTAAAGAAATTAAAAATACAGTTGTTGCACATCCCTAAAAATACACAACCAGTTTTGCCAACTTTTTAATATTAACTTAACTCGTAGTATTTTCTAACCTATCTTATTTAGCCCAAATGTCCGCTTACATGGAAAAACCCTTAGCCCAAAGTTTCTACCACATTACACTAATCCCATCGTTGACGCTCTTTTAAAACAAGGGTTATTTCGCTCCTTTTCTGAGATCTCCAGCAATTTTTTCCTGGACCACAAAATGTATACTTAATTTTCACATGTTGAAAATGTTACTAAAATCGTATTTCAGTAATTTTAGGTTGCTTACCAATGAAGCTAATATTATGTCCGACTTATCCATTGTGGCCAGTAAATTGCATCCAAATTTCAGGGTTATATAAATACCCTTTGAGATTAAAATGTTCAGGTAAGTCTTTTCAAAATCAGTTTTAGGATAACTATAGTTCATCACATTCTCTGTGATCAGACTTATGGGATAACATATATAAATTAATCCCCAGGCCGGCCCGTTGGCGCAGCGGTGGGCTTTCCGCTTGAGACACCGGCAACCCGGGTTCGGGAACGGACCCGAGTTGTCGGAGGGCCGGCCAGGGGAGAAGGATAGGCGTCCTACGGACTGCTCTCCTTTCCCAGGGGAGGTGTGGGAAGCACTCTGAGCGCTGAGGATCTTGGCGGAGGCTGGGAGAACCCCGCCATCGACGTCAGCATCTGGGAGGCGGGGCGGACGCTGCCATTGCATCGCCCCCTCCTCGGGAGGGAAAACTACAGGAAAAGGCAGGACCACCATGCGAATGAAGCCCTCCCAGGGACCTCACCTCATCACCCGTCGCTGGGACCCGACCAGATACCAGTTCCGTGGTCACGAAGGTAGCCACAGCCCTCCCTCCGGGGAGTAAGCCGGGGTGACTGAGGGTCCCCGCAGCCATAGGCAGTGGTGGAGGTCTCTGGGGGCCGTGACTAGGGCAGAAGAAATACGGGGTCCTGCCAGGAAAAAGGAAAATTAAAAAAGTGTGTGTGTGTATATGTATGTGTGTATATATATATATATATATATATATATATATATATATATATATATATATATATATATATATATATATATATATATTTTAATCCCCTGGATAATTTAATACATTTTAGGATTTTACACAAGTCATATCTAACTCCTATAAAACTAAACAATATGGGTCTTAAACTGTCTAAATTATGTCATAAATGCAACGAAGAGAATGGTTCCCTGAACAGTATGCTTTGGTCTTGTCCTTTTACACAAGAGCTTTGGCAGGAAGTAAAACGCAATATCTTAGACAAACTTATTCTTGGGTATGATTTTAACCTGCATTCCTGTATCTTAGTGGGCTTTACAACAGATCTGCCACTTACTGATAAAGCTATACTAACACGAGGGTTACAACCACACAATTACTATTTAAGCACTGGGCTGATTTGGCTACTCCAACCTTTAAAGAGTGAAAAGCCCAACTCAGACTTAACTTAAATCTAATTCGTATTATATCCTACTTCCATGATGGACAAGCTTTGTATGCAAAGTGCTGGAAGTCACTTGCAGATTTAGTTGCCAACCTTTGATGTCTTGTAGACCTTTACTAATTTTTCTTGCTCAATCCTTATCTCATATTGATTTAAATTTATAGTTCTGTTTTTTTATCAGTAAAACCAATTTATTTCTTTAATTTACATGAAGTTTTTCTCTTTTTTTTTTTTTTCCTCTTTGGTTCTATCTTGATAAGAGGGTAGCTTCTATTTACTTTGATTACAAATTAAACTTAAGTTTAGCTAGACACCTTCTTTTTAAAGATGATAGTTCATATTCAGATGCAACTCTCTGGGGTGGGTGGGTGGAGTAGTGGGTGGGTAGGGGAGGGTGTGGGTGGGGCAGCTTAGAGAAGGGGACATTTTTTGTTTATATGATTTGTATTTTGTTATCTATCAGTCTGTTACATGCACTGGAATTCATTGTTGTAACAATTTTTATGTTTGGAAAATTTAAGAGAAGATTTTAAATAAATAAATAAAAGCTTGGAGTCAGTGCAGTGCAGAGTAATAAAAATACTTCAGAGCCAGCAGAGCAGATCCTATGAGGAGGACCTCAAGGCACTAATTATGTACTCTCTGGAGACCAGGAGGAAAGGGGAGATATGATAGAAACCGTCAAGTTCCTTAAAGAAATTAACAAAGTGAACTGCATGGAATTATTTAGCCTGAATATCAACTCGCGGTCACGTGGACATGAGTGAAAACTAACAGGAGGGAGGTTTAGGAGGAACATGAGGAAACACTACTTAATGAAAAGGGTGGTGGAACCTTGGAACAGTCTGTCGGCCGTGGTGCTGGGGGTGAAAACAGTCAAGGGATTCAAATAGGACTAAGATAGAATGAAGGAAATAGTGGTCACCCAGGGCAACATGACATGGGAGGAGAATGGGGGGGGTTAGTACCCGGAAGGGAACAGTAGGTTCCAACGAAGGTTCCAGGGATTATAGGGAACTTGGGTAGACTGGATGGACCTTCGGCCTTTTTCTGCTGTCATTGGCTATGTTTCTATGTAACAGTGAGTATTTATTTTGCAAGTCAGCTTTGATTTTATCAAACACCTGCCACTGCCGTAATATGCTGGCCAGGTAGTTGGGATAGGAGGGGAGTCTTTGGTTGGCCACTGCTACATCTTGCAGCCTTAAACATTATTTTCGGTTATTTTCACTAAAGTATAGTATTTTTTTAAGATCTTCATCTCTGTATGCCACCGAGGGACAAAGACCCATTGTACAGATATTGTTCCTCCAGCTAAAAAATGTACAAGGACAACACTCACATGATTTGTGTGTGTTTTGGCCTGTCTAAAAAACATGAGGGCCTGTGAGATCTGCCAGAGTTTCGACCAGGCTACAAGGCAACACCAACGAAAAGCCTTAGAAACGTTCCTCACCCAAAAGGCATTGAAAGCTATGGAACAGACTGCAGGTTATGCTACTGCTTCTCCCTTGTGGTTGATTGAGAAATGGTCGTTGAAGTTAAAAGGAAAAAAAAAGGTCATCAAGGACCTCCTCTTCTTCCAGCCATAAGCATAAGCACAAAGATGAGGCTGTTTCGCTGGCAAGATCCACATCACCGTTGAAATCGGATATGGGCTTGTCAGCGTCTGCTCTGGCAGCATTGACTACAGGCGTCCCAACCATTGCTAAGACACCAGTGTTGGGGCTTGTCTCAGGCACTGCAGTACCTACTATGGACGGTATGGTGCAGTTGTCAGGTTCTGGTCCTTCAACACAGGTAGTCCCAGACTCTCTTCAGGGCGCCGTCAACTCCCAGGCTGTGCTGGCATCTTTTTTTGGAAATGGTACATAACCTTCTGCCGTTGATGCTACTGGTAGTAGTTTTGCAGACAGCAAGGCTGCCTGAACCAGGGCCTTTGTTGACAGGTTTTAGAAACACACAGATTACCCCATCTCAGCTGCTGCCTATGTTGTTGGCTCCTTCTATGGTTCCCACTGTTATTCCTCATAATGACAGCCAGGTAGAATATAATCCTGACCTAATGGAACATTGAAGAGGATATGGAGGAGGAATATAGGTGTGAGGAGCAGTTTGAAGAAGGTTATCCTGAATCCTAGCTCCACCCTATCATCCTGCAGGAAGGATTCTATGGTTTATATACCAGAGTCTTTCCCCTGGGGATCCATCTTCTTAGGCTTTGCTTCAGCAGATGCAATCTACCATGGGCTTTGCTGTTGAAGAGGAAGATTCCACTAAAAGGAATATTATGGAATTATTGGAGGTTCCATGCACACATTCCATTCATTTTTCTCATGTATATCATGCATTAGAGGATGCCACGTTTGCTGCATGGAATAGTCCCAGTACCCTGCCTGCAGTTCCAAAGAAGGCTGATAAATTTTAATTCATTGATATATATACATATATAGTTTTAGTGTAAATTTTATGTTCATATATTGTATTTCAATTGTGACGAGCCTTGGTTTTGGTGCTATATAAATAAAGATGATTGATAAACCGTACTCTGCTCCGTCTGATAAGCCTTATCATGCTGCACAACTTGACACTGACTCTGTAGTCATTAGGGCTGCTCAAAATCACTCTAGGGTCCCTAGGCACACAAGTTCTTTAACTCCAGATAAAGAATCTAGAAGGCTGGATGTAATGAACAAATGTCCCTGTGCTGCAGCATCCTTAGGTCAGCAGATTGCTTATTACCAGGCCCATATGATAAAATGCAGAATAACCTATGGAAGTCGGCACTTACTGCAGCACAGGCTTTTAACTGATGGTTCTACTAGAACTGACTTGCTTTAAACCATGTTGGCTGGTTCTGAAGTTAGATCTCTAATCCAGAGCAAAGTGTGGAGGTCGCTGAAAGATTGTATTCGTAGACGGTCTTTTTATTTTCAAATATCCTTTTAATTTTTAAATATGGCAAGCCTGAACATTTCACCTAATATATATGCTTTTTCAAGAGATGCCTTTTTCATCTAAATAGTAAAAATCTAAAAATCCTTCATTCAATCAATGCAGTAACTTATAATTCTGTATCTCCTGATGTAATACAGTTCTTAATTTTATCATATGCTTCTTGCAACCTTACTCATTATTACACTCGTTCTGTTATTCATCCCAAAAGGTTCATAGCTTGTTAGTGCAGTCCTTCTACCTGCGTAAGGTGCCCGATTAGTTTCCTCATAGTTCTGAAGTTGTCGGACGTCTTCTGCAGCCAGCATATGATGTGTCAGATGAGACTGCTGGGGATGTGGCCTCTAGTCTCTGCATTAGATATTATACCTGGCTCAGCATAAATGGCTTTGCTACTGATGTACAGAAGGCTGTTTTGCATGCCCCTTTCAGGTGCTCATAAGTGTTTGACAGTGATGTTGAAGGTGCACTTGGTCATCTTCAGTCCTCCAAAGTAACTTGAAGGTCTGTAAAGTCCCTTTACCCTAAGCCCACCAAAGGGCCTGGTATGGGAATCTTTTTGTAAACTTGCTGCCAGAGGTAACCTTGCATACCATATGCAGTCCCCATGAGAGAGGTGAATGGACCCAGGGGCCTTGCTGCTCCTGGTTCTGCCTTCCTTTAGTGTCCCCCCCCCCAGCTATTGCCTCCAGGGGTGAGGGGGTGAGGGGATCTCCCTGCATCTAAAACAGTGGAAGGGGAACACTACAGATGAGTGGGTACTGGAAATAATAGAAAAGGGCCATGCTCTGGAATTGTCAGAAATTTCACCATATCACCCTGTCTGTACATTGCATACAAGAAGTTTCAAATGGTGTCTCTACAAGCCCTGATTCCCCTCTTACAAAAAGTGGACTGGTTCTGTTCCCTGCACATAAAGGATGTGTATACATTCATATTAAGGTCAGACAGTGCCAGAGGCAGTACTTCCATGTCGTGCTGGAGAGCAGGCACTATTAATTCAGAGTGTTGCCCTTTGGCGTATCCTTATCGCGTGGGTATTTACTAACTACTTAGCAATTGTTGCAGCAGCTTCTCACAGGGAATGACTTTGTCGTTCCTTATCTGGACGGCTTGCTTCTGATGTTCCAGGAAAGTTCTTCACAATCTTTCTTGAACAATTCAGGTGTTCAGGGCACTAAGGATATCATTGAATGTACCAAAGTCGGTGCTGATCCTGTGCCAGTGCCTGCAGTTATGTTGTGGCTATACTGGACACAGACAGGGGATGTGCCTTCCTGCCACAGGATGGTTAGACACCTTTATTGCTGAGGCACACTTGATACACAGGAGCCACTACATATCTGCTAAAGGCTGCTGCCATACTAACAATGCCATTTGCTCAACTTCATATGCGAATTCCACAGTGGTCACTTAGGGTGCAATGGGATCAATTGACAGATGAGCTGGAACAAATAATTCTCATCACGTCACCACTTTGAGCACTATTATGGTGGATGGACTGTAGCAACGTACTCAAGGGTGTTCCACTCCTTGTACCAGCTCTTGTACCGATACTGGTATACCATGATGATAGTGATTATAAACAAGTGACTGTTAAAACAACTCATTTATAGCACTGTCATCAGCTACCCTGCAAGGGGAGCAGTGGTGTAGCGAGGAAAGCGACCGGAAGGGGAGGGAGGGATAGGGAGGTGTAGGGGAGGGATAGGAGGGAGGGATGGAGGGTTTGTATGGGTAGGGGATCCTGCTGCAGTCGAGCCAGCCCTGTGGTGTGGTGGTGTGGATGGCTGGCTACGGTGTAGCAGGCACTGGGTTCGGACCTGCTGGGGCGATTGTTTTGCCGCTGCTTATGCCCTTTTTTTTTTTTTTTTTCTGCCTGTGTTTTGCCCCCTCCTTGACATGCACCCCCTTGGAATTTATCCTATTTGGGAGGGCGGGATCAGCCCCCCCCCTTGCAAAAACACTTAATAGGGCTGGAAGTCAGATTGCTTGTGTTTGTATGTCGCTGAAATGCTTTTTGGCAATATACATTCGCTATGATAGTGATCGCTATCATGACATGGAACCACCGATACTCACCAAAGATGACTTGGGTTCCGGGTGGATCATTATCTCAGCTTATTATAGACACAAGGGTCTTGGAGCAGACTGTAGGCCAAACTGCATATAAATGTCTTGGAAAAGAGAGCCATCCTGTACAGACTTCAGGCATTTCAGAATCATCTCCACCCCAGTCCCCTGTTAATCCAGATGGACAATGTCACTGTCAGGCACACATAAACAAGGGGGCACTCACTCTTATCCCTTATGCAGGAAGCACTGATAGTGTGGTACTGGGCACTGTCAGTCTTCTGCTGTCAGCCATGTATCTCCCAGGTTTCCAAAATGCCTTGGCAGACAGACCTAAGCAGGTCTCAGTCCATGGTACTTGAATGGGAACTGCTGACCTCCGTGGTAAGCAGTCTTTTTCACAAGATTTTTTTGGGAGGGGATTGGGCCATCCAGAGTTGGACCTTTTGTGTCCTCGCCAGTGCAAAACTGCCATGCCTTTGTTTCGCTTGCTCCAGAGCCTGAGTTTTTTGTTTTGTGATACGTGTTGTCTCCTGAAAGTGGGAAATTGTTGTATGCATTTCCCCATCCCCCTAGGTTTGAATCCCATCAGCCCCCACTTGCATACTGTGTGACCCTGAGCAAATCACTTAACTTCCTTGCGCTCCCAGGTCACACCTGGAAGCAGGCTTCAGCTTAGTGTGCCTCTTCTGGTTAAACAATTTCCCTTTCCCCCTTTCCATTAATACTGTGGGTTCTGCTCAAGCTATGAATGGAGAGTTACTTTCATTCTCATAGTTCCTCTGTGGCCTCGGCAGATACAGATTCCACTTCTACAACATCTGACAACAGAACATCCTGTTCTTCTGCCCATGTCATCACAGGACTGGTGGTCTCTGGTCCCATCTAGACCTAAAGTCCCTGCATCTGCATGCACGGCTTCTAAAAACCTAGCCATTGCCCATTTTGGAGTGTCACATAAGGTTGCTGATGCCTTGCTTGTGGCTAGAAAGGCTTCTACTAGACATACTTATTCCTTTGAATAGAAGCGTTTTCTGGTCTGCGGTCTGGAACATGGACCATTTTATGTGCCTGTGAATTCAGTTTTGCAGTACTTTTCATTATGATTCACGTCTGCGGTATTCTTTTATTAAGGTGCATTTAATTGCCATATAGTAAACGTTTAAAAGTAGAACATTTTACTGCTGCTGGCTAGACCTAAACAAACCTATGGAAAACTAAAATATTTGATTATGCACAGTAGTTGAGGCCAGGCTTCTGTCTTGGATGACTGCTACAGTAATTTTCCTCACTCTGAATCCATGGTCCCAGAGGTATCACTGTCACATGAAACAGGAGGCATTGTAAAACGGAGCAATAAATAATTCTAACATAGAGATTGTGTTTATATCTATGGCACTCCAATCCTTACATCACAAGCTTAAGCCCACCTGATAGGCTTTTGAATAGCTCCTACCTCCCCCCTCCACAGCGGGAACCCGGAGCCCTGGTCCCTTCATCCGCCTCCTCTGCATTTACCCCTCACGAGCAGCCGAGCATTGGGACCAGGAAGCACTCTCACCATTGGCCCCTGATCTGTAGTGGCAGACTGCGAAACCCTCCTCCTTTTCCTTTCCCTCATGTACTCTGAGCTTCGCAAGGGGAACAATGAGTGGCAATTCAGTGGAAAGGGGGACATAACTCATTTAAATGGCAACAGAGGAGTCAATTCTTGGACTCACTAGCAGTACATTTCTCTCCCCTGAGGATAAGCAATCAAGGGCATGGTACGGGAGGCGATCCAACCTTATGCCCCTCTATCACCATTGATAGGCCACCACGTGACCTTTCACAGCATGCCGTGCCATCTTGCTGGGTGCCTTATCCCCTACGTGCTTGTATGGTCAGCCCACCATCATCTTGGGTCGGATGGAGCATACTGTGCATGTGCGAAATGTCAAGCAGCCATTTTAGGAGAGGATTGCTTCTCTCCACTTGCGCGCAGGTGCATTCAGTGGCAGCCATCATATGTGGGTCAGTATATGGCACTTGGCAGCCATCTCAGGGAGGGCTGCCCAACAGTTGATGCCAAGCAGTCATGCCACCTGGTGTCCCCCTCCCTTGTCTAGCCAGCCAGCCTTAAAGGGGAACAGTTTGTTTATGCTGGGGAGAATTGTCTTGAGCCTGGCTAGCCCCACATGCTGGGGATTACTATGACGGTAGAGTTCTCAGTGGAGTACATATTCAGTGGGTGATGTAAAGGCATGCAATTTCTCTTAGGTGGAGCACTTTATTATCTTGGAACCTCTTAACCCATTATACCCATTCGCGCCACATGGCATCAGAACCATCCTTTGCTTAACCTGACCTAAAATAGCGGCATCAGATAGAATGAATTAAGAGGGCAATTAGGGGTGAGACCCTCTGCGATTGTACAGGATTACTCTGTTAAACTACCACTAAAATAAAGGCATCTCAAGCCAAGACCCTGATAGTACAGTGGTCATCTTGATGCCAGTGGTATTCTCCCTCACGAGGGGAGCTGATGTTTGTGATTAAGTTGCATAATACCCACTCTCTTCTCTTTCTTTATCATCAGATGGTTAAAGCCAAGAAATGCAGCACCTGCAGTGCCATATTGATGCCCCACAGCTTGGGCCTCAATGCCCAGCCTGCCAGCACGAAGAGGGGGAGTCCTCACTGGAGCAGTCCCTTTTCTGGATCAGAGTTTACCTGGTCCTAGTGTTTCAAATTGAATGGGAGAGCCAGCTGCCTTGGTGCTGCAAACTCGATGAACTGCAGCAGCTATGATGGAGAGCCAGCAGAATGTTATGCTAAAAATGATGGAGAGGCTGAAAGCTATCACCAATGCCAAACCAACGGAACCAATCGGTGCCAGTCCTGACGTTCTCAATCCACAGGCAGGACCCATCCCTCTACAGCCTGCAGGTGGGACTGAGGGAAATTCCAAGCTTCCAGATAGCCAACCTGACCAACCCTCCAGGTGTCAGGGCGGTGGCAAAGGGAACAATGACAGAGATGACTCCAAGATTGACTCAGACGAGGAGGAGACAGAGGCTATGAACTTGGACACCCCCTCCCTCACACCCAAACTGTATCCTTTCGACTTGGTGCCAGGCTTTGTGAAGGCCATCAAAACGACCATGGGCTTCAAACTTCCTTCACCCCAAACGGAATCCAAACTGGATCCCATGATCCAACAAAAGCAAACCTTCAAAGATACATTCCCTATCTGCCATGTTGATGCGTTTTTCTCTCTTGGTCTGCACACATCCGGCCGCCATCCTGGTGCACACCTGGCTCCCATGAAGGCCCTCATCTCCAGTCATACCCCTATGACCCCCCCCCATGGCACGGTGGTGGCGAGCCCCCATACTCACCACCATGTCCGGATCCATCCCTCTTTGGGGGTGATGCCCTCTGAGCCGAGCGGGTTCCAGGACTGCCATCAAGCCATGTGACCTCATTGTTGCTTGTTCTTTTCTCCTTGGAGGGGGCTGGGGCATGCAGTGACGCCAGCGGCAGCAATGCACGCACTCCCATGCACACTCGTCCAGGCGTCTGCCCCATCCTGGCCCACCTTGTCAGCATCGGCATTCTGCCCCCCAGCCTCGGCTAGGGGCCAGGTGTTCACAGACTACTGGTGCGCCCCCCCCCCCCGGAGAAGGAGAGCAGTCCTTGGGATGCTCGATCCTTCTCCTCCCCTGCCGACCTCCAGTGGCCCATGCCCATTACTGAAAATGGGTCACCGGCATGGCGCAAGGTGTGGTGTCCGGTGCATCAACCCTCAGCACCACCTGGCTGGCTCTATAGAGGACATTTTTGTTAAAGAATGGGAGTACCAGGAACCTTGGAGACTCTCGGAAAAGAGAAACAAGGATCGCAAGTAGTCAGTTCAGGAGGAGAAATCAAAACTATGGTGCATCATGCCCACTATTGACCCTAGAGTTGTGGTATTAAGCAAGAAAATGATCCTACCTTGTGTCACTATTGCACTTAAGGACCCAACAGATAAAAAAAAAAAAAAAAAGGACATGCTCAAGAAATTATTTGAGATGACAGGACTGGCGGCTCGGGCAGCCACAACGGTTGTCTATGCTGCCAGATCCTAAATCCGGTGGCTTGAACAGTTGCTGGATATGGCGGACCCCAAAGCAAGCGAAACAGAGCTTTTGGAGCTTATGCTAGACACAGCCAAGTACATAGGTGACATGGCAGTCAGTGCCCTCAAACTCAGTGCCAGGGCATCTGCTGTAACCAACAGAGCCAGAAGATCCCTATGGCTCAAACTATGAGAGGCGGATAATCAATCCAAGTTCCTCTTACAAAACTTACCCCTAAAGGGCAAGCACGTCTTTGAGGAGAGCCCACAAGAGTACCTGAAATCTAGAGAAGAGGGCAAAGATCTCACAAAGGACGAGAATAGAACAACCTATTTATCATCTGGGCACCAACGTTTCTGGAACAACAGATGCCAGAACCGAAAACAAGGAGTCAATAATTATTCCTTTTGTGATAGTGGTAGAGGATGTGGCTATACTAACCGCTCCTCCTTCACCTCCAACTCCTCCTACTTTAGAGGAAAATCACCCAGATGACGATGTAGAGGTAGAGGGGGAAAATCGAACCAACAGTGACCACAGCACGAATCATGTGCATCTCATGCCAGCGCCACTAAAGACACAACAGTTTATACTTAAGTTACTTCCTGTGGGTTAGAGATTATCAGTCTTTCAACATCAGTGACACCACACGACATCAGACCGATGGGTTCTAGAGGTAGTCTCCAAAGGCTACAACATATAACTGTCAGCAATACTGGATAGACACAGACTAGTAATCTCCTTTGTCACAAAGAAAGAGCGGCATCTCACCAAGTTCAGGACATCTTATTGGATTTAATCCAGAACAAGGCAGTACAAGTGGTGCCAGAAGAGGAACACAGCCTTGGCACCTATTCAGTATTATTCCTAGTCCCAAAAAAGAATGGGAACTTAAGACCAATTCTGTATTTGAAAGTTTTAGACATAGGAGGGTACTGGGTCAATACCACGCATGGAATAGAGCATGGCATCAACAGCGCTCTTTAGAGTGCTTGTGATTACAGTATCGGGGTGTAACAGTGGTAGGAAATTACCACTCCCCCTGTCGCCATATGCTTTTCGTGGGAGGCAGCAAGTTACCATGTGCAGAGTGCCTGGTCAAGCCACTCCCATGGTGGAGTGGTTAAGGCACCAGCACACAGCGAAATTGGGAGGTCTGGGGCTGTGGTTCGATTCCCCCCAGGTCTTCTCGTGCTACTGCATTTTGGTTTTAAACAAAAACAAAGTTCCCCAAGTCCCCAGGTTTGTTATATAAGTTCTGGGTGGTGTGAAGCCCTCCTCTTGCAAAAACACAAGAAAGCCCATTGTTCAGAACGGTGTGTGCTGTTGGTGTATGTCAGTGTTTTACCCGACCTTATTTCAGCGCATGCTGTTTTGCCTGCAGCATCTATTGCTGCGCTGTTTTTGTTTTCACCGACATGACCCTGTGCCACATGTAGCAACACAGAAATTCAAGATGGAGACTGTCTGGTCCACACTCTGGAGTCTCCAAGTAGGCGACTACCTCACCTCAGTCGACTTGAAGGATGCCTACCTCCACATACGTATTTAAGCGACCCACAGAAAATATCTCGGGATTTCATATTCTAGGCCAACATTTCCAGTACCAGGCACTACCCGTCGGACTAGCATCAGCACCCCGGGTATTTACAAAGATATCCATATTCCTGGTGGCTCACCTCAGAGAAAGGGGTTGACATAATTCCATATTTAGATGACTGGCTTATTGGCGCACAAAGCAGTGCGCAATTGCACAGACACACAAACCTGGTACTCGATACCCTGAAATCACACAGCTGGGTGGTCAACTTTGTAAAGAGCTCCCTGACACCAACCCAGTTGATTGCATCTATCTCTGCTCCAGAGTGGTCACTCAACAGAAAGGCAAGACCATCCCCCAACAGGGTGAACAACTGTATAAAAATATAGAAAGATCTGATAAAAGCATCTTCTCCTACCATAGGTCAAGTGGCATGGTTCTGGGTTGCATGGCATCATGCATCAGCCAGGTACTATGGGCCAGGTGGAACATGCGCCTCCTTCAGAGCTGCCTGTTACAACAGAGTGTACCTACAGAGGAGAATCTGGAGGAGAAGGTCCAACTACCTCAAGGGGTCAAAGATTCCCTATTGTGGCGGACCAAGAGAGACAGTCTGATCCGGGGAACAAATCTGGAACAAACCTACGAGGTTACAGTGGAGACGGATGCAAGTTTAACTGGCTGGGGCGCATGTTGGGCAGCTCATCAGCCCAGGAACAATGGACGAAAATGGAGTCCGGACTGTCTGTAAATATTCTGGAAATGAGGGCGGTCTACCATGGACTGGTGGCATTCCGAACAAAGGTCACCAGATGGACCCTGTTTGTGCATTCAGACAACAAGGTGACTGTACCATACATCACAAAACAAGGTGGAACCAGAAGCATAGCCATGCAGAGAGGTGAGGTAGGTAAAGCAGTTGGTACATGCCAGCCTTGTTAACATTCAAGCAGTCAACCTGTCTGGGGAAACTCGGCATCAGAGTAGACTGGCTCAGCAGACAGAAAGTTCAACCAGGACAGTGGCAACTCCACCCTGAGATATTTCACTCTGTAGTATACAGGAGGTGGGACCCAGTGACCATAGACTTAGTGGCATCCAAGACCAAAGCACAGGTCCTCAGATATTTTTCCCGGTACAGAAAACAGCAATCATCGGGGCCCGATGCTCTCTCACAGGATTGGGCAATAGATTGGATTTGTGTGTTTCCCCCAATCCCATTGATTCCACAAGTCCTGGTCAAAATACAACGCTCAAGGAGACTTGTAATACTGATTGCACCATACTGGCCGAGAAGGGCCTGGTTTGCAACAGCAATAGCGATGGCACTAGACGCCTGGTGCCTCCCACCCAACCCCAGCCTTCTCACTCAAGGCCCAGTGATACACCCGGATCCAAGAAAGCTCAGGCTTATGGCCTGGCTCCTGAAAGGCAGAGACTGCTAGAGGCCGGCTACCACGATTCAGTGATCTCTACATTTTACAGTCGAGAAAATCTTCAACCATTTCTACATATGGCAGACAGTGGAATATATTCTTGACCTGGTGTAGGGCCAAGGGAGTGGATCCAGAAAAGGCGGATATGGCCATAATCCTTCTGCACCTTCAACAAGGTCTGGATAAAGGTCTCTCACCAGCCTTGCTTAGTGTGCAGCTGTCTGCCATAGGCACAGTGGTAGGTCAGGTTGATGTTTCCCTACCTGGTTCTCACCCAGACGCACAAAGGTTCCTCAAAGCAGTGGACGCCATCTGTCCCCGCAAAAGTCACCCATTGCACCTTGGAACTTTACCCTGGTGTTCGATTCCTTCACTGTCTCCCTTTTCGAACCAATCCATGAGGCACAACTGTACTGGGCAGGTCTCAAAACTTGTTTTTTGGTTGCAGTATGGTTTGCTTGTAGGATCAGTGAGCTGGAACTCTCTGCTGCAAAGAATCGTATACCGTGTTCACTGTGGAAGGGGTATCATGAAGAACTGTTACGGCTTTCTGCTCCAAGGTCACCACTAACTTCCACACATAGCAAACTATTGAGTTACTGACACTCTATGGAGATGCAGTGGAGGGAGAGAATAGCTATCCACATAGACTGGATGTGAAGGGCATGTCACACTCTTACCTCAAGAACACAGATGATGAAAAACAGAAAGACTCTTCATCGTGGCACAAGGCCACAAACAAGGACTGGCAGCATCAAAATCAACAATTGCCACTTGGCTAAAGAGAATGATTCAGGAGGCCTACAAGTCAAAGAACTTAAGCTTCCCCAGAGGGGACAAAAGCTCATTCCACAAGGGCAGTAGCTGCTTCTTGGGCAGAAAGGTCCAGTGTCTCCATGGAAGACACCTGCTGAGCAGCAACTTGGTCTACTATCCATACCTTTGCTAAACATTATAGACTGGAGACATTATAGTGGTAAAGGGCCTCCTTTGGAGCTAGGATACTGTCAGCGATTTGTTCCACAGGTCCCCATCCTGATCGCTCCTACCCTCCCTAGTTGAGCATACACTGCTTCTTACTCTACCCATGATGTAAGGATTGGAGTGCCATGGATATAAACACAACACAATGGGTGTCTACTCACCTGGTAAAGGTGATTGTTTATATCCATAGCATTCCACGATCCGTGGGTATGAGCGGTCAATGGGGAACCTGACATAATTGGGAGCTAGCCTGTATTTCAAAAGAATTATCTTTGCATAGGATGTTAGCCACACTAGGTGACTGAAATTAGGACTGTAACAGTAGGTTAATAAATCAAAAGAATTTATTTCTGCCTATGAGTATTTTCTCGTCCTCAGTGGTCTTATATTAGAGGTGGTTATTACAGTTTCTTACAGTTTGGAAGCAACTAATTGGAGGAGCGGGGCTCCTGGGACCTAGGTAGATCCACAAAATTTGACCCTGAGTCACATGTGCATCAGTAGCCTATCAGGTGGGCTTAAACTCATGATATAAGGATTGCAGTGCCATGGATATAAACACTTTTACCAGCTGAGTAAATGCCCATTCCCAGAGGCCATATAACTAGTAGGCAAATTTAGAAAAACTCCCAATAGTAGACAAAAGGAAGGACACAGCAGGATTAAACACACACATCAAAACACTGCACAGCATTATGTTTTTGCAAATTTTTACTGTAGTACTGTACTCTTGTAAGCCAATCCTCATAAGATCTGTCCAGCTGACCCTAAATCATTTTGGTTACCCTGCATTGCACTGACTTCAGTTTGTTGTTTTCTTTGCTCAAGTGAGGACTCCAGAACTAGGCACAGTAATCCAGGTGTGGCTTTGGCCTCACTTGTGCTTTATAGAGAGTTGTTAATACCTCCTTTCTTCTGCTGTTAATACCCCTCCCGTGCACCCAAGCATCCTGCTTGCCTTACCATAGGTTTTATTATATTAGCTAGATTGCTTAAGGGGGTCACTTACGATGACTTCTAGGTCACTTTCATCCAAAGTAGTGCCCATCTTAACCCCCTCCAATCTGTTACTCTGTTCTGGGGTTCTTGTTCCCAGTGTGCACCACCTTACAGTTTTTGGCTTTGAATTTCGAATGTCAAATCTTGGTAAACTTTCCTAGCCCTTTGTAGGACTATGACATGCATATAATTAAGATGTTACCATATGCATGACATAATCTGTTAGGAAAATAATCTATGCATCTCATAAACCTAGCATACAGAATTAAAGTAAAACACAAAGCTAATCAGAAAGTTATATAACGCTGTCAGACTGCACTGTTAGATTCAGCCCTTCTCTGCCATTGTATGCGGGGCGGTGCATCTCGCTCTCATGATGACATCAGAGTGAAAAATGCAGCTACTGTAGATCTGCACCTAGAGTCTGCTGTTCTAACTCTTTTATGCACTACATTCTTCCAAACAGTAGCTTTAAAATAAAAGTTGTGATTTTTCCAAGAAGGCAAATGGACATGTGTACTATAACATGGAGGAATTTCCAAAAATACAGTGATATTTTTTAAACCTCTTTTGGTCGGGAAAGGTACACTGAACCACAGCTAGGTTCCAGGTGTGTCCTGGGAGCACAGGGAGGTTGTGACATGCTCGCGCACACAATATGCAAGTATGCAGCATAGATTTATTTAGTACATTCTGTGATTGAGGTCCAACTGATGGAAGCAGCAACAGCAGACACCTTCTCACAAATGTTTTGTGTGTTTTGGGAACATGAAGGATGCCCTTAACTTGAGAGAGTAAGGGCTAAATCTGGACAGACTTGGTTAGCTGATTGCAAAGGTAGGCATGGCAGACTGTGCGCACATTTAGGGAGTAGTGAGGCACATCTAAACTTGCTCATCTTGTGTAAAGCAAGTAATTCTAAGTTGCTGTACAGTCGGTACGTGGTCTGCAGGGCTGGGCAAAATTAGTTCATTCTGCTTTCTCAGAACTTTTGCAAAGTTCCGCAAAATTCTTATTTTGGTCATGATACAGCTGCTGTTGGATGGACTCAGTGGAACTACTCGGCGCACTGATTTCTTCTATGGTTTTCAGACAACCTCCATTAATAAGAGACCCACCTGCCGTTTTTCTTGTCAGACATATACCCCCTTTGGAATAGCCAAAATTTCTTCTTCTTGGTGCCCCAGTCATTTTCTTCCTGCACTAGGTCATAAAAGAGCACCTCTAAGACTTGGGACTTACAAGTGCACTGGGCTCTCAGACTGGTCAGTTAGGCTGGGTGTGATTATCATATGACCTGCTTTCAAGTTAGAATTATCCCATGTTTTCTTGCTCCAACCGCTAGCCTTGTGCCTATACCCAGCTCTGCTACCCTTGCCTTGGTGAACCCATGCATCTGACATCTGCCACTGGTGACCCCAGCACTAGCTGCCTCCCCTGTCCTTCTCCAGGGCTGGCCAGGTGGCACTGAGTGAGGTGCTGGACGCCACACACTTCATCATGCCGGCGACCCATGCTCGGGCTGCCAGGGGGAGAAGAGCTGATTGAGCTGCCGGCTGGCAGCTTTCCTCCTCGGGAGGGCTCAGAGGGTCTCCTCATCGCTTGGTTGCCACTTGGTGGAGGCTGGATGGCGGTGTCACGCTGAGGAGCCTTGGCATTAGGCTGGGTATGGGTGGAAGAGGGCTGTTACTGGAGCCGTGGTGCATGTGTGCACCTCCACACGCAACCACATTCCAGGGCCTCAGGTAACGGGGGCAGAAATGTGGAAAATGCAGGAGTCGAGCAAGGATGATGCCTCCGGCCAGCTCCAGGGATCTGCTGGGCCATGCATAGCATACTAAGTGCCCAAATGACCCCAGAGTCTATATAGGCTGGCCGACAAAAGTCGCAGCCCACTGCAGAGTGTAAAAACCTATATGGAAAAAAATTAAAATCCTCCTGACTCTCCTTTCCATTGCCATGACTATACCCCCTACCTCTTGCCAGAACTGTAGTCCCTCTTGACTGGGCTATGTATCCTATTCATTTCACTTGTACTGCAGGCATGCAAATTACCTTACACGCATTATCAGCATTGTCCTATAGTATCCTTCCAACACTCCTGCTTCAGTGGTACCAAAGAGATCTGAATACTTAAGTCGCGGTGGCCTCAGTAGAAACTAGTTGTAATGCTTGCTGTCACTGTTTTCAAATGCTAAAAATATGCATTTCTGTCTTCAAGGTTGCAGTCAACAGGTGGCATGGTACAGAAACTAAGTTGCTCGCATGTGTGCCTCTGCAAGCCATTTAGTCTGTGTGCTGCAGTGATTAGTTACAAATTGCAAGAAGACAGGCATGTACAAAGTGATTGCTTATCTAGTCTTGATCGTTATATTTTTCACTTGATACTGACTGACACAAGGGCATCTGATCCTGGTCCAGGATTCCTGGACACCACTGTAGTTTTACCTTGGAGCCCACAATAAAGTCTACCTTATTACCGCTGTACCCAGACTTTTGTCTTCCTTCTTTATCACAGGTCAGGTGTATGGCAGTACAACATATATGCATATGGCTTCCACATAATTGTCACAGTTGTTTTCCACAAAGGCTCATGAAATTCTACCTGAATTACTGATGTCATTTTGCATGTTGTAGCTGCATGCAACTCTGTCATAAGCAAGTGATTGGAAAGCTGACAGTCGTCTTTTAGCATCCATGTACCTACTAAAATTAGTGACATTGTGTTTTTCAGTTTTAAATTATGGGGACATAATAGTGAAGTTTACATACTTGCTAAATTATAAGCAATTTCTTAATGTGTGGTTGCTTGCAACTCAGCTTCCTAAAGAGCTAAAGATCTGAAACTTCCACATATCCGTGAGGTAGAGAACTCCAAACATGCCAAATGTGGTGCAGTTTGGATATGTAGTTAAAAAATTACATGAAATATCTGAAATGTAAATTTTGCAGAATTATAATTTTGCTTGAATTCTGCAGGCCCTAGTTAAATTTCGCACAGCCCTGGTGGTATGCCCTTCCTCCACACCCTAGTACGAATCCAGCACAGTAATTTTGTGTTGTGAGGAGTATTTAACTGATGTGTTGACTTCACTCTGGTATTCCAGCACAGGTAGGAGGGATTGCCTAACAACTTCACCACACCCATTGTATGCTTTTTAAAGATGTACTAGCACTTAGACACAGAGAAAGGGTTATTAGGGTGATCTCAGGATAGAAGGGCTGAGCCTTGAGAAAATATTAGAAAAATGTAACCCATGCAGTCTTGAAACAGTGAGGAATGGGGATCTAATTGGAGTACAGCATATTTCATGGTGCACTGTAGATAAAGTATACTTTTTTTTTTTTTTGTCATTTCGGTATATAGGCCTAGAGGGCACAAATGGAAAACTGAGAAACAGGTTCCAAACAGGAGTTAGAAGGAAACTTTTAGTTAAATGTGTGCTGGCTTGTAATATTTTATCTTAAGGTTACTGTGACAAAGGTAACTATTTTCAAAAGAAGTTCTCTTATGCCTGTGGCAAAAATCTTTGGGATAACTTCACAAAAGATACTAGATACAGTCATTGAAACAAAATGACAAGCTGCTTTGATGTATTAAATGGCCATTTCTCATACCCAGCATCTGAAGTTCTTATAACTGGACAGTAAAATATAGAAGCGCTTACTGGTTAGATGCCAGTTGGACAGGATGGTAAAATTATAGCGGCTGACACTTTATATTTTAAAATTCTGTAGCCTGGCACAAGTATTTATTTTGTTGTGCATTCTGGTTGGCAGTAACTTGTTTTTTAGCTGTTGGTTCTAGTTTCCCAAGGTCATGGCTAGCGATGGGTCTTGGCCAATCAGGATGCAAGGTTTTCCTATCCCATTTTATGAGGTTCAAAGAGAGGCTCTGTTAAAGTTAGACCTTGAACACTTTCAGTGTTTCCCTAATTGTTTTTCCCCTGTCCTTGACGCAACAACGTAGGTCTCCATAATTGAATAACCATTTTCCTTACATGTTAAGACTGCCTGCATTTTGGGTGATGGAAAGTTGAAGTTGACCTGTGATCGTACCTTTCAACCTCCTGCCTTGCAGATCTGGGACAAGACTTAAAAAAAATCAGGCACAAATGGCCAGAATCAGGGGCATGTCTTGTCAACAAATAATTATCAGCTCAAGAAGCCTGCTATACTGTGTGGCTTTAGTGTGGAAAAGCAGTTTCTGAAGGACAAAGCGGTAGCATTAAAGAACACCCGTTTAGGTGCAATCCTTATTCCTCCACTGTAAGATTACCCATCTGGGACTGAAACAGTCCTTGTTTAAGAATTTATATATTCAGTATTTAAGCAGGCAAAAGGATCGAAAATCCTTGTATGAAGGAGCTGACAGCCAGATCTCGTCCCATTTCTGGTACCCTATACTACAAGCTCTTCCCCTGTCACCCTTGCGCCCATTCTTTGTGTGATGTGTGAGTTTGTAGAGAGCAGAGGCGTGCTGTGTTGAATTCAGTTGGGGGGGGCAGATTTTAACTAGCTTTTTTCTGTAGTTTACAGTGCCACCGGGTTTGTCGATGCCGCTGATCAACTAACATGGCGTTTTTTTAATTGATTGGCAGCATTCACTTAAACCCAGTGGCACTGTCAAATACAGAAAAAAAACTAATTAAAATTTGCACCCCATTGAATTCAATACAGCAGCACGCCCCTGCACTCTACGAACTCATACGTCACAAAATGTATGATCACAGGAGTGGCACAGGCATGAAGCTTGTAGTACAATGTACCAGGAAAGGGAAGGGACCTAGCTGCCAGTTCTTGGATACAAGGATTTTTGATCCCTTCCCCTGCTTAAATACTGACTATATTAATTCTCAAACAAGGGCTGTTTAGGTCCTTGATGTGTAGGTTTACAGTGGGAGAACTGTGGATGGAATTTAAAAAGTGAATCATTGCTCTTTAAAGTCTGGCAATATTTTATGTTTCAAAATGCAACTCTTCAGTGATAGAACTACCAAATCTAGGCCCTGTCCACACTACAACAGAAAAATCCTGTAACATTACAGAAAGCGTTTTCAAAACTGTTGTTGAAAACTGATCTTAAGTGTTTTCAGCAATGGTTTCTGTAATGGTTTCAGAACTCTATTTGGCCCTGTCCACACTGCACCAGTAAAATTCTGTAACGTTTTCAAAACGTTTTTGGTGGTAGTGTGAATGCACTGTAACGTTTTCAGTATGTAATGCTTTCAAAACATTACAGATTTTCAGTGCAGTGTGGACAGGGCCTTTGAAGGGACTTAAGAAATGTTAGAGGCAGAATCGGTGACATCCTCAGGGATAGCCTCGAAAATCGGGTATAATTGAGACTATGCCTGTGATGAAGTGTTGAAATATTGAGTTCCATGGTGTACTGTATAATTCCTGAAGAGGCTACTGAGAAACCGGTAGAAGTCAGTGGGGCCCTGCCTTGCCCTCCCAGCCTGTGCTATTAGCATTTGTGAGGTTTGCACCACTTGTTTATACTGCTGTATTATTAAACTGCAAACTTTTTTTTTGTTATACATTTTGTCGTTGCCTTGTTTGGTGGTGGGTAGTGCTGCATTCTGAGATGCATGTAGTGAGCATTCCTGGAGCACACCCAGCTATGGGGCATCTGTTTGTAGAGTGTTGGTACTGTATGTCTGACCAGCTAATGCAGCTTTTAAAGATTCTCCCCTCTTCTTGTCCTCTAGGTTTCCTGAAATGTGACACTGATGATGGCTGTGAGAGTAGAGAGGAGCTGGGAGAGGAGCTCTTTGACACTGTTCAGTCCTCCATCGTCTCAGCAGACAGTCTCAGGTTCTTCATGAATGCAAACCTGGGACTCCAGCAGAATGCAGCAGGCAAGTGTCTGCTTATAAACTTAAAAGTTATACCTGCCTTTTCTGTTATCAGGCACACGTTACTTTCTCTTGTGTGCACTTGAGTTGACAAATGACAGCAGTTGTATAACAAAGTAATTTCTTTTAATCAATATAGGCAGGTAATACTAACCAAGAATGCTATGGGGCTGGGTGTTCTGGTGGTTAATGCTGTCCCGCGACAGCTAGAGGTCTGAATTTGAATCTCAAATGCAATGACTTCAGTAGCATTAGCTCAGTTGCTGGTATATTGGAATCCATGCATGAAGACAGTTATATACTCCTGGAGTTGGCTAGGATTTGGGAGGCCTCCTCCATCATCAAGTCTACCACCACTGTGTCAAAGGTTGCCAGAGAGGAGGGGCAGCTAGACTCTGGTGGGCTCAAGAAGGGTGAGGGTGGTGGGTCAGAGGCAATGTGAGACAGACCCTGACAGAGTTGCAGTTTTATATGCAATAGGATCATGTTTGCCCATCTGTCTTGAAGCAGTGTGGTCTGGTAGTTGGAGCACTAGCTTGGGAACTGGGAGATCACAGGTTCAGATACCACCAGAGTCAAGTAATCCATGTGTGACCTTGAGCAAGTCATTTAAAGAGCTAATAGTTGCTTGAAATTAAAAACTTAAGTCATCTATTACTCCTTGTATCTTAGGTGTTTTTTCTTTCTAATTTTGCTAATTAGAAGATTCTAGGGGCATGGATATGGCTCATTTGTCATACAAACATACAATTATGACAGCAGGAACAGACCTGGTCTATCAACGTCTGCTCGAGTGTGCAGCTAGCGCCCCAAAATTGCAGCTGCCTCACACCCTTCCTCTTTTGTTCGCCCTCGGCCATTCTCAGCTTCACCCACCCGCACTTTCCCCTGTTCTCTGTCCCATGCTCTTTTAAAGCTACCCACAGTTTTGCATTATATCACCCTCTCTGGTAGGGCGTTCCACTTCGACACCACACTCTGTGAAGTAATGCCTCCTCATCTCCCTCCTAAATCTTCCCCCTCTATTCTTAGCCCATGCCCTCTAATGTCCCTTCCCTTCCTTAGTTTAAAAACCCCGTCGCCTCCATCCTTGTTAATTCCACCAGTTACTTGAAAGTTAGTCATGTCCCCTCATCCCTCCTCTCCTCCAAGGTGTACATATTCCGTTCCCCCATCCTGTTCTCGTAGTCTCTCCCCTCCATTCCCTGTATCATCCTCGTTGACCTCCACTGCACTCCCTCCATTAGCTTGATATCCGACCTCAGGTATGGCCTCCAGAACTGCACACAGTATTCCCAAGTGCGGCCTGACCACTGACCTGTAGAGGGACAAGATCACCTCCCTCCACCTGGATGAGAACCCCCTCACTATACACCCCAGCATCTTGTTCGCCTTCACTGCCGCTTTCCTGCATTGGGCAGAATTGTTCATGCTCCCTGTTAACATCCTCCCTGGGTCCTTATCCTTCTCCTCAGTGATCCCCAGCTTCATTCTCCCCCCAACCAGTAGTCTCTCCTTGGGTTCTTTGCCCCGAAGTGCATAACCTTACACTTCTTCGTATTGAACCCCAGCTGCCACCTCTCCTGCCACTATTCCAGTTTGGTTAGGCCCCCCTGCAGTTGCTTCCATCCCTCATCCTCGTCCAATACTGCACCCGTTTTGGTATAATCTGCGAACAGACTTACCCTGCTCACCACTCTGTGCGCAATGTCTGAGATGAAGAGCCCAACATAGCACCGGGTCCAGCACCGAGCCCTGTGGCATCACACTCGTCACTGGTCTAGGTGCTGAGAATTCCCCTACCTCCACCACCTGTTGTAGCCTCCCATGCAGCTAGTTTATAATCCAGTTTGCCATCTTCACCCCGACTCCCACGCCAGTTAGCTTCCCCAAGCTGCCCATGAGGCACTAAATCGAAGGCCTTGTTGAAATTCAAGTAGAGGACATCCACTGCATGGCCCCTATCCAGCTCTCTTGTTACCCAGTCGTAATATTGTATTAGGTTAGTTTGACAGGACTTCCCCGATATGAACCCATGCTGCCTCACGTCCTGGAGGTAATTGTCCTCTAGAAATGACACCAGCCTCTACTTCAATATAGTCTCCGCAAGCTTGCCCACTATGGAAGTGAGACTGACCTGTTTGTCCCTTGGGCTGCTCTTGTGCATCGGCACCACAGTGGCCATCCTCCAGTCCTGAGGCACACTCCCTGTATCCAGGGAGGTGCTGAACAGATCTGCCAGCGGTTCTGCCAGCACCTCCACCATCTCCCTCAGCACCCTGGGGTGGATACCATCTGGCCCTGGTGCCTTGTTCACTTTTAGTGCCCTCAGTCCCTCTAATACTCTTCTTCCCTCAATCACTCCATCAGTCACCTCTTTCCCCACCTCTCCCCACCCTCCCAGTCCAAGGTGGTAGTGGTCCTCCCCTTTTCCTGCATGAACACTGAGTAAAAGTATTCATTTAGTGCTTCTGCTTGTTTCTCTCCCTTTTCCGCCCACTCCCCTCCATCCTCACTGTTATCCTTGCACTTCCTTTTCTCTCTGATGTATCTGAAAGTCCTTCTCTCCCCCCTTTTAATTCTAACTTTAGCTCCCTTGAGGCCTTAACTTCCCTCACCCTCTTGGTCACTTCCTTGGACCATCTTGCATACTTCTCCCTGTCCTCCTCCTTCCCCATCTTTCTGAACCTCTGGTATGCAGCTCTCTTTGCCTTCACTGTTCAATCAACACGGTTTCCTTCTTCTGCTCCTCTTACTCTAACTTGGTGCAAGCTTACGAACATACGAAATTTGCCAGCAGATAAAGGCCTAGAGGTCTATCAAGTCTGCTCGAATGTGCAGCTAGCACCCCTTATTCTGCAGCTGCTCCTCCCTTCTACCCTTCCCCTTCATTAACCCTCCCCCTTGTCCTGTCCCATCCTCGTTTGAAGCAGTCCACTGTTCTACTGCATACCACTTCAGTAGGTAACGCATTCCACCCAGCTACCACCCTCTCTGTAAAAAAAAAAAAAAAAGTGTCTCCTCATCTCCCTCCTGAACCTTCCTCGCTCCAGTCTCATATCGTGGCCCTCCCCTCCCTTACTTTGAACAGCCCCTCTGTACCCGTCTTGTTTATTCCTTTCATGTATTTAAAGGTTTCAATCATGTCACCCCTGTCTCTCCTCTCCTCCAGTGAGTACATGTTCAGCTCTTTCAACCTCCTCTCGTATAAGTCCCCCAGCCCCTTGATCATCTTTGTCGCTCTGCGCTGCACCCCCTCTAGTAACTTAATGTCCCTTTTCAGATTTGGACGCCAGTACTGCACGCAGTACTCCAGGTGTGGTCTAACTAGTGACCTATACAGTGGCAGAATCACCTCCTCGAGGATATACCCCTTGCAATACAACCCAGCATTTTGTTGGCCTTTGCAGCTGCCTTCCTACATTGTGCCGAGTTGTTCATTGACGTGTAATGAGCACACCCAGATCCTTCTCCTCCTCCTTGTCTGAGCTAGCTGCACTCCCCTAGCTGGTAACTCCTCCTTGGGTTCTTCATCCCAAAATGCAGCACCTTGCACTTTTGGCATTAAAGCCCAGTTGCCAGGTGTCTGACCAGGTTTCAAGCTTTGCCAGATCATCCTGCAACCTCTGCGTCCCCTAGGTCATCCACCACCGCACCTACCTTGGTATCATCAGCAAACAGACTGATTTTGCTCTTGATGTCCCATGATATGTCTGCAGTGAATATCCCAAACAACACTGGTCCCAACACGAGCCCTGTGGAACACTGCTCGTCACTGCCCTGGGTGTGAGCTCCCCACCACCACCACCCTCTGTTGCCTTCCCTGCAGCCAGTTTCCTACCCATCTCACCAGCTTTGCACCGCCCTGTGCCTACTAACTTCCTTCCCAGCCTTCCATGTAGCACTGAGTCGAATGCCTTACTGAAGTCCAGATACAGGACATCCACTGCATGACCCTGTCCAGTTGCCTAGTTACCCAGTCATAGAACTCGACCAGGTTGGTTTGGCAGGATCTGCCATGTGTGAAGCCATGCTGTCTGCTGTCCTGTAGTCCTTTGGCCTCTAGGGAGGCCACCAGCCTCTCCTTCAGGATAGTCTCCATTAGCTTAACCCACGATGGATGTGAGGCTTACTGGTCTGTAGTTTCCGGTTCATCCTTGGGGCCACTCTTGTGGAGGGCACCACATGAGCCATCCTCCATTCCTGAGGTACACACCCGAATGTAGTGAGGCATTAAATAGGCCTGCCAAGGTCCTGCAAGGACCTCTGCCAGCTCCTTCAGTACCCTGGGGTGGATGCCATCTGGGCCTGGCGCCTTGTCCACCCTCAGTGCCTTCAAACCCTCTCGAACTCTGCTCTCCATGATTTCCCCATCTGTCACCACTTCCCACCCTGCTTCTGCCATTTCTCCAACCTTGGGTGTCACCCCCCTCTTCTCTTTAGTAAGTACTGAGCAGAAGTACTCATTTAGTGCTTCCGCCTTATCACACCCTGCTTCCACCCAAGCCCCCTCCTTCCTAATCCTTACTATGTGGTCTTTACAGCTCCTTTTCTCCCTGATGTACTTAAAGAAGTCCTTCTCCCCCTTCTTAATGCCTTGTGCCAGCCTGAGTTCCGTAGATGCTTTGGCTCCCCTTACTGCCCTTGTCACCTCCTTCGATTCTGTCAAGTACTCCTCCCTGTCCTTCCCCCTCCCTGTTTTCTTGTACTTCCTAAAGGCAGCTCTTTTCCTCCTTACCTTTCCATGACCTCCTTGCTAACCAGATCGGTTTCTTAGCCCTAGCCTTCTTGCTCTGGGCTTTGCAGCGAGTTTTGGTTGCCTCCACTATCCCCAGCTTTATGAGCTCCCACCTCTGGTTAGTGTCCATACTAGATTGAATTCTGGCCAGGTACCCTTTTACCACTTCCCCCATCCTCCCAAAGTTGGCCCTCCTGAAGTCCAGCACTATTGTGCCAAATTCCACTCCTTCCTTGCCCATGTCCAATGTGAGCCATACTGAGTGGTGGTCACTCCCTGACAGTGGTTCCTCCACTGTAAGTTCTCAAAGTCCCCATTTGCCAGCACAAGGTCAAGGGTATTCCCTAACCTGGTTGGTTCACTGACCATTTGCAGCGGGAAGCTGTCCTGGAAGGCATCCAGCAGTACCTGCTCCCTTCTGTTCCTGGTTGTTGGGGTACTCCAGTCCACTTCTGGCATGTTGAAGTCCACCACAATCACCACACTACCCTTCTCGCAGGTCCTCCTGATCTGTCCCGCTAGTTCCCTGTCTGACTCCTCCATCTGAGATGGTGGCCTGTACACCACTCCCATTCTAAGAATCCTATTCTTGGAATCCTGGATTTGCAGCCAAAGTGACTCCGTACTACCCTCCTCCCCTTCCTCCCTTACACACTTCAGTCCTTCCTTCACATATAGTGCCACCCCCCCTTCCCAATCACCCTGTCCCTACGAAATAACCTGTACCCTGGTACAGACAGGTCCCAGTCATTGTATTGAGTGGCCCATGTTTCTGTGATGGCTGCAATGTCCACCTCTCCCTCTGCCATGAGAACCTGTAACTCTGCAGTCTTCCTCCCAAGGCTCCTAGCATTAAGGGTAACCACCTTCCATCCTCCACCCCCCCCCCCCATCCTGCCCTCCTTTCCTAGCATCACCAACAGTACTTGCCATTTGTCCTTTGTCACTGTTATGGGAGGTAAGCTCATATGGTTTCCCAACCTGTGGTCCCTGCATATCTCTTCCCCAACTGGCAAACTGGTTGACTGGCAGAAAACAGAGAGTGGTGGTAAATGGTATACAGTCAGAAGAGATGCAAGTCACAATGGGGTACCTCAGGGATCAGTCCTGGGGCCAGTCCTATTCAACATCTTCATTAGTGACCTCGCAGATGGACTAGAGGGTAAGGCTTGTCTGTTTGCAGATGACACCAAGATCTGCAACAGAGTAGATGATCCAGATGGGGTGGGCAGAATGAGAAGAGATCTGGATAAACTAGCAAAATGGTCAGAAGAGTGGCAACTGGGATTTAATGCAAAAGTGCAAAATCATGCACATAGGGAAGAGAAACCGAAGCCACTTATAGGCTGGGAGGGAGTTGCTAGCAGTCACAAAGGAAGAAAGAGACTTGGGCATCATCATCACTGATGACCTAAAATCATCCAAGCAGACCTCTAAAGCAGTAGGTAAGGCTAGGGGGTGTTAGGGTGTATTAGTAGAGTATCACAAGTCGTAAGAGGGAGGTAATAATCCCTCTGTACAAGACATTGGTTAGGCTCCCATCTGAGTTCATGCAAGTATTGGAGGCCACACCTTCACAAGGACATTAACCAAATTGAGGCAGTCCAGAGAAGGGCAACCAAAAAGTGCAGGGACTGCATCAGAAGACATATGAGGACAGATTAACGAGCTCAATATGTATACCCGTGAGCAAAGGAGGAGAGAGAGGTGATATGATCGAGACATTTAAACACCTTAAGGGCATAAACAAGGTGAAAGAGTCTAACATGTTTTAAATATAAGAAAAATAGCAGGACAAGAGGACACAGCATGAGATTAGAGGAGGCCGATTAAGGGGAATGTGAGAATTCTTTTCACAGAAAGGGTGGTAGATGCATGGAATAGCTTACCACAAGAAGTGGTGGTTATGAATACAGTGCAGGGCTTCAAACAGGCATGGGATAGGCATAAGGGAGCAATACAAATGACTATGAATAGATAGGTCACTGACAGAGCAAAGGCCGATGGCACATTTATAAGGTAGAAAAAGAAATGGGCAGACTGGATGGGCCTTGCGGTCCTTATCTGCTGTCAACTTCTATGTTTCTATGTTTCAACTGCCACCCCCCACTCCTAGTTTAAATTCCCAACTTCCTCTATGTACTCCTCCATCCTCTGTTTCAACACTTTCTTTCCCTCCTCACTCAAGTGTAGTCTGTCCTTGGCATAGTGACTACTGTCCCCCAGGTCCCTCCCCACCCCCAACAGCTTCTGTCGCCTGTAAACCCCTGTTTAATAATGTCCCATTTCTGCCCACTTCCATCCTGGCCCTATGCCTCAAGTTTCCCTTTAAGTATCTTCTGCATTCTCCTGAAGTCTGCGCTCCTGGAGTCCACCACCTTTGTTAGTGAGCCACCTGACTCCCTGCTCATCGTGATAGTAGACCACACTGTTTGGTGATCACCATCAGCTCGTGGGTCCTCCACTCTTATTTACCCCACTGCCTCACCATTCGACAGTACCAGATCTAGCGTGTTACTTAGCCTAGTAGGTCCAGTGACCAGCTGTATCAGGAGTCCCTCCTGGATCTTGTCCAGCAGCGCCTGCTCCCTAGCACTGGAGGTGGCCGGCATGCTCCAGTCACCCCTGGCAGATTGAAGTTGACCACGTTCCCTTTCCTACATACCCTCCTGATTTGTTCTGCTAACTCCCTGTCCAGCTCCTCTGCCTGGGACGGCGACCTGTACACCACCCTGAACCTCAGCTTCCTACCCTTGAAGTCCAGGAGCAGCATCCAAATTACCTCCCTTCTCCTTTCTTCCCCCTCTTCCCTTGTACATTTGATCCCGTCCCTCAATTAGATTGCCCCTTCCCTCCCCACCCCATGGTCCTTCCTGTACAGTTTATACCCTGGGATTGCCAGATCCCGGTCCTGGTACTCGGCCCACATTTCTGTGATAGCTGCAATATCCACCCTCCTCACTGCCAAGAGTGCCTGTAACTCAGCTGATTTGTTGTCTAAGCTTCTCGCATTCAGTGAGACCACCCTCCATCCTGTCCCCTTCCATTCCTTTGCATGCTTCTCCTCCCTTCTGTTGCCCCCGTATGCAACTTCTCTGAATCCTTCCTTGCTAGCTTGGTGGGGTAAGCTCATTTGGCTCCTCTCTCCGGGATCCCCGCCTACCAGCTGTCCACTCGCCATCCCCCCTACCTAGTTTAAATCCACCTTTGTTGCTATACACCCCTCTGACTTCTGCTTTAATACTCCTTTCCCCTCCCCACTCAAATGCAGCCTATCCCCTGCATATAGATAGTTATTGTCCCAGGTTCTGCCCCATCCACCCACTACCCCATACCCCTTGGATTGACACCACTCACCCAACCATGTGTTGAACTCCTCAATCCTCCCTTTCCTCGCCATATTCACACAGGGTACTAGGAAGGCCACAGACTTCCCTATCACCTCACACAGCCTTCCCACACCCCAAACCTATCCCTCACTACCTCCACCATCTCCCCTGCCAGGTCATTCGTCCCCACATGCGCCACTATATGCAGTTTCCTCCTACTCCTCCTTGCGCACTTTAGAATTGACTGGCCTACCCTGTCTGCTGCTAACCCTGGTATGGACTTCACCCACATGCAACTATGCCATTCCCCCTTGCTGCCCCATCTGATCTCCTTAAGTATGGAGTCCCCCAATACACCCCCTTCTTCATTTCTCGCTCTCATCCCCACCCTTTTACCCAGTTTTCCATGTCTGGCGTCACCCCATATTAGAAGCTCTACCATTCGCCCAGTGGTTATCCCCCCTTTCCACCCCTGACCATCCCTCCCCCTTCACTGCTCACTCGCTGTCCTCCACCTCCCCCTCCACACTCTGACAATTCACCGGAACAGTATTATTGGCTGGATGTCTTTAAGCTATGCTCCTCCCACCACCCGGGCAGTGTATCCTCGGACTCTGCCCCATGACGTCAGATCTTTCTACTAGAAGAAAAGGTCACCTCCTTTGCGCTCTATTTAGGATTTTTCTGCACCCTAGGTGCACCTTTTCTTCAAAGTTTTCAAAGTTACTTGTTTTGTGGTTCTTTTTTTTTAACTTTGTATTTTATTCATTTTTCAGTTTGCACAAAATACAAACTCAGCAAGCCAGAAACATCAAAAGCTCACAATCATTTTTCTTATACAGTTGGGTAGAGTCTCAGACTTCTTACATAATAGGGGAGGCCTCTTTAATGTTCATTGTCCACAATATAAATGCAAATTGTGCCATGGAACTGTAGCCCAAGAGCACATGACAAAAGTACGAGTTTAGATAGTCCAGAAATGGTATCCTGTCAAGCCCAAGCCCCGAAGGGCAAATGGTGCCATGTATACAGCTTCATGTAATTTCTGCACACAATCATCATAAAACAGTCAAGACTGCTATGTCCGCTCTAAAACTTAAGAGGACATTGAAATATTTAGATACAGGCACAGTTACACCTTGAATCATCCCCTTAACTGTGAAAACAAAACGAATAACATTGACCCCTTTAATTATAAAAGGAGTAAGAACAAGCAGGGAGTGTTAAATCCACTGAAGGTATATACAACACTCTCTCCCCCCGCCGAACATTGAACTTTATTAAACCTTCCCACTATCATAACCTAGTATTTTAAGGGTACACTTAATATAACTCGGAAATCAGACACACTTGGTTCAAAACCTTACTAATATACTGTAAAACAGCAGAGGGTCAGATGGTCAAGTGAAAGCAGACTGTCCTGGGAGGTCTTCTGCCTCCTCTGCTGTAGGATCATTAGCCTTCTTAGTTACAGCAGCCATCTTTGAGGCGCACTTCCCCGTGTCCCCCAGGTCAGTAAACATATAGACCTTACTGTCATAACTGATGCGTAACTTTGCCGGGAACTGGATGGTGTGGGGAATGTTGCACTCTCTCAAAACTGCACGAACCCCATCGAACCTCCATCGGCAAGCACGGGTTGCCTAGGAGTAGTCAGGAAACATATGTACCATCTCCCCATCGAAGGATAGTGGTCCAAATCACTTTGCCAAATTTAACAAGGCATCTCGGTCCCAATATTGTCCAAAATGACCATAAGAACCCTTGGGAGTTCAGTCTTTAGGTTTTTTTTTTTTTTTTTTTTAGTTTTTGTTGACCAGGTAAGTGCACTAGACAAATCCTGCCTATTTTCAGGCACGACCCGGGGGAGGGGGATACAGATGAATGCCAACTGACCTTGAACCAGATGAAACTCTTGTTTGCCTCTATATGGAATCCGCTATACCCTTATGATATTAAGTTCCAAGGTCAAGATATGAGATTGAAACTGTTCAGTAAGCCAGTCCTTGAGAAATAACTTGGCCAAGTCCCCCTCGACGCCTTCTGGTATGCTGATCAGTCGAATGTTTTGACTCCGGACTTGGTTTTCTAATATTTCGAGCTGGTTATCGATGTGCTGGCGCTCCTTAGCCCACTGCACCATGGCACTTTTACAGGCCTCCGAGTGCCTTTTCACTTTCTCCATGCAATGAATCCATAGCAGTCTCCACTGTAACTAAGCGGGCCGTTAAGATGTCCAATTTCTGGTTCATCGCCATGGAAGAGGCCAGAAGTTGTTGCATTTTCAGCCCCCGAGATTGTATGGTTTCCTCAAACTGCTCCCTCTGCTGCGGCATTTTGCGTGGAGCACGTGTAAGGGCCCGGTACCAGACATTTTTTTCCATCTCTTTTCTGCCTTCTTCAGATGGCTGCTTTTTATGAGTTTTGCCCATTTGGTTGCAGGGAAGATGAGGTTTCTGGTAGTCCAACTGAAATTCATCTGAAAGTTCAAAACTAAAGTAGTTTCCAAGGTTTAATAACGCTAAATCGCGCAGCCGACATGCAGAGCGACTTCTCAGCTTGGGCTCCATAGCGCCTCTTCCCCTTCGTGGTTTTTGACTCCATTTCTGGACCAACAATGGAACACAAGAAACCGGGATTCAGATTCTAGTGCCACCAGAAAATGTCAGTCATTGATTCGCACAACGTGTGTGTGCCGCCTTGGCCAGCAGCATGACGTGGCCAGGTGTGGTATGTGCTTATCCATGCTTCCCGAGTCCCTCTAGGACAGGAAACTCCAGCTCTTGCTGGATTGGCCTTCAGAACGGGATCTGAAGGATCACCTTAAGGGCTGCAGAAAGGCCTTGGCTGTGGCCGGGTCTGCTGTACAGTTTGCTACCCTAGAGGCAGAAGGGGTGGCTGCCATGGTGGGCCCCTCAATCTCAGTGCTGTTCCCACCTGGTGCCGGTGACTGAGGGTCTTTCACGGACCAGTTCCATGACATGTGCTGGTCCCTCCAGACCTTCAGGGAGAGCCCTGCCCTCCATGGTTCTAAATATAAGAACCGCTGACACCGGTCTTGGGACAGGGAGAGATCACAGTACTCCTGGTCCCTTGATTTGCCTGACTGCTCAATGGCTGTTGAGCACCCCTCAGTCGAGACGCAGGTCGGGCAGTTGAAGACTCTTCAGCTCTGCTGTCAAGTCAGTTGACCTCGGCTCTGGTCAACCAAGCCATCAAGATTTTTCTCAACTCGGTCGATTGTCTGTCTGGACAAGGCTGGGGAGTTGGCCTTGCAGAACTTGGTGCTCCCAGTCCTCGCCCAAGAGGACATGGACCAAGGTGACCCAAGTCAATCCCTCCAGGGACCAGCTTCCAACCAGGGGTCGGGTCTTTGCCCTTGTTGACGTCAGTAGGCATGTCATGTGCAGCTAGCTGCATGAAGACCTTTCTCGCTGTTGACTGGGTGGTCAAGGCATTCATACTCTTGATCGTGCTAGACCAGGAGGTACCACCATCAAAGCTCTTCGTCCTCCTCATCTGGTGAGGAGAGGCACTGTCGTAAGTTTTGCTGGTGCTATGAGGAGTTCCCTCTGGAAGCAGTGGGCCATCACTGGGCAGGGTTCTAACCCAAGGACCACCAGTCCCCTGGCAGCCGCCAGTGGTTGCCCTGTCAGTTCCAGTTCTACAGGTGCTCATCACACCTGCTTCTTTTCCAGTTAGGGTGGAGCTGCCACCACAACAGCTGCCAGTCAGCACTCTAACCATGGGGCCAGCCATTCGGCTACCAGCTTACCAGGCTGTTTGTGAGTTCGGATTACCTTGGGTGAGGATTTCTGGGAGGTCCGTGGCAAACGACGACCAAGGGCTGTCTTTGAGGAGTAGTTAGATAACTTGGATCAAGAGTCTGTGGCCTCAGCCCAGTGGCATGGAGGGATGAGGCATTGGTGTTTTACTTCCTGCCGCACCGGAGACCCGTGTTTGGTGGCAAGCACAGGTTGCTTGTGGTCGGCTGGGGAGGAAGAGGGTCGAGTGTCCAGAGGACTACTCTCCTCTCCAGGGGAGGGTGGATCGATGTTCCTGCCGAATGACTGGCACTGGTTGGAGGCCCAAGAATAGTGCAGATCCAAAGATGGGAGGGTGGTGTGGGACTCTGCAGTGTGTATGCCCCAGCAACAGGGATGCGAGAAAAAAAAAATGGGTCGCTGGCAGGCTCCATGAAGCCCTGACCGTGCTCCTGACTTGCAGTTCTGCTCAAGAATCTGGATTAGTCATCCGGGGGGGGGCCCTTTGCTCCCTGGCCCTGCCATGGGAGATGTCCCTGGGTCAGAGCTGAAGTTGAGTGAGTTGCATTCACAGGTGTAACCAAGCCTCTCACTGAGAGAGCCGAAGCCTTGCCTGCCAGCCACCCCGTGAGAGAAAAAAACACTACTTTGGGGTGGGGTGGTGGAGAAAATCCATGGCCACCTCAGGGACTCTGGAGTCTTCCACCAACCAAGGGCCGATGTCCCTCATGTACTTCGAGAAAAGATGGAGCGGCCCATTGTCGATAACCGTTGGAGCCAGTTCAGAAGAGAACCAAGTATTCTCTCATGGACATTTTGAATCTGGATGAATCTGCAGAGGTTTTCCTCCCCAGTGGCTGATGTCATCTTGGAACTGGCCCTGGAGCTTTGGCAGCATCTGCATCCTGTCTGGCACCCTCTGCCCATGTTGTCTGCAAGTACACAGTCCCTGTGGATTCCCTTTCAAGGTTTTCGAAACACCCTTCGGCCAAAGGTCTGGTCACGGATTCGGTATTCTGTAAATCTGGACACCAGGGAACGTGGACAAGTCTCTAGACAGGAAGTCCCGTAATATTGACTATGCCACAAAAAGTGTATGCTGTGGCTACTCTGTTCTCCATCAGGCTAACTATGCCATCATGATGTCTAGCTGTGGTCATTAGGAGCCAGCAGAAAAAAGTGCCCCAATGCTCAATGTGCTGTGGAGACTCCAGTAGCAAGCCAAGCAAACAACTCCAGCATCACCCACTGTAAAGAACAAAGACCAAATAAGTAAGCAGAATAGCAGATTACTTTATTCCAAAGTGTGCATAAAACCAAAAGGCGTCATCAGGGAGTGATGCCCTGATGACACCTTTTGGCAAAACCAGTAGTAGGTAGTGGGTGTTCACTTGTTCACCTGGTAAAAGGTTTTATGCACTTTGGAATAAAGTAATGTGCTATTTTGCTTACTTATTTGGTCTTTGTTCTTTGCGGTGGGTGGTGCTGGAGTTGTCTGCCTGGCTGGTTCATTTCCTTATGGAAATCTTTGATGTGGTCCTCCCCCACCTGCTTCCAGAGCAGCAGATAGTGGTGGAGCTGATCAGAGACCACAGTCAATCACTGGTTAAACAGCTCCAGACAGCCTTGGACATGGGCGAGACTTGCACCTCTGCAGTGGCAGTAGCTCTCTCGATGCGTTGCAGGGCTTGGATGCATTTGTCCACTTTCATGGCAGATACACAACAGAAGTTGGCTGGTGTCCCTTTCTTGGGCACTGACCTCTGTGGCCCAGGGGTGGAAGGGCATTTCACTCTGATTAAAAAGTCAAACGCCACTCTTCGTCCCAGTAGGACCAGAAGAAAAAGCCTAAGAAGCTGGCTTTTCATTGCCAGTCCTTTCAGTCACAGCCTCCCTGGCAGCAGCCCCAGCAGGGCATGTTTCAGACCTGTTGCCCCAAGCAGAATTTCAGGGCCCAAGGTCCTAAGGGGAGGGACAGGGTTAGTGGTACCACTCTGGCAGTACCCACCAGTACCCCCACAAAAGCTGCCCAGTGACTGTTTTTTTTGGGGGGTTTATCCCTCGCCATCTGCTCTGTCGGAGACTGGCTACCTCACTTCCTGCCACGATCCACTATCACAACGGACAAGTGGGTGCGTGACATAATGGACAGAGGACTGTCTCTAAACTTCGAGACTCTCCTGCCCTACCGCCTCCATACACTTAGAGTCTGGGATGCCTCAGTACACTCTAGCTACCCTCAGGGAGAACATTGGCCAGCTCCTTCTGAAAGGAGGAATAGCCCATATCCAGGACACCCTGGCCAGTCAGGTTTATGTGTCCAGATACTTCCTGGTCCAGAAATGGATGGGGGGGCTGGCACACCATACTGCATCTACACAATCTCAGCCAGTACATGTGGAAGCGCTAGTTCCAGATGGTCACTCTGAGCAGATTATACCATCCCTGGAGCAGAAGATATGGCTTTGCTCCCTGGACCTCCAGGTTGTGTTCTTTCACATTCCTTCCCACTGGTTCCTTTGTTTCCAAGTAGAAGAAGGGGTCCTGTACCAGTTCCACGTCATGCCTTGCAGCCTCTTCTCTGCACTGAGTCTTCAACAAATGCATGGCAGTGGTGGCGGCCCACCTACCACACCTAGGGGTTAGAGTGTACTCCTGACTGGACAACTGGCTGGTAGCCAGTCCATCCATAGAGGCCATGGAGAGATCCACAGACCTGGCTGTCCAGAGCTGCCAAGACTTGAGCCTGTTGAACCCGGACTGGTATAGAAGCAGGTGATCAAGTTCATCGGGGATGAACTAGACTCCATGTGTGCCATGGCCCTCCTGGTGGACTGAGCATGGGATTTTACCTCCTTTGCCCAATTATTTCAGGTTAGGCTATTACGCTCTGCCCACGATTTCATGCGGCTGCTGGGGTACATGGCATCCTGCACCAGCGTGGTCTGCTAGGCCCGCTGGCAGATGGATCACTTGCAGTGGGAGCTGGGCTGTTAGGGGTCCAGCACCTAGGTCACTTGGACTAGCCGGTCACAGTGACCCAGTTATTGTGGGATGCCATCCAGTGGTGGCTTGTCCTGGAACATGTGGAGGAAGGAGTCACACAGCAAAGCGGACAGTTGCAAGGTGGATCACATCTTCCCTCGACCTCTGCTATAGGTGGCTGGTCGTGAGCCTTCTGTAGGGATTAGGGCTCATTCTGACAGACAATACTGCTGCTTTGATGGCTGCTTCAAGGGATGCCTCCATACAGGGTATCAGTAGGGCTGCCCCCTGGAAGTTAACACACTTTAATTTCCCATTATTGCTTGTACCTCGAATCATGAAGGGATCTGCATTTTGGGACTTTGGTTTTCCACTCCGTTTGCCGACTAGGGTAGCTTGCCTTTTCTTCCTTCTGGAGAACTGCTAGGAGTCTTTCAGAGTGTGGGTAAGTGAACCATATGAATGCCCCTAGAAGAATAGGTTACTCGTGTAACTGTAGTTCTAGGAGTGGTATATGGTACTTATCCACACAACCCACCTGACCTCCCCTGGCAAGTGGCCTACAGATCCTGCTTCCAGAATGTAAGATCTGCCATCATGGGGTAGAACTGGGGGACATAACCACCCAGGTGGAGGTGTAGGGGCTTAACTTAAACACATCTGGCCAATAACATTATTCCAGTGGAACTGACAGTGTGGATGTGAACTCTATACCACTCCTAGAACTACAGTTACAGGTGAGTAACCTTTTCTGCCTGATAGTATTAGGTGTGATGTGTGGAACAGCACTCTTCATAGCTGACATTCTATATCTAGTTTTGATCCCCTTCATACCTCATGAGAGAGAAGATGGATAGAGATAAAAATATTTTTAACTAGTTGGATATAGATAAAAGTCCTTTTTAACAGGAGATATTTTTAGGACTCAGAGCCCCATTTGTCAAAGGCCTGTGGGAGGTTAAGGTTACATTTAAAGGAAAACTGCACCCTCGTATCTTCTAAATGTCATTTGTTTCCATGTCAACAGACTACTCTTTGCATGTAGCTGTTAAAGATTTATGCAACTTCTTCAGTTAGTTTTCACACTTCATGCTAGGCCCTGCCACTGTCCTGGGAGGGTCCACTTCATGGTTGTTGAAATATCATAGTTCCTGAGAGCTAGATTAGCATATGAGAATGTGATGCGTAATCAACTCCCTAATATGAAAACTAACTGAAGCAGTTGCATACATCTTTAACAGCTACATGAAGTTGTCTGTTGACATGGAAACAAATGACATTTAGAAGATATGAGGGTGCAGTTTTCCTTTAAAGAAAAAAAAATAATTTTGTAAGTAAATTTGTCCTGAAAATATTTATTATAACATTTTTCTCATTACATTAGTTCAATTTCAAAAACATACAAAGATACTTCTAATAACACAGTAGTAGTTGAGTTTTTACAAACATCTTCATTTACAGATTGCTAGAAGTCTAGGTTTAAATGTGGAAGCAGATATATTATACTGTTGCATACCTTGATTAGTGCTGGTGCAAGGAAATTAATTTTGGTTTGGGAGTTGTGTACCCCGTGTGTATTAATCGCACATACAGGTATCTACCGGCTCAGCTGCTAAGGCATTCTTGGTTATTTGTTTTTTTTCTTCAGTGACAGCTCTTTTCTCACTGGGGGTGGATGCTCAGTCCTGTCCCTGTTCCTGAGCTCCTACCCTCAGTCAGATCGCCTCCCACAAATGTCCCCTTATGGTGGGGCTGGAGTGAGGAACCCCCCGAGTCACACATCGAGAGCATACAAGGCACTGTACCAGGTGATGGCACAAACCCATGCAGAACTGGGAGGGCTTCACTAAGTCTCTGACTCTTCCACTTTTTCTCCCCGCCCCTGTCCAGCACATGCGTGGAGGTGCACATGTAGAATGCTTCTCTGTTCTCTCCGTTCATGCTACCTACATTGCACTGCCACCAGGCCTCCACCTGGTGCAGTCCTAGACCAGTCTGATATCCCTTCCCTCCTCTAGAGAGACGTGCAGTTATTTGAATGCTAGATTTTCTCCTGCCCTGACTGACCCCCGGCAGCCAGAGCTCATTCCCAAACGTGGGTAGCCAGTGTGGGAAAAGGCAAGGAGCGTAGAGTGCATTGGCCCTTTGCACCACTGGGTCAGCTCACTGAGGCATTCTTAAATGTTGTAACTTTATCTATACTTCAGGTTATTGGAGACCTTTCATTCCAGATCTTTGGAATGTAATAATCAGAGATGAGTTTACAATAAGAGTTTTGGACTCTAGGTAAAATTAGACTATTTTAATGGCTGTTTGATTGGGGCCATGGTCTTGTGCAGTTATGTTTTTACCAAAGGGAAGTATGCATTTGGTTTGTGAGTGTTTTGAAGGCCATCACTGTGCACATGGTCTTTTTCTATTTTTTAATGTTAAACTTTAGTATGTACTGTAGTGGTGCCTGTCAAATGAGCACCCTAATGTAAATCCGGCTAACCTTTTAGAAGTTGCATTGAACAATTATTATTGTGACCTAACTGGGACATCACAGCTACCCAAGAGGAGCCACTCACCTGCTGCCAGAGTGGTCACTTGTGATGTTGCTGTGTGTGAGGTCACAGTGCTGATATGGTATGACGGGAGAAAAGAACCAGATTTGTTAGCCTCAAGGTGAAGTACTGCACTTCTCATCACATTACATCACAGCTAATGCTATTGGGTTGAAATCTTTTTAATGGGTACAAAAAATAAACATACTTAAACACAAAGGTATAACTAGCTACTTTTAAAAGTTGTCACATTTCTAGGATCGTGGATATGTTGTTCATCCACACTTTTTGGCATGTCCCCTTCCACTTAAAAATCCACCGGAAGTCTTCAAGCTGGCTCCTCCCACCCACCCGGGTGGTATATACCTCTGCTTTGCTCCATGATGCCAGATCTTCCTTTCTGCTGGAAGATTCAGGTTGCCTCCCTCGTGCTTTCGTATTTCGTAGGCCCTAGCTTTCAAACCTTCAGTTTTTCCAAAACTTAGCGTTGTTCGTATTAGTGATCGCAAGTTTGCAGCTTCGATCATGGAAGAAAAATCTTCCCCCAGATTTCGTCATTGCTCATACAGCCAGAAGATGACGCATAACAATCCTCATACTGTATGCGTCTATGGCCTTGGTGTTGGCCATGACCCCTCGACTTGCAGTCTGTTTGGCTTTTCATCCCAGCGTCCTCGACGACCGTCTCGCATGCCTGCAACTGTTGAGGCCGGAGAAGAGGAACCCTCTGGTGAAATACAAGGAGGCTCTGTGGGCAGTTTCCGTGGCTACGGGATCCACAGAGCAGTTGTAACGCATGCAAGCGTTCAAGGAGCAGGCGGCTCATGCCGCAGAGTCTTCGCTGAGCTTTTTGTTCCACTCAACCTGGGCTCCACCTTCTCGGGTTCTTTCCGGGAGTTTCGCCAGTCTCTCCCTACCAAGGGAGAGGCGCCTGCGGGCTCACTTCTTTCAGCACCGTAAGCGGGAGAAGGATCCGAGTGCGTCTCCGTCTCGACAGAGATGTTCTTGGGAGCGGGAGAGATCTCGATCCCTGGAACATGCGGTTTTGACTTCGGTCGAGATCGCTTCTTCGGCCACTGGCTTTTCAGACTTGCAGTCAAGCCAGCCAACTGAGGGTTTGGTCGACGTGGAAATGGTCCTCGATCCTATTGACCCTTTGTCGCAGACTCTGGTTGAAGATTCGTTGGAGAGGACTCCGGTCCTTGTTTTCCCTGATGAGGAGACCCAGCCTGCTGGAGTCCCCATCGAGGAACTGGTCCCAGACTCTGCAAAGTCACAGGCCCCGCCGGGGTCTCCCGACCGACCGAATCGGCCTGCCCGATCTCGATTGAGGTCTAGGACCCCCTTGACCAACAGGCCAAGGAAGAGCCATAAGCTCTATAAAAAGAAGCGACGCCATTGGTTGTCCTCGTCCTCCTCGGAAGAGGAGAGGCTTAGGCGGAAACTCCGGCGTTACAAGGCCCTCATGTAGCAGCAGCTGATTTTGTCCGGGCATAAGCCTACCACGGCTTCCACCCAGACCATTACTTGGCTTTCGCCTCCCAGGCCGAAGCAGACGCCTTTGGAGCTGACCAAATCTGTTCCCCAGCCCATGGAGCCAGCAAGACCACCTGTTCGGCTCAGAACGGTCTCTCCAACTATTGTGGTGGAACCACCACCCAAACAGCCTGTGGGAGAGGCTCCTTCCAAGGAAGACAAACCGGACACCAGACTTCCCCTGCGATAGTCGGTCACGTTCACCCCAGACTGCCCCTGGCGAGTCGAAGATGATCTGGGTGGTAGGCCGTTTTACCCGGATTCCTCCGATTTGCATGTCACCGGTTTACATTCACATCCAGGCGATGATGAATCAACTGCTGGCCTAGAGATGGAGGAAGGTCCCTCATCTTTTCCAGGGATCCTTCGCATCATCTGAGTCTACAGGGATGCCCTTGGAGTCGATCCAGAAAAAGGCGGAGTACCCTATTACGGACATCCTTAAGAGAGGGAATACCCCGATGGAGGCCTTTCCTGTAGCCGAAGCCATTGTTGGACTGGTCCTGGAACTTTGGCAACATCCTGCCTCTTGTCCAGCTTAGTCTGCCCACATGGCACAGAAATACGCGGTGCCCATGGAGTCCCTAGCGGGGTTCACAGAGCACTCTTTGGCCGAGAGCTTGGTGACCACCTCTCTGTTCAGGCGTACTGGCAGTTCTGCCGACGCTGACTGATCTCCTGATAGAGTCCAAGCTCTTGGACCATTCAGCCAGTAAGGTCTATGCGGCTTCCTCCTTGGGCCTTCTTCAGGCAAGTTCGGCTGTCATTAATGCACACTTCTCTCATGCCCTTCTGGGATCGTTGATGGAGTCTTACCACATCTCCCCGCGGACATGCAGGCCAAACAGCAGCTCCAGACAGCCATAGACATTGGGGATTCTTGTGCCTGCTCGATGGCTGACGCAGTTGCCTTTCATTGCAGGGCTTGGCTGAGGCTCTCCTCCTTCCCAGCAGATACCCAGCACAAACTAGCTGATATGCCCTTCCTATGGACCAACCCGTTTGGCCCAGGAGTGGCCGGTCACCTTCAGCGCGTTGAGCAGTCCAGTGCCACCTTGGACGCTACCTCTGCCAAGAGTTCTTTGGGCAAGAACCAGCAGAGGAAAAAGAAGCCTTTTTGGCATTCTTCCCCTGCGGCTCAGCAGTCCTCCTTTCAAGGCGGACAACAGCAGCAGGCTCAAGCTTGGCACCCTCGGCCCAAGCCTGGTCCCCAACAGGCCCATAAAGGAGGCCGAGGTTCCGTTCCTGGAGCCTTTTCCTCCAAACCTGCACAGTGATGGGACGGGGGCTGTCATCCTCTCTCCCGCCACCTCAGATCTGGGTCCTCCTGTGAGGGGCCAGCTCCACCACTTCCTTTCCGCCTGGTCTGCTGTCACTTCGGACAGGTGGGTCCTCGAAGTGGTTGGTCAGGGTCTGCCCCTGGAATTTGAGCAGTACCCTCCAAGCTGAGCCCGCGTCTCTCATGAAAAAAGAGAATCTGCTCAGACCCAGTTGGCTCTCCGAGATGACATCTCTCAGCTCCACCTCAAGAGGCAGTAACTCCAGTGGCGGATCCTCCAGCAGACCCAGGCTTTGTCTCCAGGTACTTCCTGGTGCCTAAGCGGACGGGGGGGGGGGGCTGGCACCCCATTCTAGATGTGCACGCCCTGAATAAATATTTCAAGCCATGCACCTTTGAGATGGTTACTTTGTCCCAGATCATACTATCCTTGGAACAAAACATGCGGTTCTGTTCATTATATCTGCAGAACGTGTTCTTTCATGTCCCAATCTGTCCATCCCATTAGCAGTTCCTCTGCTTCAGGGTCGAAGGGACCCTCTACAAGTTCCGAGCCATGCCGTTCGGCCTGTCATTGGCCCCACGGGTCTTCACCAAATGCACTGCAGTGGTGGTGGTCCATCTCCGGCGTTGTGGGATCAAGATTTACCCCTATCTTGATGACTGGCTCCTAGCAGGTCCCACCCAACAGGAGGTGGAGAGGTCCAAGGACCTGGCCCTCCATACCTACTCTCGACTCTGCCTCCTGATCAACAAGGGCAAGTTGGAACTAGTACCTTCTCAGGTGATGGGCTTCATCGGGGCTACCTCAACAAACAGGGTGGCACGCACTCCCATCAGCTGTGCAAGGAGGCGTTGTGCATCTGGACCCTCGTGAGCTGATTGGAGGCAGATCTCCTCGCCATCCATGTGGCAGGAGCCTCAAACCATCTGGCGGATGCTCTGTCGCTTAGGCCTGACATCCCACGATTGGTCTCTCCATCCAGAGGTAGCTTACAGTCTGTTCTCCCGTTGTGGCAAACCAATGGTGGACCTGTTTGCCTCGAGGGAAAACACCAAACTGAGGCTGTTTCATGCCCACCCCCCCTCAGCGGGGCTCGCTGCAGGGGGATGCCTTCTCAAGGCCGTGGACCCCAGGCCTCCTACGCCTTCCCTCCATTTCCCTTGAGCCACAAGATGCTTCTCAAGGTGAAGAGGGACAAGGTGAAGGTGATCCTGGTAGCCCCAGATTGGCCACACTAGTTCTGGTATCCAGATCTCCTTAGCCTCAGCTGCAGGCCCCGGAGCGGCTTTGCACACTCCCGAACCTGATCTCTCTCAATTAGGGGAAGGTATTCCAACCAGACCTTCAATCCTTGCACCTCACAGCATGGTACCTGAGTGGCTAGAGTTCCAGGCTTTGGGTCTTTCCGAAGATGTCTACACCGTGGTGGAGGCATCCAGAAAGGAATCGACCAGGAAATGTTATGCCTTCAAATGGAAAAGGTTTTCCATTTAGTTTCAGGGCAAGGGCTTGGATCCTCTGTCCTACCCAGTGGCTAACATTCTTGACTACCTTTGGTCTCTCTCCAAAGGGGGTCTTCGGTCATTGACCCTTAGGGTGCACCTGGCAGCCATCTCTGCTAACCGGGCGTGGGCCAGTCAGCCGACGGTGGCGCAGGAGACAGTGGTTGGGTGCTTTTTCAAAGGCCTGGATCATATATATCCTCTGGTGTGTGAACCTTCACGTCTGTGGGATCTACTGCTGGTACTGGCAAGCTCATGGGCAAGCCATTTGAACCAATACACAAGTGTGCCTTGTCACATTTGTCGTGGAAGATGGCCTTCCTGGTGGCTATTACATCGGCAAGAACAGTGGAGCTCCAGGTGCTTCCGGTAGACTCCCCTTATCTGGTCTTCCACAGGGACAAGGTTGTCCTACGCCCCCACCCGAAATTCCTTCCGAAGGTGGTGTCAGAGTTTCACCTTAACCAGATGTTGACTCTGCCAGTAAACTACCTTAATTACATCTCGGAGGCCGCGTACAGACTCCATACTTTGGACCCGAGATGTGCTCTCTCCTACTGTAAGGAGAGGATGGCGGAAATTCGGGGTGAGGTTCATCAGCTGTTTGTCACCTACGCTGACGCCGCTTCTGGCAGACCTGCAGCAAAGTAGACTATTGCAAGATGGATTACATCATGCATTGGTCTTTGTTATGAGTTGGCGGGTAAGCAGCCTCCTAGAGGGATAAGAGCTCATTTTACCTGCCATACCGCTGCATCGGTGGCTGCTTCCAGAGACATCCCTATCCAGGAAATCTGCCGGGCTGCTACCTGGAAGTCAGCAAACATCTTCATCACCCACATCGACCTTGAGTCACACTGGGATGCTTGTTTTGGGGCCTCAGTTCTCCAATCTCTGTTCCCCAAGTAGGGGGTGTGCGCCTTGCCTTCTTCCTCCCGGAGAACTGCTAGGAGTCTGACAGAGTGTGGATGAACAACATATCTACGATCCTAGAAAAACAGGTTACTCACCTGTAATAGTAGTTCGAGTGGTTTATGTTCATCCACACGGACGCACACAACCTGGCTTCCAGCGGGCTAACATTTGGCGTCATGGGGCGGAGCTGAGGTATATACCACCCGGGTGGGTGGGAGGAGCCAGCTTGAAAACTTCCGGTGGATCTTAAAGTGGAAGGGGACATGCCAAAGAGTGTGGATGAACAAGATATACCACTCCTAGAACTACTGTTACAGGTGAGTAACCTGTTTTTCTAGGGACATGGATATGTTGTTCATCCACACTGTCTGGCAGGTTCCTTGCCGCTTTAAATCTTGGAAGGTCTTCAAGTGGCACCTCACCACCTGATGGTAAAACTCTCGACTCCTCCCATGACTGCCAGATCTTTCTTACTGCTTGGAAGCTCAGGTTCCTCCTTAACGCTCTGCATATAGACTGGATCCTAATTCTTGATTAGCTGAAACTAATTCTAAAGTTTTCAAGACTTGGTCCTAATTACTCCCTCATTGGCTGCGATGGACAAATTGACTCCTGGATTTCGGCGGTGCCCATGTGGGCAGAAAATGTCCAGGACGGATCCGCACTCCACGTGCGTCTACTACCTCGGCCTAGATCCTGACCTGCAGACCTGCGAGTTATGCCGTTCGTTTTCGCCTGATGTCCTGGGAGACTGCGCTGCCTGGCTACAGCTTGGGCGCCCCGAGAAGCGCTACCTGCCGGTGAAGTCCAAGGAGGCCCGTTGGGCGGTGTCCGCGGCGGCTGGCTCGGCTGAGCAACTCTAGCAGATGATCGCCCTCGAGGAGGAGGCAGCCCAGGCCGCATCTTCATCTTCCTCGGTCGCGGCATTTATCCCGCTCTCTCTGGGATCCTCCTACACAGCTTCTTTTAAGAAGCTTTGCCAATCCCTTTCCATGAAGGGAGAGGGGCCATTGGGACACTCTTCTCGGTCCAAAAAGAAGGACTCTAAAGGTAAGCCCCACCGTCGGCATTCATGGGAGTGGGAGAGGTCCCCTTCCCCCACACAGTCGACACTCTACTTTGGTCGAGGTTGTGGCTAAGGCAGCTGGCTTCATGGTGTCCCCATTGGGTCAGCCGGCCAAGACACCCGTCGACGCGGTCGAGATTTTTCTCGACCCGTCGGACGGGCTGTCGACTGGTGAAGCCGACAACCCTTCTTCACTGGTTCCCCCGGTGGAGACCGAGGACTTGCCTGTGCCTCCCATGCCGGAGTCCCCGGTCAAGGCTCCCGAGCCGAGGGAAGAGCGGGTGTGCCCTGCCCCTTCCCAGACCCGCCCTCGGAAACACAGAGGGTCTCGGTCTCTGTCTCGGACCTCGTCTCGGTCCAGCCGATCCCGCCGACATCGGCGGTCTCGGCACCGAAGTTAGCGGCACCGCCGCTCGTCCTCGTCTTCCTCCCTGGAAGAGGAGAGGCTTCGGCGCAAATTGTGTTGACGCATGAGGACTTAATGTGGCAGCAGTTACTTTTGTCCGGGAACAAGCTGACGCTGTCGCCTTCCCCGACCATCAAGTGGCTGTCACCCGAATGGCCTTAACAACCCCTCGCTGTAGTCGAGGTGCCCAAGCCTGGGCCGGTTGTTCGACCGAAACCAGCTGCCCCACCGATTTGTGGTGGAACCTCCGCCTCCACAACCAAAATCGGGGGCGCCGACCAAGGACTCTCGGTCGGGTCAAGGTCTGCCCCACAGGTTGTCGGTCACCCTCACTCCTGACCGTCCTCGGCAGGTGGAGGGTGGCTCAGGCCCCAGGCAGCTCTTCGCGGACTTCTCCTGTTTTCCAGGCCCCTTGACCTGGAGTCCTCCAGGGGCAGTCGATGGACGAGCCCATCGTCTTTTATGGGTCTGACTCATCTGAGTCCACCGGGATGCAGCTCGAGCCCGTGTCCAGCGGGCCGTATCCTGATGAAATACTGGACCGAGGGGTTCAAGCCTGAGGCCTTTCTGGTGGCTGAAGCCATTGTTGGCCCAGCCTTGGAGCTTTGGCAGTGGCTGGCTTCTTGTCCTGCGCCTTCGGCCAGGATGGTCAGGAAGTATGTGGTCCCTACCGGCTTTTTGTCCGGTTTTTCAGAGCACTCCTCTGTGGAGGGGTTGGTCACCGACAGCGTTTTCGGTGTTCGGGAACTCTAGGAATGTGGATAGCCCCCGACAAGGAGTCAAAAGCTGGACCATGCTGGAAGCAAGGTGTGCGCTCAGTCCTCTCTTCGCCTCCGCCAGCTCAGCTGTGCTGATGGCACACTTCTCCCACGCCCTCATGGGCTCCCTGGATGAGGTGATCCCTCATCTCCCGGCCGACCTGCAGACCACGGTCAAGCAGGTGCGGGACCAGGGAAGGGCTGTGGCAAAACAGCAGCTCCAAATGGCTCTGGACATTGGAGACTCCTGTGCCAGATCAGTTACTGCCGCAGTGGCCATGCGCCGCAGAGCATGGCTGAGGATACCCACCTTCATGGCTGATACCCAGCATAAACTGGCGGATGTCCCCTTCCTAGGGACTGACCTGTTCGGCCCTGGAGTGGAAGGCCACCTCCAGCAGATCGAAGGTCCAGTGCTACCACGGACTGTCACCTCCGCCCAGAAGGACAAGGGCCGTCAACAATATAAGTCCTTTCGCCCTTCTGCGTCTGCGGCGCATCCAGCCCAACAGCACCTGCATCAGGGCCAGCAGGCTCGTGCTTGGCATCCCAAAGCCAAGCCTGTGGCTTCCTCTAACAGGAAGCAGGGAGGAAAAGGCCCAGGAGGTCCCTCCTCTAAGCCTGCCCAGTGACGGTTTGAAGGGTGTCGCCCCCAGCCTCGTCACTCCTCCCTGGGTTCCCCCCATGGGGGGACGGCTCCGCCACTTCCTTTCCGCCTGGTCTGCTATCACCACGGACCGCTGGGTGTTGGAGGTGGTAGGAAAGGGCCTGCCCCTGGAGTATGAGCAGGCCCCGCCCTTCCGAGCCGTCGTCCCTCGGGGGGTGCTACGTTTACCGCAGCCTCTCTGTCGGCTCACCGAGCCGACATTGCCCTGCTCCTCGAAAAAGAGGTGATCAGGAAGGTGGTGGATCCTCCGCCAGACCTGGGGTTTGTGTCCAGGTACTTTCTGGTCCCGAAATGGACGGGGGGTCTGGCGCCCCATTCTAGACCTGCACGACCTGAACAGGTTCCTAAGGTGTTGAACTTTCAGGATGGTCACTGTGGCTCAGATCATTCCATCCTTGGATCGAGGCGTGTGGTTCTGTTCTCTGGACCTCCAGGATGCGTTCTTTCACGTCCCAATCTGTCCGTCCCACCAGAGATTCCTCCGCTTCAGGGCAGAGGGATCCCTCTACAAGTTCTGGGCCATGCCCTTCGGCCTTTCCCTAGCTCCCAGGGTCTTCACCAAATGCATGGCAGTGGTGACAGCATTCCTGCGGCGCCGAAGGGTCCGGGTATACCCCTACCTGGATGACTGGCTGATTGCAGTCTCCTCCAGAACGGAGGTGGAGCGGTCCAGAGATCTGGCCCTCCAGATTTGCTCTCAGGTTGGCCACCTCATCAACGAGGCCAAGTCGGAACTCGTGCCAAAGCAGGTGATACAATTCATCGGGGCAGAGCTCGACTCTCTACGAGCCAGAGCACGGCTCCTGGCGGATGGGGCCGAGGTTCTTTCCTCCTTTGCCCAATCATTTCAGGTTGGGCAATTGCACATTGCCCAGGACTTCCTGCGCCTCCTGGGCCTCATGGCAGCCTGCACCAGCGTGGTCTGTTGGGCCCGTTGGTACATACGTCCCCTTCAATGGGGGCTGGCCAGCCAATGGTCACAGCACTCCAATCCCTTGGATCAGCTAGTGACAGTGACCCAGGGGATGTGGAACGCCCTTCATTGGTGGACCGTTCCAGCACATCTGCAGGAGGGCATCTCGTTCGTCCACCCCGAGCCGACGGGGTCTCTATCGACCGATGCCTCTCTGATGGGTTGGGGTGCCCATCTGGGGGAGCACAGAGCGCACTGCCTCTGGTCCCTTCAGGAGTACTGATGTTGCATCAACCTGCTGGAGCTTCGAGCGGTTCATCTAGCTCCCACCGCCTTCGCTCCGTTTCTACGAGGTCAAGTGGTCCAGGTCCAGACGGACCATACCCCGACCATATACTACCTAAACCGCCAGGGTGGGATGCGCTCCATGCCTCTGTGCAAGGAAGCTCTCCCCATTTGGTCACTCGTGGGCAGCCTGGAGGCGGATCTCCTTGCCACCCAGGTGGCAGAAGCCTCCAACATTCTGGCCGATGCCCTAAGCTGGATAGGGGCTGCGTCCCACGAGTGGTTTCTCCTGCCGGAGTTAGTACAAGATCTGTTCTCCCACTGGGGCATGCCTCAGGTGGACCTGTTTGCCTCCAGGGAGAATGCGAAGCTGAGACTGTTTCATGCCCGCCCCCCTCAGCAGGGCTCGCTGCAGGGGGATGCCTTCTCGAGGCCGTGGACCCCGGGCCTCTTCTATGCCTTTCCCCATTTCCCTTGATCCACAAGGTGCTTCTCAAGGCGAGGAGGGACAAGGCGCAGGTGATTCTGGTAGCCCCAGACTGGTCCCACCAGTTCTGGTATCCAGATCTCCTCAGTCTCGGCTCCAGGCTCGCGAGGCGGCTTCCAGCCCGCCCGGACCTGATATCAGTCAGTCAGGGGAAGGTATTCCATCCGGACCTTCAATCCCTGCACCTGACGGCCTGGTTCCCAAGCGGCTAGAGTTCCAGGCCTTGGGTCTTTCCGACGAGGTCCTCAACGTTGTTGAGGTGTCCTGTAAGGAGTCTACCAGAAAATGCTACACCTTCAAATGGAAGAGATTCTCCATCTGGTGTCAGGGCAAGGGCCTGGACCCTTCCTCCTGTTCCTTGGCAAGCATTCTGGACTACCTGTGTTCCCTTTCTCAGCAAGGGCTTTGGTCGATGACCCTTAAGGTGCTCTGGCAGCCATCTCTGCTTGCAGTGTGGACAGGGAAGCAGTCGATAGCGCGGAGAAGAAGTGGTAGGCGTTTTCAAAGGCCTTGATCACATATCCCCTCCGGTGCGAGCACCTCCACCTCTGTGGGATCCACTGCTGGTATTGGTTAAGCTCATGGGCAAGCCATTTAAACCGATACACAGGTGACATCTCCCACCTGTCATGGAAGACCACCTTCTTGGTGGCTATCATGTCAGCCAGAAGGATGGGAGAGCTCCAGGCGCTTTCCATCGAATCTCCTTATCTGGTCTTCCACAGGGACAAGGTTGTCCTGTGCCCCCACCCGAAATTCCTTCCAAAGGTGGTGTCTGAGTTTCACCTTAACCAGGTGTTGACTCTGCCGGTGTTCTACCCCAATCACACCTCGGAGGCCGAATATAGGCTCCATACTTTGGACCCTAGAAGAGCGCTCGCTTACTACAAGGAGCAAACGGCTAAAGTTCGGGGAGAGGTTCACCAGCTGTTTGTCACCTACGCTGAAGCCACACCTGGCAGACCTGCAGCCAAGCGGATGATAGGCAGGTGGGTCACCTCCTGCATAGATCTCCGCTATAGGTTGGCGGGCATGGAGCCTCCCAGAGGGATAAGAGCTCATTCTACCCGCCATACTGCTGCATCGGTGGCTGCTTCCAGGGACGTCCTTATCCAGGAAATCTGCAGGGCTGCTACCTGGAAGTCGGCACACACCTTTATTACCCATTACCACATCGACCTTGAGTCACGCCAGGATGCTGGTTTTGGGCCTCTGTTCTCCAGTCCTTATTCCCTAAGTAGGGGGTGTGCACCTTGCCTCCCTCCTCCCGGAGAACCGCTAGGCGTCTGCCAGACAGTGTGGATGAACAACATATCCATGTCCCTAGAAATACAGGTTACTCACCTGTAACAGGAGTTCTAGGAATGGTATATGTTGTTCATCCTACGACCACCGACCTCCCAGCTTGACGCACAGCCTGGCTTCCAGCGGGCTGGATCTGGCATCATGGAGCCAGAGTTTTACCACCCGGGTGGGTGGGAGAAGCCAGCTCGAAGACCTTCCGGCAAGATTTAAAGTGGCAAGGAACCTGCCAGACAGTGTGGATGAACAACATATACCATTCCTGGAACGCCTGTTACAGGTTAGTAACCTGTATTTCTGTCTGCCGTTTTTGTTGCTACTAGCTCTATATAATCTCCCAGTGTTCCCAGTCCACCCAGCTGCAGAAATTGGTGGAAGCAGGACCTTCCTGAATGTGAGATGTTGCATCTCCTGGGCAGATTTTTTCATCTAATGTGGCTCTTTTTCCAAAGTCACATGTGACTTCTCTACTATTCCACTGCTGCCAAGGTGGAACCAAAATAAGAATCTGAATTTAAACCCATAGCAGATGGACTGGGTGGGTGGGGTGGGGGAACTAAACTGGTTATTTCAGTATGTGTCTCTCTTTTCAGATATAGTAGGTATGAGTAGTATTACAAGATATTTAAAAAAAAAAAAAAAAAAAAAAATTTCCAAGGAAGATGGATGAAATAACCACAACTTAAAAAAAAAAAAGTTCCTGGTGAATGAGATGAAGACTTGAGAGACATGCAAGGCTGTCACTTATTGATTGCTTGATTGGTTAACCAACAATCCAGTCTGGGATTACTATCAGTGACTGACCAGTCACCATCTGGGCACCTGGCAAGGTCAAACAAACTTTGACTGAGTGATTGATGTGCACATGCATTAAAAAGGCTATCCAACTTCTGAGACAATGGGGATTTCCTTGATACTGAAAGACATCAGTTTTTAAATTTCCAGCCCTTGCATGCATGAAATCCTGCAACATTGTCAACACAGTGCTGTTCTGAAGACAGACCCAGAAGTTCTTGTTAACCCAAACTGAGATAGTTTATGGAAGGAAGAGGGAAAAGCTGTGAACCAAGGCGCCAAGGAATTCCAGTGAGAGTACTGTCCAGCGACAAGTGGTCTAGGGCTGACTGGGGACAGTTCTGTACACAATAGATCCACATTTCCTGACATTAATATTCTGGTTCTTTTTATGTCTGACGGTACAATACTGACCCATGGCTTACATCTGATAAAGTCTATTTTAGAACTTTGATGTCAGTGCACGCCTGAACAACTTGAGTTTCCTATGGGATAACAGTGTATTGATGCACCAGTTGTATTCTAGAGAATGAGAGGCGCAGTAGACTACTCTAATAAGGTATTTCCTGGAGTCTGTATTTTGGTAACTGTATATAAAAATACTTTTATATAAGAGTGGTTAGCTGTGTGTGATTAAGAGAACCCTGTCATCCAGCACTCAGTAACTGAAAAGGTGTTGTAACAGTAGTGTGCTAACAGGGTTGATATTCTGTGACAAATTTTTTTAATATTTTATTTTTCGTCAGTTGTATAATTTATTTTATTTATTTCAATCTAGGATTACAGCAATACCTTTGAGCCGAGGCTCTTTTACAAAGGTTCCACGTCAGAGTGTACAGTAGACATCTTTTCAGTTACAAACGCATTTGACTAACAAGACAGGTAATTAAGTCACAGAGTATAGTTGGGACTAGTGCCAGAGGCGAGACTGGTGAAAAGGGGAGGGGTGAATGGGAGAGAGAAGTGTGGGTTGGGTCAGAGGTCGACGGAGGAAGAAGGTGCTGGGAGTGAGGGAGAGTACGAGAGGTGGGGGAGGGAGGTGGGAGCAGGAAGAGTGAAACTTGGGGGTGAACGAGGGTGAGTGGTGGTGCAGCCCGGGGGCCTTGTCGTGAAATAGACTGGTGGAGGTGCTAGGAAGGGGCAGAGATTGTTGTGCTATGTGTGAGGACATGGGCAGTAGGAATGGGGGTACTGCTAGGCTGAGCAGTCACAGGAGCTGGAGGCAAGCAGTGAGAGGCGCAGCTTTGACTTGAATAGATAGAGTATGGGAGCAGTGGCTATATCGCTGCCAAGGGAGTTGAACCAGCTGTTGCCCGATAGGCGAATGATCTTTGTCCTTGGGTATAATACACAGGAACAGACCATACATTCAGTAGAAAAGCTATATAATAAATATGGACACACATAAATAATACAGAGCTTATGACTTGGTGTCATTCTTTCAGTTTTTTTAATTTACAGATGGCAACACGTTGGTGCATCCCTGAGGGGCAGTAAAGCATATTATAGATTAGAAACCATAAAAAACATACAGCATAAATATATGAGGAATTGCACTATTAAGCCACAAAATCAAGATTAGTGTTCAGCTGATGGATGACCCGTCTCTAGAAGTCCTCAAACTGTGTATAACAGAATTATTGAATGTTGCTGTCTGTCTAGGTAAGATATCCATGGTGAGTTTCCTGCACAAGTAATGGTAGGCAGTGTATTAGTGAGCCACAAGCAAGTGATAATATTTTTAGTAATAGTTATTGATAACAGTAGGAACTTTACAGTTCTCATGTGGATTTTTAACTAACCTGGCAACATGCTACAGGTAACACTGCTGATTTCATAACAGTATCTTCAACCCCCAGAATAGTTTCCACTTTGCTTTTAACTCTTGCCAGTAGGTTCTAAGACCTGGGCATCCCCAAAAGATACCCTCCTGGTCAGCTTTTTTGCAGCCGTAGCTCCTCCAAAAGGAACCCTTTTTCCCTACCCAAGTACTTTGCCTGCAGAGCTAGTAAGCGTCAGTACCTGACTCTGAAGTTCGAGACAAGCTCTCAGAGATAGAAAGCTGCTGTAACCTTAAGTGCTGGCAACGTGTACTTCATCCACCTTTCCAAGGTGTAAGTTCCCAGCTGCTGGTACCATTTACTTAAAATATGTGAGGCAGTGTAGGGTGCCATTTCCATTAGTGCTGCATAAAAATGCCCTACCAGGTGCTGCCGCACCTCCCCACCTTGTGTATCCATTAATATTCTACCAAGGAGCAGTTACTTATTTGGTAGAACTGTGGACTTCTGACTCCAAGACTGCAAATACGTTTGCAGCTGAAGATAGCGAAAATGGTCTGTTTGTGGGAAGATTTTACGTTTTCTGTAATTCAGCATGCGGGGCTGTGCTCTTTTGTGTAAGCAGTTGGTGGATATAGATGAGTCCTAGACGACTCCATCTCATTAATGAGGTGTCTGATTTCAAGGGGCAGTTCTGGTCATATGGCAGAGTCATTAACCACAGATGAATTGCCTTATTTTCTGAACTGCCAATAAAATTATGCCAAAAGTGAAGTGCACCAGCTGTATTTATTTTATTGAATTTTTTTTGACCCAGTAAGCCCACTGGGCCTAGAAGTCCCTTTTTCAGGGGCGACCGGGTGGGGAGAGGGGGATAGAGATGGTAAGCAACTGAAACTGAGCCAGATTAAGCTGTTGGTGGTATTTTTAGTGAGTGGGAGAAATTTGTCCAGGACACCGGGGAAATTCCCCTACACTATTTCGATAAGTGCCATGGGATCTTTAGCATCTACCTGAACTATCACCAATCCAGTCAGATAGGACCTTGGTTTAACATCTCATCCGAAAGACTACACCTCAGAAGTACAGCACCCCCTCATGCTGCACTACAGTGTCAGTATTGGGATATTGACCCAAGTGCCAGATGTGAGAACTGAACCCACAGCCCTCTGATCTCCCGGCCTCAGAGGCGAGTGTGCTACCTACTGAGCCACTGACAATATTTGGTAAAATCTGTATATTTCAGAACCCCCGGGTATACAGATAATCTATAGAAAACTGATCATTTAGGTAAATTGTATACATTTCCAGTAAGCATCACATTCTCTAGATGTCCAGAAACCAGTCAAAGTTTAGTGGCCTGGGCATAACTGAGGAGGTTGGGAAGGCCAGCCTCTCCCTTGTCCTTTGGTAAAAGTAGCACCCGGTATCTCATCCTTGGCCCCCATACCCTGAAAATATAGTTCGTCTGTGAGCAAAGGAAGATTCTGGTATACATACAGTAGTAGTGGTGGCAAAATATTTTGTTTGACCATTATCAGTCTTTTCCGGAACCCCAGAGTAAGGGAGGACCATCTATACAAGTCATCTTTAATTGTATACATTAGGGGCTCATAATTTAACAATTCCAGGTGCTCCAAATTTTTTGAGATCTGGATTCCTAAATAATCGTGTGACCCCCCCCGAAGTTCAGCAGATTGGTACATAGTGACTGTTTGTGCTTCCGTTTGAAGTGATTTGTTTGTACGTTTATCAAATATGGATGGTTATCTGGTTAATGTACTGCATTAGTCTGACTATGCTGGCAAGTGAGTGAACACCCCACCTTCCAGATTTGAGCATTTCAGTGAGGGGTTTTATCCACGCACTGCTATTTTTAATGAAAGCAGACCCGGTTTTTAAAGTGGGTCCTCCCTGTATATCCACAGACAAATCCTTCAGGTACTGCCAAGCCATGTCTCCTTCCCAGACACTGCTGTTGGAGGGGCCTACCCCTTTGGCACCCGAGAGACTTTTGTTCTTATGACCCCTGACATTGAAGGGGGGGCCACACTTCTGGGGCCCCAGAATGGAAGTAATTTTGTGAGCTGGGCAGAGTGAACAGTGAGGGAGGACGGGCCTCAGCAGGCAAGTTTTGTGGGCACTGGGAAGTAAGCAGCCATTCTTCAATCCCTGGGGGTGTGTTCCTGTTTTTTTTTTTTCCCCTCCAAAGACACTAGCAGCTGATGACACATGCTCCTTCGATGTCCCAAAGGTCCTAGGTACTTCTGTGTCCTCTTGGCTGCCTACGTCTGTTGTTAGGAGACATCTAAGCAGCTAGATCATCAGTGCCCCCCTCACAGCCAACACCCTTGGATTAGATGGTCAAACAGATGCTCAGTTCTTCGCTGTCAGCCTCTGCCATCCTAGGTCAAGGCTGTGTCTGTGTCCCCAGTGTGTCGTACAGTCCAAATAGGCAATCTGACTAACAAAATAAATATTTGTTGTGTCAAAGATAACATTTTTAAGCTCTAAATGTGTCCGCTGCTCAAAGGATAAGGGGAGACACAAGATCTTACTTTGAGAGGGCTCTTGCAGTAAGAGACTGCTCCTCCTGGTGTCAGGACCACATGGAAAACTTTAGCTAACAGTGTCTGGCAGGGGACCACCCACTGATGTCACATGATGGACGTCAGCGTGACCTTGTATAGTAGACTGCCTCCAGTTCTTTCCTGCTGTTGACCTGTGCAGGTTGGACCTCGCAGAGAGCGCTGCTACAGTTCGACCGTCATTTTGGATGAGTTTGCGTTTCTAAAAGCTTTTCTGATTTTTCACTGTTACTTAAATAATTATTGTGTATGTCTTCTCCGACACCTTCAGAGTCGCATTAAAAAAAGTGCGATTCCTGTGGCACACAACTCCCACATAAGGACGATCATTCTCTCTGCCTCTTCTGTCTGGGCCTGGAACATAAGGCTGAGGACTGTGAGGCCTTCCTGAGCTTCAATCAGGCCACATGGAAACGCAGGCAGAAAGTCATCAAGGCCCATCTCTTAAAATTGAAAATGTCATATATGGGAGAGGGAGTTGCAGAAGCTGTGGAGCGCCTCTTCCTCCCCATCTTCAGAACACCGACATAGGAAGAAAAAGAACAAGCAAGGAAAATCACCGGGAGGGGGATCAGTTCCCTTCTCGCCCGCGGCCGCCTCCGTGGACGACAAGTGGCCTTCCTCCTCTGGGAATAGTGCCTCAGTGGATAAGCCTGTCTCCTCCTCCTCCTCCTCTCAGGGGCAGCCCTTGGTCCACCCGCTGCCACTAGTCACAGTGGCGGTGGGCAACTCGACAGTCGGAGGCTCCAGCTACTTTTAGGCGCCTCAAGACAAAAGGGTCTGAGTTGGATGACTGGGCTGATAAGTTGCTCGTCGGGAATAAGCCCAGGCTGTCGTCCGCCGGAAATTCTGGTGACCGCCCAGCCACAGCTAATAAGCTGGAGGTTGCGTCTCCTGATGCCCGCTCAATCCAGGCGCCTCCGTTAGGCCCTATCTGGGTTTCTAGCGTTTATCTCCAGTGCCCACTGCCACTTCAGCGGCAGCCCACCCCGGAGGGTTCACCCCACCAGGGTAATGTTTCCTCCCCTCCGGCCTCTCCAGATCACTAGTTAGAGGGAAATCAGTCTGACATCAGTATTTCTGGGTCACGCCCGGGCTTCCTTGAGAATCTCCCGGCTGACCCTCAGGACCCTTCGCCATGGTCTTTTGTGTAAGGGTCCTTCGTCCCTACATCTAGGCCAGTAGGTCCCTCCAGGCTGATGCAGAGCCCTTTTGTGGGTTCTAATGCTCCGCCTTTCAGGTCTCCAAGGGTCCTCTGGGCTCTACGGCCCCTCCGTCAGGGCCTTCGATAGATCCCCTGACGCACGGCTTCCATTCGCCATGCTACCATACCATCAGATATCTTCTGTCAGGGTACCAGGCACTGGGTTTTCCTTCACAGGGGTATCCACCGCCTGGGTACATGCCTCATTACCATACATTGGGCTATCCACATCGAGGTATCAGACGTCGGGGGGGAGGGGTTCCTGGTACTATATCCCAACTCTTAGAATCCCAACAGCTGTTAGCCTAACTCCAAATGCCTGACTCAGTCAGAAGACTGATGTATTAAAGCCAGACTGTTAAAAGCCCAATTGTTAAAATGCAAACGGTGACTGCGTTTGCAGATTGTTTGGGGAGACAGCTCACTCACTTCTTTTACCGCTAACTAGCAGCCTCAGTGCAGTGGGGCGAAATGGGGGGTTGGCTGTTATTTCATTTAGGACCTGGCAGACCTCCAAGCAGAGTTCACGGCTGTAATGAGCCCAACAGTGCACAGTAGCATCCTCGATTGGATTGGAGGTGGTTGGGGTAAACCTTTTTACAAGAGAAATAGAAGAGAAGAGAAGTAAAGGAAGCTCCCTGCACTATCCCAGTCAACAAGTGCATGATCAGGAGCACCGGTAGCAGGATTGTCATTGCTGCACTCTGCCATAGCCCTGTATTCAGTGGTCACAAGTGTGGAGGTCAGGCAGTGTACCTTACCAATCACTGCTTAACACAATATACAGTCCCCTTGTGTCAGGAACAGCCGCAGGACTAAAATTTATAATGTAGGGAGGCAATCTGTGTCCCATAAGATTTCTGCAAGGTAACGGTGTCCTGGCAGCATCACATTGTTTATTTGTGGACTGGATATTAGTCTGTCTAAAACCGCTATATTTTTATGCTTGGTGTGCTTACCAGCATGGCAGAAGGGAGTCACTCCAATTCTTAAATACTAAAGTGTTGCCACTTTCAAACGGTAGTTGTTTGCAAATGTAGCCTCTGTCGGGATTTTAACAATCAGGCTTTTAATAGTCTGAGTTTCAGGCATCGGTCTTCTGACCGTGTTGGACATTCGGAGTCTGGCTAACAGCTGTCTGGATTCTAAGAGTTGGGATATCGTACAGATCCCAGATATCAGGATACCCAAAGCTAGGCTATGGCTCCAGTTTCCAGCCGGTATACCAGCCCCCACCCACCCCATCCTCAACCTCGGAATGACTTAAGTCTCTTTCTACCACGACTGAAGAATAGCTCTGAAGTCTCAGCTAGTCCCCAGACGGGACCATCGTCATCCTGTTGCGGCCTCTACTCCGGCATGCCAAGCCCTGACATATGGGTCCACTTCGCTGGTCGAGTTCTGTCCTTCAGCGTTGGGCCTTTCAAAGGGTTTGGCCTCCACCAATAAGGGTAGAGAACCCCTGTTCTTTCTCAGGAAGATCTCGAAGATCTACATTTCGAGATTGAGCTCTTGCATCAAGTAACACCATTAGGACAGAGTCCCAAGCAGTACAAGGATGGAATCCAGGTCAGATGGGTGGTGGTTATAGGCAGAAATAAACCACTGGTACTCTTAAAAGAGTAGTCCCTGGAGAACAGCAAGGCCAAAGCCTACCCTCCTCCTAGAAGCGATGTCCAGACTGTAGTCTTTAACGAAAGTGTGGACTGAACTCCCAAGTGGCAGCTGCACAGAGATCAGCTGCCGAGACATTCCTTATCCAGAACAAATCATTTGATACCTTTTATTGGACCAAGAAGGATGTTACAAAAAGAACAAATAGCTTTAGCTTTCGGACCAACAAGTCCTTCTTCGGAAGCTTAATAACAGTTATTTAGAAAATCCTATATTATTAACACTTAAAACATGCAGGAAAAAACAGAAATCGCATTGGTTTAAAACAGGCCTTCAGAGCATAAAGTGCCATCAGAGAGCTTGAATATCTTGTGTGCTTTCAGCTGAACCAAACTTAAAGGTCAAAGGTTGTCCAGAGATAACAGCAGGCAGAGAGTTCAACCCACATATATTATACCATCTATCAGTCTAATGAATAACAAAACACTAAAATTCTCTACTCACTAAATTATATGTCAAGTGAAAAAAACTCCCAAAGACACATACCTCAAGAGTGAGGTAAGAGGTACACCAATAAAAGTCAGCTTCAGCTCTGCTCAGAACTCTTGTCAGTTTGTGAAAACAATTGCATGCCAAAGTGTAACATATTAGCAAGTTAAAAATAAGCCCCCAAAATTACAACAGAAATTATCTTTACATGACATATAGAAGGATGAAAGTGATGTTTACCCAAAGTGAGAAAGTGTATCACACTGATGAAAGTACAACTGGCTGGAGATATATTTCCAACATACTGTCTAACCAGCTATTATGTTCCAGAAACCTTAAGGCCTTCAGTGTTGTAACAAGATTTTATACATATCAATTGTCAGTGTAAGTGCCAGATACAAAGAAGTACTAGTCAAGGACCCCCAAGAAGTTGAGACTGTGCAGTCTAATATGTACAGATTTCAAAAAATTGGCAGTGTATAATCAGAATAATACATATAGGAATTAAAAAAAAAAAAAAAAAAACCTCCTCCACCGGGGAAAGTAACTACTTAAATGAAATGTATCTACATGAATCCTAATATGCCATCAATTGCACCAATCACTACAGTAGTTACCAAAAAAGGAATTACACCTGTCATGAACCCCAAGTAAATGAGACAATGTGTCCTAAGTACAGTTATGTAAGAACTTACCGTAACAGTAGAACGCCGAGAGAGGTTCCTGCAGTAAGTCATAACATACAGAACTGCGCTCCCTGGCATCAGGAATGCACGGCAAACTTTTGCTAGCAGTGTCTGGTGGGGGACCGCCCACATGACGTCAGCGTGACCCTACATAGGTGGGCGATCCCCACGCCTGCCTTCCAGTTCTCCCGCCGGAGACCCATAAGGGTATGACAGGAGAAAGGATGGAAATCCTAGAGCCCAGTCCAGAACAGCCTGTACGAACGTGCTGAAAAACTGGGTGAAGGAGGGAGGGAAAGTGACCTACTGCAGGAACCTCTCGCGACGATCTACTGTTTCGGTAAGTTCTTGCGTAACTGTACTATCTTACTTCGAGAGTGTTCCTGTAGTAGGTCATAACATACAGGATTGAATCCCAAGCAGTCACCCTAAGTGAATCCACTGAAACAAGGGAGGAGGAAGGATAACAGACTGACCAGAGCAGGCCTAAGACAGCAGACTCTGCAGTATGGCTTGGCCAAATCCGGCTGTATACCTAGAGACAATGTCCAAACTGTAATGCTTCGTGAAAGTATGGCCTGAACTCCAGGTTGCTGTGGTGCAAATCTCAGTTGCAGAAACATTTTTTAGGAAAGCTGTGGAAGCAGCCATCCCCCTAGTGAAGTGACCTCTGTCCTCCCCGGAAAAGGTTTCTCATACTTCTGATAACAGAAACGGATGCAGTTAGCCAATCATTTGGACAAAGACTACTTCGAAACTGCTGACCCCAGGGTTCTGGGGGCAAAGGAAACAAACTACTGATCTGATTTGTGGGCTTCCTTGGTCCTATTGGCATAGTACCACAAAATCCTATTTATATCCAGTGTATGTAAAAGAGCCTCACCCTTATTCATATGAATAGGATAGTACACTGGCAGCTCAATGGTCTGATTCAAGGTGAACTCAGAAACCATGTTGGGAAGAAACTTAGGTTTTGTTCTCAGGACCGCCTGGTCTCTGTGAAAAATTAAATAAGACTCCTTACACATCAGGGCCTGAAGCTCAGAAATCCTTTGAGCAGAAATTACTGCAACTAAAAAGTGTGCTTTCCAAGATAGGTAGCGCATCTCCCAGCTTACTGCCAGTTCAAAAGGAGGCAACATAAGCCTTTCTAAAGTAAAATTCAAATCCCAAGGCGGGGTAGGGTTGCGGATAGGGGGCTTCAATTGGAGAATCCCTTTCAAAAAGGTTTTGGAGATCTCCAGTTGTGCCACAGTTTTCCCATCCACCAGTGTATGATAAACAGAAATGACAGGTGGACTTTCAGTGAGGAATGCTTAGGCCAGAGTCCGATAGGTGCAAGAGGTACACCATTACCTCTGGCATCGAGCAGGTGAAGGGGTACCGACCCTTGGCGGCTGCCCAAATGGAAAAATGCTTCCATTTGATAGCGTAGGTAGACTTAGTAGGTTTTCTTGCTTCTACTAAGACTTGAGCAACCCTCTAGCAGACTCCAGAACATGACACAATTATGTCTGAAGGAGCCACGCATGAAGATGTAGGGACCTGAGTCGTGGGCAGGGTTCGAAATATATCCTTTCCATATTTTCATGGAAATGTGATCTGCCTAAACGAAATGTAAGCTACAGATCAGCATTTCCATCTGGCAGTGCTGTTGCACATATGCTACTTGCGGTTTTCGGTCTGTAGGTGGAGCACGTAAGCAAGTCTCTCCACAGTTACGCAGTTGCTTCAGGTCTCTGGCGGGGGGGAGCACGCCATCCTATCTCTTGTGCGCGGGCTGTCAGGGTTCAGGGCAGACTCCGTTGCTGCAAGCAGGTGCTCCTTGGACTGCTGTGGGTCCTTGCCATTACACGACCCATGTGACCCACTACTGCTGCCTTCACCGATTGGCTGGTCAGGATCTCTTCCAGCTGTGTGGACCATGAGTTGCCGCAGTAGTAAGTTGGCAGCCAGAGAGGTAGGAGCTGTCTGTTTAGTTTGCCAAGTCTTTGTAGACCATATCAAGGGAGAAGCTGTGTTTGTTGAGGGGAAAAAGATCGATCTGTCAGTGTGCAGCATTCAGTAGTAGCTGCAGCACTGAGAAAAAAGCAAATTAATTTTTTTCCAAAAGACGGGGGAAGTTGGAAGTACTCTGGTGGTTGGGAGACAAATAAACGAAGATCTGTACTGAGTGTGGGGAAAACGTCCTGCTGAGTGCAGACAGGAGTTGCTGCACTGAGTAAATAGTGTGTGTGTGTGTGTGTGTGTGTGTGTGTGTGTGTGTGTGTGTATGTATGTATATATATATATATATATAATTTTTTTCCGTTTGACAAGTGGGGACTTGGAAACTTAGTGGGTCCGTCGAATAGTGAGGTGGTCGTGGGTACAAAGGAAGCAGCAGTGATCTTTATATGCCTGCACAGACAGGCTTTTTCCTAGAAAAGTCAAAACACTCGTGTAGAAAAAAATGATCTTAGACTGTACAAAAAAAACAATCTTTGACTGTACAATCAGGAAGAGCTGCTGTGCAAGTAAAACCAGATCACTGCCTATTTGAATTGATTTCTGAAGACTCCTTTTGCTAACTTGAGGGGAAATCTAACTCTGGTGGATAAAAAAAAAAAAAACACCAATTCTTGCACAGAAAGAGGACATTGTCCTACATTAAGGGGAATAGTCCTTCTGGGGTAAAAATCTGAGCTACTGTGTGTTCCTCTGAGTGAGACCGTGAAGAGGAATAAATTGTGTTCCTGGACTCGCTGTACTGTCTGTTGATATTTTTTATCATTTTCTATTTCATATATGGAAATATAACATTTGATCTGGAAATGTAAGCTGTGCCACCTGCATTTCCAGTGGAAATGTACCCTTGAGCCCATTATTTTAAGCCCTGCCTGGGTGTACTAGTCTTCCCTGTTCCTGCGTCAACAGATCGTGTTGGAGTGGGGGGTACTAGGGGTTCCATGGTCAGCTGTTGCAGTAGTGGAAACCAAATCTGCCTGGGCCAGAGGTGCTTTTAGGAGCATCTGAGCGCCCTCTGCCTGAAGTTTCAGTAGGACATGCCATAGAATGGGAAAGGGAGGGAAAGCATACATGTACCTCCCTGTCCAACAGAGAGAGAATGCATCTTTCCAGAGAACACCAATCCCTTTAACGAGCAAGCAAAAACTGGGTAGTTTTGCATTGGATGAAGAGGCGAAGAGAGCCATCTCTGGTCTTCCTCAATGGTGGAATAGAATACCTTCTACGGGCCGGTCTCTCTTGCAGCAGGTTGTTACTCTTGGGAGTCCGCTAGATGGAGCTGTCATATGGTAGCTTTTTACAGCAGTCTTCTGTGGACCGCCCCCATATCTCACTTTGTATGGCTGTGTATAAAAGGGGGTGGCCCCAGGTACACACTGTTCATTTTCCTGACGGCTTCAGTCCTCGCGGCAGCTAGCTCAGTCTTCTGTGTTGCACTCTTTGACGTGAACTTGAACCTGATTTTTCTTCTGTGCCGGGCCTCTGGCTCACTCCCAGGCCCCCAGCTCTTCTCCTTTTTTCTCTACATAGGGCTGGGCCTGTGCTCCTCACAGTACCCTTGGCTCTCCTTGTTTTCAGCAGGCCTGTGTTCACTCACAGCACTGCCACTGCTCCTTGGCCCAGGCTCTCTTGCTGGGTCAGGGACTCCATCCATGGCTGACAAGGCAGCCCTTCCTGGGACAGACCTCTGGGACCCATGTTAAGGGTACCATGGATCTCGTTCCTGGCATCTGAGGGAGCAGGATTCACACTCCTCTCACCCCCTCGGATCTGCTCCGACGGTGGCTCCTCCATAGTCGACGGAGTGTTCCTTGTCGACGGGGCAGCACCCCCCATCGATGAAGCCTTCGTTGCTCCCCTTATCGTCGACAGATCATCCCCGGTCAACGGAGCACTCTCCTGTACGTGTCTTGTCGATGGGCACTGTTCCCCCATCGACAGCACATTCCTCGTCTACGGGGCACCTTCCCCTGTCGACAGAGCATGTTGCGCCTCTTTCCCCGTCAACAGGAGACCCTTCCCTGTTGGGACATTCTCTGCCTGCTCTCTCGTAGACAGGAGCTCTTCCCCCATCGACGGAGCGTTCCTAGTCCATGGGACGTCTTCCCCCATTGATGGGGAGGCTTCCTCCATCGACTGAGCGTTCGTCGTTGACGGAACGCCTTCCCCCGTTGACAGGACACCTGCATTTACATTCCTTGTTGATGGCTGCTTCCCCCATCGGGATGTCCTGATGTGCTTCCCTCATCGACAGGGCTGCTTCTCCCATCGACTGCACCTCCTGGCGCCCCCCCACCACCAACCCTGGCATGGGCACCTTGATGTTGCATCGAATGGGGTTTGCCTTCGCCCTCTGCCCGCCCTGCCAGCAACCCTTTTCTGCTGCCCATGGCTGGGTTTACGGGGTCCTGCCTTGATTTCCATGCCCCTCCTCTCGCCCCACAGGGGTCGGGATGCCACCTACTGGGGGCCGTGGCCGCTTGCTTCAAGGTGCCGTGCCGTCCTCCGAGCACCACCCTTGGGCACCCTCCATCTGTGGATCTCCCCCCTTCCCAGTTGCCGAGCATTGCCTACATCGTTCTGGAGGTCCTCCAGTCCTTGGGTCATGGCCCGGCCTCGTCTGCGGGTCCTCCGCCATGCCGCTCCCCCTCGCCCCACCTAAGCGCCTTTTCCTGGATCCAATGATTTCCACCTGGTCCCCCTTCCCCCACATATCCAGACTAGCACTATGGGGACTCTGATGGTGAGGACCCCTTCAGGGTGCCTGGTTTGGATGCTGGCTTTTCGGACTGTGGGGACCCTGGTTCCCCCTTCTGTGTCTCCTCCATCCTGGAGGACGTCCCGCCTGCCTCCACATCCATGGACGCCTCCTTCCTGGACCTCCTGGTGCCGATATGGGACGTGTTCTGCTTCCCCAATGGGGACCTGGATTTTCTTTGCCAGGACCTCACCGACTATCTTGGCATGCCCGAGGGCCCTGTCCTGGTTGTTCCTCCCTTGATTCCTGTGTATGCCAATGCTATGTTCCAGGCCTGGCACCATCCTGCTTCTGCTCTGCCCACCCCCCATGGGCCTGACTAGGTTTACCATGCTCTGCCGGGCCATCCGTAGCTGTCAGACGCCCCTGCGATCATTACAGCAGCTCACGACCAGACCACTCCATTTCGCCAAACTACTAGTATGGTGCAGCCAGAACGGGAGTCCCAGTGCCTTGATTACCTTGGCAAGAAGGTCTATTCCTCATGTACTTTGCTGCTGCGTAGTGATGCCCACGGGCCATATGGCCATACCTTCACTTACTGGGTGCCTCGGCTGTGGACACACTGTCCTCCTTGCTGCCTTCACAAGACTTGGCCCAGGTGGCTCCGCCCATGGCCGCTTCGTCCTCTCTTGCCCGTCTCCTGCTCTGTGCGAGTTATGACACGGTTGATGCTGCTGCCTGCCTGTCCGCCACTGGCATCACGTTACGGCACCATGCCTGGCTACGGGTGTCAGGTTTGGCTCCCGACATTCAAATATCTGTTGCTGATACCCAATTCTGTGGGGACCGGCTCTTTGGTCCTCGTACCCAGACCATTCTGGATTCTCTCCAGGCCTCGGGGCATACCCTTCGGTCTGTCCAGGACCTCTACTGTAGTATGCCGCAGAACCTGTCCCCTGCTTCTGCAGGAGGGCCTCCGCATTCCTGGACCCCATTCCAGGGGGCATCACGTGGTCAGGCGCCTAGGGGGTCTGCCCCATCGGCCTCTCTGCCCCGTGCCCGTCCCACTCCTGGGCCTGAGCCTTCCCCTGTGCCTTAGCTGCTCCATGGGGCTCTCTCCCGCCTCCTCTTGCAGGCCTCGGAGGCATCTGGGGTCTCTCCACCCATTTTTGGAGGCTTGTTTCCATTACTGGACATGTCTCTCCATGCAGATTTCTTGGGGACCTCTGCTACTTTCCCTCCTGGAGTCCTTCAGTGTTCCCTTGCTGTGGGATTTCCAAGGCGTCTTGCCCCACTGAACTCCACTACCTCCCGCGCTTTCCGTACCTTTGGAGCTCTGCTGGATTTTCTGCTCGCCATGGCGTCTCGACCCCGGCTCGGACAGTTGAATCATTGGCATGGCCCTAGTCCTACTTTCCCTTCATGGAGTACTACTGTACTTGCTACCCTTGGCTTATCAGCCCTTTCAGGTGTAGCTTGGCTGTGGCTTCTATGACACTGTCCCTTCTCCGGGATCACACGGCTGACCCTTGGATATGTATGCGGCTTCTCCCTGGATTCTACCTGGTGTGTTTGCAGCCTCATTTTCCGTTTTCCCGGATGTCTTCTTGGCGATGCTTGTTGTCATGGCCTATATCCCGGCTTCATGCTCCGCCTGTCCTCCCATTTGTTATAACTGCTTGGTGCTATCTCAAGAGTAATAACGTACTGCAAGAGACCTGTCTGTAGAAAATAGTATCATTACGTAAGAACTTACCGTAACAATAGACCTTCGATGTATGGTCTCTTACAGTAGGTACAGTCCGGCCCTCCATCCCCCTGCCAGTTTTGCTATCGGGACCTTGGCTTTCAGGCCGTTGGGTTGGTCTTTTTCCATGGTCCCTCAGCTTCCCTCGGCCTTTTGCCTGCTGCAGCCTGTAGGGAATAGTGTGTACCTGGGGCTGCCCCCTTTTGTACACAGCCACAGGATTTGAGGTATGGGAGTGGACCATAGAAGACTGCTGGAATAAGATACCGTGTAACAGCTCCACATAGCGGACTCCCAAGAGTAATAACCTACTGCAAGAGACTGTACCTCGAAAATCTACTGTTAATGTAAGTTCTTACGTAACAATACTTTCTTCTACGTCCTAGTGAAGTTCCCATTCGTGAGCTAGTGCCATTGTCTGGCTGAGGCTGTCTGCCAGGACATTGTGTACGCCTGGGACGTGTACTGCTGTGAGGAACAGGTCGTGCTGGACTGCCCAGTACCACACCCACATCGCCTCTCTGCAAAGGGGGTTTGACTGGGTGACTCCCTGCTTGTTAATGTATCAGACTGCTGACATGTCAGTCTGTACTAGCAGTGTTCCCGCAGACAGGAGGGGCTGAAAGGCCTGAAGTGCATAAAGAACCACTCTCATCTCTAGGATGTTTACATGGAGAGATGCCTCCAGCTGGGACCAAGTCCCTTGTGTCTGGTCTCCAAGGTGGGGCACCCCCAACCCAGATCTGAGGCATCTGTGGTTAGGGTCCAAGAGGGGAGGTGGTGTTCTGAAAGGCAACCCCTGAGACAGATTTTGAGGATCCTGCCACCATAAGAGATCCTTCTTGAGTGCGCTGGACACCAAGACTGGATGATTCAGATCATCTGAACACTGATCCCATTGGACTCATAAAGTCCATTGGGCGACTCTCGTGTAACCTGGCTAACTGGACCATGGAAATGGTCGCTGCCATCAAACCCAGAAGATGTAAGAATGCCCTGGCTGGAGTATGTCTGGAGGAGACTAAAAGATTGATTTGCTCCCACTTAGTATCCCCTCTATCCTGTGGCAAGAAAGCCTTGCTCTGGTCTGTGTCCAGTACTGCCCCAATGAATTGGAGGCATTGAGGGGGAACCAGGGACAACTTTGGGTAGTTGACAGTAATCCCCAGTCGAGCAAAGAGATCCAGGATGAAGGACTGAGATTCCTGTAGACCGCTTCTGGACAGGGGGTTGCTAAGGGCCAGTCGTCCAAGTATGGGAACACTGCAATGCCCCGACAGCAAAGAGCTGCTGCCACCACTGCTAGGCACTCTGTGAAGACCCTGGGAGCAGAAGAAAGGCTAAAGGGGAGGACACTGAATTGGAAGTGCTCCCCCGGAAAAGGAAACGCAGGAAACGGCAGTGGCCGGGGAACATTGGGATATGCAGGTAGGTATCCTACATGTCCAGTGCACAGGGCCAATGATCTGTCTGTAGTAAGGGCAGAATACCCTGTACTGTCAGCATGCAGAACCTTTTGTATTCCACGAAAAGGTTCACTTGGCTGAGGTCTAGGATTGGTCTGAGGTCGCCTTTCTTTTTGGGGACGAAGAAGAAATGGGAGTAAAACCCTTTCCCTCTTTGTGTCCAAGGGACTGGCTCTATGGCTGACTTTTGCAGTAGGGGTCAGTATCTCTTCCTCAACCAGAAAGGCCTGGTTCGGGGACTAGCGGGATCGACTTGGAGGCATTTCCAGAAACTTGATGATGTGGCCTCTTGACACTAGAGTCAAGACCTGAGAATCTGAAGTGATGCCCAGCCATTCTGCTAGGTGAAGGGCAAACCTTCCTCCTACCTACTCCACGTTGCTGGGAGGTGGAGGAGGGGGAGGTCCGAATGAGTGAGGAGGCAGATGGATGGGAGGGCTCCACTGGCTGTCCTCTGGTTTTTGGGGGCAGGGGGTGAAGTGATGGCTGACCCTGGTGCTCTCCTTTCGTTTTGACACCTGGTGAAGGGTTGTTTATCTTGCCTTTTCTGCTGGTGCCGAAAGGGCTGTCTTGGTTCGAAGCCTGCCTTGTACAAGGATTTGACAGACCTGAGGGCTTGTCCACTATCCTGAAGGCCCATAATTATGTCTTTGGTGTCTCCACCGAAGAGAACTGAGCCTTGAAAAGGGGCATCCTGGATGACTCCCTGTACTGTATGTCAGGGGAAAGCCCAGAGATAAGCAGCTAAGCGTGATGCCGAAGGCACCCAGCCGAGGCGGAGGAATGAGCCACTGCATGTACTGTCGTAAGTGGCTCTAAGTGCATGCCTGCAAGATATCTTGGATAGACTTGGGTCCTTAGTCAGTTCCGCCTTGAGGTCTGAGTCCTCAACATTCTGGAGACGAACTTCCAGTTTGGCCATAGTGGCCTTCTGGAAGGAGACCATGTGTGCTATGTAGTTGAGTGAATGAAGAGCACAGGTGTAGGAGGCGTAGATTTTTCGCCTAAACTGGTCAAGCTGCCTAGATTCTTTATCGAGGGGGACGTACTCATGTGCTTTGGATTGGCAGTACGATTGTGAGCAGCCACTATTACGATAGAATCTGCCTTGGGTTAAGAATCCAGAGAGGCAACACCCTCTGGTATATGGTAAATCTGGTCTGCCTTTTTCAGGATGGCCGGAATAGAATGGGGTAACTGCCAAATTGTGGTAGTGAGGTCCTCATGGGGAGCGGTCCATGGAGGAATAGGGATTGGAGATACCTCTTCCAAGTCTAGGTGTTACGCTTACGTTTGGGGTCTTGTTCTTCCGCGTTCCAGCCATTAGCCTGCTGGATGATACAAAGGAGTTCTGTGAAGGAGGGGTCTTCTGGAGGCGATTTTGGCGACTCCTTGCCCTTGGCTCCTGTGGTTCCGCACTGCTCTCCAGAAGAAGAATCAGAGGAATCCTCTTCTGAGTCTGAAGACTCTCCTCTATCAGAGATTCTGACATCTGGTAAGGTGACCTCCTGTGTGGCCCCTCTGGAAATGTGCACCGTGGTAGACTGGAATGAACCATGGGAGATTAGGAGTGGGGGTGGGGGTAGCCACCAGTGCCAGTATCCTTTTATCCAGGTTGGAAACCAGCTGGGATCTGGCTGCCTGCCACCAGGAATGAATCATAGACTGAAAGTCATGTTATGGTGGAGGAGGAGGCTGAAAATGGGTGCCCGAGCCGGCCCGCCGGCGCAGTGGTTGGATTTGCGACCCAGGTTCGGGAGTGGACTCTGGTCGCTGGAGGGCCAGCCAGGGGAGAAGGCTTGAATGTCCCAGGATTGCTCGCCTTCTCCGGAGGAGGGAAGAGATCAAGGCCCGCAGCGTGTCTGACCCCAAGCGGAGGTCCAAGGTACAGCAAGTCCTGCAGCTTGCGGGGAGGGGAAGCTGTATGGTGAACGTCAGCACAACACAACGCGGGAAGAAAATGGAAAAAACAAAAAAAACACCATTGGAGCAACGGGTAGATGGAGTGCCAGTGTTGACCCTGATTGCAGCTGCCTGCCTGACTACCAGGGGACCCGACAAAATTGAAGAGAGAACTGGGTGTATAGGCCCTACCCCATACCCGCCTGGGGGGTATGACCCCGCCTCCATGGGGAACCTTCGGGGATTCAGGTAGGCAAGTTGCAGGGTAGCACCAGGTGTCTCCCGGAAAAAAAAAAAAACAACTGAGTTCTGGCGCGGGGAGGAGGGCAAAAATAGAAGGTTCAAAAAAAAAAAAAAGGATGCCTATCCCCGGGTATTGAGGGGAGGGTATCTGGGTGGTTGGTAAAAAGGCGGAGTATATCCTTGATACCCAGGATAATACCCCTGTGTCATAGTCAGGCTCAACGGTGGATAACCAGATGTCAGAAAACCTGGATAAGGGCGGTAGCCTGACGGATGGCCCTGATCCAAAGGAGGCCTTGAAGGGCCTGGGAGATTAGCTGATGTCAGAGAATCTGGTGTCTGGTTCACTGGTGTCATGGGCAGACGTAAGGGCCCAGACGGTGGGTCCGTTGGCCGGTTGACTGAAGGATCCAGTGGCACACCAGGCGTTGGGTGCATGGTGCCTGACAGAGGAACTTCTGGTGGAAGGGCTAACAAAAGGCCCGTCACAAGCGAGAGGTTTCTTGGAGCCAGTGTTAGGAGTGGTTCAGACGTCAGAGTCCCAGTGAGAGCATCGGGGGGGGGGGGTACCACCACTGGAGTGGGGGAAGGTAGAGCCACACCCAGGGGACCCTTTTCCCCATCCATCTCAGTCGTAATGTCTGGGGCTGGAGGTTCCACCAGGGAGGGCGGAGGGGAAGGCTCCTGTTCAGGGGGGACATGGGAGGAGGGCTGGCCAGCAGAGGTCAGCAAGCTCAATCAGATGTCTGATGTGTCTGCTTCAGCCCTCAATGGGTGAGCTTCTATTGAGCGGTCACCAGAGGCCCCGGTGGCCGACTTATCAATTGAAAGAGTGGACGGGGGTGGGGGCCCCGACCGGCTTATCAGCAGACGTGCCGATTTCCTCTTGGCAAGAAACCATCTTTTTGACTACCGGGCTCTGACTTAATAACCGGGTGCTTCCTGGAGAAGCCAGCAGGCAACTTATCAGTAGAAGTGCCAGGTTTGGGGCCTGTTTTAATGGGCCTAAAAGAAGACTACGTACCTGAAGTCTTGGAAGCAGCCTGGACAGTCACAAGGGAGGGCGGCAGGGAAATGGCCTTGCTCATTGCAGGGGCTGTGGTCTTGGACCCGGCAACCTTACCGGAGGAGACCCACTCCCGGTTCGCCAAACGTTCTCACTTCCTATGCTTCTTTCTTCTCCTTTTGCTCCGAAGAAGGAGTAGAAGTGGATTCCCTCAGCTTTTGCATTTCTTTTTCCAAGGAGGCCATTCTGGATTTGAGAAGGGCCTCTAGGGCCTGCTGCCTGCCTGCATTTGCGTGTGGCCTGGTTTAAAGGGTTTGCAATCAGGGCAGGCCTTGGTATCATGACCTGGGCCTAGGCAGAAAAGGCAGCGCCGGTGGCCGGCCTTATGAGGGATCTGCGCACCGCATTTTCGCATTTCTTCTTGGACTTTGGAGTTGGAGGTGAAGAAGACATAAAATTTAACGGAAAAAGACAAACTTTAAATAAGTGAAACTACTTAGACAATATGGTGATTGACTGGAGCAACGTTCACCGCAAGATCCTTGTGCAGGTAAACGGTGGGAAAGAACCGGAAGATGGGCGTGGAGACCACCCACTATATAGGGTCATGCTGACGTCGTCACGTGTCGTCGGGTGGGCAGTTCCCCGCCAGACATTGCTAGCAAAAGTTTGCTGTGTGGTCCTGACACCAGGGGGCGCAGTCCTATATGTTATGACCTACTGCAGGAACTCTTTTGAAGTAAGATTAGTATATACTCAAACTACAGAACTAGCAGAAAGAAGTAAATAGCCACTATAATATGAGCCAAGAGTCCTAGCCACTGACACAATAGTGTCATATACTTGAACATAAGTTTACCTCAATATTCACATCCACTATACCCACATTACCACCCACCTCAAATATCCATATTAAAAATTCAGTGTGCCACACTTCTCCCCCGTAACACACACAAATATATACACAAACCTACTCACGCACACCCATGCACACGTTAACACAATACTAATGTGAGAGGCCAACCTGTAAATAACCTGCTGAGGGACTGTATAAGAGTCGAAGTCCAAGGCTTGCTGAAAACCTAAAATATGTATGTCCATCCTTTGAAGTAAAGGTCCATGTAAGTTTACGTGTAATGTCACACATCCAACAGCAATGTTCAAGCCATCTTCCATCGTATTAAGAAATAACATTAGTCTGATCTCACAAGCTCGTCTCTGTTGTGTACTGTTGAAATGTCCCAAGACCATCACAGACATATCTGAGATTGAGTGGCCATCCTGAGAGAAGTGTTGTGCCACTGATTTGTCGGTCATCTTCCTTTTATCATACCTGTGTGAATTCATTCTAGTTGTTGTTTTGATCTCTCCCCCATACCCTGTGCAAGGACATGTCCTGCATTGAATAATATAAACAGCATTGCTTGATGTACATGTATAATTACCCAATATCCTAAATTGTCTGTTTTGTGAGGTAACCACACAGTGTGAAGTGGAAATGTGGTCACAAGTTTTACATCTGCATTTATTACAGGGTTGTGTGCCATATGATGTCATGGCACTCTGTTCAGGTTCAAGTTTACTCTTAATAATCTGGTTGGCTAAACTGGGTGGTTGTTTAAAAGATAGTAGTGGCAGTTCTCTAAAAATACAACTAAGGGTTTCATCCTCACTGATTGGGTGTAGGTCCTTAATCTTACGTAAAAGTTCAAGGTCAGGATGATGTGTGACTACTAAGGGTATTCTGTTAGTAGTGGTCCTTTTATTACATTGCAGTAGGTGTTCTCTTGCTACTTGTGCAGCATGTTCCACAGCTCTGTCAGTTTATCTGGAAGTGTCCCTGCTCGATAAAGGTATTTTTCAACATAGCTAAATGTCTGTCTTCTTCATTGAACTGAGACGGTGGTACCGAAGTGCTTGACTATACAAAACGGATTTTTTTTGTGCAACTCTGGTGATTATTTTTTCCTGTGCAAGTATCTGTCTGTTGGTTTCACGTAAATACATGTATGTAGGGTTCCATCCTTGATGATGACGGTGGTATCCAGAAAATTAACACTGGTAGAATATTCCAGGGAAAGCTTAATGGTTGGGTGGAAATTAAGTTCCTGATCAAAATCCTTATGTGTCAGTGCCCTCTGTCCAAATTATAAACAAATCATCAGTGTAATGAAAATAAGAGAGTGGTTTGTGTGTACAGTGCCTTAAAAAGTCCTCCTCCAAATTGGCCTACTATGGAACCATCCTGTTGCCCATTGCTGTTCCCATAGTTTTAACATAATGTTTCCCATTAAAGCTGAAGTTAGGTGTCAGAATGAATTTCATAAGTTCTAGGGACGTGGATATGTTGTTCAATCCACACTTACTGGCAGGTTCCTTGCTGCATTAAATTTTGCCGGAAGATCTTCAAGCTGGCTCCTTCCTCCCACCCGGGTAATAAAACTCTCGGCTCTGTCCCATGACGCCAGATCTTCCTTACCGCTTGGAAGCTCAGGTTCTCTCCTTTGCGCTCTGCGTTTTAGGCCTGGATCCAAACTCTTCGGTTAACCCGAAACTAATTTTAAAATTTACAAGACTTTGGTCTTTATCTTCCCTTTCGGCTGCGATGGACAAATCGACTCCCGGAATTCGTCGGTGCCCATGCGGGCAGAAGATGTCCCAGACTGATCTGCACGCCATGTGTGTTTACTGCTTGGGGCTTGGACCACAATTGTGAGGGTCGTGACGCAGTGCAAGTCCTTCGCCACGGTCTTAGAGGATCGCTGGCCGCCAGATTACAACTTGGGCGCCCAGAGAAATGTTATCCTTCGGTCAAGTCGAAGGAGGCCTGTTGAAAGGTGTCCACAGCTGCGGGCTCGTCTGAACAGCTCGAACAGATTGCCATTGGTGAGGAGGCGGCCCAGGCCGCATCATCATCCTCCTCTGTCGCGGCATTTATCCCGATCTCCTTGGGCTCCTCCTACACAGCTTCGTTTAAGGAGCTTTGTCAGTCCCTCTCCACCAAGGGAGAGGGGCCTTAGGGACATTCCTCTCGGTCCAAAAAGGACGACTCTAAGGGTAAGTCCCACCGCCGACGTTCGTGGGAGAAGGAGAGGTCCCCTTCCCCAGATAGTCGACACTCTACTTCGGTCGAGGTTGCGGTTAAGGCCACTGGCTTCATGGCGTCCCCGTCAGGTCAGCCGGCCGAGACACCTGTCGACGCGGTTGAGATTTTTCTCGACCCATCGGACGGTCTGTCGACTGGAGAAGCTGACAACCCTTCTTCACCGGTTCCCCAGGTGGAAACCGAGAATTTGCCTGTGCCTCCTGTGCCGGAGTCCCCGGTTAAGGTTTCTGAATCGAGGGAGGAGCGGGTTTCCCCCGCCCCATCTCAGACCCACCCTCGGAAACACTGAAGGTCTCTGTCTTGGACCTCTTCCAGGTCCAGCCGATCCCGCCAACATTGGCGGTCTCGGCGCCACTCATCCTCATCCTCTTCGGAGGATAGGCTCCGGCGCAAATTGCATCAGCGCTATGAGGATCTAATGGTGGCAGCAGCTCCTTTTGTCTGGGAACAAGCAGATTCCGTCGCCTTCCCCGGCCATTAAGTGGCTGTCACCGGAGCGTCCGAAACAACCCCTCGTAGTAGTTGAGGAGCCAAAGCCAGCTCCAGTTGTTCGGTCAAAACCGGCTGCGCCACCCATTGTAGTGAAACCCCCGCCTCCACAACCTAAAACTGGGGCCCTGACCAAGGATTCTCGGTCAGGTCAGGGCTTGCCCCATAGGTTGTCTGTCACCCTCACTCCCGATCAACCTCGGCAGATGGAGGGTGGCTCAGGCACTTGGCAGCTGTTTGCAAACTCCTCGGAGTCTGACGACGACTCCTTGTTCTCCAGGCCGCTTGACCTGGAGTCCACCGGGGGTCAGTCGGTGGACGAGAGCCCCTCCTTGTTCCTTGGAATGCTGCGACTCACCTCATAGTCCACTGGGATGAAGCTCGAACCCGTTTCAAAACGGGCCAAGTATCTCCTCATGGAGATACTCGACCTAGGGGATTCCCCTACGGAGGCCTTCCGAGTAGCCAAAGCCATTGTTGGCCCGGCCCTGGAGCTGTGGCAGTGGCCAGCTTCTTGTCCAGCACCTTCGGCCAGGATGGCTCAGAAGTATGCTGTTCTCACTGGTTCACTCTCTGGTTTCTCAGAGTACCCCTCTGCAGAGGGGCTTATGACCGACAGCGTTTTCCGGCATTCTGGGAACACTCGGGAAGTGGACAAGCCTGACAAGGAGTCCAAGAAGTTGGACTACTCTGGGCAGAAAGTTTATGCTGCTTCCTCCCTAGGCCTTCGACAGGCCAGCTCGGCTGTCCTGATGGCACACTTTCCACACGCCCTTTTGGGCTCCCTGGATGAGGTGATTCCTCATGTCCCGGCTGACCTCCAAACGACTGTCAAGCAGGTGTGGGATCAGGGAAGGGCGGTGGCAAAACAGCAGCTCCAGACTTCCCTGGACATCGCTGACTCGTGTGCCGGTCAGTAGCGGCCGCAGTGGCCATGCGCCGCAGAGCTTAGCTGCGGATCTCCACCTATACAGCGGATACCCAGCACAAGCTGGCAGACGCTCCCTTCCTGGGTACCGACTTGTTCGGTCCCGGGGTGGAGGGTCATCTGCAACAGATCGAGAAGTCCAATGCCACCTTGGACTCAGTCACGTCTGCCCAGAAGGACAAAGGCCACCAGCAGCAGCGCAAGTCCTTTCACCCTTCAGCCCCTGCGGCACGTCCGGCCCAGCAACACCAGCATCAGGGCCAGCAGGCTCGCACTTGGCACCCCAAAGCCAAGCCTGCTGCTTCTTCCAGCAGGAAGCTAGGAGGGAAAGGTCCAGGAGGCTCCTCGGCCGGTCCTTCCTCCAAGCCTGCCCAGTGACGGATTGAGGGGTGTTGCCCCCAACCTCGTCACTCCTCCCCGGGTTCCCCTGCGGGGGGACAGCTCCACCACTTCCTTTCCGCCTGGTCCGATATTACCACCGACCGCTGGGTGTTGGAAGTGGTAGGCAGGGGTCTGCCTCTGGAATTCGAGCAGTCCCCACCCTATCGAGCCGTCGCCCCATGGGGGGCTACGGGGTCTGCAGCCTCTCTGTCGGCTCGTTGAGCCGACATTGCCCTGCTCCTCCAGAAGGAAGTGATCAGGGAAGTGGCGGATCCTCCTCCAGACCCAGGGTTTGTGTCCAGGTACTTCCTAGTCCCAAAACGGACGGGGGGGGGTGGCGCCCCATTCTAGACCTACACAACTCGAACAAGTTCCTAAGGTCTCATACCTTCAGGATGGTCAATCTGGCTCACATCACTCCATCCTTGGAAGGAGGCATGTGGTTCTGTTCTCTGGATCTCCAGGACGCATTCTTTCACGTCCCAATTCATCCATCTCACCAGCGATTCCTCTGCTTCAGGGCAGAGGGATCCCTTTACGAGTTCCAGGCCATGCACTTCGGCCTCTCTCCAGCTCCCAAGGTCTTCACCAAATGCATGGCAGTGGTGACAGCATTCCTGCAGCACTGAAGGGTCTGGGTGTACCCTTACCTGGATGACTGGCTGATGGCAGCCGCCTCCAGGTTGGAGGTGGAGCGGTCTAGAGATCTGGCCCTCCAGGTCTGCTCTGATTGGCCTCCTCATCAACGAGGCCAAATCGGACTCGTGCCAATACAGGGGATTCAGTTCATCGGGGCAGAGCTCGACTCTCTTCGAGCCAAAGCACGGCTCCTGGCGGACAGGGCCGAGGTCCTTTCCTCCTTTGCCCAATCATTTCTGGTTGGGCAATTACGCCCTGCCCAGGACTTCCTGTGCCTCCTGGGCCTCATAGCAGACTGCACCAGCATGGTCCGTTGGGCCCGCTGGCACATGCGTCCCCTGCAGTGGGGGCTGGCCCGCCAGTAGTCACCGCGCTCCGGTCCTCTGGGCCAGCCAGTGATAGTGACCCAGGAGAGGGGGAACACTCTCCAGTGGTGGATTGGATCATTCCAGCTCATCTGCAGGAGGGTATCCCGTTTGTCTGCCCAGAGCCAACTGTCACTCTGACAACCGACGCCTCACTGATGAGTTGGGGTGCCCATCTGGGGGAGCTCAGAGTGCACGGCCTCTGGTCCCCTCAGGAGTCTCGATGCCACATCAACCTGCTGGAGCTTCGAGCGGTCCGACTAGCCCTTACCGCCTTCGCTCCATTTGTACAGGGTCAAGTGGTTCTGGTCCAGATGGACAACACCACAACCATGTACTACCTAAACTGCCAGGGCGGGATGTGCTCCTTGCCTCTGTGCAAGGAGGCTCACTGCAATTGGTCTCTCGTGAGCAGACTGGAGGCGGATCTCCTAGCCATCCATGTGGCAGGAGCCCCCAACACTATGGCCGATGCCCTCAGCCGGATAGGCGCTGCATCTCACGAGTGGTCTCTCCTGCCGGAGGTAGTACAAGATCTGTTCTCCCACTGGGGCACACCTCAGGTGGGCCTGTTTGCCTACAGGGAGAATGCGAAGCTGAGGCTGTTTCATGCCCGTCCCCCTCAGCAGGGCTTGCTGCAGGGGGATGCCTTCTCGAGGCCCTGGACCCCGGGCCTCTTCTATGCCTTCCCTCCATTTCCCTTGATCCACAAGGTGCTCCTCAAGGCGAAGAGGGACAAGGCGCAGGTGATTCTGGTAGCCCCAGACTGGCCCCGCCAGTTCTGGTATCCAGATTTCCTCAGCCTCAGCTCCAGGCTCCCGAGGCGGCTCCCAACCCACCTTGACCTGATCTTAGTCAACAAGGTGAAGGTACTCCACCCGGACCTTCAATCCCTGCACTTGACGGCCTGGTTCCTGAGCAGCTAGCGTTCCAGGCCTTGGGTCTTTCCAATGAGGTCCTCAGTGTTGTTGAGGCATCCCGTAAGAAGTCGACCAGAAAATGCTATGCCTTCAAATGGAAGAGATTCTCCATTCGGTGTCAGGATAAGGGTTGGACCCTTCCTCCTGTTCCTTGGCCAGCATTCTGGACTACCTGTGGTCCCTTTCTCAGCTAGGGCTTCGGTCGATGACCCTTAAGGTGCACCTGGCAGCCATCTCTGCTTACTGGCGCAGGCTGGGAAGCAGTCGGTGGTGCAGGAGAAGGTGGTCGGGTGCTTTTCCAAAGGCCTTGATCACATATCCCCTCCGGTGCGAGAACCTCCACCTCCGTGGGATCTACTGTTGGTACTGGCTAAACTCATGGGCAAGCCATTCGAACCGATGCACAGGTGTAATGTCTCTCACCTGTCGTGGAAGACCGCCTTCTTGGTGGCTATCACATCAGCCAGAAGGATGGGAGAGCTCCAGGCGCTTTCCATCGAGTCTCCTTATCTGGTCTTCCACAGGGACAAGGTTGTCCTGCGCCCCAACCCAAAATTCCGTCCGAAGGTGGTGTCGGAGTTTCACCTAAACTAAGTGTTGGCTCTGCTGGTGTTCTACCCCAGTCACACCTCAGATGCCTAATATAGGCTCCATATTTTGGACCCTAGAAAAGCGCTCTCTTATTACAAGGAGCGGACGGCTGAAGTTCGGGGAGAGGTTCGCCAGCTGTTTGTCACCTACGCTGAAGCCGCACCTGGCAGGCCTGCAGCCAAGCGGACGATAGGCAGGTGGGTCACCTCCTGCATAGATCTCTGCTACAGGTTGGCAGGCATGGAGCCTCCCAAAGGGATGAGCTCATTCTACCCGCCATACTGCTGCTTCGGTGACTGCTTCCAGGGACATCCCTATCCAGGAAATCCACATGGCTGCTACCTGGAAGTCAGCACACACTTTCATTACCCACTACCACATCGACCTTGAGTCACGCCGGGATGCTGGTTTTGGGACCTCTGTTCTCCAGTCCTTATTTCCCAAGTAGGGGGTGTGCGCGCCTTGCCTCCCTCCTCCCGGAGAACTGCTAGGAGTCTGCCAGTAAGTGTGGATTGAACAACATATCCACGTCCCTAGAAATACAGGTTACTCACCTGTAACAGGAGTACTAGGAGTGGTATATGTTATTTATCCACACAACCCACCCGACCTCCCCGGCTGCGACGCGCAACCTGGCTTCCAGCGGGCTAGATCTGGTGTCAAGGGGCAGAGTTGAGAGTTTTATCACCCAGGTGGGTGGAGCCAGTTTGAAGACCTTCCGGCAAGATTTAAAGCGGCAAGGAACCTGCCAATAAATGTGGACGAACAACATATACCACTCCTAGAACTCCTGTTACAGGTAAGTAACTTGTAATTCCCCTATGACTTCCCGGGTCAATGCTGTGGTCCAATCCTTTCTCATACATGTATTTAAGGCACGCTGAAATGCCATCTATGTGCGGTATATTAGTGTAGAGGAATGTTACATCTGTCTTGACTAAAAGGGTATCAGGTGGTAAGTCCTTAAAACCAGAAAGTTTATGCAGAAAGTTAGTGTCCTGAATGTGTAACTGTCCCTTTGTATAACCAGCAGTTTTAAAATAACTTCCACAAAACCTGAGAACCCCTCTGTCAGGGTTCCATTACCAGAGACTATGGGTCTTCCTGGGTTCCAGGGTTTACCTATTTTAGGTAGCATGTATAATGTCCCAGACTTGGGTTCATCAGGGATGAGGGCAGTTATTCTGTTTTGGACATGGTCTGGAAATGATTTAACCAATCCCTGTAGTTCTTTTATATTCTGTTGTGGGATCACTTTTCAGTTCTCTGTAGTAGGCATGGTCACTTAGCTGTCTGTTGGCTTCCTTAATGTAATCTGCTCTGTTCAGTATCACCACTGCAGAATCTTTGTCAGCCTTTCTTGAGACAATATTATGGTTTGATTTCATTGTTTGTGTAGCCCTGCGTTCCAGTGGAGAGAGGTTGTACAGCATGCTTGTTGCTACCTTTTAAGAATTTCACTAGTGCGCTCTGTTAAAGCAATGGATATAATTGTCAGTTTCTTATTCTGACCGGAGGTCGTCGGATTTTCTTTTACTTATCTGTTAAATTGTTACTGTTTAGAACTTCTTCTCTGCTGTAAAAAATATTCTTTAAGTTGCAATCTGCGGAAGTATTCCTCCATTTCACCACAAACTATATTCTGTCTACTGGTTTTGTTGGGCAGAAAGTGAGGCCTTTGGAAAATGCACTTAATTCCCCAGTAGTCAGTGTGTGGTTGGACAAATGAACAACTGAAAGGTGCCTATCTGTGTGGCGTAGTTGTTCAATCACTCTATTCTGCTCTTCATGGTTGTTGGGAAGTATGGCATGTTGAAGGGCATTTAACGTCCTGTTTTTAATAAGCATGGCTTTTCTTAAGGTTTTTCGGTAGTTCATGTGTATGTCTTGAATCGGCCCACCAGACATCCTCTCCAGTTTGGTAACAATTCCATCAAACTGTTTCCTCAGAAATGCTTTCTTTGCATGTGAGCTATGGATACTGTGATTGGGATGGACATATATATTTTAGGTTTTCAGCAAGCCTTGGACTTTGACTCTTAAGAGTCCCTCTTAACTGGTTGTTTACAGGTTGGCCTCACATTACCTGTGTGTGTGTGTGTGTGTGTGTGTGTATATATATATATATATATATATATACACGTGTACATTTTATTTATTTATGAGATTTACCAGGAAGGCATACTGAGCAGAGTACTGCTCGATTCCAGATGCGCCCTGGGGTAGGGGGTTACAAGAGTGCAGTACATAAATACATAAAAAACACACATAGTACATACGTAATTTGCAGATACCAAGCAATGGCCCAGTAGGATGGGTGCAGTAACTAGAGACGGATATTGGTTTATACAATGTGAAGAGTATTTACAGGCAGTGATAATAGTAGCATAGTAGGCATTGCAGCAAATTACATAGTGTCCTTAGATTTACCTACTAAATGGGTAGGTGAGCGTATCAACAGCAACAGAGGAAGGATTATGTGGCGTATGGGACTGCTTTGAAATGGAGCCCGGATAGCTGATGAGAGTTGAGCAGGGAGTTCAGCAATGGGGAAAGCATAAGCAGTTGGTAGCAAAATGCGTTTTGAGGAGGGCATTACGTTGGGGAGTACTTGTGGTGAGTCTGATGTCGGCGGCTAAAGAGTTCCATAATTTGGGCAGTCTGAAGCTGACCTAATCGGGTGGATCTATGGGGAATGTGAAGAAGCCTGGAGTCAGAGTACCCGAGTTTGTAGGTGGGTGGGGGGGACGGCGGTTAGAGATGTTGATAGGTAGGAGGGCAGCGTATGTGACCAGAATTTAGCAGCAGTTCTCGTACAGTGCAGCAATCGCCGATTTTTGGGGTGACGGGAGGTCAAGGGACTAGTAGAGGTCACAGTGGTGGGTGTTGGGAGGACAATCCAAAGCGAACCAGCAGAAGGAGCTGAAAATAGGGTCGAGCCTGGCTAAGGATGTTTGGGGGGGCGGCACCGTAGATGACATCACCGTAGTCGAAAATTGTGAGGATCATTTTTTGTATCATTGCTTGCGTGGTTGGTAGAGGGATGCAGAACTTGTTCCGATAGAGTTCCCAGCATGGGATGTAACTTTTGTTTGTGTGTGTTTTTGGGAAGTGTAGCACATTGAATTTTTAATATGGGTATTTGAGGTGGGTGGTTACGTGGGTATGGCAAATGTGAATATTGTGGTGATACTGAGGTAAACCTATGTCGGGTTCATGACATTATGGTGTCATAGTGGCTAGGACTCTGGACTCCTATTATAGTGGATATTTACTTCCTTCTGCTAGTTCTGTAGTTTACTGTTACGTGTTTACATTCTGTACTTTTTAGGACGCATGGTCTCATTTTCTTTGGGGTTCATGACCGGTGTAATTTCTTTTGGGTAACTATTGTAGTGATTGGTGCAATTGATGGTGTATTAGGATTCATGTACATATATTTCATTTTAAGTAGTTATCTCCCCCCGGGGGGGGGGGTTAATTCTTAGGAATCTTTTGGATTCCTTAGATTGTTTCTATATATGTATTATTTCGATTATACATGGACAATGTATTGAAATCTGTGCATATCAGACTTCTTAGTCTCAATTTCTTGGGGATCCTTGACTAGTACTTATTTGTATCTGGCACTCACACTGACAGTTGATATCACATATAAAATCTTGTTGCAACACTGAATGCCTTAAGGTTTCTGGAACATAATAGCTGGTTGAGAGTATGTTGGGACTATATCTCCAGCCAGTTGTACTTTCATCAGTGTGATACACGTACTCACTTTGGGTAAACATAGAAACATAGAATTTGACGGCAGATAAGGACCGCTTGGCCCACCTAGTCTACCCATTTCCCTACCTGATGGATAAGCTGCAGATTCTAGTTAATCAACAGCTTACTTCCTCCCCCCACTAGAATTGCGTTATGCCTGTCCCATGCATTCTTGAATTCTCCCACTGTTCCTGACTCCATCCTCTTCAGGAAGGCTGTTCCATGTATCCACAATCCTCTCTGTGAAAAAATACTTTATAACATTACCTCTGAGCTCCCCCACAAACATCACTTTCATCCTTCTATATGCCATGTACAGATAATTTATGTTGTAATTTTTGGGCTTATTTTTTACTTGCTAATATGTTACATTTTGGCATGCAAATGTTTCACAAACAGAGTTCTGAGCAGAGTTTAAGCTGGCCTCTACTGGTGTACCGCTTTCCTCACTCTTGAGGTATGTCTTTGAGAGGTTTTTTTCGCTTGACATAATTTAGTGAGTAGAGAATATTAGTGTGTTATTCATTAGACTGATACATGGTATAATATGTGGGTTGTACTCTCTGCCTGTTATCTCTGGACAGCCTTTGACCTTTAAGTTTGGTTTAGCTGAAAGCGCACTTGAGAGATTCAAGCTCTCTGATAGCACTTTATGTTCTGAAGGCCTGTTGTAAACCAATGAGAATTACTTCTGTTTTTTCTGCATGTTCTAAGTGTTAATAATATGGGATTTTCTAAATAGCTGTCATTAAGCCTCCAAAGAAGGACTTGTTGGTCCGAGAGCTGCAAAACTATTTGTCCTTTTTGTAACATCCTTGTTGGTCCAATAAAAGGTATCAAACCATTTGCTCTAAATTTGTTCTTACTAGGATCAATACGGCATTCTACAATTTGAGACATTCCTTAGGGATGCAAACAAAGTGGCAACACCCCTAGTGGAGTGACCCTAACTGGTCCCGGTAAAGGTTTGTTGTACTTTTGATAGCAGAAAACTATACAATTGACCAACCATTTGGCCAATGTCTGCTTAGTCACTGGTTCCCCTAACATTCTTTTGGCGAAAGAGACAAACAGCTGGTCTGTCTTCTAGAAGACAAAGTGCGATCTATGCACAAATGAAGAACCCTGTGAACATCCAGAGTATGCAACAAGACCTCCCCTTTATTTGAGTACTCCAGGTAATAAACTGGAAGTTGAACATCCTAATGGTGTTACCTGCTGCAAGAGCTCTTCTCAAAGATCTACTGTTACGGTAAGTTCTTGTGTAACTGTACTTTCTTGCCAAAAGTGATTTCTGAGTTTACATTGAATCAGACTATTCAACTACTGGTTTATTACTCTGAGTACTCTAATCAAGGGGAGGCACTTCTGCATGCACTGGATGTTCACGGAATTTTGTTACTATATTAATCTAACCAAGTCAGTCCGTAAGACCGATCAACTTTGTTTCCTTAGCCCCCCAGGAGGGAGGGCGCTGCTGTTTCTAAGCAATGTTTGTCCAAATGGTTGTCAAACTGCATTTTGTTCTGTTACCAGAAGTACAACAAACCCTTGCTGGGGGAAGTCAAAGGGCATTCTGCCAGAGACATGGCTGCATCTGCTGCTTTCTTCAAGAACGTGTCTGCTGCGGACATTTCTGCAGTGACCACTTGGAGCTCCATCCACATTTTCACAAAACATTACAGTCTGGACATTGCCTCTAGGCACAGGATGGCTTTGGACTAGCTGTCTTCCAGGGCCTCCTTTAATGATTTTCCTGCATCTCCGCAAACCTTTCCTGACCCCTATGCTTCAGACTTGTCTGATTTTCACTTCTTGGGAATTGGTCCTAATGATTATTACCTACTGCAAAAGCTCTCTTGAAGTAAGATCGTACAGTTACATAAGAACATACTGTAACAGTAGATATTAGAGAGAGGCTCTTGTAGTGGGTAACTTTCCCTCCCACCTTCTCCCAGCTTCTGCTTCTTCAAGCCTTTTCTTTGGCTCAAGGAGCCCACTCCTTTTTTCCTGATGCTTTGTTCTGAGGTTTCCGGCGGGAGAACTGGAGGGCGGGCTGCGGACCACCCACTATATAGGGTCACATTGTCATAGGTGGGTGGTCCCCCACCAGACAGTAACGTTTTCCATGTGGTCCTGGCACCAGGGTCGCAGTCCTAATGGTTATTACCTACTGCAAGAGCCTCTCTTGAAGATCTGCAGTTACGGTAAGTTCTTAGTAACAGTACTTTTGGACCCATTTTCCCTTGTCCAGTTCTTTTCCTCCCTGCCATTCCACCCTTCTTCACTCTTAAAATGCAAATTGTAATTTTTCAAACACGTGTGTATGTGTGTGTGTGTGTGTGTGTGTGTGTGTGTGTGTGTGTACTTGGGGTTAGCCAAGATTACTGTGCTAAATTCCTAACTTTGCAAATTAACCCCTTTGGTGGCACTGGATGAAATTTCCCCACATTTGGCATACATTGTCTAGGAGGCAAGATCTGGTGCATTGCGTTAATGCACCAGTTAGGGTTCAAGTTAACACCACAAAAGTAGGGAAATCCGGCATTTGGGTTTCCAACCCCAACTCTCCACCTCCATTCCCCCAGCAGCAAAATGGAAAAAAAAAATTAGGGTTTTGGGTCTCCAGAGTCTTGGCAAATCAGTGGAGGGATCTTCCTTTTGTCAACCCCAGGGCTCACCCCTCCCTCCCAGCTCATAGCCTCACGTACGAAACACTGAGTACAGCTCCAAGCCAGTGCTTCACAGTGATAAACGTTTTAAAGGTAGAGAAGTATGTCTCACCACATGCTATCAGCACAATCTGTTGTAGCATTCTTCACGCAGGCCCTGTAAAGAAGAGAGTTTGTCTGACATTTTTTGTTCGGGGAGCAGGGTAGGCATTAAGGTTGACAACCCCAAGGAAAACCCCACCACTGATTCACCAAAACTCTGGCTACCCAAAACCCTAATATTTTTTTCCTTTTGCTGCTTTTGGGATAGGGTGGGAGTTAGGGTTAGAAACTGTAATGCCACATTTCCCTACTTTTGTGGTGCTAACTTGAAACGTAAGTGGTGCATTAACACAGTTTTTTGCAAAGAATTTCCTTTCTTTCTGAGATAGTAGAATGGTATCCTCATTCATGTAGGTCCCTTCGGGACTGAACATATACAGATATGCAGGCCCTGCACCAAGAAAAGACTGTCCGCCTACAGAAGTGCAGGGCCCTCGTTGGCCCTACGCAGCTGTGGATGCCAAGAATTCATGGGGCTGTCTGGTTTGGGCCCTATGCTTTCATGTGACTGCAGATACAGACACACAAGACAAATAGTCCATCTGTCAGCCAGTACATAGGGCCCTCTGCCACCCATATGTGCAGAGGGGCGGGACCCTATGCCAAGAGAAGTTTTCTTCATTGTATGGTATCTGAGCCGATGTAGGGAAACCCTGCACTTTTCATTCCCTTGCTGGCGAGGGTGTAAGATAACCGTGCCATCACCCGGCCCTCGTCCCATCCAGCTGGGACTGTGTTCACCCCTGAACTTGGCTTACTGTCACAGGATCCCAAAATACTGCCCACTGGGGTCAACACTGGCACTACACAAATTTCTTAAATGTTTTTTTTTTTTTCATTTTGACCCCAAAAGTTTTAAGATAGTAATTGTATGATTTCCTTTGTAAACACATGTAACATTTATATTATATTGGCCAAAGCATCATTTCGCACAAGTGCAAAAACACATTTTGTCCAGGATTTAAAAAAAATGACACCTGTCAGGTTTATGAGGTGGTGTGAAAAAATGGCTGTCTTGAGAGGTTGGCGTCAAAAATATTGAAAATTAGCCCAATTATGAGTGAATGTTGAAATATTGCAACGTTCACTCACAACGTGGTCGTTTTGCCGTATTTGTACACCAGATTTTCAGTATAGTCTTCTTATGACCCCACCTCATGAACTCAGTGGGTGATAATTTTCAAATCCTCACCGAAATGTCATTCCGCGCCACAGGTGCAGAAACGTATTTTGGCAAGGATGTGAAAAACCGCTGTCGCATTCATGAGTTGGTGTGAAAAAATGGCTATGTTTTAAATTTGGGGTCAAAATATTGAAAATTGCCCAAGTTATGAGTGAGTATAGACAAATTTCAATATATGCTCATAACTTTGTTGTTTTTTTTACTATTTTGACCCCAGATTTTCAACATAGCCTTCTTATGACCTCACCTCATAAACAAGGGTGGTGAAAATGTTCAGATTCCACCCAAAAGGTGACTGTGCAAAGTGACTGCGAAATCACCTTTCAGGCCAGATTTGAATAATTCCACTGCCCTTGGTCATGAGGCGGGGTCCCACAAGGACCCTGTTAGACAAAGTTCAAACCCCATTGAAATACATTAAACTTGACTTACATTATTTTCTCATATTGCAGTCGCCGGTTCTAGCAGCAAGACGAGTCTTAAATGAGCAAGTGGATCTACGTTGTGGGTCATGTTCAGGTGAATGAGGGTGTTTGGGTGGTGGGTACTGAGTGGGAGGTCGAGGTGGGGTGGGTGTGGGGGGTCAGATTGGTGAGGATCATGCCTTTTTTTACAGGTTAAAAAGAAATAACATGGGACAGGTTTCTTTATTTCAGGGTCATTCTGATACCAGGGATTGAGCACCCCAGTGTCTGGCTATTCCCAGGGGCTGATCCCGTGCCACCATGTATATAAAAGGAAAGGGACAGGCACCCTGGAGGGATGAGCGTGAAGAAAAGCAGTGCAGGCGCACGGTCCACTAAACTTAAAGGGAGACTGTCTGCTTTTGCTATTTTTTTAAATGCTCAACATGGTGTCTCTTGCCATCTAAATGTACATTGATGGTGAAGGAGTGCCATAATAATGGAAAAGCAGTATTTTGAGGGGAAAAAATATTGAGCATCCCGACTGTAGCTGACACAGTCCGTGTCTCCTGAACATCCCCAAGCCAGAACCTGTGCATGAGCGAATTCGACTTTTTTCAAGGCATACCATTTTAATGCCAGAAAAACTTAATGTTCACTGAGATGGACAAACTATTTCATATTTTTTTTAAGTGAGTGCTATATGATAAAACTTGACTTTGAAAAGTAAAGCCATGACTCTGGGCTGATGTGCGTGCCCAGAATCTAGATTTCCTTTTCAAAGCTAAGTTTTCCTTTTAAATAGGACTCATTTTTAAGAAGTAATGTTTTGCCTGTTTAGTCAGCGTTTGTTTGTGATGCTGTGTGTTTGGTCTCCAAAGGTTGTTGGAACGAAGGACCCACTCAGCCAGAAATATTTCAAAAATCCTGTTTCATTTTACAGATGTTATCGATGTAGCATATGTGTCCAGCCTGTGAGTCAACATTTCACAATGCCAGTTGCTTATTCAAGGTGACAGGTTCAGACTAGTTCTTTATGACTTCATGAGAACTGTATAGCCACATACAATGTGTTATGGGCTAAGGAACCACTTTTTTTTTTTTAACCGCATACCCTTAAAGATATTAACATGGGTATTATGTCTCTTCTGAGAAGTCTCCATCAAGGGCTTCTATGTGCGCAGAGGCACGGTTGTGCATGACTGTACTTGGGAGCCAGAGGGTGTGCCCTCCTTATGTCACCTACCTGCCACACTTCCACTTATGGTCACCCGGGGGGAGTGTCAGCAGAGAGCGCAACCCTCCCTCCCTGGAGGAGGAGAAGAGTATCCTCTGCCTGTCCTCTGACCCAGGTCCAGGGCATGAACCCAGATTGCTAGCATCACAAGTGGTAGCTCTAACACTGGGCAAGGGGCCAGAACACTAGAAAACATAAAAGATAAGCCATTCGAAAAGAGAAGGTACTGTACTTTAACTGTAGAGCTTCCAGAATAAACTTTTTATAGAATACCACTCCTGCATCTTGCCGGAGGCAATAGGAGCAAGTCTTTTTCAGGCAGGGTACTAGCATTAGCTATTGGTGCCAGCACATGCATGGCACTGCGTAGTGCCGCATGCTTACCAATAACCATTTCTAATGCCACAGCATACATTAGCTCACTAGTAAGGAGAGTGGACACCCATGGCTACAAGCATGTGCTTGTAATATAGATACTGTATTAAGTAACAGGAAAAGGATATATGAAGTGAAAGTGAACAATTGAATAAAAACAGACTGCCAACCAAATAGGTAAGTGTAAAATCCTTAGTATAGAATGTTCCCTGGAGGGGACAAAATGTAGTAAAACAATTAAAAACCTGAACCAGAGGTACTATTACACTTGCCTTCCCCTGCAGCCTTGCTGGCATCCAAAGGGGAAGGGAACATGAGCAGTGGCTTCAAGAGTAGAGTCTGATTGTACTCTGTTCTAGGTCCAAAACTCTGATCTAGCTAGTCTAGAAGTGTTTACTAGTAAGTTTTCTTGTAACACAGGAGGCACTCAAGTGGAACAGCTTTAGTCTTCAATGGAATAAGAGATGCATCTATTGACACTCTCTCCTTACCAAACAGGTCAGTGCAAAGTGACTACTTTGAGAAAGATGTGCCTTAGGTTTAGGGACACTGTAGCAGACTAAGGGGAAACCGCCGTTTACCCCCTTAAAAGAAAAACAGTATTCCTTTTATAACTTCTAGAAAAGACTGATTAGGAGAACCCGGTTCTGTGTGATAACAGCAATCGCGGAATAGCAATCGCACATCGCCGTAAATGAATTTCGGCAATGCACACATGCGGCGACTGGGAAGAGGGCGCCCGAGATCCATGGGTGTATTTTTATCGTGAAGCGCCCCGCACCCCCCATGTGCACCACCCAACCGACCACCCTCCCCACCACGCTAGCAGACCAGCTCGGCAGCTGCCCGCCACACCCCCTCCTACATATATTCCCTCCTCTTCCTCTCCCCCTGCACGTGTAGCTTCCTGTCGCCCTACCTCGCCCACCCCAGTATCCAGGCGCTACCCTGCCTGGTAGCCCTGAACACTGGCGCCATAATTGAGTCGCCATTTTTGTAGGCACTCAGTTGCGGACGTCTTGTTCACTGGATACCGGAGAACCCATAAATGGAGTCTTGGCAAATTAGTGGTATGGTGTTTCTTGGGGTTTTCATTCCTAATACTGCCCACCTTTCGGGGGGTGTGTGTGTGAGTGATACTCTGTGAAGTAGATGTTCCGGAAGATATACAGTTATGGTAAGTACTGTAACTTCTCTGTCTTCCAAGAATCAATCTTCTCCATAGTCTAAAACCTGGGTAACAGTGACAAGCCTCCCTCAGCTAGGGAGCAGCCTGCTTATCCCTGGGGCTCAGAAAACCTCAGCCCTCAATGTGTGTGGGGAGTCTGTTTGGTCTGACTGGACCATGTTCTGCTCTGGATCAGGTGGAGAATCCTGAGGCTTATGAACCAGGAGGGTTCTCACTGTCCCCGCCTGACCCAGAAGGAGAAAGTGAGCCCCTCAGAGTTGCAAATTAAACACCTTTTGACATACCACGGGTGCTGACCAGGACACATGACACAGATGACTGATCCTACGATCCTGGAGGCCAGCTCATTAATGTTGCATGATGCCCTCAACAGGTGCTGTGCTGCCTCCAGGACTCTGGTGGAAATGTCCATGGCCTGCTGTGTACTGGCTTCTTAGGTAGTATTGCAGAGAGCAGATTGTGCACCCGCATTATTAGGTGGTGCTAGTATGCTGCCATATGGGTCTGATGCAAGTCTTTGGAGAGGGCTGACCTAGTGGAGGTAAAACCCTTCCTATCTAGTTCATAGAAATGTCTGGAATTTGCACTGGGAGGGTACTTGCTGGTAAGCAGCTGAGTTGTACTCCAGGTCTGAAGTACCTTAAGTCCATGGAGTATGAAGTGTGTCACCAGTGGATCCAATAGGTGGGTAATGCAATATGAGGAGATCCTGGAGTAAGGGTGGACTACTGTAGGGATACCTACAGTGTGCTCTGGTTGCCTCCTTTGTGGTTTTGTGCAAGGGAGGAAAAACAAAAGTGTCACTGCTGGGAACTCCACTGAGTGCCAGAGGGCAGGGCAAGGGATCACGACTGAAGTAGCATGGAGTACCCAAAGCTTCCAGCATCTCCCACATGGATTGCTGGTACAGAATGTACTCAGCTGCTGAGATTAAAATGGATGAGAGAGTCAGTGTCCTCTGAGGAGAACATCGAAGGAGGGGAATCTGGGAAACCATTTGGATGGTGAACAGGCTAAAGTAGCTTAAACTGGGCCCTGTCAGACTCTCTGTACCAGGGTTGTACAGCCTCCATCCAGAGGCTGTCCTTGTTCTGTGCCAAGAGGCCTGAGGGTGCAACCAACATATCCAACTAGACCCGAGGCATTAGATGTGGAGGCCTGGAGAGGAGGGAGCAGCCTGGGATGTCTCAGAACCCATGCCTTAGGAGAGACCTTGAGACTCCAGCAGGCGCAGGTAGAATCTCACACATCTAAAATCGTGCCTCAGAGGAGGATGCAAAGTGGAGGCCCTAGAGGAGAGCCCCAACACAGATGGATGGTGAACATCCATGACTAAGAAAACCCCATTATGAAGCTTGAACTCTGTCTTACATAGACACCTGTGCCAGCACCAGGGAGACTGACATCAATATAGTCACCACCCTTCAACTCAACACAGCTAGAAGTGACTACATTGGAAGCAACTATGGCAAGGTCAAAGGCATTGTTTCCGACTCCGGGGTGACCTGCCACGCAGAGTGAACTATCTGTGGTGGGTTCTCCACTGGCTACCCAGAAGGAACCAGTTATCGCTTCACTCACCTGACCACCAGAGACTCCATCACAACCCCAGCATGGTGGGGGGCAGAAGAGCTCTGTACCTCTATTGAAGTTGAAGAGTGGTAAGGGGTCCTGGGGGAACTGTCTGGAGACCTACCTTGGGACTTCCTAGATCAGCCCCTACTGCTGAAGATGAGGACCAGACAGCTCAGCTTTGGACACCTGTGTTCCAGAGTGCAGCTGTCAAAGGAAAAACAGGTGTCCGAGGAGTCCATGTTTTTGTCTAGATGTGAAGGCAGGCCATATATGGAATGTCAGTCTTTGGCAGCAGTGCTATATCTCTGCCACACTTGCAGTGCCAAAAAGGAGGGCCCTTTTTCTTGCTCTTCTTTGGTGGACTGGACATTCTGATGGTAAAGTAACAAACTGAAAAAGGAAACTGAAAAGAGGTGGTGAGCTGAAGTACATGATCACTCACGCCCTTGGCTGCACTTGACTGGGTGAAAATCGGAACCGAGATAAGCTAGGAAGTCAGCAGCAGTAATTAGTAAGCATGCGGCACAATGTGGTGTTACTTGTGCTGACACTGGTAACCAGTGCTGGTGCCCTGCCTGAAAAACATTTTCTTCTGCGGGATGCTAACGCCTCCAGCTAATGACTTGAGAGCGGGACTCTGTGGAGGAAATTGATTCTTGGAAGATGTGAAAGAATTATAGATAAAGAAAAAACTTCACCAATACTCACTTAAAGGAGAACTGCACTGAACCTGAAGGTAATTTTTTCCCAGTAAAAGCTATTTTTAAAGACTGGTTCAAATTCTGTTATTCCATCTCTAATTGCCTAGCAGTAACCTCGGTGGTTGTTTCTGATTACACTGTGGTGTTAAATGCCATTTTAGAACTGTATGATGTAGTTTATGTCCCTCTCCAACCCATGGAGTTCTACAGTCGAACATGGATGCAGTGTTTCAACAATGGAAGAGCTGAGCAAGGGACATAATCTACATCATACAGTTAAAATGGCACTTACTATCTGTGTAGATCAGAAACACTCACTTGGATAAAACCACCTGTAGAGATGGAACAGCAACAGAATTTTAAACGAGTACTTAAAAATCAGCTTCTACAGGGAAGACTGACTTTCAGGCTCAGCGTAGTTCTCCTTTAAGACTGCATTTCTTACCCTATGGCCTTATTAGGAAATGAGTTTTGGCTACCCAGGCCTGAGATTTAAAAGACCAGTAACTTTCTTTTTGGCTTGGTGATATTCGGTATTGTGTGGCTCCAAATCTCCTTGCTGGAACCAAGACTCACATGGATATACCTCTCAGGGCCAGCCCATCTAGCCAGATCATGGGCTTTAGCCCACCCCTTTGCCATGTCACTCAAAGTTTAGCTTAGTTTACTTCTACAAGATTCTGACCAGTCTGGACTAACTTGACTGCAGCTGTCCATGTTAAATGCTTTGCTCCTAATGTACCAATCATTATGTGAGCCAGCTGCAGTCACCATAGGAGGAATTGTGCACTGACTTTCACAAATGACTCGACTCCATTCCATTCACGTTTTAAGTGCCTACTTTCTGAGCCACTAATCAGCACTGAACAATGCCCATTTCCTTGACCCATGTGACTTTCAAATGAGTCATACTATATACAGAAGAGACTCTGCAAAAATAAAAAAAATTAACTATTTACGGTCTGTATAACAGTTAAATACTTTACAGTACATTTGTTACAAGAGTCTCAAAATCAAATGTCTAATTGCAAATTTTGTGAAGTATTTAGGGATTTTTGAAAATGAAATGAAGATTTTTGCAACGACTGTGATGAGATTGTAGTAATTTACCAAGGACTACTGTATGATTACCAAAGTAAGTGGGAACTAAAATGAAAACACAAAGTGATGGGCACTCCATAAAATTATTCCTGTCACTGGTAATGTTAGTCAGAGCACTCAAAAAAGGATTTTGAAAAGTGGGTACTTTATTCACCAGATGTGTAGATATAAAGTCCCTTATGCAGTTACAAAAAGATTAAGTGCAGATATGCAGGCAGGTTGTAAGCAAAACAAAACAGAACAGGCTATGCATAGCCTCAGAACCAGTCATCCAGACACGTGGTCACTCCAGCGCTTTATCCTGATGTATAACCTTTTTTTGTATTTATGTGATCTGAATGTGGACCTTTTGAAAGTTATTTAATTTGATTTAAAAGTCATGCAGTTATCAATAATTTAAAGTATTGATGATGAAAAGCTGTATTGATAAAAAAATAAATAAAACCTCAGAACTTTCCAAAGATATTTTCTGTGCAAAAGGCTACCATTGGAACTGTTAGGGTGGAATCTTGTTTTTGTTAATAAAAGCTTGAAGACATTTCAACATATGTAAGTACTGCTCGACTCCCAAGTTTTCATTATAGTAAGTTTTTTGCACAGACACTTCCAAAGTTAAACCTTTATCGTTTCAAGATTATTTAGATAGGAAAGTCCTATGAGCATATACAGTACATGCTTTTTTAATAAGCATCCTAAGTCACTATACAACAAGATAAAGTATTTAAAAGTACACTGTCCATGAAAAGAACAATAAATAAATGACATTCTACAAATAACTTATTTGAAAAAGGTTAACTTTTGAACTGTTAAGGTTAGAAACCTAGATCTTTCAAGAATAAATTTTCGCCATTGAGTCTCACTTATGGGTCTGGACTAGAATCACAAGGACCCTGCCGGAGAAAAGTCTTTGCCAGGGGCCAGCCGCAGCTACTGGGCATGTACCTACATACCCCCACACACACACACACACTTAGTGCAACACACTAGCCAATAACTGTTGCTTGCTCCCTCACTAACCTCAGTTCTGTACTTCCTACCATCAGGTGCACACCATGGGAGCGCAGTGTCTCAGTTCGACATCTCACTGCTATTTTCTGTCTGCATCACCACTGTTTTCCCTTTATTTGTGGTGTCACTTGTGTTTGTTATTTTACCACAGTGCCAAATTCTGATAAGAACGGGGGTGAAATCATTGAATAAAGTCAGCCAGCCAGCCAGCCATTATGCATCATTGCCCCATGGTAAACCGATGATTGTTCTGGACCAGCATCAGAACTGTGTGGCCTGTCTTGGACTGGAGCATGACATGGATGCATACAATGCCTGCTTCTCCATTAACCGCTGTTCCCTTGAGAATGACTTGTTGAGGTGGGGTTATACGATCCCCACTTTTGGAGGCAGACCTCGTACACGTGCATCCAAGACCAGGTCATTCTGTGGAACTTAGGAGTTCTTCTCGACTTCACTGCGGTGAGGAATCAGACTGATTGATGGATCTGGTGGACGGTCGACTCCTTCTGGGCAGTCAGCTACGAACCCTCCACAGTCTGCCTGCCCTCGGTAGCCAATGTCCCTAATAGTGAGACCACAACTGTATGCTCGAAAAACACCAGTGGACACCTTGATGTCTTCTGGCATTGCCCATGCTATTGTCACAGTTTGTGGGGATGATGCAGCAGTTGACACCAGTAACAAGGCTGTGCCCCATACTGCCACTGTTCGTGTGTTGGCAGAGGGACTGGCATAATTGCTGTTGTCCACGCTGTTGCCAGATTGGATGCAGTCACCACCTATGGTGTCATTGGCACCATCGAAAAGGGTGATGACTCGGGGCATGGTGATGGAGATGGCAACAGCTATGGTGCTGGTCCTGGGTGTGGTTCCAGGAGAGGTGCTGATGATGATGTTGTCCTGGAGGTCTTCCCTGACCCTGGTGTCATCTTCAGTACTAAGGAGAGTGATGGCTTTGGGAATGATGTCAAAGTTGGCACCGAGCACTGTGTTGGGTGGTGCCAGCCATGGTGACAGGGATGAACCTGTCTCTGAGGCTTCTTCTGAATTCTCAGTCGAGTGACTGAGGTGGCATTGACTTGAGGTAGGATTGTGACCCGGAGATGGAGAATTCTTGGGAGCCATTGGATGTCCTCGCCACCGGTGAGGACTGGGGTCACCCTGTGGGACCTGTATGGCTCAGCTCTCCTCACCTGGGGGTTACCCCAGTGGGCACCAATTGGGTCACTTTTTGGATGTAGGAGGACATCTTTTGGGTGACTCTACTGGACCCTCCCCTTGGGCAAGGCACCCTATGTATTTTCACACAGGATGAGGCCCCAGAGACCTGGAGGCTCAACCTATTCTAAAGGGGCCTCGCTAATTCCTGGAAAGGATGCCCTCGTTGATAGACCCCAAGGGGCCTCTAAATTGGCAACAACACTGAAATCTGTCAATGCCTTAGATTGGTATAGGGTGTCAGACAGGGCCCAGTAGCCTAGCCACTTTTACATATGATCATTCAGAGTTCCCATTCAATGCATGCAAGATCAGAAGGGAAGCAATCGTGGTCTCTCTTGTAATCACTACAGCCTCCCCCCTCCAACATTTCCCCATGTTCCAGCACCCATGGGCCAGGCCCTTCTCCCTAGTACGCCCTTGCCTGGAGGTGGCTTCTCATCTCCATCAGTGTCCTCTGGTAAGGAAACAAATCACCTGTCAATCTCCCTTCTACTGAATATGCCCTGTACCAGCGATGTCCTGGTGGAGATGATCCAAATGCTTGACCCTGAAGCTCATTCAAGCCATGGTCCGATAACCCTGTCATTTGGACTTCTTGGAATTCCCAACATGGACACTGTGGCCAATCTTACTTTGAGGGGGCTCTTGCAGTAGGCAGCACTGTTAGGATTAAGCTGCCAGGCACTAGGGCCACACAGAAAATGTCTAGATAGCAGTCTACAGCAGGGAACCACCCCTGACGTTGGCACGCCAATGTCCCTTTATACCATAGGAGGATGTTGGCGTGCCACCATCCTCTATGGTATAAAGGGGGCGGTCCCCCAGTCCTATCTCTGGTCTCTTCTCCCCCCTCCCTGTCAACCTGCGCTCATGGGACCTTACGGAATGTTGCTTCAGTCTGACCGCCTTTCCATTACTTTCATTTTAGATTTTCTTTTCTTTCATTATTTTACCATCAGCTGCATGTCTTCACCAGCTTATTCCGCTGAATCCTACAAATCCAAGTGTGCCTGTGGTAAACAGATTCCAGACAAGGACAGGCATTCCTCTGGCATTGTTTGTCAAGGCCCAGATCACGACACCGAAGCCTGCCAGGCCTGCCTGAAGTTCAACCAGGCCACACGGAGACGACACCAGAGGGTCCTGGAAGCCTATCTTCAACAGAAACTGGCCGCCATGGAGAAAGAGCTGCAGGCCCAGAGTGCATCTTCCTCCCCGGGTGCCTTGTCAGTCATCCGCTCCTTCTAAGAAGAAGCACAAGTGGGACAAGTATTGGGACTAGGATAGGTCTGCATCTAAGCTGCGGCTGCTTCCAGGGGCCGTGGGTGATGCTGAGTCTTCCCCCTGTGGGAGGTCAGTCCCTCCATCCACACCAGCCCTCTCTTCCTCTGGCCCCACCAGCCGCTCTGATTAGTGTCTGGTGGCACCTCTCCGGGTTTGGTGGACTCTTCCTCTGTCCCTCCGCTCCTGTCACTCAGGCCCTTTACCCTTCAGGGTCCTCCGCCAGGGAGCTTGGCCGGTTCGCAGGACGTCAGTACCTCCACTGACAACTGCCCTGCCCCAGCGCCTTCGCCAGACCCCTTTATGGGGTCTGATGATTGTCCTTTGGACCAGTGCCAGCTGTCACCCGCTCCATTGTGGTCACAGCTTTCGCCCAGGTGATCCCCCTTCTCTGCCACCCCCCTGTCTCTCAGCTGCTGCTAGTAGGCCCCGCTCCAGGACCTTCCCATTTGGTGCCAGCAGAGCCACTGCCCGCCAGTCCTCCACTGCCGGACCTGGTGCCAGGCCGCCTGATGCAGGGACCAGTCGGTCCTCTCTCCCCAGACCTGGCACCTCCAGCCCAGCCAAGACCGCACACCTCTACAGGGCTTCAGGAGTCAATGCCAGGACCTCCCTCAAACCTGCTGGGTCCTGCGCCTAACTCCCAACTGCCATTGGGCATGGCCGCTGGCCATCCATTTGATCCACTGCCCGGCCCCCCCACCTCCCTTGGGGCAATTCCAGGCCACATATCGATGCCCTCAGGCCATCGTCCAGTCCTGCAGGACCACTGTCTGGTCCTTTACATGATCACCCGTCACTTAACACGCCGTCCTACCCAACACCGGGACCTTCTCTTCCGCCGATGTCTCCTCAGCTGTTGTCAGACAGTTATAGCAATTTGTTTAGCTCCTGGTGGGCATACATCCAGCACCTGATGCCAGTCCCGACTGCACCCCTGTCTGCCCCTGCACTGACGCGAGATCCTCCCCAGCCTGCTCCTAGGGCTTCTCCTTCTCTGCCCCAGACACCATTCGATGCCAGAGCGGGCACCGGTACTGTCCCAGGCCAGCTCCAGCACCAGACACCGGTCTCTGTCAAGCTGCCAGACTCCCCCTTTCGCTCCTTTCTCGAGAAAATGTGGATCAGGAAGACTCCTAAATCTTCCCCAGAGGACCCTTCCTTTCTGGAGGTCATGAGACTCATCCAGACATTGCAGGGTTGGCAGGTGGAGGAGTAGGACCCTCAGCGACGCCGCTTGGTGGAACACTTACACCTCCCTGAGCTCACCTCAGTGGTTATCCCTCTCCAGGTGGTGCCTCACAATGACATTATTACCGCTAAATGGCAGCAACCGGTGTTGGTCCCTCCATTGCCTAAAACGGCGGAAAGGCTGTACCATGCCCCAGATGGTCGGCCCCATTATGGTTCCCACCCTAAAGTTGACCCTGCCATACTAGTGGCAGCCCATGTCGGGCCTATGAAACCTTAATGCCTGGGTGACTTTCCTCCGGATAAGGAGTCTAAGCATTTGGACCACTTCGGTCGGCAAGTTTACGCTTCCTCCATGCTGGCCTTGCAAGCCCAGAATTATCTGCCGCACATGGTGGTCCATAGACAGTCCCTCTTGGACCAGGCTACTGGCATTCTAGAAGCCCTCCTGGATTCCTCCTCTAAGGCTCAATTGGTGCAGCTCCTCCACTCTGCCTCCAAAGTAAGCTTTCACATCCTCCGTGCAGTCTACGGCATGGTGGCCATGTCGGCGCGGAGCACAGCATCTGCATTTTGTCTCTGCCACCATGCCTGGCTTCGTCTGTCGGACTTCATCCCGGGCATTCAGTCCTCCATTATGGATGGCCCATTTCGGTGGTGAGGTCCAAGACATGCTTTCCTCCCTACAGGACTCTGGCAGAGCCCTGTGGATGGGCATCCCATCTTCTGCAGCCACCAGAGCAGGACACGCCAGTCTTTCCTTCGTCACCCAGTGGAGCGCCCCACCCATCACCAGCTGTATCTAAGTGCAAGCGGCGGGCCTCTTTGGCCCCTTTCGCCCCTGCCCCTAAGACTTGCAGAGTCAAGGCAGTTGCACGTCCTGCGCCATTCACAACATGACTTACCCCCTCTCTCCATCCAGGATACTGCCGGGGTTGTTAGGGGGTTCCCTTCCCTCCACCCAGACAGAGGATATTTTCTTCTCCTGAAATGGATTCTCCACTTATTCCTTAGGGCCATTCTAGCCCTTTCTTTTAGGTGGCTACCTGCTTACCCTCTCGGAGGCGCCTTCTTCTTTGGGAGAGGACCTGATTCCCCAGGATTATGTACCACAGAGCCCTTTCCATGGGACAGATTGGTCAGTTTTTCTCCCCCTCTCTTCTGGAAGCTGTGGGACATAGGGGATCTCCGGACATTTCGGGGCCTAGAACATTTGAGCCAGTCCCTGGAGTTATATACGTCTCTGCATGGTGGTGTTCCTGGAGTCCCCCATTTCAGATCCCTCCAGGAGTCTGGCATTGTACCCTTTCTCTCCGGAACATATCCTTACCTCTCCTGCTGCTCATTTCCCACCCTTATCTTCTGGTTCAGGGCTACCATTGAATTCCCTCCATCTTAGACCTGTCTTTGTATCCCAAAATGCCTCTGCCAGCTACCGCACTGGGGTGGCTGGGGCCTGGGGACCGCAGAGACCCTTTGTGGTTTCTGACCTTGATGATTGGTGCCTTTAGGCCTCACCTCGGTCGCATCTGGCTCTAATCCCAGACTGGGCCCTATGGCTCTTTCTTCCTCCAGGGATAGTCTTTGCTTACCCTGTGCTCCTTCTACTCTCTTGCAGCTTCCTCGGCTATTTTTTTGACATGGGGTTTCAGCAGGGGTCAGCTCTTCCTTTTCCTGGTGGGACAGCGGCCCCAAGGGACAAGCTCCATGAGCTGTTTCTTGTCTCTGGCTCCCAGCCAGCTCCTTCTCATGACCATTGAGCCCCTGGGTGGTGATAATCCCCATGGTTCTCCTAGCCATGTTCCCCAGGAGTTTCTGTGGTGCACCCAGCGGGTCCACGGGATATCGGTGGTTGAGGCAGAGCTCTTTCTATGCTTCTCTGCACTTGGCATGAGGGCAGCGCCGCACACCCTTCACCATTAATGGGCAATCGAGAGGATGTGGGAGTTTACCATGCAGCCCACCCTTCAGTTAACTTGCCAGAGGGGCGCTGGGTGTTCGGTTCTACCTGGGGACCATCCTCTGCAGCACGATGGCTGGGCCTCGCAGGGGACTTTTACGCATGTTTGTGCTTCGACGGGTGGGGGTGACTAACTTTACTTCGGTCTGGTCCCCATCTGAAGCCAGCCTGTTCAATCACTGCCTGCCTGTCCCTTGACTTGGTTCTTTTTGTGGGACTGGAGTTTCTCTTTCCTTTCCCGCTCTTCCAGAGGGTTCCCCCTCTAACTGTAGTTATAGGGGTTGGAATAGAAACATAGAAGCTGATGGCAGATAAGGACCACAAGGCCCATCCAGTCTGCCCATTTCTTTTTCTACCTTATGAATGTGCCATTGGCCTTTGCCCTGTCCATGGCCTATCTATTCATACCCATCTGTATTGTTCCCTTATGCCTATCCCATGCCTGTTTGAAGCCCTGCACTGTATTCATATCCACCACTTCCTGAGGTAGGCTATTCCATGCATCCACCACCCTTTCTGTGAAAAAGAACTTCCTCACATTACCCCTTAATCGGCCTCCCTGTAATCTCATGCTGTGTCCTCTTGTCCTGCTGTTTTTCTTATATTGAAACATGTTGGACTCTTTCACCTTGTTAATGCCCCTAAGGTGTTTGAATGTTTCATATCACCTCTCTCCCTCTTTTGTTCTAGGGTATACATATTGAGCTCAATCTTTCCTCATGTGTTTTCTGATGCAGTCCCTTCACCATTTTGGTTGCCCTTCTCTGGACTGCCTCAGTTTGGTCAATGTCCTTGTGAAGGTGTGGCCTCCAGTACTACATGCAGTACTCCAGATGGGGCCTAATCAGTGTCTTGTAAAGAGGGATTATTACCTCCCTCTTCTGACTTGTGATACCCCTACTGATACACCCCAACATCCCTCTAGCCTTACCTACTGCTTTAGTGGTCTGCTTGGATGATTTCAGGTCATCAGTGATGACGCCCAAGTCTTTCTTCCTTGTGACTGCCAGCAGCCCCCCTCCCAGCCTATAGGTGGCTTCAGGGTTTCTCTTCCCTGTGTGCATGATCTTGCACTTCTTTGCGTTAAACCCCAGTTGCCACTTTTCCGACCATTTTGCTAGTTTATCCAGATCTCTTGTCATTCTGCCCACCCCATCTGGATCATCTACTCTGTTGCAGATCTTGGTGTAATCTGCAAACAGACAAACCTTACCCTCCACTCCCTCTGCAATGTCGCTGATGAAGATATTGAAGAGGAGTGGCCCCGGGATTGATCCCTGAGGTACCCCACTTGTGACTTGCAATGTTCTCCATAGTGCCATGCATGGTCCCCCTCTGCTTCCCTATTGGGCAGGGGACCCTCCCATCCATCTTCCCCTCAGTTTTGTCTAGGTTTTCCTGGTCCGGGGAGACTTGCCTCATTGAGTTCTCAAGTCCCGCCTACTTCCCGGTGGTCTGCTTAGGTCGCAGCCTTCTCTTCTTTGGGGGGCCTTCCTCAGAAGTTCTCATGGGGGTCAGCATGCCACACCCCCCCAGACCCATAACTGCTTCACATAGGAGGCTTAGTCGATCTGGTCAGCTTCCAGGGGATGGTCAGCCCACCAATATTGTGATGATTTCCTATCCCTAATGGGCTTGTGCCTGGCTTCCTCCCAGTTAACCAGTTCATCCCGCCTGTCTCTCCGCCTGTCCATTCCCAGTGGGAAGCAGGGCCTTGGCTTCTGCAGGGACTCCCTCCGCCCTCTTCTGGGAGGGGGGCATTTTCCATGTCTCCCTACCTATCTGGCATTGCCGTTACTTCTTCTCTAAGTATGTTTAAGCCGCAAGCTCTGTTGAGCTAAGGGGCTTTATATACCCTCTCACCAGGTAAGGGGGACTTTCCAAGTCTCCACTCAGTTCCTGTCATTGATGGTGTCTGGGTGTCCTCTGTGTCGGATTACATATCCACAGATGCGCTATCCCATACCTTCTCATCAGGAGGGGACCCTTTTTCCCCCTTTTTTCTTCCTGATTGTGAGAAGTTTCCAAAAGCCTATTCCCTGTGACGTAAGCTCCATCGGCCATCCTGTTTTTTCTTTTTACTCTTGCTCCCTTGTTGGCAGGCACTTTGGTGCCTTTCTGACACCAGTAACCGGTGGCTGCATATTGCATTTCATCTGGCTACCAGCACCACAGCCAACTCTCTCGGGGTTGTTCGGGGCCTCTCCATTGGGCAGATGACCCTATCTGCAGCCTGTCTCTGGGATACGCCTGCCACAGGTGGCATCACGTTGCTCAATGCAGCCCTTTCTTGGCTCTTTTCCAAGTAGCACCAGCTGGGCATTACATTTTGGTGCAAAGTTGGCCTTGGACTAGTAGTCCCTTAGGCACTTTTGTCCTTCTTTGGTTATGACAGACCTCACTCCTCCTCCCAAGTGTTGTCTCTGCTTGTTGCCACTGCTTGGAACTCTGTCCTAATGGTGTTGCCTACTGCAAGAGACCCCTCAAAGTATGATGGTACAGTTGCATAAGAACTTACCATAACAGTAGATCTTTGAGAGGAGCTTTTGCAGTAGGCATGTTTTTTTCCCTCCCTCCATCTCCCTGCTCTTTTTCTCACATCTTGCCCTTTTCTGTGGCTCCAGGATCCCCCTCCTCCTCTTGTCGCTCCTTTTCACGAGTCTGCAGCGGGAGAACTTGGGTGGGGCTGGGGAACCGCCCCCTTTGTACCGTACCTGGTGGCTTAGTCCATACAGTGTTGCCTACTGCAAGAGCTCCTCTTGAAGATCTACTGTTATGGTGTGTTCTTATGTAACAGTACTTTCCTTCTTGGCCTAGTGCCATGGAGGGAAGCATCTAGGGTAGGGTGAAGGCATCCCCCCTTCCAATCCAGTGATCCCAGGTGACCTCACACAGTATCGTGCTCCCACAGTGTCAGCAGGTGACATACTTCACCCGTCCTCAGGATTTGAAGTACTGCAAACTCCGGGGCCATGGTGCCCCATGCAAAACTGACCTCTGAAAGTGAATTCTGCTCAGATGGATGCTCTTGGGAGAAAGGTCTTTTCCTCGATATGTGCCCTAATGTGCATCTCCACACATCAGGCACATATGGTGACTTACAACCATTGCCTGTGGTTGCAGTTGCACAGCCTGTTAGCTACATTGCCACCACGTGAGACATTGAGGCAAGCTATTGACCTTTCTACCTGGAGTCTGAAGGTAGCAGGGCACCAGTAGATGGCATCTTAATGCCAGTGAGGTGGCCTACAGACTGTAGGAACCGCAGTCTGCATTAGGCAGATGACATGGCTTTGCTTCTCCCAACTGGCACTTGTGGCCCAGCGCAAGATGCTTAACTCGCACTTCCAGGGGCTCATTTTCTCTCCCCTAGGGGTCAGGTGGGAGCTGTGTGGGAACCCTCATGCTCCTGTGCCACAGGAACCCCCACCCAGCCCTGACCAGTCTCTAGTCTCACAATAAAGCAAGGCCACCCTGCTGTGTGGTATGCAGCAGATCAGAGGCAGCAACCAGGAACAGTAAGATCAGCCCTACCACCATCAGAACCAAAAGGCTGCCATTCTCAATGATTACTTTAGCTCAGTTTTCACTACTGAGGACTGAGGACCCTTGCCAGAGAGTGGCATCAAAGCAGCCTCTAAGAGGGTCCCAGAGATGAGGCAGCCCATATTTCTGAAAGGGCTAGCAGCCCTAAAGATGGATAAGGCCCTGGGACAAGATGATTTATAGCAGAGGATACCCTGGGAATTGACAGAACTGGCTGAACCACTGGTAGGTCTGTTCAGCAGCTCACTTTGAACAGGGGTAGTTCAGAAAGATTGGAAGGTGAGTGACGAAACTTTCCACTCCATTGGGGGGGGGGGGACTACAGACCTGTCAGTCTTGCCTCTGTTGTGGGGAATCTGATGGGGTCAGTGGTCAGAGGACCTCATGGACTACTTGGAGAACTGTCTCCATGACAGTAAACAGCATGGCTTCGTCGCAGGGAAGTCTTGTCAGGCTAACCTGATAGTTTTCTTACAGTGGGTGATGAGGGAATTAGATAGGGGCCACACTGTGGATTTGCTCTACTTTGACTTCAGTAAGGATAGGTAACTGGCTAAAGGGGACGCGCCTTAGGGTTGTGGTCAGTGGGGTTAAATCAGAAGAGAGGGAGGTTAGGAGCAGGATTCCACAGAGATCTGTCCTGGTTCCAGTCCTCTTAATGTTCATCAGCGACATTGGTGAGGGGATCCAGTGCAAGCTGTCTCTCTGCAGGTGACACTAAGTTCTTTGGGAGGGTGGATAATGACAAGTGATAAGGGAAATGCAGAGAGATTTTTAAAAGTTAGAGGGGTGGTCAAGTGTTCGGCAGTTAAAATTCAATGCCAACAAGTGCAGGGTAATGCACCTAGGGAACAAGAACCCCAGAATGGAGTACTGGATGGGAGGAGTAAAAGTACTGCGACTGAGGAACGAGACCTTGGAATTATCATTAGTGGCACCCTAAATCAATCAAGTCAGTGCAACGATAGGATGTTGGGATGTATAGAGAGGGGTACTGATGGCAATAAGGGAGAGGTAATACTTCCCCTATATAGATTCCTGGTGAGACCACACCTGGGGTACTTTGCCCGTTCTGGAGTCCTCACCTCAGGAAAAATAGGGATAGGCTGGAGAAGGTGCAGCACTTAGTAACAAAAATGTTTCAGGGCCACCAGGGCAGGTCATATGAGGAGCTCCTCAAGACACTTAACATGTACTTGCTGGAGACCAGAAGGGAGAGAGGAGGTATGATAGAGATCTTCAAGTTTCTACAAGGTGAACTACAGGGAACTATTTGGCTTGAATGCTAACTCATGGTCTCGTGGACATGAGTGGAAACTAACAGGAAGGAGATTCAGGAGGGACGTGTGGAAGTACCATTTTACAGAAGGGGTGGTGGAACTGTGGAATAGGCCACCAGCTGAGGTGATGGGAGTGAAAACTGTTAGTAGTTTCTAGCACAGCTAGGAGAGAATTAAGGGTATACTGGCTGATCAGGATGACAGAATCAGGGAGGAGAATGGGGGTTGGGCTAGTATGCTGGATGCTGTCGAGGCACCAGTCAGGAAGCATAAGAAAACCAGGAGCGGTTTCAGAATTCTCAAATAGTGTTTTATTTTTTCCAGTAACTGTATAATAAAAAAACAATGTGTTCAGTATAACTATTTACCAAGGCAGTACAAACAGAGAAAAAGTCCTCCTTCTGAGGGTATGTCTTAATTCCAAGTTTGTCTCTCTCACTCTCCTCGTCTCTCTAGCAGAAGTATTGCTGCTCTTTATAACAAGTCTTTGACTTGTTGACATCCTACTTCTCACAGAATGTTCTTGTCAGTTTCTTGCAGGTGCAGCAAAAAGAACATAGTGACCCAGAACTGACCTCTTGTTTACAGCTCTGCAAAAGGCTTAAAAACTGCAGCTCAGGTTAACCCCTTGAGTTCCAAATAGCTTTTTGTAATCATTTCAACAGTATAACTATATACAGTTTTAAACAAAGGGATCCCATTATCAGTGACATTTCCACATAAAAATTCACATATATTCTTACCGGTATACCCGCAGATATGCAAGGAGGAAGAAAAGACAGAAATAGCAAGGGAAGGCAGAGAGACAGCGAGGGGTGGAGAATTGTGAGACAGTCTGAGTGATCAGTTCCTAGGTCTCACAAGAAAATTTGGTTGTGCAGCCAGACAGAGAAGAGACAGAAAAGGAGAGGATAGACCTTTGCGTTTAAATTCTTTCTGCATAACAAATGGGGCAGAGCCTCTTTCAACTCCATCACAGAGAAACAGGTGCAAGGGGTTATTAGGGAACTTGGGCAGACAGGATGGACTGCTGGTCTTTTTCTGTTGTCATTGTCTATGTTTCTGTGCAAATTAATACCAACGGGCTAATCATTAATGTGCAGTTAATTTAATATGTAACAAAAAATATAAGCCAAGGTACATACATTATCAGCCTCTCGCAGAAATGCTGGCAGAATCACAGCGAAACAAACCAAAGCTGGTTTCGTGTTAGAGCATCATCAGGGAGACAGATTAATCGCACATCAATGATTAGTCAGTTTATGGTGGTAGTGCTGATCTTATTGTTCCTGGTCAATCTCTGGTCTCGCCAGACCTGTGAGGAGCCCTTGCCCTCGAGTGTTCTCCCCATGCACAGTATCTCTTACCCTCAGAGTGAATCAGCTCCTCCCTCAGATAAAAATGAAAGCTTGGTACTCTGACCCATAAATGGGAATCGGTGGCCGAGACTGATTCTTGAAAGATATGAAATTTACATAGTACTCTAACTGCTGATCTTCCAGAATATCTTCACCATTGGTTATCAAACCCACTCACCATCCCCTGCACTAGCAGAGCCAGGGCCTCTGGGCAACTCACCGTGATAGTGCTGGACAGCACCATCTAGTGCCATGGCATCTCCCTAGTTGTACCCCCTATGGAGTAGTTGGTTAACCCCCCCAAAAAAAGGTTTGGGACCTGTTGCTGGGTTGCCACTGCCACAAAAAAAAACTCAGAACTGTCGAGGGTTCCTTTTAGGGCCCTCGTACAAACTCCCCCCACCACCACCACCACCACCACCAAAAAATGAGAAGGCGGCTCACTTCCTCCTTTTCTTTCTTGTCCTCCTCCCTGCATGGGGTATATCCCTGTTAGCTGCACTGTGTGCCCCCAGGCACTATTCAGTTTAACGCCATTTGGCAGTTGCACTGTGTGTAAAAGAGGGCTGTGCACTGGAATGGATCAAGTACACTAGCTCTTACACACGGGGTTGTATACAGACCCCCGTCTCAGGGGAAGGAAATGGACAAGGAAATGATGGAAGGCATTCTTAGAATGGCAGAAAAAGGTGAGATACTGTTAATGGGGGACCTGAATATGCCAGATGTTAACTGGAGCACATTTGCTGCAGCCACATCCAAGAACAGGGTCATTCTCGATGCCCTACAGGGGGCATGCCTCAGACAGCTAGTGTTGGAACCCACTCAGGAGGGAGCAGTCTTAGACTTGGTACTCTCAAACGGGGATGGAGAGAGGAGGATCTCAAATTTAGAAGTGGGTAGCCATTTGGTTCACGATAAACCCAGCCGTGGAGTCAAGCCATACAAAAGCGAAGGTTCTGGATTTTAGGAGGGCTGACTTTGGCAAAATGGGAGAGTGCCTAAGGAATGCACTAGCAAATGGGCAGGAAGGAGGGATAGAGGAACAATGGGGAAAACTCAAAACTGCCATCACAGAGGCAACAAGCCTTTGTGTGAAGCAAATTAACAAAACAAAATGAAGGAAAAAAACACTGATTCTCAGGAGGTGGCAGGGAAGGTTAGGGAGAAAAAGATAGCATTCAGGAAGTATACGGAATCTTAGAAGGAACAGGACAGAGAATTGTATCAGTTGAAGCAAAAAGAGGCAGGGAAGGCAGTCAGAACAGCAAAGGCCCATACAGAGTTAAAGACTGCCAACTTAGTTAAGAAGGGCGATAAAACCTTTTATAGGTACATTAGGGAGCGAAGAAAGACCAAGGGAGGGATAGTAAGGCTTAATAAAAGGGAGGGGGTGGGCAGAGGGTGACAGTGAAAAGGTAGAGATACTAAATGAATGCTTTTGCTCAGTATTCACAAAAGAAGTGGAGAGCGAGGTACCTAAACCAAACAATAGAAGCACTTTGTATAGGGGGGGGGTCGATACTAGTCCATTCACAGGAGAGAGGGTAGTGAAAGAACTTCTAAAACTGAAGGTGAACAAAGCAATGGGGCCTGACAGGATTCACCCCAGAATCCTAAAAGAACTAAGAGGAAAATTAGTGACACCACTGAACCTTTTTTTTTTTTTTTTTAAGATTCTTTCTTTGTCTACCTCCTCGGCTGGGGTGATCCTGTGGTCCCCCAATCAGGTGTGCTGGCGGCTCCCGCATGGGGTGCCGTGCTCGAGCTTCAGACCCTTCCTTCTCCCTCTCTAAGGCCACGTGGAAGGCCAAGGGGTCAGGGCCAGAGGGAGCTCCTGGAGCGTCTGGCGGATCACCGCGGCAGACCCTCATGAGCGCCAGAGGATTCGGCTAGTTTTGTCCCCTTTGGGCCCCCCATGGCGCAGGTGTGCAAGGATGCTGCAGCACATGCTCCCATGCGCCGACCCTTCCTCTACTCTATGAACTGCACTATCCCCTAGCCACCACCAGGAGCCGGCACCTTCATGGGAGTCCCTCCCAAAGGAGGAGAGCAGTCTCAGGGATGCTGAATCCTTCCCTCCCTCCCAGCTGACCCCCGATGACCTGAATCTGCAACTGAACCCGGCTCGCCAGTGTGGCGTGAGGTGTGGCGACCAGCGCCTCGGCGCCACCGGGCCAGACACTGAACACCCTTTTTAATAAATCATGGGAGGATTAGAGGAGGGTGGATGTGATTCCCTTCACAAAAGTGGGAGCAAAGCAGAGGCAGGAAGCTACAGACCTGTTAGTTTGGCCTCAGTGGTAGGGAAAATGATGGAATCACTTCTGAAAGAAAGAATTGAGTACCTGGAGGCCAGCAGGGCACAGAACCCAAGGCAGCATGGATTCACAGTGGAAAGATCATGTCAGCCGAATCTAATAAATTTCTTTGACTGGGTGACCAAAGTAGTAGACCAGGAAGGGGCTGTGGATATGGCCTACCTGGACTTTAGCAAGGCATTTGACACAGTTCCCACACAAAAGATTAAGAAACAAGTTAGCCAGCCTGGGAGTGGGTGCCAGGGTGATGGCCTGGGTAAAAAAATTGGCTGGACAACAGGACACAGAGGGTAAATGGTAAACTGAGTCCACTCTGACAAAAGGGGGGTTACTAGCGGGGTACTGCAGGGTTCAGTACTGGGACCGGTTCTCTTTAATGTTTTTATAGGTGACATTGCGGAGGGGCTGGAAGGAAAAGTGTGCCTCTTTGCAGACAACACAAAGATCTGCAACAGGGTTGTTACACAAGGGGGGGTGGAAAGGATGAGAAGGGACTTGACAAGGTTGGAGGAATGGTCAAATGTATGGCAGCTTAGATTCATTGCAAAGAAGTGCAAAGTAATGCACCTGGGAAACAAAAACCCAGGGGAAGAGTACACAGTGGGGGTGGGGGAGGTACTAACAACAAAAAATGGAAAGGGACCTGGGGGTAGTCCTATCAGACAACCTAAAGGTAGGCAAGCAATGTAAGAAGGCAGTAAGGAGGGCTGGGGGGATACTGGGATGCATAGGGAGAGGCATCACCAGTAGAAAACGGGAAGTTGTTATCCCTCTGTACAGACTGTTGGTGAGACCCCATCTAGAGCACTGCGTGCAGTTCTGGAGATCCCATCTCTGCAAGGACATAGACAGGATGGAGGCGGTCCAGAGGAGGGCAACTAGAATGGTGCAGGGTCGGCACCTGAAGCCATATGAAGAGACTAAGGGAGATTAATATGTATACCCTCAAGGAAATGGGCATACTGGATGGGCCTTGCAGTCCTTATCTGCCATCAACTTCTATGTTTCTCTGAAAGGAGGGAGAGGGAGGACATGATAGAAACTTTTAAGTATCTCAAGGGAATAGAGTCCAAGAGGGTAGCATCTTTCAAAAAAAGAGATGTGCAAGAACAAGGGGGCACAATTTGAAGATGGAGGGGGTACGACTCGGGGGCAACATGAGGAAGTTTTTTTTTTTTTTTTTTTTAAGAGAGGGTGGTGGACACAAGGAACAGCCTTCATGAGGAAGTTGTGGGGTCAAAAACAGTGGGGGAATTCAAGAATGCATGGGACAGACATAAGGCAATTCTAGTCAGGGGTAGGAGGAAGTAGGTTGTTGGTTAACTAGGATCTGCAGCTTGTTCAATAGATAGGGAAATGGTCTGACTGGGTGGGCCACATGGTTTTTATCTGCACTCGGTCTGTGTTTCTGCGTTACATCCCTGTTGCAGGTCCTTTGCTCTGACTTTTTCCCCCTCTTCTGGCTATGCCAGTCTATCCTTTTGGTTAGTTTCCCTTCTGTTAGCCCACTACCCTAAGTGGTGCCTGGGGAGATTAACTCATCTCGACTCCTTTGCACTGCATAGCTTTACAGCTCCACATGCACCTGGGAGTCGTCCTGTTTTTCCCTGATTTTGGGGGGGGGACCTCTGGTCTAAGCTATTCAGTCAATGCTCCTTTAGGTAACATGGATTTTTTTTTCCCAGGGGTCTGATTCATTTGTATTTTGGTACATTGTGCCATCTTTTGTTTGTTTAAAAATTGGTAACCAGGGAAGGCACACAGAACTGAGGCTCGTTTACAGGTGCAACCTTGGGGAAAGGGAAGTGGGAGTACACAGTGATTAAAAGTGATTAAAATTACATCAAGCCGAAGAATGCGGTTACAAGGCCAACCTACAAAATGTAGTAGCAGAATGCAGAACAATCGGGTAAACAGCACTGTGACAAATGGATGGACCGTGACATTGTACATTGACTTGTAGGTAAGCGTACAAGAGTTGCAAGGGGATCCCAATTCTGAGCATCCCCTCTTGCTTTTCTGCTGCAGCCACATGCTTCAGGCCTGCTGCCCTCTATGATCGCTTTCCATTTCCTGTCTGACAAGTGGTGCGAGACTGTGGTTCTGCATCCAGCTATCACTTTAGGCCACCTAGTGTGCCTTTTCTTTCATTCAAAAGTTGGTAATCTGCTTTGGTGGTGCCATTATGGTTGCTTGGAACAGTGCTCAGTCTGCCCATGCCAAGTAAGCTGATAAAACAATATCCTTCACCCTCGGTTAAGCCTTATTATTCTGCACAACTCAATGGATTCTGTGGTGGTTATGGCTGCACATGACTGTTCTAAGGCTCCAAAACACACAAGTTCTCTTCCTCCTGACAAAGAATTGAGGAAGTTGAATGGCATGGGTGAGAGGATATGTGCTTCTGTGTCCAGGCTTATATGATTAAATATCAGAATAGCCTCTGGAAATCTGTGGCTAGCATGGCTGATAAGATGCCTGATGAACCAGCTGAAACTGAAGTTCAGCAGACTGTTACCTATGGACTTGAGGCTGGTAAACACCTCTTAAGGTCGGCCTGTGATGCCTCTGTTGCTGTAGCTTGAGCAGCTGCTTCTGGCATTTCCCTCTGTCGCCACTTGTGGCTGGCTTTGCTTTTGATGTTCAGCAGTCAATTCTTAATGCTTCCTCTAGAGGCAAACAGCTCTTTGGTTCCCATGTGGAGTCTCTTTTGAGGGACCTACAATGTCTAAAATGACACTGAGGTCCTTTACTACCCTTACTGTAAAGCCTCATGGTCAGGGCAGGGGTTCCTTTCATAGGTCCTATGCCCACCCTGGTAGAGGCTGTTCCAGGGGCCCAGCCATGACTCTGTGATCCCAGGCATCCCCTCGGGCCCCTTATCCTCCCAGTCGGTGCCCATGACAGGAACACGAAAGGCAAGGCAATTTATTTAACACCCATCCCAGAGGCTCTGGGCACCATACAGAGACAAAGCAATTTATCACATAACACAAAATGGAAAGCATAAGACAGAAAACCAAGCTGGTCAGGCAACTATTAAAATTAATTTCAGATTTAAAAAAAAACTTATTTAAAAATTAAGCAGTCCCAGATGCTGGATTAAAAAGATACGTTTTAAGCCTTATTTTTAAAACTTCCACAGAAGGGGCTTCATAGATGTCCACAGGCAGCAAGTTCCACAGCTGAGGTACAGCCACGCCAAAAGCCATGTCCCACTGAGGACTTAGTGAGAGTGTGGGACTACAAGTAGCCTTTGTCAGAAGAGCAGAGGGGGCGGATGGTAGCATACTCAATCAGAAAGTCTTTCAGATAGCTGGGGTTCAAATTGTGTAGGGCCTTCTAGATCAACAAGCCTACCTTAAAACTGATGCACCACCACACTGGCAGCCAGGGCTGTTCCCTCAGAAGTGGTGTGATGCCCTGCGATCAGCTGAGCTGCAGAGTTATTCAGCTGCTGCAAGTGACATATCAGCCCTACAGATAGTCCTAGAAAGAGGAAGTTTCATTAATCCAGTCGTGCAGTGACAAACTCGTGCACTAGTGTCTTCAAGATAGTGGGCTCCAGATAGGTTTTGATTTGAGTGTTGGTACACAAATGTTAAAAGCCATTGTGCACCACCAATGACACCTGCTGTTCTAGGGTCAGCCAGAAGACAATGATGCACAGATTTATCACCCTATCTGCAGCTTTAGTGTTGTCCCATTTAACGATGGCAAGTAACTACCACTATTCATTGCCACCCCCACTTGGCCTAGTTTCACCAGTAGCACCTCTGTATTTGTTGACTTAAGCCTCAACCAGCTTAAGGCCATACACGCTTAAATTTCAGCTAAACACTCATTCAGCACTGAGACGGTGTTCATCTGGTCAGGTGCACAGGACAAGTAGATCTGGGTATCGTCTGCATAACTGAAAACTGCAGACACAACAAAAGCTGGCACCAGCAGCAGGGTTCCAGCACAGGATTTTGAAATATTTTTTTTATTTATTGAAATCTTGAATTAAAATACCTTTGAGCAAAAACAGCTAATTTACAAAGGTTCCACTTCAGTGGGGAAGGGTAACAAGACATACAAGGATAACAAAATTACAAAGTTTTAAGTAAAAAAACAGTTTAGGACTAAGCCTGTACAACATTCTAAAAGTCAGCCAACTAAAATAACTTAAGGTGACAACTTTGGTAGTTGAAAATGTATTAAAACAGCAGTGCAAGGAAAAGCTGTAATTTTGCAGTCACTTAATTTTAATTTAGTAATATGCCACTTGATGTCCATTTTGTTATTCTAAAAGTTTCCTTTGGTTCTTTATTATTTTTTATTACTTCAATAAAAACTGTAATTTGCATGAATTAATGTATTGCCAGACAAGTCAGATGAAGAAAACAAACCTGTCACACAAATTAATTACAAAATGACTGTGGTTATTGCGCTGCCCTGTGATATCTCTTCCTTACCAAAATTTGGACCATTTAAAGGCACTCTTTGTCAGCATTTTACAGCTAACTGTTCCCGTGACTGTTTCAGCTGACATGGCACCACCTCAGCAGTATTGACACATCCTTGTGTACCAACTTCTTCCCCTTTCTCTGCGAATGACCACTTTCACCCTAACCGCTCTCTTATTTCCTGCCTCCTTCCCCAATCCTTCTTTCACCTCACCCCTCTCGCCCTCCACCTTCTTTCCACTGTTTATCTTCACTTACAGGAACTTTTGTTCACCCAAATCTACCTGTACCTATTTGACAAAGCACCTTGGGCTGCTTCCTTTTATTAGGTTATTTTTGATTTCCTACCAATTCATAGTTTTAATTTTAGTTCCAATGTTAATGTCATATTGTCATTTTTTTTTTTTTTTTTTTTTTTAATTTTCTTTATCCTCCTCCCTACTTGCAGCCCCTCTCTTCGGGAGACACCTATGGGCTTATCAGCCTTCGGCTCACCTACCTGGAGCCGTGCAGTCCATGCCCCATGGAGCTGTGGCTATACCCCCAGGGCGGGTACGAAGGGACACCCTTCCACCCGGACGCTCCGCTAATCTTTGTCGGCATGCTGTCTCCGGGCAGGTAGGGGCATTGAAGGTCGGGCCCTGGTGCTCCGTCTACCAGGAGGCTGCAAGGGTTTTCCTGGTGTTTCTCGGCGTGCCAGGTCCGATGACGTCAAGCGGCGCCCGCGCGTCTAACGCCGCTCCCCTCTGTTGAGCATCGCTTGCTGTACCTCAGGTCTCCACCTGGGGTCAGACAAACACCGAGCTCAAGTACCCTCCCCGGAGAGGACGGCAGTCCTTAGGACGCTCAAGTCCTCCTCCCGGCCGGCCCTCCAGCTCCCGGCTGCGTTCCCGAACCGGGTCGCTGGCGTCATAGCGAAAATCCAACCGCTGCGCGGAACCGGCTCGGTCATATTGTCATTTTAAATACTTTCTAGTCAAAATTTTATGTAATGCCATCCGTTGTATGGCTCACTCTTCCCATTGACATGGAACCTTTGTAAAAGAGCTGTTATGTGCTCAAAGGTATTGTAATCCGAGAATGAATGAATAAATAAAAAAAGAAAATAAAGAACTGAAGGAAATCCTTAGAATATCTTAAAACTGACGTCAAGCAGCATCTTACTAAATTAAAATCACAGATACAAAAATTACAACTTTTCATTGCACTGCTGCTTTAATTCCTGCGCAGACAAAGTACAAATGTGCTACAAAAAAGGGCTGAATTACACGTATTGCACGTATTGTGTGGTAGAGTGCAGCAGGTGGCATTGGGTAGTAACTTCTCTAAAGCTACTGCTCTCAGCTGTGGAAAGCCTCAGTAGTGGATTTTAGTCCCTATGCTGTTCGCTGTGTATATGCTGGTGTTGGGGAGATGTTCAGGTGGTATGGTCTGGGGTGCTCTGTTCTCTATGTAGGTTTTTTGTCTGGTGTCCTGCTAGTTAATATGTGCAATATGTTTAATTCAGCTTTTTTGTAGCATGTTTGCACTTTACTTGCACAGTACTTAATACATTTCCTTATGCTGGAACTGTGCTACGGCTTCTGGCTTATATTGTATCCGCTAGATCCAGGTTGGCCAATGCACAGCATACTGTGCAACAGTGAGTTTGTTTTTACCTAACAGTGAAAACCCAGACCATTTCACCTGATGGTCTCCACAACAAGGCATCAGAGGGGAGATTTGCACACATACGGGGCAGAAGTGGGTGCTAACACTGGGTTAAATTAGACCCATACTATTAAAACAAACGAACAGGAAAAAGTGCTGCACTCACGATTATTGCAAGGACTCACCACCCATGCACATCAGTAAGGGAATGAAGACTTCCAAAATCTGTCTGTTGCTGAATTTACTGGTGCATGAAATCAAACTGTAAACACAACCTCAGTCCCAGTGGACCATTAGCTGGTGTTTGCTGTTCACTTTCCAGCACCAGTAAATTCAACAATAGACTGAGATTTTGGAAGTCTTCGTTCCCTTATTGAAATGCATGGGCAGTGAGTCCTTGTACTCATCGTGAGTGCAATACTTTTTCCTGTTTGTTTGATGTCCACAACAGCAGCATGTACATGGCGAACAGCATAAGGGCTAAAATCGACCCCTGAGGCACTCCACAGCTGAGAGCAGCAGCTTTAGATATGTTACTACCGAACGCCACCTGCTGTACTCTACCGAACAAGTAGGACTCTGGGGTTGACAGCATGCCAGCCGCCCCAGAGCTTTCTCATTACCTTCCACCCCCCCCCCATCCCCTGTAGATCAGGGGATCCTTGTGAGAAAGGGAGGAAGAGCACTACAGATGCTTGGGTGCTCTAGATGGTTCAGCTAGGGCATATTTTAGAGCTCCTCCATCTCCTGTTCGTCCTCATTGCCAAATCGTGACCCTCCAGTACATCTCACCTTCCTGCTGGAGGAGGTTCAATCCTTCCTGTGCAGGAGGGCCATAGAGCCCACCCCACTTGCAGAACTGTACCGGGCTCTGGAACTTCCTCATACTGAAGTGGACAGAAGATTTATGTCCCATCCTGGACCTTTGGCACCTCAACTTATTTATAAAATCCAAAAGCTTTTGCATGGCCTCTCTACAGTCCCTGCACCCCTACTGCTGCAAAGGGATTGACTGTGTGCCCCAGATGTGAAAGTCACTTACCTCCATATTAGTTTTTGTTTGTTTATGTATATGTTAACAGGTGGTTGCACTGATCCAAGGGACCGTTTTCAGACATGACCCAGGCCATGAAGATGACATAATAACACAGTACAAAGTAGTTACTGAATCAGGTACAGTAGGTTACATGATTGCAGGTATTTACAGAAACTGGTGACACAAGTAATACTATTACAGTTTTGTGCCAAATTGAGCAGATAATGTACACAGTACAAACATGAGTACAATAAGGTGCACAGGTAATGCTTTAAAGCAAGGCTATTCCACGTTGTGGAAAACTGAGCATAAAGTGAATACAGTGCGAGCATGCAAATACAGTACAGTAAGTAAAGTGCCAGCAGTACAGTAGCAGTGCTGGGACCACATGACACAATCCAGTACCAATAACTTATGGATACAGTAGAACTATTCCAGGGTTGAAAAACCTGGACAGTCTGGTTACCCTAGGATAGGACATGGTAATCAACTTGGGGGCAGGAACAGGTGACTGTTGCCATAAGGTGAGACTTATAGTGGGACTTAAATAGGGGGTGAAAACCTAGAGTCCTTGGGGGGGAGCAGATGGGCTGTTCCACAGGTTTGGGGTGACTGAAGAGAAGGCCTTTTGGCCTGTACATGTGGAGACCTGTGGGCACGCCAGTATGAGGCTAGAAGAGTTCCAAAGGCCACGATGGCAAAGATTTGGCTTGACTACAGGGGTGAGGGGACACGCACATCTTTTTCCCTAATAGATTTATCTACAACCCAGCATAGGAAGTATTCACAGTAGGCCTGTGGGGGGAGACATCCTAGTGCCTGGTAGAAGGAGCAGTGATGAGTAGAGTAAGGGATCATCAGTGCAAATCGACAAATGTTATTGTAGATTGTGTTTAGTCTGGAAAATCCGGTGGATGTGGTTTGTGTGTAGATGGGTGAACAGTAGTCCAGTAGGGGGAGTAGGGTACTCTGGGCGAAGGCGAGTCTAGCTTCAGGGGTCGGGTAATCTTTAAGCCTGTGCCCGCTTCTACCCTAAACAACTTCTTCACAACCTGTGCCCTTCCCTCTGCCGCTGATAGGCCCCCTTCTGCCCGGCCCACTCCTCCATCTCCAAATGGATTTTACTTTTCCTCCATCACTGCCCTAGAGGTTCTTCATGCTCTAAATGCACTAAACCCTCAGAGGTCCAGTCCCAACAGACTCTGCCCTCTCCGCCTTCAAATCCTGGCCCTTGCTTTTGCATATCCCCTGTCCCACCTGCTAAACCTCTCATTCACTCTTAGCATAGTCCCTCAGGCCTGGAAGTCTGCAGAAGTGATCCCCCTTCATAAAGGTGGTGATCACTCCTCACCATGAAACTACTGCCCCATCTCCCTCCTCCAATTGTTAGCCAAGCTCCAGGAGTCCCTAGTCCTAACTAGGCTCACACACTTCCTCTTCACCACCAATTTCCTATCCCCCCTACCAGTCTGAATTTCGAAAAAACACTCAACTGTATCCTCTCTGCTCCAGGCCACAGATGCCATTCTTACAGGCATGGACAAAGGACACCTTAACCCCTGCCATTTTCATTGACCTAGCCAAGGCTCTCTCTCCTCACCAAATCTGAACTTGCTGGCTTCTCCACTCCTGCAGTGGAATAGTTCAGTTCCTACCTGTCTGGTTGCTCTGTTAGCTGGTGACACTGTCTTACCCCCCCTTCCCAATTCTAGCTGGCATACCTCAAGGCTCTTTTCTAGGTCCCATCCTTTTCTCTATCTTCCTAAATGATCTCTCCCCTGTTTGTTCCTCCTCCCAAGTTCACCTTTACGCTGCCAACACCAACACTGATGCTTCTGGCCCCTCTGCCTCCATAGTGAATACACAACTGCAAAATGACTTCTCCCACGTCCTACAGTGGTTCCAAGCAAATCAACTTAGTCAACACCAAAAAAAAGTTAGCCATGACTTTCAGCATCACCCAAAAACTATCCAAAATCTCCACACTTGCCTCAAAATCTCCACACCTGCCTCTTTCTCCACCCTAGATGGCACCACTCTCGACTCATCCCTGCCTACAAATACCTTGGCGTCTGGTTAGATAGCTTCTTGGACTTTGCAACCCACATCAACTACGTCCATACTAACTTCACCCTAAGCTCTGTGCTCTTTACAGAAACAAAGATGCCTTCTCCCCCCAAGTACACCGTACACTTCTCACCAAGACCATCTTACCAATCTTCGATTACGCTGACGTCTTATATGGCTCTGTCTCCTCCTCCACCCTCTCCAAGCTCGACTCCCTATTCAATGCCTTTTGCTGACTTGCCATAAATGCTTCCTCTAGAACTCACCACTGCACCCTTTACTCCTCACTCTTGCTCCCCCCCGGCCTTCCACCACCAGAAACACACCTCCATTATCACAGCCAAATACTGGTTTGGCTCACTCACCCCCTACCTCACCTTCCTCCTATCTCCCACCCATCCGATGACCTCTGCTCCAGGGATCCTCGTACGTTTGCCCTTCCTTGCCCCCATTTAAACTTGGGCCAGGCCGCTTTCTCCTACCGTTTCCCACACACCTGGAACTCCCTTCCATCTGTACTCCGCTTGCTTCCATCCTTTAATCTCTTCAAAGTGCCCTTTCCTGCTCTCAACCCCCCCCCCGTTCATGCTACCAACCTAGCTAAATACCCTGCCTCATATTACTCTGCTTCTGACCTGCTAGCTCATATTGACATTGGCCATGCCAGCCGATTATGATGTATGGACTACATCATCTAGTTCTCATGCATGCCTAAGTTAGTTTCTCGTAGCTCTCTGTATCATGCGTATAATTTTAATGCTGTCCATCTAATGATGTTCTTGTATATATTACTTTTACCTCAGCTACTGGAACACGCCTTTAATTTCATATGCTGAACAACTTGTATGTTCTTGTATATATTGCTTTACATAAGTTTACGCCTATAATTTTGTACTTTGCCTCCTTTGTCCCCCTCCCCTGGGTCACACCTGGAAACGAGCCTCTGCTCAGTGTGCCACTCCAGGTCACCAAACTTTAAATAAATTCGACTCCTATTTTCTGGTTTATGCACCGAACGGTAAGAGCTATATGATCAGCAAAGGTCAGTGCAGGGTCAAGGGTACACCAAGGTATTTGAAGGAGGTCACAGTTTCCGGGGGTGAGCCATCAGGAGATAAGTTATGAAGAGGGGAAGTGTCCTTGGCTACCCTAGTTAACCTGGATTGTGATCCGAAGAGCATGGCCTTAGTTTTCTTGGCATTCACCACGAGTCTGATTAGGAACGATTGATGGGTGGCACCATAGTTGCTTGTGTGGTGGAGAGGTCTTCTGAAGTCTTGTTGCTATGGTATAGGATAAGGTCATCAGTGTATAGTAGAAAGTTGTACGTGATGTTATCCTTGGGAAGAGAGTTTACAAATAGGGAGAACAGGATGGGTCTGAAAATAGATCTTTGTGAGACCCCAGTAAGAACCTCCCAGGCAGTGGAGGTTGTACCCCCAGTGCAGACCACTTGGGTTCGACAAGTAAGGTAGTCTCGGAGCCAGACTGTGGATGAGGGGGAACAACCAAAGCCACTCGGTGTACTTAGGAGGATGTTGTGGTCCACCAGGTCGAAGGCCTTGGTAAGGTCTGCAGAGTGCAGAGATGGCACCAGTTGGTTTACCTTCATGTTGCAGAAAACATGGTTAGTGAAGCAAGCCGGGGCTGTGGTGGCACTGTGTCCCTTCTTAAAACCATGTTGTTGGGGGCAGAGGAGGTTGTATTTTGCCACATGGTCAGAGATCTGCTGGTGCATGACTTTTTCCAGAATTTGACTTAGCTGGGAGAGGACAGATATGGAGTAGTAGTTGTCCACTAGTTGGGGATTGTGACAGGGTAGAATAGGACCCTTTCCCAGTTGTTATGGAAAGAGTTTGAATGCAGGGATCTGTTCTGTCCTTTCCTTTCCTGTCTGTCTGCGCAATCAGATTTTCCTGTGAGACCTAGGATTTGATCACCCCAACAGTCTCGCAATTATTTGCCTCTCACTATCTCTCTCTTTCCTTGCTGCTGCTTTTCCTCCCTTGCATATCTGCTGATATAAAAATAATATGCAAATCATTGTACAGAAATGTAACTGATATTGGGATCCTCTTTGTCTAGAAATTATGTAGTGTTAATTTTTGAAATGTATATAATTATAGTTTGAGATGATTGCAAAAAGCTTTTAGAAAATCAAGAGGTTACCTTAGTGCAATTTTTAAGCCTTTTGTGGAAGAGGGGCCTCGGCTCAGGCACACTGTGTTCCTACCAGTACCTACCTGAAACGTACAAGAACACTTTGGAAGATGCTTTTTAAGAATGGGAGATTGGAAGGACTTATAAGACAGAGCTGCAATTGCTTGCGAGATGGACCCACAGAGATTGTAGGAAAACTCTGGATCTTCACTATTTTATTATGCCTTTAAGTAGTTGTACAGAACAAGTTTATTTTTTTGTTACTGCTAGTACAAATAAAACACTTTTTGTGAATTCTACAACTGCTCCTGGTTTTTTATGTGCTTCGTGACCTGTGCCTTGACAGCTGGGATGACTTTGGCTTGTTTCCATACTGGGGATACTGTTGATGTGGTAAAGGAAAGGTTAAAGACTGTAGTCAGGGGTTTGGGAATGGCGTGGGCTATGAGTTTCAGGAATCTGGGGGGAGAGGCCATCACTACTTGTGCTTCCCTGGTATGGGAGGCTCATAAAAAGCCTGCGGGTTTCTTGAGGGGAGATGGCTTTGAAGTAAAAGGAAGGGATACTTGTGCTTTCCCCGAGCAGACCAGAAGGCAGCTGGCCAGGGTGGCACATTGCTGGTTGAGCAAGGTGGTCAGACAGGTCCATAAAGTTGTCATTGAGGAGAGCTGCAGCTTTGGATGGGTTGTTTGTGGTCCTGTCTCAGTTGTGAGTTGAATAGCAGTCTGTCTGGTTCAGAGAATTTACCACCGACCAGAAGTTTTTGGAGTTGTCAGGGTTGTGGGATTGGCGGTCATGAACGTACTCTGCTTTGCATGATTTTGTTGCTTTTTTGCAGAGGTTTTGCAAGCATCTGTAGTCATGACAGTGGGAGGGGGAGCCTTTGTGTGCTTCCCATTTAGCATCTCTCTCCATCATGTTAGGAGGGCCTTGGAGAGCCATCTTGAGTTGCCTCCATGTAGTCTCCAGGTAGTTTTTTTTTTTTTTTTTTTTTGGGGGAGGAATACCTGTCCTGGATTGCAGTCAGGGCTTCAGTAAAGAAGCCCAGGGCTGAATTGACATCAGTCACTGTGCACAGAATCAGCCAGTTGACTGTTCCAATGTCCGAGAATAGGGTGAGGAGGATCATGTTTAGAGAAATCTCTGAAAGTCAAGATTTGGGGGCAGGGTGGGGAGGTTTGGAGGACCAGATGCAGAAAGTGGGGGAGTGGTCACTGATGGAATCAGATAGGACTCCAGCATGTAGGACCCTGTCCTCATGATTGGTCAGTATCCAGACCAGTAGGGAATGGTTCAAGGAATGGTTGTTTTGGTGGGTTGGGGTGGTAATGAGCTGGGCAAGGTTTAGCTGTTTTAATAGGTCACAGCACTCCATTTGGGAGTTGTTTATTTAATCTAATATTGCACCTTTGAGCTCAAAAGCTCATTTACAAAGGTTCCTCGTCAACAGTGGTACAGTACAAACAAAGCTAGGGTAGGTACAAAGAGCAGATCCAAAGGAGCCTTGTTAAAACATATTTTGGAGAAATTCCAAGGTGGATGAGAGCTAGGTTGATAGTATACAATTTAATTAGATGTTGTTTGAGTCTGAACCTGTTAGTGTGGGGCAGGTGTTGTCATGTCAGATTGTGGTCAAACCTAGGACTCTGGGAGAGGACCTTTTTCAGTGCTGTCTTGAATCTGGCTATGCATGGTAGGTTCAGCAAAGATTCTGGAAGCTCATTCAACCATGGGGTGCTTGGTAGGTGAGGGAGCATTGAGCCTCACTAGCATGTCAGTAAGGTACAGATGGTACTCTCTAGCCATGCCCCTGGTTGTGTATAGGTTTTTGGCAGGGCGCAGAAGGGATTGTATTGAGGCGCCAAGCGCCTTCATTCCTAGTAGGAATACCTGATACTTGATTCTACCCTACAGTGGGAGCCACTCTGCTTGGGAGTATAGGGAACATGCATGTGTGAGCCTATCAGCACCCAGGATGAACCAGCAGACCTTATTTAGTACCAGTCTAACCCTGTTTAGGAGCTTGTCCATGGCTGCACCTACATAGTCTAGCATAGAGAGTATAGTGCTAGATACTACTGTACGTTTTCCGCAGGTGTGGGGTACTGCCTATGTCTGTAGAGAGCACCTAATCTTGTGTGAGCCACCTTTACAGTAGTGTCCACATGGGGGCAAATGTAAGTGATTCATCCAGGGCTATCCATAGGTACATAAAAGTGGTAACATGTTCAAGTGCATCACCGTTGTCATTCCAGATGGTGGGTGGAAATTTTATTTTCCTTTAAGGACCAATGAAGAGCATGGTTTTCATTTTTTAAGTTTTTTTTTCTATAGTTCAGTAACAGCTTATTCTTACAGAACCACATATTGAGTGCCCTGAAACTGCATTGGAGTTATTGAGTAAGGGACATTTGGTCAGGGCTGCTGGCATAGATAACCACATCTACATAAAGGAGGATCTTTGGGCAGGCCACAGTGAGGTTAACAAATAGACCGAATAAATAGTGGACCCAGTATTGACTCCCTGAGGCACACCAATGGAAATGCTTCTGGTGTCTAACAGTAAGCTGTTGATCCTCACACATTGGGAGCGGTTCAGGTTAAACTCTCCCACCATGATGATCTTCCTAGAGGGGAAGAGGAGACCCAAGGCATTCAGTAGGTGGGTTAGGCTGGTTCTACAACTCTTGCGGTATTATAGCAACAACCAATATAAAGCTTCCTTGCAACCTCAAGAAACATTTCAGTCATGAGCCGTTTGCTTATGGGTTTTCAGGTGGGCTGCAGGAGGCTAGGGTGGCACTAAGTGGGTCTTTGAAGTATAGGAGCATGCCATCTCCCTTCTTACGAACATACATACAAAGAAGCCAGCAGAAGGGAGGACCATTTGGTCTATCTAGTCTGCTTATATTGCAGGGTCCACAGCTTGAGCTACTGTCCCTGCCCCCCTACCCATTCTTCCCATCCTCCCTACCCATGATCCTTAACTTCCCTTCCCCCTATGCTTATCCCAGCCTCTCTTGAAGCTGCCCACTGTTTTCAGTGAGACCACCTCCTCTGGCAGCACATTCCAAGTGTCCATCACCCTCTGCAGGAAGAAGCGCTTCCTGGCCTCCCTCCTAAACCTGCCCCCCTCCAGCTTAGGACTGTGCCCCCTCATGTTATGGTTGCCACTCAGCTTAAAGAGACCCTCTCTATCCACCTCATTTATCCCTTTCAAAGTAATTGAAGGTACCAATCATGTCCCTCCTCGCTCTCTCTCCTGTTCTTCTTATTCAGTGCCCTGAAGCTCTCCTCATATACCTTACTCTGCTGATCTGCTGTCATCTTTGTAACCCTCCTCTGGACATTCTCCAGCAGGTTAATGTCCTTTTTGAGGTGTGGGCACCAGTACTGAACTCCATACTGTAGCTGTGGCCTCACCAGTGACCTGTTGAAGGGCTGTATATCCTCCACTCTCCTACTACTGATCCCCCTAGCTATGTATCCCAGCATCTTGTTTTCCCTTGCTGCTGCTTTCGTGTACTGCATGGAGGGCTTCAGGTCAGTAGTGATCATCACTCCCAGGTCCTTCTCCTCCTCTGATTCAGCAAAGATTCTTGGTTCCTGGTGGTCCTTTCTTAGCAGAGTGTAACCATTCAGGCAGCATCTAGTATCTAAAGTAGCAGACTTCAACGTGTTTTTTGTGACACCCAGGATGTCGGGGTTGTATAGAAAGACCCACGCTTGTAGCTCAGCAAATTCAGACAAGAGGCTGCGAACACGGAGATGTACAATTCTTTGCCCATGATTGTTCAGCCATTGTGGTGGTGGGGGGTGGTTATAGGACTCGAGTTGCTCTCAACGTTCCCTGCTAATAGTAGCAGTAGAATGGGAGTGAGATTCTTGGGAGTGCAGGAGGCAGGGAGTGGGAACCCAGGGTGGGTCAGTGAGGACGTGAAGGCAGCCCAGGAAGTGACACACCTCTTGTTAAGAAGTGCAAAGAGAAACGGGGGTTAGTAGGGCTCCCAGTGCTCAGTAGGGGGCAGGACAGAGGCCTGTTTTTGTGGGTGAGAACTGAGAGAGAACGGCTTGGTCTGTGGCCAAGCACCGGCATGTCTTTACCAAATGCTTTGTAGCAGTTGCAGCCATCTTCAGAAGGGTAAGCCTTTATATTTTGCCATACCTCTATGATTTGCTTCTGAAAGCTCAGTCACAAGAGGCAATCATGTACATGCTATTCTTTACCAGACAACTATTCGAACAGTTTTACGTCATGATGAACAAGACAAAGTCTGAGCTCACTACTTGCTGGTGTCTCCAGTGCATGGGAGTGGTTCTGGAAATGGGAGTGGGCCAGGCAGATTATCCCTTGAATCATGCTATGGCATTAGTTGCCAATGGTCAGCTGTTCTCTTTCAGTGGTTCTGTCTCGGCCAGATGTCTTCAGATTGATGGGCCTCATAGCTGCTGCTATTCTCACTGTCCTGCTGGCAGGTATGCATATGAGAATTCCACAGTGGTTTCTCCATGCACAGTGGGCTCAGCATTCAGACAGACTGGAGTGTATTGTACAGGTGACTCATTCACTTTGCTGCTTCTTACTCTGGTGACTGGAGCACTACAACCTGGAGATGGGGGTCTCTCTGCTCCTTGCTGTGGTGGTTGGACTGCTACAACCTGAAAATGGGGGTCCCCATTTCTCCATCCCTCTCCTCGTGATGATTATGGACACCTCTGGTTCTGGTTCGGACACCTTCCAGACTTTGCTTCAATGGTCCCCCTTAGACATGGTTGTACACTGCAACACTCTGGAGATGAGGGCTGCTCTGCTTGACCTGTGGGCCTATGCTACCCTCTGGGGTCACCAACTGTTGATCCATACAGTCAGCATTTTGGTGATGTACTGTGTAACCACCAAGGCTGATTCCACTCGTATCCTCTCTGCAGAGAGATGATGGCAGTCTGACACTGGGCCATGGAACACATGTTGTTGTTGGGTGTTTTTCGGTCCGGCACCCTCATCGCCCTTGTGGATCATTTCAGCAGGTCCCAGGCATGGTATCCCAGTTATCTGGCATCAGCTCCAATCCTCTCTGAAACTATCTAACGTAGTCTCTGTCAGCCTCTTTAAAAAGTTAGCTGCTGAAAAAATAAAAGATGTCTGCAACTGTTGATTCATGTTGTTTAGGTCTTCTTTTAGTATTAAGGACCATACGGGCTGAAACTGCACCTTATTCAAGGGTTTGTTGACTTAAAGAGCTATAAAGTATTGTCTGTGCACTTGTCCTATATGGACCTAAGCAGTACTTCAAATATTATGTGTATTTACTGTATGGTTCTGTTAGTCCTGTCTGTATATATCTACCAGGACCTCCTTGTGAATGAGCTTGCTCAATGGAGTTTTTCCTGCAATAAACTTGAACTTTAATGGGAGTTGTTGGACTCCATCGTAGGTGGCCTCTTGGTAAAGTTTGGTCTCCCAGTTGTTGACCTCTTTGCGTCTACATAAAATGCAGAATTGCTGCTTTTCTGCTCGCTTGCTGTGAGGCATGGAGTTTTCTGATGGGATGCATTGTCCCTCTCTTGGAAAGGGAAGTTCATGTATGCATTTCCTCCATTCCCTCTGATAGAGGCTTCTGGTCAAGTAGTGGGCCGAGTCAGCCACCTTGATTCTGGTGGCACCATACTGGTCCAGAGTTGGTTCCTGCTGCTTCAGCAATTCGCAGTGGAACCCCTTTCCCACTCCTTCTATAGGTGGGACTTCAATCACAGAAGGGAGGCTGTCTGGGGCATCTGGATCTTTGATCCCTGCACCTCCATGCCAGGCTCCTGAGGACGTAGAACTCTCTTGGTTTGGGGTGTATGGCGCAGTTGCAGCTGTTCTACTGTCAGCTGGAAAGCTGTTGACTAGGTACATTTACTCGCAGAAATAGTAATGTTAACTGTCAGCTGGATCTCTTTTTGTGCCCAGTCAGGTTCTGGACTACCTCCTGTCCTTTATGGACACGGGCCTCTGGTAGTCCTCGTTTAAGTTTCTTTTGGCTGCAGTGTCAGCTTTTCATGCCCTCGCCGACAGCAAGATGGTGGCCTAGCTTGAGGTTACCTGCAGGTTCCTCAGAGGTATTCTGCTTCTGTGCGCCCCCCCCCAAAAAAAAACAAAGTCTGAGATCTAATTCTGGTGTGGGACTTTAATATTGTTCTGGAGACCTTTACTGCACCTCTATTTGAGTCCGCTGCTACTTGTTAGCTGAGCTTTCTCTCTTGGAAGACATTGATCCTAATGACTGACTTCTCATGACATACTTCTGAATTGCATGCTCTGGTTGCGGAACCTTCTTTTCTCATTTTCCTGAAGGATTGGGTTACCTTGCGTACTAATCCTCCTTTTCTGCCAAATGTCATTTCTGAGCATACACTAAATCATACTTTCGACCTTCCAGTTTACTTCTCGGCTCCCACAGATAGAGGGGAACATCATCTGCACACACTTGATGTCCAGAGAATGTGTTGGCACCTTGATCGTACAAAGGATTATAGGAAGTTCTCTCAGCTGTTTGTGGCTTTTGTTCCCTTGATAACGGGCCTCCCTTTTTCTTAGCAGAGCTCTTCCAAATGATTGGCCTGCTGCATTGATTTCTGTTACCAGAAGTGTGGTAAGCAGCTTCATGGTCCTATCCATGCTCATTCCACTTGTGGCATGGCTACTGTTGTGGCCTGTTTTCACACTATGTACGCTGCTGATATCTGTGCTGCCTGCCACTTGGAGTACTTTTCACACATTCACTAAACATTACAATCTGGACATCTTCTCTCAAAGACGTGCTGGATTTAGCCTTACAGTATAGCAAGGCCTCCTTACTCTGGGAATTTAACTCCTTCCTTCCTCCCTTAGTGCTTTGGTACTGCTTGTGAATAATTTCATGATGTGGCTGAATGGAAGGAAATATCCTTGAAGAAGATAGAACAGTTACTGTAACAGTAGATCTTTGAGAGATTCTCCTCCATTGAGCCACAGCTCTCCCTCCGCCTTTTCAGATGGCTGGTAGTTATTCTGCCTGTTGCATGCTCATTTTCCTCTTATGCCAGATTTTAGCATTATAATACTCTAGTTTGTATATCCTCACCTGCCAGTCTGATGTTCTTTCAATCTCCTCTCTGGTGGGTAACGGAGGTGAGATGGGGGCCGCCCACGTTAGCATGGGTGGCCCCAATTAGCAAACGTTTCTCAGTTGTCCTAATGCCAACGGCTTACAGTTCCATTATGTGGCTGAATGGAGGAGATTCTCTTAAAAATCTACTGTTACGGTAAGGAACTATTCTTTCCATAGGGAAGGGCCATGATCGTAAAAAACCTGTAGTTCAGGAATCAAAAAATATGAGCACTGGGTTATAGGTGGTGCTCCAAAAAAATGGAACAGTCTAAAAAGTAAGGAGCACCCGCCAAATAAGTCACAGTAGCAGCCGGAGAAAGAGGACATCACATGTGATGTTTGTTTCATAGGTTTCATAGGTATATCAAGCTACGTAGATGTTTTGTCCTTAAAGCTTGCCAATGTCAATAATTTTGAAAAGTTTGAAATTTAGTATCTCCAAATGTAAAATCAAGATTTGTTTTAAATGAATCCATGTTGGGACTATCAACAACTTCAGCTGGGAGCCGATTCCATATGGGAACTACCCTGTGACTGAACCAATGTTTTCTTCGTAACAGTTTCCATTTGGGTAAATATAATTGTTTAGCACGACTCCTTGTGGTGGCTTTCTTTTCAGTGGGAATAATTCCTAGTTCATTAGTAAGGACAGGGTCATATATAGCTCTATATAGTAGACACATGTCTCCCCTCAGTCTTCTATACTGGAGAGTGTATAAGTGATTTCAGTCTAGTCTCCTATGTCATATTTGTTTGAAGCTGAGTATCCTGAGCGAAACGTAACGTTTGTGGCATCAGTCGCACTGAAACTGTTGCTGTACATGCACTAGCATGTTTAAGGTGATGATGTGACCATGAATTTAGATGAATAAATAAAAGAAACAGTGATCATCTTTCTCCATCTGCTACTGTGACTTATTTGGTGGGTGCTCCTTACTTTTTACTTGGACTAAAAAAGCTATAGGAATCAAAAACAGATGATGTAGTAGCAGGTTGCAAAAAAAAAACTAAAAATTACCCTTGACTGTCCTTTACCTTACTAGTATCTTCTGCACCTTACCCGCATGCACTTACTTTATGTGGTGGTATTGTATAAACCATGAAAAAGAGTAGCTCAAGTACAGATCTATGGGTTACACTATCAATAATATGGGCACGGTACAAAAAAAATCCCTTGATTTATAGCTTGTAACCTGTTATGAAATGATCATAAGACCACACCAAGATTGTGATCAGAACTTCACTGACAGTCACCCAAATCCATGACTACCTCACGCATGATGTCCCCTCTGTCAGTAGCCACAAGTGCTTTGTTCATGAACTTGATCAAGATCAATAAAGTAATGTATCCTGTTCTAGAATGAAACTGAGAACAAGAATACATATGACACCCACCAATTAATAGGTTAAAATGTCTCCTCTTGTATGTTAAAGTACAGTAAATTCTCTGAATTTATCTACAGTAAAGTCAGTTTAAAAAACAAAGGTACTTTTCCCGAGTTACAGTCTACTGATCTGTGTGGAAATTCTGCACACGATCAAGTCATATATGTGTAATTCTCTGTCAAAGAAGCCCTATCAGTAGTTTATTTACGTTTTGTTTTGTTTCAGTAGAAGGGGGGATTCCTCTGGATGTGTACTACTACATACTTCAAGAAAAGTAAGTAATATTTTGTCTCTTCTTGTTTCATCGTTTTATAAATAGCTTGACACCTAAGACAGGAAGTTTAGAGTTTGCCCCACCTTGTTTGTAAAGTCTCTCTTGCGCAGTTTTCTAACACATAATGTCAATGAAATGTCTGCCTGATGAAAATGGTCATTTCCCCCTTTTCTGCCAGCCAGCTCACTAGAGGCTATTCAGGTCAGATAAAGTTACATACAGGTATATTAGAGGATGTGTTTTTTACTTTTTGTGTGTCAGTTGGTGACTTCTCAATCAGCAGCTATTTCTGCGGTGGTACAGGGATAGGAGGGACTTGCATAGCCAATACTTCCTTTCTCTTCTTCTGTGAAGAAAATGTCTCTGCCTACCACCAAACACAGGAGCAACTTGGCCAGCATAGCTTATATAGAATATTAGTGCATCAAACATGGAGTTCAGCTAACTGTCCAGTAGCCATCATACCTGCAGTTGTTCTCGGCTAGAGATAAATGATCAGTGTGTGTCTGTGTGTCATTACATTTACACATCAAGGTGCCTCATGAGTTTAATGTGATGTTCATCAGGCAATCAGATTTGCAGTTCACCTGGCTACTATTTTAAGACAAAGCAGTATCAGATAGGAGGAAAACTGACACAGATTAATCTTCTCTTTTGCATTTTGTATCAATTGTTTGATATCATAGTATTGAGAGACCTCTCCCTTTTCAACCCTTGCAGTACCTGAAATTAAAGAATTTTGAGGAGGAAGTCCGAGCGCACCGAGATCTTGATGGATTTCTTGCCAGATCCAGCATCCTCTTGGATGAGAGCGCAACCTCTCTTGATGTTGTCTTACGGAAGATGATGACACATGTGGCAGAGGATTCTGACAACGCAGAACCCAGATGCAACTTCGATAAAACTATGAGCACTTTATTCACGGATTCAGGGGCACCCAGAGAAGGGAATGGTAATTTTCTTATACAAGTGGAAGATCTGCATTATTATAATCGCTTACACAGAAAGACAAAGTATTCACAATGCAAATTTAGAGCTTGTTTATGTTGGGTAGCATCTTTTAATGAACACAGTTTTATCACTTGTTTTCTTTAGTTAGGAAGTTGGATCTTCATGAGGCTATCCCCCTTGATTGAGCCGCATCATGAAACTGTAAGCCATCAGCGTCAGTACCACCTGGAAACTTTTGCTAGCAGGGGCTACCTACATTGGTGTGCATAGTCAACACCGGTATGACATGGATGGCCCCATCATGCCTTAGTTCTTTCTCCCACGGTCAACTGCTCATCAGTCCACTGCTGCTGAAGAGTGCCATCGAACCTTGCAAGTATTGCTAATGCTTCTAATTCTTCTTGCTTGTTTTAATTTAGTTAACAATTGTGCCACCAATGCAAGATATGGAACCACTGTTCCACTATTGTTGCCATCAAGATTTATAAGGATGACACTCACTACGTGTGCATCTGCTGCCTAGCCCCTCTCAAGACGTGAAGGCCTGCAGCATTTCCCAGGGTTTTAAGTAGAATACAAGGAGGCATTGCAAGAAAGTTTTAGAAGCTTACTTAAGGCAGTGGAGGACAAACCGTGCATGTCACAGACTGCTCTGTTGTCATCACCTGCACCTTCTCTTCACAGCTTGCCATCGACCTGCTATTCCCCATTTGACAGCACTGACTCTTGACTCGAAGAAAGACAAAAAGGAGTAGGCTGCACCCCCAAATATCTCAGACACCAAGGTTGAGATATGGCACTAGCTCTGATCCCCTGCCGGGGATTTGCAGCCAGTTCCGCTGTTGGGTACTGTCCCATAGACTAATCGGTTATTGATGACCTCGCTGAGGTGCGTCGACATACAGATGCAGTTTCAGACTATCTGAAATTTTTCAAAGGCTTCTGTCTCTGGCTCTCCTGATGTTAATCTCATCAGTGCCATCACCACTCCCTGTGTGGGTTACTACGCCTTACCAGGAGCTTTCCTTGACACCTGGACCTTCGATGATCCCTCCAGTGTGGCAGCCTCCTGCCATTGACCTGCTGCCTATTACCATAGACAAGGAGGAAAAGCTGGACTGGATATGCAGCACAGAAGGGATATTGATGAAGCACAGCTTTGATTTAAACATGGTAGATCATGCCAAACTGATCTCTTAGGATTCTATGAGAATGTTAGTAAGGCCTTGGATGAGGGTAGTCCAGTGGATGTTATTTTTCTGGACTTCTCCAAAGTCTTCGATAAGGTACCACACGGGGAACTAGTGGATGCCCTGATAGATCATGGCATCTAGGGAAACATAACGTGTTGGATTAGCTCCTGGCTGCATGACAGGAAGCAGAGAGTGACATTCGGGATATAGCTCGGGATGGTCAGGGGTGACGAGTGGGGTCCAACAGGGGTTTGTTTTGGGTACGTGCCTCTTTAACATATATATTCATTAAGTGACTGCCGGAGGGGGTTTATGGGAAGCAAAGTTTGCTGATGATACTAGAATTGGCTCCACGGTAAACAGCAACCTAGAAATTGCCAGACTACAGGAAACCCTGACTAAGTTGCAGGGCTGGGCACAGGACTCTAGGTTAACCTTTAATGTGGATAAGTGCATGGCCATGTACTTTGGCAGAAACAGTGTAGGGACTACTTATAACCTGAACGGACATCTACTACAAGAAGTTAGTGATGAAAGGGACCAGGGAATTGGGGTCTACAGTGACCTTAAATTTAGCCAGCATTGCAGCCAGGTGGTCAAAAAGGCAGGCAATATATTGAGCTGCATTAACAGACATATTAAGAGTAGGAAGAGGGAGGTCTTGCTGCCCTTGTACGGGTCTCTGGTGCGACTGCATGTGGAGTACTGCACACAGTTTTGGTCTCTGGGTTACAGAAAGGAGATTGTGTCACTGGAGAGGATTCAGAGAATGGCTAACCGGATGATTGAGGAGGTACAGGGTCTGGACTATCAGGATAGATTAACTGAATTGGGGATGTACACATTGTAATACCACAGATTGCATGGAGACATGTGCTTGGTCTAAAGGGCCCTTACGGATACAAATTTAAGGGAGAAGTTAGGATTAAGGCTATGAGATCAGCCTTATCAGACCAGAGCACACCCATTACAGCTAATAAGGGAAAGATCTAAGACTACTGAAAGGAAACACTGTTTTAATGCAAGAGTGGCGCCAATCTGGGACAGTCTGCCACTGGCGGTGGTAACCAGTAGTAGTATGCAGGCCTTTAAAGCTAATCTGGATAGATTCCTAATTGGAAACAACATTCTGCGATACCAGTAGTTACTTAGTGGCGAACGGTATGGACAGAAAAGTCTTCTGCGCTCTGTATAAACGTTTGGACTATAATCCAGACCTAATGGAGGAGGACTGGGAAGAAGAGTAAGATGACATAACCTCCCCTAGTGTGGTGGATTCCAGCTCCTCTCTATTTTCATACAGTGAGGACAGTGTATATTATACACTTATATCCCCTCCTGAAGAGGCATCTTTTCAGGTTTCTTACAGCAGTTACAGGCCAAGTTGTACTTCACTGCTGAGGAAGAGGATTGCTTTAAGAAGATTCTCTATGGATTTTTAGAGGTTTCTGCTCTGTCTGTGGTTACTCATCCTAGCTATTTGGCTGTGGAGGATGGCACTATGGCTGCTTGGCATAGGCCCAGTGCTTTGCCTCATAAAGCAGATGAACGATTATTTTGCCCTTTCAGATAAGCCCTGTTATGCCACTTAACCTGAGATGGATTCTGTTTTTTGTTACGGCTGTGGATGTGATGGGAAAGAGGACATGTGCTTTGGCATCCCTTGGCCTCAGGGTTGCCAGCTATCAGGCTTACATGATTGAATATTAGAATGGCCTGTGGAAGTCTATGGCTGTCGTGGCTGACAAGCTGCCTGATGTACCAGATAAAACTGAAGTCCAACAGACTTGTTGCTCATAGTCTGGAGGCTAGTAGGTACCTCGTAAGGTCAGCTTATGATGCCGCTGCTGCTGCTTGTTCGGCTACTTCTGGCATTTGCCTGCACCACCACTCGTGGTTACATGTGGCTGGTTTTGCCACTGATGTCAAGCAACTGGCTCTTAAGAGGTAAGCAACTTTTGGTTTCAGTGTCGAGTCTGCTTATAAGAACATACAGACATCTGAAATAACTTTCGAGTCCCTTCATACCTTTAATCCAAAGCCTCAGGGTCGAGGCAGATGTCCCTTTCATAGGCCATATGCCCGCCCTGGTAGAGGCTATTCTAGGGGACCAGCTGTGGCTCTCAATGGACCCATACCTCCCCTCAAGCCCTTTTGCCTGCCAGTGCCCATGCCATGGTCACCGAAAATGTGCGTCTTAGCAGTGCACCAGCACCCTCTGTAACCTTCTGATTCCCTTCTGCTGCCCTCAGCCCCTGTAGATCAGGTCATCCTTGTGTGAGGTTGCATCCTCCTCTTCCTTTCCAAGTGAAGGGAGATCATGACAGATGTTTTGGTCAGAGAAGTGGTCCAGCAGAGCATGCCTTAGCACTCTTTTCTGTCTGTTGTGTACACCTGCCCTTGCCAAACCACTGTTTCTAGAATGCAAAAAGTTCTGCACATATTCTCTACAGTCCCTGCTTTCCCTGCAAGGAGACTGCCTCTGTTCCCTAGATGTGAAGGACATTTACCTCCACATCAGGATCCACAAGTCCTACAGACAGTACCTGCATTTTATGCTCTAGGGCTGTCACCATCAGTTTTGTTGTGTTTATAAAGGCGTTGCAGTGGTTTCAGATACCCTCAGAAGGGAGGGCCTTTATGTTTTTCTATACCTCAGTGATTGGCTTCTGAAGGACTTGTCAAAGGAGATGGTAGGTTACACACTGTTCCATACCAGATAGTTCTTCAAGCAGTTGATATTCTCATGAATGAGCCAAAGGCATCTCAGTCTGTGCCAGTATCTCCAGTACATAGGGGCATTCTGGACATGGGACCAGGTCGTGCTTTTCTTCCCCCTCACCGTGCTACAGTGTTGACTCCCCAGGTTCAGCTGCTCTTTTCCAGCGACTGTCAGTCTATCTCCTCAGACTGATAGGCCTCATAGCTGCTGCTCTTCTCACTGCCCTGCTGGCACATCTGCATATGAGAATTCCACAGTAGTTTCTCTGTGCCCAGTGGACTCAACATTTGGATGAACTGGCGTGTCTTGCACAGGTGACTCCTCCACTCCGCTTCCTTCACTGGGGTTTGGAGCACTCCACCCTGGAGACCTGATCCCCTTTCTCTGTCTAGCCACTCTTTTAGTGATGATGGACACCTTGTTGTTAATCCGTACAGACAGTATTGCATCAACCGCCAAGGTGGAGCCCATGCGTATTTTCTCTGTAGAGAGGCAATGAAAGTCTGGCACTGGGCAGTGGAACATGACATGTCCCTGTTGGCCATCTTTCTGCCAGTACCCTCAGTGCCCTAGCAGATCATCTTAGCCGGTCCTTGGTGCTGTGACATGAATGGCAGTTGTTGGACTCCATTGTGGGCAATCTTCGTAAAGTGGGGTCACCCAGACATCGATCTCATTGCATTTCCATACAATGCAGCACTACTGCTTTTCTGCTTGCTCGCTCCAAGGCCTGGAGTGTTTTGGTGAGACTCATTGTCCCTCTCTTGGAAAGGAAGGCTCATTTACATATTTCCTCCATTCATCTGATACAGAAGATCTTACTTCGAGAGGGTCCCTGCATTAGGTCTTCACATATAGGACTGTGCCCCCTGGCGTCGGGTCCGCACAGAAGACATGAGATATGTCGTCAGTGGGGACCGCTCGATGTCGAAGCGTAATGTGATCAGCCTGACTATAAAGGCGGTCTGGCGCTCTCTCAGTTCTTTCCTCAGGCCGCCCAGTCACGTTCGCTCGTGTCTGAAGAGCAATCTAATGTCTCGTTATATTTGTCGAAGTTACTTCACCTCTTGCAATTGTATTTCCACAAAATTTTATTCAATTTGATATCTTCTAGACAGAAGAAAAAGTGCTCTAAGTGCGGCGCTCAAATCCCACACGGGGACGACCATTCCTGCTGTCTCCTTTGCCTTGGTTCGAAGCACGACGTCCAGGAGTATTCCATCTGCCAGGCCTTGAACCAGGCGCAATAGGTCCCTCAAGGCCCATCTATTGACCCGATGCTTGGCGTCTGTGGAAAAGGACCTCCAAAAACTCAGGGAAAGGTCATCGTCGCCGGCCCCGAAGAAGAAGAAAAGTAAGGAAAAGTGTTGGGACAGGATTCTGTCGCCGCTGGAGAGGCCTGCAACCATGAGTACTTTTTTGGGCACCCCGTCTGCTGCTTTGGGCCAGGCCCCCTGTCGTCCTTCTGCCGAGGTGAACGGGCAGCCGGGGGTTGCCTTTTGGAGCTAGTAATTTTGTGTTGATCCTGCGATAAGTTACCCTAGCCTCCAGCGAAGGGCACACAGCCTCACCGCCGGTCACACTAGCGCGGCCTTCAAGCCGCTCTCTAGTCCTGCTGGATCTGTAGCTTTGGATGCCGGCTCCTCCGACGCCCGCAAAGATCCGTCCACTCTCCCCTCGGGCTCCAGTTTGGCCCCCGACGTCAGACAGAGACCTGTTATCTCCCAGGGTCCTCCACCTGAGAGACTCTCCACCCGTTTGCTTTAGCAAAGTCGTGTTCAGACCTGCCATAGGGGGCCCCTCATGTTCCCCCCTCCTCGTCAGGCCTTCATCTGTCACCAGATTTTATTCTGCTGCTGACAGAGGATCCGGGCATGGGGCCTCCACCTCCCAGTACTTCGGGCGCGCTTCTGGACCCGATGCCACCTTTTGGTGCCAGGGCACCTCCCCCTGCGGGGCCTTCCACTGGGTTCATAGCCCAGGAACCCTCTCTCCCGCCTGCGGATGGCCCTCCGGTCATTCAATATCCGACTCTGGGCCAGGTGCCTCCGATGCCGGGTGTTCAGACGCTGGGTTTCCCGACGCCGGGTTATGAGACGCTGGGCTATCCGATGTCATCTTTCCCGACGCCAGGTTATCTTACTCCAGGGCATCCCATTCTGGGGTACCCAGGGTACTCGTCGTATTATCCGTCCTGGCATTATCCTCAGTACCCGTGATGTCAGAGTTATCAGCCACCTCTTCCCCCGGTACCGGACCATGAGTCCGTCCCTCTGTGGTGGAAAGAGGCTAGAGCGCAGCTTATGTCAAGAGTTAAGGCAGCCGGTGAGGGAGACACCCTCCGCCAGGGTGGCCTCTCCACTGCCTCCTCGTGCTGGAGCCACTACCTTTACCTCGGTAGGCATTACAGAACCAGACCCCTCTGTTCCTAGTGGCTCCGACTCCTCTGACACTGACTCAGACTCGGATGCATCGGATCCCAGATCTCCCGTAGAGGTCCCTCCGAAAGACTCCCCAAAGTCTCCTCCGGAGGATCATTCTTTGAGACCTGTTGGATTCTAGTCAGACGGCTGGTGGTTGGCCATCCAGAGAGGTTGATCCACAAAGGAAACGTCTTGGGGAGCACCTGGATCTGGCCACCTCAGACCCTATTCCCATTCCACCGTGGATGGGATCACACGAGGACCTTGTGACCACAGTCTGGCAGCAACCGTCCTCCATTCCAGCGGTCTCGCACAAATCTGACCGCACCTGTTATCCCCCGGAAGGGATCTCTCATTTAAATTCCCATCCCAAGGCTGACTCTGTGGTCATCACGGCCGCTCACGACCATTCAGCCGAGCCCAAACATCTGAGTTCTTCGCCTCCCGACAAGGATTCACGTCAGCTCAACCAATTTGGGCGCAAAATTTACTCTTTCATCTTGTGCGATATGTTCCCTTAATTACATCTCGCACATGATCGCCTTTCAAAAATCTTCTCTCTTGGATTTAGAAAGGGACCTCCAGGACGTTCAAGATGAAACCCTGAGGAAGAAGCTCTTGGAAAAAGTGCGGATGGGGAAATCCTCCTGTCGCCACGCCCTTCGGGCTACTTACGACTCAGTGGATTCAGTGGCTAGAGTGGCGGCCACGGGGATCTGCCTCCAACGCCTCTCCTGGCTCCGTATAGCGGGACTGGCGCAGGACGTGCAGTCCTCTCTGTTGGACGCCCCTTTTAGGGGTTCCGTCCTCTTTGGCGGCAACGTTAAAGACATCCTTACCGGGCTGCAGGAGAGCGGACGCTCCTTACGGGACGTCCGTTCCTTATACAAGATGGGCCAGAAAAAGCAGCCTTTTTGTCGCCAAAGGTGGAACAAATCCTAGGCGAAGCATCCGGCAAAGAAGCACGCACCTGGCTCTGGAGCTCAAACCCCACAGACCAAATTTTTAAAACAGGCCTCTAGAGCAAAAGCTCCCTTCCCTTCGGCATCCTGACTCCTTTCCCCTCCTTCCGCTACCTCCAGTACCTCAAGAGGAACCGGTTGGAGTGAGGTTCGGCCTCCACCTGGAAGGTTGGAGGTCCATCACCGCAGAAAATTGGGTGCTTCAGCTCATCCAGCGAGGTCACTTGATAAAATTCAGCGAAATTCCAGCCCCTCAACCGCTAGGATGGTCCTTCTATCCCTGGGATCAGGTCCCCATAGTCTCTCAGGAGATCCAGGCACTTCTTCTGAAGAAGGCCATAGAGCCCATCCCGTTAAACCAAATAGGAAGGGGATTCTACTCCCACTTCTTCCTGGTTCCAAAGAAAATGGGCTACCTGAGACCGATCCTGGACCTCAGCACACTAAACATCTTCGAGTAGAAGTTTTGTATGTTGACCCTTCAGGGGCTCCTCCCCCTGCTCCACCACAATTCTTGGCTGTTCTCCCTGGACATGCAGGATGCTTACCTGCATATCCCTATCCTCCCGGCCCACCGCCGTTTTCTCCGCTTTGTTTTCCTGGAGAAGCATTTCCAATTCAGAGCACTCCCATTTGGCTTTTCTTCGGCCCCCCGAGTGTTCACCAAATGCCTAGCGGTGATGGCGGCCTTTCTGCACCGTTAGGGCATTTATGTCTTCCAGTACCTGGACGACTGGCTTCTCTCAGCATCCTCTCCTGTCAGCCTGAAAGAGTCTCTCTCTCTTTCACTCTGAGCTTGTTTGCTTTACTGGGCATCACGGTCAATTTTCCCAAGTCCCAGCTAGTACCCTCCCAGAGACTCCAGTTCATTGGAGCTGTACTAGACACAGTTCAGGGCAAGGCTTTCCTGCCATCGGATCGGGGCCGAGACGCCAGCTTCTCTCAAGCCATTCTCGTGGCACCATCACACTCTGTGCTTCGTTTATTGGGACTGATGGCGGCCACTATTTCGACAGTCCCAATGGCCAGGCTTCACATGAGGGTCACCCAGTGGTCTCTTCGAGTCCAATGGGAGCAGAGTACGGATGACGTGAACCAAAAAGTCATGATCTCCAACAGCCTTCAGAGAGATCTTCGCTGGTGGCAGGATTTCTCGAACTTATCAAAGGAAATTCCTTTCCTTCCTGTAGTTCCAACTCAGATTCTCACTATGGACGCCTCAGATCTGGGCTGGGGAGCTCATCTGTGGTCTCACAAGACACAAGGGTCTTGGTCCAACCAGGAGCTGGTGCTCCACATCAGTGTTCTGGAGACCAGGGCGGTTCTTTACGCGTTCCAGGCATTCCAGTCGCTGCTGGTTCCGGGATCTCTCTTAGTACAGATGGACAACATGTCCACTGTCTGGTACATAAACAGGGAGGAAACCGGTCATACCCTCTCTGCCGAGAAGCCATGAGGGTGTGGTACTGGGCGATTCAGCACAGCCTTTATCTGACAGCAGTTCACGTTCTGGGCATCACCAACACCCTGGGGGACAGTCTCAGTTGATCAGTGGCCCGGGGCCCACAAGTGGGAGCTAAAGTCAGAGGTAGTCGAAGATCGCTTTCTTCGATTGGGTCGGACAGAGATGGATCTGTTCGCCTCCCCATACAACACAAAACTACCAGTCTTCTGCTCGCTTGTTCCCGGGCATGGTGTTTTTTGGCGAGACACGCTGTCTCTTTCGTGGACAGGGAGGTTTCTGTACATCTTTCCTCCCTTTCCTCTCATTTAGAAGGTCCTGGTGAAACTTCAACAAGAGGGGGCCCACACAATCCTGATGGCTCCTCTTTGGCCACTCCAAATTTAGTTCCCTCTTCTGCAACACTTGGCACTGGAACCTCCGGTTCCTCTGCCCATTTCCCATGACCTTCTGACTCAGGAGCAGGGCATTCTGGTGCATCCAAGCCTTCAGTCTCTCCACCTTCATGCGTGGCACCTGTGGACATAGCGATTCACTGTGGGAGTCCTTTCTGCAGGTTGCGCACATTCTGGTGGGAGGCCGGAAAACCCTCCACTAGATCCACTTACGCTATGAAGTGGAAGGGATTCACGATATGGGCCCAAGCAAGGAGCTGGGATCCATTTTCATGCTCTGCTTCCCAGGTTCTAGAGTACCTCGCACACCTGTCTGAGGCAAGCCTTAGCTATTCTTCCATTAAGGTCCACCTCTCTGGTGTCGGCCTACCTCCTCTCAGTGGAGGGCAAAACCGTGGCTCAACTGGAGGTTGCTAATGCCTTTTTGAAAGGCATCCTTCATTTGTAACCTCGGATCTGGAATCCTTGTCCCCCCTGGGACCTGAATTTCATGCTCGAGAGACTGACCTTACCTACATTTGAACCAGCTTCTTCTTGCGACTTGCGCTTCCTTTCCTGGAAGACCTTATTTTTAGTCGCTGTTACTTCGGCAAGAAGGGTCTCCGAATTACAGGCCTTTGTCTGTAAAGAACCTTATTTGATTTTTCATAAGGACCAAGTAGTACTTCGGACTAACCCTTCCTTTTTGCCCAAAGTAGTTTCAGAAAACACCTTGAACCAGAGCGTGGAATTACTGGTGTACTATCCACAGTATTCCAACGGGGAGCACCTGCTGCACACCCTTGATGTGCACTGAATCCTGAGGTACTACATGAACAGGACTAAAGAGGTTAGGAAGTCTAGCCAACTGTTCGTAGCCTTGGCCCCTCAGTGCCAGGGCAAGGCTATTTCCAAGCAGACCATCTCCCGATGGCTTGCTAACTGCATCCATTTTTCGTACACGAAATATGGGAAGTCCCTTCTGGGGGCAGTCAGAGGCCACTCCACCCATAGCGTGATGACCACTACTGCCTTTTTAAGGAATTTGTCCACGGCAGAGATCTGTGCTGCAGTAACTTGGTCGTCTGTTCACACCTTCACTAAGCATTACAGTCTGGACATTGCCTCTTGGCGCAGAACTGGCTTTGGTCTTGCGGTCCTGCAAGGCCTTCTGTCATGATTCCTGTTGGCGACTTCTCCTCCTCCCAGAGTCATTTCTTTGGGACTGCTTGGTGTTCAGTGAAGACCTACTGCAGGAACCCTCTCAAAGTAAGATATTGCAGTTACGTAAGAACTTAGCGTAACAGTAGCTCTTTGAGAGAGGTTCCTGCAGTAGGTCTACTTTCCCTCCTTCCTTCCCCCAGTTTCTGGATGTTTTATCCTTGTTTTCCATCCTATCTAGCCCTTCGGGACTAGAGCAGAAGCAGGGTCTGAGGAGCGTTCACTCCATTTTTCTCCTTACCTATCTATAGGTCTCCATTGGAAAAGAACTGGAGAGCGACGTCACTATGCCCCGACGTCAGGGGCGGTCCCTGCTGATGATTGCTATCTACAAGTTTGCCGTGTGGACCTGATGCCAGGGGGCGCAGTCCTATATGTGAAGACCTACTGCAGGAACCTCTCTCAAAGATCTACTGTTACGGTAAGTTCTTATGTAACTGCAATGTTCTGGTCATGTTGTGGGCAAGTCGGCCACCCTGATTCTGGTGGCTCCGAACCAGCCCAGACAAATTTGGTTCCTTCTCCTTCAGCAGTTGGCTGTAGAGGATCGTGGCTGTCTGGTACTGATTTTCGATCCTGTACCTCCATACCTGACTCCTGAGGATGTAGAGCTTTCCCGCGTTGGGGTTTCCCCAGCAGTTGCAGCTTTTCTGCTTGCAGCTCGTAAGATATATACTAGATAAATCTACTTGGAAAAATGGAAACATTTTTATAATATGGTATACTACCTGTCAGTTGGACCCCTTTATTTGTCCAGTCAGTCAAGTTACAGACTATTTCTCTGCCCTTATGGACATGGGCCTTGGGTATCTCTTGATGAAGGTTCACTTTGCTGTGGTGTCAGCTTTTCCTGCCCTCACTACTGGCTATACAATGGCCCAGCTTGAGGTTTGTCATAGCCTCCTCAGAGGTATTCTGTTTCTTCACCTCCCAGCCTATGATCCAGTTCTGGTATGGGACTTTAATATGGTTCTAGAGTCCCTTACTTTACCTCCTTTCAAGCCTGCTGCTACTTGTGAGCTGTACTTCTTCTCTTGGAAGACCTTGTTCCCCTACGGCTGTGACTGCTGCAAGATGTATGTCTGAATTGCAGGCTCTGGTTGCAGAGCCTCCTTATCTTGTTTTCCACAAAGATCAGGTTACCTTGCATACCAGTCCTCATTTTCTGCCAAAGATTGTTTGAGTGAACACCAAATCCAGTCTTTTGACCTTCTGGTTTAGTTTTCATCCCCCACGGGTAGTGGGGAACATCGTTTGCACATGCTTGATATCTGTTGGATGCTGTGAGTTCCCCCCCCACCCCCATATTTTGTTTGTCCTCTGTGGCCGAGGCAGGATTGGCTTCCATGTGCCCTGCCCCACCATTTCCCCAGGCATACCTCTTTTGGCAGGTACCCTCATGGATTGGCCCCCATGGTGGGGAAGGCGCTCTTCCCCCCTCCCCCCAAAGTCATAATCCAGTGTACTGGCAGGTCCCTGGTGATGGGGTGGGTGCAGGGTGTCGTTGATGCCTGCCTTTTTGTATTTTCCTCCCCTCCCCATCCCCTAGATGTGGCAGACTCCAGCTGGGATATGTGCATGGAGGCACACATTCATCCCAAGACCAAAGCTCCCAGCCCCCTTCCCTGACTTAGATCTGTCACTCATGCATTCTGTGAGCTACCATCAGGCCTCCACCTGGTGGGAGCCAAGAGCCGAAACTGCACACCACCCTGATCTGGGAGAGGAGAGCTGCCAGGCAGCCACTTCATCCTCTCCCAGCCTTCCCCTGGCAACCCAAGCTCATTCTCGAACTCAGGTGGCTGGCATGGCCAGAGGTAAGATGCTCAGTGCCTCAGCCCTCTGTGTCTAGGAGCCGACCTGTTGCATTGGTACCTTGATTGTACTAAGGATGGTAGAAAATCCTCCCAGCAGTTTGTGGCTTTCACCCCAGGATGTTGTGCTCCCCTATTTTAAGCATGCCTTTCTAAATGGTTTGCCAGCTGCATTAATTTCTGTTGCCAGAAGTGCAGTAAGCAGCATCCTGACCCTGTCTGTGATCACTCCACTGGTGGAGTGGCTACTTCCTTGGCTTGTTTTCCCAGTGTGTCCACTGCTGATATCTGTGCTGCTGCCACTTGGAATACTGTTCATACATTCAGTAAACATTACAGTTTGGACATCATCTCTCATAGACTTCAGATTTGACACTATTGTCCTGTAAGGCCTCCTTACTTAGGGTGTATAGATCCTTCCTTCCTCCCTTGGTACTTAATACCACTTGAGAATTGTTGCATGATGTGGCTCAATGGAGGAATATAGGTGCTCGAAGAACATAGAATATGAACTTCCAGAAAATCTGCTCCATTGAGCCACAGCTGTTCCTTGTTCTCTTTCTTTTTATCATGTCGTATTTTCGGCACTTTTCACCTGGCTGGCCCCCATCTGACCGACACCTCCCAGCCCTGTCCCCTGGAATAACGGAAGCTTAGCACCCGACCGTGGTGCCTGTAGGGAGTCTGTCACCATCCTGCCGCCGGCGATGTTTTCATCCTCATTTTCTCCCAAGGGCCCTGTGAGTGGGTACGCATGCGTGTGGAGGCACGCATTAGTCCCACAGCCCCAGTAACAGCCCCTTTCCTCCCACCCCATTGGCCTAGCGCCTGGCTCCTCCCCGCTTCGCGCTGTCCCCAGCCTCTACCAGGTGGAAGCAATCAGCTGAGAGGAGCCATCCCACCTCCCTGGAGAGGACAGCATGCCTGTTGGCAGCTTCTAACACTCCGGTTGCCTACCTCAGGACGTGTCAAGGTGACGTTAAGTGTCCAGCACCTTAGCCCTCAGCACCATTGGGCCGACTTGTTCCCTTTTTCAGGTGGTGGGTGGTTATTCTACCTCCTGTCCCCCAAGTTGGTTCCCCTCTTATGCCCGATTTCGTCGTTATATTACTCAGGTTTCCATACCCTCTCCTGTGTGCCTTGTGTGGTCATGATTGCTTTAGTCTCTGCTGGTCCCTTGTCTCTAGGGTGGGGTGGGTACTGAGGCACTGTACGTTACCAGCCAGCAGATGTTTCCAGGTGGTCCGGAGACTGACAGCTTACAGTTCCATAATGGGGTTCAATGGATGAGATTGTCTGAGGCCTACTGTTACGGTAAGTAATTGTTATGTACTTGTACAACTGTATGGCTTTACCCCCCCCCCAAAAAAAAAAAAAAAACAACAAAACAAATGTATCTACTGGTAATCCAGGACACAGCAAGATCAATGCTGGATTATTCACGGAGTTGTAATTCCATTTCTTACATATATTTTTAATTTTGTAGGGGTGCAACTGCTGTGTGGCCAGCATAAGAAACAAACTGTCCAGTGCATCCCTTCCTAAAAAATGCCGCTCAAAAGAGCCTACAAATAATTACGTTTTCCTTTTTTCTTTCTTCATTCCATGATTCTAAAAGGGGTTCCTGGTTTCATACATCAGTGGAGTTTTGATTAAGCATGAACACCACTGACAAGGTGATCACCCTCATAGGTTAGGTACCTACTCTTTACACATGGCATTATGAGCTATGATCTCTCAGCTTTCTCTGTCTTGTGTGAAAACCACACTAACTTCCTTTTTTAAACAGAGTGCTGGTCCATAAGGGGCTCACAGGTGGGTAGTAGGAAGCTTGCTAAATTTTCAAGGAGGGGTGTGCTGGAGACTGTTTCTTCTCCCACCCTCTACTGCCAGTAGGCATACCTTTGAAATACTGCAGTACTGGTAGAGTATTGAACTGAATATTAATGAACTTCATATTCTGAAATTCACCATGCAAAATATCATTCTCTACAGTTATAGTTGCTCCTTTTTTTCCCAGTGAGGGTAGGGTAACTTGATGTAATTTGTGTAAAGAGGTTGCTGCTTACCCAGAACAGGTGGCAGAAGGGACTAGCTGTGGGTAAATGTTGTGACTCCAGTCCTGGACCTTCCTTGCAGGATACTTATTGTATACAATATAAGAACATTAAGGTATTTTAAGGATAAAAAAGGGTTACAACTCTGACACAAAACATGCAGGGTTCAGGTTTTTTTTAAACTCTCAACCTTTATTGAAGTTTTTTCAAAGTTCATTTGTACACAAACATACATTAACTGAACAAAGACACAATGCAGATATACAGATACAAATAAAAAGACACAAACCCAGACACAGTGCACTTCATAAAATTAATCCAGCTTAATTCCATTTCCACAGGGTAGTTCCAGAGGGGGAGGGAGGGGAGATCCCCAAGAGGCCTTATAGTACCGACAGTATCGGGGAGTAGGGGAGGCCCGGGAGGGCAGGAGGTGGGGTGGGGAAGAACAGAAAGGAGAAAATCAAAACCCACATATTTGCCGACTCCAAACTGTTCCTAAGGGACAAACTCTGGCTTAACCAAGCCCATGTATAAAATCCATCTTCTCCAGATCAGCTCAAACTGGATCTGCCTCTTAAGAGTGGCTGTCGGGGCCTCTGTCCAGTATATAGATATTATTAACTCATGCCATTGGACTATGGTAGGTTCTTTATTTGTAAGCCACAACTTGGTTACCACCTTCTGCCCAGCCAAGAGGGTATACCTTAGTAGTCTTCCCTTTTGTGGGTCCCTGTAGCCTCTCAGGATATCAAACAGGAAATACAGAAACACTGACACAAATATAGATTGTAGGGCTAACTCCTACTCCCGGATGTATAATGCCAACCTCGGGCATTCCCACATTATATGATGCAGGGAAGCCGGTGCAAACCCACATCCCCTCCAGCATGTAACAGTGCTAAACCACTGGAATTTGGCCTGTATCGCTGGTGTCCTGAAAAATCTAATATGCATCTTCCAGGAGAATTCTCTCCAGTTAATAATTGATATCCCCCAATACAGTCGTTTTTGTGCCCAGGCCCACTTGTCCGCTTGTACCCGAGTGTCCACATCCCAAGACCACGCCTCTCGTATAGATTCGCTGTTATCTCCCCTCCAGGAGAGGAATGCTTTATAAAGGTATGAGATCATATGGGTCAAAGGGGCCTTGTTCTCCACCGCAGATATGAGGAGATATAGAATCTGGGGTGGTGGGGGACCATCCCCTGCCCGCCCAAATTGTAATGTTCTAATATAGTCCCTAAGTTGAAAATCCCTAAATCTGTCTTTCCAAGAAAGATCAAAACTGGGCACCAGGTCCTGGAAAGACCTGACCTCCATCCCCTCCATAAAGTGCCAGATCAGGTGGAGGCCTTTCCTCTCTCATCCCCGGAACCGAGCATCCCATCGAGCTGGGCCGAATCCCCTAATATGAGGAACAGAGTACAAGAGGCATCTCCAGCTCCCAAGCCTTTTGTCTCCTATCACTCCGTGCCAGACACTCAGGGTCACCTCCATATATGGGTTCGACTCCCCCCTGGAGGAAGGTTGCCTTCCATCCCCTAACAGGGCTGAGTGCAAATTACCCAAACTCCCCCCAGCCAGCTTCAAAGACTTCCATTTAGCTACATACCCTCAGCTAAGCCAGGGTTCAGTTTTAAAACTTCTGAGGCACTGCAAGGAAATGTTTTTATTTTTTCATCTTAATGTAGATTCTGCATAGCAAACATATTTTCTAGGGGCATGGATATGGTACACATCCATAATTCTCGGGCAGTTCCACTGGAAAAGGGATGATTGGCTGGAACATTTACAAGCTAAGCTTCTCCCACCATCCAGGTGGATATATCCCCAGCTCCACTCTGATGTCAGATCTTTCTTTCCACTGGAAGAACAGGTAACCTCCTTCACACTCAGCTTAGGATTTTCTCGGCGCCATTGGCAAATTATTTCAGAGTTTTAGAAATCTTTATTTAGTGGTTTCCATGATTCCGTCTCGTTTCTATGATGGGTCACATGAAGCCTGGCATTAAGTTTTGCATTTGATGCCACCAGAAAATGTCGGTCATCGATCCGCAAGACGTGTGTGTACTGCCTGGGCAGGCAACATAACGAAACCAGGTGTGGGCTTTGTCTCTCCATGCTCCCGGAGTCCTTTGAGGAAAGGTGGCTCCAGCTTGGAACGGGATCAGAAGAACCGCTCAAAAGGTGTTTAAAAAAAAAAAAAAAAAAGCCTCTGCAGCTGCTGGGTCTGCAGTTCAGCTTGCCACCCTTGAAGCGGATGGGCCGGCAGCCATGGCAGGCACTTCCTTGGCCTTGGCGCTCTTCCCATCTGGGTCCAGCTTCACATGGGCCTTCACAGGCAAGTTCTGTAAATTGTACGGGCCTTCCAGACCATGGGGAAGAACTCAGCCCTCCATGGCTCTCGGTTAAAGATGAAGTCTATGAAGTCCAAAGATATCTTCTCACCACTGTTGCTGGTCGTGGGACGAGTAGAAATCTCGGTCTTTTGGATCTCTCGACTCACCTGACCGCTTGCCGGAGGTTGAGCACCCCTCAGTTGAGGGACAGGTTGGGCAGCTCAAGGGCTGTTTGGCTGTTCTGAAGAGTCGGTCGACCTTAACTTTGGTTGACCAGCTGGCGAGATTTTTCTCAACCCTGTGGATCTGTTGTCTGACAAGGCCCAGGAATTGGTCTCTCAGATCTAGGTAATCCCGATTGTCACTCAGGAGGACATGGCTCGATCGGTGGCCCTGGTCAACCCTGCACAGGAGAAGCCTCTTGCAGAGGTCGGGTCTTCCATGCCCATGCTCTTGAATGTGGGCCAGTACGTGATTTATGGCTAGCCACAGTATGACACTGCCGGCCATCAACTGGAAGGTCAACAGTCGAGGTCGCGGCCCAGGTAGTGATCGAGGCATTCGTGCTTTCGATACCACTCAACTGGAAGGCACTGCCATTGGAGCTTGTTCTCCTCATCCTCTAGTGAGGAGAGGCACTGCCACAAAATGCTCCAGTGCTACAAGAAATTCCTCTGGCAGCAGTGATCCATCACAGGGCAGGGTGGGGCTCTATCCAAGATCCCATGCTTTTCTGGCACCTGCCAGTGGTTACTCCTCCAGCCCAGGTTTGGCAGGTGCTGTCAACACATGCTTCTCCAGTCACAGTGGAGCCGCCACCCCAACAGCCGCCGACTGACTCTTCGTCCAAGGGGGCCGGCCCAGGACTCCTCCAAAGTCCCCTCCGGAGGATCCCTTATTTACGGAGTTGCTAAGAAAAATCCAGGCACTTCATCAGTGGAAATCTCTGGAGCCAGATCCACAGAGACAGAAGTTAGCTGCCCATTTGGATTTGCCAGAGGTCGCTCCCACGTTAGTTCCACCCTGGATCGAGCCTCACGCCGACCTAGTCTCCACTATCTGGAAACAACCGTCGGCTTTAGCCCCCCTTCCTTGGAAGGCAGATAGGCTGTATCAGGCTCCTGAGGGGATTGACTTTCTTTCGTCACACCCCAAGGCTGATTCGGTCGTGATCAGCACCACCCATGGCCATTCGGCTAACCCGAAACACCTGAGCTCATTCCCACCCGATAAGGAATCCCGCCTTCTGGACCAGTATGACAAGAAGGTCTTTTCTTCTTCCACTCTGGTTATCAGAGCCTTGAACTATGTGGCTTACATGGGAGATTACCAGAAGGTTATCCTTAGCGAGGTGGAAGCCAAGTTGGACACCATTCCTCAGTCTCAGACTAAACAGGAAGTGGCAGACCTAGTCCGCTTTGCACGTTCAGCCAGTAGGCACATGCTGCGCACTACTTACGATGCGGTGGACGCTTCTGGATGAAGTTCGGCGTGAGTCTGCGGCGACATGCCTGGCTTAGAGTGTCAGGTTTGGCCCTGGAAGTACAATCCGCCATCCAGGACGCCCTGTTCCGAGGTTCGGTGGTGATGTCAAGGACATCATTACCAGACTGAGAGAGAAGGGCACTGCTCTCAATGAGGTTGAGTCCATGTACAGAGCCCCTCAAGCATAGCATCGTTCCTTTCGCCGTCGCGCACGGCCTAAGGCGAAACCACAAGGAAAGCAGGCCAACAAATGCCGGGCCCTCTGGCTGCCAGACCCCACCCACCCACCAAGCGGGCTGCGGGAGCTCCAGCCATGGTGCTGCCCCACACCTCCTGACTCCTTCCTCTCCCACAGCCTCTGGTCGATCCAGAGGAACGGTGAGGCGGAGAGTCTCCTTCATCTGCGGGTTGGGAGAGGATCACTACCGACTCTTGGGTCCTTCAGCTCATAGCAGAGGGCAACACCATAGAGTTTCTTCAGAACCCCCAGGTAGGTAGTCTTACTCTCCCGAACATCTTCTCAGGGTTCAGGAAGAAATCTCCTCCCTTCTGTTGAAGGAGGCAATAGAAACCGCCCTTCCCCCTCTTCAGGGGACGGGCTTCTACTACTATTTCTTCCTGGTCCCCAAGAAGACAGGAGACGTGAGGCCCATTCTGGACTTCGGCTCTCTAAATCTATTCGTGGAGTACAAAAGGTTAAGGATGCTCTCCCTACAGAGTCTCCTGTCCCTCCTCTGGCCGGGACTGTGGCTGTGTGCTGTGGAAATGCAGGACGCTTACCTGCATATCCTTATCAGCCCTTCCCACTGCATAACTCCGGTTTGCTTTCCAGGGGACCACTACCAGTTCAAGGCCCTCCCATTTGGTCTTTCCTCGGCCCCAGTATTCACCAAATGCCTGTCTGTGGTGGCGGCCCACCTGCGTACTTAGGGAATGCAGGTTTTCCCGCATTCGCGATTGGCTCCTGGCAGCCCCGTCCAGGGAGGAGCTCCTGCGTTCCCTTTGCCTTACCAGGCAGGTTTTTACAAGCCTGGGTATTACCATCAACCAGGCCAAATCCCATTTGATCCCATCTCGACGCCTCCAGTTCATCGGGGCGATTCTGGACACTACCACTGGTATGGTCTTTCTGCCCCGAGACAGGGTGGCCACACTCCAGGCTCAGGCAAGCTTCTTGTCCTCTCACAGGCGGATTCCCACCAGGTCGGTCCTTCGCCTCCTGGCGCTCATGGCAGCTGCAATTCTGACAGTTCGTGTGCTCGGCTCCACATGAGGATCTCTCGATGGACACTCTGGTGTCAGTGGGATCAGTTGGTCGACGACTTGGACCAAGAGGTGCTAGTCTCGAACCCGATGCTTTGGGATTTGCACTGGTGGTTGGTTCAGGAGAACCTTTGCCGGGGAGTTCCCTTCTGCCTTCCTCCCCCTCCCAAACACTGACAACGGACGCCTCGGGCGAAGGTTAGGGAGCTCACTTGGGATCCCAGCGCACCCAGGGCTCATGGTCCATACTCGAGCAGACGCTTCACATCAATGTGCTCGAGCTCAGAGCGGTGTTATATGCTCTTCAAGTGCTACACCCCTTTCTGCTTCCCGGTCACCAGGCTGTCCAGACCAACAACATGAGTGTAGTCTAGTATCTCAACAAACTGGGGGGGACTCATTCCTACCCTCTTTGTCGGGAAGCGATGCGGGTCTGGGAATAGGCGACCCTACACAACCTTCATCTCACAGCAGTCCACGTCCCGGGGGTAGAGAATTCATTGGCAGATCACTTGAGCCGATCCTCTGCACAACCTCACGAGTGGGAATTGGACCAGGAAATAGCAGACGGCATCTTCCTTGTTGAAGGGAACCCCTCAGGTCGACCTGTTAGCATCCCCACTAAGCATAAAACTGCTCCGTTTGCTCGCTCGCTCCAGGGCACGGGCGACTCTGGAGAGAAGCTCTGTCTCTCCACTGGAAGGGCAGATTCGTTTATGCTTTTCCCCCAATTCTGTTGATCCAGAGGATCCTGCACAAGCTCAGCTCAGAAGGGGCCCATATGATTCTCATTGCTCCCTTCTGGCCCAGGCAAGTTTGGTTCTCTCTTCTGCAACAGTACTCAGAGGAACTTTAGATTCCTCTTCCTCTTTCGTGACTACTGTTGACCCAGGATCAGGGATCCCTGGTACATCCGGGCCTAAAGTCCCTTCAGCTGCATGCTTGGCTCCTACAGACGTAGCACAAGCCCATTTTGGAGTTTCTCCTCAAGTGGCAGAGATCTTGGTGGAGGCCAGGAAGCCGTCCACCTATGATATGAAATGGAAACAGGTTTTCCATTTGGGCTTCATCCAAAGACTTGGAGCCTTTCTCCTGTCCTTTCAGGCAGCTACTGGACTACATGTGTTATCTCTTCGACCTGGGTCTCAGTCATTCCTCTTTGAAAGTTCACATGGCGGCTCTGGCTGCTTATCATGTTCCCTTTGGGTACAGAACTTTTTCTCAGCTGGAGGTCGCGAAGACCTTTCTATGAGGGGTTCTTCATCTGAGACCCCCCCATTTGTGTTCTTGCCTCTCCTTGGGATTTGAATTTCATTCTGAGAAGCTTACGCTGCCTCCCTTTGAGCTGGCAGCCTCAGCAGAATTTAAGTTCCTTTCATGGAAGGCCCTCTTCCTAGTAGCCATTACTTCCGCTCGAAGAATTTCCAAGCTTCGGGCCTTGATGTGTAAAATTCCATATCTGATTTTCCATAAGGAACGTCTGGCTCTTCGCACCAATCCTAAGTTTCTCCCTAAGGTGGTAGCGGAATCTACGTTGAACCAGTCCATTGAACTGCCTGCCTTTCCTGCAGCACTCCAGTCATGGGAGGATATTTTACATACCCTGGGCGTTCACCGATTCTGAGATACTACACCAACAGGATGAAGGATCTCAGAAAGACTGACCAACTATTTGTTTCTTTTGCCAGCAAAAGAGAGGGCAACGCTGTTTCCAAACAGTGTTTGTCCAAATGGTTGGCTCACTGCATCACTTTCTGCTACGACAAGTATCACAAGACCTTGCCAGGTCAGGTCAGGGGTCACTCTACCTGGGGTGTCGCGGCCTCTGCTGCCTGCTTCAAGAATGTGTCAGCGGCTGATATTTGCGCTGCCGCAACTTGGACTTCTGTCCATACCTTTATGAAACACTACTGTTTGGACATTGCCTCTCGCCGTAGAGCCGGCTTCAGGTTGGCTGTTCTGCAAGGACTCCTTTCTTAAGGCCTCTTCAGCCAGAGGATCTCTTATGAGTAGTTTCCTCCTCCCGTGTGCTTCTCTTTGTTCCAGACTGCTTGGGACTCAGTCCTGTATGCAATTGCCTACTGCAAGAGCCCTCTCGAAGTAAGATGGTACAGTTACGTAAGAACTTAACGTAACAGTAGATCTTCAAGAGAGGCTCTTGCAGTAGGTAATACCTTCCCGTCCTCCATCCCCCTTAGTTTTTTCAGCACCTTTTCCAGGTAGGGAAATCTCTGCTTCTCTCTCATCTCGCCTTTTTAGCCTTTGGTGGGAAAGAACTGTAAGGCGGGCGTGAGGGACAGCCCCTTTATATTGACTTTGCCTGACGTGGGGGCGGTCCCTCTCCAGAGACTGCTAGCTAGAAATTTTCTGTGGGGTCCCTGGCGCCTGGCTTCAGTCCTATATGTAATTACCTACTGCAAAAGCCTCTCTCGAAGATCTACTGTTACGGTAAGTTCTTGCGTAACTGTACTTTCCGTAAAGTTGACCAGGTTGCAAAAGCTGCAGTTACCCTAAGGTCTCAGGCATACTAGCTTTGCCATTATGATGGCCAGTTATGGCTATGCCATGATGAGCGTGTTTGACATGATCCTCCCCCACCTCCACCCAGAGCAGTGTGTGTCGATGGAACTCATCCAAGATCAGTCAATCGCTGGCTAAATACCAGCTTCAGACACCTTGGAGATGGGCAGCTCGTGTGCCTGTGTGGTGGCAGTGGCTGTCTCCATGTGTCGCAGGACCTGGCTGCGCTTACCCACCTTTACAGCAGACACCCAACGGAGGCTAGCGGATGTCCCCTTTTTGGGCACTGACCTCTTTGGTCCTGGTTGGAAGGACATCTCATACGGATCAAGAAGTCCAGTGCCATCCTGGGTGTGGTAACTTTGTCCCAGCGGGACCCAAAGAAAAAGCTGAAGAAACCAATTTTTGAATACCTGTCCTTTTAGTCATTGCCTCCCCAGCAAGGGCAGTTTCAGACCTGGTGCCCTAGAAAGTCCGGTGTCCCAAGGTCCAAAAAAAGGGGGGTGCAGGAGTAGTGGCATCCTTCAATCAGCAGCCGCTGGTGCCCCCCACCAAGCCTTCCCACTGACAGGTTGGGAGTGTGTGTCATCCCTCCATCCTGTCTCTCCCCGGACTGTTCTTCCCGTCAGAGGCAGGCTTAGCTTCTTGCCACATTGGTCAGCTACCACAATGGAGAACTGGGTGCTAGACATAGTGGGCAGAGGACTGTTTCTCAATTTCGAGGCTCTCCTGCACTACCACCTCAATGTGCCTTGAGAGTCTGGGGTGTCTAAGGACATATTGTCCGCCCGAAGGGGGAACGTTGCTCAGCTTCTTGTGAAAGGTGTTATAGTCTGTGTCCTGGACACCCTGGCCGGTCAGGGTTGCTTGTCCAGGTACTTTCTAGTCCCAAAACGGATGGGAGGCTGGTGCCCCATTGTGGATGTTCATGATCTCAACCAATATGTACAGAAGCACAAGTTCTGAATGGTCACTCTGAGCCAAATTATACCATCCTTGGAGCAGGACATGTGGTTCTGCTGCTTGGACCTTCAGGATGTGTTCATCCATATCTCTGTCTGCAGGTCCCACCTCCAGTACCTACAGTTCCAAGCGAGGGGTGGCTGTACCAGTTCCAAGTCATGCCCTTTGGCCTCTCCTCAACTCAGAGGGTCTTCACCAAGTGTATGGCAGTGGTGGTGGCCCACCCCCAGTGCCTCGGGGTCAGAGTTTACCCCTGCCTGGATGACTGACTGATTGCTAGTCCATCCAGAGAGGTCGTGGTGAGATCCACAGCTCTGGCTTTCCAGACCTGTGGAGACTTGGGCCTCTTGGTCAGCCTGGACAAGTCCAAACTGGTACCAAAGCAGATGATGAAGTTAATCAGGGCAGAATTAGACTCATTGCAGGCCAGGGCCCGCCTCCTAGCAGACCAGGCACTGAATCTTACCACCTTTATCTGATCATTTCAGGTTGGGCTCCTGTGCCCTGCTCAGGATTTCCTGTAGCTGTTGGGGTACATGACATCTTGGACCAGCGTGGTGTGTTGGGCCCGTTGTTAGATGCACCCCCTCTAGTGGGAGCTGGGCTGTCAGTGGTGCTAGCCCCTTGGTCACCTGGTTCAGTTGATCAGTGACCCAGCCAGTGTGGAACACCATCCAGTGGTGGCTGGTCCCGGCACATCTGTAGGAAGGAATCACGCTTATCTACCCAGAGATGACTGTCACTTGATTACAGTTATGTCTCTGGTAGAGTGGGGACCCATGGGTCCTGGTTTTCCAGGGAGTCCCATCACCACATAAACCTACTGGAGCTCCGTGCAGTGTGACTGGCCCTCTAGGAATTTGCTCTGCTGATCAGGGGTCAGGTCGTTAAAGTCCAGACACACACTACCACAACCATGTTTTACCTGACCAGACAAGGGGGCACACACTCCCTTCTCCTGTGTTGGGAGGCACTTTGCTCGTGCACAGCATTGGCTCTGATCTCCTTGCAATTCACGTCACTGGGAAGAACAATCAGCTGGTGGACACTCTGTCGGGTAGGAGAGATGTCACATGCGTGGTCTCTAAATCAGGAGGTGGTGAACCACTTGTTTTCCTGGTGGGGCTCACCCTTAGTGGATCTGTTTGTCTTCTGGGAGAATGCCAGACTGAGGTTGTTTTGTGCCCACCCTTCAACAGTCTGAGACACTGATGGGGGAATGCCTTTACAAGGCTTTGGACCCCGGGCCTCTTGTATGTCTTTCCTCTCTTCCTTGATCCACAGGGTTGTGGTCATGGCCAGGAAGGACAAGGCATGGATGATCCTGATCGCTTCAGACTGGCCAAGGCAGTTCTGGTACCCAGATCTCCTCAGCCTCAGCAGTAGTCCTCTGTGGCGGTTGCCTCTCCACCCATACCTGCTGACCAGACTTTGGGGGGACAGTCCTTCATGTGGACCTTTTGTCCCTGCACCTCACAGCCTGGTTCCTGAATGGCTAGAGTTCTAGGCCTTAGGCCTATCCAAAGACATCCTCCACATTGTGGAGGCATCCATAAAGGGGTCTATTCATAGGTGCTATGCCTTCAAATGGAAGAGTTTCCATTTCATGCCAGGGCAAGGAGCTTGACCCCCTTGCTTGCCTGGTAGCTAGTGTTCTGGACCACTTCTGGTCCCTTACCCAGCTGGGACTGCGAGCGATTATCCTTAAGGTGCACCTGGTCCCGGCTATACTCATGAGCAAACCATCTGAGTGAGTGTGCACAGGTGCTCTCGGTGGACTATCCCTATTTGGTCTTTCACAAGTACAGAGTCGCTCTTCGCCCCAACCCGAAATTCCTTCTGAAGGTGGTATAGGAGTTTCATCTTAATCAGGTGAATAACTTACCAGTATATTTTACCAACTCTTTGGAGGCCGCCTGCAAGCTTCATATATGGCTGGGATTCGTGGTCAGGCTTCTAACTGTTTGTCACCTACACTGAAGCTGCACTGTGCATACAGGCAGCAAGGTGGATCACGTCTTGCAATGACCCCTGCTATAGGTTGGCTGATCGGGAGCCTCCCATTGGGATAAGGGCTCATTCCACCAGACACAGTGCTGCCTCGGTGGCTGCTTCCAGGGATATCCCCATACAAGAAATCTGTAGGGCTGCTACCTGGAAGTCTACACACATCTTCATATCCCACTACCACATCAACCTTGAGTCATACCGTGATGCGTTTTTTGGGACCTCAGTTCTCCAGGCTCTGTTTGCCAAGTAAGGATGTGTGCCTTGCCCTTCCTCTGTTTGGAATCTGTCAGTGTGTGGATAGAGTACCATATCCACGCCCCTAGAAGATGAGGTTACTCACCTGTAACCGTAGTTCTAGAAGTGGTATAAGGTACACATCCACCCAATCTATCTGACCTCCCCTGGCAAATGGCACATGATGATCCTCCTAGCATTCGAGATCTGACGTCATGGTGTGGAGGGGGAGGATATACCTGCCCAAGTGGTGGGTGGACCTTAGATTATAAACGTTCTGGCCAATCCCCACCCTTCCAGTGGAACTGCCAGAGTGCAGATGTGTACCATATACCACTCCTAGAGCTGTGGTTACAAGTGAGTAATCTTTGTGATTCCTAAGAGTTTTGGTAATTATTCATAGGCATGTCTCAAACTGGATCACCACCTTATTTTTTAAATGGAACGTTTCAAATGTTGCACAAAATGAATATTGAACTTTAGTTACATTTACACAAACCAGTCAGAAAGTGAGCAGGTTTTAATTGTTTGTGCAAGAATAAATCTATGGTCTGGTTAGAGAAACTTCTTGTATGCCCATCACATGCCTGTTTTTCCAGCATTTTATGCTGGAAATGGCACATGTAGTACTGTTGAGTCAAGCCCGCAGGTTTGATCTAATCACTAAAATAGTACTTTTTTATGATTTGCTGTCTTTGACAGCTGACATCATGGCCTGCTTCAGAGTTAGAGACCAGGTATGGAAATCCTTCAAAGTCTCCGGCCAATCCATGGACCATCTGTGGTATCGGACTCTATGTAACGCTTGTACGAGGTTAATCTGGCAAGCAAAATCAAGGTATTTCAAAACCACATTCGCCATGAACCTTAACCACCAGGCCAAATTCTAGAAGGCGGTAAAATAATTTTTTCTCACCACTGTCCCAGCCCACAACCCCTGCCCTAAACATAGCTGGCTCCACTGAAACTGACCCTCTTGTACTGGCCTCTGAGTTTAACTCCTTTTTCACAAGTTGCACCTCATCTCTACGGTCGTCCCTCCCCTCTGCTCAAACTCCCCCCTCTCCCACTACTGCTCAAACCTCCGCACAAGTCTTCCCCTTCACCTTCCGCCAGGTTACCCTGCAAGAAGTACTAAAGGAGCTATTCGCCCTAAACCCGTCCAAAGGTAAATGCCCCTCTGGTCTGGACTCCAAAACGCTATATCTGTCTGCTCCTGCCATCGCCTCGCCACTGGCAGCGCTCTTAAACCTTTCCTTCTCCCTAACCTCCATCCCATCTGTGTGGAAGCATGTCACAGTCATCCCCCTTCTGAAAGGCGACAACCCATCCATCCCTGGAAACTACTTCCCTGTATCCCTCCTGCCCATACTGGCTAAGCTTCAGGAACACCTGGTCCTCTCGCAACTCTCCTCCTACCTAGATTCTTCTTCCTTTTTCACTCCTTACCAGTCTGGTTTTAGGAAGACCCACTCTACCACCACCTCCCTGTTGCGACTTACCGATTCCATCCATACTGGTATGGACAAAGTTCACATCACCTCAGCAATTTTTGTTGTCCTAGCAAAGGCGTTCAGCACTGTCTCCCACCCTGTCCTCCTGTCCAAGCTCTCACTCGCTGGAGACTCTGATGTAGCAACCAACTGGTTCCACTCCTACCTGGCAGATAGATCCAAATCTGTCCATGTAGGTAACACCATCTCTGCCCCATATCTCTACCGGTGTGCCACAGGGCTCCGTCCTCGACCCACTTTTGTTTTCCATCTTCCTTAATGACCTGCCCTCATACATCCATTAACATGGTGCTGTATACTTCCAGCCCCACGACCACTGATGTGGCAAACAGACTACAGTAGGGTTTCAACAGTGTCCAGCTCTGGTTTCGCACAAATCAGTTATCCCTAAACACCAAGAAAACAGTCTCCATGACCTTCGGCACTAGGCAGAAACTCTCGTGGCTCCCCACCACATCCAAATTCCATACCCTGGACAGGCATCCCTGGAGGACTGTAACTCCTTTAGATATCTCAGGGTCTTCCTTGACCAGCACCTCGACTTTTCTGTACGCATCGATGCCATCCATAAAAAGCTCTGCCCTAGGTTGGGGGCTCTTTACCAAAATCGTGGCTGCACATCCCCATGCTGGCACACTGCACCATGGTACAGAAAATGATCCTCCCGGTCTTTGACTACAGGGATGTAGTCTACAGTGCTGCACCCAAGTCCACCCTAGCCAGACTGGACCCACTTTTCCACTCCTTCTGTCCTTTCGCCCTGTACTGTGCCCCTCCACCCATCATTGCGCCTTCTGTCGGATGTTGGGCTTCACCTCCCTCCAGGATCGAATCCCACTGCACTCAGATCACAGCCAAGTACTGGACCCAGTCCCTGCCCACCTACCTCGCATCCCTACTGTCTGCTGCCACCCTTCCAGCATATGCACTAAGGAGAAGCGACACCAGGCTCCTTTTCATGCTGCACATGTCCACCACCACAGGCCAGGCAGCCTTCAGATATCGCTTGCCTAAACTATGAAACTCCCTCCCTGGGATCATTCTGCACGCTTCCTCAACCCATTGCATAAATTCACTCCTCCTCCACCTACCTGTACCTGCAGTCAGATATTCTGCCTGCCCTAAGGCCAGCCCTCCAAATTGTCAAACGGTACAGACCAACAGCACTAGGATGTATGTTGACATCCTAGCTAGTCTCTACTACTCTTCATCTTAATCTCTACACCTTCACATGGTGCTGCACTGCTTTATGTAACACTGTCCTGGTACTTCTATATTGTGTGTATTTTGTATGCATTGTATGCTGGGCCTGTCTCATACTCCCTGTATTCTACCCTACCCCCAGGAGGCATCTGGAATCGAGCAGTGCTTCTGCTCAGTATGCCTTCCTGGTAAAACTTCAAATAGATAAATAAAATTCCATCCTGCTTGCTATACATCTTGCTCATTTTTTGGCGCACATAACCTTTGGGACAAAATTCTTCATATGTGGCTTATTGTCATTCTGCTATTAAAAAAAGAATCGAGAGCAGTGATTTGTTTTTAAGAGGCTATCATCCTTGCATCTATGACCAAAATCCACAGTCATAAAACAAATCATCACTAAAGTCCACTGAAAAAAGTACCTTTTTTCAATTTTGCAAATGACTGGTTGAGTTAATTTATCTCTTAATAGTTTTCCATTATAGACAGAACAGTAATCAAGAGTAAAAAGATAGAAAATGGAACGTTTACTTATCGGTTGCTTCATCATAACAATACATGACAGTGGAATAGAAATAGTGAATACATCCATTGTACTCTGCATGTGTCCGTTTCATTTCCTCCTCCAAATCTAAGGTCCTGTTAAACCATTGATTGCATATGATGAGGCTACACTTAATGTGGACAGAACCACAGAAGAAGTTATAAAGTTATTGAACTTCAGTTTATGTGGAACCTGGAAGTCACACAGAATCGCGACTTATGGTGATGGTGTTGAAATCTTAAAAGGAAATCAAAACTGAAAAGAAGTAATACAGATATTAAGCTAAAGCAGTTACTCACTGCCAGTTGGGCTAGGCAATACATAGAGAAGCATCATGAAGTAGAGAAGAGAGAATAAAAGGCAGAAGGTGGTATACAGCAGAGAAAGACTGGAAGAAGGGGGGGTCTAGACTGACCTCAGGGTACACAATATGGGTATTTATTTAGCTGAAGTACTCATTTGCACCACCTAGTGTCAAAGAGGATGGGTTTGGCTGCAAGAGTAAAAGTTATTTGTTTAATGAATATAGCTTTAGCAAAGGTTTTTGGCACTTCTCAAGGGTAGGGAACTGTTCTGTGTGCCAAAATCATGTTGTAATAGATTTATGGTGGGGCCCTGCAGAGAGCTCCCCTCCAGGGGGAATCTGAAGGAGGAGAGAGGGGATATTTTCTCATGGGCATGCAGATCTCTTCGAGTTCTTGAATGACTACCTGCCAGAATGGATGGAGGCGAAGGCAGTCCCAAAAGATGTGTGCCTGATTCACAAGAGGCTGACTACAACCACTCCAGCAGAGCCCCTGGAGAGGCCTCAAATATTTAGCTACTAGGTCCAGTGAACAGAAGAAACAATACCTGCATTTCCAAGAGAATTGACGCCAGTAAGTGATGGTCGTCAGTCTTGGACGCAGGTATTGTGAACCAGTGCCCATTTCTGGTGAATGGAAGAAACAGTACCTGCATTTCCAAGAGAATTGATGCCAGTAAGTTGCTGAGGTCAGTCTGTGGGTAGATATTGTGAACCTGTGCCAGGTTTCAGTCATGTGTCTCGTCTCTAATTCCTTGTTCCATCTCTGAAAGATAGTGGCTGTAGACTCAATGGAGGTCTTTTGTAGTACCCTGTAGAGATGGCCAATAAGGTGGGTCCATGTCTAACCACAGAGGTGAAGTATAAGTGTTTGGGCAAGCATGGGACGTTTATTAGGTAGTCTGCTATATCCTTCACTCTTCCCAACCAGATAGGACTGAAGCTGCAGGTACTGATAATGGTCAGTTGCTGGGACCTGGTGTGTAGCCTCCAGGGAGGAAAATGGAAGGACGACTTGTGAATCTAGTATCTGAAAGGTAAATTGGAGTCCCAGTCTGTCCTATCGCTGCATGGCCTTGTCTATCCTATTTTGGGGAAGGGGGTAAGTTGTCATGGGAAATGCAGATATAGGTGGGTAGGTGCCAGGAAATTCATCCAGATCACCAGCCACTGCTGGAAAGTTTCTGCTGTGTATTGTGGAAATTTGGACAAAGGGAGACATCCAGGAGGGTTACCAGGTAAGTAATAGTCCAGATTATATGCATCGTTCAACACAAATTCTATTAATTTCATGTATGGTTAATGGGATGGAGCTACCCATGTACATAGTGTTCTCAAGTATGTTAACGCATACCACCAGAGGTTCAGAAGGGTAACTCCTCCATGCTCCCTAGGTAAGTGCACTGTAGAAAGCTTGATCTGAAGAGGGGTCCCTTGCCAGATAAATCTAGAAATGGGTCTATCCCAGGATTTAAAAGTAAATCGAGGTAGGCATAAGTGGGTAGGTTTGAAGAAAATATAAGATCCTTGGGAGGATGTTTTGACATATTACCTCAGTCCTGTTGGAAAAACTCCAGATATAGATGGTCCATTTAAACAGATCATCTGCAAGGCCACTGATTTACGGTGATTAAAACAATTAAATTCCGTTTTCAAGACTTAAGATTCCGGAATTTCACCGGTGATTGTTACTCTATTTTCCGGATTTTACCGGGATTCTGTTATCATTCTTTTATTATGTGCATAAATAATCAGAATTAAAGAAGGCTTAATATACAGAGCATTAAATAAAGCAAATTAAAATAGTACAGGAAGGAATGAAAAGAAAAACACACTTTTTTATAGCTTTACTGATCTGATAGAAATTGCCAGATTCCATGAAATCTTTGTTTTTACCAGTTTCCAGGCAGCCCTAATTCCGGAATTTTACCGGATTTTCCGGTGAAAACCGAAAAACAGTGGCCTTGATCATCTGTGATCTGTTGGGTCAGAGGCTCAAAGTTAAGGAGTTCCAGGCGTTCTAAGTTTTTTGGTAAATTTAATTCTTAGGTAACGGAGGGCAGTTTTGTGCCATTTGAAAGGGAACAAGCTTTTCAGTCTTTGTGAAGGGGTAGTATTATAGAGCAGAACTTCTGTTTTAAGCACATTGATGAACTTCCGCACCAGACTCAAAGCCTATATGTCTGATACTAGCACTTGTCATTGCCATGGCTCATGACCCGACCCCACCCACCACACACACACACACACACACCTTGCTTCTATTCTCTAAAATCCAGATCCTCCAAGCACCTTATCAGGTTACACGGTGCTTCCCTCTAGGCATAGTACCACAGCTAACTTTCCACTGAACCATGCCAGTAGTAAACAATGAGCTTACCATGTAAAATTGCATTTCTTCACATTTTGTTAATTCTACTGTCAACATATTTGTAAGGACTGATTCATGATGATAACCATGGCTGTAACCTGCTCACACACCTGAAACTACTCTGTAACCCAAGTCTTTCTCTGTATGAAAATATGTGTTGTTATCCCGGGTCGCCCCTGAAAAGGGACCTTTGGGGCTCAGTGGGCCTACCCGGTCACCAAATTTTAAATAAAATAAATAAAAGCACATTGAGCTTATATCCTGCCAAATCCCTGATGGATTTTAAAATGTCCCAGACTGCAGGGATCCACCCCTGTTGATGTCAAAATCAACAGGCTGCCATGTGTGAATAGCGACAGTGGGTAATTCCCCCCCCCCCCAAAAAAAAAAAGGAATCTCCAGTATGTGGAGGGCCGTACGTATTGCCACTGCAGGCGGCTCAAGATAAAGAGCGAAACGCAGGGGCAACGGGACAGCCCTGCTTGGTACCGCTCTCCAATAGAAATAGGGCCATAAGGGAGCCATTGTCGTAAATGTGCCTGGGAAAAGAATACATGCCTTGAAATATCTGAATGAGTTCCTCAGGAATACTAAATTTCAACAGCGTGGCCCATAAAAATGGCCAGGCCACCCTCTGAAGGCCTTCTCTACATCCAGCCTAAGGAGTGCCATTGGGATCCGTTGGACAGATGCTCCTAATAAGACCTCCCCCTACAGAGATGGTCCAGTACCGCCCTTTAAGGGGTTTGACCCCACAAGGTCTGATGGCACTGCTGAACCTATCAGGTTTGAGTGCGTGTGGGGAGCCGGAGGAACTGGTTTTGACCTATAATGGGGTTATTGCTGAGGCCCTCGACTCCATCACACCCATCTGGGTTTGACCCCTCACCTCACACCGGGGATCCCCCTGCTTTGATGGGACCCTCGGGGAAATGAGGATGAGTGGCCGAAGGTTGGAGCGATGCTGGCAGAGGACTGGTTTGGAGGAGGACAAGCTTATATTGATGGTCCATTATAGGGATTATCAATCGGCAATATCCTGTAAGAAGGCAGAGTTCCTGTCCAAAGAGATTGCTGCAGCAATCAACAGACCAGCACAGCTCTTCTGCACTGTACATAGGCTGTGTAATCCAGCCTGTCTTCAGTCTGGAGGAGCTTTTTCACAAGCAGAGTGATAAATTTGCTCTGCTCCTTGCTGATTAGATTGCCTCCATCAAATCGGAAATCCAGTTGGCTCCCTCTAATGGGGCTTGTGGTGACGGGCCTGAGGTCGCAGGCATTCAGTCGATCTGGTCCGACTTCAACCAGTGGGCAGTTGTAGATGATGTGAGGGTCATCTGGGAGTTGCAGCCAACCTTCTGTAGTTTGGACCTGGGACCAACACTCCTCCTTGTGGTGTGTATTGATGTCATCGGTCTGGTCCTAACCAAGATAGTCTGAGTTCCTTAGTGTCAGGGGTCTTTCCTGGGCCCCTGAAGGAGGCGGTTGTAAGACCATGCTTGAAAACACCTTCACTGGACCCAGACTGTCTGGCAAACTACAGACCTGTCTCTAACCTTCCCTTTATGGGTAAGGTTATTGAGAAGGAGTGGCCGTTCAACTGGAGACCTATCTAACAACATCTACAGTATGATCCTCTCCAGTCAGGTTTCAGAAAGAGGCATAGTACCAAGACTGCCCTGGTTCAGGTGCTAAATGATGATCTGGCGGTGAGTGATTGGAGAAGACATTCTATCCTTATTCTCCTCGACCTCTGGGCTGCATTTGACACCATGGACCATGGGGTGCTGTTGGAGTGCCTGTGGGTTTGTTGTGACTGGCTTGTACAGCCTTAATCTGGTTTAAATCTTTCCTCACTGGGAGGGTGCAGTGAGTGATGTCTGGGATTTTTTCCTTGGCACCCTTGCCACTGTCGTGGGGTCCCACAGGGTTTCGTCTTGTCCCCCATGTTTATGGTGTATATGCTACTGCTAGGGGACATAAGACGGTATGGGCTGAGTTTTCATTGTTATGCAGATAATACTCAGCTATACATGTCTTTTGCACCCAAGTAGCAGGAGACTGTCTCGGTATTTAATCGTTTCCTTGCTGAGATCCAGGACTGGATGAGGGCCAGCTGGTTGAGGTTGAATCTGAACAAGACTGAAGTACTGGTGTTGGAATCTGGTCACCACTGGGTGAGGGTGCAATCTGTTCAAGTCTCTGGGATGAGGCTCAAGGACTCCCAGTTGCTTACCTCAGACCAGGTAAAGAACCTTGTCGTTGTTCTGGACTGTGGCCTGAGGCTTAAATTACAGGTGTCGGCCGTGGTCCAGACCTCATTCTGTCATCTGAGGAACATCGCCAGGATCAAAGACCTGGTACCACCTGGTGATCTGCCAGCACTAATGCATGCTTTTGTGACCTCATGCCTTGATTACTGCAATGCCCTGCACCTAGGGCTGCTGGGGGGAGATCTTTGTCACCTGCAGCTAGTGCAGAATGCGTTGGCCAGGCTGTTGACTGGCCTGTCTAGGTCATGTCATATTACACCTGTGCTGCACTGTCTGTTCTGACTGCCGGTTAGGTGGCAGATCTCCTCCAAGGTCGGTTTACTGACCTATAAGGCCCTGCATGGTCAGGGGCCCGGCCACCTGCAAGACCTCCTGTGTCCCTACTGCCCCTCCGGCTCCCTTCATTCAGCAGATGAGGAACTGCTAGATTCCCAGAGTTTGCTTAAAAACATTGGGTGCCTGTGCCTTCTTCGCTTCCCCAAACATGTGGAATGCTCTTCCTCGCTATATTTGAGACTCCCCTACGCTTGATATATTTAGACGGGGGCTAAAAACTTTTCTATTTCAGCAGGCTTTCCCACTGATTTAGATACATTTTACTGATAATCTAAAGTGGCAGTTTTAACTGATAATCAGAGTGACAAGAATGAGGGATTTATCTGTATTTGTTTGTACCATATGCAATTGTTTTAGAAATTTTATGTAAGGCGCATTGAATCATAATGGGAATTGCACTATATTGAATAAAACCTGAATGAACTGTCATTTGCCTGTCTGAGACAGACAAAGCTGACTTGTTTTTGATCAGCAAGGGAGGGCAGCAAGCGCTCCAGTCTGTGGGCCCAAACCAACAAGAGAACATCATAATAGTAATTTAGGATGGATATTAGTTTGTATGAGGTGGTATAATGGGGGTCTTTATTACCTTTTGGGATAGCAGAGATTACTGTGTATCGCCAGGAAGGAGGTGGAGCTTCCCCAATTTGTATTGCCCTGTATGTGGATAGTGGTGGTGGAAGAAGGAGGTCCCAGAATTTTTAGTAAAATTCAGCTGGCTGTCCATCTGGGCTTGGCCATTTCTGAGTCTTGGAATCACAGACCACTCTGTGGAGCTCCTCAACTGTAGTAGGGAGCAGCGATCATTGGGCCATATCAGTCTCCAGTTTAGAAGGGGAAGGTGTTTAAATTGGCCAAAGCCTGTTCAAGGGAGGCAGTTCCCTTGGCTGTGTACAGAGTTTGATAATGCTATACGAGTAGCGGAGGGTTGTTTGGCAAAGGCCCCTGTTTCTGTGTCATAAAGTTGCTGAACGCAAGCCTACATATGATGAACAAGAATTTTACGAGTCAAATTACCTGCTTCTTGTGTCGCTCCCTCATAGCAGTAATGTTTAAGGTAAAGGAGAGCCTGCTCCACCCGCATCTTGCAGCTTCTGCAGGTCTTGTTTGACTTGCTCCAACTGTGGGGCAACTGATTTGTCACCCTGTTGTATGAAACTCTGTAAAGTGTCCAGAGTCTGTTGGAGGACAAGCAAATGGGCCTCTCGCCTTTTCTTCCTGAAGGAATATGCAGTGACTTCTTCTCTGAGCATGGCATTAACCATGCCCCACAGGATGGGAGCTGGAGTCTTTGAGTTTGTTTTCCTATATAATGCATTAAATCAGGTCCTCCATAGAATGCTGAAATTCTGTGTCTCTGAGTGTGTGGTGCATTGGGGTCATCCATGCAAAAATTCTGTGTAGACTGGGGCATGGTCAGACAAGAGGATAGTACTGTGGAACACACCCTTTATTTATTTGTTTGAGTCTAGGATTACAGTTACCTTTGAGCCAGGGCTCTTTTACAAAGGTTCCATGTCAGGATAAGAACAAACAAGCAGGACATTAATTATATATGCCCTGAAGGAGTTCAGATGTTCCACTGTTGTAAATATAATAATACTTAGGATATAGGTCAACAGAAGGCTGAGGCCCATGTGGTTGCCCCCTACTACTTAGTGGAAGTAACCAGTTCATTATTATTTAATGAATATGTATAGTTTATGCTTGACTGCGTCCAAACTAGTTGCATTAACTACTTCCTCGGAGCTGATTCCATAATCTAATGGCTCTGGGAATGAAAGAATGTTTCCCGAGTTCAGTTTTTGAAGTTAATTCTATAAGTTGTCACATGTGCCTCTGAGATTATAGTCAAGAGTTCCTATATTTTAATCCTAGATCTGAATATTGTATTGTGCCCTCTAAAATTCTATATGAGTAGCATGTCGCCTCTTAGCCTTCTTACTAAATATGTAATCGAGACAGGCCAATACGCCTGTCCTAGGGGGTGTAGTGGGTGTACTCTTGGCCTGTAGGAAAGGAGCGTCTACAGACGTCAGTAATTCCAGATGTGCCAGGGTTTTAAGTAGATATTTCTGTATGAGGAAGGCTCTAGGCACTCTGGTGCCAGTGGCATCAAGGTTAGGGGACAAAGTGGTATTGAGGTCTCCCCTCAACCCCCCCCCAGCATGAGTTGGCCTTGCATGAGGGGCAGAAGCTTGTTAAACATCTGTGCTACTGATCTGTAGGAGCTAGGTGGAAGATACACATGCTTGTGTGACCTGGGCATCCTATAAAGTTCCCATGACTATGGCAGTGTCCCTCGGGGTCAGTGACCTAGTCCTGCATGAGAAATTGGACCCTCCTGGTAACCAGTATCACAGTTCCTCATCTACGGCATACTTGGTGAGACAAGGCCACCACAGCTGAGAAAACCCAGGCCTGGAATTTACCATGTTCTACAGTCAAGATACGTGTCTCTTGGAGAAACACTATCCAGATCTTACTTCAAGTGGGAGCTCTTGCAGCAGGCTATTAAAATAAGGACTACGCCGCAGGCACTAGGACCCTCCATTGAAACTTCTGCCAGCAATACACAGCAGGGACCGACGCGAGCCCCGCCCCGACGTCTTTCAGGGTACAAGAGGGGGTGGACCCAGCTCCACCTCAGTTATTTCCCGCCGCGTCCTGTACGTGAAGAAGCAACAGCTTCTGCTTGCAGTTGCAGCTAAAACTTGTGGATTTCTCTCTTCAATCAAGATTTCTGAGTCGTTTTATCGACTATTTTTCTCGCCTGAAGCTACACCGACGTCAGTCCGCTGCCCGTCTATTTTTCCACCTTTTGAGCATTATTTCTCGTTCTTTTCCTCTTTTACCGAAACCGATGTCAGCCGTTGCCGAGCTGGAGTTCGACGGATGTCTTCTCGGGCGTCGGTATCTCCTGAGCACTTAAATAAGTGTGTGTGGGAGGCAGATCACAGCGAAGGACGGCCATCGGCAGTGCGTTTTTTGTCTAGGCCTGGACCACGACACCGCCAACTGCTCTGATTACCAGGCCTTCACCAGCAGGACCTGCATCCGCCACCTTAAGGCCCTAAAAGCCTACTTGTTGGAGCAGAAGATGGATCTGCACTCCTCGGCGAGGAAGCGAAAAGAGAAGTGCCATAGCAAAGACTGTACTCAGTCCCGGCACGTCCTGGTCACGCTTCGCCGCAGTAGGCCCTCCGAGCAGCCGTCCCTCGGGTTCTGGAGAACACCGAAGTCTACTCAGGCTAAGGCGGCCAAGCCAAAGGTGACCGCTAAGGGTCATCGCTAAGCCCTTAGAGGTGCCTGCTTCAGCCCCACCCACTAAGGCACAGACGCCGCCTGCTAAGGCGCCTGGAGCCCATGGACTTCCAGCGCCTCGGCAGCACCCGCCGCCGGTACCAGCACCGACGCCCGGTCGAAGGGGCGAGGACGTGGGGGCCGGAAGAGCCAACGCCCCCGTCACCCAAGTCCTCCTCCCCCTGGGCCCTCAGGAGGGCTCTCCTTTGCGCCCCGACGTCCCGGAGACTTCCTTCCCAAGAAGAGCGGCTGAGATATTCATGAAGGATGAGCTCAAGGATCTTTTTTCCTTCTGGTGGGGGCAGGTCCATAAGCGGTCCTCCCTGTCGCCGGCCCAGACACCAGTACCGGACCCAGCGGAAAAACCACAGCCGGGAGGTGAGTCTTCCCCGAGGAAGTCGCCGGAGCGCCAGCCTACATCTCCCTCCAGGGCTCGTTCCCGCACGGGGTCTGAGGACCACCGACGTTGCTCCAAGGACTCTGGTGACCGACGCCAGTCTAGGTCATGCTCCAGGAGCCCTTCTCACTGGGCGAGAACACTCGGACGTCGGTCTCTGCTCATCGGCTGGTCCAGGGACCCGGAGTCCGCCCCGGACGGCGTCTGTCCCTAGTTACCGGCAGCCGGCGAAGGCATGGTCATAGGGAAGGGTCAGACTATTCCAAGTCGGATAGTCGATCCTCCTCACCATCGTCTACCTCATCTTCCTCTCTGTTTGAAGCGCTCCCTGGGAGAGAAGGACCAGCCTCGCTCGCCTCCGAACAACCCTACCTTTAGGGACGTCATGAGGCACATCCAGGCCTCCGAATGGGATACGGAGGACCTGGATCTGGAACGCCAGAGACTGGCCAAGTACCTGAGGTAGAAAGAGCCAAAACCTCTGGTTATTCCTCCTTTGGTGGATACATTCCAGGACCTTACCAGAACCACCTGGATGCATCCGGCCTCAGTCCCGGCAGTTCCAAAAAAGTCTTACAGGCTGTATAAGGCCCCGAGGGCAGAACTCTTTCTAGCAGAACACCCTCAGGCTGATTCCTCGGTGATCACGGCTGCCCATGACAAGTTCAGGCAGCCAAAGCACCTCATCTCCCAGCCTCCCGACCCAGAGTCTCGCTACTTGGACCAGGTGGGCAAAAAGGTATGTGCTGCTTCCACCTGTTCCATCCGTTCCCTCAACTTTCTGACGCATATGGTGCAGTACCAAAATGCGCTTTGGGAGAGGGGACTAGAGTTGATGAAGACCATGCCAGACTCTGACCAGAAGGCAGAGATCCTGGCCCTCCTCCAATCGGGCTCAGACGTAGGCTTCCATGTCCCGAGAGCCTCGTATGACACTGCAGATACGGCAGCCAGGGCAGCTGCTTCCGGGGTGTGCCTCCGGCGCCATGTCTGGTTGAGAGTCTCGGGCTTTCACCAGGATCTGCAGGCCGGTATCAAGGATCTGCCCTTCCAGGGTACTGTGCTGTTCAGGCAGGAGACGGAGGCCTTGATCTCCCGCCTCCAGGAGTCGGGCAAGTCGATCTGGTTGGTCCACCAGATGCACGTGGCACTAACCCACGACAACACCCAGAGACGGCCTTTCGTAAGTCCTCAGGCAGTCAAGGTCAAGCCTGCGTGGCAACCAACAGGGGCAGAGAGGAGGCTTTTGCAGGAGATCCGGCAACCAGCAATCTGGTGGACCTCCCGCCCGTGGGCCCAAGTCCTCCCAGGCCTCTCTCCCCACTGCCGGCTCTGCCCAATGACTCCCTTCCGCCCCCTTCCGCAGGAAGATCCAGGGGAGCCGGTTGGGGGCCACTTCTCCCTTCATTTCGAAGGATGGAAGTCGATCACTGCAGACCAGTGGGTCTTGGATATCATCAGGAGGGGACACACGCTAGAGTTCAGAGTTTCCACCGCACACTCCACCAAAGCTCTCCCGTTAACCTCCTTCTCACATCCCACTCATAGAAGGAGAGATCCAGACCTTCTTGCAAAAAAGGGCAATAGAGAGGGTCCCCTTGCATCAGCAAGGGCAGGGGTTCTATTCCCATTTCTTTCTGGTCTCAAAAAAGACTCAGGACCTTCGTCCCATTCTGGACCTCAGTCCTCTAAACCTCTTCGAGTACAAAAGGTTCAGGATGGTGACTCTTCAAGGACTCCTTCCCTTGCTGCACCAGGGGGACTGGCTCTGCTCTCTCGACGTGCAAGATGCATATATGCATATCGGGGTCTAGCCTCCCCACAGGAAGTTTCTGAGGTTCCACTTCCAAGGGGAGCACTATCAGTTTCGAGTGCTTCCATCTGGCCTCTCTTCCGCTCCGCGAGTCTTCACCAAGTGCCTAGCAGTGGTGGCTGCGGCTCTAGGGTGCATGGAGCACTACGTGTTCCCCTACCTCGACGATTGGCTGCTTTTGGCCCCGTCAAGAGTAAGCCTTCTACGAGCCCTCGGAGACACTTATACTCTGTTCCGAGAGCTGGGGATCACCCTGAACTTACGAAAATCATCCCTGGAGCCCAGCCAAAAGCTCGCCTTCATAGGAGCGATCCTGGATTCCGTCCAGGACAGGGGAGTTCGCCTGCGAGAGATGGCAGAACGGATCTCCATATCTCCTCAAGTTCCAGCTTGGAACTTCCTCAGTTTGCTGGGGCACATGGCGGCGGCCATTCCTGTCACTCCCTTGGCCCGCCTCCATATGAGGGTCCTGCAATGGATGCTCAGGGTGCAGTGGGACCAGAGCCACGACGATCTAGACTCCCCGGTCAAGATCTTAGAGCCAGTCAGGAGAACTGTGCTTTGGTGGATGGACCCCAGCAATCTAGAGAAAGGGGTCAGCTTTCGTCCGGAGCCACCAGGTTAAAATCTGACAGCGGATGCCTTGGACCTGGGTTGGGGGGCGCACCTGGGTGCTCATCAAATGCAAGGGGTTTGGTCACCCGAGGAGCAGTCCCTTCACATCAATGTGCTGGAAATGTGAGCGGTCCTCTACGCCTTACAGGCTTTTCAGGAGGACCTGATGCCAGGCTCTCTTCTAATTCAGACAGACAACATGGCGGTCGTCTTCTACATCAACAAGCAAGGGGGCACTCATTTTTATCCCCTTTGTAGGGAGGCGCTGAGAGTCTGGTACTGGGCATTGGAACGGGGCCTTCTGCTGTCCGCAGTGCACGTTCCAGGAGTCCTCAACAATCTGGCCAACAGCCTTAGCAGGTCGCGTTCCAGAATGCACGAGTGGGAGCTGCTACAGTCCGTGGCAGACCAGCTCTTCGACAGGTGGGGTCTTCCAGAGCTGGACCTCTTTGCGTCACCACGCAAAGCCAAACTGCCAACGTTCTGCTCGCGAGAGCACGCGCCTGGAGTTTTCTGGCCAGACACATTATCCCTTTGCTGGGCAGGGAGGTTTCTCTGTGCCTTTCCGCCCTTCCCTCTCATTCAGAGTGTGCTGCTCAAGTTACAGGCAGAAGGGGCCCGAATGATCCTAGTTGCCCCCAAATGGCCTTGGCAGATTTGGTTCCCACTGCTGCAGCGGTTATCAACAGAACCTCCAGTTCCGCTGCCCATATGCTCGCAGTTGCTATCCCAGGAACAAGGGTCACTGGTCCATCCGGATCTTCGATCCTTACACCTACATGCTTGGCTCCTTCAGACGTAGCTCAACATAGATACGGGGTTTCCCCGGAAGTGGTGGCGGTCCTAGTTTCGGCAAGGAAGCCTTCTACTCGCTCCGCCTACACTAATGAAGTGGAAGCGTTTTTGTCTTTGGGCATCGCCGCAGCGTTTGGATCCTGTCACCTGCCCTGTGAACTCAGCTTTACAATACCTCCTCTCTTTGTACGAAAAGGGTCCGAGTTATTCCTCTATCAAGGTGGACGTGTGGGCAATTTCCGCCTATCACGCTTTCGTAGGAGACAGAGCATTGGCACAATTGGATGTAGCCAGCACCTTTCTTAGGGGAATTCTGCATATGAGACCTCCCATTCGGGACCCTATCCCACCCTGGGACCTCCTTTTTGTGTTGGAGAAACTCACCTTCCCTCCTTTTGAACCAGCAGCGGATTGTGAGCTGCGTTACCTTTCTTGGAAGATTTGTTTTTTGGTTGCTGTTACCAAACTCGAAGGGTTTCCGAGCTTCAGGCTCTGATGTGTAAAGAGCCCTATTTAGTTTTCCACAGGGAAAGGGTTTCCCTCAGAACGAATCCTAAGTTTCTTCTGAAAGTGGTCTCAGAGTTGACCCTCAACCAGTCGGTTGACCTTCCTGTTTATTTTCCTTCCCCTTCCAATAGAGGGGAGGCTCTCCTCCACACATTGGATGTCCACAGGACTTTGAGGTATTGCCTTCAAAGGACGGCTCAGCACCGTCAATCGGAGCAACTCTTTGTGGCATTTGCACCACATTGCTTGGGTTGACCGGTGTCCAAGCAAACTATCTCTAAATGGATAGTTTGTTGCATCTCGTTTTGTTACGAGAAACGCAATAAACCCCTACCGGGCCCAGTTAGGGGTCACTCCACCAGAGGAGTGTCTGCTTCTTTCGCCGCCCTGCGAAATGTCACCATAAAAGACATTTGTGCGGCCACAACCTGGAACTCGGTGCATACTTCCGTCAAGCATTACAGCTTGGATATCGTCTCCAGATGCTGAGCTGGCTTCGGCCTAGCGGTATTACAAGGGCTTTTGTCCTAAGGTCTCTGGAGTCTGCATATTCCACCTCCCGGGGTCATCTACCTCTTTGTTGTGGGACTGCTTGGGACTCAGTCCTTATTGTAATAGCCTGCTGCAACAGCTCCCACTAGAAGTAAGATAGTACAGTTACGTAAGAATTTACTGTAACAGTAGATCTTCGAGAGGAGCTCTTGCAGCAGGCGCTGCTTCCCACCCGCCTTCCCCCGCGAGGCGTGCAGATCCATTTTTGTTTTCTACTCCAATTCTCTTTCATAGTGGGCTTAGTCTCCTTCTCTTGTCAGGCCGCCTTCTGGGTCTTGGCGGGAGAACTGAGGTAGAACTGGGTCCGCCCTCTCTTGTACACTGACCGGCGGGGCCGGCGTCGGGAGCGGTCCCTGCTGTGTATTGCTGGCAGAAGTTTCACCGGAGGGTCCTAGTGCCTGCAGCGTAGTCCTTATTGTAATAGCCTGCTGCAAGAGCTCCTCTCGAAGATCTACTGTTACGGTAAGTTCTTGCGTAACTGTACTTTTATCACATTTAAATTGCTGGAGGAGATGTCTCTTTACAGGACTGTGTATCCTATTAAAGAAATTACGTTTGCAGCATCAGCAATTTAGAGAGTGTTGGGGTCTAGCAGATATGAGGTCCAGACTGCCCTCCCCCTAGTGAGAAAAGTAGAGCTAGGATAGAACAAAGGGCTAGAAACTAAAAAAAACAGTAAAGACAGAGATAGAAAGTGAAAGATGGCAAGACATGGTTTAGTGTTTTATAAAGATGAGGGTTAACAGTTGTTTGAAAGTCAGGTCTATCAACCATTGGAAGGGTACTGTGTGGATTCAGCACAGACTTCCCCATACTGCATTGTCAGTGGACCTCTGAACTGACCTCTGGTGATACCTGGGTTACTTGGTCTCCATGCATATTCAATCTGGGACTTCTTTCCAGCAGTTTTTTCCTCTGTGCCAGAGTTTACCAGGATTGTGTAATGTAAGCGCCAGCCCAGTTGCGGAACAGTAGCACTTCTGCCCATTATCTCGGCAACCTGGGGTTCGGGATCCTGCTTCCTCGAGGGCATGCTGAGGGAGGAAGGATCAAATGTCCCATGAACAGCTGCTCTTCCTAGGGGAAGGGGGTCGCTGTGCACTGCTACTTGCCTGTCGTATTGTACACTTCCCCATCCTTTATTTGTTTTACAAGGAATTAAACTTGCTAGGGGAACACTGTTTAAATTAAATTTTTGCAAGAGGTCCCCATCATAGTCTTTGGTTCACCCTGAGCAATTCATTCGACTTCTCTGTACTTTTCTAGAGTGCCCCATTGAAAGTGAGATATACAGGTTACTCACCTGTAACAGGAGTTCTAGGAATGGTATATGTTGTTCATCCACACTCATTGGCAGGTATCCTTGCCGCTTTAAATCTTGCCGGAAGGTCTTCAAGCTTGCTCCTCCCACCCACCCGGGTGGTATAACTCGGCTCCGCCCCACGGCGCCAGGTCTGGCCGCTGGAAGCTCAGGTTGCTGCGTCAAGCTGGAAAATAGGAATAGGATGAACAACTATATACCATTCCTAGAACTCCTGTTACAGGTGAGTAACCTGTATTTCTAGGGACATGGATATGTTGTTCATCCACACTCATTGGCAGACTCCTAGCAGTTCTCCGGGAGGAGGGAGGCAAAACGACACCCCAATGCTTACTTGGGAAAGAGAGACTGGAGAACCGAGGCCCCAAAACCAGCATCCCGGCGTGACTCAAGGTCGATGTGGTAATGGGTAATGAAGGTGTTTGCTGACTTCCAGGTAGCAGCCCTGCAGATTTCCTGGATAGGGACGTCCCTGGAAGCAGCCACCTGCAGCAGTATGGCGGGTAGAATGACCTCTTATCCCTCTGGGAGGCTCCATGCCCGCCAACTTATAGCAGAGATCTATGCAGGAGGTTACCCACCTGCTTATCGTCCGCTTGGCTGCAGGTCTGCCAGATGCGGCTTCAGCGTAGGTGACAAACAGCTGGCGAACTTCTCCCCGAATTTCAGCCATGCGCTCCTTATAATAAGCGAGCGCCCTTCTAGGGTCCAGAGTATGGAGCCTATATTCGGCCTCCGAGGTGTGATTGGGGTAGAACACCGGCAGAGTCAACACCTGGTTAAGGTGAAACTCCGACACCACCTTCGGAAGGAATTTCGGTTGGGGGCGCAGGACAACCTTGTCCCTGTGGAAGACCAGGTAAGGAGACTCGATGGAAAGCGCCTGGAGCTCTCCCATCCTTCTGGCTGGACGGATAGCCACCAAGAAGGCGGTCTTCCACGACAGGTGAGAGAGAGCACACCTGTGCATAGGTTCGAATGGCTTGCCCATGAGCTTTGCCAGTACCAGCAGTAGATCCCACGGAGGTGGGGTTCCCGCACTGGAGGAAATGTGATCAAGGCCTTTGAAAAAGCGCCAGACCACCTTCTCCTGCGCACTCGACTGCTTCCTGCCCGCTCGGTAGCAGAGATGGCTGCCAGGTGCACCCTAGGGTCGTCGACCTAAGCCCTTGACTAGAAAGGGACCATAAATAGTCCAAGATGCTTGCCAAGGAACAGGAGGAAGGGTCCAAGCCCTTGCCCTGACACCAAATGGAAAACCTTTTCCATTTGAAGGCATAGCATTTTCTGGTCGACCTTACGGGACGCCTCAACTACATTGAGGACCTCGTCGGAAAGACCCAAGGCCTGGAACTCTAGCCACTCAGGAACCAGGCGTCAGGTGCAGGGATTGAAGGTCCGGATGGAACACCTTCCCTGATTGACTGAGAGCAGGTCCGGCGAGCTGGAAGCTGCCGCTGAATCCTGGAGCTGAGACTGAGGAGATCTGGTACCAGAACTGGCGAGGCCAGTCTGGGGCTATCAGAATCACCTGCGCCTTGTCTCTCCTCGCCTTTGAGAAGCACCTTGTGGATCAAGGGAAATGGGGAAAGCGTAAAGAGGCCCGGGGTCCACTGCCTCGAGAAGGCATCCCCTGCAGCGAGCCCTGCTGAGGGGGCGGGCATGGAACAGACTCAGCTTGCGTTCTCCTGAGGCAAACAGGTCCACCTGAGGTGTGCCCCAATGGGAGAACAGATGCTGTACTACCTCCGGCAGGAGAGACCACTGTGGGATGCAGCCCCTATCCGGCTCAGGGCATCGGCCAGGGTGTTGGAGGCTCCTGCCACGTGAATGGCTAGGAGATCCGCCTCCAGGCTCGCGACGAGTGACCAAATGCGAGAGCTTCCTTGCATAGAAGCATGGAGCGTCCCGCCCCTGGCGGTTTAGATAGTACATGGTCGTGGTATTGTCCGTCTGGACTCGGACCACTTGACCCCGGAGGAACGGAGCAAAGGCGGTGAGAGCTAGGCGGACCGCTCGGAGCTCCAGCAGGTTGATGTGGCATCGGGACTCCCGCGGGGACCAGAGGCCATGAGCCCGGTGTTCTCCCAGATGGGCACCCCAACCCATCAGAGAGGCATCGGTCGATAGAGAGACCGTCGGCTCGGGCGGACGAGCGGATGCCCCTCCTGCAAATGATCTGGAGCGGTCCACCACTGGAGAGCGTTCCACATCCCCTGTGTCACCGACACAAGCTGGTCCAAAGGATCGCGGTTGTGACCACTGGCTGGCCAGTCCCCACTGAAGGGGACGCATGTTCCAGCGGGTCCAACGGACCACGCTGGTGCAGGCCGCCATGAGACCCAGGAGGCGCAGGAAGTCCCGGGCAGGGCGCAATTGCCCAACCAGAAATGATCGGGCAAAGGAGGAAGAACCTGCCCTGTCCTGGGAGCGGTCACTGCTGGCTCGAAGAGAGTCGAGCTGCGCCCCGATGAATAGAATCACCTGCTTCGGCTCGAGTTCCGACTTGGCCTCGTTGATAAGGAGGCCCAGTTGAGAGCAGACCTGGAGGGCCAGATCTCTGGACCACTCCGCCTCCTTCCTGGAGGGACTGCTATCAGCCAGTCGTCCGGTAAGGGTACACCCGGACCCTCGGCGCCCGCAGGAAATGCTGTCACCACTGCCATGCATTTGGTGAAGACCCTGGGAGCTGGAGACAAGCCAAGGGCATGGCTTGAACTGAAGAGGGATCCTTCCGCCGGAGGCGAAGGAATCTCTGGTGAGACGGACGGATAGGGACGTGAAAAACGCTGCGTCCTGCAAGTCCAGAAGCAGAACCACGCCCGCGTTCCAAGGATGGTATTATCTGAGCCAGAGTGACCATCCTGAAGGTTCGAGACCTTAGGAACTTGTTTAGGTCGTGTAGGTCGAGAATGGGGCGCCAGCCCCCGTCCGCTTCGGAACCAGGAAGTACCTGGACACAAACCCTGGGTCTGAAGGAGGGTCCACCACCTCTCTTATCACCTCCTTCAGGAGGAGGAGAGCGATGTCGGCTCGACGAGCCGCCAGTGAGGCTGGGGATCCCGAAGCCCCCCGAGGGGCGACGGCTCTGAAGGGTGGTGCCTGCTCGAATTCCAGAGGCAGGCCTCTTCCCACCTCCAAGACCCACCTGTCCGTGGAAACAGCGGACCAGGCGGACAGGAAGTGCGGAGCCGTCCCCACAGGGGACCCAGGGAAGGTGACGGGAATGGGGCGACACCCCTCAGCCCGTCACTGGGCAGGCTTGGAGGAGGGACCGGCCGAGGGACCTCCTGGGCCTTTTCCTCCCTGCCTCCTGTTAGAGGAAGCCAGCGACTTGGGTTTGGGATGCCAAGGCCGAGCCTGCTGGCCCTGACGTTGCTGGGCCGGGCTCGCCGGGGGCACAGAAGGACGAAAGGGCTTAGGCTGTGGTTTGCGGCCTTTGTCCTTCTGAGCGGAAGAGACCGAGTCCAAGGTAGCATTGGACTTCTCGATCCTCTGCAGGTGACCTTCCACCCCAGGGCCGAAGAGGTCAGTCCCTAAAAAGGGAACATCCGCCAACTTGTGCTGGGCATCCGAAGTAAAGGTGGATATCCTCAGCCAAGCCCGCCGACGCATAGCCACTGCGGCCGCCACCGATCTGGCACATGAGTCCCCTATATCCAAAGCAGTCTGGAGCTGCTGTTTGGCCACTGCCCTGCCCTGGTCCCGCACCTGCTTAACCGTAGTCTGCAGATCGGCGGGAAGATGAGGGATGACCTCATCCAGGGAGCCCAACAGGGCATGAGAAAAATGTGCCATGAGGACGGCCGAACTGGCCTGACGAAGGCCGAGAGAGGACGCAGCGTAGACTTTTCGCCCGACATAGTCCAATTTCTTGGACTCCTTGTCAGGAGGTTTGTCCACATCCCTGGCGTTGCCGGCGCGCCGGAAAACGCTGTCGGTAACCAACCCCTCAGCAGAGGGGTGTTCCGAAAAACCGGACAAGGAACCGGTAGGGACCGCATACTTCCTGGCCATCCTGGCCGAAGGCGCAGGGCAGGAAGCAGGGCGCTGCCAAAGCTCCAGTGCCGGACCCACTATGGCCTCGGCCACCGGAAAGGCCTCCGTCGGAGAATCCCCTCGGTCCAGAATCTCCGTGAGGGGATACCTGGCCCGTTTGGAAACGGGTTCGAGCTCCATCCCGGTGGACTCCGAGATGAGCCGAAGCAGTCCTAGGAAGGACGACGGGCTATCGTCCATTGACTGACCTCCTGAAGACTCCAAGTCCAGTCGCTTGGAGAAAAAGGAGGAATCATCTTCGGACTCGGAAGAGTCCTCGAAGAGCTGCCTCTGGCCTGAGCCACCCTTCACCTGCCGAGGTCGGTCGGGAGTGAGGGTAACTGACAGCCGATGGGGTAGACCCTTAGCCGACCGAGAATCCTTGGTCGGAGCCCCAATTGGTGGCTGTGGAGGCGGAGGTTCCACCGGAATCGGTGGAGCAGCTGGTTTTGGCCGAACAACCGGCCTGGGTATAGGCTCCTCGGATAAGTCGAGGGGTTGTGTCGGCCGCTCCGGTGACAGCCACTTAATGGCCGGGAAGGCGACGGGTCGGCTTACTCCCGCCAGGAGGAGCTGTTGCAACATAAGGTCCTCGCATCAGCCGACATACTTACGCTCGAGCCTCCCTCATCCGAGAGGGAGGACGAGCGGCGACGCCGCCACCGCTGGTGCCGAGACCGCCTATGACGGTGGGATCGGCTGGATCAAGAGGTCCGGAGACCGGAGTCCCGGAATTTCCGAGGTCGGTGCGGGAGGTGTCGGCGGAACCGCACTCCCTTCGGCTCGATGGTCCATCCGAGGGCTCCGGAACCGGGAGGCACAGGCGAGCCCACAGGATCCTCAACTCCTCCCGGGGAACCGGGAGAGGGAATCTCGCTGCTAAAGGCGACAGCCCGTCTAATGGGTCGAGAAAATCTCGACTTCATCGGTGGGAGTCTCGGTCAACTGACCTGACGGGACACCGTGAGGCCAGTGGTCAGGCCGAGCGGTCGGATCAAGCCGACGGTCGACGGCCCGGGAGGGACCTTCCCGCCTCCCAAGAGCTGCCGACGGAGGGATCTCCCTGTCCCTCTTTTGGACCGAGAATAAGGTCCAGCAGACGAGGCCCTTCTCCCTTAGTGGAGAGGGACAGACAAAGCTCCTTAAAAGAAGCCGTGTAGGAAGAACCCAGAAGGCGGGATAAATGCGGCGCGAGAAAGATACTGCCCGCGCGCCTCCTCTTGAGGTGACCATCCGCTCGAGCTGATCCGCCCGAGCCACCGCGTGGACACCGCCAACCGGGCCTCCTTGGACTTCACCGAGGAAAACGCTTCTCGGGACGGCCCAGTTGCAATCAGAAGCACGGTCTTGAGGACGTAGGGCCGAAAGAAATGAGTACAGGTCGCAAGCCTGCGGGTCGTGCTCAAGGCCTAACAATGACACACACGTGGAGTGTGGATCCGTCCGAGACATCTTCTGCCCGCATGGGCATCTCCGAAACTGAGTCGATTTGTCCATCGTGAAATCAGCTGAGGGATAGAAGATCAAAGTCTTTTCGCAATTTATTTTAAACCGCAAACGGAGAAATAGGAACCAGTCTCAACGCAGAGCGTTAAGGAGGAAACCTGAGCTTCCAAGCAGTAAGGAAGATCTGGCGTCATGGGGCGGAGCCGAGAGTTATACCACCCGGGTGGGTGGGAGGAGCAAGCTTGAAGACCTTCCGGCAAGATTTAAAGCGGCAAGGATACCTGCCAATGAGTGTGGATGAACAACATATCCATGTCCCTAGAAATTACGTTTCAGTTGGGCTATCCTGAGTAACAACAAAAAAAAAAAAAAATCTATTAAATTAATATAATTAACCAACATACTGTATTAAAAGTTGTATTAGCACTTTTTAACAGAAGGTTTAATTATTTTGAATGTACCCAAGTTTCAAATTGCCAAGGTGGCTAGACATATTTACCTAATGACATTTTCTTAAAGCTGTCCCCCGTCGACCCAGTGGCACTGAGGTTTGAGGTGCTGGACCCACACCTTGTGTCATGCTGATGACCTAGGTTCGGGAATGTCCGGGGGTCGGCTGGGGGGAGGTGGATTGAGCTGCTGTGAGGCAGCTCTCTTCTCCCGGGGAGAGACGTTGTCGCTCCCACCGTATGACTGCCACCAGTTGGAGGCCTGGGGCAGTATCGGACGAAGGGTGGCATGAAGGGAGGGTGTTGCGGGAACGCAGCGTGTGCACACCTCCATGCGTATACGTGTGTCTGCAATGGAGGAGGGGAGAAAAATGGACCTGGCAGGCTCCATGATGCGATCCTGATGATTGGGACGCAGGCCAGGGACAGATGCAAGCCCCCCCCAAGGTGGGGAGGCTGGAGCCATGCCTTTCAATTCTGGGGAAAAAACTTGAATTTAAAAAAAAAAAAGGGCTTTTTTTTAATTTTTTTATTTCTAAACTAGGATTACTTCGGTGAAATTTAACCAGACTAGCAGTAGATAGTATTGGGAATGAATGTAGTTTAGAAACATAGAAGTTATCAACTGATAAGGACCTCTTGACCCATCTAGTCTGCCTTCTGTTCCCTACCTACTGCGCCACAGCTAACCCTACTTGATCGCCAGTCTTCTCTTTCCCCCCCCCCCCACAAATCTTACTTCTAAGGTCCCCTTGTGTCTTTTCCATGCATGCTTAAATCCTGTTACCATTTTGACACCCGCCACCTTTGCTGGGAGGTTGTTCCAGGCATCCATCACCCTCTCTGTGAAGAAGTATTTCCTCACATCTCTCATTATCTCTCCCCCCCCCCCCAGCTTCATAGTGTGACCCCTTGTCCTGGAGCATATTTTTCTGTGGAAAATGCTACCTTCCTGTACCTTATGAATACTGTTAAGTATTTGAAGGTTTCTGACATATCCACCCTTTCTCTCCTTTCCCCAAGAGCATATATAGTTGCTTGAGTCTTTCCTCGTAGGGTTGTTGATGTAGGCCCTGCACCATTTGGTAGCCCTCCTTTGAACCGCCTCTACCCTTTCCACATTCTTCTAGAGGTGGGGCCTCCAGAACTGGACAGTCTTCGAGGTGAGGTCTCACCAGTGATCTTTATGGATTAATACTACCTCCCTCTTCCTGCTGGTGATGCCCCTCCCTATACACCCAAGCATCCTGCTAGCCTTCCCCACTGTCTTATCACACTGCTTGGCTACCTTCAGGTCATCAGAAATGATTATCCCTAGGTCCCTTTCCTGTTTTGTGGTTGCTAATACCTCCTAGCTCAATTGGATATGGTGCGGTGCCCCTGAGTTTCTGTGCTTAAAATGCATGAAACATAGTTGGCTTTCCCTTTACCATTCTTTTAGCTTTTTCAGGTCATCCCTCATGCCCCGGTGTGTCCACTCTGTTGCAGATTTTTGTCTTTTCCATGAACAGGCATACTTTCCCTTCCAGTCCTTCTGCAATGCTGCTAATATACATTGAAGAGGACTGGGCCTAGTACTGACCCCTGTGGCACCCCCGCTGGTCACCTTGCCTTCTCCAGAGTGGACCCCATTTGCTACCACCCTCTGACTCCTAATACGTAGTCAGCTTCTTACCCATTTCACTACTTTTGGGCTCACTCCTAGGTTGCCCAGCTTGCTCACCAGTCTTCTGTGTGGAATGCTGTCAAAGACCTTATTGAAATCCAGGTATGCCACACCTACCACACTGATCCACTTCCTGGTCATGCAGTCAAATAACTCTGATCAGGTTTGTCTGGCAAGACCTCCACTCTGTGAAACCATGTTGTCTCGGAACCTGTAATCCATTGGTTACAAGGTATTCCTCAATTCTTTCTTTCAGTAGTGATTCCATTACTTTACCTACTACTGAATCAGGCTGACAGGTATGTAATTTCCTGCCTCCTACCTACTTCCACTTTTGTGTGGTAGGGCCACATCTGCCCTCCTCCAGTCCCCCGGAACATCCCCTGTTTCTAGTGATAGGTTGAACAGAGCTGTCAGAGGTTCAGCCAGCACCTCCTTGGCTCCCTCAGTATACTAGGGTGCCCCCAAAAAAAAATCAGGTCTCCTTGCCTTGTCTACTTTTAATTGTGCTAGTTCCTTAAGGACTTTCCCCACTGTAAAAGGACTAGTGTCCACCTCCCTTCCTTTAATGCCTTTGTCCCTTGTCTTTGGCCCGTCACCTCCCCTTTCTCCATAAATACTGAAAAGTAATTGTGCAGTATGTCTGCTTTTTTTGGGGGGGGGGGGTCTCTTCCTCAGAAACCCCTCCTTCCCTTTATTGCCTTACTATCCCTCCTTTGTTCCTCACAAACCCCTCCTTCCCTTTATAGCCTTACTATCCCTCCTTTGTTCCTCACAAATCCCTCCTTCCCTTTATTTTTTACTGACTGGGCAATATTCTCCTCTGTTTGCACCTTTGCGCTCCATCTGCTCTCCAAGCCTCTCTTTGTGTCTCCTGGTAACTCTCCCAATCCTCCTCCTGTGTCCTCTTGTACCTTCTAAATGCTAGTGTTTTTTTTTTTTTTTGTTTTGTTTTTTTTGCCGTTACTTTCTCTGCTACTTCTCTAGAGAACCATAGCGGTCTCTTTTTTTTTTTTTTTTTTTTTATTCCTCTTGCTAACCTGCCTGACAGAGAGCTGTTGCCTTTTCAGTGCCCCCCTTTATTTTTGCCCTTGTTCCTTGACTTCCCTCAGTTGCCCCTTTCTCTGCTAGGGTGTCCCGGAGGCTTTCTCCCATTTTCTTAAAACATCAGTACTTGTTAATAAAAATGTTCTTTTTACAATACTTATGTCAAACGAGTCCCACAACTCACAAAACTTGAATCATTTGCCTTTTTTTTTGTTTTGTTTTCTTTGTATCTGTTTTTTTCTGGCAGTTTAGCAAAGAGGACAGCTGTATTGGATTCTGAGGGAAAAGGGGTGTTGCCATTCTCTCATTGGTTATTTTGACTGATGTAAGTGGAAGGCACCACCCCTTCCTTTGCCTGCTGAGTGTTATAGGACAAGCAATGTAAACAAAAGGTGAAAACAAGAAATGTTGTAAGGGCTGACATAGTTACATAGACGTAACATAGAAGTTGATGGCAGATAAGGACCGCAAGGCCCATCCAGTCTGCCTATTTCTTTTTCTACCTTATGAATATGCCGGAGGCCTTTCCTGCTGAGCTAAAAGTACTTGAGTCACATGTAACCCCTAGATGGCGCTATCCCAGGGGCTACTACCCCTGCCTGATTTGCCACTAACAGGTTGAGGGGCCTGGATCCAATGGCGGGTGCCTCTACCCAGAGGTCAGGGTTTGCAATAGTTAAACTAACTTGGTCACAGCCCTCTGGGACACTGCAACCCCCCTTTCTTCCCACTAGTGGCCACACAATATATCAGAATTACCTTCACAGTATACACTTACCCCCAGGTCTGGTTCCGGCACTGGGACCTCCTGTGAAATGAGATACAGTGCAACAATCACAGTACAGTACTTTAACATAGACAAATACTTCAGGCAGTATAACTTTGCTGAAACAAGCAGCTCTGATTTATTTAGGGGATATAACAAGGACAGGGGAAATCAGGTTAATTAGCTTATCACTCTAATAATCTACCTATGGCTCTGTGTGCAGGCCTATCCCTATCAGTTACTGTCCCTGGGTACCCAAGCCCTAGTGGCTAGTCCAAACCGTGGCAGCTGGTGGGGCCCTTTCACACAGAGAAAAGGAGAATTAAACAGTCAGCAGTACAGTAATTCCATTTGGATTTAATGTGGCAATTCAACAGAGGAGCGACCCTGAATTAGTACTCACGACCTCCAAATAAGATAGGGTCCTTCAATGTCAGCAGGGCTCACTTGAGGTACACAAACCTCTTCACACATCCATCTAAAAGAAAGCTATACCAGGCAGGCTGCATCTGTATCCCGATCGCAATTACTGCACAATACCAGGAGAACACACAGCAGATTCAGTTCCTGACAGATCGAAAGTGCAGTTTTCAGCAAGTCTCCAGTCTTCTACAGGGTGAGCCTGGTTTCTACTCTTCAGAGATCCTTTGATTCTTTTCACAGGACGGATTCAGTCCTAACAAGCTGTTACACAAGCTGCAGACCGGAACTCTGGGCCTTACACACGTTTTTTGACTAAAACTGCACACTGAAAAAGCACAGGGCTCCTTTCTTCTTCACTGCCAAAGCTCAACTGAAACTCCAACCGACAAAACCGGCACTTCCTTTGAGTTCCTCCCAGTTCTTGACTGGATTGGCTGTCACTCACAATAGACTGCTGCTGTTGGTCCAAAAGGCACTGAAGTCTAAACTACATCTCCCAGAGTCACTGCCCATACAATCCTCTTGTGGCTGGCTCAGATTAGAGTCCAAGGCACCATTTTAGAGCTAACTTACCCACACTGATTGGTCCAGTTCAGCAGTTCAAAACTAGAATGGGGAACTAGCAGACACAGTTCTGACTACAAAGCAAGCAGGTTAGACAAACTGTAATTTCATTATTACTCTAAATAATTTCTGGCAAACAGTTACATCTTTCAGATAGGTTCCTTGCACTCCTAGTGACTGCAAAATGAAGTGAATTGCAGCAGCTCGAGTGGTACTCAGAGAAGCACACAGTCCCCCATACAAACTAATTATGTCTGCAAGCAGACAGCTCTTAAAGAGACAGTACCAGAGGCTCTAAAAACACTCACTGATAAATGGCTTAAATGCAAACACCATTCAGGCTTGGAGCATTCAAGCAAGCTCCTGGAAGTCTTTTGAGGAACCCCCATTTGCAGGGGTTACACCCTTCCTGAGCCTGGGAAAGCTTGGCGTCCGCGTCAAGCAAGTACCCCATAAGTTTCAACTGCAACCATATACATTTGCATTAGGCTCGCACATGTAATCATCAGTCAATATATCATTTTACCAAGAACACATTTCTGAAACATTGCAGAATCACTCTTTACACAGTATTACACATTGTACCATAACTCAAGTTATTACCTCTTGTACATGAAACCTGAAGAGAGGGCCCTTCCTATCAGTTACCTTGGGGCTGGATGGGGCAAGGGCACCATACTGAGAGGGCAACACAAGTAACTGGAGTTAGCACTGATGCTCAGTTTGGGCAATGAGCTCGGGGACACACACACCTTTATGGACAACATTGAGAGGCAAGTCCACAGGCCTCCCAAGTGAATCATAACTGAGGTGCACCACAGGCTTTACAGCTCGACCAGTCTTTCTAGGGGAACTGTTAGTCTCTGCACTCTGAGCCTCATTTTCAGCATTGTCCTCACTTGTCAGGGAGTCTCCATGGGGGTGAGAGGCTAGAACTTGGGGCACTTTCAGCTCCAGGGTTACAGTTTCTGAGTCCACAACATTTGGCTCGCATGGAGAGCTTCGGACACTGGCAGTGGACTGTCAGGGCACTCAAAATACTCTTCTTGTTCGGTGTATCACCAGTCTGCCCCAATCTATCATTTCCTCCCTGAAAGCTCAAACAGTTCAACCATGCACAATGATTCCATTTCATCTGATCTGATGCTTTGCACTTCACTTTCTGGGAGCATTGGTCTCAGGGATGAAGCTGGGGCTTAGACAGTCCAGAAGGCCCAGCTTTGTCTCCAGTATTGACTAGGGATTGCCCGAAACAATTGACTCAGTTCGTAAGAAGGATAGTATTCAAAGTCACTCTCACTTTCTTCCGATATGGACTGACAGTCATGCTCAACTGGGACTTGTGGAGGGAACACTTTAACTTTGCTTCTGTAGGTGCAGACTTTCTTGATCTTTTCTTAGCAGCAGCTCTAGTCACTGGTCCAGAGGGGGGCATCTTCTAGGGGCTCAGACTCATAAGATTTGTCCAATGGGCAGTAAATGATTTCTATGCATTGTTTTACATCTTTTGAATTATTCTCAGGCCTTACTTTGTACACTGGCAGATCATCTAGTTTGCCCACTACAATGTGAGGGAGATGGTGCCATCTGTCAGCAATCTTGTGCTTGCCATGCAGTCCCAGATTTCTTAGCAATACGATCTCCCTCCTGGAGTTCCTGTGCTTTCACCTTTTTATCATACCTTTCTTTGTTGGCCAGATTTCTTTTGGCAGCCATGGTTTGAGCCAGTTAGTGCATGAGTTAGCTGGGCCTTTAACTTTGCACATACTGTAAATAGTTGTCAGCTTGAACCCCATCAGGAGAGACCCCAAAACACACATCTACTGGTAGTCGAGCTTCTCTTCCAAACATCAGGCGGTAGGGGAGAATCCAGTGGCATCACTTTTGGTGCAGTTATAAGCATGTACCAGGGTGCTAATTTGTTGGCTCCATCTAGGCTTGTCCTTTAGGTGCAGGGTGCCTAGCATATCTAGCAAATGTGGTTGAAGCGTTCAGGCTGTGGGTCCCCTGGGGTGGTAAGGAGTGGTTCTGGACTGACTCCCCACAGAGAAAGCATCTCTTTGATCAGACGACTCTCAAAGTCTCTCCCTTGATCAGAATGGATTCTTTGTGGAGCCCCATAGTGAACAAAAGTTTTCTACAAGTACTTTGGCCACAGTGGATGCTTTCTGGTCTTTGGTGGGGAAAGCTTGGGCATATCTCGGAAATGGTCAGTGACCACCAGCACATTACTGATATTTCTTTGATCTGACTCAAACTCAGAAAATCAATACAGACCAGCTCCATGGGTGCACTGGTGGTGATGTTAACAAGGGGGCAGCCCTCTGGGGCAAAAGCTTTCACTCTGTAAGCAAGCGACTACAAGTTCGAATGTGTTGCTCCACATCAGCCCCATCTTAGGCCAATAGAATCTGGATCTCACCAAGTCAAGTGTTCTGTCTATACCAAGGTGCCCCATGCGGTTGTGCAAGGACCTCAGTACTGAGTCTCGAAGGCAGTGGGCAGCACTAGTTGTTGTTTGTCTACTTGTCCCCTCTGTCTACTGTTTCTCTGTATAACAGTTTATTGATCAGTTTCAACTTAGGACCTTCTTTGTATAACAGTGCAGTTCTCAAATCAGTGGGCGTAATTTGGACACATCTTTTCCTGCATAGAGGCTTCTAAAGCTGCTTTGATCATGGGATCGCAGGATTGAGCCGAATACTGTCATTGTCCAGCTGAGGCAGTGCACCAATGTCTATTGCAGAAAAGTGGCAATAAGCAGCAGGTATGCAATTCTCAGAGGGTCCCAAGCAATCCCACCATGCAGTCCACTGCGTCCGTGGACATTTGTTCCTCCCTGTCAAACTTCCGGCAGAGTGCCGAATGTCAGGTTCTGCCAATCGGACCCAATCATTCTGGGGAACAGGCCTCGGGAGAGAGCATCATCATCTATGTGGTTCAGACCTGCTCGTATTCGAGAGCATAGTCATATGTAGATAATGCAGAAAGCCACCTATGGCCAGTGGCATCCAACTTAGCTGAGGTCTGCACATAGGTCAAAGGATTATTGTCAGTTTACTAGTATTTTAGCCCCATACAAGTACTCATGGAATTGGTCAACAATAGCCCACTTCAAAGCTAGGAACTCTAACTTATGTACAGGATAGTTCTTTTCGGATGGGGTCAGGCTTCTACTGGCAAAGGCCACTGGTCTCAGGCCATTCTCGTGCTCTTGGTACAACACAGCCCCAACCCTTGCAAGCTAACATCAGTGTGCAGGACGTAAGGTTTTCTTGGATCGGCATAGGCCAGCACTGGAGCATGGGTAAGTTGATATATGATCTCATGAAAAGCAGTCTCACAATCAGGAGTCCAGCGGGCCTCAAATACTTCCTTTCGGATGAAAATACACTCTTTCAGTCTTGAGGGACGCTGACTTTTGGTATTTTTGTGGGTTGGGGGATACCCTTGAGTAAGGTTAAGTAAAGGGCGGATCACTCTTGAATAGTCCTTGATGAGCGCTTAATAACCACAGAATCCCAGGAATCTTTGCAGTTCTTTTTAGATTTTTGGGCTGTGGCCAGGTGGTCAAGGCCTCAACTTTACTTGGGTCGGTCTCTATTCCTCGGTGGATACTATGTGTCCCACATACTTTACTGATGTTTGAAAGAATTGACACTTATCAATGGACAGTTTAAGGCCAAAGTCCTCCAGTCGGTCCAGTACCTTAAATAATCTGCTCTCATGTTCCTCCAGTGAGCTGCAAACACAATAACATCATCTAGGTATACCAGGCACTCTAGTAAGTTCATGTCCCCCACTGCACGCTCCATCAATCGTTGAAAAGTGGCTGGGGCACCTGAAATCCCTTGAGGCATCCTCATGAATTCATAGAAGCCAAGCGGACAGATAAAGGCCGTCTTCTCACGGTCCTCTGGGGCCATCGGGATCTGGTAGTACCCACTGCAGAGATCCAGCACAGAGAACCACTTGCTCCCGTTTAGGCAGTCAAAGCATCCTGAATCGGGGCATTGTGTACTGATCAGGGATAGTCCGCCGGTTTAAGGTGCGATAATCCACACACATCCTTACTGTTCCATTCTTTTCCTCACTACCACAATGGGGAAGCATAAGGGCTTCTGACTTGTATTACACCAGCAGCTAACATCTTGCAGATGCCGTCTCACATCATCTATGTCAGCAGGTGCCAGAGCTCGAGACCTCTCACCAAATGGTCTTTCGTCATGCAGCCGGATATTGTGCTCAGCTCCTTGCACGCATCCTACATCCCATTCCTTTAAAGAAAACACCTGGTCTCTCTGGGCAAGCTTCTCACTGATCCTCACTTTCCATTCAGCTGGCAGCGGGAGTGCGAAATCAAACAAGTCAGGCGTTACTCTGTCATTCTTCCTTGAACTCTTGCTGCTGGGTAGCACTGCGGTGTCTGCACAATGCACATTAGCCAGGATGCAACCTCTGTTTACTCGAATGTCTCTTTCAGACACATTATGAACTTGGACCATTACCCTTCTGGCATAAGCATGGGCTCTAGCGGGCAAAATACTAGGCTTGACCAGCAGTCCCTCTGGCAATTTTCCATCGCCTGGTGCATCCAACATTAATATTTTATTCTTAACATCCTTTCTGATCCTGGACTTCTCCCTGTAAGGTACACTGGGCATTTGGCCAGGATCAGAGACTCAGGATCCTTCTTCCATACAGTTCCGACCGGTTCCTCTGGTTCTGTTTTTCAGCATCTCTCTGTGCCTCATAGGCCTTCTTAATTAAAGCCGGAACTCTTAAAGCTCTACTAGTCTTTGACCCCTGTTTTTCATAACACAACTGTGCCAGCCTTCCGAACATATGAGCATTTGTTCCAATCAACAAAGGGACACCATCCATACAGTCCAGTGGGGGACACACTAAGGCTAGGTCTCTACTTGTTAAGCCCTCCAGCCGGAGGTGGGAAAGACAGCCAAGTCGGATATACCGGAATAGGGTAGGCCTTCTCACTTAACCCATACATGCAGTCCTTCTAATGGCTGTAAAGATGCGTCTGACAAATGCTTCTGATACCAATCCTGGAACATAATTGTCACTTGGAGCCACTGTCTAATACAGCTCTTGTAGACACTCCATTCACCTTTACAGTGGTCTCCATGGAGGGATCCACTATTCTGGACCAGTCTGGAGAGGCGGAGTGGGGGCCTGGGCAACTGACCTTGCCACAAAAGGACGTGAATTAGCATTTTTGGTGCCCTCACTGGGATCATGTCGTGCACCTCTTAACCACTGATTTCTTCGAAGCTCTCCTTGTAGCCTATATGCAACTTTGTCAGTGTCTTTTGGGGACTGGCATTCCCTTTTCATGTGCCCATCTTTCCCACAATTATAGCAAAACATACTTTCTGGAGTTTGAGCTGGCCGGGCGCCACACTGGGAGCCAGGGCGGGGTATTACTAACTGGAAACCTGGGTGCCATCTCTGTCTGCGGCGTGATAAGCATTTGGAGACATCTCGTCAGTTTCTCCACTTCCATGGTCAAGGAATTGAGTTTGGAGCTGTTATCAGCAGGAGATACATGGGTGGGTACCCCACCCCATAGCAGATGCAGTCGGACATAGGTCAGGGCCCATACTTGCAGGCGTGGCCTTCATAAAGGGACTGTTTTTGAATTCTCGGATTCTCTCAACAGTTCACCCCATTGTGGCATATCTTTTTTCCTTGTCAGAGCACTCATTGACTGTCAACCTCTGCCCTGAACTTCACTTGATGGGTCACCCTCAGTCACTCGGGTCGTAGCCACAGCTGTTGGTGCAGGTCCCTCCGAGGTCGCCTTTCTCAACTCTCGAATTTCTCTCATTAACTCATCATAGGAGGGTGGGATTCCAGTCGATTTGCCAGGCGTAACTGAAGCAACAGCAGTTCTGAGAAGGGGCAGACTTAAGATTCTGTCCAGTCTGGTTCGGTCCAGTTCAATCGCTGGCAACTACCTTTCTGAGGCATTCTTGCAACAATTTTTCCAGCCGAGAGACATACACAGACAACAACTCCCCTTGGTACTGTTGTGCATTTCTACTCTCCACCATAGGTCCTCATCAGAATCTGGGCTCCATACACATTCTCCAAGGCCTCAAGATAGGCCTGTGCAGTCGCTTCAGGGTTACTGGCCCGTTTAGCACGGATGGTAGCCAGGGCAGGACCTCGGAGGCTCTCACTAACCCTCTTCGCTTTGCCTTCCAGAGCATTGCCATTCTAGCACTTGGGGGGCAACATAGTCTATCCAGGTCTCCCAGTCATCCTCCCCTTGGGGGGTGGGGAGGGTGCCAGAGAAGATCCTCAACCTTCGGTAAGAGTCGTGACTAATGGCAGGTGCAGAAATAGGAGTCTGCATTGGTTCAGCCACCATTACGGGCACTGGAGCAGGAGAGGTGTTGGGGAGGAACACCCCAGGTGGCAAGAATAGTTTCTTCAAGTCCTCCACAGTTTTCCCTCTCCCAGCAACCATTCAGCAAATTTCTCCTCAAAGTTTCAGATAGTGGTGGGGCTGATTCCCCAGGTCTTTACTGTCCTTAGTTATCACTCTCCAAGCAGTGAGGGCTCCTCTGGGGTAATGGTCTGTGGCACTTTGGAGCTATCTATGGGATCCTTAAACTCTACTAGGGCCAGGAAAGTGTGGGTGAGCAGATTAGCATGCCGACCCACCACCACAGGGTTTGTAAACCTTCCACCTTGGAAAGTACTCCTGCACAGTGTCCGTATTGATACCAGGGGATGTCCAGGATAAGCATAGCATTTTGAGGGTCGATCTCCTCCCCAGTACACCACTCCACCAGCCGGTGCACAGCCACTTCTGTCGGGTACCCATTTTTCTTAACAGTGGTTCAGAATATGGCCACTAGAGGACACACAATCCAGCGGTGAGCCTCCAAGATGTAACCCTAGATGGCGCTATCCCAGGGGCTACTACCCTGCCTGATTTGCCACTAACAGGTTGAGGGGCCTGGATCCAATGGCGGTGCCTCCACCCAGAGGTCAGGGTTTGCAGTAGTTAAACTAACTTGGTCACAGCCCTCTGGGACACTGCAACCCCTTCTTCCCACTAGTGGCCCACACAATATATCAGAATTACCTTCACAGTATACACTTACCCCCAGGTCTGGTTCCGCACTGGGACCTCCTGTGAAATGAGATACAGTGCAACAATCACAGTACAGTACTTTAACATAGACAAATACCTCAGGCAGTATAACTTTGCTGAAACAAGCAGCTCTGATTTATTTAGGGGATATAACAAGGACAGGGGAAATCAGGTTAATTAGCTTATCACTCTAATAATCTATCTATGGCTCTGTGCACAGGCCTATTCCTATCAGTTACTGTCCCTGGGTACCCAAGCCCTAGTGGCTAGTCCAAACCGTGGGCAGCTGGTAGGGGCCTTTCACACAGAGAAAAGGAGAATTAAACAGTCAGCAGTACAGTAATTCCATTTGGATTTAATGTGGCAATTCAACAGGAGCGACCCTGAATTAGTACTCAGACCTCCAAATAAGATAGGGTCCTTCAATGTCAGCAGGGCTCACTTGAGGTACACAAACCTCTTCACACATCCATCTAAAAGAAAGCACTATACCAGGCAGGCTGCATCTGTATCCCGATCGCAATTACTGCACAATACCCGGGAGAACACACAGCAGATTCAGTTCCTGACAGACCGAGTGCAGTTTTCAGCAAGTCCTCCAGTCTTCTACAGGGTGAGCCTGGTTTCTACTCTTCAGAGATCCTTTGATTCTTTTCACAGGACGGATTCAGTCCTAACAAGCTGTTACACAAGCTGCAGACCGGAACTCTGGGCCTTACACACGTTTTTTGACTAAAACTGCACACTGAAAAAGCACAGGGCTCCTTTCTTCTTCACTGCCAAAGCTCAACTGAAACTCCAACCGACAAAACCGGGCACTTCCTTTGAGTTCCTCCCAGTTCTTGACTGGATTGGCTGTCACTCACAATAGACTGCTGCTGTTGGTCCAAAAAGGCACTGAAGTCTAAACTACATCTCCCAGAGTCACTGCCCATACAATCCTCTTGTGGCTGGCTCAGATTATGAGTCCAAGGCACCATTTTAGAGCTAGCTTACCCCACACTGATTGGTCCAGTTCAGCAGTTCAAAACTAGAATGGGGAACTAGCAGACACAGTTCTGACTGCAAAGCAAGCAGGTTAGACAAACTGTAATTTCATTATTACTCTAAATAATTTCTGGCAAACAGTTACATCTTTCAGATAGGTTCCCTTTGCACTCCTAGTGACTGCAAAAATGAAGTGAATTGGCAGCAGCTCGAGTGGTACTCAGAGAAGCACACAGTCCCCCATAAAAACTAATTATGTCTGCAAGCAGACAGCTCTTAAAGAGACAGTACCAGAGGCTCTAAAAACACTCACTGATAAATGGCTTAAATGCCAAACACCATTCAGGCTTGGAGCATTCAAGCAAGCTCCTGGAAGTCTTTTGGGAACCCCCATTTGCAGGGGGGTTACACACAGTTTTAGGCATTTCCTCTGGATCCACACAACATTACAAATGTATTAAAAATCAAGGGAACCAATTATCAGAAAACAGCAGTAAACAGCAAAAGTTAAATTTTAAACTACTAGGCAGTACAGAAATCTGGCCGATTAAGGGGGAACGTGAGGAAATTCTTATTCACAGAAAGAGTGGTGGATGCATGGAACGGCCTGCCTCATGAAGTGGTGGCTATGAATACAATGCAGGGCTTCAAACAGGCATGGGATAGGCATAAGGGAGCAATACAGATGAGTATGAATAGATAGGCCACTGACAGAGCAAAGGCTGATGGCACGTTTATAAGGTAGAAAAAGAAATGGGCAGACTGGATGGGCCTTGCAGTCCTTGTCTGCCGTCAACCTCTATGTTTCTATGAAGTGATGAACACTTCCTGGTTAACTAGTACTGCTGCTTTAAAATTGATTTTAAGTTTGTTCTTTCCAGGGGGAAGCCAGGGGTGCTTTACTTGAGTTTATTGATATGCCAGAATTCTTGAAAGTCATGCTGTAATGCACTCCGCTTTAGCACCGTTCTCTGACTAGCAGAGGGCCAAACCAGCTTGTGCTGGTTTCTTGAGTTGCTGAATGCCAGTGGCAGGAGGACGCGTGAGCATTCCAGTGCTTTTGGAAGAAAATCCTGGTAGACTAAGTAATGGTGACAACCAGCTACTATAATTTCAACAAGGGAGGATCCCAACACAGTGTCTGGTGCTGGTACTTCTGAGGAGTGTAGGTACTTGGGCAGTAACAGAGAGACGGAGTAGGACAGTGTGTGCTGCCTGTGCTGTATAAAGACAGTGGCAGGGTGTGGGGGTGGTCAGTACTCTGCTGAGCTAAAAGTACTTGAGTCACAGCTTTAGGCAAACGATTCCAGTTTGTTCTATCCTGGGCAACAAATTTCCCCCAAACAGGTGCATTTATACCTTGTAGTCAGTCCCCTCTCACCCCCAATTTGACGAGTGTGGAATACAGAGTCTGAACTAAAGCACAAAACATTTTTTTTTTTTTTTATTTTTTAAACTTTGTGACCCAGACATAGAAGAATGGATACTGTGCTTCTGCTTCCGGCTCAATCAATTTGTTGGCTACCAAGAGAGTTCATCTCAAATACTGTATAAAACCAGAATTATACAGGCCAAATTGATATGGACAATCCGTTCTAAACATGAAGGGCTAACTGAAGTAAAAAAAAAAAACATAGCAATCCAGGAGCCCTTGGAGAAAACGTTCAAGTCCATGCAGAATTCCTGACCTTGACGCTACCATTACTGAGGCAGACCTGGATTTGGTGGCCATAACAGAACCATGGTGCACTGACAACCACAGTTGGGAGGGGCCCATACTGGGTTACAACGTGTTACAAAAGGATAGGGAAGAAGGGAAGGAGGTTGTTTTACATGTAAGGGAAGGTATAAAGGCCACATAAGTACAAGTAAATAGTGGGGAAAAGGAGGGACCTGAGATTCTTGGGGTTGGCTTAGATATGGGGTCCAGGGTCCTTGTATGCAACGGGGTGGTGTACAGACCACCAGTACTGGGGAAAGAACCGGATAGGGCTGTGGGGGGAGGCCATGGGCAAAATGGCAAGCTGAAGGAAATAGTAATTCTAGGGATGTGGATGTGGTACACTGGCAGTTCCACTCACGATTGGTCGGATATCCTTAAGCTAAGCTCCTCCCACCACCCAGGCAGCTGATCCCCTGCCTCTGCCCTGTGATGTCAGATCTTTATTTCCACTGAAGGAACAGGTCACCTCCTTTGTGCTTCACTAAAGATTTTCTCTGTATCGTAGGTGAACCATTATTCAAAGTTTTTCAAAGTTATTAGAGTTTTTTTTTGTGGGTTCCTTGACTCCGTTTCGCAGCTACAGTGGATCACAAGAAGCCCGGATTCAAATTCTGTGTTCAGTGCCACAAGAAAATGTCGATCAGTGATCCACACGACAGACGTTTATACTGCCAGGTCAGGCAACACGACGCATCTGGGTGCAGCCTATGCGTTTGCATGCTCCCTGAATCCCTCGAGGAAAGGAAGCTCCAGATCACTAAAGGCTGGCCTTTGGAATGGGATCTGAAGGATCACTCGAAGGGCAGCAAAAAGGCTTCGGCGCCGGCTGGGTCTGCAGCTCAGCTTGCCACCCTGGAAGCAGAGGTGGCAGTGCAGTGGCATGCACCTCCTCAGTCTCTGTGTTGCTTTTGGCTGGGGCCAACATCAGAGGGACCTTTATGGGTCAGTTCTGTGATCTGTGCCTGTCCCTCCTGTCCTTTCGGGAGAGCCCTGTCCTCCATGGCTCTGGGTCAAAGACCAAGTTGAAGACCTCTTCGCAGCACCATCGCAGGTCATGGGATGGGAAGAGATCACGATCCTCCTGGTCCCTCGACTTGCCTAACAGCTCGGTGGAGGTCGAGCACCCCTCAGTCGAAAGGCAGGTCCGACAGGTTGAAGGCTCCTTGGCATTGCCAATGAGTCGGCCAACCTTGACTCCGGTCAATCAGCCGGCCAAGATTTTCTTCAACCCAGTCGACCCATTGTCGAACGAGGTAAAAGGGTTCAACCTCGCAGACTTCGTTGCTCCTGACCAGACTCACCACCTCCACCCAAAGCAGCGGGTGGTGGTGGAGCTTCTTCAAGACCACGGTCAAATGTTGGCTAAACACCAGCTCCAGACAGCCTTCGACATGGACGACATGTGTGCCCATGCAATGGCAGTGGCTGTCTTCATGTGTCACAGGGCCTGGCTGTGCTTGCCCACCTTCACGGTGGACACCTAACAGAGGATGGTGGTTATTCTTTTCTTGGGCGCTGACTTTTTTTTGGCCCTGGGGTGGAAGGGGTATGTCACGCAGACTGAGAAGTCCAGTGCCAGCCTGGACTCAGTGACTTCATTCCAGAAGAACCTGAAAAGGAAGCCTAAGAAACTGGCCTTCCAGTACTGGTCCTTTCAGTCACCTTCTCGGCAGCAGCCCCAGCAAGGGAAGTTCCAAAACTGGTGCCCCAGGAAGTCTGGGGACCAGGGTCCAAAAAAGGTGGGTGGCAGGGGTAGTAGTGCCCTTCCAGCAGGTGCCATTGGTGCCCCCTCCAAGCCTTCTCAGTGACGGGTCAGGGGTGTGTCATCCTTTCACCTGTCCTGTCCCGACCAACCACTCTCTCTGTCGGAGGCAGGCTGCGTCTCTTCTTTTCCATGTTGGTCCACTATCACAAAGGACAAGTAGGTGTTTGATGTAGTGGGCAGAAGACTGTCTTTCGATTTCGAGTCTCTCCCGTACTTACTGCCTCCACATGCCTCGAGAGTCTGGGGTGTGTCAGGACATGCTGTCCACCCTTTAGGAGGACATTGCTCAGCTTCTTGCAAAAGGAGTCATAGCCCATGTTCTGGATGCTCTGGCCTGTCAGGGTTTCGTGTCCAGGTACTTCCTGGTCCCAGATGGATGGGGGCTGGCACCCCATGCTGGATCTTCATGATCTCAACCATGTATGGAAATGCAGGATCTTCATCAGAGGTATCGGTCATCAGGTCACACAAATGGAACTTCACCATTGGTGAAGCAGGATCCACATGGAAGGTTTTCAGCAGTACAACTGGGGCCGCCCATGCTGACATTGTCTGCTGATGTCACCAACCCTATAAAGGTGTGAGCGGCCCCGATCCCTCCTCAGTTATTTCTCGCCGTCGACTTTGTTCACGTGGGTCTCAGCAGAAACTCCAATGCAGTTTCGAGCCATTTTTGTCTATGGCTTATTTCATACTTATCCTTTTAGAATATATTTTGCCAAAGAGAGATTCCCTTTTCTTTGTTCAGAGAGTTAATCCTTCAACTTCTCTTCCATTGCTGCCACTGCGGAAAGTTTACCTCTTCAGACGAGCACTCGCTATGCGCTCTGGGCCTGGACCCATGATGTCTCGGAAGGTGAGCTCACAGAAGTTTAATCAAACCACCCTCAGGTGACGAAAAGGCTCTCAAAAAATTCTTGATGGAGCAACAGGTAGCCAGTTCTGAGCAGGGGTCCTCGGAGGTCCCTCTTTCCTAGTCACCAGTGAGTTCGTCGAGCTCCCAGGCTGCTGAGGCTTGAGACAAGTCCGGGGGGGGGGGGAGTCATAAGAAGGATCAGGATTGCCTCCCCCAGCAGTGTTCCTGCTCCCCAACAGCCTCCTTTTCTTCATTCGTGGGCACTCCATCGGCTGTGGCTTCACCGATGCCTGCTGCTGTCCAGGCCTCTATACCTACAGCACCACCGCCCACCACGGCCGGTCATTGAACCCTGCTCTGTCGATGACTGGCTTATCATTGACGGCTCTCACATTGAGGCCGGATGCTTTTCCAGGCACTCAGGCATTGTTTCTCAGGCTCTCGGGGCTCGCTGGATGGTCGTCGCTTCCCTGTGCCATCGACGCACTTCCCCAGTTGATGCACAGCTTCCAATGTCGACCTTAATGACATCTAGACTGTTTACTACAGTCTTTGTCCATCAGTTGGGCACATACAGGCCTGCATCACCTGCACCGTTGATGGCTCCATTGTCATCAGCACCACTGTGGCCTCCACGGGCTGCTGCTCGTGGGTCATTGACGATCCCTCATTCGTCCGTCCTTGAGCTGGAGCAATGTCAATGTCGAGGAGGAGCACCTTCCTGACCTCATTTTTCCTGAGAAAGTCTTCTTTCTCTGGACAGGTCCACTGCCTTCTCAGTGAGCGAGGACTCTGTCAAACGTACTCCTAGGTCTCCTCCAGAGGACCCTACCTTTTTCAATGTCCTGAAACAGCTGTCCTCGGCCATGGGCTTCCATAGTGAGGAGGAAGATGCCACCAGAAAGGCATTGGTGGACTTCCTCCTATCCTGCCAGCTCTTAGAAATGCCACTACATTGGCCTGGCACAGACCTGACGTGTGCCAGCCATGCCTCACAGGGCTGATAAGTTGTTTCATCTCCCTCCCCGGGGCCTGCCGAATTGTGCTGCCCAGCCTGAAAATGATTCTGTGGTTATCAAGGCTGCCCATGATAGGTCGAAGGTGCCCAAGCCCCTCGGTTCCCTCCTCCCTGACAGAGAATCCCATAGGATTGATCTCTGGGGCAAGAGGGTTTATGCCTTCTCCACCCTAGGACTGAGGATTGCCAACTACCTCATGTATGGTCAAGTACCAGAATACTGTCTGGAAGAAGGGCAAGGCCACTGCCCAGGCCCTTCCTGATTGTTCCCAGAAGGACATTGGCAAGCACCTCCTGAGGGCCCTCTACGATATTTCGAATACTGATGCCAGGGCTGCTGCCCCAGACATTTGCCTTTATAGGCACTCCTGGCTGAGGGTCTCGAGTTTCCTCACCAATGTCCAGCAAAATTTGCTTAATGCCCCTTTTAATGGCCCAAAACCGTTTGGTCTAGATGTGCATGACATTATAAATATGCTACATGCATCTGGCAGGGTCATTAAGTCCGTCCACTAGCTCTGTCACACCCAGCCTAAGGGTAGATAGCACCCTCCTTTTCACAAGGTATCCCACAAGTCTGGAGCGGCCTCCCACCCTCAAAGGCAAGAGAAAAGCCTCCTCTGCTTTGCCCTCCTCCTCCTTTGGTGCTGCTGCAAAGCGCCCTGTGGTGAAGGACTAGACCCAGTGCCTGGATCTGCCTCTGCTTGATTTCTTGCCAGACCCCCAGTGCCTGACCAAGAGGTGGTGGTCAGAGGTCTGTTATCCCTCCATCTCAATCAATGGAGAACCATCACGTCAAATGCCTGGATTTTTCAGATCATAGAGAGAGGTCACACTCTGGAATTCATCAAAATGCCTCCAGAGACACCTCCAGTACTCTCAACCTAACCCCCTCAGCCCATCTATCTGTTCGCCAGGAGGAGATACAGTCCTTTCTGTGCAAAAAGGCCATCGAGCCAGGTGCCAGAGAAGCAGGGGATTTTATTCTAGTTTCTTTCTTGTCCCTGGGAAAACAAAGATCTGAGGCCCATACTAGATCTCAAAGACCTCAATCTGTATGTCCAATACAAACAATTCCGCATGGTAACCCTGCCAGGCTTGGTGCCTTTTCTTAAGCAGGGTGACTGGCTGTGCTCCCAGGACATGCAGGATGCTTACCTGCATATCTTTGTGTTCTCACCACACAGGAGATTCCTCCTTTTTCTCTTTCAGGGTGGGCACTACAAATTCAAGGTACATCTCTATTGCCCTTTGGCTTATCCTCTGCGACGCCGGTCTTTATCCAGCGCTTAAAAGTCCTTTCAACCCCCATCCTTGGCAAGCATCCTGTTTTTGTAAATATCAGGCAGAAGCTGCTAGAACACAGTGTGCTTCTTGAGTTGAGGCCCTTTTTGCACAGCTTTTGCAAAAAACTTAACGATTTGCACTAATGTAATGTTTCCAATAGCTTTTTGCAGTCATCTCAAATTATAAAGATATACATTTCAACAGTAACGCTATATATTTTCTAAACAAAAGATACACCAACATCGATTACATTTCCACATTTTGATGTGCATATATTTTTATATCCATGGATATGCAAGGGAAGAAAGACAGACAGCAAGTGAGGACTGAGACAGTGAGAGGCATAGAACTGTGAGCCTGTCTGGTTGATCAAGTCTCACAGGAAAATTTGGTTGTGCAACCAGATAGAGAAGAGACAGAAAAGGAAAGAGCCTTGCATTTCAACACTTTCTCCACAACAAATGAGACGGGGTCCTATTCCACTCTGTCACAACTACCCCACATCCTTTCCATTTTTGTTACTACCCCCCACCCCCAATTGTGCTCTTCCCCTGGTTTTTGTTTCCAGGTGCATTACTTTGACTTCTTTGCATTGAATCTAAGCTGCCATACTTCTGACCATTCCTCCAGCCTTGCCAAGTCCCTTCTCATCCTATCCACCCCCTTATGCATCAACCCTGTTGAAGATCTTTGTGTCATCTGCAAAGTGGCATTCTTTTCCTTCCAGTCCCTCTGCAATGTCACTTATAAAGACCTTAAAAAGGACTGGACCTAATACAGAACCCTGCGGTACTCCACTAGTAACCCCCCCCTTCCTTCAGAGTGGACTCAGTTTACTATTGCCCTCTGTGTCCTGTTGTCCAGCCAATGTTTTACCTTCATATCAATGTCCAGGAGATGTGGGTGGTCCTGTGTGCCATGCAAGGTTTTCAGAGCCATCTCCTTTCGGGTCAGCTGTTGATCCAGTCTGACAACCTTAGTGTTGTCTACTATATAGAAATATAGAAATTGTTGGCAGATAAGGACTGCTAGGCCCATCCAGTCTGCCTGTAGGCCCTATACATTGTATGTGGCCACTGATCCTATGTGATCACTGGCTTGTCATCACTCCCTCCCCTCTCAGGCTTCCCTTGTGCCTGTCCCAAGCATGCTTTAACTCCTCCACTGTGCTGGCCCCCACTACCTCCTGTGGCAGACTATTCCATGTGTCGATTACCCTTTCTGTGTAGAAAAACTTCCTCACATTACCTCTTAATCTACCCCCTCCAATTTCATATTGTGCCCCCTTGTTCTAGTGCTTTTTCTACATTGGTAAAGCTCTCCCGCCTGCACCTTAAGGTACTTGAAAGTTTCAATCATGTTCTGCTGCTGTCTCCTCTCCTCCTGTGAGTACATATTGAGGTCCCTTAGTCTGTCCTCATATGTTTTGTGGTGTAAGCCCTGCACCATCTCTGTTGCCCTTCTCTGGATAGTCTGCACCTTATCTATGTCCTTGCGCAGGTGTGGTCTCCAAAACTGCACGCAGTACTCCAGGTGAGGCCTTACCAATGTTTTATACAATGGCATCACCACCTCCTGCTAGTGATACCTCTGCCTATGCACTCCAGCATGCCACTGGCCCTCCGTGCCGCCTTTGTACACTGCTTTGATACCTTAAGGACATCAAAGATGATAACCCCTAGGTCCCTTTCCTCCTTGGTATATCAAGAAATATTTTTTTGGGGGGCACACATTTGTATCCCCTATGCAGGGAGGCCATGAGAATGTGGTACTGGGCGCTGGACCACAGTCTAGTTCTGTTGGCACTCCATGTCCCAGGCGTGCTAAACACTCTGGCAGACAGCTTCAGTTGGACTCAGTCCAGCGTGCATGAATGGGAACTTCAGTCATCAGTCACAGAAGATCTGTTTGACAGACTGAGTCATCTAGAGCTGGACCTTTTTGCATCCCCAGTCCATGCAAAACTGCCCAGTTTCCCTGGAGTTTTCTGGTAAGGTGTGTTGTCCCTCTCCTGGAGCAAGAGGTTCCTTTACGCCGTCCCTCAATTTCCTCTGATTCATAGAGTACTGATCAAGCTACAGATGGAGGGGGCCAGCATGATCCTGGTAACACTATTCTGGCCATGGTAGATATGGTTCCCATTACTGCAACAGTTAGAGGAGGAACCTCTTGTTTCTCTGCCCCTTTGCAGGGATCTGCTGATGCAGGCTCAGGGGACCCTGGTCCATCCCAATCTCAGGTCCCTTCGTCTGCATGCCTTGCTCCTGAGGACATAGCCATTACCCATTTTGGGTATCCCAGAAGGTGGCAGGTGTCCTCTGAAGTCCTCCACCCAAGCCACGCATGCCATGAAGTGGAAGAGGTGTGCCATCTGGGCTGCCAAGCACCATCTGGACCCTTTCACTTGTCCAGTGAGTCATATCCTAGATTACCTGATATCCTTATCAGATTAAGGCCTCCAGTACTCTTCCTTCAAGGTGCACCTTTTTGCTATCTCAGCCTTTCACGAACCTGTGGACAGCTGCAGTGTGGCTCAATTGGATGTCTCCTGCACTTTTCTTAGGGCCATCCTGCATCTGAAACCTCCAATGTGTTCCCCTGTCCTGGTTTGGGATTTGAATTGTGTTTGAGAAGTTGACCTTGTCTCCTTTTGAGCTAGCTGCGACTTGCGAGCTACGCTTTCTTTCCTGGAAAGCATTATTTTTGGTTGCCGTTACTTCTGCTCGAAGGATTTCTGAGCTTTAGGCCCTCTAGTGCAAGGAGCCTTATTTGATTTTTCACAAAGACAAATCCTAAATTTCTTCTCAAGGTGTTGTGTGAGTTTATCCTGAACCGATCTATCCACCTACCTGTGCATTTTCTTGAGTATGCATTAGACCTGTGCAGGATTTTGAAGCATTATCTGCTGTGAACGAAGGAGAGCATTAAGTCGAAGTAGCTTTTTGTTTCTTTCGCCCCAGGACAAGAGGGCATTCAGGTTTCTAAACAATGTTTATTCAGATGGTTGGCTCATTGCATTGTGTTCTGCTACAACAATCATAGTAAAGAGTTGCCAGGGGCAGTGAAAGCCCATTCCACAAGGGGAATGGCTACCTGTGGCCTGTTTCAAAGTGGTCTCAGCAACTGACATTTGCGATGCTGGTACCTGGAGTACAGTCCATACTTTCACGAAGCACTGCAGTCTAGACATTGCCTCTAGAGCACATGCAGGTTTTGGCAGGGCTCTGCTGCAGGGCCTCCAGTCTTAAGTTTAAAGATGGCCTTCCTCCCAGACTGTTTTTGTGCATCTGTAACTGCTTGGGACTTGTTCCTTATGTGTGACCTGATGACTGAGATACCCCAGATGAAGATGGAACAGTTCCGTAAGAACTTATTGTAACAGTAGATCTTTGAGGGGGATCTCAGCCATCAGGTCTGCCTTCCCTCCCACCATCCTCCTTTATGGGGCTCTTTCTCAGAACTGGCTATTTGGTGTATCCAGCCTTTTATTTAGGCCAGGGCACCAGTTTCTCTCCTTGGTCCCCTATGACAAGAGCTTTGCTCCCTTAGTTTCAAGGGGAAAGAACTGAGGAGGAAGCGGTGCAGCTCACGCCTGTATAGGGTTGGTGATGGCAGACCACATCTGCATGGACGGCCTCAGTAGTACTGCTGAAAATCAGCCGTGTGGATCTTGCTTCGCTGACGGTGAAGTTCCATACGTGTGACATGATAACTGAGATCCCCTCGACGATCTATTGTCATGGTAAGTTTTTATGAAGCTGTTCTTTCTGGATGGTCATCTCTGGAACAGGATATGTGGTTCTGCTCCCTAGACTTCCAGGACACATTTTTCCACTTTCCCATCTGCAGGTTCCACTGTCAGTGCCTTCAGGTTTGAGCAGAAGGGGTTCTGTACCAGTTCCAAGTCATGCTGTTCGGCCTCTCCTCAGCTCCCAGGGCCTTCACCAAGTGCATGGCAGTTGTGATGGCCCACTTGAGGTGCCTTAGGGGTCAGAGTTTACCCCTACTTGGACAGCTGGCTAATTGCCAGTCCATCCAGACAGACCATGGCGAGGTCCACAGCTCTGGCTGTCCAGATCTGGAGAGATTTGGGCCTCTTGTTCTACCCAAAGAAGTCCACACTGGTACCACAGCAGGTAACCAAGTTTATTGGGGTGGAGCTAGAGTTCTTGCATGTCAGAGCCCGCCTCCTGGTGGACTGGGCACTGGATCTTATCTCCTTGGCTTGATAATTTCAGGTTGGGCTATTGCACCCTGCCTGAGCTTTTCTGTGGTCGCTGGGGTATGTGGCATCCTGCACTAGCATGGTCTTTTGGGCCTGCTGGGCGGTGTGTACCCTCCAATGGAAGTTGGGCCATCAGTGGTCCCAAAGCCTAGGTCGCCTGGACTAGCTGGTCTTAGTGACCCAGCTGATATGGGATGCCATCCAGTGGTGGCTGGTCCCAGGTTATCTGGAGGGAAGGGATCCCATTTGTCTGCCTAGAGCTGACCATCATATTGATGACAGATGTATCCCTGGTAGGGTTGGTAGCGCACCTTGGGGACCATACCACTCTGGTTGTAGTCACCATGGGAGTCCCATCAACACATAGCCCGCTGAAGCTCCATGCAGTGCAGTTAGCCCTCATGGACTTTGCTCCACTGTCCAGGGTCTGGCCGTTTAGGTCCAGATGGACAGTACCGCAACTATGTTTTACCTGAACAGACCGGGTGGCACACACTCCCTTCCCTTCTGTCAGGATGCAGTCTACACCTGGACCCTTGTGCACAGCCTGCAAATCGATCTCATCGTGATTCATGTTGGGAAGGACAGTCAGCTATCGGATGCTCTCAGCCGGGTAGGAGAGATGTTGCATGAGTGGTCTTTACATCAAGAGGTGGTGAACTACCTGATCTTCTTCGAGGATATCTCCTTCATCAGGCCACACCTATTGAACTAGGAGCCAGGTGCTAGGACCACATGTAAACTTTTTTGCTAGCAGTCTACTAGGGGCCACCTACGGAAAGGTCGGCGTAGATATCCTCCACTGTATAAACACGGGCAGCCCCATGCCGCCCTCAGTTCTTTTCCCACCGTTGATCATAGTCTGCGGACTCCACAGAGACACTGCCGCTACAGTCAACTGCTAATCTTCAATTTTCTGAACCTTTTTCTCAACCTAGTACATATCACTTTATTTCTAAAGTGATTACAGTAGTCATGTATGTCACTGAAAGATACCAAGTTCTTTTGTTATTGCGAGTGTGATGGAAAAATCGACAACCACGACGTCTGCGTCCACTGTCTTGGAGAGGCCTGTGATGCCAAGGCCTGCGAGATCTGCCTGAAATTCAACCAAGCCACCCGGCAACACCACCAGAAAGCCCTGCCGTCTTTCTTCCTAGAGCAGAAAGTAACCAGAATGGGTAGAGAGCTCCAGGCGAGAAGCTTCTCCCCATCGCCTGCCCAGTCCTTGGGTTCCCATTCCTCCTAGGCCTGGGACAAGTATTCAGGCCAGCACAAGCACTGGGAGAGGTAGTGGGGTAAAGATAAACTCTCCTTGGTCTGCTCTTGGTCGCTACTTTCCTCTACGCTGACATTTGCAGCAGCAGCATCTGCTTCAGCGGTGATGCCTCCTCTTGCTAAACCCTTGCTCCCATTGAGTCTGCTTTGGTAGTGAGTTCTGTTAGGCTTCCCACAGCTGGCGAAGGGTTGTCGACATCTGGGCTGTTGACACCCCACCGATGTTGCAAACCCTGCCACCCAGACTTTGGCCTTTTCAAGGTCAGCTGCGGCGCATTCTGTCGGGCCTTCTATGGCCGGTGATAGCCCATCGACGTCCATGCTCCAGCTACCCCCATCAGTGGTGCATGGCACTTCATTGACATTGAGGCTCCAACCTCCCCCCATCAATGTTCCGAGGCGCTCCTGTGATGCAGGCCACCATCGACATTGACAGGGCTCTCCTCCTAAGTGGAGATTATACAGTGCCTTGTGCCTCCTCCAGACCCAGCGACACGGAGGCCTACCAGACCAATTACCGCATCGACGCCTGCCTCAACATACCCTGCTCGCTTCAGAGCATCAGCGTCCTTGCTCCCCCTCTTGCAGCCTTCGGAGCCAGTCAACGAGGATCTGGAATACATACCTAACCTCATGCCATAATTTATTTATTGAAAAGTTTCACCAGGAAAGGCACACTGAGCAAAACATTGCTAGTCTCCCGGTGCATCCTGCGGGGAAGGGGTAACACAGGGAAATAAGCATTTGACACAGTACAATGCAGTTCAGTGCAATCTATACAATACAGTATATGGCAAGGCAGTAAGCAGGATCATAATGTACAAAACAGCAAATTTTGAGGATAATGAAGTAAACTCCTCAGTTAAGCAGTAGGCAGGTACGAGTGGCAGACAAATGAGACTGGAGAGAGAGGCAAATCAACTAACAATAGTTTGAGAAAGACAGAGAAAGAAATAAGATGAAGAGTAGCTATAATAAGAGACAGATAAAGAATAGGATAAGTGCTAGTCGGGATTGGAGAAGTCTGGGAGCAACAGAATGCAGGAATGTAGGGGAGTGGTCAAGGGATAGGTATGGGAGGGGTGAGAGAATAGTTTAAGTGCTAAACATTGGGACTGGAGAAAACAGGAACAGAATATAGCAGTGTCGGGAAGGGGGGGTGAGGGATGTGTATTGGAGGGGAGAGAGGAAGGGCAAACTAGAAGCAGGAGTAGTTCAGAGGGGAGTAAGTTACGCAGGGATGTAGAGAGGGAGTGCGGGGAAGAAGAATGTTGGACTTGAGGAGGCAGTTGATAACACAGTTTTTTGAAGTGGTACGAGAAGGCGGACTGGCCTGAAGAGATAGCACATCAAGGGACAGCCAAGATGAGCGTGTCTTGAGATCTGAGGCAGTGAGAAGGGGGGAAGGGATGCTAATTGAGAAGAGGTAGGGAGGAAGGGAGCTGAACCTAAATTTGGAGATAATTTTGGCACAATTAGCTAGGCACCTGTTTAGTGAGGGAAAGTAAAGGAGTGATAACGGGTGAGGGGAGAGTCCAGAGCAAAGCGACAGAAAAAGTTGAAAAGGGTGTCCAGTCTGGATAAGGAGAACTTGGGAGCAGTACTGTAGACTGCATCACAGTAGTCAAAAATGGGGAGGATAATTTTCTGCACAAATTCATGCGTCACCGGTAGAGACAAACAACCACGATTCCTATACAGGGTGCCTAACTTGGGGGGCAGTGTTTTCAGGATAGCATCCACGTGGGCAGAAAATTTGAAATGTTGGTCAAGCCAAACTTTCAGGTATCTAAAGGAGGAGGTGTCCTCAAGTGTAGTCCCATCAAGGTTGTTGAAGGAGGGCATGGTAAGGAGCCTAGAGTCTCTGCCTGGTGCCAAAGGTCATGGAGACAGTCTTCTTGGCATTCAGTAGTAGTTGATGTGAGGCAAGCCAGAGTTGGACTTTGTCAAAGTCCACTTGAAGTCTGGTTGCCGCATCAGTGGGAGACTGGCCAGAGGTTAACAGGACAGTGTCATCGGCATACATGTGGATGGAGGATGTGGGGCAGGCTGTGGGAAGGTCATGTAGGAATATTGAGAAGTATAGGACCTAGCACAGAACCCTGCAGCACACCAGTATTAATTGGGAGTGGGGGAGATATGGAGTCAGCAATTTTAACCGATTGGGACCTTCCGAATAGATATGACCCGAACCAGTTTGCAGCAGAGTCTAATAGGCCTGCTGAAGTTAGGTTGGTAAGAAGGAGGAGGTGGGAGATGTTATTGAAGGCCTTAGCAAGGTTGATAAAGATGGCAGAAGTGTTCTGGCTACTATCCATCCCGGAGAAGATAGTCAGTGAGCCTGATGAGGGACGTAGTGGTGGGTGATCCTTCCGGAACCCAGATTGAAAAGGTGTGAAGGAGGATTTGAAGAGAGAAAGGTAGTGAGTTGGGAAAGGGCCAAGTGCTCTTGAAACTTGGGTAGGGAGCAAAGAAATAGGGCAGTAGTTGCCTGGAAGAGAGGGGTCGCCTCCTTCGGGTAGTGGAACTACCCATAAAAGGAAGAGGAGGAGGAAGATATGGATGGGAGCACTGATAGATCTGGCTCCACTGTTTCTACCAGGAGTGAGGAACTCTACTTTATATACCCCTAGGTCCCCTCCTGAAGATCCTTCAGTGATATGATGAGGTTGCTCCAAACTGCCATGGGGTTTGATGCCCAGGAGCAGGACATTGCTCGGAGAAACTTGGTGGAGTTTCTAGAACTGCCAGACTCTCCAGCTCTGGCCATCCTCCTCTTCTGGCTGCATTAGAGGATGCCACCCTAGCTGCGTGGCACAGGTCAGACTTGATCTCTGCCTTGCCCAGAAAGGCAGACCAGCTGTACCAGGCTCCATCAGGAAAACCCTTTTTTCACAGGGCAACCTGAGGCAGATTCGGTGGTGATTAAGGCAGCCCATGTAAGTCCAAGGTGCCTAAACACCTCAGCCCTCTCCCACCAGATAGAGTTGAGAAAGCTGGAACTCATAGGAAAGGGAAACTTTGCTTCGGCCATATTGGGCCTTGGAATAGCTAACTGTCAGGTCCAAATGGTCAAATTCCAGAATACCCTCTGGAAAAAGGCTAAAGCGGCAGCCCAGGCCCTTCCAGAGGGTCCCCAGAAACAGGAGATGCTCAAGGCTCTTCAGACTGGGGCTGATGTAGGTAAGCACCTTGTGAGGTCTACCCATAAAATTGTTGGTGCCTTAGCCAGAGCAGTTGCAGCTGGCATGTGGCTCAGGAGGCATTCTTGGCACAGGGTGTCATGATTTGTTGGTGATGTCCAGCAATCTATTTGAATGCCCCTTTCAGTGGTTACAAGCTCTTTGGAGCAGATGTGCAGGATACCCTTTCTGACCTTCAGGCCTTAGGGAGGACTCTTTGGTCAGTCCACTCCCTTTATCACACCCAACCAAGAAGTGAGCAGAGGGTGCCCTTTCGTCATGCCACCTACAGACCCAGGTCAGGAATCTTACATCCGGGCAGGGGCAGAACAGGAACAGCTTTGCCTATTCCTACCTCCACTTCAGGTAAATTCCCCTCAAAGGTGGAGGTGCAGTCCCTGCCACAGGCTCAGCTTCAGCATGACTCCTTATTAGACCACCAGCACCCCAGGAAGTGGTGGTAGGGGGTCATTCTTCACTTCACCTGGACAGGTGGAGAGAGATCACAACAGATGCCTGGGTCCTGCAACTCATAGGCAAGTTCACGCTCTAGACCTTCTGGAGTTGCCTCCAGACCTTGCTCCAAATCACCCAAACTACCCTCCAGACCACATTCCAGTGCTACTGGAGGAAGTCCACACATTGCTGCAACAAAGGGGTATAGAATCAGCTCTGACTTTGAGCTTGTCTCTTGCAGGCCATACCTGTGGAACTATAGTCACCGAGCACTAGGACCACACGGAAACTTTTCTAGTTAGCTGTCTACTGGGGGGTTGCCCACTCTGATTTTGACCTATCCTATGAGTGAGTGGTCCCCGTGTCCTTCTGAGTTCTTTTCCCACTGTCGACCATCACACTTCGGACTTCACGGAGATCCGCCAGCTTCAGTCAACCACCATTTTGCCTTTTTTTTTTTTCCATTGAACTTATATTTTTTGTTTTTCTTTCGCTAGTGTGTATCACTTTAGTGATTTAAACTGATTTTTCCTCTCCATTTATGCTGAGCTCCACCTGCAGGAAGATCATCCCCAAGAAGGACGACCACAAGGCCTGTGTCTGCTGCCTAGGCCCAGAACATGACACCCAGGCTTGTGTGATCTGCTACGGCGTCAACCAGGCCACCAGAAAGTACCTAGAGCAGACCCTTGAAAGTTTTCTGCTGAAGCAGAAGGTCGCCCATATGGAGAAGGAGTTTCAGGCTCGAAGTTCTTCCTCTTCCTCTTGATATCCTTGGGCTCCCAACCTTCCAAGGATCTGGGAAAAGTCTACGGGGAAACACAGGCATTGAGACAAGGACTATCCCAAGGATAAAACCCTCAATCCCGGTTGCCTTCCTGTATGCCGACCATGGCTGGGCCATCCTCAGGGCCATCCCCCTCTGCCTCACATGCCCTTTCCCCTGAAGGGCTACCGGTGGCAGCTCCCCCCACCAATGTTTCAGTGGCAGGGATCAGTTCTAGGGGCTCTGGCACCCCACTGACTTCTCAGACCCTGGTGTCCAGGCCCTTGTTTAACTCAGGCACTGAGTCAGGTGGCTCTGCTGGCTTGTGGTCAATAGGCTTGGCATCGGCGGTTGCTAGGACACAGCCTAAGTCACCACCTCCTCCCCCAACCATTTCTTCGGTCGTCGTATCTGGCCCAGAGCTTTTTTTCTCTCTGGAGTCACCCCGACCCGCACCCTAGTTGCTGTTGCCATCCCTGACACTGACTCTCACTGAGGACCTTCTTAGCAGGCCCCGGCCTGTGTGGCCGCCCTCTGTGGTACAGACTCCGGTATTCCCTCTACCGATGCCGATGGGTCAGACACCAGAAGCAGTGGACTTCCACTCTGTACTTACCACCTTATGGGATTTTATGTAGTCTGAGCTTTTCTTCCCAAGGCCTGTCCCCGCAGTGCCTCCCCCTCCCGTCCTCTCCAGTGGGGCCACGGCCCACGCTCCTGAGCCCTCACTCCTCCCTCAGATCTCGGAGGGGGGGGGGATGAGGATGGGTGCTGTTCGCACCTCCTTCCTCCTGATGAGGGTGATGACTGGGGAACTACTCCTTACAACTCCTCCACCATCTCATCTGACAGTGAGGAGACCCCAAAGTATATCCTGCAGTGCCCCTCCCCCTGGATGGAGCTCTTATTTTGTCTCGGTTATGTGACCGTAACAGTTGGCCATGGGCTTGGACACCGAGGAGCAAGATCCTGTTCGACATCAACTGGCCACTTGGATGCCCCTCCTCTGCTTATCCCACCCTTAATTGAGCCTTTAGAAGTTGCCACCAGGGCCGCTTGTCATACCTGCCTTGCCTAGCAAGGTGGACAAATTATACCAGGCTCTAGCAGGAAGGTCTTTCTTTGCTGAGCAGGCTCTAACAGATTTGGTGGTCATTAATGCTACCCACGACCGCACCAAGGGGCCCAAACATCAGTTCCTAACCCCCGGATAAGGAGTCATGGAGGCTGGATCACATTGGCAAGAGAACGTTTGCCTCTGCCACACTGACCATCTGGGTATTAAATTACATTGCCCATACCAAGTCCTTTAATCTACCTGGGCCCTCCCAGAGACGACCCCCCCCCCCCCAAGAAAAAACAGCAGCTGCAGCAGTGTTATAAATCTGGGTCCAGCATTGCACTCATCTCCTTAGGGCTTCCTATGATGCTGTAGATGCCTCGGCTAGGGCTGCTGTAGTGAGCCTTCGTAGACACACTTGGTTGATGGTGACCGGCTTGCTCAGGATGATCAATTGTCCATCCTGAATGCCCTGTTTAGGGGCTACAAGCTGTTTGGCTCAGATGTGCAGGACATACTGTCCTAGTTGCAAGCCTCTGGCCACACACTACGGTCGGTCCACTCCATGTACCACACCAACCAGCCAAAAAGTGGTCAGTGAGTGCCCTTCGTTGATCTATCCATAGACCCAAGTCCTCTAGCAAGCCCCAGGGTAAGCACCAGATGGCTCCTGCCATGCCTTCTTCCTCCTTCACTACAATAAAATCCCCCAGAGGGAGGAGGTGTGCCTCTGGCCAATTCAGCCTGACACCCCCCCCCCCCTTAAGGCAGGAGGTGGTGGTGCAGGTTGCTTGTCCCTACACTTGGACAAGTGGAGGGAAATCACCAGAGATTCCTGGGTACTGCAGATCATAGAAAGTGGGCACACACTGGAACTTCTGGAGTGGCCTTCAGGGGAAAAAAAAAAAGTTGTGCTCTTACTCTCCAGACCACATTCCAGTGCTCTGGGAGGAATGTGCTCCTTTTTGCAAAAAAGGGCCATAGAACCCATCCCAGAGACTCAACAGGGCATAGGGTTATGTTCTCAGTTCTTCCTGGTGCCCCAATGCACAGGCGAGCTCATACCCATTCTGGACCTCCGGGAACTAAATCTGTTCTAGTACAAAAATTCTGGATGGTGACACTCCAGGGTCTGCTGCCCCTTCTGCACCAGGGAGACTGGATTTGCTCCTTTGACATGAGGAATGCCTACCTGCACATTCAGGTACATGCCTCCCACAGATGGTACCTAAGGTTTCATTTCTAGGGAGCACACTTCAAGTTCCGAGCCTTACCCTTTGGCTTGTCTTCGGCTCCTCTGGTGTTTACCAAATACCTGGTAGTGGTGGCAGCTACCCTCGGGTTCAGCCTCTCCTGAGCTCCATGGGTCTGTCACCAAGAAGCATGGAAGTGGCAGCAGCCCTCCTGTGGCATCTTGGGGTCAGTTTTCCCCTACCTGGACGACTGGCTGATTGCCGGTTCCTCCAGAGAGGCCGTGGGAAGATCCATAGTCCTGAAGTTGACTTGGGCCACTTGGCCAACCCAGACAAGTCTGAACTGGTACTGTAGCAGGTAGTCAAGTTCATCATGGCAGAACTAGATTCCCGGTGGACCAAGAACAGGATCTTATTTCCTTTGCCTGATCATTTCAGGTTGGGCTCTTGTGCCCTGCCCGGGGTTTCCTGTGGCTGCTGGGGTACACAGCATCTAGCACCAACATGCTTCATTGGGCCTGCTGACAGATGTACCCACTCCAGTGGGAGCTTGGCCATCAATGGTCTCAGTGCCTGGGTCACCTAGATCAGCTGGTCATGGTGACAGAGTTGATGTGGGATGCCATTCATTGGTGGCCAGTCCCAGAATACCTGGAAAAAGGAATCCCATTTGTCCACTCAAAGCCGACTCATGCCTGTCGACTGTCGACATGCCCGCAGCCTGGGAAATAAAATTTCAGACATGGAGGCTGTGATGGCTGAGGTAGACCTGGACATAATATCTATAACTGAAACCTGGTACACTGCCAGTCGTGGGTGGGAAGTAAATATACCAGGTTATACTCTGTTTAGGTGGGATAGTGGAGGCAAAAAAGGGAGAGGAGTTGCCCTGCATATCAAGGAGGGTATAAAGGCAACACAGATACAGGGTAGGCAGGGGGAGACCGAGGCACTGTGGATCACCCTTGAACCAGGAAATGGCACAGCAGTACTCACAGGTGTGTGATATACCTCCAGGTGTGGGAAGACGTGGACAAGGACCTTGAGGATGAAATGCATGAAATGGCAATGAAAGGTGAGATTCTGCTGATGGGGGATTTCAGTGTATCAAATATAGATTGGACCACCCAGGCAGCTACTTCAGCCACAAGCAGAGGCATCCTGGATTACCTTCAAGGGGCAGGACTCTGGCAGGTGGTGCTTGATCCACCAGAGGTAGGGAGATTCTTGCTGTAGTAATGACCAACGGGGAAGAATCACTGATGTCTGGGTGGAGGTGCAACTAGGATCCAGTGATCGCCACATAGTGTGGTTCAGAATACAGACATTGATTCAGTCAAGTTACACTAGGGTGCAGGTTTTCGATTTCAAAAAGGCAGACTTTGCTGAAATGGGGAGAGTTATCAAAAGTGCCCTGGAGAATAGGGGGACGGGGTGGGGGTGGGGGGTGGAAGAGCAGTGGAGAACCTAAAATTAGCCAAAGTGAAAGTAACAAATGGATCAGATTATCAAAAGGCAAGAGAAGGAAAAGGCAGCCATGGTTCTCAAGAGGTAGCAGAAAAGGTAAAGACTAAAAGGGCAGGGTTAGACACCCAAAGGGAGGAGGACAGAGAGGTGTACCGAGAGTGTCTAAAGGAAGCAGGGAGGGCAGTGAGGTGAGCAAAGGCACAGACTCAGGAAAGCTTAGTGCAGACAGTAAACGGGACAAGACATTCTACAGGTACATCAGCGAAGGGAGGAAAACCAGTAGGGAATTGTAAGACTAATGGGGAAGAAGGGGAGTGTAAGGAGGGAGTCATGGATAAGGCAGAAATACCGAATAAATACTTATGTTCAGTATTCACAGAAGAGGGGGAGAGACAGGGACCACAGCCAAACATCAGATGCGGGGGGTGAACAGTCCATTCACAGGGGAGAGTCCTGTAGGAACTCACGAAATTGAGGGTGGACACAGCAGTGGGCCAGACTGCATACACCCAAGGATACTATGGGAGCTGAGAGCTAGCAGAACCTCTGGCAGCATTGTTCACTGAGTCACTTAACACAGGACTGGTGCCAGAGGATTGGAGGAGGGCACATGTCATCCCTCTGCACAAATCTGGCCGTAGGGAGGAGGCGGGCAACTATAGGCTGGTCAGCCGCACCTCGGTAGTGGGGAAGATCATGAAGGCACTGCTTAAGGAAAGGATAGTGGGACATCTAGAAGCCATCGGTGCCCAGGACCCTAGGCAACATAGGTTCACAGCAGGTAGGTCATGTCAGACAAATCTCATAGACTTCGACTGAATGTGCCAAGGGAAGAAAATCATTAGGGGGGTGGGCAGTGGACGTTGTCTACCTCTATTTCAGCAAAGCCTTCCAACACAGTCCCACATAGGAGGCTGGTTAACATGATGGGTAGTCTGGGCATGGGAGACAAGGTGGTAAACTGGGTAAGGAACTGGCTAACGGACAAGAGACAGAGGGTGGTGGTAAATGGAGTACAATCTGGGGAGAGGAGGGTGACCAGCAGAGTACCTCAGGGATCAGTCCTTGGACCAGTTCTGTTCAATGTCTTCATCAACATTGCAGAAGGGCTAGAAGGAAAGGTCTGCCTGTTTGCAGATGACACAAAGATCTGTAACAGGGTGGATACTCCTGAAGGTGTGGAGAAAATGGAGGGACCTGGGCAAACTTGAGAAATGGTCTGCAGAGTGGCAGTTGAGGTTTAATTAAAAAAAAGTGCAAAATTATGCACCTGGGACACAGCAACCTTAGGCAGAGCTACAGAATTTTGGGGGGGGGGGTTGCTGACAGTAACCAGAGAGGAAAGAGACCCAGGGTTACTATTTTAGATGACCTGAAACTGTCAAAGCAGAGTACAAAGGCAGCATGGAGGGCCCATGGCATGCTGGAGTGCATAGCAAGGGGTATCACCAGCAGAAGGGATGAGGTAGAGATGCAGTTATACAAAACCCTGGTCAGACCTCACATGGAGTACTGTGTACAGTTCTGGAGGCCGCACCTTCGAAAGGACATTAACCGGCTGGAGGCAGTCCAGAGAAGGGCGACTAAAATGATACAGGGCTTGCACCACAAGACTTACGAGGAGAGATTAAGGAACCTCAAGATGTACTCACTGAAGGAGAGGGGAGGGAGAGAGGGGGACATGATAGAAACATTCAAGTACCTCGGGGCATAAACAGGGTGCAGGGGATGGGAATCTTCCAATAGAGGAGGAGTACAAGAACTAGGGGGCATGACATGAAATTGGAAGGTGGCAGGTTAAGAGGGAATGTGAGGAGGTTTTTCTTCATGGAGAGGGTGGTGGACACATGGAATGGTCTGCTACAGGAGATGGTGGGAGCGAGTGCTGTGGTTGGATTTAAACATGCATGGGACAGGCATAAGAGAACCATAGAGGTTAAGCGGGGGAGGGTCACAAGCTGTAATCAAGTACAGGACTTACGGGCAGACAGGCTGGGCCTAGCATTCCTTTTTTTAAAACTTTGTTTTTTATTATACATAAATGTACAGTTTTGTCACGAACATAGAAATACATAAGTTTTCCCCAGGAGGGGCGCCACTCCTACACATAACCTCATATTGTCCTTCAAATGCTATGGGATACATCCAATGGGGGAAACCACATTAAACACAAAAGTCCATTAATTTCAAATTGCTGTATCTGGAGTCCAGGAGCTGCATAGTAAAAGTTAACCAATTTGCAAAATAACAAGTTTACAGTCTTCCCCCTCAACCAGTGAGGGATACAACAACTACGCTTGACCATTGTATTTAGGCACGTACTATGTGCCCTAATCAAAATATTTTAACTGTGAAACTCCTACTTTACATTACTTTTGGCGCTACAAAAATGTTGCTAACTGAGCTAAACCAGGCAGCGGTATTTGTTTGTTACATGACACCCGTATTCTAATTGTTAAAGCCACAATAAAAAGACAACATGGCAAGTCTTTAAGATATCTTATCTGTAAGTTCTGTAATCCGGTATAATGTCAGGGTATATCTTCATCCTCTGAAGAGGAGGCATTTTTCTCTTTCGCTCTAGCGCTGGGTAACACTTGCCTCTGTGCCCATTTCATAGCCTCGTTAGGATCATTAAACAGAAATACACAGCTTCAATATACGATGTGTAACTTGGCTGGAAAAATAAGTCCATGAGCAATTCCGGCTTCTCTCAATAGCACCCGAACCCCGTCAAATTTTTTTCTTTTGTCAGGTAGCATACCCGATATCAGGAAACGGTCAAACCTGTTCCTCGTCACATAATTTTTTTAGCTCAGGCACTCACCAAGAAGAAATCCTGTGAGCCAATACCATCAGTGATCACAACTGTTGCCCTGGGGGCTTCCGAGTTAACTGCTCTGCCATGAGTGGCCACTCGGTATGTCTTCTGCAGACTGTGAGCCCGTTCTATAATCTCCTTCCCTAACTGTTCAATCAGTCGTTCTTTTTAATGAACAGGAGATGATCTCCCTCGGACTCTTCCGGTATGCGCAACACACAGAGATTCGCCTCCCTCGCCTGATTTTCCAGTGTCTCAAGGCGAGTCCTCAGGTGGGTGCTTTCTTTTATAACATTTGTCACCACTCCCAGCGCTGAGTGGGCTCGCTTAGTAGCTTCAGCTGTTGCCCCTTGTACGGTGTTGACTGTTGCTTCTAGACCCACCACCTTATTTAAGGCATCAAATTTATTGGAGAGCCGTCTGACCAATGCTAGTAGTTAATTAAGTTTGATGCCAATCGACTGAAGCGACTCCTCGGCAGGCGCATCCAGATTATCAGCATCAGGGCCTGGTTGTGACCTCATGGCTACAGGATGGCTTGTTGAAGCTTTCGACGTGGCTCCTTCCCCTGTGGTCCAGTCTCTACGAGATTTCCCATGATGGGCAGCTTACTTTCTGACAACGATTTTATCTGGTCCAGCTCGAGGATTTCGCCTAAAAAAGTATATTTTATCTTGTTTTATATAGTAGGCATAAGAGCTCCACAGAAAAATCACCAGCTTGCTCGGGCTCCACAGCACCCCCAGCCTAGCATTCCTTATCTGCTAACAATTTCTATATTTCTATGTTGACGACTGTTGTGTCTCTGGTAGGGTGGGGAGTACACCTGGCGGACTACACGACTTACGGGTTGTGATCCTCCAGGGAGTCCTGCCACTATATAAACGTGCTGGAACTCTATGCACTGTGGCTTTGCTCACAGAATTTGCACCGATGATCAGGGTTAGGTTGTTCAAGTCCAGGCGGACAATACGATAACCGTGATTTACCTGAACAGACAGGACGGCACACACTCTCTTCCCTTGTGTCAGGAGGCATTCTGCATCTGGACCATTGACAGCTTGGGCCCCAATCTCATGGCGATTTATATTGCAAGAGTGAACAGACAGCTGGCGGACACGCTCAGCTGGGTAAGAGATGTCACGCGAGTGGTTTCTACATCAGGAGGTTGTGAACCACCTGTTCTCCCTGTGGAGCTCACCCGTGGTAGATCCGTTGGCCTCCTGGGAGAATGCAAAACTGAGGCTGTTTTTTGCCTGTCCCCCAGTCTGGGACACTGGGGATGCCTTTGCAAGGCCCTGGACCTCGTGTTTGCCTTTCCTCTTGATCCACAGAATTCTGGTCAAGGTCAGAAAGGACAAGACGTGGATGATCTGATAGCTCCAGATTGGCCAAGGCAGTTCTGGTACCCAGATCTCCTTAGCTTCAGCAGCAGGCCTCTGTGGCAGTTGCCTCTCAGCCAGGGCCTGCTAACCAGACTTTGGGGGGATGATTCTGCATCTGGACCTTCAGACCTCACTTTGAGGGGGAGCTCTTGCAGCAGGCTATACCATAAGGACTGAAGCCTGCAGGCACCAGGACCCCACAGAAAACTTCAATCTAGCAGTCTATAGCAGGGGACCACCCCCTGATGTCGGCCCACCCCCGACGTCGGCTAGTGGTATAAAAGGGGTGGTGCCCCATCCCAACCTCCATTCTTTTCCCCCATCAACCCGCCTGATATTGGCTCCACTTGACGCCTTTCTGTCTTAGTCTTCTACTCACCATTTTTCCGCTTTACTCGCTGCTTTTATTTTCTTTTAAAATATTACTTTCTCCAGTATTTTCTGTCTTCTTCTCTGCTCTAGTCTGTAGAACTGCGGTGGACCAAGTGTGGTTATGGCAAGCTATGGCAGGATGAGAATGTCAACATAAAATTAAAAAAAAAAAATTTATTCTTTTCACTCTGTCCTATTCTTTTAAACTTTTCTGTCTATCCTTAATTTCTTGTCAGGGTGGCCAACCTGACAATTCTGTTTCATCTGTGCTATACCTTTAATCTGTCATTCTAGCCATCAAAACTGCCACATGAAGTTAAAAGCAGATCCCCTTTAAAGCCTCCTGCTATGTAAATTCTGTGGAAGATTTTGAATCCCCCAAGAAACAAGAGTTTCCAACACCAGAGCAGATTGCCATATAGCCCCATTTTAAAGCGAGTCTCTGCAAGACTGGAATATGAGCAAGCAGGCTGTTGCAAGGAAGTAAGTAAACTCTCCCTGCAGCCGCTTGCTGTAGATCTCGGCCTGCTGCCTGAAAAAACAGAGATTAAAAAGTTAAAATAAGTACTGCAGCGTTAGTGCAGACTGTTCCTGTGTATAAAAACATGATTTGGGTGTTTGACTTGTTATTGTGTTGTTTAAAGCTACCAAGAAGTGAAGTACAGTATGGGGAGTAAAATAGTGCAGTGTTTGCCGACTGCTGAAATGGCAGAGCTGTCGTGGGGGGTGGGGGTGGAGAAATGTAAACATAAAAATATGTTTAAATACAGTTCTAGCACAGTAAATTAAGGATAATAATACTAGGCTCTTTTTGGAATGTATGCAGAGAATAAAAATGTGTTCAAATGAAGTAAAGGTATGAGTAGAAAAACTAAGCCAAGTAACAAATTTAAGGGATAAATAAACAAGGCTGAATAGTGATAGAGCTACTCTGGCTTCACAGAATAAATAGAGGGGGAGCGCGCCCCTACTGTGTTTTTATCTGGGAAGGTTAGAGTCCTCTATAAACAAGTTTGATTTTCTTAGTTTCTTTACCTGAAATGGTGGCAGGTAGCAAGAGATAGCTTCTATAGAGCTGGCAGCCCAGAAAATGGCTGCTAATATAGAAGTGGTGTGGTGATGTAATTGAAAGGGGAGGGGCTAAAAAGGTCCTTGATGATGCTTTCACCACCAATTAAGGTTCCTCTAAGTTAAAATGAGTTCTCATAGAGTATTACTAATGTTATGCTGAAAAAAGACATCATAAGCTTTAGATTTAGAGAATTTGAAGTCTTAAGTTCCAAAGTAGAGGAATAAGGTTTTTTTGGTATAATTGATAGTCACATGTCAATGATGTCATGATTATTGTACTATATTAACCTCCCCACCAGGAGGCTAATTCAGGTGTGCTGGTCAGTTTCTTCTGACCAAGCAAGGGAGAGGAGGTGTGAGTGCCTACACACCAGAGTGGAGAAAAATTATTGAATATACAGAGAAGAGCAGGGAGTCTAAGGAAAGCCTAGCCTGATTATTTTTTTGTTTGTTATTTTGGTGTGAAAGTTTAAACACCCATTTCTTTTCTGTAAATATTTTTTTGAACAGTTAATTTTTTTTATCATTTTTGGAAAATAAAATAAACGCTACACCAGCATTTTTTATGCACCTGATTTAAGGACTGGTGTCTGTTATTGAACCCACACGCTTACACAAGCAGATTTAATCAAAGGATGGCCACGCCTCCAGACTCTTCTGTCGGGGCCTCAACCAAAATACAGAGGACTGCCAGCACTGCTTGAACTTTAACCAGAGGATCAGGATCTGCTGCTAGAAGGCCTTGAAAAGTTTCTTGCTCGAAAAGAATGTGGCAGCCATGGAGAAAGAGATCCAGGGTAAAAGTACCTCCTCTTCCCCAGCCTCAAAGGCCTCGATTTCTACAGCTTCACACAAGAAGTCATCCAGAAAGCATAAACACTAGGATAAAAACAAGCATTTGTCAATGCTGAATGTTGTCTTGCTGGCATTGGCATTGGTAGTGCAGGAGTTAGAGAGATGCATAATAGGCATGGCAGTGAAGTACTGAACTGATGCCAACCCCACCCCCACCCTGCAGAGACTGACAGGCATTGGGGTGTCCCTTTGGATGTTTGGTAGTGCAGTGCAGGAAAACATTTTGGGCAGGATGTGAAAAATGACAGCTGTACAGTTCATAATACGTGTAAAAAAAAAAAAAAAAATGCCAGTGTTGAAAATGTAGCATAGTAAATATAGCAGATTTGATATTACAGGGTGTGTGGAAATATGTAACGACGCTTGCAACACTGCTATTTTATGGGCATTCGCGCAAATTTTCAACATAGGCATTTTAGCACCACTGCTCATGTACAGTGTCACTGTTATTTCCTCAAAGTGTCCCAAGAAGTGATTTACGACAGCGACTATGCTATTCTGGCGCTGGAAGTGCGAAATGCATTTTGGGCAGGATATGTGAAATGACGCTGTACTGTTCATCAAGAGGTGTGGAAAAATGGCAATGGTGAAAATCCAGAGTGAAAATATCACAAATGCATGACGGTACATGCGTGCGTGCAATCTGCCAACGCACGCTTGTAACACAGTCATTTTATGGAGTATCATCACCAAACTTTCAACATAGGCATTTTAGGACCTCTGCTCATGAACTGTCACTGTCATTTTCATAATCCGACCCAAACACTGATTTCCCACAGCGACTGCGCTATTGTGTGCCGGAAGTGCGGAAACGCATTTCAGGCAGGATATGGAAAATGACAGCTGTACTGTTCACAAGCAGGTGTACAAAAATGGCAATGCTGAAAATCTGGCATTAAAATATTGCAAATTTGCGAATTTACGAGCCTCGTGAGCAGACCTATGCAACGTCATGTTTGTGAAATAGGCATTTGTTGGACTTTTCCACCAAATTTGGAACATAGGCTTTTTGAGAGGTCACCTCATGAATATTGGCACTGTCATTTCGTTAATGGGTCCTGCAAAGGTGATTACGCGCAGTGACTGTGAAATCACCTTCGAGGCAGATTAACGCCATGACAGTGATAGAATCATGAGGGGCCCCAAAACCCCATGTTGAAAATTTGGTGCCAAAATTCCAATAAATGCCCAGATATGCAGCAAAGTTGAAAACCCTATTCATTCCATTATACAGCTTACCGGCATTTCCTCAGTTCAGTGGTCAGCTTTGAAGAGTAGCAGACGTGTTCCCTGCCCACAAGATCGGTCCCGCGGACTCTGGAGGTAAGTATGGGGTGGAGGGGGTGGGGAGGCAGGGTGCGCAGGGGTGGGTGCAGGTGGGGGCAGGAGACTAGGGGACCGTTTTATGTTACAGGGAGGAAAAAAAACTAACATGTGGGACAGTTTTTTGTCGTCGAGGACTTGCTTACGCTAGGGTGAGCTCCCAGCATGCCACCTAACTTTTTTTTTGGGGTTGCTGCAGCGGCGGGATTGGGCACCCTCGTCGGCAGACAATGGGGTTAATCTATGCCGGCCAGAGTTGGGCACCCGTCGCAATACTGATAGCTTGTGGGGAGGCAAGAGCCGTTGAGCACCCTCGGTATATAGGAAATGGGTTGTTGTATGCCAACGGGAGTGGGCACCGTACCGGCAAATAGTGCGGCCAGTAAGCCAGCTTAGGGATTGGGCACCTCAGAGTCGCCATGGGTGTCCCCTCACCATGCTGCTAATGTATGCGAGCATGCAGGAAGGGTCCGCTGTGTCTGCGAGCTTTGCTTGGATTGCAGCAGACCTTTCCTTAGATGTGCTCTCCACATTAGCATGCATGGTGTGGTCTGCCAGCATGCAGGCTGATTAGGGAATGAGGGACACCTACTGATGCATGCCCTGCATTTGCCAACAGGCCGCACCTCTCAAAGCTGCACCATCACAGATGTTGACTTGCCTGCAAGCGCCAGCCAACAGACACAAGGACAAACCCTGTCAGACTCTTGTTCCCAGTCCCCTCGTTCGAAGGCGACTGGCTCCGGGACTGTCTCCTGTGGGAGGTCGGACTCTGCTTCCACGGCAGCCCTCTCTCCATTGGGAATTCCAGTGTTTAAACCTCCAACTCTCATCCACAAGTTGGGTGGTGGTCCTTCTAGGACAGGGATTTTGTCCTTGGCCTCTCAGTCCCTGATGCTCAGGTGCTTTCACCAGACAATAGGCTCTCAGCCAGGTGGCTTGGCAGAGTCTTTGGGCAGCAGGTGTTTGCCTGTTGACTGCCCTGCCTCGGCATCTGCTAAGTCACTCCAGGCTCTGGGGCTGATGCCACTCAGTGACGCCAGGGTGATGCCTCTGCCCCATTCAGGAGTTGGCTCCCCTTGATAGGCTCCTCCTAAGGCAATGCCAGCTTCCTCCCCAGACTGGTTGTCAGTCCACGCCTGTCCAGTCGATGCTGGCTACCCTGCCGAACCCGGCAACACCCATTCCTTCATTGCCTGAACACCCAATGTCACAGACTGACTAATGTTACTTCCCAGTCGACACCAGGGGGTACGGTGCCCGATCTGATGACTCCTTCCAGATTGACACAAGATAATCTGATGCCCACTGTGCTGCTGCCAGTCAACCCAAATCCTCAGGACCTGACGCCTGGATTGCTGCCACCAAAGTGACTGGGGTCATCTGTCGTCCCCCCACTGACGCTGGCTAATCCCTCTACATCTCGGAATCCTCTGCCAGATCTCACGGCTCTTTACCTCCTGATGGAATGTGGTCAAGGGTGACCTGATAATGAAAAGGCCTCCCACACCCCCTCCCGAGGAACCTCTTCCCTTTGGGGGGGGCTAAGCCTCCGGCTTCTCCTCGGCAGCCTACACCAATGCCTAAAGAGCCTGCCCCACAACCAGATGACGCTGGCAGAGTCCGCTCTGAGCATCACGGTCGGAAGCCACCATTTAGTCCTGCAGGTCCTCGGACAGGCACCAGCATAGGACACACGGCTGTAGTTTGACCTTAATGATCTTCCTCTTTAGGGGAGTCTGACCGGTGTTTCTCTTGCTCCTTCTCAGTGTCTTTTGACTTGGAGATCTCTCTCCCCCCATATCAGACCCTAAGTCTCCTCCCGATGACCCTTCCATGGGGAGGTCATGCAGCACATCCAGTCCAATATGGGCTGGGACACCAAAGACTTGGACCCTGAGAGGCGCTGCTTGGCTATTTTTTTTTCATCGGAAGGATCCAAACCCTGTGGTGGTCCCTTCTCTGGTAGATCCATTTAAGGATGTCACCAGATCTGCTTGGAAATGTCCGTCTACTACCCCGGCTGTTTCCAAAAAGGCTGATCACCTCTGTAATACTACTCGAGATTAGCCTTTCTTTGGAAAGCAACCGATCAGATTCCATGGTCATTACAGTGGGCCACGATCGGTCCAAGAGGCCCCGGCATCTCAGCACTCAACCTCCGGACAAAGATTCCAAATAGGTGGGCCAGCTCAGCTGGAAAGTTTATGCCTCTGCCACCTGTGCCATTCGCTCCCTAAATTTCTTGGCCCACGTGGTCCAGTATCAGAATGCCCTGTGGGAGGAGGCCATGGATCTGGTTCAGAGACTGCAGATGGCACAGAATAACTACGGATCAATGGACTCTTCATCTGGTAGAGAAAGAGCATATTTTGGAGTTTGTGGAAATGGCCCAGACAACCCACCCATAAACTCCCATTAGATACGTAGATACTGACGGTAAATAAGGGCCTTTGGCCCACCTAGTCTGCCAAATCGCACATGTAATTTTGCCTTTTCAAGCTTCCCTTGAACTGGGTTGTCCCCTTCCCCCAACTGCTAGGATCCCCCGATGCTTATCCCATGCATTCTTGAATCCCATAATCGTTTCAGCCCCCACTATATCCTCTGGCAGGTTATTCCACTTGTCCACCACCCTTTTTGTGAAGAAATACTTACTCACATTACCTCTGAACCTCCCTCCCTCCAATTTCATCCCATGACCCCTAGTCCTGGAACATCTCTGCCTCTAAAGTGTTTTCCTGCACCTTGTTCCTCCCCGTGAGGCACTTGTATGTCTCTATCATATCCCTCCTCTCCTCCATTACCCTTGGTCACACCTCTTCCTCATTCAGGAGGTGATCCAAACGCTCTTGCTGAAGCAAGCCATAGAGCTAGTGCCACCAGATCAGAGGGGGAAGGGGTTTTATTCCCACTTTTTTCTGGTTCCAAAGAAAACAGGTGGACCTGTAACCTATCCTGGATTTCAGACACCTGAACAAGTATATAGAATACAAACAGTTCAGGATGGTCACCCTCCCAGGACTGCTACCCCTCCTTCATCAGGGGGACTGGCTGTGCTCCCAGGATATGCAGTTACCTCCACATTTTGTTTTTTTAACCCCACAAGAGGTTCCTTTGCTTCCGCTTCCAAAGCAATCACTACCAATTTCGTGCCTTGCCGTTTGGCCTGTCCTTGGCTCCACAGGTGTTTACAAAGTGCCTAGCAGCAGTGGCTGCGGCCCTCTGGAGGAAAGGCCACTATGTCTTCCCCTACCTGGATGACTGGTTCTTGGCAGCTCCCTCCAGGGATCAGCTGATGTAGTAAAATTTTATTTATACAGAGATATCACCATTAGGGCTTTTTATACAGTTTTACAAGGTGCACCTGTTAAACAAAGTTTCGATGATAAAACAGTATAAATATACAATACTAGAGCACGTAACCGACTCAGGCCGTGGGAAAAGGGATTAATTACAAATACAGACGATAAACAATATAAATACTACAGTAAACAAAGCCAGTTCATATTCAGTTTCACTTTTGCTCACCTATTGCACTCACAGTGAAAAGTTAGTTCTTATTGCATATCAGTTTTAAAAGCAGTTGGGGAAATTTCTAAATTCCTAAGATGTGGAGGGAGTTCATTCCAACTATGGGCAGCTTTATATTGAAATGTCATTTTACTGTAGTTATTTTTGGGTAATACTAGATCTCTAGCACCCTTTTTCCTCAGATTAAGACCATGGTTTTGCTTTTGTAGTTTTCCAATTAAGCCAGACAATATATCAAATATTCCCTGTACATGTTTTACCCATATACCCTTTCTTCCTAAATCGAGAGAACTCTAACCTAATGAATTATACGTTGCACAGTGGTGCGTACTGTACTTGCATTTTAATATATATCTCGTCAATCTATTATATACTGTATCTAATTTCAGTAATTGCGTTTTATGGGCATGCCCATAGATATGGCTCCCATAATCGATAACTGGCAAAATTAACTGGTTTGCTATCATTAAACACACTTTTTTAGTTGTACAGTTTGAAATCCGTCACACTGACCAATTTTTGCATTTGTTTTTCTCGTCAGTTCCTTGGTATGCTGTTCAAAAGTTAAATGCTAATCAAAATGAACCCCCAGGTATTTATATACTGAAGTTTGTGTTAGAATGTTTCCGTCTTTGGTCCTTACCTCAAGTTTAGGGCTTATTTTATTTTTACATGGCTGTGATGGGCCAGAAAATGTAGTTTGAACATGCATACGAAGAAGCCAGCAGAAGGCCACTTGGTCTATCTAATCTGCTTGTATTGCAGGGTCCACAGCTTGAGCTACTGTCCCTGACCCCCTTCCCACTCCTCCAATCCTTCCTTCCTACCCATGATCCTTAACTTCCCCGTATGCCTATCCCAGCCTCTCTTGAAGCTGCCCACTGTCGTCAACGAGACCACCCCTTCCAACAACGCATTCCAGTTGTCCACCACCCTCTCTGTGAAGAAGTGCTTCCTGACATCCCTTCCAAACCTCTCACCCTCCAGTTTAAGACTGTGCTCCCACCCCTGTGTTATGGTTGGCACTCAGCTTAGAGACCCTCCTTATTCACTATCTATTTCAAGTACTTGAGGGTCCCATTCATGTCCCCTCTCTTTTCTGCTGTCCTCCAGGGAGTATGTTTTTTTTTTTAATCAAACCCAGAGAGGTGAAGTATTCCTGCATCACTAAAAAATCTATTTGCAGTTTACGCTCCACCTCCTTGGGGCAACTACCTTTTGCTACAAGTACTCTATCATCTGCATACAGTCTAATTTGAGAATGCTCCATTAGATTAGGCAAATTATTAATGTAAGTGATGAACAATAAGGGGCACCCCTCGTATCACAGGCAAGTGTTTGGATTGATAGCCATTTACAGTAGCTACCTGGGTCCTTTTGGTTAAGTAAGAGTTAAACCATTTGCAGGGTTCATCAGCCAGTCCAATTTCCACGAGGCTACTCAAAAATGTTTTATGATCTACTAAATCAAATGCTTTGGACAAGTCCACGTACACCGCCCCCACAGACTTCGCAGCCCCAAGAGGGGTAGCAACCAGGTCTAAAAATCTGTGAACGTGGTGGCTGTGGACCTGCCTCTCCTAAAACCAGACTGGAATTGAGCCCAACCTCTCATATTTTTCAAGATAGTCCATTAATTGACCATGAACAGTTCTTTCTAGTATCTTGGACAGTTGATAGCAGAGCTGTTGGACGGTAATTGGAATGATCTGTGGGATCACCACCTTTGGCAATTGGAATTACCTTTGCCAGCTTCCAACTCGGTGGAAAAATCCCCTCCCGTAAACTTCAGTTACAGATACCTCTTAAGTGTTGGTGCAATTTCCAAAACTGATTCTTTTAACAACCTGTTTTCTATGTTATCCATACTGCTGGCTTTATTAATCACAATTTATGGTTTTGAATAATTCATCGTTCGTTATTTTCCTAAATCTGAATTTTGGTTTATTATTCTTAGATATTTCATCTTGATTACCAAACTGTGCTTCACTGTCAGCTGTTTTTATTGGATTAGCATTTATCAATTTTAAATCAAGGAGATTAACAAAGCAATAATTTAGTAGATCTGCAGTGGTATCAGCTTGTTGTAATACCCCATTTACCTTAATCTTAACCTCTGGTCAATTGTAACTGAATCTGTGAGATTTTTTATCAAAGTCCAGTAATTCTTTGGCTGTGTTGTTTCTTTGATTGTTTTTTGTTTGTAATAGTATGCTTTTGAGTTTTAATTTCTGAAATGACTATTTCTTTTCTTTTTTTAAACTTGTCCATAATTCAGGATTTAGGGATTTATTAGCTTTCGTCCATAGCTGATTTTTTACTCTAATCTACTAATATTTGGTCCTATCCATTGTAGGTAATTTGATTTTTAATTAATTTTCTTCTGAGAGGCAAACTTGTTACATGCTTCTAAGAACATAGCTGTGAATTTGTCCACCGCCACGTTCAAATAGAGTATGAGAGAAACCCTATGCCATGGCATCTTTAATAAATAGTTTCTGAATAATAATTTATTAGATCTTACTTGGAGAAACGGCTCTTGCAGCAGGTTACACCATTAGGACTGAAGCGTGTAGGCAGGACCCACGCAATTTTCTAACTAGCGGTATTAGGGGACCTGCCCCAGTCAGGTATAGTACATAAGGGGGCGGTCCCCCAGAATCCCCAGTTCTTTTCCCACCGTTGACTCGCCAGCATCGGCCTCTCGGTCTCTACCTAGTGCACGATGACTTAGAACTCCAGGAGTTTCTACCTAACTATTGTCCTCTCCAACTCCTTCATTTGAGGGTCACCTTTCAAAGTGTGCCTGTGGAAAACAGATCCCTTTCAAGGATCCTCATTCTTCCTGCATGCGTTGCTTAGACCCGGACCACGATACCAAGGCCTGCACCTTTTGCCAGGGGTTCAACAGCCGCACCAGGATCCGCCCTCAGAAGGCACTTCAGGCTTACCTGTTAGAGGAAAAACTTGGTAGGATGGACAAAGAACCTTCCTTCAGGGGCAATTCTTTCTCCGAGGTCCACAAACACTAGGACAAGCACCGGGAGAAGGCAAGGTCCAGATCCCTGAACCAAGCCTCGGATTCGCGGAGCTCAGGCTCCACCCAGTCGGACCGCTGTCCCTCCAGGGCTAGGTCTCGGCTCCCTCCGGTCAAGGTCTGGGCTTCCAGCGGTTCTTTGACTCTTCAGCCCATTAAGACTTCCAGGCCCTCTGCTTTCTTTACTCCCACTCGGGCCTCTTCAAAGTCCTTTGAACGCCACAAGTCTTCCTCTTCCACCCGACGTCGGGACCCCGACTCCTGGTCGGTCTCCCAGTCCCCTAGGGGCCCGGATCCTCCACCCAGGAACACGAAGGACCTGACGTCCCTCAAGCGGACGACGGACCTGACGTCGGCCAGGCGTTCGTAACTGAGAACATCGGCCAAGCACCAGACGCCGGCCAGGCGTTCACCGGACCAAAAGTCATCGGCCAAGCGACTGACGTCTGCCTCACGGGAGCCGAAGACCTCTCCAGTCACCAGTAGACACCGGTCACAGGGACTCCATGGAGGAGGACACCGGGTTGCCTAAAGACCAGGCGGGCGACAGAGAATGCCTGGCTTCTGAGGGAACCTTCGCCCACCCCGGAGACACCCGAGGACCCAACACCCGACCCTGGCGACAGACCACTGGCGCCAGGCCCGTCGTCGGGCATGAATATTCAAGAAGTAAAGGAACTCTTTATTTTCTGGTGGGACACCATCCGCAAAGACGTGGTCCCAGTGAAATCTCCTCCTCCCCCTCCTCCTACTCCTTCACCTCCTACACCCCCTCCTCCACCACAGGGGCCAGCAGGAGCAGACCCCACCTCCTAGGGATAGATCCCAGGATTGGAGAAGGCCTCCCTCAGGATCTCCATCAGGGTCTCCCAGCCCCAAGCGACTCAGACATCGGCGGTATACTCTGTTGGGGGAGGACTCCAGATCGGATTCCTCGGATTACTCCAGATCTCCTTCTCCATTCAGCATTTCATCACCTGACCCACATGACCTTCCCAGGTCTCCTCCGGATGATCCCTCTTTCTCTGAGATCATGAGGCACATCCAGGACAACATGGGGTGGGATGCTGACGACCTCGACCCTGAAAGGCAGCACCTTGCCCGTTATCTTCGGCAGAAAGACCCAAAGCCTGTGGTAGTGCCCCCCTTGGGGGACACATTTGCGGATGTCACCAAAGCTGTGTGGAAGCGTCCACACTCCACTCCTATGGTGCCAAAGAAAGCTGACCGCCTGTACAAGGCCCCGAGAGAGGACCAATACCTGGCTTAACAACCTCTGGCAGACTCCCTGGTCATTACGGCGTCACATGACCGGTCCCAAAGACTGCAACACATGAGCACACAGCCACCGGACCAGGAATCCAAACAATTGGACACCCTGGGGAGACGCATGTATGCGGCAGCTACATGCTCCATTAGGTCCCTGAACTACCTAACCCAGATGGTACAGTTTCAGAACGCCCTATGGGAACAGGGCCAGGACCTGGTCGATGAGCTTCAGGATGGCGAGCAGAAGGCGGAGCTCCTAAACCTTCTGTGCATAGGGTTTGATGTGGGGACCCAGGTACTACGAGCTGCATATGATAACGCGGACTCGTCCGCCAGAGCTGCAGCTTCAGGCGTCTGCCTCCGGCGACACTCTTGGCTCTGTGTCTCCGGCTTCACCCCGGACGTTCAGAAGAACATTCTTGACTTCCCCTACAACGGCGAAGTACTTTTTGGTGAACCCTCGGAGAAGGTGATCACCAAACTTCAGGACGCGGGGAAGGCAGTCAGGTCTGTACAGGCTATGTACAGCCCCAGGCCTGGTTCCTTTGGTAGGAACCAGAGCTGTTTTCGCAGCCAGCAACAAAGGCAGCAGCCACGTTCCGGCCAGCAACAAAGGGGCACTTTTCAGTGCAAAGCCCAGTGCTATGCTAAACCAGCCCAGCCTGCAGGGACCAGTGCTGCCACAGCATGACTCCTTCCCGGCCCCCGCCCCTCCTCTGGATCAATGGGTGCAAAAGGTCGGGGGTCATATCGCTCGCCACTTTTCAGGGTGACAGTCAATTACCACCGACCAGTGGGTTCTCCAATTGGTCAAGAAGGGCCACTTCATAGAATTTCTCGACCACCCACCGGCAAGACCTCCCCTGCTTATACAGCAGGAGGTGCTCGCGCTCCTGGAAAAAGAAGCGATAGAGCACATTCCATGGAACCAGAGGGATGCAGGATATTATTCTCACTACTTTCTGGTTCCCAAGAAAACAGGGGACCTCCGTCTGATACTGGACCTCAGCGACCTCAACGAGTCGGTCCTGGACAAACGCTTCCGCATGGTGACCCTCCCAGGTCTGATTTCCATGCTCAAGCAGGGCGCCTTTCTAGCGTCCTTGGACATGCAGGACGTCTACCTGCATATACCCATCGCTCAAGCGCACAGGAAGTTTCTGTGCTTCAAGTTCCAGGGCCACCATTATCAGTTCCGAGCCCTCCCTTTCGGACTGTCATCGGCACCTCAGATATTCACGAAGTGTATGGTGGTCGTAGTGGCGACTCTGAGGAGACAAGGCCATTATGTGTTCCCCTACCTGGACGACTGGCTTCTCATGGCACCCTCTTGGGAGGCCTTGATGTTCGCCATTCATCATACTTGGTTTCTGTTCGAGACGCTGGGCATCTTGATCAATCAAGAGAAGTCACGTCTGGTTCCGTCTCAGACTCTGCGGTTCATAGGCACAGTTCTGGACACCGTCCAAGGGAAGGCCTTTCTCCCCCAGGACAGAGCGGAACACATCAGATCCCTCATCAGGGACATTTCGGCAAAGAAGTCCGTTCTGCCAGATTGATCCTTTGCCTGTTCGGACACATGGCTGCGGCCATTGCAACAGTCCCGCTTGCTTGTCTCCACATGTGGGTCCACCCAGTGGACGTTATGGGTCCAGTGGGATCAAAAGCAAGACCATCTGCAGCTTCCAATCCGGATTACAAGAACCATAATCTGGGATTGGCAATGGTGACTAGATCCGAAGAATCTATCGGCAGGGGTCCCCTTTGTTGCGCTGTCTGTGATTGTGACACTCTCCACAGATGCCTCAGGGCTCGGATGGGGAGCACACATCGACGGCGTCCGGTCTCGGGGCCTGTGGACAGCCCAAGAGTCTCATCTCTACATAAACATCCTGGAAATGAGAGCAGTTCTTTACGCCCTGCAAGCCTTCCAGTCAGAGATTCCACCGGGTACTCTTCTGTTACAAACAGACAATTCCGTGGTGATGTATTACCTCAACAAACAAGGAGGCACCCATTCCTACCCGCTTTGCAGGGAGGCCATGAGGGTGTGGGATTGGGCTTTGCGACACGGAGCAAACCTCTGTTCATGTCCCAGGAGTGGACAGCATCATCGCAGACGGCATGAGCCGCTCTCGGGCCAGAGTCCACGAGTGGGAACTACTCCAGGAGGTAGTAGAGGATCTGTTTCACAGATGGGGTACACCAGAGTTGGACCTTTTCGTGTCCCCATCCAACGCAAAACTGCCCAGTTTTTGCTCACTAGATCCAGGGCGTGGTGTTTTCTGGCGAGACACGTTGTCCCTCTCCTGGGCAGGCAGATTCCTCTATGCCTTCCCCCCTTTCCGTTGATCCAGAGGGTTCTTGTGAAACTTCGCAGAGAGCAAGCGACGCTGATGCTCATCTCGTCGTTCTGGCCCAGGCAGATCTGGTTCCCTCTATTACACCAGCTATCCTGGGAACCTCCGGTGCCTCTGCCAATCAGCTCTCACTTGTTGTCTCAGGAGGAGGGCTCCTTGGTCCATCTGGACCTTCGTTCGTTGAGCCTACACACTTGGCTCTGAGACACAGCCATTTTTGCGACACAGGGTCTCGCAAGAGGTAGCTGATGTCCTGGTGGCTGCAAGAAAACAGGTCACTCATGCTACCTACGTCATGAAATGGTGCCGTTTTTGCCTATGGGCTCAAACACGGGGGTTGTCGCCTCTAGACTGTCCAGAAAAGTCTGTCTTGGACTACCTCCTGTCTCTGTTTCAGAGAGGCTTGGACTACTCCTCTATCAAAGTACACCTCTGTGCCATATCAGCCTATCATTGTCCGATAGGCCAACGCACCATATCCCAGTTGGACACGGCACAAGCCTTCCTGAGGGGTATTCTTCACCTTAGACCTCCGATTAAGAATCCAATTCCGCCATGGGATCTACCCTTTGTCCTGGAGCAGCTCACGCTACCACCCTTTGAACCAGCCGCGGATTGCGAGCTATGTCTTCTCACCTGGAACGTTGTTTTTAGTTGCTGTTACTTCGGCCAGAAGAATTTCTGAACTCCATGCACTTATGTGCAAAGAGCCTTATTTGGTTTTTCACCAAGACAGGGTATCCCTATGGACTAATCCCAAATTTCTGCCTAAGGTGGTCTCAGCTCTCACCCTTAATCAAGACATCGATCTACCAGTGTACTTTCCCAACTATTCGAATCGAGGAGAGGCCCTGTTGCACACCCTAGATGTGAATAGGTGTCTCTGATACTACCTTACCAGAACCAAACACCACTGAAAATTGGACCAGCTTTTTGTCTCCTTTGCCCACAGGATGATGGGAGCTCATGTTTCCAAACAGTCGCTGTCCAGGTGGCTCATTCAGTGTATCACGTTCTGTTACCAGAAGCGCAAGAAACCATTACCGGGCGCGGTTAAGGGTCATTCCACAACGGGGGTGGCTACCTCCTTTGCGGCCCTTAAGAATGTGCCCACCTCTGCCATCTGTGCTGCAGCTACTTGGAGCTCCGTGCACACTTTCATCAGGCATTATAACATGGATATTGCATCGAGGCGAAGAGCAGGTTTTGGTCTAGCAGTCCTTCAAGGACTTCTGTCCTAAGCTTTGGTTTCATTAAAGATTTCTACCTTCCTTCCTCCCAATGGTGTGGGATTTCCATGATTGCTTGGGAATTGGTCCTAATGGTGTAACCTGCTGCAAGAGCTGTTTCTCGAAGTAAGATAGTACAGTTACGTAAGAACCTACCGTAACAGTAGATCTTCGAGAACAGCTCCTGCAGCAGGAACCTTCCCTCCCACCATCCTTGCTGGAGGTAGATTCGAGTTCCAACATCCTTCTCCTAGGATCAGGTGTCTCAGCATCTCTCTGACTGCCATTTGATGGCGGATCCTCAGTCTCCTCTTCTGATGTCATCCAGCGGCCGGGAGTCTCCGGCGGGAGAACTGGGGATTCTGGGGGACTGCCCCCTTATGTACTATGCCTGACGTCTGGGGCGGGACCGACGTCGGGTGGTCCCCACTGAATACTGCTAGCTAGAACATTTCTGTGGGGTCCTGGTGGCTGCTGGCTTCAGTCCTAATGGTGTAACCTGCTGCAAGAGCTGTTCTCCGAAGATCTGTTATGGCAAGTTCTTACATAACTGTACTTTTGTATAGCACCTCCTAAAAATATGTGGTTGTTTAGGCACCGATTTGTTTTTTTGCTCAACAATACTACATTGTATAACATTATGATCTCCAAATTAGGACAACAGGCCCTTTTTTCCATTACTGTCAGATCTGATGAAATAAATATTAGATCTAATATACTACCATGACAAGTTAGTTTGCCCTTTCTGGTGGGAGAATGTATTATTTAAATCAAGTGTAGGCTTTGCATGGAGTTTTCAGATTTTTCTGACCTTGTGGGCACCCACAGGCAGCATTAAAATCACCAATATAGTTTTCTTATGTCCTGTGTGTTCTGTGAGCATATGAGGGAAACTGTCAAAATGAGTAGTTTTTACTTTGGGTAGTGAGTAAATAGCACCTATCAGCACCATGGAAGACCCCCTTTACTTTGTTTCAAGACTTTGGGATGACTCTCAACCTCCCATAGTCCTCCCCACGGCCCAGCCAAAGGCTTCAGTACACGAGGGCAGTTTTGGACACCGCTGAAGGGAAAGCCTTCCTGCCTCCGGACAGGGTGGAACGCCTTCAGGATCAGGCTTGCCTGCCTGGTTTCCTCATCGTGTTAAATCCCAGCCAGAATATTCTTGAGGCTGCTAGGGCACATGGCAGCGGCCATCGCAATGGTCCCTCTTGCATGTATGCACATGAGGGTTCCCCAGTGGACCCTTTGGGTCCAATGGGATCAATGCACGGATGACTTGAAGCAGCTTGTGACGGTCTCCATACTGGTGTGCCAAAGTCTGGCATGGTGGCTGAATCCCTCCAATCTTTCCACGGGGTCCACTTTTTGCAGGAGTCTTCTCGTCTGGTTCTGACCATGGACACGTCTGGACAGGCTGGGGTGCCGATTTGGCAGACTGTCAGACCCAGGGAACTTAGTCTCCCCAAGAGCAACATCTCCATATCTACATACTGGAGATGCAGGCGATAATCTATGCCCTACAAGCATTCCAGACACATCTGCCTCCGGGCCCTCTCCTTATCCAGACGGAGAATATGTCTGTAGTATCCTACATAAACAAGGGGGGACTCACTTTTACCCCCTTTGCAAGGAGGCCATGAGAGTCTGGTATTGGGCTGTCAAGCATCATTTGGAACTCACTCCCGTGCATGTCCCAGCCATACAAAACACCATGGCCGACAGTTTAAGCTGATCTCGGTCCAAGGCACACGAATGGGAACTTCTCTAATTTGTGGCGGAAGAGCTGTTCGACAGATGGGGCTGTCCAGAGTCTGACCTCTTCACGTCCCCACTCAATGCAAAACTGCCTAGTTTTTGCTTGCTAGATCCAGGGCCTGGTGTTTTCTGGTGAGACATGCTGTCCCTCTCTTGGTCAGGGAGGTTTCTGTATGCCTACCTCCCATTCCATTTCTGCAGAGAGTCCTCCTCAGATTGCAGTCGGAGGGAGCGGGGATGATCCTAGTTACTCTCTATTGGCCACATCCGATTTGGTTCCCACTACTTCAGCAGCTGGCAGTGGAACCCCTGATTCCCCTGCCCCTGAGCTCAGACTTTCTGTGCTTCGTTCTTACTAAGATCGCCCCTGTGTTGTACGAAAGTCTGACCAGTTGTTTGTTTTTCATCCCCAGGACTGAAGGGGCTCCTGTTTCTAAGCAGACTTTGTTAAATGGTTAGTCAACTGTATTGTTTGTTGCTACTGCAAATATGACAAGCCTTTGCCAGGATCGGTCAAAGGTCATTCTGTCGGGGATGTCTGCTTCCTTTGCATCCATTAAAAATGTGCCTGTGGCTAATATCTGTGCAGCTTGGAGTTCTGTACACACCTTCATTTGGCATCACAGTTTGCCTCTCAATGTAGGACGGGCTTTGGCCTCGCTGTCTAACAAGGCCTATTCTCATGAGTTATTTCACTTGACCTTCACCTCCTCAGAGCTGACTGGGGTTAGTCCTTCCACTGCTTGGGACTCTGCCCTTATGGTATAGCCTGCTGCAAGAGCTCCCCTCTCGAAGTGAGATAGTACAGTTATGGAAGAACTTACTGTAACAGTAGATCTTCGAGAGGAGCTCTTGCAGCAGTTCTACCTCCCCCTGTCTGTTTCTCCATTTTTTTTTTATTTCCTCATTTTGGAGGAACTTCCTCAGTTCACCATTTCTGAGATTGCCGGGGTCTCCAGCAGGAGAACTGAGGTTGGGCTGTGGGACCACGCCTTTTATACCATTGGCCAAAATCAGTGGATGGGTACCCGCTATAGACTACTAGCTAGAAGTTTTCCGTGGGTCCTGGTGCCTGTTGGCTTCAGTCCTTAAGGTGTAGCCTGCTGCAAGAACTCCTCTAGAAGATCTGCTGTTATGGTAAGTTCTTACGTAACTGTACTTTCCTGCACCTCACGGCCTGGTTCCTTAACGGCTAGAGTTCCAGGCCTTGGGTCTTTCCCAGGATGTTCGCCACGTTCTGGAGGCTTCCAGGAAGGAGTTGACTCATGGGTACTGTGCCTTCTAATGGAAGTACTTTTCCATCTGGAGTCGGGGCAAGGGGCTTGATCCCCTTGCATGCCCAGTGGCTAGTGTCTTGGACTACCTCTGGTCCCTTTCCCAGCTGGGACTGTGAGTGACTACCCTTAAGGTGCACCAGACAGCCATTTTGGCTTACTGGGCATGGTCTGGTATGCAGACAGTGGTCCAGTTGAAGGTGGTTGGGTGCCTTTTCAAGGGTCTTGAACACTTCTTCCCTCTGGTGTGGGAACCACCTCCACCATAGGACTTTGCTTGCCTTGGCTATGGTAATGGGCAAGCCATTTAAGCCGACGCACAGGTTTGAGTTGTCACAACTGTTGTGGAAGACTGCCTTCCTGATAGCCATCACATCTGCCAGAAGGACTGGGGAGCTCCAGGCACTCGGGGGACTACTCCCTTTCTTGTCTTCACTGGGACAAGGTTGTCCTTCTCCCCAACCCAAAGTTCCTCCTGAAAGTGGTGTCAGTTTCTCACCTTGACCAGGTGATTAACTTACCGGTGTATTTCACCAGCCCCTCATGGGAGGCCAGCCGCAGGCTCTCTTACCTTGTACCTGCAAAGAACGCTTTCCTACTGTGTGGAACGTATGACTTGGATTCGGGGTCAGACTTGGCAGCTGCACCTGGCAGACTGGTAGCAAAGTGGACAATTGCAAGGTGGATCACGTCTTGCATCAACCTCTGCTATAGGTTGACTGGTTGGGAGCCTCCCGTAGGGATTAGGGCTTATACCACCAGATATACCGCTGCCTCGGTGGCTGCCTTCAGAGATATTCTCATACAGGAAATCTGTAGGGCTTCTACCTAAAAGTCCGCTGACACCTTCATTTCCCCCCTACTGTACTGACCTTGAGTCACACCGGGATGTGTGGTTTGGGACCTCGGTTCTCCAGTCTCTGTTAGACAAGTAGGGGTGTGTGCCTTGTCCCCTCCTCCTGAACAGCTGCTAGGAGTCTGTTAGAAAGTGGATCATGTAGCATATCCAAGGCCCCTAGAATTCTGCGGCAGCAGAATTTTGCACAGAGCTTGCAATCTACCGCAGAACTTCTGCAGTGCCGCAGAATTCACTGTTCTTGGTGATTTTTTATTAATATTTGTTTATCCATAGAATCTGGTTCCCGTTCCTTCTTTTTATGTCCAAAATTCCTCTATGCTCAGAATGTGATGTTATCATTGCTATAACATCATAAATTAGCTAATGAAACTGCTGCATTCTGCAACAGAAATGAACAGTCACTTATCTACCACAGCTCCCACTGCCAGTGGCTGTGGCACAGCACATCAAGCATGGTGATACTTGCTCAACCTGCACTACAGCCTAATACAATTTTCAGTCTTATGTTATTGCACTAGGGCCAACTTAAACAAAACCTTGTCAATAGCATGGACCTGTTAAGTCCATACCTTACTTTGTACAAACTTATTTGTGCCTTTAAGGTATAGAGATGCCATCTGAAATGAATAACTGGTAAAATGAATTTACCTGTCATTTTTAAGAAAAATAAAGTAATTATGCCCAGAAAAGTGGAATATAATAATGTGTAGACCCCCTGAAAGAACAGACCTGTTAAATAAATAATTGCGCAGGGATTTTTGCCAGGGTTATTGATTACCTATTGTCACTGGTTGATAGTCAGCCAAAAGTTATGGAGATATGTGTTCAGGGCCAGCTGTTGGGCAAGAGGGTAGCATGTTGTGTTTCCGTGCCGGCAACTCAGTTTCAGAGATTAGCTCTGGGAGCTGGCTGGGCAGCACAAGGATTGGGGGAACGCATCACTGCTGTGAGCCTGGGAAGGTATGCTGCAGTGTTCTGTCATATGGTGGACACATTGTGATGGGTTGGAGAGCTCTATCTCACAATCGGTTCACATGTATGTCATGGCCTGATGGTGTTATGTAATGTGTCAGGGGAAGCAGGTTGGCATGAAAAATGATTTTTGCAATAACTCATCTATTCTGTTTATTCCATTTCCAATTGGACTTGTATGAATCAGGATGCAATTTCATGGAAATTAAAATATATATATATACACACACATGTACAGTATCTGTCTGTCTCACTACACACACACATTTGTATGTATATTACAGATTGCATATAAATATATGTGATACACAGTGGGGACCTCGTGAGTGGTGTAGAATGCACATATAAATATATGTGATGCACATCGGAGACCTCATTAGTGGTATAGATACCATTCATATAGAAATACCTTATTTTTCACATAAAGTCCCCTCTGCATATTTCATTTATGCAATAGGCTAGGACCTTAAGGGAGAGAGATTTGTTTTGCTTTTTCAGACATAAAATAATTTCTATAAGCCGGTTATTTTTTGAACTAGTGTTACTGTGCTTCCCCCATCCTGATTGCTATAACCACTGCCATGAAAATGAAGTCTGGATGACAAGCTGACACTGTGATATGGTAGTTTGTTAGTGCCACAGAACTTCCGCAGAAATTACAAACCACCGCCACAGAAGTTCTGCAGCAAATGGTAGTCTTGTCGCAGAACTTGGTCCCACTGTGCCACAGAAAAGTAGGGGCCTTGAGCATATCCACACCTGTAGAAGATAAGGTTACTCACCTATAACTGTAGTTCTAGGAATAGTATATGGTACACATCCACACAACTAACCCAACCTCCTTCAGCAAGTGGCACATGATCCTGCTTCCAGTGTCTGAGATTGGACGTCATGGGGTGGAGTCAGGGGATATATCCAACTGAGTGGTGGGAGGAACTTAGCTTTGAACATTCCAGCCAGTCGTCACCCTTCCAGTGGAACTGCCAGAGTATGGATGTGTACCATATACCACTCCTAGAACTATGGTTACAGGTGAGTAACCATATCTTTGTGACCTTCAGTCCTCCAAAATGACTTGGGTCCATGAAATCCCTTTACTGTATACCAACCAGTGGGTGTGGTGGTGGTGGGTGGTCTTCTCGTAAACCTGCTGTCCAAGGTAGCCTTACGTACCATCAGCAGTCCTGTGATAGAGATAGAGGTGTCCTTCTATGTCCACTCCTCCATGGTGTCTGTGCAAACGCACCCAAAGGGAAGCAGTCCGGCAGCCATGCTGGCCCTGGTTCCATTTGACTCCCAGCCTATTGCCTCCAGGGGTGAGTGTGGGGGGAAGGGATCTCTCTGCATCTAAAGCAATGGAGCGAGATCACTACAGACAATTGAGTCCTGAAAAAAAAAATAGAAAAGGGACATACTCTGGAACAGATAGAAATCCCTCTAGTTCGTCCTCTGTCCCATTCCTTCTTGCTCTCCTGGCCACTTGTGCCTTCTAAAAGAGGAAGTACAGATCATGTTTCAAAAACATGCTGTTAAGTCTTTTCCTTCCCCCAGACAGGGACAAAGGGTTCTATTCCAGATATTCCCCAGTTCCAGAGTGGACAGGAGATTTGTGTCCTGTGTTTAACCTCAAAGACCTCAATATGTATATTGAATACAAGAAGTTTTGAATGGTGTCTCTGCAAGCCCTGATTCCCCTCTTGCAGAAAGGGACTTGCTCTGTTCCCTGGATATGAAGGATGCCTAACTTCACATTAAGATCAGACAGGGCCACAAACTACAACTCTACTTCATGCTGGAGGGCAGGCACTATCATTTCAGAGTGTTGCCCTTATCCTTGGTGCAGTGAGTATTTACCAAATGCTTAGCAGTGGTTGCGGCAGCCTTTTGCAGGGAAGGGCTTTATCTTTCCTTATCTGGACAGTTGGCTTCTGAAGGTCAATTCAAGGGAAGCTTTTCTTCCCACACTTTCCAGAACAATGCAACTGTTCGAGGCCTCAGGGATCACAGTGAATGTGCCAGAGTCCGTGCACCCCGTGCCAGTGCCTACAATGCACTGGGGTGGTACTAGACATGAACAAGGGATGTGCCTTCCTACCACATGATGGGACAGACACCCTTATTACGCAGGTACACTTGATGCACAGGAACCACTTTGTCTCTGCCAGGACAGTGTTGTCCCCATGGGCCTGGTAACTGCTGACGCAGCACCAGTGCCATTTGCTCAACTCTGTATGTGAACCTACAGTAGACATTCAGGGTACAGTGGGATCAATTGACGGATGAGTTGGAACAAATGATTCTCATCATGTCCCTGCTTCGAGCACCACCATGGTGGATGGACTGCAACAACTTACTCAAGGACAGTCAATTTGTTGTACCAGCTCATGTATAGATACTTACCACAGATGCCTTAGGCTCTGGTTGGGGTGCTTATCTCTGCTTCTTACAGACACAGTGGTCTGTAACAGAGTGGAGGCCAAATTACACATATGAGAGCTGTCCTATACAGCCTCCAGGCATTTCAGAATAATCTTTGCCATGGTCCTGTGGTAACCCACAAATATAATGCACTAAATAAACAAGGGAACACTCACTCATATCCCCTATACAAGAAAGCAATGAACGTCTGGTACTGGGTGATGTTTCACGGCCATCTGCTGTCAGTCATGTTTCTCTCAGGTCTCCAAAATATCTTGTCCGACAGGGAAAGCAGTTCTCAATCCCTGATTCACAAGTGGGTACTTCTGACCTTTGTGGTAAATTACCTCTTCACAAGATCGGGTCATCCAGTGTTAAACCTTTTTGTGTCCCAACACAATGCAAGACTGCTTTGTTTTTGCTTGTTCCCTCCAGGGCTTAGAGTTTTTTTGGTGAGACACATGGTCACTCTCTTGGAAAGGGACAATTCTATATACATTTCCCCAATCCTTCTTATGCAGAAGATTCTGCTCTAGCTAAGGGTGGAGAGTGCCACTCTCTTCTTGATAGCTCCACTGTGGCCTCATCAGATATGGTTTCCTCTCCTACAGTATCTGGCAATAGAGCATCCTGTTCCTCTGCCCATGTGTCTGGGTCTGTTGTCCCAGGACCGGGGTCTCTGGTCCATCTGGACCTAGAGTCCCCACATCTGTATGCATGGCTTCAGAAAACATAACCATCACACGTTTTGAGGTTCTCGCCTAAGGCTGCTGATGTCTTACTTGCAGCTAATTGATTTCCTTTTATGGAAAATGTTATTTTTAATTGCCATGATTTCTGCTCAGAGAATTTCTGAGCTTCAGTCTCTAGTGAATGAGCCTCCTTGCATGATTTTTCCGTCTTTTTTTTAATTTATTATTTTTGCCACCACTCTAGCTGCCTGCCACCCGGTACTTTCGGCCCGGCCACGGGCTCCCACTCCTCAAATCGGCCGCGGGCCCTCCGATACCCTGTGGCTTACCCCCCCCACGGTGGGGCTGCGGCACTCCACCTGCATGCCGCAGTCTTCGGGATAGGTCGGAGGGCTGGCCTGAGGAGCTAATTGAAGCCCGTGGCAGGCTTCATTGAAGGCGGCTGGCAGCTGTCTATTTTCCGTTTTCTAGAGGCGGGGGTCGTACAATGACTCCTAGCGTCCGCCCGCCTCCCTATCGCACTAGTGCGGTGGCTGTGGACTCCTGGCCTCCGCCAGAGGTCATCGATGCCCGGCACTTCCTCACCTCCCCTGAGAAGGAGAGCAGTCCTTGGGATGCTCTATCCTTCTCCCCCGGCCAGCCCTCCAGTGACCCTGGTCCGTTCCCGAACCCGGGTCGCTGGCATCGCATGCAGAAATCCAACCACTGCGCCGAGGGGCCGGCACTTTTTCCAGCTTTTTACAAACCAGTCCTGTTTTCATCGAAGGTGGTATCAGAATTTACACTGACCCAAACGATCCGGCTTCTTGTTTATTATCCTGAGTATGCCAACAAGGGTGAGGCATTGTACCATGCTCTTGATGTACATAAAACACTGAGATACTGTGTTACTTGCACTCAGAGCTACAGAAAGACTTCTCAGCTTTTTGTTTCATTCGCCCCTAGGAAAGAGGGTGTTGGCTGGCTAACTGTATAATTTTTGTTATGGGAAGTACAGTAAGGAACTTTCTGGTGCTGTTTGTGGTCACTCCACAAGGAGTGTGAACACTTCTGTTGATTGCTTCCAGAACGTCCCTGCTGTTAACATGTGGTCTGCAGCCACATTGAACACTGTATATAGTTTCAGTAAGCACTACAGTCTGGGCATCGTCTTTCATAGACATGCTGGTTTTGGACTTGTGGTACTGAGAGACTCTCTGTCCTGATCATGAATCGGACTGCACCATCCTCCCTACATGCTTTGTATTGCTTCGGAATCGTTCCAAGGTGTGGCCCAATGGAGGAGATGGCCTCGATGAAGAACAACAGTTATGTAAGAACTTACCGTAACAGTAGATCTTCTTCAAGAGAATCTCCTCCATTGGGCAATAGTGTACCCTCCCTCCACCCCCCTTTTTTTCTGAGGGATAAACCGGATGTTGTGCCTAAAGCCTTATTCCATGCATACTGTTTCCTGTCCCATATCTCTCCTTGTTTGTTGGTACTTATTTTGGTCTTCTGGTTTCTCATGGTAAGAGGCTCTCCAAGGCTCATCTGCAGCGGTGAACTAAGGAGTGTTGGGGCCACCCACGTTATGTAGGCAGCAACACTGCATGTCATTGTGGGTGGTCCCTGACTAGGAAATGTTTGAGTGGTCCTGATGCTGGGGGCTTACAGTTCCAAAGGTGTGGCCCAATGGAGGAGATTCTCTCGAAGATCTACTGTTACGATAAGTTCTTACTTAACTAGCCAGATTCGCTGCACTGTTACTATAGTGCAACTGTATTTTAAATCTCTGACATTGTGTCCTGTTAAGGTGATGTTTTCGGGGGCAGGGGGTACCATACCCAGCAATCTTTCAGACTTGTGTCCTTTGATTTATGTATCAGTGATCTTCTTCAGCTAGGTCCCACACTTCTGATTGGAGGATTGGTGCCACCATGCTCCACCCTGTGTAACCTCTGCTTTTCAGGCCTACTGTGGCCTCATTTATGAATATTGAAGATATTGTTGTGTTTTGGGGTCAGTAATGAATGGGGATTATTGGGGCCATTAAGCCAGTATAGAAAGATTCAGGGTAAGGGGAACAGTAAAGCTTCAAGAACTGCTGCAGCAAAACAACCAGCTTCTGTCCCCTTAAATGGGAACAGTCATGTGCAGCCAAGTAACATGGACTAGGGGGTCCCAACTGAGCTTTTTGAATTTTTCAATAATTGTTTTATTACTTACTTTAGTAGAATTTATTTTTTTATCTGGTTGATCTTTTTTGTGACTAATATTAGTTTATTCAACTTTTTCTTATAAAATAGACATAAAAAACATTAAATTGGATGTACCTGTATATGTGTGCAAATCTTGTAAAGCTGCCATTATGTGCTTTTTTAAATTTCTATTTATTAGTTTAAAGGCAAACATATAAACAACGCTTTAAACACCGAGCATTCAAGAGGTTCATCAACACATTGAGGATGCCACTCCTCTTAATACACGCAGTAAAAATAGTAAGATCAGTGCAATATAGATGCATCATGGGGAGGTAAAAAACAAAAATCCTATGAGATGTTTATTCAAAATCAAATCTGCTGTGTTAATTGGCCCATGAGTTGCATGACTTTTTACCTTAAACATTAAAATATGAAGTCCCAACATTCTCCCCCACATTACCACAAGGGCAGGAGATACATAATCATGCTTTCTCTAAGTCTGAGGTACCTTTTAGTACCTTAGCTTTGAGTTAAAACTTTTCAGCCTGAACCCCATTTCTTAAAGATTTCCATCAGAATTTGTAACAAATGTGTAAGGAAGGGCTAAGCTGTTATAGAACAGTTAAACTTAACTGGGGCAGAATTTGGCGTGTGGTGGTGGCCCCTCCCCACACCACCATAGGCACCCTTCACTATGTAGAATTACGACAGGAAATATCCATTCCGGTAAATATGAGTACCTGGGGGAAAGTTTATTACCCACCACATGCTCCCAAACTATTGCAGAGAGAGAAAAAGTATATTTTGGGTGCCCAGGGTACTCTTCTTCCAGCGATGATTCTCGTGGGTCTGCCGATTCCACTGGGGTAAATGTGTTCCATTATGCCCATTTTGGGGCCTCCACTGGATCTGTGAAGATAAACACTTTAACTCGGTACATGATCCGCATCCATGCCGGGAATATTATGCCATGCATGATCTTGGCTTCCTGTAACACGCCTTGACTCCATCAAATCTTTTTTTGCGCTGGCGGGTTGCGTAGCTTAAGTCGGGATACATCCAAACTGTCTGGCTCTCCTGAAGCAAAGGTCCCTTTTGGCGTGCCACAGATCAGAGGAAATCCCTACTGCCCATGCCATCGACAGTCATCACAATAGTTTGCGGTGCCTCGGGATTATTTGGCCTACCACGTGGTGTCACTCGATACATTTCTTGGATTTAGATCAAGCATGCTTCTAGCTCTTCTCCCATTTGTAGCTTCAGCCATTCCATGAGAAAAAAAGAGAGATGATCTCCCTCTCTGTTTTCCAGCATCCTGATTATCCTAATGTTTGAGGATCGGGCCTGGTTCTCCAGATTTTCCAACCGCGAATGCAGGTGGGTGTTTTCGTTCACCAAGGTGGCTGTTACATAAAAACATGGAAGTCATAGACTTTGACAGCAGATAAGGACCACTTGGCCCACCCAGTCTGACCATTTCTCTACCTATTTGATAAGCTGAAGATTCAAGTTTACCAACAGCCTACTTCCTCCTACCCCCCCACTATAATTGTCTTATGTCTGTCCCATTTATTCTTGAATTCTCCCACTGTTTTAGACCCCACAACCTCCTCAGGAAGGCGGTTCCATGCGTCCACCACTCTCCATGAAAAATATTTCCTCATGTTGCCCTGAGCTCCCCCCCAATCTTTGAATTGTGCCCCTTGTTCTTGCACATCTTTTCTGAAAGATGCTACCCTCCTGGACTTTATCGATTCCCTTGAGGTACTTGAAAGTTTCTATCGTGTCCCCCGTCCCTCCTTTCCTCAAGGATATACATATTAAGCGCTCTCAGTCTCTTTATACGGTTTCTGATGCAGACCCTGCACCATTTTAGTTGCCCTTCTCTGGACCGCCTCTATCCTGTCTGTGTCCTTTCGGAGATGGGGGTCTCCAAAACTGCACGCAGTACTCCAGATGGGGTCTCACAAACGGTCTGTACAGAGGAATAACCACTTCCCATTTTCTACTTGTGATGCCTCTCCCTATGCATCCCAGTATCCCCCCAGCTCTCCTTACTGTCTTCTTGCATTGCTTGCCTACCTTAAGGTCATCTGATATGATTACCCCCAGGTCTTTTTCCATTTTTGTTGTTGTTACTACCTCCCCCGCCATTGTGTACTCTTCCCCTGGGGTTTCGTTTCCCAGGTGCTTTACTTTGCACTTCTTTGCATTGAATCTAAGTTGCCATATATCTGACTATTCCTCCAACCTTGCCAAGTCCCTTCTCATCCTTTCCACACACCCACCCCTTCTGTATCAACTCTGTTACAGATCTTTGTGTCATCTGCAGAAAGGCATACTTTTCCTTCCAGACCCTCTGCAATGTCACCTATAAAGACATTAAAGAGGACTGGACCCAGTACTGAACCCTGAGGTACCCCACTAGTAACCCTCCTTTCATTTATTGTTACCCTCTGTGTCCTGTTGAGCAGCCATTTTGCTACATAGGCTACCACTATGGGACCCACTCCCAGGCTGGCTAACTTGATTATTAATCTTTCGTGCAGCACTGTGTCAAATGCCTTGCTAAAGTCTAGGTAGGCCATATCCACAGCCCCTCCCTGGTCTATTACTTTGGTTGCCCAGTCAAAGAAATCGAGTAGATTCATCAGACATGACCTTCCTGCTGTGAATCCATGCTGCCTTGGGTCCTGTGCCCCGCTGGCCTCTAGGTACTCAACAATTCTTTCTTTCAGAAGTGATTCCATCATTTTCCCTACCACTGAGGTCATACTAACAGGTCTGTAGTTTCCAGCTTCTGCCTTGTTTCCACTTTTGTGAAGGGAAATCGCATCTGCCCTCCTCCAGTCCTCCGGTACCACCCCATCCTCCCATGATTTGTTAAAAAGGGTAGTCAGTGGTGTCACTAGGTCCCCCCTTAGTTCTTTTAGGATTCTGGGGTGAATCCAGTCAGGCCCCATTGCTTTGTCCACCTTGAGTTTTAGGAGTTCTTTTGAAGTGAGCCAGAAATCGTTGGGTGTTTTTGGATAAATAGTAGGAGATAGATAAGGTGGGAATATTTGGAATGAATGAGAATCGCGTAACTCTGTGACGCCAAGTGAAGTGTGCAAAAGGCTGTGACTAACCGGCTATTCCAATACACCCACCCAGGTGGTAAGGCAGTTATTTTTCTATTTGGCTACGTGATGCAATTCTTCGCTAAAATGGAGAGGCAGGAGGCACGAGTGGAGAAAAGGAACTAGTTTATTGGCAACTGAATATCAGGTGGGATCACAAGAGAGGGACAATCATATATATACAAGCTACTACTTTACTATAGGCAAGAAGAATGATCAGCTGTAACAGCTACGCTGTAAGAGCGTCTTATTTCTATTTCCCTGCCTCCCTATAAGAGGGAGAACTCTACAGCATAGAAATACCAGAATAGATCGATCGACTGTAACAGCTATGCTGTAAGAGTGTCTCACTTATCTTCAGGTATCTACTTCTAAACCCAGAGGTTCACCTCTCCCTAAAACTTAGGTTTTTAGAATCACTGTAATTACAATACTACAAGAAAAGACTATGCAATAGAAGATTTTCAGTTGGTGCACGTAACTTTCTCTGTCGACGGAAGAAATGTGGAAACACTCCACTGCTTTCCCAGTGCTCACCCAGAACCTAGGTGGGAAAACTCAGGATGAAGAGAGGATTTAACAGACCATGGGTCCTCGGCTACACCCCACCTCTCTAGGGTTGCCGGAAAGGAATAACAGATCTGGCTGCAGTCCACTTCTAGACTGCCCAGAAAGAACAGGCGATGCTACCCACTTGGCCACAATATGCTTCTGGATTGCCAAGTGAAAGGGATCAAGAAGAAGCAGCACCAACCAACAGTCTGCTTCTGGACTGAAGATATACTCTAAGCTGAAGAACACACTGGATCGGGAGAATCTGAGCCTCTGGACCACTCTTGGACTCCAGGCAAGCACTCTCTCTGGACTGAAGACACACACTGGCGGACGCTCCCACTGGATCAGGACCTCTGGACCACTCTTGGACTCCAGGCAACCACTCTCTCTCTGGACGTCGGGTGCATCGGTCTTCTGAGTTCCAAGGCCAGATGAGCCTAGGCACTCACCAAAACAATAAAACGTATGTCGAACTGCGACCCACTTGGAGTCCACAGCCGGACGAGCCGGAACACACTAAAACAATAAACCGAATGTCACTCCTTGAGAACTGACGCTGATGAGTCGACCGGTACTCCGCTGTGGATGTGAAAACAAGAAAATGGATAGCAGACTTCTGCATTGGGCCAAGCCGTACTGGGAAACTGTAAAAGGAAGATAACAGACGGGATGTTGCAGCTGTGAGACGACTGCGGTACGGCTGTTCTTGGATCGACTGTTGTCTGCTTCAGGATGCACTGTTGGATGATCCTTGGGTGATAGGTGAAGACTGACGTAATCACACGGGGGCGAAGTGACTCCGAAGACTGTTGGAAAATTTATTCCGATGGCTGTACAGCACCAGGGTGCTGCCACAAAACGATGTAATACAATTCTGGCAATCAAAGTCTGTAGAAAGACTGATAAAGCAAAATAATGTAAGCAGAGTCCCAATTCCTACTATAGTGGTCAATAACTATATAGTCTCAGTGTCCAGACCACAGTAAATATACAGGCACATTCTCATACTGACTTTAACCCTAGCTCTGGTGGACCTAACCCTAATGGGGTCCCTTCTAGCTAAATCGGGTTCTTCTGTTACTGTGGACACACACTGTAGTGGGGAATAGGCTCTCGGGCAGGCTGTACCAAAGACAGGTGACCGGGCCCCTTTTTTAACCCAGGAGGGCTTATGTGGCTAGCTAGGCAGTGATTATCTCTGGGGTCACTCCTATCGCTGGGCCCCTGACACAGCTGTAGGCCTATATAGCTAGCTACGGGTCCTGGGTCTTGTGATGCCCTTACTTAATTACTAGACCTGGTTGCCTTCACTTGGCTGGGCCTCGTGCCCTTACTACTACTACTGGGTTGGCTTGCTCTAACTCAGTAGGCCAGGGTAGCCCTTTACTACCGCTGGACTGGCTTGCCCTAACTCACTAGGCCTGGGTTACCCTTTACTACTGCTGGGCTGGCTTGCCCTAACTCACTAGGCCAGGGTAGCCCTTTACTACTGCTGGGCTGGCTTGCCCTAACTCGCTAGGCCTGGGTAGCCCTTTACTATTGCTGGGCTGGCTTGCCCTACCTCGCTATGCCTGGTCCCTACTTACTACTAGGGCCTGGTGCCTTCCAGATGCTGGGCCTGGTGCCCTTCTTACATGTGGGCCTGGTGCCCTTCTTACATGTGGGCCTGGTGCCCTTCTTACATGTGGGCCTGGTGCCCTTCTTACATGTGGGCCTGGTGCCCTTCTTACATGTGGGCCTGGTATCCCTCTTAAACCTGGGCCTAGTGCCCTTTTAAATCTGGGCCTGGTGCCTGTCTTACATGTGAGCCTAGATTGCCCCTTTAATTCGTTGGAGGCAGGGCCCCTTTAATTTTTATGTAGCTCTCTGAGAGCTGTCACTCATGTGGCAGGCCGCCTCCCCTAAACTCACCCCCTTCATAAATATTTATAGGCCCTCTGTATGACCTTAATGTGCTGGCCCCTCCCTGTGGGCGTCGCTACACCTGCCCTTCTTTATTATTTAATTTGGGGTCCTCAGACTCGATTTTCTCCCTGCGGCGCTCAGCCACTCCCCTTCGGCCCTCTGTGTGCTTTTAAATAAATAAAAACAAATATAGTCTGGGATATGGGCGGACAGCTGAGCAGGTGCCGCCAACTCACCACACCAGCAGATCGAGGAGGCAATCGGAAGGCGGGAGGTGTGCAGGCAGTGGGAGGGAGATTCAGTAAGTGACAGGGGGGCCGCAGACGGCCGACCAAATGACCGGCAATGCGGCACTTGCTAAGCCGCCGACGGGGGACCAGGATTAACTTTTAAAATAAGCGGGGGGCTGAAAATAAACAAACGGGGCTCACAGCCCAACGATCGCACCGGACGTACTTTTCTTCTTGTGGTGCCCCGATGGCACCACCAACCATGTCGCACTTCTTCTGGGGCAATCTTCAGGTGCTGGAGGCAGAGCAGGAGCACAGCCACGTTCCCAGGGACGGATTCAGCAACCAGTAAGCCTCTTTCCTTTCCCCTAAACTTGCTGTGTCCTCCCTCCCTCAACAGCTACCCAGGAATCACTAACTGGGAAAAACTTAAAACTTTTGAAACCAGGACTTCTGCTTCCAGAATGGTTAGGATGGAATGCTGTGCGTGAGCTGTTCAGCACAGCATTCCATCCAAACCATTGTTGCTGCAGGCTTTCATAAATCTTTATTTATTTCCTATGTACAGGGTGCACAGGCACCTACAGTGTGTACTCGAGAAACTAGGGGAATACTGGGGACCCTCTGACTTTGGGTATATTATACTTTCAGGACCCTTTCTTCTGTAAATGGACTGGTGTCATCCCGCCCAGAGTGCTTCTATTGTTTGGTTTAGGTAACTCCTACTCTCCTTTTGTGAATACTGAGCAAAGTATTCATTCAATCTGCCTTCACTGTCTCTGCCCACCTCCCGCCTCCCCATTAAGCTTTCTTTGCTCCCTAATGTACCTATAAAAGGTTTTATCCTCCTTCCTGAGTTGGCTATTTTTTCCTCTGTTTGGGCCTTTGCTCTTCTGACTGCCTTCCCCACTTCTGTAATTCCTTATACTTCTTGAATGCTATATTTTTCTCCCTACCCTTCCCTGCCACCTCTTTTGAGAACCAGAGTGGTTTTGTAGTAAGTTTTGTTTTCTTAATTTGTTTCACACAAAGGCTTGTTGCCTCCATGATGACAGTTTTGATTTTTGTACTCATCGCTGCGTCAGCGTGCTTGCCTGCTTCCATTACTGAGGATTGCATTGCTGTGGTCATTGCCTCTAGGACCACCACCACTCGATTAGTTAGGGAATCAAACTTTTCTGCCAGTCCTGAGACTGATTGTATCAGTCGGTTAATTTTAATCCCCAATGATTGCAGGGTTTCCACCTCTAACGTCTCTGGTGGTTCTGGAACCGATCTTGTAGCGGGACCTTCCCCTACTGTTTTTGACTTTGTGCCCTGGGTTTGTAACTTACGGTATCTTTTCTGCCCCTTGTCTCCAGTGATGTCTCTTATAGCCCTCTGTCACTTCTGTTCCTATAGCTTCAATCCAAAAATATGTTTAAATCTGATTTTCTGCCTTCTATATATGGAGTTCAAAGTTCAGGCTGCCATTTTACTCTGGCTCCACAGCACCCCCATGTGCTCTGTCTGTAAGTCATTAAAGCTTGAAATTTCACCATCAGTTTAGTTTTTTGTCCTTTTGTCTTGTAGAAGGTATGTCCTATAGCAAAACAAAACCAGTCCGGGAGAAAATATATTTATTAATGTGAGACGTGAATAATGCTTTTCAGAGTCCATTGTTTTGCTGTTGTCAATAGTCATTCATGTTTCCGGTGAAACTAGCATTGGCAGTCAAATTATTCTGCACCTTTGACACTGGCAATACCGTGGCCCCACTCTGCCCCACGCCTTTGTCAATATGGTCAGCCTTCTTCTGACATTGTTCTCAGCTTTTGGACTTTGAAATCAGTGTCTCATATGTTAAGGTATTCCTAATTCACAGACTCAGTGTTGCCTCCCACATCTGTAAATCATTTTGCAAACACCTTTAGAACAATGTCTACATATATCACTGAATTCACCCCCCACTCAAATCTTCATTTATGTATTAATTTCTCAGTTGCCTAACTCCCTCTGACCCCTGTTCATCATGCTTCAGCATTTTCAAACCTCTGTAATATATTTGCTCACCTAAAACTGAAATTATGAACACACAATCCCTATTCCTATATACCTGCACTGGTATTCAGTTTCAGTGTTATTCTTGGGGGAAGACCTTTAAGGCACAAGTTCCTATTTTCAGGGGTGACCCAGTCAAAACAGTAAAACATCATACAATACATCAAGATCTATAGTATAACAAGCATTTGTCAATGCCGAATGTTTGCTTGCTGGCGTTGGCATTGGTAGTGTAGGAGTTAGAGAGCTGCATAATAGGAATGGCAGTGATGTATTGAACTGAAGCCAACCCCACCACCACCCTGCAGAGAGCGACAGGCATTGGGGTATGCCTTTGGGTCATCAGGCTTAATGGACACGCCATTTCACCGCACCCTACTCTGCAGACACCGAGAAGTGTCACGGTGTGCCTTGGGGACTTTGGCCCTTATGCTCACCCCATTCCATCAAGAAATATGGTGAGATGGGTGCAGTATAGGAGAATGGGGTGAACTTTGGGGCCGAAGAGTCCAAGGCACACCTCCATGCCTCTCACTGGCTGCAGGGTGTGGATGGGGTGGAATGGTATGAGCGTTACAGGTGACAATCCCAAGTCACACCCCCTGATGCCTGTCAGTCTCTACAGGGTGGGGCGTTATGGTTGCAAACCCTGTTGCCTTAGGCGTTTGTTGGTATTTTCACTCCAAATTTTCAGCATGGCTTTTTTATGACCCCCACGTTATGAACAGTGGCAATATCAATTCATCAGCTGAAAGCTGATTTTTGTAGAGCGACTACGGCATTTGGCACCACAGGTGCAAAAACACATTTCGAACAGGATGTGAAAAATGATAGCTGTACTGTTCATGGGGAGGTGTAACAAATGGCAGTGTTGAAAATCTGCAGTGCAAATAGTAAAAAAAACTGGTGAAGTCACGAGCATGCGTAGAAAGTGTGCAACGCACACCCTTAATGTAATTAGTTTGGGGATTTTTTACAGCAGATTGTCAACACAGGCATTTTGGGGCGTCCGCTCATGAACAGTGTCACTGTGATTTTCTTAATCTGTACCGAACAATGATTACAGCGACCATGCATTTCTGCGCTGAAAGTGTGAAACCACATTTCCACCATGTTGTGAAAAATGACAGCTGTACTGTTCATAAGGAAGTGTGGAAAAATGCCAATGGTGAAAATCTGGACTGAAAATATTACAATTTCATGAGCTTACGATGGTGCATGGAAACTGTGCAATGCTCGCTCATAACAGCCATTTTATGGACTTTTGTCACCAAATTGCCAACATAGCCATTTTAAGACCTCTGCTTATGAACAGTGTCAGTGATTTTCTTAATCTGTCCCAAACATTGATTTTGCACACTGACTGCACCATTGTGCGCTACATGCACAGAAACACATTATGGGTGAGATGTGAAAAATGACAGCTGTACTGCTCATAACAAGGTGTGGTAAAATGGCAATGTTGAAAATCTGGAGTGCAAATATTAAAAATTCACGAACTTACAAGCATGCGTAGGAACTGCGCAACACACGCTTATAAAAGTCATTTGTAGGAATTTTTTCACCAAATTTTCAACATAGGCTTTTTGAGCATCCACCTTATGAACACTGGCGCTGTTATTTGATAATCGATCCCAAAAAGTGATTTTGCGCAGTGACTGTGAAATCACCCTTTGGGCCCGATTAATGCCATGACAGTTCCAGAATTCACGAGGAGGGGTCCCAAAAAAAACCATGTTGAAAATTTGGTGCCAAAATCCAAAAAAGTGCCTGAGATATGCATCAAAGTTGAAAAAAAACTATATATTGCATTATACAGCTTACCGGCATTTCCTCAGTTCGCGGTCGGCTTTGAAGAGTGCAGGCGTGTTCCTGGTCACCGAAGATAGTCAGCTGGACTCTGGAGGTAAGTATTAGGTGGGGGGAGGCAGAATGCATGAGGGTGGTTGTGGGTGGTGGCCAGGAAGACCGCTGAGGGACCGTTGTTTTGTTTACAGGTTGTTTTTTGTTTTCTTTTCTGGAAGGCGGCGGGATGTTTGCCACGCTGGAGTGGGCTCCCAGCGTGGCAGCTGGAAGGTTGTTTTGGGGAGGAGACGTGGAACCGACAGGGGATCGGGCACTCCTGTTGGCCATAAGAATTTTTGCCACGCTGGGGTGGGCTCCCAGCATGACAACTGGAAGGCTGTTTTTTTTGGGGGGGGAGGGCGCGGGAAGAGAGTGCTTCAGTTATCTGATCGTGCTCACTGAAGTGGCTCTCTCCCTTTCAACTGTACTGCACTGCATTTTCAACTGCTGTCACAGACAGTGGCAGCATTCATTGGCGAACTGTGGCCGCGCCTGCAAACACAGTGAGGGAATTGGAAGACAGGGTGCTACACCTCCAGAAACTCTGATGGCACTATGTTTCTTGCACATGTGTGCAAGCAAACATAAAAATGCTCTGTCAGATACAATAAAAGAAGCATAAGATATAAAAACAATTTAAAAGTTACATTTTGCAGTGTCAATCAAGTACAATTTTAAACTGCTGTTAAAGTGCCATATTTGCTATTGTTCTAGTTTGATATAAATTCAGACACTTGGCATCATCTGAATATGCCCAGTAGTTTGACCATGGAGCATTTTCCATGACCAAATCCTGTCATAATATCTTATTCAGTAATCCAAAGGGAGCCATTCCAATTGGACATAGAGATTACAATGGTGAACATCCTTTTCGGCATCCAAAACAAACCTACACATGCTGTTGTAGGCCACTCTCTCAGTCTGGATGATGGCACACTATCTGCAACCATAGCAGAAACCGGTAAACCGTATTCAGTGATTGAAAGCAGTAAGCAACCAATTTTTGTACATCCCATAGTGAAATTTCCTTTTTTTCTAAACAGCAGGGCCAGTCTTGTATTTATTTTATCACATAATGTGTATGTTTGATGTGAGACAGTGTGCAGTTCAAAAAATTCCAAATACTTGCTCCAAAAACATTCCAGAAGTTGTTTTAATGTACAATTGGTCAACATTTCCAAGTTTGTCAGAGCTACAAAATAACATTTATTTTTGTATTCATCACTAATTTACTATCAGTGAACCAATCCTGTACTCTTAAATCCTCTTGGAGTGGCTTGGCAAAGGTAGAGACAGTTTTGCTTCTCATTACCAGGACTGTGTCGGCAGCATAAAGGATGACTTTGCAGTCTTAGCAAAGAGAGCGAAGTCTATTTAAAAATGAGCTAAAAGGTAGTATAGAAACATAGACATAGAAGTTGACGGCAGATAAGGACCGCAAGGCCCATCCAGTCTGCCATTTCTTTTTCTACCTTATAAATGTGCCATCGGCCTTTGCTCTGTCAGTGACCTATCTATTCATAGTCATTTGTATTGCTCCCTTATGCCTATCCCATGCCTGTTTGAAGCCCTGCACTGTATTCATAGCCACCACTTCTTGTGGTAAGCCATTCCATGCATCCACCACCCTTTCTGTGAAAAGAATTTCTCATTTCCCCTTAATCGGCCTCCTCTAATCTCATGCTGTGTCCTCTTGTCCTGCTATTTTTCTTATATTTAAACATGTTAGACTCTTTCACCTTGTTTATGCCCTTAAGGTGTTTGAATGCCTCGATCATATCCTCTCTCTCCCTCCTTTGCTCAAGGGTATACATATTGAGCTCCATTAATCTGTCCTCATATGTCTTCTAGTGCAGTCCCTGCACCATTTGGTTGCCCTTCTCTGGACTGCCTCAATTTGGTTAATGTCCTTGTGAAGGTGTGGCATCCAATACTGCACGCAGTACTCCAGATGGGGCCTAACCAGTGTCTTGTACAGAGGGATTATTACCTCCCTCTTACGACTTGATACCCCTACTAATATACCCTAACACCCCCCTAGCCTTACCTACTGCTTTAGAGGTCTGCTTGGATGATTTTAGGTCATCAGTGATGATGATGCCCAAGTCTCTTTCTTCCTTTGTGACTGCTAGCAACTCCCCTCCCAGGCTATAGGTGGCTTCAGGGTTTCTCTTCCCTATGTGCATGATTTTGCACTTCTTTGCATTAAATCCCAGTTGCCACTCTTCTGCTAGTTTATCCAGATCTCTTCTCATTCTGCCCACCCCATCTGGATCATCTACTCTGTTGCAAATCTTGGTGTCATCTGCAAACAGACAAGCCTTACCCTCTAGTCCATCTGCAAGGTCACTAATGAAGATGTTGAAGAGGACTAGCCCCAGGACTGATCCCTGAGGTACCCCACTTGTGACTTGCATCTCTTCTGACTGTATACCATTTACCACCACTCTCTGTTTTCTGCCCGTCAACCAGTTTGCCACCCAGTTGACCAACTTCTGACCAACCCCGAGCCTACCCAGCTTATTTATCAATCTTCTATATGGAACAGTGTCAAAAGCTTTGCTGAAGTCAAGGTAGGCGACATCAACTGCTCCCCCTTGGTCCACCACTCTGGTTACCCAGTCAAAGAAATCTATGAGAGTAGTTTGACAGGACCTTCCTTTTGTAATGTAGTGGTCCCAGTATGAACCCCTGTGTAATTCCAGTACTGGCAGATCTAAGGGAAGTATAACATTGCCTATTTTTGCACTCTACATTCTGTTTGTCAAATAATCCTGGAACCATTTACATGCATTTGTGCAAGGCCAAGATTAAACAGTCTCATAAAAAGCATTTTGTGATTAACTAAGTTAGATGCTGTTGGTAAAACGATCTAGAATGCCCCAGCCATGTCTCCACTGACTAAGGCACCACTCAGTAAGTGTGTATATTCCAACACAACTGTAATCGTACTATGTTTCTTCTGGAAACCATGCTCAGTTGCTGTTAGAATGTTTCTAGCCTCCACATAATTCATTAGTTGATCATAAACAGTCCTCTCCAGTACCTTGGACAGTGGAGACAGGAGTGAGATCGGCCAATAGTTGCTTGTGATTTGTAGTAGCACCCTCTTTATATGCTGTGACTACCATGGCTTGTTTGCAGAGTTTTGTGCATAAGGAAACATGAGGTATTTTCATTATGAGAACCACCACTTCATTAACAGATAATTTATGTAATATTGTTACTGATTAGTGCCAATTAACTGCTGGCACAACCTCACAAACTCCATAATTCACACATGTGAATTATGGAGTTCCCAAACTCACCATTCCAAAATAGTTGAGTGCACCTGAGCACTTAGAGATTGTGTGCGATGCCCAGATAAACACTCGGCTTCACCCTTTGGGTTTGTGGGTCATCGCACACCTTGGGTGTCCATAAAATCATCATTAGCCACACTTTCCCATGCATTATTCTGTATTTAATGTCAACACCATTGCATCCCATTCTGGTTTTTAATGTTCATCTTGTTTAAACATTTTATAGTTTCCTTTTTGTTGACTCACTTAAACTTGAATTCCATATCTGCAGATCTGACACCTTCATTTATTAAGGTCCCAGTAACAGTATTATTTGAAACTTGTGCAGGCATTAAGCTGAAAACAAACAAAAAAAAAAACCCCATTACTCATTTGCCACATCTAATATAACTATAAGTATGCCATCATTCTTTTGCAACACTTTTGGTCCCATTTTCTTATGGCCTCCCAGGACTTCAGTTATGGTATCCCAAAATTTGTCAGTGTTTTGATACCTTCTCTCTTTGTTCATTGCAAAAATATTTTGCTCTAGCTTTCCAAGTAGTTGACCCTTTTATTCCACAGTTATTTATAAGCAATTTTGTCCCAGTTTGACCTGTTTTCTCTAAATATTCGCCACATCTGGTCCCTATTTCTCATTAATTGCCTGACTTCTTCTTATCCAGTTACTTTCCCCATCCTTTTTATGATTTTTCTTGCAGAGCAAACTTGTCTGAATCCCCTCCCCGTAGATGCCACAGCCCCCTCCTCCAGGCTGTCACACTGGACACCCCGCCAACCCAGACAGCAACAGCATATCACCCATCAGACCCTTAGGTCTGACCTGTCAGACACTTTTGTTGATTCTGACGTGATCCCCAGCAAGGGGCTTAACTGGAAACGTCAGCAGAAGGGGCAGGAACAGTCTGAGCTGCACGACCTGGGGCAGCGTAGGGAAGCCTACCCGGGGCAGCCATCTGGAACCATGGCAGCCAGTTTTTCTGGTCTCGCCTATTCCCCTCCCTTATTTGCTGCTGTGCGCTCACAGCTGGCTGGTGGTAAGTGCCCGACAGCTTGTGGTCACTGACACCATCATCGGCACTACCACCAGCCTCCACCAGGAGCCGAGAAGATCCAACATGATAGCACCCCACCCCCACCCCCAGGGAGGAGAGTGTCCCATGAGATGCTCTTGAGTGAGCCCTCCCAGCCAGCCTCCGCTCCTGATCTCCCAGGCTCTGGGCATGGACCCGTTTCACCAGCATGCCAGAGTAATCCCCCATTGTTCGGCACCATGGACCGAGCTCTTATCTCAAATTTAATTAAATTGGGCTATAAAATAGCCCAGAGCAAGATCCACTGTAGAAATGCTGTCCAAGAAAGACAAATCAACCTTACTTAACATATGTTTAAATGCACCTATTTTAACTTTAGGGATCCTCCTTATGCTCATTACTTCTGACTCTGGTCTTTCCACCTTGGTTGACTAGCAGCATGAAATGGGAGAATGGTCACCAAGGCCATTTAGCAGCACTTCAGCTTTTTTCACATGAGCACAATTAGAAGCCAGTAACTAATTTAATAATGTTCCAATATTTGTTTTATTATAGATAACCCTAATGCATATCCTTCACCAATTGTGTTAAATTTTTAGCTGTTTTATCCCTCACTTTTTTTTTTGCCAAGCATTGTTAAAATCTCCCCAAAAATGTTTTCATAGCATTCAGTTGGGCCACATAATCAATAAAACGATCAATATATTTTTTCGCTAAACTTAGAAGCAATACATACAGCATCATTATTTTTTCTTCCCTCCTACAGTTAGACAATTTGGTCCACATATTCAAAAGAGATGCGCGGCACTAAGTGGAGATGCGATGCGCCTCTTGGAAAATGCGTGGGAGTGCGATATTTAAATGGGAGGGATGTATCATGCAAAGATAATGTATGCAGTGTAGAAACAGGACAGGTACATGAATGTGCCGCACATGGGAATATTCAGCCAAAATGTGCAGCGCATGTGCCGCGCATCTCAGAAATGTGCCATGCAAAGATAGGACAAAAAAAGGATAACCTGAATCGGCCAGCCACCCACGGGCAGGCTGCAGAACTGCAGTCAGGTGCTCCTGAGACAACCTGTGGCTGTGCACCAGGATGAGCTCCAGGCACCCACACATAGCAGGACGGCAGTACCCAAAGCCACAGGTGCTGTAACACCCCTGGCACCACCCAAACAGCCCCTCCAACCGCATCCAGGACATAGACACCCAGCTGCCACATGTTGGTGCCGTCAAGTGCACCCATGGCTCACCGGCAGTGCAGACTGCCACAATGCAGCACATGTACCAGGGGCCATGGCCTCCACCCATCTGGCCTTCGGGGCACCACCCGATGGTAGCATGCGCCCACAGTGATGTCTGGGACGATGGTGCCCAGGTAGCCTGGTGGTACTGGTGGCAGCATGGCATTGTCCAGGGTCTAATCAGTGACGTACACACAGTGTGCGCCCGTGCCAGGCCCACACACCACCTGGAGCCACAGACATGACACCGCCACCCGTGCAGTGCCACAGGGGCACCACAGTGGGTCAGTGTGGTGCTCCAGTGGTGGACATTGCACAACTGTGGGCAGGGTGGCACCACCTGCGGCCTGGAGGCAGCATAGGCATGCCACACAGGCACCAGACCCTTCTGGTGTTGGGCATGTTGCCACCATGGGCATGTATTGGCCAGTCAGGTTGCCTGGACTGTTCCAGGTGGGCCCCACTCACCTGAGTACCCAGTCATCATCTACACCGTGGCATCCCTTGCATGTCTCTACCCTTTTCCATAATAATGGGGTATGTGGGGAACTGTAAGTGAATGTATGATGGATACAGGACTAGTGTATCAGTCATGTGGCATACTGATTAAAGTGTCACCCTGGGCCCCTCCCATATTGCTTGTCCAGGTGGGCTCCCTGTACCCCAGTCTGACTCTGTACATGGCCATGGGCAGAAGCACTGTACTCCGGCCACTGCAGTCCACCTACACACTCATACCTTCGCACCAGCCTGCTAGGCTGCAGTACCTCCTGTTCACCTCTGTGGAGTGGTGGGACTGCCCTGCAAAGCTGGATCTTTGCATGCCAGTGGTATGCAAATGGCCTGGCTACATTCCCATAATGAGATGCAAATGTGGGGAATGGGCTTGGACTGTGCAATGAGGCCATTTACGTATCCTGGCTGAATATTGCACTGTTGCGCACTGTGCATGTGTCTGCCCGTCGCCTATTTCCGTATGCCCCACACAGGTCTCGGGACACCTGACGCGCCGTGCATCTCCCACTGTGCGATCGCACACATTCAGGATATTCAGCAGGACATGCATGATCTCATTCTGTGGTGCATCGTCTGAATATACCAGTGTTTTGCGCTGGTGCAACTAAGATGCACGGAACATGGACTTGCGTGAATCAGCCAGCCACTTTTGAATATGGGGCACTTTGTCATAAATTCACATTAAATACTGCAGCCTATAACATCAATTTTATCTACTGCCAAATGATCTTCAAAATAAATTGCACATCCCCTTCCCCCCTTCCCATTCTGTCTGATCTAAGCAGTGAATAGCCAGCCATTAGTACAGCGTCATCCTCAACCTTAGGGGTCAGTCAGGTTTTGGTTGTGATATTATCTGGATTCAGCTCAATGCAGGCACTAAATTCAGTTTAGGCAACAAATTACATATGTTTAGAAGCACCATATATAGACTGTATTTTCTGCATCCTACTTTGTGCAAACTATCAATTGGACTAGGCTAACATGAATATTGTCAGACATTTATCAAAAGTCAGTCACTATGTGCACCCTAAACCTCTACAATCATATTTTTTTCTAGTACTCTTAAGCTCTTTATATTCAACATTTGTTATCTCATCTCAACAGCAGTGAACTTTTAAGGCTATAATCATTGCTAACATTTGTAAGATGATACATTCCCACCCCTAAATCCGGAAGATAACAATCCTCTGTATGCGTTATTGCTCTCATATTTGTTCAGGTGACATCAGTTGTTCTGTATCCCACATTAGTTTTCCACGTTAAATATTCTTTCCCTGGTAACTTACCTTTGTAACCCCTAGGTGGCGCTATCCGAAGGGTTACTACCCCTGTCTATGTAACTAGTAGCAGGTGAAGGGGCCTGAGTTCTGATACGGTTGCTTCCACCTGAAGGTCAGGGTTGGTAGTGGTCAAACTAACCTGGGCACAGCCCCCGACACACTAACCCCCTCTTCCCTTTGTAGTACCTACAATATTAATGACACCACTGTCACGGTACCCCTTTGTTCACCATACCAGTACTCCACACTGTTTACACTTACCACCAGGGCTGGTTCCTCTGGCTCGACCCTGGGGACCCCCTGTAAAACAAGGTTATGCACAGTAAATAGCTACAGTACTCTTGGCACAAACTGGAACCACAGTCAGGTTAAATGCAGCAAAAAAGTCAGATCTGATTTATTCCGGGGACTTGAACAAGGAAGGGGTGTAATCAGGTTGATTGGCTTAAAGGCTATATTAATGAAACAGTTATGCATGCGCTTTAAGTCCCCATGCAGTCGCACACTCTGGGTACGGAGGTAGGAAAATGGTGGGCTAGCCAGGAACGTTGCAGCTGGTTGGGGTCCTGTGATGGAAGAAAGCAACATGCACAACACACACTACTTGTAATCCGGAGCTGGAGGGCTCAGTTCGTGAAAGAAAAAGCAACAAGACAATCGGATGACAACACTTTAGATTTAGCTTTGTTGCAGGGAGCCACTCTGATGTTTACTCACGAAACCCAATACAGGACACAGACTGGACGAAACTGAGACTGCAGGTTGTTGAGCTGGAGTGCCAGGAGAAGCAGGGCCCACACGAATCACCGTTCTGTTCAAGCGTTGAGCAGGGGGCTGATCCCCAGGTAGGTCTCTCGTCAGTGGCTTTCTCCGTGCAATAGGTAGTCTGGCTGGGCTAGTGTGGCAAGGCCCAGGCGAAATGGCAATGAATTTGGATTCAGTCCGTTGGAGCTGGATGCAGCCTCCAGCGAGCAGAACACAGTTCAACACACAGTGGGGAACCAAATCACGACCCACTAACAGCACACAGCACATTTACATGTAAGAAATTCCACTATTCCAGGCAGATTGCTATCCAGTCGCAATTAGAGTCTCTGCACAAACTGGGAGTTCAGAGGTGGCTAGAAATCCTGACAGGCCGATCGCATTCGGCAAATCTTCGGTGGTCTTCAGGTTAAAGCCTGGTCACAGTCCAGTGGCTTAAATAGTCCTCACAACTCTGATTCAGTCCGAATAAACTCTATCTTCCCTCTCAGGGACAGCAGACAGACAGGCCAAAACTCCGTCCTTTCACAGTTCTCCCACTCAAAATTACACAGAACTGCTGCTCAAATCACTTGAGCTGTTACTCATTTCACTTCCCAACTCCGAACTAAGTGAAACTGCAAGCAGTGTGGGACTTTCCCCAAGATCCAAAAGGTTCGATTGGCTGATCTGCCTGTCAAGTCACAACAAGGGCTCGCCCTCCCTCCAGGTTATTTTAGGCGCCAAAAGCCCCAAACTACAAATTCCTACAAGTTTTGGCCTCACCAAGCCCCTGTAAGCAGGCGCCATTTTAGAGTCCCAAATGTACTGATTGGCCCATTCTGCAGTCCAGGACCAAGATGATGGAAACAAACAGAACTGTGCATGCTGCAAAGAATGCAGGTTAGAACAAACTGCAGTATTATTACTACTCTAACAAATGATCAGCAAACAAGTACATCTTTTTACAGAGCTCTCTCTGATTAATTATGATTGCAATCCAGGCAGCTGTTAAAAGAGAGAGTACACAGAGGCTATTCAGGCACTCTCTGGCAATACATTTAAACTACTAAAACGCAGAACACCAGCCTGGCAGTGAGCATTTAGGCAAGCTCAAGGAAGACTTTTCGGGAACCCCCATTTGTAGGGGGGGGGGTTACACCTTCATTAAACAAAACATTCCCAAATAACATGCATAATACTAAAGCAATTAACCACCCCAAATAACCCATTGTTAAACTAAGCCAAACTCAATGCTAATTACAACTGTAAACAGTTTTGTATACAAATAAGCATAATATTCAGCCCCCTTGCACTTTCAGATCCAGCCGACTCCAGCACACTCCGTACATTGTCAGTGTACTCAGCTGCTGGAGTCAGCTGCTGCTGCTTCAAAGATGCCATTGCGTCTTATTTAAATTGTTAAAATGTTCCATTGCTCCACCCACATTGGCCCTGCCAGTGCAGCTGATGGGTGGAGTAGGGGTAGCTGGCAGAAAGCTGAGTAACAGTTTAGACTTGATGTTAAAGAACAGGTAAAAGGGATGTGCAACTGTGCAAATCCAACAAACAGTAGCATTATTTTAAAAGGTCTGCAGCAACAACACAGTACACAAAGTAACTGAGTGACAACACCTGTAGTAATGAAGCACTTTAATACAACTTAGTCTCTCCTCAGTGCTATGGCTAGTAGATAAAAGCAGTCAGCAGGTTCACGTCCAGGACAGCAGCCCCCCCCCTCCCCAAAAAAAAAGTTGTTGTAGTTTCAGTCAGCAGGCAGTCTCCTGTTACAGTATATGCCCCCACAAAGTGTCACACAATTACAGATAATAAAAAGGGGGGGCGGCTCACAGACAGTCTTGATGTAACGGGCAGACCAAGCTACACATGGCTGGAGATACGGTACAGGGGTCTGCCACTCACTCACTGTGCTCTGCCAGAGTACTCAGCTGCTGCCGCTTCAAAGTTGCTGCCACATCTTGTTTGACTTGTTAAAATGCCCCTCTGCTCCACCTACAGTGGCCCTGCCACTGCAGCTGATAGACTGAGTCGGGTAGCTGGCAGGAAGTGGATTAACAATTCAGACTTGATGTTCAAAGAATAACCGGTAAAAAGAGTTTGCAATAGTGCAAGTCCAGCAAACAGTGGTTTTACTTTTAACCCTTAGACTGCCAACAGTTAGAACATACTGGAGTTCTAGACTGATATCAGTCCATGGCTGGCAAGGGTTAAAAAGTCGCAGCACACGATATACAAAGTTACTGAGTCACAGAGTTAAACAGCAGCCATGGAATGACACTTGTAGTAATGAAACAAGTTAATACAGCTTAATACTGCTTAATACAGCAGTTAATACTGTCTTTCTCCGTGCTTCAGCCAGTAGAAAGATGCAGTTGGTAGGTTCACTTCAGGATAGACCCCCCCAAGTTGTTAAGCTACATTTTTTTTGGGTGGGGGGGACTGGCTTATTCACGCCCTGACTTGTAATTTGTCAGTAGGTACTCTCCTGTTATATCCCCCCATGATGTTTCACACAGTTACAGATAGTAAGGGGTGGGGCGTCGCACTGACAGCCTTGATGTAATGTACAGACCAAGATACGCATAGTCAGAGATACGGTATGTGGGACTGCCACTTACCCGCCATACTCTGTTGGTGTATTCGGCCGAAGGAGTCTGCCACCACCACTTCAAACTGGCTCCTAATTCTTCTCAGAATTGTTTACAAAATCTCATGTTTACAGTCTTGCACTGAGTCACCCAACCCTGCTTCTCTGCACTTATTGCCCCCCTGCACAGTCACCCAGCCCTATTTCTCTGATCTTATTGCCCCCCTGCACCAAGTCACCAGAATCCACTCCCCCCCTTTTTTTCTTAAACGTACTTTATTCTCCTTCTGTGCCACAGGCTGGGACCTCCTCTTGCCAGCTCCATTGCATGCTTCCCCCTCGATCTGAAGCCCTGCTGCATCTACTCTTGATCCCTATACCCACCTGCGGCACACCCCTGCTACCCTCCCCAGGTTAACCCCTGGGGCCTGGCATATTATCAGCCTCTTTTGGTATTTCTTCCCTGCATTCACCTGGTCCACCCAGGGTGGAGATGAAGATGTGGTTCATCCGAGGAGTGGTGTAGCCAGTGTCCAATCTGGGGAAGGACCGCTGAAGGTGTCATCTGCGTGACCTTTGCACTCTCTTTTTTTTTTTTTTTTAATAAACATTTTTCCCTGCCCACCACCAGAAGCATGCATCGGGATTGGCTCCCAGTGAGGCGTGATGCAACCAGCCCATAGGCGTGCTCCTCCCTTCTTTCTTGTATGCCATGCACCACCACCTTTGGTCACCCAGGTGGCAATGAAGCAGCGGGACACGAAACCCACCCTCCCTGGACACTCGATCCTCCTCCCCTGGCTAGACCTACGACAGCCCAGGCTCATTCTCGAAGCTGGGTCATTGATGTCGCAAGTGGTAGTGCTACCAGTGCACTTGCTGGCTGACCTGACCCTGCTTCTCTGACCTTATTGCCCTTCCCCCTGCTACTCCATCCCTTTGCTTCTTTAGCTCCATTCTTATTGTTATCCTCATTACTGTCAGGGGGCCTTGTTTCCGCGTCTGTCTCCACCATCTGGAACTCACTCTCAGTCAAGTCTTGACATATTGATACACCTGCCCTATTCCAGTCTTGTCTTGCAGCCTTTTGAATTACCTCTTACTACCCCATACTCCTCATTTGCACTGTCTCACCTTTTTGCATGACTTTAGTTTGTATATTTGTTTTACCATGAAGCATTTTTCATACTTTTGTATGAAAGAATTTGTACAAAATGTAGTTACATTGTAATGCTGTGACATTGCCTTTTAATTAAGGGAGGCAGTATAGTGCAGTGGTTTAAGGCTCTGAGCTGCAAATCTGGTGACATCCAGCAGACCAGGCCTGGGTTTGAATCCCATAGCTTCCATTTGCAGACTGTGACACCCTGAGCAAGTCGCTTAACTTCCCTGTGCTCCCAGGTCACACCTGTGTGTAAAAAAAAAAAAAAAAAAAAAAACTTGCGGTTTAGTGTGCTAGTCCTAGTTAAACAACTAACAAAAAAACCAAACTGATTATTCCATGTTGATTGTAACTTCATTTTATCCCTTGCCTTTCCTGTCAGTCCAGTCGATGAGGAAGAGTGTGTGTCAGGATCTGAACAAAAATGCCTTGCATCATAGTGTGGAAAATACTGTTTGGAGGAGACTGAAAGTTTATAACATCAATTTTTTTAATAAACTTTAAATTGGAGTCTTAATGCTGTTTTTTTTCTTTCAGTTCATCTTCTGTCTGATACGATTCAAGGGGTCACAGCAACAGCCACAGGGGTGCAGTATCAACAATCCTGGCTCTGTATTATGTAAGTAGAGAAGACTTTTAGCCTGGTATTGGCACCTTAGAAATAAAGCTTTTTAAATATAAATATATATGCAGAGAGAGAAATGCCTAGATAAACAAAATGTCCCTTTTTGGGACCATCCCATTAATTAGCATTAATTTTGCATGGTGAGGAAAAATGTTTCAAATCTCATTTAACTAGATTGTCCCGTAAGTGTTCTTATTCGGTGCCCTCCAATGTATAGTACATAAATACTGCACATAAGTGTGTGTGTGTGTATGTGCATATGTATGAATGTGTGTGTATGTATATATGTATGTATGCAATAGATAAACCACTCTGAGGTGTGCGGTTGCGCTCTGATATACACACGCCTTGGTGTGCGTCAACCACCCATGTCATGCGTATATCAGAGCGCGACTGCACACCTCAGAGTGGTTTATCTATCTTATAAAATGTCAAAATTGTTTGAGGGGGTTAAAAGTGCAGGTGTGCGGTTGCACTCTAATATACTCATGGCCATGAGATGCTGGTAATCAAATAAATGAGCAGCTGTTTCCCTACCCATATTATAAATGTATATAGAGAGAGGATAGATGTATATAGAGGTAGATGGACATACAGATAGATATAACTGGTGACCCCCTATAATGACTGGATATTCAGTCCTGATAAAACACCATAATAACCCATTGAAGTCCATAATACCTGGAGAGCGGGTTGTTACGACACTTTCCTCCTCGTGCTCTCACTTCACTGAAGCGTGAAGGAAAGCACACTGTATTTGTGCGAGTATGGCGGCTGCTCAGGGATATGGTCTCTCGCACAAATACAGCTTGCAGTTTATCTCTCTGAAACCCTGCACCAGTGTTGTTATAAAAAATAATGGCTGTGCAAAGTGTTTCATGAGGATTTTTCACACTCCCTCGATGTATGATAATCATAAACATTTATGGCTCATCACACACCTCTGGTATGTGAAAATGTCTCATAACACACAACTGCACAGGCATTATTTTCTATATAATATACAGAAGCTGTAACAACTGTATGTTAGGACTGAGTTCGTGTTTGTCAAAAACGGGGTTTTTGACAGCTTATATCTAAACAGTCCTAGCCCCAAAAATGGAAAAACTGTGTGCCCCATTTCATTCCTAGGGCTGATTTTTTTTGTCCAGTTTAGTGAAAATTAGTTTGGCGGTTCAGAAGTTAATTGCCGAAAGTACAGAAAAGTCCCAGAGTTTTTACACTTTTTGGTCACAGCTAGTCCTTCCAGTTTAAATTATGAAAGTTGCAGTTTCATGAAGTGCCTTTGAGGGGTTTTGGAACTAAATTCTGTTTTGTTTTTAAGTCTGTTTCAAAGTTCACACATGCACAGTTCAAAGGGGTCTGCCAAAAAAATTGCTAAAAAAAGAGCTTTTTACCAAGTTAAAGTTGTATACGCACAAATTTGAAGGCTAAAAATGAAAAGTACTTGACTGTAAAGGTTGACAGTTTTATAGTGTGGTTCATCAGAAGGCAGTTTAACGACATGACTGCTAACTTTAAAAAAAAAAAAAAATAATAATACACTTAGTATTTTAATTGGAAACAAATGTTATCGATTCATTCACAAAATCATTGAGACTGACTTTAATGAACTCTGCATATGCAGAACAGATAGTGTGTGAAAATAGAGAAACACAATGTCTTTTATTTCAGTTCATGTGTTTCTATGGGAATTACAAAAACAGTTGTGAACATTTTTATAAGTCTTGCACAAGTGAAGTATTTGAAGGCAGAAAACATGATGGAAGGAAACAGTTGCTTGCATTCTGTACTATAGTTAAAGTTGTACATAAACAAAATATTAAGAAACTTACGACTCATCCCCTGCTTTGCACAGGGCCCACAGGGACCTGCACAAACCAAGTTAGGACTTGCCTTCTGGTATATGCAGGCAAGGGAAGTAAGTACTCGCTGACTCACCTCTTAAAGTTAGGACTCAACTTCTTACAGGCCCTGCACAAAGCAAACTACTACTTTATTGCATACATTAGGGTTACAAAGCCACAAAAGCAGGGAAATGTGGCATTAGTTTTGTTTTTTTTTACCCTAATTCTCACCCCACTCCTCCAGTCCCTAATCCAGTGATCTAAGGCCCATGCTACAGGCATGGGGCCGTGTCGCACAGGTCATTGCTTCAAGCTGTAAGTCTGGGACCCTAGGGGAATAAAGTTACGACTCGTCTCCTGTTTGGGCAAAGAAAGTTATAATTGCCCTCCTGCTTCCTGTGGGACACTGCATGAAGAAAACTTGTGACTGACCTCTTGCTTCTTGCTTGTGTCTTGGAACATATGAGTGCAGTGTTAGGCATGGTGTTCTCTTCCTACTACATTACACATACATATAACAACCATGTCCATACATACATATATTTATATATATATATATATATATATATATATATATATATACATACATATATACACATATATATATATATATATATATATATATATATATATATATATACACACACACACACACATATACAATGCGCTTGACAACAAACACTTCATAGTTACATTATGAAGATGATGTATCAGGGTAACTCTCCGGTATATAAGTATATTAAGACAGAAGTGTCTAAAATCATATTCTTGCTACATGGCTGTGTCATGAGGTTTTGCTATCCCATATATCATGAATTCATTAAATTGATTGTCTCTAAAATCCCTTATTCCAGTTAGTTATTTCCTTTCTAGGGAACTCTGTCAAAAATCTTGCTTATGCTATAAAATCCTGTCTCACTTGGGAGGTGTACAGAACCCATCTCCTCCAAAAGATTTCAAATTGGCCCTGTTGCTTATTGAGCATGGCAGTGGTTCCTTCCATTTTTTTATGTCTATCATAATGTCCTGCCACATTCAGGGTGGGAGGGTTAGCAGACAGCCAGAGCCTCGTGATAGATTTTTTTGCTGCCAAGATGGCAGTAGCTATAAATTTTCTATTCATAGGATCCCTGCATTCTGGGGGATATTCTGCTAGAAAGAACAGCTGGGGACCTAATGTTAAAGAAGGTGATATCTGTCTTAATGCTCTCTGGAGGGCCAGTATAAATGGCAAAAGCTTCTGGCAACTCCAAATACATGAGCATGAGAAGTTGGTGAATAACCACACTGTCTCCAGCAATCTACCCCGTCAAATATTTCTGCTGCTGTGCCGGTGGTCGGCAAAACCTAATGGTCACTTTCCAAGAGAACTCCTTTCCAGTTTTGGAGCTGGGACCTTGCTGTACTCTTCTAATGTGTCTCTGCCATGTCATTAATGGTATTTGCAATCCCAAGTCTTTTTCCCATGCCTGACGTACTGATTCTAGGGAGTCCGCTCCTGTTTCCCTCACTGCAGCATACAGGGTCGAAATCGGGTTGGGGGGGCAACGGTCCCCCTCTCACAGCCCCCAACAAAACTCCCAGTAGCTTCAGGAGTGCTAAGTCAAACTGTAGCCTATCTATCATAGAGTTAAGTAAATCTCTGACTTGGAAATATCTAAATCTCTCCTTATAGGAGATTCCATATTGTTGGACTAACTCTGTTAGGGTCAGTATTGTTCCCTGAGGGACAAATTGGTATACCAGGTGCAATCCCAGTCTCTCCCATCTATGATATCCTCTGTCTAACTCAGCTGGTGCAAAACAAGCCAAGTGTGGCAGTGAAAACAGCAAGGGTCTCCACTTAGAGAAACCCCTGGATGCCAGGGTTCTCTGCCAGCACTGAAGACTAGTGCGAGTGTATGGACTGGTAATTTTCTCTGATTATGCTCAAGAGGGTAGGACAATAATACCCTATTTAAATCACCCAGGTCATCTTCACATTTTTCCAAGTCTTCCACCTGGCCAAATAATCCCCATGTAGCTAATGTAGGATGGTTCGGAGTTAAGCGGCTACATGATACAGCCTCCGATTAGGAAGCACTAGTCCTCCCTTCTCTTTAGGCAATTGTAGGATAGAGAGCCGTATCCTGGGTTTCTGTGAGGCCCAGATATATTTAGATATCTTTCAGTTTGTTTCTATACTACTCATCTGATACCTGCATCGGGATCATTTGGGCTAAATACAAAAACCTCGGCAGAATGACCATCCTCATTCCTCTGGATCAAAGGTGGGGGGGGAGAGTCCTCCATCTCTCCAGGTCTGATGTTATTTTGATCAAAAGTGGGGAATAGTTTAGATCAAAAAGGTCTGCATACTGAACTCCTGTCTGAATCCCCAAGTACTTTATATGCCTCAGATGCCAATTAGTCATGGTGTTTAACTGTATTCCTGATGTCTTTCTTTATGATGGTGAAACATGTTTGAAACCTTAGTTGTGCTTTTGCACTCAGTTTAGTGGGGTTCACTGGATGGTGGATGGGTGGCTGCAGGGTGGGACAAATCATTTTGTGAGCTGGTGGACAGTTTGGCTACCAGCTTCCAAAATCTGATAGCCAAAATCAATATTTTGAGTGACCATCATTTTTAAGGGCTCAAAAATCATTTGGATGGCTAGTACCCAGCTGGCTGGTAAGTTTCAAAATCTGGTTGCCAGATCATTTTTTTAGTGGCCATTGGCCACCATGGTACCTAATTTGTCCCACCCTGGTTGAGTGGAGGTAGTGTTTAAAAAAAAAAAAAAAGTTGCATTTTCTTTTTTGGTTTAATGAACCTAACGTGTGTACCAGTATAGTTTTATTTTAATCTCTCCTCCCCCAACAGTGAATATAATTGTTTTAGCTACATGGTCTTAGTAGCTTACCAGTTATAGCTGTATTATCCCATACACTGCACCAGACCTATAATGGAATTTGCAAGTGGTCTGAAGTAGCAGCATCGTCACACACACTGTACCATATCTGTAGCAGACTTCACAGGTAGAGGTGTGTGAAGTTGGCTAACTTCGCTTCGTGGATTAATTCTCAACTTTGCCGCAATTCACAGAGTTAGTGGCTAACTTCTAATGGTGAATTTAATAACTTCACTGGCGAAGTTTGCAGTGTGCTATGAGATTGGAAGTCGTATGGTACTGAAATGAGCTGAATGCCATGCATAGGCTGGCTTCAGTGTAGTCTTTTGAAGAGAGAGTTGGAGTTAAAGAATAACTCTATATTATAATAAGCTTAAAAACACTAGATTTACAACCAGTTATGTTTTAACTTCGTTTTCTTTAATTTTTCTTTTTACTTTCCCCTGCTGTTGGTCTGCTAAATATTCTAGGTAATACAGCACTTATTTCAGAGTCTTTCAGAATGTATCTGACATTCCCTGCTAACCACACAACTGCTGTTCGTGATATCACAGTCCGTTGTCATGGAGAACACTATGATGTCATAAATAAAGGCATTGTGAGGTTAACAGGGGAGAGGCAAATGATGTTGAATGTTTTCCATGCAGTCTTTTTAGATGGACTACCAAGATGTGCTGTAAATTCTGGAAAGGATCACCGACGATGAAAGCATGCATTCTATAGTAAATTAACATCTGATGCATCTTATTTGTGAAAGCACATGCTGAAGTATAGAGTTGCTCTTTAAGCCTGTCTCTGAAGTTTTGTACCCAAAAAAAAAGTGCTTTAAAAATGGAATATTTTGAACAAAATCATTCTTAACAGTGTCTAGAGTGTCGTGTAGCTAGATTAGCAATTTCTTTTGATAGTTTTTCAGATTTATTTACTTTAGTGGTTTGGTTTTGTGTAGTATAGCAGTGCTGTATGGGAGAGGGGAGCTGTTTTAGCTAGCTGCAAGAAAGGCAGCCCTATCTATAAGCACTAGTGTTGTTTTCCTCAGAGGGGTTGTTCTTGATTATTTTTCTTGTTTTTTGCGATTTATTTCTGTAGAACAGTTTTATATGTTTTGGTGAATTATGTTTATCAGTATGGTGTTAATATGTTGATTGGATAGGCATAAGGGACCAATACAGATGAGTATGAATAGATGGGCCACTGACAGAGCAAAGGCCGATGGCACATTTATAAGGTAGAAAAAGAAATGGGCAGACTGGATGGGCCTTGCGGTCCTTATCTGCTGTCGACCTCTATGTTTTTTATGATTGTAGTTATTTTGTTTAGTTATTGAAGTTACAGTTTTACTGTGAGACTTACAGCAACTTCTTTAAGTACCCCAGTCTTGTGTATCATCTTTATTGAACTTTTTAACAGGAACTACAACTGTACAAACACTAAACAAGCATAACAAATACCAGAACCAAGAACAATAAACATTATGAAAGAAAAACACACAAACAATAAAATAACAAGAACAACAGTTGTGACTTGAACCCTATCTAAAAGTCTGCACTCTGTGATTTATTTCATTTCTGTAGCACATTTTGTGTGTAAGTGAAATGTTCTGCTCAGTGAGGGAACACTCGTATAACTAATATTTATTCGGAAAATATTTTATGACTGATTTGGGAGTCCCTTCCTTCCTTCATGGTCATGGTCACGTTAAAATAAATAATTTTCTATAACCATTTTAAAATATGTACATTTACTTGTGTCTATGACAACAGATCTAGTTTGTCTAAAATGAGGTGGCAGAGGCTCTCCAGTTTCCTTCACGGTCATGTTAAAATCAATTTAATTTTACTGAATCACTTAAATATGCATTTCAAACCCCAGGAATCCCTCACTGTGCTTAACAATTGCAGTAAGCCTGTAAGGTTGTGTTGCCCCAGAGAGAGTGGAATTTTTGTAAATGATGGAACTTGAGACTCCATTCCCATTGAACCAGACTGTTCCCTTGAATAAGGGTTCGGTTCCCCTCCTCAGGGGCTGGAGGATTTTTTTCTCCCGCTATGCCTTTGTAAGGCAGATGGTAAACACCCCAGACTTTCCTCCAAGGAAACTGATGAGAAGGTGGCTGAATGTTTGGGCAGGATGGAGTTAACCTCAACCTAGAGGTTACTTTTACTATCCTTCAATCCCTTAAAAAGCAACCTGTAATTTGCTACCAAGGGAGTGGTTCAGGCAGCTGCCTGTGGCAAGGCTAAGGTTCCTCTCTCCACCCAGCCCTGGACTAGGATTCCAGGTAGCTGGACATTATGAGGAGGAAAGTGTATACCTCTTCCTCTTTGCTGTTGGGACAGGCTGCATACATGACCTACACTGCCCAGTACCAGAAGTCTTCTGGAGCTCTATTCTGGCCATGAGCGAGGAGGCCTCTTGGGACCCTGGTACAAGATTTAGTAGACACGGCCAAAACCACTCTTGATGCTGCCAAATACCAGTCCACATGGCAGTAGATGTTAATGACACTGCCTCTAGGGTTATGGCCCATGCCATCTCTTTAAGGAGATTTGCTAGGCTAAGGACCACTAATCTGTCTCAGGATACTCTGGCACGGATTTCCCATGTGAGAACAACTCCACATTTGGTGACAAAACAGAGGCATACATAAAGAAAAAGATCGAAGAGTACAAAGCCATGCAGAAAAGAAATACTGAGAAGGAAATTGCCTCCACTTCCTACAGACCTCACGGAACAGGAGGTAGGGGGTAAAGGTTATTTACTTCATGCCTTCATTCCCATGCCTTTGATTACTCTCGGATGAGTGTTTTCTTTAGGGCAGAGGCAGAAGAGGTCCCAAACAAGCTGATCCAGCTCCAGCACCTAAGACTTAGACACTCATGGATCTTGGAGGTGGTGAGCCAGGAGCGCGCACTGCAGTTAAAAAAAAAAATTCCCAGTTTGCTGGTTCACAGGAACTTAAAACTTCCCACTCCAACAGAAAGGATTCTGCTGGAGTTGGAGGTTGAAACGTTCCTGCAGGCAAGTGCAGCAGGAAGAGTCCCCCCAAAGTGGGGAAAGGGTCTTTACTCGGGGTACTTCGTCGCAAGGAAAATGGGGAGTGGACGACCCATTTTGCCTCAGGTTTCTGAACAAACTTCTAAAAAGGGCAGGTTCAAAATGATCATTCTGTCCACACTGATACCATACCTGCAACAGGAATCTCTGGACCTGAAAGATGTTTCAATTTCCAGTCAGGACCAGCCACAAGAAATAAAGGTTCAGGCTGCCTTCTGGTCATCAGTCCACAACCCTCTCCTTCAGTCTCTCATCTTCTGCTAGGATACTCATGGCTGTGGTGGCAGCACACCTCAGGAGGCAAGGAGTGGTGGTTTTTCCTTACCTGGACAACTGACTAGTCGCAGGGAAGTCAAACCAGCTCTCTCCAGCTAACCCATAGTGCATTGGTGACACTAGGATTTCTTATGTATACCCAAAAGTCCCAAACAGAACCAGTGTATATTCTGGAATTAATATGAGCAGAGCTAGATGCATTCCAGGGTAAGGCATTCCTACTCCCAAGAAAGAACGGAAAGTCTCTGAAACATGGCAAGCTCCCCCCCTCCCCCAACTCTCCGTCTGACCCAGGCCAGCAAAGCATTTCCTCCAGTTCCTGGGTCGTATGGACTCCACCATAGCCATGGTGCCAGTAGCTAGATTTCAAGTGAGAGATCCAGTACAATTTCAGGGTCCATTGACCGCAAAAGGGATATCCCCTTTCGATACTGGTGCCAGTGATGAAGACTGTTATGAGCTCTAGACTGGTGGAAAGAAAGGGACAGCCTCAGAGACGGGATGCCCTTTCAACAACCGTTCCCTACAGTGTCCTAACAGATGCCTCCCTTCTAGGTTGGGGAGCCCATCTGGGTGACCTAACAATAAGTGGGGTGTGGTCCTCCCAGGAATCCAGAGAACACATAAACCTCCTGAAACTAAGGGCAGCTTACCTCACCTCTCAGTCATTCGTTCCCCAGGTAGAGAGCCAGTCAGTCCAAATCAGGACAGACAACACCACTATCATGTATTTCATCAACAAGCGGTGAGGCACAAGATCCTCAAAGCTGTGCATGGAAGCTATGAAGATCTGGAATCCAGCTTACTCCATGGAAGTGTGGCTGTCAACAGTCCATCTTCCAAGGGAAATGACCATCAATTCTGCTGTACAATTTAGTTGGTTGTGTAGTGTGCACTATGTTTTATATGGTCCTTATTTTGCCCATTGAATGTTTACCTGATCTTACTTCGAGAAACAGCTCTTGCAGCAGGTTACACCATTAGGACTGAAGCCGGCAGGCACCAGGACCCCACGGAAATTTTCTAGCTAGCAGTATCCAGCGGGGACTGACCCTAACGTTAGGCATCATATAAAAGGGGGCGGTCCCCCAGAATCTCCAGTTCTTTTCCCGCCATCGACTCGCCAGCATCGGCCTCATGGTCCCACTCTAGTGAACGACGCCTAGAACTTTCAACGTTTTCTCTCTAAATGTCGGCATCTCCAACTCCTTCCTCAGAAGGACATCCCTCCAAGTGTGCCTGCGGCAAACAGATCCCTTTCAAGGATCTACATTCATCCTGTCTGCGGTGCTTAGGCCCGCAACACGACACCAAGGCCTGCTCCTTTTGCCAGCGGTTCAATAGTGGCACCCGGATCCGCCGCCAGAAGGCACTTCAGGGGTTCCTCTTGGAAGAAAAGTTGAAAAATATGGACAAAGACCCTGCCTCCAGAGATGAGTCTACCTCTAAGTCCCATAAGCACTGGAACAAGCATCGGGAGAAGGCCAGGTCCAGATCCCCGAACCGGGCCTTGGACTCGTGCACCAGCTCAGGCTCCATGCGCTCAGACCGCTCTCCCTCCAGGGCTTGCTCTCAGCCCCCTCCAGTTAAGGTTAAGTCTGCAGGCAGTGCTTCGGCTTCTCTGCATCCCATCAAGATTTCCAGGCCTTCGGCTTCCTCAACACCCTCCCAGGCCTCCTCGAAGTCTTCAGACTGTCACCGGTTCAAGTCCTCTTCAAAACCTCCTCAAGCTTCCTCAGAGAGACGCCGGGACTCCGACGCCAGATCAGCCTCCCAGCCTCTTAGGGGTCCGGATCCCCTTCCCAGGAAGACCAAGGACCTAACGTCCCTAAAACAGACGATGGACCTGAAGCGGGCTGCCGACCCTTCATCGGATAAATGTACGTCGGACCAGGTGTCTGCTAAGCAGCCGACGTCAGTGAGATGTTCACTGGAGCCGAAGACTGCCTCCCCGGCACCAGTGGACACCGGTCGCCGGGACTCTAAAGAGGAGGACCCGACATTGCCTGATGACTAGGCAGGCGACAGGATGCCAGGCTTCCACAGGAGCCTTTGCCAAACCTTGCGTCGCCCTTGGACACGACGCCCGATACCAGTGACAGATCACAGACGCCAGGTCCGTCGTCAGGTATGAATATTCAGGAAGTCAAAGATCTCTTCACCTTTTGGTGAGACGCAATAAAGGACGTGATCCCAGTAAAACCTCCTACTCCTTCACCTCCTGCTTCCCCTCCACCACCACAGGGTGCCAGCAGGAAGACCACCGACCCCCAAGGAACCTACTCCACCTCCTAGGGGAAGATCCAAAGAAAGGAGACGGCCCCCTTCAAGATCTCTCTCAGGGTCTCCCAGTCCCAAGCGACCCAGACGTCAACGGTCCACTCTGCAGGGGGATGATTCTAGACCTGACACCTCAGATGCCTCCAGGTCTCCTCCTCCAATCAGCATCCCATCACCCGACCCACGAGACCTGCCCAGGTCACCTCCAGATGATCCCTCTTTTTCCGAAATCGTGAGGCACATCTAGGAGAACATGGGATGGGATTCGGAAGATCTTGACCCCGAGAGACAGCGCCTAGCTCATTATCTTCGGCAGAAGGACCCTAAGCCTGTGGTGGTGCCACCTTTGGTGAACACCTTCACGGACATCACCAAGGCTGTGTGACAGCGTCTGCACTCCAACCCCGCAGTGCCGAAGAAAGCTGACTGTCTGTACAGGGCCCCTGTAGAGGACTAGTACTTGGCACAACAACCCCTGGCTGACTCCCTGGTCATTATGGCCTCCCATGATAGGTCTCAACAACCACAGCATCTGAGTACACAGCCACTGGACCAGGAATCCAAGCAGTTGGATGCTCTGGGGAGGCGCATGTATGCGGCTGCTACTTGCTCCATCAGGTCACTGAACTATCTGACTGATATGGTTCAGTTTCAGAATGCCCTGTGGGAACAGGGTCAGGACCTGGTTAACAAACTGTCGGATGGCGAGCAGAAGGCAGAGCTCTTGAACCTCCTCCACACAGGGTCAGACGTGAGGACCTAAGTGTTAAGCGTCGCATATGATTATGCGGACTCGTCTGACAGGGGCGTAGCTTCAGGCATCTGTCTCCGGAGACGCTCCTGGCTCCATGTCTCCGGTTTTACCCCAGACATACAGAAGATTATCCTGGATGTCCCTTATAACGGAGAGGTCCTGTTTGGTGAACCCTCTGAAAAGGTCATCACCAAGCTTCAGGACGCTGGGAAGGCAGTAAGGACTGTACAGGCCATGTACAGACCCAAATCTGGTTCCTTTCGTAGGAACCAGAACCGTTTTCACAGCCAACGACAGCAGCCACGTTGTGGCCAGCAGCAAAGGGGCACGTTCCACCGTAAGACCCAACCTAAGTCTTCCCCAGGCTGAGGTTAGCGGTATACCAAACCAGCCCAGCCTACGGAGGGTAATGCCGCCACAGCATGACTCCTTCCCAGCCTCCTCCTGGATCAACGGGCAGAAACGGTCGGGGCTGCCATCGCCGCTTCTCAGGGTGGCAGTCGATACCGCCAACCGGGGTCCTTCAGCTGGTTAAGAGGTCACTTTATTAGAATTCCTCAACCACCCGTCAGGACCTCCCTGCTTTCCCGTTATTCGGTCAGCACGCACTGCTCATACAGCAGGAGGTGCTCGCGCTTCTGAGAAAGGAAACTATAGAGCACGTACCGAGGAACCAGAGAGGTGCAGGTTACTATTCCCACTTCTTTCTGGTTCCCAAAAAGACAGGGGACCTCCGTCCGATACTGGATCTCGGCGATCTCAATGCTTCGGTCCTTTACAAGCGCTTCCGATGGTGACCCTTCCGGTTTGATACCCATGCTCAAGCAGGGCGCCTTCCTAACGTCCTTAAATTTTCCAGGATGCCTACTTGCGTACCCATTGCTCGAGCACACAGGAAGTTCTTGCGGCTTTGAATTTCTAGGTCACCATTATCGGTTCGAGGCCTTCCTTTCGGGACTGTCGCCGGCACCTCAGGTGTTCTGAAAGTGCATGGCAGTCGTAGCAAGCTCTGAGACAAAGCCTCACGTGTTCCCCTACCTGGATGACTGGCTTCTCATGGCACCCTCTCGGGAGGCTCTGATGTCCGCAATTCACTGTACTCTGTCCCTATTCAGGATGTTGGGCATCATTATCAATCAGAAGAAGTCACACCTGGTTCTGTCACAGAATCTGCAGTTCATAGGCGCAGCTCTGGACACTGTCCAGGGGAGAGCTTTTCTGCCCCAGGACCGAACGGAACACATCAGATCCCTCATCAGGGACATCTTGGCAAAGAAAACTGTCTGAGCCAGACTGGTCCTTTGCCTGTTCAGACACGTGGCTGCAGCCATTGCAACAGTCCCGCTAGCCCGTCTCCACATACGGGTGACCCAGTGGATGTTACAGGTTCAATGGGATCAGAAGCAAGACCATTTGCAGCTTCCAGTTTGGATCACGAATGCCGTAATCTGGAATTGGCAATGGTGGCTAGATTCAAAGAACCTGTTGGCGGGGGTCCTCTTCATTGCGCCGTCTCTGATTGTGACACTCTCCACGGACGCCTCAGGGTTCAGTTGGGGAGCACACCTCGACGGGGTCAGGTCTCAGGGCTCGTGGACAGCACAGGAAGCTCATCTCCGCATAAATATTTTGGAAATGAGAGCAGTTCATTTTGCCCTGCAGGCCTTTGTCTGAGATCCCAATGGGTACTCTCCTGTTACAGCCAGACAATACCGCAGTGATGTATTACCTCAACAAACAAGGAGGCACCCATTCCTACCCGCTTTGCAGGGAGGCTATGAGGGTGTGGGATTGGATCCTACAACACGGTGCAAACCTCATTGCTGTTCATGTCCCAGGAGTGGACAATGTCATCGCAGACAGCCTGAGCCACTCTCAGGCCAGAGTCCACGAGTGGGAACTACTCCAGGAGATAGTAGAGGATCTGTTTCACAGATGGGGCACACCAGAGTTGGACCTTTTCGCGTTCCCATCCAACGCAAAACTGCCCAGTTTCTGCTCGCTAGATCCAGGGCCTGGTGTATTCTGATGAGACGCGTTGTCCCTCTCCTGGATGGGCAGATTCCTCTATGCGTTTCCTCCCTTCCCGTTGATCCAGAGGGTCCTTTTGAAACTTCTCAGAGAGCAGGCGATGCTGATATTGATCATGCCTTTTTGGCCCAGACAGATTTGGTTCCCTCTGCTACACCAGCTGTCCCAGGAACCTCCAGTGCCTCTGCCAATCAGCTGTCACTTATTGTCCCAGGAGGCAGGTTCTTTAGTCCATCCAGACCTTTGCTCTCTGAACCTGCACGCCTGGCTCCTAGATACATGGCTATCATGCAGTACGGGATCTCGCAAGAGGTAGCAGATGTTCTAGCGGCTGCTAGAAAACCGGCCATTCATGCCACATACGCCATGAAATGGAGCAGATTTTGCCTCTGGGCTTAAGCATGAGGACTTTCCCCGATGGATTGTCAGGAAAGGTCAGTCCTGGGCTACCTCCTGTCTCTCTTCCAGGCAGGCTTAGCCTACTCCTATTAAGGTACACCTTTGTGCCATCTCAACATATTATACACCTATAGGCCGACGTCCCATAACTCAGTTGGACACAGCACGAGCCTTCCTGAGAGGTGTTCTCCACCTTAGACCTCCGATTAAGGATCCTGTTCCTCCATGGGATTTACCCTTTGTCCTGGAACAGCTCATTCTGCCACCTTTTGAACCAGCTGCGGATTGCGAGCTATGTCTCCTAACATGGAAGACATTATTTTTAGTTGCCGTTACTTCGGCCAGAAGGATTTCTGAACTTCACGCACTGATGTGCAAAGAACCTTATTTGGTTTTTCACCAGGACAGGGTGTCCCTAAGGACAAATCCAAAGTTTCTGCCTAAGGTGGTCTCAGCTTTCACCCTCAATCAGGACATCGACTTACCAGTGTATTTTCCTAAATACTCTAATAGAAGAGAGGCCCTGTTGCACACTCTAGGTGTGCATAGGTGTCTCGGGTACTACCTGACCAGAACCAGGCACCACTGTAAATCTGATCAGCTTTTCGTCTCCTTTGCCTATAGGATGATGGGAGCTCCGGTTTCTAAACAATTGCTGTCCAGGTGGCTCATCCATTGTATCACGTTCTGTTACCAGAAACGTAACAAACGTTTACCTGGCGCGGTTAAAGATCATTCCACAAGGGAGGGTGGCTACCTCCTTTGCAGCCATGAAGAACATGTCCACTTCAGCCATCTGCGCAGCAGCTACTTGGAGCACCGTGCACACCTTTATCAGGCATTATAGCCTGGATGTTGCATCACGGCGAAGAGCTGGTTTTGGTCCAGCAGTCTTTCAGGGACTTCTATCCTAGGCTTCGGTCCAACTTGCGATCTCTACCTAGCCTCCGCCCACCTGCGAGGGATTTCCAGTATTCTATGGAATCCGTCCCAACGGTGTAACCTGCTGTAAGAGCGGTTTCTTGAAGTAAGATGGTACAGTTATGTAAGAACTTACCGAACAGTAGATCTTCGAGAACAGATCTTGCAGCAGGTAGTTTCCTTCCCACCACCCCCTCTGGAGGTAGAGTTGTTCCGATATCTCTTTTCTGGGATTAATTATTTCTAACACCGCTCTGAATACTGCTGATGGCAGATCCCTCAGTCTCCCTTCGTGATATCATCTAGCGAAGTCTCTGGTGGGAGAACTGGGGATTTTGGGGGACCGCCCTCTTTTATATGATGCCTGACGTCGGGGGCGGTCCCCGCTGGCTACTGCTAGCTAGAACATTTCCGTGGGATCCTGGTGTCTGCCGGCTTCAGTCCTAATGGTGTAACCTGCTGCAAGAGCTGTTCTCAAAGATCTACTGTTACGGTAAGTTCTTGCGTAACTGTACTTTCCTGTGATCCTATTTGCTACTAGTATTTTGATTTTCTTTTCAGTGTTGTAACATACATTGTATTCCAATCGAACCAATGGTCTCTTCCCCTATTTTACTGTTCCTCTACAGTATTCTCCTAGGTCATGCCTGAAAATAGGCAACTGTTATTGTCTAGTACACTCACCTGGTAAAAAAAAAAAACTGAAATAATCAATCAAAACTTTATATAACCAGACATAACACCATTGAGCAAGCTAATTTTCAAAGTGGTCCTGGACAAAAGGGACAAATACATGGTAAACAATGATAATACAAAAAAAACAGCAGGCATAGAAAACATTGTAGACAGAATATATGGTCTTAAAAAGTACAAGTTAAATCAAATCTAGAGCAATTCTAGAATATTCGCATGCCAGAGTAAATAGTATAAAAGGCCTCTAGCATGCACCCTGCAGTAGACAAAGCAGTCAGGAAGGGTAACTGGGAGTGAAAGCAGAAGGAGGGAAAAAAAAGGGGGCGGAGCTTCTGTAGCCAGAAACAGTTTGCAGTTGAAGAAAAGTGCTAGCGTTGAATGGGCAAAGTTGAGGTTGAAAGAAGCCAAAAGAGCCACATGTGGTCTACAAGGGTCACCTGTAACAGTTGCAGGATTCCCTCAGGTAACCTGCTATCAGGGATTTGAAAGTGAAGGGACCCGGAATGGTAGTAATCCTTGGGGATCTTTATATGGCATTCCTTAAGGAGGGGGGAGAGAGAAGTTAATAGCAGCTGAACCATGCCGCGTCTTTATCCTAAGTACGTAAAAGTTGATTAGTGAGAAGCGTCTCAAACCGTATGACCCCTTGGCACGCTTATATAGACTAGTGATATAAGCTGGCAGTTTATCAGTTTGTGCCCTGTAAAACCAGAAAAGAGGATTTCTTTGCCTCCTCAACATAAGGGAAGACTATCCCAACTCCTCATACAAAAGGCAGTGATGGGTGCGTGAGGGTGAAGTCAGGATAAACCTCAAAGCACGATGATAGTGTTGTTTACTAAGCGCCGAGTTAGGACAGTGGCTGTAGAGAAAATTGGCATAGTCTAGTAGTGGCAAAAAGGTTGTTTGGACTAGTCTCTTCGTGGCTTCAAAGGTAAGAAGTTGCCTAATGCAATAGATTATGCCTAAGCGTTGTCTTACTTTTTTCGATAATTCATTCAGATGAAACATAAAATTGAGCCTGTTGTCCAGCCAGAATCCCAGGTATTTGAAGTTATCCACAGTTTCCAACGATTCGCCAAGTAAGGTGTAGATCTGGTGGCTACTTGACGATCCTGGGGCTGGGGAGGCACGTGGTGAAATGATCATGGCTTTAGTCTTTTTGGCATTAAGAAGCTTAAACTTTAGAATGTTATGCTGAAAGGAGACAAAATTGTGCTGTAGTTCCTTATGAACTGATTCCAGTGAAGAATTAGTGGTGTAAAGGACCGTATGGTTTACAAATAAGTGTACGTTAGCTGTACATAAGTGTGAATAGATGTTGTTAATGTAGATTGCAAAGAGTACAGGGCCCAGGATGGAGCCTTGTGGAACACCCTGAGGTAAAGTTTTTAATGGGCTTTAAATTGTTGCATTCTATTAGTGAGATAACATGTAAACCATTATATGACGGTGCAGTCTAAACCAAGGTTACTCAAGGTGTCCAGCAGAAGGTTATGGTCTAGGAAGAGCACAAACACATGTTTTTTTTTTTTGCGTCCAAAACATTTTGCCAATCCATAGACACTTTAGGGCAGAAACCGGATTGTGTTTGCATCTAAAACCCGACTGGGCTGGGTTTAGGAGGTTTTCAGATTCAAGGTACTCCCTAAGTTGAGAGTTAACAATTTTTTCCAGAAGTTTTGAAAGAATAGGAAATGGAGAAATTGGCCGCTAGTTATTCGGATCACTAGGGTCACCAGACATGAAGAGGGGAATAATGTGTGTGGCTTTCCAGAGCAGTGGTATCATGCCTTGTTCCAGTGAGGAATTTAATAAATGGGTGATAGGGGCAGTCAGGTAATAGCAGCCCGTTTTCAGAAAGAAAGGTTCTAGATGGTCAGCGTCGGCACTCTTTTTAGCATCCAGTGACAGTAAGAGGTCCTCCACTTGCTTAAAAGTTACTGGGTGAAAACTGAAGGAAGAAGATCTCAGTTTGGAATCTGTGCTGGAGCCTAAGCCATCTCTAGCATCATTGTGAGAGCTTAGCTTACTGACAGGAGAGACCTCAAATGCAAGTCCTGCTGTAGCAAAGTGATTAAGTTGTTCCAGGATGTCTGCCCTATCTGTATATGTAGCGTCTCCAGACACTATTTTGGCTGGCAAGGGAGAAGCAGGTGAATGACCCTCAGCCTCTTTGAGGATGTTCCAAAACTTATCAGAACCATTTTTATTTTCTTCGAGGGCTCTTGGAAATAGCAGGCTTTTTCTGTCCCAACTAGTTTAGTGCAAGCGTTTCTTGCTACAAGAAAAAAGCAAACCAGTCAACGTCTAACTTTGACTTTCTTGCCCCTTTTCCATAAAATGTCTCTGTTCCTGAGAGCTTCCTTTAGGGAAGGAGAGAACCAGCCAGGTGATCTTTTGCTAGTCTTGATCATCCTAATTGGGGCGTGTTTATCTATCAGTCCGAATATTAGGCTATGAAAAATGTTAAACGCCTCAGTGATAGAAGGGGCCAGATAGAAATTCTTCCATATAATATTGTCAAGGTAAGCCAAAAAGGCAGTCTGCCTGAATTTTTTCAGACGTCTTTTTAGCTTGAAGGTGGAAGACTAAGTTAGATGAGGAGAGCGCCTAATGCAAGTTGTAGCACAGTGGTTACTTAGGTCATTATGAAAGACCCATGCATAGGAGATATTCTGCGGCTTGCTAACAAGCATAAGGTCCAGTAGAGTGCTATGGTCCAGGTTTTTCCTTTAGTCTGGTGACTTCATGAGTAACCTGTTAGCCCATGCGTGTCACAGAACTCTTTAAGTTTTTTGAACTCTCATCCTTCCAGTTAAGGTTGAAATCCTCCATTATTATACATTCAGAACTCTCCTTTTCTAGTAGGTCATGAAGGTGTGGTAATGGGCCGAGCCCAGCTCAGGGCGGTCTGTAGCATACAGTTAAGAAGACCACTTCAGGTGATAGTGATAACTTTAGGGCAAGGCATTCAAATTCTTTTGGACTAGAGGTTCAATCAATAACTGTAACTATAAATTTGCTCTTAATGTAAATTGCAACCCCTCCCCCCCACACCTGGTAGAACTGTCGCACCGAAAATGCTATATTGATTGTTTTATCTGGAGTTGTTGACATAAGTCAAGTCTCTGAGATCATGAAGATGTCTGGCAACACATGTAGTGCCCATGCTTGGATTATGTCAAGTTTCTTAAGTAAACTGCAGACAGTTATGTGCAAAAAAAATGCCCTTATGGTGCGAGAGGTCCGAAGGGGCATTTAGAGCAGAGGGTGGGTCAGGGTTTAGTTCATCATTCCCTGAGCAAAGTAAGAGAACTAGTAGTTTCCTGAGACAACTTATAATCATTTTAAGTATGCGTGTTTTATGACGCTTGGTATGTAAAAATTTTTTCATAAGTTAAAGTGGGGACATCAAGGTGACTGGTGAGAAACAGTGCATAAAAAGCTATTTTTACCAGCAGGAGGAGAGGAATTTTATTATAAATGGTAGGCATGGACTGAGAAAAAGGCATACTAAACGTGTTGGTATCAGTGCCCATTGTATAAAGCAAAGTCCTTTTTTGATTAAGCACCAGCTGGGATAGATCCAGGTGGTTGCACTGATCCTGGTGCAGAGGAACAACTACTACTTTTGTGGAAGTGTTGAATGACAGAAAAAAGCAGCTGGAAAAAAGGACAGCTTCCATAGGTGCCATTTGAACTTATTGCAACTTATGGAGCAGACGAAGAAGGCCAAGATTGGGTGTGGTGTTGAGTATCAAGGAGGAACTAGCTTTACAAGGGCTGAAGGTGGTAGGAGAAAGGGATTACTTTAAAAGAAGGCTTCTTGAGAGGTGACCAATGTCTGAAGGAAGGGAGGAGTTAGCTCCGCAAAAAGAGCATTTAATAGAGTCCAGGGACAGGGAGGAGGTGGGACAAAATATGGCAGTGTAAAGAAATAGCGAGCACAGAAACAGCACGGAGATCAGGCAAAAGCTGTACAAGCAATGGAAATTGAAGTGTCCAATCCCTGCAGAAGCCATAAAGGCAACAGCCAGTCAGGCTGGAGCTCAGCGAGTCATCTGTCAATCACAGCCCTAAAAGTTGGTCCTGGTCAAAATAGCAGGCTTACCCAGGCAAAGGTGCTTGAAGGTGGGCAGGGGAGGGCGCGCGGCCATCTGGCTTCTCCACCTGCAGCCACTGGTCGTCGAGAGCTGTCCACCCCGGTCAAGGGCACCTGAAGAGAGAGAACCGAGCTGGAGATTAGCTAAGAGAGGAAACTAGACAAAAGTGTAGCTGAAGGCTAAATATGGGGGGTGGAAAGAGGGAGAAAGAAGACGAAGGATAAGAAAAAAAAAAAGGCTAGGCAATAAAGGGAGGGCAAGTCTGCCTGCTGCATATTCAGTTTATACAATATCAGTTTACTTTGTTATAGCTTTTGAATCTTCTGATGTATGAACTGTATAGTCAGTTTTCATCCCTGTCTGCCTCCCACCACACCATTTCCAGCTGGTGTAACTTACACCTCTTAATCTATCCCCGCTATGTTTTAATCCATTTACCCTGTATGGTCTTTGTTGCTACCATTTCTGCAAGAAGGCTGTTCCATGGCTCAACCACTCTCTCAGTGAATTGAAATTTTCGGTTGCACTTCAAGTGTCCGTTCATACCGCTCTACCTCTTGCCACATGAATCAGGGACAAAGACCCCAATTCAGGGACACATCTTAAAATCTGGTACTATTCACTCAGAAAGCTGATCGAATAAAGGGATTTGTGTTAAGATGCATTTTCTGAAGAATAACAAGTCTGTTACTTTAATGTTTGACATTATTTTGTGCTTTTAATCCCCACTGTTCTGACACAAGAACACAAATTTTACGAGGGACAGAGGAAAAATTTGAGGCAAAATCAGGGACAGTTGAGAGGTGTCAGTTAACTACATTGTAGTTACAGTGTAACTGCACTGTAAATGCAGTGTGCGAACATGTAACTACAGTGTAATTACTCTGTTGCATGCAATTAATGATTAGTTACATTGAAGCGGACACTTACAGTATAACCAGATTTTCTCACATCCCATTTAAATCTCCTTCTCACCAGCTTCTTTTCATGCCTCTTATTACTGACCCACGATTCTTTCATGAATTAGATACTCAGTTTATCTTGTTCATTCCTTTCAGGAACTTGAAGATCTCTGCCATATCACCATCTCCCTTCTGGTCTCCTGGAAGTACATGTTCAGTGCCCATAGCCGTTCCCCATAGTATTTGCCCTGTTGGACCTGAATCATTTTGGTGGCCCTTCATTGTACCATCTCTGGTCTCTTTTCTCAGGTGGGAACTCCAGAACTGGGCATTGTATTCTAGATCAGGCCTCACCAGTAACCAGATAAAGGCAGCATCACCTCTTTCCTCCTAATATCAAACTCCCCTAAAATTATGGTTGTCTTCCTGTAGACCTTATTTCATTGACTGATTTGTTTGAGAGAGTCTCTTATGATGACTCCCTTTTCTTCTGAAGTAGTGGCAAGCTTAACCTCTCGCATCTGGTATTCTCCTCCCAGTGCACCCTGACATTCTGGTTGCCTTCCTGTAGCTCTTACTACATTGGTTGCTTTGTTTGAGGGAGTCACTTATGATGACTCAAGCTCCCTTTCTTCTGAAGTAGTGGCCAACCTAACCCCTCCCATCTGGTATTCCATCCTAGGATTCTTGATTCCTGTGTGCATTACCTTTGCACATTTTGGTGTTGAATCTCAACCATCAAACCTTTGATCATCTCTCTGAATTTTTCAGGTCCCTTTGCAACTCCCTAACCCAGTCTTCACTATCCACCCTGCCACAGATCTTAGTGTCATCTGCAGAGAGATGCATCTTGCCCTGTATACATTCCCCATAAGACACTGATAAACCTACTGAAAAGGACCAGTCCAAGGACTGATCTTTGTAGCACTTTACTCATGATTTCAATATCCCCCATTTGACCCAGTTAGCCACCACCTTCTGTTGTCTCCCCACCCCCAGTCGATTGCATACCCATTTTACCAACTCCGTCGCTGCTCCCAAGTTTTCCAACTTCTTCAATAGCCTCATGTGTGTCACCAAGTCGAATGCTTTGCAGAAGGCAAAGTGTAGAGTATATCTACTGCTTCGCCCTTATCCACTGCCCTTGTAACCCAGTTAAAGAATACTATCCGATTGGTCTGACAAGACCTCCCTACCACAAATACATGCTGTTTACTGACCTGGAACACATTGCTTTCCAGTAGCTCGCCAGGTCTTCCTTGACTAGTGTCTCCATCAGCTTACTCACAATGGAGGCAAGACTGATGGGTCTGTAATTTCCGGGATCCTCCCTGTCCCCTCCCTTGTGGAACTTAGCTGTGTCCTTTATCCTCTAATCCATCAGGTCCACGCCAGACTGCAGCTAGTTATTTAATAGCTCTGCCAGAGGCTTTGCCAGTTCCAGTGCCAGTTCCCTGAACACTGTGTGGTGCGGCCCATCTGATCCCGGTGCCTTATCTGCCTTCATAGCTGCAGGCCCTTTTTTTACTCTTTCTGCTGTTATCTCTAGCCGCCTCATGTCCTGAATCCCTGTCACTGTTGCCTTGATTTTACTTTCCAGCAGAGGCCCATCATCCTTCCTTGTGCATACTGAGTAGGAATAGTGATTCAAAACAGCTGCCTTCTGCTCATTGTCAAGTGTTACCCTCCCCGTCCTTACAGTTCCCCCCATCTTCCTTTCTTATGACCAGTGCTCCTTTTCTCCTACCTTGATCCCCTCTGCAGTTCGCAGCTCTGTCTCTACCTTTTGTGCTCCTGATCACTTTCTTGGTCCCTTTCATAGGTATCATAGGAGTTTACAGAGCTTAGGTTAGACTTTTGTCCGTTATGTTTGCTGCTTTTAAGGTTTAGTACTTATTGGATTTTCTAAATCCCTATAAAAGGTGTTTTAATTTGGATTGAAACATATCGATACTCGTACTACTCTCTACCTCAAGTGGGAGTTTATTCCAGTCCTGTACCACTCTCTGACTAAACCAATTTTGGCTCCGTACCGACTTTCGTTTTCCATCTTTCAGTTGTAAGGGATAAGCACAGGTATTATAGACCTGCTCCCTGGTTTCTAAGCCCAGATTCTCCCACAAATCATTCGGTCCGTGCTTTATGAACGAGACACATTTCTCCTTTTTCTTCTATATACTCTCTCCACTCCTCCTCCTCACCCTGATGCTTCTTGTAGTTTTTGAAGGGCCTTTTTGGGGGGCCCTCACTGTCTCCCTCATGTACCTTGAGAAGCAGACCAGTGTCATGTGTTTGTTACTCTTGCTAACAGTTTTTAAGCACAATTTATAGTTTACAGATAAAGGATTTTATTTTAGCGAAATTCTAAATGATGGTAAACTATTTAACTCGTTGGGTGCATGACAGTATTAAACTCCACATTGGATAGTTTAAAAATGAACCCTTAACAAGTGGGAATGAGTCAGTTGCGGAATGCTTGATAACATCACACTTTAGAATGCATTGTATAAATTGGACTCACAGTGGTCTGACTCTAAATATGCCACTAATCAGCACGTGGGAAAGGGGTAGGACTTGAGTAACTTGTTTATGGTTCTGCAACTCAAGTTATTGCTCCACTTTTTTGCTCATGAAGACAAATGGTATATTACTGTATGTCACAAATACAGCACATAATGAAGTTGCCACATGCTCCAGTAATATGGAACACACGGGTTGCAGTGTTTGAACACACATCTTTGATCATAATCCACAAGGTTGAGGGAAATGTGTAGCATGGAAAATGGGTTAAGCTTGCCTCAGAGTGAAAGTCCTATTTTACACCACTGTTATATACCTTGCAATCCACTCCGTGATATAGTCGTGTGACAAAAACACATCTTTCATATAATTTCCCATGAAAAACCTTAACTCTAGTCTTCATTTGTGTAAAATTTACTGGTATATTGTTCTGAAGGAAGTGTCCTGCCTTATAGAGCAAGTGGCTACTAAAGTAAGAGGCTAAAATCTGCAGTTGACTTTGACTCCCCCAGCCTGGCTACAGTTTACTTATTGGCAGTTTCTTCTGGAATTTTTCAGTAAATTCTATGGGAAATTTCAGAAACCAGATTGTAATGCCACAGTAATTCTACTGGCAGAACTTATTTCCACACAGTACTAGTTATTGATTTGCTGAATGTTTCATGTAGTGCAGCACTTATTTCACTGTGCCTTTCAAATCAACTTAAACTGTCAACTGATCTCTCAATTGCTGTTTGTGACATCACTGTTGTCATAGATAAGCGCTATGATGTCATAAACAAAAGGCCCTTTGTGGTCAATTGTGGATATGCATGTTGTTTTTGTATCCACCTTTCAGGCTACAAAGATGTGTTACAAGCCCTGGAAAGGAAAACTGAAAATAAAAAGGCGCCCTCTGTTGCAACTGAATTTTATCAAAATTTTCAAGTGTACAGTTGCTGTTTAATTGTTGTGGTGCATTTTGTACATATCTTGGGCAGACACAGCCATCCTTTTTGAAATGCTCATTTTGTCTGTTCCATGACAAATGCTTCTGAAATGGGATGCTGTCAGTTTATTGGCAGGGTGGTGACAGCAGTGGAAAGGTACTTGCACTTTAGCTTGTGTGTATTGTCCACGTATTGCATCTGTTGCTGGTTGTGCCAGTGTCCTATCAATTTTAAATTGGTCCCTTCCAAGTCCCTACATCCTCCCCAGGTGTCCTAGAAACAGACATTTTCAGTAGATAAGTACTGCTAGGCCCACTCAGTCTGCCCAGATCTTCCCTGCCTATTCTGTCTCCATAGACCTTATCGGAGCTCCCTCAACCCTCCCCTTTCCCTGCCTATTTACCAATATTTGCTTATGCCTGTCCCATGTAGGGTTATGTTGGGACGTGCCTCTGACTATCTCAAATGACGAAGTGCATGAAGGGCTAATGCCACTTCTTGTGAGGGAGTAAGCTCACCATGAGGGGCTAATGAGGTGATGGAACCCAGACAGCTCCCTCTCCAGGCTGGTATGCGGTACTTGGCAGAGCTCCCCAGCCCCTGTTGGTCCCAGAGTCCACTCCAGAACTCTGGCTACCAGTACGAGCCATAGGCCAGCCCCTGATTGTCATGTTGATTATTACTTAGCTGCTGGGTTAGTCTGTCAGAACGTTACTATTTGTAGCTTTGGAACAGGCATTTCCTGAGAGGAAGAGAAAAGGGTGTCTAGTATACTCGGAGGTAGCATAGAGGAGTGGCAGTTTGCTAGAAGAGCTGAGTGTAGTACAGTGGTAGCCAGTGACATTCAGAATATCCAGATACAATATATTATAGTATATCACAGGAAATTCCCATTCATTTCAATTGGATTTCTGCGATATTTCACAGTATATCTAGATATACTGTATAGTGCATCTCTTCACTGGCTACCACTCTGTCTATAAAGGGATGACCGGGAGAGTACAGTTGTACAAATTTGTGTTTTTTCTTGTCTGATTCCCAGCCACATATATGCATTCAAAAGCTGCAAACCCAGCACAAAGCAACATGGGAAATTGTCTGCAAATTTTCATTTAGGATAGACTGGCCAAGATTTAACAGAATGTGTTTCCCTAAAACATGTTGCCATTGTTTCAGTTTAGAGTTCACTGTAACAAATGCCAACCTCATCGACCACCAGGGGTTTGAGTTGCCCACGGACAGCGCTCTTCCAGGGGTTTGAGTTGCCTACGGGCAGTGCTCCTCCTCAATTCGACCCACCAACATGGATCGAAGTTGCAGCATTCCTGAAGGCATCGCCGACCCTATCGATCTCCAGGGGTTTGAGTTGCCCATGGGCAGTGCTCCTCCTCAGTTCGACCAGCCAACGCAGATCAAAGTTGCAGCATTCTTTCCTGAAGGCATTGCCACCCATCGACCCTATCTACCACCAGGTACCTGCAATCAGTTACACCATGATTTTGAATTTGGCACCTTTTGTACCTCTGTTGCCTGCTTTACCCTACTGGAACCCTGCTGTTTTGAGCCAGTGGGTTCCCCGCACTCAGCAGTTTAGACTGCTAATTTCAGCCACCATTCTGCAGGACTTAATTTTCGGCTGCATTTAAAGTTGTAAGAAGCATACTCTGCTTGCCAGCCACGCAAATTAACCTTGGCTGACTCCTTAAGTTGTGAGCACTATCTTTAGTTAATTTTTGGCTGACTCACAGCTTTCCCAGCCAGGCTTGAACATGAGCTAATTCTACCTAATTATGTGACCATTATTTGTAGCATAGCTGATTTTTTTTTTTTTTTTTAAGGCTGCTTCACAAGCTCAGGTTTGTTGTCTGCTTGTACCCCCTAGCAAATTTTCCTCGCACCCACCCTCTCCGCTTATTAAATACGCTTCCTCCCCCACAGTAATCTCTGCCCTCCCTTCTCAGCAACTCATCATTAGAGAGCTTACCTCAGGCAGAACCTCCCCCTTAAAGGGATAGCTTCCCTTTACACTTTCAGCCAACTCAACCACCGGACTGTGATTCTCTCCTCTCCTTACAGATATTCTCAATCTTTTTACAAGGGCAACCCCCCGTTTGTCCTGCTAAACTAACTGGACAAGGACTTGCCAATCTGACTGTCCCGTCGTCTGTCCCCATAGGATACGATACATAAATTTATACGTGGCTGATCTATCTTTGAAACATGCCCCACAACTATTACCTTTTCACTGTACTGTTGATAGTGTCTGGCTTACCAATCCTGCCATTTAAAAAAAAAAAAAAAAGAAAGTGATGCTCCTACCCCACCTGTCCAGTGACAGGAGCCCGCTGTGTGCCTATGGCACCGTAACATCATCTGTTCTTGCATACCATGCTGCACCTACTGAGCCAGGTGACCACCAATTGATCGACTGCTCGGAGTCGTGGAAGATTTACTCCTGCTGGGGTCCTCTCATCACATCCTCCCCGGGTTTCTGTCAGCTGTCTGGTTGAAAGGGGCAGTCTCCCCATAGGGGCTATCACAAACTCCTGAGGGAGTATCTCAGTAGAATAGCCCTACTACTACTACTACTACTGTGCCTCAGGACCTTCTTGTGAATGAGCTTGCTCAACGGAGTCTTTCCTGCAATAAACTTGACCTCCTGTCTTCTGTGAACATCCATCCCAATCCAGGCCCTCCTTCGACATATGGCACGGGTCAAAATAATGCTGGTTCGCTAACCTTTGCATCAGTCAACATCTGTAGCCTCCTGGATAAGCTTGACCTTCAGGCCTGGGTGTCACAACTCAACCCAGATGTGCTATCAGTAGTAGAAACCTGGCTTTCACCCAATGTCCCCAGTATGTCCATCATTATAGCGGGGGGTACACTGGTTCCCAGGATAGATATACCAGACGAGGAGGTGGGTATGCAGTTTATATAAGGGACAAACTACAAGGTTTTGCCCTGCAGCTATCCATCCCAGGGGATAACATGCAAGCAACTGCTGTAAAAATTTTTCCTGGGGCTCACAATAAGGCTGTTACCTTCATATCAGCATACATCCCCCTCACGACACACTGTTGCGGGTTTTGACACACTCATAGATTGCCTAGATAATCGGAGTCTCAACTTGGAAGTCATTCTGCTTGGTGACTTCAATATAAACTGACTCACCAATAAAACAAATCCTTACAAGGATGCTATTGCGGCACTCCACTTCTCTCAACTTGTTGAAGGTCCCACAGTTATAACCTATAGGACAGGCACCAAATACCTTATTAGACTGGGTACTCTCAAACCACCCTGCACATGTAACACTCACCACCGTGCTCCCTGATGGTATGAGTGACCACTCCCCTGTAACTTTCTGTTGGTCCAATAGGTTTTCCAAACCACCTGCCAGAACATTAACTAACGGGGTCCTTCTTCGTGGCCACCTTGATTTATTGAAAAATGACCTTCAGCGCACTGACTGGTCTGCAATATACTCATCTAATGATGTTGACTTTACCCTTGAGCACCTCATCTCCTCCTTCAACGAAGTGTGTGACAAGCATACCCCTCTTTGAAAGCGGAAAGTCAAGCATCATAACAATCCGTGGCACTTTCCTGACATTATTGATCTCCTAAAGGCCATGGACCTCCTCTGGCATAAAACGCATTACTCGGGTAATCAGTCTGACGTGCAGCCTTATAAAAAGGCTAGAAATTATTCTACCAGGTCAGTCCGGGCCGCGAAAAAAACTTACTATAAAGGAGCCTTGTCTTGTGCCTGGAATGACAGTAGGCAATTCTGGAGGAATCTCAATGAAGTCTTACTTACTGGGAAGGATCCTAAATCTGCCCCAACTATGCTTTTTATTTATTTATTTAGTTTTTGTTTACTAGGTAGGTGCGCTAGCCATAACAATAACTATTTTCAGGCACGACCCAGGAGTGTACAACACAAACTTCAGGAACTAACAGTAACAGTACATTATTAGAAGTAGTCAAGATAATGGGTACATACAAGCAGGTAGAAACATAGGTAGTACAGTATCACAGGTGAGTGTTAACAACACAGTCAAATTGCAGTAAAATTAGGGCTTAATGACTATTTTGCAGGCCCGACCCAGGAGAGTTCCAAACAACTTCTGGAAGTAGACAGTAATAGTACATTGTTTTTAGAAGTAGTCAAAGTAGTGGATACATACAAGCAGGCAGTGACATAGGCAATACAGTATCACAGGTAAGTGTAATCATCATGGACAGTTACAATAGAAAATTAGGGCTAAATACTAACATAGGGAGGAAATGGATTATAGAAAGAATGCAGTGTCTCTTAGGCATTTAGTAACTGAGTAGCTTTGAGGGGGGATGGTGGGAGAAGTAGTGTCGAGGTAGTTATTCGACGATCAGAGCGTGTCAGCGAGAAAGAAGAAAGTAAGGGAAGTAAATAATAGACAGGTTCCGGGGAGGAAACAGATGGAGGGGTGTGTGAAGGGGAAAAAGGGATAATGAAGTGCAACGGCAGGGTGATGTGCAACCCTGTCTGAGATAAAGTGTTGAAGCAGGAATTTGGTCAAACTAAGAGGGCGACGAGGGGAGTCAGAAATAGTGATTGCATCTATGGAGGTTTGAAACAGGAGCAACTACAAGAAGATATGAGATGATGACACAGTGCTTTCGTAAAGGAGGTGTGGGAAGAGGCTTGACGAGTGGCTAGTGGGATGGAGTTCCAGAAATGGGGGTGCCTGACAGTTGAAAGCACTAGAGCCCTTTGTGGAAGCATATTTAGGAATATAGACAGGGGTATTGTCAGCAGAACGAAGGTCATAGCGAGAGACCTGGCTTTGGAAGAGTTCCGCCAGGGGTTTGGGTATTTGAATCCTAATTATATTGTCAGTGATGGAGCCGAAAGAAAAGGACCTTGATGCCTGCGGAGGGATCCAACCAAGGTCAGAGTAGAGGAGGATGCATAGTGACATATACTATTGTATGTGACATCCCATTTGTGAAGACTAAATTTGCTTGTAGATATATAGATGGTAGCCCCATAGCTAAGTGATGGTAGAAGTATCCCATGGGCTACTGCAAGCCTAGCAGATGGGGTGAGAGCACAGCTGGTTCTATAGGCTGCTCCAAGTTTTGAGTTTACTGATTTGCAGGTCTTCTGAATATGGAGATCATAGTTTAGTAGTGGGTCCAGTGTGACCCCCAGGTACTTAAAGGAGTTAACAACTTCTACTGAGGTGCCACTAGCTGTGGAGACTTTGAACTTGTGCTGGGCGTGTTTGAATTTAAAATTTGAGCTGGCTTGGGTTTTTGCTTCGTTTAGGACTAGTTTGTGACTGACCAGCCACTGCTGGAGTTGCTGGAAATCATGGGAGGGCTTCAGGTTTATATCCTCAATACATTTGGTGCTAGTGTAGAGCACTATGTCATCCGCATACAACAGGGAGCTAGTTTTCATGAGGTTTGAATTGTTGCTGTTTATAAAGATGGAGAACAGTAGAGGGCCAAGAATGGACCCCTGGGGCACACCAGTGTTAGTTGTGGCCTTGTCAGAGAGGGTGGAGTTGTACCTCACAAATTGTGTTCTGTCAGTCAGGTAGCTCTTGAACCAGTTCATAACGTTGGGAGAGAAACCTAGTGATCGGAGTGTGGCAGTGAGGATGGGGTGGTCAACTAGATCGAAAGCCTTGGTCATATCAATGAAAATGGTCCCTGTGAGAGAAGCAGAGTCCATGGCCATCAAGGCATCAGATGTGAATTTGAGTAGAGCAGTGGTAGTACTATGACCTTTTCAGAAACCATGCTGGGCTGGGTTTAATAGGTCCTTTTCCTGGAGAATAGTTTGGTTAGCTACGAGCTGTTCGAGGATTTTACCGAGGACCGACAGGGTTGCAATTGGCCCATAGTTTGAGGGGTCCTTTGGGTCGCCTTTTTTTGAAAATGGGGGTAATCCTTGCCATTTTCCAGATATCTGGGACATGACCCTGGCATAAGAAGAGGGTATAGATTTTGACTAAGGGAGCAGCTATGAGCGGCACAGCTAGTTTAAGAAGTTTGGGTTCGAGACTGTCAGAACCATAAGCAGTATGCTCAGAGATCTTATTAAGCAGTTTCAGTACATAGTCTAGAGACAGATTTAAAGAAAACATTTGATCCAGTGGTGTTAGTTTGATATGTTAAGTTCAGGTTGGAGGGGAAGGTAGAGGTATAGTTAGTTAAGTCAGAGAATTTGTCATTGACAAAACTGGCAATCGTGCGTAGATTGTTCCAATGGACTCCATTTAGCACCGTTTCATTGGGGGAGGAGGATAAGTTTGAGCCAAGGAAGAATTGGATGTGGGACCAGAATTTCCTGGAGTCTTCATAGGAGTTCCTTAGGAGTTCTTTGCAGTAAGAGCTTTTGGCCTGTTTGATCTCCTTTTTACAGGTGTTACGCATAGTCCTCTAGGTGATAAGGCCAGCAGCTAGGACAGTGCGTCTGAAACGGCGCCAGCTTCTATCTCTTTGGCAAAGTTTACAGAGTAGATCAGATTTTAGCCATCTGGTTTGCTTGTTTTTTACCCGTCATGTTACTTTGGGACAATGCTTGTCCTGCTGCTCTTGGAAATGGGTCAGAAAGAGTCCAAGGGCAGATTGAGTATCACTAGCCTCATTGAGTGAGGACCAGTCAATGCAAGCAGCATCATTTAAGAAAGCCTGAGAGTCAAAGTGGGCATAGTTGCGAAAGGAGATGTACCTGGGCTGTGTAGCTTCTGTCCTCTGTTTACCCCAGATACAGAAAGTGGGGGAGTGGTCCGTGATGGCGTTGGCTAGTATGCCTGAGTAGACTGTGTGTTCCGGGTGATTAGTCATTATCCATTCCAGCAGAGTATTGACATTGGAGTGGGGTAAGTCCTAGTGGGTTCAGAGATCAGTTGGTGCAGGCTTGAATTTTGAAGTTTGGATAGGGCTTGGGAGCTTCCCAGCCAATTAATCTCTAGGTCTCCGAGTATGAGAACCTCATTTCTTCCGGATAGGAGTGAGGTTTGAGCCAGTAGTTCTTCCAGGCCTCCTTGACTACCTTTGGGGGGTTGTAAACACAGACAATATGAAGTAGCTTGGTTCCTAGGGTGAGGTGGGCATGAAGCACTTCACAGTGCAGGAGGGGAGATGAGTTTATAACTGAAAGCTGAAAGTGATTTTTAAAATAGATAGCTGTGCCTCCACCTCTCTTGGCTGAAGGTCAGTCCTGTCTTAGCAGATTGTAGGATGGGAGGGAGCACACAGTATTAGAGGTGGAGGGTTTGAGCCAGGTTTCCATTAGGCAGATGATGTCCGGCTTGTAGAGGATGGTCCAAGCTTCCAGTTCAGAACAAAAGTGCTCAAGGCTCCTGATATTATGGTGCACAAATGTTAGCCCTTTTGCATTGCTAATAGGGTTATTTGTGAGGTTAACAGGCCCTGGGTTTAGCTGTACGTCACCAGAGAGTAGGATTATCAGGAGTAGATATCAAGGTTTGAGGTGCCGGAAACATAGATGGGGTTCCTATGTTATACCCAAACACCATCTCGAACTCCTTCAACACGGCATTCACTTACCTCTGTGGAGTTCTTCCCCAGACTTTTTCAGCCCCACCTCTCCCACTAATGGCCTTAACAATCCTGTCCAGCCCCCTACCCATCCGCCTTTCTAGTTTAGAGCTGTCGCTCTTAATGAAGCTAGGCAGCATCTCCTAAAGGTGTTTGGTAAAGGCCGTTACAGCAGAGACACCTTGGACCTCAAGTTTGTCTTACCCTGAGGAGCTACTGACACCCCTTACACATATAATTAACCTTTCCCTAAGGTTTGACCACTTTCCTCAAAAGTGGAAATCTGTGGTAGTGACACCGGTTCATAAGGGTAACTACTGACCTGTTTCCATCCTACCTCCACTATCTAAAGCCCTTGAGAAAATTGTTTCAGACCAGCTGGTTGAATACCCGGATAAGTGTCAACTTCAGTGCCCCAGCAACATGGGTTTAGGGCTGGACACAGCACCACCACTGCCCTGCTAGAGTTCACAGGCTACATTCATAATTCCCTGGACCAGGGTTAGATGATTTGTGCTGCATACATTAACTTAACCAAGGCATTTGAGATAGTTGGCCATGCTCCTGGTTGAGCAACTTTCTATCCTTGGTCTCTTCCCCTGGTGCCGTGGTTTGGTTTAGGAGCTACTTTCTGAATCGATCACAAGTAAAGATTGCCAGCATCTTCTCGGACAGCAAGCCTGTCAAGTTAGGAGTCTCACATGGATCAGTCCTGGGTCCCCTCCTGTTCTGTCTTTTTCTGAATTCGCTTCCCCTCTCCTGCCAGGGATGCATCCTTCGTTATGCGACGATGCGGTCCTCTCTACTAGTGTTACTGATCCCAAGGCAGTTGAACATGAGCTCCAACAAAATTTTGCTGCAGTAGAGAGTTGGTTTAATAACCATAAATTAACTATAAAAAGACAAAAACCATGCTATTTGCAGCTGCCCAAAGCAAGCACAGATACTACCCACTCACTATCATAAATGATGCTGGAGCATCACTGGAGCTAGTACCTCATTAATTTTAAATATCTAGGGATGACGGTTGATGGTACCCTCTCTTATGCCAGGCATATAGATAACTTATCCAAAGCCATCAACATGCGAATTGGGCTCCTGTAGAGACATGGGGTAGTCTGACTCCCGAAGCCCTCAACACAACTAAACATAGCTTGGCAGTCTAACTTGTGGATTATGGTCTTATCATATATGGGTCGGCCACTGCCACGTCCCTCAAATGTATTACAATAGCACTAAATAAGGCCTGCTGGCGCCTCACAGGTGCAGGGCGTCTAACCCATCCCGTGCCCTATATGCACAGGCAGACTGGCTTCAGTTCAGCAGTAAACTTCAATACCAAACCTGTCTCCTAGTGAAGATTATTACCTCTGTGCTGATTCATCCTGGGGTTCAGGAGCTTCTGACCCCAGTACCAACTCGCGTTGAACCAGAGGCTTAGTCTACCTGTATTTCAAGATCTCTCAATGCCGTACCTCCCAGGGTCAAAGGTCTTTTGCCTACCGAGCCTCACTCTGGTTCAACTTGTTTGCTATTGACTTCTCATCTGCTGCTACCTTGGAGCCTTGAGAAGGAAGCTTAAGCTGTGACGTGTCTCTGACTCTGCATGTGACTGCACCAACTAACTGCTCGTGTCAACTTGCCCCAGGTCACCTTGGCACAGCCCCTGTGACTTGTGTCTACTCTCCCATGCAGTTAAGCAACCTGACAAGGCCCCTGGGCTGACTTGCATTCTCCCCTGCACCAGATCATCTATTGCTGCCACCACGGCTCTCTTTGTCATTACCCAATATTCTCACTCTCTGTAATTGCACTTAGTTAATGGACATACGTTTTATAATGCCCTTAAGTCACCATTCGTTTTCACTGTATGTAATGACTCTTGCTGTTATGTAAATTTGTAGCAGTGTTAAGTCATTCTAATCGCTGTATTGCCAATCTATTGTTTTCATTCCTTTGTGTTATTGTCTTGATTGTTTATGTGGAACCTATGTAAAGAGCTTTTGCTCAAAAGTATTATCTGAATAAAGAATAAATAAATAAAAACTGCAGGTATTTTTTTCCTTATTTTGCATTGCCCCCAGACTATATTAATGCATTTGCTATATCAGGTTACCTTGGCACGAGATCAGGTTCTGAGAAAAACAGGCATTTAGCCCTGAAGTCCTAATGGATGAAAAAGCCAATTATTATGCCTCAAACTTCCAGAATATTTAATCCAAGTAAATCATGAAAGGCCATTTGTTCCATTTCTGATCCTCCTGTGTAGGTGTCCTTACCTGCACTCAAGCTTAATAACCCCTCTTCTAACCCAGAGGTTGCTGCTGCTTTTATTAGTCATTTCATGACCTGTGCCATTTCCTCCATCTCTTAACTCTATATCACTTGCTGCCCTTCTCCCGTCCCTTTCCCCCCCAGTCTGTGCCTCTGTAGTACTGTCCACCCTGCTCAGCCACAGCCTTAATAGCCTTGACCTTAAACTCCTCCACCTCCCAGCCCCAGTCATTGTTGCCCCTCTCTGTATTCTTTAATCTCTCCTTTCAGCTCTGATCTGTTTTCATCTGTGGATGAAGTTGAAAGCTCCCCCTCCACAAAGGGGGTGACATTTGCATCCCTGGGAACTACCAGCCCACCTTTCTTCTTTCCACTCTAGCAAAGTTACAGGAGAGGCTTGTATTCCCCAAGATCTCCAACTTTCTAGATTCCTTTTCTTCTCTCCCTGCCAGTCTGTTTTCCATAAAGCCCACTCCACTGTCACCTCCATCCTAAGTGTCTCTGATTCTATCCTGAAGTGGATGGGTCAGGGACATGTTAGTTATCTTCATTGAACTGGCCAAGGCTTTCAACTCTATAGCCTACCCCTTACTCCTGGATAAGCTGAGGTGTGCTGGTCTCTAAGAAGTTGTTCTTGCTTATACCTTTCTGGTAGTAAACAGTGAGTCCAGGCTGGTGAATCTCTATCCCTCCCCTCACCATTAACTCTGATATGTCCGTTCGTTGACGACACCAAAATCGGAGCAGTGGTGAATGAAGGGAAGGGATGGATGCAGCTGCAGGGGGACCTAAGCAAGCTAGAGGAGTGGTCAGAGAGGTGGCAGCTGGGGTTCAATGCAAAGAGGTGTAAGGTTATGCACTTTGGGGTGAAGAACCCAAGGAGAGATTACTGGCTGGGAGGGGTTAAGCTGGGGATCACTGAGGGAGGAGAAGGACCTAGAGGTAATAACAGGGACCATGGACAACACAGCCCAGTGCAGGAGAGTGGCTGCAAAAGTGAACAAAATGCTGGGGTGCATAGCAAGGGTTTTTTCATCCAGGTGGAGAGGTGATCTTGCCGCTCTACTGGTCGCTGGTAAGGCCACACTTAGAGTATTGTGTGCAGTTTTGGAGTCCATACCTAAAGCATGATATCGGGCTACTGGAGGGGGTGCAGAGGAGGGCAAGACAGATATGTGGAATGGAAGGGACAGACTATGACAGCAGGCTGAGAGACCTGAATATGTTAACTTGGGAACATAAGCAGGAGGCTGGTAAGGACAGAGGTCTGGGATTATATTCTGTTTTAACTGAAATATTTGAATAGTTTTGTACGTGAAATTAGTTCTGTGTGTTAAAAAATTACTACTTTGAGCTAGAACTGTTACTTGGGCTGTGATATTGTAACTTTTGAGGCTTGGCAACACTTGTTTGGCAGAGATAATTAGAGTGAAATTTAAATGTGATGTTTGCTTGGTGTTGGTAAGGCTTTCTTAAATACTGAAAAGCCACTGGGGGTTGGGATTGAAGGGCTGTGTATTTCTGTTTGGGACTGAAATTTGAAGCAACAGGAACTGGTGGGCCTGTGACATCATACGGTACCTGATGTCTGCATACAAACACTGTTAGTGGGACTGGACACACACTGGACTGTATGTGTTTGTGAGACTTTGGAACTTTATTGGTGGAGTTGAAATTGGGTTTGTAAATAACTGCAGTCAGTATAGGGAGAAACTGTATTCCAGGGGGAAGGGACTGAGAAAAGGGGGTGTGCCATTATAAACAGAGGGGGACAAACAAGGTGGCCATATTCCACCATGGCAGGCATCTTCGCAAGGGTTGTAGGCTGCACAGGCTGTGGGATGGCAATAATTCTCAATTGGGCCTGGAGAGAGGGAGGCTGCCCACTCTAGACAGCTGTCTTGTATCAGGAGTGAGGTATATTGGTTAAGGAGTAGGCTGGGGGGGTGGTGTCCAAGGATAAGGGGTGTGGATATGGGCAGCAGAAGGGTGGGGCTGAGGGAAGGCTGGGGCAACGCTCTGAAATTACAGGACATTATGTTACAGCAAGCAGGAGGGGGGATATTAGGGACAGAGGACCCTTGGATAGGGATGTTGATGCTAAGGGGAAAGCGTACAGGGTGAACATTATGAATACAAAGAGAATGGAGGGGGAAGAGTCAGGAGGGGCTGTTGTGGGGAAGCCTAAAACAGCAGACTGTGGGAAGGGAGCTCCTAAGGAGAACAGAGCAAGAGGGGAAGAAGAGGGGCAGTTTAGAGGTGCAGTCAGGGGAAACTCTGGTTACTTGATGGAGGCTGACATAGAGTGTCACAATAAATTTGAGCTACTAAGCAACCTAGAGGGGGAGGAAGGGGTTGGTGGAAATGAGGAAACTGATACAGATGCCGGGGGGAGGGAGTCGGATACCCATAGGGCATCACAGACCGGCAATGGAAAGAATAGAAATAGTCCCAGAGGGAGAAGGGGAAACATAAATGTTAACCAGATGGGGGAGATGCAACATATTGCAGACATGAGGGAGAAGAGCATGACTGGAGAGAAACTGGGAGACAAGGAGGTGGGAGAGGAGCCCCCCTTCAGCAGGGGGGTCAGTACCAAGGATGGGGCCCTAACTAAAGGGGATCCACAGAGAGCCTCTGGAGGCAGGGGTACTATTACAAGGGGGGAGGATGGTGGTGTGGGGGAAGGGGAAACCATCAGGGTCAGGATAAATGGTTTGGATAAGAGAGGGTTAAAGGGGACACCTATTCAGAGGGGGTCTGAGTTAAGTGGGCAAAATAACGAGGGAGGCAGAAAGGGGAGGGTGACAAGGGGGTCTGTAATAAGGCAGGAAGACTCCCATGGAATTGAGATCACGAATAAAGGGGGGATGGGGGGCTTAGAGGGCATAGTAGAGGTAACCATAAGGATGATGGCGGTGTTAAGGTTCTGTTATTGGGAGACTCGATGATTAGGGGTATCCAGGGGGAGGGACAGGGGGGTGGATGCCATAGCCAGGTGAAGGTAGTGAGTATCTCTGGGCTGACGGTGCACAGAGCAAAGTTCATGGTGTATGAACTGGTTAGGGATTGCAGAGGGAAACCGGATTTCCTGGTGCATTTGGGAACTAATGATCTAGAGGGAAATAGCATTTTGGAAATCCAAGCAAGGTTCCAAGAACTTTGCCAGAGTCTGTCGAGATAATGGATGCAACATTTCCATTTCGGAGATGCTGCCAGTACCAAAGGCCTCAGTGGAGAAAAAAATGAAGATCACAGAGGTAAATGACTGGCTCAGGAAGTGGGGTGAAGAGAGTGGGTTGGGGGTGTTGGGGAACTGGAAAGGAGTTTGGGAGGATAAGGGACTGTATGCCAAGGACAGGCTTCATCTTGCCCCATTAGGGAAGGAAGTCCTAAACAGGGATGGCTGACTACATTCAAGAAAGGTGGGGTTTAAACTTGTGAGGGGGGAAGGATAAGGAGGGCTGACCAGAAGTCCTCTCTCCAGATGAGGGGAGTAGCCTTCAAACCCAAGGGGAGGGGGAAACGGACTGGGGTGGAGGTTCAGGAGGAGCAGAGGGAGGATGGAAGTATAAGGAACCTGGGTGGGGCTCGACTAAGGGATCAGGGATAAGGGGTGGGGATTGGTATTAGTAAATGCCAGGAGCTTGAGAAACAAGTTGCCAGAGTTCCAGGCCATGCTGTTTGAAGGGGGGTGGATGTGGCGCGGTCACGGAGACGCACCAACAAAACCGTGGACTGGGACCTAAAACGTGTGGGGTACACTATGCTTAGGAAGGGTAGAAAGGAGGGCAGAGGGGTGGAGTGGCTATGTTCATTAGAGATGACATAGAAATTGCTAGGGTAGAAGAGACAGAGGGAACGTGGAGGCCTTATGGGTCACCTTACGATCCCCAGCAGGAGATAAGGTCAAGCTGGGTGTAGTATATAGGCCCCCTGGGATGAGTGATGTTCAAGAGGATGGTTTGCTGGACAACATCATTGCCCAGTGTGGACCAAAAGGGGAAGGAGTGGTGTTGTTGGGGGACCTTAATATGCCAGGTACAAACTGGGGAACCATGTCCTCTAAGGTGGCCAAGGAGCAGAGGCTGCTGGACGGCTTCCAGGATGTGTTCTTAACACAGCATGTGATGGAGCCCACAAGGGAGGGGCATGTCCTGGATGTGGTTCTGGCAGATGGGGATCTGGTAAGGGACCTGGTTGTAGAGGACCCCCTGACTGGGAGCGACCACAATACTGTCTGGTTTCAAATAAGCATGGGGGATCTAGGACACTGACAGTGGATTTCAGGGGGGCAGACTTTGTGGGCATGGGAAGTATTCTCAAGGATCACTTGAAGGGGATTACATCAATGACAAGTGTGGAAAGGAGATGGGAGGTCATAAAACAGGGACTTCATGAGGCAGTCAGGATCTGCGCTAAGTTGAAACGTAAGGGAGCAAGGTCACATAAACCATGCTGGTGGTCCAGTGAGGTACAGGTAGCGGTCGGAGGAAAGAAGGTGGCCTATAAAATATATAAAACAACAAGAAGGGATAGGGATAAGGAAATATACCATCTTGCATCTAGAAAAGTCACCCGGATGGTGAGGGGAGCAAAGTCCAGTAAAGAGCAGCGGCTGGCACAGGGGATACATGGAGGGGAAAAGGGGTTCTTCCGGTACATTGGGGAGCGGAGAAAAACTAAGGGCCATCTCAGCAGATTGAGATCAGAAGGAGGGTGGGTGGAAGAGGCGAGGGACCAGGCAGAGGTATTTAACGAGTATTTTGCCTCTGTGTTCACTAGGGAGGGGGATGGGATATCTACAAATTAAGGCATTATGGGGATAGAAGCGGCAGTGAATGGGATCAGGGGAGCAACAAAAATGGAGCAAGAGGGAGGGAGAGGTACCCCAGGGGTGTCACATCTGGATAAGGATAAAAAGGCCACTAAGGTGGAGGGGACAGATGATGCTATCTCCGCCAAAAGGGTGTGGTTAGCCCTCAAGGCCCTAAAGAAAGACAAATCTCCTGGGCCGGATGGCATTCATCCGAGAGTACTATGGGAATTGGCGGACATACTGGCTGCACCTCTGGCGGAGCTCTTCAACAGGTCACTTGAGACAGGGAGGGTACCTAGGGATTGGCGAGAGGCACATGTGCTAATCCATAAAGGGGGGTCGAGGGAAGTACCAGGTAACTATAGACCCATCAGTTTGACCTCGGTGGTGGGAAAATTATTGGAGAGTATACTAAAGGAACGATTGGGGGTGTACTTGGAGGAGGTGGGATGTCTGGATAGTCGGCAACATGGGTTTGTGCCAGGTATATCATGTCAAACCAATCTTGTGGAGTTCTGCGAATGGATAACATCAGAACTGGACAGGGGAAAGCCTGTGGATGTATTATTCTTGGACTTCAGCAAGGCGTTTGACTCTGTCCCCACAATGGTCTGGTGGAGAAACTGATGGGGTTAGGAGTAGGCCTTTGATGGTTAGATGGATTGAAAACTGGCTAGCTGGACGCTCCAGGCAGTAGTGGTCTGTGGGGTCTCGAACCCTAGAGAGGTTGGTAGTGGCGTACCGCAGGTCTTGGTCCTGGGTCCGATCCTGTTTAATGCATACATATCGGACATCAGGGAGGGTATAGGGTGTGAAATGAGTCTCTTCGCTGATGACTCCAAGATGGGAGCAGTAGTTGAGGGAGAAGAGGGGAGGTTGGCCCTGCAAGGGGACCTGGACACCCTGGAAAGCTGGTCTCACACATGGAAATTAAATTTCAATATCTTGGTCGGGGAAACCCTAAACACAGGTACACCCTGGGAGGGGAGGCGCTGGAGGCCTCAATAGGGGAAAAAGCCCTAGGGGTCATGGTGGATGCATGTATGAATAACTCTGAGCAGTGCAGGAGAGCTACAAGGCAAACAGGATGTTGGGATGCATCGTAAGGGGATCACTCTAGGAGCAAGGAAGTGATTCTGCCGCTGTACAATGGACTGGTTATACTACACCTTGAGTACTGTGTACAGTACTGGAGACCACACTTGAAGAGGGACATACAGCTCCTGGAGAGGGTACAGAGGAGGGCAACTAAGATGATACGAGGGCTAGGGGATTTGACGTATGAGGACAGACTTGAGGAGCTCTGCCTGTTTTCATTGGAGGAGAAGAGAGACGGGGGGACATGATTGAGGTCTTCAAGTACCTCAAGGGAATAAATAGGGTAAACATGGAGGGGATCTTTAGACTAAAGCAGGGAGGTATCACCAGAGGGCATGGTTTGAAGTTGGAAGGTGGAAGGGTGAGGGGGGAAAAGAGGAGGAGGTTTTTCACTGAGAGGGTGGTGGACCCTTGGAATGCACTGCCTGGCGAGCTGGTTCAGAGATCCACAGTGGAGGGCTTCAAGAGAGGGTGGGACAGACACACAAAGTGGATGTATCACATGATGGCCTGTCTCAGGGGGGTGGGGATGGATGATAGGGGTTTCTGGAACACAAGGGAGGGGAGGGCCTCGGCACCCAACTAGGGATCTGAGGTTCGAGCAGACTCGATAGACCGTAAGGCCTAATCTGCTGGCAAATAGTATGTTAGTACACCCTGGAGGATAGAAGAGGCAGGGGAGACATGATGGAGACATTCAAGTATCTGAGGGGAATCGGCAAGGATGGGGCAGATGGGTTCCTTAAATTAAGGAGGGGAAGGGTCACCAGGGGGCATGCACGAAGAATAGAGCGGGGAAGATTTAGGAAGGAAATGAGGAAACACTAATTCACAGAGAGGGTGGTAGCAAAATGGAACGCCCTGCCAGAATGGGTGGTATCATGTAAATCTGCGAACAGTTTCAAAAGGGCATGGAACAGGGGAGAGTGAGGGTGGGTAGATGGGGGTGGCAGTGGGATGACAGATGGGAGGGGCAGCTGCAAAAAAGGGGTGGTAGCTGCACACTCGAGCAGACTTAGATAGACCGGGTGGTCTGTTTCTGCTGGCACATCTGTATGTTCGTATAAGCCTCAAGGATCTGTTTTTGGGCCGTTTTTTCTCTGTCTCAGTGACCTCCCCTTGGCTTGTGACTCTCAAAATATTCATATGTAAGCGGATTACACTGATTTACATCAAGAGTGCCTCTATCCCATTACTGCAACAGCTATTGCAATTTTTACAGCGTGCAGCACTGGTTCTGCTCCATCCAGCTCACTTTGAATGCTAGAGAAACTGTCATAATTGTTTTTGACGCAAGGCAGTGTCTTAGTAGGCTCAGTCCATCCTCAATTTTTAAGACTCTTAATAGTGATAGGAACACAGTTTTACACTGTGTCCACGGCTGGTCATTGACAAAAATTTTGGCAAACTACTAGACAGCGAAACCGACAGATCGACCACATTTTGCAGTCAGGCTGCTGGTTTATGACAAAATGAGTGAGTTTTCTTCAGGAACTGTCTTGAAACCCTGCACCCCTCCCCACCTCTAGGACTTCAACCCAAGTCAGAGCCAATTTGGGGTAGGACCCCAACAGTGCCGGGTTCTCTACAGTGCGGTGATGCTGTAGTCACTGTAGGGGACCGCACTGTTGAAATGTTGCTGTACCTGCAGTATACCTTTTACACTAATGCTTGCCCCCTTTATCTTTTCATGTCAGCCATGTATTCTGGTATGCTTGGACCATTTTATGATAATCTAACTTTGTAGTGCTCTCAAATCAGTTTTGTGTCCCCCTCTCCTCTTTAGCTACAGCTCCTTTTTATTTAATATTCTCAACAAGTTCTATTACACCAGGTACACCATGTCATGCTATTGGTGTGACTGATGTCAAAGAATGTTCGAGCTATATGAAAAGAGAGGACAGCAGTTGCTGAGGAGAGGTATTCAGGGATGTTACAAAGGCAATGAAATATTAGCGTATTCATTTAGCAAATGGTTAAAATATATAAAAATATGGTATATAAACTAAAAGGAAAACAGCAGGCATTTAAAGATATAAAAACTGTTTCCTCTAATCTTTAATGGTAGTCCCCTTGAAGTTGTCTCCAGCTGCAAGTCTCTGTGTGTGGCTTGATAGTCACTTCGACTTCTTCTATGTCTGCGCCATCTGTTGTTAAAACAAAAAATTGTGTCCTAAGCTTAGGGCCTTCTAGAGGAATAAATCATGCCTTCCCTTCCCAGTCTGATGAGGGATTGTTTGCAGATGATCCTGCTGTTCTTTGATTGTACAGATGTGGCCTTTGGAGGTGCCCCCCAATCTACCCATGCCAGATTGGACCCCCTCTTTAACTTCTACCATTTTGCTACCAACTCCCCTCACTCAGCATTGCTCCCTTTAACAAAGCCTATCCCTTCCCCCTTCTGCCATTTTACTACCAACTCCCCTCAGTAACCACTGTTCCTTTAACAAAGCGTATCCCTTCCCTCGTCTGCTGCTTTGCTACAGACTCCCCTCAGTAACCACTGTTCCTTTAACAAAGTCTGTCCCTTCCCCCTTTCTTCTTGGTGCCTTTCTCAAGGGGCTTCCATTATCTCCAAATTCTGGTTTGCATCACTTTTTTCCTACCTTACTGACTTACACTCTGCCCCTTCTTTTGACTCCCTTCGCTCCTCTGATACCTGACGCTTCTGTATCCACCTCTTGTAGACTTATTTATTTATTTAAATTTTGGTAACCGGGTAAGCCCACTGAGACCAAAGGTCCCTTTTTCAGCGGTGACCCGGGATTAGTTACAATGAGGCAGTGGTTACATACAGAAGACGAGATGCATTTTCATGCAATAGACAAGATACATTTGTTAGGATTATTACATACAAGTGTGACAGTAATTAGAGTTGACAATACTGTTTGTACATTAGGAACTATCCTTTGAAGTAGCAAGGGTCATAGTAGATGCATTCATTGAAATAAGCATAGAACGCAGTGGTCGTGGTTGAGACCTGCATGGGAAAAGGGGAAAGAGTGGGGGGCTAATGATTAGAGCCGCAGAGGCTGAGTTCAAGGAGATATACTTTGAGGCACAATTGAAGCCTTGGAGAGAAGGCCTATTGACCAGGTTAGCAGGGAGAGTGTTCCATAAGTGAGGGGCAGCATATTTAAAGGAACACTTGCCTGGGTCGGTGCAGACCCGTGGAATATCCAGGGGACGGCCAGCTGAGGATCTCTCATCACGGCAGTGTATTCTTGGTTTGAGCAGGCCACGCAAGTGGGGAGGAGGGCTGGTGGTGGCGAATTTGTAGGTCAGGCAGATAGGAGTATGCTGATTGGTTCTGTAGGGTGGGCCAGTGGAGGTCTGCAAGGACCTCACAGTGGTGCCACCTGGTGGGGGTCATTGGTGGCAAAGCGTGCCACTCTGTGGTACAGCATGGTGAGTTTACGTAGCTCCCCTTCTCTGAAGGAGGGGGGGCCCCCATAGAGTGCGAGCTGAGCCTCACCAAAAAGAGTATACCAGGTGGTAGAAGAGTCCGGTCCTCTGATGGATGGTCTTAGAGAGTCAATGTGAGGCTCATAGGACAGCTCCTGGTCAAGGAGGATCCGCAGGTATTTGAGCTTATCAAGGACCTCTACCTTCTTCCCCTGGGCTGTTCAGACTTGGAGCAGACGTCTGCTGGTTAATATTTCTCTGTACATTTGTCATCTCACTATAACAGTCTTCTGCACTTGCTTCATCTCAGCCCCCTCTTACTTTCTATCGAACTTCTCCTGAGGGCTAGCATTGCTTCATCCTGCTCTTACCCTCAGCTCCTAGTTTTCTTGTCTGTGCTCTCCTACTCAAACTGAGTCTTAGTGTTATCTGAATTTTTTTGAATTGTTCTTTTTTTAATAATTACTGTTGAGCAGTCTGTAGTTATTTACTGTGCCTTCCTATCATGAGGCATTTAATTTTTTTTTTAATTTGTTGCATTGCTGGTATTTTTGCCTTTGCACAGTTGTATTGGCTTGTTAATTGACGATTCTTTGCATTTTGTATGGCTCTGTTCTTCCTCCTGCTACCCCTCTCCCCCAGGTCATGCCTGGAAACGAGCCTTGGATCAGGGCATCTCTCCTGGTCACCAATTTCAAAATAAATATAGTTCACTCCGAAGCAGCATGCATAAGAGGCGGTTTGCTAGACATGTAGTGTGTAGAATTTTTGCAGGGTGAAGGAAAAAGTGCCCAAATCTTTGGTTTCTGTGTGTCTTTCTCAACCACACCCGTGCACTGTAAAGCCACAAACACAGTGCAAAGCATGATGGGAGACTGTATGCAAATCCTTATGTTGGGCAAGCTGACAAGTCTTCAACAGAACAAATTTTTCCCCAAATGGGCATTTACATTGACTGAAAGCAACAAACTACAGACAGTTGATTCAGCTTTTGTATGGAACCCTTGGCGTGGTGGAGTAGTTACTTAAACAAAGTACCAGGTCAGCCCAAAGGAAAATGGACATTCAGTCCACTCTGTGGTAGCATACAGGAGAGAGAGATTTTGTGTCAAGAATAGTAGTGTAGTCTGTGTTGAAATTACAGGGGGGCTTGCCCATGGCTCGGCCACTCTAGCTCTAAAGTGAGTGCCTGTAACTCATCATCCCTGCTATTTACTTATGGGAAGGGACAGCTCAGATTAAAAATAGGGCCCTCATTGGCCCTCTTGCTCATGAAAGTGTAATTTCGATACTGAGCATAGACCAAGATGAGAGGGGAAAAAAACAATTTTAATTACGTTTTTTTCTTGGGGAGAAACTGCATAAATTACAATAGTCAACAGTAACAACTAGAGTATTGAGAAAATAAATAAAATAAGTTGAAAGGAAAATTAAACACTACCATTCTGGAGGGCAGAAGAGTGGAGCTGTACTTTGGGGTGATTGCTCTTCAAGCAGAGAAACAAATCTGACTGTTGGGGGAGTGTGATCACAGTGTAGAGTTTGAATTCGGTTCTAATTCCAAGATTACAAAATTAGCATAAATTCTGTCTCTGGGACATCTCAATCTAGTGGACTGATTGCTATTGTAAAACTATACTGTTTGTAGTAAAGTGCTCAACTATGTTGATCAATCTGCCGTAATGAAGGAGTATGAAACCACTAGTTCAGTTTGTGCCTTTCAGCTCTAACAGTAGAACAGTTCTGCATGTAAAGCCATACCTGCATTTATTTCAAAGGGTGCCGTTTTCACTGGGGTCACAGACATGAAGCAAGCATGCCCTTTTGTCCCAGCATACTTCCCGACGTTTTGTCATGCCAAAGTGACCTTGCCCTAATGTTTCTACGGCAATATGAGTTCATAGCGCACAAAACCCATTACAGGACTTGTTATTTAAAAAGATGATCCATGTACAGTGCAGACCTATTGTGGTGGTTTCCCCTGCCCCCAAATGGCTGTTTTCTGTTTACTCTTAGCTGTACTGAGTTTTAGTTTGCTTGTTGTCCTTTTACTTCTTTGACTGTATCTTTAATTTTTTTCATAATCTGTTTATTTCATTTTATTTGGTAATACATTCTCTAACCCTCTCCTTTTCCATATTCCATATTATATATAACAATAGCTTAATATGTATACTCGTGATGAAAGGGGGGATGGGGGGGCATGATAGAAATATTCAGGTACCTCAAGGGAATCAACAAAGTCCAGGAGGGTATCATCTTTCAGAAAAAGATGTGTGTAAGAACAAGGGGGCACTATTTAAAGATAGAGGGGGAACGGCTCAGGGGTAATGTGAGGAAATTTTTTTCACGGAGAGAGTGGTGGATACATGGAACTGCCTTTCTGAGGAGGTTGTTGGGTCTAAAACAGTGGAGGAATTCAAACATGCATGGGACAGACACAAGGCAATTATAGTGGGGGTTGCAGGAAGTAGGCTATTGGTTAACTAGAATCTGCAGCTTATCCAGTATGTAGGAAAATGGGCAGACTGGGTGGGCCAAGTGGTCCTTATCTGCCGTCAAAGTCTGTTTCTATGTAATACAAGGAAAAGAAAAATAATTTAAAACGAGAACTAAATATCATAACATCTAAACATTAAAACAGTGTAGTCTTCAAACATTAAAACTTGAGTCTGTTTCATCAATAACCAATATGCATTGTTCATCAATATGTAACAATCTTATACCTTCTGTTTCTCTATCACCTTGAGCGCTTCTGCCTCCATCTTCACATTTCCTGTATCATCTTTTATGTCTTATTTCATATTTCTGGGGTGGTATGGTTTTGGGTACTAGTCTCCTCTTCTCCAAGTGGTGCCTTTACCTCACCTGGCCCCCTCCAGCTATGTTCGGTCCTCTCGCAGCAGCTGTGCTTCCCCCGGAGACATCGAGCTCAAGAATAGTTTCCAAGTTGCATCTTCTTTTTAAAATAGCTGCTCACAAACAGCTACAGTAGTATCGGAAACAAAATGCCACTGTGGCCTTGGCCTTTAGTATAGAAACAAAATCTGAACAAGCACTCTAAACCTAGATGGAATGGATGAAACCCATCCTAGGTGGCTGGACTTGGACAGTGATGGGGGAGCTTTATTGGCCCTGTCATTGTCTTGAATGATGGCAATTGAAAGTGACCAGTAGGGTAAGAAAACAGAACAGAGAGACGGCAACTAGTGTTTTTCCCTGTAGCTGTGAAGCCAGCCCTCGTAGGAACAGTTTCGCTTGTCTCTGTCTCAAAGAACAACCATCTTCCATTTAAAAAGGCCATGGATTTGATTCTCTATAACACATGGAACGTTATTCGATTAATCTAACTTTAGAAATTAAAGTTAGCATTTTTACATTCTTTAGTATTTAGTACTGCTGTATTTGCAGAATGTTCTGAGAAAAGCTGTATCCATCACCTGACTGAACAGAATAATGATTTTTTTTTTTTTTCCTTCTTTTTTCTTCCATCTGTTTCTCAGGCCTAGCCTACCCCCTCTAAACAGTCACTGCAGCCCCATCACTGATGTTCTTGGGGACTTGGTGTCCCACCACTAACCCAGGACCGCAGTTGTTATGGGTGATCTCTCCTGTCTGTCATGTGAGAGCCTGCAGGGGGTGCCAGTGTTGGCTGCATTAGACCAGAGATTTTCCTCCTCATGTTTTTCTCGCCGGAGCATACCCGCGTGCAACAACATGCACGCATGTGTGCCAGTGTCCACTGGCTCCCCCGTACCCCTTTCTGTACATGTCCTCTGCACTGCCAGCTGGCTTCCACCGTGTGGCAGTCTGTGAGTGGGACATAATATTTAGCCCCTTCCTATGGGGGAAGAGCTGCCCTTGGGGTACTAGATTCTCCCTTCTAGGCTGACTCCTGAGCAACCAGTCTGTTCTGAACCCTGACATAATGCAGTGGTAGCCCTACTGCTCGCTATCGGGCTGACTGCAGAATGTTGATTTTAAGTGATGTGCATAAAACAGCCATATTTATTAGACAAACAATTGCATCGTATAATTTTTTTACCAGAGTACCTCTGACATTCTTAAATCTATCGGTGTAGTTTTAATTCTGTCAGATGTTTTTAAAATTGTTTTTATTACTAATATTGTATTTAATAACTCAAGTGAATGAATTTCTATGGTGGCAGCATGTGTTTCTGACTATAAGCAATACAGCTCTACTTAAATGTGGTGACATTGCAGAGGGACTGGAAGGGAAGGTATGCCTCTTTGCAGACACAAAGATCTGCAACAGGGTTGTTACCCAGTTGGGGGTGGAAAGGATGAGAAGGGACTTGGCAAGGTTGGAGGAATGGTCAAATGTATGGTAGCTTAGATGAAGTGCAAAGAAGTGCAAAGTGATGCACCTGGAAAACAAAAACCCATGGCAAGAGTACACAAAGTGGGGGGTATTAACAACAAAAATGGAAAGGGACGGGGTAGTCATATCAGATTACCTAAAGGTAGGCAAGCAATGTGACAAGGCAGTAAGGAGGGCTGGGGATACTGGGATGCATAGGGAGAGGCATCACCAGTGGAAAACAGGAAGTTGTTTTCCCTCTCTACAGACAGTTGGTGAGACCCCATTTGGAATGATGCATGCAGTTCTGGAGACCCCATCTCTGCAAGGACATAGACAGAATGGAGGAAGTTCAGAGGAGGGCAACTAAAATGGTGCAGGGTCTGCACCAGAGGCCATACAAAGAGACACTAAAGGAGCTTAATATGTATACCCTTGAGGAAAGGAGGGAGAGGGGAGACATGATAGAAACTTTCAAGTACCTCGAGGGAATCAAGAAAGTCCAAGAGGGTAGTATCTTTCAGAAAAAGGGATGTGCAAGAACAAAGGGGCACAATTTCAAGATTGGGGCGGGACGACTCTGGAGCAACATGAGAAAGTATTTTTTCACAGAGTGGGTGGTGAACGCATGGTACAGCCTTCCTGAGGAGGTCAAGGGGTCAAAAACAGTGGGAGAATTCAAGAATGCATGGGACAGACAAAACAATACTAGTTGGGGATAGGAGGAAGTAGGCAGTTTAACTAGGATCTGCAGCTTATCCAATATGTAGAGAATTGGGCAGACTGGGTGGTCCAAGCGGTCCTTATCTACTGTCTGTCTGCGTTTCTGTGGTTTGGTGAGAAACTGTAATTGGGTATATTGAAGCTTTTTGCCAGAATTACATGATTGCTAGAAATGATTTTTCTAGGAATGTGGATATGCTGTTCATCCACACTGTTTGGTATTGTCCCCTTCCACTTTAAATCTGCCAGAAGTCTTCAAGCTGGCTCCTCCCACCCACCCAGGTGGTGTATACCTCAGCTCCGCCCCATGATGCCAGATCTTCCTTTCTGCTGGAAGATGCAGGTTGCCTCCCGCGTGCTCTCGCATCTTGTAGGCCATGGCTTTCAAATCGTCGGTTTTACCGAAATTGAAACTCGTTCAAGTTAGCGATCACGCTTTTTCAGCATCGATCATGGAGGAAGAATCTTCTCTGGGATTTTGCCGGTGTCCCTGCGGCCAAAAAGATGTCGTGCACCGATCCCCACCTCATGTGTGTTTACTGCCTAGGTGTCGGCCATGACGCCTCATCTTGCAGTTATTGCTTGGCCTTCTATCCCAACGTCCTGGACGACCACAAGGCATGCCTGAAGCTGGGGAGACCAGAAAAAAGGAACCGTCTGGTGAAGTCCAAGGAGGCTAGGTGGGCGGTTTTCATGGCCACGGGTTCCGCCGAGCAGCTGGAACACATGAAGGCGTTCGAGGAGGAAGCCACTTGAGCTTCAGTCAATCAAAGCTTTTTTGTTCCTATCAACCTAGGCTCCACCTTTATAGGTTCTTTCAAAGAGTTGTGCCAGTCTCTCCCCACCTGGGGTGAGGCGCCCTCGGACTCTCACTCCTTTCGCTCTTGGAAGAGAGACAAAGAACCTTCGTCATCGTTCCGACGAAGACTATCTTGGGACTGAGACAGGTCTGAGTCCCAAAAGCATGTGGTCTCTACCTCAGTCGAGATTGCTTCCTCGGCCGCCGGCTTTACAGATCTTCCATCTGGCCAGGGGACTGAGGAAGTGGCCGACTAGGTCAAGATAATCCTCGACCCGATCGACCCTTTGTCGCCAGCCGTTGCCGACGACTCCTTAGAACGGACTCCAGTCCTGGTATTTCCTGACGAGGAGACCCAGCCCACTGGTGTGCCCATCAAGGACCCGGTTCTAGACCCTAGGGTTTTGCCGATCCCATTGGTGTCTCCTGATTGACCGAGTCAGCCTCCCTGATCTCTGTCATGGTCCAGGACCCCTTCGGCCGTACGACCGAGGAAGAGCCATAAGCGCTTGAAGAGACAACGTCACAGGTTATTCTCGTCTTCCTCTGATAAGGAGAGGCTCCGGCGGAAACTGCCGGTGCTATGAGGACCTTATGTGGCAACAGCTGATCCTGACAGGGCAGAAGCTGGCTCCACCGTCCATCCCAGCCATTACTTGGCATTTGCCTCCCAGGCCGAAGCCGACCCCTCTGGAACCGAAGTCTCTGGTTCCTCCGCCTGTGGGGCCCTCCTGTCCACCGGTTCGGCCTACTCTGGTCTCTCCACCTATCCTGGTGGAACCGCCACTTAAACAGCCTAAGGGAGGGGCTCCCTCAAAAGAGGACTGACTAGATACCGGACTTCGACAGTCACCCCGGACTTCCCCAGGCAGATCAAGGGTGATTTAGGTGGTAGGCCACTGTATCATGACACTTCGGACTCTGATGTCACCGGGCTGCACTCTCATCCTGGGGATGATGAGTCATCCGTTGGCACAGGGATGGAGGAAGGCCCTTCCTCCTTCCAAGGGATTCTCTGTCTCATTTCTGACTCCACCAGAATGCCCCTGAAATCTATCCAAAAAAAGTTGGAGTACTCTCTCACAGATATTCTTAAGGAAGGGGATACCCTGACGGAGGCCTTTCCAGTGACCGAAGCCATTGTTTGACTGGCCCTTGAACTTTGGCAGCACCCTGCCTCATGCTCAGCACCATCTGTCCGCATGGCCCACAAGTACGCGGTACCCTTGGGGTCCCTTGCGGGGTTCACAGAGCACCCTTCGGTTGAGAGCCTGGTGGCCGCCTCTTTGTTCAGGCGTACTAGTAGTTCAGCCGGCACTGACCGACCTCCATACAGAGTCCAAAAATATGGACCACACTGCCCTGAAGGTTTATGCGGACTCCTCTTTGGGCCTTCGTCAGGCCAGCTCGGCCGTCATTATGGCACCCTTCTCTCGTGTCCTTCTCGGGTCATTAGATGAAGTCCTCCCTCATCTCCCCGCGGATGTGCAGACCACGGTCAAACAGGTCTGTGACCAGGGCCATGCTGTTGCCAAAGAGCAGCTCCAGCCGGCCTTGGACATTGGAGATTCTCGTGCCTGCTCGATGGCGCCACAGTGGCCTCTCGCCACAGGTCTTGGCTGAGGCTTTCCTCCTTCCCAGTGGATACTTAGCACAAGTTAGCTGATGTGCCTTTCCTGGGGACCGACCTGTTCGGTCCAGGAGCGGCTGGTCATCTGCAGCGCATAGAGCAGTCCAGTGCCACCTTGGGTGCCACTTCTGTCAAGGGTTCTTCGGGCAAGAACCAGCAGAAGAAAAAGAATGAGCCCTTTCGGCATTCTTCCCCTGCGGTCCTGCAGCCCTCCTGTCGAGGAGGACAGCAGCAGGCTCAAGCTTGGCACCCTCTGCCCAAGCCTGGACCCCAACAGGCCTGCAAAGGAGGCTCAGGTCCTGGAGCCTCCTCATCCAAGCCTGCCCAGTGACGGGATGGGGGTTGCCACCCCTATCTCCGTCACGCCAGCTCTGGGCCCTCCCGTGGGGGGTTGGCTCCACCACTTCCTTTCTGCCTGGTCCGCTGTCACTTCGGACAGGTGGGTTCTCGAAGTTGACAGTCAGGGACTGCCTCTAGAGTTTGAGCAGTACCCTCCCAGCCGAGCGCGCGCCCCTTGAGAAGAATAGATTTCCACGTGCACCCAGTCAGCTCTTCGAGATGACATAGCTCAGCTCCTCCACAAGGAGGCAGTAGCTCCTGTTGCGGTTCCTCCAGCAGACTCTGGCTTTGTCTCCAGGTGGTACTTGGTGCCCAAGTGGACGGGGGGTTGGCGCCCCATTCTAGATCTCCACAATCTGAATCTGTTTCTCAGGTCTAGCACCTTTCAGATGGTCACTCTGTCCCAGATCATACCATCCTTGGAATGAAACATGTTGTTTTGTTCACTGGATCAGCAGGAAACATTCTTTCACGTCCCAATGCGTCCGTCCCATCAGCGGTACCTCCGCTTCAGGGTCGAGGGGACCCTGTCAGTTCTGAGGCATGCCGTTCGGGCCGTCTTCATTGTGAATGTCACCAAATGCATTGCAATGGTGGCGGACCATCTTCGGCATCGAGGAGTCAGAATCTACCCTTACCTCGACGATTGGCTCCTAGCAGGTTCCACCCAGCAGGAGGTGGAGACGTCCAGGGATCTGGCCCTCCAGACCTGCTCCCAACTTGGCCCTGATCAAACGAGGTCAACTCATGTCTTCCCAGGTGATGGGCTTCATCGGGGCAGAGCTCCACTATTGTCAAGCCAGAGCTCGGCTCCCAGCGGACAAGGCGGAGGTTCTCTCCTCCTTTGACCAGTCATTTCTGGCTGGGCACTTGTGCCCTGCCTGGGACTTTTTGCGCCCTCTGGGTTACATGGCGGCGTACACCTCGGTGGTCCATTGGGCTCGGTTGCACATGCACCCCCTCCAATGGGAGCTGGCCATCCAGTGGACTCTGCGTTATGGTCATTTCGACCTGTTGGTCATTGTAACCCAAAAGATGTGGGACACTCTCCAATGGTGGACCTCCCCAGAACGCTTGCAGGAAGGGATCCTGTTTGTCCGCCCCGAGCCTACGGTCATATTTACGACCAATGCGCCTCTTATATGCTGGGGACCACACATGGGGGACAACAGGGCCCACGGGTTCTGGACTCCCGAGGAGTCCCGATGCCACATCAACCTGTTGTAGCTCAGAGCAGTCAGACTGGCACTGTCCGCTTTCGCTTCTCAGCTCCGGGGTCCAGTGGTTCAAGTCCAGACGGACAATACCACGACAGTGTACTACCTCAACAAACAGGGCAGTACGCACTCCTGTCTGCAGTGCAAGGAGGAGCTCCGCATCTGGTCCCTAGTAAGCCAGTGGGAGGCGGATCTCCTAGCCATCCATGTGGCAGGAGCCTTGAACCAGCTGGCGGATGCTCTCAGCTGCATAGGCCAGACATCCCACGAGTGGTCTCTCTATCCAGAGGTAGCTTACAGCCTATTCTCCTGTTGGGGCAAACCGATGGTGGACCTGTTTGCCTTCAGGGAAAATGACAAGCTGAGGCTGTATCATGCCCACCCCCCTCAGCAGGGGGATGCCTTCTCGAGACTGTGGACCCCAGGCCTCCTCTACACCTTCCCCCCAATTTCCCCTTATCCACAAGGTGTTATTCAAGGTGAGGAGGGACAAGGCGAAGGTGATTCTGGTAGCCCCAGACTGGCCATGCTAGTTCTGGTATCCAGATCTCTTCAGCCTCAGCTGCAGGCCTCCGGGCGGCTTTGCACACGCCCGGACCAGATATCTCTCAACCAGGGGAAGGTCTTCCATCCGGCCCTTCAATCACTGCATCTCACAGCCTGGTACCCGAGTGGCTAGAGTTCCAGGCTTTGGGTCTTTCCGAAGATGTCTACACCATGGTGGCGGCATCTAGAAAGGAATCAACCAGGAAATGTTGCGCCTTCAAATGAAAAAGATTTTCCATTAGGTGTCCGAGTAAGGGTCTGGACCACTCATCCTGTTCTGTGGCTAAAATTCTCAACTACCATTGGTCTCTCTCCAAAGGGGGTCTATGGTCTTCGACCCTTAGGGTGCACCTGGCAGCCATTTCTGCTTACCGAGCACGGGCAGGTCAGCTGACATTGGCGCAGGAGACAGTGGTCGGGTGCTTTCTCAAAGGCCTGGATCACACATCACCTCCGGTGTGTGAACCTCCACGGGATCTGCTGCTGGTTTTGGCAAAGCTCATGGACAAGCCATTCCAACCCATGCACAAGTGTGAGCTGTCACACTTATGGAAGACTGCCTTCCTGGTGGCTGTCACGTCAGCCAGAAGGACATGGGAACTTCAGGTGCTTTTGGTGGACTCCCCTTATCTGGTCTTCCACAGGGACAGAGTTGTCCTGCGCCCCCACCTGAAATTCCTTCCGAAGGTGGTTTCAGAGCTTCACCTTAACCAGGTGTTGACTACTGGTTTACTACCCTAACTACACCTCGGACGCCAAATAAAGGCTCCATACATTGGACCTGAGAAGTGCTCTCTCCTATTATAAGGAAAAGATGGCAGATATTCGTGGAGAGGTTCGCCAGCTGTTTGTCACTTAGCTGAAGCCGCTTCTGGCAGACCTGCAGTGAAGCAGACTATCGCAAGATGAGATTACATCATGCATAGGTCTGTGCTATAAGTTAGCGGGCAAGGAGCCTCCCAGAGGGATAAGAGCTCATTCTACCCGCCATACTGCTGCATCGGTGGCTGCTTCCAGGGACATCCCCATCCAGGAAATCTGTCGGGTTGCTACCTGGAAGCCAGCAAACACCTTTATTACCCACTGCCAAATCGACCTTGAGTCACGCCGGGATGCTGGTTATGGGGCTTCGGTTCTCCAATCTCTGTTCCCTAAGTAGGGGGTGTGCGCCTTGCCTCCCTCCTCCTGGAGAACTGCTTGGAGTCTGCCAAACAGTGTGGATGAACAACATATCCACACTCCTAGAACAGGTCACTCAGCTGTAACAGTAGTTCTAGCAGTGGTATATGTTGTTCATCCACATGGACCCACCTGACCTCCCCGGCTGCGGATGCACACTACCTGGCTTCCAGCGGGCTAAGATCTAGCGTCATGGGGCGGAGCTGAGGTATATACCACCTGGGTGGGCGGGAGAAGCCAGCTTGAAGACTTCTGGCAGATTTAAAGTGGAAGAGGACAATGCCAAACAGTGTGAATGAACAACATATACCACTCCTAGAACTACTGTTACAGGTGAGTAACCTGTTCTTTTTTGCCAGTGAACAAATAATGTTTAAACGTACAAATATTCTGTTTAAAAAAAAAAAAAAAAGTTAACTGGTGTTAGGATATCACTATAAAAAATAAAATTTGTAATATTAAAGTTGATTTGTTTTACTGACTCTTTATATTGTAGTCTCCCTTTTCTGATTGAAAATCTCTTAAAGTAACATCAGCAGAGGGGTATAGCCAAGAAGTTTAAACTTGTATATGAGAGTTGATGGAATTGCTGCCCCCCTCCCCCACGTAAACACGGACCAAAAGATGTGCTGCCCCACCACACAGACATTGCCCCACCTGACATTTCCGTCAACAATATGTAGTAAACCAATGATCTTATAGATTCACAACATTTTATTTTGTCTAATACACACACTACCAATCAGACAGAAGTTAGCTGGATTTTAGTTAGTGTTTAGGATACATTTGTGATAAGCACCTGTACCGCATCAAGGTAAGCCAGCCTTACAGAGAGGGTCCAAAGGAACAAACTGCAAGAAGTCAGTCTCATGGCATGTAGCCCCTACCCCACCTTCGACTCACTATGATCACTTACAAGTTCACTTGAGTATTTGGTAGCTGCTGTTTAATCACTCAGGCACAAGAATGGAAAAGTTTATTGCCCTGGTCTGAAGCTCGTGTTGCCCCTGGATTTTCCAGATTTTACTGTACTCAGCAGAGTACGCTGAGTATGCCTGCAGATACTGTACCTATGAACATCAGTAAATAGCTTTTTTTTTTTTTTGGGGGTAGATGAATTGCTAATTCACTGATAAACATCTCCAGCGTTTAGTATACTCTGCGGTAGCATACCAGAGGGGCAGATGTGGAAAGAAACAGGATGTGAGATCCATAAGAATGCAAGGAGAGAACACATTACCAAATTTAGTTACTGTATATCTCATCAAACCACACACATACACTCAAAAGCCTCAAACCCAGCACTAAGCATCATAGGTATGAAAATTGTTGCGTGGTGGGTTGCATTATTCATGTGTTGCTGTGAAGCCTGTCCAAATCTGAAAGTGATTCCTATTGCCATCATCTTGTCATATTTTATAGAATACAACTTGATGCTTATTGAACCCAACCCCCCCATGACTTGATGCTTATTGACGACCCCCCCATGGTTGGATACTGAAAAGGATGGCGCATGTAAGCAATAAGATTCAACAGGGTGTTGGTTGTACTGTAATAATCGCACACCCCAGGTGTAGTGTAAGGCAATTTGTGTGCCATCCTAGTTTGGGAAATAAGATTGTAGCTATGGGTATCTGTCTGGATACTCATCAGCCAATTAGGATGGAGAAAATATCTTATACCTTTTTACTTTGGGACATTGAAGAATGGTCGACTAGTGTAGTCCTGTGCTATTTGTTGAACTGCTTGAACTGTAGTGCCTTCCATCACAGAGCTGTATAATGACTCATTAATGTCACTCCTGAGCATTACATTTTAGAACAGCATATTTTTCATACATGGCACATGAAGTAATTTGATATGTGGGGGGGGGGGGGGCATTAATCCAAAATGGTTAACCCTACCAGCAGAATAATGCTTTGCACTACACCGTTTCCTCTGTGAATGACTTCTCCAGTTAGCAAGGGAACTGCCACAGCTCATTTCTTTCACAATACAGTTTCCTCTACAATATGATTTCTTGGATTGTTTGACAACAAGGAGGAGGAGGGAATCGAAAGAACAGCATGCTATGATTCAGTGACTCTGCCCACAAGAATGTCTTGTCTAGAAGCTTTTACATAACATCCAAGGGACTGATGATATTTAAAATTACAATTCATAGTTAATGGGACACTAATAAGACACTAGTTCTTCAAAGGCCCATGTTAACTAGAATAGAAGCACAAGCATGCACACTCATACCTCTCAACTGTCCCTGATTTTCAGGGTGTCCCTGATTTTGCTTCAAACATTTCCTGTGTCCCTCATAACGTGGTTTTCTGACTGAACTGCAAAGATTGTAAGCACAAAGTAATGTCAAACATTAAAGTTACAGACTTGTTCTTCTTCAGAAAATGCATCTTATACCTTATTCTATCAGCTTTTTTCACACATACTGCCAATTTTTAAGATGTGTCCCTGATTTGGATTCTTTGGCCCTCATTTTTGTAAGCCCTGTCCCTGATTCATGAGGCAACAGGTTGAGAGATATGTGCACACTCACCTGCTCATTCACTATGACTGGCCAGTTAGGGCTCTTTTTTAAATGAGACTGAGTAACAGTAGTTAAAACACAGAATGAAACTCTGCTTAATTTGATCTCCATCAAGGGTATCTCCTCCATTAGGCCACACCTTTGGAACTGTAAGCCATCAATGTCAGGAACAGACAATCCATTAGGCCACACCTTTGGAACTGTAAGCCATCAATGTCGGGAACAGACAATCCATTAGGCCACACCTTTGGAACTGTAAGCCATCAATGTCGGCAACAGACAATCCATTAGGCCACACCTTTGGAACTGTAAGCCATCAGTGTCGGGAACAGACAATCCATTAGGCCACACCTTTGGAACTGTAAGCCATCAGTGTCGGGAACAGACAATCCATTAGGCCACACCTTTGGAACTGTAAGCCATCAATGTCGGGAACAGACAATCCATTAGGCCACACCTTTGGAACTGTAAGCCATCAATGTCAGGAACAGACAATCCATTAGGCCACACCTTTGGAACTGTAAGCCATCAATGTCGGGAACAGACAGTCCATTAGGACACACCTTTGGAACTGTAAGCCATCAATGTCGGGAACAGACAAATGTTTTGCTATCCAGTGGCCACCCACAGTGATGTGCATCGTCGATGCATATGTAATGTGGGAGTCCCATTGTGCCTCGGTTCTTCCTCCCTTCGTCAGACCTGCTGAAGAAAACAGTGTGACTAAGCAGTTGACATTTTTCTGCACTTTCCGGTTTACTGTTGTCTCTGCACACTGCTGAAGTCTGAAGAACCTTTATTTAGATACTCTATTTGCATTATAAAATCTACAACGGCGATGCACACTCCATTTGTGTATGCTGTTTGGGCCTTTCTCATAAGATAAAAACTTGAGATTTGCCGGAATTTCAACTAAGCTAAGAGCAGCATGGTTGGAAGGCTCTAGAAAACCTCCTTGCTCAAAAAGCATTAAAAGCCGTGGAGAAGTACTCAAAGCAGGCTTCTCCCTTGTCGCTGCCTGCGAAATGGTTGTCCAAGTTGAAAGACAAGGGTAAGGAAAGGTCATCATCTGGTTCAGTGTGAACATCTTGAACTTGTTCTCGGGCTTCCTCCTAGTCTGGCTGTAAGTACAGACATAAAGACAAGTCTGCTTCACCAGTGAGGTCCCAGCCACCATTAAGAACTAGTACAATGCACCGGCCCAGTGGCATGGATGACTGAGACCAAGCCTCACCTGCCATCATGCCAGTGACCAAGGGCCATTGGCTATCTCGGGGCATCAAGGGTCAGCCAGGGAGAGGAGGATGGAGCATCCGGAGGACAGCTCTCCTTTTCTGGGGAGTGGGTGACACCTGCCCTGGCATTCACCTGACCACTAGCGGTGGCTGGGGGTACAGGTAGTTCAGACCAGAACGTGGGGAACGGAGGAGTGACAGCTGTCAACATCTTATGTACGGGAGCATGCATAGGCATGTCTAGATGGCATTGCACATCTTCTCCAATGGGAGGAAGAACAGTGAAAATGGCCAGTGGTGGGGCAGGATGACACTGCCTCACAGACTTCGCACCCAGGCTACAGGACCCTCTCTTGCAAACCAGATCTGTCGGCAGGTGGGAGCCATCAACCCCCACCTTGAGGGAAGACCAGGATCGAGGTGAGTCCCTGGGAAGCTGGGGTAACTGGGCTTGGGTGTCTGTGGAAGGTGCAGCCCATCCCAGCAGGGGGAAAATGAGTGGGGAAAAAAAAAAAGTAAACCTTGTCAACACCCGCTCCAGCGGCATCGGCGAAAGTCTTCCCTCCTCCCCCCCCCCCCAACTGTCACTGAAACACACAGGTCGAGGTCTGGTTCAGGCACTGCCATACCTGTTATGAACAGCACGTTGCCATTGTTCAGCTGTGGCCCTTTGACACAGGTAATCCTGGACCCTTTTTTTTTTTTTTTTTTTTAAACTCTATTCACCTCCACCACTGGTGAACTTTCTCAGGCTTCCTCTCGTCGTGGCGCCTACCTGCCCTGCACCCCCTAGCCCAGCACATCCTCCGGGGAAGGGCCGCTCTATCAGCCCAGGGTGCTCGATCTCTAGTGTTAAGCTCTGGGCTGGGGTTGGGGGACCACCCACTGTGAGGAGCATCTGACATTGGGAATGTGGATCGGAGGAGGAGGCGCCTTCGCCTATCACTGGGAGGAGGGGTATTTCTTTAGTACCTACCCTTTTGGGTCAGATGTGCAATGCATCCTAGCATGGGCACGCACGATTTCGTGCATGCCTACAGGGTCGCTGCCACAGCCAATCCCTGTTAGTTCCAGATCTCTGGCTCGTTGTACCTCTAGCCTCCACCAGGAGTCCCTAGAGCCCGGGATCAAAGTCCCTCTCCCACCCGGGACAGGAGAGCCATCTTCCTGACACTCAATCCTGTCCCTCCCCTGCAAACCCCTGACGACTCTGGCTCGCTCCTGAACCTGGGTCTCCGGCATTGGCGCGAGGTGTGGCGTCCAACGCTTCAACCCTCAGTGCCACTGGGCCGGCACCCGTCCCAGACCCTTTACAGTGCACTGTTGTCTCTCAGGCTGTGCTGGCACTGTTCTCAGACATGATTTGATGCATTCTACAGGGGTAGCCATTGGATGGGGCATTCTGGTTCGAAACCTCCATTGACTAGTTCCACAAGCACTCTGCAGATTCCTGCCTCTCAGTAGTTGCCGGCTCCTTATGTGGCTCTCATTATTGCTCATGATGATGACGTCATGAAGTATAATCTTGGCTTCATGGACCTTACGGCAAATTTGGAAGAGGAATATGAGTGTAATGAGCAGTTTGTAGGAAAAAACCTGCCCTCTAACTCTACCCTCTCGTCCTGTAGTGAGGACTCAGTGGGCATCCTTCTTGAATGTTACCTCAGTCAGTTTACATGAATTCTTCCATGTGCTTCTGGTTGTGCTTAAGGTAAACCAGTCTTTGAATGACACCTTGTTTATCCCATGTCGATGTTTTTACAGTATGTTTCTCTGTCCATGTTGAGGTCCCTCAGTCTTTCCTCGTATGTCTTCTACCCCATCGTTGGCTCATTTTGGTGGTCCTACTCTGTTCAGCCTCCACCGTCTCACAGTCCTTCTGTAGGTACAGGCTCCAGAACCTTACACAATACTCCATATGTAAATGTTGATCTAGTAAACCATACGCTCCTCTTTGCCAAACTGCACCTGATCTACTGCTCCATGGAAACAACAGGCTAGTTTCAATTACCTCACCAACCGCTCTCAATCAGTATGCTTTGGCCCTGCCACTTCTGCCCTGTGTCCATAGCGGTACCCCAGGTCTCCATTCTGGGCCCCCTGCTTTTTACCATATTTGTCAATATCCTCGCCTGGGATTCCCTCTCCTGCAGATCCCTCCTTTACGTTGATGACCTGGTTATCTACCACAGCGACAACTGTATACCCCATCTATCCTTAGTCCTCACCCGGAAATACTGCGCTGCCCACAGTTGGTTCACTGATAACTTGATGCTGATCAACGCCCAAAAAACCAAGGCTATGTTGTTTGGGTCAAAACCATTCCTTGCTAGAACTCTCAAGGCTAACTCTTCTCTTCAGGTCACCCCCACACGTGGCCCTGCTTTTAAATTGTGCCCTCCTTCAAATATCTGGGGGTCATGCTGGACCCAGCCCTCCTCTTTACCGACCACATTAACTCAGTAGTCTGTAGCATACATCAGAACTTGGTGCTGCATACCACATCAAACCCTACCTGACTGCCGAGGCTCACCTGGCCACTGCTAGAAGTAACCTTCTCCCTATCTTGCACACTTGTTCCCCTATATACACCCATGTCTCCACTGCCCTTCGGGCAAGACTTTTGTCTGAATATAACAGCGTTTGCCACTTTGTCCTTTCTGCCCCTTACTCCACCCATCACTGTGACCTTTACCGCTCTCTAAACTGGCTTTCCTTGCAAGGTCGCTTTGACTTCACCCTCTGCTGCATTATAGATACCTGCATTAGGAGCAGTCCTGCTTCCCCCATCCACCTTTTTCAAGCCCCGTACCACGTCAAGATGTGTCTGATCCTCTGCTGTTCCTCCCTTGGAGACTCTGTGAACCTCTACTAACATGGACGGTAATGCATTCTTGGTTGCGGACCCCCAACTATGGAACAGGCTTCCTGCCCCACTTAGATCATCAAATAAACCTCACTCCTTCAAACCTGACCTTAAATCTTGGTTCTTCTCTTGGGACAGCTGCAACTGTCCACCAGGTAATCCACCCCAGTTTTCCGTGACCTTACGCCTAACCTCCTTTCTGCTATTGGTGGGTTAGTAGCTAGTCTGGAAATGTAGCTTCATGTGGGAGGGGAGGGCAAGTGTGGTTTAATTTTCCTAGTTTACCGTTACCTGTGTTGCCTTGTACTTATATTTTTTTATCACCATGCTTGTCTATGCCTTTGTATTTGTACACTGATTTGTTGTTAATACCTATGTTCTGTACCAGCTTATTTGTATTGCTTTTGTTGCTTGTGCCTCTTGGCCTGGGTCGTGCCTGTAAATGGTCCCTTGGAGTAGAGCACTTAGCCCATTCATCAAAGACATAAATACATTCAATTTTATTTATAGAGTGCTATTCACATTGATCATAGCACTTCACAAAAAAACACAATAAATATCGTATCAAAACCATACAGTTTATCCAGCCATCCTGCAGTGAAAGTCAGTGGTCTGGAAAAGCCAGGTCGAACAGGTGCGTTTTTAGAGCAGTTTTAACCTCTGCATCTGGTAACTTGTTTATTCATGTCCCACTTTTTTTTGAACCCCACTATTGTTTTTGTCTCCACAACTTCGTTAGGAAGTCTCTTATACTTCTAGGGACATGGATATGTTCAATCCACACTTACAGGCAGGCTCCTTGCCACTTTAATCTTGCCGGAAGGTCTTCAAGCTGGCTCCTCCCACCCACCCGGGTGGTAAAACTCTCGGCTCCACCCCATGACGCCAGATCTTCCTTACCGCTTGGAAGCTCAGGTTCCCTCCTTAGCACTCTGCGTTTTAGGCCTGGATCCAAACTCTTCGGTTAACCCGAAACTAATTTAAAAATTTACAAGACTTCGGTCTTTATCTTCCCTCATGGCTGCGATGGACAAATCGACTCCCGGATTTCATCGGTGCGCCTGTGGGCAGATGATGTCCTGGACCGATCCGCACTCCATGTGCGTTTACTGCTTGGGGCTTGGCCACGATTCGCAGGTCTGCGACTTGTGCAAGTCCTTTTCGGCTATGGTCTTAGAGGATCATGCTGACAGATTACAACTTGGGCACCCTGAGAAACATTATCCTCCAGTCAAGTTGAAGGAGGCCTGTTGGGCGGTGTCCTCGGCTGCGGGCTCTGCTGAACAGCTCGAACAGATGGTCGCCCTCGAGGAGGAGGTGGCCCAGGCCGCAGTATCATCATCCTCGATCGTGGCGTTTATCCCGCTCTCCTTGGGCTTCTCTTACACGGCTTAGTTTAAGGCGCTTTGCCAGTCCCTCTCCACCAAGGGAGAAGGGCCTTCGGGACATTCCTCTCGGTCCAGGTAAGTCCCACCATCGACGTTCGTGGGAGTGGGAGAGGTCCCCTTCCCTGGAGAATCGACACTCTACTTCAGTCGAGGTTGCAGCTAAGGCCACTGGCTTCATGGTGTCCCCGTCAGGTCAGCCGGCCAAGACACCTGTTGACGCGGTCAAGATTTTTCTCTACCCGTCGGATGGTCTGTCGACTGGAGAAGCCGACAACCTTTCTTCACCGGTGGAAACAGAGGACTTGCCTGTGCCTGAGTCCCCGGTTAAGGTCCCTGAACCGAGGGAGGAGTGGGTTTCCCCCGCCCTCTCTCAGACCCACCCTCGGAATCCCCGAAGGTCTCGGTCTTCTTCCAGGTCCAACTGTGGAAAGCGGCAGCGCCGCTCATCCTCGTCGTTGTCCTCTTCGGAGGATAGGCTCTGGCACAGATTGCGTCAGCACTATGAGGATCTAATGTGGCAGCAGCTCCTTTTATCTGGGAATAAGCTGACTCTGTCGCCTTCCCTGGCTGTTAAGTGGCTGTCACTGGAGCAGCCAAAACAACCCCTCGTAGTAGTCGAGGAGCCAAAGCCACGGACTAATGGGTCCTGGAAGTGGTAGGAAAGGGTCTGCCTCTGGAATACGAGCAGTCCCCACCCTATCGAGCCGTCGCCCCACAGGGGGCTACGGGTTCCGCAGCCTCTCTGTTGGCTCATTGAGCCGACATTGCCCTGCTCCTCCAGAAGGAGGTGATCAGGGAGGTGGCGGATCGTCCACGAGACCCAGGGATTGTGTCCAGGTACTTCCTGGTCCCAAAATGGACGGGGGGGGGGGCTGGCGCCCCATTCTAGACCTACATGACCTGAACAAGTTCCTAAGGTCTTGTATCTTCAGGATGGTCACTCTGGCTCAGATCATTCCCTCCTTTGAACGAGGTGTGTGGTTCTGTTCTCTGGACCTCCAGGACGCGTTCTTTCATGTCCCAATCTATCCGACTCACCAGTGATTCCTCCACTTCAGAGCAGAGGGATCCCTTTACGAGTTCCAGGCCATGCCCTTCGGCCTCTCTCCAGCTCCCAGGGTCTTCACCAAATGCATGGCAGTGGTGACAGCATTCCTGTGGCGCTGAAGGGTCCGGATGTACCCTTACCTGGACGACTGGCTGATTGCAGCCCCTTCCAAGCTGGAGGTGGAGCAGTCCAGGGATCTAGCCCTCCAGGTCTGCTCTCAGATTGGCCTTCTCATCAACTAGGCTGAATCGGAACTCGTGCTAGCGCAGGTGATTCAGTTCATTGGGGCAGAGCTCGACTCTCTTCGAGCCAGAGCACGGCTCCCGGCGGACAGGGCCGAGATCCTTTCCTCCTTTGCCCAATCATTTCTGGTTGGGCAATTGTACCCTGCCCAGGACTTCCTGGGCCTCATAGCCAACCTGCACCAGCATGGTCAGTTGGGCTCACTTCTTTGTCGTCCCCTGCCATGGGGGCTGGCCCGCCAGTGGTCACAGCGCTACAGTCCACTGGACCAGCCAGTGACAGTGATCCAGGAGATGTGGAATGGCCTCCAGTGGTGGCTTGTTCCAGCTCATCTGCAGGAGGGTATCCCGTTTGTCCAAACAGAGCAGACGGTCAATCTGACGACAGACACCTCTCTGGGTTGGGGTGCCCATCTGGGGGAGCTCAGAGCCCACGGCCTCTGGTCCCCTCAGGAGTCCTGATGCCACATCAACCTGCTGGAGCTTTGAGTGGTCCAACTAGCCCTCACCGCCTTTGCTCCATTTGTACGGGGTCAAGTGGCCCAGGTCCAGATGGACAACAACACGACCATGTACTACCTATACCGCCAGGGTGGGATGCGCTCCTTGCCTCTGTGCAAGGAGGCTCTCTGCATTTGGTCTCTCGTGATCAGCCTGGAGGTGGATCTCATAGCCATCCATGTGGCAAGAGCCTCCAACACTCTGGCAGATGCCTTAAGCCGGATAGGTGCTGCATCTCACAAGTGGTCTCTCCTGCCGGAGGTAGTACAAGATCTGTTCTCCCACTGGGACACTTCTCAGGTGGACCTGTTTGCCTCCAGGGAGAATGCGGAGCTGAGGCTGTTCTATGCCAACCCCCCACCCCACCCCCCTAGCAGGGCTCGCTGCAGGGGGATGCCTTCTCGAGGTCGTGGACCCCGGGCCTCTAATATGCCTTCCCTCAATTTCTCTTGATCCACAAGGTGCTTCTCAAGGCGAAGAGGGACAAAGCGCAGGTGATTCTGGTAGCTTCAGACTGGCTCTGTCAGTTCTGGTATCCAGATCTCCTCAGCCTCGGCTCCAGGCTCCCAAGGCGGCTTCCAGCGCTCCCGGTCCTGTTCTCAGCCAACTAGGGGAAGGTACTCCACCTGGACCTTCAATCCCTGCACTTGATGGCCTGGTTCCTGAGCGGCTAGAGTTCCAGGCCTTGGGTCTTTCCAACGAGGTCCTCAACGTTGTTGAGGCATCTCGTAAGGAGTCAACCAGAAAATGCTATGCCTTCAAATGGAAGAGATTCTTCATTTGGTGTCAGGATAAGGGGTTGGACCCTTCCTCCTGTTCTCTGGCTAGCATTCTGGAGTACCTGTGGTTCCTTTCTCAGCTAGGGCTTCAGTCGACGACCCTTAAGGTGCACCTGGCAGCCATCTCTGCTTACCAGGCGAGGGCCGGAAAGCAGTCGGTGGCGCAGGAGAAGGTGGTCAGGCACTTTTTCAAAGGCCTTGACTACATATCCCTGCCGGTGCGAGAACCTCCACCTCTCTGGGATCTACTGCTGGTATTGGCTAAGCTCATGGTCAAGCCATTCGAACCGTTGCAGAGGTGTGATATATCTCATCTGTTGTGGAAGACCGCCTTCTTGGTTGCTATCATGTCAGCCAGAAGGATGGGAGAGCTCCAGGCACTTTCCATCGAGTCTCTTTATCTGGTCTTCCACAGGGACAAGGTTGTCCTGCGCCCCAACCCGAAATTCCTTCCGAAGGTGGTGTCGGAGTTTCACCTTAACCAGGTGTTGACTGTGCCGGTGTTCTACCCCAATCACACCTCGGAGGCCGAATATAGGCTCCATACTTTGGACCCTAGAAGTGCGCTCTCTTATTACAATGAGCGGATGGCTGACGTTCGGGGAGAGGTTCGCCAGCTGTTTGTCACCTATGCTGAAGCCGCACCTGGCAGACCTGCAGCCAAGCGAACGATGGGCAGTTGGGTTGCCTCCTGCATAGATCTCTGCTACAGGTTATCAGGCATGGAGGCTCCTAAAGGGATAAGAGCTCATTTTACCCGCCATACCACTGCTTCGGTGGCTGCTTCCAGGGACGTCCCTATCCAGGAAATCTGCAGGGCTGCTACCTGGAAGTCAGCACACACCTTCATTACCCACTACCACATCGACCTTGAGTTACGCTGGGATGCTGGTTTTGGGACCTCGGTTCTCAAGTCCTTATTTTCCAAGTAGGGGTTGCGCACCTTGCCTCCCTCCTCCCAGAGAACTGCTAGGAGTCTGCCAGTAAGTGTGGATTGAACAGCATCTCCATATCCCTAGAAATACAGGTTACTCACCTGTAACAGGAGTTCTAGGAATGGTATATGTTGTTCATCCCCACAACCGACCCGACCTCCCTGGCTTCCAGCAGGCTAGACCTGGCATCGTGGGGTGGAGCCGAGAGTTTTACCACCCGGGTGGGTGGGAGGAGCCAGCTTGAAGACCTTCCTTCAAGATTTAAAGTGGCAAGGACCTGCCTGTAAGTGTGGATGAACAACATGTACCATTCCTAGAACTCCTGTTACAGGTGAGTAACCTGTATTTATCCACCACCCTTTACGTAAAGCAGTACATTTCTACTTTCCTTTTTAACCCCAACCGCCTAAGGGCATGCCCCCTGGTGGGCATACTGTTTCTTAAACAATCTTTTTGTATCCGGTCTGTAGAATCATTTCATGAATTTGAAGGTCTCTGTCATGTTCCCCTCTCCCTCTGTCATCCAGAGAATACATGTTGAGACTTTTTCAGTCTCTCCTTAAATGCCTTTCCCAGCTGGTTGGGATCACCTTTGTTGGTCCTTCATTGCACAGTCTCCATCTATCCTTGTTCTTCTCTAGGTGTGGACCCCAGAACTGGCCACAGTATTCCTGCTGCAGTTTCACCAGTGATCTTACACTATACAGAGGCAGTATCACCTCACTCTGTGGTATTAATTCCTCTCCCTGTGCACCCCAGCATTCTTTTAATCACAGCTGTATACCTTGTTGCACTGAGTAGTCTGCTTCAGGTTACTGTTGATCACCCCCTCAGGTCTCCTTCGTGCTTTCTATCCAAGTTCCATCCACTGTTCCCAGATTTTTCTTTTCTGTGTGTGTCACCTTGCACTTTTCTTTTTTTTTTCTGCATTATCTGATTTATTCACCAGTCATGCTCAGTGACCCCTATTCCTTTGGGCTCTGCAATTCCCCTCCGAACCTCACTGTCCTTACCCAAACATCTCTCTGACTCTTCACATGGCAGCAAGTCCCCTGGAATATCCCGGAAGTAACCCTTCGCCAGGTGGGTTCCCCTCTGAGGGGGAAGGCACCGGGGGGGGAATAGCCCAGCACACTCTTGTAGGGCCCAGGGATGCTGCTGAGGAGAAGGAGGCCCCCCGGAAGGCACTGGAGGTGTCAGGGACAGAGAGCCATCATCTGGTAGCCAGCGAGTGGTATTTCCGCTTTTCTAAGTTCCCTTGCATGCTGCTTGTGTAGTGCCCCCAGTCTCCACTGGGGGCCGCTGCCGCGAGGCCATCCCCAGACCCACCCCAGGATAGGAGAGCAGTCCTACGGATGCTCAATCATATCCTCCCCCTGCCACCTGGCGTGGGACTCTCTTGCGTACATGTGCCCGGCGGCATTATTGCACCTCGAGCTCTCGCAAAAAGGGAGAAAATGGAAAAGACCCTGGTGGCTGGTAGTTGTGGCTTGATGGCTGTTCCCTGGTGCTCAGTCTCTGGAGGGAACTCCCTGAACTGGATCCTAATGGGCGAGTGAGTAGGGGGCTCCCCATTGCCCCACCACGGGGGGGTAAGTCGTGGGAGTTAAAAGGGTGAGGGCCCGAAGGAGTGGAGGCCAGGGATGGCAGCCGAATGAGGAGCCTACCAGGTCCGGGGGGGAAGAAAGAATCAGCAATACAAAAAAGAAAGGCAGGTAAGGCAAGTGGGAGATATGTGACAGTTTGATAGGAATTGTACCTATTATCTAGCCAGGATCTCTCTCCAGATAGGGCTCCGGTAGGGGCTACAGCTAGTCCCTATCTAGGGTAGGCATACAATTAGCTTAACAGTAAGAGAAGTCCAGGGGAGGGCAGCTGTCTCTTGGCTAGCAGTGATGAACAGCATTGCTAGTGGGCCACAGCTATTCTATATCTGTGGTCAGCTACAGGAGGGAGTCAGCAGGTAGAATTTCAATTGAAAGGCATACAGTTCACACCTAGGATAGTAGTGAGTCTTAGTTACTCCCTATCTGGGATCAGCCTAAGGGTGAGTTAGCAGGCAAGAAACTCAGAACGGCTGACAAATGCTTACCTAGGAATGACTAGGTAGCTAGGCATCAAAGCTGTTATCATGGTAGTAAACTGGAAAGGAAGGGGGTGCAGCCCTTCTGCCACCTCCATCCAGGTCCTAATTGATTAAAGGGGAGAGAAGAGGTTGTTGCCTTTAAACCACCCTTTACCAGGTCTGGGGCTTATCCTCCATGACGATAAAGGGGATAGCTAGTGCATTGCTGAGGAGTGCCTAGAACATTTGTGGAGAGGGGGCATGTAGTGGGGGTCAGGGAGGCAAGTATGGTTGTAGAGTGCAGGGGGTGTGGGGCAGCAGGGTCTTTGGGAGCTGTCTGGGAGATGGGGGTGTGGTGCCTGCTTTGCAAGCATATTGGACGTCTGAGGGAGGAGGTGTGCCAGCTGAGGCAGGAGATAAGTGCGCTAGTTGGGGATGTGTAGGGTAATGATGGGAGGAGCAGAGGGCCAGAGGGCCTGGAGGCAAGCAGGGAAAGAGAACAGGTGGGGGTAATGATTTGGGAGGGGCTGGGGAGCCACAGGGCATGGAGGCAAGCAGGTGGGAGAAAACAGGAGGGAGCCACATGGGGGAGAAAGGAGGAGGGGTGTAGGCACGTCCCCAGGGTTCATCTCCCCTAGCTGGGAGAAGGCCCCAGGGCGGTGATAGGGGATAATGGTAAGTAGAATGGGCAAGGCAGGGTTGGAAAGGGTGTCCCTTAGGAGTACCTCCAGAGGTGCTGGTGCAGAACAGGTTCCTTCTGTTAGAGAGGAAGAGGGGGAATTTGGAGGGACAGGTATGGATAGTGAGATGGGAGGGGAAGGAGGCAGTAAGTGGGAGGACTTCAGGGATGGTAAGGAGAGGGGACGAGAGGGAAAAAGTTCAGACATGAGGGGGCAGGCAGGTGAGGTTTGGAGAGGGGCAGTGTGGAAGGGTGAGAGGTGTCAAGCTGGGAAGGTGGGAGTGCGAGGAGAGGCTGAAACAGGGGTAGTTGGTGTGAGGAATCAAGGGGGCATGCAAGATGGGCAGATGGGGAAGTAGGGGGCATGCAGGAATGGGCAGTAGCAGGGGCAGGGAAACATGGGCCCAGGAAGATGGAGGGAAGGTGATGATCTTGGGGATTCAGTAGTAAAGGGGATGAGGTGGGGGGGAGGGTCCAGGACAAACCGTAGGAGGGTAGAATGTATGCCGGGGATGACTGCATGGAGAGTGGGATCTCTGATAGCCAAGCACATGAGGCAGGAGGGTAGGAATCCTCACATAATAGGCACTTGGCTATGAATGACCTTACAGGATGCGAGGTGGTGATCGTGCAAGAGAAGTTCAGGGAGGTGGGGGAAATCTGTAGCGAGGTAGGGATTTCAGTAGCCTTCTTGGAGGTGCTACCAGTCCCAAGGACTAGCACTGCAAGGAAAGTTAGAATTGAAGAATTTAGTGGATGGGTCAGAGGGTGGGTGTGAGGCGGAGGGGTATGGGATAGTTGATGACTAGGAAGAGACATGGAAGAAAAAGGACCTGCATACACCTGATAGGTTACATCTAAGTAAAAAGGATACAAGGATCCTGAAGGGGAAAGCTGGAAGAATTCATGGGAACAAAACTCAATTTAAACTGATTGGGGGAGGCCTTGAGGTGCAGAATACCCTTAGACACCTAGGGAGGAGGCTGATGGACCTTGCCCCTCTCCATGCAGGATGGAATAGTGAGGAACTAGAACAGATGGGAGGAAGAGGGATGGGGAGAAGGAGGCGGGATGGGGTAAGGGGGGACTCCCTAGTCATGGTGGAGGGTGGTGTCTCTGAATGACAAAAGCCTGGGAAACAGAATGGCTGAGATGCAGGTGCTTATGGCCAGCGGAGGGGCACACGTAGCAGCCGTCACATATACATGGGCCACACCAAATCATGACTGGGACCTCGCAGTCCCCAGGTATAAAATGTAAAGGGGGGATAGGGAAATGGGAATGGGGGAAGTAGTGGCTTTGTATGTGAAGGAGGAGATAACCTGTACCAAAGAGGAAGAGGCAGAGGGATAGACAGAACCATTATGGGTGCAAGTACAGTCTAAAGGAAGGAAACTTAAGGATGGGTGTGGTTTACAGACCACCTTCATAGGATGAGGAGCTAGACAAGGTACTGGGGATCTCAAATCATATTAGTGGCAGGTAAGGGGGGGTTAGTAATAATGGTGGACTTCAGTCGGCCTGGGTGGAATGGACAATTTCAGCTACCTCCAGCACCAGGAAGCAAGTGCTGCTGGATGACTTTCAGAGTGAATTTGTGACGCAGGGTGTCATGGAGCCAAGAGGGCCATACTGGACCTGGTCCTGTCCAATTGTGAACATGTTCTGGCTGTTAAAGGAGAACTGAGCTGAATCTGTGTAATTTTTCCTCAGTATAATTTTTTAAATACTGGTTCAAATTCTGTTATTGCTCTACCAATCCAGGTTTTTTAACTATCCTAGTTGGTGTTTCTGATTTACATGCTGCTGTTGAGAACCATTTTAGAACTGCATGATATAGTTTATGTCCCTGTTCTACTCTTCCAAAGTTGGCACAATGGATTCATGTTCTATTACTGAACTATGTGGTAGAGAGGGACATAAACTACATCATACAGTTCTAAAATGGCATTTAACACCAGAGTGTAAAGCAGAAACACCCACTGAGGTTACTAAAACGCCTATGTAGATGGTAACAGAAATGTTACCAGTACTTAAAACAACTTCTTTTGGGAACAGTAACTTACAGATTCAGTGCAGTTCTCCTTTAAGGTGGAAGTGCCACTTGCAGGAAGTGACCACCATGTGGTGTGGTTCTACCTGGACCAGGGCAGAGGGATGGTCAGGACCAAGACGAGAGTTTTGGACTTCAGGAAGGCTGACTTGACACTTTGCTGGAATAAGAAGGAGATGGAGGTGGACCAGAAATGGGCCATAATTAAGGAGGGACTGATGGAGGCCAATAGTGAATTTACCAGAATCAAACATCCAGAAATGCAAGGCCAAAACATCCGGCTGGTTTGGAAAGGAAGTGGCAGATGAGGTAAGAGAAAAAGCAACCTTCTGGAAGTACAAACATACCCAGAATGAGGGTGATAAGATAGGCCTGTTGTGCCAAATCCAGGGAGGTGGTTAAAGATGCAAAGGCTACAGAGGAAATATGGCTGGCACAGGGAGCAAAATTTGATAAGGTTTTCTTCGAATATATAAGGAAGAAGAGGGCTATTAAAGGTGAGATTGTCAGATTGAAAAAGGAGGCCGGTTGGCAGAGAGTGAAGAAACGGAGGTGCTTAACAGGTACTTGTGCCCCGTCTTCACTAGAGACGAATGGACCAATGCCACAAGGGAGCAGGATGGGTGGGGACAGGGAAAGGGGGAGTCACAGACAGCATACTAGAGGTAGTCTGGGTGTATAAGTGCCTAAAGGCCCTGAAGGCAGACAGATACCCAGAGCCAGGCGGCATGCACCTAATGGTCCTAAGGGAATTTGTGGAGGTGCTGGTGGGCCCCTGGCAGACCTGCTTAACTCCTCCCTGGAGTATGGGAGTGTGCCCTGGGACTGAAGAACTGCACGTGTGGTGCCTCTCCATGAAATTGGTCCAAGGGATGAAATATCAGTCAAGTCTTTATTTAACCAGGAGAAGCACTGTTGAGTGAACTCATTCACAAAGTGATCCTGGGACACAAACAAGGCATGAAATCAATGATAAAAACAGATGGGCTATGACAGATGCAACATACATTAATAAGTACTATATGCAGTATGTACAATGTGCTGTACAGGCAACACAGAACAATTTCAGATGGGCAGTAAAATACTTAGCAATATAATGTACATAAATGATTTGAAACAGATGATCGATCTGACACCAAGTATACATTTGAGAAGGGTAGCAGCGATTTAAGGCAATGGGAGAAGGGTTAGACGGGCAGAGAAGGGCAGGGAGGGGAAGGAGTGAGGGGAGACACGTGATGAATAACTAGGGCTTGAAGCATCTGCAGACCTCTTTGAGGGAGTTGCACAGCAACTCTTTGAAGGCAGACATCTTAAAGAGACCAGATAGGGAATTAATAGGCCACTCAGTCTAACCTCGGTAGTGGGGAAATGGATGGATACAATCCTGAAGGAAAAACTGATGAGCTTTCTCAAGGAAAACCGGTTGCAAGACAAGAGGCAGCACAGGTTTGTATTGGGGAGGTCCTGCCAGCCTAATCTGACTGAGTGACCAGTACAGTGGACAAGGGGCCAAGAGGTTGATCTTTTGTATCTGGACTTTAGCAAGGCCTTTGACTCTGTGTCACATAGGAGACTGGTCAGGAAGCTGAGAGACCTGGGGTTGGGACCAAGCTTTCTAGATGGAATAAAATCCAGTTGCAGGACAGAAACCAATAAACTTGGCAGGGTGGGGGATTCTCGGAAGCTAGACCTATGACCTGTTGGGTCTCACAGGGCTTGGTGCTTGGTCCGGTGTTGCTTAACATAGTCACCAGTGACATAGTGAATGGATCAAGGGTAAAATCTGCCTATCTGCAAGTGACACAAAGTTCTGAGAGAGGATGGGCACGGAGGAGGGGAGACAGGAACTTAGGGAAGACCTAGCTAGGTTATGGAAGTAGTCTGGCATTTGGCAGCTGGGGTTCAATGCAAAAAAGTGCAGTTATGCACTTGGGGGCAAAAGCCCCAGAGGCCAAATACCGGATGGCTGATGTACAGATTACCAAGTCAGAAGAAGAAAAGGACCTGGGGAGTAATAATTACGAGTAACCTAAAGCATTTGGCACACTGCAGGTGAGCAACAGCAAAAGCAGATAGGATGCTGTGTTGTATAGCCAGGAGGATTATCGGCAGGAATGTGGAGTTCATGCTACCGCTGTACAGGTCACTGGTAGGACTGCAGCTAGAGTACAGTGTTGGTGCCCTTATCTTAAGAAGGATGTTAACTTGCTAGAGACTGTCCAGAGAAGGGTGACCGAGATGATCCAGGGCCAGCAGGGCAACACCTGTGAAGAGGCTCAAGGGGCTCAGCATGTACTACCTTGAGGACAAATGGGAGAATGGGGAACATGACTGAGACCTTCAAATGCCTGAAAGGTGTTAACCAGGTGAATATGGAGGCCTCCTTCAGTTTTAGTGGGAACAAGTCCACGAGGGGCAGAGCTTAAAGCTGGTAGGGGGAAGAGTCGAAAGAGAAATGAGGAGGCACTTTTTCAGAGAGTGGAGCCTTAGTGGAACAAGTTGCCAGAGGAGGTGGTCTCCCTGAAAACAGCGGATAGCTTCAAGAGAGTATGGGACAGAATGAAGGGGAAAGTAGTTGGTGGAGAAGGGGGGATGTCGTTGAAGCATGGGTCAGGAAGCATAGGAAAACCAGGAGCAGTTGTAAAATTCGCAACAAGTGATTTATTATTAATAACCGTAACATAAAAATAAATAAAAGTTCAGTATAACTATTTACAAAGGCAGTATAAACAGAGAAAGTCCATCCGTTTTTTTTCTCCATTTCCAGTCTGTCTCCCTCTTGCAAAACATTGTAGCTCCTTTTTATATGTCTGTGGAGGAGCTCATTAAGAAAATAGCATGCTTATCGCACAGTGTTCTTGTAAGTTTCTTGTGGTTTTGTCCGTTTCAGCAGGCGTAGCAAAAAGAACATTGTGACCCAGAACTGACCTCTTGTTTACATCTTCTGCAAAAGGCTTAAAAATTGCATCTAAGGTTAACCCCTTGAGCTCCACATTTTAACAGTATAACTATATACAGTTTTATCCAAAGGGATCCCAGTATCAATTACATTTCCACAAAAAGATTCACATATATTTTTATACCTGCAGATATGCAAGGGGGAATTAAAGACAGAACAGCAAGTGAGGGTAGAGAGAGAGTGAGAGGCAGAGGATTGCAAGACCATCAAGTTGATCAAGTCCTGGGTCTCATGAGAAAATCTGGTTGTGCAACCAGACAGAGAAGAGACAGAAAAGAGGAGAATAGAACAGATCCTTGCATTTAAACTCTTTCTCCATAACAACTGGGACAGGGCCGTATTCAACCCTGTCATAGGGGAGAGGGGGTGGGAAAGGGGGGAAGGGAGGTTAAGGGGGATTTTGTGAGAGGCAGGTCCCTCAGTAGGCACAGGGGGACCTGCACACTCAGACTAGATAGACTGTAAGGCCTTTATCTGCTGACATATTCATATGTACTGTACCCAGGGCTTACCTTACTGCTTATCAGCTGTGAGGAGACCCTGTGTCGATTATTTTAGAGATTGTCATATTATCCCTCAGGGAGGGTGTCTGCCCTACCACTTTGAAAAGGGTGGTGGTAAAACCCCTCCTTAAGAAACCTTCTTTGGACCCTGACCTTCTTCTGAATTATAGGCCTGTCTCAAACCTTCCCTTTCAAGAGAAGGCAATTGAGAAAGAGAAGGTAATTGAGAAGGTGGTGATGAGGTACACCTGGAAAGGTATGACATCTGCAAGTGTGTCTAGTCAGGATTTTGCCGTCAGCACTGTATGGAGACTGCAGTAGTCAAGGTGTTCAATTATTTCCTCATGGTGAGAGATAAAGGGCAGCATTCCATTTTTTTTCCTTCGTGACCCCTCATCTGCATGCCGCACAATTGACCATGGGGTGCTTTTGAGTCACCTGAGGCACTGTATAGGACACACCGGTACTGTTTTGTGATGGTTTGAATCCTACTTGTCCTGAAGGATGCAGCAGGTAGTCTTGGGTGATTCCATCTCTGAGATTGCTGACTTGACTGTGATGTGCCTCATGATTCAGTCCTAGCCCTGATGTTGTTTGCTGTGTACGTGTTGCCTTTGTGTAGGATCATCAAATGGTATTGGCTGAAGTTTCACTGCTATGCATATGGTACCCAGCAGTATTTGTCTTGGGCACTTGACGGGGTCGATGTAGGCTCTATGTTGCCTATATTTGAAGGAGATCAGTGACTGGATGGCCTCCATCTGATTAAATCTCAACCTAATTAAGACTAATCATCAACCCAGATCCTCATGGGTTGGCAGTGGCAAAGAGCCACACCTGGTTGCCATCTTTGAATAGTGTCACCCTTGGAACTGTGGATATAGTTAAAAATCTGGGGGTCTCTGTGGACTACATGCTGACCCTGGAGCACCAGTCTCAGTGGTTGTCTGTAGTAGCTTTTTCGAAACCGTTCATCTTGCCTGGAGATCTGCTGATGATGGTTCATGCCTTCATATCGCATCTAGGTTGGATTACTGTAACACCCTTTACTTGGGGTTATCAGGGAGTTTAGTGCACTGCCTGCAGCTGGTCCAGAATCCAGCAACATGTCTGGTCTCTGGGAGATCTTGTAGAGATCATTTTATACCTGTGCTGCATGAACTGCACAGCCTGCCAGTTAAGTGGTGCAGTAACTTCAAGATATGCTTGTTAGTATACAAGACCCTACATGATATGGGACCTGGTAGCCTGGAAGATCTGACCCCTCACACCTCTATCCATCCTCTCCGCTGCTTCAATGCTGTCCTTTTTTAACCAATTATTTTACCAGGTGAGACACACTAAGCTGAAAGCTTGTTTGCAGGTGCAACCTGGGAGCACAAGGAAGTTAAGTGACTTGCTCAGGGTCATACAGTATGCACCTAGGGGGCTGTGGGATTCAAACCCAGGTCTCCAGGTTTGCAGCTCAGAGCCTTAACCCACTGCGCCATACTGCCTCCAATACTGTCCTGCTTTTTCTGTTATGGTGTCAGAGCATACATGGTGGCCACACCTACAGTATTTTGTGGAATTCTCTACCTTTCCACATTTGTATTGCTGGCATGGTGGAGGCCTTTAAAGGGGCCCTGACATTTCACTTAATTAAGTTAGCTTACTGTCTGAGATGATCTGATTTTTATTAAAGAGCTAGTGTGGTATGCGCTAGAGAGCAGCTTACTGGCAAGATGTATTGCATTTCAGCTCTGCAGATTTACCTGTTTAAACTGTTAAACATCATAATTTTGAGCAAGAATTCTAATCTAATTCGAACACTACTGGGTAGCTAAGATCTTCCTGAGCTGATCGATACCTTAAACTAGCACGGGGCGCAACCAGAAAGTGACTACTACCAGTTCTAAAAGTACTGGGATGAACTCTGACCAGGCCTTGTCCTCAACTGAAGGTACTACAGGACCAGACCCTCTGTGGAAGGCCTCGCAAACCTCTATGCAGGCTATAGATTTAAAAGTTGAATCTATCCTGCAGCACTTTGCGGAACAGGATGCCAAGCTGACAGTAGCATCACAAACTGCAGATATGGCAGAAAAGACTGCAAATCGAGCGTTGGCTGCTACAGCAAAAATTGTGCAGGAAAATACCCAATTTAGATATCGCCTCGAGGCATTGGAGAATGCAAGTCGGGCTTTTCACATTCGCATTATAGGACTCCCAGAGGGGAGCGAAGATAGACTTACTGGTGTTCCTGCAGTCTTGGTTACCTGATGCCTTAAATCTGCCTAAAGAATCCATTGGAGAACAAATGCTGAAAGACATCCAAATAATCCCTAGAGCAGCAGGGCCTCATGGTGAAGTCTCCCAGAGTGGCGCTCCTTGTTACGACTGGTGCCTCTGTTCGTGACCACATCTTGCAAGCGGCCCGGGCTGCTGATGGACTTTCGTTCAATGGGGCTACAATACATGTATTCCCTGACTTATCCTTTGCTACGAGGACCAGGCGCAGAAATTTTATGCGTTTGTGCCGCCTTTGAGTCTGGGAGTGAGCAACTAGATTGCACTGATGCGGTGCAACAGAATCCATTGGGCGTACATACTTGCAGCTGACCCCATGGAGCGGCAAGAAGGCGAAGCCATCGCTCGAGAATTCAACTTGTCCCAAGCAAGCCCTGAGAGTCCAGATCTGAAGATGAAGTGGACACCGGAAATAAGAGGGCCTATTCTTCGGAGAGACACTAGAGTATTTTTGTTATTCTGATGTTCCCCTGACTCTCGCGATGCTACCAGGGCTAATATTTCTAAAATGAATAAGTTGTTATAGATCATTCTTGCTTAACTGTTTTGTGTGCCTGTCTGCATACTATTTAGCAGTGCTACACGTGTGAGGAGTACTTTTTATTTTCTACAGGATTTGGGGTCATATCAGCACTGGATGCTGAGTAACAAACATTTGAAAGAACTATATCTTGGACTGGTTCCCCAAAAGTCTTAACAAACTGTAGCTTTTCTGGACTATAATTTAGTTTTCTATTGCCCCCCCCCCACCACATCCTTACATCTGTGTCTGTAGACTACTCATTCTATATACGTTGGATGTATCCGATTGAACAATAATGTGATCTCTCTCAGCTCTGTAAACTGTAAAGTTGTTGCTTTATTTTAAATGTAATAAATATAAATTTCCACAAAAAAAAGAGCTAGTGTACCAAGTCATTTTAGCCACTTCATGCTTACTGGAGGACTGAACTTCTTTCGTTGTCGGTGTTCTTTATTTGTGTCAGTTGATTTGATAGTTTTATCACAGCATTAAAAACATGATCTTCTGTACAAATATGTCATGGCTCTGGGAAGGACAGTTTATTGCATGCACCCAACAGCTGGGGATGAAGTGACTCTGTTGGAGGAAAGCTGCCTAATACTTTTGAATGAGTACACTGACATAAAATGTGAAAACAAGTTCAAATGGTACTGATTTAATGATCTTACTTTGAGGCAGGCAGTTGCAGCAGGCCAACACTGGTAAGATTCAGCTGCCAGACAAGATGGAGGTCCTGGTGATTGAGCCGGGTTAGGGGCGAGATGGGAGAGCCGCGAGAATGGCTACAGGATTGTCCCTGGGATCTGCTCTGTTGATGGCCTCCCCTAGGGTGTGGGATCTTGGCGTTATCCTGGATGACAGATTGACACTTGAAGCTCAGATGTCATCTGTGGTCCAAAGTGGTTTTTACAACCTAAGGAATATCTCCAGGATTATGTCCCTAGTTCCGTTCAAGGACCTGCCGTCACTGGTACATGACTTTGTTACCTCCAGGCTTGATTACTGTAACGCTCTGTGCTGCGGGGTCACTGGAGGGACCTTCCACCGGCTGTAACTGGTGCAGAATGCAGCTGCCAGGTTGCTGACGGGCCTAAATCTAGTCATGTGACCCTGGTCCTGCGAGCTCTGCACTGGCTGCCTGTCAGGTGGAGGATCATCTTCAAGGTGAGCTTGCTCACCTTTAAGGCCCTATACGGACTGGGCCCTGGCTATCTGGCTGATCACTTGTCACCTCTGTCCACTCCCTCCACTCCTCGATCAGGGACCTCCTTGTGGTTCCAAGGGCTAGATTAAAAAACCTCTGATGACTGAGCCTTTGGTGTCGCTAGTCCAGCCCTTTGGAACTATTTTCCAGACTGTTAGGGAAGCCCCAATGGTCGAGATGTTTAAAAAGGGTCTAAACATTTATCTATTTCATTTGGCCTTTCCCGATGAATTTGACTGACCAGAGTTTGTTTAATTTTAGATGATATATTACTATCTTTGTTGTTTTACTATTTGTTATATGTGCTTTTTTTGTATTTTCTGTATCCCCCTACCTGTTTTTATGTACGGCGCCCAGTGTCTTAGGGCTTGGGCGCCATATAAATAAATGTGCCTTGTCAGGTGCCATAACCACACAGAAAACTTTCTAGCTAGCAGTCTACCACAAGGGACCACCCACCACTGATCAGCCGTTGATGTCAGCCTATCCTATAAAGGCAAGCGGTCCCCCACACTCTCCTCAGTCCTTTTCCCGCTGTTGACCCATGCATGTTGGACCTTGGCAGACACTGCAGCTACAGTTGACTACCATTACTCGTGCTTGCCATGCCTTTTTTTTTTTCTTTTAAGTAGTAAACCTAAACCTTGAATTCTAGGGACGTGGATATGTTCAATCCACACTTACTGGCAGGTTCCTTGCTGCTTTAAATCTTGCCGGAAGGTCTTCAAGCTGGCTCCTCCCACCCATCCGGGTGGTAAAATTCTCTGCTCCGCCCCATGACGCCAGATCTTCCTTACCACTTGGAAGCTCAGGTTCCCTCCTTAGCGCTCTGCGTTTTAGGCCTGGATCCACACTCTTCGGTTAATCCGAAACTTATTCTAAAATTTAAAAGACTTCGGTCTTCTTTTTCCCTCACGGCTGCGATGGACAAATCGACTCCCGGATTTCATCGGTGCCCCTGTGGGCAGATGTCCCGGACTGACCCGCACTTCACGTGCATTTACTGCCTAGGACTCTGACATGACTCGTAAGCTTGCGAATTATGCAAATCCTTTTCAGCTTCGGTCTTGGAGGACCGCGCTGCCAGACTGCTTTTGGGGCGCCTTGAAAAACATCCTCCGGTTAAGTCGGAGACCCATTGGGCGGTGTCTGTGACGGCGGGCTCCACAGACCAGCTGGAGCAGATGATCGCCCTCGAAGAGGAGGTGGCCCAGGCCGCATCTTCATCTTCCTCAGTCGCGGCATTTATCCCGCTCTCCTTGGGCTCTTCTTATACAGCTTCTTTTAAGGAGCGTTGCCAAACCCTCTCCACCAAGGGAGGAGGACCATCGGGACATTCCATTCGGTCCAAAAAGGACTCCAAAGGTAAGTCCCACCGTTGACGTTCGTGGGAGCGGGAGAGATCCCCTTCTCCAGATAGTCTGCTTCGGTAGAGGTTGCAGCTAAGGCTGCTGGCTTCACGGTGTCCCCATCGGGTCAGCCGGCCGAGACACCCGTCGATGCAGTCGAGATTTTTCTCGACCCGTCGGGCGGTTTGTCGACTAGAGACGCGGACAACCTTTTTTCACCGGTTCCCCCGGTGGAAACAGAGGACTTGACTGTGCCTCCTGTGCTGGAGTCCCCGGTTAAGGTCCCTGAACTGAGGGAGGAGTGGGTTTCCCCCGTCCCCTCTCTGACCCACCCTCTGAATCCCCGAAGGTCTCGGTCTCTGACCTCTTCCAGTTCCAGCTGGTCCCGCTGTTGGCGGTCTCGGCAGCATGGAAAGTGGCAGCGCCGCTCATCCTTGTTGTCCTCTTCGGAGGATAGGCTCTGGCGCAAGTTGCATCGGCGCTACGAGGATTTAATGTGGCAGCAGCTCTTATTGTCTGGGAATAAGCCGACTCTGTCGCCTTCTCCGGCTATTAAGTGGCTGTCACCGGAGCAACCGAAACAACCCCTCGTAGTGGTCGAGGAGCCAAAACTGGCACCGGTTGTTCGGCCGAAACTGGCTGCACCACCCATTGTGGTGGAACCTCTGCCTCTACAACCGAAGACTGGGGCCCCGACCAGGGATTCTCGGTCGGTCAGGGTTTGCCCCATAGGTCGTCGGTCACCCTCACTCCCGATAGCCCTTGGCATGTGGAGGGTGGCTCAGGTGCTCGGCAGCTGTTCGCAGGCTCCTCGGAGTCTGACGGCAGCCCCTTGTTCTCCAGGGTGCTTGACCTGGAGTCCACTGTAGGTCAGTCGGTGGACAAGAGCCTATCCTTGTTCTTAGGAATGCTTCAACTCATCTCAGAATCCACTGGGATGAAGCTCGAACCCGTTTCAAAATGGACCAAGTATCCCCTCATGGAGATACTGGACAGAGGGGATTCCCCTACGGAGGCCTTTCCAGTGGCCGAAGCCATTGTTGGCCTGGCCCTGGAGCTGTGGCAGCGGCCAGCTTCTTGTCCAGCACCTTCTGCCAGGATGGCTCGGAAGTATGCGGTCCCTACAGGTTCACTCTCCGGTTTCTCGGAGTACCCCTCTGCGGAGGGGTTAGTGACCGACAGCGTTTTACAGCGTTCCGGGAACGCTCGAGATGTGGACAAACCACCTGATAAGGAGTCCAAGAAATTGGACTACTCCGGGCGGAAAGTATATGCTGCTTCCTCCCTATGCCTTTGTCAGGCTAGCTTGGCAGTCCTGATGGCACACTTTTCACACGCCCTTTTGGGCTCCCTGGATGAGGTGATTCCTCATCTCCCGGCTGACCTTCAAACGACAGTCAAGCAGGTGCGGGACCAGGGAAGGGCGGTAGCCAAACAGCAGCTCCAAACTTCGTTGGACATTGCTGATTCATGTGCCCGGTCAGTAGCAGCGCCAGTGGCCATGTGCCGCAGAGCTTGGCTGTGGATCTCCACCTTCTGGCGGATACCAGATGCTGGCAGGCGCCCTTCCTGGGTACTGACTTGTTTGGTCCCGGGGTGGAGGGTCATCTCCAATGGATCGAGAAGTCCAATGCCACCTTGTACTCGGTCACGTCTGCCCAGAAGGACAAAGGCCGCCAGCAGCAGCGTAAGCCCTTTCGTCCTTCAGACCCTGCGGCACGTCCGGCCCAGCAACACCAGCATCAGAGCCAGCAGGCTTGCACTTGACACCCCAAAGCCAAGCCTGCTGCTTCCTCCAGCAGGAAGCCGGGATGGAAAGGCCCAGGCAGCTCCTTGGCCGGCTCTTCCTCCAAGCCTGCCCAGTGATGGGTTGAGGGGTGTCGCCCCCAATCTCGTCACCCCTCCCCAGGTTCCCCCACCGTGGGGGGACGGCACCGCCACTTCCTTTCCACCTTGTCCGATATCACCATGGACCGCTGGGTGTTGGAAGTGGTAGGCAGGGATCTGCCTCTGGAATTCGAGCAGTCCCCATTTTATCGAGCCATCGCCCCATGGAGGGCTACGGGTTCCGCAGCCTCTATCGGCTCATCGAGCCGACATTGCCCTGCTCCTCCAGAAGGAGGTAATCAGGGAGGTGGCGGACCCTCCTCCAGACCCAGGGTTTGTGTCCAGGTACTTCTGGTCACAAAACGGACGGGGTGCTGGGGCCCCATTCTCGACCTACATGACCTAAACAAGTTCCTAAGGTCTTGCACATTCAGGATGGTCACTCTGGCTCAGATCATTCCATCCTTGGAACGAGGCATGTGGTTCTGTTCTCTGGACCTTCAGGCCGCGTTCTTTCACATCTCAATCCATCCGTCTCACCAGCGATTCCTCTGCTTCAGGGCAGAGGGATCCCTTTATGAGTTCCAGGCCATGCCCTTTGGCCTCTCTCCAGCCCCCAGGGTCTTCACCAAATGCATGGCAGTGGTGACAGCATTCCTGTGGCACCGAGGGGTCCGGGTGTACCCTTACTTGAATGACTGGCTGATTGCAGCCCCCTCCAGGTTGGAGGTGGAGCGGTCCAGGGATCTGACCCTCCAGGTCTACTCTTGGATTGTCCTCCTCATCAACGAGGCCAAATTGGAACTTGTGCCATCGCAGGCGATTCAGTTCATCGGGGCAGAGCTCGACTCACTTCGAGCCAGAGCCCGGCTCCCGGTGGGCAGGGCCGAGGTCCTTTCCTCCTTTGCCCAATCATTTCTGGTTGGGCAATTGCGCCCTGCCCAGGACTTTCTGCACCTTCTGGGCCTCATGGCGGCCTGCACCAGCGTGGTCCATTGGGCCCGCTGGCATATGCGTCCCCTGCAATGGGGGCTGGCTCGCCAATGGTCAGAGCGCTCCAGTCCTCTGGACCAGCCAGTGACAGTGACACAGGAGATGTGGAACAGCCTCCAGTGGTGGCTCGCTCTAGCTTATCTGCAGGAGGATATCCTGTTTGTCCGCCCCAAGCTGTCGGTCACTCTGACTGACGCCTCTCTGATGGGTTGGGGTGCCCATCTGGGGGAGCTCAGAGCCCACGGCCTCTGGTCCCCTCAGGAGTCTCGATGCCATATCAACCTGCTGGAGCTTCGAGCGGTCCAACTAGCCCTCACCGCCTTTGCTCTGTTTGTACGGGGTCAAGTGGTCCAGGTCCAGATGGACAACACCACGACCATGTACTACCTCAACCGACGGGGCGGGACGCACTCCTTGCCTCTCTGCAAGGAGGCTCTCTGCACTTGGTCTCTCGTGATCAGCCTGGTGGCGGATCTCCTAGCCATCCATGTAGCAGGAGCCTTCAACAGTCTGGCCGATGCCATAATCCAGATAGGTGCTGCATCTCACAAGTGGTCTCTCCTGCTGGAGATAGTACAAGATCTGTTCTCCCACTGGGGCACCCCTCAGGTGGACCTGTTTGCCTCCAGGGAGAATGCAAAGCTGAGGCTGTTCCATGCCCGCCCCCCTCAGCAGGGCTCGCTGCAGGGGGATGCCTTCTCGAGGTCGTGGACCCCAGGCCTCTTCTGTGCCTTCCCTCCATTTCCCTTGATCCATAAGGTGCTTCTCAAGGCGAAGAGGGACAAGGCACAGGTGATTCTGGTAGCCCCAGACTGGCCCCGCCAGTTCTGGTATCCAGATCTCCTTAGCCTCAGCTCCAGGCTCCTGAGGCGGCTTCTAGCCTGCCCGGACCTGATCTTGGTCAACAAGGGGAAGGTACTCTACCCGGACCTTCAATCCCTGCACTTGATGGCCTGGTTTCTGAGTGGCTAGAGTTCCAGGCCTTGGGTCTTTCTGACAAAGTCCTCAATGTCGTTGAGGCATCCCGTAAGGAGTCGACCAGAAAATGCTATGCCTTCAAGTTGAAGAGATTCTCCATTTGGTGTCAGGGTAAGGGGTTAGACCCTTCCTCCTGTTCTTTGGCTAGCATTCTGGACTACCTGTGGTCCCTTTCTCAGCTAGGGCTTCAGTCGACGACCCTTAAGGTGCACCTGGCAGCCATCTCTGCTTACCGGGCGCGGACCAGCAAGCAGTCGGTGGCGCAGGAGAAGGAGGTCGGGCTCTTTTTCAAAGGCCTTGATCACATAACCCCTCTGGTGCGAGAACCTCCACCTCCGTGGGATCTACTGCTGGTATTGGCTAAGCTCATGGGCAAGCCATTCGAACCAATGCACAGGTGTGACATCTTACCTGTCGTGGAAGACCGCCTTCTTGATGGCTATCACGTCAGCCAGAAGGATAGGAGAGCTCCAGGTGCTTTCCATCGAGTCTCCTTATCTGGTCTTCCACAGGGACAAGGTTGTCCTGCGCCCCACCCGAAATTCCTTCCGAAGGTGGTGTCAGAGTTTCACCTTAACCAGGTGTTGACTCTCTACCGGTGTTCTACCCCAGTCACACCTCTGAGGCCGAATATAGGCTCCATACTCTGGACCTTAGAAGAGCACTCTGTTATAAGGAGCGGACGGCTGAAGTTCGGGGAGAGGTTCGCCAGCTGTTTGTCACCTACGCTGAAGCTGCACCTGGCAGACCTGCAGCCAAGTGGACGACAGGCAGTTGGGTCACCTCCTGCATAGATCTCTGCTATAGGTTGGGGGGCATGGAGCCTCCCAAAGGGATAAGAGCTCATTCTACCCACCATACTGCTGCTTCGGTGGCTGCTTCCAGGAACGTCCCTATCCAGGAAATCTGCAGGGTTGCTACCTGGAAGTCAGCACACACCTTCATTACCCACTACCACATCAACCTTGAGTCACGCTGGGATGCTGGTTTTGGGACCTCAGTTCTCCAGTCCTTATTTCTTAAGCAGGGGTTGCGCGCCTTGCCTCCTTCCTCGCGGAGAACTGCTAGGAGTGTGCCAGTAAGTGTGGATTGAACAACATGTCCACGTCCCTAGAAATACAGGTTACTCACCTGTAACAGGTGTTCTAGGAGTGGTATGTTGTTCATCCCCACAACCCACCCGACCTCCCCGGCTTTGACGCGCAACCTGGCTTCCAGCTGGCTAGATCTGGCGTCATGGGGCGGAGCCGAGAGTTTTACCACCTGGATGGGTGTTAGGAGCCAGCTTGAAGACCTTCCGGCAAGATTTAAAGTGGCAAGGAACCTGCCAGTAAGTGTGGATGAACATATACCACTCCTAGAACTCCTGTTACAGGTGAGTAACCTGTATTTTTCGGTGTTTCAGCAGTCGAGTTTATCTTCTCCACCAGCCTCGTCTTCCAACCACTCCACAAAGTGTTCCTTTGGCAAACAAATTCCTGAAAAAGATGGCTACTCTGCTTGCATCCTTTGCCTAGGCCCCAGCCACAACACAGAAGCCTGCCAGATTTGCCAGAAATTCAACCAGGCCTTTCGGAGACATCGTCTTAAGATTCTGGAGAGCCATCTTAATAAGCAGAAGTTTGTCACGATAGAGAAGGAGCTACAGGCCTGGAGCTCTACAACCTCGCCAGCACAGTTCTCTGGGGCTTCCTTGTCATCTCTATTCCAGGAAAAATCCAGTGGGAACATAAGCACCAAGCCAGGGACCTGTTGCAGGCATTGCCTGAGGACCCTACTAAGATGCAACTTGCCCAGCTCCCTAAGTTAGGCTCCAGCGTTGGCAACCACATCCTCCGGGCTTCCTATGATGTCGTGGATACCGCAGGCAGAGGAGCGGCCACTGAGGTCTGCCTCCAGTGCCATTCGTGGCTCCGGGTGTCTGGCTTCGCCTTGTATATGCAGTCTAACATATTGGATGTCCCCTTTCGGGGCTCTGTACTCTTCGGTGGAGATGTTCAGGATGTAATTTCCACCCTCCAGGAGTCGGGCTGAGCCCTTCGGTCTGTTAATTCACTGCAGCATACCCAACCTAGAGTGGGTCAGTGCTCTTCCTTTCGCTGCTCCTCCTGCAAACCCTCCCACCAACCTGCCAAAAGTCAGGACAAGTGCAAGGTGGCCTCAGTCCCCATTGTTGCTAAAATCCATTGAGCACCCACAGTCACCCTCATGGCACCTGCCCCCACCTCCTGATTCCTTACCTGACACCCCTTCCCCCGAAAGGCTTCTGGGGAGGTTGTCGGGGGGGGGGGGGTCGTCTGTTCTCCTTCCACTTCAGGTGGTGGGAGATGACAATGGGCAACTGGGTACTTCAGATCATAGAGCACAGTGTCACACTCAAATTCCTAGAGTGGCCTCCAGAAAATCCTCTGGTAAACTCCTCTTACCCCCCAGCCCACCTGCCCCTCGTCTGGGAGAAAATTCAGGCTCTTCTGCAAAAAAGAGCCATAGAGCCCATCCCTCCAGTTCAATGGGGAAGGGGATTTTATTTCCACTTCTTCCTTGTCTCCAAGAAGACTGAGGACCTTTGACCCATACTGGATCAGAGTCATCTGAACCTGTACCTATAGAGTACAAGCATTTCAGGATGGTCACCCTTAAAGGGTTGTTACCCCTTTTGCACTGAGGGGACTGGCACTGCTCCCTGAACATGCAGGATGCCTACTTGCATATCCAGATTTTTTCTGCCCATCGTCACTTCCTCAGCTTCCACTTTCTGGGGGCCCATTTTCAATTCCAGGCCCTCCCTTCGGGCCTTTCTTTGGCCCCCAGGGTCTTTACTTAAGTACCTGGCGGTGGTGGTGGCTGCTCTGAGGAGGCAGGGCTTCTATGTTTTCCCATACCTGGATGATTGACTGCTTGCAGCCCCCTCCAGGGACTTTCTGGTCCAAGCCCTGGAATACACCTTCTGTCTATTTCAGGTCTTGGGGATCACCACCAGTCTGCTGAAGTCCTGCCGCTCTTCTTACCAGCACCTCTGATACATGGGGCAGTTCTGGATGCCAACCAAGGCATGGTCTTTTTGCCCATGGACAGGGCAGAATGACTGATGGAGCAGGCCCAGTTGATTTCTGCAAGTCGCCAGGGCCCCACCAGGGTATTCCTGGTCCATATGGCAGCAGCCATTGCCACGGTCCCCCTCACCCTCCTTCACATGTGGGTTCCTCAGTGAACCATAAGGGTCCAGTGGGACCAACGCACAGACGACCTGAGCCAGTTAGTCATGGTCTCTGACCCAGCCAGGAGAGTCCAGTCGTGGTGGCTGGAGCTGGCTATCCTCCATCAGGGGTCTCCTTTCAACTCGCGATACCCCGTTAGATGCTCACGATGGACGCATCTGGCCTGGTATGGGGTGCTCATCTGGCTGATCACCAGACTTTGGGCATCTGGGCTGAATTGGAACAGGGTCTCAATATCGACGTCTTGGAGATGTGAGCAGTCCTTTATGCTCTGCAGGCCTTTCAGACTCTTCCCATCCCCAGTCCACTGCTGGTGCAGACGTACAACATCTCTGTGGTGTATTACATCAACAAGCAGGTGGGTCTCGCTCTTACCCACTGTGTTGTGAAGTGATGAGTGTTTGGTATTGGGCCATCGAGCATGGTTGGGAGCCCTCAGCCGTACATGTTCCAGACATCCAAAATGTCTTGGCAGAGACCGTCTTAGCCACTGCCAGTCACGGGCTCACAAGTGGGAGCTTCTGACCCTGATGGCAGAAAATCTCTTCAACAGGTGGGGTCATCCTGAGTTGAACCTTTCTGCGTCCCCATTCAACGCAAAACTGCCACTTTTCTGCTAGCTTGATCCTGGGCCTGGAGTTTTCTGGTGAGATGCATTGTCCCTCTCCTGGAAGGGGAGGTTTCTGTTCCCCACCTCTGCAGAGTTTCCTGCTCAAGTTCCAGTTGGAAGGGGCAGAAATGATTCTCAAAGCTCCCTTCCTGCCGCGTCAGATTTGGTTCCCTTTGCTTCAGCAGCTGGCGGGGGAACCTCCAGTGCCCTTGCTGCTGTGCACCGGCTTGCTGTCCCAGGACCAGGGCACCCTGGTCCATCTGGATCTCAGATCCTTGCATCTTCATGCGTGCCTCCTGTGGACCTAGCTATTACCCACTTTGAGGTGTCCTCTAGGGTCTCAGATGTGCAGCCACCAGGGCCACTTATGCCATGAAATGGGAGCGTTTCACCCTTTGGGCTGCTTCGTGCCAACTGGACCCCTTCACCTGCTTGGTGAATCAGGTATTGGGAGTACCTTGTCTCCCTCTCAGTCTCGGACTTGAAGTACTCCTCCCTCAAGGTGCATCTTTCTGCCATCTCTGCATACCATGTGCCTATTGAGGGCAGAGCTGTGGCTCATCTTGAGGTATTCTGCACCTTCCTGTGGGGCATTTTGCATCTGAAACCTCCTATTCAGGACTATGTTCTTCCATGGGACCTCGATTTTAATTATGTTGGAGAAACCAATATTACCTCCCTATGAACCGACCGTGAGTTGTGAGCTGCACTTCCTGTCATGGAGAGCACTCTATGTAGTTGCTGTTACTTCATCTTGTAGGATTTCTCGGCTTCAGGCTTTTGTAGACTCCCGACTACTAAATATTCCCAGTCAAAAGACGTTCGCTGGACAAACAGCCTTCTCGCACAGATTCCCGAAACTCTGGAATACTCTTCCCCCCCCTCAAATTCATCACTCTTCCTCTACCCATTCCTAGCAACTGCACTGACAAACTACCTCACTGTAAACTGTTTGTGCATAATAATCCCCCACCCCAGAGTTCCTCTGCCTTACCAGCGGCACTGCCCTATGCTTGGTAACTGGCGTATATATAATGTATATTTAAATAAATAAAATTGGCACTTACTCGCATACACTCTGGTCTCTCTCTGGCCTGCCTAATTGTAGCCCAAGTGTCAATCTACAGCACCAATCTGTAATCTATAAATGTACGCATGTATGTATGTATAGCAGTTACATGTAGTTCTTGGGTATATGCTTTCAGCTGTCTATTACAAATGTGGTAAACAAGCAATACCTTTCTTTCCTATGTACCTGCCAAATTGTTATAACCACCTGCGTGTTATCTTCCCCTTGTACCCTTCCCCCAGGTTGCAGCGGGAGGCTAGCATCGTTTTGCTCAGTGTGCCTTTCTTGGTGAATCAATTCAATAAATAAATGTGTAAAGAGCCTTATTTGGTTTTTCACAGAGACAAGGTGTCTTTGCATAATAATCCTAAGTTTCTTCCTAAAATGGTGTCTGATTTACTTTAAACCAATCCATCCACTTTTTGGTTTATTATCCTGAATACTCCAATCAGGGGGAGGCTTTGCTCCATACTTTGGATGTACATAGAATCTTGCGGTACTATACGCACTAGAGCAAGGATTCAAGGAGGTCTGACCAGTTGTTTGTTTTGTTCTCTCCAAAGAGAGAGCTCGCACCTGTTTACAAACAGGGTTTGTCCAAGTGGTTAGCCAATTGCATTGTTTATTGTTGCTGTAAGTACAACAGAGACCTTCTATGAGTGGTTAAGGGCCATTCCGCCAGGGATATGGCTGCCTTCATGGCCTGTTTCAGAAATGTGTCTGCTGCAGACAATTACGCAATTGCCAACCTGGAGTCCAGCCCACATCTTCACCAAGCATTACATTCTGGACATTGCCTCTCAGAGCAAGGCCAATTTCCACCTTGCAGTACTACAGGGGCTTCTCTCCTTGGCTCTTGCCTACTTGGACTATCCTCCTCCTGGTACTCTCTTCCTGGATGTGCCCAGAACTGCTTGGGACTCCGTCCTGCTGGTGTTGGCCTACTGCAAAAGCCTTTCTCGAAGTAAGATTGTACAGTTACGTAAGAACTTGCCGTAACAGTACATCTTCGAGAGACGCTCTTGCAGCAGGCCTTCCTTTCCCTGCCTCCCTCTGCTGTTCCTTGTTATTTTTCTTAGGCTCTTGGGAACCTACTTGGTTCTCCATTCATTGCCTGCTCCAGGTCTCCAGTGGGGGAACTTGAGGAGGGTGTGGGGGACCGTCTGCCTTTATAGGATAGGCTAGCGTCAGAGGCAGACGTTTGCAGTGGGCAGTCCTCCATGGTAGACTGTTAGCTAGAAAGTTTTCCATGTGGTCCTGGCAGCTGAGTCCTACCAGTTTTGGCCTGTGCTGCAAGAGCTTCTCTTGAACTTTGGGGTTCCCCCTTGAAGACTCAGTTGAGTTGAGGTGCTAGGGGTCCATGCTGGAGGTGACGAGTTAGGGCTGCTGTGTTTTTATTTGGAGCAATTGACATAGTTTGTAGAATAAATCTTCTATTTTGCATTCAGCAGCTTCTGTCGATTGAATCTGTGTGCCACTTTTTACCTGACTGCAGTGTTTCGTGTTGGGCTGGCTGCCCATTTACAAAGTGAGCACTGGGCCCATTCTGAGCTGCATCGCGGCTCCATACCTATTTGGATTTTAGGTTCGTACCTTCCATTTAGTCCCTTACACACCTACTGCTGCGAATACCAGGAGCGATCTCCATTTGTCCCCACTGCTGCGGCTGTCTGAACTCAATTCGTTCGTGCATGGCTTCAGGATGCCTTCTCTGTTTGAGCTGCTCCTGCTGCTTGACAGCACTGACCGGCATCTCTCTGCCTTCCAGGAGAAGGCTGGCGGTAGACTAGATTACAGAGATGTCCGAGAACACTGAGCTGGAGTCAATGGGAGATTGGGACAGCGGGAGATGAGGGTAATTAACTCGAGAATCAGGGAGACCTGGATACTTGGAGATGGAGGCAGCAGAGTGATTGGAAAGTCTAACACTGAAGCAACAGCTGAAAGAGATCAGAGAAGAGACTGTACCTCGGGCCATGACGTGGCCATCAGGGGATAGGGATAACATACAGTTGAAAGGGTCATAGGTATACGAAAGAGAACATCTGTGAGTGTCTGCATACATAAATCACTGGACATGAAACTGCATATATTTTGGGATCAGTTATTTCACTTTCTCTAAACATACAAATCTTACGGAAACCTTTCCATACAGACAAAAGCAGATTGGGGGGGGACGAACAGGTCAATTAGTAATCATTCTATCAGGCTTCACAAATGAGACCACACAGATTAAGCACGGATGCCTCCTGGTTTCCTTCTCCCAACTGTCACTTCCAGTTTCTTCCCCTCTGATGGCGATCTGCACTTTTCAGCATACTGAGAATTTGTAAAACAATAAAAATATATAAAAAAAAAAAAGTTAAGATTCACAAATGGACATGATGGAATAAAACCTAAGTTCTGCACTGTTCACATCGTCTTAGAGTCTTAAACAGTTGGTCCGATTCACTGGCTCTTTAAGTTTACCTAATTTATTGAGCTGAGCTAGTGGGAATATTTGCTCCCTGGAGTTGGTTATTATGTAATTGACTATTTTGTTTGAGTAGTTATTCTCGGACTTGTTTTTGTACGGTGCCCTGAGCCCCTGGGAAAGGGTGCCTGAAAAATATTGTCTTGCCAGTCTCCCATATGTTGCCGAATCAAAGGTCTTGCTCAGATTCATGTGCAGCATATCTACTGCCTGGCCTGTGTTCACCGTTTGTGTCACTATATTAAAAAGTATATTAAGTTAGCCTGACTAGCAGTTTTGTCACCAGGCTGTAGTTTTCCAGATTTTCCCCATCACCTCCCGTCTGTAAGAGAACCACATTTGCCATCCGTTAATCCTCCGGCACTTAATTCCCTTTCCCCACCTCCCACTGCAGTGCACATGCAGCCTGCCTTCTCGGGAAGAGAGATGGCGTGTTGTCACCCACACCATCTCAGGAACCTGCACCATGCCATGGCCAGGAGATTCCACTAGGGTGATGCAGCACTCGGCTAAGAATCCTCACGGATGCTCTTTTCACCCTCTCTGATGGTTTCTTCCCCTGTCTCTGCAAGTTTGGGGCACAAACTCAAGTTGGAGTCACACCTCCCATCTCTCCTTCAAAAACAATTTCAAAGAGTGGCTAGTATCTGAAGCCAAATACCACTGCTGTCCTGGGTAATCTCTGGCATCCCCTCCCTCCCTCCATCTCCCCGCCCCAATTAGCAGTGTCTCATCCTTGCTACCCTCACCAGTACCGCTAATGTCCTCTCACCTTACTTTTCGGGGCTTCTGCTGTTGCCTCCTTATTCTAAGTCTCATCACCATTTGCTTAGGAGAAGTGTTGTACTTGATTTCAGAGTTACAATTTGCTCATTGACCTGTGCACTATTAGTGTACCTCAATGCATTTTGCACTGTATGTATTATATATGAGACTTGTATTTGATGTCTGTGTTTTGTGACTTATATTTCAGCCTGTTGTCTGGCCTGTAACTGTATTTTTGACGTTTATGCTGGCCTTCTTTGACACCCTGTATTATGTAATTGCACTTTATGTAGTGACCCCTTGTTCTGTAATTTCCTGCACCTCATGTTGAGGCCTGTGTTTACTATTCTCCACACCTGTATTGTTTAATGTGCTATGCTGTGGCTTGGGTCATGCCTGAAAAGTCCTTTGGATCAGTGCACCTACCTGGTTATCAAAGACATAACTAAATAAATAAATGTCCCCCCAGTTGTTGACAGGGCACCAATACTGAGCTTTCGCATGCAGAGGTTTAACCAGTGGGCAAGAAAAATAGTTATTAGTGACTAATGATGCAGGGGGAGTTTTTCCACTTCAAAAGACATCCGTTCCAGTTTGAGATGGGGGATTCTTTTCAGGTGCCTTTTTTACATCACACATGAGCTGACAATTTATAAAGCTGATTGCTATCTGTTGGCCTAATTGTTACCTTACATGAGGAAGGCAATTTTAGACATCAAGGTGTCCATCAAAAAAAACTGTTTACATGTGAAAGAAAACTGCATGTGGCTACACTTTCAAGTTAATTATTCAGACTTGTAAGAACAATGTATGCATTGAGCACCACACATCTGTTTAACATAAACACATGTAGCAGAGGCTTTGAAACGTAGTCGTTATGGTTTGGTTCAGGTGGTTATTAGGACAGTAAACCATGATCCATGAAAGTGTGTAGCAGCAGTCAAAATAAACATCTGTTTCTTTGTCATGCAAGCACATAACCATTGATGTTCATTTTACTATAAAATTGTTCTAAAATTGGTCCTGGTTCTGTCAAGTTTTACAGCGGGACAACATGCTCTCCATTCTCTCAGAAGTTTGTGAACGCCTGGTCCACCAGCAACTATACCAGTATTTTGAGGATAATGGTCTGTCAACCAAAAACCAATATGCATTCCACTCTGGAAGATCCACAGACACTGCCCTCCCCAACTTCAGCAACCTGGTGGCCGAATCCCTGGATGCAGGCCTGTGCACTGGAGCAGTGTTGGTGGACCTCGGCAAGGTTTTTGACGTAGCACACCGCTCACTACTACTACCCGGGCTGTCTGACCTTGGAGTCCACGAAGAACCAGTAAACTGATTCTGCTCTTACCTGGCAGACTGGAGGCAGTGTGCATCTCAGGCAAATATTGTATCATCAGCACATTATATAAAAAGGGCTCTACAGGGCCCTCTACTGTTAAGCATTTTCATTAACAAACTACCCAGTACCCTATAAAACGGTCAGGTTTGACTATACATGAATAATACAGTGGTGGTGGTGTCCGCAGACAGCTGCTCTAAGCTAGAACACAGGCTCCAGAGTGACTCAGCAAACTGGAAGAGTGGTTTGCAGGGTCAGACGTGCTACTAAATATGAAAAAGACCCAGTGTGTCCCATTCTGCACCAGCCAAGGTGAACTGACGACCCGAGCCTAGACATATGGTTTAAATCTAGACAGGCAGTGGTTGATACCACTAGCTACTAATAGAAACATAGCAACATAGAAGTTGTCGTCCGTTAAGGACCACTTAGCCTACCTAGTCTGGCCTAAATTCCCCTACCTATAGTGCCACTGGAGACCTTACTTGAACTCCAGCTTACACCCCCTCTTGCTTCTAAGATTCCCTTGTGTCGACCCCATACATTCTTAAATCCTGTGACTATTCTAGCCCCCGCCACTTCCACTGGGAGTCTGTCCAAAGCGTCCACCACACACACTGTGAAGAAGTACTTCCTTAAGTCTCTTGGACTCTTGAAGTCATAGTCTATATCGGTCGGATTGATGTATGTTGAGCACATTGACACCCTGGTGTCAGAAACAACCCCCCCCCCCCCAAGCTGCTTCTCTTTCCTCTCACTCCATCCCCTTGCTAACGCCCCTAATTTTTCTTTTATTACCTCCTACCCAGACCCCTGCTGGTTATCTGTCTCCTCATACTGTCTCCCTCCGCCTTCTTATCTCTACTCTGGATCCAAGTATTTACTAAAACCCCTGTTTCTAGGGACATGGATATGTTGTTCATCCACACTGTCTGGCAGGTTCCATGCCGCTTTAAATCTTGCCGGAAGGTCTTCAAGCTGGCTCCTCCCACCCACCCGGGTGGTAAAACTCTCGGCTCCGCCCCATGATGCCAGATCTTCCTTACCGCTTGGAAGCTCAGGTTCCCTCTTTAACGCTCTGCATATAGACTGGATCCTAATTCTTCGGATCGCCCGAAACTTATTCTCAAATTTTCAAGACTTCGGTCAAATTACTCCCTCACGGTTGCGATGGACAAATCTACTCCCGGATTTCGGCGGTGCCCATGTGGGCAGAAAATGTCCAGGACGGATCCGCACTCCACGTGCGTCTACTGCCTCGGCCTAGACCATGACCCGCAGGCCTGCGAGTTATGCTGTTCGTTTTCGGCCAACGTCCTGGAAGACCACGCTACCCGGTTACAGCTTGGGCACCCCGAGAAGCGCTACCCGCCGGTGGAGTCGAAGTAGGCCCATTGGGTGGTGTCTGCGGCGGCTGGCTCTGCTGAGCAACTCGAGCAGATGATCGCCCTCGAGGAGGAGGCAGCACAGGCCGCATCATCCTCTTCCTCGGTCGCGGCATTTATCCCGCTCTCTCTGGGTTCCTCCTACTCAGTTTCTTTGTAGGAACTTTGCCAATCCCTTTCCATGAAGGGAGAGGGGCCATCGGGACATTCTTCTCGGTCCAAAAAGAAGTACTCGAAAGGTAAGTCCCATTGTCAGCGTTCGTGGGAGCAGGAGAGGTCCCCTTCTCCGGACAGTCGACACTCTACTTCAGTCGAGGTCGCGGCTAAGGCTGCTTGCTTCACGGTGTCCCTGTCAGGTCAGCTGGCCGAGACACCCGTCAACGCGGTTGAGATTTTTCTCGACCCGTCGGACGGGTTGTCGACTGGTGAAGCGGACAACCCTTCTTCACCGGTTTCCCCCGGTGGAGACAGAGGACTTGCCTGCGCCTTCTGTGCCAGAGTCCCCAGTCAAGGCTTCCGAGCCTAGGGAAGCGCGAGTGTCCCCGGCCCCTTCCCAGACCCGTCCTTGGAAACACCGAGGGTCTCGGTCTCTGTCTCGGACATCATCTCGATCCAGCCGATCCCGCTGACATCGGCGGTCTCGGTCTTGGCACCGAAGTAAGCGGCACCACTGCTCGTCCTCGTCTTCCTCCTCTGAAGAGGAGAGGCTTCAACGCAAATTGCGTTGATGCTATGAGGACCTGATGTGGCAACAGTTACTTCTGTCCGGGAACAAACCAATGCCGTCGCCTTCCCCGGCCATCAAGTGGTTGTCACCCGAGCGGCTGAAACAACCCTTCACTGTAGTCGAGGTGCCCAAGCCTGGGCCAGTTGTCCGGCCGAAACCAGCTGCCCCACTGTTTGTGGTGTAACCTCCGCCTCCACAACCGAAATCGGGGGCGCCGACCAAGGACTCTCGGTCGGGTCAGGGCCTGCCCCACAGGTTGTTGGTCACCCTCACTCCAACCGTCCTCGGCAAGTGGAGGGTGGCTCAGGCCCCAGGCAGCTCTTTGCGGACTCCTCGGAGTCCGACGTAGACTCCTCCCTGTTATCCAGGCCCACTGACCTGGAGTCCTCTGGGGGCCAGTCAATGGACGAAAGCCCATCGTCCTTCATGGGTCTGCTTCGGCTTCTCTCAGAGTCCACCGGGATGTAGCTCGAGCCCGTATCCAAGCGGGCCAAGTATCCCCTAACGGAGATACTGGACCGAGGGGATTCACCCACGAAGGCCTTTCCGGTGGCTGAAGCCATTGTTGGCCCAGCCTTGAAGCTCTGGCAGCGGCCTGCTTCCTGTCCTGCGCCTTCAGCCAGGATGGCCAGGAAGTATGTGGTCCTTACCGGCTCTTTGTCTGGTTTTTCAGAACACCCCTCCGCCGAGGGGTTGGTCACCGATAACGTTTTCCGGCGTTCCGGGAATGCTAGGGATGTGGATAAGCCCCCCGACAAGGAGTCCAAAAAGCTGGACTATGCCAGGCGCAAGGTGTACGCTGCGTCCTCCCTTAGCCTCCACCAGACCAGCTTAGCCATGCTGATGGCACACTTCTCCCATGCCCTCATGGGCTCCCTGGATGAGGTGATCCCTCATCTCCCGGCTGACCTGCAGACCACGGTCAGGAAGGTACGGGACCAGGGAAGGGCAGTGGCAAAACAGCAGCTCCAAACGGCTCTGGTCATTGGAGACTCCTGTGCCACATCAGTTGCGGCCACAGTGGCCATGTGCCGCAGAGCATGGCTGAGGATATCCACCTTCACAGTGGATACCCAGCATAAACTGGTGGATGTCCCCTTCTTGGGGACCGACCTCTTAGGCCATGGAGTGGAAGGTCGCCTCCAGCGGATCGAAAAGTCCAGTGCCACTCTGGACTCTGTCACCTCCGCCCAGATGGACAAGGGCCATCGACAACAACAACATAAGTCCTTTCGCCCTTCTGCACCTGCGGGACGTTCGTCAACAGCACCAACCACCAGGGCCAGCCCGGAGCTCAACCGCCTAAAGCCAAGCCTGCGGCTTCCTCTAATCAGGCAGGAGGAAAAAGGCCAGGAGGTCCCTAGGCTGGTCCTCCTCTAAGCCTGCCCAGTGACGGGTTGAGGGTGTCTCCCCAACCTCGTCCTCCCCGAGTTCCCCCGTGGACGGCTCCACCACTTCCTTTCCGCCTGGTCCGCTATCACCACGGACCGCTGGGTGTTGGAGGTGGTAGGAAAGGGCCTGCCCCTGGAGTTCGAGCAGGCCCCGCCCTTCCAAGCGGTCGCCCCTTGGGGGGCTACGGGGTCTGCAGCCTCTCTGTTGGCTCGCCGAGCCAATATCGCCCTGCTCCTCGAAAAAGAGGTGATCAGGAAGGTGGCGGATCCTCCTCCAGACCCGGGGTTTGTGTCCCTGGCGCCCCATTCTTGACCTGCATGACCTGAACAGGTTCCTAAGATCTCGGACCTTCAGGATGGTCACTCTGGCTCAGATAATCCCATCCTTGGAACGAGGCATGTAGTTCTGTTCTCTGGACCTCCAGGACACATTCTTTCACGTCCCAATCCATCCGTCCCATCAGAGATTCCTCCGCTTCAGGGCAGAGGGATCCCTCTACGAGTTCCGGGCCATGCCCTTCGGCCTTTCCCTAATTCCCAGAGTCTTCACCAATGCATGACAGCATTCCTTCAGCGCTGAAGGATCCGAGTGTACCCCTACCTGGATGACTGGCTGATTGCAGCCCCCTCCAGAACGGAGGTGGAGCGGTCCAGAGATCTGGCCCTCCAGGTTTGCTCTCAGGTTGGCCTCCTCATCAACGAGGCCAAGTCGGAACTCGTGCCAAAGCAGGTGATCCAATTCATTGGGGCAGAGCTCGACTCTCTACGAGCCAGAGCATGGCTCCCAGCGGACAGGGCCGAGGTTCTTTCCTCCTTTGCCCAATCATTTCAGGTTGGGCAATTGCATCTGCCGGGACTTCCTCGCCTCCTGGGCCTCATGGCGGCCTGCACCACGTGGTCCGTTGGGCCTGTTGGTACATGCGTCCCCTTCAATGGGGGCTGGCCAGCCAATGGTCACAGCACTTCGATCCGCTGGATCAGCTAGTGACAGTGACCCAGGGGATGTGGAACGCTCTCCAGTGGTGGACCATTCCAGCACATCTGCAGGAGGGCATCCCCTTTGTCCGCCCCGAGCCGACAGTCTCTGTATCGGATGATGCCTCTCTGATGAGTTGTGGTGCCCATCTGGGGGAGCACAGAGCGCATGGCCTCTGGTCCCCTCAGGAGTCCCGATGCCACATCAACCTGCTGGAGCTTCGAGCGGTTAAGTCTAGCCTCACGCCTTTGCTCCCTAAACCTATGGGGTCAAGTGGTTCAGGTCCAGACGGACAGTACTACGACCATGTACTACCTAAACCGGCAGGGCGGGACACGCTCCATGCCTCTGTGCAGGGAAGCTCTCCACATTTGGTCACTCATGCATAGCCTGGAGGTGGATCTCCTTGCCATCCATGTGGTAGGAGCCTCCAACACCCTGGCCGATGCCCTAAGCCCAATAGGGGCTGCATCCCACGAGTGGTCTCTCCTGCCGGAAGTAGTACAAGATCTGTTCTCCCACTGGGGCACGCCTCAGGTGGACCTGTTAGTCTCAGCTTCGCATTCTCCCTGGAGGCAGTTTCATGCCCGCCCCCCTCAGCAGGGCTCGCTGCAGGGGGATGCCTTCTCGAGGCCGTGGACCCAGGGCCTCTTCTACGCCTTGCCTCCATTTCCCCTGATCCACAAGGTGCTTCTCAAGGCGAGGAGGGACAAGGCACAGGTGATTCTTCTAGCCCCAGACTGGCCCCGCCAGTTCTGGTATCCAGATGTCCTCGGTCTCAGCTCCAGGCTCCTGAGGCGGCTTCCAGCCCGCCTGGACCTGATCTCAGTCAGTCAGGGGAAGGTATTCCATCCGGACCTTCAATCCCTGCACCTGATGGCCTGGTTCCTGAGCGGCTAGAGTTCCAGGCCTTGGGTCTTTCCGAGGAGGTCCTCAAAGTCGTTGAAGTGGCCCGTAAGGAGTAGACCAGAAAATGCTACGTCTTCAAATGGAAGAGATTCTCCATTTGGTGTCAGGGCAAGGGCCTGGACCCTTCCTCCTGTTCCTTGGCAAGCATTCTGGACTACGTATGGTCCCTTTCTCAGCAAGGGCTTTGGTCAACGACCCTTAAGGTGCACCTGGCAGCCATCTCTGCTTACCGGGAGTGGGCCGGGAAGCATTTGGTAGCACAGGAGAAGGTGGTCAGGTGCTTTTCCAAAGGCCTTGATCACATATCCCCTCCGGTGCGAGAACCTCCACCTCCGTGGGATCTACTGCTGGTATTGGCTAAGCTCATGGGCAAGCCATTCGAACCGATTGATGCACAGGTGTGACATCTCTCACCTGTCGTGGAAGACCGCCTTCTTGGTGGCTGTCATGTCAGCCAGAAGGATGGGAGAGTTCCAGGCGCTTTCTATCGAGTCTCCTTATCTGGTCTTCCACAGGGACAAGGTTGTCCTGTGCCCCCACCCGAAATTCCTTCCGAAGATGGTGTTGGAGTTTCACCTTAACCAGGTGTTGACTCTGCCGGTGTTCTACCCCAATCACACCTCGGAGGCCGAATATAATCTCCATACTTTGGACCCTAGAAGAGCACTCGCTTATTATAAGGAGCGGACAGCTGAAGTTCGGGGAGAGGTTCGTCAGCTGTTTGTCACCTATGCTGAAGCCGCACCTGGCAGACCTGCAGCCAAGTGGACGATAGACAGGTGGGTCACCTCCTGCATAGGTCTCTGCTATAGGTTGGCAGGCAGGGAGCCTCCCTGAGGGATAAGAGCTCATTCTACCCGCCATACCGCTGCATCGGTGGCTGCTTCCAGGGACATCCCTATGCAGGAAATGTGCAGGGCTGCTACCTGGAAGTCAGCACACACCTTCATCACCCACTACCACATCGACCTTGAGTCACGCCGGGATGCTGGTTTTGGGGCCTCTGTTCTCCAGTCTTTATTCCCTAAGTAGGGGTGTAGCCTTACCTCCCTCCTCCCGGAGAACTGCTAGGAGTCTGCCAGGCCGGTGTGGATGAACAACATATCCATGTCCCTAGAAATACAGGTTACTCACCTGTAACAGGAGTTCTAGGAATGGTATATGTTGTTCATCCCACGACGCACCCGGCCTTCTCGGCTTCGCACAACCTGGCTTCCAGCGGGCTAGATCTGGTGTCATGGGGCGGAGCCGAGAGTTTTACCACCCAGGTGGGTGGGAGAAGCCAGCTTGAAGACCTTCCGGCAAGATTTAAAGCAGCAAGGAACCTGCCAGACAGTGTGGATGAACAACATATACCATTCCTAGAACTCCTGTTACAGGTGAGTAACCTGTATTTTCTTCTCTTTCTATCCAGCCCTCCCTCTGACAGGGTTGAAAGGGTGCTGGCTCTCTCCTGTAGCAGTTCCAGCAGCCACCCACCCCCCCCAGGACCTTCAGCTACATCTTCTGGAACCCAGGTACATCTAACCTCCTCTGCTATGGCAGAAGCCACCTCAGGACACCAGTAGAGCTTTCCTTACTTTGAATTAAGGGCAATTCAGAGGCTTAAGTCTGATGGCTTGATTGTCACTTTCTCTCTCTGCCCTGTGCTATGTAGCTTGCCACAATTTTACCTTTTTCTGTGAGCTTATTTTAATGGGAAAGTCTGCACAATTCTGTTTTTTTTTTTGTGTGTGTGTGTGTGTATCCTGCTTACCATTAACAGATTATAAAGTTCTGCCACTAGAGGGCCCTTAGTTCTATTTTGTTATGTGACTGAATTAAGAAATTCCTCAGTCAACTCCCTCTGTGATTGCTCTGCAGTTACATGCTCAGCTCTTTGTCCAACTATTCTGAGTATGGCCTTGAATCTGTGTGGTGCTGTTATTCCATCTTCTTCATATCCCTTCTTGTATCAGTCTCCCAAAAAAAAAAAAAAAACAATGGGGCCCCTGTTGCAATGCAGATTCCTCTTTCCTACCTCCCCTTTTCTATTTCTATCTCTCTCTAACAACCCCTCTTGCTCACAACACGCCAATGCAAAATAACTCAACAACCCCTACATCCCCCTCCTCAAATCCCTCACTATTACTCCCTCTCCCCCCCTCTGAACTATAGTCTCACTTCTCTATGATTCCTCATGTGTCACCACTATCTGTGCCGTCTGTCCTTGCTGTTCTTCATCTGCTGCTCCCTTACTCTACCCCTCCAAACACCTGGCCTCCTCGGATTCTCCTTCCAAATGCCCAAAGCTCCAGTTCCTCATCCTCGCTCTACTCCTGCTCTTCTCTGGGGACATCCATCCCAACCCTGGCCCTGTTGCCTCTAGCACTTCTGGTGCTTCCACAGGTGCTGCCCCCTCCTCTGCTCCTACAGCCCTCCCAAGAGACTTCAAGGTCCTACATCTAAATATCTGTAGTCTAGTACTAAAAATTGACCTCCTACAAACCGTGGTGGCCTCTCTAAAATCAGACATCCTAATCATTACAGAAACATGGCTAATGATCACGATCCCTGACCACTCAGTCTCCATTCCTGGCTACTCCCTCATAAGGCAAGACCTATCTGGCAAGGGTGATGGTGGTGTCGCCATCTATGTCCTTGCCTCCCTCCAACACTTACCATAATTTACTCATCCTCCAACCCAACAACGTTCTAGCTATTCATGTTACCCTTCCCTTTACTCTTCCTATCTTTATAGCTGGTATCTCTTGCTGCCCAAACGTCCAGCCGTCTACTGCTCTTTATCTCCTAACTTCCATCACTGCCCCCTCTCACTCTAGGGAGCTGTACATCCTAGGTGACTTCAATTTAAATTGTCTGTCACTAAAAATAACTAAAATATGCAGTGAAATCTGTGCCCATAACCTCACACAGCTAATATTGGAACCCACCAGTCCCAACCACAAGACACAAAATCACTCCCTACTTGACTGAGCTGTTACCTCTCACCCCCACAGAGTCATCATCTCTGATATCCTTCCTGAAGTCACTCAGCAACCACAATCCAATATTCATAGTCAGGAAGGTTCACAAACCCAAATCCCTGCATAAAACCTTGCAACTACACTTTTTAAATCCTTAGAATTAGAACCTCTCTTGCGCAACCTAGCCGTCTCCGACTGGTCTCCTCCAGCCAACATCCCATCAGTTGATAAGGCCCTTGCTTATTTTACAGATGCATTCCTAGTGAATTGGAATACCTTTGCCCTATTCAAACAGACCAGGGTTAGTGGAAACCACTTACCTTGGATTACTCCAGAACTATTGGCCTGTCTCAGAGCTAGAGATCGTGCCTGGAAACGTCATAAAGCAGCCTAGCTTCCTAGTGATCTCGTGACTTACTGCAAGCTTCAAAATGCCTGTACCAAGGCCACAAGACTAGCAAAGTCTGAATATTTTAACACCGCCTTCCTCACAAACATAAGTTCACCTTCCAAGTTCTAGAAGGTGGGTCATGCCCTCTTTTCTCCCACATCCCGGCTCCCCCCATGCTTAAAAGATGCCCTTGTGGCCGACCCGGGTGTTGTAGCTGCTGAATTTAACTCATGCTATACCACCAGTGCCACTGAGCTACTGAAACCCTCCTTTCCTACCCTCACTCCTCTCCTCTCCTCTCTCCAATGATACCTGTCCTCCCACCCCTCTTCCCCTTCGATACAGTCTCCCTCAAATGACACACTACAAACCCTCCTCGCTATCAACCCCTCAAAAGGCTCCTTCCCAGATGACCTAGACCCCAGACTCCTCCCTCTCTGTCTCTGCCATTGCCTACCCCTTTCTCTAATTCTAAACCACTAATTTTCTACTGCCTCTGTCCCTACCCCACAGAAACATGCTGTGGTTCTCCCTTTTCCCAAAGGCGGTGACCCATCTTCCCCTGAAAATTACTGCCCAATCTCGCTCCTCCCTACCCTAGTTAAATTACAAGAACACCTTGTCCTCTCCCAGCTTACCTCATTTCTAACTGACACCTCCTACTTCACCCCTTTCCAATCTAGCTTCAGGAAAAATCACTCCACCGCTGCCTCCCTATGTCAGTTCACTGACTCCATCCTTACCGGGATGGACAACGGCCAAATCACCTCAGCCATCTTTTTTGCCCTCTCCAAGGCTTTCAACACTGTTTCCCACTCCCTTCTCTTTGACTCCCTCTCAACAGCTGGCCTGTCTCCTTCAGTCACTTGCTGGTTTAAGGCCTACTTCACTGGTAGAACCTAGTCAGTTAGGATCTCTGTCACTTCCCCTGCCGATTAATACTGGAGTCCCTCAGGGCTCAGTGCAAGGTCCCCTATTATTCTCCATCTTCCTAAATTACCTTCCTTCTGTCTGCTCCTCCATCACCGCCATACACTTGTATATCGATGATATGGTCCTGTATGCATCTGGCTCTTTCCCTGCTGGGGTTACATCCAACTTGCAGCGAGACTTCGACAAGTTTCAGCTCTGGTTTGCTAACCATCAGCTTTTTTTCAGTGTCGTGAAGACTGTCTCCATGACCTTTGACACAAGGCAGAGACTCTCTAGGTTTCCCTCCCTGCCCACTTTCCACACCCTTGATGGGACTTTACTTGAGGACATGGTTATCTAAGAGTTTGGCTGAATCGACACCTAAACTTCTCCAGACATATTGACACCATCCCCAAAAAAATGTACCCCAAACTTGGTGCCCTGTTCAGGAACCATAGTTGCATCCCCTCTATGATTAGGCGTGAATTTGTTCAGAAGATGATCCTGCCCATCTTTGACTAATGTGATGATGTCTATGGTACAGCTCCCAAGTCCTCCCTGGCCAGATTGGATACCCTCTCCCCCCCCCAAACTTTTTTTATGCCTCCTACTCACCAGTCATCCTGGTCACTCTCTGGTGTAGTCACACAGGATGTCACCTTCTTCCGCACTCCGGAAGTCCTCTGACAGATTCCTGGCCTGGGCCTTTCTCTCTCCATCTCCTCTGGTCACCCAGCCCCCCGGCTCTGAGCCTCCCCGGGGTGGGACCGTCGTCTCTTACTGGCGCTCTATCTGTAATCTAGTAGAGAGACCAAGGAGTAGTGGGAGAGCCAATAGTCGGCTGGCTGGACCCAGAACTGTGCATGGGGGCCATCTACTGGACCCACCTTCGCCTACTAGGTGATCGGGGCTTTTCTTGTCCCCACCCCATAGGCTCGGCAGTGCAGTGCACACCAGCGTGAGAAGTGCTTGTTCCCGCGCACGTTCGCAGGAGCACCGCCGCAGTTGATCCCTTTTCTGGAGAACCTGACTGTTGCTACACCCCCAGTCTCCACCGGGGGTCACCAGACAGCGGATTCTATGACCCCTCTCCCTCCCAGGAAAGGAGAGCTGTCCTTCAGACGCTCAATCCCTTCCTTCCCCGCCGACCCCCAACGACCCAAGCCTGCTTCCGAACCCGGGTTGCAAGCGTGGCGTGAGGTGTGGCATCCAGCGCCTCAACCATCCGCGCCACCTGGCTGGCCCATTGGATACTCTCTTCAATTCCTTCTGCTGTTTTGCCCTTGATGCTCCCTCTCACACCCACCACTGTGATCTCTATTGTGCCTTATCCTTCCCCTGTCTTACAGACAACTCTCCCACTGTGCTAAATTCACCTCCAGGCATTGGCTGGGTGAACTCCCTTTCTACCTCTCCCCCTTATTTATAACAACCCCCACTCCCTCTCACTCCCTTAGATCATCCGACTCCCGTGCTCTGGGGTCCCCATGAAACCACCCTCATTAGCCAGTCCGGTTACTCTCACCGCCTCCCAGAAATGTGGACTCTCCCCCAAATCGTCACTCATCCCTCCTACTACTCCATCAGCTCTGCCTTAAAACTTCCTTGTACCTAACTGTTCCTGCTGCAACCCTCTCTAACTCCCTCCTCTAAGCCCCGACAAACCCTACCCTTTATTAAGTACCCATGCAATGTTTGCTGCTGCTCCACCCCCCACCCACCTAAAAAAAACAGCATTCCTTCCCTTCCCCCAGTTCCTTCCCTTCAGACCTTCCACTATTCTCTTGCTGTGATTTCTCAATCATCCAAAGTTGTACCAAGGGCAGTCCTTACCCTATCCTTACACCATTAACCCAACCCCTCCCTCCACTTCTCCACATCCTGAAGGGCTGGGATTCGGCCTCTCTTCTCTTTTACTTTCACACTCTCTTCTGTTCTACTGAAGCCTATTCCCCCTTGCTGCCTACAACCTGATTTCCTCCTATCGTACTTTCACCTCATGCTGCCACATCCTGCCCCCTTCCTGTCATGCTTGACCCCTGCCTTGTGCAGGCAGGGTCCCTCAGCATACTGGAGGGTCAGCTCCAGCTGACCTTTCTTCTCCTACCTCTTCCTTAGCCTCCTGCTTCCATCCTCTTCCACCACCCTCCCCCATTTTTCTGCCTACCGACATACCTACCTTTCTCTCCTTCCCTTCTCCCCTTATGTAGCCCTAGCTGTGGCTGACCCCTAGTCTCTAATGCACTTGTAATTAACATGCACTTCTGTTATGGCTGACCTCTAATCTATACTGCACTTGTAGTTAACTTGCACTTCTGTTATACCTTAGCCAACCTGTTCTGCCTGTATTTACTCCTCCCTAACTTCCCTAGATCAAACTATAAGAAGGACTATAAGAAGGAAGAAGTAGGCTGCTGGTTAACTAGGATCTGCAGCTTATCCATCAGGTAGGGAAATGGGCAGACTGGGTGGGCCAAGCGGTCCTTATCTGCCGTCAATTTCTATGTTTCTAATTCTATTAAGCCATTTTCTAGCTACACAGTTATGTCATTTAATGTATACCTAAATGTTATTTTGTGGTGTTGTATCTATCTAGTCCAACAGTGTTGTATCTATCTACTAGTTCAAAACTGTTAGCATCCCACTGTTTCATTACTCCTGTGAAGTCTGCTCAAATTATTTGAATGTAGTCTACTGTAAATTTATATTGTGTACTAAATCTCTGTAAACTATCCTCATGTTCCCCTACCCCCAGGTCGCACTGGGAGATGAGCAACTTGTTGCTCAACGTACCTTCCTGATGAAACATTTCAATAAATAAAAAAAACAAACAATAAATTAGGTGCCCTTCGAAGATTGTCACTGCTTGATAGAAGACTCAAAAATCAAAATGGTGCAGTAACTCCCTGAACACGTGTAGTCTCAGTAACAAGATGGACTAACCCATAGGCGCTACTAACAAAAGGGGAGGTGGACATCATGGCGGTCAGCGAGAGCTGGGCCACAGCAGACGATGACTGGAACCTCTTGATCCGGGGGTACAAATTACTCGGGAGGGACATGGTGGTAGGGAAGGGGGGGGCCAGTTTACATCAGGGAGGGTATAACATGTGTAACCCCCCTGCAAATGGGGGTTCCCAAAAGACTTCCAGGAGCTTGCTTGAATGCTCCAAGCCTGAATGGTGTTTGGCATTTAAGCCATTTATCAGTGAGTGTTTTTAGAGCCTCTGGTACTGTCTCTTTAAGAGCTGTCTGCTTGCAGACATAATTAGTTTGTATGGGGGGACTGTGTGCTTCTCTGAGTACCACTCGAGCTGCTGCCAATTCACTTCATTTTTGCAGTCACTAGGAGTGCAAAGGGAACCTATCTGAAAGATGTAACTGTTTGCCAGAAATTATTTAGAGTAATAATGAAATTACAGTTTGTCTTTGCAGTCAGAACTGTGTCTGCTAGTTCCCCATTCTAGTTTTGAACTGCTGAACTGGACCAATCAGTATGGGGGAAGCTAGCTCTAAAATGGTGCCTTGGACGAATCAGAACTTGGACTCATAATCTGAGCCAGCCACAAGAGGATTGTATGGGCAGTGACTCTGGGAGATGTAGTTTAGACTTCAGTGCCTTTTTGGACCAACAGCAGCAGTCTTTGTGGTGACAGCCAATCCAGTCAAGAACTGGGAGGAACTCAAGAAGTGCCGGTTTTGTCGGTTGGAGTTTCAGTTGAGCTTTGGCAGTGAAGAAGGAAGGGCCCTGTGCTTTTTCGGTGTGCAGTTTTAGTCCAAAAAAGCAGTGTGTAAGGCCCAGAGTTCCGGTCTGCAGCTTGTGTAACAGCTTGTTAGGACTGAATCCGTCCTGTGAAAAGAATCGAAGGATCTCTGAAGTAGAAACCAGGCTCACCCTGTAGAAGACTGGAGGAATTGCTGAAAATTGCTCTCGGTCTGTCAGGAACTGAATCTGCTGTGTGTTCTCCCGGGTATTGTGCAGTAATTGCGATCGGGATACAGATGCAGCCTGCCTGGTATAGTGCTTTCTTTTATATGGATGTGTGAAGAGGTTTGTGTACCTCAAGTGAGCCCTGCTGACATTGAAGGACCCTATCTTATTTGGAGGTCGTGGCTAATTCAGGGTCGCTCCCTGTTGAATTGCCACATTAAATCCAAATGGAATTACTGTACTGCTGACTGTTTAATTCTCCTTTTCTCTGTGTGAAAGGGCCCCTACCAGCTGCCACGGTTTGGACTAGCCACTAGGGCTTGGGTACCCAGGGACAGTAACTGATAGGGATAGGCCTGTGCACAGAGCCATAGGTAGATTATTAGAGTGATAAGCTAATTAACCTGATTTCCCCCTGTCCTTGTTATATCCCCCTAAATAAATCAGAGCTGCTTGTTTCAGCAAAGTTATACTGCCTGAAGTATTTGTCTATGTTAAAGTACTGTACTGTGATTGTTGCACTGTATCTCATTTCACAGGAGGTCCCAGTGCGGAACCAGACCTGGGGGTAGTGTATACTGTGAAGGTAATTCTGATATATTGTGTGGGCCACTAGTGGGAAGAAAGGGGGGTTGCAGTGTCCCAGAGGGCTGTGACCAAGTTAGTTTAACTATTGCAAACCCTGACCTCTGGGTGGAGGCACCCGCCATTGGATCCAGGCCCCTCAACCTGTTAGTGGCAAATCAGGCAGGGGTAGTAGCCCCTGAGATAGCGCCATCTAGGGGTTACACATGTACAGGGGAGGAGTTGGAGAAGGGGAGGGCGGAAGCAGTATGGGTTTAGTTACTGCCCAGTAGAGGGAGAAAGGGGAGGTTGGGGTGGTTTACAGACCACTCAACCAGAAAGAAGAAAGAGACAAGGAATTGAACTTGCAAATATTAAATGCTGCTGGGAATGGGGAGGTGCACTTCAGCCTGCCCAAGGTAGACTGGAGCGTATCGATCACGACATTTACCAGGAGTCCGTTGATCCTGGATGCATTGCAGAGTGGATTCCTGACTCTGAGAGACACAGAACCCACCCAGGAGGGGACAGTCCTTGATTTCGTGCTCATGAATGTGGAACATGTGCAAGATATAATGGTCAAGGAACCCTTAGGTGGAAGTGACCATTGCACAGTTTGGTTCTGATTGGATATGGGCAGGGAAAACATGGCCATTAAGACAAAAATCTTGGACTTTCAGAGGGCGGACTTTAGGAAGATGGGAGAATTGTAAAGGAAATGCCTAGTGGGCATCAGAGCAGATATGGAGGTAGACCAAAGGTGGTCCATTACAAAGAGGGAATAATGGCTGCAACAGAAGTGTGTTAGGTTATCTCTTCCATGGCTAAGCCCTGTTCAGGCTTCCCTGAGCCTTCCTGCGACCACTGCCCTTGACTCTGAGCTGGCCGTAAGACCCCTCACCAGCAAGCTGCTCTCAGCAATGGATTCGCGCTCTTCCACAGCTCAGCCCTGATTGGGCTTCCCTGAGCCTTCCTGTGCCCGCTGCCCTCGACTCTTGGCTGGCCGCAAGCCACGTCACCAGCAAGCCGGTCTCAGCAATGGATACAAGGTATGGTCTCTACCGGGAGCTTCTTGTCCTGAAAGCTGTGATTGCCATTGGCTCCTCTCCTGCAGATCAGGAGGACCTGTGAGAAGGGTAGTGTGGTGATTGTGGGGGCCTTCAACATGCCAGGAGTGGACTGGAGTACCCCAACAACCAGGAATAGAAGGGAGCAGGTACTGCTGGATGCCTTCCAGGACAGCTTCCTGCTGCAAATGGTCAGTGAACCAACCAGGTTATGGAATACCCTTGACCCTGTGCTGGCAAATGGGGAGTTTGTGAGAGAACTTACAGCGGAAGAACTGCTATCAGGGAGTGACCACCACTCTGTATGACTCACATTGAATATGGGCAAGGAAGGAGTGGAATCTGGCACAAGAGTACTGGACTTCAGGAGGGCCAACTTTGGGAGGATAGCGGCAGTGGTGAAAGGGTACCTAGCCAGAATTCAACCTAGTAAGGGGCACTAACTAGAGGTGGGAGCTCATAAAGCTGGGTATAGTGGAGGCAACCAAAACCTGCTGCAAGACCCAGAGCAAGAAAGCTAGGGTTTGGAATCAAAGCTGGTTAAGCAAGGAGGTCCTGGAAAAGGTAAGGAGGAAAAGAGCTGCCTTTAGGAGGTACAAGAAAAAAGGGAGGGAGGGAGGACAGGGAGAAGTACCTGACGGAATCGAAGAAAGTGACACTGGCAGTAAGGGGAGCCAAGGCATCTACGGAGCTCAGGCTGGCACAAGGCATTAAGAAGGGGGAGGAGGAGGACTTCTTTAGGTCCATCAGGGAGAAAAGGAGCTGTAAGGATTAGGAAGGAGGGGAGTTGGGTGGAAGCAGTGTGCGATAAGGCAGAAGCTCTAAATGATTACTTCTGCCCGGTATTTACTAAGGAGAAGGGGGTGATACTCAAGGGAAGGGGTGACAGATGGGAAATCATGGAGGGCAGAGTTTGGGAGGGTTTGAAGGCACTGAGGGTGGACAAGGCACCAGGCCCAGATGGCATTCACCCCAGGGTACTGAAGGAGCCAGCAGAGGTCCTTGCAGGACCTTTGGCAGACCTATTTAATGCCTCACTACACTCAGGGTGTGTACCTCAGGATTGGAGGATGGCCCATGTGTTGCCCCTCCACAAGAGTGGCCCCAAGGATGAACCTGGGGGAACTACAGACCGGTGAGCCTCATATCCATCATGGGTAAGCTGATGGAGACTGTCCTGAAGGAGAGGCTGGTGGCCCTCCTAGAGGCCAAAGGACTACAGAACAGCAGACAGCGTGGTTTCATACAAGGCAGATCCTGCCAAACCAACCTGGTGGAGTTCTATGACTGGGTAACTAGGCAACTGAACAGAGGCCATGCAGTGGATGTCCTGTATCTGGACTTCAGTAAGGCATTCGACTCTGTGCCGCATGGGAGGCTGGGAAGTAAACTAGAATGCACAGGAGGGTTCAAAGCTGGTGAGATGGGTAGGGAACTGGCTTCAGGGAAGGCAACAGAGGGAGGTGGTGGGTGGGGGGTGCTCTCACCCAAGGGTAGTGATGAGTGGTGTTCCACAGGGCTCGGTGTTAGGACCAGTGGTGTTTGGGATATTCATTGCAGATGTATCATTGGACATCAAGAGCAAGATCAGTCTGTTAGCTGATGATACCAAGATGGGAGCGGTGGTGGACGACCTGGGGGGGTGGCAGGAGTTGCTGGAAACATGGTCAGACACCTGGCAACTGGGGTTTAATGCCAAAATGTGCAAGGTGCTGCATTTTGGGGTGCAGAACCCAAGGAAGAGTTACCATCTGGGGGGAGTGCAGCTAGCCTAGACAGGGGAGGAGCAGGATCTGGGGGTGCTCATTACAGGGTCAATGAACAACGTTGGAAGGCAGCTGCAAAGGCCAACAAAATGCTGGGTTGCATTGCAAGGGGTATATCCTCGAGGAGGGAGAAGGCGATTCTGCCACTGTATAAGTCATTAGTTAGACCACACCTGGAGTACTGTGTGCAGTACTGGTGCCCATATCTGAAGAGGGACATTAAGTTACTGGAGGGGGTACAGTGCAGGGTGACAAAGATGATCAAGGGGGCTGGGGGACTTATCATACGAGAGGAGGCTGAGGAAGTTGAACATGTACTCGCTGGAGGAGAGGAGGGATGGGGGGACATGATTGAAACCTTTAAGTACATGAAAGGAATAAACAAGACAGGTACAGAGGGGCTGTTCAAAGTAAGGGGAGGGACACCAGGGCCATGATATGAGACTGGAGGGAGGAAGATTCAGGAGAGAGACGAGGAGACACTTTTTTACAGAGAGGGTGGTAGCTGGGTGGAATGCGTTACCTGCAGAAGTGGTATCCAGTAGAACAGTGAACTACTTCAAAAGGGGATGGAACAGGACAAGGGAGGGGCAGCTGCAGAATAAGGGGTGCTAGCTGCACATTCAAGCAGACTTGATAGACCTCTGGGCCTTTACCTTTTTTTTCTCCCAATTGTTTAACCAGGTGAGACACACTAAGCTGAAACTTGTTTACAGGTGCAACCTGGTAGCACAGGGAAGTTAAGTGACTTGCTCAGGGGGTCACACAGTATGCAAGTGGGGGCTGTGGATTCAAACCCAGGTCTCCAGATTTGCAGCTCAGAGCCTTAAACCACTGCGCTATACTGTGCTATCTGCTGGCAAATTTCGTATGTTCCTGATTGGCTGCCCCGGACTTAACTGAGTTTTTAAACTTGTGGTTCTCACAGCACTTCTTGGATCTCCGATTCAAGTCTTTCTGGCTTGACTACATTATTATTGTAACTGATTTTTTTTTTTTTTAATCTCACTGCCTTTTCTCTCTGACTTCTGGCACCCAGCGCTTCCCTTACCTCGCATCAGATATTTCAGTTGGTGTTAAGTTGATTTTGTAGAGGACTTGTGTTTCAGATGAAAATTAATGCTCAAGTATTAGTCAATTTTACTGAAAATTGTTTGAGCTAAGTTGATTGTGAAGCCTAATTACAGTAGCATACTAGTCTAATAAGTGCCACCTCCATTTTCTGAAATTGTATTAGAGATAGTCTTGCCATCTTATTATTTTTTTGCCACTTAACTTTACCTGCAGTTTGTAACTTACCACTTAATGCTAGTCTCGAGCTAGGTGCCTCCAGCGTCATAGACTAGACACCCCCGCCCAGGCTCTTTTCCATATCTTAGCACCTCTTTGTTGACTCTGCTTTGTCTCCCATATTTATCTGCCCCCCCACCCCGATTTCCAGCCTTTGTCCTTCTCCTACCTCCCCTGATTGTTCCTTCTGAGCTAAATCTCTGGTTTTACTGACTCTCCCTCTCTCCTCCACTGCTAATCCCTGATCTGGCTACCTGAGCCTTCCTGCAGTCACTGCCCTTGACTTCGGGCTGGCTGCAAGACCCCTCACCAGAAAGCCACTCTCAGCAACAGATTCAAGGTAGATCCCTACTGGGAGCTTCTCGGCCTGAAAGCTGTGATTACCATTGGCTCCTTTCCTGCTAAGCCACTTCCTGATTGGCTGCCCTGGACGTCACTGAGTTTTTAAACTTGTGGCACACTCATTGCTTCTTGGAGCTCCAATTCAAGCCTTTCTGGCTCGACTAAATTATTGTAACTCTGATCCCCCCCCCCCCGGCCCTGACCTGCCCTGGCCCGACCTCTATTAAATGCTCTCCCTAGAGCACGTCCACGCCCACACCTTCCTATTGATGGGCCCCTGCCTGCTTCTACCAATTAAATGCCTTAAAGTGACACTACTGCTATCGCAACAAACAAGGTGACTGCTTATAAACTCTAGATGAACTGGTGTCTCCTCCTCTCTATTCTGTACCTCATTGGGGATGGTGAAAGAAACACCGCAGCCCACAAGTGACCCACCCACCTTATTTGAAACCATAGTTTATTATTCTAGGGGAACACGGGTTGAGTCCTGCACAAATCTAGTCTCTAAACCAGCGCCCCAAACCTATAAACCCCCTGTTACAGCTTATATTCCAGTAGCTGCCCTATTACTTGGAAATACTGTCACGTCTGCTACCAGTGGCCACTAGCACCACAGGACAAAATATACAGTAAAAAGCTGGTTTCACTGGGCATGGTCACTAAGGAAGCTGATCCTACTACTACTGTTGATTTCTGGAAATGTGCACCCCAACCCTAGTCTCCCCAAGGGTAAGTCCTCTATGGACCTTGGGCACCTCAAAACAGCATCCATAAACATCCTCAGCCTTCTACTCAAACTTCTGCAATTTCAGGCATGGGTGGAACTGCTCAAGCCATATGTTTCAGCACTACAGAGACCTGGCTGTCCCCGAAAGTCAGTAATGCTGCCATAGCTCTAGATGGCTTTACTGTGTTCCAACAGGATAGAATATCCAAACACAGGGGTGCTACCTGATTCTCACCAGGAGTGAGATCAAAGGCCAAATACTGCCGACTAGTCTACACATGAAGGTAGCACAAATTCTAAGCCTCAAACTTACCCTCGAGCTACAAAACAAAGTGCTGCTACTCTCCACTGTCTGCATACCCCCTAGAACTCACTCCATGGGTGTATAGCAAGTAATTAACCTAGAGCAATATATGTAAAACTGGGAACACATGATTGTCGGGGACTTTAATGTCATTTGGCAGTCTAAAGATGCATCGGCAGTCCATGATCAGATCTCAGGACTTTACCTTTCTCAGCTGGTAACTCAACACACCAGATTTAACTACGAAACTGGCACAAGTGGAAGAGAGATTTGGGACTCCATAAAGTCACTTGCGGGAAAGACATCCAGAGCCGGCCCCCAAAAAAAATTATCACCTCAACTGAGACTCTGCAGGAGTCTGGTGACAGCAAATTCTTTTAACCAGGCTTTCGCTGATCTCTGTATGGTACTACCCAGGGACTATCTATCCCCCTCTACCCCCAGATTTACCCTCTAACATGACTTCACACTCCTCAACACCAAGAGGGATCCCCCCCCCCATTTTTACCTTAAGCAGCCCCAGAAACATGAAACCTTAAAATATGTCAAACGAACAGTAGGGAAGACACGGATGGGTAGCGGCCTCATTGATGTGAAGATAACTCTTGTACTAAATGAGGTAGTTGAACCTCTTACAAAAGTGTTCAACGCCCTAAGGTCTGGTGTTTTCCCAGACAAGAGGAAGGAAGCACTGGTCACCCCAGTCTTCAAAACTGGGGATTCCACCAATCTGTCCAGTTACAGGCCTATCTATATTCTCCCCCCCTCTATCTAAAGCCCTCAAAAGAGTGGTCTCTGACCAGCTCACGGAGTATCAATCCAAGTACAACATGCTGTTTGCCCAGCAGCACGGGTTCAGAAGAGATCACTTTACTCTTTCTGCCCTGGTTGATTATACCTCCGAAATTTATGAAGTCTTCGAAGGTCTGGCAGTGGGGTCGGTCTTTATAGACCTCACAAAGGCCTTCGACACTGTCAACCACCAACTCCCACTCCAAAACCTCCTCAGTATTGGCCTGTCCAGTGACATGGTGGTATGGTTTGACAGTTACCTCTCCTGCAGGACTCAACGTGTCAAAATCAAAAGTAACCTCTCAGAGCCAAGGGTAGTGAGCCTAGGCGTCCCCTAAGGGATCAGTAGGGCTACTCCTCTTCAGTCCCTTTATCAACCCCTTACCCTCAGAATGCCCTGTGCACATCGTGCTATATGCTGATGATGTGGTCATCTCTGTTAAAGGGGGGAAAAAAAAAACCTGGTCAAGATCTTTGCTGAACTGCAAGACAGTTTCCATAAACTCGAGAAATGGTTCTCCAGTAACAAACTTTAGTTCAACTGTAGAAAACCAAAAAACAAAGAGCATGCTCTTCTCTGTCCAACAGATCAAGAAGTAGTTTGGGGCACTAAAGATCCAGAGTCTCAAAGGTGACACACTGGAACAAGTTTGCACCTTCAAATATCTCAGGTGCCCACCTAGATAACACCCTATTGTTCGGAACCCATGTCAATCATGTTGCTAAGACTTAGCAAACTATTCTAAAAAAGTATCACAAATTAATGAAAACAGTATGCTTGCTCAATGAAAGAAAATGCTCCCTTAAAGGCCTCTACCAAACAAGCTGAATGAATGTGGGGTGGCAAGGAATTCCAGAGTGATGGTATGGCCACTCCAAAGTCTCTGGCCCCAGACAGCTTAAAAGGAGTACTTGTATCCTGCTGTTGCTGCTTCACCCTGCACCCCGATTAGCATGAATTTGAGAGTGCTGACATTTTTGAGGCCCCAGACATCAAAAAATAACTTTATTTAGCATGCTGTCATTCAGCGTAATTTGTGCCATGTTTAACCACAAGTCCCTGTGCTACCCATAACACCATGTAAAGTATGATGTGATGTAGCAGATGTGACCTAGAAATCAGCGAGAGAACAGTGGGAAGCTTGATATCAGCACTCGATCAGGAGAAGAAAAGATTTTTCAGTCTCCAGGGGCCCCAACATCTAAACTTCACTGTGGCATTTTCTGTCAGTTAGATAGGAGTAGACTGGTAAGTGTATTAACACATACAAAATAGGAGGGGGAAAAAAAAAAGCCCCAAAATGGTGCAAACTGCAAACCAGAGCTAGGAAGAACCCATGCTGTGGTTTGTTCCCTTGCTCACCTCATTCCAGATATCTGTTGAGGGATGCATCCAAATGGCCTTCAGATACCATTTGAATTTATATTAGTATTTTAGGGGGTATAGAAAATGTTGGTTGAAGTTATGAAACCGAGTGGGTAGGCAGAATAGAGTTCTGTGGGTGAGTGACAGCTGGGGGGGGGGCAAGCAGTGCACAATTCAGTGAACAGGAAAAAAAATTAATTTGCTGGCCCATCTGTGCAGCAGTTGGATTTCCGCTTGCGATGCCAGCAACCCGGGTTCGGGAACAGATCCAGGACGCTGGAGGGCTGGCCGAGGAGAGAAGGCTTATGCATCTGTATGACCTGGAACCTTTGTAAACGAGGCTCTGACTCAAAGGTATTAATCCCAATCTGAAATAAAATAAAAAAAAAAATAAAATAAAAACAGAAGGCCAAAGTACCTAGCTGGTTTAGAACTGAGGTTACCCAGCCAATAAGGGACAGGAAGCTAGCCTGTAGGAAATTCAAGAAAACCAAGAGAGGGAGGAGGACAGGGAGAATTACCCAAAGATGGCTAGTGAGGTAAATAAGGTAGTCCAGCATGCTAAGGCTCAGAAGGAGCTGCAGTTTGCATAGGGAATTTGGGGGGGGAGATGGCCTCTTTTCACTATATAAAGGGCCAGGATTGTTAGGCTTTAGGAGGAGGATGGATGGGTGGGTGGAGGAGAATGGGGAAGCAGACATACTGAGTAAATATTTCTCGTAGTCTTCACCATGAAGAAAGGCAGACTGGTGCCGGGGGAGCATGGATGTGGTGGTAGATGGGGATAGAGTGAGGAAATGGGTGCTTGCATTGAAGGTAGACAAATAATCGGGCACCGATGGAGTACACTTAAGGGTGTTGAGGGAACTGGCAGAGGAGCTTTCGGAGCCACTGGCAGGCCTGTTCAGTAGTTCACTGGAGTTGGGCATGGTACCAGAGGACCGGAGAACAGCACATATAGTGCCCCTCCATAAGAGCAGTCCCAAGGATGACCCAGGAAATTACAGACCAGTCAGTCTGCCTTCAGTCATGTACAAGTTCATGAAGGCCATACTTGTTTTCTTATATCTTACATTTTTATCTGGTGTTTTTACCAGTTTTCGTTCAGCTCCTTTCCCGGGTGGATGCCGCGTAATGAGGTGCCCTCTTGACTTGCTACCCCCTCCTGCCTACGCTGTCACTGGACCTCCACCCGGTGGCCGCGGAACAATGGGGGGCAACAACCACCCCAGGAGAAGAGAGCTGCCATTAGACAGCTCAATTCTGCTCCATCTCTCCTCTCTCCCCCCCCACCAATGCTGGCACCCCGATGACCTGAGGCTGTTCCCAAACATGGGTTGGAGGTGTGGTGTCCAGCGCCTCAACTCTCAGCACCACCGGGCTGGCTTGGGAGGCCATACTTAAGGAAAGGTTGATAGAGTGGAGGAGCAGGATGCAAGGCAGCATGGGTTTATGGGTGGTAGGTTGTGTCAAATAAATCCATTTGACTTCTTTGAGCATCACCAAAACAGTAGAAGGGGCCAAGCAATGGACATCCTTTACCTGGATTTCAGCAAGTCCTTTGACTCTGTACTCCACAAGAGGTTGATCAGGAAGTTGGCTGATCAAGGGGATGAGGAGAAGATGATCCAGAGGGTGGAGGTTGGTGGAGAGTTATCTAGCACTGGGGAGGTCACCAGTGGGGTCCCGCAGGGCTCTGTACTAGGGCCGGTGCTGTCCAGTGCCTTCATAAATGACATTGGGGATGGCAGTAAGGGCAGAATTTGCCTTTTCGTGGATGACACCAAGCTCTTTTGGGTGGGGGTGGATGCGGCTGAAGGGATACAGGAGCTAAAGGAGGCTCTGGAAAAACTTGAGAGGTGGTCTGTAATTTGGCACTTGGTTTCAGAGCAATGAAATTGAAAGTTGTGCACGTTGGAGCCAAGACTTCCAGAATGGAGTACTACCAGGGAGGGGTCCAGGTATCTGCAACAGATGAGAAGGATCTGGGAGTGATGATCACTAGTGACCTGAAGCACTCCAGGCAATGCAGGAGAGCAGCAGCAAGGGTAAAAACAGATGTCATCAGAGAGGACAGGGATAGGTTGGAAACAATGCAGTGTAGAGTAAAAAAAAAAAAAAAAAAATTCAGGGGGCAGAGCCTATGAAGAGCGCCTCAAGGCACTAAATATGTATTCACTGGAAACCAGAAGATGGAGGGGAGAGATGATAGAGACCTTCAAGTTCCTTAAAGGAATTAACAAGATGAACTGGCGGGAATTATTCACCCTGAACACCAACTCGTGGCAACGAGTGGAAATTAACAAGAGGGAAGGTTCAAGATGGACATGAGGAAGTACTTCTTTATGGAAAGGGTGGTGGAGCCTTGGGAACAGTCTGCCTGCCAAGGTGGTGGGTGCAAACACAGTCAGGTGATTCAAGCAGGCATAGGATAGAATAAAGGGAACTGTGGTCACCTGGGGCGACAAGACCAGGGAGGAGAATGGGGATATGACGGGGCAGGTGAGTACCTTGGAGGATCAATAGGTTCCATGGATTATAGGGAATATGGGCAGATTGAATGGACCTCTGGTCTTTTTCTGCTGTCATTGTCTGTTTCTATGTTGGGATGCATAGCCAGAGAGATCAGCAGTAGGCGAGAGGAGGTTATACTGCCCTTGTACAGGTCACTGGTGAGGCCACGTCTAGAGTATGGAGTACAGTACTGGCGCCCGCACCTTAAAAAGGACATTAACTTGCTGGAGACGGAGGAGGGCAGCAAAGATGATTACGGATCAGCAGGGTAAAACATAAGAGGAGAGGAGAGGTTGGAGGCCCTGAACATGTACTCCGTGGATGAGAAGCCTGAGAGAGGGGACATGACTGAGACCTTCAGGTACTTGAAAGGGATAAATAGGGTAGAAATGGAGGGTCACTTTAAGCTAAGTGACAACCAAAACATGAGGGGACACAATCTTAAGTTTGGGGGGGGGGGAGGTTAGGAGGGAGGTTAGAAAGCACTTGTTCGTGCAGAGGGTGGTGGCCACTTGGAATGCATTGTCTGAAGAGGTGGTCTTGTTGAAGAAATGGACAGCTTCAAGAGAGCCTGGAATAGACATAAGGGGAGTATACTGGTCATGGGAGGGGCAGATGGAAAGGATGGGGGCATTGGAGGGGGCAGGGTCAATAGCTTAGGCTGTGGACCTTGCAGTATGAGCAGACTAGATGGACCAAGTGGCCTTATTCTGCAAGTTTCTTTGTATGTTCCCAACGAATTGTTCCAGTATTGGACTATGGATATATGTTGTACCGAAACTCGACACAGCATGCCTTGTATAAACTCTACAGAGGCTGGCCCACTGGTGTAGCAGTAGCGCTATCGTTCACAATGCCAGTGACCCGGGATCAGAAGCAATCTTGAGAGTCAGTGGGCTAGCTTGGGGGGGGGCTCAAACGTCCCAAGCACCACTCTCTTTGGGGGGGGGGGAGTTACCAGTGCAATACTGGCCCATTGCAGACACCAAGGGTCCAACCACCGGGATTGTATCCGGCAGGAAGGCATGCCAGACATTGGGTGAGTGCACCAATCACATCATTGCATATCCAGGGAGAAAAAGGGAGAACTCCCAGCCTGTAGAATGATGCCTTCTTCTCAAAGGCCTTGCACATCCCTGCTGGGTGCCCTGGTCGCATCAGAGCTAAACTTGTCCAGGGTAAATGGGGGTCCCCTAGGCGACTCCGCCAATGGGGGGTTGGGGGTAAGCCATGGGTCAGTGTAGACCAGTTGTATACATCCCAGAGATGGTGGAGTGTCTGGGCTGGAGGAGAGGTAGAAGGGGGCAGGATGGGTGTGGGTGAAATAAAAGCGTGCTAAATTTAAAAAAAAAAAAAAAAAAAGACATAACATGCAGATTTGCCTTGTACTGCAAATTCAGCACACATCACTGCAAAATGTACGGATTTCTAAATTGACTGCAGCCTCAGGCCAAGAGGGAACCAATCTGGATAAGCAGAATCTTTAAACTGATCAAGACAGCTGACCACCTGTTGAAACCAGCTTTAGCCAGAGCCGACATGGCTGTGGCAAGCTTGTGAAGCTCTGAAGAGCGAGTGTTGGAGTGCCATCTCCAAGATGGCAGTGGCGATGCAACTGTGCATGCACGGCATTCGCACATGCATAGTTGCGGTGAATGGCAATATGCCATTCACAAGATGGTAGCGTCAGCGGAACTGCACATGCACGGTTCTTGTCCAAAATGCAGAAGTAACAGCTGAAATAGTGTGGCTGTTACTCCATAGTGGCCGATTTTGGCAGAGTGTTACAAGCTCCATTGGACTTTTGGAAGGATACTTCCAAAAGTCCAATGGAAGGTGCTACGATTGGCCGTTTTTAAAGGCACTGAAAGAAAAACAGCTGTAGGCTCTGCCCACAGCTATAAAAATGCCTGATCCTAGGAAAACTAGAACAATGACCACTACTCACTTAGGCCCACAAACCATGGCCTACCCAGTCCACAAACAAGATTTAGGTATGGTGATGTAACTCTGCAGGCTCAGCCATCTCCTGAAATCAACTTTAACCCAAAACCCATGCCAAAAACTAACTCTGTGCATTCTAACATATCCTTGTAACTTTATTAAATGAACTACTCCAGGACCCTGTTTTCCATTTGTTGTTGCATGTCATGTACCAGTGTGTTTCCTTATTTATTGTATTTTTACTCCTACCATACCTACAGTATGTTTGTTGTATCATGATCCATTGTGTTTGTGTTAATCTAAATGTGATTAATCCTTTGTGTCTGTAAACATGTAACAGGACTACTGTTAAAAATAGTCTTCCCTATGTACCTGAATAAAAAAAAAAATCAGTAAGCACAGGGAGGTCAAGTGACTTGTTCAGGGTCACACAGGGAACCAGTGGCTGATGTGCCATTTAAACAGGTGATCTGTGCCTTACACTTCGGTTCTTTGTTAGACTGTAGTGTCACCCTTATTAGCTCACTGTTTGACATTTGAAAAAAGCTCTGTGACCTAGGTAACTTAAATGTAAAGCAGAATCTGGACATCTCGGCTGTTTGGTTTTGTGTGTGTGTGTGTGAGACACAAATATAACACAAGATACTGAGATGTTATTACTTGCAGTTCATAATTGGCAAGTATAAAGATTGGGTATGAAAACCCCAGTCAGATAAGTAATCTGCATTTAATTACAATTATTATAAAATCATAAAGAACGAAGGAGTCAGATTTCTATGATGCTAGTGAAATGAAACATCTTCCTACTCTTTATTTCCACCAGGTGGCAGTATAGCAAAAGGGTTGGACTGGGATGGATAGAAAGCAAACATAGCAACATGCTAATATACTGTACGGTGCTGGCAGTAATTTAGTCAGAAGGGATTCCAGTGTATGCTGTATAAAGATGTATGGATTTCCCTCTCCAATTTTAGAGTTCTGAGTGTTCTAGATAACAAGCCTTTGTCAATGCCGAATGTTTGCTTGCTGGCATTGGCAGTGGTAGTGTAGAAGTTACAGAGCTGCGTAATAGGAACGGCAGTGAAGTATTGAACTGAAGCCAACCCCATCACCACCCTGCAGAGAGTGACAGGCATTGGGGTGTGCCTTTGGGTCGTCAGGCATAACGGCCACGCCATTTCACCACACCCCACCCTGCAGACACTGACAAGTGTCACGGTGGTCCTTGGGGTCTTTGGCCCTTATGCGCACCCCATTTCATTAGGAAATACAGTGAGATGGGTGCGATATAGGAGAATGGGGTGAACTTTGGGGCTGAAGAGTCCAAGGCATACCTCGATGCCTCTCACTGGCTGCAGGGTGTGGAATGGTATGAGCATTACAGGCAAGAATCCCAAGTCACACCCCTGATGCCTGTCATTCTCTACAGGGTTGGGCGTTATGGTTGGAAACCCTAATACCTCAGGCATTCGTTGGTATTTTCACTCCAAATTTTCAACATGTTTTTTGTGACCCCACCTCATGAACAGGGAATATCAGTTTGTTAGCGAAAGCTGCTTATGCACAGCGACTACGGCATTTAGCACCACAGGTGCAAAAGCATTCCGAACAGGATGTAAAAAATGACAGCTGTACTGTTCATGGGGAGGTGAAAAAAAATGGCAATGTTGCAAATCTGCAGTAAAAATATTAAAAAAAAAAAAAAAAAAATGAAATCACAGCGGGTACATAGAAACTGTGCAACGCACACCCGTAATATAATTAGGTTGGGATTTTTTACAGCAGATTGTCAACTCAGGCATTTTGGTGCCTCCGATCATGAACAGTGTCACTGTGATTTTCTTTATCTGTGCTGAGCAATGATTTCCCACAGTGACCATGCATCTCTGCGCTGAAAGTGTGAAAACACACTTCAGCCATGTTGTGAAAAATGACAGCTGTACTGTTCATAAGGAAGTGTGGAAAAATGCCACTGGTGAAAATCTGGACTGAAAATATTATAAGTCATGAACTTCACGGTCGTGGAAACTGTGCAATGCTCACTCATAACACAGTCATTTTATGGACTTTTGTCACCAAATTTTCAACAAGCCATTTTAAGACCTCTGCTCATGAACAGTGTAACTGTGATTTTCTTAATCTGCCCTAAACATTGCTTTCGCACACCAACAGCACCATTGTACGCTACGTGTCTGAAAACACATTTTGGACGACATGTGAAAAATGGCAGCTGTACTGTTCATAAGGAAGTGTAATAAAATGGCAATGTTGAAAATCTGGAGTGAAAATATTAAATTCGCAAACTTACGAGCATGCATAGGAACTGCGCAACGCACGCTTGTAAAACAGTCATTTTAAGGAATTTTTTCACCAAATTTTCAGCATAGCCACTTTAAGACCTCTGCTCATGAACAGTGTCACTGTGATTTTCTTAATGTGTCCCATACATTGATTTTGCACATCGACTGCGCCATTGTGCGCTACATGGGCGGAAACACATTTTGGGCAAGATGTGAAAAATGTCAGCTGTACTGCTAATAAGGAGGTGTGGTAAAATGGCAGTGTTGAAAATCTGGAGTGAAAATTTTGAAAATTCATGAACTTCTGACGTCTTTAGGAACTGTACAACTACATGCTCGTAAAAGTAATTTTGAATTTTTCACCAGATTTTCAACATGGAGTTTTGGGACCCCTTCTCATGAATGATGTCACTGTCATGGTGTTATTCGGGCCGAAAGGTGATTTCATGCAGTGACTGCAAAATCACCGCCAGACTCGAATAACGCCATGACAATGTTTGATCATGAAGGGGTCATATGTTAATCTGAGTGAACCAAAAAAAAACCTGAATACAAAAGTTGAAAAAACCCTATCTAGCCCATTATACAGCTTACGACATTTCCTCAGTTCGCGGTCGGCTTTGAAAGAGTGCAGGCGTGTTCCCGGTCCACCGCAGATACGTCGCATGACTCCGGAGGTAAGTATGGGGTGAAGACCGTAGGGAGAGCTGGGTGCGCAGTGGGTGGGTGCGGGTTGTGGGGAGGGGCAGGAAGACTGCGTGGGACAGTTTTTCTTTACAGAGTTAAAAAAAAAAAAAAAGATGGCGTGGGATGTTTGCCGCTGGGAGTGAGCTCCCAGCGTGGCACAAGAATGCCTGGGGCGTGGAGCCCATGGGGATTGGCACCCCGTCGGCCACATGATCAGTTGCCATGCTGGGTTGGGCTCCCAGCGTGGCACCCAATCTGGGGGAGATGAGGACAGTGGAGCTATTCTATGAGTTGCCGCTGGGGTGGGCACCCAGCGTGGCATGTGAAAACTTTTGGGAGGCGCGCACAAGCTGGCGAGGGATTGGGCACCCCATCGGCTATACGTGTGTGTGCGGGGGAGGCAGTGCGTTTATGTGTGTGGGGAGCTGCGCGCGGGCGATATCTTATCGCTGCTCACTGAAGCGTAGCTCCCCTTTCAACTGTATGCCACTGCATTTTGGAGCTTGTCATAGACAGCTCCAGCATGCGATTGGTGGACAGGGGCCGCGCCTGCCAACACACTGACTGAATTGGAAGAGGAGGTGACACACCTCCGAAATCTCGGATGATGGCACTATGTTTCTTGCACATGTGTGCAAGCAAACATAATAATGGGCTGTTACACTTGCTTTTCATATTACCTGTGTAACACAATTCATGACCTGCAGGGAAGAATTGACATCGTATGTCTGTCTGCAGAACTACAACACAAACCAGGTGTTTTTTTTTTTTGGTTCTTTGTTTGCGGGGGAGAGGATGTTTGCATATTTATTGCTGTATGTGGTAGCAGCATTCCTATTTTCTGTACAAGAAGTTACCTTACCTGAACTCCCAGGCTGAGCCTTATACAGTCCTGTCATGCAGAGTTCCCATTTATTTTTTTACAGATGTAACTAAGTTGGTTCACTCCTAGAGATCACTCTGTAGATATCCCTCAGTATGGGGTAATCCCCTGCTCCTGTCTACCAGCCCGTATGCCTACTGACAGCCTCCAAGTCCCGACAGTGCCTTTTTTTTTTTTAAATATCATCTTTATTCAGATTTTACAACTTATTTACATACAAAGTGACCAGATCAGAGAGATTAATTACATTTAGAAATAGGTTTACTACAATCAGCTTGGGTACAGTCTTTAGGGCTATAGTTACAACCACCGTGCTTCCACCAAGCGGAGCCCAAAGGGGGCAGGGATCCATGGATAGTTCTTCCTACCTCCCTAATGTCATGGCTGGATTCGAAATCTTCCTCTGTAATAGTGCTCATTAGACCTTCGGAGTTTATGATTAGAAAGATCAGCCAGAGTCCAAGAAGTTACCTTCTGTATGTATAGTTCCGGCCTGTTGCAGGTGGGAGTGTAACCCCCACACAGAGGCTTCTACTACCCGAGGGTGTGCTCCCGAGTGGCAGGGCCCAGTGCTCATCAGCCCCCCCCCCGTCCCCCTTAACACAGACCCCCAAGGGGGGGGGGGCGCCGTCTTCCACAGGTCCCATCTCTACGGCGTGAAGGTGGGGTCTTTTAACATGTAGTATATTTGCCACCTGATCCATCTGTTGGTGAATTTTTCTTTTTGGTCATTTAGACTGTTATTTTTTCCATAGTATAAATCTGTCTGGTAGTTTCCCACCAATCCTGAGTCGTAGGGACCTTCGGTGTCAACCACAGCTTTGTGATGGTTTTCTTTGCCGCAGCAAGAAGTATCAGGAGCAAATATCTGGTGGCTGGGCCGGAAAGGTGTCTAGGTAACACGGAGAACAAAACAACTCCATAGACAGTTGGAACTGGGGATCTAGCACCTCCCCGGAGGTGGGTCTGCAGGTATGCAAAATATGGTTGTAGAGACGGACAACCCCACATTATGTGGGTGTGATCTGCCCTGTCCCAACCACAAAGGTGCCAACAACTAGATGGGAAGTTAGATTTAAAATGACTAGTTATCACGGGGTTCTAAAGTATCGGATTAGGCATTTCCATGCGTATTCCCGCCATACATGCGAACTTGATAGTCTTGCAGTGTATCTCCAGGCTGTCTGCCAGTCCTCAGGGGTTATCTGATAGCCAGATTCCCTGATCCATTACTTCCGTACTTTGTCTATTTGGGCGTCGCTGTGTAAATTTAAGGCCTGATAGTACTGAGAGACCAAATGGCCTCGGTTTGGAGCCCCATTAAGGGCCATTTGTTTCTGTATTAACAATTGGTGTCGCTCCTGTTCCCAGATCTCACGGGGCAGGTTATTTGCATAGTGTCGGATCTGCAAGTATCAAAAAAAGTCCGGATGCGGTAGATTGTACTTTCTTTGGATTTCCGCGTACAAACACATGACCCCTTGGGTGACTATTTGTGTAAGGTATTTCAGTCCGCTCAACTCCCACTGCCGGAAACTGATATCTAAGTTATTTGTCCCGAAATCGCCCAGGCCAGGGATTGGGCATATGAGAGGTAGAAGGGGTCCCAATTGGTAAATTTTCCTAATGTCCTGGCATCCCCACAGTGATGCCGCGATCCAGGGTTTCATGTGTTTATATGGGGTCCCGGCCATTGTAGATTGATAGATGGTTCGATTAAAAAGCGTAATCATCCGTCAATGCTCGCTCTATGTCCAGCCAGTGTGGGGAGTTTCCTTTGTTTTGTCTGAACATCACGTACATCATACAAATGGCTTGCTGGTAGAGCCTTAAGTCTGGAAGGCCCAAACCACCTCTGTCACGGGGAAGCGTAAGAATTTTCAGGCGAACGCATGGCTTACTGCTGGCCCAAATAAATTTAGAAATGTGACTGTTTATTTCTTTGTAGGTCATTAATGGTAGGTGTATAGGGATATTTTGGAACAGATATAGGGCTCTTGGTAGGACAATCATTCTGACTAGGTCGATCCTCCGGGCAAGGCCCAAAGGGAGAGACGCCCAGGAGGACAGGTCATTCTTCACCTGTAGCATAAAAGGAGAGTAGTTATGTCTATAATAATCCCGAGGGCTTTAAGGGATGGAGACACCAAGGTATCTTAATTTATCCAGATTCCATCTACCCGGGATGACAGATTGCACTCTTGGCGAGGGGGCATAGTGGAAGGTAAGCAGCTCGGTTTTGGTGAGGTTTAATTTATATCCCGAGACTGATCCAAAGTCTTCTAAAGTTTGCTTAATTATAGGGAGAGATTGTTCAGGGTTACGCAGATAAAGGAGGATGTCATCTGCGTAGAGGGCTATTTTATGCTCGACACCCCCTAACTCCACCCCTTCTATCCTCCTGTCTTCCCTAATCTTCTGAGCTAACGGCTCGATGAGGGCTGCAAAAAGAAGGGGGGAAAGGGCACCTCTGCCTCGTCCCCCTGTGCAAAGGGAAATAGGCCGAATGATGTTCGTTTATTTTAACACAGGCCTGTGGGGAGGCATAAATATTTTTGAGGACTGCGAGTAAGGCGGGGGACCAAATTTATGTAGGGTTGCATATAGAAATGGCCATGCTACCCTGTCAAATGCCTTTTCGGCATCTAGACTGGCCAGCAGGGTTGGGACTTCCGAGTTTTGCACATGGTGAACGAGGTGAAGAGTCCGCCTAATACTGTCAGTGGTGGTGCGGGAACGGACAAAACCAGTTTGATCTTTATGGATCAATAGTGGGAGTACCTGGTCCACCCTATGGGTTAATATGCTCATGAATAACGTATAGTCTTGATTAAGTACCGAGATGGGCCTGTAAGAGGCGCAAAACTGTGGGTTCTTATCGGGCTTAGGGATTACAGAAATCGAGGCATACGACCAGGATGGGGGGGGGCGTCCCCCTCCAACACGGTGTTAAAAACGCGAAGGAGACTAGAAGAAATCTGTGTCCTGGCCACCTTGTAAAACTCCGCACCATATCCCTCAGGGCCCGGAGCTTTCAGTGATTTTGCATTTACAATTGCATGACTTGGCTCACCCTCGGATATCGGAGCAACCAGGGCTTCGCCCTGTTCTTCTGTAAGTCGCGGTAAGGCAATTGACTGTAGGAATTCTGATATACGCCGCGGAGCAGCCAATCTTTCAGGGGTGTATAGAGACTTATAATATGAAGTAAATGCCTCCGCAATATCATGCGTCTTAGTGAGACGATGACCCCATTAGGGTGGCACACCGACATAATCGTGGCGGCCTTTTTTTGTTTCCGGATTTGGTATGCTAGCAACCACGTAGCTCTCGGGCCCACCTCGTAGAACTTCTGGCGCAAAAAGGTTAAAGCGATCTCTGTTTGCTGATAAATAAGTTTCTCCAGCTCATACCTGGTTTGCTGTATCTGGGGGAGTACCGATGTGTCCCCCTGCTTGTGTGCCATCTGCAAGAAATGGAGGGCATCCTCCAGTCTAAGCCTTTGCGCCTTGCATTGCCTTTCCTGTTCTACAGTGTATTTTATTATATGGCCCCTGAGCACGGTCTTAACCCTGTCCCAGTGGATTGAGGGATGGGAATCCGCGATCGGATTATCGGCTTTTATCTCTTGGATTTTCTCTGTGAGAAATTCCCCAAATTGTTTAGAACGTAGATAATATGGATTAAGCCGCCAGAGTGTCTTTTTGGGCTGTAGGTCAAAGTCCCACAAGGATAACTGAGGAGCATGGTCGGAGATGGAGATATCCCCAATCTGTACTTCATGCAACAAACCCAGGTTTTCAACCTGTGTATATACCTGATCAATCCTGGAGTATGTGCAGTGCATTGGGGAGTAATATGTATAATTTCTAGATTGAGGGTGGAGCCTCCTCCACACATCGCACCAACCCGTCTCTCCTGCACATTTCTTAAAGTATCTTTGGGTTGCTGACATTTTGGGAGGCCTAATGTTGGAGGAGTCCAACTTAGGGTCGATGGTAAGATTAAAATCCCCGGCCATCATAAGCACCCCCTTAGTCTTCTGTATAATCTTATCCAGCAGGGGTTTCATTTGTGATATCAAAGTACCCGGGGGGGAAATATACATTTACCAAGGTTACTGATTTTATTGTTTACTGAGCCCTGCACTAATATCATACGGCCCTCTGGGTCAGCCCAGGTGTACTCTGCCCTGAACGGAAGGCTTGGGGAGATAATTATGGGCACTCCCTTCCACCTGCCCGACTTAGCCGAAGAGAAGAAGGCCTGACCCCTGCTCAGTTTAGCCAGTTTTGTATGTTCGGCAGGGGCCATATGAGTCTCCTGCAGGTATGTTAAATCTGCCTTAGAGCGTTTGACAAAGGACAAAATTCTAGACCGTTTTATAGGTGATACCAGGCCATTAACATTGAGGGACAGTAATTTTACCTTGGGAGAACACATTGCAGCACTTAGGTAAGTGGGGTGTGATCCCTGCTCTCCCACCCGCCAAGGGCCCCAGGTCTGCCACTCTCGGACCACACCCTCGCTGCACACCTTGACTCAGATCTGGTGACTGACACAACAACAATAACTACTAAACAACAAATGGTAACTATAAATGACAACACGTAACACACAACAACCATTTAACATGTCAGTCATTTTCAACTAAGAACTGGTACTTCCACTGATCAGAAAACCTGATCTCATGGTAAGGAAACCCTTACCAGTTGCCCAGAGCCCTGGGCTTTAGCACTCTGTGCCAAGGGAAAAGAGAAGTGGAATCGGTGACTAATATAGGCGCCGCATGGGCCCCCCCTACGATCCCCTTTACAGTTGGGTGAGAGAGGAATTATTTTTCTAGGAAGGAGAACTCCGTTCCCGAGCCTTATAGGGGAGGCTAACCAGAATTCCCTTAGTTCCAAATTGATGGGAGAGCTCCGGCTTTCTTCCTATTCCAGCAAGGAAGCCTCATATAGTAGTACACACGGGGCCACGGGTGACCTAGGTCAGGGGGGATGTTATTCCCCCAGTGCCCCCCGACCCAGCCATCAACACCCATGCCGCCAGTCGGACCTTTCAGGGCCTGTCCGTCGAGAGTGCTTGTCTTCCCCTTGCGGCTCAGTGGGGTCCATCCACGCCCCCCGTATCTCTCTCTCTCCGAGTGCCGGGGCGGGGAAGGGACATGACCGCAAGGCAACCTTCGAGTTCCCCCAAGCTATGAACCGGGGCCTCCACCCCGAGCCTGGGCCCCTGCAGGACTCCAGGGCCAAAGTGACGACCCGTGCCGGTCACACCTTAGTAGGCGTGGAGAGTGTCCGGAGGGCAAGATCCCAGATTCGAATGCAGGCGCTCCAGCACACCTTTATCCTTCCTGGGTGCCAGCCACCCCCATCCAAAAATTATTTATTCCCACCAGGAGGAGGGGTCCCGCAAACAACCCTCATTCAAGGGCCCCCAGCCCGGAGGAGAAAAGTGGGGGAGGTTAGTCGCCCCCCATGGCAGCGCAGTCTGACCATCACCAAAGCCCATTCCTCCACCCTCCCTCCCCACATTTCCAGTGGATAACCATAAAAGTATTGCAGCAAGTGATTGATTGTCCTTCATACTTTATAACAGTTCAAAGTCCATGGATAAGATGATGTCTGCTGCATCTCTATCTCTCGGCTACCTTTTACCCCTCCTCACCTTACTTTCCCTTCCCTGTGCTTCCAGATCACCGGACCTCCCTGCTCTGCATCTCCCTGTACATGGCCTTCTTAGCCTGGAGAGGTCCATCCGGCCTTCGTGTGAGTCTTGCATCAGTAACGGTCCCACCACACCAGACGGACGGTGTCCCTCCAAGAGACGGCCCCCTCTCCCAATCCCGCCTCCACCTCCACCTCCACCCCCCCCATGGTTCCAGCCCAAGACCTGGCCCCCCCAAACTGTGCATCCCCAGCGGCTCCCTGATGGCTCAAACCCAGAGCAGTGTCCATCGCTGTGCTCGATTGGACATTGGGCCAAAAGGAGGCCGCTAACATATCGGAACCTATCTCCCCCTGCCGTCCCATATCTTCCCCGGCTCTGCCTCTCAATCCTGGGATCATCAAACCCCCAACCCCCAGGCTCCCTTCAAACCAGAACTTAACACTGGTGACTAGGAAGCGACCCCCCACACACTTAATCTTTAGTCTCCTCCACCCCGGGCTGTCATAATCAATAACGTTAGTTCACGCCACCTTGCAACTAAATTTCTTCCTCCGGGAGTAGTGTTTAAGAAAGTACTTGCGGCAGTTTCAGGTGTTCGTGCCAGTCCTCTGCTGTCGCTGCTTCTCCGTGGTCGGCTGTGATGCACGTAGGGAACCCACTATTTTCTGAAGGGCCTCCAGGCCCTGCCTGCGCCGCATGCTTCTCTGGCCACTGCTCCACACCTTCTGGGCTAACTTAGAGGCAATGGAGGGCTCCCTGCTGGTGTTGCTCTGTGGGACATCCAAGTTCCTACTTCGGAGCTCCGTCGACACCTCCTCGGCTGTCTCGAACGTACGGGTGCCATCCGGGAAAAGGATTACCATCTTAAAGGGGTATGGTGTGCGAAACTTAATTTCTGCCAACTTCAGGGCCTTCATTGCAGGAGTGTAGGCTCGTCTTCGTGCCATGATTTCCGGGGCATAGTCGTTATCAAAAAACAGGCGCTGCTCCTCGAAGAGTACTTTCCCCTGCCTCCAGGCAGTATGCAGGACGGTTTCCTTCTCCTGGTACCCGAGGAATCTGATCAAAATGGTGCAGGGGCAGGAGCCTGATGGTGGTTTTGGCCCCAGGGTGCTGTGCGCTCTCTCGAGTTCCAGGGTGACGGATTCGGGCTAGTGAAGCCGCTCTCTCAATAGTTTTTGTATGAATGGGATCATTTCCGGGCCCTCTGGGACTCCCGACAGCCTCAGATTATTCCTCCTGCTCCGACATTCGGCGTCCTCCGCTCGAGCTTGCAAGGCTTTCAGCTCTCCATGAAGCTGCACCACAGCGTGCTCCACGTCCATCATCCGATCCTCTGTATCTGCGATTCGGGTCTCCCTACTCTCCTGGCGCTGCTTCAATTTCCCGATGTCCGTACACAGTGCCGTTACTGTAGATTTCATTTCTTTTCGAAAGTCTCTGATTTCAGCCAACATCTGGGCCATTTGCTTTTGTAGGATGGTATGCGGGGCCTGATCCGGTTGCACTTTGCCCCGGCGCAAGGCATTCGAGGCCCGGGAATCTTCACTGCCTGACCCTTCATCACCAGATTTCTCCTCCTCTTGATGAGCCAGCACTGAAAATCTTGCCTCCTCTCGCTTCCTGGGCATTTTTGGAGCCCTCTGGTTGAGTTACTGGAACGATGGCTAAGGATTCGCAAGACTAGGAGGGCAATTAGAGGGATCTCTCAGGGAGCCACTGAAACTAGGCAGCCATTGTATTCGTGATGTCACCGGAAGTCCTCCCCGACAGTACCTTAACCTGGGACATCATTACACCCAATGTCTCTCTCTCTCCCCCCCAGTATGGGGTAATCTCCTGCTCCTGTCTACCAGCCCATATGCCTACTGACAGCCTCCAAGTCCCGACAGTGCCTTAACCTGGGACATCATTACACCCATCTCTCTCTCTCCCCCCCCACCCCCCAGTATGGGGTAATCCCCTGCTCCTGTCTACCAGCCCATATGCCTGCTGACAGCCTCCAAGTCCCGACAGTGCCTTAACCTGGGACATCATTACACCCATGTCTCTCTCTCCCCAGTATGGGGTAATCCCTGCTCCTGTCTACTAGCCTATATGCCTACTGACAGCCTCCAAGTCCGACAGTGCCTTAACCGGGACATCATTGCACCCATGTCTGTCTCCCCCAATATGGGGTAATTCCCTCCCTATCTACCAGCCCATATGCCTACTGACAGCCTCCAAGTCCCAACAGTGCCTTAACCTGGGACATCATTACACCCATGTCTCCTCCAGCCCCCCATGGCAGGGCCTTTAATGCACCATCCCCTTAGAGATCAAATCCAGTAGAGCCTGCAGTCGTTGGCATGGGACCTGAGAGTATCGTATCATGCTGTTGGGCTGGGGTGTTTTGCATTTCTTCATTCTCTCCCACATGGCTCTTACTGACAGGGCTCCAGGCACACTCATGTAAGTTGTTGTTAATGCAGTATGTCAGCTTACTCCTACCCTGCACTATGACCTGTGGTCACCCAGGAAGTGATAATGTACCGAAGCCAGACATCCTTCTGAGAGGAGTGCATCCTCTGTGAAGCTCAACCCTCCAACCTCACCAGCCATTTGATGCTTTGGGATCAGAGTACAAACTCAAGTCGTTGGCATACTGTAGTGGAAGGATCCCATTTTTAAAGATATCGGCATTAAACATAATCGGTGCTTACATAACTCACAGTTAAGGGCCATTTATTCAGGGGTTAAATTTGTCAGGAGCCTACAATAACTCGTTTCCCCACCTTTTATAAAATGCTGCGAGTTTCTGCACTTCTGTCATCTTTCCCCATTGAATACTATAGGAGAGTTGCACCACCTAAAAATGTCAGTCTGCCCCATCTAGAAATGACAGTTTGCTCACCTAAAAATCTAGATGCAAGACATTCCCAATTTAATCACTGTATTTATAATACCAAAGTACACTTAAATGCTGCAAAAATAAGGGTGAAGTGCTGTCTTGGAGTTTTGGAGACAAAAGTAAGCCACTTGCCACTGGTGTCCTGGCTTATAAAGGTCTGTAGATTCCTTAACTATAATAACACTGTTAGGCAAATTGGGGGAAAAGAATATATTAAAACCTATGCTGCCCACTTCCACCAGGCTACCTCCGGGCCCCATATGACCCCTTTCCCTGTCACTTAATTGGTCTCTAGAGGGCATTTTCTTTATGGTTGGTTCCCTTGGGAGTGCTGGCAGCCATAACTTCCCTTGGGCCAATCTCGTGTGGGATAACCAGTGGATAGTCAGGAACTTTGGGGTCCAAGTGCCAGCTCATGCTGCTGCATGTCGGGACTTTATTCTTGTTCCTTTCATCAGCCTTCAGGATACCGATGGCAAGGGCGCTAGTGGAATGTGCACACAGATGCATGCCTGCACATGGTGCCAGACAGAGGCCTCCCTCTTTCTTGCTGCTCCAACTGCACTGTTGTTTGTGGTTACCCTGGTGGCAGTTTAGCAATGGAGCCTGCACCCCTTCCTCGGGGAGGAGAGTCTTCTGAGATGCTCGATCTTCCGGTCCCCGACAATCCAAGCTTGTTCCGGATCCTAGGTTGCCATATTACATCATTATCATATATGTTTGGGTGCGTTTTGGGAGGCAGTTTGGCCTCATGGTAGAGCACAGAGCTGTGTATCTAGAAGCATGTTTTTGACTCTCAAAACCACCACTTCCTGGCAAGTCACTGACCCTTCCTTTCACTTAGTTTGGAGGAGCAAAGTAGGCCGAAGCCCAAAAGTAGCTCCTCTAGGACAGGGTGTAATAATTCATATTACTTGCTTTTTACATTTTTTAAGGTTATTTGAAAATAGGTGACCGGAAGAAGTACATTGAGCCAGAGCTTTATTTTCAGTGCACAGCTTGGAGGCAGATCCCTGAGCCATTCATGTGGTAGGAGCATCCAATCAGTTGTCAGATGCTCTCAGCCCTGTGAGTGAGGAGTCTCAAGAGTGGTCTCTCTATCCAGAGGTAGTTTACTGTCTGTTCTCCCAGTGGGGCACCTCTTAGGTGGACCTGTTCACTTCAAGGGAGAACGCAAAGCTGTGACTGTATTATGCCCACCCCATTCAGCAAGGCTCTCTGAAGGGGGATGCCTTCTCGAGGCTGTGGACCCCAAGCCTCTTCTGTGCCTTCCCTTCCCTTGATCCACAAAGTGCTGCTCAAGGTCAGGAGGGACAAGGCACAGGTGATCCTGGTGGCTCTGGACTGGCCCCACCAGTTTTGGTACCCAGATATCCTCAGCCTTAGAAACATGCTCCCGAGGCATCTTTCAGCATGCCCGGACCTGCTCTCGATCAGTCAGGGAAAGATACTGCACTCGGACCTTCAGTCCTTGCACCTGACAGCCTGGTTCCTGAGTGGCTAGAGTTCCAGGCTTTGGGTCTGTCTGAAGATGTCTTCACTGTCATGGAAGCCTCTCGGAAGGAGTAGACTAGAAAATGCTATGCCTTCAGGTGGAAGAGATTTTCCATTTGGTGTCAAGGCAAAGGGCTGGACCCCTTGACCTGTCCAGTGGCTAGCATTTTGGACTATCTGTGGACTTGCTCTAAAGGGGGATTTCGGTCGACGACCCTTAAGGTGCATCTGGCAGCCATCTCTACTTACCGGGCACAGGCCGGCCACTGGCACAGGAGGCAGTGGTCTGGTGCTCTTTGAGGCCCTGGGCACTCTGTAGAACTGTTTTTGAAAACCGTATTTAAAAACAGTTTAGCTAAACCATTTCAGTGCAGCTACATTACTCAGTAGCTATTTTTGATAATGGTTTAGTGTGGCCACACTGCTAGTGTTAAACCTGTTCTCCTTGCAACTATTTTGTGTCAAGTCCAACACACAGAACTGTACTTTCCTGGACACAGTGCAGCTAGAACTCTTTAGTTAAATCATTACAGCTTAAAACATTTTTACTCCTGGCCAGACCTGTGAGTAAAACCATGTTAACTTCAAAATGTTTTTAAAAATGGTTTTAAGACTAGGTATCTAGCAGGGATTAAAAACACTTTTGTTAAAACGTTTTAAGGAGCATGTAGTATGTCTGCAAACAATGCTAGGGGGATTTAAACCATTTTAAGGCACCTAAACCATTTTAAGTTCCCCACTGTGTCCAGGGCCTCAAAGGCTTAGATCACATATCCCCTCCAGTATGTGAACCTCCACCTCTGTGGGATCTGTTGCTGGTACTGGCAAAGCTGATGGGCAAGCCATTCTAACCGATACACAGATGTGAGATGTCACACCTGTAGTGGAAGACTGTCTTCTTGGTGGCCATAACATCAGCCAGAAGGATTGGGGCGCTCCATGCACTCTCAGTAGTCTCCTTACCTGGTCTTCCACAGGGACAGGTTGGCCTGCGCCCCAACCTGAAGTGCCTCCCGAAGGTTGTGTCAGAGTTTCACCTGAACCAGGTGATGACTCTTCTGGTGTTCTACCCAAATCACACCTCGGATGCTGAATACAGGCTCCATACCTTGGACCTGAGGTGAGCACGCGCCTATTATAAAGAAAGCACGGCCAGAGTTCAGGGAGAGGTTCCCCAGCTGTTTGTCAACTGCGCTGAAGGTGCATCTGGCAGACCTGCAGCCCAGTGGACGATTGGCAAGTGGATCACTTCCTGTATTGACCTCTGCTATAGGTTGGCGGGTAGGGAGCCCCATAAGACTAAGGGCTCATTCCACCCGCCATACTGCTGCATCAGTGGCTGCTTCTAGAGAGGTCCCTATCCAGGAAAACTGTAGGGCTGCTACCCAAAAGTCAGCATGCACCTTTATTTCCCATTACCACATCGACTTTGAGTCTCTCCGAGATGCTGGTTTTAGGGCCTCAGTTCTCCAATCTCTGTTCCCGAAGTAGGGGGTGTGCGCCTTAACTCCCTCCTCCCAGAGAACTGCTAGGAGTCTGCAGAACGTGTGGATAGAACAGCATATCCATGTCCCTAGAAAAACAGGTTACTCACTTGTAACAGTAGTTCTAGGGACATGGATATGTTGTTCAATCCACACTTACTGGAAGGTTCCTTGCCGCTTTAAATCTTGCCGGAAGGTCTTCAAGCTGGCTCCTCCACCCACCCACCGGGTGGTAAAACTCGGCTCCACCCCATGACACCAGAGCTTCCTTACCGCTTGGAAGCTCAGGTTCCCTCCTTAGCGCTCTGCGTTTTAGACTGGATCCTAACTCTTCGGTTCGTCCGAAACTAGTTTTGAAGTTTTCTAAACTTCGGTCTTCATCATCCCTCTCGGTTGCAATGGACAAATAGATTCCTGGCTTTCGGAGGTGCCCTTGCGAGCAGAAAATGTCCAGGACGGATCCGCACTCCACGTGTGTCTACTGCCTAGGCCTAGACCATGACCCGCAGGCCTGCGAGTTGTGCCGCTCTTTTTCGGCCACCGTCCTGGAAGATCGCGCTGCCCAATTGAAGCTTGGGCGCCCCGAGAAGTGCTACCCGCTGGTAAAATCCAAAGAGGCTCGTTGGGCGATGTCTGCGGTGGCTGGCTCGGCTGAGCAGCTCGAGCATATGATCGCCCTCGAGGAGAAGGCAGCCCAGGCTGCATCTTCCTCCTCCACGGCCGCGGCATTTATCCCGTTTTCTCTGAGTTCCTCATACATGGCTTCGTTCAAGGAGCTTTGTCAGTCCCTTTCCACAAAGGGAGAGGGGCCTTCGGGACATTCTTCTCGGCCCAAGAAGAAGGAGTCGAAGGGTAAGTCCCACCTTCGGCGTTCATGGGAGTGGGAGAAGTCTCCTTCCCCGGACAGCCAACCATCGACTTCGGTCGAAGTTGCGGCTCAGGCCGCTGGCTTCACGGTGTCCCCCTCAGGCCAGCCTGCCGAGACTCCCGTCGACGCAGTCGAGATTTTCCTTGACCTGTCGGATGGGCTGTCGACTGGTGAAGCCGACAACCCACCTTCACCGGTTCCCCCAGTGGAGACCGAGGATCTGCCTGCGCCTTCGGGGCGGCAGTCCCCAGATAAAGTGCCCTAGCCGACGGAAGAGCGGGTGTCCCCAGGCCCGCCCTCGGTCCCCCCGAGGGTCTTGGTCTCAGTCTCGGACTTCATCTTGGTTAAGCCGTTCCTGCCGACATCAGCAGTCTCGTTGCCGAAGTAAGCGGCGACACTGTTCCTCCTTGTCCTCTTCCTCGGATGAGGAGAGGCTTTGATGTAAATTACGTCGACGTTACAAGGAACTTATGTGGCAGCAGTTACTATTGTCCGGGACTAAACAGACTCCGGTTCAGCCCCCGGCCATCAAGTGGCTGTCACTCGAACGACCGAAGCAACCCCTCGCCCCAGTCGAGATGCCTGTTCCTGGGCCGGTTGTTCGGCCGAAACCGGCTGCTCCACCGATTGTGGTGGAATCTCCGCCTCCACAACTGAAGTCTGGGGCACCGACCAAGGACTCTCGGTTGGGTCACAGCCTGCCCCACAGGTTGTTGGTCACCCTCACTCCCGACCGTCCTTGGCAGGTGGAGGGTGGCTCGGGGCCGAGGCAGCTCTTTGCAGACTCTTCGGAGTCCGATGACTACTCTTCCCTGTTCTTCAGGTAGGTCGACCTGGATTCCCCGGGGGCCAGTCACTGGACGATAGCCCATCGTCCTTCTTGGGTCTGCTTTGACTCATCTCGGAGTCCACTGGGATGCAGCTTGAGCCCGTGTCCAAACGGGCCAAGTATCCCCTGACGGAGATACTGGACTGAGGATTCCCCACAGAGGCCTTTCCGATGGCTGAGGCCATTGTCGGCCCAGCCTTGGAGCTTTGGCAGCGGCCTGCTTCCTGTTCTGCGCCCTTGGCCAGGAAGTATGCAGTCCCTACCGGCTCTTTGCAAGGTTTCTCGGAGCATTCCGGTAACGCTTGGGACGTGGCTAAGCCCCCCGACAAAGAGTCCAAAAAGCTGGAATTTGCCGGGCGCAAGGTGTACGCTGTGTCCTCCCTCGGCCTCAGACAGGCCAGCTCGGCCGTGCTGATGGCACACTTCTCCCATGCCCTCATGGGCTCCCTGGATGAGGTTGTCCATCTCCCGGCCAACCTGCAGACCACGGTCTGTCAGGTGCGGGACCAGGGTAGGGCGGTGGCGAAGCAGCGTCTTCAGACTGCTCTGGATTCCTGTGCCAGGTCAGTAGCAGCCACGGTGGCTATGCGTCGCAGGACGTGGCTGAAGATATCCACCTTCACGGCAGATACCCAGCACAAGTTGGCGGATGTTCCCTTCTTGGGGACTGACCTCTTTGGCCCTGGAGTGGAGGGACACCTCCAGCAGATCGAAAAGTCCAGTGCCACTCTAGACTCTGTCACCTCTGCCCAGAGGGACAAAGGCCGCCGTCAACAACAGCATAAGTCCTTTCGTCCTTCGGCCCCTGCAGCACGACCAGCCCAACAGCACCAGCAACAGGGCCAGCAGGCTCGCGCTTGGCATCCCAAACCCAAGCCCGCGGCTTCCTCCAACAAGAAGCAAGGAGGTAAAGGCCCAGGAGGTCCCTCGGCCGGTTCCTCCTCCAAGCCTGCCCAGTGAGGGTGCCACCTCCAGCCTCGTCACTCCCCCCTGGGTTCCCCCCATGGGGGGACGGCTCCGCCACTTCCTTTCCGCCTGGTCCGCTATCACCACGGACCGCTGGGTGTTGGAGGTGGTAGGAAAGGGCCTGCCTCTGGAGTTCGAGCAGACCCCACCCTTTCGAGCCATCTCCCCTCGGGGGGCCACGGGGTCTGCAGACTCGCTGTCGGCCCGCCGAGCCGATATTGCCCTGCTCCTCGAAAAAGAGGTGATCAGGAAGGTGGCGGATCCTTCTCCAGACCTGGGGTTTGTGTCCAGGTATTTTCTGGTCCCAAAACGGACGAGGGGCTGGTGCCCCATCCTCGACCTGCACGACCTGAACAGGTTCCTAAGGTCTCGGACCTTCAGGATGGTCACTCTGGCTCAGATAATTCCATCCTTGGAACGAGGCGTGTGGTTCTGTTCCCTGGACCTCCAGAACGCGTTCTTTCACGTCCCGATCCGTCCGTCTCATCAGAGATTCCTTCGCTTCAGAGCAGAGGAATCCCTTTACGAGTTCAGGGCCATGACCTTCGGCCTCTCTCTAGCTCCCAGGGTCTTCACCAAATGCATGGCAGTGGTGACAGCATTCCTGCAGTGCCGAAGAGTCTGGGTGTACCCCTACCTGCATGACTGGCTGATTGCAGCCACCTCCAGAGTGGAGGTGGAGCGGTCCAGAGATCTGGCCCTCCAGGTTTGCTCTCAGATTGGCCTCCTCATCAATGAGGCCAAGTCGGAACTCGTGCTGAATCAGGTGATACTCTTCATCGGGCAGAGCTCGACTCTTTTCGAACCAGAGCTGGCTCCCGACGGACAGGGCCGAGGTTCTTTCCTCCTTTGCCCAATCATTTCTGGTTGGGCAATCGCGCCCTGCCCGGGACTTCCTGCGCCTCCTGGGCCTCATGGCGGCCTGCACCAGCGTGGTCCATTGGGCCCATTGGTACATACGTCCCCTTCAATGGGGACTGGCCAGCCAGTGGTCACAACGCTGCGATCCGTTGGACCAGCCCGTGACAGTGACTCAGGAGATGTGGGCGCTCTCTGGTGGTGGACCGTTCTGGCACATCTGCAGGAGGGCATCCCATTAGTCCGCCCGAGCCGCGGTCTCTCTATCGACCCGATGCATCTCTAATGGGTTGGGTGCCCATCTGGGGAGCACAGGCGCATGGCCTCTGGTCCCCTCGAAGTCCCAATGCCATATCAACCTGCTGGAGCTCCGAGTGGTCCGTCTAGCTCTCACCGCCTTGCTCCGTTTCTCGGGGTCAAGTGGTTCAGGTCAGAGCGGACAATACCATGACCATGTACTACCTGAACGCCAGGCGGGGGCGGCACTCCATGCTGTTATGCAAGGAAGCTCTCTGCATTTGGTCCCTCATGCGCAGCCTGGAGGCGGATCTCCTAGCCATTCACATGGCAGGAGCCTCCAACACCCTGGCCGATGCCCTAAGCCAGATAGGGGCTGCATCTCATGAGTGGTCTCTCCTGCCGGAGGTAGTACAAGATTTGTTCTCCCACTGGGGCACGCCTCAGGTAGACCTGTGTGCCTCCAGGGAGAATGTGAAGCTGAGACTGTTCCATGCCAGCCCCCCTCAGCAGGGCTCACTGCAGGGGGATGCCTTCTCAAGGCCATGGACCCCGGGCCTTTTCTACGCCTTTCCCCCATTTCCCTTGATCCACAAGGTGCTTCTCAAAGCAAGGAGGGACAAGGCGCAGGTGATTCTGGTAGCCCCAGACTGGCCCTGCCAGTTTTGGTATCCAGATCTCCTCAGTCTCAGCTCCAGGCTCCCGAGGTGGCTTCCAGCCCGCCCGGACCTGATCTCAGTCAACCAGGGGAAGGTATTCCATCCAGACCTTCAATCCCTGCACCTGATGGCCTGGTTCCTGAGCGGCTAGAGTTCCAGGCCTTGGGTCTTTCCGATGAGGTCCTCAACGTCGTTGAGGCGTCCCGTAAGGAGTCAACCAGGAAATTCTATGCCTTCAAATGGAAGAGATTCTCCATTTGGTGTCAGGGGAAAGGCTTGGACCCTTCCGCCTGTCCCTTGGCAAGCATTCTGGACTACCTGTGGTCCCTTTCTCAGCAAGGGCTTCGGTCGACAACCCTTAAGGTGCACCTGGCAGCCATTTCTGCTTACAGGCCAGGAAGCAGTCGGTGGCACAGGAGAAGGTGGTCTGGCACTTTTCCAAAGGCCTTGATCACATTTCCCTTCCGGTGGAGAACCTCCACCTCCGTGGGATCTACTGCTGGTATTGGCCAAGCTCATGGGCAAGCCATTCAAACCGATGCACAGGTGCGATATCTCCCACCTGTCGTGGAACACCGCCTTCTTGGTGGCTATCAAGTCAGCCAGAAGGATGGGAGAGCTCCAGGCGCTTTCCATCGAGTCTCCTTATCTGGTCTTCCACAGGGACAAGGTTGTCCTGCGCCCCCACCCGAAGTTCCTTCCGAAGGTGGTGTCGGTTTCACCTTAACCAGGTGTTGACTCTGGCGGTGTTCTACCCCAGTCACACCTTGAGGCCGAATATAGGCTCCATACTTTGGACCCTAGAAGAGCGCTCACTTATTATAAGAGGCGGACGGCTAAAAGTTCGGGGAGAGGTTCGCCAGCTGTTTGTCACCTACGCTGAAACCGCACCTGGCAGACCTGCAGCCAAGCGGACGATAAGCAGGTGGGTCACCTCCTGCATAGATCTCTGCTATAGGTTGGTGGGCATGGAGCCTCCCAGAGGGATAAGAGCTCATTCTACCCGCCATACCGCTGCATCGGTGGCTGCTTCCAGGATTGTCCCTATCCAGGATATCTGCAGGGCTGCTACCGGGAAGTTGGCACATACCTTCATTACCCACTACCACATCGACCTTGAGTCACGCTGGGATGCTGGTTTTGGGGCCTCTGTTCTCCAGTCCTTATTCCGTAAGTAGGGGGTGTGCGCCTTGCCTCCCTCCTCCCGGAGAACTGCTAGGAGTCTGCCAGTAAGTGTGGATTGAGCAACATATCCATGTCCCTAGAAATACAGGTTACTCACCTGTAACAGGAGTTCTAGGAATGGTGTATGTTGTTCATTCACACGACCCACCCGACCTCCCCGGCCTCGACGCACAGCCTGGCTTCCAGCGGTCTAGATCTGGCGTCATGGGGCGGAGCCGAGAGTTTTACCACCCAGGATGGTGGGAGGAGCCAGCTTGAAGACCTTCCAGCAAGATTTAAAGTGGCAAGGAACCTGCCAGTAAGTGTGGATGAACAACATATACCATTCCTAGAACTCCTGTTACAGGTGAGTAACCTGTATTTCTAGCAGTGGTATATGTTCATCCACATGGACCCACCCGACGTCCCCGGCTTCAGAGCTCACTGTGTGTCCCAGCTGGCAAGATCTGGTGTCATGAGGTGGAGCCGAGGGATATACCACCCAGGTGGGTGGGAGGAGTGAGCTTGAAGACTTTCTGGTGAATCTTAAAGGGAAAGACCATGCCAGAACCTGGGATGAACAACATATACCACTCCTAGAACTACTGTTACAGGTGAGTAACCTGTTTTTGCTCCTCATCCGACTCCGCCCTTATCCACGCAGAAATTCAGGCCCTCCTGTCCAAACAGGCTATACAGCCTGTCCCTCTGAACCAAGAAGGGAAGGTGTTCTACTCCCATTTCTTCTTGGTCCCCAAAAGGACAGGAAATCTTTGCCCTATACTGGACCTCAGCCACATGAACACCTACATCGAGTACAAGAGGTTAAGAATGCTGACCCTGCCAGGCATTCTCACACTGCTCCATCAAGGGGACTGGCTCTGTATGCTCAACATGCAGGAAGCATATCTGCACATCATGGTATTTCTGGCCCACAGAATGTTCCTCTGTGTCACCTTCCAGGGGAAACATTAACAGTTCCGGGTCTTGCCCTTCAGTCTGTCCTCTGCTCCTCATGTCTTCACCAAGTGCCTAGCTGTGCTGGCCATGACCTTCAGGAGACGGGGCCATTACGTCTATCCTTATCTAGACGACTGGCTCCTGGCAGCCTCCATGAGAGATTAGCTGCTGTTTGCCCTAGCATTTGCCTTCATGATGTTTTGGGAACTGGGGATTACACTGAATCTCCCCAAGTCATCCCCTTGGCCCAGTCAGACTGCAATATATCAAGGCAGTCTTGGATACCTCCCAAGGGAAAGTCGATCTCCCTCCTGACAGGGTGAATCATCTTCGGGTTCTGGCTTGGGGAATCTCATCTTCTCACCAGGTATTGGCATGGACATTCCTTCAGGTCTTTGACCACATGGTGGCTGCTATAGTGACAGTTCCTCTGGTGCGCCTTTATATGAGGGTTCCTGAGTGGAGTAAATGGGATGAACGCTGGGACGATCTCAAACATCCAGTGCAGGTCTCCAGTGTGGTGTCACAAACCTGGACATGGTGGCTGACCCCTTCCAACTTGGAATTTGGGGTTCCTTTCTGGAGGGACACCCCTCACAGATCCTGACAACAGATGCAGCAGGTCAGGGATGGGGAGCCCATTTTCAGGATCGTCAAACGCAGGTGACATGGTCTTCCTTGGAGCTGACCCTCCATATCAGTGTCTTCGAGATGAAGGAGCTCCTCTACGCTCTACAGGGGTTCCAGCTGGATCTTCCAGGCCCCCTGTTGATCCTGACGAACAAATATCTCCATAGTCTTTTATGTCAACAAACAAGGGGGAACTCGCTCATATCCCCTCTTCAGGGAGGCCATGCGAATGTGGTTATGGGCCGTAGAACACTATTTCTTACCGCTGTTCATGTTCCAGGAGTGCAAAACACCTTTGCCAACTGCTTAAGCAGGTCTCGATCCAAGGCCCATGAGTGAGAACTCCCACAATCCATAGCAGAGGATCTCTTTGAAAGGTGGGGGCATCCAGAGCTGGACCTCTTTGCATCCCCGTCCAATGCCAAACTGCCCGCTTTCACCTCCAGAGTGTCCTACTCAAGCTACAGTCAAAAGGGGCGAATATGATCCTGATCGCTTCCCTTTGGCCTCGACAGATTTGGTTTCCCCTGCTCCAGCAATTGGCAGTGGAACCTCTGACCCCCTGCCCCTGACTTCACACTTGCTGTCTGAGGAGTAAGGCACCCAGGTCCATCTGGTCACTGCATCTGCATGACTGGCTCCTGTAGACCTAACCATGGCCCGCTTTAGGGTTTCCCCTAGGGTCACAGAGGTTCTGGTTGCTGTGAGGAAACCTTCCACTAGAGCAGTTTACACTATGAAGTGGAAATGATTCTGCTTGTGGGTTTCCACCCATGCTCTAGATCCTTTCATATGCCTAGTGAACTCCGACCAGGTGTACCTCCTCTCTTTCTGATTCTGGGCTCCACTACTCATCCATCAAGGTGCATCTTTCAGCAGTTTCAGCCTATCATGCACCTCTGGAGGGCAAGATTCTTGCTCAGTTGGACCTGTCCTGCACCTTCTTGCGAGGCATGCTGCATCTGAAACCACCTATTAGGTGGGACCCTGTCCCTGCGTGGGATCTTTTGTTTTTGTTAGAGAAACTTACCTTGCCTCCCTTCGAGCCAGGACAGGGGGGCTTTAAGGACTAATTTAAAGTTTCTTCCGAAAGTGGTGTCAGAGTTTACACTTAATCAAGACATCCACTTTCCAGTTTATGACCCGGAGTATTTGAATCATGGGGAGGCCCTGTTGCACACTTTGGATGTTCATAGGGTGCTTTGTTATGCTGACCGCAACCATTTGATCAGGAAATCTGACCAATTGTTTGTTTTCTTTGCACTGAAAACTGCAGGGGCCACCAGTTGCCAAACAGACTTTATCTACGTGGTTAGTTAACTGCATCACTTTCTGCTGCCATAAATACAACAGGCCTTTATCGAGACCAGTTTAATTCTCTCCACGAGGGGGGTTGCCACCTCGTTCACATTGTTGCAAAACGTCTATGCAGTGGACGTCTGTGCAGCTGCTTCATGGAGCTTGGTACATACGTGAGTCAAGTATTACAGCTTGGACATTACCTCTAGTCGAAGGGCCTGCTTCAGCCTAGCTGTCCTCCAGAGGCTACTCTCTTGAGAGCTTTTGCTGGCACTCTTTTCCTCTTCCCATCCGACCTGGGTTTCTCCTTTAACTGCTTGGGGCTCTATCTTAACGGTGTAGCCTGCTGCAAGAGCTACCACTTGAAGTAAGATGGTACAGTTACATAAGAACTTACTGTAACAGTAGATCTTTGAGAAGAGCTCTTACAGCAGGCGCTGCTTTCCCTCCCTCCTCCCAACCCCCGGTCATCTTTTTTTTTCCCCTATACATGGGATTGCTAGAACCTCCTTGAGCTCCATCTAGTATAGGCCAGGTCTCCGGCGGGAGAACTGAGGTGTGGCTAAGGACCACCGCCCCTTTTATACCATTGGCCGATATCTGGGGCAGGCCGACGTCGGGGGCCCGCTGTATACTGCTAGCTAGAAACTTTCCGTGGAGTCCTAATGCCTGGTAGTTTATTTCTAATGGTGTAGCCTACTGCAAGAGCTCTTCTCAAAGAGCTATGATTATGGTAAGTTCTTGCATAACTGTACTTTCTGGTACCAGCATCCCTTGGTCTCTGCAGCAGGTGGCCATGATGGCTTCTGCTCCTCTGGGACCTGCTGATGAGACAAGTGTGATCAATCTGGCACCCAGACCTTTAGTCCCTGCACTTCTTGGCTTGGTAGCTGAGTGGCTAGAATTACAGGCTTCGGGTCTTTCTGAAGATTTCGCCCATGTCCTGGAGGAGTCCTATAAAAAGTCAACTCACAGAACGTAGATGTTCAAGTGGAAGAGGTTATCGCTCTGTTGTGAAGGCAAAAATATTGATATCCTTGCCAGTCTGGTGGTGCAGATCCTTTACTACCACTTGTCCCTGTCTCAAGCATGGTTATAAGCCACGTTCCTTAAGGTGCACTGCTGCAATCCCGGCTGCCCAAGATAGAAAAAGAAAATCAACCGGTCCAGAGGAGGGCAACTAGAATGGTGCAGGGCCTGCATCAGAAGCCCTACGAAAAGAGACGGAAGGAGCTCAATACAGTATGTACCCTGGAAAATAGAAGAGTTGAAGGGGTATGACACAGACCTATAAATACCTCATGGGGTAAATAAAGTAGAGGAAGGGAGTATTTTTTCAGAGGAAAAAATGCACGAGAACAAGGGGATATGCAGTGAAGCTGGAATGGGGTAAATGGAAGAGAGATGTGAGGAAGTACTTTACTGAAAGTGTGGTGGATGCTTTGAGCAGTCTTCCAGCAGAGGTGGTGGGGCCAAAAACAGTGGTGGGCTTCAACCATGCATGGGATATATGTAGGGGAAGCAAGTGGAGGAGCCAGAGATCAAGTAGGATGTGTGATGACAGTATAGGCAGAGGGGGAAAAAATGGGCAGACTGGGTGGGCCAAGCATTCATTATATGCCTTCACATTCTGTGTTTTTTTGTTTCCACTCTCTAGCACCCACTCCACCATCACCCCACTGGTGTCCACTTCTGGTCACTTAACGCGATTCCTCAACTTGTATTAAGAAAACGTACTGATTGAAACAACCTAGGGATGGAAATGGCCAAAAAAGTCCAAGTTCTGAACAAAAGGAAAAAAAAATTAAGTCCAGGAGCAAGGACTTACTGTAGCTTATTTTCCAGTTATTTTTTTTTTCTTTTGGTCCTACCGTAGCCATTTTTGCCCAGTTTGGCCCTAAATTGTTGGAGTGGGCAAGTTGCCACACCACCTCACAGCCACATAAAGTGACTTCTTTTAAATTCGACCCCATATGTTTTTTTTGGGGGGGGGGTTGAACCCCGCTCAGAAATGCATTTCAGGTCACATTTATAAGATGCTGCACATATGACTGTGAGGGGGGATGGCAACGTGGCTATCCTGAAAATTGTTAAAATAAATCCAGACACGTAACCAAAAGGTGGGTGGGTGTGTGTGGGGTCTGGTGCACTGTGCGTCAATATGCAGCTTCTTCTGGAGTGGCTGACAGGATCACTTGTGAAGCAAGCTACAGATCTGGCACAGTTTGTCGTTATGCGCCTTTGTGAGAAACGGTCGCTGTTGACATCGTGCTTCACGAAGGGCCTGCACTAAGGTACTATGGATATCTATTTTAAAAGAACAGGAAATTATTTTCAAAAACTTTATAAAACTGTAAGGATTACAGCATCAGAAGTTGGGAAATGAAAAAAAAATTAGGGTCCCAGGTCTCTGAAGCCTTGGCAAATCAGTGGTGCGGTGTTCCTCAGGTTTTGCTTAGTTTTTGTTGACTGGGAAAGGAGAGCTAGGCAGTTCTGCCTATTTTCAGCCTCTTCCCAGATTGAGGGGGACGTACAGATGGAAGCCAAATTAAATTGAACCAGACTAAGAATGATTATATGACACAGGGTTGGCGTTACTCTAATATCAGCGTTGTATTGTTACACAAAGTAAACGGTACGCTTGCATAGATAGTGCTAATATAAGGTGTAATCCCTCTAAGCTGCCGTCTCCATGCTTCTACTACTCCATGATGTAGACGCCAACTCTCTTGGCATTATATAAGACCACTGATGACCTTACACTGATAGCCGCATCAGACCTCAGACTCTACACTGCTCCAAAACACCATGTGGAAAACAAACTGAAGGATGGACCGCCACAGACACTTCTCCTTTCATAGGATGAATGCCACAACAAAAATGCCACTACACTGCAGAAAGCAAACAAATCCAAAAAACACACAGGCAAAATGAGGAAATGATTGTAAAATCAAGTCGAAGTCTTCAATGTGTAACCTTATTCAAAATGGTTGACTCGAACTAAATGTGTTTAAAAAAAAAAAAAGCCATCCTTAATATTATATGAAATAAATAATGGGTAGGTGTCCCATAAGGAAGTTTAGCTTCGGTGCTGATGAGCTTAAACCCACTCACCCTTAGGGCTCTTGGGTTATTGAGCTAATTGCCCCCCCCCCGATGGCATTTTTCCCTATACACCACACTTACCACCATTTATTCTCTATACTGCATATACTATTGGAGGGATGGATAACACCAGGAATAAAAAAAAAAGTGTTATTCAAGCATGTTTTTTCCCTCCAGGGCAAATAATGATTTTTTGCAGCTTTATTTTTTCTTGCAGCTGTCCGTCATTTAGGCCCTCATGATTGTCTGCTGCACCTGCTGTTGTGCTTGAGCTACTTTCTTTACAACTTTGTCCTCCTAAACGCGCTGCACTGTCCAGCATGTACTGCAACCCTCTTTTACTGTCTCTGAATTTATTAAAACAAAGAAAAAAAAAAAAGACAGATTCAGCTGTCAGTGGGCCACAGACAGAGTCTGGCAGTATAGTCTGAAGAGTTGAGCCATGAGCAAGCTTGGTACATCAAGCCAGACCTGGGTTTGATTCCCACAACCTCTGCTTTGTATACCGTGTGACCCTGAGCAAATCTCTTTCTTTGCAGTGTTCTCGGGTCATTTCTATAAACTGGTCTTGTGCCCAGTGATCTTACCTGGTTACCAAAGAATAAACAAAAAAAAATTGGTATATATAGGATATCCCATAGGCAGCATTAGCGTGACTACAAGCTTATTCCTGTGTGCCCTATGGCTTGTCCTCTATGTATGTGTGTGTGTGTGTGTGTATGTGTATATATGTATATATGAAAAAAATCCTGATTCTGATTGCAGCAGAGCCAGTCACGTGAACAGGGCTGGTGTCAGGTTTCTGTGGGCCCCAGGCAATAGACCTCAGTAGGGTCTCCTCAGATCCATATGTCCATGTTAAACAAAAAAATCAAAGCAGCTCCAGGTTGGCATAGACTTGAGATGTAGGCAAGGCAGCATCCCCCCCCGCCCCCGAGAGAGCACCCCAACCCAGCCTGCGGCACCTGCCTAGCTGCTCACGCTCAGACCATGACTGGTGCCTAAATTTTCAATGTCCTGTCCTGCACCCCCATCAAACGCTACACTATAAATAATATACAACTCAATACACAACCGGTATTCATCAGAGAAGTTGCCCTAAGATGGTGAACTGTTTATACACAGTACTCTACCTGCATCTGCATGGCAAAAATGAGCAGTCTATGCGCCTGGAAATTTGGGGTCCTACTGGTGAGAAGCAGACGGTGTGTGTCTAGCCATGCTGTGTGGAGAAGCAACCAAACTGACCTGATAGGCCTTGGCCATCCTAGTTCATGGCTTTCTCTTTTGGCTTCAGACTGATGGTAGCCCAGAGGTCAGACTTTGAGGCTGGAGGAGCTTCCTGGAGCACAACCAACCATAGTATGGTTAAATATCTGGTGTGGTGCCATTTGGGGAGCTGTGGGGTGAAAAAGCAGATTTCGGTACATGACAGCCTGAGCCTCCCCTGTCCCCTCCCTCGCGGATCGGTGCTCTACCTACCTGGTGTCATGTGTTGCTGGTCACTGTCGCCCGTCAGTCATGACTCAGAGCGTCATCCATGTCCATATTCCATTTGTTTTGCTGTCATCATCACTCATCAGTGCTGTTAAAGTTAGCTGCACTCCACAGGCCTGATGCATGACAGATGCACCACCACCGATCGCTCAGTGCTACTCGGTTCCAGGCTGGCCGCCTCACTGTAACTGCCACAGCTTTGCCCACATGTAGCTTTGAACTCTGAGTCCTGCCTTCGCAACTATAAAAAAAAGTCTGTACACAGCTAAGCTAAAGCCAGCCGCCTCTGCTGGGTGGGCTGCTCAGGCCTGCTCCTCCACCACACTTCCCTCCAGCCATTGGCCTGCAGCACATCTCACCCCAGAGAATACCAGTTGTATCAGGGCCCTGCCAGTCAGCAAGTGTGGTTCAGTCACAGTCTTTGTTTTTTTGTGGGGCAGGATCCAGTTCTTTCCATTCAGCTTGGCAGCACTGATGGAAAGTAAACTGTAATGTTAAGTCACATCTCTTCATCAGCAGTGGTTGGAGCGGAAATTATGCTGTGGCTGCCACTGCTGCCAGTGAGGGGCTATGTCAGAGTTGACAGTTGAACTTGACACTTTCTTTGAGCCCCTGCTGGGCTCCCCTCTGGTATTAGGGCCCTGGGCAATTGCCAGGGTGGCCCGGGTGCTGATGCCAGACCTGCACAAGAAGATTTTAATCTTTTCCCTGGTTCAAAACCAAGAACCAGGCAGTTGCTCATTAGAACACTGCAATAGTAGTTTTCAAATATTTCCCATTCTAATTCTCAACTACTCTATCAATTAAAAGTATAAATCTGCATTAATCAAACAATTTTTGCCATATACCTACACTAATTAAATACTACATACAACCCTATGGCATCACACCAATTACAACTAGCATATCAGTGAACCAGTTTACACTCCCCCCCCCCCCATTTCTCACCAAACAGACGTGTCCCTCGAAGTTGCAGGTGTCTTTCTTCTGAGATGGCCATGCCCTCTATATTGTTGCCGCCAAGCTCCCTCAAAAGCTACTTCCAACCACAGTCGCTGCTTCCAAAATCACAAAAAAAGCCTCTGGTGACCGCAAATGCACACCACTCATCCCAAAAGCAACCGCGTGCAACTCTTAGCCACGGCCACATGCCATTCTTGACTGTAACTGCACGCAACTTCTGGCCGTATTTAAAAACTAAGGGGTGGACCGGCCCAGCCACACTTCCTTATATAGAAGGAGCCTGCACTATGGAAAACAACTTGGGACAAAAAACGAAAACTGCAAAGCCAGAAATGATTGCCAATGTGATCTCACTATAATAACCATCCTAATGTATTGTATTCAACAAACAATGGGTAAGGGTGGCACACTCAAAAGTATACCCATCTAGGGGGCTAATTAAGGCAATGAAGCCACTTTCCTCATCCTTTTTGAAGGCTGCCGAGGTCACGACTGCACCTCTGCCACGAGGACCCAGGGCATCCCTCTAGCACTGGATAAGGGCACAATACCAGTCTCTAGTCTTGTGGCCAGATATGAACCCTTCCTTGGCTATTACACAAAGAAGGAAGACCCAGGTGTCATACTCTCTTTGGGGGTAGCAGTGTAAAACCTGATTTGGCCACCTCTCTACAGGACATGCAACAGCCTGGTTCAAATCCCTTGCAGACTCTTGTATTCTCCCTACTCTTATCCAGATGTCCCTTACAGACCCTTTTCTCAATGTGGTTGCTTATAGTGGCCCCTCTAAGCAATTAACAGTTGTCACAGATTATTAATAAACCTTCTACAGTCGCACACAAATATAGAAATCTCACGCAGGCAGAATTTCTTTAGAAAAACAAATGTTTTTACTAAAATAAATAGTTACAACTAAAAAGAGAATACTCTTTTTAGGTTACGGGGTGCAGAACAAAAATGGGAAAATTATATATAGAAAAACGTACTAAAACTGTTAGCTGAAAGTCTGCCTTATATTTGCAGTAAATTGAAGTCCATAGAAAGTAGATGAAGGTTTTCAGTTCCTTTAGTCCAGGCAACCACAGTGGGTTTCAGCAGTTTGGCTTCTCGTGCGTGTCAGGTGGAGTCCAGATGAGAAAAGCATCCAAATGCCCTGAGCTGGGGCTTTTATACCTGTCTGTGGATAGAGGCTGGCCTTTCTATTGTAGGCCACCAGGTGTCACTCTTGCACGTCCCCAACACAGTGTTCTGCCACATGGTGATGTCACCCAGCCCACATCTGACACTTGACATTGCAATCAATCAAATCTTTATTTAACCAGGCGAGCACCACTGATCAAAACTCATTTTCAAGATGGACCTAGGTAGATTTCAAAAACAGTGCACAATACAATTTCAAAAAGAAGGATTCACAGTAATTACAGAATTCAGTGTATATCAGAAATAAAAAATTAAAAAAAGTAGTTTAGGATACATACAAGGTGAGGACAAGTAATTTTGGAAGATGAAGACAATATATACACAATGAGTCAGCACAAGGATAATATAAGTACATATTCAATCATATTATAGCGGATGTCAACAAAATATATACAGTATATACACACACGTGAGAATAAGTTCAGAAGGGCTGAGGAAGTACAGGGAGTGAGAGGGTACCAGACAGGGAAGGGGGGAAGGATTGGTCTAAGGGCGGTCAAGATGGAGAGCAAAGAGGGGGGGATAAAGGGGCATAAGGTAGAAGTGCAAGGGATACAAGACTCTACAAACTGTAAGTGCTACTCCTGCAATAAACTGGGAGAGTAAGGCAGTCAAGCAGGATAGAGGAGGTCGAAAATGTTACGCTATCAGGCGCGGTATCCAAGAATAGAACTAAGGAGGAGGTGGTAAAGGGTGAGGTGAGGGATGGTAACCAATGAGCAAGTATGGAATAGAAGCCATGCAGGATAAGGGGGTGGGGAGGACGCTGCCTAAAAGAAGGGGAGATTAAGGATGAGGGAAGCAGTTGCAAGATTCCTTATAGGAACATGCATATAATGTTTGAAGACAGCCAGGTTGGTAGGGATGACGAGTTTCAATGTCTTCTGCAGCTTATTCCACAAAACGGGCAGCACGTAGCTTTTAGAAGCCCTACCAAAGCGTAATTTTACCTTAGATACTTTCAGAGAACTATAGGAGGCACTCCTCAATGCATAGTTACCTACCGAGCTTAATGGAAGACAGTCGGAAATGTAGTGGGGCAGTTTTTTAATGATCGCTCTGTAAGTCCAAAGTGTGGCATTTCTTTGACGTCTGTACAAGAGGGATGACCATCCCACAGCCGCATACAGGGAACAGTGATGTGTGGAGAAAGGGACACCAGTAATAAATCTAAGGGCTCTATGATGGAGTGTATCAAGCTTAGCTAACATCGCAGCGGCTCCCTGTTTATAGAGGAAGTCCGCGTAATCTAGCAGGGAAAGGAAGGTAGTTTGGACTAATCTCAACTTAGCTTCTTTAGTAAGAAAATGGTTTAGCCTAAAATATAGACCAAGTCTCTGTCCAAGTTTTTTTTTGTTCCTCGATATGGTCAGGGAAGGGGAGTCTTTGGTCAATCCATACTCCCAAATATTTGAATTTCATTACATATTCTAACAATTTCTCAAAGTAATGTAGTTATCTGCAGAACAGTTCCAGAGGTAGCCGGGTTTAATGCATGAATAAGGGTCGAGAACAGCATCGCTTTCATTTTCTTAGCATTTAAAAATTGCTTTTGGTTCAGAAGCTAAAGCTGCTGCTGATTGAAATCAGATTGGAGGTCTCAGTATGCGGCTTCAGATGTAGGTCTGCTTATGCAGAGCACCGTGTCATCTGCAAATAGGTATATATTAGCCTTATTTACAGATGTGTCAATATTATTAATGTAAATTGCAAACAACAAAGGACCCAGGATGAAACCTTGCGGCACACCTGGCAGAAGAGGTTTTTAGAGGTGAAAATTCACTTTCTACCTTCACCTGCTGTAGCCGGCCCGTAAGATAATCTGCGAACCATCTCACAGAATGTTAGTCTAGGCTAGTGTTCTGAAGGGAGGAGAGGAGTAGGTTGTGGTCAGCGGTATCAAAGGCCTTGCTTAAGTCCAGAAATACTGTGCAAACAAAGTTTCTATCATCCAGGTCACGCTGCCAGTCATTAGTCACCTTGATGAGTGCCGGGATTGTACTGTGTTGGGCTCTAAAGCCTTACTGCAAAAGGTTTAGCAACCACATGGACTCTTAAGTAGTCCCTGAGCCGAGTACTCACAATTTTCTCCAGTAATTTGAACCGTATTGAGAGGAGAGAAATTGTCCTGTAATTGTTTAAATCACAGGGATCACCAGATTTGAACAGGGGGATAACATGGGCTGTTTTTCCAAATAGGGGTGATGAACACCCAGGGAAAGAGATAGGTTGAAGAGATGTGTGATTGCCACAGCTAAGACTTGGTACCCAATCTTTATGAAATACAGGTCTAGGAAATCGGCTCCAGCGCTTTTTTTGGTATCAAGCTGTAATAGGAGGTCTTCGACCTCTTTCAGGGATGCAGGCTGAAGAGTTGGGGACAAGGATTTCATAATCTTGTGCTCCAAGTTGTGAGCTTAGGGAACAAGCAGGAGAGTTGTCAAAGACAAGCCCTGCGGTCGCAAAGTGGTTGTTGAGAGCGTCGAGGATAGCTGGTCTGTCAGATAGTGGAATTGCTAGACGCAAGTTTTGTGGGTAGGGAGTTTCCAGAGGTGTGACCTGATAAATCCTTAATAGTCTTCCAAAATTTGGATGGGTTCTTAGAAGCAGAGTCAAGTTCAGAGCGATAATAGACAGTCTTAGCCTCTTTAATCGTCTTGGTGCAGGTGTTCTGTGCCTTCCTAAATGAACACCAGTCCTTTATAAGTTTAGTTTTGCGCACAGGTTTCCAAAGCATGTCCCTTTTCAACATTGCAGCCTTTGGCTCCGATGTAAACCACCAGCAGAATGTAGTCCTCACATGAGCTTTTACCAGTGGTGCATGCTTATTTAGTGTCTCTGACACTATTTCGTAAAAAATGTCATATGCCCTAGTCACATTATTTGGCAAGTAAAAAGCCTGCCAATGCAGTGAGTCTTTTAATTCAGCAATGTAGTCAAGAGGAGCAAAACTGCATCTGCATCTCTTAAAGGTAAACTTGGATGCAGGTGGAGGCTTGGAGTTGTATCTTATACAAGCAATAAAGCAGTAATCACTGATATCAGAGAAAAAAAGTAGCAGCATGCAAAAATAAATGGGGTTTACTTACTTAAATGACATCTAGCAGGGTACTGTTGTTCGGGTTCTTTTTATTAGGGCGTGTTGCTTCGTTGATAAATTGACAACCCAAGTGACTCGCAAAGCGATTTGAGTGGTGCTGACATGTTGGAGAACCAATCTAAATTAAGGTTCCCCTAGTGTGGTAGTTTCTGAGGATCCAGGTCCTAGGATATTACTTGAATGCTTTAGAAGCTATAATCCAGCTGAAGGTGGCCTATAGCAACCTGCAGCGCAAAGTGAGACAGAGGAAGAGATCTTAACTGTGAGGGACAGGCATTCAAATTCATTTGGGACAGAGGTTGAATCTTAGATTGAGACTGAAAATGTGTCCTTGATGTAAATAGCCACACCACCGCCACTGGCCTATCAGTTCTGAATATGGAGTAGTTAGGAATGTTCACGTCACTATCAGAAGTACCTGCTCTGAGCCATGACTCAGACTGCCAGAACATCAGGTGTTATATGACATGTCCAAGCCTGGATAGATGCAGGCTTTTTCAACAGGCTGCATACATTAACATGCATAAAGCTCACACCTTTGAGGCTAGGCAAATCAGATGGAGACTCAATGGTTTCTGGTGGACCCAGGGTTAAGTTCAACATTGCCTGAGCACAATAGTAGGATGAGCAGAAGTTTCCTGATGGCACGTAATAATTTATATTCACTTGCCCTAACAGGTCTACAGGGATTATTGGAGAAGGTTCTTGGAGCCCTGTGACAAAGGCATTGCTGACCTAAAGCTGCTTCAATTAATACCCTAACTGCAAAGGTTAAGGGGAACAGGTTGTCAAAGGAGGAGGGAAACGTGCCCTGTAAGGGCAACTCAAAATCAGTTACAGCATAGTAGGGTAGCTGTATGGAGGGCCATAGTGCGGGTAGTTTGTGGATGCATAAATACTGATTACGGGAGTTAGAATTTATGTGGCAGTCCAGCGAGGTATCACCCTCTCTGTCAGGAGAAGACTGAGGGCATGGGTATCTGTCGGAGTAAACCAGAAACAAAAGTGTCAAACTATAGAGCCAGCAACCACCCTGCATAATAAGGCTGTGACACAACATACTCTGACTACTGGCAGAGGTTCCTGTACTCAGAATAAAGGGGAATATAACACCTTATGGAGTTCTACTCCTTCAGCACAGCAGGTGCTGCAGGCAAGCCAAGGAAGAGTCTCTATCTCCATATCAATACCAGATCCCAAGCCCCAAATCAAGGTCTGATGGTATAGCAAGCTGACATGTAACTTGCTCAGTGAACAGCTCACAGCAATTAATAAACAAGAGCTGTCCCCATAGATTTAAGGGACCAAGGAGAAAATGATAGCAAGGCCAGCCACTAAGGATGGCTTAGCGGGAGTGGAGTAAAAGTGGAGTAAAGGCTAGCCAGTAACGATTAGTATAGGGAAGGGGCTAATGAGAGGGTGGAGTTGGAATCCAGACAATACTGATTGGTTTTAGGGGAGGGAGCATGGTGTGTGAGCATTTAAGGTGACCTAGGAAGGGGGTGGGGGGGTGCCAGTAGGTCTGCGCCCACTATAGCCTAGAGTAGCAGAGGCTATGTCCAGATCCGTACCTGCTGCTGAGTCTTGGGGGCGGTTGCGCTGGCAGGCTTGCAGCTCTGTGGAGGAGCTTAATCTCCAGGATAGTCCACTGCTTGCAGTGAGAGCCCAAGTAGGCACCTGCAGGAGAAAGGGGCAGACAAGAAATTAGATACACTGCAGGATCGGTGGGAGGGTTAATATTAACAAAGGGACAGAAAGGAGCTGCTTCACAAAAGGGATTTTAAATGATTTGGTGGGTGCAAACAGCAAGCAAGGCGCCAGCTATGTCTGCTAAGTCGTGGGAACAAAGGATTGGGTTGGGGCCGCAAGCTACAACATTACATATAAAATACTACTTCCACAGTTAGCACAGTATTAAAGAAGGTAAATCCCTACCTGGTCTGGTGGTGCTGAGGGTTAAGGCACTAGTTGCCGTACCACACGCTATGCTGGCGACCCGGGTTTGGGAATGAGCCTGGGATGCCGGGGTGGGAAAGAATCAAGCGTCTGAAGGACAGCTCGCCTTTCCCAGGGGGTAGTAGGGATATGCGTCGCTCTCGCGTGCCCTCTGGCGACAGTTGGGGGGAAGCAACAATGTGCTGCAGCCCTATGGCAAGGGTGGAGCTTGGCGGACGCTGGACATCATTGCACATCCAAGCTCCACTGCGGGGTGGGGTGGGAAGGGGAGAAACACCAAGGAAAAACCCTGGCTTGCCAAGGAGGCAGCGAGGACCCTAGGTACCTCCCTAACATCCCCAGTTCCAGACAGGCCATGCCGGTGATCCATTCCTGACTTCACGAGAGGGATGAACCCTCTAATTTCAGACAAAACACTGCCACGGGAGGCAGGCCATGCCCTGGGGGGTGATCCGGGGCGCTGGGAAGTCCCTTGAGTAAGGGGAGATCTGGAGATGGCCTGCCATGGAGGGGAGTAGAAAGGCCAGTGTCAAGAGGGTACCTCCGAGAGATGCCTCGGTAAGCTGGCGCATAAAGTTGTGTTAAAAAAAAAAAAAAAAAAAAAAAAAGGTAAATCCCTTCAGCCTAACATGAAACTCTAAATAGTTCAAACAATAATTCCTCCCTGAGCAAGAGAACTAGATTCCAGATCAGCTGAGGTGCAGAGAAATTCGATGCCAAGCAGGAGACTACTCGCCCACGGCTTCTGAGATTCAATTACAGCACAACCAAGGGAATGCCTGGTTCAACAGCAGTTGGTACAGCAGGGAGATTAAATTAAATTATACAGAGATCAGGATTAGGTCAACAATTCCAGGTTCACTACGGGGAACATTAAGAAAGAAATAAAAATGAAAAATTACGGGCTGAAGCAGAGCGGGCCAATCAGGTGGCAATAGGGTTGGGAGACCACCAATGAGAGCGGAACCCTGAGAAGGCATGGATAATTTATTTTATTTTTATTTTATTAAACTCTAGGATTACAAATACTTTTGAGCAGGAACTGCTCATTTACAAAGGTTCCATGTCAAAGGATGTAGGGGTAACATACATACAAAGGTCAACAGTGGTTACAGTCTTAAAAACACAAAGATGTATAAGCATTTATTATGCAGCCAAAAATGGAGAAAAGTAAAAAAAAATACAAGGCTAAATTCCAAAAGTCTGTGCCCATTGCAACCTAGAGTAGTCAAGGCTGTGACCAGATCCATACCTGCTGCTGAGTCTCGGGGACGGGTGCGCCGGCAGGCTCGCAGTTCTGTGGAGCAGTTTAATTTCCAGGACAGCCCACTGCTTGCAGTGAGAGCCCAATCAGGTGCCTGCTGCTGAGTCTTAGGGGCGGGTGCACTGGCAGGCTCGCAGCCCCATGGAGGAGCTTAATTTCCAGGTCGGCCCACTGCTTGTGGTGAGAGCCCAAGCAGGCAATCTCACACGGGTCTGTTAGAAGGAAATTTCCTATTTTTTTTTGGGGGGGGGTTTTCTTTCATTCCATCAAAGGCAGTACCTTGGAACACAGTGTCATGCTATTTGAAGTTAAAAGGGCTGTCTCCTGACCACTTTATTCACCTCAGTTTCCCTGGGTCATTAACTATTGGAAATTCCTTTTGATCAGTTCTCCCCAAAGCCTTTGACAATAACTTTTCAGATTCCTGGCAAGCAAGTTGGCCTTCCAGGTCAAAGGAAGGTCAAAACCTTTTTTTAAAAAAATCTAGTCTTTTCTCTCTGCCATTTTATTAATGCTGGCATTTTGTGGCATGTGCAGATACATAGAATTACATAAAAAAACGTATATACAACAGAATTGTATCTACAAATAAGGACTAGCAGTGGGGTAGCTCGCGACACCCCTCCCTCCTAGACTGAATTTGTGGGAATCCATCCCTATGCATGGTATGATTTTTACAAATTCCGTTCACTGCTCTAACTGGTGAGATAGCCCGTCTTCGTTGGCATTGGCCGATCCGACCCTGTGGGTAATGATCATATCGTAGCTCTGTAAGGCAATACGCCATCTTAAGAGATGACCATTCATTTTACCCATCTGCATTAGCCACACCAGGGAGTATGATTGGTATGTACCTTAAAGTGCTTTATTTAGAGGTACAGCTCTAGTTTCTTCAGGGCTCATACCAGCTGAAGGCATTACTTTTCAACTGTGGAATATGCCTACTCCCGGGGAAATAACTTTTTGCTAAGGTGCACTATTGGGTGATCTTTCCATTGGTTAGAGGTCTGACTGAGGACTGCTCCAATTCCCACTTCTGAGACATCTGTCTGGACTACAAATGGCTTACTGTAGCCTGGACTGTCCAACACAGGCACTGCACAGTGCATCCTTTAGTCGTGTGAAGGGCTTGTTCATAGGCTGGCTCCCATTTTGCCATTTTTGGGCATTCTTTTCTTTAGCAGGCCAGAGAGGGGAGCTGCCAGGGTACTGTAATTTGGTAAAAACTTTCGATAGTACCCAGCGGTCCCGAGAGAACTCCAGACCTGCTTCTGGGTTTCAGGCCTAGGCCACGCCTCTATCGCCTCAATCTTGGCTTGATTGGGACAGAGCTGCCCCCGCCCTACTACATGTCCTCGGTATGCCACCTCTGCCATGGCCACCTGGCACTTTTTAGCCTTGACAGTGAGGCCTACCCTCTGCATCCTGCCCAACACTTCCTTCAGGTGGGACAGGTGTTCCTTCCAACTGGCACTGAAGATGGCAGTATCAAGATATCACTGCGTACTCTTCAGTACCATGTAGCACCTGGTTGACCAACCTTTGGAAGGTGGTAGGGGTGTTCTTCATTCCAAAAGGCATTACCTTGAACTTGAATAATCCTATTGGAGAGATGAAGGCTGATCTCTCCTTAGCTCTGTTAGTTAACTCCACCTGCCAGTACCCTTTTGTCAAGTCAGTTGTGGTAGGGTATGGCGCCCTTCCCAGCCAATTTGTCTATCCATGGCATTGGGTGGGTGTCAGACTTTGTGACTGCGTTGTCCATGATAGTCCACACAAGAGCTAGTAGAGCCATCCGGCTAGGGAACGAGGACTATGGGTGAGGCTCGGGGACTGTGGGTTTTCTGGATTACCCCTAAATCCAGCAGTTCCTCCACCTCTTTCCTAATGTCCTTTAGGATGGCCTCAGACACCTGGTAAGCTGTCGCCCCAATGAGCGCATGTGTCTTCGTGTGTACATCATGTGTCGCTAAGGGGGTTGGTCCAGGCTTAGCTGTAAACATGTGACAAGGTCCACTTAAACCTCCCTCACTTCCTGGGTCTGTTCAGGGGTCAGTTGGGGCGACAGTTTGATTGCCTCCACAGAGGACTCGTACTTGCTTTCCTCTAGCAAATCCAGTAGGGGTCTCCTTCATCCATCCTCTCCCCAGGACTACACACTGTAAGTACCGTGTGTGCCCTATTTGCATATGGCTTCATGTTGACATGGTACATTCTATGGGTATGTCTCCTGTCAGGCAGTTCTGCAATATAGTTTACATCATTAACCTGTAGGACTACCTTGTATGGTCCTCTCCACTCGGCCTGCAGCTTGCCCTTCTGGACCAAAAGTAGGACCATGACTTCCTGACCTACACTGTATGAGTGAGTCCTTGCTCTGCAGTTGTACCAGACTTTTTGCTTCTGCTGGGTGACTGACGGGTTGCTCTGGACTGCTCCCATAAGCTCCTTCAGCTTTTCCCTAATCTTTAGGACATACTTCACTATGGGAGTTTCCTAGGTAGCGTGCTTATCTTCCCAATCTTCCTGGATTAAGTCTAGGGGCTCACGCACCCTACATCCATATAAGAGTTCGAAGAGGGAAAACCCTGTCAAATTTTGGGGCACCTCCCTGTATGCGAACAGGTGGGGAAGATATTTCTGCTAGTCCCTCTCATGCTGTTCAGCAAACGCTTGGAGCATTGATTTTAGGGTACCATTAAACCTTTCCACAAGCCCACTGGCTTGCTGGTGATAAGGTGTGTTGTGTGTCTTGGCACCATCCCACAGACACTTCGGGTCCGACATGAAGGTACCCCCTCGATCAGTGATAACCTCCTGCAGAAACCCAACATGGGAGAAAATCCCTGGCAAGGTGTCTGCCACTTTTCTGTCCTAAGTGAGGAGAGTGCGACTGCCTCTGGGTATCGGGTGGTATAATTTACCACTGTCAAGATAAACCTCTTCCCAGAGGAGCTTGGAGTACTCAAAGGTCCCACAGGATTTGTTCTGATCCTCTGGAATGGCTCCTCCACAGTGGGCAAGGGAATTAGTGTGGCTTTGGTTTTACTACCTGCCCTTCCCTATTTGTTGGCACCAGTGGCAAGACCTGTAGTATTCCTTTACCTGTTGGGTGAAGTTGGACCAATAGAAATTCTGGGCAAATTGCTGCATGGTGCGTGCAATTCCCAGATGTCCAGTCATGGGGATATCATGAGTAAACTTGAGCAACTGCTCACGGTACCCCTGGGGAACAACAAGCTGCCTTCCCATCACCCCTTTCTCTGTCTTTACGTCCTGTGTATACAACAGTCCATTGTCCCAAAATACTGTCTCATGTCACCTCCCCATGTCCCATCAGATTCTGCACAAGCCCTCAGCCTCTCCAAACTAGAATCAGTCTTCTGAGCAGCTGCAAATGCTTCACATTTTCCCAAGGCATATAGGACATGTCCCCTTCAGTTCCTAAACTGGGGTCCATAGCTCTAATGTCAGGGCATTCAGGGTCACTACCATCGCTAACCTTCTGACAATGGGCTACCCATCCCTCCTCAGAGTAACCTTCTGTAGCTGTTTTATGAACTGCTACGTGTGGAAGTCATGACACCCTTTCCCTACCATCCATTTCAGGAGACACAGGCTGGGAAACGAGCCTCCCATTGTTTTTCACAAGGGCTTCTATAGGGTCCAGGGAACTACAATCATCCTTTGCCGCCTGACTGTGGGTAACTGCACACACCACCCATTCTGGAGATTGTTCCCTATAATCTCGCATCCAGGGCAAGGTTGTCTGCTGCTGCCACTTTTTGCACCCTCTCACCTGTCTCACGCCAGTCCTGAACACTAGTTAGTGGCAGAGTTTTTTCCTCCCCAGTGAATCCCCTTACTGTTACAAATTGAATAGGTATATGCTGTTCAGGCTCAACCAAATCCCTTTTTACTAAGGTAAGAGATGCCCCTATGTCCCTTAACCCATGGGTCTGCACCCCATTTACAGTAACGGGTGTATGTGCTCCCTTATGTTTATAGGCATGCTTTCAATGATACACAGTGCACCAACTCTGTTAGAGCATCACTTTTTCCACTCTGTGCCTTTTTAGGAGACTGTCTAGCAAGATGTCCTGGCTGTTTGCAAAACCAACAGTCCTCATTTCTTTTATCCTATTTCCTTTTTTTGTAACCTGAGTTTTCCCCCTTTCTGTGGAGGCAGTAAGGGTTTTAGTTGCCCTGAAGACGTGCTTTCCCCTTCTGCGCTGCCACACCTGCCCCACTCTTTCAGAGCAGGCCTGCTTCTGGCATAGCGATCCAAGGGCTCAGCAGCCTGCTGCGCTGTTTTTGAATCTCTGTCCTCTAACCAGGTTTTTAGCTCTGCTGGGCAAGCCCAAACTAATTGATCCAGAAGTACAACCTCCTCAATTTTTACTACAGAGTTTGATTCTACTCCCTCCCACCAATGTTTTAAAAACTGACGTTGCTTTTTGAGCATACACACAAACATACGAATATGCCAGCAGAAACAGACCACCCGGTCTATCCAAGTCTGCGCGAGTGTGCAGCCAACACCCCTAGTTTGCAGCTGCCCCACACCCCCCCTCTGTCATCCCACTGCCACCCCCCACCCTCATTCTCCCCTGTTCCCTGTCATGCCCTTTAGAAGCTGTTCGCAGGTTTCCATGATACCACCCATTCTGGTAGGGCATTACATTTTGCTGCCACCCTCTCTGTGAAAGTGTCTTTGTGGCGAGTTCCTCCTGGTTCATGTCAGGGCTTCTCCAGAGCTTACGGAACTTAACGCTGTATGCTTCAGGCGTTAATTCATACTTTTTAAGCAGTGCAGCTTTAAGTTTCTCATAATTACTACTGTCCTGATTGTGCTTTTGGCCTAGCACTGGACACCCTTTCCCAATAAGCAGCGAGGATAGTTGGAAGCTCCAGGACTCCCTTGGTATTTTAGCCTGGATACAGACCCTTTCAGACAAATTAAAAATGCATCCATATCCTCCCCCTCTTTAAATTCAGCTATTAATTTAGAATTTAACTTGTACCCCAGTCCTGGAGTTCCAGGTTCACCCCTGCCACTTATCTGGTGCTGGTAGTTGGAGTCTTGGCTTCGCCAGTTCAAATTCTCTGTGGCGCTCTCTTTCCCCTCTCTCTCAGCCTCTCTCTGAAACTGCCTTTCTGTTTCCTCGGCCTCTCTCCAATACTGATTTTCTTTTTCCTGCATCTCTAGCTCGAACTTCCTCTGCTCGAATTCCCTCTGCTGCTGGGCTTCAAACCTTTTTTGCTCGCATTCCAGCTCCAGTCTCCTCAACTCTAACTGCTGCCTAATCCCTTCTGCCTCGAACTTTGTGGTGACTCTTCCCTGATGCTGTGGCTCTAGGTTCCCTCTGGTCTTGCTGTCCTCCCTGGGACTGGACTCTGCGACATCCAGTAGCATAGCAAATTCCCAGAGGGCCTGGGTGCAAGGGTATGTTATAGGGCCCCCCACGTTTTGAATAGACATCAAAATTATGATTTGGGCCCCTCAAACCTCATGGGCCCGGGTGCGACTGCACCCTTGTAGCTACATCCCTGGCGACAGCCCATGGCAACCCCACACCCAAGATCTGGTCCATCTCAGTCATGGGCGGTGACTCGAGGTCCTGGGCAGTGGCTTGCTCGTCTGCCACAAGAGCCTCCACTAGGTGCTTTTTGGTTGGCCCCTCGCACTGGATCCCTCTTTCCTGTCACAACTGCTTTAGGAAGTTTGCAGTGTATTCGCTGTAGATGGAAGCCATCTTCATCCCTAACTACTGCTACACTAACTTTACACCAGAGAAAAAATTAAAAACAGGTAGGGAACTTTATACTGTAACCGCATTTTGTATATAATTTTATTTTTTTAAATCTCTGCATTGATTGTGTGTGGACTGTTTGCAGTTTATCAATCTGATACACTGGGCTCGAATCCAACTGTTAGGCCTGTGTAACCAATATCTCTCAAATCACAACACTATGGAATCAGATCTCTCAGGTCCCAATGCTGCACACCAGATCTGTCATGATTACACTCCTGTGGGTCCGGTCCACTGAGCTCACAGTGCCCACCCTGAAGTGCAATCCATGATTTGGGGCAGGGATACCCTCCTCGTCCTTTTAAAGGCTCACTGAGGTAATGACTGCACCTCTGCCACAAGGACCCAGGGTGTCCCTCTAGCTGTGGATCGATCAATCAAACTTTATTTATAAAAAGGCGCCTTTCCAAAACCAAGGCACCTGTACATATCATAATAAGGGCACTATACCAGTCTCAAGTCTTGTGGCCAAATATGAACCCTTCATTGGCTATTACACAATGGAGGAAGACCCAGATATCGCACTGTCTTCAGGGGTAGCAGTGTAAAAACCCGATTTGGCCTTCTCCACACAGGATATGCAACAACCTGGTTCAAATCCCTTGCAGACTCTGATATTCTCCCTATCCTTATCCAGATGTCACTTACAGACCCTTTTCTCAATTTGGTTGCTTATGGTGGCCCCTCTAAGCAATTAACAGTTGTCACAGATTATTAATAAACCTTCTGCAGTCGCACACAAATATAGAAATCTTGCGCAGGCAGAATTTCTTTAGAAAAACAAATGTTTTTACTAAAATACTGAAATACAGCTGCAGCTAAAAAGAGAATACTCTAATTTGAGTTACAGTATGCAGAACAAAAATGGGAAAATGATATACAGAAAAAACGCACTGACTGTTAGCTGAAAGTCTGTCTTATATTTACAGTAAATTGAAGTCTAGAAAAAGTAGATGAAGGTTTTCAGTTACTTTAGTCCTGGCAGCCACACTGGGTTTCAACAGTTTGGCTTCTTGTGTGTGTCAAGTGGAGTCCAGATGAGAAAAGTGTCCAAATTCCGTGAGCTGGGGGGTTAGGAGGAAGTAGGCCATTGGTTAACTAGGATCTGCAGCTTATCCAATAGGTAGGGAAAATGTATTTACTTAGCTTTTGTTAACCAGGTAGGTACACTAGACAAGACATTTGCCTATTTTCAGGTACGACCCGGGAGAGTACAGGAAATACAAGTTCAGACACATTGGACAACATAATACAGATACAATCAGAATACAGGGTCAGGGAAAGCATTACATGTTCAAGTAGTTACACACGGCAGAACTTATGTATAGAGATATGAGCAGTGCAATATGTACAATTAGAGGTGCAATAAATACTATTATATACAACTATAGGACCCCAGAAAAGTGGAGCAGCAGTCAGGGCCATGCCCAGAGGATAGAGTGGAGGCATTACATACCAGCCAAACCCCAAGCGGTCTGGCAAGTCGAGACGAAAGGGGAACAGAGCAGGGGGCCAGGTGGGATCATGGAGGCTTGGGAGATCATGGAGGCTTGGGACACCCACACACAGAGGACAGCTTCAGGTGATTCCATAGGGAAGATTTAAGGCAAGCATGTGAGGGGGAGGAGCAGACCTGGACAGAAACGAGTTCCACAGTCTGGGTGCACATGAGGCAAAATCTCTCTCTCCCATTTGAGTGTGAGTAGCAGGTATGTTGAGGACAGCAGGGCCCAGGAACCTAAGTGAATAGTAAGGGACTGCTGGTACAAGGAGCTCCCGCCAGCCCGGGGGGGCAGGGGCAGTGTGAAGAACCTTACCCGTGTAGCACCCCAGGACAGAGTCTAAGTGATTAGACAGAGAGCCAATTCAGCATGCTGTACAGGTCACAGTGATGGGTGAGACGAGAGGCAGCAAGAGCAAAATGACAAATATTGTATGGTACGGTCCACCTAGAAAGGTGCGTCTTGGAGGTGTGAGCAAACAGAAGGAGCCCGTAGCAGTGAGAGGGGAGGAACACACCTCGACCCAGTGCAGTACATGCAGTGGGAGTGAGGTTGCTCTTTGCTCTATAGGCCATACCAAATGTGCAGTTTACAGCTTTGCATACATTCTGGATATGATGCCCAAGGTCAAGCTGTGAGTTGAGTGTCACTCCAAGGAATTAGAAGGTGCCAGTGACAAGGACCGGAGCACCATCAAGCCCAGTGATGCACAGTGGGGCATGGAAGGCCTTAGTCTTTGCCAGGGACCCGAAGAGCATGGCCTGAGTTGTTTTTAGGTTGAGAACCAGCTTGTGGGTTGAGATCCAGGATTGGATGCTCTTGAAATCCTCACTCAGTTGGCGATTGATGACCCCAGTGTCCCGAGAATGAGTGAGGATGACCAGATCGTCTGTATACAGGGTGGATCTGCAGTGGGCAATAGCAGAGAGTAGGGCATTGACAAAGATGAAGAAGAGCAGGGGCCCCAGTACTGAACCCTGGGGGAATCCTGTGGATATAGTAGTAGTGCCTGAAAGCACCTTACTGTATTTGACCAGCTGCTGTCTACCATGTAGGTAAATGGAGAACCACTGAAGGACCAAAGGGGACAGGCCAAAGGACCTAAGCTGAGAGCAAAGCAGGGTATGGTCAGCAAGGTCAAAGGCCTTCAATAGGTCTATGAAGACGGCACCAGAGAGTTTACGCTGGTCCATAGCTGCTCTTATCCCAGAGGAGATGGAGACTAGGGCATTGGATGTACTGTTCCCTTTCTGAAAGCCGTGCTGTGCAGGAGCCAGCAGCTCGTGATACTTTCTCAAGTAGTTTACTGACTGCAGACAATATGGCTATTGGATGGTAGTTGTCTAACATTTTGGGGGTGCCCTGCTTTAGAATAGGGACCACCCTGGATACCTTCCATATATCTGGGATAATCCCAGATGTTGAGGACAAGATGACAGTATGGGCCAATGGGGGGGGGGAGGCAATGTAAAGGGCATCAAGATGTAGGTGCTTGGGTTCCATACCATCGTGGCAGGCAGTGGAGTAGGGGAGAGACCAGAGAGCAATCTCTGCATCTCTTGTGCTGTCACAGCCTTAAAGTAGAAGAGCGAGCGGGAGACCAGGGTCAAAGGTGGGGCAGTGACCAGGTCACAACTAACACGCCCACTCGAGGAGAGTGGAGAGATGAATGAGGACAAGTAAGAAAAATGCAAGTTAAATGCGTTAGTTATGGTAAGAGGATTATTGCAGCTAGAGCCATCAATGAGTATGTCAGAGGCCTCACCAGAGGAGGAGCCACTTACAATGTTTCTAATGTTCCTCCAGAAACTCCTGGGGTCCTTAGCTGAATTCAGCAGTGCAGCTTTACAGAATTCACTTTTAGCCACATGGATCGCTTTTTTACACTCATTTCTGAGCCTCCTGTACTGCTGAAATATGACTTGGTCCATCGTGACCTTAAAATTGGCCCAGCACTTGTCTCTGGTCCTCATGAGGGCAAGGAGGCTCCTGTGCAACCACTTGGTAGCAGACCCCCTAATCCTCCATCCAATGAGAAGGGCACACTTATCCTGCAGTGCCCCAAAGGTGCTGAGAAAGTGACCAGCTGCTGAGGAGGAGTCCTGTGCCTTCCACACCTCAGTCCAGTCAGTATGCAGAAGATCATCATGAAATGAACCGAGGTTGAACCTGGAGAAGTCCCTAACCTGATTGATTTTATAAGGAATTTTCAGGGAGGGGCTCTTCCACACAGTACACTGGGGAATGGTCAGAGATGGAGTCGGGAAGGATACCCAACAAACTAATCCTCTCAGGCCTGTTGGACAAGACCCAGTCTAGGAGGGAGCGTGAACCTCCAGCGGAAGACCACCTAGTTGGTTCCTTGATGAGTTGACAATGAGAGACCAGACAGCAAAGGCTTGTGCGACTTGGTATTCCCACCAAGCCAGTTTAAGTTAAGATCACCCAGGATCATCACTCATAATGCCCTGTCAATGGTCCAGCAGTATCAAGGAGGGAGATCAACCCCAATATACGCCCCCATTGGGGGATTATACGTACAAACAATATGTAGCTTCTTTGGTTTCCCAAATAACAGTATTGCGTGAAGTAGTTCACAGGGAGACTGCAGTAGTTGTTGGCAGGACAGGACCGACAGGTTGAGGTGGCTGCTGTAGTAGACCACAATGCCCACCCCCCCTTTTTCCCTGCCGGTCCAACCTAACAAGATCATAGCCAGGAAGCGCGCATGCCGAGTCCGGGTTTGATGGTTTCAGCCAGGTTTCGGTTACTCCAAGGATGTCAGGCCTATGGTGAGTTACCCAACCAAGGAGTTCAGCCAGGTTGGGCAGTAGGCTACGAATGTTTAGATGGGCTATTTTTAGCCCTTTGCCAACCATCCAGCTCGCTGGTGAGGAAGCATGATGGGGAGGACCAGGGTTGGGCTCAGTGTCTCCTGCCAGGGCAAGGGTCACCAGTAAGAGCCAAAGGAGATGCCTTAGTTTGGGGGCAACTGTAGCAGGCAGCTTGTGGCCATAACGCCTAACCATAATGACAGGGCTCCAGGAAGCACCATAGATCAAGACAGCAGATAAGCAGTAGAGGCTATCTAGCACAGACTGAGGTTGGAGAAGGTGAAGTCAGACTCCTCATGTTGGCCACGTGTGACCCAAGGACCCCACTCAGAAGGGATGCTGCCACCAATAGGCAGAGGGAGGCATAGCATAGTAAGCAGACCAAAGATGAGGGAACATATGAGTATGAAGGGCTGAGCCCCCTTTGAGTGAAGTTCAAGGACCCCCATGCCAGTGCCTGAGCTTAGACCAAGGTCGAACCTGACAGTATATAAGGGGACCTTGGGAGGGAGGAATCGGAAGCACTAACCCACTGAGCCTCCTTACTGCCCAGAGGGGCATCTAAGAGGCATCCGACCACCACCCACCCCCACCACCAGTTAGTGGAAAGCTCCCCCTTATGTGAGAGTGCAGTTGCAGCCAGTAGAGCGCCCTCCCTTATGTTAGAGCTCAGCAACAGCCACTAAAAGAGGAGTACCAAACTCCACAAGGGGGTCCCCAGCAGTGGCCAAGTAGCGGGGAGCATACCACAAATTGTTAAACTAAATCTGGAAAATGGGTGCTAAAACAAATCAAGCAGGCAGTAGATATGACCAGTTATCTAACCAGTACACAAAATGAGCAGTGACCAAGCTGGGTGGAGGCCTGAGAGGTGACAGAAAAAGTTGGATCACACAGTTAGTCCCACAGCATAGATCAATCATGAAGACAGGTCACACACAGTAAGTCCCACAGCATACACTGCAGCATAGATCACCCCGGGAGGCAGGTCCAGCAGTAGCACAAGAACTGATGCAAGGGTAGGCTACTGGCAGTAAAGATGTATGCAGGTTAGTCCCCACAGGAAATTGAGACCAGGGAATCGGGATGGGTGATTACAGATTGTATAGCCTCAGCCTACTGCCCCACTGATAGGCGAACGTAGCGTGGCAGCCAAACCAAGGACAGTCTGAGACAAGGCGAAAAGTACGTTACGCCTCTAAGTATGAACATCCAGACAGGGTGTGGCCAGCAAGCATTTAAGGGGAGGGGGGAAATTTACCCTTCGATTCTCTAGGACCACATATGCAGCAGCAGAAAAGGTAGCAGGTAAAATGGCAGACTTTACTGAATATAGTTTTTTTTTTGTTTTTTTTTTGGTGTGTGTGTGTTACTTTGATTATGTCCAAAATGATCCCTTAGCAGCCCCTGCATGAAAACAGGGTAAGGGATTCGCTGACACACTTTCCACTCCTGGTCCATGTTCGAGTTCCTCAGGAATAGAAGCTTTGAAATGAACGCAGGGGAGGCTCACCCGGTCGGTGTCTCAGAAACCGCCTCAGCCCCACTCAGCGGTAGTCCAGGTTGCGGGTGGGGATGCCCACTTGCAGAGGGGACTCCCTCTCCACCCCTGTGCAGCAGCAACAATAAGTCCAGTATGAGCCGCGGGGCTCCGATTCCGTCGATAAGTACTCTGATCCAGCAGTGTCACGGCATTGGGGTACTTATCAGGTGCTGGCAAGATTTTCAGATTTGGCGCCCAAAATGTCTTGAGAACAAAGGACCACAGAGTGAGCCGGCATCACAGCAGATTTACCCCTCGATTCACTGGGTCCACATATGCAGCAGCAAAATAGGTAGCGGGTAAAATGGCAGACTTTACTGAATATAGTTTGTTTGTTTTTTTTTTTTGGTGTGTGTTACTTTGATTATGTCCAAAACGATCCCTCAGCAGCCCCTGCACGAAAGCAGGGGAAGGGATTTGCTGACAAACTGTCTGGTCTAGGTCCACGGTCGAACTCCTGCTGGAGAGCAGGGGAAGAAGCTTTGAAACGAACGCAGGGGAGGCTCATCCGGTCAGCGTCTCAGAAACCGATGCCTCAGCCCCACTCAGTGATAGAGAGTCCGGGTTGCAAGGTGTGGGGGGTGTGCCCACTTGCAGAAGGGACTCCCTCTCCACCCCAGTGCAGCAGCAACAATAAGTGCAGTATATGTGACAGTAAATGGGCAGACTGGGAGGGCCAAGCAGTCTTTATCTGCTGTCAGTCTGTTTCTGTGTTTATATACCTGTCTGTGGATAGAGGCTGGCCTTTCCATTTTAGGCCATGGAATGTCACTCTTGCGCTTCCCCAAAACAAGATTCTGCCATCTGGTGACGTCACTCAGCTTACATTTATGACACCTGACATTACAATCGCACACAGGTCTGTTAGAAGGAAGTGTCCTGTTTTTTTTTTTTTCTTTCATCTCATCAAAGGCAATACCTTGGAACACAGTATCCTACTTTTTGAAGTTAAAGGGCTATTGCCTGAACACTTTATTCACCTCCGTTTCCCTTGGTCAGTTAACTATTGGAAATACCCATTTGATTAGTTATCCTCAAAGCCTTTGACAATAACTTGTCAGATTCCTGACAAGCAAGTTGGCCTTCCAGGTTAAAGGAAGGTCAAATCCTTTTTTAAAAAATCCAGTCTTTGGCTGGCCCGTTGGTGCAGCGGTTGGATTTCTGCTTGCGACGCCAGCGACCCAGGCTTGGGAGCGGATCCGGGGCTTTGGAATATCAGCCGGGGGGAGAAGGATTGCGCGTCCCATGACTGCTGCTGTTCTCCAGGGGGGAGGGTGGTGGAGGGTTTTTGCACTGTGGGGACACCATGTGGAGACTGAGTGGCACCGCAAGCACCGAATGCCTAGTAAGCTCAGGGACGAGGCGGACGCTGGTTGTCATTGCACGTCCCCGCCTGTGGGGGGGGGGATGCTGTCTGCCGCCAGGATGATTCCTGCCCCTCCGTTCTAATGAGCTCCCAGGCCGGCTCCTGAACCTAGCCCATTGTCTACGGCACTTGGTCCAGTGCCACAACCCCACCCTGGGGGGTAATCCAGGGCATATCTGGGAGTTGCAGCTAATGTGGGAGTGGGAGCGGAGGGGGCTGTGACCTGGGCGGAAAGTTTGGTGGCTAGGTGGCAAGAAAAAATAGAATAAAAAAAGTATTTTCTCTATGTGCCTTTGGATAAACACTGGCATTTTGTGGTATATGCGCATAGATTGAATTACATAAAAAAAAAAAAAAATTATACAGCATAATTATATCTATAAATAAGGACTAGCAGTGGGGTAGCTCGGAGATGGAAGTAGTGCCAGTGGGCTACGAGCAGGTGTGAGGTGCTATAAGTTTAGTATAAGTATCAATTTTGAGGATGAGTTTGAGAGAGAGAGATAAATTCATTTATAGGTATAGTAGCTCGGATGACGAGATCTATACAGTGGCTTCTGGGTCCGTGCCAGTTACATATTTATATACTACACACACACAAGTAATGAGTATGTATGGTATACAAGGAAGCGTACTCATTATGGGGGCTAATGAGACTATAGAAGATACTTTTGAGTGCATCTGTTTCTGAGAGGGTATTGGTTGGGAAGGCGGGACCAAGAGAAAAGAGGAGCCAATCTGGGCTGGGAAGGAAGTCCTTAGGAGCATAAAAGAAACCACTCTTAATGTGTCCCATTCACGTTCGTGTTCCAGGACATGAGTGGAACAGTGGTAAGATTGGCATCTTGGGCATCTTCAGGCAACAGCAGGCATGCAGGAGAACTCTGCTGGTCTACTAAGGTAAGGTAGAGACTACCTGTATACCTGTTACCACCTGTTGTAATGAGTACGGGAACTGTAGGCTGCTGTTAAAATGGGCATAGAGATGACGCTTCATATAGGGTAAGGGTAAATAGTCAGAAAAAGAGGAAAACTTAAAAAAAAAAAAAAAAACCTATGGTCCAGAGACAAAAAAAAAGATAAGCTAAAAAGGGGAATTTAGAAAGTCTTATTAAAAGCAAAAGGGAAAAACCTAAAGAAACCCCCATCTAGGGTAAGCAGAAAAGAATGAACGAAATAAAAAAATAAAAAAAGGGGGAGGGGGATCTGGGAATGAATCTGGGAACACCCTGTCTGGGCTAAAGGCACAAGTTATTTTCCAGGTCATAGGGAGTGTGTAGTGTTGGGAATGTTGGGAGTGGTACAGTGCAGTGGTTGCAGAGTGGCCATCTTCAGGGAGACCTTTTGGAGACTGAGGTGCTGTCCCATCTGCATGCATATCTCTGGGCTGAGGGTGTAGGTGACTAGACTCTGGTCTGAGTTGGCTAGGGTTTGGGGGATCTCTTCCCCCACTCAGGGGCTTATAAGTCCACCACTCTTGGCTCAGAGGATGCCAAGGAGGAAGGCAGGCTGGACTTTGGTGGGTTCTGGGAGGATGGCAGTAGTGGGTTTGGAGCACATTCCTCAACCAGTGCCACTACAGAACTCTTTCACCGCTCTGGCAGGACGGAACTACCAAGAGGAGGCACCTGTAGTAGTGGCCACTGAGGATGTGAGGGCCCTCCAAAAGGGAGTCCCCAAAGTGGGAGGCAGAGGCCCCCAGCGGAAGAGGAAGTTTCTTCTAGTGGGGGACTCTCTATTGTTGGGGAGATAGATTTGGGAGCAGGATAGGAGGAAAAGAGGGAGGCAAGGTGCCAGCCTGGCACCTTGGCATAGAGATGGGGAACAGATCTTAGGATCACTAGGGCGGTGGGGCAGGAGGGGAACCAGATATCACTGTCCAGCTGGGGACTAACGATCTGGCAAGGGATGCAGCAGGGGTGGTGCAGTAAAGGTTTAGGGGGCTAGGGAGGGGACTGAAGTAACTCACACAGTGGACTTCACTAAGGGGCTGCATATATATGGTTGTGGGCGGAGGCAAGAAAACGCTGCATCAGGACCTTCAACGACTGGTTGAAGACATGGTGCATGGAGGAGGGTTTTGGCTACATTAGAGGATAGAGGCTTGTACAGAGGAGAGGGTCTCCATCCATCTGGGAGGGGAACAGCGGTCCTGGGTGTAAGGCAGAAAAAATGAGGGTGTCAGTGAACCCCCACACACACACACACACACCAAAAGTGGAGCATCAGAAAGAGGAAACCATGGGGATATAAATTCCCCATGGGGTGAAGGGTGTAGGGACAAGGGAAGGGAAAGATGGGAGGGTCAGGAGGTGGATCTAAGGCTGAGAGAAGAGTTGAGGATGGGCCGAGGGAGAAGGAAAATGGGCGGACAATATTGGGCACAGTGGAAGGGCAAAGAATGGGATTGGAGGGGGAGGAAGACACAAAAGGAATAGAGAGGGCATTGGTTTGGGGAGGCAGAGTCCTTGGCTGGCATTAGGGGCTCTGCAGTATGAACAGACTCAATAGACTGAAAGGCCTTATTCTGCTGGCACCTTCGTATGTTTGTATGTTGTAGCTGTTGCTCTCAAGTCTATCAGTAATCTTCTAAGCAAGAGCAGTGCATTCCTTCACCTGGTTGCTGATCTTAAAATCTGCCACCGCTGCCCTGCCGCTAATGAAAGATTGATTCAGTGCATATGCTTGTTAAAAGCTATTGCTGCTGCTTAGGCACTGTTCTGCACATTAAAAGTAGCTCCAGCTCATTAAATGCAGCTGTTGGTTAAAAATTACAAGATAAAATTGATATCTTGACTGAAGACAAAACTAACAGCAATATATTGTAAATATTCTGCTGTAATAAGTGTTTCCATAATTAATACCTTGAAGTTTTAGTATTCACAATGAAATAATTTAACCAGTTAGAGAGCAATTCCTCACAGTTCTAGTGATGTCACAGTTGCCTACTGCAGCTTAAATCAGAGAACACCAGATAAATCTGGAAAACTGATAGCAGATTTAAAAGTTGTAACTAGTAAACTTGTGTATGAATTGAATATGCAATGGCCTGACTGAAAATACGCATCTTGTCCTTACTGGTGAGGGAGCAGGTAACACTGTCATGGCTGTCCCCTTTATGGGTTATGTACTGGTCCTGCCCCATCACAGTTGAAGATTAATTGCATATTTTAAGTCAGGACAAAGCATATCTTCCATAAATACATCATAATTAGAATAGATTTCTGTTTCAAGCATTGTGCCAATTTATTACACTTTGCTGTCATTTCTATCTTATTCTGTGTAATCTGGATGGCCCGAAGTAGGGCCACCGCTATGATAGCAGTGACCTGGGTTCAGGAATGAGCCTGGGTTGTTGGGAGTCAGCCGGGGGGTTGAGCTTCACAGGGATACTCTTCTCGGGAAAGAGGGTTGCTGCGGACGCTGCAGTATTGCCACCTCTGTGACTAGAGGTGGCACTGCAGATAAGAGCACCATGGAAGGGTTGGGAGCTGGAGACTGATGTAGCACGTCTGAGCATCTCTTGAGTTCCTGTGTCTGGAAGGATACGAACATACGAAAATTGCCAGCAGAAAAAGGCCAACTGGTCTATAGAGTCTGCTAGAGTTTGCAGCTAGCACCCTTATTTTGCAGCTGCCCTTCCCCATTGTCCTGTCCCACCCCTTTTTGAATCCCTCCACTGATTTACATGCCACCTCCTCTGCTGGCAGCGCATTCCACTCTGCCACCACTCTTTTCATAAAGAAATGCCTCCTCATTTATCTTGAATCCATCCCCCCTCCAATTTCATGTCATAGCCTCTAGTGTCTCTTTGCACCCTCACTCTGAACAGCCCCTCTGTGTTTCCTTGGATTATCCCCTTCATGTATTGGAAGATCTGTATCATGTCCTCTTTGTTTCTCCTCTCTTCCAGTGAATACATGTTTAACTGTGCCAGTCTGGCCTCATATGTCAACTCCCCTAGACCTTGGATCATTTTTATTGCCCTGCATTGCATCCCCTGTAGCAGTCTAATGTCTCTCTGCAGGTACGGTCACCAGTACTGCACGCAGTACTGCAAGTGTGGTCTGACCAATGATCTGTACAATGGCAGAATCACCTGCCTACTCCTCGAAGTTATACCTCTTTCAATGCAGTCTAGCATCTTGTTGGCCCTTGTTACTGCCTTCCTGCATTTTGCTGAGTTGTTTACTGCTCCTGTTATAAGCACCCCCAGATCTTTCTCTTCCTCCGTTACTGCTAGCTGCCCCGATAGTAGCTCCTCCTCGGGTTCTTAGATCTGAAGTGCAGCACCTTGCACTTCTTGGCATTGAACCATAGTTTCATGGTGTCAGACCATGCCTCAAGTCTTGTCAAGTCCTCCTGCAGCCCCTGCCAACCACTCTGATCGTCCACCACTGCCCTCATTTTGGTGTTGTCTGCAAATAGGGAGAAAAAAGAAAATGGCCTTGTTTCTGGAGGAGGAAGGATCCTGCTGACTTCAGGTCTGGCCATGCTGCTCCAAGAACATGTTTTCTGACTAAAATTGAGCAGCAGTCTTCAGGGGTATATCCTCTCCATAGCAGTCCTGCTTTGGGGGGGGGGGCATGGTGGCATGGAGGATGACTGGGAGGGACTGCAGCAGGGTAGCAGGCTGATATCACCTAGGGGATCTGGATGGAGGCCACAAACAATAATTGGAAGGGGCATAAACCAAGAAGTAAAACAAAAAATCTATGTAACTGATTGTATTCATTGTATATATGCTAATATATTTATTCAACTAATAGTACATTAAAATAAAAAAAATAGAGAAAAGCTTGTTTAGAGCCACCTAAGACACTTTCTGATCTATTTGACAGTTGCACTATAAAAGATCTTCAGGGACGTCGTGTTTGTATCAGCCGATTGGAGAGGCCTCAGAACTGGGGAGAGAACTGCTGTGAAGTAAGATTTGTGATTCTAGTCCTGGCCCCTCCAAAAATGGTAAGCATACATATGTACATACAATGAATTCTAACTTAGTAATTTAATTTCAGAATGAACATGGGGTCCATCATGTCTGCCATTACTTAAGCAAGGATGAAATAAGTATGCTGTGAAAATGTACTCCTTTTTAGGGATTCTCTACCCGCTCTGTTACTCACCATGCGATCTCTTGATGAGCAGAAATTTGTCCAGGATTACCTTAAAGGCCTGACTGTTTTCATGTACACTTTCTCAACTCGTAGGTTATTACATAGGTTCTCCCACCTCTAAGATAGTGTCTTCTAATGTTACCCCTTAATTTACCACCCTGAACTTTGGACCCTGTGTCCTGTTGCAGAACACCAGATCATATATACACCTGACTATTCGATTCCTGTTGATGCCCTTGAATATGTGAAAGACTTGGATCATGTCCACTCTGAGAATCCTTTTTTCTAGAGTGCACTTGTTAAGGAACTGAAAAGCAAAAAGGCCAGCACTAGCCTTCTTACAAAAATAAGAGGTTACAGGCCAGCCAAAGAACATGTTCAAGGCCTCAAGCCTCTCCTTATAGCTTTTGTCCCTGTTCCCAGATGGGTCAAAAACAAGGGGACATCAATGTGAGCTGGTTTTGGGGGTGGGGAATTTAGGCAGGATACAAGAAACTTTTATTTCACAGAGAAAGTGGTTGAGTTGTGGAACAGGCTGTCGGCAGAGGTGGTGGGTGCAAAAGCATCAATATGGATTCAGCACAGCTGAGTAAAGGCTTAATACTTAAAGAGGCAGTGGCTTGATCTAGACAATAAGTCACGGGGTACAGTAGGGTAAAACTGGGCAGACAGGATGGACCAGTGGCCTTTTTGCCGACATTGTATATGTTTCTATGGTGCATTACTATGTATTCAGGTTTAAAGCAGCAGTGCTTGTTAGTCACAGTATACCTTTTCAGCAATAATGTTTTTGTCAAAAACATAAATATAGCCCTTTTATTTTCATTTTTTTATTCCTGAACCAAGGTATGGGTTTTAAAGTTTTTAAAAGTTCTCACTCTTGTGCCATGTCCACCATAAATAAAATGTAATATCTTAGTAAAGTGCTGTGCTGTTTGTCATCAGAAACGCATGGCACCACCATTCCTCCTCATTATGAATCTAGCATGTACATTCAACTGGCAATCTCAGCCAAAGAGATTTTATTTTTCTAGAAAGGTAGCCATTTTTAATGACGTGAGTCATTAATTACAATGTCAGCTACAAAAACAATTTTAGGAATACTTGTGAAAACTAAAAATACACTGAGGATGAATCTAATGATGTTAGAAATACATTTTGGTACTAATAAAACAAAAACTAGATGGTGAAATCTTCGGCTAACAAATACTTCTGTTTTATGACCAGGATGGCTGTTCAAGCTGTGTCAACAGTTAGGTGACATGTAGGCCAATCATAATGCACTGTTTTCCTTGCCTACTTATAATGTTTAATATTGTATGTCTGTATACAAAAACTATACTTGAAAGACTTTGCTCCACATAATGTATTTTGAACTTGCGTAGGACAATGGACACAAGTACTGCACGAGGGCTGCAGTAGGTAACGGTGGACATTAACTTATTGAGCATAGCAGCTTAGGCTCTAACATGCTGTAATAAAACAACTGGTAGTCTCTCTTCCATTATCCTTTTCCTGGCTCTGTTTCACAGCTCTTCCTTTATCCACTCGTTACACCTGTGGCTACCTTCAAAGAGCCCTCTGCTTCATTGCTCCACCAGCTCCCAGCCCCTGGTTCTTCTCTTGTGCCAGCCACAGACAATTCTGTGGTTGACCACCACTGTGGTAGGTCTCCCCTCCGGTAACAATGTATCCAGAAGGAGAAGCAGCATAGTTGCTGGTCATGGACAGTCAGAGGGGACAGCTTTGAGATGGGATACTTACACAGGAGAGTTTCTGCCTTGCATAGCTAGCACCCGCACCCTGACCCTTGGGACCTCCAGGGAGTGTCCATTCAGTGGCAGATTCCACAGTCCTCTCCAGAGGCATTATGCACTCGACCTTCTACTAGCCTAACTAGAGATCCTAGGCTCAGGATCTGAACCCCGGTCCCAATATGTGACAAGAGAACATGCTAACCAGTAAGCCATTGGGCCTTGACCATTAATGTTTTTAATTTCTCAGTCCACTCCACAGGCCAGGAGACTACTGTAGCTGATATTAACCCCCCCCAACTGTATGGGGTGGGAAATATGTTTATGACCAGCATATATACACAATATGAGAATAATAATATAAGGATAATACTTTGAGGAAACCTAGACAAAGGAATCTGTGAAGTCTGGTACCTAGATCACAGGCTTGGAAACCAAGAGACCAGGTTTAAATTAAACCACAACAACTCATTGTGTGACCCTGAGAAAATAATGCAATCTCTCAGTGCTTCACGTAACCCAGTAATCAAAATGGGTGCAGTATCCCACTTTGATTGAGATATTGAATCTCTGCAGGGCTATCCTGGGTAAATAAACCATTAAGAAATGAAATATATAAAAATGTCTAATTATGGACCAATTTCTTAGTTACAAGTAAACTTGTTTATAAAACAAATATTTACAAGCACATTACATGACTTTACTGACAGTCTTAAAGTTATGAACACCCCTTCCTCAGGAGTATCTGTCATCAGGTACCACCGTAGGAACTTCACCGTCAGTGAATGGGGAATCCACATGGAAGATTTTCAGCAGTACAACTGAGGCCGCCCATGCCGTCGACGTTTGATGATGTCACTAACCCTATATAGGCATGGGCAGCCCACTCCCTCCTCAGTTCTTTCCTGCCATCGACTTGCAAGCACAGTCTCGACAGAAGAGTCTGTGTTTATGCCTTTTTTCTACCTACTGCCCTTTTCCTTAGCAACTCTCACAAATCTTTTAGAGATTTATTTTCTTTTATTTTTTATGTCGAGAGTTAAACCATCTACATCTCTCTTCTGTTGCTGCAGAAAGAGGATTACCTCCAGCGACGAGCACTTGGTGTGTATCTGCTGTCTTGGGCCTGATCATGATGCCTCGGATTGTGAGCTCTGCCAACAATTCAACCAAACCACCCTCAGGCGAAGAAAGAAAGCTCAAAAAACCTTCATGGAACAACAGGTAGCCAGCTCCAGACTGGTGTCCTCTGGGGCACCAGCCACCCAGTTGCCCTCCAGGTCCAAGAGCTCCAAGGCCTCCCAGGTCAAAGACAAGCCCTCTGGGGAAAAGTCACCAGAAAGGCCCGGATTGTGACCACTCCCCCTGGCAGCCATCCCATTCCCCATCAGCCTCTCCGGGGGGGGGGGGTCTCCTTGGTGGCAGCTGCTGCCCCAATGAAGAGACCTGCTGTCCAGGTCCTGGTTTACTCCAGACCCATACCGACAGCTGCACCACCTGACTCTTGCAATGATCGGCTGTCTACCTCCAGGTTGTTGGCCCCTCCTCCTTTGACGACGGGCTCGTTGTCGCTGACGACTACCCCTTTGAGACCTGTCCCTTCTCCCCCAAAGGATGTGGGCTCATCTGACACGCAGACTGCTTCATCGACCTCGGTGCCGCAGACTACTCTGATGGCGATGGACCTGAACGAGGTTGTCGCTCATTTTACCAGTGTTCTAGCACAACAGTTTGCTACCTTTAACAGGCCTTAGTTGCCGGTACTGCTGCCACCGCCTTCTTCATCAACCTCTGTTCTTCGGCCCTGGGAGTCTGCCCGAGGGTCGTCGATGCAGCCGATGCCAGACCGAGGAGAGGTCAGCATCAAGGAGGAGTACTATCCTGACATCATACTTCCAGAGGAGGTTGAGGAGGAAAAGGACCAGTACTAGACTTCTGATAAGTCTGCTGCCTCTTCAGTCAGTGAAGAATCTGTTTAGCACACCCCCAGGTCTCCACCTGAGGATGCTTCCTTCTTTAGCATTATGATGAAGCAACTGTCTTCCACCATGGGGTTTCAGACAGAGGAGGAGGATGCCACTAGGAGGGATGTGGCAGACTACCATGAGATTCCAGAATCTCCACCTAAAATTATTCCTTCCATTCTTCCTGCTCTTAAGAATGCTACCACAGCAGCCTGGCACAGGTCTGACATGATGCCAGCTATATCCTGGAGAGCTGACAAGCTCTACAATGCCCCGCACGGCCTTCTTTACCTTGCTGCCCAAGCTGAAACTGACTCAGTGGTCATTAAGGCAGCACATGACAGGTCTAAGGCACCCAAGCACCTTAGTTCTGTGCCCCTGGACAGAGAGTCCTGTAGGACTGATCTCTGCGGCAAGAGGGTGTATGCTTCCTCTACCCTAGGCCTGAGGATTGCCAACTGCCTGTTTTCCATGGTGAAATTCCTGAACACCAACTCTAGGAAGGGCAGAGTTGCTGCCCGAGCCCTTCCTGATAGTGCTCAGAAGCAGGAGCTCCTCCAGTGCTTCCAGACAGCTGAGGATGTTGGTGAGCATCTCCGTAGAGCCATTCTGGATTTGTCAGACACGGTTGCCAGAGCGGCCACCACTGGCATATGCCTTCATAGGCACTCTTGGATCAGAGTTTCTGGGTTTGCAGCTGATGCGCAAAACAAGGTGGTTAATGCTCCTTTTAGTGGCACCAAGCTTTTCTTTTTTTTTTTGTGTAATATTTTTATTTGCTTTTCCAAAGTTCAACAAACAAGCAACTATACAACTTAGTCAGTCTACTAACAATAAAATAAATCATATTCATCCATTTCACTTCGTTTCCAGATATATTCCATTCAAGTTAACTTAAAATTAAATTAAATTATAATGAATTGACTTGAATTGAAAGTGCAAGTGCAACCAATGTGTTCATGCTCTTTAACATCTGCCCCTTGTCTTTTCCTTGTTTTGTCCCTCCGCTTACTATGCCCTCCCACAATATCCAGCTTTCCTCCCTTGAGAGAGAGGCCAAGAATGGGGCCCAATTCCTTGTAAATCCTTCCTCCCTTCCCCCCATCACATAAGTTAGCGCCTCTAGCCCCAGTGTCTGCAGCATCATCCTCCACCATCCCTGGGCTGTTGGTGCAACTTGTGAAACCCAAGTATTTTGGATCCCATGACGAGCCAAAACATATAGCACCCTAATCCACCTAGGTAGCAACGTCCACTCCTCCTCTTCTCCATCTTCCACCCCAAATAGGCACCCCAAAGGATCCATAGGTAATTCCCTTCCAGCAATCCTTCCTACTCTGGACACCACCTCCTTCCAATATTTCTGCAGACTCTGGCATTCCCAGAAACTGTGCATATACGTCCCCCTTCCCGTTCCACACCTCCCACACAGAGGTGATATTTCAGGGTGCGCCTTATGCACAATCACCAGTGGGTGGTACACCCTGTGGATAAATTTAAAGTATGCCTCCTTATATTTATTGCAGGCCATAATCCCTGAATGCGTAGGGAGCAATAATTTCCAGTTTTTCTCCGTTATACTTCTACCGAGGTCCCTTTCCCACAATTTTTTTGTTCCTAACGTCCTATCAGGAAGTATAACCTTTCCCCTCTTCACCGCCCGGCCTATAAACCCTTTCTCTTGATTCTGCGCTGCATAGATCATTGCCTCCACCGAGTCAATCTCATGCGCCCCTTTACTCTCTTTTCCCAGACTCCCCATATATGCCCTCACTTGCAAATACCTGAACCTATGTCCTTTGCCCCCTCCTACCATTTCCTGCAGTTCCTACAATGAGCATATCCACCCTCCTACTAGTAGATGCCCCAAACTCCTTATTCCTTTTCGCTCCATTTCTGTAGCCTATATCTTCCAACCCTGGTAAAAAGTAGGGATTACCCGCCACAGGCATTAGCAATGTCTCCTTTCCTTGTGTCCAGCCTTTTCTCCTTAGCTCCTTCCAGGCCAACAGCACTTGCACTACTAGAGGGTTGACTTCCTTTCCTATCCTATATGCCCTTAGCCCTTTACTATGAAGATACGCAGTTATGTTGCCCTGGGCCATCTTCTGTTCCAATTCCACCCAGCTGGCTACCTTGGGTCTATGTACCCAATCCGCCAAATATCTTTGCTGTATGGTCAGAAAATAATTTCTCAAATCTGGAAAATTTAAGCCTCCTTTCTCTCTGTCTGCCTTCAGCCTCCCCAAGCTAACCCTCGGACGCTTCTCTTTCCAAATAAAAGAAGTAAAGGCCTTCTCCAACCTATGTATGTCTTCCCTAGTCAGCCCCAAGTGCAACATTTGCAGCAAATATAAAATTCTAGGCAGCACATTCATTTTTATAATGTTGATTCTGCCCAGCCACGACACGGGTAGCTGCATCCACCTCCTTAAATCCGCGTCAATAATTTTTATCAATTGGGCATAGTTCAAATTGTATAGAGACCCCAAGGATCTACCCACCTGAACCCCTAGATACGTCTGACTCATTCCCACCTCTTGAGCCCCCATAGTCTCACCTCCTCTCCAGATCCCTTATTCCACATTACCTCCGATTTCCCTAGATTAATTTTGTAACCCAAGAAAGCCCCGAACTCGTCCTACCAATGACAACGGGGGATGCGGGCAGCTTTGGTCTTTCAGAAACAGCAGCATATCGTCAGCATATAGAGCCAATTTGTGTTGTCTTACCCCCAAACACCTCTATTCTCCCGCAGTCTCTAGTTGCCACCGCCAGGTTCTATCGCCAGCACAAAAAGTAAGGGGGAAAGAGTGCACCCCTGCCTCGTGCCTCTTCCAACGTAAACCTCTCTGATCTACTGCCATTCACTACTATCTGCGCCCTGGGTGTTCTGTACATCGCCTTTACCCATCCCAGAAATGGTTCACCCAGACCAAACCTCCCAAGTATTTCAAACGGGTGGTTCCATTCCACTCTATCGAACACTTTTTCCGCGTCCATTGAAAGAATCCCTATATCCACTTTTCCCCTGTTCGCTCTCCACACTGTGTTGAGCAGTCGCCTCATATTATGATGTGACTCTCTTCCTTTAATAAACCCCGTTTGATGCGGGTGAACCATCCCCAGTAGTATCTCCTCTAACCTACAGACCAATACCTTAGCCATTATCTTCAAATTGCAATTCAGCAGAGATATCGGCCAGTACGAGGCACACAGTTGCGGATCCTTCCCCTCCTTTGGTATGAGGCATATAACCGCATCATAACACGTGTCTGGCAAGCTGACCTCTCCCGTCTCTCTTTTGTTGGAACACTTCGCACATCACCTTCGCAGTTCGGGCCCCCATCAATTTGTAATACTCCACCGGATATCCATCCGGTCCACTGGCTTTCCTCTTTTTTAATTTTTGGGTAGCTTGCATCACCTCCCCCACCGTTATTGGTTTCCCCAACCTTTCCCTCTGTATCTGCGTTGCTTTTGGTACTTTAATTTCCTCCAGGAATTCGAGCATCTTTTCTTTCATTCCCATATCACTTGCCTGATATAGTCGTTGGAAGAAGGAACAAAAGGTCTTTTGCATCTCCCTATCCTTGCTCTGCAGGGTGCCCTGTTCGTCTCTCTCCGCCAAAATTCTGTTCACCCTTTTACCCACCTTCATAAGGTTAACCACCATTGGCCCTGGTTTATTTCCCCATTCAAATATAAATCTCTTATTAAATAAGCAAGCTCTCCCTTCCTCTGTTCGTAAGTGTGCGTTCAAAGCTTCCCTCACCATATCCAGCAATTGAACGGCCTCCCCCTGTTCCTCACAAGCCCCCATCATTTCTAACTCCTTCAGTTTATTTTCCAATTCACTTATTTGTGCCTGCCATTTCCTCTTGGTCCGTGACACGTACTCAATAATTGCTCCCCTCATAAACGCCTTACCTGTTTCCCACAGTATATCTTTTGAGATCCCCTCTTTATCATTTGTCGTCATAAAAAAAATCCCAACTCTCCTCCAAGTGCTTCCTAAATTCCTCATTCTGGGCCATATATATGGGAAATTTCCATGAGGGAGGGGATCCCTGTTTCTCCCCACCTTGTACTTTCATTACCACCACGGCGTGGTCCGATATATGTATCGGGCTATGTCTAGTCTCCCATGCCCGAGCATACCACTCCCTCGTGGCATAGATATAATCTATCTGTGTCCATGTTTTGTGGGGGTTCGAGTAGAAGGTATACTCCCTCACTCCCAGGCTTGCCGTTCGCCATACATCCACTAAGTCTAGTTCAGCCATTCTCTCTTGCCATTGTTGCATCCCCCCGATGTCCTCCCTTTCCCTTCAGAATGGTCCAATTTCGGGTCCATTGCCCAGTTCAGATCCCCACCCCATTATTAACCCCAGGAATTGCTCCCGCACCAATAAGTCCAGCAAAGAGGCATAAAATTGGCAATCATGTACCGCAGGGGCATACACTGACCCCAAGGTGATCTGTTCCCCATCCAAGGATCCCGATATAAAAAAATATCTCCCTTCCTTGGTGTCCCTAATCACCCTCTGTACCTCTAAATTCAGGCCCTTGTGTATCAATATGGCTACGCCCCTTTTACGCACCGATGTAGATGCTGCGTAACACTTCCCTACCCACCCTTGGGCCAATTTGGCATGCTCAACTTCCTTTAGGTGCGTTTCTTGTAACAGGGCTATTTGGGCTCCCCCTCTTTTGAGGGCTGTCAGCAACATAGACCTCTTTACTGGATTTATAATGCCCCGAACATTCCAAGTAATCACATTAATACTTTTAATAACAGACATTGATATATGGTGGTCTTTTCCCATTCACTTTCACATTTACCACTAAGAGCATAATAACCTTGCATATTTAATCTCATTGGTTTCACTTTGTTCCTAACTAAAAACAACAATATCATAACAGTCTCATCAACAGTTCAAACATATAACTTCGTACATATTTCCCTCTTACCTCTCCCCACCCACTCCCCTCCCCTGCCCCTATTATATCCCCTCACCCCAAGTGCTACCTATTCCTCCTCTATCCCAGGTCTGATACACACATCCTTCCTCCATGCACAGCTCCCCCTGTCTCTCACTTTCCATATTTCCCTTCCAACATTCCCAACCCTCCTTCTCTCTTTCAGTATATCCCCCAGGCACCAAGCTTTTCGATCTGAATCTCCAGGACCTTATTAATGATATGCAGGTCTCAGGCATGGCTCTCAAGTCTGTTTATTCCCTCTACCACACTCAGCAGCTTGGTAGGGGGTGTTCTACTTTTTGTAGGCAGACCAACAGACCAGGCTCAGGCTCTCACCCCAAGGGAAAGTGCAGAGCCCAGCCCTCCTTGCCTTCCCACTCCCAGGCTGGAGCGGCAGCCAAGTGTCCCAGAACGGAGGGTCCTTCTTCCAGGGCTGGACCCGCCTCCGCTTGACTCCTTGCCAGACCCCTCCCCCCGGCCCAATCCTAAGAGATGATGGTTGGAGGTTGGTTCTTCCTCCATTTGAGTCAGTGGAGAACCATAATGTCAGATGCTTGGATCCTGCAGATCAGAGAGCGGTCACACACTGGAGCTCATTCAGCAACCTCCAGACACCCTTCCACCACCCACAAATTACCCCCCCAGCTCAATTGCCCGTTCTCCGGGAGGAGGAACGGACTCTTCACGCAAGCAGGCAATAGAATTGGTGCCAGAGTCACAGAGAAACCAGGGGTTCTATTCCAGGTTCTTCCTGGTTCCCAAGAAGACGGGCGATCTAAGGCCTATTTCAGATTTAAAAGACCTCAATCTTTTCATCCAGTACAAGAAGTTCTGGATGGTGACTTTGCTGGGCCTTTTGCCCCTCCTCAAAATGGGGGACTGGTTCAGCTCCCTGGGTATGCAGAATGCCTACCTACATGTTGTGGTTTTCCTCCTCACAGGAGGTTTCTATGCATTACCTTTCAGGGAGAGCATTACCAATTTAAAGTATTACCCTTTGGCTCATCCTCTGTGCCGTGTGTTTTTACCAAGTGCTTAGCAGCAGTTGCAGTAACCCTCAGAAGGGAGGGTCTGTACGTCTTTCCATACCTAGATGACTAGCTTTTCAAGGTCCCATCCAGGGAACAGCTGTTGCTGACTCTGGAGCGTACCCTCCAGCTTTTTCAGTCTCTGGTCATCATGGTCCACCTGCCCAAGTCTGGTCTAGTACCATCCCAAAGACTACAGTACATTGGGGCAGTTCTGGATTCAGAGTAGGGGAAGGTCTTCTTGTCTCAAAGCAGGGCAGAATGCCTCATTACTCAAGCTCAGGGGGTCGCTCAGAGTTGGTACATTCCTGCCTGACTGTACCTCAGGCTCCTAGGCCTAATGACTGCAGCCATTCCCACTGTTCCACTAGCCAGGCTCCAGATGCGTATCCTTCAGTGGACCCTTGGGGTGCAGTGGGACCAGCATCTGGATGAGCTGGACCATCCAGTCCTGGTCTGCTCCCCAGTGTGCAAAGTACTGCAGTGGTGGCTGGAGCCCTCAAATATTCTTCAAGGGGTTCCCTTCCAACTTACCTCCCCACATCAGATCCTAACCACGGATGCTTTGGTTCTGGGCTGGGGGGCACACCTGGGTCCCTTTCAAACCCACAGCTCCTGGTCCCGGTGGGAAGCTGCCCTGCATATCCCTGTCCTGGAGATGAGTGGTGCTCTATGCCATGCAGGCATTTCAGGAGCATCTTACTTCAGGCTAGCTGCTGGTGCAGTTGGACAATCTGAGTGTCGTCTAATAAATCAACAAGCATGGTGGGACTCACTTGTACCCCCTTTGTAGGCAGGCAATGAGAGTATGGTATTGGGCATTGGAGCACAGTCTGACACTCTTTGCAATCCACGTGCCGGTCATCCTGAACACCTTGGTGGACTGTCTCAGCAGGACTCAGTCCAACATGCACAAATGGGAGCTTCTCTCATCCGTAGCAGAAGATATGTTCGACAGATGGGGTCGTCCAGAGTTGGACCTTTTTGTGTCCCCCATACAATGCAAAACTTACCAGTTTTTGCTCTGTAGATCCAGGGCCTGGAGTTTTCTGGTGAGATACGTTTTCCCTCTCTTGGAGCGGGAGGTTTCTGTATGCATTCCCTCCATTTCCACTAATACAGAGCGTGCTGCTCAAGCTATAAATGGAGGGGGCCAGCATGATCCTGTTAGCTCCAATCTGGCCCCGCCAGATATGGTTTCCTCTACTTCAGCAGCTGACAGAGGAGCCTCTGGTTCCCCTGCGCCTCTGCAGGGATCTGCTGACCCAGGATCTAGGACTCTGGTCCCTCTATCTGCATGAATAGCTCCTGAGGGCGTAGCCATTGGCAGGTTCGGGGTCTGTAATAAGGTAACTGATGTACTAGTGGCCTCCAGCAAGCTTTCCACCCATACCAATTATGCCATGAAGTGGAAGCAGTTTGCCATCTGGACTACTCAGCATTCCCTTGACCCTTTCACCTGTCATGTGAAGCACACTCTGGACTACCTGATTTCTTTGCCTGACTCGGGTCTCCAGTATTCCTCCCTCAAGGTTCATCTTTCGGCTTTCCATGAGCCCGTAGGCGACTGCACTGTTGCTCAGCTGGATGTCTCCCACACCTTCTTTAGGGGCATCCTGCATCTGAAACCCCCAATCCATTTCCCTGTCCCGGTTTGGGACTTGAATTTTATTTTGGAAAAGTTGACCCTGTCTCCTTTTGAACCAATCGCAACTTGCGATTTACTCTCCCTCTCTCGGAAAGCACTCTTTTTAGTTGCTGTTACTTCTGCTTGAAGAATTTCAGAGCTTCAGGCCCTCTGGTGTGAGAAACCTTATCTAATTTTTCACAAAGACAGAGTATCTTTGTGCACAAATCTGAAGTTTCTTCCTAAGGTGGTTTGAGTTTACACTCAGTCTATCCACCTTCCTGATTATTTTCCTCGAGTGTGCCAATCCAAGCACTGCTCCTTACGTTATATGTGTGCAGTACTTTTAAGTATTATCTGCTCAGGAATAAGGAGTCCAGAAAGTCTAAGCAGTTGTTTGTTTCATTTGCCCCAGGTAGAGAGAGGGTGCAATGTTTATCTAAATGGTTGGCAAATTGCATTGTGTTCTGCTATAACAAGTACGGCAAGGTGTTGCCAGGAGCTGTCAAGGCCCATTCCACCAGAGGCATGGCTACGTCGGTGGCTTGTTTCAAAGGGGTCTTGGCCGCTGATATTTGTGTGGCTGCCACCTAGCGTACAGTCCACACTTTCACCAAGCATTACAGTCTGGACATTACCTCAAGAGCCCGTGCTGGTTTTGGCAGGGCTGTGCTGCAAGGACTCTTCCCTTGACATGTTCAGCTTACAAGGTGTTCTGTCTTAAGTTTAAGAAGATCCTTGGCTGGGCAGGTTGTTTCACATCTCCTGTCTTAGGTTTATGGAGAACCAGCCTCCCAGCTTATCTGTTCCTATCTATCACTGCTTGGTACTCATTCCTGCAGTGGTACCTGATGACTGATATACCCCCAAGAAGATAGAACAGTTACATAAGAACTTACCGTAACAGTAGATCTTCGAAGGGATCTCAGTCATCAGGTATGCTTTTCCCTCCCACCGTCCCATTTCCTGGGGCTCCTGTTCAGGACCTGGCTGTCTGTTGTTCCATCTTTTTATTTAGAGTTGGGTCCCTTTGTCTCTCCTTGGTTCCTCAGGATGTGAGCCTTGCTCTCTTCATCTCCGGGGGGGGGCGGAGAAGAACTGAGGAGGGAGCAAGGCCACCCACACCTATATAGGGTTGGTGACATCAGCGGACGTCCCCAGTTGTACTGCTGAAAATGTTCCGTGTGGATTCCCCATTCACAAATCGGTGAAGTTCCTACGATGGTACCTGATGACTGAGATCCCCTCAAAGATCTACTGTTAATGGTAAGTTCTTACGTAATTGTTCTTTCTGTTTTGTTGGCTCAGAGAAAAAGTGGCCTAACACTACTACAGCTTGCAGAAGCAACAGATTATCCCTCCACCAACCCCTCTTCTCCCCCTTGCACCTGATGCTCATTTCAGGGAGGAGCTAGATCAAGGTTTGTGGTGGCCAAAGGGAATGCACGGTTTGGTTCCCCTGAAGACTTCAAATCTAGTATAGGGAGGGATGACAAGATAGGTGTGTTTGGAGGGGGTGGGGGGAAGGGAGGTAGGACAACCAGATACATCCCCTTTGCTCTGAGATAGAATGTGGACCTTGAAGGTAACTATGGTCAGGGGTAAGACTAGGCCCCTCAGGCCCTCCACACTTGCAAGTAGGCAGCTCAAAGTGCCCTCCGCCAGTCCAGTGGGCAAACTATACAATGGGTGATGAGGCTGCATTTTGGGAGAGTGAAATATGGTATGTGCTGCTTAAGGTAGTTTTTCTATTTTCTTGTTTAGGTCAGATTATACCATGGAACATTTAGGATTTTTACTATCTGACACGATCCATGCTAAAACGATAATTATAAAATGGCAAGAAGAAATCCTGTAACTGTATTGGTCACCCAAGACCTTCACTTGTGATGTTATTCCAGCACAGCATCATCACAGATGAAGTCCCAGAAAACACAGGACCACATGGAATATACAACAAATCGGTCCATATACCATGCCCAAGTTGCCCGCACTTTGCATAGCCGATCTGACTTTTGCCAGTACTTTTAATTTTTTTCTAAATAACTGCACCCTTCCCATGGCAATAAATTGATTACACACAACACCAGACACCATCCCACATTCTCTAAATGCAGAAACGTAACAACATTTTGTAATGTTTTATCATGCAATAAAAAAAAAAATTGTAAAAGAAATTAGTCATCAGTGCGTTCAGTTTCACTATCAGCAAGGACAACAGTCACCATTCTTGACCTCAGCACCTACAGACCTCCGTCCTAAGCCCAGTCAGTACATAGTTACCAACTGGAGGTTTGAACGCAGTTGGCGGTTCTCAGTGGAAAGAAAAACGTTGAAACGCTGCTCATCCGAGTGGCGTCATAAATTCATTTTGCCCACAGTCTCCGGTTCACATGCATCATCTGAGCAACTTCATTAGTTCATTTTACTCACAGTATCCGATTACCGTGCATGTGCCACTCCTGATGCCGTTATGTACCTACATCCTCTACCCACCCTATCCCGTTCAGTGATTCTGGTATGCTTTTCTTCTTTACTGCAATTCTTTTAAAAGAAAACAAACTACCTTGAGAGCAGAGGGTGGGGGAGAATGGAAGACAGGATACAAACCTACTTGAATACAGCAGCACCACCTACTGGAAATAAAATGAATTTGTTTCCCCATTTTGTGTACCTATCATACCAAAAAAGTCACAATTTATTTAAATGTATTTTTATTTTTTACATAAATGAGCCATTTTATAATTGCAGTAATGCACTCCAGGGTGTGTTGTGGAGGGATAATATCACTTCTTGTGTGTTGGAAGCACTTGGACTGCAGCCTCCTGCCCAACCACCCAAGGCGTGATGTTATCCCAGGACGACACACACTCTTTTGTGCATTATTATTTAATGGGTCAGCATATAGCAAAATATTCACAACAATCCTTTTAGGTAGACCGTGCCATTATCCAAACTGTCTGAAACTTGGTGAATTACTTACAAGTTTAAAGAACTTAGTGTTATTTGAGAATGTAGATGTCAGCCACATTAACCATCAATGGACTGTGCTCCTCTAATCTGTGGCAGCTGTGGTTACGTAATGCAAATGCAGGACAGAAATCCTTCACATTGATATCGTGTAATATGTTTACTATTAGTTACCATACAGTGTGCTATTTTGCAACATTCTAACAGAATGTTTAGTGTTTTATGATCATAACTGTGCAGACTCTGTTGACCATCTGTTCTAAAATATATTAAAAAGAAAAGAATGTTTAGGGATGAAAAATACAGTTGTTCTGTACTGTAATGAGGTTTATATTCCTGTTTAGTTACAAGATTTCTTAAGGATTCAGTCCATCAGTTTGCTTGGCTAGAGCCAGTAGCAATGGTGGTAGCACTACTGCCCACCACGCCGGTGACCTGGGATCGCTTGCTGGGGGATTGAGAATCCGACTGACTGTTGTCCTTTTGGGGGAGGAAGATATCACTGTCTCTGTTGAATGACTGCCACAAGGTGGAGGCCTGGTGGCAAAGATGGGAGGGGCAGTGGGACTCTGCAGCACATCGGCCTCCACACACGCACTGATGTACACATCCCAGCATGAGGGAGGGAGTAAAACTGGATGAAAAAGGCTGGTAAGGCAAGGGTACATGACACCCTGTGTACCAGTCCCCACCTGCTCCACTGTCGGGACACTTCCAGCCGGACCAGGCTGTGTGTATCATGGGGGGGTAACAACCCTCCCCCTCCTGACCCCATCACAGGTGAGGGGGATCCATGGTGGCTTCCCGGACTGTGCAGGTAAGTCTGGAGAAGTGGTATACGGTGGGGAACAGCAGGGACAGGGCTGATAGGAGCCCAGCCTGCCTCAGCCAGGAGCATAAACATAGTGATGTGTGATTCACAGTAGTTGTATTCTAGGTTATGACAGTAAATCTTAATATTCCTGTGAATCAGCACCCAGCTGTAAAAATTGGCTAAATGCATGCATGGACTCTGTGTAAATGAGATGTTGAATTTCAGGTGGGCTATATTAGGTAAAACAAAGAAAAAGTAACCTGCTGCCTTGTTTTTATTTATTTATTAAAGAAAAGCACTAAAACTGCCACAGAAGTTGGACGGACATTTGCCACAATGTTTTCGGACATCAATTTTCGACAGAAGCTTCTGGAAACTAAAACAGAAGAGGAATTCAAGGAAGCACTAGTGCAACAGCGCCATATGCTGACCATTGCAAGCCAAAGAGTGCCTGCTGTGCAGGAGGCTCACAGAACGAATGACCAAATGGCTCTAAAGGTAAAATACATTTTTTCCACTTAACTCCATGAAGTATTTATAATTCTTTGGAAGGATATAGAGGAAAATGCAGACAGGTAGTTTGGTATAGAATTGTTTGCGGCTCTGAAAATTCACTCAATGCCACAAGCAAGAGACCAATATTAATTTTTATGCTTGGTGCGCTGCATTGTCAGATGCCACAATGCAACTCTGCTGCCATTGGTTCTGTAATCCATTACAAGTAAATGTCAAACCAAGAAAACTGTAAAGGTGAGGTGACAAGGAAATACAAGGTGTTATTTTGTACAGGGTCTTTCATACAGCTCGAATCCAGAACCCTATTTACAGGATTTGTGTAGGGTAAAACAAAGCTAATGTTACCAGATTCATCAACACGATTTTCTGTAACTTAATATAGTAAAGATTGATAAAAGGATGCATCTGGGTATTCATCCAAAAGTATAAGGTCAGTCAGTGCGAATACAGTAAACCATATAAAACCTCTATTTCAGAAAACAAAATAAAATCGGTTGTAGACCCTTGATAGAGCTCAGAAGGGGAGTGGGTTAATACTTCAGTTTTTATCGGGTTGTGTCTTGGCCTGCTCGATGACGTCCAGTCGTAGATCTCGCCAGGCACTTATTAAGCACATCAGCTGCAGCCGGTGTCCCAAGTACAAAGGGCATGTGGAGCTGGGTAATATCAGTATAGCAATGAAACCCAAGCCCATACTGCCTAATAATCTTACCAAGGGGTAGCATATACACTGCGAACAACATGGGCAAAAGAACCAAACCCTGGGGTACACCTCAGGACAGAACCTTCGGAAGCAAGGAAAACCTTCCCAACGCTACTCTCTGGGTCCTGCCACTGAGATGAGACTCAAGCCAGCAGGTGAATTTACCAGTGAGTCCTACGTACTTCCTTAGACGGTCAAATAGCAGCCCATGGTGTCAAATTGAGGGGATGAAAGAGGATGAGAATTGACCATTCTAGGGACGTGGCTATGTTCTATCCACACTATATGTCAGTGTCCATTCCCTTTAAGATGTTCTGGAAAGTCTTCAAGCTAGCTCCTCCCACCCATTCGGGTGGTATATCCCTCGGCTCCGCCCCATGACACCAGATCTTCCTTTCCGCTGGAAGAAGCAGGTTCCCTCCTTGCCGCTCCTGGGTTGAGTAGGCCCTAGTGCTTAAATTATTCGGAATTACTTCCAAACCAACTCTTACGAGTTTTTGCTTCACTCGATCTTTGATTGCGACCACGATGGACAAGTCCGCGCCTGGATTTCATCAGTACCCATGCAAGCAGAAGACGTCACGTACCCACCCACACGTCACATGTGTTTACTGCGTGGGCCATGACCACGATACCCAGGCCTGCGAAATTTGTTGATTGTTTCACATGACAGTCCTCTAGGAACGCCTGGCCCGCCTGAAGTTAGGCTGCCCGGAAAAATGACATCCACCGGTAAAGTCCAAAGACGCCCATTAGGTGGTCTTTGCGGCTTTGGGGTCCACCAAACAGCTGGAACAGCTTACGGCCTTCAAGTGGGAGGCAGCTGTGACTGCCACTCAGTCCTCTTTGTCTTCTGTCTTCCTTCCGCTGTAATTGGGCTCCACTTTTTCAGGCTCCTTCAAGGAGCTATGCCAGTCCCTCCTGAGTAAGGGGAAGGGCCCTTCTGGGTCTCACAGCTCACGCTCTCTCAAGGACAAGGAGTTGAAGAAGGACTCACCATTGATGTTCCTGGGACTGGAAATGTTCTCGGTCTCATGACTCTCAGATTTTGAACGCTGACTTCATGGAGACCCTGTCGGGCCAGTTGGTTGAGATTCCAGCTGACGATGCAACCAAGATTTTTTTTTTTTTTCAACCTTATCGACCAGTTGTCTGAAGAGGCCGACAATTCTCTTTTCAGGACTGCGGTCCTGCCTGTGACTTTAGAAGGGGCTGCTCAATCTGCTGAGCAAAACTCTTCATCACCAACCCAGACCAGGAGGAGCCACGACACTCCCTGGCTCCCTCTGAGATCCCCCCGTTGGCACCCTTGGTGGCAGAGATCGAGGTCCTGCTCATCCAGTGGGTTGAGCAGCTTCTGCTGTCATTGGCGTTCCTGCTTTCAATGCCACGGGAAGCTGCGCCACTACTATTCTTCATCCTCCTCGGGTGAGGAGAGGCTAAGGCGCAAGTTGCATCAATGCTACGAAGATGATATGTGGCAACAGTTGGTGCTGGCCAGCCTGAAGCCGACCCAGACTCCAACACCGGCCATCACTTGGCTGTCGCCTGACAGGCCAATACAAACTTCCCCTGTGGGGCTGATCGAGATCGTCCCTCCCCCAGCGGAGCCAGTCAAGACCGTATCAGTTCGTCTGAAGCCAGCTTCTCCACGGATTGTGGTGGAGTCGCCGCTCAAGCAGCCGACTGGCGCTCTGACTAAGGAGTCTCGGACAGCCGAGAGGCTTCCACCATCAGTTTTCAGTAATCCTCACACCTGACCACTATGGAGGGTTGAAAGTGACTCGGGTGGTCAGCTGTCTTATGCGGACTCCTCAGAGTCGGAGGATTCCTCACTGCACTCCCATCCGGTTGACGTGGAGTCCATGATTGATCTCTCGACGGAGGAAGTGCCTACTTCCTTCATGGGCACCCTCCATCTCATCTCAGAGTCCACAGGGATGAAACTGGAGCCCGTTCAAAAGGGGGCTCGCTATCACCTCACAGAGATTCTGGACAAGGGATTCTCTGGAGGCTTTCACAGTGGCCAAGGCCATTGTCAGCTCATCAGTACAACAAGCAGCTCTGTTCCGAAGCTGTGCAGGCTTCAATATAATGTTCTCAACAAAAAAGCAGCACCAGCATCTGATTTATTTTATCAACTGCCTGTGCCAAACCGGAAGTAAAAATTGCAAATGCGCGCTTCCTCAGGTCAGGGCTTGTGAGTTTTGCAGTTTTCACTGCCTGGTTGGCACAGGCAGTTATGCATTAAAGAATAAATTGTTCTACTATTTACGGATGCTGGTGCTGCTTTTACATTGTCAGCTCATCCCTGGAGCTTTTTTTTTTCCTGTTAATTTCTTTATCTGCCTGGTCCCTGGTGGCACTGCATCATGTCTGATTCCCCCAGCCCCATTCCCCACTCACAGTCCAGCTGCCCCATGGTTTGCACTTCCGGTGGGCTGGGTTGGGATCCCTCAACACAGCTAACTCTGAATTCGGTGCTGGAAGGATTACTGCCCATCGTGGAGGCAGCGCCTGCGAGGACCAACCTTCATTCTGCCGCACCAGTACCCGTTTTTCCTCCTGTAATTTTAGTTCCCCTAGACGGGGCATGCAGTGATGCCCAAGGAGCAAGTGCGCTCCCGTACGTGCTCCTCCGAACATCTGCCCCAACTACCTCCACTCTGTAGCTTACGGTGTGCCAGCCCCTAGCCTCCGTCAGGCACCAGTCGTACACCGAACTGTTGGTGTCCCCCCCCTTCCCGGAGAGGGAGAGCAGTCCTACAGATGCACAATCCCTTTCCTCCCCCACCAACCCCCAGCGGCACATGCTCGTTCCCAAACATGGGTTGCTGGTGTAGCGCAAGATAAGGCGACCAGCACCTCAGCCCTCAGCGCCACCGGCCCGGCCCATCCCTGGAGCTTTGGCAGCACCCCACATCCTGCCCTGCACCCTCTGTCCAGATGGCCCGCAAATATGCGGTGCCCACCAGTACCCTCTTGGGTTTCATGGAGCACCCCTCGGCTGAGGGCTTGGTGGCCAACTCTGTGTTTCGGCACTGTGGCAGTACTGGGGATGCTGACAAGCCAGTGGACAAGGAGTCCAAGAAATTGGACCATGCGGCTGAAAAAGTCTATGCTGTCTCTTTGCTTGGCCTCTGCCAGGCAATCTTGGCTGTCATGATGGCACACTTCTCTGATGCTCTCTTGGGCTCTTTGGATGAGGTGATTCCTCACCTACCTGCGGACCTCCAGACCATGGCCAGACAGGTCAGAGATCCAGGCTGGGCTGTGACCAAGCAGCAACTTCAGACAGCTCTGTATCTGGGGGATTCCTGTGCCCGCTTGGCTGCGAAGCTTGACCTTTATGGCAGACACTCGGCACAAGCTGGCAGATGTTCCATTCTTGGGCACCGACCTGTTTGGCCCCGTTGGGGAGGGTCACCACCAGTGTTGTTCAAGAAGTCTAATGCCACCTTGGACTCCATGACATCCATGCAGAAGGATTGCAAGGGCTCCAAGCAGCAGAAGTGAAAGCCCTTTCAGTCCTCAACTCCTGCGGCAAAACCAGCCGGCTCAGCCTTGGAGACCCAGGCCCAAGTCAGTGGTATTGGTGGTTTTTAAGTCCAGAGGGAAGGGACCCGGTGGTGCCTCAGCTGAGTCCTCCTCCTCCAAGCCTGCTCAGTGACGGGATGGGGGGGTGCAACCCTCATGCCTGTCACACCTCCCCTGGGTCCTCCTGTGGGGTGCTGGCTCTGCCACTTCCTTTCCACCTGGTCTGCTGTCACCACGGACAGGTGGGTTCTGGAAGTGGTCGGTCAGGGTCTGCCTCTTGAATTTGAGCAGTACCCTCCAAGCTAAGCCCGTACCTCATGGAAGGACTTGGTATCCGCAGATACTGGGTCGTCTCTTCAAGACAACATAGCCCAGCTCCTCTGCAAGGAGGTCATGGTCAGAGTAGCGGATCCTCTGGAACACCCACTGTTTGTCTCCAGGTACTTCCTGGTGCCAAAGCGGACAGGGGGGTGGGGGCTGGCACACCATTCTAGATCTGCATGACCTGAATAAGTTCCCGAAGTCGTGCACCTTCAGGATGTTAACTCTTATCTCGGATCATGCCATCTCTAGAGCAAGACATGTGGTTTTGCTCCCTGGATCTTCAGGATGTGTTTTTCCACATCCCAGTCTATCCGTCCTACCAACGGTTTCTCTGCTTTCGAGCCGAGAGAACCCTCTAAGAGTTCCAGGCCATGCCATTCGACCTCTCCTCGGCCCCAAGGGTCTTCACCAAATGTATAGCAGTGGTGGCAGCTTATCTGTGGCGCTAAGAGGTCTGGGTATACCCCTACCAGGATGACTGGCTGATTGCAGGTCCCTCCAGGCAGTAGGTGGAGTGGTCCAGGGACATGGCCCTTCAGACCTGCAACTCGCATGGCCTCCTGCTCAACAAGGCCAAGTCAGAACTCGTGCCCTCGAAGGTGATCATCTTCATCAGGGCTGAGCTCGACTCTTACCGAGCCAGAGCCTGGCTCCCAGTGGACAGAGTGGAGATTCTATCCTCTCTTGCCTGATAATTTTGGGTTGTGCAATTGCGCCCTGTCCGGGACTTCCTGTGCCTTCTCTGTTACATGGCAGCCTGCACCAGCGTGGTCCATTGGGACCATTGGAATATGCGCTCCCTGCAGTGGGAGCTGGTCAGCCAGTGGTCTCAGCATAAAGGTCCCTTCGACCAGCTGGTCACTGTGACCCAGAAGATGTGGGATGCCCTCCAGTGGTGGCTAGTCCCAGAGTATCTGCAGGAAGGGAGCTCATTTGTCTGCCCCGAGCTGATGGTCATCCTGATGACCGATGCCGCTCATGGGCTGGAGTGCCCATCTGGGGGAGCACATGGTCCATGGACTCTGGACCCCCAAGGAGTCCCGATGGCACATCAACCTGCTGGAGCTCCAGGCAGTTCGGCTGGCGTGGACTGCTTTCACACCATATGTTTGGGGTCAAGTGGTCCAAGTGCAGACGGACACCACCACGATCATGTATACATGGTCAGACGCACTTCCTGCCTCAGTGCAAGGAAGCGCTCTGCATTTGGACCCTTGTGCGCAGCCTGGAGGCGGATCTCCTAGACGTCAATGTGGAAGGCACCTCCAATCAGCTGACGGATGCCCTCAGCCAGGTAGGCGTGGCGTCTAACAAGTGGTCTCTCCATCCAAAGGTAGTTCAGTCTGTTCTCCCCGTGGGGCACCCCTCAGGTGGACCTGTTTGCCTCCAGGGAGAACACAAAGCTGAGGCTGTTCTGTGCCCACCCCCCCATCAGCAGGGGCAATGCCTTCTCAAGGCCTTGGACCCCAGGGTTCTTCTATGCCTTCCCTTGATCCACAACGTACTGCTCATGGTCCGGAGGGACAAGGCACAGGTGATACTGGTGGCTCCGGACTGGCCAAGCCCATTTTGGTACCTCGCTTTCCTCAACTTCAGCAACAGGCTCCCGTGGCATCTTCCAATACACCCAGACCTGCTCTCTATCAGTCAGGGTAAGGTACTCCATCTAGACCTTCAATCCCTGCACCTGACAGCCTGGTTCCTGAGTGGCTAGAGTTCCAGACTTTGGGTCTCTCCAAAGATCTCCTCACTGTGGTGGAGGCATCTAGAAAGGAATCAACCAGAAAATGCTATGCCTTCAGATGGAAAAGATTCTCCATTTATGTCAGAGCAAGGGGCTGGACCCTTTGTCCTGTCCAGTGGACAGCATTTTGGACTACCTCTGGTCCCTCTCAAGGGGACTTGGGTCGGCGACTGTGGGTGCACTTGGCAGCCATCTCTGCTTACCGGGCGTGGGCTGGTAAGCAGTCGGTGGTGCTGGAGAAGGTGGTCTGGCACTTTTTCAAAGGCTTAGATCACATTTCTCCTCTGATGTGTGAACCACCAGCACAGTGGGACTTGTTGCTGGTTTTGGCAAAGCTCATGGGCAAGCCATTCGAACTGATGCACAGGTGTGTCATGTCTCACTTGTTGTGGGAGACCGCCTTCTTGGAGAGTATGACGTCAGCCAGAAGGATCAGTGAACTCCAGGCGCTTTCTGTGGAGCCTCCTTACCTGGTCTTCCACAGGGACAAGGTTGTCCTGCTCCCCAACCTGAAGTTCCTCTCGAAAGGTGTCAGAGTTTCACCTGAATCAGGTGAGGACTTTACCGGTGTTTTTCCCAAACCACACCTCGGAGGCCGAACACAGGCTCCATACTCTGGACCTGAGGCAAGCGTTCGTTTACAACAAAGCACGCACAGCTAGAGTTCAGGGAGAGGTACACCAGCTGTTTGTCACCTACGCTGAAGCTGCATCTGGCAGACCTCCAGCCAAGCAGATGATTGACAGGTAGATCGCATCCTGCATTGATCTCTGCTATAGATTGGCCGGTAGGGAGCCTCTCTGGGAGGGCTGAGGGCTCATTCCACCCGTAATACTGCTGCGTTGGTGGCTGCTTCTAGGGACGTCCCTATCCAAGAAATCTGCAGGGCTGCTACCTGGAAGTCAGCACACACCTTCATTTTACATTACCACATTGACCTTGAGTCATACCGGGATGCTGGTTTTGGGGCCTCAGTTCTCCAGTCTCTGTACCCTGAATAGGAGGGTCTGCGCCTTACCTCTCTCCTCCCAGATAATTGCTAGGCGTCCGCCAGATAGTGTGGATAGAACAACATATCCACATCCCTAGAACCACAGGTTACTCCACTGTAACAGTAGTTCTAGTAGTGGTATATGTTCATCCACATGGACCCACCCGACCTCCCCTGGCTCAGGCGCTGGTTTTGGGGCCTCAGTTCTCCAGTCTCTGTTCCCTGAATAGGGGAGTCTGCACCTTGCCTCCCTCCTCCTGGAGAATTGCTAGGCATCTGCCTGATAGTGTGGATAGAACAACATATCCACATCCCTAGAAACACAGGTTACTCAACTGTAACAGTAGTTCTAGTAGTGGTATGTGTTCATCCACGTGGACCCACCTGACCTCCCCTGGCTCAGGCGCACAACCTCTGCTTTTAGTAGGCAAGATTTGGCATCATGGGGCAGAGCTGAGGGATATACCCCGGGTGGGTGGGAGGAGCCAGCTTGAAGACGTTACGGCACATCTTAAAGGGAAAGGACACTGCCAGATAGTGTGGATGAACAACATATACCACTCCTAGAACTACTGTTACAGGTGAGTAACCTGTGTTTCTAGTGACATGGATATGTTGTTCATCCACACTGTCTGGCAGGTATCTTTGCCGCTTTAATTCTTGCCGGAAGGTCTTCAAGCTGGCCTCCTCCAGTGGTAAACTCGGCTCCGCCTAGGCGCCAGATCTTCCTGCACCGCATGGAAGCTCAGGTTCCCTCCTTAGCTCTGCGTTTGAGACTGGATCCTGATTCTTCGGTTCGCCCGAAACTGATTTTGAAGTTTTTCAAACTTCGGTCTTCTTTTTCCCTCGCGGCTGCGATGGGCAAATCTGTTCCCGGCTTTCGGAGGTGCTCCTGCAGGCAGAAAATGTCCAGGACGGATCCACACTCCACATGCGTCTACTGCTTAGGCCTAGACCACGACCCGCAGGCTTGTGAGTTGTGCCGTTCTTTTACGGCCAGTGTTCTGGATGATCGCGCTGCCCACTTAAAACTCTGGTGCTCTGAGAAACGTTTTTGGCCGGTGAAATCCAAAGAGGCTCGTTGGGCGGTTTCCGCGGCGGCTGGCTCGGCTGAGCAGCTCGAGCAGATGATCGCCTTCGAGGAGGAAGCGGCCCAGGCCTCATCTTCTTCTTCCTCGGCCGCGGCATTTATCCCGCTCTCTCTGAGTTCCTCTTATATAGCTTCGTTTAAGGAGCTTTGTCAGTCCCTTTCCACAAAGGGAGAAGGGCCTTCAGGACATTCTTCTCGGCCCAAGAAAAGAGAGTCGAAAGGTAAGTCCCACTGTCGGCATTCCTGGGAGCGGGAAAGGTCCCCTTCCCCGGGTAGCTGACCGTCTACTTCGGTCGAGGTTGCGGCTGAGGCTGCTGGCTTCACGGTGGCCCCATCAGGCCAGCCTGCCGAGACTCCTGTCGACGAAGTCAAGATTTTTCTCGATCCGTTAGACGGGCTGTCGACTGGAGAAGCAGACAACCCTACTTCACGGTTCCCGATTGGATACCGAGATCTGCCTGCTCGCCAGGGACTGCAGTCCCTGGCTAAAAGTTCGAGCCGAGGAAGGCGGGTATCCGCCTTCCCAGACCCGCCTCGGTCCCGCGTCTTGGTCTCGATCGCGGACCTCTTCTCGGTCCAGCCGTTCCTCCGCCAGCGGTCTCGGTCGTTACAGTAGCCCAGCGGCGCGCTCTTCGATCCTCCTCCTCCTCGGGAGGCCTCGACGCAAGTTGCGCCGGCGCTACGAGGATTTGATGTGGCAGCAGTTGCTGCTATCCGGGTCTAAGCCGACCCTGGCTAAGACCCCGGCTATCAAGTGGCTGTCGCCGGAACAGCCGAAGCAACCACTTGCTCCAGTCGAGTTGCCCGCCCCAGGGCTGGTTGTGAAGCTGAAACCAGCTGGTCCACAGATTGTGGTGGAACCTCCGCCTCCACAACCGAAGTCCGGGGCACCGACCAAGAGTTCTCTGTTGGGTCATGGCCTGCTCCACAGGTTGTCGGTCACCCTCACTCCCGACCGTCCTCGGCAGGTGGAGGGCGGCTCAGGGCCAAGGCAGCTCTTCGGAATCCGACGATGATTCCTCCCTGTTCTCCAGGCAGTGCGATCTGGAGTCCTCTGGGGGCCAGTCAGTGGACGATAGCCCATCGTCCTTCTTGGGTCTGCTTCGGCTCATCTCGGAGTCCACTGGGATGCAGCTCGAGCCCGTGTCCCAAAGCAGACCGTGTCCCCAATGGAATTCTGGACCGAGGGATTCTCCTACGGAGGCCTTTCCAGTGGCTGGGGCCATTGTCGGCCCAGCCTTGGAGCTTTGGCAGCGGCCTGCTTCCTGTCCTCGCCCTCGGCCAAGATGGCCAGGAAGTATGCGGTCCCTACCGCTCTTTGCCGGTTCTCGGAACACCCCTCCACGGAGGGGTTAGTCACCGACAGCGTCTTCTGGCGTTCCGGTAACACTCTGGACGTGGGCAAGCTCCCCGACAAGGAATCCAAAAAGTTGGACTTTGCCGGGCGCAAGGTGTACGCTGCGTCCTCCCTCGGCCTCCGACAGGCCAGCTCAGCCGTGCTGATGCCACACTTCTCCCACGCCCTCTTGGGCTCCCTGGATGAGGTTGTTCCTCATCTCCCGCCTGACCTGCAGACCACGGTCCGCTAGGTGCGGGACCAGGGCAGGGCGGTGGCGAAGCAGCAGCTCCAGACTGCTCTGGACATAGGTGATTCCTGTGCCAGGTCAGTAGTGGCTGCAGTGGCCATGCGATGCAGGGTGTGGCTGAGGATATCCACTTTCATGGGGGATACCCAGCACAAGTTGGCGGACATCTCCTTCTTGGGGACTGACCTGTTTGGCCCTGGAGTGGAGGGATACCTCCAGCGGATCGAAAAGTCCAATGCCACTCTGGACTCAGTCACCTCCGCCCAGAGGGACAAAGGCTGCCGTCAGCAGCAGAAGTCCTTTCGTCCTTCAGTCCCTGCTCCTCGACCGGCCCAGCAGCACCAGCAACAGGGCCAGCAGGCTCGCACTTGGCGTCCCAAGCCCAAGCAGACGGCTTCCTCCAACAGGAAGCAAGGAGGTAAAGGCCTGGGAGGTCCCTCTGCCGGTCCTTCCTCCAAGCCTGCCCAGTGACGTGTTGAGGGGTGCCGCCCCCAACCTCGTCACTCCTCGCTGGGTTCCCCCGTGGGGGGACAGCTCTGCCACTTCCTTTCCACCTGGTCCGCTATCACCACGGACCACTGGGTGTGGAGGTGGTAGGAAAAGCCTGCCTCTGGAGTTGAGCAGGTTCCGCCTTTGCGAGCCGTCGCCCCTCGGGGGGGGGGGGCACGGGGTCTGCAGCCTCGCTGTTGGCCCGTCGGGCCGACATTGCCCTGCTCCTCGAAAAAGAGGTAATCAGGAAGGTGACGGATCCTCCTTCAGACCTGGGGTTTGTGTCCAGGTACTTCCTGGTCCCAAAACGGACGGGTGGCTGGCGCCCCATTCTCGACCTGCACGACCTGAACATGTTCCTAAGGTCTCGAACCTTCAGGATGGTCACTCTGGCTCAGATTATCCCATCCTTGGAACGAGGCGTGTGGTTCTGCTCCCTGGACCTCCATGACGTGTTCTTTCACGTCCCAGTCCGTCCCATCAGAGATTCCTCTGCTTCAGAGCGGAGGGTTCCCTTTATGAGTTCCGAGTCATGCACTTTGGCCTCTCCCTAGCTCCCAGGGTCTTCACCAAATGCATGGCAGTGGTGACAGCATTCCTGCAGCGCCAAGGGGTCCGGGTGTACCCTTACCTGGACGATTGGCTGATAGCAGCCCCCTCCAGACAGGAGGTGGAGCAGTCCAGAGATCTGGCCCTACAGGTTTGCTCTCAGGTTGGCCTCCTCATCAGCGAGGCGAAGTCAGAACTCGTGCCAAAGCAGGTGATTCTGTTCATCAGGGCAGAGCTCGACTCTCTGCGAGCCAGAGCACGGCTGCCGGCGGACAGGGCCGAGGTTCTTTTCTCCTTTGCCCAATCATTTCTGGTTGGGCAATTGCGCCCTGCCCGGGACTTTCTGCGCCTCCTGGGCCTCATGGCGGCCTGCACCAGCGTGGTCTGTTGGGCCCGCTGGTACATGCGTCCCCTTCAATGGGGACTGGCCAGCCAGTGGTCACAATGCCGTGATCCCTTGGACCGGCCCGTGACAGTGACCCAGGAGATGTGGAATGCTTTCCAGTGGTGGATCGTTCCAGCTCATCTGCAGGAGGGCATCCCGTTTGTCGGCCCCGAGCCGACGGTCTCTCTCTCGCGACAGACGCATCTCTGATGGGTTGGGGTGCCCATCTGGGGGAACACCAAGCACACGGCCTCTGGTCCCCTCGGGAGTCCCGATGCCACATCAACCTGCTGGAGCTCCGAGCGGTCCGTTTAGCTCTCACCGCCTTTGCTCTGTTTCTACGGGGTCAAGTGGTTCAGGTCCAGACTGACACCACCACGACCATGTACTATCTGAACCGCCAGGGCGGGACGGGCCCCCTGCTGTTATGCAAGGAAGCTCTCCGCATTTGGTCCCTAGTGCGCAGCCTGGAGGCGGATCTCCTAGCCATTCACGTGGCTGGAGCCTCCAACACCCTGGCTGATGCCCTGAGCTGGATAGGGGCTGCGTCTCATGAGTGGTCTCTCCTGCCGGAAGTAGTACAAGATCTCTTCTCCTACTGGGGCTCCCCTCAGGTGGACCTGTTTGCCTCCAGGGAGAATGCGAAGCTGAGTCTGTTCCATGCCGGCCCCCCCTCAGCAGGGCTCGCTGCAGGGGGATGCCTTCTCGAGGCCGTGGAACCCGGGCCTCTTCTACGCCTTTCCCCCATTTCCCTTGATCCACAAGGTGCTTCTCAAGGCGAGGAGGGACAAGGCGCAGGTGATTCTGGTAGCCCCAGACTGGCCCCGCCAGTTCTGGTATCCAGATCTCCTCAGCCTCAGCTCCAGGCTCCCGAGGTGGCTTCCAGTCCGCCCGGACCTGATCTCAGTCAATCAGGGGAAGGTATTCCATCCGGACCTTCAATCCCTGCACCTGACGACCTGGTTCCTGAGTGGCTAGAGTTCCAGGCCTTGGGTCTTTCTGACGAGGTCCTCAACGTCGTTGAGGTGTCCCATAAGGAGTCGACCAGAAAATGCTATGCCTTCAAATGGAAGAGGTTTCCCATTTGGTGTCAGGGGAAGGGCTTGGACCCTTCCGACTGCCCCTTGGCAAATATTCTGGACTACCTGTGGTCCCTTTCTCAGCAAGGGCTTCGGTCGACGACCCTTAGGGTGCACCTGGCAGCCATCTCTGCTTACCGGGTGCCGGCCGGCAAGCAGTTGGTGGCACAGGAGAAGGTGGTCGGGGGCTTTTTCAAAGGCCTTGACCACATTTCCCCTCCGGTGCGAGAACCTCCACCTTCGTGGGATCTACTGCTGGTATTAGCCAAGCTCATGGGCAAGCCATTGAACCAATGCAGAGGTGTGATCTTTCACACTGTGGTGAAGACTGCCTTCTTGGTGGCTATCCGTCAGCCAGAAGGATAGGAGAGCTCCAGGCGCTTTCCATCGAGCCTTCCTACCTGGTCTTCCACAGGGACGAGGTTGTCCTGCGCCCCCACCCGAAGTTCCTCCCGAAGGTGGTGTTGGAGTTTCACCTTAACCAGGTGTTGACTCTGCCGGTGTCCTACCCCAATCACAACTCTGAGGCCGAGTATAGGCTCCATACTTTGGACCCTAGACGAGCACTCGCTTATTATAAGGCGTGGACGACTGAAATTCGGGGAGAGGTTCGCCAGCTGTTTGTCACCTACGCTGAAGCCGCACCTGGCAGACCTGCAGCAAAGCGGATGATAGGCAGGTGGATCACCTCCTGCATAGAGCTCTGCTACAGGTTGGCGGGCATGGAGCCTCCCAGAGGGATAAGAGCTCATTCTACCTGCCATACCGCTGCATCGGTAGCTGCTTCCAGGGATGTCCCTATCCAGGATATCTGCAGGGCTGCTACCTGGAAGTCAGCACATACCTTCATTACCCACTACCACATCGACCTCGAGTCACGCCGGGATGCTGGTTTTGGGGCCTCAGTTCTCCATTCTCTCTTTCCCAAGTAAGTATCGGGGGTGTGCGCCTTGCCTCCCTCCTCCCGGAGAACTGCTAGGAGTCTGCCAGACAGTGTGGATGAACAGCATATCCATGTCCCTAGAAATACAGGTTACTCACCTGTAACAGGAGTTCTAGGAATGGTATATGTTGTTCATCCACACGACCCACCCGACCTCCCCGGCTTCGACGCACAACCTGAGCTTCCAGCGGGCCAGATCTGGCTTCATGGGGCGGAGCCGAGAGTTTTACCACCCGGGTGGGTGGGAGGAGCCAGCTTGAAGACCTTCTGGCATGAATTAAAGCGGCAAGGATACCTGCCAGACAGTGTGGATGAACAACATATACCATTCCTAGAACTCCTGTTACAGGTTAGTAACCTGTATTTCTCCTCTATCTCTCACCCTGAGCAGATCACTGTGCACCCTAACTAGTGCGGTCTCTGTGCTATGCCAGGACCTAAAACCAGACTATAGAGAGACTCGTAGATGTCAAAGGCAGTGGATTGTGTCTGAAGTTGAAGCGCAGCCACCTCCTCAGTAACCTTTACCAAAAAGAGAAGATTAGAGAAAGGTCGGTAATTTGCCAGGATGTCAGCGTCCAAAGATGGCTTCTTCTGGAGAGGTTTCACCAGTGCACATTTCAGTGACACTGGGAACAACCCCCTCTGACAGGGAGCACTGGACAGCCTCAGCGAAAACCTGGCCTAGTTGCCCAACGCAGCCTCACGAGTAGATATGTTGGATCTGGATCAGGATTACAAAATGTTGGCCGTAGCTCAAAAATGGAATGCATCCCAGACTTGTAGTCTTGACCCTGCTGGGCTGTTAGGACTCGCTTGGAGTGATCCGGTCCTAGTATAGGACACACTGTCTGAGAACAACTGTGCAAACTCCGAGTGAAAATGCTTTCATAGGCTCCAGACAGGACTGATGGAGAACGAACTGAACCATTCCGTTCATAGAAACATAGAATTTGATGGCAGATAAGGACCGCTTGGCCCACCCAGTGTGCCCATTTCACTGCCTAATGGATAAGCTGCAGATCCTAGTTAACCAACAGCCTACTTCCTCCTACCCCCAGCCCCCTCCCAGCAGCAATTTCCCTAGACAAAAACTCTGCCTTTTTCTGAGTGGTTGCCCTCTGATAGTCACCTTAGTGAGACATCAGAGCCAGTCTGTTGTCTTTGGCCCTGGACTTCCTCCAGCAATGCTCCATCCTCCACCCCTTTGTTTTCAGCTCCCTCAACTCACTATCAAATCATGGCGAGCTGAGATGCAAAACTTGCTGGCATACATGAACGGGCAGCAAAAAGATTGAAGGCCTCCCATCACAGCTCTATTGTAGACAGTCACAGCTTCATCTGGACCCCTGGCACATGCTATCAGCACATCAGAGGTGTCCAGAACTGCCAAGAGTCATCCTGGCTGAAGCCCTTGCAAAGGGTGGAACTGGACTACCTCCATGTGGGGTTGGACTACAAAGGGGGCCCCTGAAAGTGAACCTGATGGCACAGTGATTCAACCAACTGACTTGATCAATCTTGAGATTTCCAATCTGGAGCCCCAGAGTGAATAACAAGTCCAAGGCATTGCCATGTTAGTGGTTCTCAGAAGTAATAACTTGTGCAAGGTCCAGGGATTCCATACCCTGCAGGAAATCTTGACCAAAATGTGATCATTCATTGTCGACCCAAGCATTAGTTACCAAGGAAGAGCCATCTTGGTGACTCCAACACTCTGTCAGTGACTAATTCCACAATTTCCTGCAGAAATTCCCCCTTCGCACCCTGGAGGTTGGTACAAGAGGAGGATTCTGCAACCTGTGCCCGGACCCCCATGCACAACCACTCATTCAAACAACGAGGTAGCCACCCACTGGGTGCGCCACCAGGTTCAATTCAGAAGATCCATCTGAGACGGACTGTTTCAGGAGTGGTCGTAGTCAGGTCTCCGTAATGCAAGCCAGATGGACTGAAGAAATAAGATCCACCATAATTGCAGACTTACTCCTTATTGATGTAGCATTCACAGCACTGCTGGAAGTGGAACGATTGGTGGCAGCCGGTGCCTCAGCTACCTGCCCACTCAGTCCAGTGAGATCCTAGATATGGGGACTAAACACGTCTGGCTTATCTGAGGCCCCCATGAGCCCCAGGGCATTTCTTGGTCCTCACAACCTTAATAGCACCCTCCCCATTAGCCCCCACAAGTCACTTACTCCCCCCCACACCTCCTTCTGACCCCCCCTTCCCTGCATCACCGGTATGCAGCACTTGGTGGGTAGGATCATGGAAGGGGCATAGGTCCCAAAGCAAGGACAGGGATTAGGTGAGCCTCTGGATCTGCTGCAGGTGACACATCCCCGCTCAACTAAAAATAAACTATTAATAGGTCCCCCAACTACCCCCAATACCACATTTATCCCGACACAGTTCTTACCAATCCCCACCCACTTATCGCTACCCACCCGCAATTCCCTAGAGATCTACAGCAAGCTGTAGCCACTCAACTTCAGCCACACCTACTGTACACTTATCTCACCCACACACTCAATCCCTACACTTCCAATCACTTCGCTGATAAAGGCCATACACAGAAACTAACAATTAAGTAGTATAGTGGTGCACCAAAGGCAATTTAGGAACTAAGTCTGGCACACCATAGCCCAGTCCTGAAAATCCAAAAGGAGTAATGAATAATTACAAATATTGATTACTGGCTCTGTTTATAATACTCCAGAAGTTAAGGTATCAGGTTTTGAGGAGCTAGTACAAGTCCCAAGTAATATTAGGAATTGAGAAATCGTTCTGGGTGACATTAAATTTAAACTGGATGGATGTCGAGGTAATGATATTTAAAAATATTTTATAAAGAGCAAATTTGGTTTAATTAGTGACTTCACGAGATTAGACTCACCAAGATAAACAAGCACCTGCACCATCTATATTGGTGCCTTGCCACCAAAGGTTCTCGATAAGAATATCATACCCGAGATGTGTTTTTAGGAATAAAATGTTTATTTACTCATAAAATTCTGAATACCGGGTCCCAAGCACTTCGCAGTTTCTTTCTGCCTCCCACGCTCTGCCCCCACGCTCACAGATGTGATGACGAGATGCCAGTGGGAGCGCTCTATTCTGTCCAGTGGCCGGTGACTTTTTGATCTTTTTTTGTAATATGGCCACTTGGCAATGAAACGTGGGCACTGGTCAACTAACAAGGGTCATGTTAGTTGACCGGTGCCCACATTTCATTGCCAAGTGGCCATTATATTACAAAAAAAGATTGAAAAGTCACTGCCCATTGAACAGACTGGAGCACGCCCCCGCGTTCTCACTGGCATGTCGTCATCACGTCTGAGTGTGGGAGCAGAGCGTGGGCAGCAGAAACAAAACAGGAAGTCCTTGGGACAAGGTATTCAGAATTTTACAAGTAAAATAGCTTTATTCCTAAAATGCATCTCAGAGATGATATTCTTATCGAGAACCTTTAGTGGCAAGGCACCAATATAGATGGTGCAGGTGCTCATTCTGGTGAGTCTCTATAAACTACCATACTGGGGCAGGATATTTGATCGACTGGGTTTTGGTAAATAATAAAAGGAATATAAGGTATGTTGGTAATATGACTGACTCTGTAAGTGACCACCAACCAATATACTGTATATGAAGCAATGAAAGCATAAAAGGAAAAAGAAAGGTTATTTTTACAAGATGAGTAAATAAGGGTATTTTAACTAAAATGAAATCTGACCTTAGGAATGTTAATTGGCACATATTGGAAGACTAGGTTGCTGTGAATGTGTCTCTGGAGTGTTTTTTAAAAATGTTTAGGGAACTCTTAGATAAACATGCCCTTCAAGGAAGAAAAGGGCGCAAAATGTACAAAATGGTTGGCTTACACGAGAGCTAACTAAAGCTATTAACCGGAGGGAGGCCTGCCTGGGTAAAATACAGAAGGACGAATGATAAAAAGATTGGATCTATTATAGAGATCTTAGAAATAATAGTGTAACCCCCCTGCAAATGGGGGTTCCCAAAAGACTTCCAGGAGCTTGCTTGAATGCTCCAAACCTGAATGGTGTTTGGCGTTTAAGCCATTTATCAATGAGTGTTTTTAGAACCTCTGGTACTGTCTCTTTAAGAGCTGTCTGCTTGCAGACATAATTAGTTTGTATGGGGGACTCTGTGTTTCTTTGATTGAGTACCACTCAAGCTGCTGCCAATTCACTCCATTTTTGCAGTCACTAGGAGTGCAAAGGGAACCTGTCTGAAAGATGTAACTGTTTGCCAGAAATCATTTAGAGTAATAATGAAATTACAGTTTGTCTAACCTGCTTTCTTTTGCAGTCAGAACAGTGTCTGCCTAGTTCCCCATTCTGGTTTTGAACTGCTGAACTGGACCAATCAGTGTGGGGTAAGCTAGCTCTAAAATGGTGCCTTGGACGAATCAGAACTTGGACTCATAATCTGAGCCAGCCACAAGAGGATTGTATGGGCAGTGACTCTGGGAGATGTAGTTTAGACTTCAGTGCCTTTTTGGACCAACAGCAGCAGTCTATTGTGAGTGACAGCCAATCCAGTCAAGAACTGGGAGGAACTCAAAGGAAGTGCCGGTTTTGTCGGTTGGAGTTTCAGTTGAGCTTTGGCAGTGAAGAAGGAAGGAGCCCTGTGCTTTTCAGTGTGCAGTTTTAGTCAAAAACGTGTGTAAGGCCCAGAGTTCCGGTCTGCAGCTTGTGTAACAGCTTGTTAGGACTGAATCCGTCCCGTGAAAAGAATCAAAGGATCTCTGAAGAGTAGAAACCAGGCTCACCTGTAGAAGACTGGAGGAATTGCTGAAAATTGCACTCGGTCTGTCAGGAACTGAATCTGCTGTGTGTTCTCCGGGTATTGTGCAGTAATTGCGATCGGGATACAGATGCAGCCTGCCTGGTATAGTGCTTTCTTTTATATGGATGTGTGAAGAGGTTTGTGTACCTCAAGTGAGCCCTGCTGACATTGAAGGACCCTATCTTATTTGGAGGTCGTGAGTACTAATTCAAGGGTCGCTCCTGTTGAATTGCCACATTAAATCCAAATGGAATTACTGTACTGCTGACTGTTTAGTTCTCTTTTCTCTGTGTGAAAGGGCCCCTACCAGCTGCCACGGTTTGGACTAGCCACTAGGGCTTGGGTACCCAGGGACAGTAACTGATAGGGATAGGCCTGTGCACAGAGCCATAGGTAGATTATTAGAGTGATAAGCTAATTAACCTGATTTCCCCTGTCTTTGTTATATCCCCTAAATAAATCAGAGCTGCTTGTTTCAGCAAAGTTATACTGCCTGAGGTATTTGTCTATGTTAAAGTACTGTACTGTGATTGTTGCACTGTATCTCATTTCACAGGAGGTCCCAGTGCGGAACCAGACCTGGGGGTAAGTGTATACTGTGAAGGTAATTCTGATATATTGTGTGGGCCACTAGTGGGAAGAAAGGGGTTGCAGTGTCCCAGAGGGCTGTGACCAAGTTAGTTTAACTATTGCAAACCCTGACCTCTGGGTGGAGGCACCGCCATTGGATCCAGGCCCCTCAACCTGTTAGTGGCAAATCAGGCAGGGGTAGTAGCCCCTGGGATAGCGCCATCTAAGGGTTACATCTTGGAGGCTCACCGCTGGGATTGTGTGTCCTCTAGTGGCCATATTTACGAACCACTGTTAAGAATAAAATGGGTACCCCGACAGAAGTGGCTGTGCACCAGCTGGTGGAGTGGTGTACTGGGGAGGAGATCGACCCCAAAATGCTATGCTTATCCTGGACATCCCCTGGTTATCAATACGGACACTGTGCAGGAGTACTTTCCAAGGTGGAAGGTTTACAAAACCCTGTGGTGGTGGGTCGGCATGCTAATCTGCTCACCCACACTTTCCTGGCCCTAGTAGAGTTTAAGGATCCCATAGATAGCTCCAAAGTGCCACAGACCATTACCCCAGAGGGAGCCCTCACTGCTTGAGTGATAACTAAGGACAGTAAAGACCGGGAATCAGCCCCACCACTATCTGAAACTTTTGAGGAGAAATTTGCTAAATGGTTGCTGGGAGAAGGAAAACTGTGGAGGACTTGAAGAAACTATTCTTGCCACCTGGGGTGTTCCTCCCCAACACCCTCTCCTGCTCCAGTGCCCGTAATGGTGGCTGAACCAATGCAGACTCCTATTTCTGCACCTGCCATTAGTCACGACTCTTACCGAAGGTTGAGGATCTTCTCTGGCACCCTCCCACCCCCAAGGGGAGGATGACTGGGAGACCTGGATAGACTATGTTGCCCCAAGTGCTAGAATGGCAATGCTGGGCGGCGAAAGGGTTAGTGAGAGCCTCCGAGGTCCTGCCCTGGCTACCATCCGTGCTAAGCGGGCCAGTAACCCTGAAGCGACTGCACAGGCCTATCTTGAGGCCTCGGAGAATGTGTGGGAGCCCAGATTCTGATGAGGACCTATGGTGGAAGTAAGAAATGCACAACAGTACCAAGGAGTTGTTGTCTGTGTATGTCTCTCGGCTGGAAAAATTGTTGCAAGAATGCCTCAGAAAGGGTAGTTTGCCAGCGATTGAACTGGACCGAACCAGACTGGACAGAATCCTTAAGTCTGCCCCCTTCTCAGAACTGCTGTTGCTTCAGTTACGCCTGGCAAATCGACTGGAATCCCCACCCTCCTATGATGAGTTAATGAGAGAAATTCGAGGAGTTGAGAAAAGGCGACCTCGGGAGGGACCTGCACCAACAGCTGTGGCTACGACCCGAGTGACTGAGGGTGACCCATCAAGTGAAGTTCAGGGGCAGAGGTTGACAGTCAATGAGTGCTCTGACAAGGAAAAAGATATGCCACAATGGGGCGAACTGTTGAGAGAGATCCGGGAATTCAAAAACAGTCCCTTTATGAAAGCCACGCCTGCAATGCACGGCCTGACCTATATCCGACTGCATCTGCTATGGGGTGGGGGTACCCACCATGTATCTCCTGCTGATAACAGCTCCAAACTCAATTCCTTGACCATGGAAGTGGAGAAACTGACGAGATGTCTCCAAATGCTTATCACGCCGCAGACAGAGGTGGCACCCAGGTTTCCAGTTAGTAATACCCCCGCCCTGGCTCCCAGTGTGGCGCCTCGGCCAGCTCCAACTCCAGAAAGTATGTTTTGCTATAATTGTGGGAAAGATGGGCACATGAAAAGGGAATGCCAGTCCCCAAAATACACTGACAAAGTTGCATATAGGCTACAAGGAGAGCTTCGGAGAACAAATCAGTGGTTAAGAGGTGCACGACATGATCCCAGTGAGGGCACCAAAAATGCTAATTCACGTCCTTTTGTGGCAAGGTCAGTTGCCCAGGCCACCACTACCGCCTCTCCAGACTGGTCCAGAATAGTGGGTCCCTCCATGGAGACCACTGTAAAGGTGAATGGAGTGTCTACAAGAGCTGTGTTAGAACAGTGGCTCCCAAGTGACAATTATGTTCCAGGATTGGTATCAGAAGCATTTGTCAGGCGTACCTTACAACCATTAGAAGGACTGCATGTATGGGGTTAAGTGAGAAGGCCTACCCTATTCGGGTATATCCAAATTTGGCTGTCTTTCCCCACCTCCGTGGCTGGAGTGGCCGAACAAGTAGAGACCCTAGCCTTAGTGTGTCCCCCACTGGACTGTATGATGGTGTCCCTTTGTTGATTGGAACAAATGCTTATATGTTGGAAGGCTGGCACAGTTGTGTTATGAAAAACAGGGTCAAAGACTAGTAGAGCTTTAAGAGTTCGGCTTTAATTAAGAAGGCCTATGAGGCACAGAGAGATGCTGAAAAACAGAACCAGAGGAACCGGTCGGAATTGTATGGAAGAAGGATCCTGAGTCTCTGATCCTGGCCAAATGCCCAGTGTACCTTACAGGGAGAGGTCCGTATCAGAAAGGATGTTAAGAATAAAATATTAATGTTGGATGCACCAGGCGATGGAAAATTGCCAGAGGGACTGCTGGTCAAGCCTAGTATTTTGCCGCTAGAGCCCGTGCTTATGCCAGAAGGGTAATGGTCCAAGTTCATAATGTGTCTGAAAGAGACATTCGAGTAAACAGAGGTTGCATCCTGGCTAATGTGCATTGTGCAGACACTGCAGTGCTACCCAGCAGCAAGAGTTCAAGGAAGAATGACAGAGTAATGCCTGACTTGTTTGATTTGCGACTCCCGCTGCCAGCTGAATGGAAAGTGAGGATCAGTGAGAAGCTTGCCCAGAGAGACCAGGTGTTTCTTTAAAGGAATGGGATGTAGGATCGTGCAAGGAGCTGAGCACAATATCCGGCTGCATGTGAAAAGACCATTTAAGTGAGAGGTCGACGCCTGGCACCTGCTGACATAGATGATGTGAGGCGGCATCTGCAAGAGATGTTAGCTGCTGGTGTAATACAAGAATCCAGAAGCCCTTATGCTTCCCCCATTGTGGTAGTGAGGAAAAGAATGGAACAGTAAGGATGTGTGTGGATTATCGCACCTTAAACGGGGACTATCCTGATCAGTACACAATGCCCGCATTCAGGATGCTTTGGACTGCCTAAGCGAGGAGCAAGTGGTTCTCTGTGCTGGATCTCCGCAGTGGGTACTACCAGATCCCGAAGGCCCCAGAAGGACCGTGAGAAGGCGGCCTTTATCTGTCCGCTTGGCTTCTATGAATTCATGAGGATGCCTCAAGAGTTTCAGGTGCCCCAGCCACTTTTCAGCGATTGATGGAGCGTGCAGTGGGGACATGAACTTACTAGAGTGCCTGGTATACCTAGATGATGTTATTGTGTTTGGCAGCTCACTGGAGGAACATGAGAGCAGATTATTTAAGGTATTGGACCGACTGGAGGACTTTGGCCTTAAACTGTCCATTGATAAGTGTCAATTCTTTCAAACATCAGTAAAGTATGTGGGACACATAGTATCCACGAGGGAATAGAGACCGACCCAAGTAAAGTTGAGGCCTTGACCACCTGGCCACAGCCCAAAATCTAAAAGAACTGCAAAGATTCCTGGGATTCTGTGGTTATTATCGGCGCTTCATCAAGGACTATTCAAGAGTGATCCGCCCTTTACTTAACCTTACTCAAGGGTATCCCCAACCCACAAAAATACCAAAGTCAGCGTCCCTCAAGACTGAAAGAGTGTATTTTCATCCAGTGAAGTATTTGGGGCCCGCTGGACTCCTGATTGTGAGACTGCTTTTCATGAGATCATATATCAACTTACCCATGCTCCAGTGCTGGCCTATGCCGATCCAAGAAAACCTACGTCCTGCACACTGATGCTAGCTTGCAAGGGTTGGGGCTGTGTTGTACCAAGAGCACGAGAATGGCCTGAGACCAGTGGCCTTGCCAGTAGAAGCCTGACCCCATCCGAAAAGAACTATCCTGTACATAAGTTAGAGTTCCTAGCTTTGAAGTGGGCTATTGTTGACCAATTCATGAGTACTTGTATGGGGCTAAAATACTAGTAAAACTGACAATAATCCTTTGACCTATGTGCAGACCTCAGCTAAGTTGGATGCCACTGGCCATAGGTGCTTTCTGCATTATCTACATATGACTATGCTCTCGAATACCGAGCAGGTCTGAACCACATAGATGCTGATGCTCTCTCCCGGAGGCCTGTTCCCCAGAATGATTGGGTCCGATTAGCAGAACCTGACATTTGGGCACTCTGCGGAAGTTTGACAGGGAGGAACAAATGTCCCACAGGGCGCTTGATGGACTGCATGGTGGATTGCTTGGGAGCCTCTGAGAATTGCATACCTGCTGCTTATTGCCACTTTTTCTGCAATAGACATTGGTGCACTGCCTCAGCTGGACAATGACCGTGTTCGTGGCTCAATCCCACGATCCCATGATCAAAGCAGCTTTAGAAGCCCTCTATGCAGGAAAAGATGTGTCCAAATTCACGCTCTACTGATTTGAGACTCACTGTTATACAAAGAAGGTCCTAAGTTGAAACTGATCAATAAACTGTTATACAGAGAAACAATAGACAGAGGGGGACAAGTAGACAAACAACAACTAGTGCTGCCACTGCCTTTCGAGACTCAGTACTGGGGTCCTTGCACAACCACATGGGGCACCTTGGTATAGACAGAACCTTGACTTGGTGAGATCCAGATTCTATTGGCCTAAGATGGGGGCTGATGTGGAGCAACACATTCGAACTTGTAGTCGCTGCTTACAGAGGAAAGCTTTGCCCCAGAGGCTGCCCCTTGTTAACATCACCACCAGTGCACCCATGGAGCTGGTCTGTATTGATTTTCTGAGTTTGGAGTCAGATCAAAGAAATATCAGTAATGTGCTGGTGGTCACTGACCATTTCCTGAGATATGCCCAGGCTTTCCCACCAAAGACCAGAAAGCATCCACTGTGGCCAAAGTACTTGTAGAAAACTTTTGTTCACTATGGGGCTCCACAAAGAATCCATTCTGATCAAGGGAGAGACTTTGAGAGTCGATCTGATCAAAGAGATGCTTTCTCTGTGGGAGTGCGAGTCCAGAACCACTCCTTACCACCCCAGGGAACCCACAGCCTGAGCTCAACTGCACTTTGCTAGATATGCTAGGCACCCTGCACCCAAAGGACAAGCCTAGATGGAGCCAACAAATTAGCACCCTGGTACATGCTTATAACTGCACCAAAGTGATGCCACTGGATTCTCCCCTACGCCTGATGTTTGGAAGAAGCTCGACTACCAGTAGATGTGTGTTTTGGGGTCTCTCCTGATGGGGTTCAAGCTGACAACTATTTACAGTATGTGCAAAAGTTAAAGGCCCAGCTAACTCATGCGTACCAACTGGCTCAAACCATGGCTGCCAAAGAAATCTGGCCAACAAAGAAAGGTATGATAAAAGGTGAAAGCACAGGAACTCCAGGAGGGAGATCGGGTATTGCTAAGAAATCTGGGACTGCATGGCAAGCACAAGATTGCTGACAGATGGCACCATCTCCCTCACATTGTAGTGGGCAAACTAGATGATCTGCCAGTGTACAAAGTAAGGCCTGAGAATAATTCAAAGATGTAAAAACAATGCATAGAAATCATTTACTGCATTGGACAAATCTTAATTGAGTCTGAGCCCTAGAAGATGCCCCTCTGGACCAGTGACTAGAGCTGCTGCTAAGAAAAGATCAAGGAAGTCTGCGCCTACAGAAGCAGAGTTAAAGTGTTCCCCTGCACAAGTCCCAGTTGAGCATGACTGTCAGTCCATATCAGAAGAAAGTGAGAGTGACTTTGAATACTATCCTTCTTAACTGAGTCAATTGTTTGGGGCAATCCCTAGTCAATACTGGAGACAAAGCTGGGCCTTCTGGACTGTCTAAGCCCCTAGCTTCATCCCTGGAGCCATTGCTCCCAGAAAGTGAAGTGCAAAGCATCAGATCAGATGAAATGGAATCATTGTGCATGGTTGAACTGTTTGAGTTTTCAGGGAGAAAATGATAGATTGGGGCAGACTGGTGATACACCCGAACAAGAAGAGTATTTTTGAGTGCCCTGACAGTCCTGCCAGTGTCCAGCTCTCCATGCTGAGCCAAATGTTGTGGACTCAGAAACTGTAACTCCTGGAGCTGAAAGTGCCCTTAGTTCTAGCCTCTCTACCCCCAGGGAGACTCCCTGACAAGTGAGGACAATGCTGAAAATGAGGCTCAGAGTGCAGAGACTGTAACAGTTCCCCTAGAAAGACTGGTCGAGCTGTAAAGCCTGTGGTGCACCTCAGTTATGATTCCTTGGGAGGCCTGTGGATTTGCCTCTCAATGTTGTCCATAAAGGAGTGTATGTGTCCCGAGCTCATTGCCCAAACTGGCGTCAGTGCTAACTCCAAGTTACTTGTGTTGCCCTCTAAGTATGGTGCCCTTGCCCGTCCAGCCCAAGGTAACTGATAGGGAAGGGCCCCTCTCTTCAGGTTTCATGTACAAGAGGTAATAACTTGAGTTATGGTACAATGTGTATGTAATACTGTGTAAAGAGTGACGTACTGCAATATTTCAGAAATGTGTTCTTGGTAAAATGATATATTGACTGATGATTACACGTGCGAGCCTAATGCAAATGTATATGGTTGCAGTTGAAACTTATGTGAATTTTGCTTGTGCTTGGTCAAGCTTTCCCAAACAGAAAGGGTGTAACCCCCACCAAATGGGGGTTCCCAAAAGACTTCAGGAGCTTGCTTGAATGCTCCAAGCCTGAATGGTGTTTGGCGTTTAAGCCATTTATCAATGAGTGTTTTTAGAACCTCTGGTACTGTCTCTTTAAGAGCTGTCTGCTTGCAGACATAATTAGTTTGTATGGGGGACTGTGTGTTTCTTTGATTGAGTACCACTCAAGCTGCTGCCAATTCACTCCATTTTGCAGTCACTAGGAGTGCAAAGGAACCTATCTGAAAGATGTAACTGTTTGCCAGAAATCATTTACAGTAATAATGAAATTACAGTTTGTCTAACCTGCTTTCTTTTGCAGTCAGAACAGTGTCTGCCTAGTTCCCCATTCTGGTTTTGAACTGCTGAACTGGACCAATCAGTGTGGGGTAAGCTAGCTCTAAAATGGTGCCTTGGGCGAATCAGAACTTGGACTCATAATCTGAGCCAGCCACAAGAGGATTGTATGGGCAGTGACTGTGGGAGATGTAGTTTGAACTTCAGTGCCTTTTGGACCAACAGCAGCAGTCTATTGTGAGTGACAGCCAATCCAGTCAAGAACTGGGAGGAACTCAAAGGAAGTGCCGGTTTTGTCGGTTGGAGTTTCAGTTGAGCTTTGGCAGTGAAGAAGGAAGAGCCCTGTGCTTTTCAGTGTGCAGTTTTAGTCAAAAAGCGTGTGTAAGGCCCAGAGTTCGGTCTGCAGCTTGTGTAACAGCTTGTTAGGACTGAATCGTCCTGTGAAAAGAATCAAAGGATCTCTGAAGAGTAGAAACCAGGCTCACCCTGTAGAAGACTGGAGGAATTGCTGAAAATTGCACTCGGTCTGTCAGGAACTGAATCTGCTGTGTGTTCTCCGGGTATTGTGCAGTAATTGCGATCGGGATACAGATGCAGCCTGCCTGGTATAGTGCTTTCTTTTATATGGATGTGTGAAGAGGTTTGTGTACCTCAAGTGAGCCCTGCTGACATTGAAGGACCCTATCTTATTTGGAGGTCGTGAGTACTAATTCAGGGTCTCTCCTGTTGAATTGCCACATTAAATCCAAATGGAATTACTGTACTGCTGACTGTTTAATTCTCTCTTTCTCTGTGTGAAAGGGCCCTACCAGCTGCCACGGTTTGGACTAGCCACTAGGGCTTGGGTACCCAGGGACAGTAACTGATAGGGATAGGCCTGTGCACAGAGCCATAGGTAGATTATTAGAGTGATAAGCTAATTAACCTGATTTCCCCTGTCCTTGTTATATCCCCTAAATAAATCAGAGCTGCTTGTTTCAGCAAAGTTATACTGCCTGAGGTATTTGTCTATGTTAAAGTACTGTACTGTGATTGTTGCACTGTATCTCATTTCACAGGAGGTCCCAGTGCGGAACCAGACCTGGGGTAAGTGTATACTGTGAAGGTAATTCTAATATATTGTGTGGGCCACTAGTGGGAAGAAAGGGGGGTTGCAGTGTCCCAGAGGGCTGTGACCAAGTTAGTTTAACTATTGCAAACCCTGACCTCTGGGTGGAGGCACCCGCCATTGGATCCAGGCCCCTCAACCTGTTAGTGGCAAATCAGGCAGGGGTAGTAGCCCCTGGGATAGCGCCATCTAGGGGTTACAATAGTAAGAGGTTAATAAAAAAAAAAAAAGGCTAAAGTATAGTTTTGCGAACAAGAGGAGGAAGGAATTTTAGTGATAAGAGAATATTTGGAGGAGATTGAATAGACTATTAAACCCTCAAAAGAGGTAGGAGGTTAATTGTCTTCAAAATGAGATTTAAATTTAAAGGAAAAAAAGACATAGCAAATTATATGAATGAATAGGTACATGGAGAGTTTTTCTTATTTAAATATTCCTGAGGTGGGGTTGGTTTTAGAAGGACCAAATTTTTATTGTAAGAATTACCAGGAGTGATGTTTTCAGTGTTTACAAAAACTTGATGTAACCAAATGCCCAGGACTTGACATGGTAGAAGGCAAATTTATGATGTCTGCTACACAGGAATGATCTTTTCCTTTGCAAAAACCATATAATCTTTGTATATGCAAAGGGTACTGGATTTTTGGAAAAAAGCCTGTGTTGTGTGTGTCTGTGTGTGTGTGTGTATGTGTATGTTGTATATATATATATACACACACACCTATATATCTACACACACACATAGTGTGTGTGTATATATATGTACAATTCTCAAAACTGTCAGATTCGCAGAACGATTTGGGACTAAGTCCCCACTCTGCAACTCCGGTTATGGACCGAAATCGCAGCAGCTGTGGAGATTAGCATTCATATTCCCAAACAGCTGCAGAGATGTTATGCTAGGTCCCACCATCCATAACATTTTTCCGCAGCTGATGCGGGGGGACTTCTATGTCAACGCCACCCGCAAGCTGCCATAAATTGTGGATCAGGTTATAAACCGGCTCCACCTTTGTGAATACTGCAGCTGTGGGAAAAACTGTGGATCTGCAAGTGGCAACTCACTTGCACCGCCGGGTTTTTCCTGCAGCTGCGGGAATTTCATGAACTTTGTGAATCTGGACCAAAGTCTCTTGACAGCTTTTTTTTTTTTTTTTTTTTTTTATTACTAACAATGAATCAGAGCTAACTCAGCCATTCTGACCTGAAGAGTATAGCCTAGAGGTTAGAGTATGAGCTGTGAATGAGCTTGGTACATCCGGCAGATCTGGGTTTGATTCTCTCAACCTCTGTGACTCTTGAGTGAGTCACTAAACCTCCCGTGTTTCCAGATCACCCCTGAAAGCAGGTACTTGTCTAGTGCTCTTTACATGATTACCAAAAAAAAAAAAATAGTCCAGACAGACCAAGATGTAGGCTACCACCCAAATCTCTGCCATAGAAAGGGGTTGGGAAACACACGGGCATTAGTTTCAAGGTTCTTTCCAGACCTAAACCTAAACTAGAGAAAGGAAAATATACAACTTATCAGCTGCTTCATCTCTCTCTCTCTCTGTAGTCCATTCTCCTATAACACAGGGCAGCCTCCTCAATGGCGTTCCTGTGCCTTGGATCACACTGTCTCAAGCTGTAAAAGCTTGTTCAGTACCCTGGTCACAAGAGACTTAATTTTCTTTAGGTTTTATTTACCAGGTGGGTGCACTAGACAAAATATTTGCCTATTTTCAGGCATGACCTTGGATAATACAGCAAAGCAGGTCATAATAGTGTACAAATATTCAGAGAAACATGGTGCAATACAAATAGACAAATACAAGTACAGGTAATGGAATAGACAAAGGGAAATAATATGCAAGATACGATGTCGTAGGGGGATTATACACCATACAGTACCAGGGGTTGACTTTAGGAAATAAAAACTTCTGACCATAGGGCCAGTGACTGTCGCTAATCTGGTGGCCCTCAATAATTTGTGGTGGCCCTCAACTGTTAGTGGAGTTCAGACCTGAAAACTAGATGCCGACGTGGTTGTAAAGACCCCTTTTTCGTTTAAGTTATAAAGAGAAGACTACCTTTTTTTTTCCTTCCTTTCAGACAAGACAACAGTGCTAGTCTGTGGACCTAGACAGCACACCCACCCTTTTTATATTTTGTTAATTAGTACAGGTTCTGGTACAGAGTAACTTCTGCTGCTGAGATATGCACAGCCAGGACTGTGACTTTTAGTGCCTAGAGTACTAAGGGAAGCTGCAAGTTCAGTGCCAACGCCTGCCCCGAGATGCACCACTGAAGCAGCCCGCAGAACTTTTATGCTAATATCAGCAATTCCAAATCAATGTGTTACATTTTTTTAAGCAGCAAGCCAGCAGCCCCTGCCCCAACTTATACCACTGATTGCTGCCCACACTCACTGAATAAGATAACAAGCAAATACAAGTTTTTTTAACCAAGAGTTGAACAAGCTGCGATCTGTGCCAGCAGCCCATGCGCGGACTTACACCAGCCACTGAAGCAGCCCACAGTTGCTGAATAAAGCTAGTGAGCAAATATCTTTCTTACATTTTTTTAATAATAACTTGATCTTGCGGAAGCAGCAGGCTTAGCAGCCCCTGCCCCCACATTCACCAAGGACTGCTGCCTGAATCTGAAGTCAGATATAACATTAAAAAAAAATTCAAGAAAACTCTTCCCTTGTTCTTTTTCTGTCTCCCCCCCCAAAAAAAAAATAACTGGTAGCTGCACAACTATAAGATCTGAGCCAGCCACTGACCCCATTTTCACCTACTGTTGGATTGGACAAGCAGGTTTCTGTATACTTTCCCTCTGATATCCAGAGTTCTGGTCAAGATCAGATCTCAGCCTTGCACTGTGATTCTAGTGGCTCCAGACTGGGCCAGGCAGACTTGGTACCCCCTACTACTGTCAATGTCAATGTCAGTGACAGTTACAATTTGTCTTCCCAAACAGTTCAACCTTCTCACCTCCTCATGGGAGGATACTGTATCCCAACCTTCAGACTCAAAGCTTGGCTCTTGGGGAGCTAGAATATGTAATCTTGCATCTTTCCCAATCAGCCCTGGACATTCTTAAGGCTAGTAGAAAACCTTCCACTAGGAAAACCTACAATTCCAAATGGAAGAGATTTGGTTTTTGGTGTTCTCAGAGGCATATTCAGCCAGATTCAGCTGACATTGCCACTGCTTTGTACTATTTGGTGCATCTTAACAGTTTAGGCCTCGGGCCTACCACTTTCAAAGTGCATATGGCAGCTATCTCTGCCTTCCTTTCAGCTGGGAAGGGCTGTTCCTTAGACTCCCATCCAGTTTTCAAGAGATTTTTCAAAGGTCTGGCTCATATCAATCCTCCCTTTGGGGACCCTACTCCTGTTTGGGATCTGAATATCTGTATTGCACAGCTTATGCAGCCCCCCTTTGAACCATTATCTTCAGCTGAGCTAAAATACTTGACTTGGAAAACTCTGTTCCTGGTAGCCATTACATCTGACAGGAGAATCTGCGAGTTACAGGCTTTATCAGTGGAACCTGATTTCATTTCACAGGGATAAGGTGGTCCTTCGATCGAATAGAAAATTCCTTTCCGAGGTGGTATCAGATTTTCATCTGAACCAATCTGTTATTGCCTGTATTTTTCACTGGCCATTCTTCTTCTGGGGAAAGAAGACTGCACAGTCTGGATGTGAAGAGAGCTTTTAGTTATATAGAATCTACTAAGGCTCATAGAAATGACTGTGAACAACTGTTTCTCACTTATGGAGAAGTGGGGAAGGACAAACCTGCCACTAAGAGAACTGTTGCCAGGTGGATTGTCTCCTGTATACAGTTCTGCTACTCTAAGTTGGGGAAGGAGCCACCCTCGGGCCTGAGGGCTTACTCCACCAGAGGTACAGCTGCTTCAGTCGCAGCAGCCAGAGACATACCCTTAGTGGAAATCTGTAAAGCAGCCACATGGAAAACTGTTCATACATTTACCAAGCATTATTCTCTCTACATCCAATCAAGAAGTGATGCTAGGTTTGGCACAGCAGTACTGCAGAGCCTGTTCCCAAAATAGGTTCTGTAACTCCCTCCTCCAAGGGGGTACTGCTTGGTAGTCTGCATATAGTCAGAACACAGTAAGACTTCATGTTGTTTGAAAAAAAAATTACTCACCATAGTAATGTTTATTCTAATGGAGTCTTGCTGTATTCTGACCTCCCTCCCTGCCTCCCCTCCTGGAACCCTAGTTGTTTTGGGATGTGGGTAGGCAGCTGCAGTGCTGCGCCTCAGGGGTGTACCTGGTTTTCCTCTTCCTAGGAGGTGTTTTTTATCACTTTTAATATAGTATTACGTTTTGCTACCTACTTGACTTCTTTTTGGGGTTCTCTACTTGAGTCTTTTGGACCCTAAAAAATCTGTTTCTTGCCTTTTGGTACAAAATTTTAGAAAGCAATTAGTTTTAGTTAGCATAGTGTTCGTAAGACTCTGGTTACACTAAGGAGTACCTGGGACAGAGGTTTGAAAACCGAGCTCGTGCTCAAGGTTCTATGCCTTGGCATAGAGTTAACCCTTTCCTATCCGTAGCAGTTCAAGTGCTGGAGCTAACTGCACATAGTCAGACTACAGCAAGACTCCATTAGAAAAAAACATTATTATGATGAGTAATTTTTTCTTCCATCCTGTCTTAGTGCTGGCCACCATTTGTAGGGATACCACCTCCTCTGGTAACTCATTCCACTTGGTTACGACCCTCTCAAGCAAAAAAGTGCCTCCTTATCTCCCTCCTGAACCTTCTCCCACCAGCATTAGGCTATGCCCCTAGTGGTCTTGTTCCCACTAAGGCTGAAGGGGCCCTTGTTGCTCATCCCGTTTATACCTTTAAGGTACTTGAAGGTCTCAATCATGTCTCTTCCCCGTGTCCTTGGTGAGTACATATGTTGATCCCTGTGCCTCTCCTCATAGGCGTTGCCCTGCTGGCCCTGGATCATCTTGCTTGCTCTTCTCTGGACTGTTTCCAGCATGTTGCTAATCTTCTTAAAATAAAGGCACCAATATTGCACACTGTTCTCCAGGTGCTGTCCTACTGGTGACATGTATAGTGGCAGAGTGACCTCTGCTTTCCTGCTGATAATCCCCCTGGATGTGCAATGCAGCATCCAGTTTGCTTTGGCTGCTTCTCTCCTGCAGATAGACTGCAGCAACTTACTGAAGAACTTTCTATTCCATTTATCAGCTCCTGTACAGTTATTCACCACGGATATCTGTGGCTTCAGTTTGGGCGCTCATCTTAGCCTTGGAGCAGGATTCTGGAACAGAGTGAAGGCCAACCTGCACATAAATGTCTTGGAGATGAGAGCTATACTTTCAGCCTCCAGGCATTTCAGAATCATCTCTGCCCCTGTCCTGTGTTAATACAGATGGACAGTGTCAGTGTAATGCGCTACCTAAACAAGGGGGCACTCTAATCCCCTCTCCAGGGAAGTAATGAGAGTTTGGTACTGAGTGATTTCTCACAACCTTCAACTGTTGACTGTGTTTCTCCATGGTCTCAGAAATGTCTTGGCAGTCAGGCCAAGTGGATCTCAGTCCCTGGTTCATGAATGGAAACTGCTGACCTCTGTGGTAAACAACCTCTTCACAAGATGGGGTCATCCAGAGTTGGACCTTTTTATGTCCCCACACAATGCAGAACGGACTTCATAATCTTTGAGGATATCTCTTAAATTAGGCCACACCTTTGGAACTATGCGTGCATCAGAACTAGGACCACATGGAACGTTTTGCTAGCAGTGGGCCAGCCATGATGACGTCATGTGTCAACATCTATGTAGATGTGGGCAGTCCCATCTCTCCTCAGTTCTTTTCCTGCTGAAGGAAATGTCAACTAGCCATTACCATTTATCATTTATTTTGTATTTAATTCTGACACCTCTGTATGCTGCTAAAAGGTTCATTTCAGTATAGTAAGTGCGGAGGTAAAATCACAAGGAAGATGCTCCTGAAGTCTGTGCATGTTGTTTGGGCCTGTTTCATAACATAAGGACTTATGAAATGTGCCAGCGCTTCAATCGGGCTACAAGGCAATGCTGCAAGAAAGCTCTAGAAAATGTCCTTTTCCTTAAAAACATTAACTGCCATGGAGAACAATCAGGGCCCAGCATCGGTGTCTCCCTCTGTTAGCTGAGAAACAGCCACCAAAATCAAAGGACCAGGACAAAGAAAGATTGACACCCAGGTCATCTTCTTCTTCGGGAAACAATGACAAGCATAAGGATAATGAAAGGTGGTCTTTGCCGGTGAGGTTCTGGTCGCCAGTAAGACAAGGTAAATCAGTCACATCACCAGCTCTGGTGGAGTTGACAGCCCACCTCCGACAATCAATGAAATGCAAGGGTGAGGTTTGGCTTAGGTGCTGCCATGTCAACTGTGTATGGTACAGCGCCATCGTTGTCTGACAAGGCCCATCATCGACACAAGTAGTCATGGCCCTTGTCTAGGGCGTTGTTGACTCTCAAGCTGTGCTGGTGTTGTTTTCAGAAATGTTGCAATGCATTCTGCTTGGATTACATATACAGGTTGTACTACCGACAGGGCCTGCTCAACCCCCTCGACGCCGGCTACGAGCACATTGCAGATTCCTTCCTCTCAGCCTACAGCAGTGTCACCTGTGCACTCTAGGGCCCCCATTGTCAACAGAGACTAAAACGAGCTAGAATAAAATCCTGACCTCATGGTTTTAGAGGGAGAACAATATGTAGTGCCCATTGTAATTCTACCCTCTCATACTGCAGTGAGGACTCAGTGTTGTATACCCTGAGATCTCCTGCTGAGGATCCCACTTTTAAAGCCATGATGCAGCAGATACAAGCTGCCATGGGCTTTACTATGAAAGAAGAGGATTCCACAAAGAACCTGATGGAATTCCTGGAGGTTCCAATCTCTCCATCCATTATTCCACCTGCATATTTTGCATTAGAAGATGCTACCCTTTGCTGCATGGTACAGACCTTACCCACTGCCTGCAGTGACTAGAATGGCTGATGAGCAATAATCTGCTCCAGCTTCTAAATCTTATTATAATGTATGGTAGAATGTCTTATGTAGAAATCTACATTTTATAACGACATTTTACCATTGATGTGACGTCTATTAACCCATTGATGGTACGTCATGTCGATAGGTTAACAACCGGGAACTGTTTGCGCATGCGCTCAACTTGATCCAGCGGCCTTGAAACGGCCATGGCGGTGAGAGCATGACCTGGAGCTGAGCGGCAGTGACTGAAAGGCAGAAGGAGCCCAAGCCTCTTTTGGTGCCTCCTGTGGTGGACACTTTCCAAGACCTCACCAGGATAACTTGGAAGCATCCTGCATCAGTCCCGGCGGTTCCAAAAAATTCAGACAGGCTGTACAAGGCCCCGAGGGATGAGACTTTTTTGGCGGAGGACCCTCGGGTAGATTCTTCGGTTATCATGTCTGCCCATGACAAATCCAAGCAGCGGAAGCGTCTCAGCTCTCAGCCTCCTGACCAGGAATCCCATTATTTGGACCAAGTGGGCAATAGGGTCTACTCTGCCTCCACCTGCTCCATTCGCTCCCTGAACTTCCTCACTCGTATGGTTTAGTACCAGAATGCGCTTTAGGATAGGGGTCAAGAGCTGGCCAGTGCTTTTCCAGACTCCGCTCAGAAGATGGAGCTCCTGGATATTCTCTAATCGGGCTCGGACATAGGCGTGCATGTCCTTCGTGCCTAGTATGGCACTCTGGATACGGCAGCCAGAGCGGCAGCAGCAGGTGTCTGTCTCCAGCACCATGCCTGGTTGAGAGTTTCAGGTTTTCACCAGGATCTGCAGTCTGGAATCTAGGACCTCCTGTTCCGGGGTTCTGTCATCTTTGGGCAGGAGACAGAGGCTCTAATCTCCAGGAGTCTGGCAAGTCTATCTGGTCCGTCCAACAGATGTATCAAGGAGACCATAAACGCGTTAGACGTGTGCCTTTTCGTAAGCCCTCAGGCTGTCAAGCCCATAGCAGTTAGCAAGGCCAGAGAGGCGGCTTCAAGAGGAAAGCTGGCAACCAGCATCCTGGAGGCACTCCTTTTTGAGGCACAAAGACCTCCCCAGCCTCTCTGCCCAACCCTGGCTCCGCCCAATAATTCCTTTCCAACATCCCCGGAGGAGGCACCAGGGTAGGTAGTGGTGTGGGGCGTGGGTCGCTTCTCCCGTCATCTGGAGGGATGGAGCTCCATAACAGCAGACTAGTGGGTCCTGGACATTATAAGGAGGGTACATACGCTGGAGTTCACAGAGATCCCTCCAGAAACTCCACCAAGGTCCTTCAGGTATCCTCCTTCTCACATCTCCCTTATAGAAGGAGAGATTCAGGCCCTCTTGCAAAAAAGAGCGACAGAATCAGTTCCTCTGCAGCAGTGAGGACGCAAGACCTTCGGCCCATCCTGGACCTCAGTTCTCTAAACGTCTATATAGAATACCAAAAGTTCAGGATGGTGACCCTTCCAGGTCTCATCCCTCTGCTGCACCAAGGAGACTGGCTCTGTTCCGTGGATATGCATGATGCACATCGGGGACTTTTCCCCCTCACAGGAAGTACTTGAGGTTCCACTTCCAGGGGGAGCACTATCAATTTTGGGTTCTTCCATTTGGCCTCTCCTCTGCTCCGCAAGTCTTTACCAAGTGTCTGGCAGTGGTAGCTGCGGCTCTAAGGCACCAGGGACATTGCAGCTTCCCTTACCTCGATGATTGGCTGCTCGCAGCCCCGTCAAGGACGCGTCGTCTTCAAGTTCTCTGAGACACTTGTACTCTGTTTCGAGACATGGGGATCACCCAGAATCGTCCAGTCTTCCCTAGAGCCCAGCAAAAGACTTATCTTTATTGGAGTGGTTCTGGATTCGGTCCAGGGCATGGCTTTTCTTCCTTCAGAGAGAGGAGATTGCCTGTGGGAGATAGCCGGATCAGTCCTAGTAACCCCTCAGGTCCAGGTCAGGACCTTCCTCAGACTTCTGGGGCACATGGCGGTGACCATCTCTCTCACTCCTTTGGCTCGCCTCCACATGAGGGTCTCACAATGGATGCTCAGGGTGCAGTGGGATCAAAGCTCAGACGGCCTAGACCACATGGTCAAGATCGCAGAGTCAGCCAGGAGGATCCTGCTTTGGTGGTTGGACCCCCTCAATCTGGAGAAAGTCCCCTTCCGTTAGGAACCCCCATGTCGGACTCTAACAAAAGATGCATTCAATTTGGGGTTGGGGGGTGCACCATGGGGCCCGCCTGGACTAAAGGGGTCTGGACCCCAGAGGAGCACACCCTCCACATCAATGTTCTGGAAATGCGAGAGGTTCTCAATGCTCTAAAAGCTTTTCAAGAGGACCTTGTACTGGGCTCTCTTCTCATTCAGATGGACAACATGGTGGTCATCTTTTACATCAACAAGCAAGGGGGAACTAGCTCCTACCCACTGTGCAGGGAGGCGATGACAGTCTGGTACTGGTCTCTGGAGCATCACATTTGTCTGTCCGCGGTGCATGTTCTAGGCACCCAAAATGACTTGGCAGACAGCCTAAGCAGGTCTCAGTCCAAGGTGCACGAGTGGGAGTTGCTATAGTCGGTAGCGGACCAGCTCTTCGGCACTTGGGGTCGTCCAGAGCTGGACCTTTTTGCATCTCCATGCAATGCCAGACTGCCAGTTTTCTGCTTGCGAGAGCACGTGCCTGGTGTTTTCTGGTCAGATGTGTTGTTTCTTTGTTGGGCAGGGAGGCTTCTTTACGCCTTCCCTCCCTTCCCTGTCATTCAGAAAGTCTTATTGAAACTCCAGGCTGAGGGGGCCCGATTGATTCTGATCGCCCCACTATGGCCTCGACAGATTTGGTTCCCACTAATTCAGCAGTTGTCCTCAGAGCCTCCAGTTCCACTACCGATATGCTCGCAGTTGCTGTCCCAAGATCAGGGCAGGCTGGTTCATCCAGATCTTGGGTCTGTGCACCTTCATGCTTGGCTCCTGCAGATGTAGCCAAATTCAGGTACAGGGTTGCCCAAGAGGTGGCGGATGTCCTCATCTCAGCGAGAAAGCCCTCTACATGCTCCACTTATGCTATGAAATGGAAGCATTTTTGTTTGTGGGCTTCGTCTCATGATCTGGACCCCTTTACCTGTCCACTGAACTCAGCATTACAGTATCTCCTCCTTATACCAGCCAGGCTTGAGGTACTGTTCTATAAAGGTGCATATGTGGGCCATCTCAGCATATCATGTCCTCTTGGGAGATGGAACCTTGGCCCAACTGAACATGGCATCTTACATTTGAGACCTCCCATTAGGGATCCTATCCCTCCTTGGGACCTCCTTTTTGTGTTGGAGAAGCTCACTCTTCTCCCTTTTGAACTAGCGGCTGATTGTGAGCTGCATTATCTTTCCTGGAAGGTTTGTTTTTAGTTGCTGTTACTTCGGCTCGAAGGGTTTCTGAGCTTCAGGCCCTGATGTGTAAGGAGCCTTATTTAGTTTTTCACAGGGAAAGGGTTTCCCTTAGAACAAATCCTAAGATCTTACTTCAGGAGGGCTCTTGCAGTAGGTATTTACATATAGGACAGACCTGGCAGGTGTCGGGACCCCACGGAAAACTTTATAGCCAGCAGTCTCTTTGGGGGGATCTCCCAAGCCCGCCTTCCAGTTCTTTCCCACCATCGACTTGTGAAAGTTCCTCGCGGTACAGTTCATCGCTCATCAGTCTTTTGTCGGATCAGTTCTCGCATGTTTCGACCAATTATTTTGATATTTTTTCGACATTTTCACTATTACTATACTGTGTATGTCGTCCCCGATGCCTTCTGAATTGCAGAAAAATAAGTGCGACTCGTGAAGATACCAACTGCCGCATAAGGATGGTCACTCCTTGTGCCTCTTCTGCCTAGGCCCAGATCATCCTGTGGAGAAGTGCCAGCACTGCCAGAAATTTAATTCAGCCACCTGAAAACAGAGGCAGCAGTCCCTGGAGGCTTGTATTTTGAAGAAAAAGATGGCATCTATGGAGAAGGACTTAAAAAAGTTGAGGCAGGCTTCCACTTCCTCCAAAGGCCACAAGAAGAAGGGGAAGCACTGGGACCGGGACTCTACCTCCACGGCCTCCGCGTCTCCAGCTGTAGTCGCAGTTCTAAAGGTAACGACCACTCCGGGGGGACCGATCCTCGACGACCATCTAGGTGGTGTCCAAGAAAGTGTCACCCCTCCCGTCAGGATCGTGCTCGGGCTCCTCTGGTTCCTCCGGGGAAAAGGAGGCCTCCGCTTCTGGGAAGGCTACAGCCTCCAGGGTCAAGCGGGTCCGCTAAGTCGGACGCCAGTCCCACCGACGTCCACCCGGACAAGGCTGGTAAGCCGCTGGCTCCTTCGGGAATGCGCACAGTCGTTTGTTCACCCAACAAGGTGACTTCTCCAGCGCAGCCTTACTCGGACAGGGGATCTGATAAATCGATGCCAGCTCCTCCGACGACCACCCAGCCAAGACTACGCAGACGCCGACAAGTCTGACACGCCAGGCTCCCGCTGTGCAGCGTTGCCAACTGAGGTCTCTGCTTCCTGATGTTAGACCCCAGGAAAGCAGCCCTCCATCCCCGGTCATCACGGAGGACCTGGGTACACTGCTGTCAGGGCCCCCTCCTACTGGGCTAGACACCCTGACGCTGGACCCTCAGATGCCGGCTCCGTCGCTGGCTTACCAGATGCCAGCCGATGTCCCCTTACTGGACGATGCTCTTACGCCGGGCCCGATGCCTGTGGGGCCATCTCTGCCTGGCCCGCCTGATGGGCCTATGCCTGGTCCCTGTACTCCACCAGAGCCTCTGGCACCCGGATATCCAACACCACTAAATCCAGTGCCGCCTTATCTGACGCCACAGTACCTGGCGCTACTCTATCTGCTGCAGTACCCAGTGCCTCAATACCCGACGCTGGGCTTTCCGCCCTCGGGTTATGGATACTCGCCTTACGGATACCCCCAGTATCCATATCCCCCTCCTCCTCTGCCGCCCTCACAGCCACCAACTAACTCGGAGACTCTAGCTGCCTGGTGGGCTGAGGCCAAGTCTCAGCTCACCAGAGAGGTAGAGAGCCATCCACTGAAGCTGGATCCTATCCAGAATCCCCTTCGCTGAAGACGGGAGACTCCCTCTCCTTTACCCAACACGAGAGGTGAACCCTCGGGCACCAGGGGTGGGGAGGACATGCTTCCCAGAGGGCTTCCCAAAGGGACTGTTCCTCCCCCGCATCAGGAGGAGTCTTCCTCTTCAACGTCAGAGACCTCCGACTCGGACTTAGGGGGATGCTCCAACCCGGATGACGAGCCCCGTACTCCAGATCGACCCAGGCCAAGGACTCCTCCGAAGGATCCTTCTTTTCTGGAGTTATTGAGAAAAATCCAGGAAGTTCACCTGTGGCAATCTCTGGAGCCAGATCCACAGCGTAAAAAACTCTCTCTGCTCACTTGGCCCTGCCAGAGACCGCTCTGACATTAATTCCACCCTGGTTAGAGCCTCACGCAGATCTCGTTTCCACTATTTGGAAGCAACCATCCGCTTTAGCCCCCCTTCTGAGGAAGGCGGATCAGCTATACCAGGCTCCTGAGGGAGTAGATTATTTGAATCTTCACCCCAAAGCGGACTCTGTCATGATTAGCACTGCTCATGGCTGATCTGCTAATCCCAAGCATCTCAGCTCATCTCTGCCTGACGAGGAGTCTCTGCTTGTGGAGCAATAGGGGAAGAAGGTCTATGCGTCTTCTACCCTAGGTATTAGGGCCTGAATTACATAGCTCATATGGGGGACTACCAGAAGACCATCCTGAGTCAGGTGGAGTCAAAGTTGGATTCCCTTCCTGAGTCCCAGACGAAACAGGAAGTGGCAGATCTTGTCCGTTCTGCTCGTTCACCCAGACGGCACATGCTCAATGCCACTTACGATGCAGTGGACGCAGCTGGATGGAGCTCTGCTTTCGCCGTGGGCCTTCAGTGTCATGCCTGGCTCCAGGCAGGTTTGGTCCCTGAAGTGCAATCCGTGATTCAGAATGCACCCTTCAGGGGTTCGGTGCTGTTCGGCAGTGTTGTCAAGGACATCATAACCGATCTGCAAGAGAAGGGCACTGCACTTAAGTCCATGGACTCTTTGTACAGACCCCCTCAGGGGCAGTGGTGCCCTTTTAGTCGACATAACTGGCAGAGACCAAGGCCACAGGGCAAGTGAGCCAACAAGCGTCAGACCCCTCCAGCAACCAAAACTCCCCCACCCAAAAAAGCTGCTGGAGCCTTGGCTGCTGCACTGCCTGAGATGATCTGACTCCTCGCCTCTCCCATGGCCTCTGGACTCACCAGAGGAACCAGTAGGAGGGAGGTTCTCCTTACATCTACCAGGTTGGTAGAGGACAACATCGGATGCTTGGGTGCTCCCGCTGATCACGGCAGGGCCCTCAATAGAGTTTCTTCAGAAACCGCCCCGAAGACCATCCCCCCAGTCATCTTATTCCGTGGAACATTTTCCTCTGGTCCTAGAAGAAATCACCTCCCATCTCTCGAAGGCGGTGATAGAACCAGTTCTAGGGACATGGATATGTTGTTCATCCACACTGTCTGGCAGGTATCCTTGCCGCTTTAAATCTTGCCGGAAGGTCTTCAAGCTGGCTCCTCCCACCCACCCGGGTGGTAAAACTCTCTGCTCCGCCCCATGATGCCAGATCTTTCTTACCGCTTGGAAACTCAGGTTCCCTCCTTAATGCTCTGCATATAAGACTGGTTCCTAATTCTTCGGTTTTGCGAATTTAAAAGTTTTTGCACTTTTAGACTTCGGTCTTCTATCCCTCGCGGCTGCGATGGACAAATCGACTCCCGGTTTTCGGAGATGCCCTTGCGGGCAGAAGATGTCTCGGACAGATCCGCACTCCACGTGTGTCTACTGTTTAGGCCTTGAGCACGACCCGCAGGCTTGCGACCTGTGCTCTTCCTTCTCAGCCTACGTCCTCGAAGACCGTGCTGCCCGTTTACAACTGGGGCATCCCGAGAAACGTTTTCCTCCGGTAAAGTCAAAAGCCCGGTCGGCGGTCTCTGGAGGCGGGCTCGTCGGATCAGCTAGAGCAGATGATCGCCCTCGAAGAGGAGGCGGCGCAGGCCGCATCTTCCTCGGCCACGGCATTTATCCCGCTCTCCCTGGGTTCCTCTTATACAGCTTCTTTTAAGGAGCTTTGTCTGTCCCTCTCCACTAAGGGAGAGGGACCAATGTCTGCTGGACCTTCTTCTCGGTCCAAAAAGAGAGACAAGGGTAAGTCCCTCCGTCGACGCTCTTGGGAGCGGGAAAGATCCCTCTCCCGAGTTGTCGGCCATCGACCCGATTCGATCGTTAAGCTTCGGCCACTGGTCTCATGGTGTCCCCGGCCAGGCCAGTTGACCGAGACTCCGCCGACGAGTCGAGATTTTTCCCACCCGCTGACGGTTGTCGCCAGGCTTAAGCCGAGAATCCTGTCTCCTCGGTTCTCCGTGGGGAGTTGAGGATCCCGTGGCTTGCCAGTGCCTCCGTTCCGGAGCCCTCGGGTGAACCCTCCGAGCCGAGGGAGGCGGTTCCCCGTCCCTCCCGCGCCGCCTCAGAAAGCCGGGTTCTCGGTCTCTGACTTCTTCGCGGTTCAGCCGATCCCACTGTCATAGGCGGTCTCGGCACCGCGGTAGCGGTGCGCGCTCGCTCCTCGGACGGGGAGGGCTTCGACGTAAGCTACGTCGACGGTACAAGGACCTCATGTAGCAACAGCTCCTTCTGACCGGGAACAAGCCGATGCTGTTGCATTCCCGCCATTAAGTGGCTGTCACCGAGCAGCCGAAACAACCTCGACACTTACCGAGAGCCTGTTCCCAGGCGGTTGTTCGGCCAAACCAGCTGCTCCACCGATTCGGTGGAACCTCCACCTCCACAGCCATTATTTGGGGCTCCGACCAGAATTCTCGGTCGGCTCAGGGACTGCCCATAGGCTGTCACCCTCACTCGGCGACCTCGGCAGGTGGAGGGTGGCTCAGGCCGAGGCAGCTCTTTGCGGACTCTTCAGAGTCGGCTGGCGATTCCTTCCTTTTCTCCAGGCGAGTAGACTTGGAGTCCTCTGGAGGTCAGTCAATGGGCGATAGCCTTACGTCCTATCTGGGATTGCTTCGGCTCATCTGGTCCACGGGATGAAGCTCGAACCTGTGTCTAAGCGGGCCAGGTATCCCCTCACAGAGATACTGGACCGAGGGGATTCCCCTACGGAGGCCTTTCCGGTGGCCGAGGCCATAGTGGGCCCGGCCTTGGAGCTCTGGCAGCGCCCTGCTTCCTGTCCTGCACCCTCGGCCAGGATGGCCCAGGAAGTATCGCGGTCCCTACCGGTTCCTTGTCGGTTTTTGAACACCCTCAGCCGAGGGCTAGTTACCGACAGCATTTTCGGCCGCGCCGGCAATGCTAGGGACATGGACAAGCCTCCAACAAGGAGTCCAAGAAATTGGACTATGCCAGGCGCAAAGTCTACGCTGCGTCCTCCCTCGGCCTTCGTCAGACCAGTTCGGCCGTGCTCATGGCACATTTCTCTCATGCCTTGTTGGGCTCCCTGGACGAGGTAGTTCCTCATTTTCCGGCGGACCTGCAGACCACGGTTAGGCAGGTGTGGGACCAGGGCAGTGGCCAAACAGCAGCTTCAGACTGCTCTGGACATTGGAGACTCATGTGCCAGGTCAGTGGCGGCCGCAGTGGCTATGCGCCGTCGGGCATGGCTGAGGATATCCACCTTCACTTCGGATACCCAGCACAAGTGGGCGGATGTCCCCTTCCTGGGGACCGACCTCTTCAGCCCTGGGGTGGAAGGTCACCTGCAGAGGATCGAGAAGTCCAGTGCTACCTTGGACTCGGTCTCATCCGCACAGAAGGACAAAGGCCGCAGACCACAGCCTAAGCCCTTTCGTCCCTCTGCGCCCACGGCACGTCTGGCCCATCAACGTCAGGGCCAGCAGGCTCGGCTTGGCATCCCAAACTCAAGCCTCGGCTTCCTCCTCCAGGAAGCAGGAGGTAAAGCCCTGGAGGTCCCTCGGCGGTCCTTCCTCCAAGCCTGCCCAGTGGTCGAGGGGTGCCACCCCAACCCCGTTGCCTCACCCCAGATGCCCCTGGGGCGCTCCGCCACTTTCTTTCTGCCTGGTCCGTTATCACCACAGACCGGTGAGTATTGGAGGTGATGGGAAAGGGCCTGCCTCTGGAGTTCGAGCAGACCCCACCCTTCAGAGCAGTCGCACCTCGGGGGGCCTCAGGGTCCAAAGTCTCGCTGTCGGCTCGCTGAGCCGACATCACTCTCCTCCTCAAGAAGGAGGTGATCAGAGAGGTGGCGGACCCTCCCTCAGACCCGGGGTTCGTGTCCAGGTACTTCCTGGTTCCGAAACGGACGGGGGGCTGGCGCCCCATTCTCGACCTAAACAAGTTCCTAAGGTCTCGAACCTTCAGGATGGTCACTCTGGCTCAGATAATACCATCCTTGGAACACGGCGTGTGGTTCTGCTCTCTGGACCTGCAGGACGTGTTCTTTCCGCGTCTATCCGTCCGTCACATCAGAGGTTCCTTCACTTCGGCGGAGGGATCCTTTGATTCCAAGCCATGCCCTTGGCTTATCTCCAGCTCCCAGGGTCTTCACCAAATGCATGGCAGTGGTGACAGCATTCCTGCGGCGCTGAGGGTTCCGGGTTTACCCTTACCTGGACGATTGGCTGATAGCAGCCCCCTCCAGACAGGAGGTGGAGCAGTCCAGAGATCTGGCCCTCCAGGTTTGCTCTCAGGTCTGCCTCCTCATCAATGAGGCCAAGTCGGAACTCGAGCCAAAGCAGGTGATTCTTTTCATCGGGGCAGAGCTCGACTCTCTTCGAGCCAGAGCACGGCTCCCGGCGGACAGGGCCGAGGTTCTTTCCTCCTTTGCCCAATCATTTCTGGTTGGGCAATTGCGCCCTGCCCGGGACTTCCTGCGCCTCCTGGGTTTCATGGCGGCCTGTACCAGCGTGGTCCGTTGGGCCCGCTGGAACATCGCCCCTTCAGTGGGGCTGGCCAGCCAGTGGTCCCAATGCTGCGATCCATTGGACCAGCTAGTGACGGTGACCAGGGATGTGGGCGCTCTTCAGTGGTGGACCATTCCAGTTCATCTGCAGGAGGGCATCCCGTTTGTCTGCCCGAGCCGGCGGTCTCTCTATCGACCGATGCCTCTCTGATGGGTTGGGGTGCCCATCTGGGGAAAACCAGTGCATGGCCTCTGGTCCCGCGGGAGTCGATGCCACATCAACCTGCTGGAGCTCCGGCGGTCCGCCTAGCTCTCACGCCTTTGCTCCGTTTCTTGAGGTCAAGTGGTCCGGGTCCAGGCGGACAATACCACGACCATGTACTATCTAAACCGCCAGGCGGGGCGTGCTCCATGCTTCTATGCAAGGAAGCTCTCCGCATCTGGTCACTCGTGCGCAGCCTGGAGGCGGATCTCCTAGCCATTCATGTGGCAGGAGCCTCCAACACCCTGGCCGATGCCCTAAGCCAGATAGGGGCTGCGTCCCACGAGTGGTCTCTCCTGCCGGAGGTAGTACAAGATCTATTCTCCCATTGGGGCACACCTCAGGTGGACCTGTTTGCCTCCAGGGAGAATGCGAAGCTGAGGCTGTTCCATGCCCGCCCCCCTCAGCAGGGCTCGCTGCAGGGGGATGCCTTCTCGAGGCCGTGGACCCCGGGCCTCTTCTACACCTTTCCCCCATTCCCCTTGATGCACAAGGTGCTTCTCAAAGTAAGGAGGGACAAGGCGCAGGTGATTCTGTTAGCCCCAGACCGGCCCCGCCAGTACTGGTACCCAGATCTCCTCAGCCTCAGCTCCAGGCTCCCGAGGCATCTTCCAGCTTGCCCGGACCTGCTCTCAGTCAATCAGGGGAAGGTATTCCATCCGGACCTTCAATCCCTGCACCTGACGGCCTGGTTCGTGATCTGCTAGAGTTCCAGGCCTTGGGTCTTTCCGACGAGGTCCTCAACCTAGTTGAGGCGTCCCGTAAGGAGTCGACCAGAAAATGCTACGCCTTCAAATGGAAGAGATTTTCCATTTGGTGCCAGGAACAGAGGCCTGGACCCTTCCTCCTGTTCCTTGGCGAGCATATTGGACTACCTTTGGTCCCTTTCTCAGCAAGGGCTTAGGTCGACGACCCTTAAGGTGCACCTGGCAGCCATCTCTGCTTACCGGGTGCGGGCTGGGAAGCAGTCGGTGGCACAGGAGAAGGTGGTCTGGCACTTTTTCAAAGGCCTTGATCACATTTCCCCTCTGGTGCGAGAACCTCCACCTCCATAGGATTTACTGCTGGTACTGGCAAAGCTCATGGGCAAGCCATTCGAACCAATGCACAGGTGTGAACTCTCTCACCTGTCGTGGAAGACCGCCTTCTTGGTGGCTATCACGTCAGCCAGAAGGATGGGAGAGCTCCAGGCGCTCTGCATAGAGTCTCCTTACCTGGTCTTCCACAGGGACAAGGTTGTCCTGCGCCCCCACCGAAATTCCTTCAAGGTGGTGTCGGAGTTTCACCTTAACCAGGTGTTGACTCTGCGGTGTTCTACCCAATCACACCTCGGAGGCCGAATATAGGCTCCATATTCTGGACCCTGAGGCGCTCGCCTACTATAAGGAGGCGCCTGACTGGAATTCGAGAGAGGTTTACCACTGTTTGTCACCTATGCTGAAAGCGCACCTGGCAGACCTGCAGCCAAGTGGACGACAGGCAGGTGGGTCACCTCCTGCATAGATCTCTGCTATAAGTTGGCGGGCATGGAGCCTCCCAGAGGGATAAGAGCTCATTCTACCCGCTATACTGCTGCATCGGTGGCTGCTTCCAGGGACGTCCCTATCCAGGAAATCTGCAGGGCTGCTACCTGGAAGTCAGCACACACCTTCATCACCCATTACCACATCGACCTTGAGTCACGCCGGGATGCTGGTTTTGGGGCCTCGGTTCTCCAGTCTCTATTCCCTAAGTAGGGGGTGTGCGCCTTGCTTCCCTCCTCCCGGAGAACTGCTAGGAGTCTGCCAGACAGTGTGGATGAACAACATATCCATGTCCCTAGAAATACAGGTTACTCACCTGTAACAGGAGTTCTAGGAATGGTATATGTTGTTCATCCACCGACCCACCCGACTCCCGGCTTCGACGCACAACCTGAGCTTCCAGCGGGCCAGATCTGGTGTCATGGGGCGGAGCCGAGAGTTTTACCACCCGGGTGGGTGGGAGGAGCCAGCTGAAGACCTTCCGGCAAGATTTAAAGCGGCAAGGATACCTGCCAGACAGTGTGGATGAACAACATATACCATTCCTAGAACTCCTGTTACAGGTAAGTAACCTGCATTTCCCAACCACCTTTGGGAGACTGGTTACTGTTCCCATTTCTTTCTAGTTCGAAAGAAAACTGGAGATGTGAGGCCTGTCTTGGACCTCAGTTCCCCGAACATGTTCGTGGAGTACAAACGCTTAAGAATGCTCTCCCTGCAGAGCCTTCTGCCTCTCCTCCGGCTGGGACTGTGGCTGTGCACTTTGGATATGCAGGATGCTTACCTGCATATCTCCATATGCCCTTCCCACTGCAAATTCCTCCGATTTTGTTTTCAGGGGGACCACTACCAATTCAAGGCCCTCCCATTTGGTCTTTCCTCTGCCCCCCGAGTATTTACCAAATGCCTGTCGGTGGTGGCGGCCCACCTGCGTACCCTGGGAGTACAGGTATTCCGTACCTGAACAATTGGTTTCTGGCGGCCCCGTCCAGGGAGGAACTTCTGCACTTCCATTCCCTTACCCTGAAGGTTTTCACCAGCCTGGTTATCACCATCAACAGGCCAAGTCCCATTTGGTCCCTTGTCAATGCCTCCAATTTATAATGACGATCTTGGAGACACGACCATTGGCAAAGCCTTTTTGCCTCCGTACAGGTTGGACACCCTTCAGACTCAGGCCCGTCTCCTGTCCAGTCGCAGCAGGGTCGGAGCCAGGTCAGTCCTTCGCCTCCTCAGGTTAATGGCGGCTGCCATTCCAACAGTCCCACGTGCTCAGCTGCATATGAGGATCTCTCAGTGGATGCTTTGGTCTCAATGGGACCAAACACTGGATGACCTAGACCAGGAGGTTCTAGTTTCCGATACCATGATCAGGGACTTGCAATGGTGGATGGTACAAGAGAACCTTTGCTGGGGAGTTCACTTCAATATCGCACCCCCCTCCCAGACATTGACAACAGATGCCTCAGGAGAGGCTAGGGAGCCCACCTCGGGTCTCACAAGACTCTGTGCAGCTGGTTCAGATTCGAACAGAATCTGCACATAAATGTGCTCGAAAAGAGTGGTCCTGTATGCCCTCCAGGCCCTACACTCCTCCATACTTCCCGGTCATCTAACTGTACAGACATGTGTGTGGTCTGGTACATCAGCAAGCAGGGAGAAACACATTCCTCCCCCCTGTGCCGGGAAGCAGTGGGAATATGGATCTGGGCTACCCAGGACAACCTTCACCTGATGGCCGTTCACATTCCGGGAGTAGAAAACATGCTGGCACACCACCTCAGCCGATCCTCGGCCAGGGTCAACAAATGGGAACTGGATGAAGAGCTAGTAGACGACATCTTCGTGCTTTGAGGAACTCCTCAGGTAGACCTGTTCGCGTCTCCTCAAAACGCAAAACTTCTGCCTTCTACTCCCTTACTCCAGGGCAAGACATTTTCTGGCGGGACACACACTCTCTCAATTGGAGGGATAGATTAGTTTGTCTTCCCTCCAATTCCCTTAATTCTGAGGGTCCTGCACAAGCTCAGAACAGAGGGTGCACGAATAATCCTCATTGCTCCATTCTGGCCAAGGCAAGTTTGGTTCTTTGTTCTGCAACAATTTTCAGAGGAACCTTAGATTTCTCTTCCTCTGTCGCAACACTTGTTGACCCAGGATCGGGGGACCCTTGTCCATCCAGGCCTCAGATCCCATCATTTGCATGCATGGCTCCTGCAGATGTAGCTAAAGCCCGCTTAGGGGTTTCTCCACTCGTAGCAGATATTTTGGCGGATGCCAGAGAGCCTTCCACCAGGTCCACATATTCCATGAAGTGGAAACGATTCTCTATTTGGGCCACTTCGAAGGACTTAGAACCTTTCTCTTGTCCAGTCAATAGGATCCTGGGCTACATGCGTCATCACTTCTATCTGGGTCTCGGCCATTCCTTTTTAAAGGTCCATATAGCAGCGATTTCAGCCTGCTACATTCCCTTCGGAGACAGGACTTTAGCTCCGTTGGAAGTCTCTAGGACTTTCCTCAGAGGGGTTCTCCATTTGAGACCCCCCATCCGCATTCCTGTTCCTCCTTGGGACTTGAATTTTGTTCTCAAGAAGCTTACTCTGCCCCCTTTTGAGACGGTAGCCTCAGTAGATTTAAAGTTCTTGGAAGACTCTTTTCCTAGTGGCCATTACTTCAGCTCGTCGAATTTCAGAGCTTCAGGCCTTGATGTGCAAAATCCCATATTTGATTTTTCACAAGGAACGTGTGGCTCTTCGCACCAACCCTAAGTTTCTCCCTAAGGTGATGGTGGAATCTACGCTGAATTGAGCTACCTGCTTTCTTTACGCAACACTCCAATCAAGGGGAGTACCTCTTGCATACTTTGGATGATCACTGAATTCTGAGATACTACACCACTAGGACTAAGGCTCTCAGAAAATCTGATCAGCTTTTTGTCTCTTGTTCACAAAAGAGAGGGCAATGCCGTTTCCAGGCAATGCCTGTCTAAATGGTTGGCTCATTGTATCATTGTCTGTTACGACAAGTACATGACCCTGCTGGGTCAAGTCAGAGGCCACTCCATTAGAGGGGTAGATGCCTCTGTTGCTTGTTTTAAGAATGTGTCAGTGGCAGACATCTGTGCAGCTGCGACTTGGACATCTGTCTATACCTTTACGAAACACTACAGTTTGGACATTGCCTCTCTCGTAGAGCAGGCTTTAGGTTGACTGTGCTTCAAGATCTTCTTTCATAAGACCCGTTCAGCCGGAGGTTCCATTTTATGGGTAGTTTCCCTCCTCCCGAGTGATTTTCCTTATTCCAGACTGCTTGGGATTCAGTACTTATATGTAAATACCTACTGCAAGAGCCCTCTCATATTAAGATAGTACAGTTACGTAAGAACTTACCGTAACAGTAGATCTTCGAGAGAGGCTCTTGCAGTAGGTATTGCCTTCCTGCCCTCCATCCCCCTTAGCTTTTTTAACTCCTTTTCCAGGAAGGGAAATATCCACTTCTCTCTCATCTTGCCTCTTTTGGCCCTTGTCGGGAAAGAACTGGAAGACGGACGTGGGGGACTGCCCCTTTATACTGACATCGCATGATTTTGGTCACCTGATGTGGAGGTGGTCCCCCTCCAGAGGCTGCTAGCTAGAAATCTTTCCATGGGGTCCTGACACCTGACTGGTAAGTCCTATAGGTAAATACCTACTGCAAGAGCCTCTCTCGAAGATCTTCTGTTATGGTAAGTTCTTATGTAACTGCACTTTTCTTCCCAAAGTGGTCTCAGAGTTGACCTTCCAGTCTATTATTCTACCCCTGTCAATAGGGGAGAGGCTCTCCTACACACATTGGATGTCCACAGGGTGCTGAGGTACTACTTCAAGTGCACAGCTGCACACCGTAAATCGGAGCAACTGTTTGTGGCCTTCGCGCCACAACATCTGGGCAAACCGGTGTCTAAACAAACTATTGCCAGGTGGCTTGTCCACTGTATTATACTTTGTTACAACAAGCACAACAAACCTCTTCCAGGCACGGTTAGAGCCCATTCCACCAGAGGGATTTCTTCCTCCTTAAAGAATGTCTTTATAAGAGACATTTGTGCTGCCGCCACTTGGAATTTAGTGCATGTTAAAAACTATTAAATAGAAATGTTTTATCTATGGCAATAGGAAGGTAAAAACAAAAGTTTCCCTAGAGTGAACAAACTGTTACACACATTCGTATAGTGTTAACCCTATCTGGAGACAATTTATCAACTATATACTCTACCAGATAATAAATTCCATAAACATTAAAAACCTCAGTGATGTAACAAGGTTTTTCCTTTTTTAACAAGAAATCTCAATTGTCAGAATTGGATCCCAATAAAAAAAAAACTACTGCACCAAGGACCCCGTAGAAAATGAGATCATGCATCCTAATATGTTTAGTGTTCAGTAATGTGTCTGTATATAATCGATCTACTAAATGCACAGTAATTGTCTTAGGAATCTGAATCAAAAACTAAAATAATTAAATCCTATTCCCCAGAATAACATCATAATAAAGATAACTAGTTGTAAGGAAGTATAAATTCACTATGTAAGAGAACCGAGATTCCTAACACAGTGAAACAATATAACATTATGTACCTCAACATAAGCCTTGCCTCATAAAACCACATCCGTACCCCCCACCCCCACCCAAACTAACGTACTATCCTCCTACCCCACCAAACAGTTAATGGAGAGAAACCAACAAATTGATAACCAGTTAAAAAGTACCCTATAACCATACAATATTAAAACAAAAACCCACTGAAGTCTCATTGTGTGTCCATCCTTTGTACTTAAGGTCTATGTAAGTTCAAGAAGGGCTTTGTACTTTAGGTCTGTGTAAGTTTCAAGTAGGGTAATGTGTCATAAAACCTAAATCAATGTCCATGCCATCTTCTACCATATTAAGAAGTAAAATAAGCCTGACCTCAAAAGCAAGTCTCTGTTGTGTATTTTTGAGATGTCCTGTTAAGACCATTACCGATATATCTGAGATAGCGATCAGTCTGAGAGAAGTGCTGCCCCACTGGCTTTTCAGTCATCTTGATATTAATAGTATGTCTGTGTGAGTTCATTCTAGTGCGGAGACGTTGCCCTGTCTCTCCCACATACCCTGTTTGTGGACATCTCTTGCATTGAATGAAATAAACATTCTGTGATGCACATGTATAATTCCTCTGTATCCTGAATTGTCTGTTTTGTGAAGTAACAACACAATCCGAAGTGGAAATGTGCTCACAAGTCCTACATCTGGGTGATTGCAGGGTCATGTACCACTTACGGTTATGGTATTCTGTTCTGGTGCAAGTTTACTGCTAACAATCAAGTTGGCTAAATTAGGTGGTTTAAAAGATGGTGGTGGTTCTTGAAAAATGCAATTTAGGGTCTCATCCTCACTGAAAATTGAGTGGAGGTCCTTGATAATCTTACATAGAATTTCAAAGTCAGATGATATGTGACTACTAAGGGTATTCTGTTGGTGGTGCCCCTTTCTTTATACTGAAGTAGTTGTTCTCTTGGTACCTGTGTTGCACATTCTACTGCTCTGTCAAATTCCCTGGAAGAGTGTCCCTACTCAATAAATGTTTTTTCAATATAGCCAAATGTATATCTTTCTTACTCACTGGAACAGATACGGTGATATCTAAGCGCTTGACTGTACATTAGATTTTTTGTGTGTGGCTTGGGTGATCACTATTTCTATGCAGGTATCACTGTCTGTCTGTTGGTTTCCTGTAAATACATGTATGTAGGGTTCCATCCTTGATGGTGACTGTGGTGTCCAGAAAATTAACCCCATGGCGGCAGAATATTCCAGGGAAAGCTTTATGGATGGGTGGAGGTCAAGTTCCTCATGAAACTCCTTAGGTGTGTCCGTGCCCTATGTCCAAATTACAAACAAATCATCAATGTAATGAAAATAAGCAAGTGGTTTGTGTGTACAATGCCTTAAGAAGTCCTCCTCCAAATTCGCCATAAAGAGATCGGCATATTGTGGGGCCATCCTGGTGCCCATTTCTATTCCCATAGTTTGAACATATTTACCATTGAAGCTGAAATTGTTTTGTGTCAGAATGAATTCAGTAAGTTTCCCCACCACTTCTGGATTGAAGTTTTGGTCAAGGATCAGAAAATACTGCCTCCCTGCACCCACTACTGCTGTCGCTATGCTGATATCCGCTTCCTTTCACTTGATTCCTGGGGGTAATCTCACTGTGCCTTATTCCTTTCTGGGTTCATCTCCATTCCCTCCTACCTGTCCTCCCTACTCTGCCCCCACCCCCCACACGTGTCTTCCACTAATCATCTGAATAGCATTCCTCTGCTGTCCCCACCACTCCAAAACCTCTGCCGAACAATATGCTTTCTCCTCCTGCCTTCCTCTTCTCTGGAGCAACCTCCTCGCCGTCTATACTGCCTACATTTCATAGTACTCCTTTACGATTTCTTCAACCATAATTGGTCTTGCAACTAGCCCTCCCTCTGCCCCCTCCCTTCTTCATCTATGAATCCCCCTTCTCTCTGTCTGTCTACCATCTTCTCTCCTTTTTCTGTAGTGACTTCCCTTGCTTGCCTAGCGTGTTCCCCTCATTGTGCAAACAGCCTTGCCCCCTGCCTTGTTTGGACTTCCTTTGTCCCCTGGAGCCCACCTAGCAACAGCATTTTGTTCCCCTGTAACTGTGCTTTCCGTTCCTTTATGCGTTTTTGCCTTTTCTGGCCTATAGTTATGTTTTATATTCTAGTTTTTCTCATTTGCACTTTGCACAGTATTATTGTTTTCCGGTTGTATCTATTTTTGGTTGACTTTTCTAATATGTACTGACATTATTTGGTGCTTGTAGTTTTTCTTGTATTCAGTATTTCAAACAAAATGCAGAAAGAAAGGAAATGCACACACATAGAAACACAGAATTTGTCGGCACATAAGGACCGCTTGGCCCACCCAGTCTGCCCATTTCCCTACCTAATGGATAAGCTGCAGATCCTAGTTAACCAGCAGCCTACTTCTTTCTACCCCCACCCCATAGAATTGCCTTATGACTGTCCCATGCATGCTTGAATTCAACCACTGTTTTTGACTCCACAACCTCCTCCGGAAGGCCGTTCCATGCATCCACAACCCTCTCTGTAAAAAAAAAAAATACTTCCTCACCTCAGATAAACCATTAAATCATAAGGGGCATTGCATAAATGTAGTTGTATTGTAAAATACTTGTAGTACATTACTAGCATGCCCACCACACAACATAGCCCCATTTTGCGGGATTACTATTTCTGTAATTCTCTTCCCCTGGGTCATACCTGGAAACGTCTTTATGCATTGTGCTTTTCCTGGTTACTAATTTGTAAATGCAAAAAAATATGTCACTGGCAGTATTGGTACCCAACAGTGGAGCTACCAATCTTCTTCGAGGGTATCTCTTGCAGCAGGTCATACACTTGGGGAATTGTCCACCAGAAGGCGCTCTTTCACGGTAGCTTTCACCAGCAGTGTTGACTGGGGGCCACCCACAATGACATCAGCCCATGCATATGTATAAATGTGTGGGTGGCCTCAGTTCTCTTCCTGTCTCCAGCTTGCTTCACATGCTGCTTTTGCCACAAGTATGTTGACGCTGTCTTCGTCGAGGAAAGTTCACTTTTTTGTTTTGTTTTTCCTTATGTCCAGTGCAGATTCCCTTTTCCACAAGTGCAATTGTGGAAGAAAGATCTACAGGTTTTGACAACCACTCTCTCTGGGAGCTGCCCACAATGTTTGCTCCTGTCCTCATTGCAAGGAATTCAACCAGGCTACATGTCAACGGCTACAGGATCTGGAACCCTACATCATGGAGCAGAAGGTGGCCCTCCTAGAAAAGGAATTGCAGTCCTGCTCCTTTTTGTCTCGGTCCCCGTCGATGAGCTCCCAGGCATCCCAGTCGAAGCACCGTTCCTCATCCAAGCACAAAGCCAGACAGGGCCTTGTGTGACAAAGGTAAGGACCCTTAGCCATCAACGGCTTCTACCTCCAGTCACTCGTTGATGACTTGGGCGCCTCCCACTCCGATGCAAAAAAAACAGATGGTCTTGGTGGCCTTATGCCAGAGCTATCAGGCCTCCCGAAGAGATCAAGAGCCTCCTCCATTGACGAGCACCTTGCTGGTGCTCTCGTCACAGCACCTCTCCGAGGCTTTTTTGGTCCTGCATATAGATCAGGCCCCTCGATCGATGAGTTCTTGACCCTCATCAGTGACTGTTCTCTCCAGCATGGGACTTCGTCCTTTGTCGATGGCCTCTGCTTTCCAGCTTTCGTCGACATTCCTGTTATGCTGGATCAACTCCACTCCTTGATTCAAAAGCAGGTGGTTCAACCTGTGCCTCAAACTGAGCAAGACAAGGGCTTTTATTCACATTTCTTTCTGGTCCCCAGGTGCATTGGCGACCTCCACACTGTCCTGGATCTTCAGGATCTCAACTGGTTCATCCAGTACAAGAGATTCCGCATGGTCACTCTGCAGACAGTGTTGCCTCTTTCAAACCAAGAGGACTGGCTATGCACCCTAGACATGACACATACCTTCATATCAAAATATATGCAGCCCATCGGCAGTACCTCTGGTTACAACTACTGGAATACCATTACCAATTCCATGCCTCTCCCTTCGGTCTTTTCTAGGCACCAAGGTTCTTCACAAAGTGTCTGGTGGTAGTAGCCACGGCCTTCATCGCAGAGATGCTATACATTACCATACTTAGATGACTGGCTCATAAAAGCCTCCTCTCGGGATGGATTGCTCCGCTCTCTCTCACATGCACTCTGAAGATCTTCCAAGAACTAGGCATAATGGTACATGTAGCCAAGTCCCACATGGAACTGTCTCAATGCCTCCAATATAGCGGAGCAGTCTTGGATACCACACAAGGCAGGGCCTTCCTTCCAGAGGACAGGACTGGAAAGATCCTCTCCCCCGCCCAGTGGTGCCTTGCAGTTCCCCCATATTACCGCATGCCAATTCATGCGGCTCCTGGGCCACATGGTGGTGGCCATTTCCACCATGCTATATGCCTATTTACACATGTGCCTGATTCAGTGGGCCCTTCGCCGCCAATAGCACCAAAAGACTGTGCACTTTGAAGAGTTCATTCATGTCACCCCAACCCTCTGGCAGGCCCTCTCCTGGTGGCTGGATCCTGCACACCTCAGGATCAGTGTACCCTTCCAGTTGACCCCCACACTCAAACATTAATGACAGTGCCTCCACCCCAGGTTGGGGTGCCCATCTTGGTCCTCACCAAACGCAGGGCCATTGGGTATCGGATGCAGTGTCCCTCCACGTCAGCATTCTGGGGATGTGGGCCATCCATCTGGCTCTTCAGGCTTTCCAGCCATTCTTTATCCCCGGCCCCTTGCTGATCCAATCTGACAACATTTGCGTAGTGTTCTACATCAACAAGCAAGGATCAAAGTCACAAGCCCTTTGCCAAGAGGCCTTGAAGGTTTGGCATCAGACCTTCTCTCTCTTCACCTTCATCTGGTAGCTGTCCACGTTTCCAGAGCCCGAAACGTAGTGGCGGATCATCTGAACTGTTACACACAGGGTTATGAGTGGACATTGGCCATGGATGTTCTCTAAGACTTCCTCCAGCTGTGGAGGACTCTGGACATCGATCTGTTCTCCTCACTGGACAATCACAGACTACCTCAGTATTGCTTGATCATCCCAGACTCAGTCAGCAACTCCATGGACACCCTGTCCCTCTCCTGACATGGATGCATTTTATATGCCTTCCTGCCAGTTTCACTCATCCAATGAGTGTTACTCAAGCTCCAGCTGGAGATGGCCTCCCTGATTCTTTTCTTCTTAATTTACTGTACTTTATTATTTTAAACTTTATAAACATCAAAAACATATAAAACATACATACATAGACAAAGCGTGTGGAGTATACAAAATGAGCAGGCATGCATGGGAACAACTAAAAGCATCAATAGACAGGACATTACAGTATGGTACAATACAATACATCCCTAGATCTCCCCGAACCATGATTCTAGATTATTGGGGTGCCATTATTAAGGTGGGAAATAAGTGCCCTGTATAGTGCACTTGTACCCATAGCAAGGCCTCCCTGATTCTGATTGCTCCGTTCTGGCTGTGACAGATCTGGTTCCCCCCTCTTCCAGCAACTGTTAGTAACTGATCCCCTTCCCTTTCCAACCCGATCTGCTTATGCAGAACCACGGGATCCTCCTTCATCCCAATTTCAGATACCTACATCTGCATGCTTGGCTCCTGAGGATGTCTTTATAGATCGACATCACGTCTATTCCTCTGGGACCATGATTCTTCTGGCCTCCAGGAAACCTACCAGAAAGACGTATGCTGCCAAATGGAAACGCTTTGTCACATGGGCTGCCGACAGGAGCCTGGATCCTTATTTCTGCTCTTAAACTAACATTTTGGACTGCCTTTCCACCCTGTCCAATCAGGGCTTAAGCTACTCCTCTATCAAAGTGCATTTGGCTTCTACCTCTGCTTTCCATGAATTCATCGGAGACCATCAGGTCACACAAATAGACCTTGCAAGGATGTTTCTCAGGAGTCTTTTGCATCTCAGGCACCCCTGTCCGGAATCCAGTTCCACCCTAGGGAGCTCGATTTTATTCTGGAGAAACTAACCCTATCTCCATTTGAGCCGGCTGCTACCTGTCCTAACCACCCTTCCTACTGGACTGCTTGGAAATCATCCCAAGTGTATAACCTGCTGCAAGAAATACCCTCAAAGATGATCGTAAAGTTTTGTACTTACCGTAACTGTAGATCTTTGAGAGGATCTCTTGTAGCAGGTCACGATCACACCTGCCTTCCCCCTCCTTCTCTGGGACAGCCATCTTTTGCTTCTATTCTCATCATCCTACTGGACGATGCCTCAGGCCTCCTCTGTACCCCTCACTGTCCTGCTCTGCGAGCTGGTTGCAGGCCGAGAACTGGGGCTGCTAGGGGCCGCCCACATATTTATGAATATGCATGGACTGACGTCATCATGGGCGGCCCCCAGTCAACCCTCCTGGTGAAAGCTACTGTGAAAGAGCACAGTCTGGCGGACATTTCCCCAAGTGTATGACCTGCTGCAAGAGATCCTCTCAAAGATCTACCATTACGGTAAGTATGAAACTAATTTTTTATTTTTTTTTAACTATTTTTGATGCATTGCGAGTAGGTGCAGGGCAGACAACTGCTCTACACTGGTTCCATTTCTGTACTGTAGCACTCTGATCTGGAGGCATTAATTATCTCCAGTTTAGGCAAGAGCCACTCTATGCTTGTTTAGTACTGGGTAAGAATCTGCCATTGTACCAAACTGTGTTGTGTGTTTATATTGTGGGCTTAAGTCCATGTTGGTTCTGAGCTGAGATGAGGCCATATCATTAAATTTGACCTGAGCTGAAATTCAAACCCAAGCTTCTTGCAGTGAAGGGCCAGTGCCCTAATCAGTGGGTATAGAGCTTTTCTGATGTCGAAAGAAATGCAGGAGTTGTGCAGATCTGCACCAGTACAGAAAGTATTTTGGAGATAAATGTGCAGGACCTCCTCCTGAGAAAGAAAGCCTTGAGTGCATTTTTTATGCTCTGCCTAGTGAATTAGGAAGTACATTTATTAAGCTGATGCCATTTCTTTTTCTTCAGTTAACTAACTTCTTAAAAGTTGGCAAAGGGATGTTTGATGACATCAAACGAAGGCTGCCTTTATACCCCTCCGATTTCACTGATGGTAAGTGAGCCTTTATTTTTGTGTCTATGAAAATATGTTGAACAGCAGTTGCTACTCTGCATTTTAAATGAACTGGATTTGAAGGAGTAAGATAAAAGAAGGCATGATAATCATTACATTCCGGTACAGACTGTATTTAAATAATTTTGCTTCCGGATGAAAATTAGCTGTGATTTGAGCTGCAGATGCACTGACCTCTGGACCAGCAGTGAGCTTTAATTGAGTTCCCATTAAATTGTATATTCTGTTTTGTAAAGCACTGCCTAACAGGCACTGCATTAGCAATAAGTCACACTTTATAACTTTCTTCATTGATTTTTTCTATAATACATAAAGATCAATGACTGGATGGGCCAAGTAGTCCTTATCTGCCATCAAATTCTACGTTTCTTCGTATTGGCAGAGTTTAAAAGGCAGTCTCATGAGTAGTACAGAAGAGCTGCACTTCTAGATTGTTGAAACATAGGGGGAATTATTGTATATTCATGATTAATATATTTTGAAACAAGTTGCTATTAGAAGCCATAGAACCTGTTAGTGCCTATGCGGCTCAGGATTCCATATAACCATCATGGTCATCAGGTCAAAGTAGGCACCAGTGTATTAACGAATGAAAAAAAGTACATATCCTCCCCGGAGACGGGCCATATTAACTTTCATAACCAGAAAAAAACAGATGCACTTGTTAATGTTATTCTTTGGGAACAATTTTTATATAAGAAATACAGGTGCTCCAACACAGCCTGCAGCCCAGTACTGAGAGTAAGAAGATATGAAGTAAATTGTACTAAGACATACAGTATATTCCAGTCTAAAGACGTCCATAACAAGCCTTGTAAGCAGTATGACTACATTTAGCCACAGGGATGCTACGAAGTGGAAGGGAATGAGTACAATATAACTTTTATTAAGTGCTCAATAAATTTGCATGAACAGATCTTAACTGTAAATTTCAGAAATAGTATTGTAACATGTAACAATCAATTTAGTCCATCCCCATCAACTAGCATGGAGGAAGACAACCTTGGTCTGGGTCACAAGCTAATCAGTCAAAACATAGGGCAGTGATGGGTGAAGATGAGGAAAAAAGGGAGGGTGAAAGCCAGCCACACTCTTAAGGAAGACACCATTTTAGAAAAGTGGCGCCATAAATATTAACATATTGTGTAGTGAAAAGAACATAGTACAGACAAAGCAAGCTGGCCCCTACATTTACCCTCCCCAAACTCCAAGCCTGCAATACTCTGTCTATGCAAGGTTATATGAGCCAGAACTTCAATCGTCCTCTCTCTGACCTTCCATCTTGACCTCCTCCTGACTCTGAATCCCCGCTGTCGCCTTTGCCAAGAACCTGGTGGCCTTCTTTGGATTTGAATACACATTGGTGTGCTCCCCATCACATAGTTTAACTGGCAGCAACATAGGGTGATATATTTTAAGGTCTCTTAAATCTCTCTGAACATGATCAAATTGTTTGAGTTGCATGCTGTTGATCGAAGTATAGCCACTCTTGTCTCCTCGAATAGGGCTCCCAGTTGTTGTCTGGCTGTCTGCAAAAGTCTTTCTTTTATACTTATCCCATCACAGACCACTAATAGTATTCTAGGACCCTATCTACCAGCTGTCACCCACCACAGTGTAATACAATATGCCTTTTTCGTTTCATAAGGAGATGGAAGCATAGAATTTGTTGCCAGAAAAGTACCACTTGGCCCACCCAGTCTGCCCAGATGGTCCCTGCCTAGTCTGTCTTTGTAGACCATAACTGGTCTCTGGCGATCCTTTCTACTCCTTGCCTAACTAGTAATACTCTTATGTCTATCCCATGCATGCTTGAAGCCCACTACTGTTTTTGCCTCCACCACTTCCGCTGGCAGTCTGTCCCAGGCGTCCATTACTGTTTCAGTATGGCATCGAGGCACAGGTCAGGAAGCATAGGAAAACCAGGAGCAGCTGTAAAATTCACAACAAGTGATTTATTATTAATAAAATAAAACATAAAAATTGTTCAGTATAGCTGTTTGCAGAGGCAGTATAAATGGAGAAAGTCCATCTGGGTTTCTTAATTTCCAATCTCTGTGCTTTTCTCTTGCAAGAAATTGGAGCTCTGATTTTATAAGTCTTTGCAACCCCTGCTTGTTAAGAAAACAGGATGCTTCTCACAGTGTTCTTGTAAGTTTCAACAAGTGCAGCAAAAAAACGCATTGTGATCCAGAACTGACCTCTTACTTAGTTTCTCAGAGAGTCTGCAAACAGGTTAACCCCTTGAGTTCCAAACAGCTTTTTGCAATCATTTCAACAGTATAACTATATACATTCCAAAAGTAAAACTATATACATTTCTAAACAGAAAGATCCCAGTATCCGTTACATTCTCACATAATGATTCGCATATATTTTTATACCAGCAGATATGCAAGGGAAGAGAAAAGACAGAATAGCAAGAGAAGGTAGAGAGATTGCAAGAGGCAGAGCATTGCAAGACCGTCGGGGTGATCAAGTCCTAGGTTTCACAAGAAAATTTGGTTGCGCAAGGAGACAGACAAGAGACCAAAAAGGAGAGAACAGAACAGATCCTTGCATTTAAACTTTCTCCAGAAAAACTGGGGCAGGGCCCTATTCAACCCTGTCATATACCCAACTACTTATGAGGGAACCTGTTTTACAAAACCAGGTTTCCAAAACTTGCTTTAAATTCTCCTTTAACATGATGGTAGCTTGAAATCTTTATAGTTCAGTGCATATGCAGCATATCAAACAGTACAGCAAATAGTGGAGTTTAAACTCTCATTTGTTTTATCAGCCTTCAGAATGCTCAATTCCAGACCCACATCTAGACAGAAAATCAGTATTGACATTCTCTTTCCCAGATTTGTGCATCACTTTAAATTTAAATGGCTGTCGTGCCAGGTACCACTGTGTGATTCTAGAATTTTTATCCTTCATTTGGTTAAGCCAACGGAGGATTGTGATCTGTTATAAGTACAAAATCAACTCCTAGTAGGTAAAAGTTAAGGGACTCCATTGCCCACTTTGCTGCAAGACATTCCTTTTCAATGGTTGAGTACTTTTTTCTCTGTTGTGCAATTTCCTACTTATGTATAGACTAGGATGATGTGTTCCATCTATATTTTGACTCAGGACTGCACCTAGGTCTACCTCTGATGCATCTGTTTATAACAAAAATGGTTTCTCAAAGTCTGGGCTTCTTAAAAATGGGCTGAATAATGCAGCCTTAATGGACCGAAGTGCTTCATCACACTCCAGAGTCCATTTCACATTATTCAGGTACCATTATTTCGTGAGTTCTGTGAGGGGAGTAACTAACTCTGCAAAGCTGGGAAAAAATCTCTGATAATAACCAGCTAGCCCTAAAAATGACCTGACATCTTTGAGGACAGGGCTGTTAGCCACAGCTTCTATCTTGGAAATCTCTGGCTTGACGTCTCCATTTCCCAAAACATAGACCAAATATCTGGTTTCTTGCATGCCCAGTGCACACTTGGTAGGATTAATTGTAAGACCTGCCTTTTTGATCAATTGGATAAGTTCAGGTGGCTTTTCCAGTCTGGACTGTATACCACATCATCCAGGTACGCAACACAATAACCAGTGTGTGGGGATAAAATGACATCCATGTACCGCTGGAATGTAGCAGGTGTAAGCGGCATGTTGGTGAACTGATAGAAACCTATTAGAGTGGCAAATCCAGTTTTGTCTCTGGATTCTTTAGCTAGAGGGATTTGCCAGTAACCCTTGGTGAGATCGAGGGTACTAATATATTTGGCACTCCACAGTCTGTCCACCAAATCATCTATTCTGGGCATAGGATAACTGTCAAATTCTGACTGTTGATTAAGTTTCTAAAAATCGAGGCATATTCTTACACCCCCTTCTTTTTTGTTTACAATCACTATTTGTGATGACCAAGCTCTTCTTGACCCTTCTATGATACCCAGTTCTTTAATTTTTTGTATTTCCTTAACCACCGCTACGGTAATCTGTATGTCTTTTGCCTAATAGGGTGAGCATTCTTTGTCGTTATTGTGTGCTCGACACCTTTAGCTCAGCCTGGTATTGTGGTAAAGGTACTGTTAACTGTCTTTAGCAAGTTACAAATTTCTGCGTTTTTTTTTTTTTCGGAGATTAAGGAAACGGCCACCTTTTACAGCATCAACAGTTAGTTTTTTCCTGTCTATCATAAGCTACATCAGTATCTTCCATCAGTTTCTGCTAAAACTAGCAAAACAGCTTTCGGTGTTTTTTTTTTGTTTACCCGTTTCTTGAGGAGGTTAGTATGGTATATCTTAGTAGAATTTTTCCTATCGGGTCTCAGTCTCGTAGTTAACTGTGCCAGTACGTCTAAGCACTTTATAAGGCCCTTGCCACTTCATTAACAGTTTATATTCTGTAGTGGGTAACAGTAGGAAAACCTTTTCACCTGGCTCAAAACCTTTTTCTTTTACCCAGTGGTCATAATACACCTGCTGGTTTTGGGCCTCTTCCTGATTACTATGGGTGATTTCAACATATTTTGCAAGCTTCTTTCTCAGGGCACACATATAAGATGGACTAGATTGTTTTTGATGGGGGCTATCTTCCTAGGTTTCTTTTATTACATCTAGTGGTATTCTAGATTGTCAACCATACAGCATTTCAAATGGTGAAACACCTGTTGATGCCTGTGGCACTTCTCCTGTAAGCAAAAAGCAGGTAAGGTAAATATTGGTCCCAATCCTTCCTTTCCCCTTTTACAAACATTTTTAACATGCGTTTTAGGGTTTAATTAAAATGCTCAAGACTGTCTGAGAGTGGTAAGGGGAGGTTCTTATGGCAGTGATACCTAGTAGTCTGTACAGGTTCTTCAGTAATGAAACACCAAAACTACTGCCCTGATCAGTAATGATTTCTTTAGGGATGCCCACTCTGCTGAAAATTTTGGCAAGCTCTGCTGACGCTTTTGGGGCTGTGACAGTACGTATTGGAATTACCTCTGGGTATCGAGTAGCATACACAAATACTACCAAAATGAATCAATTACCCTTTTTACTTTTGTCAAAGGGGCCAACCACATCCATTGCAATTCTCTCAAAAGACATATCTATCAAGGGTAGAGGCACCTTGTCTTTTTTTAGTCACTTGGGCTACTTTCTGACACTCAACACAAGAACTGCAGTAGGTAGCAACATCTTCATGAATTCCAGGCCAGTAAAATCTGTACAGCAATCCGGCAAGGGTGCGATCCCTCCCTGAGTGACCAGCCATAGGACTATCATGTGCTGTCTGTAACAACTCTGATCTATACATTTGTGGTATAACCAATTGTTCTATCTTGTCCTGTGTCTGAGATTTAACCCAAACTCTGTACAGTAACCCATTATATTTTTAAACATCGGTTCACCCTGTTTTGGTTTCATTCTCTCCCCCCCCCCCCAAAAAAGCTGCTTAAAATAACCCTGTAGAGAAACACTGTTAGCTTGTTCTGAAAGAAAATCACAATTGGTTATTAGTTTAGTTTCAGCATTTTCATATGTTAACCCCTTATGTCCATCAGTCTTTTGTTGCCGCTGTTTCTTCAGGCATTGTCTTTCTTTCCTGGATTTCCGGATCTTGGAGTTATGCTCAAACAAGTCCTAATCAAACTCAGCGAAAAGAAGAGTCCCCGCCATCTGAGATGTTCTTTGCCTGAGCTCTTATCACTACAGCTGCTGAAACATCAGGATTTACTCCCTCTTTGATTAACTCAGTAAATCCTGGAAAGTCATTTCCAACAATCACATGTACAGGTAACTTGGGTACTACCCCCACTTTCAATTAGTGACACCCCATTAATAGCGAGAGTCACTTGGCAAGTGGGATGGTATTGAGTGACACCATGGATGCAGATGACACCAGTACTTGGTCCTTTTGGACACTGTTTTCCCAGTACTTCAATGTGCACTAGGGTCTGTCTGCTTCCCAAACCTATACGTCCCTTCACAGTCTTATCTCCCACCTTCACATCTGTTAAGTACTTGCCCCAATTTGCTAAGGACAAATCTGATCCAGTGTCACTCATCTTACGGCAATTTCTTGCAATATGACCTGGCTTATTATAGTTATAGCAAATAACATCTTTGGGCACAGATTTGTTACCCCCACCAGAGTTCTTATCAGACTTGGAGTTTAAATGGGAAAAAGAGTGTCTTACTGGTGCTTGGCTGTTACCTCCCTGCTGTGGCATTTGTCTGGCCATTTGATAGTCTTCAGTCAAAGAAATTGCTTTTTCCCCACTTTCTGGTCGGTGTTCCTTTACCCAAAGCTGCACATCTGTAGGCAGGATGTTGATGAATTGCTCCATTGCAAATGTGTCAGTCTGTGGGACTGTTTTGTCCTCTGGTTGGAGCTGTTTTATCAGGAGTTCTCAGAGTTGGGTGAAGGCTTCTCGAGGATTGTCGACTGAGTTGTACTTCAGAGATCAAAATCTCTGCCTGTAGGTCTCTCCTGAGATGTCGAATCTTTTCAGGATTTCGCTGTTCACCAGGTCATAGTTTTCTGATTGTTCAATGTCAGTATTGCTGTAGGCAAGTTGGGCTTTACCTGTCCGGTAAGGTACCAGTCTGATTGCCCATTGCCGCTTTGGCCACTGGTAGTTTGCAGCACCCTTTTAAAAGTTGTCAGGTATGCTTTGATATCATCAGAGGGACACAACTTTGTAAGTTTAATGTATTTTAAGTTGTTGGTGTCTTGTTGCTCTGCTGGACCAGTGCCACATCCTCCAGCTTTGATTAACTTGCAAGGCATCCATCCATCAATGCATCTCTTCTCTTCTTTGCTGTTCGAGTTGTTGCATTTATTCTTCTCTATGTGCTTCTAAATGTTGAATCTCTTTTTCTCTCTGCTTCTCAATCTCTTTGTTGTATAGCTCACCATTTGAAAAAGGCAGTCAGGCGGCTTTCAGGTTCTGTCACTGCCTGTTCGTTTTTCTATAACTGGTGCTAGCTGCACAGTCTCAGCTTGGACTTCTGTCTCTGCTAGTTTGGCTGCCATTCTCCTGATAACCACTCCTGGGCTTGCTGCAGAATCCATACTTTTCTTCTGTGCTTCCCTGGTACCAGGTCTAGTACCCACGCACAAAACTCCTGGCTTACAGTATGCACAGCATAAATCCCACTTAGGCTGACACCATCTGTCCTCGAGGCACAGGTCAGGAAGCATAGGAAAACCAGGAGCAGTTGTAAAATTTGCAACAAGTTATTTATTAGTAATAAAATAAAAAAAATAAAATTGTTCAGTGTAACTGTTTACAAAGGCTGTATAAACAGAAAAAGTCCATCTAGGTTTCTTTTTTATTTATTTAAAATCTTGGAATTACAACCTTTGAGTCAGACTCCTTTCCAAAGGCTCCACGTCAATACACAGTACAGACACAGGTAAATACAATAGACGGTACGATACAATATACAATGCCAGGGCAGTTTGGCAAGGTTACAGCATGATGTCTAATACAGAGTTGTGGCTGTAGGCAACACAGTAAACAGTACAATGCAGGGTACAGTGCCAGGGTACTTTGACTTTTGGTTACAGCATGACCCATTTTACAAGGATGTTTAATACATTGTTGTGGCTGTTGACAGTGCATAGGATAAATCTAACAGTAAGAGGTCAGTTAGTGGTCAGAGTAAATCTGAGGACAGTGCGCATGCCTACTATGCTTGGCTGGAGTGGAGTAAACTGGGTAAGTTAGGGGAGGCAGGTAGTGCAAATTCTAGAGCACTCTGTCGGGAGACTTTGTGTCAGAGTGCCTGAGTAAGGATTGCAGGCCATTGACTGTGAAAGAGGTTGTGTGGCTGTTCTGATCGGCTGGTGAAGGCACTGGTGGTGTACTTACAGTGTGCAGGTGTGGGTGGCAAGGAGGTGGGTCTTGAGTACCTACTTAAAGGGACCAGGTTTTTGATGGTTCGAGACTGATGGCAGGAGGGCATTGAAATGGGAAGGAGTCCTGACAAGAAAAGACCTCTGGGCGAGTGTGGTTCTGACTCTGGGAAAGGCCAGTGCAGCTTTGGTCGAGCCTGTGCCAGTCTGTGTTTTCCTTTTGCAAGAAATTGCAACTCTGTTTTTATAAGTCTTTGCAACCCCCGCTCGTTAAGAAAACAGCATGCTTCTCGTACAGTATTGTTGTAAGTTTCAACAAGTGCAGCTAAAAGAACATTGTGACTCAAAACTGACCTCTTGCTTACAGCTTCTCAGGGAGTTTGCAAACATATTAACCACTTGAGTTCCAAACAGCTTTTTGCAATCATTTCAATAGTATAACTGTATAACTTTCAACAGTAAAACTACATAAATTTCTAAACAAAGGGATCCCAGTATCAGTTACATTTCACATAATGATTTACATATATTTTTATACCAGCAGATATGCAAGGGAGGAGAAAAGACAGAATAGCAAGAGAAGGTAGAGAGATTGCAAGAGGCAGAGAATTGCAAGACCATCGGGGTGATCAAGTCCTAGGTCTCACGAGAAAATTTGGTTGCACACCCAGACAGACGAGACAGAAAAGGAGAGAATAGAACAGATTTTTGCATTTAAACTTTCTCCAGAACAGCTGGGGCAGGGCCCTATTCAACCCTGTCACACAGTGAAGTAGTAGTAGTTCCTCACATCCCTCATAAACTCCTCCCCCAGCTTCATCACATGCCCTCTGGTCATGGTGCTGTTTGTCATTTAAAAGACTCCCCTCGTGTACCTTATTCACCCTGTAAGGAACTTGTAGGTCTTTACTATGTCCCTTTTTGCTCTTCTCTCTTCTATGGTTTACATTTTGAGATACCTTAGTTGTTCCTGGTAGAGCTTTTGATGCAACCCCTGCACCATTTTAGTTGCCCTGCTCTGGACTGCCTCCACCCAGTCTACGTCCCTTGTGAGGTGCAGCCTCCAGAACTGGACACAGTACTCCAGGTGAAGTGTAACCAGCAAGAGATACAGTGGCAACACTGCCGTCCTGCTGGAGGTACCTCTCCCTATGCATCCCTGCATTCCAGTGGTCCTACCCACTGCTTTTTCACACTATCTTACACCTCCTGCACCCCCAGATAGCCATTCCTTCAGGCTGCCAATGGACCCCTGTCCCACCACATCTTCCCTCAGGGCCATCCACCTTCTCTCTTCCCCCACCCCATGTTACACCCTGGTTGACCTGACCTATGCCTTGGTTAGGGTGCCCCCTACCTGGGCCCATGAGGGGAGATAGGGTCCAAATCCGTACTGGGCACGTGAAGAGACATTGGCTCTGGAGGCTACCCCCAGGGTTTGTGGCATGAGGGAATCTGGGCAGCTATCATCTGGTCAGCTGAGGCAGCGATTTTCCATTTTCTCCCCAGTCCACCCACCTCTTACATACTGGTCTGACCACAGCACTTCCTGGAGTGGGGGCATGTAGTAGCATGTTGAGGTCACACGCTAAGAATGCCTTACTGCAGGTCACAGTTGGGGAGCAAGTGGTCTGGTACTGTTCTCTCCCGAGGAAGCCATCCCTCCCTTGCTGGTCTCCTCGCTCACGTCCAGGTTCGGTGCTGGTGCCCAGGTTGCCAGCACGCTAAGTGAACTCCCATTGCTTGGTGCCACGGAGCCGGCTTCCTCTGCCACTTTGAGGTCATCAGATATGATAGCTCCAATGTCTCTTTCGTAGTTAGTGCCTGTCAGTACCTCTCACTCCATCCTGTACTAGGTTTCTATGTGCCTATGCCATAGGTGAATGGTTTCACACTTTCTGACATTAAACTCCAACTGCCATGCTCTTGACCATTCTTCAGGTTTCCCCAAAGCCCCATTGCATTCTCTCTAACCCCTCCTGAGTATCCACCCTATTACAGATTTTGGTGTCATCTGCAAAAAAATCCATACCTACCCTTCTAGTTCTTCTGTAGTGTCATTTATGGAGACATTAAAGAGGACTGGTCACAGTACTAAGCTCTGCGGCACCCCGAAGGTCACTTGCCACTCATTAGAGTGACTGCAGTTAACCACTAGCCTCTGTTACCTCTCCATTAAAATTTTAGGGAGGTGGATATGGTGCACCATCAACACACTGTCAGTCTTCCTTTCCCTTTAGATCTGCTGGAACGTCTCCAAGCTAAGCTCCTCCCTCCCGCGCAGGTGTTATGCTGTTCAGCTCCGCCCTATTTTAATTTAATTTAAATTTTATTGTATCTTGGAATTAAGACCTTTGAGCCAGGGGCTCTTTTACAAAGGTTCCATGTCAACAAAAATAATTATACAGAGGATTAAATAACAGGCATTGGTACATTGGATACAGATAAACAGGCAGGGTGGGATACAACAAGTTGGATAAGTTCAGAGACAAACTGATATACAAACTGAAAAATAATAAAGTGCTGTGTTTATGAGAGACTTCAGATGTTTGGGTCAGGAGGCAGAGAAAGTCAGTGATATACTGGTCATAGAAATGAGGAGAGGAGGTTAGCAGACAATAGAGGAAGAAAAGAGAGTGGAAGAGCAGTTATGGTGACTCACTGAAAAGGAAGGTGGCAGCAATTCTCAGTATAGTATAGGAACGAGGATGGCCAGGAGCACAGTGGTCACACCAAATAGCTGGCCAGGGGGGCGTTGTCAGTGGAGGGCTGTAGAGGTATGTGCAGTGGTGACAAGGGTTAAGAGCGGCAGTCGCAGCTGCTGAGGTTGACTAGGTGTTGTCGAAGACCGTTCTTGAAGGGGCCAATATTGGGAGTGGATTGGATATGGGTCGGGAGGCTGTTAAACCAGTTGGGTGCTCTGTACATAAATGCTTTTTGTCCTTGGGAGGTCCTACAAAGTGGAACCTGGAAAGCTTGATTGGGCGTGCTTCTTGGGTACCTCAAGTTAGTCTGGGCCCTCTTCAGATGCTGCTGAATGGGGGCTAGTCCTAGGGAGATCTTTTTGGCTATGAGGCAGGTGTGATAGTGGACTGTTTCTGAGGTTGAGCCAATTGGATAGCGCATACAAGTCGCAGGTGTGGGTGTCCCGGCTAGCACCAGTAAGTAGCCTGCAAGCTTTATTAAGGGTCACCCCTGAGGGCAGTGGGAGAAGCAGCACCATAAAATACAATGCCATAGTCAATAATTGCCAGCATGGAGCCGGTAACCGCAAGTCTTTGGGCCTGTTGGGTCATGCGGTGCCGGTGCCTATAGAGGAAGCCTAGCCTGATATTAGCAGTTTTGGAGATGTTTCAAATGTAATCTTGATAGGAAAGTGTGCTGTGCAGGGTAATACCCAGGTATTTAAAGCGGGATACCTGCTTGAGTGGAGTGCCAACGCTGTTGGAGATGAGAAGTTGGGCTGTTTTAAACTAGTTCATGCAGACCAGCAAAGATCATTGTGATATGGTCTTTTTATAGTTCATAATTAACCGCTGGTCCACAAACCATGACTATATTGAGGTAAAACTACATTTGCAATTCACTGGTAAGGAGTGCAGGATCAGGCTGGCTAGAGTAAATCACAGCATCATCTGCATACAGGAGAAGGTTGCAGGGGCAGGCTAGGGGGAGGATGTTGAGGTAGAGGCTAAATAGGAGCGGGCTCAGGATTGATCCCTGTGGGACACTGGATAGTACAGGGTGGCTAGTGGAGAGTGAGTCTGAGATTTTTACACGCTGGGTTCTGCCTCCTAGATAACTTTTAAACCAGGAGGCAACGTCATTAGAGAGTCCTAGGGAAGGTAGGATCAGTAGCAGAAGGGAGTGACTGACCATGTCAAAGGCCTTTGTGAGATCTGTATAGATTTTTATTTATTGAAGTCTTGGATGATACCTTTGAGCAGATGCTTGTTGAGAGGTTCCACATGAGATACATTAACACAAGAAGACACAATACAGTTACAGTAAATTATACATACAGAGTACAAAAGATTCAACAGTACATGGGTTGCAGTGACGGGCAGTTCACAAATTGTGCTACGGCATTGCACATGGTATGCCAGCGTCCTGCGGAAGAGAGAGAGTGAGAGGCAGATTATTAGCGTGAGGTAGGGAGGGGCAGTGGGAGCTGGGATAGAGAGGGCAGAGGGAAAGAAAAGGGCCAAGGAGTAGGGAGTGGGAGGCAAATGATAGGGCAGAGGGGGTGGGAAGCAAGTACTTGGCCAAAGACTTAACCTGGCTGGCCAGGAGGTGTAAGTGCTGAAGCAAGACTAAAGCTGCAGGCGCAGACTAGCGGGGGGCACATACAGGTACTATTGTTGGTGAGGTGCTGACTGAGTTTGCGCTTAAAGGAACCAAGGGTTGTGGCTCCGGCGATGTCAGGTGGTAGATCAGGTCAGGCAATGTCTGTGCCTGTAGAGGATACCGATCCTGGTGTTAAAGGCTTTGGCCGTGATGTCAGTGTGCTGTGTGTAAGACAGGGCAATGTCCAGTGTGATTTCCCAGGTACTTGAAATGGAGGACTAGTTCCAGGGTGATACCGGAGTCATTCTGAATTGCCAGGGGATAGCCTTTTAGCTTGTTTTGGGCAATGGCAAAGAGCATGGTCTTGGCCTTTTTATAGTTCGTGACCAGTTTTTACTCTGATTTGTCAGCAGCTGCAAAGTCACTCTGGAGGTCATATTCTAGAAGTGCGAGGTCGAGGTTGCTAATAAAGATCACCGCATCATCTGCGTAGAGGAGCATGCAGCTATTACAAGCAGCCGGGAGGTTGTTTAGAAAGACGACTGAAGAGTAACAGACAGAGTATGGATCCTTGTGGTACCCTTCATCTGACCGGTCAACTTTCTGATAGGATGTCCTAGATCTTTACTTGCTGTAATCGCAGGCTAAGGTGGCTACAAAACCATGCTACGGTTTCTAGGGCTAGCCCTATGTCTGAGAGCTGTTCAAGGAGGGAGGGCTTGTGTAGAGAGACCCCACAAGGTGGCCACGGTCGAGGGCTTTTTGTATAAAGTCAGTGTAGGTGAGGAGGGCGGTGGAAGTACTATGATCCTTCCTAAACCCATGTTGCTGTGGGCACTGAATGTCATTAGTGGAGAAATATGCAGTTAGATGTTCGGCCACAATGCCTTCAAGGGCTTTCGAAAGAGGTGGCAAGATGGAAATGGTGCGGTAGTTTGCGTGGTTTGCTCTCACCACTTTTGTGGATTGGTGTCACAACCACAGCTTTCCAGACAGACGGGAATTGCCTGAGGCATAGGGGAACATATTCAGGATCCAGGTGAGTGGGACCAAGATAGCATCAATAGAGAGGCAGAGAAGCTTGAGGTCAAGGGTGATGGAGCTGTGCCTAGCTTAACTAGTACTTTCATAAGGTGTTTTCTGGTGGTAGAAGGGGAGACCGATTTTGAAGTAGAATTGAGGGGCGTTTGGAAGGGAGGCCCTGCAGTGAGCAGTATCAGCAGAAGGTTCATCGAAAAAGTGGGAGTAGAAGACTCCACTCAGGTTAGAGAATGAAGTATTGAGAATGTTAGCGATCTCACTCGGGTCTTGAACAGTGAGCCCATTGTGGGTGAGTTGGGCGGATTGATTGGGTTTCCCCATGAGGTTTTTACTATTGTCCCAGGAGCTAGCAAACATGTCTCTGTGGTATGAGGCCTTAGCCTGTCATATAGCCCAGGTGCAGTTGTTTCTGGCAGTTCTATAACATTACCAGTCTCTTGGTTTGCCCAGGGCATGCACCACTTTCCCTAGGTGGTCATGATCGGCCATGAGGTGCAGAAGAGAGGGTGTAATCCAAGAATTAGAGACCCCTTTAACCTTGCGCTTCTTGAGGGGGCCAAATATGTGATAGGCTGAGTTGAAACTGGTGATGTAGAGGCTTAGTGCCTTATCGGCACCATCAGCCAGGAAAACGAGACCAATCACAATTGTGCAGATATTCTTGGAGATGTTCCAGATGCCCTTTCGTGAGAACCCGTTGATAGGATGTTCTGCAAGGTAGTTTAGGGACCCTGTTGCACCAGTGGCAAGTGATTGGTGAGTGTTCACTCGGGGCATCCGGTAGCACTGTGATGATGGTGATCCTCTTAGGGTGGTTGGAGAAAATGAGATCAATTAAGGTGCTAGTACCTGTCCTGTAGTTTATTCTAGTGGGAGAAGAGACTAGCTGAGAGACGTTGATGGCTGCAGCTGCATCCTTACAGGCGTGTGAGTCAGGAGATAGCCAGTTTATATTAGTCACCTAGAGCAATGACTTTCGCTCCAGTAGGCAGATTTACAATGAAGGCAAGGACTGCTTGGAAGCCTTTACGACTTTCCTTAGGAGGACTGTAGAGTGACAGGATGTTACTAGATTTCCCTTTATTACGCAGTGTAATTTTAACCCCTATCAAATGAGCACCATCATGAGGGGACAATGTGGGAAGCGCCTGGTATTGCAATGAGTTCAAGATATAGAGCGTAGCCGCCTCCATGTTTACCTATCCTATCTGACCTAAATATTGTGTATCCATTCATGGAGACTGCTGTCTGGTACAGCAGGGGAGAGCCAGGTTTCAACAATGGAGAGGACGTCAGGCTTGTGCTGATGCACCAAGACTTGGAGTTGATCAAGCTTTGGCAGAGGGCTTCGGATCTTAATGGAGGCGATATTAAGACCACTGGAGCTATTGTTACCAGAAGGCAGTTGCAGGGGTTCTGGGTTAGGGTGCAAATTTCCTGACAGCAGCATCAGTAATAACTGCCTGATCAAGATGTATTTGAGGAGCTTACATCTTGATTTGAGCTCATATTTGGTGGGTTTGGGAGAGATTGTAGGGATTGTTATAGAGTTGAGATGGGGAGGTAGATAGTAAGCCTTGAGGGAAGGCAGATGAAAAGCGTGAGAGGTAGGCCTAACTGGTTTGAGGTCTAGGGTGGAAAGAGTGGTTGTGGTGCCAGAGGCTGGGAATCTTGTGAGCGTTTAAGACCGGCCTATAGAGAGTATAGTTGTGTTGCCAGGTGATAGCAGCCAAGATATCAGTAGGGCACGGAGAATAGTGTAACAAAGTGCCACATTGTATCAGAGGTCTGATATCTAGTAAGAGGGGCAGGCATGGAGTTTGGAACTAAACTGGGGAAGGGGGTGGCATTGATGATAAAGGTTAAGTCCGAGGGTGGAGAATGGGATTCTTTGTCATCAGATAAGGTTTGCAGGAACCTAGCTAGCAGTAGTACTCCCTAGAGTAGCGTAGTGTGCTTGCCCCTAGTGCAGAGGGCTGTGGGTTTGAGTCCAGGCAGGCCGTTGTCTACTTTCATTCCACTGGAAGAGTTGGGTCTCCTCCTTCAGAGTTCCATGCATGGTGTAGGCCTTTTTCTTAGTGTGCCACTGGCAAACGTATTTCCTAACTACTTGTGTGTACTTCTTAATTTTGCCTCATCACTGACACTGCTAAGAAATGTGAAGAAACCAAGTTAGGTCCTGGTTTTAAGCATTGCATTCATTGCAACCAGAAGATGTAGAGGACGGACCCGCACACTTGTGCATCTACTGCTTCAGGGCAGAGCACGATGTTGCTGCCGGCAGCCTATGCAAATCCCTGTTGCTGTCGTTTCTTAAGGACTGCCATGCACATCTTCTCAGTCGGCCAGCTGTACAGGACCCCCTGTTTCACTCAAAGGAGGCCCTCAAGGTGATCTCCGTGGTGGCGGGCTTGGCAGTCCAGCTGACAGCCGTGGAAGAGGTGGTGGCCCAAACTGCGGCAGGCGCCTTATCCGCCTCAGCGCTGCTCTCAGCTGGGGCCAGTGTTGGGGCATTGTTCTCTGGGACGTTCAGAGATGTGTGTAAGTACCTTCGGATCTTCAGGGAGGGCCCTTCCTGCCACAGCAGCAAAAAGAAGGCAAAGAAATCCCACCGCCAATTGTGGAACTGGAATGAGCATGGTCTTCCTGTTCCTGCGATTCCCTCAACTGCTCGATGTTCGTTGAGCACTCTGCTTCATCCAGGCCTGTTTTGGTTAAGCGCAGGGCTGCTAGCTCCACAGTATTCCCATTGTCCTTGTTGGCTGTGACACAGACTGACCAGGGGATAGAGGTTTTTCTTGACCTGGTCGACCTGTTGTCAGAAGAGGTCGAGAACGACTCGACCCTTTAGGACTCTGGTCCTTTTGACACACTCTCTCTTTCTCTCTCTCTCAGGTCCAGAGCAGCTGATGGATGCGGTTGTCTCTTCTTAAGAGCTGCCTCCCTCCAGGGTCCAGCAGCAGGAACTGGTCCATACAATTTACATTAGCCTCCTGCCTGCCTCTCCTTTGATGTGAAAGTCGTTGGTTGAGGCCGTGGTGGAGGGATTCCTTGTACTCCTGATCTTCTGCAAGTGAAGCTGCAGACAGTCCTCTTCCTTCTCATCAGTCAGTGAGGGGAAGCACTGTCGCAGACTGCATCAATGCTATGAGGAGCTGAATTGGCAGCAGTGGGCCTTGATTGGGCAGGGTAGGGCTCTACCTTCGACCGTGGCGATCCCTTGGTAGTCTCCAGTCTAGCCCATTTCAGGTCAAACCGAGACGCATGTCGCAGACACCCATCTCTTCCCCCGATCAGGGTGAAACCACTGCCATGGCATCCATTGCAGGGAACCCCAACCAAAGACTCCTGTCTGGCTATTGGCTTGTCAAGCTGGTTGTCCATCGAGATTACCCACTTGAACGAGTCTTTAAGTGGTGCCCAGCATGAAACATCCGAGGGTTGTGTGTGAAGAGTCCTTTTATGACTCTTGACAGGTCCTCCATGCAGTTCTCGAGGACCCCTAGCTTCAACTGGGATTTGGCTGAAGAACTAACCACCGCCCACGGGACTGTCTTTTGGGCCTATGTTCATATTGATCCCAGAGTCCAGGGAGATCCCTCTGGAACCAGTTCAGAAGAGGGCTAAATACCCCCTCATTGAAATTCTGGACAGGGATGAATCCCAAGGGATTGCTTTGCTGGTTGCCGAGGCCATCTGGGAATGTCCCTGAAGCTTGCCAGCATCCAGCTTTCTGTGTGGCACCCTCGGCCCATATCAATCAATCAATCAAAATCTTTATTCAGGCGAACATCATTGAGCAAAACTCATTTACAAGATGGACCTGAGTGGTCATACAAATGAGGATACAAGTATTATTACATAGACAAGAATAGCATAAATAGCAATACAATGGCATGAAATGATTATATACAACAATTTACATATATACAAGGAACAGTAGAACCATTTAGCCTGTAAGAAAAAAGGGGACAAAGGGTATAGCAGGCATAAAATATAAATTATAGGGTCTAACTAGTTTTTATGAGAATATAATAGGTGATTCGGAAGATAGAAATTGAATTAATATAATGGACGGAAAAAGGAAGGTGGGTCAGGTAGGGTAGGGGATTAGGCTTTATAAAAGCAATTGCAGAGCTCTGGAAAAAGGGCGGAGAACAATCTTTTGAAAGATGCCAGAGGTAGTAGGCTATCTAGCTTCATGGATTTTTGGAGAGAGTTCCATGCAACTGCTAGGGTATAGCTGAAAGCAGCCCTCCCATACCGGGTGCAGGCATTGGGGACCTTTAATATGATGAGTTTACTGATCCTTAAGGTGTATGGCCTAGTTGTAATTTGGGTAAAGCAATCCGTGATATAGGTAGGTAGTTTGCCTGTTAACGCTTTGAATATCCAGATAACAGCATTCCTATTTCTTCTGTGATGTAATGATGTCCAGTTGACTGCCATATAAAGGAGCAATGATGGGTGCTGGAGGAAGGTCAGTAATAAATCTTATGGACCTGTGATACAGGGTGTCCAGTTTATGTAAGAGATGACGTGAACAATGGCAGTAGAGAAAATCAGCATAATCAATGAGGGATAGGAATGAGGCCTGAATTAACCTTTTTTTGGAATCACTGTTTAGGTAATGTTTTATTCTAAAAAATAGTCCAAGCCTCTGTCTTAGCTTTTTAAGTAGCTCTTCAATATGGACAGAATAGTCAAGCCTGTTATCTATCCAGACTCCAAGGTATTTGAAGTTATCAACAAATTCAAGTTTCTCTCCTAGTAAGGTGGATAAATGTAGAGTGGTGGATGCTGGGGTAGTGGTAGAGCAACTCTTTGTGGCAAGAACATAGCTTTTGTTTTTTGCATTCAGAAGTAGTTTTTGTCAAGTAGATTGTGCTGCAGAATGGAGAATTGGATTGTAACAGTTCACAGGCTTTGGAAGGTGAGGATTGCTGACATATAATACAGTATCATCAGCAAACAGATGAATGTTAGATTGAGTGAGATTGGCATCAATATTGTTTATATAAATGGCAAAGAGGATAGGGCCAAGAATAGAGCCTTGTGGTACCCTTAGCAGTGGTTTTGAGGTGGATAGGTAATTTCCATTTTTAACCAGTTGTGACCTATCTGAAAGATAATCCTTAAACCAGTTGAGTGATAGGAATCCAGGCCTAGTGAGTTAAGGGAGGTGATTAATAAGTCATGATCCACTGTGTCAAAGGCTTTACTCAAATCCAGAAACACAGCACGGTACAATTTTTCTTGTCCAAGGTAGTCTGCCAATCGTTGGTTACCTTGGCTAAGGCAGTAATGGTGCTATGCTTTGATCTAAATCCAGATTGTGCAGAATTTAGAAGGTTATTGTTATCCAGATAGTCCCTTAACTGAGAGTTTACTAGTTTTTGAGCATCTTGGATAGTACTGGTAGGATGGAGATAGGTCTGTAATTGTTGAGATCCCTAGTATCACCAGATTTGAGTAATGGAACTACTTGAGCTGTTTTCCAAGTAGAGGAATGGATCCAGTAGTTAGGAAAGATTGAAGAGATGAGTGAGGGGCAGATAAGACATGTGAAGCAATTTTTCAGGAAATAGGGATCCAGGAGTCTGCACTGCACTCTTAGTAGTGTCTAAATTAGAGAGGAGATCTTCCACTTCTTTCACGGATATTGGGATGAAGGAAAAAGTTGAAGTGGCCATTTGTCCCACAGTAGTTTGCAGGTTCAAGGAAGATCTCAGGATATTTGCAGGTGATGAGTCAAATGCTAGGCCAGCTGTGGTGAAGTGAACATTGAAAGTATTTAAGATTTCTTGTTTATCTGTAATTTCTGTATCATTTAGTAGCAGTTTGGAGGTTAAGGCAGGAGTAGAATTTGGCCCCAGAAGTCCTTTTATTGTACCCCAGAGTCTGGATGGTTATTGTAGGTGGCATCCAATTCAGCTGTATAGTAGGCAGTTTTGGCAGTTCTTATTTTTTTGTACATGAATTCCTTGCTTTTCTGAAATTTAGCCAATCTCTGGTGTCCTTTGTTTTCTTGCCTTTTCACAGTTTGTCTCTGGTTCTCAAGGCTGCTTTAAGCTCAGAGGTGAACCAAGGGCAGGATTTTACCTTAGTTCTGTTACTGGTGATAGGTGCATGAATATTGAGAGCATTAGTGATAATATCCTTTAAAGTCTGGAGAGCTGTTTCAACAGAGGTTGTAAGATAGAAATCTTGCCAATATATTGTATTACTCAGGTCAGGAGGTAACCTGAGATATTGAAATTCTTTTGACCTCTTGAGGACAAATTCTGCAGGATTTGGTGGTTTGAGTGTGGATCTTATGCCAGCTATAGGGTAATGGTCACTCACATCACTCGACAGTACTCCTGCATGTGAATATAAGTGAGGCTTGTTTACCAACATAATATCCAGGAGTGAGCTGTTGCTGGAATTTCTTAGGTTGATCCTAGTTGGGTCTTTAATTAGCTGTGTGAATATGGTCTGCATGTATGCATTCCTTACTGGTTCCTTGTCTGGCTCGAACCACCCCTTGGCTGAGGGTCTTCTGAAAGTCTGGTGCTGTTGGGGATGTGGACAGGCCCCCCAATAAGGAGTCCAAAATGGGACCACGCAGCTAAGAAAGTGTATGCTGTGTTCTCCCTGGGGCTCCATCAGGCTAGTTATGCCTTGATGATGGTCAGCTTCATGTTACTCCCTAATGGGAGTTTTGGGCCATGTCCTCACGTGCCTCTCTGCTGAGCTGCATATGGCGGTTAATGGATCAGGGTCGAGCTCTAACTGAACATTAGCTCGAGATGGCCGTGAACATCGGCGACTCCTGCACCCGTTCCATGGCAGAGGCCATCATGATGTGTCACAGGGCCTGGCTTCAGATATCCACCTTCACGGTGGACACCCAGCACAGATTGGCAGATGTCCCCTTCTTGGACATCAACCTTGTTGACCTGGGGTGGAAGGGCATCTCAGCAGGACAAAGAAGTTCAGTGCCACCCTTGAATCTGTGACCTCCTCACAGAAGGAACAGAAAGGGCAGAAGCTGAAAAAGAAGCCCTTTCAGTTTCGGCCCTTTCGGTCTCAGCAGCCCAGGCAACAGCAGCCCCAGCAAGGGCAATATCAGGCATGGCCACCCAAGACCAAGTTCACTGGTCAGGGCACCAAGAAGAGTGTGGGTACGGGAAGTGGTGCCCCTCTGGCAGCCAGTCCTGGTGCCTCCTCCAAGGCTGCCAAGTGACAGGTCGAGGGGGGGTGACTGCCTCCCGCCCATCCAGTCCCTGCCTCAGCTCACTCTGGGGAGTTGGCTTCACCATTTCTGACGCAACTACTCCCATCATCTCAGACAATTGGGTACTAGATGTGGTGGGCAGAGGGTTGACTTTAGAGTTCAAGGCTCTCCCACTGCTCAGTACCAACCCCATGCCCAAAGGGAGTCCTTGGTGTTGCAGGACACGCTGTCCATCCTCAGGGAGGATGTTGCTCAGCTCCTAGAGGAAGGAGCAGTACCCCATGTCCCATACTCCATGGGAGGTTAGGATTTCATGTCCAGATATTTCTTGGTTCTGAATGGATGGGGAGCTGGCACCCCATACTGGATCTTCATAATCTAAATCAGTTTTTGAGGAAGCGCAAGATCTTACTTTGAGAGGGTTCCTGCAGTAGGTCATAACAGATACGACTGCGCATTCTGGCATTAGGACCGTACAGCAAACTTTTCCAGCAATACCTGGTGGGGAACCGCCCGCCAGACGTCATGCAACAGATGTCTGTGTGACCCTATATAGTGGGCGGTCCCCACACCCACCCTCCAGGTCTTTCCCACCATCAACCTGCGTAGAGTACCTCACTGATACAGTTGCCCAGCCGATCGCAATTTTTTGCCAGACTTTCGCTCGATTGTCTGTCTTGCAATTTCATTTGTCTTCTCCACTGCCGACTAGGTCAAAGTGTGGCGCCCAGATCCCCCATAAGGACGGCCACCTTCGATGCCTCTTTTGTTTGGGCCCAGACCATGACACTGCAGCCTGCTCCGACTGCCAGCCCTTCAACCAGGCCACTCGGAAAAGGAGACAGCAGGCCCTGGAAGCCCATATTTTGAAGTCTAGAATGGCTTCACTTGAGAAAGAGATGCAGAAGTTGAGGGACACTGCATCTTCCCCTTCTTTAGAGTCCAGAAAGAAGAAAAAAGAAAGAGGGAAGCATTGGGAGAAAGAGCGCTCTGAGGATAGGGACTGAGGGGATTCCAGTAACCCCTCAACCAGTAAGGCCGCTCTCCCGCTGCCTGCTCCCGTGGTTCTCCAGGCCACACCCGGGACTCCTCTAGGTACAACTACTGCTGCTTTTCTCCTGATCTCCACCGGAAAGTTGTCTGCCGGGGAACGCCTGGTTGTTGCTAAGTCGGCTCCTGGCTTCTATGGGGCCTGCCCGGCTGCTGTTAAGCCAAGTCCCTAGGGCTCTTTTGGGACTTGCTGGGCCTCTACTAGTAAATCGGTCAAGGGTTCTTCCCTTCACTGCCTGGTAACTTCTGCATCTGATAAGCCGGTAGTCTCGAACACCCGCTCGGACCCTGCTGTCCCTTCAGGGGCTCACGCCGTCTCAACCGACATCCGGACGAGCACTGCTTTGGCTGTTAGCCATTCTTCACCCCAGGCTTCTCCTGAGTGGGAGCCTTCCTTTCCACCTCCCCAGGTGGTCCCTCTGGCCCCTGTGGTCACCACCAGTTCAGAGGACAGGATCCCTGGAGGTGGTTCTTCCTTCACCCACCCCAGCGTCGATCCCTCAAACGCCTGCAGAATGCCCCAGACGACATCCTCTAACGTCTCCGTCTCGCTCTCTGAACTGTCAGACGCTTCGTTGGGTCTCCTCACGTCTGCCCTGCCTCTCCTTCCATCAGAGGCTCTGATGTGTATTTGGTCTACCCCTCCTTCGGGGCCCTCATGTCTGATCCTGACTGCACCGACCTGTATTTGGTCGGCTCCTCTGTTGGGGCCCTCACATCTGATCCTGACATGTCGTTAATTTTGTCAGGCCTGACGTTGCCTACCTACACGATGGATGGTCTGACGATTCCCCTGACGTTGGCTTCTCTGACATCAGGATTCCCCCCCGAAGGGATTCACGCCTGAACCATCTTGGCCTCACATTCCAGGCTCCTTCCCTCATGGCCCGACGGCCTATCCTCAATCTGGTCTTACATCAGACTTCCCTTATTCGCGGTACCACTATTCAGGGTACTCCTCTTATCAGGGCTACCCCCATCATACTTTTCATGGGTAGGGTGCTCCGGGCTACCGCTATCCACCCACCCATGTTCCTCCTCCTCCTCCTCCTCCTCCTCCCATTCCTGCTCCTCAGCACGATTTTCAGACCTTAATTCATTTATGGTGGAAGGAGGCCAGGTCTGAGCTGGTGTCTGATCTAGAAAAATGTATGCCAGCCCCAGTGATTACACCTCCCCCATGGTCTGTATCACCCGTCGGCTAGGTGCGCTCGATGGTGCATGTGTCAGGGACCAGTGCTAAGGAGGTCATTCTCCCAGATTTTGAACCCCCTGAAGATGACTCTTCCCTTTCTGGGGGAGAATCCCTGGAGCATTCTTCGGACGAGCATTCCTCCGTGGCCAAAGGGAAGGATTCTCCCAGGTCTCCCCCTGAGGATCCATCATTTACTGAGCTCTTGCGGATTATCCAGCAATCCAGTGGCTGGAATACAGAGGGAGCAGGACTCTAAGAGGAAGCGCCTCGTGGAACATTTAGATATGGAAACAATATCCCCGATCCCCATCACCCTGTGGACGGCTCCTCATGAAGACCTCACCAGTACCATCTGGCAGCTGCCGCATTCCATCCTGGCACCGGATCTACCATGCTTCCTTCCTGGACACTCGCCCCAAGGCTGATTCGGTCATCACTGCTGCGGCCCATGACAGTTCAGCTGCTCCGAGACACGTGAGCACTTCTCCTCCAGATAAGGAGTCTCGGCAGCTAGACCAGTATTGCAAAAAGGTTTACTCTTCGGTCACATGCGCTCTTCGCTCCCTCAATTATCTTGTGCACATGGTGTCTTTCCAAAAGGCGACTATGGCCAAGCTTGAGTCCCGTATCCAAACCCTGGAGTCTTTGGAACTGAAGGAGGAGTTGGTCAAAGACCTGCGCTAATTGTGGACGCTGTAGCCCGCTCCTCTGCCACGGCGGTGTCCGTCAGACAACACGCCTGGCTTTGCATTTTTGGCATCTCTAACGACGTCCAGTCTGCGATTCAGGATGCCCCTTTTAGAGGTTCGGTCCTTTTTGGAGGTGTCACGAAAGACATTATCACGGGCCTTTAGGACAGTGGCCATGCCCTGAGGTCTGTGAGGTCTATGTACCAATCAGGAACCCAGAGAAAACAGCCCTTTTGGGAACAGACCAGAAGGCAGGGTAAACAACCCTTCGCTCGGTGACAGGGGAAAAGAAAGGCCACGGGTCCCCCCTTTTTGTCCCCCCAACCACAAAATCTCAGAGAGGATCTGGGGGACCTCCTCCCCCTCGATCCTCCGCTTCCTGACTGGCTACCACCTCTCCCTCTTCTGCTTGCGAGCAAGGAGCCAGTGGGAGGAAGATTCACCCTCCATGTGCCGGAATGGAGGGACATCACATCAGATGTATGGGTTCTGTAGCTCATTTCAAAAGGGCACACTTTGGAGTTTCTGGAAATCCCCCAGACTCTCCTCCAGGTCACTTGTCTTTCTCTCCTCATCAGGCTTCTCTATCGAGGAAGAAATTAGGTCTCTAAGCCAGAAAGCGGCCATAGAGCCTGTTCCTCTGCCTCAAAGAGGGAAGGGATTCTATTCCAATTTTTCCCTGGTCCCGAAAAAGACAGGCGACCTCAGATCCATCCTAGATTTCTGCAGCCTAAACCTTTTCGTGGAATACAACAGGTTTCGCATGCTGGCTCTGCAGTCTCCCCTGCCCCTTCTGCAGGAGAATCCTTGACTTTGTGCACTGGACATGCAGGATGCTTATCTGCATATCCTGGTGTTCCCGGGCCACCGCCGCTTACTGTGTTTCTGCCACCAAGGGGAGCACAGCTAGTACACAGCCCTCCCCTTTGGGCTTTCCTCTGCACCTTAGGTTTTACCAAGTGCCTTGGGGTGGTGGCAGAGGCCTTATGCCATTGAGGGATAGCTGTTTTTCTTTACCTGCACGACTGGCTGTTGTCGACTCCATCCAGGGACAGTCTCCTGGAAGCTCTCTCTTGCACATTGGGCCTATTTTCTAACTTGGGTATCAAGGTCAACTTCCCGAAGTTGACTATTACCCCTTCCCAAAACCTTCAGTTCACTGGGGCCATTTTGGACACAGTCCAGTGCAAAGCCTTCCTCCCCCTGGACAGAGCAGAGACCATTCAAGAGCAGGTCAATCTTTTGATCTCTTCCAGATACCTTCTGGCCAGAATGTGGTTGCGCCTCTTGGGCCTGATGGCGGCCTCCATCTCCACTGTCCCATTTGCCAGGTTGCATGAGGATCACCCAGTGGACCCTGTGGCTCCAGTGGGATCAGCGCTTGGACAACCTGGACCATCCGGTTCTAGTCTCCATCACGGTCCAGAAAGATCTGCTCTGGTGGTTAGACCCTTTGAACCTTTCGTGGGCCTTCCACTCAGAAGTTCCCCACCACTTTGGACTCTCACCACAGACACATCTGGTCTGGGTTGGGGAGCCCACCTAGGAGACCACTGTACCCAGGGATTGTGGTCCCAATCGGAGATGGATCTCCACATCAATATTCTGGAGATGAGGGCAGTGCTTTATGCTCTCCAGGCCTTTCAGTCCATTCTGTCAAAAGGATCACTGCTAGTCCAGATGGACAATATATCGGTAGTCTGGTACATCAACAAACAGGGAGGCACCCGATCGTACCCCCATGCAGGGAGGCGATGTGAGTGGAACCGGACAAATCACAATCTGTTTCTCAGTGCTGTGCACGTTCCAGAAGTTCTAAACGTCCTGGCAGACAACCTCAGTCGGACCTCGTCCACGAGTGGGACCTCAGTGAGGAGGTAGCAGATTTTTTATTTCTGAGATGGAGTCGCTAGACTTAGATCTGTTAGTTTCTCCATACAACGCAAAGCTTCTCAGCTTTTTCTCGCTCGTTCCAGAGCCTGGTACTTTCTGGCACGACGCGTTGTCACTTTGTTGGACAGAGAGATCCTTGTACGCCTTCCCTCCCTTTCCCATTCTGCAGAGAGTTCTCCTAAAGCTCCAGGCAGAGGGAGCCCGGATGATCCTAATTGCTACCCTCTGGCCGAGTAAGATCTGGCTTCTGCTTCTGCAGCAGCTCCCAGCAGAACCCCCAGTTCCTCTTCCTCTCAGACATGACCTGTTGACCCAGGATCAAGGCAGGTTAGTGCACCCCGGGCACAGGACCCTGCATCTTCATGCGAGGCTCCTACAGACGTAATTAAGTCTCAATTCGAGGTCTCACGTAAGGTCTTTCAGGTCCTGGTAGAAGCCAGGAAACCCTCTACCAGATCGACCTATGCTATGAAATGGAAGCGTTTTTCCATTTGGGTGACGCCTAAAGGCTTGGACCCCTTTACATGCTGGGCTCCACAGATTATGGAGCATCGGTTACACCTGTCTGATTCGGGTCTTTCTTACTTCTCCCTCAAGGTCCATGTGTCATCCATTACGGCCTGTCATGATTTGATAAGGGGGAAACCCATGACACAGCTGGAAATCCCGAAAACCTTTCTGAAAGGAACCCCCCTATCCGTAATCCTACACCACCTTGGGATTTAAATTTTGTGATTGAGAAGTTTACGCTTACCCTTTTGAACCATCGATAAGCTGTATCGTGCCATCTCTCATGGAAGGTGCTGTTTTTCGTTGCCATTACTTCTGGTCAAAGAATTTCTAAGTTTCAGGCCCTGTTGTGTAAGGAGCCTTATTTGATTTTTCATAAGGACCAGGCGGTTGGACGAACAAATCCCAAGTTTCTTCCCAAGATGGTTTCAGAATTCACCCTTAGACGGTCGAACTTCCGGTGTATGACCCTAACCATTCTAACAAAAGTGAGGCGGCTCTTCATACACTGGATGTACACTGGATTCTGAGATGCTACGTACACAGGACTAAAAGCTCCAGAAAGTCTGACCAGCTTTTTGTTTCCTTTGCCCTCAAATCCGTGGATTCAGTGATGTTTAAGCAGTGCTTATCCAAATGGCTCGCTAACTGCATTCGCTTCTGTTATCAGAAGTATGAAAACCTCTGCAGGGGGAGATCAGAGGTCATTCCACTCGAGGCATGACGGCATCCACTGCCTTTTTGAGAAATGTTTCTGCAGCAGAGATTTGTGCAGCAGCTACCTCGAGTTCAGTCCATACCTTCACGAAGCATTACTGTCTGGACATTGCCTCTAGGCGTTGAGCCGGGTTTGGCCTCGCCGTTCTGAAGGGCCTGTTGTCCTAAGGCCCATCCTGTTCTGTTCTTTCAGTTGCTTCTCATCCCATGACACTCTTGGTCTCTTTATGAGTGACTGCTTTGGATTCAGTCCTATCTGTGATGACCTACTGCAGGAACCCTCTCGAAGTAAGAGTACAGTTACGTAAGAAGTTGCCGTAACACTAGATATACTTTGGAGTGCTCTTCAGTAGGTAATTACATATAGGACTGATGTCAGCAGGCGGCAGGACCCCACGGAAAAACTTCTAGCTAGCAGTCCCTGGCGAGGGATCACCCCCACGTCAGGTGACCGGCGTCAGGAGACGTCAGTATAAAGGGGTGGTCCCTGAAGCCCGCCTTCCAGTTCTTTCCCACCGTAGCTTTTGCCAGCGCCTCGCGGAAAAGTTCTTGGCTCGTCAGACTCCCTTCGTCGGTGTTTTACAGAGTATTTTTTGCTTTTCTTGATAAATTGTCAGTCATCCGTCGGTGTGTGGATTTCACCCTCCGAGCACAAAAACAAGTGCGACTCGTGCGGCACCCAACTCCCGCACAAGGACGGCCATTCCCTGTGCCTTTTTTGTCTAGGCCCCGATCATCCGGCAGAGAAGTGCCAGCACTGCCTCAGTTTTAACGCAGCCACCCAGAAAGGCTGCAGCAGTCCCTGGAAGCCCACATTCTCAAGAAAAAGATGAGCTCCATGGAGAAGGAACTCAAAAAAACTGTGGCAGGTGTCCACTTCCCCTGAAGTCCATCGGAAGAAAAAAGACAGAGAAGCACCGGGACAAGGGCTTCTCCGCCGTGACTCCCTCGGGAGTCGCCGTGTTAAAGGTAACGTCCCATCCGGGGGACCGCTCCTCGATGGCTGCCTTAGAGGCTTCTAAGGCAGTGTCGGCCCGCCTGTCTGGCTCGCACTCTGGTCCTTCGGGCGCCTCTGGGCTATTGGAGGCCTCCGCCCCCGGTTTGGCCATAGTTTCGTGGCCTACTGGCACAGGCGGCTCCGATAAGCCGGACGTCGGCTCCTCTGCCCGCACGGAGAAGGTCGGTAAGTCGCACAACCCTTTGGGGTGGCGCGCAGCGCCTCTTCCGTCGGACCAGGCCGCCCTCCATCACGGTCTGCCTCCAGCGATGGGTCCGGTAAGTCTGACGCCTGCTCCTCCGGTGCCTGCCTGGATCCCGCTGATGAACTGCACGTCGGTTCACCCGACGTCCATACAGCGGAAGAGCAGACGCCGGACCCTCCCACGTCTGTCGTCCCTGGCTCCCCGCAGCCTTCGCTGCCCTCGCGGGACCCTGAGTCTCCCAGCCTGACTCCGGGGATCTCCCCTCCCCAATCCCGGTGGCGCGGGTTCCTCCTCCGTTAGACCGCCCACCTGCGGGTCCACCGGATCTGATGTCTGTTCCCCGGGCGCCGGCCCCGACACTGGTACCTCCAACGCTGGTTTGACCGACTCCGGCCGACATCCCGCTCCCGGATGTCGCCCTGACGCTGGGCCCCCTGGGCCTTCCAACCCAGACCTGCCCGTGGGGCCTCCAGCCGGGCCGTCTGCTCTGGCAGCTCCTCCGGCTCCCAGGTACCCTCCATCGTATCCGACGCCGTCGTACCTGGGACCACAGTATCTGGCGCCACAGTACCCGACGCTGCAGTACCCGGCACCCCGATACCTGACGCCTGGTTTTGGATACTCTCCTTATGGATATAGTCCATACCCATATCCCCTCCTCCTCCTCCTCCACCGCCCCTCAGCCGCTGGTGGATTTGCAGGAGACTCTGGCCTCCTGGTGGGCTGAGGCCAGGCTCAGCTCACCAGAGAGGTGGTGGAAGTCGATCACCGGCGATGGTGCTGATTCCACGTACATCACGGCGGCCACCTCCCTCACCACCTCCGGACACAGGGCTAATCCTCTGGGTCCAGAGAGGGCAGGACACGCTTCCCGAGGGCTTCCCAAGGGGTCCGTTCCTCCCTGGCCGGGAAGAGTCATTTTCTTATTCTTCCTCCTCTTCTCCCTCGGACTCCTCGGATTCTTCAGATGGCTGCTCCAAAAGGGACGACAAGCCACATTGTCCGTCAAAACCCAGGCCAAGGACTCCTCCGAAGTCGCCTCCGGAAGATCCTTCCTTTACGGAGCTGCTACCCAAAGTCCAGGAGGTACATAAGTGGCCATCATTGGAACCAGACCCTCAGCGGATGAAACTCGCCGAGCATCTGGATCTGCCCGTGTCGGCTCCCACCTTGATGCCACCCTGGATCGAGCCTCATGCCGACCTTGTCACCACCATTTGGAAACAGCTGTCGACTCTAGCCCCACTTCCTCGGAAGTCGAACAGGCTATACCAGGCTCCCAAGGGTGTTGACTTTTTAGATTCTCACCCTTGTGCTGACTCGGCAGTGATAAGCGCTGCTCACGGCTGGTCGCCTAACCCAAAACACCTTAGCTCGTCGCCACCTGATAAAGAATCCCGCCTACTGGACCAGTATGGTAAGAAGATTTTGGCTTCTTCCATGCTGGGTATCTGGGCCCTGAACTATGTCGGTCATATGGGGGATTACCAGAAGGCAATTCTTACTCCGGTGGAAGCCAAATTGGACTCCCTGCCAGACTCTCAAGTCAAGCAGGAGCTGGCTGACCTTGCATCACGCTCTGCATTCGGCCAGTCAACACATGCTTCGTGTGACCTACGATGCAGTGGACACTGCTGGACGGAGCTCAGCTTTCGCCGTAGGCTTACGTCGTTGCGTTTGGCTCTGTGTGTCAGGGTTGGTCCCTGAAGTGCAGTCCGCTATACAGGAAGTGCCCTTCCGGGGGTCGGTGCTCTTCGGCGGCGATGTCAAGGACATCATCATCACTGATTTGCAGGAGAAGGGGACAGCACTAAAGTCTGTCGACTGTATGTACCATCCCCACTAGTGTAGGCGCCGTCCCTTCGATGAACTAGAATCGGCAAAGGCGAAACCTCCGGGAAAGCGGGCCACTAGACACGGGCCCCACAGCTGCTAAGCCTCCCCAAAAAAAGCAGTGGGTACTTCCCCGCGTGCTGCCCCACACCACCAGACTCCTTTCCTCTCCCACAGCCTCCTGACTCCCTGGTTTTTCCTCCCACCTTCCGGGCTGGGAGAGGATAGCATGAGATTCTTGGGTGCACCAGCTGATCGCAGAAGGACACTCAATAGAGTTTCTATAGAAACCACCTCGCCACCCCCCCCCCCCAAAAGGTCGTCGTATTCTCGGGAACCTCTTCTCTTGGTCCAGGAAGACATTTCAGCACTGTTGCTGAAAGAGGCGATAGAACCCGTCCCTCTTCATCTTCAGGAGACAGGTTACTATTCCCACTTCTTTCTGGTCCCGAAGAAGACAGGAGATGTAAGACCCATTCTAGATCTCAGTTCCCTGAATCTTTTTGTGGAGTACAAAAAGTTCAGAATGCTCTTCTTGCAGAGCCTTCTGCCCCTCCTCCGCTCGGGCCAATGACTGTGCGCTCTGGATATGCAGGATGCTTACCTGCACACTTCCATTCGCCCGTCTCACCGAAATCTCCGTTTTGCATTCCAGGAGGACCACTACCAGTTCAAGGCACTTCCCTTTGGCCTATCCTCGGCTCCGTGAGTATTTACCAAATGCCTTGCGGTGGTGGCGGCCTACCTGCGTACCCGGGGGCGCAAGTTTTCCCATACCTGGACGATTGGCTCCTGGCGGCCTTGTCCAGGGAGGAACTCCTGCACTGCCTCGCCCTTACCCAGCAGGTTTTTGCCTGCCTGGATATTACCATCAACCATTCCAAATCTCACTTGATCCCATCTCGGAGACTACAGTTTATAGGGGCGATTTTAGACATGACCATTTGGCAGGGCCTTCCTGCCACCGAACAGGGCGTCCACTCTCCAGACTCAAGTAAGTCTGTTGTCTGGCCACAGGCGGGTCAGTGCAAGATCAGTCCTTCGCCTCCTCGGGCTCATGGTGGCTGCTATTCCAGCAGTCCCTCGTACTCGGCTCCACATGAGGGTTTCCTAGTGGACGCTCTGCTCCTAATGGGATCAGTTGGTGGATGACTTGGATCACTTGGTTCTAGTCTCCTCACCGATGCTTCGGGACTTGCAGTGGTGGATGGTTTGAGAGAACCTGCTTCGGGGAGTTCCTTTCTTCCTTACTCCCCCCTCCCAGACTCTAACCACAGACGCCTCGGGCAAAGGTTGGGGAGCCCATCTCGGTCCCCATCGGACCCAGGGCTCTTGGTCCAAGCTCAAACAGACACTCCACATCAATGTGCTCAAGCTTCGGACAGTCCTTTATGCTCTCCAAGCCCTTCACCTGTACATTCTTCCCGGCCACCTAGCCGTCAAGACGGACAATATGTGTGTGGTTTGGTATGTCAACAAACAAGGGGGGGACTCGGTCCTACCCTCTTTGCAGGGAAGTAATGAGGGTTTGGGATTGGGCGGCACAACACAACCTTCAATTCATGTTCCGGGAGTCGACAACACCTTGGCAGACAAGCTAAGTCGCTCGTCTCCTCTGGCTCACGAGTGGGAACTGGATCAAGGGGTTCTAGACGGTATCTTCCAACACTGGGGAACACCACAGGTCGACCTGTTCGCTTCCCCTCTAAATGCAAAGCTTCCCGACTTCTGCTTGCTCATTCAAGAGTGAGGCATTTTCTGGAGAGACGCTCTGTCTCTAGATTGGAAGTCCAGATTCGTCTATGCTTTTCCCCCAATTCCTCTGATCCCACAAGTCTTGCAGAAACTAGGTTCAGAAGGAGCACAAATGATTCTGATCACTCCTTTCTGGCCCAGGCAAGTTTGGTTCTGTCTTCTACAACAATACTCAGAGGATCCTCCTCTATCATGATGTTTGCTGACCCAGGATCAGGGGACTCTGGTCCATCCAGGTCTCAAGTCCCTTCAGCTTCATGCATGGCTCCTGCAGACATAGCTCAAAGTCCCTTCAGAGTTTCTCCCCAAGTAGCGGAGATTTTGGTGGAGGCTAGAAAACCCTCCACTAGATCTACGTACGCCATGAAGTGGAAAAGGTTCACAATCTGGGCTGCTTGGAAAGACGTGAAACCTTTTTCCTGCTCAGCTGGGCTACTGCTAGAGTACCTACACCATCTTTTTGACCTGGGTCTTAGTCACTCTTCTCTGAAAATTCACATGGCGGCCATCTCGGCCTCTCATGTTCCTTTTGCAGATAGGACATTCGCTCAGCTGGAGGTCTCGAAGACTTTCCTCGGAGGGGTTCTCCATCTGAGACTTCCCATCCGTATTCCCGCCCCTCCTTGGGATTTGAACTTCGTTCTTGAGAAACTTACTTTGCCTCCTTTTGAACCGGCAGCTTCCGCAGACTTGAAGTTCCTTTCATGGAAAACTCTCTTCCTTGTGGCCATTACTTCCGCTCAGAGAATTTCCGAGCTCCAGGCCCTGATGTGTAAAATTCCATACTTGATTTTTCACAAGGAACGTGTGACTCTGCGCACTAACCCCAAGTTCCTTCCCAAGGTGGTAGCGGAGTCTACTCTGAACCAGTCCATAGAGTTACCCACCTTTTTTACGCAGTACTCCAATCAAGGGGAGTATTTACTACATACTATGGACGTTCACAGGATTCTGAGGTACAACACTAACAGGACAAAGGATCTCAGGAAGACTGATCAACTGTTTGTCTCTTTTGCACCCAAAAGAGAAGGCAATGCTGTTTCTAAGCAATGCCTATCTAAATGGTTGGCTCATTGTATCACTTTCTGTTATGACAGGTACAACAAGACCCTCCTGGGTCAAGTAAGAGGCCACTCCACCAGGGGAGTCGTTGCCTCAGCGGCTTGTTTCAAGAATGTGTCAGCGGCAGACATCTGTGCTGCCGCCACTTGGCCCTCCGTCCATACCTTTACAGAACATTACAGTTTGGATATTGCCTCTCGCCATAGAGCAGGCTTCGGGCTTGCTGTTCTGCAAGGCTTCCTCTCTTAAGGCTTGCACAGCTAGAGGTTCTACTTGGAGTAGCTTTCCTCCTCCCCCGTGTGCTTCTTCTTGTTCCAGACTGCTTGGGACTAGGTCCTGTATGTAATTACCTACTGCAAGAGCCCTCTCGAAGTAAGATAGTACAGTTACATAAGAACTTACCGTAACAGTAGATCTTCGAGAGAGGCTCTTGCAGTAGGTAATACCTTTCCGCCCTCCATCCCCCCTAAGATTTTTCAGCTTCTTTTCCATTGAGGGAAATATCCGCTCCTCTCTCGTCTGGCCTCCTTTGTCCTGTGGCGGGAAAGAACTGGAAGCCGGGTGTCAGGGACCGCCCCTTTATACCGACGTCTCCTGATGCCGGTCACCTGACGTGGGGGCGGTCCCTCACCAGGGACTGCTAGCTAGAAGTTTTTCCGTGGGGTCCTGCTGCCTGCCAGTCCTGTATGGGGATCATTTCCACTGCAAGAGCCTCTCTCGAAGATCTACTGTTACGGTAAGTTCTTACGTAACTGTACTGTCTTCGAGAGAGGTTCCTGCAGTAGGCTACATTTTCCCTCCCACCTTCCTCCAGTTTTTGCATTTTTTTTTTTTTTTTAACTGGGCTCCAGGATTCCATCCTTTCTCCTGTCTCATCCTACTTGGATCTCCGGCAGGAGAACTGGAGGGCAGGCGTGGGGACCGCACACTATATAGGGTCATGCTGTCATCTGTCACGTGATGTCTGGTGGGCGGTCCCCCACTAGGCATTGCTGGAAAAGTTTGCCGTGCAGTTCTGACGCCTGAGAGCACAGTCCTATCTGTGATGACCTACTGCAGGAACCTCTCTCGAAGATCTACTGTTACAGTAAGTTCTTAAGTTCTGTACTTTCCTGATGGTCACTCTGAACCAAATTATTCCATCCCTGGAGCATGGCATGTGGTTCTGCTCCCTGGACCTCCAGTACGCCTTCTTCACAATCCAGTCCATTCGTTCCACTGACTGTATCTCTGTTTCCATGTAGAGGGGGTTCCCTATGAGTTCCAGGTCATGCCTTTCAGTCTCTCCTCAGCACCCAGTACATTGCAATGGGAACCGCATTCCTGAGGGGTCAGAGTCTACCCTTACCTGGATGGCTGGCTTATATAGCCAGGCCATTCAGAGAGGCTGTGGAGCAGTCCAGGGACCTGACACTTCAGACCTGCTGAGACTTGGATCTTCCGGCCAAGTCCATATTCAAACCTCTTGCAGGTGCTCCACCTTATCAGGGCAGAGCTAGACTCCCTCTGGGCCAAGGCCCGACTCCCTGTGAACCGAGCATTGGATCTTACCTCCTTTGCTCGATCATTTTAGGTTGTGTGCTTGCGCCCTGTTCAGGACTTCTTGCTGCTGCTGGGGTACGTGGCATCCTGCACCAGCATGGTCAGATGGGCCTGCTGGTGGATGCACCACCTGCAGTGATAGTTGGGTTGCCAGTGGTCCCACCGCCTGAATCACCTGGACTAGCCAGTCACAGTGACCCAGCTAATGTAGGATGCCGTCCAGAGGTGGCTCATCTCAGATCTGGAGGAAGGATTTCTGTTTGTACGCCTAGAGCAGACCGTGACCCTGACAACTGACATGTCTCTGGAATGGAGAGCACACCTGGGGGACCACAGGGCCCATGGGTTCTGGTCCCCCAGGGAGTCCTGTCACCATGTCAGCCTGCTGCAGGCCCATGCAGTGTGCCTTGCTCTGATGGAATTTGCTTCATTTGTTTGTGGTCAGGTTGTGCAAGTCCAGACCGACAATACCACAATCTTGTACTACCTGAGCAGGCAGCGCAGTGTGCACTGTCTTCGTTTGTGCCAGGAGGCTTTCTGCACCTGGACCCTCTTGCGCAGTCTGGATGCGGATCTCCTAGTTATCCATGTAGCAGGATTTTCCAATAAGCTAGCGGATGCCCTCAGCCAGGTGGGTAAGGTGTCACACAAGTTCCTGCATCAGGAGGTGGTGAACCACCTGTTCTCTCAGTGGGGCACACCTCCTGGTGGACCTGTTCGCCTCCTGGGAGCACACAAAGCTGAGGCTGTTCTGTGCCTGCCCCCCACAGCGCAGGACACTGCTGGGGGTTGCATTCGTGAGGCCCTGGACCCTGGGCCTCCTCTACACCTTTCCTCCCTTTCTCCTGATCCACAAAATGTTGGTCAAGGTGCAGATGATTGTAGTAGCCCCAGTTTTGGTACCTGGATCTCCTCTGCCTCAGCAGCAGACCTCTGTGACTGTTGCCTCTGTGTCTGGATCTGCTCTCTTGTCACAAGGGGATGGCCCTGCATCTGTACCTTCAGTCCTTGCTCCTGACAACCTGGTTCCTGAGCGGTTAGTGTTCCAGGCTTTGGGTCTCTCGGAAGATGTTCTGCACGTTGTGGAGGGTTCCTGAAAAGAGTTGACCTGTCAGTGCTGTGCCTTCAAATGGAAGAGATTTTCCATTTGGTGCTAGGGAAAGGGAACTGGACTCACTGGCCTGCCCCTTGGCTAGCATTCTTGACTACCTGTGGTCCCTCTCCCAATCAGGATTGCAGTCGATGACCCTCAAGGTTTACATCCCCGCCCCAAGCTTCATAGCATGCCCCTGTGTTCTACTGCTCCTTCTCCTGTGAAAGAAACTCCCCTCATGCACTTTGTTACCTCTGAGGTACCATCAGGTCACACCTATGGAACTGCTGTCATCGGGCGCCAGAGTTACATGGAAGCTTTTCTATAGCAGTCTGTTAGGGGCCATCCACTCTAATGTAATACGCTGACGTCCCTAGGATATATAAGCTTGGGCAGCCCGGCTCCCTCCTCCATTCTTTTCCTGACGTTGACCATACCTGCACAGACTTCCATGGAAGCTTCATTGCTCAGTTGGCCACCAAACTTTACTTGCTTTTAATTTTTCTCTTGCCTTCGAATCACTTTCTTTTAAAGTAATTTCTTTCTTTGTGTCTGTCAGTGACTACAGTTTCGTTTGAAGATGGCTTTGACAGATGAGCATGATCTCTGTGTCTGCTGTCTTGGGCCTAGCCATAACGTTCTTGCCTGTGAGCTCTGCCTGAAGGTAAACTTCACCACCTGGTGGCGCCGTAAGAAAACCCTGCAGACATTTCTGATTAACAAGTAGCCAGAATGGAGCAGGGGTCAGCCCCTCTGTCACCGGATTCCTCTTCCGGCTCTCAGGCCACCAAGGCCCAGGACCATCTCCCCTGGAGGCGCTCCTGATTTCCCATTGGCTTTCTCTTTGTCTGGGATTGTGCCAGTGCCAATTTCGGCATCCTCCTCTCCTGCCGCACAGGCCCTGGCTTCCTCCAGACCTTCCCTGGCAGTGAGTTCTTCAAGCCTTCTGATGGCTGGTGAAGGCCTGTCAACCCACGAGTCATTGGAGCCAGTCCCGCCGCTGCAACCTCCTGCACTGCAAGGTCCAGTGACACCAAGCCCCACTGGTTCAACCGTGCTGGTCTCTTTGTACCCCCGTTGCAGCCGGTGATGACTGTGCTTCCCATGTCTGCTGTTGACCTCAATGTGGTATTTTCCAACATTACCATGGCCCTTATTCAGCAGCTTGTTCCCCGGCCTGGGCCTTCTTTGCCATTAGGTGTTGCCTTAGTTTCAACACCAGTTTGACCTTCTTGCTCGGTGCCTTCCTGGGCATTGTTGGCGTCCTTGCCATAGGTCCCTGTCCCAGATCAGGTAGATGCTGAGGAGGAATACCACCCTGACCATATCCTCCCCAATGAAGAGGAAGATGTTGGGGTTATTTCCTCAGACAAGTCCACTGTATCTTCAGGGAGCAAGAACTCAGTAAAACACACCCCGAGACCACCTCCTGATGATCCCTCCTTCTTAAATATTATGAAGCAACACCAGACTACCATGGGGTTCCAGACTGAAGAGGAGGATATCACTAGGAGGAACCTATTGGATTTCCTGGATATCCTGGAGTCTCCACCTAAGGTCATTCCTCTGTTGCTGCCAGCCATACAAGATGCAAGCACCACCTGGCAGAGGCCTAACATGGTCCCTGCCATGCCTAGGAGAGCTGACAAACTTTATCAGGCCCCTTTGGGGCACCTTTCTATGCCACCCAACCAGACACTAACTCAGCGGTGATCAAGGCAGCTCATGACGGGTCCAAGGTGCCCAGGCACCTGAGTTCCCTCCCTCCTGACCGGGAATCTAGGAGATTGACCTTTGGGGCAAGAGGATCTTCGCTTAGGTCACTTTAGGACTCTGGATAGCCAGCTACCTGTCCCATATGGTAGAATACCCTCTGGAAGAAGGGCAAGACTGCAGCACAAGCACTTCCTGAAGGTCCCCAGAGACGGGAGCTCCTCAAGTTTCTCCAGGCTGTAGAAGATGGCAGTAAGTACCTCCTCAGAGCCATTTATGACATGGCTGATGCCACAGCCAGAGCAGCTACCACTGGTATTTGCCTTAGAAGACACTTCTGGACGAGAATCTCTGGATTTGCCACTGATGTCCAGTAGAAGGTTTTTAATGCCCTTTTTGTGCGCTTCAAACCTTTTGGTCAGGATGTGCAGGATATTAATGACCTGCAGGCCTCTGATGAGGCCATTTGGTCTGTCCACTGTCTGTTATCATACCCAGCCCAGGAGTAGGCCAAGACCCTCCTTTCATAAGGTTTCTCACTAGTCTGGGTCAGGAACCAGACCCCAGGGCAAACGCAGGGCCAGCTCCACCTTGTTTACCCCCTCTTACACCACTGCACTCCTGCTAAAAGCCCCAGAGGTGGGGGTGCGGCCCCAGCCAGTGGTTCCACTTCAGCATGGCTGGACCCCCCCCCAATCTCCTGTCCCAAGCCAGGAGGTGGTGGTCTGGGATCGTTTCTCCCTTCACCTGAATTGGTGGAGGACCATTACTGCAGATGATTGGATCCCACAGCTAGTCAAACAGGGCCACATTCTAAAAGTTCTGGAACAACCTCTGGAAGTTCCTGCTGTACCTTCCACTTCTCCTCCAGACTACGTCTCAGTGCTCGGGGAGGAGGTGTTCACCTTGCTGCGAGAAAGGGCCATAGAAATGGTACCCTGGCAGCACTAGAACATAGGGTTCTATTCCTGGTTCTTTCTTGTCCCCAAGCGCACCAGAGATTTTAGGCCTATCCTGGACCTCAAGAGCTAAATCTTTACATCCAGTACAAAAAGTTTGATTGTCACTCTGCCAAGCCTTCTTTCTCTACTGAAGCAGGGAGATTGGTTATGCTCTCTGGACATGCAGGATGTCTATCTGCATATCAGGGTTTTGCACCCCCCACACACACAGACTGTTCCTTAGGTTCTTGTTTCAGGGGGAATATACCAATTTAGGGTATTGCCCTTTGGCTTATCCTCTGCACCACAGATCTTTACCAAATGCTTAGCTGCAGTAGCAGCAGCCCTCTGACGCAGTTGCCTGAAGGTTTTTCCCTACCTGGACGACTGAACGCTGAAGGCACAACCCAGGGTCATGCTACTGCTGACTCCAGAACATACCCTGCAGTTATTTTATTCCCTAGGGATAACTGTCAGTGTGCTCAAGTTCATCCTGACCCTGTCCCAATGGTTGTAGTACATAGGGGTGGTTCTGGATTCTGCTCAGGGAAAGGCCTTCCTTCCACAGTACAGGGTGAAATGTCTAACTCAGGCCCACTTTGTAGCCCAGAGCCAGTATATCACAGTCAGGTCATTTCTGAGATTGTTGGGCCTGACGGCCGCAGCCATTGTGACTGTACTTTCAGCCGGGCTGCACATGCGGATCCTCCAGTGAACGTTTGAGGGTCCAGGGGGAACAACACACCGATGATCCGGATCAGTAAGTCCTTGTCTCCTCCCCTGTGCGCAAGGTGCTTTAGTGGTGGATGGACCCCACCAGTCTCCTGAAAGGGGCCCCTTTCCCCTTCCTCATCCTGTCCCGTCAACAGATCCTCACTATGGATGCCACGGATTGTTACGCCTGGGTTATGCCCCCTATCGTCCCACATACACCTTATATACACCTCACACTGTATTCCTGGTCTGTTATACTGCTAATTTGCACTAATATTGTAGATATGAGCACACACATAAGCATGGGTGCTAGGAATGTGCTTTGATGCTAAGATATGCTAATATTGTCATGCATGATTCATTATACCTCACTATAATACATTTATCTGGATTGTCTTTTACATATATTCCATATATAATCTATGTAATCACTGATATGATGACTCAGAGGGATCGTCCGTGATTATTGTATACTTATATTCTCATATAATTATATGTAATGTGCATTTTACAGTCAGGCAGATATGCCTGTCAGCAGTTCTCTTTGTCTAAGCAAGTTGACCGAGAGAGACAGCTTTTGTTATGTCTCTGTTTTATACTGTAAGTAAGCTAGAAATCCCACATGTAGTTTTGAACTGTCAGCATTTTTTTTATCTAAGCTATAGTGCTAATGGAAGCATATTCTGTCTCATATGATACTCATTAGTAATTCTGTCTCCTAAGTCATTCTCCAATGGAGAATGACTTAGGACCAAAACATATTGTTTCTCATATCTGTAACTGAGGTAATCTCTGTTGCTATGCTGTTATCTGTAGTATATAGTTGTCCGCAACCCATTGTAGCGCTCTCTCGAGACACTACTGTAGCTTCTCTAGTAGGGCAGAGAGCTGGAGCGTGGGGAGAGATAGAACAAGATCTTAGAGAATCTAAGATCTACAATTCTGGAGATTATGTACATTCTTCAGTAGTGGTGAGAAACCCATCTCCCTTGTGATTTTCTCTGTCACATGTTTGGCGTAAGTAGCATAATTAACTTTATTAGTAGTCCTTGCTTGTTTACGAATGTTTCTTGGCAGACTCCGAGACACAAGAATCTGTATTATTATTATTGTTTACCCTACACACCAAGAGTGTTTAGACAACAGGATCTAGGTTAAGGAGTGCACCTTGGTCCTTTCCAGACCCAGGGGACCTAGTCTCTGGAGGCACTCTTCCACATAAATGTCTTAGAGATGCGGGCAGTGCTGTATGCCCTACAGGCCTTCTTGAACTATCTCTCTCTTGGTCCCTTGCTGGTGCAGTCAGACAACTTCCATGTAGTCTGTTACATCAACAAGAGGGGGCTCATTCTTACCCCTGTGCCGGGAGCCGATGAGAGTCTGGTACTGGACTTTGGAACTCGGTCTAAAACCGTCAGATGTCTGTGTTCCAGGCAACCAAAATGCCATGGTGGACAGCCTTAGCCGGTCACAGCCCAGAATGCATAAATGGGAGCTGCTGACCTCAGTCGTGGAAGACATGTTCAACACATGGGATCATCCAGAGTTGGACCATTTTGCGCCCCACTCAACGTAAAACTGCTGCTTTTTGCTCACTAGATCCAGGGCCTGGAGTTTTCTGGTGAGATGTGTTGTCCCTATCCTGGAAAGGGAGATTCCTCTGTGCCTTCCCAGTCTTTCCTCTGATACAGAGGTGCTCATCAAGCTCCAAATGGAGGGGGCCACTCTGATTCTGGTGGCACCATTCTGACCACATCAGATATGGTTTCCATTACTTCCAACAGTTGGCTGTGGAACCTCCAGTTCCCTTGCCTCTTTGCAGGGATTTGTTGGCACTGGTGCATGGAACATTGGTCCGTCCAGACTTAAAGTCCCTCTGCCTGCATTCATTCTGAAGACCTAGCCATTGCTCAGTTTGGGGTCTCTCAAAGTGGCTGTTGTCCTGGTGGCTGCTAGGAAACCCTCCACCAGGGCCACTTACTCGATAAAATGGAAGAGATTTGCCATCTGGACCACTTCCTGTCACCTGGACCCGGTCACCTGTCCAGTGAACCAGTTTCTGGAATACCTGTAGTCCCTGTCTGATGCGGGCCTTCAGTACTCCTCCATTAAGGTTCACCTGTCTGCTAGCTCAGCCTTCCATGCGCCCATTGATGGCCACACCATGGCCCAGTTAGATGTGGCCCATACTTTTCTGCGAGGAGCTCTCCAGCTGAAGCCTCCTATCTGTAATCTGGTCCTGGCTTGGGACCTGAATTTTGTGCTAGAAAATTGACACTGCCTCCTTTCGAGCCAGCCGCATCTTGCAAGCTATGGTTTTTGTCATGGAAAGCGTTATTTTTAGTTGCTATTGCTTCTGCTCTAAGGATTTCAGAGCTACAGGCTCTCGTATGTGAGCAACCTTATTTGATTCTCCACAAAGATAGGGTGTCATTGCGTAACAACCCCAAGTTTCTCCCTACAGTGGTGTCTGAGTTTCCTCCTGCCTGTTTATTACCCCGAGCATGCCAATTCAGGGGAAGCATTGCTCCATACTTTAGCTGTGCTTAGAATTCTCAGGTACTATATACACTGTACCAAGGACTGCAGAAAATCCTCTTAGTTTGTTTCTTTTGCCCCTGGGAAAGAGGGTGTTCCAGTTTCTAAAGTATTTATTCAAATGGTTGGCCAACTGTATTACTTTTTGTTATAGGAAGTACCGTAAGAACCTCCTGGTGTGGTTTATGGCTATTCAACCAGAGGCATGGCCACTTTGGTTGCCTGTTTCAGGAATGTTTCCGCAGCTGAAATCTGTGCTGCTGCCGCTTGGAGTACTGTCCACACCTTCACAAAGCACTGCAGTCTGGAAATTGCCTCTAGAAGGAGGGCAGGCTTTGGCCTAGCTGAGCTTCAGGACCTTCTTTCTCAGGCCTTTGACCTCCAGCCACCCAGATTCTCGTCTGTACTGCTTGGGACTCGTTCCATAGGTGTGACCTAATGAAAGAGCGATCCCCGAAGAAGATAGAACAGTTATGTAAGAACTTACCATAACAGTAAATCTTCAAGGGAATATCTTGCATCAGGTCATGCCATGCCACCTTCCATCCCCCTTGTATCTGTCTCCAGACTGGCTTTCCTGTTGCTCCAGCCTTTTTCATAGCTGGGCACCACTTCTCTCTCCTTGGTTCCCTGGCGGGAGGCCTAGCTCGTATGGTCCCTGGCAGGGAAGAACTGAGGAGGGAACAGGGCTGCCCACGCTTATATATCCTAGGGACAGTGGCGTATGATGTTGGCATGGGCCACCCCTAATAGACTACTACAGAAAGGCTTCCATGTGATCCTGATGCCTGACAGCAAAAGTTTCATAGGTATGACCTGATGAGAGAGTCCCACAAAGATCCACTGTTATGGTAAGTTCTTACGTAACTATTCTGTCTCAATTGTGTCCACTCTTTCAGGGAGTACATGCTGAGTTCTCACAATTTCCCCTCATATGGTTTCTCGTGCAACCCCTGCACCATTTTGCTAGCCCACTCTGGACCACTTCCACCCTGTCGGTGTCCTCAAGAAGGGGCAGCCTTCAGAACTGGACAAAGTACTTAAAGTGAGGTCTCACAAGTCAGTGATACAGAGGCAACACCATCTTCCTTCTCCTGCTAGAAATCCCCCTCCTTATACACCCCAGCATCTGACTTGCCTTGCCTGCTTCCTTGTTGCATTGCCCTGCCACCTTGAGATCATCAGATATGATCACCTCAAGGTCCTGCTCTTGCTTGGTAACTGTAAGTAAACACCCCTTCCCCCAAAACCCACAAATCTGATGCACAGCCTCCAGGTTTCCCTTCCCCAGAGGCATAACTTTACACTTTCTGGTATTTAAACCTAACTGTTACTCGCTAGACAACTTCACTAGTTTCTCCAGATCCCTTTGCATTCTCTCCACCCCCCTCCAGGGTGTCCACCTTGTTGCAGATTTTGTCATCTGCAGAGAGGTGCATCTTCCTCTCCAGTTCCACAACAATGTCACTTATGAAGACATAGAAGAGGACAGGACCCAGTACTGATCCCTGTGGTACTCCACTGGTCACTCATCCTCTGACTGACTGCCGTTTACCACCACCCTCTGTCTCCTGTCTTTCAACCGTTAGATACCTAGCTCACTACCTTCTCCTCCACCCACAGTCTACTGAGTTTCTTGATCAGCCTCCTGTGTAGTACAGTGTCAAAGCCTTTACTGAAGTCCAGACAGCCAAACATCCACTGACCTCTCCTGTTGCCTCCAACGACAAGCACTCAGTCTGCGTTTGCTGTCTTGGGACTGACCAAGACACCTCTGATTGTGGGCTCTGCCAGCAGTTTAACCAGACCACCCTGGGGCGTCGCAGAAAGGCTCTCCGCACCTTCATGGAATAGCAGGTAGCCAGCTCTGAGTTGGGGTCTTCCAGAACTTCCACCACCAAACTGTTCTCTGGGTCCACGGGCTCTAAGGACTCGCAGGCCAAAGACAGATCCTTAGGGAAGAGTCATGGGAAAGACCGGGGGACCACGATGACCCCCCCCCCCCGAGGGGCGACTCATTCCCCATCAGCTTCTCCACCTTCGGGGAGCTCTTCATTGTCAACTGCGGCTATGACAGACAGCCTGTCCAGATCCTGGTTCACTCCAGACCCATACCGACAGCTCCATCACCTGATTCTCAGGGCGGCCAGCTGGCAGCCTCTGGGTCATTTGCTCCTCCTCCTCCTCCGACAGACTCATCATCGACTATGGCTCCTTCGGGTCCTGACCTCTCTTAACCAAGCAACTCGGGCCCATCGGATGTACAGCCAGGCTCATCGGCTTCAGTGCCATTGAACGCTCCGTCGACTATCTACCTCAACAAAGTTTTGGTGCGTTTCACCAATGTTATGATGCAGCAGATTGCTATCAATAGACCTTCATCGGCATGCTTGACGTCGACCCCCCATCTGTCCTCCTAGGGAGACCCCAGCGGGTCGGCCATCGGTAGTACAGTCGCCAGAACCAGAGGAGAGCATCGACATTGAGGAGGAGTACCACCCTGACCTTGTCTTGCTGGACGGGGCAGTGGGTGAGGAAGAGCAGTACTACACCTCTGATGGGTGTACTGCCTCCTCTGTCAGTGAGGACTCTGTTAAGCATACCCCTAGGTCTCCACCAGAGGATGCTTCCTTTTTCAACATTATGAAACGGCTGTCTGCTACTGTGGTGTTCCAGACAGAGGGGGAGGATGTCACAAGAAAAGATTTGGCAGACTTCATGGAGATTCCAGAATCTACCCCAAAGATTATTCCTCCATTGCTTCCAGCTTTAAGAAATGCCACTACAGTAGCTTGGCACAGACCATATGCAGTGCCAGCCATGCCTCTGAGAGCAGATAAGCTCTACAGTGCCCCCAAGGGTACTCCTTACCTGGCCACTCAGGTGGAAACTGATTCTGTAGTCATTGAGGTGGCCCATGACAGGTCCAAGGTGCCCAAGCACCTTAGTTCTTTACCCCCAGACAAGGAACACCAGAGGACTGACTTGTGGGGCAAACATGCTTCTAGGGACATGGATATGTTGTTCATCCACACTGTCTGGCAGGTTCCTTGCCGCTTTAAATCTTTCTGGAAGGTCTTCAAGCTGGCTCCTCCCACCCACCCGGGTGGTAACATCTCTGGTCTACCACCACGCCAGATCTTCCTTACCGCTTGGAAGCTCAGGTTCCCTCCTTAACGCTCTGCGTATAGACTGGATCCTAATTCTTCGGTTCACCCGAAACTCATTCTTGAGTTTTCAAGACTTCGGTCAAATTACTCCCTCTCGGCTGCAATGAACAAATCGATTCCTGGTTTTCGGCAGTGCCCATGTGGGCAGAAAATTTCCAGGACGGATCCGCACTCCACGTGCGTCTACTGCCTCAGCCTAGATCATGACCCGCAGGCCTGCGAGTTATGCTGTTCGTTTCGGCCAGCGTCTGGGAAGACCGTGCTGCCTAGTTACAGCTTAGGTGCCCGAGCGCTACCGCCGGTGAAGTCAAAGGAGGCCCGTTAGGCGGTGTCCATGAGGGCTGGCAGCTGAGCAGCTCGACAAATGATCGCCTCGAGGAGGAGGTGGCCCAAGCCGCATCTTCTTCTTCCTCGGTTGCGGCATTTATCCCGCTCTCCTTGGGATCCTCCTACACAGCTTCTTTTAAGGAGCTTTGCCAATCCCTTTCCACGAAGGGAGAGGGGCCATCGGGACATTCTTCTCGGTCCAGAAAGAAGGACACAAAAGGTAAGTCCCACCGTCAGCGTTCGTGGGAGCGGGAGTGGTCCCCTTCCCCAGGCAGTCAATACTCAACTTCGGTCGAGGTTGCGGCTAAGGCTGCTGACTTCACGGTGTCCCCATCAGGTCAGCTGGCCGAGACACCCATCGATGCAGTCGAGGTTTTTCTCTGTCCGTCGGACGGGTTGTCAACTGGTGAAGCCGACAACCCTTCTTCACCGGTTCCCCCAGTGGAGACCAAGGACTTGCCTGTGCCTCCCGTGCCGGAGTCCCTGGTCAAGGCTTCCGAGCCGAGGGAAGAAGGGGTGTCCCCCGCTCCTTCCCAGACCTGTCCTCGGAAACACTGAGGGTCTCAGTCTCGGACCTCGTTTCAGTCCAGCCGATCCCGCCATTGGCGGTCTTGGTCTCTGCACCAAAGCAAGCGGCGGCGCCGCTCATCCTCGGAAGAGGAGAGGGTTCGGCGCAAATTGCGTCGATGCTACGTGGACCTAATGTGGCAGCAGTTACTTCTGTCCCGGAACAAGCTGACGCCGTCGCCTTCCGTGGCCATCAAGTGGCTGTCACCCGAACGACCGAAACAACCCCTCGCTGTAATCAAGGTGCCCAAGGCTGGGCCAGTTGTTCGCCGAAACCAGCTGCACCACCAATTGTGGTGGAACCTCCGCCTCCACAACCGAAATCGGGGCGCCAACCAAGGACTCTTGGTTGGGTCAGGATCTGCCCCACAGGTTGTCTGTCACCCTCACTCCCAGACCGTCCTCGGCAGGTGGAGGGTGGCTCAGGCCGCAGGCAGCTCTTTGCAGACTCCAACGACTCCTCCCTGTTCTCCAGGCCCATTGACCTGGAATCCTACGGGGGCCAGTCAATGGACGAGAGCCCATCGTCCTTTATGGGTCTACTTCAGCTCATCTCGGAGTCCACCGGGATGCAGCTCGAGCCTGTATCCAGGCGGGCCAAGTATCCCCTGACGGAGATACTGGACTGAGGGGATTCACTCACGGAGGCCTTTCCGGTGGCTGAAGCCATTGTTGGCCCAGCCTTGGAGCTTTGGCAGTGGCCAGCTTCCTGTCCTAGATGGCCAGGAAGTATGCGGTCCCTACCGGCTCTTTGTCCGGTTTTTCGGAACACCCCTCCACCGAGGGGTTGGTCACCGATAGCGTTTTCCGGCGTTCCAGGAATGCTAGGGATGTGGATAAGCCCCCCAACAAGGAGCCCAAAAAGCTGGACTCTGCTGGGCGCAAGGTGTATGCTGTGTCCTCCCTTGGCCTCCGACAGGCCAGCTTGGCCATGCTGATGGCACACTTCTCCCATGCCCTCATGGGCTCCCTGGATGAGGTGATCCCTCATCTCCTGGCCAACCTGCAGACCACGGTCAAGCAGATACGTAACCAGGGAAGGGCGGTGGCAAAACAGCAGCTCCAAACGGCTCTGGACATTGGAGACTCCTGTGCCAGATCAGTTGCGCCCGCAGTGGCCGTGCGCCGCAGAGCATGGCTGAGGATATCCACCTTCACAGCGGATACCCAGCATAAATTGGTGAATGTCCCCTTTCTCAGGACTGACCTCTTTGGCCCTGGAGTGGAAGGTCACCTCAAGCGGATCGAAAAGTCCAATGCCACTCTGGACTTGGTCACCTCCGCCCAGAAGGACAAGGGCCATCACCAACAACAGAAGTCCTTTCGCCCTTCTGCGCCTGCGGCACGTCCAGCCCAACAGCACCAGCATCAAGGCCAGCAGGCTCGCGCTTGGCACCCCAAAGCCAAGCCTGCCGCTTCCTTTAACAGGAAGCAGGAGGAAAAGGCCCAGGAGGTCCCTCGGCTGGTCCCTCCTCCAAGCCTGCCCAGTGACGGTTTGAGGGGTGTTGCCCCCAGCCTCGTCACTCCCCCCTGGGTTCCCCCAGTGGGGGGGCGGCTCCGCCACTTCCTTTCCGCCTGGTCCACTATCACCACGGACCACTGGGTGTTGGAGGTGGTAGGAAAGGGCCTGCCCCTCGAGTTCGAGCAGGCCCCGCCCTTCCGAGCTGTCGCCCCTCGGGGGGCTACGGGGTCCGCAGCCTCTTTGTCGGCTCACTGAGTCGATATCGCCCTGCTCCTCGACAAAGAGGTGATCAGGAAAGTGGCGGATCCTCCACCAGACCCGGGGTTTGTGTCCAGGTACTTTCTGGTCCCAAAACGGATGGGGGGGCTGGCGCCCCATTCTAGACCTGCATAACCTGAACAGGTTCCTAAGGTCTCGGACCTTCAGGATGGTCACTGTGGCTCAGATAATCCCATCCTTGGAACGAGGCGTGTGGTTCTGTTCTCTGGACCTCCAGGACACGTTCTTTCATGTCCCACTCCGTCTGTCCCACCAGAGATTCCTCCGCTTCAGGGCAGAGGGATCCCTCTATGAGTTCCAGGCCATGCCCTTCGGCCTTTCCCTAGCTCCCAGGGTCTTCACCAAATGCATGGCAGTGGTGACAGCATTCCTGCAGCGCCGAAGGGTCCGGGTGTACCCTTGCCTGGACGACTGGCTGACTGCAGCCTCCTCCAGAATGGAGGTAGAGCAGTCCAGAGATCTGGCCTTCCAGGTTTGCTCTCAGGTTGGCCTCCTCATCAACGAGACCAAGTCGGAACTCGTGCCAAAGCAGGTGATACAAATCATCGGGGCAGAGCACGGCTCCTGGCGGACAGGGCCGAGGTTCTTTCCTCCTTTGCCCAATCATTTCAGATTGCGCCCTGCCCGGGACTTCCTGCGCCTCCTGGGCCTCATGGCGGCCTGCACCAGCGTGGTCCGTTGGGCCCCTTGGTACATGCGTCCTCTTCAATGGGGGCTGGCCAGCCAATGGTCACAGCACTTCAATCCTCTGGATCAGCTAGTGACAATGACCCAGGGGATGTGGAATGCTCTCCAGTGGTGGACCGTTCCAGCACATCTGCAGGAGGGCATCCCATTCGTCCGCCCTGAGCTGTCGGTCTCTCTATCGGACCGATGCCTCTCTGGGTTGGGGTGCCCATCTAGGGAGCACAGAGCGCACGGCCTCTGGTCCCCTCTGGAGTCCCGATGCCACATCAACCTGCTGGATCTTCGAGCAGTTCGTCTAGCCCTCACCGCCTTCGCTCCGTTTCTACGGGGTCAAGTGGTTCAGGTCCAGATGGACAATACCACGACCATGTACTACCTAAACCGCCAGGGCGGGACGTGCTGCATGCTTCTTTGCAGGGAAGCTCTCCGCATTTGGTCCTTGCCATCCATGTGGCAGGAGCCTCCAACACTCTGACCGATGCCCTAAGCCGGATAGGGGCTGCGTCCCATGAGTGGTCTCTCCTGCCGGAGGTAGTACAAGATCTGTCCTCCCACTGGGGCGTGCCTCAGGTGGACCTGTTTGCCTCAAGGGAGAATGCGAAGCTAAGATGGTTTCATGCCTGCCCCCCTCAGCAGGGCTCGCTGCAGGGGGATGCCTTCTCAAGGCCGTGGACCCCAGGCCGCTTCTACACCTTTCCCCCATTTCCCTTGATTCACAATGTGCTTCTCAAGGTGAGGAGGGACAAGGTGCAGGTGATTCTGGTAGCCCCAGACTGGCCCCGCCAGTTCTGGTATCCAGATCTCCTCAGTCTCAGCTCCAGGCTCCCGAGGTGGCTTCCAGCCCACCCGGACCTGATCTCAGTCAGTCATGGGAAGGTATTCCATCTGGACCTTCAATCCCTGCACCTGACGGCCTGGTTCCTGAGCGGCTAGAGTTCCAAGCCTTGGGTCTTTCCGACAAGGTCCTCAGCGTCGTTGAGGCATCCCGTAAGGAGTCTACCAGAAAATGCTATGCCTTCAAATGGAAGAGATTCTCCATTTGGTGTCAGGGCAAGGGCCTGGACCCTTCCTCCTGTTCCTTGGCAAGCATTCTGACTACCTGTGGTCCTTTTTCAGCAAGGGCTTGGTCGCGACCCTTAAGGTGCACCTGGCAGCCATCTCTGCTTACTGGGCGTGGGCGCAGAGTCGGTGACACAGGAGAAGGTGGTCGGGTACTTTTTCAAAGGCCTTGATCACATATCCCCTCCGGTGCGAGAACCTCCACCTCCGTGGGATCTACTGCTGGTATTGGCTAAGCTCATGGTCAAGCCATTTGAACCGATGCACAGCTGTGACATCTCTCACCTGTCGTGGAAGACCACCTTCTTGGTGGCTATCACGTCAGCCAGAAGGATGGGAGAGCTCCAGGCGCTTTCCATAGAGTCTCCTTATCTGGTCTTCCACAGGGACAAGGTTGTCCTGCGCCCCCACCTGAAATTCCTTCTGAAGGTGGTGTCGGAGTTTCACCTTAACCAGATGTTGACTCTGCCGGTGTTCTACCCCATTCAAACCTCCGAGGCTGAATATAGGCTCCATACTTTGGACCCTAGAAGAGCGCTCGCTTACTATAAGGGGTGGATGGCTGAAGTTCGGGGAGAGGTTCGCCAGCTGTTTGTCACCTACGCTGAAGCCGCACCTGGCAGACCTGCAGCCAAGCGGACGATAGGCAGGTGGGTCACCTCCTGCATAGATCTCTGCTACAGGTTGGCGGGCATGGAGCCTCCCAGAAGGATAAGAGCTCATTTTACCCGCCATACCGCTGCATCGGTGGCTACTTCCAGGGACGTCCCTATCGAGGAAATCTGCAGGGCTGCTACCTGCAAGTCAGCACACACCTTCAGCACACACTACCACATCGACCTTGAGTCACGCTGGGATGCTGGTTTTGGGGCCTCTGTTCTCCAGTCTTTATTCCCTAAGTAGGGGGTGTGTGCCTTGCCTCCCTCCTCCTGGAGAACTGCTAGGAGTCTGCCAGACAGTGTGGATGAACAACATATCCATGTCCCTAGAAATACAGGTTACTCACCTGTAACAGGAGTTCTAGGAATGGTATATGTTGTTCATCCACACAACCCACCCGGCGTCCCCGACTTCGACACGACAACTTGGCTTCCAGCGAGCTAGATCTGGCGTCATGGGGCGGAGCCGAGAGTTTTACCACCCAGGTGGGTGGGAGGAGCCAGCTTGAAGACCTTCCAGCAAGATTTAAAGCGGCAAGGAACCTGCCAGACAGTGTGGATGAACAACATATATCATTCCTAGAACTCCTGTTACAGGTGAGTAACCTGTATTTATGCCTCCTCGACCCTAGGCCTGAAGAGATTGCTAGCCACCTGTCTCATATGGTCAAGTTTCAAAACGCCAATGCCAGAAAGGGTAAGGCAGCCACCCAGGCCTTTCCTGACAGTTACCAGAAGCAGGAGCTTCTCCAGTGCCTCCAAACCTCAGAGGATTTGGGGAAGCATTTACTTTGTGCCATTTATAACCTTTTGGATGCTGTGGCCAGAGCTGCAGCCAGTGGAATATGCCTTTGTAGGCATTCCTGGCTCAGAGTCTCAGGTTTTGCAGCAGATATGCAAAACAAATTGCTGACGCCCCCTTCATTGGGGCCAGGCTCTTTGGTTCTGATGTCCAAGACATCATTAATGATCTTCAGGCACAGCTGTTAAGTCTGTTCATTCCCTCTATCACTCCCAACAGCATGGTAGAGGGAGTCCTAATTTTCGTAGGCAGCCTAACACACAGAACCCAGGCTTTCGCCTCCAAGGCAAACACCAAACCCAGCAACCTTCGCCAGTTTCCGCCTATCCAGGCCCGGCAGCCAAGCATCCCAGAGCAGAGGGCCCAGCCTCCTTAGCTGGTCACTCCTCAGTTTGACTCCTTGCTAGACCTCCCCCCCCCCACCGTCCCTGGCTCAGGAGGTGGTGGTTGGACATTGTTTCTCCCTCCACTTGAATCAATGGAGAAGCATAACTTCAGTCCACTACAAAAAGTTCTGGATGATAACTCCGCCAGGCCTCTCTCCCCTTTTCAAAACAGGAGATGCTTTGCTCACTTGGACATGCAGGATGTCTACCTACACATAGTGTTTTTTCCTCTCCACAGGAGGTTTCTCTGCTTTGCATTTCAGGGGGTCCACTACCAATTCAAGGTGTTACCCTTTGGTTTGTCCTCTGTGCCGTGAGTCTTTACCAAATGCTTAGCAGCGGTCGCAGCAGCCCTCAGGAGGGAAGCACTGTATGTCTTCCCCTACCTAGAGGACTGGCTACTCAAGACCTCAACCAGTGAGCAGCTTCTGGTCACTCTGTAGTGCACTCTCCACTTGTTCCAGTCTTTGAACATAACTGTCAATCTGCCCAAGTCGGTCCTAATTCCATCCTAAAGGCTTCAGTACATTGGGACAGTTCTCGATTCAGTGCAGGGCAAGGCCTTTCTTCCCCAAAGCAGGGCAGAGTGCCATATATCTCAAGCACAGGAAGTGGCCAAAAGGCATTACATTCCCACCAGGCTGTACCTGAGGCTCCTGCAGCTTATTGCTACCACCATTCCGACCGTTCCACTACCAGGCTCCACATGTGTACACTGCAGTGGACCCTCGAAGTGCAGTGGGATCAGCGGTTGGATGAGCTGGACCAGCTGGTCCTAGTCTCCTCTTCTGGAGTCAAGGTACTCCAGTGGTGGATGGATCCCTCCAATCTTCTACAAGAGGTTCCATTCCAGATATCCTCCCTGACTCAGATACTAACCACAGATGCGTCGGGCTGGGCTGGGGAGCCCACCTGGGTCCCTTCCAGACTCCGGGGTCCTGGTCCCAGAGGGAAACCTCCCTCCATATCAGTGTACTGGAAATAAGGGCAGTGCTCTATGCTGTGCAGGCCTTCCAGGACCACTTGGTCCTAGGCCAGTTGTTGGTGCAGTCGGACAACTTGAGTGTAGTTTATTATGTCAACAAGCAGGGCAGCACTCACTCCTACCCCCTTTGCAGGGAAGCAATGAGTGTATGGTTTTGGGCACTAGACCATGATCTGACACTCTGGGCAATTTATGTCCCAGGCGCCCTAAACACTCTGGTGAACAGTCTCAGTAGGATTCAGTCCAGCATGCACGATTGGGAACTTCTCTCATCCATCATAGAAGATCTGTTCGACAGATGGGGTCATCCAGAATTGGACCTTTTTGTGTCCCCACACAACGCAAAACTGCCAAATTTCTGCTCGCTAGATCTAGGATCTGGAGTTTTCTGGTGAGACGCATTGTCCCTCTCTTGGAGCGGGAGATTCCTGTACGCATTTTCTCTGATACTGAGGGCACTGATCAAGCTGCAAATGGAGGGAGCCAGCACGATACTCATAGCCCAATTCTGGCCTCGCCAGATTTGGTTCTCTCTTCAACAGCTGGCAGAGGAACCTCCAGTCTCTCTGCCCCTTTGCAGGAATCTTCTGACCAAGGATCAGGGTCCTTTGGTCCATCCCAATCTCAGATCCCTCCATCTGCTTGCGTGACTCCTGAAAACGTAGTCATTGCCAGATCTGGAGTCTCGGACAGGGTGGCAGACATTTTAGTTGCTGCTCTGAAGCCTTCTACTCATGCCACCTATGCTATGAAGTGGAAGTGGTTTGCCATTTGGGGCACCAAACACTCCCTGGACACTTTTACCTGTCCAATAAGGCATATCCTGGACTACTTGATTTCTTTTCTGACTCAGGCCTCCAGTATTCGAACACTAAAGTTCACCTTTCAACTATATCTGCACCATGAGCCTGTGGTTGACCATACTGTTGCTCAGTTGGATGTTTTCCATACCTTCCTCCGGGGCATCCTTAATCCGAAAACCCCAATCTGTTCCTCTGTCCCAGGTTGGGACTTAAATTTTGGAAAGTTGATCCCGTTTCCTTTTGAACCTATCACGACTTGCAATTTGCGTTCTCTGTCTTGGAAAACGCTCTTTTTAGTTGCAATTACTTCTGCTCGAAGAATTTCAGAGCTTCAGGCCTTCTGGTATGAGAAGCCCTATTTGATTTTTCACAAAGACAGATTGTGTCTGTACACAAATCCCACGTTTTTGCCTAAGATGGTTTCTGAGTTTATAGTCAGTCTATAGACTTTCCTGTCTATTTTCCAGAGCTATTTGCCAATCCAGAGGAAGCACTGCTCAATACGCTCGATATGCGCTGATCTTTGAAGTATTACGTGCTTGGGACTAAGGAAACTAGAAAGTCTAAGCAGTTATTTGTTTCTTTTGCCCCAGGTAGAGAGGGTGTTGCAGTTTCTAAGCAATGTTTATCCAAATGGTTAGCAAATTGCAGTGTTCTGCTACAAGAAGTATGGCAAAGCTCATTCCATCAGAGGCATGGCTACCTCCTTGGCTTGTTTCAAAGGGATCTCGGCAGCTGACATCTGTGCTGCTGCCACCTGGAGTACAGTCTACACTTTCACCAAGCATTACAGTTTGGACGTTGCTTCTAGAGCCCATGCAGGTTTTGGCAGGGCTGTTCTGCAAGGACTCCTGTCTTAAGTTTATGGGGTTCCTTGACAGATTCAGTTTTCAAGGCCTTCTTTCTTAAGTTTAAGAGGGACTTTTGTTTGGGTAGGTTGGGTCAATCTCCTGTCAAGTTTATGGAGATCCAGCCACCCAGATTGTCTGACACTTGTCACTGCTTGGGACTTTTTCCTATAGTGTTACCTGATGACTGAGCTACTCCCGAAGAAGATAGAACAGTTACGTAAGAACTTACCGTAATGGTAGATCTTCAAGGGGATCTCAGTCATCTGGTCTATTCCCACCCACCATCCCCCTCTTTGGGACTACCAATCAGGACCTGGCTGGCTGCTGTTTCCATCTTTCATTTGAGAGCTGGGTCCTTAGCTCTCCTTTGTTCCCAGAGCGCTAGCCTTGATCACTTGGTCTTTGGGGGACTAAGGGCTGCCCACCCAAGCGCCTATATAGGGTTGGCGATGTCGACTGGATCATGGGCGCCCAATTGTACTGTTGAAAATTCTTCCGTGTGGAATCCCCATCTTTGGCTAAGTTCCTACTATGTTACCTGATGACTGAGATCCCCTCGAAGATCTACTGCTATGGTAAGTTCTTACATAACTATTCTTTCTTCAAGCACCCTTCGGTGGATCCTGTCAGGTCCTACACCTTGTTTTCCTTTAGGGCTTACAATCCTTGTGTACTCTCTAATCTGTAAATGGACTTGTGTCCAAGCCCCCCCCCCGTTGCCTGTTAATGCATGTCAGTTCTTCCCCACCCCTTCCACTGTGAAGACTGAGCAGACGTTTTCATTTAAAATTTCAGCTTTTTCTTGATCTTTCTCTGCACAGCTCCCCCATCTCCTAATCCTTGTTGTAACACCCCTTGCCATCCTCTTTTTTGCTCATGTTCCAGAAGAAAGTCCTGTCCCCATTTTTGACCTCCTGGGTGATCCTCTCCTCAGTTTGAGCTATTGCTGTCCTTGCCATTCTTCCTGCCTCCCTTTGTTTATCTAGATATACCTCCATGTCCGCCTGTGTTCGGGACTCCCTATACTTTCTGAAAGCTGTTTGTTCTCTCCCTTAGTGCTTTAGCTACCTCTTTTGAGAATCACAGTGGCCTCTTTCTCCTCTTATCCTTGCTTACTACCATCAAAAGGTTTGCCACTACCCTAGTTATTCCCGCCTTTATTCTTTTCCATTGTGTCTCCACCCCCCCCACCCACTGTCTATCCCCTACTTCAAGGTGTTTCCCAAGACAGTCTCCCATTTATTTGAAATCTGCCCTCCTGAAGTCCAGGACCTTCGTCCTAGTGTGGTTTTTCTCTTGTCCAGTCTGAATGCCAAACCACACTGTACAATGACCGCTTATACCCAGGGGGCTACTCACTGTGACCGTCTGCAGTGCTACAGTATCCCTGTTTGTAAATACCAGCTCCAGCACTACCTCATCTGTATTGGGATCTGTAACCAGCTGCCTAATGCCCCTTACAGGAAGTCTAGGATGATCCTGCTCCTAGTTGTAGCTGCAGCTAGGATATTCCAGTCTACATTTGGCAGATTAAAGTCCCCCATAATCACTGCTTGCTGTTTGCTTTTCATTCTGCCAGTAGCCTCCCCCAAAACCCTATCCCTCTCATTCCCTGTGTTAGTAGTCTGTAAACCACCTCCATATGTATAAAGGCCCTGGACCTTCTCTCTGTCAACCCAAAGAACCTCCAGCCCCTCCTCTTCCCCACTGTATCTTTGTATCTCTGTGGCCTTCATACCGTCCCTTAGCTATAACCCCCCGCCTTATCCTTCTGAAATGTATTGTAAGCTGGTGTGTCCACCTCCCAGCTGTGGTTGTTGGTGCACCAGGATTCTGTTATGGTAACCAGATCCACCTCCGCAGTTGTAGCTTCAAGGTCAGGAATTTTTTGGCCAGCCTGGTGATGCTGAGGGTTGAGGTGCTGGACACCACACCTCACGCCACGCCAGAGACCCGAGTTTGGAAATGAGCTTGGGTGCAGAGGGTTGGCAATGGAGGGAGTAAGAGTGAGCGTCTGATGGACTGCTCTCCTCTCTCAGGAGAGGGATCCAGGGTTTCTCCGGCGCAGTAGTGACCCCCTGGTGGAGACTGGAGGCACAGCTTGTGCACAGAGTAATTCAGAGGAGGAGCACAGCAGATGCTTATGGCACAGCCATGTGGGCATCATTGCACGCTCACGCTCCTAGGGGGAAACGGAAAAATCCCTCAATCCCAGATAGGCGACGGCTCTAGCCACGCTGCCACACCCCAACACCGGGTCATCTCTCCATTCCCCCACCTGTTCCTCAGCCACCTCGGTCGGTACACTCGATTCCAGATAGAGTGCCAGAATGGAGGCGGCCCTACCCCAGGGGGCTGAGAGCAGGGGAGTCCGCCAGCTGGAGGATGGTGGAGAAGCAGTCGGAGATGGGGGATCAGGTGGGCGGTAGAGCGATGTCAGGCGTGTAGGAGCAGCCTGAGAGAGTTCCGGGGGTAGGGAGTATAAACAGAAGATACAAAAAAAGGGTCAGGAATTTCGTTTCCTAGGCTCCTTGCATTGGTACACATGGCTGTCCACTCCTTTAGTCCCTCCCTGCCCTTACTTTGCCCTCTCTTCCTGAGTCCATCCTTAACCCTTCTCTTTTTCCTGGTACTGTCCTTCCCCTTTTTTTCCTCCTTTTGCCCACACTTTTTTTTCCCCCTTTTCCCCCAGCCTTAGATCCACCTCTTGACCCTCCTGTCTCTTGCCCCTGTGCCCCTACTCCCTTCTACCCCTGGGGAATTCATTCTCCATGGGCTTTTCTTCTCTACTACTCCATTTTCGGGGGGGGGGAGGGGGAGGGGGACATTCACTGCCTCTTTCATTTTTTCTGCCTCCCCACTTGTCTTACTTAAATGCCTGTTGAACTTTCATTTAACTCATTGCCTCGTAGAATACGCCTGTAGGCGGCAGCAAATGTACTGCAATGTGTCCTAGAACAACTACAGAAGTCATCTACAGACTTCCTGTGTGCCCTAGTAACGTCTGGAGACATCACTCACATGTTTTAATATTACTTGCCAGCCAGATTTGATTAGAATTTACTGCATAGCACCATTAGAAAGGTAATGTTGTGTTGAACAACTTAGCCACTGACACTTTGTGTGTATCATGTTCACTTTAGGAGTTATTCACATTTGTTTGACATGGTGTGTATGGCTGACATTTTGTCCATCAAGAGCCACCTAAGTACATTGGAAAAAACTTCCATTCTGGGTATCTCAGACAGTATAAAACAAAAACCAAATTGAGCACAATTGATTGCATAGCACCGCTGGAAAGGCAGTTTTGTGCGGAACAACTTTGCCACTGATACGTTGTGTGTATCATATATACTTTAGGCATTGTATGCATTTGTTTATGGTACAGTATGGTGTGTATGGTTCAGATTCATCCCTCAAACCTCACCAACGCACCTTGACTAAAATGGGGAAAAATGACTATAAATAATACTACAGAAATTGTTTTTTTGTTTGTTTTTTTTACAAACAAATTAGTAAAACTACATCTGATGTTTGGATGCTTAATTTGGTGTTGATATGTTACATATTTCCCAACAAAAAAAGGCTTATAGTGCATTTTTAGTGGAAAAATATTTTTTTTGCTGTTTGACAGCATAGAAAAAAAATCTAAATTACCTATTACTTGCATACCACCGTTGGAAAGATAGTTTTATGCTGAACAAGTTTGCCACTCATACTTTGTGTCTAGCAATTATGGTTTTTGTGCTATTAGCATTTGTTTGCGGCATGCTGATTATGGCTTGATTTTGCTTAGAAAGGCCCAGGATACAGGAGACAAGTTTAGCAACTTCAGAGAGCTCCTGTGGAGGCAATGAGTTAAACCTTCCACCCAGGACTGTGTTCCCCTCCTGAATGAATGGAGGCCATCTCCTTTGTACAGGCCTTTATTCCCCCAGGTAGGACCCGAGTCCCCAATGTAGGCCAGCCCTCCTCTGTGTAGTATCTCGGTGAAGGCAATTGTGTCTGCCACCTGTTTCTGGCCCCTCCCCAGCCCCCTAAACCTATCCTGCACCATCCCTGCTGCACCCCTTGCCAGGTCATTTGTTCCTAGATGGACAGTGACATTCAGCTACCCCTTCTGCACTGTTGCCCTAGTGACCCAAAGGTTCCACTCCCCATCACTGCAGCGGAGGCACAGGGTAGGCACCTCACCTCCCTGCTTCCCTCTTGTGGTGTCCCCAAACCTAACCCCTAATGACCGAGTCCCCCACCAGAAGTTGCTTCCTCTTCTGCTGGGGTCCTCTGCTTCCCACCTTGTGGCCTCCGCTCTAAAGGAACCCCACAGCCTCCCTTGCCAGTACCACAGGTGCCTCATCTCAGCAGTCCTGTCCCACTAGAGCATCAAAAGAGTTGTGTAGTGGCACTGGCTGAAGAATGTGTTCCCTTCTCCCACCCTGCTGGAGCCCACCACGGTCCAGCTGCCCCATCTTCTTGGCACTCTTTGAGGCAGCAGTGGTGAACTTGGTGGCCATTGGGTGGAGATGAGGTCCTCTGAATCCTAGACTCAGTCCGGAGTCTAGAGATCTCCTCCATCATCCCAGAGAGGTGAAGGGTGATGGGGCAGTACTTCAGTCTCCAGAAGGTCTCCCTGAAGACTGCTGCTTCACAACCACTGCTATCTTCCCCAACTCTCCTCCCTATGACCTCAAAAAGAACTTATGCTTATACCCCAGATAAGGTGTTTCTTGATTACTCTTTCTTCATTTAGATTACCCCTTGTTGCTATACCCTAGGTAGGTTACTAATTTGCATTCCCCTTAAGCTTTTTTTTTTGTACTTTCTGTTTATTACTTTATAGGAAAACAATACAGGTAAAAATCTCATGTAAGAAAATAGTCAAAGTACAGCAAGTACATTTGTTTTAACATTTTTCACTCTCAGTGTGGCACAATAGGAGTTGGAGGATAAATCAAAACAGTTAGAGCATAAAGAAGTTCACAGGAAATGCCAGCCGCCTCATGGCATAGGTCAATATCCATAGGGAGAACAATGCACTATCCAGTAGTGCTGTGGTACCTAAAGATCAGTTTGGTTAACAGGAAAGTTCGACCTTCATCTCCACCCCACCCCCTCCCCACAGTGCCAGAGATCTTTAAATTGCAATGTATTTAAAACTAAAGTGGTTTAAAAGGCACCAAATAGAGTTCCAACAGGGAACTACAGCAGATATACTTTATCCTACTAAGGCAAATCTGAGAAGAATGGGAGCCTCCAGGAAATAAAAGGGGAAGTGGTCAATCAATACAGCAGAAAAAAGAAAAACATATTTGCACTTATCTTATAGACAGCAATCCCTCTCTCTCTCTCTCTCTCTCTCTCTTAGCTCCAGCTTGAATTTCAGCAGTAATATCAAATATACAGATACAGCTTTTAATCATAAGCTAGTAAATCAAATAAACAGAGTAGCACTAGTTTTCCTTCAGCCCCCTTCTGACTCTGAACTCTCCAGTTCCATCTACCAAAGTGGATGCATCTTGAATTCTAGCTCAGTTTTTTTTCAGCCCATTGGCCTGCGTCTCCAAGATCACTGAACTGTCAAGTTTTGCAGCCGTAGGACACCCGCAACCGAGCTGGTAGTAGAAACGAATGGACCATTCCCAAATGGCGCAGTTTTTGGTGCACCGCATCAAATTGCTTGTGGCGGGCACGAGTCTGGAAGGACAGATCAGGGTAAAGTTTCACATCCTTACATAGATACATAGACAGTGTCGGCAGATAAGGGCCTATGGCCCACCTAGTCTGCCCATTTGAGCTTGTAAGTTCAGTTTGTTTTCCTAGAAGTCTATTTCCCCTTACCCCTGACCTCTAGAATTCCTTTATGTCTATCCCATGCATTCTTAAATCCCGTGATTGTTTCAGCTCCCACCACTTCCTCTGGCAGGGTGTTCCACTTGTCCACCACCCGCTTCTGTGAAGAAATTCTTCTCATGTTTCTCTGAATCGCCCTCCTCCAACTTCATCCCATGCCCTCTAGTCCTGAAACATCTTTTCGCTTAAAAATAGTGTTTTCCTGCACCCTGTTCCTCCCTGTAAGATACTTGTATGTCTCTATCATATCCCTCTCTCCCTCCTCTCCTCCAGGGAGTACATGTTCAGTTCCTTCAACCTGTCTTCATAGGACTTGTGATGCAACCCATGCACCATCTTTGTTGCCCTCCTCTGAACCTTCTCTACCCTGTCTATGTCCTTACGTAGGTATGGTCTCCAGAACTGTACACTGTACTCCAGGTGGGGCCTCACTAGTGTCTTGTATAGCGGAATTATGACCTCCCTTTTCCTGCTGGTGATGCCCTGCCTATACATCCCAGCATCCTATTTGCTTTACCTGATGCCTTGTCACACTGTTTCCTACCTTGAGGTCATCAGAGATGACAACCCCAAGATCCCTTTCCTGCTTGGTGCATGCTATATCCTCACCCCCCAACTGATATATTGTGCCAGGGTTTTTGTGCCCCATATGCATTATCTTGCACTTCTTTGCATTGAATTTCAACTGCCAAACCCTTGACCATTCTTCAAGTTTCTGCAGGTCCCTTCTCATTCTGTCTACATCCTTGCCCTGCACTAACAGAGTGTAGGCTGCCCTGGCAGCATTTATCACTGTGTCCTGAACTTCTGAGCCTGTTATTTTAAGGACCACTGTGCGTGGGGTGTTAGGATCAGCTGGTTGGACTCTGGGAGTGATTCTAATGGCCCACCTCAGCTCAGACCATTCAAAGTTGTCCAGGAGCGAGAGTGATTCAGCAAGCCATTGTTTTAAAAAATGTGAGCAGATTCGGTTCCTCACTGCCCTCTGCTAAGCCCACCACACGCATGTTACCAGCGCGGAGCGTGTTCTCTATAGCTTCCATCCTGTCCCTCAGTTGTTGATTGTCCTTTATGAGCTGGGCCACAGTGGCCTGTGCCGACAAGGAGCATTTTTCAGCCTCTGCTACCGAAGATGTAAGGACATTGATGGTGGCATCATGTGTTTCAAGTCGCGTTAGTGTCTTTCTGTTTTGGCGTCCATGGCACAGACTGAGTCCAGTATGGTCTGCCAGGGCGGTTCTTTAGTACCAGAAGATGCAACGTGGTCTGGCATGTCTGTGTCCTTGCTCGTAGTACTTGTAGACGAGGCAGGCCTCTGCAGTCCAGAGGCTTGGTTCAATGCGTTTTTATTACGCCCCATAATCGATTTTGGTATCGTTCGATGCCTCGGAAGTTGAGGAAACTAAAGAGCCCTTCTAAACTTTAATGTCTTGAAATTTTGTTTTTCTGGCTCCTGCGGAGAGGAAAGAGAGAAGCAACTGAAGGTGCATCCTGCCTCGAAGCTGACTCTCTAGCACCCCCCTAAGCTTTTAATTAGACTTTACTAGCATCCCCCTTTATACCCTAGATAGGGTGGTGTTAGTTTTTCCCTATTCCCCCCTTAATACCTTTATATTCCTACCTTAAGGTGATGCAGCTAGTCCCAGTTATGGTTTACCATTTACCCTCCACCCTTCCCTGCAGTGAATGTTACAAATGGGGTGACCAGGTACCCTACCGTAGTTGATGACTAGAGTCCCCTCCTTTTGTCTGAGGATGCTTACTGAAGCCTAAGATACCAATCTCTACACCTGTTCCATTCGCATGCTGAGACACGAACTTGTGTGGCACACATTAGGAGTACAGCCTTGTATACTTCCTGTGGGACCTCCTCCAGGCGGGACTTCCTGTTGAGCCTCCGACTGGTCCATGTCCATCATGTAACCTCTCCTCTCCCTTATGTAATACTCCCTTATGATTGAAACACAACTTGCAACAGGTTAGTTTAATCTAGAACAAAAAGCAAACTCAGATTTTGTTTTATTGGATTCAGTTGCTACAACCGTGCTCCAAATTATTTCACCTTCTTTTCTGATATTAGTGTCTCAAACTAGTTTCCTTTTCTGGTTGTTCTCTGCTCCCGACATCACCCACTAGATTAAACTCTCCCCAGTCAGTGCTTGGAGTTACAGAAGTGCACTAAAACCTGCATCCCCTCATTTGTGCTGGCGGTACCTGTGTGCTGTTAGCAAGCATTCCTAGCTCTTGGCTTCTGCCCAGCAACTCCAAACAGCCCCTTTCAGCTGCAAAAGCATAAGGTTAATTGCTCCTATTCTTCCGGGTCTTCTCCTTCTGGCTGTCCTGACTGTGTTTATTGGTGGTCACAGGACAGGAGAGAATGCACCCTGAGCAAAATGTAAACTGAGGTTTTAAACAGGAAACCTTTCTCCAGTACTTATTATTGCACACCAAATTGGTCCGTGTCTGTCACTTGATCCTCCTCTCCCTTAACTCCTCCGTTCGCCTTCCTGAAGTTCTCGACCTGCTGAGGGCTGAAACACAACTGGCAGCAAGTTAATTTGTGAATCCAGAACAAAAAAAAACAAAACAGATTTGTTGTTTTATTGGATTTAATTTGCTGCAGACTTCTCTCGATTGCAACCCTCTGAAAGTTACTTCCCACCGGAAATCAACTAAAAAACGCTGCAATCCTCTCACCAGAAAAGAAAGCGTTCCAAATCCTGCCCCAAATTATTTAACCTTCTATTTTGATTGTAATACAATTTCAGACTAGTCTCCTAATCTAACTATTTGTCCTCTTCTCCCGACTTCACCCACTCGATTAAACTCCCTCTGGTCAGCGCTTGGAGTTACAAGCACCAAACTCTCCTTCTTTTGTTTAAATCCCCTCCCAGTTTCAGCTGAAGCTGTTTCTTCTCATTTGTGCTGGTGGCACCTCTGTGTTAGCAAGTGCTGCTAGCCTTTATCCCCAGGCTTCTGCCTATCAGCTCCAATCAGCGTGTTTCAGCTGCAGAAGGGTAAGGTAACCCAACTAGGGATCTGAGGTTCGAGCAGACTCGATAGACCGTAAGGCCTAATCTGCTGGCAGTTAGTATGTTAGTATGTAACTGTTAAGATTCTTTCCGGTCCCCTCCCACCAGCTGTACTGACTGCTCGTTGGCCCTCGCAGGAAAGGAGAGAATACGTTGTTTTGCGTCTCCCCAACAGAGCCTCCTGTGGACTTCAACCAATCTATGGATGCTTGCATACGGCTTTGATGCCTTAGGATAGTTGTTCCACTACTGCTCTATTCATCCATGCTCTGGGACATGAGCATAATGGGACATGCTGGGAGGGAATTCTCTTGTGCAGCTCCATAAGCTTCCAGCTCAGCTGTGATTGGAGGAGGCTTGTCATGTGTTCCCTTGGTCAGGCATGTGGCTGGTGTGGCTGAAGGATAACGCAGACAACAGCAGATTGGTGCAACACACCACAGTGTGGCTTTATTTTCTTTAAAAGTCCGGATGAAATAATGCACTCCAAAACAGATAAAACAAAAATTCTTTACAGAATTGCAGGTAGCTCACTTGCCTCAGTTACCACAGGGAATGACCGTAATCATTGGTATATCCTTTCTTCAATACATCAGCTTGCAGCAACAGACTATGCACGTCTTTCTTCTGCACTTGGTTGGCACCTACTAACCCACTAATCTGGAGATCACATCTCTGGAAGGACATTGACAAAATAGAGGTAGTCCAGAGAAGGGCAATGAAGATGGTACATGGACTGCACCAGAAGCCCTATGAGGAAAGACTTTAGGACCTTAATATCTATTCACTGGAGGAAAGAAGGGAGAGGGGAGATATGATGGAGATTTTCAAGTACCTTAGGGGAATAAACTGGGTACAGGTGGAAAGCATATTTCAGAGAGAACTTTGAACAAGAACAAGGCATTATATGAGGCTGAAGGGTGGAAGGCTCAGGGGTAATGTTGAGAAGTACTTTTTCACTGAGGGTGGTGGATCCGTGGAACAGTTTTCCAGCAGAAGTGGTGGGTGCAAAAACAATACGGGGGTTCGAGTGCATGGGATAGACATAAGAGTACCCTGGAGATGTGCAGAGCAGGAGAGCCGCAGAACAAATAGAATCTGAGGCTGCAGCAGTGAGTAGGGAACTGAGCAGACTAGGTGGGCCCTATGGTCCGTATCTGCTGTCAGTCTGTTTCTATCTCACTTGTGGAAATGAACTATCCCCTATGTTGGTCTTGCTTGAGTAGGTGATAGTGAGCCCAAATGAAAAACCCCAAAACAAGCTAAAGACAAAGAACCTCAGTGCAAAAGCACTGAAGCAAGGGTTACCCCAAAGGGCACTGGCGATAAGCCAAGTTTCAAAGAAATACAAACTCTCACATACCCCCAATAATACAAAGCATCATGGGATGTATATGCAAATCATGACATTTTAGGCTGGTTCAGCTTCAAGCATGAACGCATGGTGCTAATAATTTTTCAGGCATGCTGCACTTTTTCTGACTGCACTTGAACAATAGTTTAAACAGCTGTTTTTTTATCTAGCACTCTTACTATATCAAACTCCTTCCCGTGCATGGTTTGTAGGGCACTGTTTTTAAACAGCATGAAGTTTTGTTTTATAAAGCACCTTGCACTTCATTAATGCACCTGGAAACGAGCCTCGGCTCAGCATGCTTTTCCCGGTCACCAATTTTAAATAAATAATGCACTGCCAGCACTTTGTCTGAAAGTACCTTAAAGGGGACAGGAAATGTATGTTAATTAGCAGCTGTTAGTAATGTTACTACTAACAGAAATGAAAGATTTGCCTCCAAATGAGCCATTTTGAACTGTACCTGAATAAACACTGATGTGAAAAATTGTGTTTTCAGTTGTTTCCTTTTTATGGACAACTTTCTGCACAGTTCCATTCACGGAACCAGTAATTTGGAGTTTTTACTATGTCATGGTTTGAGTACAGAATGCTGAACGTGACCTATTGTCCTATCAGAACCATGTTTAGAGTTCTGTGCTCAAACCGTGACGTAGTTAAAACTCCAGATCACTGGTTCCATGAAGAGAACTGTAACAGAATGCTGCCCATAAAAACAAAACGATGCAAAATGCAGTTTTTCGTATCACTTTTTATGCAGGTACAGTTACATATAGATCATTTAGGCTTATGGATATAATTTCTACAGCTGGGAACGTCATGAACAGCTGCAGATTAGAAATCATTTCCTGTCCTCTTTAAGCACTTTATCTTTAGTCATGTAAAGCACATGTAGTTGTTTATTAAACAGACAGCAAGCAAGCTTGGCATTTTATGAAGGTATTAATTATTCAGGTTCCAGCCTTCTTACTGTATCCAGTCAGCTACTGTATTTGCTCACAGCCATATCTTTTATTTCTTTAGAAATGCATATGGCTTCTAGTGAGGGATGGAATGGTGAATAAGAAACAAAGAAAGGAAGAAAAGAAATTTGAGAAGGATACAAAAAGACTGCCATAGGTGGCAAACCTACTGCAGTGTTAGAAAAAGAACAGGATAGTTTTCTAGAGGTACTGTTGCAACAGATTGTACAGAAGGAAGAGGAGAAGATAGAAAAATGTTCCGAACTACTACACCAGTTTCCTAGGTAGAGTACAGCTCTACCACAAGGCAGGTTGCCGAAAATGGTGCGGTTACCTTTTTCTGCCTGTTAAGAAGGGGAAAGACTGCCAAACAGGGAGTACTTAATTAGAAAAGTGATTACAGCCAACCAGTTGTTCCTTTTAGCAGATCCTAATGCCGTTGCTACCTCCAATCTGCTAAAAGTTCACCAAACAGAAAACTGGCAGTCCTCTTATACAGCTCCATGAGCTTCATGCTCGGCTCTAATTGAAGGGGGCTGGTCTTATATTCCCTGGGTCACGCAGGTCAGAGATCTCGTGCTCAGCAATGTTAAGTGCCCTTCCCAGACAGTTCTGTACAAAATGTTTCAGGTCCTCACCCGCTACCCCCTCAATGAACCTCACAAGCAAAGATTACAGGCATGGAACGTAGTCTCGATAGTTTCTAATCTTTGTTGCAGCACTTTGCTTTCCTGCAGCATCTTCTCAGTGACGTCTCCAGCTTTGCCTGCATTGGTATCTGCCTTCTCTGCTATGGTTTGCATGGCATCTTCCCTAATCTACAAAGCCGTGACCTTACCAGAGAGCGAGTCAAGTTTTTTTTTTCCATATGTTTAGCAAAGCAGCATAACTAAAATAGAGTGATTACTACTGCCAAAGTTGCTTCCCCTATAGGCTGAGGCAGCCGCAGCAAAGGCTCCATGGCCTGGTTGATGGCAGGTTGCTTTTTGGGTTAAAGATGTCTGATTGGGACACTGCCCCCTTATGTTGACCCATGATTCAACTCACCAGTTCTTGTTGTATGCAGAGGGGTAAGGATACAGCAATAAAACAAACAATATTTTCTGAAGTTTTGATGGCCTTTGTTAGGAGCTGTCCTGAAACATGTCTGCCTTGACTCTGCTTCCAAGCCACACCCAATAGTAAGTCATTTTTGAAACTGAACATTCTGAAAAGCCAGTTTGAAGTGCATTGTCTCAGCTGACTGGTAATGAGTTAGGAATGCAGTTTGTAGTGTATATTGCAATCTTTCTATTGTATGCCAGTGACTCGGGTACTGTAGTTTTTGTGTATTTTTTGTAGCCCCCCGTCACGTACAGTTTCAGAAGTGGATAATATATTGCTTGGGAACTCCGGGTAGACTAGATGGACCTTTGGTCTTTTTCTACCGTAATTGTCCGTTTCTTCGATCTTCCTCGAGGATATCCACAGTATTTCATCAGGCCACACCTTTGGAACTACACCCCTGTTGGTGCTAGGACCACATGGAAACTTTTGCAAGCCAGGAGTCTCCCGCGACAACATCATGTGTTAGCATCTGCATAAATGTGGGTGGCCCCATCTCTCCTCAGTTCTTTTCCCGCCATCTATCATACTCGTCAGACCTGCCACAAAAATGTTGACAGCTTGCAACCGTTGTTTATTTTTCTATCTTAGGAATATTCACCACTTTAGTGTTTTCAGCGTCTCTGTATGCTGCAGAAAGAACCATCGAAGTTGTTTCGGTATTGTGAACGTGGAGGGAAGATTTACAAGGGTGACTCACATGAAGTGTATGTCTGCTGTCTGGGCCTCGCTCACAACATGTACAGGCTTGTGAGATTTGCTGGAGCTTTAACTCTACCAGTTGACATAGGAAGGGAGCTCTGGAAAAGTTTCTTTTAAAGAAAACTTTGGCAATGATGGAAAAACAGATGCAGGAAAAATCCATGTTGCCTGCCCCGTCAGCCGAATTGTGGTTGTTGAAATCTAAAGAAAAGTTGTCTGGCAGCCCTAAGCATAAGCACTGGGACAAAGATAAGGCCTTCCTGATGAGATATAGGTCATCGTTGTAGCCATCAAGTAGTACCTCAGAACTCATCCGCCGTGGTGGTGGTGACTACAGCGCCCCCACGACTGTTGACCAGACACCAAGGTGTGGGCTTGACTTAGGCACTAATGGGCATATTTCAAGCAGTACATTGCCATTGTTGCTGGATCTTTACCCACCATTGACTGTCACAGCCATGACCCCTAATACGGGCATTGTGGATGTACAAGCAGTGCTAGTGTCATTTTCAGAAATAATACGATGACTGCTACCAGGCTTGCCTGAACAGCCTATTCTTACATTGATGGGCATGATTACCTTATAGACACTGTTGACGCCACAGCCAGCATACTGTAAAATAGACCACCTCAGCCGGTGCCACCATCGCCAGTGCAGTCCTCGATTCTCATCAAGGGAGATGATGAGATTGAATGTAATCCAAGCCTCATATTAGAAGAGGATTATGAAGAGGAGGAGGGGTATGCCAAAGACCAGTAGTTACCTGGCACCAGCACCACCTTGTAATCCTGTAGCGAGAACTCTGTGGTAAACACCCTAAAGTCACCACCAGAAGATCCCTCTTTCCAGTCCATGATGTAGACGATGCAGGCTGCCATGGGCTTTACCTTGGAGGAACAGGACTCCACAAAGAAGGCTGGCCCGGTGGCGCTGAAGGTTGAGGCGCTGGATGCCACGCCAGCGACCCAGGTTCAGGAACGAGCCCGGATGCTGGGGGTTGGCAGGGGAGGGAGTAGGATCAAGCATCCAGAGGACAGCTGTCCTCTCCCTGGGGTGGGATTCAGGGTCATCCCGGCACAATAGTGACCTCCCGGTGGAGACCGGAGGTACTACCGATGCTGGGATCCAAATTGGGGACGCATGCGGCTGACGTCTGCGGAAGTTTCCGTGCTGACTTCATTGCATGGTCACATCCAGGGGCAAGTATACAACAGAAAAAGAACCCCGACCATGGATAGGTGAAGGTACCTCCACATTCAACCCACACTCCCACCGTTGGACTGTCCTCTGGGGCCCTCCTTCCCCTAACTCCAGGGCATTTGATTATAGAGCGAGCGCCATGATGGGCGGTCCTACCTCGGGGAAGGGGGGCTCGGAGCCCCTGGAGCGGAGAGGCTGGAGAGAGTTTCAGACTAGGAGGTAGAGGTCGGCGTGGGTGGACGCTGGAGAAAATTCCACAGGCCGGGGGGTAAATTGTACAAAAAGGATTCCACAAAGAAGAATCTGATGGAGTATATCCACACTGTAGGATGCTACCTATGCAGTCTGGTACAGGTCTAATGCTATACCAGTTGTCCCTTTAAAGGCTGACAAGATGTACACTGCCCTGTCTAACAAGTCTTACTATGCTAATCTGCCTGAGACTGATTCTGTGGTGATAACTGCAGCCCACGGTAGATCTAGGGTACCTAAACATATGAGCTCCCTGCCTCCTGATAAGGAATCCAGGAGGCTGAATGTCATGAGCAAACACATTAATGTGTCTGCGTCATTGGGCCTACATATTGCAAACTAACCGTTACATACGATCAAATACTAGATATGTTCTCTGGACATGAAGGATGCCTACCCTCATGAGTCAGAAAGAATCACAGAAAATATCTAAGATTCATGCTAGAAGGGGAGCACTACCAGTTTGAGTCCTGCCCTTTGGCTTGTCTTCTGCGCCTCGGGTCTTTAGCAAATGCTTGGCAGTAGTAGCAGCAGCCCTCTGCAAGGAAGGCTTTTATATGTTTCCTTACTTGGACGATTGCCTATTAAAGGCCAACTCCAAGGAACACCTGCTTCACACCCTAGCTCGTACAAGGAAGCTATTTGACCTGGGGATGACAGTCTGCCAAAGTCAATACTGTCCCCCGTCAGACTGCAGTACATAGAAGCAGGCTTTGACACAGCCCAAGGCTGTTCATTCGTGCCTCCGGACAGGGCCAACCACCTCATATAGCAAGCAGATGGTGTTCAGCAGTCAGTATCTATCAGCAAGGACTTTCCTATGCCTGCTGGGACTGATGGCAGTGGCCGCTGTTACAGTGCCAATAGCATGCCTGCATATGCAATTCCCCCAAATGACCTTGAGAGTCCAGTGGGACCAGTTGACAGATGACCTCGACCAATAAATACTAGTTAACTCTCCTTTGAGGAGAGCACTGATGTGGATGGATTGAAACAATTTACTACAGTGCCATTTCTGATTCCAATCCAAAAACACATTCTCACCGTGGATACCTTGGGCTCTGGATGGGGAGCACACACGGGCCAATATCAGACACAAGGTACTTGGTCCCAGGTGGCATATTAGTGTCCTGGAAATGAGAGCTGTTTTGTACAGACTCCAGGCATTTCAGGAGCACCTGACTGCAGATCCTCTGTTAATACAGGTGGACAATGTCAGTGCGATGCATTACATCAACAAACAAGGTGGGACTCATTCCTACCCACTATGCTGGGAAGCAATGAGAGTGTGGTATTGGGCTTTGAACACAGCCTAGAACTATCAGCTGTGCATCAGTCAGGTGTCCAAAATGTCTTTGCGGACAGGTTAAGCAGGTCACAGTCCAGAGTGCATGCATGGAAACTGATAATCTCAGTAGTGGAAGACATCTTCACAAGTTGAGTTCACCCAGAGTTGGACCTTTTTGCATCCCCACACAATGCAGAACTGCCAGATTTTTGCTCGCTCACTCCAGGGCCTGGAGTTTTCTGGCAAGACTGGTTGTCCCTCTCTTGAAACGGGAGGTTTCTGTACACCTTCCTTTCCTCTAATATGGGGAACACTACTTAAATTGAAGATGGAGGGGGCAACTGTCATCCTCATTGTACCATTATGGCCTCGACAGATATGGTGTCCACTGCTCCAGCAATTGACAGTGGAACCCTTCCCCCTACTACCTCAACCACTTTACAAGGCCCTGATGTTACAGAACAAGGGGACACTGGTCCATCCGGAACTGAAGTCCCTACATCTGCATGGCTCCTGAAAACATAGCCATGACACGAGTTAGAGTATCACCTAAAGTGGCTGATATGGTGACTGCCAGAAAACCCTCCATCAGGCGTACCTATTCTTTGAAATGGAGGCAGTTTACATTGTGGGCAGCTTCCAAACAGTTGGATCCCTTTACCTGTCCAGTCAATACAGTGTTGGAACACTTGCTGTCCCTGTCAGACTTGGGTCTTCAGTATTCCTCACTCAAGGTGCATTTAGCTGCTGTTTCAGCATTCCGTACCCCTGTGGATGGCTGTACAGTTGCCCAGTTAGAGGTATCCTGTGTCGCAATAGTCATCTAACCAGTTACTATTTGTATATAATTTTGTTAGAAACCCATGTTTTTGAATTTCTGCTTGTGAAATATGGCAGTCAACAAAGCACCATTGAACCTTGGATTTTCAAAAATATACTGTTCTCTCTCTGAGTGGAAGGAAACGGCTAGCTTTAAAAGAAATTGACACATGCCTAACAAAACACGTGTGGAAATCGTAGAAGTCATATTCTCAGAGAGTTGGTGCTTTGAAGTGAAAACATTGCCTTTTTATGAGGTGACAGGAGGGGAGAATGCTTCGTAGTCAGTCTGTCAAACATCTCACAATGTTGAGAGGTGGTTCTCAGGATGTTTTTCTGAAACATCAAAGGGGGTAATTCTAAACCTGCCATAAACCATGTTCAGTGATTCACTTGTGAGAAAACAGACTTTTTGTTTTAATAATTGGAATATTTGGCCTTGTGCAGTGGCATGTGACGAATTCAGTATGCAGGAACGAGAGTCACCTTACAGCCAGCATCACTACAGAGCTGTGACCTCACAAGCTAAGTGGGACACTTTTCCCCCTGATATTGTCACGTTGCTGAGGGAACATTGCATACTTCAGTGTTTGAACTTTCAAGACAGACACGTGTTGTGGACTTCAAAGGGACAGTTTTGTTCCTGGACTCAGAGGGGCACTTCTGCCAAAATAGGTAACTTCATTCCATTTATTTGCCAACTGAAACTAGGGTAGGCTTAGTTATTCAGTGCAAGGGACTTTGTTTATAACTGTTCATTTATTTTCTGACTGTACCCTTAATGTATATATGTTCTGTGATTTGTATTTTATTTACTACTTTTAATTTTAGTAGACTTTGTTTTTCCTTAAAACGCTGCCTGAGACATGCTCATTTGTGTGTGAATGGTGGAACAGTCTTTAATATTCTAATACAGCTGTTAAATGTTTATTGTATCACCTTATGTAGCCACATTAAGAAGAATCTGTATGAAGATCCAGCAAGGTAAGAAAAATACCAGAGTCTCATTGAGTCAGAAGAGGGATTTGTGAACCAGGTTGGTTGTATGCTCGCTGGGTCAAGTATTGCACTGCTTTCCCCAAAGAGAGAGTGATATTTGGACCAGTTACATGGGTGTGCTAGCTAGAAAGGGTTCATAATTGACCCCAGGACGAGAGACTGGTAGTTTGCTCGGATCCAAAACAAACAGGAGGATGTCTGTTTGTCCCCTGTTCACGAATTGCACTTAAAGGTCAGGCACTGTGGGAGCAGAGGGCCTGACCCCAGGAGTGGGTTTGTGACATCCTATACTTTTCTGAGAGGTATACTACCCCGGAAACCTCCCATTAGAAATCCAGTCTTTGCTTTGGGCCTGCATTTTGTTTTGGAAAAGCTTACTTTGGCTCCTTTTGAGCCAGCCACGATCTGTGGCCTACGCTTTCTTTCATGGAAGGTGGTATTTTTAGTTGCAGTTGCTTCTGCTCAAAAGATTTCAGAGCTGCAGTAAGGCTCTAATGTGTGAGTCTCCCTATTTGAGTTTCGATAAAGACAGAGTGTCTTTATGTACCACTCCTAAGTTTTCTAAGGTGGTGTCAGAATTTACTTTAGATCGAACTATCCACCTTTCGGTGGGCTACAAAGAGTATGCCAGTTCAGGAGAAGCATTACTCCATAGTTTAGATGTACATAGAATTCTCGGATATTATATCAGTCGCACCAAGGACTACAGAAAGTCCTCTTCAGCTTCTTTTTTTTGTTCACCTCTGGGAAAGAGGGTGCCCTGTGTTCAAACAGTGCCTGTCCGAATGGCTGGACATTGTATTACGTTCTGTTACAGGAAGGTACACTAAGAAACTTCCTGGCATTGTTTATGGTCATTCCAGAAGAGGCATAGCCACTTCTGTTGCTTGTTTTCATAATGTTTCTGCTGTTGAGATCTTTCAAACAACATGAAGTCTTGCTGTGTTCTGACTATTGCAGTTAGGTCCTGCCTTTCAACTGCCCTGGAGAACAAAGGGTTAACTTTTCTATGCCTTGCATAGAATGTTCATCACAAGCTCAGTTGAAGCCTCTGCCTGTTGTTATTCGAACTGCAACCGTCAGATTCTTTACTCCGCCTCACTGAACAGTCGCTCCGGAGATTTCTTCTGCTGCTCGGTTCAAAAGTCGGTTGAAGTGTCGGTTTTTGGTCGGTTTCTACCGAATTGTTGTTTCCGCATAGTCAGTTCAAGTCTCTGTCTGTGGTACCGTGAGTACTAGATAGGTTTTTGTTCTGTTTTCTGTGTGGAACTTGTAAACTGTGGATCGGTTCGGCTGAACCGATCATTTTGAGGTAAAACTTGTACTTTACTTTAGTGTGTGGTTACCGGTCCGTATCTGTTCTAAAAAAAAAAAAAAAAAGGTTTTAAGTATGTTTTTTTCCAAGACCCGTGACATGGTCAGGAACTGATAGGGGAGTCTTGCCTGGCGGATTGCCAAAAAAAGGGTAAGTTTGGTTAGGTTGGCCATGTCTGAGAAACCCAAGAAAAAAACTGGGCCCACTTGGTTTCAACATGCAGTGTGTGTGTGTGGACGTCTTTGTTAAGGCTGATCCCTACACCACCTGTGTTTATTGTCTGGGGTTTGACCACCTCAATTCAGACTGCCAAATTTGCAAGAATTTTCCCAAATCTACCCTAGAAAAGAGATTAGGTAGACTGAGGGAAAGGGAGGACGAGAAGTCCGCTGACCTGAATGGCCAGCCGGGTTCGGTTCCGACCGAACCAGAAGGAGTGCCCTCTGACCAGGGCGATACTTCTTTGAGCAAAAGGAGAGCCGATTCAGAGGAATCGGTTCCGACAAAAAGAAAAGACAAATCGATTGGTTCGGACCCAGAATCTCATACTCCGACCGCCGATGAGTTAGTCAAAGCGATTAGGATTCTGGAATCGCTTCGATCAGTTCCGACCAAACCGGCACCATCTGGCAGGGGCTCAGTTCGGTTGGTTCCCCTGGTTCTGGATTATACCTTGGAAGAATTTTATGAACCGGAGTTTGAGGAGGAGGGAGAGTATGAGGATGATTATGGTGATGGTGAAAGTCTGGATGTGCCTATTGACCTGGACATCTCCCCAGACAGACCTTCAGGTGTTTCTCCTCCAAGGCTTTCTGAGTCCCCTTCACACTACATGTTCTACAGAAAGGTGGCTGATACCCTCCAGCTTCGTGTGGAGGAGGCAATAGAGAATCAGGAAGAGCCTGATTATGTTGAGATGATGGACATCCCAGAGTCCAGGAGACTGTCTGTTCCCTTCCACAAATCTTTTGGGAAACAGACACAAAAAATTCTTAAGTCTCCCAATTCTATACCTCCTGTGGACAGAAGAATGGACAAGAGGTACACTCTCTTGGGCTCAGATACGGAGTTCCTTTTTCAGCAATGCAGCCATGTTGGGGTTGTACAGGCTGCTGCCTGTGATAAGGCAAACATTCCCTTGGCATCACACCCCCCAGACAAGGACTCCAGGAAGATTGATGCCATGGCAAAGAAGCAGTACATGGCAGCATCTTTGGGACTCAGGCAGGCTAATTATATGGCCTGTGCAGCCAGGTACCAGAAGTCCAGGTGGGACACTGTACTGGCACTTGCTAAACAGGCTCCTACCCAGCTTACCAAGGAGCTGGAGCAGGTGGCTGCAGATGGGATTGAGGCATTGAAAGTACAGTTTCAGGCTGCTGTAGACTCCAATGACGTATCATCAAGAGTCATGGCTACATCCGGACTCATTTGTCCTCCTGCACCCTAAAAAAAAAAAAAACTGTACACTGTTTCTCTGTACTAAGTTATCACTGTATTGTCTTCTCTGTGACGAGGTACCTTTGTAAACGAGCCTCTGTCTCAAAAGTTGTATACTGATGCTTAATAAATAAAATAAAATAACCTCTCACATGATACCCAGGCTAAGTCCATGGATTTTCCTGTAGTTGGTAATTCTGTTTGGGGAGCAGACAGAGAATTACATGAAGAAAATGGATGAATACAGGACCACTTACAGGAGTGCTCAGGCCAAAGAAAGGCAAGCAACTCCTCAAAGGCAGCAGTCCAGGGGCAGGCCTTTTTACCAAGCTCAGGCCTCTTCTTTTTTTTCGCAGAGGGGGTTCTTTAGAGGGAGAGGCAGAAGGGGGGTGAGCAGGCCTGCAGCATCACCCCTCAGCCTAAAGCCCCTGCCAAGCAGACACCCTGATGGGTCTGCCCGGTCGATTCTCCTATACCAGTAGGCAGGCTGGCTTACTCGTCCAGGATTGGATGTCTCTTACATCAGACAAGTGGGTCCTGGAAGTAGTAAGCCAGGGACTGGTTCTCGCTTCAAAAAATTTCCCAAGATGAGAGCCAGATCTTTTCCACCTGCAAATCTGAGACCCTTGCCCTAGAGGCAAGGTTTCTTCTCCTAGCTCTCAGAGCTATAGAGAGAGTTCCTACCCTACACTGGGGCAAAGGATTGTACTCCAGGTACTTCCTAACCCCGAAAAGACAGGAGTGGCACCCATCCTGGACCTAAGATATCTGAACAAACATCTTTTAAAGCCAAAGTTCAAAATGGTAACTCTGGGAATTATCCTTCCCTCTCTAAGGCCAGGGACTGGCTAGCCTCCTGGACCTCAAAGATGCCTACTTTCACATTCCCATCAGGTGCTCCCACAGAAAGTACCTCAGGTCGAGTTGCACTCAGGCCATTGTCAGTTCAGAGCAATGCCCTTTGGCTCAACATCAGCCCCAAGGGCTTCTCACAAAGTGCCTGGCAGTAGTTGTTGCCTTCCCCTCAGAAGACAAAAGATTTCCATTTTCCCATACTTGGACGACTGGCTCATAGTAGGTCAGTCTCCAGACCAAGTCAAGTCACACCTGCAAGTGACCCAGCAAGTGCTCACTTCTTTAGGATTCCTTCTCAAGCTACCAAAGTCAGTTCTTGAACCAGTGCAGCTCCTCACCTTCATAGGTGCAGAACTGGGTACGGTAAAAGCAAGGGCCTTCCTTCCCCTGGAAAGGGCAAGGACCCTCATGGAACTGGCCTCTTCATTCAGCCTTCAGGTGTCTCAACCAGCAAGGCATTTCCTTCAGCTGCTGGGCCACATGGCAGCTTCCACAGCAGTGGTCCAGGGGTCAAGATTCCAAATGAGGAACATTCAGTTCCACTTAAGAGCTTTTTGGTCCCAAATAAAGGATTCGCTTACCAAACTAATTCCAGTGACTTGAACCCTGATCCAAGCCTTGCAATGGTGGCAGGATCAGGACAATTTGAGACAAGGGATTCCATTTGTCACTCAGTGATCCTCACCACAGATGCTTCCCTGCTGGGCTGGGGAGCCCATTTGGGGGATCTTACCACCCAGGGACTGTGGTCGCCTTGGGAATATCTGCTTCACATCAGTCTCTTGGAACTCAGAGCAGTGTTTCTGGCACTACAAGCTTTTTCCAAATCTGTACAGAACAAGGTGGTTCAAGTCAGAACAGACAACACCACCACCATGTGGTACAGCAACAAGCAAGGAGGCACTCAGTCTACGGCCTTGTGCACAGAAGCAATGAAGTGGTCCCTGGCCTATTCCCTGCAAACCTCTCTGATAGCAGTTCACCTCCCAGGGAAGGACAGTGTCCTAGCAGATGCACTGAGCAGAATATCCCGGTGCCATCACGAATGGGCCCTAGATCCTCTGGTGTTGAAAGTGATTTTCTCAAGATGGGGCACTCCAGAGATGGATCTTTTTGCAGCCCCAGACAATCACCAACTTCCTCTCTTTTGTTGCAGACCCCCAGTCTTGGGCTCAGTCCCCCTGGATGCTCCGATTCTGAACTGGGAAGAGAAATTTCTGTATGCTTTTCCCCCCTTCCCTGTCCTGTTCAGGGTGTTAGTCAAGATAAGGTCACAGCCATGCAAAGTGATTGATTGCTCCAGACTGGGCCAGACAGCCATGGTATCCCTTGTTGCTGTCCCTAACAGTCCATCTTCCCCTGTCTCTTCCCAGGAATTACCACCTGTTAACATCCTCTCAGGGGAGGATTTGGTACCCGAATCTTCAGTCTCTCAATCTTAAGGCTTGGCTCTTGAAGAGTTAGTTTGCAGATCTGCATCTTTCCCAAGGGGTTCTGGATATCCTTAAGGCTACTCGAAAGCCTTCCACCACAAAGACTTACAACTCCAAATGGAAAAGATTCAGCATTTGGTGTTCTAAGAATGTTTCTCCTGACTCTGCTGAATTGCCTACGGTTCTGGATTATATGGTCCATCTTAATGGCCTAGGTCTCAGACCAGCTACCCTCAAGGTACACTTGGCAGCTGTTTCTGCTTTCCTGTCTGTAGGCAAGTCTTCCTCTCTGTCATCCCATCCTGTATTCTGTAAGTTTTTCAAGGGATTGCTTCACACAAATCCCCCCTTTAGGGATCCTGCTCCTGCTTGGGACCTTGATGTTTGCATTGCTCAGCTTATGCAACCCCCTTTTGAGCCTTTGTCCTCAGCAGAGCTTAAGTACTTGACTTGGAAAACTGTGTTTTTGGTAGCCATTACTTCTGCCAGATGTAGCAGTGAATTGCAAGCCCTGTCAGTGGAATCTGACTTCATCTCTTTTTACAGAGATAAAGTGGTTCTTAGAACTAACAGAAAGTTATTGCCTAAAGTGGTTTCAGATTTCCACCTCAACCAGTCTATATCTCTCCCTTTTTTTTTCTTCACTGATCATTCTTCCTCGGGAGAGAGGAGGCTACACAGTTTGGATGTTAAAAGAGCCCTTAGCTACTACACAGAGCGTACCAAGGGTCACAGGTTTGAATCCCTCTAGTTGTTCCTCACTTATGGAGAAGTTGGTAAGGGCAAACCTGCCACTAAGAGATCTGTTGCCAGGTGGATTGTTTCTTGTATACAATTCTGCTATGAGAAACTGGATAGAACTCCACCCTCAGGCCTGAGGGCTCATTCCACAAGAGGTACAGCTGCTTCCCTGGCTACTGCCAGGGATATTCCTCTCTTAGAAATTTGTCAAGCAGCCAGCTGGAAAACAGTCCATACTTTCACCAAGCATTTCTTTCTGGATAGCCAGGCTAGGAGCGATGCTCGGTTTGGCAAAGCAGTACTTCAGAGCCTATTTCCAAAGTAGGTTCTATCCCTCCTCCATGGAGGTACTGCTTGGTAGTCTGCAATAGTCAGAATACAGCAAGACTTAAAGTTGTTTGAAGAAAAAATTACTCACCTTAGTAATTATGTTTCTTCTAGTGAGTCTTGCTGTATTCTGACCTCTTCTCTCCAGCCTCCCTCTCAGAACCTAGTTTTGGGATGTGGGTGGGCAGGAGCAGTGTTGGTACCATAGGGGTGTCCATTTTACATCATCTTTTCCTTTGGGTGGAATGTTGTTTTTTGGATGTGTTTTTGTTTTTGGGTTTCCTGACTTGAGTCTTCCTTTGAGAACCAAAAACATTATATATTTGCCAGTTGGCTAGTAAAAATTTTACAGTTTCCACACAGAACACATAGTGAGTTTTTGCTTGTAAAGATCTGACGGTTACAGTTCGAATAACAGGCAGAGGCTTCAACCGAGCTCGTGAGGAACATTCTATGCAAGGCATAGAAAAGTTAACCCTTTGTTCTCCGGGGCAGTTGCAAGGCAGGACCTAACTGCAATAGTCAGAATACAGCAAGACTCCACTAGAAGAAACATAATTACTAAGGTGAGTAATTTTTTCTTGCAGCTCACACATGGAGCACTGTCCATACCTTCAGTAAACATTACAGTCTGGACATTATGTCTTGTAAAAGAGCAGGATTTAGCTGTGTTACAGGGCTGGCTCTTCTGAGCACTTAGGGTCCATCTGCCCAGACTGTTCAATTTTTGGTAATGCTTGTGACGAATTCTGGAGATGTGGCCTGATGAGAGAGATCCTTGAAGAAGACTGAACAGTTATGTAATTACTGTAACAGTAGATCTTTCTGAGAATCTCTCATCACACCATGCTGACCCACCCTCCTTCCCCCTTAGGATAAGGGAAATGGATTTCCTATCATAGCTACTTTTTCCAGCTCCCATAGTCACAGGGCTACCTGATCTATAGGGATGCCTGCATTTTACAGGTATTAAGAGCCATCTACAAGGAAAATCTTCCCATATACATGTTTGGGTTATACAGAAGAAAGGAGAAACTTGGCTTCCATAGGAAATAATGTAATCTACAGGAAAACACAGGAAAATTGCCCTGGAGTTTCAGTGAAAATATCAAATCAATATGGGAGCACTGTAGTCACCCGTAATGCTGGGAGTTGGCCTGATCTCCTGGTTCCCCACAGAGAGGTCATTCAAGTATGATCTCCGGCAGGGAACTGAAGAGAGATGGGCTGCCCACATTCCTGTAGATGCTGATGCATGATATTGTTGTGGGCAGCCCCTGGCTTGCAAAAGTTTCCATGTGGTTATAGCACTGATGCGGGTGTAGTCCCAAAGGTGTGGCCTGATGAAAGAGATTCTCTCGAAGATCTACTGTTATGGTAAGTATGTAACTGTTCTCATCTCGCTGACAACAAAAGACTTAAATGAGTTTCACCTTAATGAAGAAAAGATTCCAGTCTGATAACAGTGCAGCCTAGACTGAAACCGCAGTTTCACCACAGCCTTGCCAGCCTTTTTGGATAAAGGTTTGGAGATTGTTGATCTTTTGAAGGTAGCTGAACTACAAAAGCAATTTGAAAAAAAATGGCTACATGAAGAAATCTGAAAAATACGTTTATAATCCATTTAATCAGCCTCACCTCCTGTTCGGAAATGTTGCTTTGTGTTCTGCCTGTTTTTTCTTGAATTGAGAATAGAATAAAATATATACTTGACAGTAAAACAACTTGAAGTCACAGAAAGCAGAGGTATGGCCACGAAACAGGAAAGGGACCTTGGGGTAATCATATCTTATGACCTTGCGGCAGCAAGGCAGTAGGGGCAAGTGGGATACTGGGTTACATAGAGTGGGGTGTTATCAGCAGAAGGAGAGAGGTGGTGTTACCTCTGTGTAGCTCAAAAGTGAGATCTTACCTGGAGTACTGTCCAGTTTTGGAGACCACATCTCAGGAAGGACATAGAGTTGAGGCTGCCCAGAGGAGGGTAAGTAAAATGGTGCAAGAGTTGCATCAAAAGCCTTTATCTCTTAAGGGGCCACTTAATGGAAACTGGTGCTCATGGTAGATCAGGTCACAAACACGTATCATGAAACTGGGCACTCAGCCACGAAAAGTATATCCATACATTGGATACTACAAATACTGCAAAAGTGTATTAGGAATGCAAAACATGCTGTGCAAAATCAGAAATGCCACTGACCAGGAACACCACCACTGTTTTGTGCCAAATCAAGGGCTCTGTTTGAAACGGTGGTGTTGTGATTGTGATCGTATCCAGCATAGAGACCTATTTTTCATGGCCAAGTGCCTGGTTTCATGATGCACACTGTAGCTGTATCAAAAGCCCTATAAGGAGAGACATGGGGATCTCAATACGTGCACTTTAGAAGAGAGAAGATGGGGAGGGCCGTGATGGAGACTTATACCTCGGGGAGTGGTGATGAATAAGGTACAGGAGGGGAGATGTTTCAGAGAAGAATGTCCACTAAAAACCAGGGGCGTGCAATGAAGCTGGAAGTGGGAAATTTAAAAGATGTGAGGAAGTACTTAACTAAAAGAGTGGTGAATGCCTGGAACAGTCTTCAAGCAGAGGTACTGGGGACAAAAACAGTGGTAGGATTCAAGCATGCATGGGACAGGCACAAAGGAATCTTGGTAGGGAAACAAGGGGGGATAACTGCAGACCAGGTAGGTTCTACGGTGACAGTATAGGCAAGGAAGAATGGACAGACTGGGTGAGTCAAGCAGTCCCTATCTGCTGACAGTCTGTTTCTGTCATCAAATAGAAATACAAAATCACACATACTTCAGTAATGCAAATCTTGGGATGTATAGGGAATGGTGTACTGTTGCCAGTGCCCTTTTTGGGTAACACTTGCCTCCGTGCTTTGGTGCTGAACTTCTTTGTCTCTTTAGCTCATCATCCAATAGATGTACTGTACTCCTGACTTATTCTACTCTCCCAAGACTGGCTGCTCACAGTGTTTGTTCCTTTTGATATATAAATAAAAACTCGCACTGAGCCAGCCTGACGATGCAGTAGCAGCAGGGCTGCCACTCAGAACATCGACATTCAGGTATTGGGAACGAGCCTGGGTGGTTGCAGGCTTGCCGGGTGAAAAAGGATAAATTGTTTCAGAGGACATTCTCCTCCAGTGGGAAGGGAGAGTATCTGTGCTCTGCCACACTTCCACCACTGGGTGACCACAGGTGGGAGAGTGGGGGCTGTAGCCACTCTCTGGGAAGGGGAAATGCTGCCTGATGACACACAAACACATCTGATATGCATGCACCCTTTCAGTCCTGCTGCTGCTGGCAGCATCCCAGAGTCGGTAGAAAAATGGAAACAGAACTCTGACCATGGCAGGATAAAGCTAGTTCCTTGTAGACCCCACACCATTGACCAAGGCCCCCTCCTTCATTGCACATGAACTCTTGCAGGGCTCGGGGAACCCTAACAGCCTTTCTAAGAGGGTAAACTATGGAGTAAGGAGATAAGGGTTTAGCACCCAGAGAAGGTAGGCGAGGTGGCTTGGAGAACTGGCAAAAAGGGGCAGGTTGGAAAGTTAGGGGATATAAATGGGGAATAAAAAGAAATGTCTGGCCCTGTGGTGCCAAGCAGTAGCATATCACTTTGACATGCTGGCAACCCAGGTTTGCACTCAGATCCTGAGAAATGTGGAGTAGAAGCCAGCATTGAGAGTTCAGAACATCTATTGGATGCTCTCCTCCCGGGAAGGGTGGGTTGACACTGCGTCACTCAACAGCAGTTCCTTGTGGTGACGTGGGGAGATGTAGTTGATGGCATGGTTGACTATGTGCCACCAGACACCCCCCCTCCAGGTCAGCTGCAGTTGGTGAGTCATTGTGAGTAGGTGGGTAGAAAGAACAGAAGAAAACTTCCATACCGGTGTGCTGTATGACAACCTTGTAGTCCTTCCCACACCAACAGACCCTCATGTATGCCAGAGAAGAGGAGTTAATCAGCTGCTGCCCAGCTAAGTTTTCGCTCCTCCTTTAGACCATGAGGAAGTCCCCAGCAGAGATGAGCTGGCCAGTTTTCTCTCTGGGCAAATTCAAAAAACTTTGAGCCTTTCTCATGTCCAGTCAAAGTCCTGGATTACATGCGTCACCTCTTCGATCTGGGTGTCAGCCATTCCTTGTTGAAGGTTCATATGGCAGCTATTTTAGCGTACCATATTCCATTTGGAGACAGGACTTTTGCTCAGTTGGAAGTCTCTAAGACTTTCTTCAGAGGGGTTCTCCATTTGAGACACACACCCCCCCCCCCCACAATTCGCATTCCTGCCCCTCCATGGGATTTGAATTTCATCCTAGAGAAGGTCACTCTGCCTCCCTTCGAGCCAGCAGTGGCGACTGATTTTAAAGTTCCTTTCTTGGAAGATGCTCTTCCTAGTGGCCATCACTTCTGCTCGGCGCATTTCCAAGCTTCAGGCCTTAATGTGTAAAGTCCTGCATTTGATTTTCCACGAGGAATGTGTGGCTGTATGCACCAGCCCTACGTTTCTCCCTAAGATGGTGGCTGATTCAGCTTAGATTCAATTTATTGAACTACCTGCTTTCTTTACGCAACACTTCAATCAAGGGGAGTACCTCTTACGTACTTTGGATGTTCACAGAATCCTGAGACACTACACCAATCGGACTAAGGATCTCAGAAAAACTGATCAGCTTTTTGTCTCTCTTGCTCGCAAAAGAGAAGGCAGTGTTGTTTCTAAGCAATGCCTATCTAAATGGTTGGTGAATTGTATCATTTTCTGTTACGACAAATACAAGACTCTTCTGGGTCAAGTCAGAGGTCGCTCCACCAGAGGAGTAGCTGCCTCTGTGGCTTGTTTCAAGAATGTGTCAGAGGCAGACATCTGTGCAGCCGAACTTGGACTTCTGTCCATACCTTCATGAAACACTACAGTTTGGGACATTGTCTCTCGCCGTAGAGCAGGCTTCGGGTTGGCTGTCCTACAAGGTCTCCTCTCATGAGACCCGTTCAGTCCTGAGGTTCTGTGTTATGGATGATAGTCCTTCTCCCGAGTGTTTTTTCTTGTTCCAGACTGCTTGGGACTCAGTCCTGTATCTGAATATCTACTGCAAGAGCCCTCTTGAAGTAAGATGGTACAGTTACATAAGAACTTACTGTAACAGTAGATTTTCGGAGAGGCTCTTGCAGTAGATATTGCCTTCATACCCTCCATCCCCCTAAGTTTTCTTTGCTTTATTTAAATGGGGGGAATATTGTCTTTTCTCTCATCTTGCCTCGTCTTGCCTCTTTTGGCCTTTGGCAAGAAAGATCTGGAAGGCCCCCGCCAGAGACTGCTAGCTAGAAATTTTTTCCGTGGGGTCCTGACGCCTGGCGGCTTAGTCCTATATGTGATAACTACTGCAAGAGCCTCTCTCAAAGGTCTACTGTTACAGTAAGTTCTTACATAACAGTACTTTCCAGACAAACTGGCAAACAACAAGGTCCAAATACATTCATAGTACAGCCTCCTAATTCTACAGCATCCAAGCAACAGGAAACATGTAACTTATAAATGTAAGATAGTGTTATGTCGGAACAGGACAAGGACAAGAGAAAACTGTTCTTTTCATTGAAACCTTTTTTCGTTAAAAATGGGAAGCGAGAGAGGAAAAAACAAACTACACCATGGAAAATATAACAACTATACTGCTTCTGTGTATGCTATTCCTTCAACACGAGTGTCCTTAAAACTATATTTATTATACTAACCAAAGCATTTAGTTTGGGGGTCACCCATGGGGGAAGGGTGCACCACCTAGTGGCAACTATAAGCACATGGCACATGATTCAGGAAGAGGTCTGAGGAATTAGATCTCCTTGCCTGTGTTGACCTGCATCTCACTGAAGCCAGGGTCGCCACCTTTCCAGGTGTCTCCTCCCCAAGTCTGAGTTGAGCTGTGAGTGTCTCCATCTTATACACTTGCTTCAACCACTAATGCTACTCTGATACCTGTGGGGAGATCCTTTTGGAGCCAGTGGGCTATAACACATTTCAATGGCACCACTATAAACACCAGAGCCACCATGGTCCTGTTGTAACTTTCCACGGTTGTCCTCTCTGTTGACCACCCTTTACTAGCTTTGTATCATCTCCAAACTTCACTAAGCAGCTGTTTGTTCCCAATTCTAAATCATAAGTATACAAGTTGAACAAAAGCAGACCCAGAGCCAACACTTTTGCATGGCCTTCCAGTCTAAAATTTTCTTCCCATATTCGTTCCCCCCCTCCAAAGTATGTCGCTCCTTTTTAGGACTGGATGACCACCTAGCCCCATTGACCAGTAGTCCCCCACCAGTTGGTGAGTGGCAGTGGCCATAGTGTGGGCCCAAGTTTATCCAAAGCTATCATTCTGATAGCCTTGGGGATTTCCCCCCCAATTTTGCTACTGTCTGTTCTTCGCCCACTTTATGTTACTACCTGTGCCACTATTGGCCTTGAACAGCACAAAGGAGCCCCTGAGGGGAGCAGACAGTAATACTGTTGTGCTAGAAGCAGCACCATCACCTCCCTGGGCTGGGTAGCACTGCCATTGGCAGCACTCTATTCCAGACCTAGTGCTCCCTAATAGATTCTAAGTCTGGTCTCACATCTGGGTCACCTCAGGGCTAACTGGCAGCCCTCCTGTAGTATAATATTTGACCCTCTACCACTACTCCAGCCTTTCCCTCACCCATTTCTTTATATTTATTATTTCTGTTCATTGTAATTTTATGATGAGGACAATATGCAAAACGGTAAACAAAACAGTAAACAAAGTCCACGCAGCAGCGTTGGGTATAATGCATGCAGGTCCATACTATCTAATAATGAATCATACGAACTAAAGCAGCAAGAATTAAGGCATGAAATCTAATACTAACATGCCAGCAGAGTAGGCCTAATGGTCTATTGAGTCTGCTCGAAAATCAGCACCCAGTCGGGGCACCATGGCTGCCCTCCTCGCCTCCCTCGTAAATCCCCCACCCCGACCCCATCAGTTACACCTCCAGGTCTGGCATTACTCAGTTTTCCCTTCCCCTCATACAGTACCGATCACAGCCACTCTTGACTCCCTCCACTGTATTAACAGCCACTGGCTCCGCAGGCAGCGTGTTCCAGGGGTCCAGCGCACACTCGGTGAAGTAGCATCTCCCAGTCTTCCCCACAAGCCTCCCACCAACCAGCCTCGTGGAGTTCCTCCTGGTGGCCCACTCCTCCCTTAGCAGAAACATTCTATTTAGGTTAACCCTTTTTACTCCTTTTAGATATTTAAAGACCTGGATTATATCCCCTCTGTCCCTCCTCTCCTCCAGGGAGTACAAGTTGAGCTCCTCAAGTGTCTCCTCATATGTTCTTTCCCCTAGACCCTGCATCATCCTGGTCGCCCTCCTCTGGACCCCTCTTGAGAAGTGCAGTGTCCTTTCTGGGATCGTGGCTATGTTCTATCCACACTTCTTGGCAGGTACCTTGCCTCTTTAATATGTGCCGGAAAGTCTTCAAGCTGGCTCCTCCCATTCTCCTGGGTGGTATAACCCTCTGCTCCGCCACATGATGCCAGATCTTTCTTTCCACTGTAAGGTTCAGGTTCCCTCATTAGCACTGCCACGTGTAGTAGGCCATGGCTCTAGAATCTTCAGATTCACTTCCAAAACTTATTTTAAAACACTCTTGAGTTTAGTCTTCGCTACCTTCTCACTACCACGATGGAAGACAAATCGGTTCCTGGGTTTCGCCGGTGCCCCTGCGGGCAGAAGATGTCTCGCACTTATCCACATGCCGCGTGTGTCTACTGCCTGGGACACGACCGTGATCTGCAGGCTTGCGATCACTCTGTCCTTTTCACCTTCGTTTCTGGAAGACCGCGCTGCCAAACTTCGGCTGGGGCGACCAGAAAAGTGTTACCCACCAGTTAAATCCAAGGATGCCCGTTGGGTGGTCTCCATAGCTGCAGGGTCTGCCCAGCAGCTGGAACAGCTTAAGCCCTTCGAGGCGGAGGAGGTTGCTCAAGCTGCGGTGGGCTCCTCTTCGGCTTTGGCCTTCATTCCTTTACAACTAGGATCCTCCTATTCAGCTTCCTTCAAGGAGTTGTCAGTTTTTCTCTATAAAGGGAGAGGGCCCTTCAGGGTCGCATGTTTCGCTCTTGGAAGAGAGTCGAAAAGGACAAGTCTCAGCGTCGACGCTCTTGGGACCGGGAGTGGTCCAGCTCACAGGAAACTCCTGTTTCAACTTCGGTCGTAGATGCGGCCGAGGCCACTGGTTTCACAGTAACCCCGTCAGACCAGTCGGCTGAGAATGCCTGTCGACACGGCAGAGTTTTTTCTCGAGCCGATCGGCGGGTTGTCGCCCGATCCGGCTGACTACTCTATTTCAGACTCTGGTGCTTCCGGTGTCCTCAGATGGGTCAGCTCAGTCCACTGGGCAGAATCTGACCAGGAGGAGCCACAGGTTTCCCAGACTCCTTCTAAGGTCGCCTGTCGGCTCCGCCGACGGTCGAGGGCTCTGTCTTGTTCCTTGACTTCAACGTTGGACAAGACCCGCCCTCACTGGCGATTTTGCCCCCAACGCCATGGTAAGTGGCAGTGCCGCTCCTCGTCTTCATCCTTCTCTGGTGAGAAGAGGCTCCGGTGCAAGTTGTGCCGGTGCTACGAAGACCTACTGTGGCAGCAGTTGGTCCTGTCCAGGTCGAAACAGATTCCGGTTTCTACCCCAGCCATTAAGTGACTTTCGCCTGAGCAACCGACATCGGCCATGGCCACCATCACCGAGGTGCCAGTTAAGGCCCCGCTGGCTCAGCTGAAGCCGGCTACTCCACTGATCCTGGTGGAACCACTGCCTGAGCAACCAAAATCCAGGGCTTCCCATCGGTTGTCAGTCGCTCTTACTCCCGACTGCCCAAGGTGGGTTGAGAGTGACGCTGGTGGTCGCCTGCTTTATGAGGACTCCTCAGAGTATGAAGATTCCTCCATGTTCTCCTGTCCTGTCAGCACAGAGTCTCTTGGGGGTCTCTCCGTCGACGAGAGCCCTACCTCGCTGATGGGTATTTGTCAGCTCATTTCCGAGTCTATGGGAATGGAGCTCAAACCTGTGCAGAAATGGGCTAAGTATCCTCTCAGAGATTCTGGACAAAGGGGATACTCCGATGGAGCCCTTTCCAGTGTCTGAGGCCATTGTGGGCCCAGCCTTGGAGCTGTGGCAGCATCCTGCATCTTGCCCTGCACCTTCTGCCCGCATGTCCCGCAAGTATGTGGTCCGTATGGGGCCCTTTTCCGGGTTTTTGGAGCACCCCTCTGCGGTGGGGTTGGTGGCCGACTCAGTCTTTCGGTGATCTGGCAACAAAGGATATGTGGACAGACCCCCCCGGACATGGAATCCAAACAACTGAACCATTCTGGGAAGAAGGTCTGTGCAACCTCCTCCCTTGGCCTTCGTCAGGCCAGTTCAGCCGTTATCATGGCACATTTCTCCCATGCTCACTTGGGCTTCCTGGACAAGGTGATCCCTCATCTCCTAGCGTACCTCCAGACCACGGTCAAGCAGGTCCAGGATCAGGATAGGGCAGTGGCGAAGCAACCACTCCAGACGGCTCTGGACATTGGTGACTCCTGTGCCCATTCAGTAGCTGCTGCAATGGCCATGTGCCGCAGGGTTTGGCTGCGCATCTCTACCTTTTCGGCTGATACACAACACAAGCTGGCAGATGTCCCCTTCTTGGGTACCGACCTGTTCGAGGCCAGTGTGGAGGGCCACCTCCAACATATAGAGAAGTCCAATGCTTCCTTGGACTCCACCACATCTGCTCAGAAGGACAAGGGCCCCAAGAGTCCGAACAGCAGGCCTTTTCGTTCGTCCACTCCTGCGACCAGACTGGCCCAGCAACAGCAGGGCCAGCAGCAGGCTCAATCTTAGCGTCCTCTGGCCAAGTCCATGGGCTCCTCGTTCAGGAAGCCCGGGGGGAAAGGTCCCGGCAGCTCCTCTGCCGCACCCTCCTCCAAGCCTGCTCAGTGATGGATTGGGGGGGGGCCTCCCTTAATCCCGTCACACCTCCCACGGGGGACCAGCTCAGCCACTTCCTTTCTGCCTGGTCTGCTATCACCACGGACCGTTGGGTTCTGGAAGTGGTTGGTCGAGTCCTGCCTCTGGAATTAGAGTAAGCTCCTCCATATTGAGCCCACGCCCCATGGGGAAATCTGGTGTACACAGCCTCTGTTGGCTCTCCAAGATGACTTGGCTTATCTCCTTCTCAAGGAGGTGTTGCGCAGAGTAGCGGACCCGCCTTCAGACCCAGGGTTCATTTCCAGGTACTTCCTGGTACCAAAACGGATGGGGACTGGCACCCATTCTAGATCTGCATGACCTGAACAAGTTCCTCAGGTCCCGCACCTTCCAGATGGTAACTCTGACTCAGATTTATACCATCTCTGGAGCAAGGCATGTGGTTCTGCTCCCTAGATCTTCTGGACGCGTTTTTTCGCATCCCAATCCATCCGTCCCATCGATGGTTCCTCCTCTTTTGAGCTGAGAACCCTTTTCGAGTTCCAAGCCATGCCCTTTGGCCTGTCTTCAGTCCCCAGGGTCTTCACCAAATGCGTGGCAGTGGTGATGGCTTACCTGAGGCACCAAGGGGTCTGGATGTACCCTTACCTGGATGACTGGCTGATAGCAGGTTCCTCCGGGCAGGAGGTGGAGCGGTCCAGGGATCTGGCCCTCCAGACTTGTCTCGACCGTGGCCTCTTGATCAACGAGGTCAAGTCGGAATTCATACTTTCGCAGGTGATTCAGTTCATCAGGGCAGAGCTCGACTCCTGCAGAGCCAGAGCTCGGCTACCAGCAGACAGGGAGGAGGTTCTCTCCTCCTTTGCCCAATCATTTCTGATTGGGCAATTCCACCCTGTCCGGGACTTCCTGCATCTTCTGGGCTACGTGGTGGCCTGCACCAGCATGGTCTGATGGGCCCACTGGCATATGCGTTCCCTCCAGTGGGAACTGGTCAGCCAGTGATCTCAGCACTCAGGTCATCTCGACCAGCTGGTCTCTGTGACCCAGAGGATGTGGGACAGCCTCCAGTGGTGGCTCATCCCATCCCACCTGCAGGAAGGGATCCCATTTGTCCGCCCCAAGCCTACGGTCATCCGGACAACCGACGCCTCTCTGATGGGTTGGGGTGCCCATCTGGGGGAGCACAGAGCCCACGGGCTCTGGTCCCCCAGAAGTCTCGATACCACATCAACCTGCTGGAGCGTCGAGCGGTTCGGCTATCCCTGACCATATTCGCTCAGTTTGTTCGGGATCAAGTGGTCCAGGTCCAGATGGACAACACCATCTACTACTATCTCAACAGGCAGGGCGGGATGTGCTCCTTGCCCCTCTGCAAGGAAGCTCTCCGCATTTGGTCCCTCGTCCTCAGCCTGGAGGCAGATCTTTTAGCTATTCACGTGGCAGGAGCCTCGAATCAGCTGCCCGATATCCCTCAGCCAGATAGACGGGGCATCTCACGAGTGGTCTCTCCACCAGGAGGTAGTACAAGATCTATTTTCCCACTGGGCACCCCTCAGGTGGACTTGTTCACCTCCAGGGAGAACGCGAAGCTGAGGCTATATCATGCCGGCCGCCCTCAGCAGGGTTCGCTGCAGAGGGATGCCTTCTCGAGGACATGGACCCCAGGCCTCTTCTATGCCTTCCCTCGATTCACAAAGTGCTCATCAAGGTTTAGGAGGGACAGGGCGCAGGTGATCCTGGTAGCCCCAGACTGGCCACACCAGTTCTGGTATCTAGATCTCCTCAGCCTCGGCTCCGGACTCCCGAGGTGGCTTCCAGCATGCCCGGACCTGCTCTCCCTCAGTCAGGGAAAGGTACTGCACCCAGACCTTCAATCCCTGCACCTGACTGCCTGATTCATGAGCAGCTAGAGTTCTAGGCCTTGGGTCTCTCTGACGAGGTCTTCAACATTGTTGAGGCTTCCCATAAGGAATCGACCAGAAAATGCTATGCTTTTAAATGGAAGAGATTCTATATCTAGTGTTGAGGCAGAGAGTTGGATCCATTGTCTGGTTCAGTGGCTAGCATTTTGGACCATCTTTGGTCCCTTGCCCAGCAGGGACTTCTGTCGACGACACTAAAGGTGCACCTGGCAGCCATCTCTGCTTACCAGGCAGGGGCCAGTCAGCAGTCAGTGGCACAGGAGAAGGTGGTCCGGCGCTGCTTCAAAAGCCTAGATCACATATCCCTTCCGGTGCGTGGACTTCCACCTGCGTGGGATCTACTGCTGGTTTTGGCAAAGCTCATGGGCAAGCCATTCGAACCAATGCACAAATGTGACGTCTCACATTTGTTATGGAAGACCGCCTTCTTGGTGGCTATCATGTCAGCCAGAAGGACTGGGGAGTTACAGGTACTCTCTATCGAGTCTCCTTACCTGGTCTTCACTGGGACAAGGTTGTCCTGCGCCCCCACCCGAAATGCCTTCCAAAGGCGGTGTCAGAGTTTCACTTTAACCAGGTGATTACTCTGCCTGTGATCTACCCCAATCACATCCCGGAGGCTGAGTACAGGCTCTATACTTTGGACCTGAGACAAACGCTCGCCTACTACAAAGAGCGAGTGGCGGATGTTCGGGGAGAGGTTCGACAGCTGTTTGTCACTTATGCTGAAGCCGCACCTGGCAAATCTGCAGCCAAGCAGATAATAGCTTGATGGATTACATCTTGCATTGACCTCTGCTATAGGCTGGTGGATAGGGAGCGTCCCATAGGGCTTAAGGCTCATTCCACCCGCCATACTGCTGCATCAGTGGCTGCTTCTTACCACATCGACCTCGAGTCACACCAGGATGCTGGTTTTGGAGCCTCATTTCTCCAGTCCCTCTTTCCTAAGTAGGGGGTGTGCATCTTGCCTTCCTCCTCCCAGAGAATTGCTAGGAGTCTGCCAAGAAGTGTGGATAGAACAACATATCCATGATCCTAGAAAAACAGGTTACTCACCTGTAACAGTAGATCTTCCATGGAATGGTCTCTTGCAGTAAGTCATTACTTCTGGTAGTTCCTGATAGGTGGCACTCTAACATGGCAGTTTGTTTATTTATTTATTTGTACATCAATTTGCAAACCTTTGAGCCATGGGCTCATTTACAAAGGTACCTCGTCACAAAAAATGACAAACACAGTACAACAGTATGTTACAACAATGTGATATACAACAAATTGGTTCAAACAGGTATGTTTCAACAGTGAGGTTTACAATAAATTATTAAAGTCAAGCTGTCTTCTGTTATTGGGTGCAGCCACTCAGGGGGCTTTGTCATAGCATTTGAGCAAGACCAAACTTAGTAACAGTCACAGCTTCGAGTATTAAATAGGTGATTTGAAGGGAGGTTTTGAAACTGGAGATCGTTGGAGCATCAGAGATAGAGGGGGGAAGCGTGTTGAACCAGGATGGGGCCCTGTAGCAATAGGCCCTTTGACCGTGTGAGGTCCTAGCCCTGGGAATTGACAGGGTGGTTTTTCCGGAGGTTTGAGTTTGTACTAGAGATTTTGCATGGTGGATGGAGGCTGACAAACCTGGTGGGGATAGACCAAGGAGAGTTTTTTTTTTATGATACAGGTTTGATATCTGAGACATTCATCTAGGTCAAGCAGCATGGCCTTTGCATATAGCTGACAGGAGTGTGTTAACCTAGGGACCCCTGAAATTAGCCTACAGGCCTTGTTTAGTGTAATGCGATTTTTGTTGAGGGTGGTCTGGTCTGCAGCACCATACACCGGCAGCCCATAATCCACAAGGGACAGTATAGACGATGTGACCGCGAGTCAGAGGGCCTCAGGGGGGAGACAGTTTTTGTACCGGTATAGGATGCCTAGCCGAATATTTGAAGCTGAGGCTAGGGCAGAGATGTGATCATGGAAGGAGAGAGCAGGGTCAAAGTAGATCCCAAGGTACTTGTATGAGTAGACTTGTTCGAGTGGAAACTTGGTGCTAGAGAGGATATGGAGTTTGAAATTGCTGGATTTGTTTTGTGGGTGGGCGAAGGTCATGGTTTTGGTTTTTTTGAGATTTATTACCAGTCTATGCTCCTTGAACCAGCCTTCGGCATCATTATATGATCTTTGTAAGGAGTCCTGGAGGGCGATAGGGTTTCGATCAGAGGCAAAGATGACGGCATCATCTGCATACAGCAAAATATTTCCAGTACAGGAACCTGGTAGGGTGTTGAGGTATAGTGAGAAGAGTAAGGGTCCAAGGATGGAGCCCTAGGGAACACCAGAGCGGATGGTACAGGTGTCGGAGTGAGTCCCGTTAATTTTAACACGTTGGGAGCAGGCTGACAGATAGCTGGTGCACCAGGAGACAGGCCCAGTGGCAAATCCAGAGTGGCTGAGGGCATCCAGTAGGAGGGGATGGGAGACAGTGTTGAAGGCTTTTGATAAGTCTACAAACACTGTGCCAGCCAGAGAGCCAGAGTCCAGTGAAGTGTGGAGAAAATTTGAGAACTCTAGGAGGGCAGTACTGGTGCTATGGCCTGCACGGAAACCATGCTGTTCAGGGCAGAGGATGTTGTATTTGGTTAGGTAATCCGAGATTTGAGTGGCCACCACTTTTTCTAGGGCTTTGGAGAGCGGTGAGAGAATGGAGATAGGCCGGTAATTTCCGGCTAGGGACCTCTCTTCACCTGTGTGAATGGGTGTGACTGTGGCAGTTTTCCAAGCCGAAGGAAATTGCCCCAGACAGAGGGATTTATTAAGGAGACTGGTGATTGGGGCGAGGACCAGATCCAATACCCGGCAAAGGAAACAGGGATCCAGGGTGTCACCGCCAGTACTATTGCTCTTAAGGACATTGATTAGGTGAGGTCTGAGTTCTTGGGCAGAGACCCAGCATAGATGGAAGTAAGGGTGTGTGAGGACTGGGGCAGGTGGGGGTGGGGGGGAGAGGGTGGAAAAAACCGCTAGGGAGGACTGGGCTAAGATCCGTGAAAGAAGTATTGAGGCAGTTAGATATAAGGGCTGGGTCTGTGGAGATAGTGCCATTGACATTGATCTGGGAGGGTGGGGGGTGCTCCCATTTAACTGTTTGATATTGTCCCAGAAGGTTCTGGCATTCCCCCAGGAGGAGGTGAGCGAAGACTGATAGTGATCAGCCTTAGCCTTTCTGATGGCCCAGGTACACTTGTTTCTTGCAGCAGCATATGCCTGTCTGTCACTGGGCCGGCCAGTTTCAGTAGCCAGGTGCCATAAATTATCCCTGTGCTTAAGTTGTTGGAGCAGGGCAGGGGTCACCCAGGGAGCATTCTGCACTTTGGAGCAGAGGGCTGTCAGAGGTGCGAAGATGTCACAGACTTTATTGAAGGTTTGGGTAAAGAAAGTTAGCGCCGTATCGATGTCGGGGGCATACTGTATAGGAGACCAATCAATTTGGGACAGAAGTTCCTTGAGGTTTTTCAGACCACCAGGTTTTAGGCGCCGCCGTAGGGTGGACTGTGCTATGGGTTTGGATACTGAGGTAGTCCAGCAAAAAAGTATGGGGGAGTGATCGCTAAGTGAGTCAGGAAGGACTTGGATATGGCAGATCTGTTTCAGGCGATTGGAGAGGACAACATCGAGTAGAGTACTGGAGCCCCTCTTCAGATTAAATCTAGTGGGATGGGCAACGAGTTGAGTCATATCGAATGCTGCAAAGGAGTCACGGGTAGAAGAGGAAGAGGGGCTAAGCCAATTAATGTTTAGATCGTCCACTAGTATTTGGTCAGAGGAGTGGTGTAGCGAAGTAAGGTATTCCTTTAGCGTTTACTTCTAGAAGTCTCCACACCAGGGACCACCCACACGACCTCACTTCCTGGGCTGTGCCTATAAGAGTGGGTGGTCCCTGGTAGTCTTTGTTCATTTTCCCACCGGCTTCAGCTCTGACAGCAGCTTACTCTTATGATAGCAGTCTATGACATGGATTGAACCCATAGCTTGGGGTGCCTGGGCTTCATACACGGCACCATAGTCCTGTGCTTGACCAACAGCTTTACAATGGATGTTTCCTTGTTACAGACTCTGGGTGCTCGATCAAAAGGCTCTAAAACTTCTGAGTCCTCTTCAAGAAGCAAAATAGGAAAGGAAATACCTTCACCTAAAATCCTGCCTGACCGTCCTTCAATAGTCAAATCTCCTAAACATGCATCATCAAGAAAACATTCTTCGTTGATGGGCACTATCTCTCCCCCGTCGATGGCAGGCACTTCTTAGAAACATAGAATTTGACAGCAGATAAGGACTGCTTGGCCCACCTAGTCTGCCCATTTTCCTACCTAACAGATAAGCTGCAGATCCTAGTTAACCAACAGCTTACTTCCTCCTACCCCCCCACTAGGACTGCCTTGTGTCTGTCCCATGCATTCTTGAATTCCCCCACTGTTCTTGACTCCACGACCTCCTCAGGGAGGCTGTTCCATGCATCCACAACCCTCTCTGTGAAAAAATACTTCCTCACATTACCTCTGAGCCGTCCCCCCTCTATCTTCAAATTGTGCCCTCTTGTTCTTCCACATCTCTTTTTCTGAAAGATGCTACCCTCTTGGACTTTGTTGATTCCCTTGAGGTACTTGAAAGTTTCTATCATGTCCCCTCTCCCCCCTCCTTTCCTCAAGGGTATACATATTAAGCTCCTTTAGTCTTTCTTTGTATGTCTTCTGATGCAGACCCTGCACCATTTTGGTTGCCCTCCTCTGGACAGTCTCCACTCTGTCTGTCTCTGCGGAGATGGGGTCTCCAGAACTGCACACAGTACTTCACAGTACTTCTTCCTTAAAAGAACATAGAAATTCAGCTTCACATAGAAAGGAACCTTCGTCGATGGGACATCATTTCTCAGCTCCCCTGTCGACGAAACCACATGCACCGTCGACGACTGAGGTCCTGCTGCATTCATCGTCGACGGGGTACCCTCCCCCGTCAACGAGAGGACTCCACAAGACATCCTTATCGATGAGAACACCTCTGTCGACTGAGCACACTCTACTTGCTCCATCGTCGATGGGGCTAACTCCCCTGTCGTCGAGACATGCTCCTAAACCTCCATCGTCGATGAGATGTATGCCACCATCGACGGAGCATGCATTTGCCTTCTCATCATCAACGAAAAACTTTCCATTGTCGATGGAGCATGTCCCTACTGTTCTATCATTGACGAAAAGCATCCCGCTGTCGACGGAGCATGCACCGACTTCTCCATCGTCGACGAGGAGTATTCCACCATCGATGAAGCAAGCATTCACTTATCCATCATCAATAAGACACATTACAACATTGACGGGGCATGCTTTTATTCCTCTTCCGTCGATGGGACTGATCCCACCGTTGACGGAGCAGCCCCTACATCATAGAACAGCACCCTTACCAGCATGTAATACATTTATGGAAATCCTTATAAAAATGTAACCATGAAATATTTTATAAAAATGTATGAAAAGATACTTATAGGGCTGCATCACCATAAAATAAAGGATCATTTACGGAACGCAGAGGCAAACCAGCCTCATTTACACTTATGCACGGTGCTTAGCCACCAGTCCGTGATGAACAAACTTTTCAGAGACGTACTAGATCATATTATTGGAAGGCACAAATCGATCCTCCGACTTCAAGCTCACAGGGCTCAGAACCCGCTTATGTCAGTTCCATCCTCACAAGTGCAAAACGTAGAAGAAATTATAAACTAAGTGTTGAATTCTATGTTTTTTTATTATTTTTATTCAAATTTTTCCAACTGAGGGGAGGGATACAAAAGAAAAAGGGGGAGGAGTAAGAGAAAAGGGTACAGACAGTCACAATTCATTGAATACATAAATTGCTTGTGGTCACAAGATAAGTCAATCAGCATAGCACTATAATTGTACTTTGTGTCTTAATAAAAGGATAGAAAGAGAATACACATAAGGGAGGAATTTAAATATCAAATAATAAATAAGGCACAGCAACTGTTTTATCTTATAGAATATAAACTGCAGTTTCTAGCTGTAAATAATACGATTGAATTATACAGTTAGACAAGACCCATACTCAATTACCTGGGTATCTGTTACTACCAGTTAGGTTATTCATGGTCAAATTTAGGGGTTCACCTCCTCTGGTAACCCTTCACTCCATGGCTCTCCTTTGAGGGACAAAAGAGGGATCCTTAGACATGATGCAGAGTACCCATCCGGACCATTTCAGTGTGCATAGGTCAGTTTTGTCATTTAGATGGTAAGAAATTCTTTTTGATCTATAAATCTGAATAACAATCTCTCTCTCCACTCTAACACGGTAGGAATACTGGCGGTAAGCCAGTGTCTGGTCAGAGCCTTCTTGGCCGCTAGCAGCAGAGCTCCCAAGAGATATCGTGTAAGTGAATCCTGGAGCTCTGGGGGAAGATGTGAAGGATAAATAAATCTGCAGTTAGGATGAGTGGGGTATCGAAGATAGATCTCAATTCCGATTGTAATGCATTCAGAAAGGTCTATCAGGGGACATGCCCCAAATATATGGGTGTGGTGCGCCCTAGATTCACCACATTCCGCCAGCAGGCCCCTGAACGTGCCGGTGTAAAATGTGCTGTCGCTACGGGGTATGGAAGAACTAGTCGATATCTGCCAGGAAAACAGCCTCCAGCTATGGGAATATGCAAGTTTAGCTATCAAAAGGTAGCCCATATACCAATTTTCCTTTGGAATGTCAAAACCGAATTCCTTCGTCCATTTAGCACATATGCTTTCAGTGTTCACTCCTAGGGCATCCCCAAGTGCCCTGTACAAGACAGAGACAATATGGGGTGTATTGCCAGCTTGTACGAGTTGTTCAATGCAGAGAATCAGTGGGGGGAGCATTCAGATTGTCGTATCCGGATCGGGAGGGAATAAAAAAAAGTGTTTTAGTTGCAGATATCGATAAAAATCTTGGCGCCTCAGGCCGTACATTTGACTTAAGTTCAGAAAGGACTTAAACTCTCCTCCGCTTTGGAACTGAGTGAGGTTAGTGAGCCCCAGATGTTCCCAAGTGGTGAATGTATGATCATATAGTGCTGGTTGGAAGTCCTCCAGTAGGGTAATGGGACAAGTGAATGGGAGAAATGGTGAAAGAGACAGTTGTCTACGTATGGCATTCCAGGCTTTCATCTGGTGTATAATCCAGGGGTTCATCGGAGCAAAATCATGTAGATGGGAAGGAGGTATTCGGTATGTCATAGATTTAATTAGCTGCTTAAAAGGCATTAAGCCCTCTTCGGTCTCCCTCCACAAAACAGGGCTAGACCTGGCTAGTTGGCATACTATAAAGGATAGGTGAGAGGCCCAGTTATAAAGTTTAAAATTAGGGAGGGTGAGCCCACCTAATTTCCTAGGGAGGTACAGGATGGAAGCTCTCACTCTAGGCCATTTGTCAGCCCAGATGAATCTGCTTTGAGTTTGTTCCAAGCCCTGTAAGTGTTATTCGGAATACATATTGGCACATTTTGAAACAAGTAGAGGGCTCGAGGCAAGGTCACCATGCGAATAACATCAACCCTCTGAAATAAATTCAGGGGAAGTATATTCCATCCTGTCAGGTCTGCCTGTAGTTGAGCAGAAAACATGCCATAATTATGTTTAACTGTATCAGCTGCCAGGTGGGAGAGGTATACACTTAAGTATTTAAGTTTGTCTAAATCCCAGCGAAATGGGAACCTTTGTTTGAATGTTAAAGGGGGAGAAAAATGAAAAGTCAGTGCTTCAGTTTTGGTGCTGTTAAGTTTATACCCTGAGCACTTGCCGAAGTGATATATTAGTTTGAAGACTGATGGAACTGATTGGGGCGGGTTTGTTAAAAAAGGCAAAACATCATCTGCATAAAGAGCTATGCAGTGAGCCATACCCTCCATCTGTATTCCCTCTATCCTAGGGGAGTCTCTAATGGCTTGTGCCAGGGGTTCAATAAAAATAGCAAATAAACCAGGGGACAGAGGGCAGCCCTGGCGGGTGCCCCTAAATAAGGGGAAGTAAGGGGAATGGTGTCCCGAAACCGTCACACAGGCCTGGGGTGAAGAATAAAGTGTTTTTATCAGGGAAATGAAAGGAAGGGGGAAACCCATCTTTAACATAACCGCGAATAGGAAAGGCCACGCAACTCTGTCAAACGCCTTCTTGGTGTCTAGGCTGAGTAGGACAGAGGGTGTTATCGGGGTTTGCATTTCTTGTACTAAATGCAGGGCCCTTCTGGTGTTATCTGTAGTGGATCTGCCGCTAACAAAACCTGTCTGGTCTAGGTTAATTGTAGGGAGGACTGTGTCCAGGCGTTTAGCCAAAACAGACATCAGGTATTTATAGTCTACATTTAAAACTGAAATTGGGCGATATGATGCACAACTTTGTGGGTCTTTACCGGGCTTGGGAATAAGGGATATAACTGCGTATGACCAGCTGGGTGGGGGTTCGCCAAACCCTGCAATACATTGTTGTAGACCCTTAGAAGGGTCGGAGCAAGCATTTGCTCTAGCTGTTTGTAAAATTCTGTACCATACCTATCAGGGCCAGGGGCCTTCATAGTTTTGGATCGGGAGATGGCCGGTTTCAGTTCGGGGTATGTTATGGGAGAGATTAAAGAGGATCTTTGGTCCTCATCCAACTTGGAGAGGCTCAGTGGTGAAAGAAAGGTTCCAATGCCCCCTGGGTCCGATAGATGGTCTGGTGTGTACAGTGTTTTATAGTAATCACAAAAAATGTGGGTGACCTGGTCAGTTTTGGAATAAATGGTGCCCGATGTAGGGTCTCTAATAGTGGATACAGTGGCGAGCCGGCGTTGTCTACGAAGCCTATAGGCAAGTAGACGGGAGGCCCTCGGTCCCACCTCCCCATATCTTTGCCTTAAAAAGGCTAATGCCACCTCTGTATTCTGCCGAACTAGGGACTCCAGCTCCTGCCTAACCTGTATTAACTGGGCCTCTATTGAGCTGTCCCCCTGTTAATGGGCAGTCTGGAGGAAGTGGAGGGTCGCCTCCAGGTGTGCTCGTTTTCCCCTCTGCTGTTTAGCCTGGAAGGAGGAGTACTGAATAAATGACCCCGTAGAACTGCTTTCAGCGTGTCCCATCTGACAGTGGAGGTCATTTCTGGGTTTGAGTTGTCCCTCAAGATTTCTTGTATTTTCTCATCGAGAAATTCCTGAAATTGGGCACTTTTAAGAAGGGCAGGATTCAATCTCCACAGTGTATTTCGCATCTCAAGGCCTAAATCCCATGTCGTAATGACTGGGGCATGATCGGTATGGACAATATCACCAACAGTTCCTCCCTAAGGGTTTCTAAGCATTCTTTCTGGGTATAGCAATGATCTATCCTAGAATAGGAACCGTGCACAGCAGAGTAAAAAGTGCATCTCCTTTCCCTAGGGTGAAGGGTGTGCCATACATCAACCCAGCCCACCTCCTGAACATATCTTTTGAAAAATTTATGAGGTGCCAGCTGTCTGCCCCTTGTAACCCCAGTGGAATCGACATTAGGGTTGGGGGCGATATTAAAATCCCCTGTTAGTACCAGGGTACCTCTGGTAAGTTGGACCACCTTATTCAAAAGGGAACGGAGAGTTTGCTGGGTGGAACCAGGGGGAAAATATGCATTAGCAAGTGTAACCTTCCTGCCCTTCAGCAAACCCTGGACTACCACCATGAGACCCTCAGGGTCGGCCCACTCGGATGTAGCTTTAAAGAGAGTAAGGCTGGAGATCAGTATGGGGACCCCCCTTCCTCCTTCCACTAGGGAAGGAGGAGGAAAAGACTTTTGAGAAACCTCCCCTGGTCAGCTTTCCATGCTCTGCTCTATTCAAATGTGTTTCTTGCATAAATATTATTCCTGCATGGGTCTTTTTAAATAATGAAATCATTCTTGTTCTTTTAACAGGGCTGCCCAACCCATTAACATTCAATGAGAAAATCTGCAAAAGTGCCCCAGACATTGTATTGTATTCCGAACATCCAAAAATATTTTCTGTGCCAAACCATGAACTGTCGTTTTACTAACACTGGCGTATTTATTTATTTTAAGGAAATGTGACTGTCTAAGTGGGGTATAGCGAGGATAACTCTCCTCTAACTGTGCAAAACATATAACTGGTCTTAAAAACTTTAACTGGCCAAACTTCTTATAGCCAACACCTGCCAACTGGGCAGGGATGGAACAAAACTAAAGACTTCCATAGGGCTGGTCTTCGGTAACAGAACAGGATGCCAGTCCCAGTTTGTGCCAGATACCTTTGGCAGGGTCTAACCTAGGTTAGACTAGACGTTATAAGTCTCTTCAGTGAGGAGGGGGGGGAGAGAACGGTAAAAGGTGTTCATGCCTCGTACTCCACCAGGAAAAAGGAGGATGTGTAATCATATCTTATAGGTGGTCTGTTCCCTCTTTATTTAACATAGCTAAGGGAAAGGGAGGGGAAAAAGAGCCCCTCTCCTGTGTCCGGAAGCTCAGCCCCAGGTCTGAAAAGTCCACATGAGCCACAGATCATCCAGGGTGAGCCCACCCATCCCCCAGAAGTGCCCCTGGCCTCCACCAACACAGCTTATGGGGAGGCGGGGTGCCACAGGTGAGGTGGGCCACCTCAGACCTGGCCGGATCAAGCCGAAGAAACGACGTCCGCCGGGCCTGAGATAAATATTTTTATCAAAAAAGCCCCAGCTTCCTCGGGGGCAGGCAAAGCATACCTAGGGACCAGGTACCCTTGAATTATCTTTGGGCAAATATTAATACTCTTTTTAGAATTAAAGGAAGGTGCAGTCAGCCTTGAGTAAGGGGTAATTGGCAAGGACCACATGTGTGGTCAGCCGGTGACCCCTCCTTCGTCCTCCTCCTCTCCACTGCAGCGCGCCCAAACAACAACCCCCCCCCAGCCTCCCTTCGCTCCTTGAGTTTGTACTGGCTCGAATCCTGTAAGGGGCCCTTCTGAGGCGTCGCCAGCTCAATGCCCCTTCTGAGACAACACTGATTAGGCAAGTGTGTCTCCCCTTAACAAGAGGTGGGGATAGATCATAGCCTCAGGAGGAAGGAGATATCGGGGGAAGCAGGGCCATCCAGGGCTGACATGGGAGGAGACAGAACAAATGGGGGAAGGAGACGAACAGGTCAGCCTACCTGAAGCATACCTAGGCAGCAAACAGAAAAAAGTGTCCCATTAGTCCTTTTATTAAATTTTTTTGAGTGTTCTGAGGTGCACCAGGCTGCTTTGAGATCCGCTTCTCCAGGTTGTCGACTATCTGCTGGACCGCCTTAGCTCCTTCTAATCGGCGTTGCTCCCTCGATGTCTCCTGGGACCATAGCTTCTGCGCCAATTTAGTTGCCAGTGTAGTGCCTTGTTGCCTCGGGGGTGGGGGTACATCAATCCCCATTTTAACCAATTCCCTGGCGGCCTCCTCTGCTGACTCAAAAGTCCTCGGACCATCAGTTAAATTGACCACCAGCTTTGCTGGGTACGGAGTGCGGAATTTCAGCTTTGCTTCTTTAAGCTTTTTTAGGACTGGAGCGCACGCACGGCATCTTAAGGCAGTCGAGGTCGGGTAATCATTGTCGACATAAATTCTCTGGCCTTGATGAGTCAAGTCCCCCTGTTGCCAAGCTTTATGTAGTACCATTTCCTTCTCCGTGTAACGGAGGAAGTGGACCAGGAGAGCATGTGGGTGGTTGCCAAGCCTCGGGCCCAGGGTTCGATGCACTCGATACATCTCCAAAGACGCATCTTCTGGTAGGTCCAATTTGGATCTTAAAAATTGTTGCAAGAATTGTATTGGGTTAGCACCTTCAGTTCTGTGGGTTTTGATTATACACCCACTCCATTAAAAAAAAAAAACCTCGATCACAGACTGTGTCTCTGCCGCCATCAAAACAGGCATGCACAGAGCTAGAATGCTCACCATTCCTGCCTCCTCATGAATATTCTGAGGAATATCTGTCAGATTCTCATATAATTTTGGAACCTTCCAAAGACACAAATTATGATGGCTCCCCTACTAGAAGAGGTTCTAAGTCCCCATATTCTGTACCATTATACTGGGACGAAGAAATACTACAACCACTACAGGTCATTTCCCCAATGGATTACCCCTCATTCCCAGAAATGATGTTACAAATACAAAAAACAATGGGGTTTACCACAACAGAACAAGGTAGATTAATAAGTAAAGATATGGCTGAATATCTTGACATCCTGGAAGAACCTATCCGGGCAGTCTCTCCTTTTATACCAACATTCAGAAATGCATTACTGAAGCATGAAATCAACCCATAGCTGTACAGGAGCTACCTAGAAAAGCACATGGGCTTTATCAGGCTCCTCTTGATTATCAATATTTAACAAATATTCACACTGCGGATTCTGTGGTTATTGCAGCTGCTCACGATCGCACTGGCAGACCTAAACATACAAGTACAGTACCTCCTGAAAAAGACTCTAAACGTTTTGCTTATATGGGGAAGAAAGTGTTTGCTCTGAACACACTAAATATTAGAATACTTAACTACATGGGACATATGCTGAAATTCCAGCGTACGGTGGGCACCTCTGCTGGGGAAATCATAAGTAAACTACCTACATCCCTTAAAAAAGAGCAACTCACATCAATGATAAATACACTTACTTCCCTCTCTCGACATTTATTAAGATAAGGATAAGACATTGCCGACACTTCGGCTAGAGCCTCTGCAGTTGGTATTCTTATATGCCGTCAGGCATGGCTCTGACTCTCAGGGCTAGCACCTGATATTTAACAAAAAGTGGCTAATGTCCCTTTTTCTGGTGACCATCTCTTTGGCCCAGGGGTACAAACAATATTAGACAACCTTACAAACCTGAGGCAGATAACTAAAAACAGTACAATATATGTACTATAAACCACACCCTTAGTATAATTATTCATACAAAACTGGAAATTACTATAACCAAAGAGGAAACATCAAAGGCAAAGAACGAATGACAAGGAACAAATCTAAACCGCCCCTTAGGATGGCCAGGTGCCTCTTCCTCTCATTAACAACTCCAGACTATGCCCCGGTCTCCTCTTCTAGGCCTTGGAGACCTTTTTCTGGGGGCTTTGATTCGAAATTATACTGAGGCCTTTCCCATGAGGCTTTATACATCTAGCCACCTTTTGAGGTATCACTGTTACATGCCATTATGGTCATTTCATCGAGATGCCTCTCTGCCTGTTGTGCGCTGGACCCTTTTGTCCCTCCCATGAACAGAGCCTGCCACTCACATGCTAAGAAAATTGTACTTACTAAAGATTTTGCTATATGCATCTTTCAGTTGGTCCTTTAGAAAACCACTTTCACAATTACAATTTATATAAGAAATGGACCTTGTGCTTGCCAGAATACACAAGGCTGATTATTATGGTCCACTCCACTGGCATATAACTGCTTGGGAATCTCCCAGAGGTAATGACTTACTGCAAGAGACCATTCCGTGGAAGATAGATCAGTTACGCAGATTTGTGCCGTAACAGTAGATCTTCTAGGAACGTCTCTTGCAGTAAGTAGCTTCCCACCCTCCAACCCTCTGCCGTTCTTTAACGGGAAAATGAGATAGGGTTGGGAGGCTTTGGTACCTCAGTTCCCCTCGGTCCCTCGCCTCAGTGAGCTGAAACCGTTGGGAAAAGGAGTCTACCAGGGACCACCCACTCTTATAGGCACAGCCCAAGAAGTGAGGTCATGTGGGTGGTCCCTGGTGTGGAGTCTAAAAAAAAAAAAAAATGTGTTAGGGCGCCGCCTATCGGGAACTCCCAGAAGTAATGACTTACTACAAGAGACATTCCTAGAAGATCTACTGTTATGGCAAAAGTCTTTGCGTAACTGAGCTTTCTAGGAGTGGTATATGCTGTTCATCCACACTGACCCACCTGACCTCAACGCACAAACCTGGCTTCCAGTGGGCCGAGATCTGGTGTCATGGGACGGAGCCGAGGGTTATACCACCCGAGTGGGTGGGAGGAGCCAGCTTGAAGACTTTCCGGCACATCTTAAAGTGGCAAGGTACCTGCCAAGAAGTGTGGATGAACAACATATACCACTCCTAGAACTACTGTTACGGGTGAGTAACCTGTTTTTTCCAAGTACGGGCGCCAAAACTGCACACAGTACTCTAGGTGTGGTCTAACCAGGCAGTTATACAGAGGGAGAAACACCTCCTGTCTCCTCGGGGTTATCCCCCTGGCAATGCACCCGAGCCTTTTATTTGCTTTAGCTGCAGCTCTCCTACACTGCTCAGTTATTCAATCTGGCATCCACAACCACCCCAAGATCCTTTTCCCCTCTCAAAACCTGCAGTTTCTCCCCACCCAAAAAGTACTCATGAGCTTGGTTCCTATGCCCCAAGTGGAGAACACTGCATTTTGTGGCATTAAACCTCAATTTCCAGGTGCATGACCACCGCTCCAAAGTCTCCAGGTCCCATTGAAGTGCTCTTTTACCCTCCTCTCCATCCATCACTGCCCCCTAGCTTCGAGTCATCAGCAAAGAAGTTCATCTCACTCCTGATAACATCCCTAATGTCCAAGATGTAAGCATTTAAACAGGAGGGACCCAGCACTGACTCTTGTGGGACCCTGGTAATGACCCTCCTAGGACATGCCTCCCCTCCCCCGACCACTACCTTCTGAAACCGCCCCGTTAGCCAGTTTCCTAACCATCCTTTCCCCAACCCCCATTCCCCCCCCAGCTTGTCCAGCAACCCAGGGTGTGGCACCAAATCAAACTCCTTGCTGAAGTCTAGAAAGAGGACATCCACTAGCCTGCCCTGGTCCAGCACCTTTGTCACCCAATCGTAGAACTCCACAAGGTTAGTGTGACACGATCTGCCCTAAATGAAGCCATGTTGATCTTCCAGATGGCCCCCATATCTCCAGAAATGCCTCTAGCCTCTCTTTCAATATGGCCTCCATAATTTTGCCTACCACCAACGTCAAGCTAACTGGCCTGTAGTTACCCGGCTCCTCCCGTGAGCCGCTTTTGTATATAGGCACGACATGAGCCATCCTCCAATCCTGAGGCACCCACCTCGTCTGAAGGGGAGAGTTGAAAAGGTCTACCAGAGGTGCAGCAAGGACATCCTCCATCTCTTTTAGCACCCTAGGATGAAGGCCATCTGGACCCGGTGACTTATCCATTTTCAGGGTCTTAAGGGCTTCCCTTTACGCTATCAACAGGAATTTCAACATCCGTAACCTCCGCGCCCCCCCCCATTCCTAGCCCGCCTCCCCCCGTAAGGTGATGACCCTCCATCATCTCTAGTGAAGACTGAGGCAAAGTATTCACTGCGTACCTACGCCTGCTCCCCGGCCCACCCACTCCCAGACCTCCTCTTAGTTAAAACGTATATAAAACCCATCATGGCTGTATAGACTCAGATCAATTGGTTATGTTATTAAGTTAGGCCATTAGTTTTTCCATGTCATAAATTTGCAGCATAATATCCTGCTAGTGGCGAATAGTTGTGGCTGTAGGGCAAAGCCATAATTTTGTGATGGTTTTCTTAGCGGCAACCATACAAATAGAAATGTATTTCCTGAAACTAGGACCCTTAGGTCCAGGTGGCGCGCCTCTAGGGGTAGTAGCATAAATTCCGTAATGTGGAAGGTATTCCCAAATATTGCATGCATGGCATCTCTTGGGGTGTCCCAAAGAGGTTTAAGTACAGGGCAGAGCCAAAACATACAACCATGCATCGCAGGTGAGGATCCACAGCCTCTCCAGCAGGTGTCATTCTGTGTGGGATGGAACTTAGGAACTATTTGGGGAGTACGGAAGAAGTGTACCAGGGTCTTACCGGAAAATTCCTTCCAGAAATGAGAAGAGGTCAGCTCCCCATTTCTTTCTGATTTTGTCTTCCAACTTCTAATGGAGTACCTTGTAAAAATATGGTATTTGTCTCACGTGGGGTACCTAATGCGTATAAACTTGTGTGTGTGTGTGTGTGTGTGTGTGTGTGTGTGTGTGTGTAGGTGGGTGTGCTCAAAAAAAAGAAAATGTGTGCTGGAGACTGGAGTTTTCAATGTTTTACAATCTAGTGTTCCCTTTTATTGTAAGTAAGTAAAATTTTATTTATACAAGGCACCCTTACATCATACTTACAGACAATACAATGTAAACTCATTAAAATTGCACACTGAATTCCACTTAAAATCAGCAGATACGATCTTAAAATCTTAAGTTCCTTCAAAAGCTTTTTGAAAAAGATATGTTTTAAGGGAGTTTTTAAACCCTTCTACGGTCAGGCTCTCTTGTAGCCGACAAGGTAGAGTGTTCCACAGGATAGGTGCCATAAAAGCAAAAGAACTTCCCCCAGATGTTTTCAAACGTACCCTGGGAGACTTTAGCAATCCCTTGTCAGAGGATCAGAGTGAGCAGGAGAGAAGGTAGGCAAACAGGAGGTCTTACAGGTATTGGAGTCCCTGATTGTGTAGGGCTTTGTAGGTCAGCAAAGCGACCTTGTAAGGGATTCACCACTGTACAGGCAGCCAATGCAGTTCGTGCAGCACAGGTGATATATGACTGGATCTAGGTGTTCCAGTTAACGTGATGTAGTCCACTTTTGTTCCTCTTTGGTGTTTGTTGATCTTATCTGTGTCAATCTTCACCATTCATCACAGGTGGGTACTGGCCAGAGATCAGGACACCGCGGGAGCCTTTTTTTTTTTTTTTTAAAAAGGATAGGCGGAGCCAACGCAGCATCGGCGCCGCCCTCGAGGCCGACGTACTACGTGGCGCTCGAGGATTAGCCATTAGGCTGCGTCGACTCCGCCTGCCTACCAGTTCTTCGTCTCCCACCGTCGAAGTCGCCTCGTGAGAAGCCAACTGAAGAAAAACTTTTGAACAAAATTTTTAGGCCTTCGCCTTTCGTTCGTTCGACAGTCCGTCGGTTACCTGCTAATTCTGGGTTCTGCCTCCACTCGACGTCGCCGGTAAGATCTTTCCTTTTTATTTAAAGTTTGCGACGTCGAGTCTGTTTTTGGTGGTGTTTTCCGTAGGTCATGTCTCGGTCGGAGGGCAGAAGTTTCAAGCCGGGTCGGCCCCTATGCGCCGGTGCCGATGCGGCCCAAGTGTTCCATTACCGACCAGCATGACGGGTGTCTCTCGTATCTTGGCCCGCTTCACGACATGGATTACGTGTGCGCCTGCTTCTCCATGGACCGCTTTCGTCCTAGAACAATGGCGTGTTTAAAAGTAGAGTGAAGCTCCGCCCGACTTTCGGGGAAGGGTTACGCCTCGGGCCAAGCCACGCTTTCTCGGCCTTTCCTCCGGTTCTATACAGACCGAGGAGGAGGGAGCCTCGGTTACCCAGCCTAGCCTTGGCTGAGGCTCCTCCCGTGGCGCAGGAGGCCCGTCCCGCTTCCTCCGGGAGGCGGGCGGGGCGCCCTTCGGCAATCGCCCCGCCGGTGAAAGGCTCCCGGTGTTGCTCCCAGCAGTCTGGAAGGCCGGTCGGCGCTGTCCTCGATACCGTCGGTTGGTGCCATTGGGGCCTTGGCGCGTTCGCGTGCCGTGGACCCTGTCGGCGCCGACTCATCTCTCGGCGCCGTGGGCCCTGTCGGCGTATTTGCGGTGCCACGATGCTGCTTGTGGTGCCGTGACACTGGATTCGGCATGCGCCTTCCGCCATGTCTGCATGGCACGTGTGGAACCTTGGCGTCATCAGTCGATGCCGTCCTCGCGCGTTGGTGCTCTCGGTGCCACTCGCCAGCGCCAAGGAGCCTAAGCGGTGTCGTGTTCGAACAGAGTCTGCCTTGAGCCATCGGCGCTTCAGTCGGTGCGCTCGCAGCGCCGAGGGGCCTGGTGGTATCGTCGGCGCCGAGGCTGTTGCTGGGGCTGCCGTCAGCGCCGTCTCTGCCCTTGGTACCGCCCCTGGTGCCAGTGGACTTGGCGCCGTGGCTGGCTCTGGCTCTGAACTTTTGGCCTGAGCTGCCCTGGCGCCTTCTGTCAGCCCTGCTTGCGGGGCTGTGGAGGGCACGGGTCTGACTACTGGGCTCTTTGGTAAGGTCGCCTTCCCTCGCTCTCCTACCGTTTGGCTTAGGGCCTCAAACTCTACCTCTTCCGAGTCTGAGTTGGGCTCTGAGTCGGACAGGCAGTCACACCCTTCGGGGTTGTCTGCAGAGGAGGGCGAGCCTGTGATCTCGACAACGAGTCACAGCCAGCCCCCTTCTGAGGAGCGTCAGGTTCTTCCCGAGGTTAGGGTCAGTGGTGCTGACCAGCAGGCTATGGTGCGTGCCACCATTGCCATGCAACCTGGCCTTGGGGGGTTCCTCGACCCCTCGGCGGTGGTACCCCTCAGTAGTGTGTCTCGATCGCCCAACTTTGGGGCCCATCGGGAAGCCTACAGGAGGGGAGGGTGCTGCTCCCTGGGTCTCCCCTTCGGGGGCAGCCCAGAGCTGCCAGCTACCTAGGCTGGCCCTCTCGAGGACCAGGACCCTCTCGGACTCTGAGGGGTCTAGGGGTGCGGGGTCGGCGCGTCGGCCTTTCTCTGGGGTCCACCCGGGCCGGGCCATGGACGAAGCCGAAGTGCGGACTTCCACCCTTCCCCTTCCGGTTCCTTGAGGGGGTCCCATTCTTTGGAGGCAGGGGACCGTCCTTCTGGATCTATACGGCCCCAGTCACCTCACTGGGAGGATTCTTCTGGGCGCAGCCTCGGCAGTACCAACGTGGTTGTACAGCTGTCGGCTGTGGAGTCTTCCGGGACACCCTCCTCGGGTGTCCATGGTCCGCTCCCTAGCCCTGGCAGAGGTCAGCTGACTTCTTCTCTCGGCTCTGCCCTTATCCCTCTGCCACATTCTCCAGCGCTCCCAGGCATTCTTGGTCCTAGTGGCCCTCTCACCTGGGAGCAGTTCAGAGCGGTGGCTGCTCGGTTCCCTGCACATGTTAGGGCCATGGACAGCCAGGTTTTTCAACCTCCCCCCATGCAGCCACTCTCGGAACACATGGTGACCTCCAGCTCCTCATCCCCCTCTTCTGGGGGAGAGGAACCATCTGTCCATATCTCTCCTGCCGCTGATCTCTGAGTATCAGCGTTTCCTCATGAGGATGATGGAGGACCTTCACTTTTCTCCCCTGTCTGTGAGCAATCCTGAGCATGCGGCGCACGCCTTTCTAGGCGATTTTGGAGCGGCCACCCTTGTGGTGCTGCCTTGGCCTGCTCCCTTTCGGGAGGCATCCATACGTTTCTGGCAGAGGCCCTTCTCCGGAGTTCCTGCCCCTAGGGACGTCAGCCAGAGGTATTGCGCTCCCCCGGAGTCTCCAGGTTCTATGCCTCATCCGTAGTCCGGATTGACGCACCTGGACACCCCTGACGGGCTTCGCGCCCTCCACCGTGACCAGCCCCCAGATCAAGACTCTTTGGATTTTGACTTCTGGGGGAGGAGGACCTTCTACTCGGCACGGTTGCTTCTCTCCATCTCTGCTCATCAGGCCCACTATGCAGCCTACAACAGGTTCTTGTGGTCCGCGCTAGGTCAGATCCTAGCTGCTTTGCCTGACTCGGAGCAAACCAGGCAAGCTATTACGCTGTCTGCACGCAGCCTGGAGCTAGCAAGGCACCAAGCAAGGGCATGTTACAACGCCAATGAGGTAGCTACCAGGGTCGTAGGGACAGCGATCTGCACAGGAGATCGGCGTGGCTTCGCCTTTCGGTTGTCACCCTTGGCCCGGCGTGGGTGATTTGCCCGCTCATCAGGAACCTATCTCTTTTCCGTGAGGCGTCGATGTTTGTCGGGCAACTTCTTCCCCCTCCGGGGAGACCCGTCTCGCTCTCCCCACTCTCGGGCCTCATCAGGCCTAGAAGGTTCCCCCCCCTTAGTGTGTCACCCACTGAGGGCTAAGGGACTCTGTCCCTTAGGGTGCAATTAATCAACCCCCTTTGGGGGGGCTTGGTACTCACCCATCTGTGATGAATGGTGAAGATTGACACAGATAAGATATAAAATTACATACCTACCGTAATTATGATCTTTCTGTGTATCTTCACCATTCATCTAATCCATCGCCATCCCCTGGGGCCTCAGTCTCTGGGTCCTCCTCCCTCTGTGCCTACCCCTCTTCTTGGGGGGTAAAGTTGGGACACACAGGGGTAGTTTCTTCCTAAGGGGTTACAGCTCAGTGGCACTCCTTCTACTACATATCTCCACCCCTACGGGGTGAGAGCTGTAGTTGCCCTCCTTCTGTTATCCATCTAACTGTTTTAAAAAAAACAAACAAAAAAAAAACAATTTTTCCCTTTTTTTCACCAAATATCTTTACAGAGAGAGTACTAAGTCCTGTACCCTGTCCTTCTCCAGAATAGCCGACTCTGCTTTTGGGGTATTGCCAGTTATTCTGTGCCTTGAATTCTGGCAAGAAAGCTTTGCTACTCCTTGCAGTTCCTATACAGACTGGTGACGGACAAGGGTCTTGAAGGGTCTTGGATCCTTGTTACCTCTCCTCTCTCCTAAATTTTCTCCCCCTTCCCTCCCTTCTTCCGTTTCCAGAGATTGGGGCCCCTACCCAATCCCCTTAGTCTTAATTTTTCTATACTGTCCTCTCAGTCGTTATTTCTCCTTTTAGTTCAGTTTTTCTCTTCCTTTTTCTGTCCCTTGGACTCTCTTGTCCCACCCATTCCCTTCCTCTTACCTCTGGCGACTCAGAACTGGTAGGCAGAGGCGAGTCGGCGCAGCCTAACGGCTATAATCCTCGGCGCCACGTAGTACATCGGCCTCGAGGGCTGTGCCGATGCCGTGGCATTCCGCCATATCTTTAAAAAAAAAAAGGCTCTGCTGGGGTCGTCGGCCAGTACCCATCTGTGATGAATGGTGAAGATACACAGAAAGATCATAATTACGGTAGGTACGTAATTTTTATTTTTTGTCTGCACAATTCCATTGTGAAGATCATGGCTGTAAACCTGTGTTTGCTTTGTTTCAGGTATCACTGGCAACAACAAAGCTATAGGGAAGTACATCACTACAGTGATCCTCTTGTATTTTGCTGTTCTCCTGCCTTCAATGGCTTTTGGATCCTTGAATGATGAAAGCACAAGAGGAGCAATTGGTAAGGTTATCATTCTCATAGAACAGTAACTATGCTGATGATCTCAAGGGTGCTTGCCCTAGATGGAATAGAACAGGCTGCATTTTTAAATCTGGATTATCTTCAGGTGTCTTCTCAACTGTTATTACAGGCTTCCACTCGAATTTCAGCCCAAATTCCCTTCCCAAAAGGTTTCTTTATCATTAATTTAATTACTGTATATATGTGTGTCCGCGGACTAGGCAGGATTGCATTATAAACTGAAAATGTTTCTGATATTAACTGTGGGACTAGAAATTCAGTCTTTAAGCATGCTTGTATATGCGTATATATCTGTAATAACCTGAACATGAACGAAGCCATACACAAAGAAAATGGCCATGTACCTGTCACTGTAACTCAGTCCGTGACTTGTTTTAAATAAAAGCAGTAGAACCAGAGAATATCTAAACTATATAACACTGTTATTTATGTTGCCTATACAAACATTTTTTTAATCATTTATTTGTGCTCCTTCTTCTCCATCGACCCCATTTGGACTGCGACCCCCAACTCAGTTACTTTCCTTCTCTGGGTGTTACATCACCACTCACCTGGAACCACTATATGGTGGGTGGGTGCCTCGGTCAGTAGTGTGTGAAGCCTGTGAGACTGCACAGTAATCCTGCCGGTTGGGGTATTTTTCTTGCAATGTTTTCTTCCCAATTCCTCCAAGGACTGAGCTGCATGTAATGACGCTCATATGCATGCTGATGCATGCATACATTCAGGGTCTGCATCTGTGCCCCTCTGTGAGTGGCGCTTGCTGGCATACCACCTAGCCTCTGCTAGTTGGTAGTGATACAGTGAGATGCCATGTCCCCCTCCCCAAAAGAGGAGAGCAGTCCATGGGATGCTCAATCCTCCTTCCCTGGGCCAGACCCCGAGCAACCCACGTCCATTCCTGAACCTGGGTCACCAACATATCAAGCGGTAGCGCTGCCGCTTCTGACATACAAATTATAACCAACATGAATAATGTTCTAAGTCCTTACAAACAAAATGTCAACAAATATCACAAAATGTCAGTTTCATCCTCTTTCATGCTAGTGTAATCAATGTGCTTGAAGTACGGTAATCAGTAGCTGGTGTTTATTTGTTCCCCGTAACAGAAAAAAAGAAAAATTAGGAACCTCGGACAAAGAACCTGTCCTCACATTCTGGGTCGCCGTCTCGCTCAGCTGCCCCTCTGTCTGTTTCTGTAAAATCAGATTCACTCTGGAATTGTATGAGTTTCAGAGACAAGGTGCTTTACCAGCTTTCTTAAGCTGGAGTTGTCACCATCTTCTCTGGTACAGCTGCAAATATCTGTGTCTTTTTCTAGTTATGCCACATTAAAAGGATCATTATTCGTTGTTTTTCGTACCCCGTTGTTAGCAGGGGCACTGAGTTTGCCCCAGTAGGCTAACCATTTTTATTCTCCAGGCATATCTGCCCATACATCTGATTTGTCTAGTAAACAATGAAACATAATTTTATTTCAGTGTTAGAGACGTGCCGGTCTCTGTACACAACAAAATCAGTGACTTTAGGAATCATGTCCTGGGGAAACTTCTGCTCCATTGTAGGGTGCTGTCACAGGGCAAAGCCAACTTGGACATAAACCTCTATATCCACCCCTGGCTGGCTCATAAGTTATTTATTTATTTTTATTTATCAGGTCTAGGATTACAATACCTTTGAGCCAGGGCTCTTTTACAAAGGTTCCACGTCGAGTTACAATTCAAAACATAAGACATGTAAGTCAGATTACAAATTGAATACATAGGACAAGGTTACAAAAGTGTAAGCTAAGCAGAGTTACAAAGCATCTGAGAAACAAAACAAGTTTTGGAGGCTAGGTTACAAGGAGATAGCGAATGAGGTGCAAAGAGGATAGAGGACAAGAGAGAGGAAGAGTAGAGGGGGCAGAGAGCTATAGAGGAGGAGCGCAGCCAGAGGCATTGTCGTAGACATAACATGGGGAAGTGCATGCTAAGGGGTAACCAAGTGCTAATAGGAGAGAGAGCGAGAGAGAACTGCATAAGGTTAGGGAAATATTCATGGGGTCAGCTAGTGGAGGCAGTCACAGGAGCTAGAGGCAGTGAGAGAGAGAGGCAGAGCCTTGATTTAAATGCACCAGGGGTAGGAGTGGAGGAGATGTAACTGTGTAGACCATTTAGCCAGCTGGGCACCCTGTGAGCAAAAGATATTTGTGCTTGTGAGGTATGACGATGTGGAACCTGCAGGAGCTGTGATTCAGACCCCCTGGTTGAGCGGGGGTTACTGCTAGGGTGCAGGAGTGCACATATTCCAGGGGTCGCAAGACCATAGTTATTTTCTTCACCATGGTGCAGGTTATGTACTTTATCCAATTGTTGAGTTGCAGCTATCCAGTTTGTGCATAGAGGTCGCACGTAGGTGTGAGGTGGTAGGATCCAGTGAAATATCGGAAGGCCTTATTGAGGGAGGTGAATATGCGTCTTAAGAGCGGTAGTGGGGGCAGAGCCATAGATAAGTCCATAGTCAATAATGGAGACAACAGAGCTCTGAACGGCGACAGTCTGGGCTTCTGGGGTAAGATGTTGCCTATGCCAGAAGAGAAGGCCAAGGCGAGTATTTGTTGCTTTGGCTACAGAGTCAATGTGGGCACTATAAGTTAGATGAGGGTCTAGAGTGATCCTAAGGTACTTAAAGGCTTGAACCTGTTCCAGGGTGACTCCGTGACTGGTTTTGATGGATAGGGGGTGCAGCTTATGCTTGTTATGAGAGCTGCTGAACATCGTAGACTGTTTTCTTATTATTGATTGTGATTTGAGAACCAGTTTTCAACAGATGTGAAGCCAAGCTGAAGGTTGTCTTGTAGAGGCTTAGGATCCTTGTGGGAGGAAAGAATTACAGCATCATCTACATAGAGGATGATTGTTTCGGAGCAAGAATTTGGAAGGGAGTTCAAGAACAAGCTGAATAGTAGGTGGCCCAGAATGGACCCTTGGGGGGAACACATGAGTGACAGGCCTGGTATCAGAGAGGACATCTGCAATTTTTACTCTCTGAGACTGGTTCTCCAGTTAACCTTTGAACCAGGCAGTGGAGTCTGGAGAGAGCCCAGCTTTCAGAAGTTGCACAAGCAGTAAGCAGTGATGGACACTGTCGAACGCCTTAGTCAGATGGATAAAGACTGACCCAATTAACTGACCATTGTCCAGTGAGCTGTGAAGAATGCCAGAGTATTCCAGTAGGGCAGATGAGGTGCCATGTCCTTTCCTGAAGCCATGTTGTTGTGAGCACAGGATATTGTAACGTGTCAAAATTATTGCTGTGGCTTTAAGTACTATAGCTTTGTGGGTAGCACGCAGATGCTGTTCTTGTTAATCTGCATTTCAAGCAGCTAAATTGCTTTCCTTTATGTGATAGGATGCCCCCACCTACCAGTACCATCAAATTGCCTTATTTTTCTGTTCTGATTCACCCTGCGTACAACAGAGACTATTTACGCTGCTTGTACAGTAAACATTTTGCCACAGAGAACGGCATTTCAGAGGTGTATGACTGATTAGCCCATTGCAGGTCAAGCTGTGTTGGGCTCGTCCTTGACAGACTAATGATCATGCAGGCTAAGTATGACAGTGGTTTGCTGTTTATGTGCGGAAACTTTGCGTAGTTGAAACTAATGAAGCGCTCCAATGAGAGAGCACTTCGTCCATTTCATTTGCATAACACCATCCCCCCTCAATTTTCCTTGCTGTCTCTTCCCCCACTTACTGTGTTAGTGCCCCAACCACCCATGCCCCGAGCAACCAGTGTGCCTATCTTTCCTCTCTTCCCATCCCGACTGCCTCTCAGTCCTCGATCTCTGTTCCAGTGCACCCTCTTTCCTGTTCCTGGTACAATTTGCCCTAAATATATCTCTTGGTATGGCCTCAATCCATCAGCTGACAGCTCGTGTCCTATCTGGTTATAATACAACTCAGAGTATAGAATTCAAGTGATTCAGTGCGTCACCAAGAAAATACTTTTTCTTCTAGTTCTGTGGCAGCAACTTTACAGGTCCGTACTCACGCAAAACCAAATGTTATCAGTTGTCACCCCCTTGTGGAGCCAACCATAATGAACAGGGGATTTCAAGAAATGTTTATAAAAGAAATCTGCAAAAACACTGTCAACAGTCTCGATATGAGAAATAAGCAGATGAGTATGTATAAATACCATAAATCCATACAGCTAGCTGTTTAAGTAAGATGTCATAATTTCCGTTACTCTTAAGTTTGCTTGTACCTCCTTGCGTGAAGTGGAAATTCCCTAGCAACGGCCGCTGGCGTCGCACTTTACCCGGGTTCTACATAGATGGGGCAGCAACTGCTCTTGCAGATGGGCTACAATATATGGACCAGCTGAGGTAAAAATATGCAAAGTGAATTAACAGCATCAATTGTTAGCTTTTGCGTGCAATTAGGCTTACTCAGAGTTTATGCCCTAGAATGTTTCCCCAGGTACTGTACCTTTCTCTTAAAAGGCCAACTCCAGATAGGTAGTAGTGCCTTGTCTGTATTTCCCTCTGCTTTCCACTTCTGCCTACCCATCATTAATAGACCTACCGCAGATTAAGGTAGTGCCCTTTGGGCATCCCCCACTGCTTTCCCTCTTCCCACTTTAATGCTTGCCCTGTGACCTATCCCATTACCTTCCCCAGCAGTTTGTGTTTCTACCCTTATTGGCTAGTCAGTATCCCCTGCAGACCTGTGGCCTACCCTGTGGAAGCCCTGAAAATGCCTATCAAAAAGAAACAGACGTTGACGACAGATAAGAACCGCAAGGCCCATCCAGTCTGCCCATTTTTTTTCTACCTTATGAATGTACCATAAGCCTTTACTCTGTCAATGGTCTATCTATTCATACTTCTCTGTATTACTCCCCTATGCCTATCCCATGCCTGTTTGAAGCCCTGCACTGTATTTGTATCCACCACTTCCTGAGGTAGGCTGTTCTATGCATCCACCACCCTTTCTGTGAAAAAGAACTTCCTCACATTACCCCTTAATCGGCCTCCCTCTAATCTCATGCTGTGTCCTCTTGTCGTTCTATTTTTCTTATATTGAAACATGTTAGACTCTTTCACCTTGTTAATACCTTTAAGATGTTTGACTGTTTCGATCATATCTCCTCTCTCCCTCCTTTGCTCTAGGGTATACATATTGAGCTCCATTAATCTGTCCTCATATGTTTTCTGATGCAGTCCCTGCACCATTTTGGTTGCCCTTCTCTGGACTGCCTCCATTTTGCTAATGTCCTTGTGCAGGTGCGGCCTAACCAGTGTCTTGTAAAGAGGATTATTACCTCCCTCTTGCAACTAGTGATACCCCTACTAATACACCCCAACATCCCTCTAGCCTTACCTACTGCTTTATTGGTCTGCTTGGATGGTTTCAGGTCATCTCAGGTTTAGTAAAAACTATAAAAGGCAAGCATTAAAGAAGTGGGCCTATTATAAGCATGATTTGATCTATGAAATCTGTGATGATGATGCCCAAGTCTCTTTCTTCCCTTGTGACTGCCAGCAACTCCCCTCCCAGTCTATAGGTAGCTTCAGGGTTTATCTTCCCTATGTGCATGGTCTTGCACTTCTTTGCGTTAAACCCCTGTTACCACTGTTCTGACCATTTTGCCAGTTTTTCCAGCTCTCTTCTCATTCTGCCCACCTCATCTGGATCATCTACTCTGTTGCAGATCTTGGTGTCATCTGCAAACAGACAAACCTTACCCTCCAGGCCATCTGCAGTGTCACTGATGGAGATATTAGAGGACTGGCTCCAGGACTGATCCCTGAGGTACCCCACTTGTGACTTGCATCTCTTCTGACTGTATACCATTTACCACCACTCTGTTTTCTGTCTGCCAACCAGTTGACCAACCTCTGTCCCTCCCCGATCCTACCCAGCTTATTAATCTTCTATGTGGAACAGTATCGAAAGCTTTGCTAAAGTCAAGGTAGGTGACATCAGCTGCACCCTCTTGGTCTACCACTCTGGTTACCCAGTCAAAGAAATGTATGAGATTAGTTTGACAGGACCTTCCTGTTGTAAACCCAAGCTGTCTTGGATCCTGTGCTCCTATGGATTCCAGGTGTTGCACTGTCCTTTCCTTAAGGAGTGCCTCCATAATCTTACCCACTACTGAGGTAAAACTGACTGGTCTGTAGTTCCAATTCCTCCCTGCTGCCACTCTTGTGGAGGTGGGGATCACATGAGCCCTTATCCAGTCTTCTGGGACCTCTCCTATGGCGTAGAGATTCACTAAACAGTTCTGATAATGGCTGTGCTAGTTCCGTCCTTGGCTCCTATAGCACCCTGGAATGTATGCCATCAGGTCCCATTGCCTTGTCCACCCTGAGCTTAAGAGTTCTTGTAGGACCCTTTATTTTGTGAAGGGACTTGTGCACACCTCCCTCCCCCGTGTCCATGGTGCTTGGTGGTGGGCCCTGCCCTACCTTCTCCACAGTAAAAACAGAGCAGAAGTATCTATTTAGGATAGATGCTTTTCCTCGATCCTCCTCCACACACTCCCCCTTATCCCCTTTGATCTTAGCAATACCTCCTCTGGACTTTCTCCTTTCACTAATGTAGCTATAGAAAGTCTTCTCCCATTCTTTTACTGTTCACACTAGTATTTCCTCAGTTTGGGATTTGTCTGCCTTACTTCCTTCCCTGCTTCCCTTAGGGAAGTTTGGTATGCCTCCCTATCTTTGTCCCGCTACATTCCCTTCTATTTCTTGAAGGTTAACCTTTTGGCTCTGATCTTTTCTGCTACTATTTTTGAGAACGAAAGTGGTTTCCTTCTTCTTTTGCTCTTGCCTTTCTCCTTAACGCAATCGGATGTTGCTTCAAGTATTGCATCCTTAATGCTTGCCCACTTTGCCTGTACCCCTTCACCTGTATTTCATCCTGCCAAGGCTAGTGTAACTCTGTTGGCCAGCTTATCAAAGTCGGCTCCTCTGAAGTCCCATATTTTTGCCTTGGAATGGGATGGTTTAGTTCTAGTGGCCAAATTGAACCATACCATGTGATGGTAACTGGCCCCCAGGTGACCCTGTACTTTGAGATCTGTGATTATTTTCCCGTTAGTCAGTACTAGATCCAGGATAGCCCTGTCTCTTGTGGATTGTTGTATCAATTGTTTGAGGCCCTCCCCCCCCTGCAAGGAATCCACGATGTGTCTAGTTCTGGCGGATGTTCCTGCTGGTATTGACCAATCTGTATCTGGCATGTTGAAGTCTCCGATTAGCAGAACCTCCCCTTTAGCTGTCATGTTTTGTATATCTTCTAACAGTAATGTTGGAAACACCACACTCTGGATTTCAAACAACATGAAGTCTTGCTGTATTCTGACAATTGCTGTAATTTCCAACCTTTGAACTGCCCCAGAGAACTAAGGGTTAACTTTCCATGCAGGGCATGGAAGGCTGAGCTCTAACTCGGTTGAAGTCTCTGTGTGGAGTGTTTTGAACTCAAATCGTCAGATTCTTTACTCCGCCTCACTGAACAGTTGCTCCGGAGATTTCTCCTTCAGCTCGGTTCGAAGTCGGTTAAAGGTTTCAATTTTTTGTCGTTTTAAACCGGAAAAAAGTATCCGCATAGTCAGTTCAGTCTCTGTCTATGGTGCCGTGAGTACTAGATAGGAATTGTTCTATTTTTCTGTGTGGAACATGTAAAAGTGTAGTTGGTTCGGCTGAACCGAGCCATTTTATTGTGAATTTTGCTATATTTAGTGTGTGGTTACCGGTTCTTATCGGTTCTAAAAAAAACAAAAACAAAAAAAAACACGTGTTTTAACCGTTTTTTTCCCAATATCCATGACACGGTTAGGAACCAATAAGGGAGTCTTGCCCGGCGAGTGCCGAAAAAAGGGTAAGTTTGGTTAGGTTGGCCATGTCTGAGAAACCCAAGAAAAAAACTGGGCCCACTGGGTTTCAACACTGCAGTGAGTGTGGGGGGGTCTTTGCCAAGGCCGATCGCCACACCACCTGTGTTGATTGTCTGGGGTTTGACCACCTCGATTCAGACTGCCAGATATGTAAGAACTTTCCCAAATCTACCCTTGAGAAGAGATTAGGTAGACTGAGGGAAAAGGAGGCCGAGAGTCCGCTGACCCGGATGGCCAGCCGGTTTGGTTTCGACTGAACCAGAAGGTGCCCTCTGACCAGGGCGATACTGCCAGACAAAGTGCTAATTCTGAGGATTCGGTTCCGACAAAAAGAAAGCGCAAAATAAATCGACCCGGTTGGATCAGAGGTTCATGTTCTGACCGCGAAGAGATATCCAGGGCGATTCAGATTGTGGAATCGCTCCATCCGGTTCCGACCGATCTGGCTCCTTCTGGCAGGGGTTCGGCTGGTTCCCCGGTTCAAGAGTATACCCTTGAAGATTTTTATGAACCAGAGTTTGAAGAGAAAGGGGAATTTGAGGATTATGATGTAAGTGAAGGTCTGGATGTGCCTATGGAACCGGACATCTCCCCAGACAGACCATCAGGTGTTTCCCCTTCTAGGCTTTGAGTCCCCTTCCCATTTTATGTTTTACAGAAAAGTGGCTGAAACCCTCCAGCTTCCTATGGAGGAGGCTGTGGAAGATCAAGAAGAGCCTGATTATGTAGAGATGATGGATATCCCAGAGTCCAGGAGACTGTCTATTCCCCTCCATAAATCTTTTGGGAAACAGACACAAAAAATCTTAGTCTCCTAACACTATACCTCCTGTGGATAGAAGAATGGACAACAGGTATACACTTTCAGGCTCAGACACGGAGTTCTTATATCAGCAATGCAGCCATGTTGGGGTAGTGCAGGCTGCTGCCTGTGACAAGGCAAATATTCCCTTGGCATCGCACCCCCCTGACAAGGACTCCAGGAAGATTGATGCCATGGCAAAGAAGCAGTACTTGGCATCTTCTTTGGGACTCAGGCAGGCGAATTACATGGCCTGTACAGCCAGGTACCAGAAGTCCAGGTGGGACGCTGTAGTGGCACTGGCTAAATAGGCCTCCCCCCAGCTAACCAAGGAGCTGGAGGCGGTGGCTGCAGATGGGATTGAGGCATCTAAGGTTCAGTTTCATGCTGCTGTGGACTCTAATGATGTTTCATCAAGAGTCATGGCTACATCTGTGGCTCTTCGGAGGATGGCTTGGCTCAGATGTACTAGGCTCTCATGGGACACCCAGGCTAAGGCTATGGATTTTCCTGTAGTGGGTAATTCTCTGTTTGGGGAGCAGACAGAGAATTACATGAAGAAAATAGATGAGTACAGGACCACTTACAGAAGTGCTCAGGCCAAGGAGAGGCAGGCAACTCCTCAAAGGCAGCAGTCTAGGGGCAGGGGCAGGCCTTTTCACCAAGCACAGGCCTGTTCTTCCTTTTCGCAGAGGGGGTTCTTCAGAGGGAGAGGCAGAAGGGGGATGAGCAGGCCTGCATCCACCCCTCAGCCTAAAGCCCCTGCCAAGCAGACACCCTGATGGGTCTGCTCGGGTTGACTCTCCTATTCCAGTAGGGGGCAGGCTGGCTTACTTTGTCCAGGACTGGATGTCTGTTACGTCAGACAAGTGGGTCCTGGAAATAGTAAGCCAGGGACTGGTTCTCAGCTTCAAAAAATTTCCAAAGATGAGAGCCAGATCTTTTCCACCTGCAAACCTTTCGGAAACCCTTGCCCTAGAGGCAGAGATTTCTTCTCTCCTAGCTTTAAGAGCTATAGAGAGAGTACCTACCCTACACTGGGGCAAAGGACTGTACTCCAGATACTTCCTGACCCCCAAAAAGACAGGGGAGTGGCGACCCATCCTAGACCTAAGATATCTAAACAAACATCTTTTAAAACCAAAGTTCAAGATGATAACTCTGGGAATAATCCTTCCCTCTCTAAGGCCAGGGGACTGGCTAGCCTGCCTGGACCTCAAAGATGCCTACTTTTGCATTCCCATCAGGTGCTCCCACAGAAAGTACCTCAGGTTTGAGTTGCCCTCAGGCCATTATCAGTTCAGAGCAATGCCCTTTGGCTTAACCTCAGCCCCAAGGGTTTTCACAAAGTGCCTGGCAGTAGTAGTTGCTTTTCTAAGAAGGCAAAAGATTTCCATTTCTCCTTATCTGGACGATTGGCTAATATTGGGTCAGTCTCCAGACCAAGTCAAGTCTCACCTACAAGTGACCCAGCGAGTGCTCACTTCTCTAGGATTTCTTCTCAACCTTCCCAAATCGGTTCTCGAACCAGTCCAGCTTCTTACCTTTTATAGGGGCAGACCTGGACACACTCAGAGCAAGAGCCTTTCTTCGTCTAGAAAGGGCAAGGGCTCTTATGGAACTAGCTTCTTCCTTCAGCCTTCAGGTATCTCGACCAGCAAGGCATTTCCTCCAGCTCTTGGGCCACATGGCAGCTTCAACAGCAGTGGTCCAAGGGGCAAGATTCCAGATGAGGGATATTCAGTTCCACCTGAGAGCTTTCTGGTCTCAGAGAAAGGACTCTCTTACCAAACTGATTCCAGTGACTCTGACCTTGATCCAGGCCCTCCAGTGGTGGCTGGATCAGGACAATTTAAGGCAAGGTGTTCCTTTTGTTGCTCAGCCTTGTTCAGTGGTCCTTACCATGGATGCTTCTCTTCTGGGCTGGGGAGCCCACTTGGGGTCCTTTACTGCCCAGGGCCTGTGGTCCCCCCAAGAATCCCTTCTCCACATCAATCTTCTAGAGCTCAGGGCTGTTTTTCTAGCTCTAAAAGCATTCTCACAGTCATTTCAGAACATCTGCAACAGGGTTGATACACAAGGAGGCGTGGAAAGGATGAGAAGGGACTTGGCAAGGTTGGAGGAATGGTCAGAAGTATGGCAGCTAGGATTCAATGCAAAGAAGTGCAAAATAATGCACCTGGGAAACAAGAACCCAGGGGAAGAATACACAATGGGGCCGGGGGTTAGTAACAACAACAAAAAAGGAAAGGGACCTGGGGGTAATCATATCAGATAACCTTAAGGTTAGCAAGCAATGTGAGAAGGCAGTAGGGAGGGGTTTGGGTATACTGGGATGCATAGGGAGCATCAGCAGCAGAAAAGCGGAAGTTGTTATCCTCTGTACAGACAGTTGGTGAGACCCCATCTGGAGTACTGTGTCTAGTTCTGGAGACCCCATCTCCAAGGACATAAACAGGATAGAGGCAGTCAGAGGAGGGCAACTAAAATGGTGCATGGTCTGCAAGAGAAGCCGTATGAGAGAGACTAAAGGAGCTTAGTATGTATACCCTTGAGGAAAGAAGGGAGAGGGACATGATAGAAACTTTAAGTACCTCAGTGGAATCAACAAAGTCCAAGAGGTAGCATCTTTCAGAAAGAGGCGTGCAAGAGCAGGGGACACAATTTAAAGATGGGGAAGCGATTCAAGGGCAATGTGAGTATTATTTCACAGAGAGGGTAGTGGACATGGAACAGCCTTGCTGAGGAGGTTGTGGGGTCTAAAACTGTGGGAGAATTCAAGAATGCATGGGACAGACATAGGCAATTCTTGTGGGGTAGGAAGAAATAGGCTGTTGGTTAACTAGGATCTCGACCTATCCTGTAGGTAGGGAAATGGGCAGACTAGATGGGCCAAGCGGTCCTTATCTGCTGTCAGAGTCTATGTTTCTATGTTTCTAAAGCGGTTCAAGTCAGAACAGACAACACTACCACCATGTGGTACATCAACAAGCAGGGAGGCACTCGGTCCACGGCCTTGTGCACAGAAGCCATGAAGTTGTGGTCCCTGGCTTATTCCCTGCAAGCTTCTCTTGTAGCAGTTCACCTTCCAGGCAAGGACAATGTGCTAGCAGATGCACTGAACAGGATTTCTCAGGGCCCTCATGAATGGTCCCTGGACCCTCAGGTGTTGAAAGTGATTTTTTCAAGTTGGGGCACTCTAGAGAGAGATCTCTTTGCAGCCTCAGACAATCACCAACTCCCTCTCTTTTGTTGCAGACCTCCAGTCTTGGGCTCAGTCCCCCGGATACCCTGATTCTGAATTGGGAAGGGAAGTTTCTGTATGCCTTCCCCCTTCCCACTCCTGTTCAGAGGTTTAGTCAAAATAAGGTCTCAACCTTGCAAGGTGATTCTGGTTGCTCCAGATTGGGTCAGACAGCCCTGGTACCCCCTGTTGCTGTCCCTATCAGTCCATCTTCCCCTGTCTCTTCCCAGGAATTACAACCTGTTAACATCCTCTCGGGGAGGATTTGGTACCCCAACCTTCAGTCTCTCAATCTCAAGGCATGGCTCTTGAAGAGTTAGTTTGCAGATCTGCATCTTTCCCAAGGGGTTCTGGACATCCTCAAGGCTTCTCGAAAGCCCTCCACCAGAAAGACTTACAACTCCAAATGGAAAAGATTCAGTATTTGGTGTTCTAAGAAGAATATTTCTCCAGACACTGCTGAATTGTCTACGGTTCTGGATTATATGGTCCATCTTAATGACCTAGGCCTCAGACCAGCTACTGTCAAGGTACACTTGTCAGCTGTTTCTGCATTTTTGTCTGTGGGGAAGCCGTCCTCACTATCTTCCCATCCTGTGTTCTGTAAATTTTTTAAAGGATTGTTTCACATCAATCCCCCTTTAAGAGACCCTACCCCCTGCCTGGGATTTGAATGTTTGCATTGCTCAGCTTATGCAACCCCCCCTTTGAGCCTATGTCTTCAGCAGAGCTTAAGTACTTGACTTGGAAAACTGTGTTCTTGGTAGCTATTACCTCTGCCAGGCGTATCAGTGAGTTGCAAGCCCTGTCAGTGGATCCTGATTTTATCTCTTTTCATAGGGATAAAGTGGTCCTTAGAACCAATAGAAGGTTCTTGCCCAAAGTGGTTTCAGACTTCAATTTAAACCAGTCTGTCTCTCTCCCTGTTTTCTTCACTGATCATTCTTCCTCAGGAGAGAGGAGGCTACACAGTTTAGATGTCAAAAGAGCCCTTAGTTAGTACATAGCGCGTACCAAGGGTCACAGGTTTGACTCCCTCCAGTTGTTCCTCACTTATGGAGAAATGGGAAAGGGCAAACTGCCACCAAAAGATCTATTGCCAGGTGGATTATGTCTTGTATACAATTCTGCTATGAAAAACTGGGAAAAACTCCGCCCTCAGGCCTGAGGGCTCATTCCACAAGAGATACAGCTGCTTCCCTGGCTGCGGCCAGGGATATCCCTCTCCCAGAAATTTGTCAAGCAGCCACCTGGAAAACAGTCCATACCTTTACCAAGCATTACTCTCTGGATATCCAGGCTAGGAGTGATGCTTGGTTTGGCACAGCAGTACTTCAGAGCCTATTCCCAAAGTAGGTTCTGTCCCTCTTCCTTGGAGGTACTGCTTGGTAGTCTGCAATTGTCAGAATACAGCAAGACTTCATGTTGTTTGAAGAAAAAATTACTCACCTTAGTAATTATATTTCTTCAAATGGAGTCTTGCTGTATTCTGACCTCCCTCCCTGCCTCCCCTCTCAGAACCTGTTTTTGGGAAGTGGGTGGGCAGGTGCAGTGTTGCACCCCAAGGGTGTATTTGCTTGCACCCTCCCCCCTTTTTGTTTGAGTGCTTATTTATTGTTGTTATTTTTGAGTACATTGGGTTTAGTTTTTGGGTTTCCTGACTTGAGTCTTCCTTGGGAATCCAGAACTTTTCAGCCAGTTGGCTAGTAGAATTTTTAGAATTTCCACATAGAATTTTTAGTTTAGTTGGGCTCGTAAGAATCTGACAGTTTGAGTTCAAAACACTCCAGACAGAGACTTCAACTGAGCTCAGCGTTCCATGCCCTGCATGGAAAGTTAACCCTTAGTTCTCCAGGGCAGTTCAAAGGTTGGGAATCACTGCAATTGTCAGAATACAGCAAGACTCCATTAGAAGAAATATAATTACTAAGGTGAGTAATTTTTTCTTATGGCACCCATGCTTTGCGTTTTGCTATAGAGAACGGCATTTCAGAGGTGTCACTGACTAGCCCAATACAGGTCAAGCTGCATTGGGCTTGGCCTTGACAGACCAATGATCATGCAAGCCAAGTATGATGATGGTTCACAGTTCATGGGTGGAAACTTTGTGTAGTTGAAACTAATTAAGTGTTCCAATGAGAGAGCACTTCATCCATTTCATTTGCATAACGCTGTTCCCCCGTCCCTCAGTTTTCCTTGCTGTCTCTCCCCCCACTTTACTGTGTCAGTGTCCCATTCATCCATGCCCCGAGCAACCAGTGTGCCGATCTTTTCTCTGTTCCCACCCCCGACTCCCTCTCAGTCTTGGATGTTGGTTCCAGTGACCCTCTTTCCTGTTCCCAGTACAATCTGCCCTTAATATTTCTTCTGCTACAGCTCTGCTCCCAATGTGGGTGATCTCTGTCTCCGACTCCACTGCCTTATATTTTTTTTCTTTCACGCTGTCTCAATTAAGGACACTCTGTTATCTCTGTCTCTCCCTTCTACTGCTCCCTGTTACCGGTGGTCCATTACACGGTGTTTTCCTCCCTACTGTGCTGTTCCTGGTTACCGGCGCTTTGTGACATGCGCTCTCTACATTTGCTGTTCTCGATTACCAGCGCTCCAGGAGTGTGACACGCTCTATGCCTTTCCTGTCCCTGGGTACTGGTCCGGTAGTGTTCCCTGATGAGCTCTTCTCTCCTGGCTTGATGTAGCTGCACTGCTTGTGTCTCTCCCATCTCTGTGACGGCGGTAAACATTCCACCACCGCTGTAAGGCTTGGGGCCGTACAGCACACTCTGTATGAAAACGTAACACCGACCACGCGGTGCATGCTCTGAATGACCCACAGGTCGGGCTCAGGGTCGCACAGCATGCACTGCTGTCGTGTGTGCCAAACATCTAAACAGCAGATACAAGCAAGCAACATTCAGCATTGACAAATGCTTGTTCTTTTAGTTTTAACAGCTTCTTCTTCTACTCCCAGATTTGCTTCTTGTTGATTGAGGGACACTGCTACAGGGCAGTTACCCTCAGCCATAGCTCGCTAAGCAGCCATAATTTTAAATTCCAAATCATGCTACATGCACTTTGGCATTTCAACCTATTAACCACCACAACAGCACTGATTAAACATTAAGCTAAAATGGTGCAGGGTCTGCACCAGAAGTCATAAGAAGAGAGACTAAAGGAGCTTAGTATAGTCTCGAGGAAAGGAGGGAGAGTGGGGACATGATAGAAACATTTAAGTACCTCAAGGGAATCAACAAAGTCCAAGAGGGTAGCATCTTTCAGAAAATATGTGCAAGAACAAGGGGGCACAATTTGAAGATGGAGGGGGGACAGCTCAAGGGCACTGTGAGGAAGTATTTTTTCACAGAGAGGATAGTGGATGCATGGAATGGCCTTCCTGAGGAGGTCAAGGGGTCAAAAACAGTGGGAGAATTTAAGAATGCATGGGACAGACATAATCCTGGTGGGGGGTAGGAGGAAGTAGGCTGCTGGTTAACTAGGATCTGCAGTTTATCCAATAGATAGGGAAATGGGCAGACTGGGTGGGCCAAGCGGTCCTTGTCTGCCGTCAGTCTATGTTTCAATGTTTCTAAGCAACAGTTCCACACCTCTCTGCTCTTGCAGTTAAACAGCACAGCAAGACATTTAAGCAGTAAGGCAGAACAGGGTGTGTGTGTTGTGCTGGGGTAACAGCATACCTCAGGTAGGCTGAGCTTCCACCATCTGTAGAGTGCCATTGTTCCAACACAACACAGATACCCTGAAGTGCCTTATTGGGATTATGAAATGAGTCCACTGGGATTTGATACTGTGCTATATAGGTTATTTTAATTCATTATTAAAAAAAGAAAGTGCAATTAGTAGAAATAGATAAAAGTAGTCCAGTTGAGAACTTGCCGTGTCTATGAGCAATATACCGGGGACCTGGTCCCTTATACAAACTTTCGTTGTTCTCCCTGTGTTTAAACTTAATTTGCATAAAACAGAGATATTACTATATAATTATTCCCCTTCCCCTGGAGTGCAAGCGGCCTTTCCATGGAAATGGCCCAACACCAAGCTCATATATTTAGGGATTATTATTTATGTAATCTTGGCTTCTTAAATTTTGAACCACTGATAGTTCAGACTAAGGAGGACCTGGATTCCTGAGGTAGACTGGTTCTTTCCTTTTCATCCAGAATTGAAACTATTCAAATGCACATTCTCCCCTGCTTATTATACCTTTACCAAACACTTCCTGTATTTCTGGAAAAAGATTACTTTTCTTCCTGGACTAAATGGATATCTTTCTTTATCTGGGGAGGCAAACGCCGTCAGACTAGATATTCTATTTTACAACTTGCACTAGCCAAAGGGGGAATAAACCTCACGAATGTACTCTATTATGCCTGGGCTGCACACCTAAATGTTTTTACTTGGATACTGATGTGAGAACAATATTGTTGACATGTCAGATTGACAAACAGGTGTCTGCCACACACAATTTCAGGAACGTGTACTGTATGAACTCAGAAAATTCAGTTCTCTGAGGGATTCTGTGTGTGCGTAACTAGAAATACTATGCCATCCTGATGCCCCGGTCTCCTGCTCATCAGTTGAGGCTGCTGCACCCTGCTTCCCTCTGCTGCCCCTTCCCCCAAAGCATGGCCAAAGCCCCCTGTTCCAATCTCCACAGACAGGACTGCTGTGCTCTGCTAAGCCCTAGAGTCCCAGGGCCTCTGCCTCCACCGTTGGTGCTGCTGCACCATGCTGACCAAGGCCACCAAAGATGGGGCTTTTGCTGCACCCTGTACCCACTTCCACTGCCCTAAATGGACAGGGCCACTGCATCTCATGCATTCTGTCTCACAGTCAGGGCTGGTACAAAAAAAACAAAAGGGAGAGGAGGGAGGGGTAAAAGACAGTCGCATTTCATTAAATACACCATATTTGGTATTAACAATTACGTGTAGTCAAGACATTTTAACAATCAGGTTTCGTTCAGTGTCTACACTCAATAGGTAAATAAGCATTGCACAGAGATGATAATGACTGAGTTATAGGTTGTCCCTTGTATCTATAAATTATAGGTTTAACTTATATTACTAACTGATAGGCTAGGAAAGCCATAGACACATATATTCATAATTTATCCAATTTCTAGGGTTTAATGGGATTTATAAAATTAATGAAAGACCCAGGTTTGACCTTCATGGCCCCATATGACCAAATATCTCTCCTTCTGCAAGGGTGGTCTCCAGCTGGCCCACTCCCCTAAGGAACAAAGGAGGGATCTTTTGGCATAGTATATAGCACCCATTTAGACCATTTCGCAGTGTATAACTCGGATTTATCATTTAGATGGTAAGAAATACTTTCTGATGTATAGATCCTAATCACTGTCTCCCTCCATTCTAACATTGTGGGGGTCTCGGGGGTAAGCCAATGTCTGGTTAATGCCTTTTTGGCTGCCATCAACAATATTCCCCAGAGATGGCATATATTCGGGTCCTTTAACTCTGAAGGGAAAACATGGAGTACAAACGAATCCACCATAAGCACAATCGAAAAATCAAACAAAGGGTTTAATTCAGATTGTAATGAGTCCAAAAAGGGTCTTATCTGGGGACATGTCCAGAAAATATGGGTATGGTTAGGGATGTAAGTTTGTCATGGCAGTCGTACACATCATGGATTCCATGATGTTTGGTCTTTATTCAGGACTTCTATGACTTTCACTATTGTCTTCTAAACGTAGCAATGATGACAGTGCCACGACATTTACTAATGATTTCATGAACAACCAGTGAGTCATTAAAACCTCATCCATGACAAACTTACATCCCTGGGTATGGTGTGCATTAAGTTCACCGCATTGACGTCAACAGGCCCCTGACCGTGATGGCAAAAAATGTGCTTATATTACAGGGCTATGAAAGTACCTGATTATAATCTGCCAGGAAAATAATCTCCAACTATGTGAGTAAGTAAGTTTAGCTGTTGAGAGGCAACCCCGGTACCAACTCTGCATGGGTACCTCAAAACCAAATTCCCTGTTCCACTTTTCACATATCTTTTCAGTACTCATACCCAGTGTATCCCCAGTTGCCTTATATAGTATAGAGATGATATGAGGTGTGCTAGCATTTTTAATAATTTGCTGAAGACGGGATTAATGGGGAAAATGTTCAGGATTTCGTATCTGGGCTGGGAGGGAGTAGTAGTAGTGTCTTAATTGTAGGTAATGAAATAAATCCTGGCGTCTAAGACCTCTAGGCTGACATAGCTCTGAGAAAGATTTAAATTCTTCATTTAAAAACTGGGTAAGGAAGTGAATCCCCAGGAGGTAAATGTATGGTCATTAACTGCTGGGTAGAAGTCCTCCAGAAGTGCTATAGGACAAATAAGCGGTAGGAGTGGAGAAAGAGATAGCTGCCGCAGTATCATCCTCCAGGTTCTCATCTGGTGTATGGTCCAAGGATTCATCTGCACCAAATCCTAGGGGTGAGTGATGGATGTTTGATGCATCAGGTTTTTGATTAGGTTCTTAAAGGGCACAAGACCCTCCTCAATCTCCCTTCAATGGATCTGACTAGTACCAGCCAGACGATCTACCAGAAAAGACACATGTGAGGCCCAATTATAAAGCCTAAGGTTGGGGAGAGCCAGCCTACCCTGTCTCCTAGGGAGTTGTAGAATGGACAACTTTATTCTGAGGCTTTTTCCAGACCATATAAATTTACTAATAGATTTGTTCCAGGACTGGAATATTTTATTTGGGATATGTATTGGGACATTTTGGAACAGGTAGAGAGCGCGAGGGAGTACTGCCATTCTGATATCAACTCTCTGAAGCATATTCAGTGGGAGAATGTCCCATCTCACCAGGTCCTCAAGGAGTTGAGTTGAAAAAATATCATAATTATTTTTTGATGTTTCAATCGCCTGACGAGACAGATGAATACCTAAGTATTTAAGTTTATCTAAGTCCCATCAAAAGAGGTATTTCTGTTTAAATTCTGGTATTGGGGCAAAATTAAAAGTTAGGGCTTCCGTTTTAGCAGTGTTAAGTTTATAACCTGAGCTTTCACCATCCTGATCCAGTACTTCAAAGACAGCTGGGACAGACTGGGTTGGGTTTATTAAAAAAAGTAAGAAATCGTCTGCATAGAGTGCTGTGCGGTGCTCTGTCCCTTCCATTTGTTTTCCTTCTATCTGAGAGGAATCTCTGATTGCCTGTGCCAGGGGTTTGATAAAAATGGCAAATAAACCAGGGGATAAGGGGCAACCCTGACAGGTACTCCTGGACAAAGTGAAGAAAGGGGAATGGTGTCCAGAGACCTTCACACAGGCCCGTGGTGAAGTATAAAGTGTTTTAATTAGGGAAATAAAAGGGAGGGGAAAACCCATTTTTAGCATGACGGTAGTAAAAAAGACGAGGAGACCCTGTCAAATGCCTTCTCAGCATCTAGGCTGAGAAGGACAGAGGGTGGTGCATTGGATTGCATTCCCTGTACCAGATAGAGGGCCCTTCTTGTATTATCAGTAGTGGATCTGCCACTAACAAATCCTGTTAGGTCTAGGTTAATTATTGAGGGGAGTATTCCATCTAGGCGTTTAGCCAAGGTAGCCATCAGGTATTTATAATCCACATTCAGGACCGATATTGGTTGATAGGACGAGCAGCATTGTGGGTCTTTTCTTGGTTTTGGAATAAGGGATATCACAGCGTATGACCACCTAGGTGAAGGATTCGACCGATTTCATATTATGTCATTGTATACCTGGAGTAGGATTGGTACAAGTATTTGCTCTAGGTGTTTACAAAATTCTGTATCATATCCATCCGGGCCTGGGGCCTTCATAGTTTCTGACCAAGAGATAATTGCTTTTAGTTCAGGGTATGACAGGGGGGCAATTGGTTTGCTCCGCTGGTCCTCGCTCAGCCGGGAGAGGTTCAGTGAGGAGAGAAAAGCCCCAATGTCCCCTGATCTGATTCATGATCTGGTGTATATAGTTTTTTAAAATGGTCACAAAAAACCTGAGTGACTTGCCCCAACTTGGAATAGGTATTACCTGAATTAGAGTCCCTAATAGTGGCTATAGTCTCGAGATGGCATTGTCTATGTAGCTGGTAGGCGAGAGGCCCTAGATCCTACTTCACCATATCTTTGCCTTAAAAAGGCTAATGCGATTTCCATATTCTGCCTGGCTAGGCCATCCAACTCCTGCTTGACCCTCTTAAGCTGGGCAGTAACCGACTTTTCTCCCTGCTGATGTGCAGATTGGAGAAAATGAAGGGTTTGCTCGAGATGGATTTGTTTTGTCTTTCCGCTGCTTCGCTTGAGTAGAAAGATATTGTATAAGGTGACCCCGAAGCACCACCTTTAGCATGTCCCACCTAATAGCCATGGAAGTTTCAGGGTCTGAGTTGTCACTTAGAATTTCCTGTATTTTTTCTTCAAGAAATTCTCGGAATGGGGCACTTTTAAGGTGAATTGGGTTGAATCTCCACAGCGTATTTCATTTCTTAAGACCCATATCCCATGTAGTTATTACTGGGGCATGGTTGGTATGGACAATATCCTCTATAGTTACCTTCCTAATGGTCTCTGAATACTCTTTCTGTGTTTAGCAATGACCAATTCTGGAATAAGAGCCATGTACTGCTGAATAAAAGGTGCATCTCCTATCCCTAGGGTAGAGGGTGCGCCACACATCAACCCATCCCACTTCCTGAATACATTTTTATTTTTTTTTAAATCTGGACTGAGCTGATTGCCTGCCCCTAGTCGCCCCTGTGGTATCCAGATTAGGGGCAATATTAAAAATCTCCTGCAAGGATCAAAGGGCCCTTGGTTAACTGGAGCACTTTATTCAGAAGAAACCTAAAGGTTTGCAGTGTGGAACCAGGAGGAAAATACGCATTAGCAAGGGTAATCTCCTCACCTTGTAATAAACCCTGAACCACCACCAAACGGCCCTCCGAATCCGCCCATTCATATGTGGCTTCAAATGGGGTGAGGTTGGAGACCAGTATGGTGACCCCTCTCCTCCCGTTAGTAAAGGAGGAGGGAAAGACCTGTGAGAAGCCTCCTCTAGCCAGTTTCCCATGTTCCTGCTTGCTCATGTGTGTTTCTTGAATATATATTATCCCTGCATGTGTTTTCCTGAATAATGAAAGCATTCTAGTTCTTTTGATTGGGCTTCCTAGCCCATTAACATTCAATGAGTAAACCTTTAACGGTGAATCAGCCATATTGTTAGATTTCCCGTAAGGAAGAAATGTTACTGTGCCCTTCTCTTAATTTCACTTTGTAGACACCATTACATATTATCACAATTAAGGGGTAATGTGACTGCCTTACTAACATGTAGCGAGGAGAACTCTCTTCAAACTGTAAAAAACTTTGAAAAAACCTAACATACGCTGACTGATTAAATGTAACCATGCAGTCACCTGCCAACTGGGCAGGGGTTGCAGAGTAACTACGAACTTCCATGGGGGTGAAGGTCCCGAACTAATCAGCCGACCACCCTAATGTGCCAAAAACTTTTGGCGGTGTCTAATATAAATTAGACCAGAATGTAATAAGTCTCGAGGAGCGACAAATAGTCATGCCTCGTGTTCCACCAGATATCAAAATGATAAAAATCCACATTCTCAAGTGGTTAGTCCGCATCCTAGCATGACAGCCTTATTAGTAGCAGAGTCCTCCTATACCTCCCCTAGACTCCATCACCAGCCATTTGCATTTGACCAAAGAAGGGCCACACCCCTCCCCCCAGGACTCCCCAATCCCCACCGTTACAGCGTTTGAGGGTGAGGAGCCAAGGAAGGAGCAAGCTTGTCTGACCAGCATGCACCTCTGTAGCACACCGATACAAAAATTCGGCTGCCCTGGTAGTCGGGGATTACGATTACCAGTCATGCCAGGCGCATTCTGTATCGAAATGGGGACCAGGGATAAGACAAGAAATTAACTTGCTTCAGCGTATACCCCAGAAAAATCCAGCTCTATAAACACAATGAGCTTGGACCCAGGGACAGTCAGCAGATGCCCCAGTTGCCCTCCTCCCTCCCGGGTGCAGCCTAGGCATGTCCCCAACCCCACCCTCTTCCCGTCAGGTTCCAGGATCCAGTGCATAGTTGTTGTCTGTGGGACTCCAGATCTACTGGCGCCTAGAACACCTGCCAGGGGTCTTACTGAAAATAGCATAGGGGGAAAAAAATCACAGCATATGCAAACCTACGGGGGAGGGGTGCCCCAGGGGAGAGCAAGGCCTCCACTATATGTCTGGTCGGAGAGGGGGAGAAACAGATTAGCCCATCCATAACGTATAAAAGGATAAAGTCCCTTTAGTACAGTTACTTGACTTCTTGGCTGTTCGAAGGTTCCTCTGATTGTGCCATGGCCTGCTTTCTCAAGCCATCGGCTATCTGTTGAACAGCCACAGCGCCTTCATGTCAGCGTTGCTCCCTGGTGGTTTCTTTAGTCCACAGTTTCTGCACCAATTTGGCCGAGAGAGTCATGCCTTGTTGCTTCTGAGGGAGGATCACCTCTATTCCAATATTAAGCAATTCCCGAGCAGCTTCCTCCACCGATTCAAAAGTCTTGGGCCCATCCGATAATTGAACCACCAACTTCGAGGGGTAGTGGGTGCGAAACTTAATCTTAACTTCCTTGAGCTTTTTAAGAATCTGTGCATATGCTCTGCACCTCGATGCAATTGCTGTCGGATAGTCATTATCTACATATATTCTCTGGTCTTGATATGTCAGGTCTCCCTGCTGCCAGGACTTGTGTAGGATCATTTCCTTTTCCTGATATCGGAGAAAACGGACCAGAATGGCGCGTGGGTGATTGCCAAGCCGTGGACCCTGGGCGCAGTGTACACGATCCATTCCCAAAGAGCTACCATCAGGTATATCCAGTTTAGATTTAAAAAATTGTTGTATAAACTGAATAGGGTTGTTGCCTTCGGGAAACCCATTGATCCTTAGATTATTCCTCCTGCTCCGAGCTTCTGAGTCGTCCGCCCTCTCCTGTAGGCCCTGAACCACGCGATGCATGTAAACTATGGCACGCTCCGCACAGTCCATTCAGTAGTCGGTGCTTGTGGCCTGCTCCTCCATCTCATCTAAGCATTTTTCCATCTTCCCGAGGTCCGTACGGAGAGCAGAGAATGTATTACGGGTCTCTCTTCTAAAATCCCGCAACTCTTGCAGCACAGCATCCATTTGTCTTGCAGTATTAGGCGCCATGCTCATTTCTTCTGTCGGAAGGTTGCCCTTGCTGGATACCTGAGAGCAGTCACTATCGGTGCACATTCCATCGGGATCCATGCTGTCCATCTATGAGACTCTGGCTTCTTTTTAGGCATCTTTATTCTTTGTGAGTTAATTATTGCCCAGATTTCAGTTATTTTAGCAATTTAATGCTGTTTTTTAAATCTGGTGGAACAGGAGCTGAGGATCTATGCGGCTTCCATGGGCATAACGTCACCGGAAGTCCCTCAGGGCTGCTGTATCCTGATGCCACCCTTTGTCCTGTCACATGGTTGAGGCATCTGCACCATGATGTCCTCTGTCTCTGCCACCACATCCAAGGCTGCTGTGGCCTGTTGAGCCCTAGAGCCCCATCCCTCCACAGTTAGGGCTGCTGCACCCTGCTATCCTCTGTCCCCACCCTATGACACAAGATGAAAGTGTTTTTGACTTTGTCTTTCAATTGGCTTGGGTAGTGTACCAAAAGATCAGACGCTGATGGCAGGGAGCAGTATGGTGCAGCAACTCTAACTGTGGAAGCAAGAGGCTCTGTGATGAGGCGGGGGCATGGGGCAGAGGACAGCATGGTGCAGAAACCTTGACTGTGGGGCAGGACACAGTGGGGCATCCGGGTACAGCAGCCCTGACTGTGAGACACACTGCACGTGTTGCAGCAGCCCTGCCCATTTAGGGCAGTGGAAGTAGGTAGCAGGGTGCAGCAAAAGCCCCACCTTTTGGTGGCCAAGGGCAGCATGGTGCAGCAGCCCCAACTGTGTGGAGGCAGAGGCCCTGGGACTCTAGGGCTTAGCAGAGCACAGCAGTCCTATGTGTGGAGACTAGTAGAGGGGGCATTAGCAATGCCGGGGGGGCGGGCAGAAAGAAGCAGGGTGCAGCAGCCGCAACTGAGGGGCAGGAGACTGGCATCCAGAGGACATACAGTATTTCTTGTTACACACATACATGATCTATTTTCAGACAGAATCCCTCAGAGAACTGAATTTTGTGAGTTCATAGAGTACATGTTCCTGAAATAGCAGTGTGGGGCAGACACCTGTTTGTCAATCTGACATATCGGCAATATTATTCTCACATGAACATATTCATGGAGGCTACGTCAGACACACACTACTTCTGTGACTTAAACTTTAGATTTATTTTATATCCATTAAATAATCCTGTTATATTGCCAGACAACAATGCAGAGTTTTGATGTGATAGTACTGACTGCTGTGATACAGATGTGTGATTTCTCACACAGTCATTTATACCGCTTCCGTGCACCACTGAAACACAAATGACCAACTCTTTACGAGAACAGAATGATAGATTGTAAAGTAATCGCTTTAAGCACAAACTAGATGGGTTAGTAACACACTTGGAGTTAAGACAATTATCCCTACAGATTGTTTTGCCTGGAAAGTGCAACAGCTTCTTCAGGCAATTAGGGACTTAATTGCAGCAGCAACAGGCTGGACAGGTATGATGTCATTGCTCATGGACAGGGACAGAAACATCTTCACTGTTTTCAGTTACTGCAGAGCATATTAGCAGATGCTGATTTAAAGAAAACCACTAAACCAAACAGCATGATGTTTTCAGGAAACACTGTTCATGACACAAGGACTTGACCTCAAGTTTTTGACAGTCTGTAAAACATTTTCATTTGATCTTTAAAAATCACCTCTTCACCTATGACTTGAGTTTGCATGGAAATACTGCTCCCGTTATTTTTGTACCCCTGCTAAACTTACGCAGTTTTTAACCGCACCATTTTGGGAATTGTTGGGGCTATGAGTGTAACACAGCTGATTAAGCTCATTTTTTTACTCTTGCTCTGTACTGCAGTCCTACTGGATAGAAGTTGTTGCCCAGATTGAGCTTCAGTAACCCCCGAATTTATCTTATAGTCGGTACCTCCAGCTAATTGCAGACTACCTTGTAAGTCTCTGATTTGGGCTTACATCATAACAGACAAAAAAAGCAATAACTCGCACCTGGATAAAATCAGAACTGCCGACACTGGGGCTGTGGCATCATATTACGGTAGAGATTTACTGCCTGGAAAAATTCACTGCCAAACAGCAAAATATAGTAAATTGGAAAAATTTGGATTACGATGGAGGTCATGGATAGTTTACTATGACACCATAGATGAATGGTGGACCCTGTAATACCATAATCTGGTCTCACCTCATAACTCTTGTGAGAGACCGGTGGTGTTAATATCTTATCGTGTTTCCATAATTGATTTGGGGTGTGTGGGAGTGTGCCCTGTGTCTGGGAGACTAACCCTAACTGTAAAAAATCTGACTTGCCCTTCGGCTCCAGGGATGTATCAGTTTTCTCTACTTTCTTATTGTCTTTTTTTTTGGCTTCTGTTTTTTCCTCCCTTGGCCCTGATCGGCCCCTTCCTTCCAGCTGTCCGCCCAGCCCCATCCCCTACCTTCGACAGTCACCTTTGTACCCCATGGTTTTAGCTTCCAACTCAATCAACCAGGACTGGATCCAGTGTTTGGGTGGTGCCTCTCGGGTTGGCGCCTGCAGCAGGCAACCACCATGCCACTCGACCGGATCGCAATTTCCACTTTTTTCACTGCAGAGTGGAGCGTGCAGTGCGGACAATGGCCACACTGCGCACGTATCCACACGCAGCACGCCTGTCTGCTGCTCCACCTCTGTGCCCCACTGTACAGGACCTGGCATGCCAACACCTAACCTCTGCTAGGTGTCATGCAAACGCCGGTGTCTGTTCCCCACCCTCCCCGGGAGAGGAGAGCTGTCTTCCAGACACACTATCCTCTCCCACCCTGGCTGGCCCCTAATGACCTGCTTGCACTGCAAACATGGGTTGCCGGCGTGGCAGGAGGTAAGGCATCGCTGCCTCAGCCCTCCATGCCACTGGGCTGGTGCATTCTCTTCTTTTTAGTGAAACATCTATAATAGACAACAGAGAAATGTTTGTATTTTGACCATGAGTTTGCCATGTATATTGTTCTGACTGTATTTTTGAAATACCTCTAAGTAATACTAAATATATATAAAAAAAAGATTTTACAGGGAGAAGCCATCTGATGGCCCTGTGGGTAGCACTCTGCGCTCCTGTGTTGGTGACCAGAGTTCAGAAGCAAGCTCGGAGAGCTAGTTGGGTGGACCCGAGGACTGGGGAGCGCTCCTAGCCCAGAAAGGGAGGATGTCTGGTTCTGCCACTCTGGTGACCCCCTACGGCGGACCTTGAGACGGCAGGAAATCTGACTGTGTGGCCTGTAGGGGCATTGCCAGACATCAGGGAAAGTGAGCGGACTAAAGGAATGTTAAACAACTTGGCGTGTGGCAGGCGTTGTGAAGCCTTGCCTGCTGGCCCTCTAGCCACAGTGTCATTGAGCACCTGCTGAGATGAATCTGAATTCTCTTCTGAGGGAGGGGAGGGTGGTCTTGCACCTCCTGGACCCACTGCAGGGGCAAGCCATGGGGACTTGACTGGCAGATGAGCCTGTGGAGACAGGAAACAGGGAGGGCAGGAGGGATAAAGTTGAGTAGCCACCTGCCCATGTGAGCAGGGAGAAAAATCTTTATGGCAAAAAAAAAAAAAGATACTGCTACAGGTAAGATTGTCAGGACAAAAGTTAATGACATTGCGTTCGGTGAGGGGTGAGGAGTCGCAGTCTTTTTTTTTTTGTTAAATATATCTGCAGCCTGTTCAGTTTCTTGCTTGTAAGTGCTGCTATCCGGAGTCGGCAGCAGGGACGAGCTGAAGCTAGCTGCGGTCAGTGGCAGTGAGTACTGTAGCTGTCTCGTTTATTGCTTTTAAAAACGTGGTGCTTTATTTAAGAGGGAGCCACAGCTGATTAGTGGAGTGTGATAAGAGTGGTGTTTGTAAGGTACAAGGTGCACATTGCTGTTTTATCAGAATATGATGCAGTTGCAGCCATGTTAGATGTGGGTATTGTAGCACAGCATGATAGTGGATGGGTTTGCGGAAGTACTGAGGCCGGTGAGGTCACAGATCTTTCTCTAATGATGTTGTGCAGGAATAACAGAACTGACTTCTAAGCTCCACAGTCAATCAGGTGTTTTGATTTTCCTTACCCATTTCATAATTGTTAATTGAAGCCACCCAAAACTTAAAGCTACCCTCAAACTGAAGCCAACCCCAATTAGAAGCTGCAGCTTGAAAAAAAGATTCTAAGTGGCTCACCAGGTTGCACACTGACCTCTGAGGCTGGAAAAGGGGAAGGTAGCGGGTTTAAGCCCCACACCAGGCACTTGGGGTAAAATCCCGATACTGACACTGCAGTGCATCATAAGGGGGATGCTGCACTTCTGAGGGGCCGTCTTTCGAATGAGATGTTAAACCGAGGTCCCGTCTGCTTGTTCAGGTGGGTGTCAAAGATCCCATGGCACTTCTCAAAACGAGTAGCAGAATTTTTTATTTGCATATTTAGGAAAAAAATCATATATACATAAATCAAAATTATACAATGGCAAGAAAATGTCCTGGACTCTGATTGGTCACTGTGTCCCTGGCACAGTAAGGTTATTCCAGCACTTCCCTGTATTGATTTTTTTACTTCTTTGTCTCATCTTCTCAAGCAAAGATATATTGCCACATTAAAAATCTACTAAAAACATTATTTTTTTATTTTGTATAACAACAAGCCATTGTATAATAGCGATAATGCACTCCAGGGTGTGGGTTGTGCTGGGATAACCTCATGTTAATAACCAACAAAAAACTCACAATACAGTATGTGTACACCAAAAGCAATACAAGTGAAACAAAAACTCTATTCATAATACCATTTGGTAGCATTAAAACCTATACAAAAGGGGAAAAATGAAGTTGTACAACAATTTTAAAGGAAAAACGAAACAGAATTTATTAAAGGTGAACACCAAGATACGTACTATCACACCCAATTTGTCTAAAATTCCTGAAGTGTTTACCTAAACTTTCTGCACCAAAAAACACCTCATATTTAGGACTCAAATCACCTCTAGCAACCTGGGTGATCCCTGCCTACATTTTCCAAACAAGCCATCACAAAGCACCCCATCTGGTGTTCCATACTACCTGGTCCACCAGTTTCAGTTCTTTAGCTTGAATGTACTTTAAGTCTTTCAGAACTGTCCAAAGTAATTCAGCTGGGGTAGTATGCTGCTGCTGTTGCAGTACAAATTTACATTGTATCTGCCATATCCAATAAAGGAGACAAGCCATAAGTGTGCAAAATCTGACATCATGGTGTCTCAATTGCGGTGGAAAGTTTCCTTTAAATAAACTTGCAGGTGTTAAAAAGGAAAATAAATTATTCTGCCATCTATTTGCCAGTAGTGTCCAAAAATCCAAAATAAATGGTCAAAAGAAATATAAATGGTCCATTGTCTCTATTACTGTCTATTACGTATCTCTAGAACAATATCTTTCACTGAGCTCTGTGGTTGCCTTTGACATTTATTTTACCATGGGCCCCTAACCATATAGTGTCCCACATTTTCTTAGGGATTCTTGAATCACTTAAGAGAAGATATAAGTTTGTGTTCGGTATCAGTAAACTCTAGAAAAGGAGTGTCAGAAAATGATTTTGCAAAATCTCTTGGTATAAACATTTCCTAGATGTAGGCAAAACTGCAGTATAGGTAACCTAGAGAATAATGGATGGGTGCCCATCGGTAACAGGCCTGTTTGATCATCGAGCGGTTCCTAAGGTGACTGCCTAAACCTCAAGAGCGCAGCTCAAGAGGTTTGGTCACCTTGGGAACCAAGATGTGTTCTAACCAGGCCAGTTACTGATGGGCACACATCCATTGTTTTTTATAGCGTATATTGGACACGATAAACAATTTTTAGAAACACACACAGTAGAATCAATGAGTCAGACAGTTTATGAATTCAGTAATTTAGCATTTACTTACTTGTCTGAATGTGATTTACAGGAATGTGGTCGATTCGCAAACACAGACCACAATAACAACAGCTTTTTATTGGATTACAAAAAGAAACAAAAAGTAAAACATTTTAAGTGGTATATTTTTGAGAGGACAGAGTTCTGGCACCAGGAAGTGAATTGACTGCGTGCTGAGTAAATTAATTTAATTCGAGATGTGGTAGTGCGAGCCTTGCCATATTCTATACTGTTATGCTGCAGTGAGTAAGTAGCAACTACAGCATAACAGTATACATGACGTTGCAGGTGAAGCATAACATTTTGAAAGGTACCGATTTTTATTGGTGACAACCTTCCAATATACACTATACCCCATTTTTTAACAGTCAAAACAGTGCATCCAGATCGGAATAGGTTTCTGAACTCTCTTGTTTTTATGCACAGACATTTGCCTGCCACTTGTCCATTAAAGATGGAGCTAACCACTGGACCCAAGCTTTGTGGTCTAATTTCGGGAGTGGAACTATATTGGCATAAAAAAAAAAAAAAAAACTCCAAAAAAGTACTATTGGATTAGGCATCTCTAAACCCCCTTATTTTAATCTCTAAATAAGTAATATTTCTTTTGACATGATTTAAACTGCTCCCTCATAAACAAGTAAAACAACATGAATACAATGTAACTTCCAAATGCTGAGACACAGGAAAAATGTAGTTTACATATTGAAATGTGGGTATTAAAAATGTTTTAATCCAATCTTTAAGATTGCTCATGTGCCATTGATGCCAACGAGCTACTTGCTGCTGCCTCCCTTTTTTAATTTGAACATCCCAATTATAAGTAGCCAAATCCCCTGAGCCCCCACCAAAAAATACCTAAAAGTTTACAGGGTTGTGTTGCAGTGGGAAACATAGAAACATAGCAGTTGACGGCAGATAAGGACCACCAGGCCCATCTAGTCTGCCCATTATTTGTACCTGCTTAATATTGCCATGCATCTCTATTCTGAATAATGGCCTATTTTATTCTTACTCATCTGTATTATTCCCTTGTGCCTATCCCATGCTCTTTTGAATCCTTACACTGTACTCATTTCCACTGCCTCTTTGGGTAGGCTGTCTCATGCATCAACCACCCTCTCTGTGAAAAAGAATTTTCTCACATTACCCCCTCAACAGGCCTCCCTCCAATCGCATGCCATGCCCTCTTGTCCTGCTATTTCTCTTATTTTATTTATTTATTGAAATGTTTCACCAGCAAGGCAAACTGAACAAGTTGCTCATCTCCCAGTGCGACCTGAGGTTCTGTTTCTTATGCTGAAACATGTTACACTCTTCCATCTTGTTAAAGCCTTTAAGGTATTTGATTGTTTCTATCATGTCACCCCTCTCCCTCCTTTGCTCCAGGGTGTACATATTGAGGTCCTTCAATCTGTCCTCATATGACTTCTGCTGCACCTCTGCACCATTTTGGTTGCCCTTCTCTGGATTGTTTTAATCCTGTCAATGTCTTTTTGCAGGTGTGGCCTCCAAAACTGGATGCAGTACTCCAGCTGGGGCCTAACCAGTGTCTTGTACAGAGGGATCATTACCTCCTCCTTCCGGCTTGTGATACCTCTATTGATGGATCCAACATCCCTTTAGCTCTCCCCGCTGCCCTTGTGGTCTGCCTGGAGGCTTTCAGGTCATCTGTGATGATGATGCCCAAGTCCCTTTCTTCTCTTGTGATTGTCAGCAACTCCCCCCAATTCTATAGTTGGCTTCAAGGTTTCTCCTCCCCATGTGCATGACTTTGCACTTCTTAGCGTTGAACCCTAGTTGCCACTCTTCGGACCATTTCTCTAGCTTTTCCAGGTCCCGTCTCATCCTACCCACCCCATCTGGATCATCCACTCTGTTGCAGATCTTGGTGTCATCTGCAAACAGGCAAACCTTGCCCTCCAGCCCAACTGCAATATCATTGATAAAGATATTGAAGAGGATTGGCCCTAGGACCGATCCCCTGTGGCACCTCACTTGTGACTTGCATCTCTTCTGACTGGCTACCGTTTACCACCACACTCTGCTTTCTGTCTGACAGCCAGTTTGCCACCCAGTTGACCAATATGTGACCTGCCCCATGTCTACCTAGCTTGTTAACCAATCTTCTGTGTGGAATAGTATTGAAAGCTTTGCTGAAGTCAAGGTAGGCTACATCAACCGCACCCCCCTTGATACACCTCCCATGTTACCCAGTCAAAGAAATCTATCAGATTAGTCTGACCGGACCTTCCTGCTGTAGATCCATGTTGTCTCTGATCATGTGCCCCTGTGGATTCTAGGTGTTTTACAATCCTTTCCTTAAGGAGTGACTCCATGATCTTACCCATGACTGAGGTCAGACTAACTGGCCTGTAGTTTCCTACTTCCTCTTTGCTGCCACTGTCATGGAGTGGGATCACATGGGCCCTCCTCCCGTCCCCCAGGACCTCCCCTGTGTTTAGTGACTCAGTAAACTGCTCCACCAGGGGCCTGCTATTTTCTCCCTTAGTTCCTTTATTATCCTGGGATGTATGCCTTCCGGTCACATAGCCTTGTCTACCCTGAGCTTACTGAGCTTTTGTAGGACCCTTTCTTTTGTAAAGGGTCCTGTATTCACCTCCCTTCCCCCAGTGTCTAGGTGTGGACCCTGTCCTTCCTTTTCCTCTGTGAACACCGATCAAAAGTATTTATTCAGGATGGTTGCCTTTCCTATGTCATCCTCCACACACTCCCCCTTTTCCCCCTTAAGCTTAGCAATTCCCCCTCTAGACTTTCTGCTCTCACTAATGTATCTGTAGAAAGTCTTGACACCTTTCTTCACTGTTTGTGCCAATGTTTTCTCAGTTTTGGCCTTTGCTGGTCTCACAGCTTTCCCTGCTTCTCTTAGGGAAGTCTGGTAGGCCTCTTTATATTCGTCCTTTTGTGTTACCTTGTATTTTTTGAAGGCTGCCCTTTTGGCTCAGACCTTCTCAACTACTGTTTTTGAGAACCATAGTGGTTTCCTCCTTCTACTTTTTCTTTTTTTCCCCTCACGCACTGGCCTGTTAACTTCAAGTATTGCATTTTTAATCTTAGCCCATAATGCCTCTACTCCCCTTCTTGTATTGTTTCTTGCTAGGGCTATTTTAATGCTCTCCCTCATCTTCTCCAAGTCCGCTCCTCCAAAGTCTATGATTTTAGTCTTTGATTGGGCGGACTGTGAGCCTGTGACCAAGTTGAACCATACCATGTGATGGTCACTGGCCCCCAGTTACCCTTTGACATGGAGATCAGTGATCCTTTCTCCATTTGTCAGTACGAGATCAAGGATAGCACGGTATCTGGTGGGGTTTTGTACTAGTTGTTTTAGGCCCTCTCCCTGGAGGGAATTCACTATGTCCCTAGTTCTTACTGATGCTCCAGTTGGTACTGACCAGTCTGCATCTGGCATGTTAAAATCTTCTATCAGAACCTCCCCATTCGCTGCTGTGTTTTGTATATTTTCTATCAAAACTGTCTATTCCCTCCCCCTAGGCAAGAGGTCTGTAGACCACTCCAGTTCACATGGCTGTGCTGTTTCCTGTGTTCCGTGGTGACCCACAGTTCCTCTGACCCCTCTTGTGTATTCTGAATTTCGGTTGCTTTTGTATTTTCTTTGACATATAGGTCCACTCCCTTCCCCTTCCTTATACCTATGTCTCTTCTGTACAGAACGTAGCCAGGTACCATAGTCTCCCACGTGTGGTTACTAGGGAACCATATCTCGCTTATGGCTACTGTGTCCAGTTTGGCCTCTCATTGTTTCTTCCAGGTCTGGAAGCTTGTTTCCCAGACTGCGGGCATTTGTGTACTTGATTTTCCACTGAGCAGTTGGCGGGTTTGTTAGCTAGGTGGGAGAGGTCTGACGTTCCCCATGTGTGTGGTCTGTGGAGTTGGACCTTTGTCCCTCATTGCTGGTCCAAATGATGAACTTCCGATTGATTGCTGGCTGAGGGGGGAAGATGTGCCTTCTTCCCCAACTGACATATTGGGTTTTGCATCCCTCTCCCCCTTTACTAGTTTAAATTCTCTGCAAAAACATCAAACTTCTGCCCCAGTGCATTGACTCCCTCTTTGGTCTGATGCAGGCCATCAAATTTAAAGAATTTCTGCTCCCAAAATATGGGCCAATCTTCTACAAATTTGTGTCCCTTTTCTTGGCACCAGTCCTTGAGCCAAGTGTAACTCCCCTATTTCCCCTTCTCTGATCCTCTGTCAGTCTGCCCCCCTCTTCCAGATAGGCAGAATCTCAGAGAAGGAGATGGTGGATGAAATGGATGAGAGTCGCTCTCCCAGCCCGGTCAGATGTTCCTTGGTTTCTACAACTGACCTGCTAGCAAGATAGTTCGTTCCTAGGTGTACTAGGACAATGATGTGTTCCCCTGCTTTCTGCACGATATTTGCCATGCAGTTAGTGTCTCTCCGTACAGATGTTCCTGGGAGGCATCTGATCATTACCCCTGGCTGGAGGTAGGAATCTGCTCTGCGAATCATGGAGTCTATGATTAGTAGTTTTTTTGTTTACCTTTTAACCTTTTTTGCCCTCGTCCCTATTAGGGTCATTTCCTTCACTGGTTGTTGCTGTTTTGCTGTGCCTTCTGCTCTTTTGTTTGATTTAGGGGATATAGTGTCCTCTGCCCCTTTTGTTTGATTTGGGGGATATAGGCAGGTATCTGTTTGTAGTCGTTATTGGATGATTGGAGATGATGCATTTGTGTGTTTCACGTACTGGGGCACCCGATTTGCCTCTCCTAGCCACCTGCCAACCTCCCAGCCCAACTGCCCTCTATGGACGAGGTGTTTCAGCTGAATGCTGGGGTAATGGCAGGTATTTGTTGTACCATCTATCCCTAATATGCGACTGGAGTCGTGATATTTCTATCCATGCTGCCCTGAGCTGAGCCGTTAGAGTGCTGATGGTCCAGCATGTAGGACAGTGTCCTAAGCCCTAAATAACTCCCTTATTGAAGACTGTCCCACAGGTACGACAGTTTACAATATCCGTCATAGTTGATTTTATTTTCCCTAGATGGAACATCATTTTCTTTCATAATGCATAGGCTTTTCTGAAAATTTATTTTAGTTCCAGTAACTGAAGAAATGGCCGTGATTAAAGCATTGGCCCATGCCCCGGAGTCTTCATTCTGGATAAGCAGAACCAAATCATCTGCATAGGCCAGTGCTGTCACAAGTGGCATGGAATCCAACTGTATATCCAGAATTTTGGGAGATTTATTTAAAAGTCTAAGTAAGGGATCAGTGGTAAAAATATACAATATGGGGCTAAGCGGGTGACCTTGTTGGACCCCCACCTTTATAGCACACCTATTTCCTAGCCACTTATTGTCATAAGGTTTCACACATGCATTTTCATAACACATTTGGATCCGTGGGGGGGGGGGGGGCATAGATTTCTAAACACAGCCATAAAAAATCATGCAGGACTCTATCAAAAGCCTTAGACTGGTCTAAGCTCAGTAGCTATCCCTTCACCCGTTCTTGATTACTTTTCTCTATTATTTCTCCAAGAAGAAATAATGCATCCGTGATGTGGCACCCAAAAACGGAACAGAACTGGGCTTCATGAACTATAGAGTTTAATACAGAAGAGAGTCGGTTACTGAACAGTTTTGATAACACCTTAAAATCCATATTTAAAAGTGTTATGGGCTGCCAGTTTTTAAGGTCAGGTGTATCACCTTTTTTATATTAAAAAAAAAAAAAAGGCAAGCAACCCCTCATACATAGTATCAGTAAGCCTTAATTCTGTTTAAAAAAAAAAAAAGGCATCATAGACCTCAAGGAGCTCTGCTGACATTACTGCCAGAGAATTTAATAAAATTCCCCTGGCATACTGTCCGAACCTGGGCCAACAGAGTATGTCATTGTTTAATCACCTTATCCAACTCTACAAAAGTTATTGGTGCAGTGAGCTGCTGGAATTGGTCAGGTTCTACCTGGAGTAAATTCGCTACTTGCAGCAGTAGAGACACGAGTGTCCTAAATTGCTCTGTCACCTGGTGCTCTGTTTCTCTCAGAATAACCACATTATTTGATCCCATCTTCCCTGTTGCATCCAGTAACTCTACAGTATTCCTTTTATGCAATCTGGTATGACAATCCTCAAAGGGGTTTGTCTGACACTTTGTACCCCGAGTGCCAAAGCACTGCTCTAATTCCAATGATTGCTGTCTGTTCTATTGAAATAGACATTTCTTTTTTAAGAACCTTGGTCTGTGTAGTGTGATCCAAGCTATGTATATTCTGAGAAGATATTGGTGAATAAAATGTCTGCCTTAACCATACATATTGTGTATTTCTGATTTTCTGTTTGCTGGGAAAGCACTTTAAAAAAGGCTGTGATGCAACTTTTACTTTCCTCCCACCACGTGATTGATATAAAAACATGACCGATTTCCTGTCTGAAATAATTTGATTTGAGTTTGAGGGTCCTGTAGAAGACTGGTATTCATTCTCCAGGTACCTTTTCCTGTAGCTCTGAGTGGGGACGTTGACATGTATTCCAATCAAAGCATTATCAGACGTTTCAACCGGTAGTGTTTTAACATGGGAAATAAGGAGTAATTGTGAGGCATACCAAAAGTCTGTGTGTTGACAGCTTACCTTTGAAAAATGTATGAGCAGGTTTTGGTACCTGGGAAGCATGAGTATCTTTCAGTCCTGACTGTTTTAATAAAGAAAATAAAAAGTTGGCATCACAAAAGGTTTCAGATGTTTTAAGACCAGTATCTGATTTCAGTAAACTGATATTAAAATCCCAATCAAACAATACCTGTGTGACTGGTAGAGATACCGCTGTACCAATTTTAAAAGGTTAATTCTTAAAGCTTTTGTTTGAGGGGCATTTGATCAGCCGGTATGCTAACCCAGCAAAATTTATATCAAGAATCAAAGCTCTACCAGGGCTAACATCAATAAGTTTCTGAACCGTAGTGTCTGGATTAGTAAAACATAACTCCTAAACCACTGCACTGATCCTCTCAATGGACCAGTGTGATTTCTTCCGAAGCCACCCTGTTCTTGCAGTATGGACATCAGTAAAAGAATGCAGTTTAGTATCCTGTAAAAAGTAAATATCATATGCCAGTTGCTATAGTAATGCAAAAGTAGTTACTCTCTTGACATCTGACTTAATGCTATTTACATTAAGGCTGTCTAGCCGCAAGACAGGAACATGATTATGTTTGAAAGTTTAGAGTTTTTTCCTGCTTGATCGGGTAACATTTTCCTGTGTCTGGGAGGTTAAAAGGTCAGCCTGTGGAGTTAGAATAGTTGCGGAAGGTGGGGGTTCCATAACAGTATCACTTTGAGAGGATTGTACCTAAACATCTGCGTCCATCTCCTCCACTGCCTCACTCCAAGACTGTAGTATATCAAATCTATTGTCTAAAGGTAACGCCTCCGGGGGCAACAGTGGTGGTCTAGCTGATGCTTTGGCCTTTGAAGTTTTGGTAAGCAAAAGAAAAGGGTGTTTATCTTGTTCAGTGGAGGGCTGGTGTAAAGTGGGGATTGGGAGTGGGAGTGGCATGTCCGTAACAATAGCAGAACTACATGGTGGATCCACAATTGAGACGTGCAGCTGGAGCTGGAGAAACGGCATGTGCAGCTGAAGGTGGAATATCGGCTTGAGAATTAAGGGTTATGGCACCTCCAGATATCTGGAACACCACCCGAGTAGTAGGTGGGGATGCTGCTGGTGGAAACGGGGCTCTCTGCTCTGAAAGGTTTTGTTGCTTGGTTAATATAGTAGTCCTGTTCTGCATAATCCGTAGTGTTATGGGCTGCCCAAGGGCAAGAACTTGTAACCTGTGTGTCTTGCGGCAAGACACATAGGTTACAAGTGTGGGGGGGAGGGGGGACCATGCACATGCTTTTCCTGTATGTCCAAAGCCCCACATTAAAATAACTTTATTTTATCACAATCTGTATTTAGGTGCATAGTAGAGCCAAATCAGTAACAGGATTTAGGCTGTCTGGGATAAAATGGGATACCCATCTTGCCCGAGGAAAAAACAATTCAAAGTGCTGGATACCTATATCTGTACGTCTCAATCTGATCCTGAATCCCCCCCCCCTGCCCCCGGTCCAGAATCCATCATCATCAATAATGGCATCAGGGTTCCCTTGTATTTCACACCTCTTTTCCAACCAGTATACAGTGTTATTGACATTCACTCCTTTGTTGCAAAAGAGCACCGTAATGATTTTGACAGTGGGTTTTGTAATTGGGATAGCGATAAAGGAGTCCCATAAAGGGGTGTTCCTGACAGTGTAGTATACATTCCAAAACATGGCCAGAAGTGCAGCAGTACGAAAACTGATATAGAAATTAGTCTCCTGCCACATGTATGAATGCATCTACATCCATAGGCATAAATTTTAAAGAGTCAATGATTAAGACTTTCCCAACATAATTCTTGTCTGGCTGTTGTTCAAGCCCCCCTTAATTTTGTTTTGTACTTTTTATTTCTAAGTTTTAGGATCATACAATAGATACCATACTATATAAAATCACTGAAGCGGGATACGCAGATCCCCAAACTGAAAGTACAGGAATAAAATTATAAACGACATCAGTTAAAGTAAAGTTCATCTATCTAGCAGTATGGAAAGCCACAAGCATTAAAGAACAGGAGTTAAGTCCAACCGGATTGTTCTGTAGTTCAGTGGTACTCTCACCAAGAATACGCCTTTAAAGTAAAGGTGTAAGTTCACCTTACTAAGACTTTGGGCTTCACAGTCCGGTACCCTGGGGCAGCGATAGCCCTTCTGTGCCAAGAGTAAAAATTTTAATAGGTACTATAAGGTTTTGGAAGGGATCATAACTGTGGCTGAGCTGCCAGCAAGCCGATCCCTTCCCACTTCCTGAAATCTGCCAGCTCCGCCCCTTCGCTCCTCCATTGTGTGACGTTTAGCCAGGGAGAGCGCGGGGGCGCGTGCCATACTAGTATATGGGGCTACTTTTCTGAACGATTTTGCACACTTTAAACTGCATATTAGGAAAAATGAAAGCCACCGCTTGACTAATAAGGTTCCTATTAGTCGAGTGGTGACTTTCATTTTTCATCATAGAGAAGGGCAGTGGGAAGAAACGGTATCAGACACATAGCAGAGAGGGAAAATAGGGCAGCCTAATAGAATAAGGCCCCCTGCGAAGCTAATTGATGAGAGGGGGGAGGTGGGGGGGAAGGTGGTTGCTGTCACAAACGCACTCAGCAGGTCAGGCCCTCTGCTCCCACAGTGCCATCCTCAGAGCACAATGGTGTGAACAGGTAACAGACAGGGTAACCCTCCTGTCTGCTTTTGGGTCCAAATCACCTTTAGTCTCAAGTTCTGGAGGGATTCAAACTGTGAACCGTATGCTGGCGTACCAGAGTGTACAGGCTCAGATAATAATCTCTTCGGGGGGTGGTGCAATATATCTTTCGCCTAAGGGCACCTAACCAGGTATCCAAAATGAACCCTTAACTCTATACGAGACCTTAGGTATATTCTTACCTTTTTTATTCAAGCTCAATTAACACCATCAAGCTGTTGAACAACTGTCAGACTTAACCATCTATACGTCACACAAAAAAAACCTGGCAGACACCCAGGCAGTCTCATGTGTCTACTGCTTAGGTGTCGTGCATGACACCACCTCTTGCACCATCTGTTTGGCCTTCCATCCCAACGTTCTGGACGACCACAAGGCATCTAAAATTGGGGAGTCTGGAGCTTCGCAGTCCACCGGTGAAATCGAAGGAGGCAAGGTGGGCAGTTCCAGCCGACTGCAGGATCCACGAGCAGTTCTATCAGATGACGGCTTTCGAAGAGGAAGCTGCTCAGGCTTCGACCAGCCGAGGTTTTTTCGTGCCTCTCAACCTTGGCTCTACCTTTACTGAGTCCTTTCTGGAGTTGTGCCAATCTGTCTCCACCAGGGGTGAGGTGCCCTCGGGCTCGCACTCCTCCTGCCCTAGGAAGAGGGACAAGGACCCCAAGTCATCTTCATCCTGAAGGAGACGTTCCTGGGACCTAGAGAGGTCCGACTCTCAGGAACTTGCGGTCTCGACCTCGGTCGAGATCGCTTCCTCGGCCGCCGACTTCTCAGACCTTCCGTCAGGCCAAGGCACCGAGACCGAGAAAATGGCTGAACCGGCAGAGATATCTCTCAACCCAATCGAGCTTTTGTCGCTGACTCTGGTCGATGACTCCTTGGAAAGGACACCTATCCTTTCCTTCTCCGATGAGGAGACCCAGCCCTCGGGTGTCCCGATTGAGGGAAAGGTGCCGGAACCTTGGTTCTCTGAGACTCCGGCTTCTCCCGATCGAACAAGCCGACCCCGTCATTCTCGATCGAGGACCAGGACCCCTTCGGTCAATAAACCAAAGAAAGGTCACAAGCACTCCAGGAAGAGGCGTCAGCACGGATCCTCATCCTCCTCGGCTGAGGAGAGACTTAGACAGAAGTTCCGTCGACGTTATGAGGATCTCATGTGGCAACAGCTGATTCTGACTGGTCAAAAGCTGGCTCCGCCGGCAACACCGGCCATTACTTGGCCCCAGCCTTTCAGGCCGACGCTGAACCCTCTGGAACCGAAGGCCTCGGTTCCCCCACCCGTAGGGTCAGCACGCACTCAAGCTTAGCCTATTTCAGTCTCCTCACCGATACTGGTGGAACCACTGCCTAAGCAGCCTCGGGGCGGCTCCCTCGAAAGAGGACCGGACAGACACCAGCCTCCCCCGTCGTCTGTCCATTACTGTTGTCCCCGATTGCCCTCGGCGTATCAAGGGAGACATAGGCGGGAGACCTTTATATCCCGACTCTTTGGACTCGGATGCCACTGGCCTGCACTCACATCCTGGGGATGACGAGTCATCAGTGGCAGGCTTGGAGGAAGGTCCTTCCTCTTTTCAGGGCATCTTCTGCCTGATTTCCGAATTGACCGGAATGCATTTGGAGCCTAGCCAAAGAGGCGGAATACCCCCTCACGGATATCCTCAAGGGGATACCCAGACGGAGGCCTTTCCAGTGGCTGAAGCCATTGTTGGCCCGGCCCTTGAGCTATGGCAGCGCCCTGCCTCCTGCCCAGCTCCATCTGCCTGCATGGCCCGCAAGTATATGGTACCCATGGGGTCCCTGGCAGGGTTCACAAAGCATCCCTCGGCCAAGAGTCTTGTGACTGCTTCTGTGTTTAGACGCATGGGTAGCTCAGCTGACACTGACTGCCCTCTGTACAAGGAGTCCAAGAATATGGACCATTCTGCCCGGAAGGTGTATGCGGCCTCATCCTTGGACCTTCGTGAGGCCAGCTCGGCTGTGATCATGGCACACTTCTCTCATGCCCTCTTGGGGTCACTAGATGAAGTCCTCCCTCATCTCCCAGCGGACATGCAGACCACGGTGAAGCAAGCCTGTGACCAGGGCCGTGCTGTTGCGAAACAGCAGCTCCAGATGGCCCTGGACAATGGAGACTCCTGTGCCCGATCCTTAGCAGCCGCAGTGGACACTCGCTGCAGGTCCTGGCTGAGGTTATCCTCCTTTCCGGTGGATACTCAGCACAAGTTAGCTGACGTGCCCTTCCTAGACACTGACCTCTTCAGTTCGGGAGTGGCAGGTCACCTCCAGCGAATAGAGCAGTCCATTGCCACCTTGGATGTTACCTCTGCAACGGGTTCTTCAGGCAAGAACCAGCAGAAGCTCAAGAAGAAGCCCTTTCGGCACTCTTCCCCGTGGTTAGGCAGCCCTCCTTCCAAGGAGGCCAGCAGCAAGAGCAGGCTCAAGCTTGGCACCCCAGGCCCAAGCAGGGTCCTCAACAGCCCCGTAAAGGAGGCCGAGTTGCCACTCCAGGAGCCTCCTCCTCCTTCTTTAAGCCTGCTCAGTGACGGGTCAGGGGTTGCCAGCCCTACACCCATCACGCCAGCTCTGGTTCCTCCCGTGGGGGTCCGGCTCCATCACTTTCTTTCCGCCTGGTCCATATCACTTCAGACAGGTGGGTTCTGGAAGTGGTCAGCCAGGGACTGCCTGTAGAATTCGAGCAGTACCCTCCCAGCCAAGCCCACACCCCTCGGGAGGAAAGGAAAGGATCTTGGCTCGCACTCAGTCAGCCCTTCGGGACGACATTGCTCAGCTCCTTCGCAAGGAGGCGGTAGCTCCAGTGCTGGATCCTCCTACAGACCCAGGCTTCGTATCCAGGTATTTCCTGGTGCCCCAGCGGACGGGGGCTTGGCGCCCCATCCTAGATCTCCATGACCTGAATCAATATCTCAGGTCTTGCACCTTCTGGATGGTAACTCTGAACCAGATCATACCATCTCTGGAGCAAAACATGTGGTCCTGTTCACTGGATCTGCAGGACACGTTCTTTCACGTCCCAATCCGTCCGTCCCACCAGCGGTTCCTCCACTTCAGGGTCGAAGGGACCCTGTACAAGTTCTGAGTCATGCTGTTCGACCTATCATCGGCCCCTCTGGTCTTCAAGTGCATTGCAGTGGTGGCAGCCCATCTTCAGCGTCGAGGAGTTTGGATATACCCCTATCCCGATGACTGGCTCTGGGCAGGTTCTTCCCACCAGAAAGTGGAGAGGTCCAGGGATCTGGCCCTCCGAACCGGCTCCCAACTCGGCCTCCTTATCAACGAGGCCAAGTTGGAACTCGTGCCCTCTCAGGTGATGGACTTTATCGGGGCAGAGTTCGACTCTCGTCAAGCCAGAGCTAGGCTCCCGGCGGACAGGGCAGAGGTGCTCTCCTCTTTTGCCGAATCATTTCTGGTTGGGCACTTGCACCCTGCCCGGGACTTTCTGCGCCTTCTGGGCTATTGGCGGAGTGCACTCGGTGGTCCATTGGGCCAGGTGGCACATCGCCCCTCCAGTGGGAGCTGGCTGCCCAGTGGACTCAGCGATATGGTCACTTCGACCAGCTGATCACTGTAACCCAGAAGATGTGGGACACTCTCCAATGGTGGACCATCCCAGACCGATTGCAGGAAGGAATCCCGTTTGTCTGCCCCGAGCCGACAGTCGTCCTGATGACCGATGCCTCTCTCATGGGCCCACATGGGGGACAACAGGGCCCATGGGTTCTGGACCCTCGGAGTCCCGATGCCACATCAACCTGTTGGAGCTCAGAGCAGTCAGACTGGCCCTCTCAGCTTTCGCTCCTCAGCTCCAGGGTCAAGTGGTTCAAGTCCAGACAGACAATACCACGACCATGTACTACCTCAACAAACAGGGCGGCATGCACTCCCATCTGCTATGCAAGGAGGTGCTCCGAATCTGGACCCTCATCAGTCGGTTGGAGGTGGATCTCCTTGCCATCCGTGTGGCAGGATTCTCGAACCAACTGGCAGATGCTCTCAGCTGCTTGGGCCAGACATCCCACGAGTGGTCTCTCCATCCAGAGGTAGTTTACAATCTGTTCTCCCACTGGGGCAAACAGTTGGTGGACCTGTTTGCCTCAAGGGAGAACACCAAGCTGAGACTGTACCATGCCCACCCCCTTCAGCAGGGCACGCTGCAGGGGGATGCCTTCTCGAGGCAGTGGACCCCAGGCCTCCTCTACGCCTTCCCTCCATTTCCCTTGATCCACAAGGTGATACTCAAGGTGAGGAGGGACAAGATGAAGGTGTTTCTGGTAGCCCCAGATTGGTCCCACCAGTTCTGGTATCCAGATCTCCTCAGCCTCAGCTGCAGGGCCCCGGCGCGGCTTTGTACACACCCGGACCTGATAGCATTGAACCAGGGGAAGGTTTTCCATCCAGACCTTCAATCCCTGCACCTCGCAGCCTGGTACCTGAGCAGCTAGAGTTCCAGGCTTTGGGTCTTTCCGAGGATGTCTACACTGTGGTGAAGGCATCTCGTAAGGAATCAACCAGGAAATGTTAGGCCTTCAGATGGAAAAGGTTTTCCATTTGGTGTCAGGGTAAGAGTTTGGACCCCTTATCCTGCTCTGTGGCTAACATTTTAGACTACTTTTGGTCTCTCTCCAAAGGGGGTCTACGGTCATCGACCCTTCAGGTGCACCTGGCAGCCGTCTCTGCTTACCGGGCGCGGGCCGGTCAGATGACATTAGCACAGGAGACTAGGCACTTTTTCAAAGGCCTGGATCACATATCCCCTCTGGTGCGTGAACCTCCACCTCCGTGGGATCTCTTGCTGGTTTTGGCAAAGCTCATGGGCAAGCCATTTGAACCCATGCACAAGTGTGAGCTTTCACACTTGTGGAAGACTGCCTTCCTGGTGGCTATCACGTCAGCCAGAAGGACAGGGGAGCTCCAGGTGCTTTCTGTGAACTCCTCTTATCTGGTCTTTCACAGGGACAAAGTTGTCCTGTGCCCCCACCTGAAATTCCTTCCGAAGGTGGTGTCAGTTTCACCTTAACCAGGTGTTGACTCTGCCGGTATACTACCCTAACTACACCTCGGACGCTGAGTACAGGCTCTATACTCTGGACCTCAGACGTGTGCTCTCTCCTATTATAAGGAGAGGATGGCGGAAGTTCGGGGAGAGGTTCGCCAGCTGTTTGTTACCTATGCTGAAGCCGCTTCTGTCAGACCTGCAGTGAAGCGGACCATTGCTAGATGGATTACATCATGCATAGGTCTGTGCTATGAGTTGGCGGGCAAGGAGCCTCCCAGAGGACTAAGAGCTCATTCTACCCGCCATATGGCTGCATCAGTGGCTGTTTCCAGGGACATCCCTATCCAGGAGATCGGTCGGGCTGCTACCTGGAAGTCAGCAAACACCTTCATTACCCACTACCACATCGACCTTCAGTCATGCTGGGATGCTAGTTTTGGGGCCTTGGTTCTCCAGTCTCTGTTTCCTAAATAGCGGTGTGCACCTTGCCTCCCTCCTCCCGGAGAACTGCTTGGAGTCTGCCAGAGAGTCTGGATGAACAACATATCCACGCTCCTAGAAGAACAGGTTACTCACCTGTAACAGTAGTTCTAGGAGTGGTATATGTTGTTCATCCACACGCACCCACCCGGCCTCCCCAGCTTTAGGTGTACCACCTTGCTTTCAGTGGGCTAAGATCTGGCGTCATGGGGCGGAGCAGAGGTATTTACCACCCGGGTGGGTGGGAGGAACCAGCTTGAAGACTTTCCAGCCAGATTTAAAGGGGAAAGGAACATGCCAGAGTGTGTGGATGAACAACATATACCACTCCTAGAACTACTGTTACAGGTGAGTAACCTGTTCTTTCTGCCACCCGGAAACGGAGACAGCAGTCCCTGGAGGCCCATTTGTTAAAGAAATTGGCATCCATGGAGAAAGAATTGAAGAAATTGAGGCAGGCATCCACTTCTCCTGAGGGCTATCATAAAAAGAAGAGGGACAAGGAGAAATACCGAGACTGGGACTCGTCATCCACAGCAGCCTCTACTTCAGCTGGAGTCGCAGCCCTTCAGGTAACTTCCCCTCTGGGGGATAGTTCTTCGGTTGCCTTGGTGGTGATTAAGCTGGCGTCGACACCCCCTGATGGGCTTGCCCTTGGGCCCGCCGGGAGCCTTCGGGGAAAAGGAGGCCTCCACTCTTGCTATGGCCCCTAAACCTCGGCCTACCGGTAAGAGTGGGTCCAATAAGTTGGGCATCCACTCCACCGACGTCCGCCCAGACACGGCTGATAAGTCAGCCGTCTGCTCCGATGACGACCACCCAGCCCGCAGCCCCATGTCAGGCTCTGACACCGCGCCTGACATCCGGGAGTCGCCATAGCGCACTCCACTTGCGTTGTCCTCTGAGGTCCCTGTGTCTCCTCAGACTCCCCCCAGGGAATCTGCTCCTTCCTCCTTGGCTGCAGTAGAGGATGCTGGAATGCTGCTGTCGACACCAGATAACCTGACGTCCCCTTCCCGGCATTCCGCTCCACCATGGCAGACTTGCTCTGCCGTCAGGACCGACTGGGCTCCCGGACCCTCCTGTGGGTCCACCTACTCCAGGCCCCATGCCCCTCCAGGCTGACGTATATCCATCCGGTCCGCCTGCAGGGCCGACGCCAGGACCCCTTCAGCTCTGTCGGAGCCCTTGGTGCCTGGATACCTGATGCCGCAGTATCCTGCTCCTTAGTACCTGATGCCACAGTATCCAACGTCGCAGCAGTACCCGATGCCAGGCCTCCCACCGTCTGGGTATGGGTACCTTTGCTACGGGTTTCCAAGTTACCCATATCTGAGCCCCCCTCGTCATCCTCCACTGCCTCAGGTGGACTTGAGGGAGGTTTTTGCCTCCTGGTGGGCTGAGGCTAAGGCCCAGCTCACCAGGGAGGTCGAAAGCAATTTGCTGACGCCAGTCCTGACACCGGACCCCTTACTTTGGCGAGAAGACTCCTTCACCTTTACCCAATGCCAGGACAGAACCATCTGGATCACGGGTTAGGGAGTATATGCTTCCCCGGGGTACCCCAAGGGGCCAATCCACCCCCACACAGGGGAGAACTCTTCATCTTCATCAGAGCCATCCGATTCTGATTCGGATTCTGGCCACTCTGATCCTGGGGACGAGCCACAGACTTCAGAAAACTCCAGGCCGCTGGGCTCTCCGAAGTCTCCTCTGGAGGACCCTTCCTTTCTGGAACTGCTGAAGAAGATCCAGGCTGCTTGTGAGTGGCGATCAGTGAACCCAGATCCCCAGCGTAAAAAACTTGCTGCTCATCTAGACCTCCTGGAGACCTCTACCACCCTAATTCCACCCTGGATCGAGCCTCACGTGGATCTTGTCTCCACTTTTTGAAACGACCTTTCTCCTTAGCCCCTCTCCCTAGAAAGGCAGATACGCTATACCAGGCTCCAGAGGGTAAAGACTTCCTTAGTCTTCACCCCAAGGCGGATTCAGTGGTGATTAGTGCTGCTCACGACCGATCCACCAACCCAAAGCACCTCAGCTCATCCTCTCCTGACATGGAATCACGACTTCTGGACCAATATGGCAAGATTTACGCTTCTCCCACTCTGGGTATGAGGGCCCAAAATTACATTGGTCATATAAGGGACTACCAGAAGTCCCTCCTCAGTCAGCTGGAAGCAAAACTGGATTCCCTCCCAGATTCCCAAACTAAACAGGAACTGGGAGACCTAGTCTGTTCCGTGCGTTTGGCCTGTAGACTCATGCCTCGTGCTACCTACGACGTGGTGGACATGGCAGCTAGAAGCTCAGCTTTTGCCATAGGCCTACAGCACCATGCCTGGCTCCACATGTCAGGTTTGGCCCCTGAAGTGCAGACTGCGATTCAGGATGCTCTCTTCAGGGGATCTGTGCTTTTTGTGGCGATGTGAAGGACATCATTACCAAATTGCAGGAGAAGGGTTTGGCATTGAAATCTGTCCAGGCAATGTACAAATCCTCCCAAAGGCAGAAATGTCCCTTTCAGCTCCAAAATCGCCAAAAACACACACAAGCAAAACTCCCAAATAAGCGTACAGCCGCATCAGCAGCCAAAGTCTCCCCCCAGCAAAAAAGACTCTGGAGCTCCGGCTGCTGTTCTGCCCTCTACCTCCTGACTCCCTGCTTCTCCCAGTATCAGAGGAACTGGTAGGGGGGAGATTTTCCTCCCATCTGCCGGGTTGGGAGAGGATAACGGCAGATGCTTGGGTGCTTCAGCTGGTATCAGCAGGGCACTCAATAGAGTTTATTGATGTACCTCCTGCTTCGCCACTCTGCCGACATCCACCCAATCCACTTGCTGCTGCTCCACCTACGGGCGCTATCCACCTGGGCTCTCCCTAGGTGGTAGCATTGTCAGGAGCCTGCAGTTAGCCCAAGAGAAGAGGCTGCTGTCAGGCGCTCTATCCTTCTCTGCCCCAGCCGATCTCCGGCGACCTGTGCTCACTCCCGAACCCGGGTCGCCGGCGTGGTGTGGTGTCCAGCGCCTCAACCCTCAACGCCACCGGGCCAACCCGCTTTCTTTTGAAGGAGGCAATAGAGTCCGTCCCCTCCCACCTGCAGGGGACGGGTTACTATTCCCATTTCTTTCTAGTACTAAAGAAGCCCAGAGATCCGAGACCCATATTAGATCTCCGCTCCTTCAATCAGTTTGTGGAGTACAAACTGTTCAGAATGCTCTCTCTGCCGAGTCTTCTTCCCATGCTTTGGCCGGGACTGTGACTATGCGCCCTGGATATGCAGGATGCATACCTCCATATCCCCATATGCCTTTCCAACCGCAAGTACCTCCGTTTTTGGTTTCAGGGGTCACACCACCAGTTCAGGGCCCTCCCATTTGGCCTTTCCTCTGCTTCTCGGGTATTTACCAAATGTCTGGTGGTAGTGGCGGCCGTCCTGCGTAACCAGGGAGTTCAAGTCTTCCCCTACCTGGATGACTGGTTTCTAGCACATACGTCCGGGGAGGAACTCTTAGGCTCCCTTTCTCTCACCCTACAAGTTTTCTCCAACCTGGGTATCAGTCAACCAAGCCAAGTCCCACCCGATCCCTTGCCAACGGCTGCAGTTCATAGGGGCAGTGTTGGACACACCCTAGGCAAAGCTTTTTTGCCCCTGGACAGAGTCGAGACGCATTCAAGTAAAGCTCGTCTCTTGTTGGGTCTGAGGTGGGTTGGAGCTGGGAAGGTCCTTCGCCTTCTCGGGCTAATGGCAGCTGCCATTACCACTGTCCTGCTAGCGCGGCTTCACATTAGAATCTCCCAGTGGACTCTCAGGTCCCAGTGGGACCAGTCTCGAAATGACCTGGACCGTGAGGTCCTAGTGTCGGACCCGATGATCAGGGACTTGCAGTGGTGGACGGTTCAGGAAAACCTTAACAAAGGGGTCCTGTTTTGTACCGATCTCCCCCAAAGACTCTGACAGACATCTGGGGTCCCACAGGACTCAGGGCAGCTGGTCTCAGTTCGAGCAGAAGCTTCACATAAATGTCCTCGAGCTGAGGGCAGTTCTTTTTGCCCTTCAGGCTTTCCTTCTCGTCATTCTTTCCAGTCATCTCCTGATCCAGTCAGATAACGTGTGTAGTCTGGTACCTCAGCAAACAGGGAGGAACTCATTCCTGTCCCCTCTGCCGGGAAGTAATGAGGGTCTGGTACTGGGCGTCTCAGCACAACCTGCAACTGACGGCTGTCCACGTTCCAGGAGTGGAGAATACTCTGGCAGATGCCCTCAGTCGCTTGTTGGCCAGTTCTCACGAGTGGGAACTTGATCCAAGATGTCGTAAACGACATCTTCCAACAGTGGGGGGACTCCTCAAGTGGACCTCTTCGCCTCCCCTGACGATGCCAAGCTTCCCGCCTATTGCTCTCTCTAGGGCGAGATTTTTTTTGGCGGGACGTGCTGTCTCTCTGTGGGAAGGGCAGATTAGTTTACGCCTTCCCTCCCATTCCTGCGTTTCTGAGAGTACTCAACAAACTTTGGGCGGAGAGAGTGTGAATGATTCTCATTGCTCCCTTCTGGCCGAGGCAAGTTTGGTTCTCTCTTGTGCAGCAGTTTTCAGAGGAATCTCCTCTTTCTCTACCTCTGTCGCAACATTTGCTGACCCAGGATCAGGGGACCCTTGTTCATCCAGGCCTCAGATCACTTCACCTTCATGTGTGGCTCATAACAGATGTAGCCAAGGCATGCTTTGGCGTTTCCCCCTTAGTAGCGGATATTCTGGTGGACGCCAGAAGGCCTTCCACCAGATCTACCTACGCTATGAAGTGGAACCATTTCGCTATTTGGGCCGGCACCAAGGATATGGAACCTTTCTCCTGCCCAGCGAACAAAGTCCTGGATTACCTGAGGCATCTTTATGACCTGGGCCTTAGCTGCTCCTCTGTGAAGGTACATATGGCAGTTATCTCAGCCTACCACATCCCCTTCAGAGACAGGACTTTTGCTCAGTTGGAAGTTTCGAAGACATTCTTGAGAGGGGTTCTCCATTTAAGGCCCCCGATCCACAATCCTGTTCCTCCTTGGGACTTAAACTTTATCTTAGAAAAGCTCACACTGCCTCTTTTGAACTGGCAGCTGAGGCAGATTTAGTTTCTTTCTTGGAAGACACTGTTTCTAGTGCCCATTACCTCCGCTCAGAGGATTTCCGAGCTGCAAGCCCTAATGTGCAAAATCCCATACTTGGTTTTTCACAGGGAAAGGGTGGCCATGTTCGCTAATCCCAAGTTTCTTCCAAAGCTGGTGGCTGAATCCACGTTAAATCAATCCATTGAACTTTCTGCATTCTTCACAGAACGTTCCAATCATGGAGAGTATCTTCTGCACACCCTGGATGTGCATAGAATACTGAAATACTATACCAGTAGGACTAAGGCTCTCAGAAAGATGGATCAACTCTGTTTCTTTTGCTAACAGAAGAGAAGACAATGCTGTTTCCAACCAACGCCTTTCTAAGTGGTTAGCGAATTGCATCACTTTCTGTTACGAAAAGTATAACAAGATCCTGCGGGTCAGGTCAGAGGCCACTCCACTAGCGGGGTAGCTGCCTCTGCTGCTTGTTTCAGGAATGTGTCAGCAGCAGAAATCTGTGCAGCCGCAACTTGGACTTCCATCCATACTTTTACGAAACATTACAGTTTGGACATTGCCTCTCACCACAGAGCATGCTTCGGGTTGGCTGTTCTGCAGGGACTCCTTTCGTGATCCCTAATCAGACTTTCAGTCACCTGTGGATGACGACGACTCCTCCCGTTTTTTCTCTTTGTTTCAGACTGCTTGGGAATGTGTCCTATATGTGAATAACTACTGCAGGAGCCCTCTCGAAGTAAGATAGTACAGTTACGTAAGAACTTACCGTAACAGTAGATCTTCAAGAGAGGCTCTTGCAGTAGGTATCACCTTCCCTCTGTCCTCCTCAGTTTCTTCTTTTCATCTATGGGGCATATCCTCTTCTCTCCTGTCATGCCTTTCTGGCTTTTGGTGGGAAAGAACTGGAGGGCGGGCGTGGGGGACTGTCCCTTTATACTGATGTCGGCTGATGCTGGTCACCTGAGGTGGGGGCGGTCCCCCGCCAGAGACTGCTAGCTAGAAGATTTTCCATGGGGTCCTGACGCCTGGTGGCTTAGTCCTGTATGTGAATACCTACTGCAAGAGCCTCTCTCGAAGATCTACTGTTACGGTAAGTTCTTGCGCAACTGTACTTTTTGGACTTATATCGTACCTACAGTCTCGCTGGATAATTAAGCTGGCCCGCAACAACATGCTGCAAAAGTTATTTTTTAGTAGTTTGTAGATCTTTCTTTTTGGCCTGGGTTTGGGCCTACAGATCAGGAAAAAAGGCCAATCGACTCCCTTCCCACAGAATGTGACCTTTCGCCCTCGTTGACTGTAGCAGAGAAATCCGAGCCTCGAGGGTAGATAAGGTGGCTGTATCCATTAAAGGGTGCCCCATGGAGTCACCTCGTCAACGTGGCCTCTGAGGAATAGCAAAGACTCATCAGTCTAACATCTGAATCAGAGTTCAACAGCTGAAGGTCGGTGAGTATCAACCTGTGAACAGATTGAAATAGTTTAGTATTCGCCGCAAAGCGAGGTGGCAAGCCCACTGTTCTAATGTTAGTCTGACATTGCATATTCTCCAGGGCTTCCACTTTGGCCTTTAAGTACTGAAAGTCCCATACATACGTGGCATTGTATTCAGCCCGTCTACAGTTTACCTCTTTAAGTTCTTGAATAGAGGTAGAATTCTCTTGTTATTTTGGCATCATTTTCAGTTAATTTAGCCTCTGTGGCTGCCAGACGCTTGTTTGTTTCATCGCTGGTTGCCTGCAGTTTTTTCAGCATTGCAAGTATCTGTGTGGCAGGTAGCTCCGGTTGCACTATTCCACTGCCAGCAGTCAGCCCTGATCCCGATGAGTAGCTTGCTTAAGGAAAGGTAGGCATCTAGGCCAGAAGAAGCGTGCTTGATGTCTTTTTTCGGGCTCATCCTTTATCAGAGTAGTTCAGATACACCCCAGGGCGATTTCTATTCGGTGGGCAGAATTTAGAATATAATTCCCGAACTTCTTGTGTGTGAGTGCTCAGAGCTGATTCAAAAAGCAGCCACCATGTTGCTGCTCCACAGCGCCCCCCAGCCCCCCTTATAACGTAATCTCACTAAAAACCTACATTTGGCAGGCTTATCTAACTTTTTAAACAGACTAGCATAACTGGCTTTATGGGGATACTGCCTCCTGGCTCAAGTTCTGGGGTCATGTCCATAACATTCATCATTATCAGGAGTCTCAATATGTGTGGCCATACAACCTGTTCTGTTCTCCTTCTGCAAGATCTCTGTAGCAGCAGGAGTCTGTGGTGTGGAGTTGGTGTCTGATGCAGCAGCCCAAATTTTTGTTTCATCCAGCTCCTGTACAGCTGCAGCAGCTGGCTGATGTACGCCTCGAGACTCTCTAGTATCAGCAGGAGCCTCCATTTGTGCCTGCAGAAAAGTCTTTGCCGTTTGCACTGAAGAGCCTATAAGATAGGGATCAGGTATCCATTTACCCCCAACAAATTTGCATCCTTCTTACTGTAAGGCTTTCTCCAGTGTCCAATCATTCTGAGGGATATTTGGTCGGGGGGGGGTAAAATTTATTGAACAGCTGGGTCCCTCCAAAGGGTCCGGTGGAATAGTTTCATGCGGTGGTCCTTCTTCCTGAAAATGCTGAAATTTCCTGGTGGGTAACCTCAATGGGCTGATAGAGGAACGTTTTCTTTTCCTTTCTTCCTCCAGTTTAGATTTATTTGTCGCATACTGTTCTGCCTCATTCAACATCGTAAGTAGCTGCTGTTGCTTCCGTTCCATGTCGTCCTGCAGTTTTTGTTCAACATCTGCGTAGTTCATATCTCCGTCATCCAAAACATAAGAATGCAGATTCTCCATTTGAGAATCCATTTGAATGTCCATGGGGTCTGCTTCTACGATTTCCCCCCTCCTGCTCCTTCGACGTCCTCCTGTACACTGGAATCCTCCATGCTCTCCACAGAGAGTGTAACACCCCCCTGCAGAAGAGTAGGGGGATTTGTTTTATTAACAATAATCACACAGAATCCTGTACAGAGAATAAATAAAAATACAAAAGCATATAAAAACAAAAGAAATAAGCAAATCAAACAACAATATCCCAAGAAAATAAGATTCTGAAACATTTTGATGTAAGGCTAAATCTTCTTACCCTTTGTATGAAAAGAAATTCAACAAAATTAACTTGAATAAGAAGAGGAAAAAGCAAAGTAAAATTAGCAAAAAACTCCTCCTGTCACTGGAATATCCGAATCAAGTTATCCATGGTAGATTCATCCAGTTTTGTAGTAGAACAACCTGTATTCCACTCAAGTTCTGTGAAATATAAAGTCCGCAATTCAGCTTCTATTTTCTGTACAAGCTCTGTATGAAATGTATCTTTTTGTTGCAATGTAAATAAACACCTTGTGTTCCATATGTACCATTGTATAACTGTTAAGATAACATTCAACGTACCTTTTTTCCCCATCTAGTCCATAGATTATCATACTGTCCATAAATTAAGGTTGCGTTAAGTTATTTGCCTGAAGCAGTTTTCCTGCCATCTATGTGCTAATGCTTTCCAAAACCCAGCTATACAAGAACATGTGAAAAATAAATGTTCCATAATTTCTTATTCTTGCTGGCACCCTGGCCTGGAACACATTCTTTCTGCCATTTGTTTTTTTCTGATTTGACTTTACATTCAGTCGTTCATGGCAACAAAGCCAGTGTATGTCCCTCATTTTCTCTGGGATCCTAGGATTGGTGAGTAAATCCATCAAGGGTGAGAGGAGATTCGGGGGACAGTGAAGAAATGTTACAGGTTCCTGAAATTTGGAAGTCAAAATGCATTTATATAGAAATTTTCTTGAAGTAATTAATAGTTCTTCACTAGAAATGTGCCAGATTTTTAATTTAACATAAACTTCTCCAAGGTATAGAGAGGTTTGTGGTGTTTATTTAAACACAGGGTACCACCCTGCCATTATTGAAACCATAGTCCACTAGCTTGTCCTAAAAATGGGGACCAGGTTTTGTGTGTCGGAACAATCAAAGGCCTGATACTAGCAACTATAAATATGCTATAAAAAAAATAGCAGTGGTTTGACCATGTTTAGGCCGCCTTGTGCAACCGGTAAGTATAAAATATTCCTTTTTAAAGGGTTTAGCCTGCTTCCCCTTACTGCTTGAAAGAATATGCTGTAAAGTGCAGTCTCTAATGATTTAGGTGGGGGAAATACATAACTAATATATAAAAATATTGGAATTAAAAGTTTTAACCATGTGTATCTGTTTTGTTTTGCTCATTTGCCATTTATTCCAGTTTGCAACTAAATTTCAACCTTGTTAAATCTTAGGCTCCCAATTAAGGATATCTAGGGAGTCTTTACCGTATTTTATTCTTAAAATAGTAACTGGGTTATCTGTAAAGGGAATCCCCTCTGTATTGGATATTAGTGTATCAACATTTTAATTATCTCCCAGTACATTTCTGTAAATTAAGAGAAGCCCCCGAAATGTGGCCATACTTATTACAAATATTTAAGGCCCCTCGACTGAAATGTCATCCTGAACTAATAAACTAAGATCAGCGTATTCCAGTGCCACGTGGGGCATTGTCTGAGAGGACATTTGAATATGATTTTAAGTTAGGAGAGGAATTTAAGACTGTTAATAATGGGTCAATACTAAACACACAAAGTAAAGGGCTGAGAGGGCACCCTTCTCTGACTCCTTTACCCACCTGGAGCATAGGCCCACGCCAGCCATTCACTTGTGGGATAATAGTAGCCATTTCATATAGTGCTTGTAACCAACCAATGAATTCCTGAGGAATACCATAACAATTTAAAATACAGCATCGGCCTGTTTCTGATCCAAGGACACTAAAAACCCTGGAGCCCCTTGATTATTATTATACTCTTGTCACTTCTTTGAAGCCCTCCCTGCAACCAGTGAACCGGAGCCCCAGAAACAGATCCTGCCAGCCGCACTTCAAGTCGGTGGCTCAGGGTCGCGAGGGCCAGACTTCTGAAGCCCTCCCTGCAACCAGTGAACCGGAGCCCCAGAAACAGATCCTGCCAGCCGGCACCCCCCCCACCAAGTCGCGGGTGGTCGAGGGTCGCGAGGGCCAGACTTCTGAAGCCCTCCCTGCAACCAGTGAACCGGAGCCCCAGAAACAGGTACGCAGAGCCCGAGCTGCCGTAGGACAATCAGCAGGCTAGGAAGCTGAAAGGGGATTTCTCTCTCCTTTGGCGCCTTTTTCCAATTTAAATCTGCCTGGACCCTGAACAACGAAAAGACCTTGCTTTATCTGAGCATGCACTGCTAGTTGGACAAGCTTTCTTTTTTTTTTTTTTTTTTGAAATAGCAATTTTATTAATTTTTCCAGCAGCAACAGTCTAGACAGTTACAACATGACACTGAAGAACAAGACCTCAGAACTTAAACAATAAAGTCCGGTTTCTTCTTGCCTCCAATTCCAGCTCCCCCCCCTCCCCCTTCGGGGAGGAAAAAGAGGAGCAGGGAGGAGGAGGATCTAGACCCTTGAAAATCCATTACATTAGAACCATTTACATAAAAAGAAAACCCCACATTGTAGATTAATAAAGCCAGTTCCTGAGGTTACAAAAAGTCTAGCCCTTATTGCAACTTTCTTATTTTACAAAAACCTACGGGACAAGTGGAAAAAAAAAAAGGGGGATCAGTAACATCATCATCAACAATATATCAATCCATTGCCCTATAATAGAAGAAACAATATGAGCAAACTCCTTGGGTGTTTCGTTCCTTCACCTCCCCCTTCCCACAGGAGGACCCCAGCCCTATTTACACCTGTTAACAAAATTTAGCCAAGACTTCCAAAATGTCTATCTGTTCCTTTTGAGCCTGAAACTCGAGAAAGGGCATCCAATACATTCTAAATCTGTCCCTTTGTAATCTCACCTTGGCCGTGAGAAATTCCATGTCCATGATCGATAGGCAATTCTTGTACCATAACTCATGCGTGGGGGCCGTCTTGGACAGCCAACATTGTGTAATTGCTTTGAGAGCCGAGGCCACCAGAACATTGAACAGGTACCGCCGTGACTTTGACTTAACCTGTTCCGGGTACAGCCCGAGAATCCAATGAATAGGGTTATCCGGAATAAAGGCCCCTAGCATCCCACAAATCTGCTCTCTCACCTTTTCCCAAAAGCTATTAATAACTTGGCAATCCCAGAATATGTGTAAGTGCGTGCCTCTCTGACCGCATTCCCTCCAGCAGAGGTTGGAGAAGTTCTGGCCAAAATGTTGGGTGGCCACCGGGGTTCGGAAATACCTGGAAACCACCTTCCAGCGAAACTCTTGCCAGCTGTTAGAGGCAGTAGTCGAGTGTATAGCTTCCCATATTCGACCCCAGTCCGGGGTAGCAATCCCCACCCCAATTTCTGTAGCCCAGTTCGCTTTTATGGAAATCATAGGGTCAGGTTCTAATTCCGATATACATTTCATCAGCCGAGATATAAACCCTTTTGTCCCCGTTCTGGCAGCCTCCGCTCCCATTACCACCGCCAATGGATTCTTGTCTCCCCCTGCCGGCTTATCTTTAATGTATTTTTTACATAACAAGAAATGCCTAAACTGCAGGTATCTAGAGAAATCAGAAGTTGGGAGGTTGAAATCCCTTGACAGTTGTTGAAAGGGCTTAATTCCCTCCAAAGAATAGAATTGACCAATTTTACTAAGGCCCCTTCGATACCAGCGCTTAAATCCCAAATCCCAACCTAGTGGTCCAAAATCCAGGCAAGCCCTAATTGGGGAATCCTCACTCAATTCCATCATAGTACCTAGCTTCTTATTGATTTCTACCCAAGAAGCAATTACCAACCCAGACCAGGGATTACACCTATTCAGCTGTTGGACTCCCTTGTGATCCATATGAATCAAATCCCTAATATTTCCTAGTGACGAGTCGGGTCGCTCTATTACCACCCAAGACGGGGGATCTTCCTCCCTCATTAAGGGGATTAGAGGTTGTAGCTGTGCCGTCAAATAATATTTTCTTAGATCTGGAAGACCCAGTCCTCCTTTCTTTCTGTCACTGAGCAGGACAGACCACCTTACTCTGGGGAACTACCTCCCAAATAAACCTGGACAAAGAAGTCTTAATGCCTTTCCAAAACTGAGTGGGGGGGGGGTGATTGGCAGAGATAGAAACAGAAACAAAAAACGGGGCAGCACGTTCATTTTTATGCAGTCTACTCTACCCATTAAAGACACGGGTAACTCGGCCCATCTCCCCAAATCTTCCTGTACCAGCTGTAGCAGTCTACCATAATTAAGGACATAAAGTTTGGAAATGTCCCTAGGTATACTAATCCCCAAATATTTAATTTCATCCTTCGCCCATTTATATTTGCCTATTACTGGGGTTTCCACCCCGTTGCCCACCCAAAGGCATAACCTCTGACTTAGTCATTAACCTTAAATCCCGATACCACACCAAATGATTGAATTAGGGAATTAACCTGGGGCAAATGTCTTTCTAAGTCAGCAATATACAAAAGCGTGTCGTCCGCATATAATGAGATTCTAACTTCCACCCCCTGGATTTGTATACCCTTGTACTCTACCGATTGTCTTATAAGGGCAGCAAAGGGCTCCATGCATAAAGCGAAAAGCAGGGGCGAAATGGGACACCCTTGTCTAGTTCCCCTGTTAATATTGAGTTTATCTGACGTCACCCCGTTCACTTTTACTCTGGCCCAAGGATTCCTATATAGGTTTGAAATCCAACTACAGAATCTGTCTCCAAACCCGAATTTCCCCAGAACATGTTCCAAGAACATCCAGTCTAGGCGATCGAATGCCTTCTCTGCGTCAAGTGCCAATATTGCCCGGCATTTATCTGATGGGAGTAGTCGGGAGGCGGACAAAACATTAAGTAGCAGTCTTATATTATCTTGGATATGACCGGGATGAACCCCGTCTGGTCCCTGTGCACCAAATCTGGGATATATTCCTGCACTCGAAGACTTAAGATTTTAGCGAGTATCTTAGCATCCTGATTAATCAACGAGATAGGCCGGTAACTACCACACTCGATTGGATCTTTACCCGGCTTCGGTAACACAGTGATCATTGCCTCCTCCCAAGAGGGTGGAAGATTACCCTGCTCCTGTGCCGCATTACATACCTTACATAACAAAGGGGTCAAATCATCTATGAAAGCTTTATAGAATTCTCCCGTAAACCCATCAGGTCCTGGGGCCTTCCCTGTTTTTAAGCTTTTAATAGCCATCCTCACTTCTGATTCAGATATTGCCCCGTCTAACTCATCTCTTTGCGGATCCCCTAGTTTTGGTAACTCGACTTCGTGTAAGAATCTCTGAACGTTGCCAAAATGGTCAGGAGTTCTTTCCTGCGCATATAGCTCTTGATAGAACTTACAGAAGCTGTCCGCTATTTGCTTGGGATCGGAAGATGCAGCCTGCGTCCCATGGATCTTGAGTTGTGAGATATACCTCTCAGCCTCTTGCTTCCTAAGCCTAAGGGCCAATAATCTACTCGCCCTACCACCTGTCTCGTAATATCTTTGTCTAGTATATCTTAAGGCATTTACCGTTTTTATATTCATTGCCTTATTATATTGCTCTCTAGTCCTTTGTAAATTCTCTAAAACCGTGGCCTCCCCCGTAATTTTATGCTCCCCTTCCAGGGCCCTAATTTTATCCAACAAGTTACCTATCTTGGTCTGGGAGCTGCGATGTTTAAATGAGGCATAGCTAATGATCTGACCCTTTAAAACAGCCTTTAAACCATCCCAAATAAAATGGATGTGAGTATCTTCTTCCCTGTTTTCTAATATAGAAAGCCTGATGGACTCTTTCAGCTGATTGACAAACCCCGTATCATTTAGGATGCCCGGATCGAACCTCCAACCCCCCCTGGTCTTGACCTCTGAACACCATAGAGTCGCACTCACCATAGCGTGGTCAGAGAAGGTCACCAGGTGAATTGCTATGTCCCTCAGATCATTGAAATACTTTGATTGAATATAAAATCTGTCCAATCTGGAATAAGTTTTGGTCACCGAGGAGAAAAACGTGTAGTCCCTAACATGGGGGTACCGTTGTCTCCACGGGTCTGTCCAGCCTCCCTCCGTAAGCAGAGCTCTAAGGAGCCTGGAACATGCCACCCGGTGCCCCTTCCTCCCGCTCCTGTCTAATTCACCATTCTCTACGCAGTTCCAATCTCCTACCAGTACTATTCTCCCTGGGGTCAAGGAGTCTATTCGACTGAAAAATTTCCTAAAGAAGCTCCCTGAAGGGGGTGTAGACCCGTATACAGCCGCCACATGAAGGGCTTGCCCCATACATTCTCCAGATATTACCACAAAATGACCAGATCCCTCTGATTGTACTCGGTGAATTATTATTGGGAGCCCCTTACGAATAAGTATGGCGACCCCTGCTCTGGGTGCTCCCTGGCACGAATCCGCTTATACCTTACCCACCCAAGATCTGCGTAATTGAGTGTTCTAAATCCGATAACTTAGTTTCCTGGAGGCATGCTATATCACAATTCAACCTGCCCAATTCCCCAAGATTCGTGCTCTTTTCACCACTCCATTTATCCCCTTAACATTAACTGATACGATTTTAAGTGAAGTCATATTTGAATCTTTGAGCTATCATAAAACCCTCATCATCCAACCACCCACTCCTCCCACCAGGCAATGTTGTACCATGGTGTACCAAACCATTAACGAAATAGGGGTAGTGTAGAAAAAAAAAACAGAAAAAAAAATTAAACAATACATTAAGGAGAATATAAATATAGATCTTACAAACATCAAACACCCATTTTGAAGTAACCATGGGTAAACTGTCCTCCCCTGTCAGAACTCGGGAGAGGAATATACAAACTTCAGTCACCATCCGCCTAAATCGAGTACCTGTTACCAGGTTACCTGTAAGCTCAATCAGAGCTAAATGACTGGAGGTTAGAAATAAACTCTCCAGAACTAGGCACTTAAAGTCCTAGAGTGGTAGGAGTGCAGATGCCTAAAAGCACCCAAGGCTGGAAATTCGGCTCCCCAAGGCCCAGCCTTCTCCTGCCCAATACACTTCCGGCCTGGCAAGCCATCGAGACCAGGCACCAGGGGCATTACTATTATCACGTAGGAACTACGGTGAGGCACGGAGTACCCAGCACACCCATTCTCTTTCCTTCCAAATCAAAATTGGAAATATTTTACACTAGGGGCAGGATTTACACCACCTGTCCGCCATTCAGTTCAAATTCTGATATCGCGTGCCCACCTCCCCTTCGGGTCATCGTCGAGACCCCGCTCTTAAATTCAAGGAGACTTATACTTTACGCCTCCTCAGGTTGCCCCCTAACCCAACACATGCATTAATTAGTCCCACAGCAACTGGGCTGCAATTTTAGTCCGAAATGTATGGGGGAACCATTTCCAGGTTGCTACTAAAATTAGGTCCAGCTAGAAAAAAGTTCCTCTGAGAAACATCAGCTCAGATCCAATTGGGCCTATTCAATCACCCATCCAAACGAGCGAAAGCAACCTGAGAGAGCAGAAAGAGATACAAGGGGGAGGGGGGAAAAACTAGGATCTCCATTATGATGGGTAAGATTACCAAACGTGCCCCAGCACCTCTCTCTCTCTGACATTAGTATAAGAGCAGTTAGTGTCCTTCAAAGTCACCACCACGCTGAGGCGATTTTCAAGGCTCCTTCACCTGAACCCATCTTGCCAAGTCCGCGTGCAATGGTAGCAATGCCTCTCCCCGTCTCTTCGCCCGCTTCCTTGGGCCTGGAGCAATCGACCACAACAAATCTTCTATTTTCTTCTCGGCCTGTTCTTCCTTCAAATCCGGCATCGGGACTTGGAGTGATGACAGAAAAGAAGCTGCGCAAGCAGGGAGTCAAAAACTTTAATGCCGTCGTCACTTTGAACCCAAAGTCTAGCAGGGTATCTAAGATAAGCCTTCAAACCCTTTTCTCTCAAGACTTTAACCACCTGAAGCACCTTCTTCCGTTGCGCGAACATGGACGGGGGGAAATCTTGGTCCACGTACACTTTCTGGCCATCTACGTTAAGATCTTTCTTTGCCCATGCCAACTTTAATATTTTCTCTTTGGTTGTGTATCGTAGGAATCTCACAATTACTGATCGTGGTTGCATTCCAGGTTTAGGTTTGGGCACAATGGATCTATGGGCCCGCTCTATCTCCGTATCGAAGCCTTCCTCCAAGCTTAATTCTTGCTTCAGCCAGGAATCAATAAAGCCCTCCATGCTAGGGGGGTCCACCCCCTCTGGAATTCCGAAAATTCTGATGTTATTACGGCGAGCTCTCACCTCAGCGTCCTCCGCCCTCGCCGTAAGTTCTTTCTCTCGCTTGTGCAGATAGGCCAGGGACCTACCAAACGCCATATGCTCCGACTGTATCGATTCCACCTGCTTCTCCATTGTGGTCGTGCGAGCTTCTAGAAACATAGAAACATAGTAGTTGACGGCAGATAAGGACCGCAAGGCCCATCCAGTCTGCCCATTTCTTTTTCTACCTTATAAATGTGCCATCGGCCTTTGCTCTGTCAGTGGCCTATCTATTCATAGTCATTTGTATTGCTCCCTTATGCCTATCCCATGACTGTTTGAAGCCCTGCACTGTATTCATAGCCACCACTTCTTGTGGTAAGCCATTCCATGCATCCACCACCCTTTCTGTGAAAAGAATTTCCTCACATTCTCCCTTAATCGGCCTCCCTCTAATCTCATGCTGTGTCCTCTTGTCCTGCTATTTTTCTTATATTTAAACATGTTAGACTCTTTCACCTTGTTTATGCCCTTAAGGTGTTTGAATGCCTCGATCATATCACCTCTCTCCCTCCTTTGCTCAAGGGTATACATATTGAGCTCCGTTAATCTGTCCTCATATGTCTTCTGATGCAGTCTCTGCACCATTTTGGTTGCCCTTCTCTGGACTGCCTCAATTTGGTTAATGTCCTTGTGAAGGTGTGGCCTCCAATACTGCCGCAGTACTCCAGATGGAGCCTAACCAGTGTCTTGTACAGAGGGATTATACCTCCCTCTTACGACTTGTGATACCCCTACTAATACACCCTAACACCCCCTAGCCTTACCTACTGCTTTGAGGGTCTGCTTGGATGATTTTAGGTCATCAGTGATGATGATGCCCAAGTCTCTTTCTTCCTTTGTGACTGCTAGCAACTCCCTCTCAGCCTATAGGTGGCTTTGGGTTTCTCTTCCCTATGTGCATGATTTTGCACTTCTTTGCATTAAATCCCAGTTGCCACTCTTCTGACCATTCTGCTAGTTTATCCAGATCTCCTCATTCTGCCCACCCCATCTGGATCATCTACTCTGTTGCAGATCTTGGTGTCATCTGCAAACAGACAAGCCTTACCCTCTAGTCCATCTGCAAGGTCACTAATGAAGATGTTGAAGAGGACTGGCCCCAGGACTGATCCCTGAGGTACCCCACTTGTGACTTGCATCTCTTCTGACTGTATACCATTTACCACCACTCTCTTGTTTTCTGCCCGTCAACCAGTTTGCCACCCAGTTGACCAACTTCTGACCCACCCCGAGCCTACCCAGCTTATTTATCAATCTTCTATGTGGAACAGTGTCAAAGCTTTGCTGAAGTCAAGGTGGCGACATCAACTGCTCCCCTTGGTCCACCACTCTGGTTACTCAGTCAAAGAAATCTATGAGATTAGTTTGACAGGACCTTCCTTTTGTAAACCCATGCTGTCTTGGATCCTGTGCCCTATGGATTCCAGGTGTTGCACTATCCTTTCCTTAAGGAGTGCCTCCATAATCTTGCCCACTACTGAGGTAGACTGACTGGTCTGTAGTTCCCGCCTCCTCCCTGCTACCAGTCTTGTGGGCGGGATCACATGAGCCCTTCTCCAGTCTTCTGGGACCTCTCCTGTGCTCAGAGACTCACTAAACAATTCTGCTAATGGCTCTGCTAGTTCCTCCTTTAGCTCCTTAAGTACCCTGGGATGTATGCCATCAGATCCCATTGCCTTATCCACCCTGAGCTTAGCAAGCTCTTGTAGGACCCTTTCTTTTTGTGAAGGGAGTAGTGCTCACCTCCCTCCCCCTGTGTCCATGATGCTGAGCTGTGGGCCCTGCCCTACCTTCTCTTCAGTAAATACTGAGCAAAAGTATCTATTTAGGATAGATGCCTTTACAGGGTCCTCCTCCTCACATGCTCCCTTTTCTCCATTAAACTTATAGCACCCTCTGGACTTTCTCCTTTCACTGATGTATCTATAGAAAGTCTTGTCACCTTCTTTTACTGTTAGTGCTAGTGTTTCCTCAGTTTGGGACTTTGCCTGCCTTACTGCCTTACCTGTTTCCTTAGGGCAGTTTGGTATGCCTCCCTATCTTCATCCGCTGTGTTCCTTATATTTCCTGAAGGCCAGCCTTTTGGCTCTGACCTTTTCTGCTACTGTATTTGAGAACCAAAGTGGTTTCCTTCTTCTTTTGCACTTCCTTTTCTTGTCTAACACAATGGGATGTTGCTTCAAGTATTGCATCCTTAATGCTTGCCTACTTTGCCTGTACCCCTCACCTGTGTTTCTTTTTGCCAGGGCTAGCTTAACTCTGTTGGCCATCTTATCAAAGTCAGCTCCTCTGAAGTCCCATATTTTTGCCTTGGAATGGGATGATGTAGATGTAGTAGCCAAATTGAACCATACCATGTGATGGTCACTGGCTCCCAGGTGACCTTCTACCTGGAGATCTGTGATCCCTTCTTTGTTAGTCAGTACTAGATCTAGGATAGCCCTGTCTCTTGTGGGTTGCTGTACCAGTTGTTTGAGGCCCTCCCCTGCAGGAATCCACTATGAGTCTAGTTCTGGCAGATGTTCCTGCTGGTATTGACCAATCTGTATCCGGCATGTTGAAGTCTCCCATTATCAGAACCTCCTTTAGCTGTCATGTTTTGTATATCTTCTAACAGTAATGTGTCTATGTCCTCCCTCTGGTCTGGGGCCTGTAGACAACCCCAGTTCTTATGGCTGTCCCATTTCCTGTTTCCAGGGTGACCCACAGTTCTTCTGGCTCCTTATGTGCATTCTGAATTTCTGTAGCTTTGATATTTTCATTAACATACAGGGCCACTCCTCCCCCACTTTTTGCACCTCGGTCTCTTCTGAACAATACATAGCCAGGTACTGAAGTCTCCCAAGTGTGGTTACTGGTAAACCACGTCTCACTAATTGTTACTATGTCCAGTTTAGCCTCTGACATTATTGCCTGCAGTTCTAGAATCTTATTTCCCAGGCTGTGAGCATTTGTGTACATGATTTTCCATTGGCCAGATTTTGGTGTGTTAGTTGTTGGGTGAAGTTTGGCATTACCCCTGTGCGTCGTATGGGGAGACAAACCTTTTTTCTTACCTGGTGATGCAAATGAACGGCAAACATGCTGAATTCCTGTTTGACCACTAGCTGAGGGGGGAGGGGTGTTCTCATTCGACGTATGGGGTGCTGCACCCTCTCCCCATTTGCTAGTTTAAATATTCTGCAAAGGCGTCAAACTTCTGCCCCAATGCACTGACTCCTCTTTAGTCAGATGCAGTCCATCAAATTTAAAGAACTTTCGCTCCCAGAACTGTTGCCAGTTCCTACAAATCTGTGTCCTTTTCCTGGCATCAGCCCTTGAGCCACGTGTTTAGCTCCCTATCTCCCTTCTCTGACCTTCAGTCCATCTGCTCCCCTCTCCCAGACGGCAGGATCTCAGAGAAGGAGATGCGAGCACGAAATAGATGATAGTTTGTCACCCAGCCTAGTCAGGTGTTCCTTGGTCTCACAACTGACGGCTGGCGAGATCGATAGTCCCTATGTGTACTAGGACATCAATGTTTTCTCCTGCTTTGTGAACAATTTTAGCAATGCAGTCAGTGTCTCTCCATGCTGATGTACCTGGGAGACATCTGACCATCACCCTGGCTGGAGATGGGTATCAACTCCCGAATCATGGAGTCTCCTATGATCAGAAGTTTTGGATTTCCTTTGTGCTTGTTTTGTTTTGGTTCCTGATTTGGGTGAGTTTTGTTGTGCTAGCTCCTGTGCGCAGTGTCCTGCTCTGCAGTGTCTTCTGCCTCTTTATTTGATTTCAGAGATAGAGGCAGATACCTGTTTGTAGTGTTTATATGGTTTTGGAGGTAATGTGTTGGAGAGCAGAGAGTGATGGGGCACCTGATTTGCTCCTCCTAACCACCTGCCAACCTCCTGGACCAACTACCCTCTGTGGTGAGGTTTTTCTGTTGGATGCTGGGGAAATGGCAGGTGGTTCTTATAATGTATTTCCTCTTCAATATGAAATTTGAGGCGTGCAATCTCTGCCCATGCTGCCTGGAGCTGAGCCTAAGATCTCCAAAGGCCCAGCATGTAGGACAGTGTCCTAAATCCTGTAAGACTGTCCTTCTGAAAATTGTTCCACAGTACCTGCAGTTAATAAAATCCATTCCAAATAAGTTGCTGGGTTTGTAACCTAGTCAGAGTAATTAGAAGGAGAAAAAAAGGAAAAAAAAATGCAAGTAATGGTTTAATTGTGCTTTGTTTAACTTGTTATAACAAGTTAAATTACTAGTGCCCCTGTAAATTAGATCACCTTGTGGAGGCCCCACTGATCCGCCCTTTCCTGCTCTGCCACAGGAAATGTCACAACTGTGGTACCCTATAAAAGGAGTGTAGCGTGGGGTGGTTGGGGATGGGGGTGGGTGGCTGGGCCCTTCCCCTGCCTAAAAAGAAGAACCACGGACGAAAGAACAAGGAGGTAAGAGCAGAAACAATCTGTCAACAACAAATGCAGTAACCCTGAAAGCTTATCCTAATGTTAGATAAAACTGTAAAACCTGTAAAGCACCACCTGTAATAATTTCAGAGAAGATATATGTTGTAAGAAACACTTTGCTCCAGAGAAAAATAAAGCAGTAACAGAAGATATACCTTGCAAAAGACAATTTGAATCAGAAGATTACAGGAGTAATCTGTTAGCACACACCTGTAGGGACACCTTGTAATAATGCAGAAGAAGGTATACCAGCAACAAAAATTTGAATCAGATAAAAAATAAAGCAATGAAATGTTAGCAACAAACAGTAGCAATCCCTGTGAGTAAAAAATAAAAACACCACCACACAGTAAATCTGCTTAGCCAAACTAAGTCTTAATCCTTTTCCCTTGCTCTGGTAAGTTTCTCTACTCTGCCTTTCAATCAGTCTTAGAAGGAAAGAGCTCAGGTGAAGCTAGGTGCCTTGGCCAGCAAACCAAGTCTTCTACCCTCTGGTTTTGGAGCCTGTGTGCCTCCAGAAATACAGATACCAGATACAGACTGCCAGGGTGCCTGTCAATCTGTACCTAGTCTCAGTATATCACGGACACATGTAGACTCCAAACCGGAGCCATCCGAAGGTACCGCAATGTGGTAGCTTCAAATAGCTCTGGCATGGAGTCTACATGTGTCCGTGCTACACTGACCAACCACCAGCACAGGGAGCAGAGAAGAGGAATCACTTGTATGAAACACTTCAACTCTTCTGAATGCTGTGTCCACTGTGCTCTAAGGAACCACTGAGGGATCCACGTGGAAGTGAGCTAGTAAGACAGTCAGTATGGCCATTTAGATGGCATCTAGCCTAGACACAGTCACTGGATGATGCCAGCTGTGCTTAGGCCACTTGTGCCACAGCAAGGTCAATGGGCAGAAATGCTTTGCCCAGTCATGTGCCCAGAGCAGCCCCTATGTGTTGGAGCCTCTGGCAAGGGATAAGGACTGTTTTTGGTTCATTGACCAGTATACCCAGTTAATCAAACAACTGTCGGGTTTGAAACAGTGTGTATACCTGACTTCCTGAGCTGGGGCTTTCAACAGCCAATCATCTGTGTAAGGGAAGACACAGAGGCCCTCCCTGTGGAGGGCAGCAGTCACCACGGCAAAAACTTTGGTAAATACACACGGTGTACAGTACAGATCAAAGGGCATGACTCAAAATTGGTAGTGCGAGCCCTGGAGTGTGAAATGCAGGTATTTTCTGTGCAACTTGTGGATCTTGATGTGAAGGTATGAGTCTTTCATATCTAGAGCAATATCCAATCCCCTTTAGTAAGAGGGTGAGGAGTGACTGTAGAGAGGCCATTCAAAGCGTTCTGTATTCAATAAATAAGTTAAATCGTTGAAGATCTAATACTGGCCTTAAATCCCTGGTCCATTTTGGTACCAGAAAATACCAGGAATAACAGCCCTAGTTTTGTTCTGAAACCAGGACAGGTTCCATAGCCCTCTTGTAGAAAGAGGACTGAACCTGCTCCAGCAGGAAGGTAAGATGTCCTGGAGGATATCTGCTGGGTAGCAGGGGGTCACTGGAGGAACAGTAAGGAGCTCTAGGGCGTGTCCTTGCTGAACCACCTCCATGATCCAGCCATTTGTAGTGACCTCCCTCCATTTTTGTAGAAGAGTGGGATTTGGCCTCCCACTAAGACTTCCTAAGGCAATTAGTCTGGAGGAAGGGAAGGGGAGTCAGAAAGCATCAGGGTGGTGGGGGTGCCGGCACTGGTCTGACCTTCTGTAAGTCTGGAATGAGCACCAGGAGAAAGGTTTGCAGCATGGGAAGTGGAAAGCTGAGGCCTCTGGGAACCATGTCCTGGGCCTCTTAAATAGCCATGGCTTGGACGTGCACAAGGCCTGCGAAAACAAACACTACCCCTTCACCGAGGATTAGGGTTTAAAGTACGCAGGGACCTTAAAGTAATTTTTGAGGACTGTAAATTGCTTAATGCATTTTCTATGTCAGTGCCAAACAATTGCTTTCCTCTAAAGGGAGCATTTAGCACAGACTGTTGTACATCAGAGGCAAAACCAACCACCCTTAGCCAAGAGAGGCGGCAAAGGCAAATCCCAGAGGCAGCAACCCTGGGAGCAGCATCTGAGGCACCATAGGCCAACCTGAGCAGGTGTCTTCCATGTTCCTGTCCATTAGCAATAGTCTGCTATGCCAATATTTTGTCCTGACCTTTAGGCATTTTCTCAGCCATGGAGACCATAGTCTTCCACAGGCAACTCTGATATTTTATCATGTATGCCTGATCATTTGCAGTCCTTAGGCCAAGGAAAGCTGAAACAAAAGTTCTTTTTCCCATCATGTCCAGTTTCCTCAACTCATCAGGAAAAAGAGAACTCGTGCATATGGATGGGTACTTTGAATCAGTCATGTGCAGCCATAATCACCACTCAATCAGTTTCAGGCTGTGATGAATAATATAGCTTTGCTGTGGGGCTGGATATTATCAGCCCTTCTAGAAACCACTGGCAATAGAGCTTGTCTATGCCAAGCAGTCAATGTGGTATTCTCCAATGCAAATTGCATAGGACGAATGATAACTGTGGAGGAGACAGAGACCTCTAAAAACTCAGGAGATTTCTCTTGGAAGGAATCCTCCTGTTCTGCTTGGAACACCAATTTAGGCTGTACTTGGTTAAGGACGGCCTGAAGTTAGGCATCCTAGGAGTGTTTTTCACACTCTCCTTTGAGTGGGAAGAAAAGAGCAAGCTTGAGCCTACTACATCAATTGCTTCCTTTTCTTCATCCATGGCCTCTTACTCTTCCATATACTCTGGATTATATTACAGGTCATGGTTGACTGTCATTGGCTGAAGCTTAACAGGACGAGGAGACAATAGAGGACAAGCTGTCAATGGGAGTCCCATCAACGGAGGCTATTCAGAGGCCAGCACGAAGGTGGGGACTGAGAACTGAAAAGTCGATGGTAAGGTAGATGCTAGCACATCTCGAGGTGCCAACAGAGGTGTCGACGACAGCGGCAATAGATAGTCTAATAAAGGAGCTGTGTGTTGACAGGCCCTGAAGGGATTAGTGACAACAGAGCCACTGATAGAACTATGCTCAACAGCAGTATGAGCTGTGCATCCCCCAGCAGGGGAGGTAAGCCAGTACCAGACCCTGACCTTGATGTCTGGGAGACAGTCGGGGGTTACAGAACCCATGACTGGATCCTGGAACCCGTCTTTCAACAGACTTATCTCTTCTTAGAGGCGAATGGGATTGGTCTGGGGAAGTGGCCTTGTCCTTATGCCACTTCTCCTTCTTAGAGTGAGAGTGTTTCACTGCCAACTTAGAGAACTTGTCGTTCTTCTTTGATGATTCAGCGACAGAGGCCATCAACCTCAGGGAATGGGTCAATGGCAAACTGGGAACAGAGACGGTAGACAACAATGAAGCTACCTTCATCGCAACCTGTTTCTCCATTTCTTTTAGCTTTGGGTGCACTTCTAAAGCCTTCTTGCAACGCCTCATGGTTGCTTGATTAAAGCTTTAGAAGACTGGGAAAGCTTTAACATTATGATCTTCTAATTTTTTAAAATCATTTTGCAAGCCCATAATCCTAGCATCGATCCGGTGCAGGATCTTGAGCATTCTATGACCATCTGCCTTAGTAAATGTGGCTTCTTCTGAACCCGAGCCATCTGAGTCTTCCCCCGAGGCAGTCAATAACGATGAGCGGGACTCGGCTGGACTCGTAGGCCTCAGACCTCGGCGACTACCCGACCGTCCCCTCTCCCTTTCGGTAGGCACTTTTTTGGAGCGGCCCATTAAAAACCGTGAGCAGGGGAACCAAATCTTGCAGTTTAAATATCAATCTGCGCCTCGACGATGACCCAAAACGCTGGGATATTATACCCGAAGTGCCCTCGACTCGATTCAGGCTGCCATTAGATCAGTGACGTCACCGGAACCCCAAGCTTTCTTTTTTATTTCACTACTTGTGTTTAACTTGACTCTCCAGCTAGTGGCAATTTTAATGCAATTAATGTGTTCGTTTGCCTTGAATTTAGTTTGGCGCCTGATTGTTTAAATAGAGCTATTACTGTACACTTTACCCTTGCGCTCTGCCAAACCTTAGTGCAGTAAATCTAAAAGTAATTACCAAGTAAAGCCTTCCCTTTTCTCTCACCTTCCTCCCCCTTTCTCTGAACAATAGCCCCTTCTTACATAAAGCTATCTTCTCTTCCCCAGATCCTAGCCGCACCCCCAGTGGTGGTGGGGGCTCAGCGAGGCCAGACTTCTGAAGCCCTCCTCCTAGCCAGTGAACGGGCCCCAGAAACAGATGCATGAGCCGAGCTGCCGTGGGACAATCAGCAGGCTAGGAAGCTGAATTAGCCCTGCGGCGCTCCGGCGCGCTCCCCCCCCACCACCACCCTTGGTCGGCTCTCCCTTTATAGGGCTGTCAAGGCGTTTTAACAATCAGCTCACTTTCCACCATAGGTTATACTCTTCTTCCACTAGAGGCAGCACCACACTTTCCCTATACTTCTCTATCGCTGTGATCTCGGCAAACTTCATGTAAGGTTCCCATAATCTAAACTTTAATCACCAACCTGTAGAGCAGGTTGGATATAACTCTCAAGTATCTCCTTTTGCTTTGCCGCCTAGTCCACACCTACCTTTTAACTTCAAAAGGATCCTACTACCATTAGCGCTGATCAACAAATCCAGCAGACTGTAGCTCCATCTGGACAGCCCCTCCTGCTTTTGTTCTGCCTGGTAGCCCAACTCCTTTGCTATCATAAAGGAGCTTTCTCTCGTTGTTCCGTAAAATGCCAAGTAGCTGTGTTAACTAAAAAGGTTTTTTGACAACGGAGACCTTGCTAATTAGCTGCTCCCTCTTCCATGCAGTTTTTTTCCCAACCCTGTAGGCAAGGTCAATTCAGACTTTATACTATTGGTCTATTAACCTAGGTGTTCTTTTATCTATTGCTCTATTTAGCCAAGGTGGATATCGGATTTTCTGCTGCTCTTTACTTTCTCTGATACCTATTTGAGCTCTCTCCCTGCTGCGATTACTCTTATGTTAGGTGGCAGGCTGAACTTCTGCTGCTTTCTACCTTGCTGATACCAAATACAGCTCTCTTCTTCTGTATTAGCTTAGGCGGCAATCTGAACAACTGCTGCATTTTACCTCGTTGTAATCAAACAGAGCTCTCTCTCCTTGAGTACCTCCTAGAAGGGAGTTAGTCATTGCAAATCTCTATAGCACTACCACATTATCATTTAACCACCCTTTTCCAGTGAATTACCTAAAGCCTTGCTTCCTTTACGCTGGTCACACTTCTAAAGTCCTGATTTTTTTGCACTGTATTTCTCGACATCCTACGCACTAATGTCTCACTTAACTTATTTCTACATCACTCTAAGCTCCTCAGAACATTCTTACTTATCTCTTTTCTCCTCATATGGCTACCTATTCTACTCTACTCTCCAAGCTTTAATCAACGTTTACCCACTCAGATGACTACAAACTCCACATACTGGGAAGAACTGCATACTGGCCACGTGACACCTCTTCGCTTCTCATCGCCAAAAAACTCTTCTATCACCTGTCCTACACCCTCCATAAATCCCCAGTGCCTTGCAGCATCCTGCCCTCCCCTTTCATCCATCGCAAACTATGGTACCTTTTACTCTTGGCCCTGCTACTAGCTGGGGATGTTGAACAAAACCCGGGACCAGTCGATAACCCTCTTCTAAACAATGCACTCTGGAATGACACCAAGGGCCTCCATATTGCACACATGAACATCAGGAGCCTCCTTCACAACAGTGCAGAACTTGAGGCCTGGGTGCTTTACAACACCACCCTGATATACTGTGCCTATCAGAAACTTGGCTAAAGCCATCCACCCTGATCGCTCTGCTCCCTACCCAATTACAATATCATCAGACAAGACAGACCCTCATCAAAGCGCGGAGGAGGTTGCCATTTTCTATAAGCAACACCTGCTTTTATCCCATAGTGTACTGCCTACACTGTCACACTGTGAAGCACTTCATACCACAGTACAGCTAGGCTCAAAAAAATTACACAGTCTGCACCTACAACCCCACCGCTTGTGGCACCAAGGGTCTCGAAGAACTCCTCTCCCTATTAGACAGCACCATTAGTCACAATGAAGTCCTTATACTGGGAGACTTAAACTTGAACTGGATTGGCAATGCAACCCAATCCTCTCACTCCCTGGTGCAAAGCCACAGCCTTCACCAAATGATCGCAGACCCAACTAGGGTTATGGTTCCTCCTCGGACCAGTACCCTGATTGACTGGATCCTTACAAACCGCCCCGACAGCATAATGGGTGCAGGCACCCTAGCCGATGCAATCACCGACCACTCTCCCATCTACTCTATCTGGTCTACCAGTAAACTGTCTTCCCCAAAACTAATCACTTTCCAAATCTGGCCAACTTTAACCTAGAGCAGTTTACTTATGATCTATCATTGCTTGACTGGTCCCCGATCTACACCTCAACTTGTGCTCAGACAGCTTTTGACTGCTTCTTAGCCCTCTTTAGCCCCTTCAAGACACTCGTGCTCCCGAGTCACCGGCGTATTCATGGCACTCAGTCTAAGTGGTTAACAAAAGCCCTGCTAACCCAAATAAGAGTCAGGGATAAGGCATGGCGGTTTTCAAGATCACAGGGATGCAGACAGACCATAATCTATATCAATCCCTGAGAAACTCATGCAAAAAAAATATACGCTTAGCCAAAAGCTCGTTCTGCAAGGACCTCCTAATAAAAGCCTCCGGTGACTCCAGGAAATTTTGGTCAACCATTAAATCACTTCTTGGAGCTAATCCTAGGGCTCATACTAGTGACATGCTGTTAAATGGCATTCACTGCAACAACCCAACAACCATAGCTAACTCTTTTAATCACTATTTTACAGATCTCTCAAACTACCTCAAGTCTTTCCCTCCCGTCCACAACTCTGTACCCCCTAACGTCGCTAGTCCAACAATCTCACACCCACCCTTTAGGTTTCGGAGAATAACAAGAGGTGAAGTATTAGAACTGCTATGTACTATTCCTGACAGCACTAGCACAGGGTCTGATGGACTTGTACCGCTGCTGCTCTGCTCATTGCTTCTCCCATTACAAAAATATTCAACCTGTCTCTATGCCATGGCAAAGTACCTAATATTTGGAAATCGGCTAAAGTCACACCTATCCCTAAGAAGGGTAACCCTAAAGAGATACAGAACTACCACCCCATTGCAATCCTCTCTGTTCTTAGTAAATTGTTTGAAAAACTAGTGTCCACCCAAACCATTGAATACCTCCAAAGATATAACCTTCTGTCTAGCTCACAGCATGGCTTTCGCAAGGGACATAGCACCTCCACTGCCCTCCTCAAACTTACCAATGACATATATACCTCTATGGATTAGGGCCTTCTAACAGGAGCAGTCTTCATTGACCTTACTAAAGCATTTGACCTGGTCAACCATACAATTCTTCTTACAAAACTACGCTCCCTAGGCTTCTCCAAAGATACAGTGGCCTGGTTTGGAAACTACCTGTCCGACAGAAAGCAAGCTGTAGTTTTCAACTCAGCCATATCTGACCCTTCCACTATTCAAGTCGGAGTGCCCTATCCTTGGGCCCTTACTCTTCTCAATCTTTATTAATGACATCCCACTTCTTGCACCTAGTTGTTCATCTCTGCTATACGCTGATGATCTAGTTATTTACCACAGTGCCAAAACTGTTACCGACCTAAACCATCCTCTTGCTGTAGATTTTGCTAACATTCAATCATGGCTCAGGAAAACAGACTTATTCTCAGCTCTAGTAAAACCTACTCCATGCTCTTTGGTTCATCTGCCAGACTTAAAGCGAATCATACTGCTTAATTATCCCATGTACAGATGGCTCTTCACTGAACAGCACTAACTCCTTTAAATATCTGGGTGTCCTCTTGACCAATCCCTAGACTTTGATCTACACATTACTACCACCTGTAAATCAGTTAATGCCAAAATTGGTAGTGCCTACCGAACTAGATATGCCCTGACCCCATCTGCCAGACTTGCTGTGGCCCAAGGCTTCTTTCTCCCAGCCCTTTCATATGGCTCAGTCACTTACCACTCTGCCTCTAAATCATCCCTCCATAAGTGGGATACCACCTACAACAGCATCTGCCGCTATGCCTCTGCATCTCCCATTTCAGACATCATTGCCAGCTCTACAGTGACCTAAATTGGCTGTGCCCCTCGGCTCACAGACTACAGGCTTTTGGTTCTTTAATTGACTCCTGTAGTTAGATCGGGCCTCCACCATCCCTCTCCTCCTATTGGTCACACAGCCTCTCTCCTATGGACTGCGATCGACTGACCAAGCCCTTTTCACCTTCCCAGACTCAGAACTCACATGGGTTCACACGCCTTTTTTCATGTGGCCCCTAAATACTGGAATTCCTTACCCCAAGCTATTCGACAAACAACTACCCACGCCACCTTTAAGAAACTTCACAAAAAGCACCTTCACTCTATAAACTCCTGCATCTGCTTTAACCCACCTTAGCTCCACTCTCCTTCCTACACTCTTCTTCCCCTGCACTGCTTTAGTCTACTTCTCTAGTTGTTTCTCTTCTCCACCTCTCTTACACCCTCATCCAGGTCATCTCCCTCCTACTCTCTATCCTCTCTCTCTCTCTTGTCCCATAATTTTCTCCTTATCTCTCCCCCCTCCCTCCCTCTTCCTCTGCTCTCTCTCTCTCTCTCTCTCTCTTTACTCTCTCTCTCCTCTCCCTATCTCACTCCCTTTCTCCCCTCCCCTTTCAACCACCTCTGTGTAAAATTTATACAATGTTCTATATGTATGCCCTTATTTTAATACTTATGTTCTTATTTAATGTGTTACCTGTCATACTGTTTTCTGCAACCTTATCATGCTTTTTACTTCCTTGCTTGTTACTGAATGTAGCTCCCTATATCTGTGAGTTTTTTACTTGACTATATATTGTACTGTTTCATGTGCTGCGACACATATACGACTTTGTATTCCTAAAACTGTATTCTCCCGGTTCGTGCCTGAAAATAGGCATCCCTATGCCTAGTGCACCCACCCGGTTACCAAAAGCAAATAAATAAATAAACAGCTAATCTGTTAGTTTCCTTTCTGGAATGGCACAAGTTATTGTGCAGGATAAATTAAATGAATCGCTACTTGTAACAATATTGTGTTTTAAGATTTTTGAGAGAATTTTTAAATCTACATTCAGTATGCTAATAGGCCTCCAGTTTTGCATATACCTCCAATCTCCTTTTTCATACAAGTATGTTAACATCCCTTGAGACATCTGTAATGGGATATTACCAGTTTGCAACATGTATGTGAGAGCCAGGGCTAATTCTGGAGATATATCTTTACTTATGCACTTGTGTAGTTCTGACGTAAGAGCATCCTGTCCAGGAGCCGTGTTTGTTTTTAAGGACTAGAGATGGCTGACTCTGCTGCTTTAACAGATATTATACCTACAGAAGTCAATATCTCAGGGGGACATGCTGGAATAGTAAATGTATGAAAAAAAAAATCAAGTGAAGCCAACTTTATGGGGTTTGCTTGAAATAAGGAGGCAGTATGTTGTGTAACTATTCTTATTATATTGCTTTTATCAGTGTATTTTTTTGTGTCTTATCAATTGAGGACTCCATTTTCTTCTGAGCAATTCTGTTTTTACAACTGGCATAGGGACAAATGGAGCTAGAGTTGCCTTGAGTTCCAGAATGTTGCTGTTTTTCTAAAGTATCATGTTGTTTCAGGCGATACAGTATCATTTCTTTAATATTCTAAATTTGGCTTGTAAAATTATGGTTTGTAGTACTGGCTAGTGTTGGTAATTTTTGCAGCTGCTCTCCGTTTTTCAGTTATTGATGATATTTTTTACTCTTTGGCCAGTGTTGTAACTCCATTTTAGTATCTTCCCACCAGAGGGCAGCATTGTCATACATTTCAAAGGTGGATTTTTTTCAAAGTAAAAAAGGTATCGTAAGTTCTGCAAAAAAATCTTGATTTAAAAGTAAAGCAGAGTTTAGCTTCCGAATTCCTGGGCCCTGAGAAAATGCTGGATTTGAACCTAGAGATACCTCCAATAATTCATGATCTGAAAACTCTACATCTGTCAGAGAGGTATTGGAGATATAAAGTGAATCTCACATAAAAAGGCAATCAGTGCTTGCGGCCAGATTCCCCTTTTGAAAGGTGAGATCTGGTTGCTTTTTAGTTGTTAAATAGGCATCCACTGAAGTAGAGTCTGATATCATTTTATGTAAATTGGCCATATCACAGTATACTTTCTTTGTTTTAGCTTGCCTTCCTTTATCTTGGAGGTCTAGGCCACAATTGAAATCTCCCCCCCCCAAAAAAAAAATAGAATGTGAGGAAAAAAATCTATGGTTGTATTAGTTTAAATAGATTAATTCTCTCAGCTTTAGTTTGTGGAGCATAAAGGAGAGTAGGGGTGTTTATTAGGGAAAAGAAAATCATACATACAAATACATCACCAAACAGGTGGAAAAGTGAGAAACCAAACTTCGAAAACAAAAACTCCATCCCTGAACTCCCTTAAACAAACTAATGCTGGCAATACAATAAAGAAAGAAAATAAAAACATTCCCAGCGGAGAGTAGGGGAATTTCCCTGGTGTCCTGGCCACATTTCCCCCATTCACTAAAGACATCACCAACAAGCTTAGTCTGGTTCAATATCAGTTTACTATCCGTATCGCCCCCCTCCCCCAGAATGAGGCTGAAAGTAGGCAGAATTGTCTAGCCCTCCTTTTCCAGTCAACAAAAACTAACTAAACTAAATTGAAGCTGCACCCTTAAAACAAGGATATTACGCATGTATGTATATGTGTACATGTAAGCATTAATCCACAACGAAGGTGGTATCTAATGGCAAGTTATTGCAAGGTTGGGACCATTGTGGCCTGAGGCCACAGGCCAAGTGCTTACAACGGACCAACCGTGCATTAACTCCCCATTAGATGCCACCTTCAGAGTGGATTAATGCGCTTGTAACATGGTCTGCACATTACTAAGGGTGTCCCAGATCAGTTTCTACTGCTGTGATCAATTACACTATGTTACCATTTGACTTACAAAGTAAACTTAACTGTTACTTTGCCACGTTCACCTGACGTTCTCTTACATACATATATGTCCTTTCAATAGTTTTGCACATAAGTACATACATGTCTTGCTTACTGATTACTGTACTTTGTTGAATATTTTTTGGCGGCTGTTCATTTCCTATCATACTGAGGAGGACCCCGAGTTGCTACTTTTACTCCGTCGCTCTCCGGCTGTGTCTCATTTGTATACAGTGTTAGCCGGTTAGTACCATCGCATTATGATCTTTCCGTGAAACCCTTGTTTTAAGACTGCTCGCTTTATTATACCCCCGACTGTCTTGCTCTCTTTCTTCTTTTCTATCTGCATCCATACTCTACGATAATTGCATTTACCGGTGCCATATACTGATCCTCGCTCCAACTCGCACGCATTTCCGCTTCCTTGCTGTGCCACTCTGTCTTCCCCTCTGTTCCCTTGACTCTCGCTCACTGCTTTTGCCCCAGCTTCCTCACGTTTTCGACCACAACACTGCTTCCTATCTCTGCAGATCTTGCCATTTGTTTCTCATTTCCCAGCTTCTCGTCTACCCATGTCTCCATATCAGTCCTTCGACATACCCTGACAGTTATCCACATTTTCTCAATCTCTACTTCCTTGTCTCTGTCATACGATTTGTCTCTGTGTCTCATTTACACTTCTCCTACTCCCCCTTGTGGCTACCTACTTGCTCACCCAAAACTTGCTCCCTGCCATTCTTTTCCTTTTCTCTTTTTCTCTGTTGAGCTTTTCTCCCCTGTGGCTACTTTGTGCATTACACAAGCAACATGGCATTATCGTGCCGTAATGCCATGTTGCTCTTGTAGCACGTGATGTACTTCAACCAATTGCCTTCCTTATTTTGCCTGTTATTATTTTTGCCATGTTACAAATAACCTTTATACAACAGGTGCGAGTCCAGAATAGCTAAGATAAAACTACTGTCTTATGACCAACTAGCAAGTTCTAGTATCTTCACATGTGAAACATAGCACTACAATCTTACAAAGCTGGGTACATCACAGTGGTAAGTGGAACACTGAACACCGTCCAATAGCAGCTTTAAAAGTGATGATGACTTCACAGTAGCCATGTGCAGCACTCAAACCAGCAGATGCTTTGTAGACTTGGTTGCTTTCTAGTTTGCATCTGTACAGTAGAAGCCGCTTAAGTGGGACGGCATGGTGGATTGCAAATCATCCCACTTAAGCGACCGTCCCTTCTAACAGAAGTACCCCCTCACGGAGCCTTTATTCGTATGTATGCGTAGCTCTAGTCAGTGTAGTGTACTGCACTGATAACATTGCTGGGACAGTACTGTACTGTAATGACAGTTGTGACAGTCAGTATGTTTTTTTTTTTATGCTTGTGACAGTGAATCAGTTTTTTGTGTTTGTGACAGTGATATTTTGTGTTTTTTAATTTTTTTATTTTTTAGAGCACTGTAAAGGTCTTTTCGTCACTCCCTCCTTTGTCTCCGTCATCGAACTGTGCAAACTGAGCATACTCGGTGAACATCGGGTACATTGGGTATAAAGTCGGGCCGGGTGCAGTTACCGAAGTGGTTGTTACTTGTTCGAAGAGTTCTGGTGAAGAGGCTGATGCAGTAGTGGATCCGAAAAAATCTGTAATTTTTTTTTGTGCTTTTTCTTGTGCGGCATGTTCTTGGAGCATTCACTCCGCTTCAGACAGAGACTCCCATGTCTGTACCTTCCCATTCTGTGCACACCACAGCATGGCAGAACGCAGTCCACTTAGAGCCTCACTGGCAAAGACTACAGCTTTGGTATCTGAGATGTTGTCGCTTTCATCCTCGAGCAGTCCTCCAGTTTCACCTACCACAGCAGTCCCAACATCGGAATCGCTGAGCTCTCCCACGGTTGGCTCATCTGAGTCCATCTCCACGAACTCTATGAACATCTGAGAGTTCATGAAGGACGGAATTGTGACATCCTCCAGCCCAGTAGCGCAAATTTCTTGTGGCTCATTGAAGCCGTAGAAGCCTGCTTTTTAAAGCAGTGCTCTATTGTTAGTGGTTTTACAGCTTGTCATGCCCGATGGATCATGTAAAGAGCATCCAATTGATTGACTTTACGGGCAATTTCAGCAGCATGAGCGGACTCCCCCTCATCAATTGTGGTGATGATTTTGCCCGCAACTTACGATCTGTAGTGTCCCTTTAGATTTTTAATGACCCCCCATGTCCATTGGCTGAATTATGCTAGTGGTGTTTGGGGGGGAAAAAAACCAAGTTTAATAAATTTCAACCAGCCTGACGTTTTGAAATTTTAAACTCTGCCGCTTGGAGGACAGCGATCAGGTTAAGTCATTAAGCGCTTCAACAACCCTAACCCGCTCAGCGAGAGTAAGTTCATTGCGTGGGCCTGACATCTCGGAGAGAAGGCACTGATAAGAAAGCCTCACATTGAAAGGATTTTATCTAATGGGCTAATTCTCATTGTTTTCAGCTGATAGACGTCCCAACAAACTGAAGTTGTCCATTAAATGTGTCCCTCTTAAAGGAAATAAATCGCCTATGTTTAACACTAGCACTAAGTGTTTCCAAGGAAACGTCCCACTTAAGCGCATCCCGTTTAAGTGGCTTCGACTGTATTGATTTTTTTTTTATTTGCACTGTATTGATTGTTTTGATTTGCTTCTTACATAGAACATAGAAACGTAGAATTTGACGGCAGATAAGGACCATTTGGCCCACCTAGTCTGCCAGTTTCCCTACCTGATGGATAAGCTGCAGATTCTAGTTAACCAACAGCTTACTTCCTCCTACCCCCCAACTAGAATTGCTTTGTCTGTCCCATGCAGTCTTGAATTTTCCCACTGTTCTTGACTCCAAAACCTTCTCAGGAAGACTGTTACATGCATCCACAACCCTCTCTGAAAAAATACTTTCTAACATTACCTCTGAGTCGTCCCCCTCTATCTTCAAACTGTGCCCCCTTGTTCTTGCACATCTTTTTCTGAAATATGCTACCCTCTTTAACTTTAATTCCCTTGAGGTACTTGAAAGTTTCTGTCCTGTCCCCCCTCTCCCTCCTTTCCTCGAGGGTATACATGTTAAGCCGTTTTAGTCTCTCTTCATTATTCTTCTTTTATGCTGAGCCATTGATCAGAGGGGCACAGTTTACATTTTGTAGCTTGTTATAATTTCTGTCACAAAACCACACAAACACCTGTTGTACATATCAAATATGACATGGGTGAGAGTGTGATAGTAGAAATATCCTCACTTGCTATACTTGACCTCTTCTGACCTCTCTTGTGGCTTCGCGACTCGTGAGGTCAGGAGGTCAAGCATGGCGTGTGAAGATATTTCTACTATCTCACTCTCACCCATGTCATATCCCTTGCATACATACCTTATTTGCAAAAACTGCATTAATGCATCAGTTAGGGCTTAACTTAGTGCCACAAAAGTTGGGAAATACAGTGTTAGCATTTCCAGCACTAACTCCCCCCCCCCTCCCCCAAGAGCAAAAAGATCAGACCACACAAGCAACCACAGACAGCCATCATCAGGTAAGGCAAACATACAACTGGGCAGTGTCAGTGGCTCAGCAGGTTGCACACTCTCCTCTGAGGCCAGAAGGTCAGAAGGCTATGGGTTTTATCCCCACACCAGGCACTTGGGTTAAATCCCAATACTGACACTGTAGTGCAGCATGAGGGGGTGCTGCATTTCTGAGGTGCCTCCTTTCGGATGAGATGTTAAACTGAGGTCCCATCTGCCTGTTCTGGTGGTAGTTCAGGTGGATGTTAAAGTTCCCATGGCACTTCTCAGAAAGTGTAGGGGACCTGTGTCCTGGCCAAATTTCCCTCGTTCTTTAAAAATAGCACAAACAGCTTAATCTGGTTCAGTGTCAGTTTGCAACCATCTGTATCCCCCTCCCCCGGGACGAGGCTGAAAATAGGCAGAATTGTCTAGTCCTCCTTTCCCAGCCAACAAAAACTAAATAAAAAAAATAAAATACATAAATGTTTAAGAGCAGCCCTGAAGAAGGTAGAGGTAATGGAGGGGGTGGAGGAACTGTGGGGGAGACTAAAAGGAGCCATTGTGGAGGTAACTAACCAATGTATTAGGATAGTGGCCAAAGGAAAAATAAACCACTGTGGTCCTCTAAAGAGGTGAGAGACAAAGTAAGGGCTAAAAGCGCAAGTTTCAGGAAGTATAAAGGACCCAAATGGGAGGAGGACAGGGAGGTGTGCCTTGAATGTCTAAGAGAAGCAGGGAAGGCTGTTAGGAAAGCCAAGGCACAGACTTGAGGGTTTAGCATGGACTGTGAAGAAAGGGGACAAGACATTGTATAGGTACATCAGCAATAGAAGAAACACTGGGGGGATTGTGAAGCTCAAAGGGGAGGAGGGAGAGTAAGGAGGGGGATCTAGACAAGGCAGAAATACTGAACAAATACTTCTGTTCAGTATTCACTGAGGAGGGAGAGGGTCAAGGACCACAGTTGGGGAGAAGAGGCAGTCGGGGGGGAGTGGACACCAGTCCATTCACAATGGAGAGAGTTCTGGAGGAACTCACAAAGCTAAAGGTTGATAAAGCCATGGTGCCAGATGACATACACCTGAGGATATTAAGGGAGCTGCAGAGGGAACTGGCAGCGCCTCTGGCCACCCTGTTCACAGAGTCACTCAACACAGTCATGGTTCCAGAGAACTGGAGGAAGGTACATGTAGTCCCACTGCACAAAAGTGACTTGGTGGAAGCGGGTAACTACAGGCCAGTCAGCCTCACCTCAGTGGTGGGGAATATCATGGAGACACTGCTGAAAGAAAGGATAGTGGCACACCTGGAATACATTGGTGGCCAGGATCTGAGGCAGCATGGATTCACATCAAGAAGGTCTTGTCAAACAAATCTGATAGATTTTTTTGATTGGGTGACTAGGGAAGTGAATCAGGGAGGGGCCATAGATATTGCCTACCTAGATTTCAGCAAAGCCTTCGACACTGTCCCACACAGAAGGCTGGTTAACAAGATGAGTAGTCTGGGCATGGGGCATAAGGTGATACATTGGGTTAGAAACTGACTGACAAACAGAAGGCAGAGGGTGGTGGTAAATGGGATCCAATCGGGGGAGAGAAGGGGTGACCAGCGGAGTGCCACAAGGATCAGTACTGGGACCAGTCCTGTTCAATGTCTTCATTAGTGACATTGCAGAGGGGCTGGAAGGAAATGTCTGCCTATTTGCAGATGAAAACAAGATCTGCAACAGGGTGGATACTCCAGAAGGGGTGCAGAAAATGAAGAGGGACCTGGAGAAGCTTGAAAGATGGTCAGAGGTGTGGCAACTGAGGTTCAGTGCAAAAAAGTGAAAGATAATGTGGTAAAAATTATTACCCTGAATTAGAACTGTTACTTGGGCTGTGATATTGTAACTTTTTGAGGTTTGGGGACAGTTGTTTGTCAGGGTTAATTAGAGGGAAATTTAAATGTGTTGTTTGCCTGGTGTTTGGTAAGAGCCCTCCTACCCACCCTGTTTTGTAGGCTTTCTTAAATACTGAAAACCACTGGGGTTGGGATTGAAAGGCTGAGTATTGCTGTTTTAGGACTGAAATTTGAAGCAACAGCAGCTGGTGGGCCTGTGACATCATACGGTACCTGATGTCTGCTTACACACACTCTTAGTGGGACCGAACACACACTGGACTGTATGTGTTTGTGAGACTTTGGAACTTTATTGGTGGGGTTGAAATTGGGTTTGTAAATAACTACAGTCAGTATAGAGAGAAACTGTATTCTAGGGGAAAGGGACTGAGAAAAGGGGGTGTGCCATTATAAACAGAGGGGGATAAACAGGGTGGCCATATTCCACCATGGCAGGCATCTTTGGAAGGGTTGTAGGCTGTGGGATGTCAATAATTCTAAATTGGGCCTGGAGAGAGGGAGGCTGCCCACTCTGTAGACAGTTATCTTGTATCAGGAGTGAGGTATATTGGTTAAGGAGTAAGCTGGGGAGCTGGGGGGGTGTCCAAGGATAAGGGGTGTGGATATGGGCAGCAGAAGGGTGGGGCTGAGGGGAGGCTGGGGCAACGCTCTGAAATTACAGGACGTTATGTTACAGCAAGCAGGAGGGGGGATATTAGGGACAGAGGACCCTTAAATAGGGAAGTTGATGCTAAGGGGAAAGCGTACAGGGTGAACATTATGAATACAAAGAGAGTGGAGGGGGAAGAGTCAGGAGGGGCTGTTGTGCAGAAGCCTAAAGCAGCAGACTGTGGGAAGGGAGCTCCTAAGGTGAACAGAGCAAGAGGGGAAGAAGAGGGGCAGTTTAGAGGTGCAGTCAGGGGAATCTCGGGTTACTTGATGGAGGCTGACATAGAGTGTCTCAATAAATTTGAGCTGCTAAGCAACCTAGAGGGGGAGGAAGGGGTTGGTGGAAATGAGAAAACTTATACAGAGGCTGGGAGGGAGTCTGATACCCATAGGGCATCACAGACCGCAATGGAAAGGATAGAAATAGTCCCAGAGGGAGAAGGGAAACATATATTAAGCAAATGGGGGAGATGCAACATATTCCAGACATGAGAGAGAGTGCATGATTGGAGAGAACTGGGAGACAAGGAGGTGGGAGAGGGCCCCTTTCAGCAGGGGGGTCAGTACTAAGGATGGGGCCTTAGCTAAAGGGGACTCCATAGAGAGCCTCTGGAGGCAGGGTACTATTACAAGGGGAGGATGGCGGTGTGGGGAAGGAGAAACCATCAGGGCCAGGATAAATGGTTCAGATAAGAGAGGGTTAAGGGGACACCTATTCAGAGGGAGTTTGAGTTATGGGCAAAATAGCAAGGGAGGCAGAAAGGGGAGGGTGACAAGGGGGTCTCTAGTAAGGCAGGAAGACTCCCATGAAATTGAGATCATGAATAAAGGGGAAGGGGGCTGAGAGGGCATAGTGGAGGTAACCATAAGGATGATGGCGGTGTTAAGGTTCTGTTGTTGGGAGACTCGATGATTAGGGGTATCCAGTGGAGGGACAGGGAGGTGGATGCCATAGCCAGGGTGAAGGTAGTGTGTATCCGTGGCTGACACTGCACAGAGCAAAGTTCATGGTGTATGAAATGGTTAGGATTGTGGAGGAAACCGGATTTCTGGTGCATTTGGGAACTAATGATCTAGAGGAAATAGCATTTTGGAAATCAAGCAAGGTTCAAGAACTTGCCAGAGTCTGTCGGGATAATGGATGCAACATTTCCTTTTGGAGATATTGCCAGTACCAAAGGCCTCAGTGGAGAAAAATAAGACTCACAGAGGTTAATGACTGGCTCAGGAAGTGGGGTGAAGGGAGTGGGTTGGGGTGTGGGGAACTGGAATGGAGTTTGGGAGGATAAGGGACTATATGCCAAGGACAGGTTTCATCTTGCCCCATTAGGGAAGGAAGTCCTTATACAGGGGATGGCTGACTACATACAAGAAAAGTGGGGTTTAAACTTGTGAGGGGGGGGGAAGGGATAAGGGAGGGGCTGACCAGAAGCCCTCTCCTCCAGATGAGGGGAGTAGCCTTCACGCCCAAGGGGGGAAGGGGATAAACAGATTGGGGATGGAGGTTTCAGGAGGAGCAGAGGGAGGATGGAAGTATAAGGAATCTGGGTGGGGTTCGACAAAGAGAATCAGGGATAAGGGTTGGGGGTTGGTGTTAGTAAATGCCAGGAGCTTGGGAAACATAGAAACATAGAATTTGACGGCAGATAAGGACCGCTTGGCCCACCTAGTCTGCCCATTTTCCTACCTAACAGATAAGCTGCAGATCCTAGTTAACCAACAGCTTACTTCCTCTTACCCGCCCCTAGGACTGCCTTTTGCCTGTCCCATGCATTCTTGAAGTCCACCACTGTTCTTGACTCCACAACCTCCTCAGGGAGGCTGTTCCATGCATCCACAACCCTCTCAGTGAAAAAATACTTCCTCACATTACCCCTGAGCCGCCCCCTCTATCTTCAAATTGTGCCCCTTGTTCTTGCACATCTCTTTTCTGGAAGATGCTACCCTCTTGGACTTTAATTCCTTGAGGTACTTGAAAGTTTCTATCATGTCCCCTCTCTCCCTTCTTTCCTCAAGAGCATACATATTAAGCTCCTTTAGTCTTTCTTCATATGTCTTCTGGTGCAGACCCTGCACCATTTTGGTTGCCCTCCTCTGGACAGCCTCCACTCTGTCTATGTCTTTGCGGAGATGGGGTCTCCAGAACTGCACACAGTACTCCAGATGGGGTCTCACCAACTGTCTGTACAGAGGGATAACAACTTCCTGTTTTCTACTATTGATGCCTCTTCCTATGCATCCCAGTATCCCTCCAGCCTTCCTTACTGCCTTCTCACATTGCTTTCCCACCTTTAGGTCATCTGATATAATTACCCCAGGTCCCTTTCCATTTTTACTGTTGTCAGTATCTCACGCCCCATTGTGTACGCTTCCCCTGGGTTTTTGTTTCCCAGGTGCATTATCTTGCACTTCTTTGCATTGAATCTGAGCTGCCATACATTTGACCATTCCTCCAACCTTGCCAAGTCCCTTCTCATCCTTTCTACTCCATCCTGTGTATCAACCCTGTTGCAGATCTTTGTGTCATCTGCAAAGAGACATACTTTTCCTTCCAGTTCCTCTGCCATGTCACTTATAAAGACATTAAAAAGGACTGGTCCCAGTACTGAACCCTGTGGTACCCCACTAGTATCCCTCCTTTCTTCACTGTGTACTCCATTTACTACTACCCTTTGCGTCCTGTTGTCTAGCCAATTTTTTATCCAGGCTACCACCTTGGGACCCATTCCAAGGCTGGCTATCTTGTGTATTAATCTTTTGTGGGGGACTGTATCAAATGCCTTGCTAAAATCTAGGTAGGCCATGTCCACAGCCCCTCCCTGATCTACTACTTTGGTCACCCAGTCAAAGAAATCTATTAGATTCATCTGACATGACCTTCCCATCGTGAATCCATGCTGCCTTGGGTCCTGTGCCCCACTGGCCTCAAGGTACTCAACAATTCTTTCCTTCAGAAGTGATTCCATCATTTTCCCTACCACTGAGGTCAAACTAACTGGTCTGTAGTTTCCTGCCTCTGTCCTGCTCCCACTTTTGTGAAGAGGAATTACATCTGCCCTCCTCCAGTCCTTGGGTACCACCCCATCCTCCCATGATTTGTTAGAGTAGTCAGCGATGTCACTAGTTCTACCCTTAGTTCTTTTAGAATTCTTGGGTGAATCCCATCAGGCCCCATTGCTTTGTCCACCTTCAATTTTATAAGTTCATTCAGAACCCTTTCTTCTGTAAATGGACTGGTATCAACCCCTGTATTCAGAGTGTTTCTCTTGTTTGGTTTAGGTAACTCCCCCTCCTCTTCCTTTGTGAATACTGAGCAGAAATATTCATTTAGTAACCCTGCTTTTTCACTGTCACCCTCTACCCACATTCCCTCTCCTTTATTAAGCTTCAGTATCCCTCCTTTGGTCTTTCTTCGCTCCCTAATGTACCTATAAAAGGTCTTATCCCCCTTCTTAACAGAATTGGCTATCCTTTCTTGGTTTGGGCCTTTGCTATTCTGACTACCTTCCCAGCCTCTTTCTGCTTTAACTGATAAAGTTCTCTGTCCTGCTCCTTCTGTGTTTCCTTATATTTCCTGAATGCTGCCCTTTTCTCCTTAACTTTCCCTGCCACCTCTTTTGTGAACCATAGAGGTTTTTTCCTTCGTTGTGTTTTATTGATTTTTTTTACGCAAAGGCTTGTTGCCTCTGTGATGGCTGTTTTGATCACTTCCCATTGTTCCTCCACCCCTCCTTCTTGCCTGTTTGCTAGTGTTTTTCTGAGGCACTCTCTCATTTTCCCAAAGTCAGCCCTCCTAAAGTCTAGTACTCTTGCTTTCGTATGGCTTGATTGTATGGCTGTGTTTATCGTGAACCACACTGTTTGGTGGTCACTTGTTCCCAGATGGCTACCCACTTCTAAATCTGAGATTCTTTCTCCATCCCCATTTGAAAGTACCAGGTCTAAGATTGCTCCCTCCCAGTCGGTTCCAATACTAGCTGTCTGAGACATGCCCCTGTAGGGCATCAAGAATGACTCTGCTCTTGGATGTGCCTGCAGCAAGGTGCTCCAGTTAACATCTGGCATATTCAGGTCCCCATCAACAATATCTCCCTTTTCTGCCATTCTAAGAAAGCCTTCTATCATTTCCTTGTCCATTCCCTCCCCTGAGATGGGGGTCTGTATACAACCCCATGCGGATTGTGGTGCCATTTCCTGTCTCCAGGGTGACCCAAAGTGCCTCATCTGCTCCCTGTTTACTCTTTAGTTCTGTTGCTTTGATCCCTTCCTTTACATGAGAGCTACTCCTCCTCCTCTTTACCCTCCCTGTCCCTTCTGTAGATTGAGTGATCCTGGTATGTTGACATCCCATTCATGGTTCTCTGTGTACCATGTTTCTGTGACTCAACAATATCCAGGCAACCCTCTTCCATCAAGGCCACTAGTTCAGAGAGCTTGTTACACAGACTACGGGCATTGGTACTCATCACCCTCCACTTTTGATAGCCTTACCCCTTTTAGCCCCATTTCTGTCCTTACTGCCTTTGCCTTGTTTTACATTTAAATCTGTTCTGCTCCCTAATAACTTCTGTACCCTGGCGTTTACTTCACTAATCACCATGTTTTGTGGGGGGAGGCTCGGATTTCCCAGCTCCTTTTCAGTGCCTCCCCCCTTGGCTAGTTTAAATGCTTGCCAATGAAGCATTTAAACCTCTCACCTAGGATCCTGGTTTCCCCTGGACAGATGCAGACCATCAGCACCAGTATAGGTCTGCATTCCTCCAGGTGGCTCCCAGTCCCCAATGAAGCCAAACCCTGGGCTCACACCAGTTTTCAACCACTCATTGAATTCCCTGGTGAGAAGTGCCGTAGCATCTCCCTTGCCATAGACAGGCAGCCACCTCGAGAAGGTTACCGTATGCGCTACTTGTCTAAGGCCCTTCCTAACTCTCACAAACTCCTCTTGCACTGCTCTGATCCCATTCCCTAGCCAGGTCATTTGTCCCCAGGTGGACAATGACATCCAGCTCCCTCCCTCGTGCAGCTTCTCCCACGATCCTGAGGATTCGCTTCCTGTCCCTCCAAGCCTTGGCGCCAGGAAGGCACCTTACCTCCCTCTCCCCATCATCCCCCATTTCTACCCCCCTAATGATTGAGTCCCCCACCAGGAGTTGTTTCCTTCCCCTGTGGGGTCCCATGCCACCCTCCTTTGGGTCTCCTTTGTGAAGGTCCCCAGCATCCTCCATGGTCTCTACTACAGGTGCCTCCATAGAGGAACCACTATCCACCAGAAGAGTGAATGGTGTGAAGAGGTACAGCTGGAGGGATGCAACTCTGTTCCACCACCCTCTCCCTCCTTGAGCCCACCCTGGTCCAGCCACTCCTTTTTCTTGGCAACCTCTGAGGTAGTGGCATTGGCCGTGGTGGTCCCTGGGTGGGGGAGGAGGTTTCACGAATCCTAGCCAGGTCAGCCTGGAGACGGGCAACCTCCTCTCTCAGACCAGAGAGGTGCAAGCAAATAGGGTAGCATCGCAGCCTCCAGAATGTTGCCAGAGTTCCAGGCCATGCTGTTGGGGTGGATGTGTGGCGATCCTGGAAAGCGTGGGCCAACAAAACCATGACTGGGACCTAAGCATTGTGGGGTACACTATGCTCAGGAAGGATAGAAAGGAGGGCAGAGGGGTGGAGTGTATGTTCATTAGAGATGACATAGAAATTGCTAGGGTAGAAGAGGCAGAGGGAAACGTGGAGCCTTATGGGTCACTTACGATCCTCAGCAGGAAATAGGTCAAGCTGGTGTAGCATATAGGCCCCGGGATGAGTGAGGTTCTAGAGGATGGTTTGCTGGACAACATCATTGCCCAGTGTGGACCAAAAGGGGAAGGAGTGGTGTTGATGGGGGACCTTAATATGCCAGGTACAAACTGGGAACCATGTCCTCTAAGGTGGCCAAGGAGCAGAGGCTGCTGGATGGCTTCAGGATGTTTTCTTAACACAGCATGTGATGGAGCCCACAAGGGAGGGCATGTCCTGGATGTGGTTCTGGCAGATGGGGATCTGGTAGGGACATGGTTGTACAAGACCCCTGACTGGGAGCGACCACAATACTGTCTGGTTTCAACTAAGCATGGGGGAAGGGGGGGTGAGATCTAGGACACTGGCAGTGGACTTCAGGGGGGCAGACTTCATGGGCATGGGAAGTATTCTCAAGGATCACTTGATGGGGATTACCTCAATGACAAGTGTGGAAAGGAGATGGGAGGTCATAAACCGGGGACTTCATGAGGCAGTCAGGATCTACATTAAGTTGAAACGTAAGGGAGCAAGGTCACATAAACCATGCTGGTGGTCCAGTGAGGTACAGGTAGCAGTCAGAGAAAAGAAGCCGGCCTACAAAAAATATAAAACAACAAGAGGGGATAGGGATAAGGAAATGTACCAGCTTGCATCTAGAAAAGTCACCCGTATGGTGAGGGGAGCAAAGTCCAGTAAAGAACAGCGGCTGGCACAGGGGATACATGGAGGGGAAAAGGGGTTCTTCCGGTACACTGGGGAGCGGAGAAAAACTAAGGGCCATCTCAGCAGATTGAGATCAGAAGGAGGGTGGGTGGAAGAGGCGAGGGACCAGGCAGAGGTATTTAACAAGTACTTTGCCTCTGTGTTCACTAGGGAGGGGGATGGGATATCTACAAAGCAAGGCACGAAGGGGATAGAAACATCAGTAAGTGGGATCAGGGGAGCAACAAAAAATGGAGCAAGAGGGGGAGAGAGGTACCCCAGGGGTGTCACATCTGGGTAAAGATAAAAAGGCCAGTAAGGTGGAGGGGACGGATGATGCTATCTCCACCAAAAGGGTGTGGTTAGCCCTCAAGGCCCTAAAGAAAGACAAATCTCCTGGGCCGGATGGCATTCATCCGAAGTACTATGGGGAATTGGCGGACATACTGGCTGCACCCTGGCGGAGCTTTTCAGCAGGTCACTTGAGACAGGAGGTACCTAGGGATTGGCGAGAGGCACATGTGGTACCAATCCATAAAGGGGATCGGGAAGTACCAGGTAACTATAGACCTATCAGTTTGACCTCGGTGGTGGGAAAATTAATGGAGAGTATACTAAAGGAACGATTGGGGGTGTACTTGGAGGAGGTGGGAGGTCTGGATAGTCGGCAACATGGGTTTGTGCCAGGTAGATCATGCCAAACCAACCTTGTGGAGTTCTATGAATGGGTAACATCAGAACTGGACAGAGGTAAGCCTGTGGATGTATTATTCTTGGACTTCAGCAAGGCGTTTGACTCTGTCCCCCACAATGGTCTGGTGGAGAAACTGATGGGGTTAGGAGTAGGCCCTTTGATGGTCAGATGGATTGAAAACTGGCTAGCTGGACGCACTCAGAGAGTAGTGGTCTGTGGGGAGCTCTCGAACCCTAGAGAGGTTGGTAGTGAGGTACCGCAGAGGGCTCGGGTCCTGGGTCCGATCCTGTTTAATGTATACATATCGGACATCAGGAGGGTATAGGGTGTAAATGAGTCTCTTCCGGATGACTCCAAGATGGGAGCAGTAGTTGAGGGAGAAGAGGGAGGTTGGCCCTGCAAGGGACCTGGACACCCTGGAAAGCTGGGCTCACACATGGAAATTAAATTTCAATATCACCAAGTGCAAGGTGTTGCATCTTGGTCGGGAAACCCCTAACACAGGTACACCCTGGGAGGAGGCTGGAGGCCTCAATAGGGGAAAAAGACCGAGGGTCATGGTGGATACATGTATGAATAACTCTGAGCAGTGCAGGAGAGCGGCTAGCAAGGCAAACAGGATGTTGGGATGCATCAGGGGGATCACCTCTAGAGCAAGAAAGTGATTCTGTCGCTGTACAATGGACTGGTTAGACCACACCTTGAGTACTGTGTACAGTACTGGAGACCACACTTAAAGAGGGACATACAGCTCCCAGAGAGGGTACAGAGGAGGGCAACAAAGATGATACGAGGGCTAGGGATTTGACGATGAGGACAGACTTAAGGAGCTCTGCCTGTTTTCACTGGAAGAGAGGAGAGACGGGGACATGATTGAGGTCTCTGATACCTCAAGGGAATACATAGGGTAAACATGGAGGGGATCTTTAGACTAAAGTAGGGAGGCATCACCAGAGGGCATGGTTTGAAGTTGGAAGGTGGAAGGATAAGGGGGGAAAAGAGGAGGAGGTTTTTCACTGAGCGGGTGGTGGACCCTTGGAATGCACTGCCTGGTGAGCTAGTTCAGAGATCCACAGTGGAGGGCTTCAAGAGAGGATGGGACAGACACAGAAAGTGTATCTGTCCCAGGGGGGTGGGGATGGATGATACGGGTTTCTGGAGCACAAGGGATGGGAGGGTCTCGGCACCCAACTAAGGATCTAAAGTTCGAGCAGACTTGATAGACCGTAAGGCCTAATCTGCTGGCAAATAGTATGTTAGTATAATGCACCCTAGGTAGGGGGAATCCTGGGGAGAGCTACAGGATGGGGGGAGGTGCTGTCACCAAAGAGGAAAGGCACCTAGGGGTTATATCCGATGATCTTAAGGTATCAAGGCAGTGTGCAAAGGCTACAGGGAGGGCCAGTGGAATGCTGGTGTGCATAGGCAGAGGTATTACTAGTACGAGGTGGTGATGCCATTGTATAAAACACTGGTAAGGCCTCACCTGGAGTACTGTGTGTAGTACTGGAGACCACACATGCATAAGGACATAAACAAGGTGGAGGCTGTCCAGAGAAGAGCGACAAAGATGGTGCATGGCTTACACCAGAAAACATATGAGGAGAAACTAAAGGGACCTCAATATGTCCTCACTGGAGGAGAGGAGAGAAAGGGGTGACATGATAGAAACTTTTAAGTACCTCAAGGGCATAAACCAGGTGCAGGTGGGGGAACTTTTCCAATGTAGAAAAGGTACCAGAATGAGGGGGCACAACATGAAATTGGAGGGGGGTAGATTAAGAGGTAACGTGAGGAAGTGTTTCTACACAGAGAGGGTGGTGAACGCTTGGAATAGTCTGCCACAAGAGGTGGTAGGGACGAGTACAGTGGAGGGATTTAAACATGCCTGGGATAAGCACAAAGGAACCTTAGGTGGGAAGGGTGTGATGAAAAGCCATTGACTACTTGGGGTGAATGGATGCATACATGTATATGACCTGCAGGCAGAGTGTATGGGCCTGGTGGTCCTTGTCTGCCAACAATTTCTAGGTTTCTGTGTTTCCAGATGACACAAATGCAGTAGCACTGATGTACTACCTTGGTGGATTTGTTTCTGTGACTACATAATCACAGGCCTAATAGAGGCCTGTGCTTATGCAGCCACATCCATATGTGTATGTGCTATAGTGTGCATGAGTCCATGTGGCTGCAAAGGGCCCTGCACTTCTGCAGACAGAGATAGTCATGCAATGCTGTATGAGGTGCCTCACTAGAAAGCATGATTTGCTACTGCAGGGTTCTCGAACTGAAAAACTGCTACCTCCTTGAACAATTTCTTGATCTGCTGCTGTAACTATTACACCCACATTGCAATAGTATTTCCATCTGCCTAACTGCAGTCCCCACAGGGGCATGCCCTTCTGGTGCCAAAGTCAGTGTGTATGTCTCACACCTGTGGCTGAAGAGGGGCCTGTGCTTCTGCAGACTGAAGCAGTGTTGCAATTTTGATATCACTGATTTGGTGGTACCTCTGGTACTACAGCCCTAGGTTGGTTTGTATATCTTACAGCTGCTGATGTGCAGGTCTGTCAAGTGAGGGTTTCTTGCAGTGCACATGAGTACCTGAAGCTGCAGAAGTGCTGGCCCCATAGGGGCAGGCACTTCTTCAGACAAAAGAGCTCTTGTAGGGGGCGCTAGGGAGCCCCGTTCATGACCGGTAGCTTTCTCCAAAGCTCAGCATCTTGTACTCCCGAATACCATACAAAAACTAAAATTTAAAATCCTTTTTGAAATAGAAAAGCTTCAGACTTTGATAGCTTACAGCACAAGGAGCAAGTAGATGCCAAACTTGCGATTGGTAGACCTAAAGGAGCAGTTACGGGATCGTCCAAAAAACTGGCACCTTTACCAGCTTCTAGTCAACCACGAGGGCTGGGACAAGCAGCGGGCCCAGGTGGAGGGAAAGATACTCCCCTTGGGAGACTGTACTGCTCGCAGTCCGAGAGATGGACCAAAAGTTGGAACGGGTCCTGGATCGCCTGGGTGCACAGGATGTAAAAATTGAATCAACGGTCAAAATGGCATAAGATGCCGTTACCCGATCGCAACGGACCCAGACAGCACTTACCAAATCAACATTGGAGATTAACTACCTGCGTGCCCACATGGAGAGGCTTGAAAACTCAGAGTGGGCCATGAACTTAAGGTTGGTGGGGGTCTGGGAGGACACCAAAGGAGCCGATATGCTGACCTATCTAAAGACCTGGTTCACAGCTTCTGTACCTCCAGACCTACAGCTCAAGGCAGATTCTCCAAGACAGGCATTCCGGATCAATTTTAGGAGGGCCCAATTAGACCATGAGACTCCGCGCATGATCCTACTAATAACTGATGGACCAGCAACCAGGGATAAAATTCTCCAGTGGGCAAGGGCAGCTTGCCCAGTTAAGATGGAGGGCCAGGGGGTTAAGATATTCCCAGACTGGTCCTTTGCAACCCGGACCAAGAGAAAAATGTTTGATCCACTTCAGAAACAACTTCAGAGCCTGGGGGTGGCTCATTCTCTTCTGGCCCAGGTTCGTCTATGTCTGACCTACAGAGGAAAGACCTATCAGTTTAATGACCCAGATGAAGCCAAAAAAAAAGGGTGGAAGCTATTGCCCAAGAATTTCGAACAAGACCACCAGAGAACCCGGGACTACCTTTAGACTGTGATGAAGATGAGGACTAGCCATAATTGGTACTGTTGATTAACTGCATATATCGTTTTCTCAAGATGACCATGAGGTCGACTGGTGAATAAGATCTCGGTCCAGGACTATAGTTTTTACAGTTTGCTTTAAATCTCCCCTTTAGGGAGACTATATTTGCAGGAGTGTTAAGTTTGAGTCCTGAATGTTTAACCAGATCACCTAGGAGTTTGTAAATGAGATGATCCATTTATTTGATTTGGGAGGCCTCAGCTGGGCAGTGGGCGGTGGTATAAAAGATAACACAGTGCATTGCATTAAATAAAGTTATGCCTATACTGGAACACAAAATTCTGCTGACTTTTGGATAGGGAGCAAAGACTGCCTGCCTTTGAGGGAAAGTGATAAAATGTACCTTTTCTATGTTCAATATAAAACTATTGGGGTTCGGGGGAGGGTGTAAGAGTGGAATAACTTCCCTCAAGTAGACGGGTAATTAAGTGGGGATAGTGGCCTAGGGCTATGGTATGTATCCTTAAGCTAGTACCTGATTTCGTCTTTACCCCACAAGTTTAATGTGGCTTAGCCTTCCTACATATTTGGATTGTGTTCTCAGTAGGAGAGTCCTTGGAATGTACTCCTTATGATGTAATACATGGCAACTGATAATTAATACTGATGCTAATATATGCTTAAGCCTATGTAACCTTGCTCAGTTGTATGCACCATTTTCTGTGGAAACATTGAAAAATGAATAATAATAATAAACTTTATCTACGCCTAAAAGAAATAAGAAAGTCACAAAAAATAGGGCTCTTGTAATTTGGGTATTGTGGATTTGTCTGTAGCTGAAGGGGCCTGTGCTTCTGCACACAGAAGCGGTATCGTGGATTTCTTTCTGTAGCCAGAAGTAAGTGTGTATGCTACAGATACAAATCCACAAAGATAGCACATCAGTGCTACTGTATTTGTGTCATCTAGAAACAGTTGAATGTTTGTCTTACCTGATTACGGCTGTCTGTGGTCGCTTGTGTGGTCTTGTCCTTTTGCTGCTTGGGGGATGGGATGTTGGGGTTGGAAACTCTAACGCCACATTTTCCAACTTTTGTGGCACTAAGTTGAACCCTAACTGATGCATTTTTGAAAATAATTTTTTTTTTTTTAAGATAGTGAAATTGTATCATCATACGCTAGCAACGTAACTGTGACCTTTCAACTTCTTTATACCACTTGATTCACTGCTCTCTCCATACCCTTTACTCAGCTTTGGATGGGGGTTGTGGGCTCGTCTGTCCCACTCTGTCTTCCATATTGCTTAATCAGTTAACTGGTTGGCCATCTGGGGGTGGTACTTGGTGGCACAAGTCAGTTCTCTCCTTGTTTGGGAATTGCATAGCCTGTCACTATACCCCATCCCACCCCAACTCACGCATAGTCTTTTTGTTGTGAAAATTCGTTGCAGCAATCATTTGGTAGCGCATCAAAAATGCATTGTGCACAATAGATGGCTGATAGTGACATTTGCAAAAGGATGAATGCTCCAACATTAAAGATCACTTCAAGTTCAGTTGTAGTAACCGACATACAGATCATGTCACCTCTGCTAAAAAATAAATCTCTTATTACAAGTCATTTTCTTTGTGGGCAGTTGACACACAGAGTAACATGCTATTGATTAAAGATCATGTGCAACGGTTTTTACGTATTTTTAACAAAAGCTTAAAAAGTAGCAGTTCAAGTCCTTGTGTCATTATTAGTGTTTCCTGAAAATTTCACACTGTTTGATTTTGTCATTTTCTTTAAATCAGCATTTGTTAACTTGCTCTGTAGTGGCTGAAAACGGAGTTATTTCTGTCCTCTCAGTCAAACTTAGAGTGCGATGACATCATTTTGAAATAGCTTGCTGTTTCAGATTCCCAATCAGAGCAGCACTCTGTAGAATTTATGGTTTGCTGAGCTCTCCAGGTTTCTTGTAACCCCAGTCTCTGGTTTGTGTTTAGATAGATCAGCTTAAAATATATAATTCTCTTCCTTTAAAAAGCTGTTCATTTTAGTTTCAATGCTGAATTGAAGTAGTGGAAATCTTTTTCTGTGAGAAATCAGCATGTCTGCATCACAGCTCTGTTCTTTCTAATCAAACCTCAATTTTTTTTCTAACTATGTAACACAGGGCTGTTTAATGAATATAAAATAAATCTAAATTTTGTTCATTCACAGAAATTTTGTTTTTGATGTAGCCTTCATAAATATAATCATGTAAAAACATTATTTTTCATGCCAGATTAACAGACAGGTGCTTGTCACATTCTGCTACAGTATTTCAAGCACATGTCCTGTCAGAACTCATAAATTTCAGTTCTTTGGTGGTTTATGTGTGAAAATACATCATGTATGTGTATAACTAAAAACACTATGTGGCTCCCAGATGCACCATGTCTCTGCCCCACAGTTGAGGCATCTGCAGTCTACTGCCACTAGTCCCCTGCTCCATAAGCCCTCGGCCTTCTGCTCCACATTCGAGGCTGCTGCACCCAGCTGCCCACTGTCTTCTCCCACACAGTCAGGGATTGTGCACCCTGCTGCCTCCATCTCTTGCCTAAAGAATCGGGACTACTGCACCCTCCCACCCTGCTGCCCTCTCTCCCCCACCCTCACAGTTAGGGATGCTGCACCTGTTGCCCCGTTCCTGTCTCCACAGTCAGGGTTTCAGTGCTGTGCTAAGCCCTAGAGTGCCAGATTCCTTGCCTCCACAGCAGGGGCTGCTGCACCATGCTGCCCTAACACCAGAGGTGGGGCTTTTGTTGCACCCTGCTACCCACTTCCATTGCCCCACATGATCGGGGCACCATGCTGTCTTCTATCCCCTGTCACCACTGAGAGGACTGCTGCACCCTGCTCCTTTCTACACAGTTAGGCTTGCTGTGGCCTGCTGTACCCTAGAGCCCCATGCCTCTGCAGTTAGGGCCGCTGCACCATGATGCCACTTGCCACAAGATTCAGGGCATTTGCTGCACCCTGTTGCATGCCTCCACAGTTAAGGCAGTTGCACCCTGCTGTCTCCCTGCCACCAGAGTCAGATCCTTTGCTACACCCTGCTGAGACAGGAACAGGGGGCAACATGTGCAGTGCCCCTGATTGTGAGGGTGAGAGAGAGACGGTAGCAGGGTGCAGCAACCCCAGCTGTTTGGGAAGGGTGAAGCACAAGACTAAGGGCATTTGCTGCACCCTGTCCCCTGCCTGTGGAGGCAAGGGGCTCTGTGGTGCAGCAAGGCACAATGGTGGCAGGGGAAAAAGGACAGCATGGGGCAGAATCCCTGACTGTGGGGCTCGATACAGGTGTGCATCAGGGTACAGCAGCCCTGACAATAGCACAAGGTGCACATTGTGCAGCAGCCCAGACCATTTGGGGCAATGGAAGTGCATAGCAGGGTTCACCAGGCCCAACTGTGGATGAAGGCAGCATGAGACTCTAGGGTGTAGCACAGCACAGCAGCCCTGACTGTGGAGATAGGAACAGGGGGCAACAGGGTGCTGTAGCCCTGACTGTGGGTGTGGGGACAGAGGGCTGCACGGTGCAGCAGCCCTGAATGTTCAGGCAGGAGATAAGGGTGGCAACAGGATACAGTAGCCCAAACTGTGGGACAGGGTGCAGCAGTCATGCCTGTTTGGGACAAGGGATGTGGGAAGCAGGGTGTAGCAAAAGATTTGACTCTGGTGGTAGGGGAAACAGCAGGGTACAAGTGCCTTAACTGTGGAGGCATGCAACAGGGTGCAGCAAATGCCCTGTATCTTGTGGCAAGTGGCAGCATGGTGCAGCAGCCCTAACTGCAGAGGCATGGGGCTCTAGAGCACAGCAGGCCACAGCAACTCCAACTGTGTAGAAAGGAGCAGGGTGCAGCAGCCCTTTCTCTGGTGACGGGGGACAGAGAACACCATGGTGCAGAAGCCTTGACTGTGGTGCAGAACACAGGAGGGCATCAGGGTACAGCAGCCCTGACTGTGAGATGGGGTACACGTGGTGCAGCAGCCCTGACCATTTGGGGCAATGGAAGTGAATAGCAGGGTGTAGCAAAAGCCCTACCTCTGGTGGCTAGGGCAGCATGGTACAGCAGCCCTAGCTGTGGAGGCAGGGAACCTGGCACTGTAGGGCTTAGCACAGCATAGCACAACACAGCAGCCCTGACTGTGGAGACAGGAACAAGGGACAACAGGTTCAGCTTCCCTAACTGTGAGGGTGTGGGGGAAGAGCAGCAGGATGCAGCAACCCCAGTTGTTTGGGTAGGGGGAGGCAGGATACAGCAGCCCTGATTCTCTAGGCAGAGGATGGAGGCAGCAGGGTGCACAATCCTTGACTGTGTGGGAGAAGATGGTGGAAAGCAGGATACAGCAGCTTCAAATGTGGAGCAGAAGGAAGGGGGCTTGTGGGGCAGGGACAGGTGGCAGTAGGCTGCAGCTTCCTCAGCTTTGAGGCAGAGACGTGGTGCATCAAGATGCCACATAATGTTTCTAGTTACACCTAACAATGTATTTTCACACAGAAACCACCAAAGAATTGAAATTTGTGAGTTCTGACAGGTGTCTGTCACACTCTGCTACAGTATTTCAAGCATATGTACCGTTTGTCAATCTGACATGAAAAGAAAATGTTCTTACATGAAATCTATTTATGGAGGCTATATCAAAGACAAACTGTTTCTGTGAATGAACACAATTTAGATTTATTGTTATATACATTTAATAGCCCTGTTATATAGTTATAAAAACAGTCTGAGTTTTGTTTAGAAAGAACTGAGAGCTGTGATACAGAGAAGCTAATTTCTCAGAGAAAGATTTCCACTGCTTCAATTCAGCCTTGAAATTAAAATGATTAGCTTTTTATGAGAAGATAGTGTTATATTTTAAATTGATCTATCTAAACAGAAGCCAGAGGCTGTGTTTGTAAAAAACTTGGAGAGCTCAGCCAACCATTAACTCTACAAACTACTGCTCTGATTGGGAATATGAAACAGCAAGCTACTCCAAAATGATGTAATTGCACTCTAAGTTTGACTGAGAGGACAGCAATAACTCCACTGTTTTCAGCTACTGTAGAGCAAGTTAACAAATGCTGATTTAAAGGAAACCACAAACCAAATGGCATGAAATTCTCAGGAAACACTAATCATGACATAATGACTTGAATTTCAGCTTTTCAAGCTTTTATAAAAAATATGTAAAAACCGTTGCACATGATCTTTAAGAATGAGCTCAAGATCTGTATGAACATTATTTTTACAAAAAGATCGCTGTAATTCGAATTAGTGTCTTTATGCTGAACAATTTCATTTGTCCTCTGCCATATGTAGCCCAATTAAAAATGTATGTAGAAACAAAAGCATGTATTGTGTGAACCCCCTCCGCATGCTCAAAATCTATGTGGTTAGAAGGAGAATTAGTACTACTGGTCCCTGAATGTGGTCTTTTGTGACCTGCTTTCATTACTGTACATGTAGGTGGTGGTTCAGACTTGCATGGACATCATGCATGCTACAAAACACAGGACACAGTCTCAGCTTCGAGAAAATACACAGCTCCATGCCCAGGACTCAAACAGGAAAGCACAAAGTAGATGCAAGGAGACGCCACCCTCCAACTCCTGTGGGTGAGCGTGGCACCTGAGTCTGCATATGTCACTACTTTGGTTTAAGGATGAGTTGAAATTTCGATCCTTCTTCCCCCACCCCAACTCATTCTTTACTCTTACACTGTTGTTCCTGTTGACTAGTGCCTCCAATACTGTACCTGCATCTCCCTTGCACCTTTCCACTCCCCTTATCTCGTGGTTCCACTTGTGTCAAGCATTTATCTCCCCCACCCCAGGCACCATCTCTCTTGACCCATGCCCTTCTCCACTAGCATGGTGGTGACCTCATTCCCCCTTCTAGGACCTTTGACTAAGTCTGACCTCCAGGCTGCTACCCCTTTATCTTCCTGGACATAAGTCTCCACCACTCATTCACACTATTGGGATCTGCGCTGGAGGCACTAGGATCCATCGGGAGCAAACTTTTTGCTGGAGGGTCGACACCAGAGATGGTGCCGCGAGCACTAGCTCGCGCGGCAATGACTATTTCGGCATCGACCCTCCAACCGCCTCAGTTCCTTTTTTCCCGCCGTCGAGTGCGCTTCAGTAACGACGTTGCTCGCCTGTCAGGAGTCAAACTTCAAACTAGCAGCATAGTTTTCAGTTTATTTTTTTGTCGATATAGTATCGCTTAAGTTTATTCTATTTTAATATACAATAAAGAAGTCTCAGCCTACTTGGACGGAGTCGACCATGAGCAGGTCAGGTGCGGTAGGAGACTTCAGATGAAAGCTGTTCAGCAGTCGGGCTGGGTCCGGTCCGCCTTCTCCGAACGGGGTCCGACTAACGGTCAGTCCAGTGCCCGGGGATGGGCGGTCCCCAGAGGCATAAAACAAACGGTCGCATTTCGCACCTGCTCAGCCTTGAGCTCTTCTTCGCCCACAGGTCTAAAAGAGAAGGCATCACTCGAGGTCGCCTTCTGATATGTCTGCACGCCGACGCCTGTTATCGTGGCTAGTTGCCGGTCTCCTCCTTCGGAGTCGCCAACTTCTGCTTCCGGTAGCCGCCGTCTTCGGCATCGGAGTCCTACCCCGCCTATCGGTAGGTCTTCAGATGAGCAGTTTCATCAGTGGGCCGCTCTTATGGAGCAATGGGCTCGGAGGTTGGTTCTGCTACCTGGCTCGGTTGCCCGCAGGCCTTCAGGCTTGTCGGGCGACCAGGTAGGGCGGTTGGACTTTCCTGGTCGCGGCTCCTTCCTCGGTGCCGACGACTCCGCGCTTAGGTGTTCCCCTCACATGGCTGCGGCGCAGGGGGCCACACCGATGCCCTTATCTCCTGCTATTTTCCCTTCTAACCATGTTTCTCAGGGTCCTGAGATGCTTTCGGCGCCGTCCGCGGCGTCGCGGGGCTTGTCGGCGCCGTTTTTGGCGTCGCAGGGCTTGTTGGCGCCGTCTGCGGTGCCGTGTGCCTTCTCGACACCGTCTTCGGTGCCATCCACGCCACCGGGCGGCTTCTCGGCGCCGTCCTCTGTGCCGCGCTGTTCTTCGGCGCCGTTTTCGGTCCCGTTTGCCTCCTTGGCGCCGGGAGCTCTCGAGGACTCCTCTTTCCTCTCAATTCTTCCTTCCTCTTCTGTATTTCACTCCTTTCCTGTCCAAACAGTCCTCCCTGGACTATCAGGAGATGACGTTGAGCCTGACCCAGACCTTAGGTTGGGTGATGAAGTGGACGAAGCAGGATCTTTCACTGCTACAGAGCCTGTGGTCGAGGACCTGTCCTTTAAGTCTCTGTTGAAGAACCTGAGCTCCACTCTTTCTCTCCAGACTACAGACATCGATCCTGGGAAGCGGTTAAGACTCCAATATCTTCATGCTTTGGAGATCCCTACGGATTTGACTCCTCCGATTCAACCTTCCTTCGAGACGCTGTCTCAAATGGTATGGAATAATCCTGCTCTTACCCCTTTGGTGGCTAAATCCATTGATAGGAAATATTCAGCCCCCAAGGATCATCCCATTTTGGCATCTCAAGCCTTTGCGGATCCTATTGTAGTCCTAGCAGAGAATGATATGATGTTCTTCCTCAAGCTACTACAAGCTCGACCTATTAACAGAGTCTCGTAAGATTGATACATTAGGTAAGACAGTCTTTAGGTCCACTTTATGTATCGTATTGCCAGTTACGGGGCTATTTTCTCAGTATGAGTATATCCTGTGGCACTCTATCAAGCAAATGGTTGAAGCTCTTCGGACTCTGACTCTAAGTCAGAGCTTCTTCCTGACCATTACCAGAGGTATTGAATCTAATAACCAACAGGTCAAAGCAGCCATGGATGCTTTCTGACCTGCTTCTCGTTCAGCAGCCGCTGGTATTTGTACTTCGCCGTCACTCCTGGCTGCGTGCCGGGCTTCACGAAGATGCACAGCAGCAGGTGATGGCGTTGCCCTTGACGGCTCGTATCTTTTGGTCCTCAGGTAGAGCAAGCTCTAGAGGCTACTCAGAAGACTAGTTAGGCCATTAAGCTGGCTCGACCCCCTCCTACCCCCTCTCGAGGGCATGTCGGTAGACGTCAGTTTCATAATTGTCAGTCCTTTCGAGGCAGGGGCAGAGGAAGTTTCCATAAGAACCAACCTGCCCAACCTCAAAAGAAGGCGTAACAGAAAGTGCAAGGGCCCAAAGCGCCCAGCGCTACCTTATGAGTTGCTGGCCCAAGTTCCATCTCCACTGCCCGAGGTGGACTTTTCCTGTCCGGTGGGAAGTCGTCTGATGCACTTCTACAACCAGTGGAAGTCCATAACCTCAGACAAATGGGTCCTTCGGATAATTCACGAGGGGTATTCTCTCAATTTTCTGGAGACCCCTCCGAATCATCCTCCCAAACGACAACCCAGGCTGTCAATCCTTCAGTCAGACCTTCTCGCCACCGAGATCCAGGGCCTTCTGAACAACAGGGCAGTAGAACTGGTGCCTCTGCATCATGAAACACAGGTTCTCTCCCACTACTTTCTGGTTCCAAAGAAGTCTGGGGTATGCGCTCCATTCTAGACCTCAGAAAGCTAAACAAATTTCTCCCAAGGGAGAAATTCAAAATGATTTCTCTAGGAACCCTGTTACCTTTGCTTCATCAACACGACTGGCTAGCCTCCCTGGACATGCAGGACGCTTACCAGCACATTCCTATTCACCCGAGGCATCACAAATTCCTGAGGTTTGTGGCTCTGGGTCAACACTATCAGTTCAGAGTCCTGCCCTTTGGGCTATCCTCGGTGCCGCGAGTCTTTACAAAGTGTTGTGCAGTTCTCGCAGCGCATCTCAGGAAGCTCGGAATCCGAGTGTTTCCCTACCTGGACGACTGGCTCCTAGCAAGCCCTTCCAGACAGGGGACCCTGGAAGCTGTTCAGACGGCCTCTCGCCTTCTTACGTCCATGGGAGTTCTGCTGAATCTAAAGAAGTCACAGTTGCAGCCCTCCCAGAGACTCCTTTTCATAGGGACTCTACTGGACACCTCTTGCGCGAAGGCTTTCCTTCCAGAGGACAGAAGGCTCGATATCCTTCAGATGGCCCGTTACATTGGGGAGAACAGATCAGTTACAGCTCTCTCGTACAACGTATGTTAGGCCTCATGGCATCCTCAGTGTTCACTGTACCCCTAGCTCGGCTACACATGAGAACCACCATGTGGATGCTCAGTGCTCAGTGGTCCCCAACCACTCACCTACAGTCTTATCCCATCAAGGTGACAGAACCCTTACAGAGGTCTCTCACCTGGTGGTCTCAAGAGAGCAATCTCCTGGAATGATTTCCCTTTGCTCCTCTGGATCATCAAATCTCCATCACCACAGACGCATCCCTAACGGGATGGGGAGCCCATTATCAGCTCTCTCCACACTCTAAGGTGTATGGACTCAACTCAAGGCCAACTTCACATAAATGTCCTCGAGATGAGAGCCGACTCCTTTATGCGGTCCGGGCTTTGAAGGACATCCTCTGTCACAAGAACATTCTCCTTCAAACGGACAACAAAGCTGTGATGTATTACATCAACAAGCAGGGCGGTGCTCACTCTTACCCCTTATGCAGGGAAGCGATGAGGGTGTGGGAATGGTGCTTGGAACACAAATCTCTAATTCAAGCGGTCTACCTGCCAGGTGTACAAAACGACTTGGCGGACCGTCTCAGCAGAACAGAGGCAGATCCTCAAAAGTGGTCTCTCGTCTCAACCATAGTTCAATCACTATTCGAAGAGTGGGGAACTCCAGACCTGGACCTTTTTGCATCCCCACTCAACGCAAAACTGCCTCTCTTCTGCTCCAGAAATCCAGGGCCTGGCATTTTCTGTCAGGATGCGTTCAGGCTGCGGTGGACAAAATGCTTTCTTTACGCCTCTTCCTCTAATTCAGAGAGTACTTCTCAAATTCGAGTCCCAGGGGACCAAGATGATTCTCATTGCTCCCTCTTGGCCTCGACAACTATGGTTTCCTCTACTCAACAATATGTTGGCAGCCCCTCCAAAACCACTTCCCCTGCAGATGAACCTGTTGACTCAGGGTCCGGTGGTCCATCCCAACCTGAGATCGCTTCACCTTCACGCTTCTGAAGAGGTAGAAGTGAACGGTTCAATGTCTCTCGAAGAGTTTCAGACATTCTTCTGGTGCTTCGGAAGCTAGCTACTCGGAAAACTTACCGTCTAAGTGGAGCGTTTTAAGCTCTGGTGTGCAAAGTCTCTTGGAATCCCTTTTCTGTCCACCAGACAAGGTTTTGGAGTACCTTTTGACCTCTCAAATTCAGGTCTTCAGTACTCTACAGTCAAAGTTCACCTTAGTGCCATTTCAGCTATTATGAGTCGTTTCTTCCTTGTCTCTGGCTCAGTTACCTATGGTTAAGAGATTTCTTAAAGGAATTCTGCATACCAGACCCCCTATAAGACGTCCGGTTGCAGCCTGGGACATTAACCTTGTGCTAGACATGCTCACTCGGAAACCTTTCGAACCTCTGGCTACCTGTGAGCTAAAATTTCTCACCTGGAAGACTGCCTTCCTAGTGGCCATACCTCAGCCCGCAGGGTCTCTGAGATACATGCCCTGGTTACGGACCCTCCGTATACTGTGTTCCATAAGGACAAAGTAGTTATTCGCACTCGTCCTAAATTTCTTCCCAAGGTTGTGTCGGAATTCCATCTAAACCAACCTTTGGTCCTTTCCTCTTACTTTGCGGACTTCCAGATTGAAGGGGAACGATCTCTTCATTCCTTGGATGTTAAGAGAGCCTTGCGTTTCTATCTAGATAGAACCAAGGATTTTCGCAAAGCCCAACAACTGTTTGTTTCCTTCAGCGAGACCGGCTGGGTCAACCTGTCGCTATCAGATGCATCTCATCGTGGCTAGTGGCATGTCTTCGACATTGCTATTCCATGGCACAGGTTAAATTGGAAGGTAGGGTTTCGCTCACTCTACCAGAGCGGTGCGTGCATCCCTAAGCGGAAATCGAATGTTCCAATTGCAGACATCTGCAGTGCCGCCACCTGGAGCTCAGTGCATACCTTCGTTAAGCATTATGCACTGGATGTTCATGCCAGGCGACATTCCACCTTCGGCAGAACTATCCTTAATGGACTTCTGTCCTAGAGCTCTTGGTCTTCCTGCCGCCCTCTCGGGGGATTATTAGCTCGGTACTCTCTCAATAGTGTGAATGAGTGGTGGAGACTTATGTCCAGGAAGATATGAAAATTACGTACCTACCGTAATTCTTGATCTTCTTGGACGAGTCTCCACCACTCATTCAGACGCCCACCCTCCATCCCCCGAGCTCACGCTGTGTTGGTCTTCACTCCCTCAAATCTTTAGGCCATGAAGACTTCTTTGTTGACCCTTCTTACACGGGTCGCCCGGACTATCTTATGTCGGTCTTAAGGTTAGGTTACTCTTCACGTTAGTTGCGCTGCACCTCCTTGGTAAAAAAGGTACTGAGGCGGTTGGAGGGTCGACGCCGAGATAGTCATTGCCGCGCGAGCTAGTGCTCCCGGCGCCATCTCTGGTGTCGACTCTCCAGCAAAAAGTTTGCTCCCGATGGGTCCTAGTGCCTCCGGCGCAGATCCCAATAGTGTGAATGAGTGGTGGAGACTCGTCCAAGAAGATCAAGAATTACGGTAGGTACGTAATTTTCATTTCTGCACTGTGCTCCCTTAACACTCATCTCCTGATGGATGTCAGTAACTGGTTGTTTTTTTCTTCTACTCGCAGAATGTATTTTCACCTTTACTTAATTTGACATTGTTGAAATATTTATAGGATTCATGCGATAGCATTTGTTGTATTTTCTGTCTATTCCTGTAACTTAATTGTATGCTGTTGTACAGATGTGGAACCTTTGTAAAAGAGCATTTGCTCAAAGGTGTTTTCCGAACTATTGAAATAAACAAATAAAAGGTCAAACAGAGCATCCAAAATAGGTCAGAAAAAACACACTAAATGAAACACAATCCACACCTGTATTCATTTTAAAACAAGTGAAACAGCTCCACTTTTAGTATCTCAAAATCAGGTAGTTTCAAAATCAAATCAGGAATCTCCTACAGCAGATGCCTTAATACAGTGCCAAACCAGCGCTGAGTTCATTTTAAAATCTGTCCTTGGCATTTCTATAGCGGCTCATTAATTAATTCTAAAGTGCATTCACCAAGTTCAGAGTAAAGTGCTTCTTTATAGCGCAGATAAAGATGTGCAAACTCATATTGTATCTTGGCAGAAGCTCAGAGCAAATATAAAATATAGTTTAGCAGTTTTTCTTGGATCAGTAAGAATCAGAAGAGTCTTGTGGTTCTCGGCTAAAAGCAGTTAGAACCGGTCTCAGCACAGAAATGGTACTATTTGCAATACAATGCAAATCGCAATTGTAGCAGCTCTAAAGGCATGGTAGGACATGGTGCAATTGAAACTATGTATATAATATTGTACATAGTTCAAATGATATTTCGGATATTTGTGTGCTATTTTTATGTGTTTGAGGAGCCAATAAAACATAGGGATTTAGAATGTAGAAGTTTCTTTCGGGTAAATACCAACTCAGGTGCTGTTAAACTCTAGGTATGTGCATACAGCCTTCACTGGGCGAACATGTCATAATATCAGCGTACCATCGTTTGTTTTGATTTTAATATTTGCAGGAAGTTCTCGTGTGCTGCTCATTTATCATTATTATTTCACCTGTATTTTAGATGGAGGTGCCCGCATAGCAAGTCTGACACATCCGGATATAGGAGGTATAACCCCCCAACACTACTGTTGTTTTTGCCATCCAAGCTGGATTTTGTACTTTCCTGCATGACCCTTTCTTTATGTTCCTAGCCTGACATTGTTCTATGCCAAGTAACACATTATTTGACTTCTTGAAAAAAAAATTCTTTGATATTTTGCCATTTGGCCATAACAGCGTCTTTACAAACTTTTGGCACCATTAATAATTACTACCTAGCAGAGCCTATGTATGGCCTGTAGCATGCTGATATGATATGATTGCCTTGTGAAGGCTGTAGATAGACAGACATCCATACAGAAACGTTTTCTTTATAAAGCGCTTTGGTATGGAGGTATAAAACATATTAAAACAACATCTTCAGTAAGATTACAAACCAGAATTTACAATCACATCTTGCAGAGTATTTAACAATATTAAAATATATCTGTCACATAAACATCAAACATGACAGTCTGTATAATACAGAACTTTCAGCAGTTATGCACTATCCAGATCATAGGTTTGATTAAATAAGAAAGTTTTTAGCCCTTTTTTAAAGGTTTTTACCAAGGGTGCCTCCCTTAAATAGGCTGGCAGTGAATTCCACAGTACTGATCCAGCAATGGAGAAAGCATGGTCTCCAGATTGCCACAACTTAGCCCTGGGGACTACCAGGAGGCAACCCTCGAAAGAATGGAGAGCGCGAGCCAGGCGGTGAGGAACCAAGAGGTCTTACAGATAGTCTGGTCCCTGGCCATGCAGGACTTTATAGGTCAGTAATCAGACCTTGAAGGCATGAAGTATTGCCCACTGCCGTTAGAACACTGAACTGGAGGGAAGGGGGAGAAAGAAGTGGTACCGGGGTGGGCACCCTGGTCTGCTTAATAAATAAGTAATAGATGGAGAGAAAGACAGACAAGACAGATGGACAAAGAGAGAGAGACCGAAAGAGCAGGGGCTCGCTGGCTGACTGGTTGAACTGAAGCCAGCAGCACGACTCCAGCTGTGGCTTCAATATTCACAAGAGTCCAGCTGTTCTCATTTAGAGAACACAGGTGAACGGCTCTGGCCCTGTTGCTAAGCTGGGTAACCTGGATTTTGGGGTGCCTAGAAAAGGTATTTCTGGCAATTTTCAAAAAGCAAACACCATAATCTAGCTGAAGGGCTTCCCTTTAGGTAAGTGCAGGTGTTTGTTTTTTGAAAATAGATCAGTTTTATGTATATTCAGTATTTGTGATTTAAAAAAAAAAAAGGGGGGGGGCAGACAACGTGATTGGTAATTTTTTTTTCAGCCTGATGGGTATTTTTTCCACATGAGCAGTTATTTTCTTCAGCGTGAGAGGTAAATCATGAAAATAATCACTTGCGATAGTGGTTTTTTTTTTTAACCAGTCGAACTGGGGTTCCACCACAGCGGTGCGACATTGATGCCGACATTCACTACAGCGATGCATCAACACTGACAACCAAAAACCTGACAGATGCCACATCCATGACTACCACACCGATGCACGGTTTAAGCTTCCGAGGAAGGACTTGGCTGGTCCGAAAGCTTTGGCACTTTGTTCTTTTTTTGTAACATCTAAGTTGGTCCAGTAAAAGGTATCAAACCATTAGCTTCTGGATCTGTTCTTACAAGGACAAATACAGCAACTAAACTAAATCTGTTTTTCGATCAGAGAGTGGATCTTCACCGTGGGACATGTTCAAGTGAGTGAGGGTGTGTGGGGTGGTGGGTTTTAAGTGTGGGGGGGGTTCAGATCCACAGGGGACCATTTTTATGTTTGCTTGCATGCATGTGCAAGAAACATAGTGCCATCATCCGAGATTTCGGAGGTGTGTCACCCCCTCTTCCAGTTCAGTCAGTGTGTTGGCAGGCGCGGCCCCTGTCCGCCGATGCATGCTGGAGCTGTCTGTGACAAGCTCCAAAACGCAGTGGCATACAGTTGAAAGGGGGAGCTACGCTTCAGTGAGCAGCCATAAGATATCGCCTGCTCATACGCAGCTCCCCCTACAAACACACACACACACACACACAGAAACACACGCACGCGCCTGCGTGCTGCCACCACGCACACACTTTATAGCCGGCAGGGGTGCCCAATCCCGTCTGCTCACTGTCTCACCCCGGTACTGGGTGCCACGCTTGGGGCCCACCCTAGCGTGGCAATAGATATAGAGGCCGACGGGGTGCCTAATCCTCGCCGGCTCCACTTGCCCCCCAGCTGTCCTTGTGCCACATTGAGAGCCCACCCCAGTGTGGCAAACGCCTGCCGCCTTTTGTATTTTAAATACCTGTAAAGAAAAACGGTCCCACGCAGTCTTCCTGCCCCTCCCACAACCCGCACCCACCCACTGCGCACCCTGCCTCCCCACCCTCGCCTATACTTACCTCCGGAGCTCGGCGTGACGATCTTCGGTGGACCGGGAACACGTCTGCACTCTTCAAAGCCAACCGCGAACTGAGGAAATGCCGGTAAGCAGTATAATGGGATAGATAGGGGTATTTCAACTTTGTTGCATATCTCAGGCATTTTTTGGAATTTTTGCACCAAATTTTCAACATGGGGTTTTTGGGACCCCTTCTTATGAGTGCTGTTACTGTCATGGCGTTATTCGGGCCCGAAGGGTGATTTTGCAGTCACTGCACGAAATAACCTTTCGGGACCGATTAACGAAATGACACTGCCAGTGTTCATAAGGTGGGCTCTCAAGAAGCCTATTTTAAAAATTTGGTGGAAAAATTCCAAAAAACTGTTTTACGAACGTGCGTTGTACAGTTCCTATGCACGCGTGTAAGTTCGCAAATTTTCAATATTTTCACTCTAGATTTTCAACATTGCCATTTTACCACATCTTCTTATGAGTAGTACAGCTGTCATTTTTCACATCTCACCCAAAACGTGTTTCCGCCCATGTAGCGCACAGTGGCGCAGCCGGTGTGCGAAATCAATGTCCGGGACAAATTAAGAAAATCACAGTGACACTGTTCATGAGCAGAGGTCTTAAAATGGCTATGTTGAAAATTTGGTGAAAAAATTCCAAAAAATGACTGTTCTATGAGCGTGCGTTGTACAGTTCCTATGTACACTCGTAAGTTTGCGAATTTTCAATATTTTCACTCCAGATTTTCAACATTGCCATTTTATTACACTTCCTTATGAACAGTACAGCTGCCATTTTTCATATGTCGCCCAGAATGTGTTTTCGCACATGTAGTGCACAATGGTGCTGTTGGTGTGCAAAAGCAATGTTTGGGACAGATTAAGAAAATCACAGTTACACTGTTCATGAGCAGAGATCTTAAAATGGCTATGTTGAAAATTTGGTGACAAAAGTCCATAAAATGACTGTTACGAGTGAGCATTGCGCAGTTTCCACGCACTTGAAGTTTATGACTTTGTAATATTTTAAGTCCAGATTTTCACCAGTGGCATTTTTCCACACTTCCTTATTTACAGTACAGCTGTCATTTTTTCACAACATGGCCGAAGTGTGTTTTCACACTTCCAGCGCAGAGATGCGTGGTCGCTGTGGGAAATCATTGTTCGGGACAGATAAAGAAAATCACAGTGACACTGTTCATGATCGGAGGCACCAAAATGCCTGAGTTGACAATCTGTTGTAAAAAAAAAAAAAAAATCCCAACCTAATTATATTACGGGTGTGTGTTGCACAGTTTCTATGTACGTTCGTGACTTCACCATTTTTTTAAATATTTTTACTGCAGATTTGCAACATTGCCAATCTTCCTGGACATAAGTCTCCACCACTCATTCACACTAGTGGGATTGGCCCCGGAGGCACTAAGACCCATCGGGAGCAAACTTTTTGCTGGAGGGTCGGCGCGAGAGACGGCGCCGCGAGAGACGGCGCCGCGAGCAGCGGCTCGAGCAGTAATGACCATCTCGGCGACTACCCTTCAACCGCCTCAGTTCCTTTTTTCCCGCCGAGTGCGCTTCAGTGACGACGTCGCTCGCCTGTCGGGAGTCAAACTTCAAACTAGCGCATAGTTTTCAGTTTGTTTTTTTGTAACATTATCACGATAGTAGTATCGCTTAGTTTTATTCTATTTTTCGAAAAATTTTTCTAATATTTAAATTAACTTACTTGAAGAAGTCTCGGCCTACTGGACGGAGTCGACCATGAGCAGGTCAGGTGACGGTAGGAGACTTACAGATGAAAGCTGTTCAGTCAGCGGGCTGGGTCCGGTCAGCCTCCTTCTCCTCAGCGGGGTTCGACTACGGTCAGTCCGATGCCGGGGATGGGCGGTCCCTCGCCGCATAAAATAAGCGGTCGATTCTCGGCGCCGTTCGGCCTCGAGCTCTTCTTGACCCACAGGTCAAAAGAAGAAGGCATCACCGAGTTCGCCCTCTGGTATGTCTCGTGGCTGTCGGCGGTCGGTTATCGCTAGCTGTTGCGGTCTCCTTCTTGAGTCGCCCAACTTCCGATACCGCCGCTCCCGACATCGGAGCCCTCCCCACCTATAGGTAGGCCCAGATGAGCAGTTTCATCAGTGGGCGCTCTATGGAGCGATGGGCTCGGAGGTTGGTTCTTCTGCCTGGCTCGGTTACCTCGGAGCCTCGGGCTCCTCCGGCGATCAGGTCGGGCAGTTGGACCTGGTCGGCGGCCTTCTCGGTGCTAGCGACTCGTGCTTAGGTGTTTTCCCACATGGTTGCGGGCGCAGGGCCCACCCCATGCCCTTATCTCCTGGTTTTTCCTCTCTTGCTTTCCAGGTTCCTGGGGCTTTTCCGCGCCTTCTGCAGGGTTTAGGTTTTGTCGCCCTGCTGGGCTGCTGGCTAGGCGCCGCTGGCGCTGATCGCGGCTCCTCTGGCGGCGCCGCGGTCTTCTCGGCGCCCGTGGTGCCGCCGAGTGATCGGCGGCGCTGCTCTCGCGCCTGTTTGCTGCGCTGCTTCGCTGCGCGCTGGGCGGCGCCAGCCGGTGGCGCTTTCGGGGTCACTGGCTCTTCGGCGCCTGCGGCGCCTCGTGCCGCCTTCAGCCTGCTTTGCTGCCCGGCGCTTGGCAGCCCTTGGGACTTCCTTTGTTTTTCTGCCATTTCCTCCTCTCCTAATTTTCACTCCTTTCCTGTCCAAACAGTCCTTTCTGGACCATCGGAGATGATGTTGAGCCTCACCTAGACCTTCGTTTGGTGATGAAGTGGAGGAAACAGGATCTTTCTTTGCTACAGAGCCTGTGGTCGAGGACCTGTCCTTTAAGTCTCTGTTGAAGAACCTGGGATCCACTCTTTCTCTCCAGACTACAGACATCGATCCTGGAAGATATTAAGACTCCAGTATCTTCATGCCTGGAGATCCCTACGGATTTGACTCCTCCGATTCAGCTCTTCCTTCGAGACGCTGTCTCAAATGGTATGGAATAACCCTGCTCTTATTCCCTCAGTGGCTAAATCCATTGATAAGAAGTATTCAGCTCCCAAGGATCGTCCCATTTTGGCATCCCAAGCTTTTATGGATCCTATTGTAGTCCTAGAGAGAATGACAAGGTCGTTCTTCCTCAAACTACTACAGCTCGACTTATTAACAAAGAGTCTCGTAAGATTGATACATTAGGTAAGAGAGTCTTTGCTGCCTCCACTCTAAGTATCGTGTTGCCAGTTATCAAGGCTATTTTTCTCAGTATGAGTATATCCTGTGGCACTCTATGAAAAGAATGGTTGAAGCTCTTCCAGACTGGATTCCAAGTCAGAGCTTCTTCTGACCCGTTATTAGAGGTATTGAGTCTAATAACCAACAGGTCAGAAAACACGCCATGGGCCTTTCGACACTGCTTCTCGCTCAGCAGCAGCGGGGATTTGTACCAGGCGCCATTCCTGGCTGCGTACTTCAAAGCTTCACCGAATGATGCTCAGCAGCAGGTGATGGCGCTGCCTTGATGGCTCCTTTCTTTTGGCCCTCAGGTGGAGCAAGCCTTAGAGGTCACTCAGAAGACTAGATCGGCCATTAAGTTGGCCAGACCTCTGCCTGCCCCTCTCGGGGCATGTGAACAGGCGTCAGTTTCATAGTCATCAGTCCTTTCGAGGCAGAGGCAGGGAAGCTTTCATAAAAGCCAACCTGCCCAACCTCAAAGAAGCGCAGCAAGCGCGGGACCTAAAGCTCCCAGCGCTACCTTATAGTCGTTGGCCCAAGTTCCATCACTCTGCCCGAGGTGGAACTTTCTCCTCCGGTGGGAGGTCGTCTGATGTACTTCTACAACCAGTGGAAGTCCATAACCTCAGACAAATGGGTCCTTCGGATAATTCGCGAGGGTTATTCTCTCAATTTCTTGGAAACCCCCCCGAATTGTCCTCCCATACGACAACCCAGGTTGTCGGCCTCTCAGTCAGACCTCCTCACCGCGGAGATCCAGGGCCTTCTGAACAACAGGGCAATAGAACTGGTGCCCCCGCATCTGCGAAACACAGGGTTCTACTCCCATTACTTTCTGGTTCCAAAGAAATCTGGGGGGATGCGCCCCATTCTAGACCTCAGAAAGTTAAACAAATTCCTCCCCAGGGAGAAATTCAAGATGATTTCCCTAGGTACCCTGTTACCCTTGCTGCATCAACAGCGACTGGCTGGCCTCTCTGGATATGCAGGATGCTTACCAGCATATCCCCATCCACCCGACCCATGAAATTCCTCAGGTTTGTAGCTTTGGGTCAGCATTATCAGTTCAAGTCCTGCCCTTTGGGCTATCCTCGGCGCCCCGAAGTTTTACAAAGTGTTGTGCAGTTCTCATGGCGCATCTCAGGAAAAGTGGACTCAGAGTGTTTCCCTACCTGGACGATTGGCTTCTAGCAAGCCCTTCCGGCCAAGGGACTTTGGAAGCCGTGCAAGCGACTTGCCTCTTCTCACGTCCATGGGAGTTCTGCTGAATTTGAAAAATCTCAACTGCAACCTCCCAGAGGCTCCTTTTCATAGGGACGCTTCTGAGACACCTCTTCAGCGAAGCTTTCCTTCCAGAGGACAGAAGACTCGACATCCTTCGTATGGCCCGTTACATCAGGGAGAACCAATCGGTTACAGCTCTCTCTCGATGCAACGCATGTTGGGTCTCATGGCGTCCTCGGTCTTCACTGTCCCTCTGGCCCGACTGCACATGAGAACCACCCAGTGGATGCTCTCCACTCAGTGGTCCCCGACCTCTCACCCCCAGTCTTATCCCATCAAGGTGACAGAGCCCCTTCGAAGGTCTCTCACCTGGTGGTCTCAAGAGAGCAATCTCCTGGAAGGATTCCCCTTTGCTCCCCCGGATCATCAGATCTCCATCACCACAGATGCATCGCTAATGGGATGGGGAGCTCACTGTCTCTCCCTCCACACTCAAGGTGTATGGACTCAGTTCGAAACTCATCTCCACATAAATGTCCTGGAGATGAGAGCGGTCCTCTATGCAATCCGAGCTCTGAAGGATGTCCTTTGTCACAAGAACATTCTCCTTCAAGCGGACAACAAAGCAGTGATGTATTACATCCAACAAGCAAGGCGGTGCTCATTCTTATCCTTTGCAGGGAAGCAATGAGGGTGTGGGAGTGGTGCTTGGAGCACAAGTCTCTGATTCAAGCGGTTTATCTGCCAGGTATACAAAGCGACCTAGCAGATCACCTCAGCAGAGCGGAGGCAGACCCTCACGAGTGGTCTCTCGATCCAGCCGTAGCTCGGTCCCTGTTCAAAGAGTGGGGACTCCAGACCTGGACCTTTTGCATCCCCACTCAGCGCAAAACTGCCTCTCTTCTGCTCCAGAAATCAGGGCCTGGCATTTTCTGTCAGGATGCGTTCAGGCTCTGTGGACAAAGCCTTTCTTTACGCCTTTCCACCACTTCCTCTAATCCAGAGTACTCCTCAAGTTCGAGTCTCAGGGACCAAGATGATTCTCATTGCTCCTTCCTGGCCTCGGCAACTATGGTTTCCTCTACTCAACAGTATGTTGGCAGCCTCTCGAGACCACTTCCTTTGCAAATCAGTCTTTTGACTCAGGGTTCGTTGGTCCATCCAACCTGAAATCACTTCACCTTCATGCTTGGCTCCTGAAGAGATAGAATTGAATCGGTTCAACGCCTCTCGTAGAGTCTCAGACATCCTTCTGGCCGCTGGAAGCCAGCCACCCGAAAACGCACGCCTTCAAATGGAAGCGTTTTTCTCTCTGGTGTGCAAAATCCTCTTGGAATCCCTTTTCTGTCCTCCTGGCAAGGTTCTGGAGTATCTTTTGGACCTATCAAACTTAGGTCTTCAGTACTCCACAGTTAAAGTTCACCTTAGTGCCATCTCAGCGTTCCATGAGCCGGTTTCTTCCTTAACTCTGGCTCAGTTACCTATGGTGAAGAGATTTCTTAAGGGGATTCTCCATACCAGACCCCCTGTTAAGCGTCCAGTTGCAGCCTGGGACATTAACCTGGTGCTGGACATGCTCACTCGGAAGCCTTTCGAACCCTTAGCTACCTGTGAGCTAAAATTTCTTACCTGGAAGACTGCCTTCCTGGTGGCCATTACCTCAGCCGCAGGGTCTCTGAGATACATGCCCTGGTTACGGACCCTCCGTATACTGTATTCCATAAGGACAAGGTAGTTCTCCATTACTCATCCTAAATTTCTTCCCAAGGTTGTGTCAGAATTCCATCTGAACCAACCTCTGGTACTTCCGCTTACTTGCTAATTTCCAAAATGAAGGGAACGAGCCCTTCATTCCTTGGATGTTAAGAGAGCCTTGCGGTTCTATTTAGATAGAACCAAGGATGTTCGCAAGACTCAGCAACTGTTCGTTTCTTTCAGCGACACCCGGCTGGGTCAACCTGTTGCTATTAGATGCATCTCTTCATGGTTAGTGGCATGCCTTCGTCATTGCTATTCCATGGCTCAAGTTAAATTAGAAAGTAGAGTGTACGCTCACTCTACTAGGGCGGTCGTGGCATCCTGAGGAAATTGCAATGTTCCAATTGCAGATATATGCAACGCCGCCTCCTGGAGCTCAGTGCATACTTTCGTTAAGCACTATGCACTGGATGTTCATGCCAGGCGACATTCCGCATTCGGCAGAACTATCCTTAATGGGCTTCTATCTTAGACGCGTGAGCTCTGGCTCTCCTGCCGCCCTTTTGGGGGATTATCAGCTTGGTACTCTCACACTAGTGTGAATGAGTGGTGGAGACTTATGTCCAGGAAGATAGGAAAATTACGTACCTACCGTAATTCTTGATCTTCTTGGACGAGTCTCCACCACTCATTCACACTCCCACCCTCCATCCCCCGAGCTCACCGCTGTATTGGTCTTCACTCCCTCAAATCTTTAGGCCGTGAGGACTTCTTTGCTGACCCTTCTTACATGGGTCATACGGACTATCTTATGTCCGTTTTTTTAATGTTGGGTTTACTCTTTACGTTAGTTGCGCTGCACCTCCTTGGTAAAAAAGGTACTGAGGCGGTTGGAGGGTCGTCGCCGAGATGGTCATTACCGCTCGAGCCGCTGCTCGCGGCGCCGTCTCTCGCGCCGACCCTCCAGCAAAAAGTTTGCTCCCGATGGGTCTTAGTGCCTCCGGCGCCAATCCCACTAGTGTGAATGAGTGGTGGAGACTCGTCCAAGAAGATCAAGAATTACGGTAGGTACGTAATTTTCCTTTTTTTACACCTCCCCATGAACAGTACAGCTGTCATTTTTTACATCCTGTTTGGAAATTTTTTTTTTTTTTTAAATTGTATTTTATTCTCCTCTAGCCTGCCTCCTCCGACCCTTCGGCGTTGTCCCGCGGACATCCCGCTACCCGCGACTCAGCTCACACAGTCCACAGGCCCCCATGGAGTCGTGGTTTACCCCACGGGCGGGGCCGAGGTAGGGGGCATTCCCCCGTAACTTAGTTTCGTCGGCCCCGTGGACTGTCGAGTGGGCGCTGGCAAATCGCGGGCACGTCCCAGGGCCCCGCTTCCTCCTGGACGAGGCAAGCTTCCATTTTTCCCTGTTTTCTCCCTCCCCTTAGCAGATACTCCCCCCTGACGTCATGGCGCTACGTCGACATCTGATCTGCTTGGCGCGTCCGACCAATCCCCTGCTGGGCATGTGCTTCCTCGAGCCTCCGCCTGGGTCGCACAAGAGCCGGAATATGGCTAAATCCCCACCTCGAGTAGGCGAGCTGTCGCCGGACGCCAAGCTTAACTCCCCGCCGACCCACCGGGTTACCCAAGTCCGCCTCCCGAACCCGTTCGCCGCGTGGAGCGAGGTGTGTATGCCAACGCCTCAGCCCGCTTTGGAATGTTTTTGCACCTGGGGTGCTAAATGCCATAGTCGCTGTGCATAAGCAGCTTTCAGCTAACAAACTGATATTCCCCCTGTTCATGAGGTGGGGTCACAAAAAAACCATGTTGAACATTTGGAGTGAAAATACCAACAAATGCCTGAGGTATTAGGGTTTCCAACCATAACGCCCAACCCTGTAGAGAATGACAGGCATCAGGGGTGTGACTTGGGATTCTTGCCTGTAATGCTCATACCATTCCACACTCTGCAGCAAGTGAGAGGCATCGAGGTATGCCTTGGACTCTTTGGCCCCAAAGTTCACCCCATTCTCCTATATCGCACCCATCTCACTGTATTTCCTAATGGAATGGGGTGCGCATAAGGGCCAAAGACCCCAAGGACCACCGTGACACTTGTCAGTGTCTGCAGGGTGGGGTGTGGTGAAATGGCGTGGCCGTTATGCCTGACGACCCAAAGGCACACCCCAATGCCTGTCACTCTGCAGGGTGGTGGTGGGGTTGGCTTCAGTTCAGTACTTCACTGCCATTCCTATTACGCAGCTCTGTAACTTCTACACTACCACTGCCAATGCCAGCAAGCAAACATTCGGCATTGACAAATGCTTGTCTTATTTACAGGTTTAACAAATGGAAAAAAGTAATTGAGAGACAGTTTTCTTTATTTCAGATTGCATCCAGCACTGGGGATTGGGCACCCCAGTGTCAGGGTAGTTTTCTGGCAACACAGGTGAGTGACATGGGGGGGGCTTACAAGAAGCGGTACCGTAGGTGGGCAGCCTGATTTGCTTTTATTTAATATTAAATACGGAAATAAACACTGGGAAGTGCGGGCTGGTGACCTGGAGAGGAGGGAGGAGGAAGAAGTGATATCGGGGTTGGGCACACCGGTCCACTTAAAAATATGAATAGTTAGGTAGCTGACTAGATATGCAGACATAGACATACAGGGAGAGAAGGGGATTGGCGGCTCACTGCTGTTACTGCTGCCAGACTTCCAGCTGCAGCTGCAGTACTCAGTCTCACAACTGTTATACAGTGAACATGGATGAATGGCTCTCTGGATTTTGGGGACCCAGAAAAGGTGTTTGTGGCAACTATTTTAATAAACAGCAGAATGTTGCTAAACTTTTTTTTTTTAATAGATTAGTTTTGTGTATTTTCAATGTTTGTGAGTTTAAAAGGAGAAAAAAATGGCAGCCATCACTATCAGTATTTCTTTCAGCATGAGGTAAAAGCATGAAAATAAATGCTTGCAAAAGTAGGTTTTTTTTTTTTTTTTTTACCAGTCGAACTTGAACTTTAACTGAAAAATCATTATAACTCTAAAATGGTATAATATTTTTCCACCAAACCTTTGAAAGACACACCCTTGGCACAGTCCCCTTCAAATGTGAAAGTTTCATGAAAAAATTCCACACCGTCTAGGCTGTAGTTGAGAGCAAACACATACAATGTTAAGTATAGGGTTCTTTTGTTTGTTTTTTAGCGTTTTTTTTATCTCAAACTGTACAAGATGCCGTCATGAAACTTCATGTCTTGAGACTCTGACAGCCTGCCCGCACATGCAGACTTTTGGACTATTTTGTCAAACAGGGCAAAAGTTATTTAGGTGCAAAAAATGGGGTTTAAACACTAAACTCCATTTATTAGAAATCCAAAGGGACTTTGAGGCCATCGGAGAAATCTGAGGTTACATGGATCCAGTATCCTCATATCGGAGATCCTGCCCGTACCTCGTGAGGGTGTGAACAAACAAAGGGACATTATACAGTTAGACGGGTGGTTGAAAAGGTGGTGTCATAGGGAAGGTTTTGTCTTTATCAAACACTGGGACACCTTCAGGGACCTAGGGTTATTTGGGAAAGATGGGCTACATTTAAACAAACATGGGTCTAGAATATTAGCTAAGGAAATTCAGAATCAAGTGGTTAACTTTTTAAACTAAGTACGAAGGGGGTAGGGGGCTGCCATCAAACGTTAAGGACATCTGAGAAGAATTCAGCTTCACTTAAGAACACTAAGGGCTCTCAGGACTGGAAATGCCTCTCCCTCAATGCTAGGAGTCTTACAAACAAATTTGAGGAATTAACTTGTTTATTAAATACTGACAACGTCCAGATATGTGCTATAACAGAGACTTGGTGGACATCCACTGACATCTGGGACCATCATATTCAGGGGTATGATCTATATCATATGGATAGGGAGAATAAAAAGGGTGGTGGTGTAGCACTGTATGTATCCAACAAAATAAAATCAGGGGCTATTGATGTCCAAAAAATACCAGGCATTGAGCATGTGTGGATCAGGGTAGTACCAGAAAAGGGACCTAATATTAAAATTGGGGTAATCTATCGACCTCCTTCAGTTTCCACCCAAGATGATGAGGCAGTGCTAACATTTTTGGACTCCTTAGAGAGTACAGAAAACATTATGTAACCCCCCTGCAAATGGGGGTTCCCAAAAGACTTCCAGGAGCTTGCTTGAATGCTCCAAGCCTGAATGGTGTTTGGCATTTAAGCCATTTATCAGTGAGTGTTTTTAGAGCCTCTGGTACTGTCTCTTTAAGAGCTGTCTGCTTGCAGACATAATTAGTTTGTATGGGGGGACTGTGTGCTTCTCTGAGTACCACTCGAGCTACTGCCAATTCACTTCATTTTGCAGTCACTAGGAGTGCAAAGGAACCTATCTGAAAGATGTAACTGTTTGCCAGAAATTATTTAGAGTAATAATGAAATTACAGTTTGTCTAACCTTCTTTGCAGTCAGAACTGTGTCTGCTAGTTCCCATTCTAGTTTTGAACTGCTGAACTGGACCAATCAGTGTGGGGTAAGCTAGCTCTAAAATGGTGCCTTGGACGAATCAGAACTTGGACTCATAATCTGAGCCAGCCACAAGAGGATTGTATGGGCAGTGACTCTGGGAGATGTAGTTTAGACTTCAGTGCCTTTTTGGACCAACAGCAGCAGTCTATTATGAGTGACAGCCAATCCAGTCAAGAACTGGGAGGAACTCAAAGGAAGTGCCCGGTTTTGTCGGTTGGAGTTTTCAGTTGAGCTTTGGCAGTGAAGAAGGAAGGAGCCCTGTGCTTTTTCAGTGTGCAGTTTTAGTCAAAAAACGTGTGTAAGGCCCAGAGTTCCGGTCTGCAGCTTGTTAGGACTGAACGTCCCTGAAAAGAATCAAAGGATCTCTGAAGAGTAGAAACCAGGCTCACCCTGTAGAAGACTGGAAGAATTGCTGAAAATTGCACTCTGTCTGTCAGGAACTGAATCTGCTGTGTGTTCTCCGGTATTGTGCAGTAATTGCGATCGGGATACAGATGCAGCCTGCCTGGTATGTGCTTTCTTTTATATGGATGTGTGAAGAGGTTTGTGTACCTCAAGTGAGCCCTGCTGACATTGAAGGACCCTATCTTATTTGGAGGTCGTGAGTACTAATTCAGGGTCGCTCCTGTTGAATTGCCACATTAAATCCAAATGGAATTACTGTACTGCTGACTGTTTAATTCTCCTTTCTCTGTGTGAAAGGGCCCTACCAGCTGCCACAGTTTGGACTAGCCACTAGGGCTTGGGTACCCAGGACAGTAACTGATAGGGATAGGCCTGTGCACAGAGCCATAGGTAGATTATTAGAGTGATAAGCTAATTAACCTGATTTCCCCTGTCCTTGTTATATCCCCAAATAAATCAGAGCTGCTTGTTTCAGCAAAGTTATACTGCCTGAGGTATTTGTCTATGTTAAAGTACTGTACTGTGATTGTTGCACTGTATCTCATTTCACAGGAGGTCCCAGTGCCGGAACCAGACCTGGGGGTAAGTGTATACTGTGAAGGTAATTCTGATATATTGTGTGGGCCACTAGTGGGAAGAAAGGGGGGTTGCAGTGTCCCAGAGGGCTGTGACCAAGTTAGTTTAACTATTGCAAACCCTGACCTCTGGGTGGAGGCACCCGCCATTGGATCCAGGCCCCTCAACCTGTTAGTGGCAAATCAGGCAGGGGTAGTAGCCCCTGGGATAGCGCCATCTAGGGGTTACAATTATACTTTTAGGAGATTTTAACCTTCCCGGTATAAATTGGACTAGGTATACAGGGGAGACATCTTACGAGCTAAGGTATCTGGATTCCTTTTTATTAGCTGGATTTGATCAGTATATAGGGAATAACACTAGAGGGTATAAAATATTAGACCTTGTACTAAGTAATTTGGGAGACCTAATAAAAAATTGTACTATTTCATCACCACTAGACTCAAGTGATCACTGCGTGATAAATTTTGATTTAAGCGGGTTTTTTTCAAACACGCTTGGCTTAACCATGGTCTGAAATTTTAATAAAGCTAAATTTAATATGAGAATGGAACTCTTGGATTGGAGAAGGAAAAAGGTTTTTGATAATAGATCATTAGTGGAGAACTGGGATAGTTTTGAGAGAACAATTATGGACTTTATTGATAGGTATGTCCCATTAAGAAAGAAGTACAATGCTTTAGGAAAAATTCCCCTGTGGTTATCTCCCAAAATTAGAAAATTGATCAAAAAGAAAAGAGCTTATTTAATAGCTAGGAGAAGTGAGTGTGAAACAAATTGGGCCTTGTATAAAAAAAATTATTAAAAGAAACTAAAAGTGCCATAAAGCAGGCAACTTGAAAGCATGAACTAAACCTGGTTTCAAAAGTGAAAGATAATCATAAATCTTTTTACACATATATCAGTAACAAAAAGGGAAGTCAAACTTCAGTGGGGCCCATTAAGGATCAGGATGGTATACTAGTTGAGGATTGCCAAGCTATGGCAGGGCTTTTCAATACCTTTTTCTCATCAGTATTTAATAAGTCAAAAAATAAGAGATCATCTGACTAAAAATGGTTATAAAATTGTTTTAAATAAAAATGATATTGAGGATAGACTAAAACACCTGGACCCAAACAAATCTCAAGGACCAGATGGAATTCATCCTAGGGTCCTTACAGAATTGGCAGAACCTGTAACAGCACTGTTTCAGAAATCTTTGGATAACGGAGAGGTGATTGAGGTTTGGCGAAGGGCAAATGTGATCCCTATTTATAAAAAGGGGATCTAGACAGGAGGTGGGCAACTATAGGCCTGTTAGCTTGACTGCTGTCCTGGGAAAAATGTTGGAATCTATTGTAAAGGATCAAATAGTAGAGTTTCAGAATACAGTGGGGGATTGTGATGATGCTCAGGATGGTTTTAAAAAGGAGTTATCATGCCAAACTAATTTTTTGTAGTTTTATGAGCATGTGAGCAAAGCATTGGACGAGGGTGTTTCTGTGGATGTGGTGTTTCTAGATTTTTCGAAGGCATTTGACAAGGTCCCACACGGTGAATTAATTGATTGCTCTGATTGAACATAAAATACCGGGTTATATTACAAATTGGGTGAAGGCGTGGCTGAGTGAGAGAAAGCAGAGGGTTTGTTTAAAGGGAGTTTACTCAGATTGATTGGGAGTGGAGAGTGGAGTTCCCCAGGGATCTGTTCTGGGGCTCTGCTTGTTTAATATCTACATACACTCATTATCTGGAGGAAAGGATGTCTGGGAAACCAAATTTGCAGATGATACTAGACTTGGCATTACTATCAGAAATGGTGAGGACATGGCAAAGTTGCAAAATGCCTTGCTCAAAATGGAAAGCTGGGCAAGGGATAAGAAGTTGTCCTTTAACTCCGACAAATGTGTAGTAATGCATTTTGGGAAAAAATAATAGCCAAGCTGACTACTGGTTAAATGGACATAAATTGCGCAAAGTAGTGGAGGAAAGAGATTTGGGAGTGAAAGTGACAAGCGATTTTAAGTTCCACCAGCATTGCAGTCAGGTTATAAAATCTGCTAATGGTACTCTTAGAAACATAAAGAGTAGGAAGAGGGAAGTGATTGTGCCTCTCTTCAGTGCACTGGTGAGGCCACAGTTGGAGTACTGTGCGCAGTTCTGGTCACCTGGTTATAGGTTGGATGTAGGAAGATTGGAGAGGGTTCAGAGGAGGGCTACCAGGTTAATAGCAGATACTAGGGACCAGGACTATGAGGATAGATTGGAGTACTTGGGGATGTTCACATTGGAGTATAGGCGCCTGAGAGGGGATATATGCATGGTGTATAATGCACTTAAAAATACAAATCTAAGGGTTAAATTAGGACTTACATTGAGGGAACAGCGATATGACACTAGGTCACATTCATGGCAACTTAAGGGGCAAAATTTTAAGACCACGAAAAGAAGGCACTGGTTTAGTGTTAGAGTTATTCCAGTATGGAATAACCTACCTGCGGAGGTAGTCACTAGTAAGACTACAGTGGAGTTTAAGAGGAAACTAGATAAGTATTGTATAGTAAATAAAATAGGGGGGTTATCAAAATTAGAATTAACAGCGAGCACAATGGACGAAAGTCTTCTTTGCTCTGAAATTACCTATGATACCCTACTCAACCCTATAATATACATATTTTCTTTGCAAAAAACTGTGTTAGTGCACCAGTTAGGGTAACTTACCACAAAATTCAGGAAATGTGGTGTTAGGGTTTCCAACCCTAATGCCCCACCCCCAAGCAGTAAAAGGAAAATACATTAGGGTTTTGGGTCTCTGGAGTCTTGGGGAATCATTGGTGGGGTCTTCCTTGGGGTTATCAACCTTAATGGCTACCCATTCCATGAGCAAACAACGTCACACATTATCTCCTTTCTTCATGCAAGGCCCACAGGCCCTGCGTGAAGAAAGGTACAACAAATTGTGGGCCTTACATGAAGAAAGGAACAGCAAATTGTGTTACAACCTGTGGCAAGGCATAGTTCTCTGAAGCAGTGGCTTGGAGCTGTACCTTGTGCTTCAGATTGGAGGCTAGGGGCTGGGAAGGGGTGAACATCAGGGTTGACAACCCCCAAAGAAGACCCCACCACTGATTTGCCAAAACTCCAGAGACCCAAAACCCTAATGTTTTTTCCTTTTGCTGCTTGCGGGGGTTGGGGGGGGAGTTAGGGTTGGAAGCCCTAATGCCACATTTCCCTACTTTGGTGATGTTAAGGTACCCTAACTGGTGCATTAATGCATTTTTATTTGCAAAGAATTTCCTTACTTTTTGAGATAGTATAATTGTATCCTCATTTGCCTGTTCGATTGGGCCCTGCACTTCCATTCCTCCATAGATACATACATGTATGTTGCTGTGGAAGGGCCCTGTGCTATAATTTTTGCCAAAACAGCAACCAAATTGTTAGCATAGCTTTATTACCCCACCTCATGAACCCTGTACTGTGAATTTTCAAATCCATGCTGAAATATAATTCCATGGCATCGAAATGTCATTCCACGCCACAGATGCATAAACACATTTTGGCCACGATTTGAAAAATGGCAGCTGTCACATTGATGAGGGTGGTGTAAAAAAAAAAAAAAAAAATGGCTGTGTTGAAATTTTTTGGTCAAAATATTTAAAATTACCAAAGTTACTAGCAGGTGTAGTAAAATCTCAACATATGTGCATAACTTTGCCATTTTTACACATTTTGACTCCAGATTTCCAACATAGCCTTCTTATGACCCTGCCTCATGAACAAGGGTGGTGACATTTTTCAAATCCCACCTGAAAGGTGATTTCTCCAGCCAACGACAAAATCACCTTTTGGGCTTGATTTGTTTGTTTTATTTTTTTATACCGAGTAGCCAGTGAGCAAAAAAGTGCCCATTTTCACTGGCGTCCAGTTACATAAATACAGAACAACATACACAACATGAAAAATACAATTGCAATACAACCATAAAAGATAATAAAATCAGTAAAAACATTTACAGAGCCAGAGAACAGAAATTTAAGGGTGCTTTTAAAGGTGGAAATATTAACACAGTTGGTAACAAAATTTGGTAATGCATTGTAACATTTTACAGCTGCAAATTGTATGGAATTTTTTGTCATAGAAGTATGAAAAAGTGAAACCTGGAAAAAGACCTTATGACCTGTGTAATTTGAATCTGGCCTGGAACATCGCTGACAGAATATCGTGGAAAGAACAACACAGGAAACATCATGATGGAGAAAATAAAGTATGGGCAAAACATTGTCCCTGATGAATGATGAGCGCTACACCATTGCTGCGCATGCATGAGGTGCGGGACCGAGAAGACCTGAGAGGTGGAGTAGGAGCTGCCAGGGCAGAGTTATGGGTTCAGACACAGAGCATTACATGAGCTGCATAGTCAGCCATGCATGAACCAGGCTGGGATGGAGAAGAACAGAGTGGTGGCGCAAGAACCACCAGGGTGACTGAACAGGACTGGGCAACACGCAGAGCAGCTGGAGGGGGCCGTGGGTGCAAGGAACAGCATGGGAAAATCAATGTCTGGCATGTGATGGACACCTGAATGACTGCCTCTGATGGGAGAGGGGGTGGGCATGGACTGTCTGCCTCTGATGAAGGTGTGGAACACTGTCTGGGGGGTGCAACTGGGCCACCGGGGTACAGGGTTGGTGTGGTCTGGGGTGGGTGGGGGCTGCACTACTAGGCAAGGCTGCTCGGTTGAGGGCTGTGGCTACTGGCTCATGGTGGGTGTTCTGCTGGTGCAGGCGGTTCATGGCGATGTTTGCCGCAGGCGGCATTGGTGCCTGCACGAGACATTACGTACAATGTTTCCTCCCGTGGCTATGTTGTATGCCGACATTGTTAAGCCTGCGTTACTGTGTCCGGTGATGTTCCTGGCTGGATCCTGTAATTTTACCGCCATTGTAGTAAAAAGTAGTAGTAAAATAGTTAATTCTGTATTTCCAGAAAAGGATAGCCCAGTTGAGCCGAGGCTCATTTACAGTGGGGCCCCAGGCGCAAGCAGGGAGTATGAGGTGGGGTCCCAAAAAGACCATGTTGAAAATTTGGGGTCAAAATATGCAAAAATGACAGTTATGCTTTAAGGTTCAAAATCCCATTGAAATGCATCGAACCGTACTTACAGTGGCGTCCCCCAGGATGAAGCCCAGTTCTGCAGCATTTTGCAGCACTCTGCAGAATGCTGCAGCAGACCTACTGAATAAAGCAATTAGTCCCAATTGTCACTCAGGAAAATGTGACACTGCCCGCATAGTGAATGCTACAGTGTTCTGAATGACAAAGGGGACTAATTGCCATTGAAATTAGATTGCTTTATTCAGTAGGTCTGCTGCAGCATACTGCAGAGTGCTTTAAAAGTGGGTTTCATCCTGGGGTACGCCACTGTACCTTAGATATCACTTTGAGGGGGAGCTCTTGCAGCAGGTATTACCAATAGGACTAAGGCCGCCAGGCATTAGGACCCCACGGAAAAATCTTCTAGCAAGCAGCCTGTGGCGGGGGACTGCCCCTGACATTGGATCTGCAAGGGGCGGTCCCCTGGTGCCATCCCAGTTCTTTTCCCACCGTCGGCCCACTTACCTCTGCTCCATGGACGCCTAGTCTTCACAGTCGACTGCGCTTTTTTCTTCATGTCTTCCTTTTTACAGCTGCATGGGTGGAGCCCTGCAGACGTTTTGCATGTAGAAAAGGGCTGACGTCATGTTTTCCATGTTGTCCCTATGGACTGCAGCACTGCACTATATCACAGTGGGCGTTGTTTTTTTTTATATATGGGTGTTTTTTTTCTGCATCCCTGCCATTTCTGTCCCCTCTCCATAACAGCAAGGAAACAGTAGAAGGAAAACCCATGGCTGCGGCAGGGCTTGCTCTTCTCCAGTGCCCTAACAACAAACGCTTTCTTCTATCAAGTGACCATTAATTTCCTGATTAAAACCAACATTATTAATATAGTACAGTGACTGCTCACCTGTCTGCGAAGCTAATAATCTCCGAGCTCTGCTCCTGCACTTCCTGATAGGACGTGGCATGGCCCTCCAGATTGGGGATCTCCACCCGGCCATCCTCCCGCACTTTGCCAGTATGCAGCTTGTGGAGCGCCATTACCATGGCCGCCTTGGGGATCGGGTGGGTGATGTTGGGCCTCTCCCTCATCTGCAGCCGGTTCAGGATGTGCCGCTTTACTGCCTCAAAGTCTGTGTCCAGCTGGCCGGCCAGCGGTTCCTCCGACTGCCTCCAGCCGCAGGAGGTGCACGTCTTCTGGGGGAGGCTTGGGCTCGGCTCTACCCCGGGGGCCTGTTGCTGACCCCAAGGAAGACGGCCACCAGGCACAGTAGGATGGTCACAGCAGCTTTGCTCATTTTAAATCCCTCCTCTCCCCCCAGAAAAAAAAACGGCCAATGTTGGCTTAAGGTCGAGCTTTCACTTCAAGCACTGGGTGCTGAAAGAACCTAAAAAATGTTTGATTTCTTTGACTTCTTATTTCAGCAGTATTCCAAATGTAACATCAAGCCGTTTTGTCCAACGACCTATTCTGGCAACATAACTTTCTTTACAGATGTTTTTATCCTCTTTTTTTTTTTTTTTTTTTTTTAAAGGATTGCTTAGATCTGCCTCAAAAGAATTGACTCAGTCTTATATCTTCGGATTGGATTTTTAGCAGAAAAATTCCCCTGTAGATGTTCTCTTTGCATTTTAAGAGTTCCGCTTAAGCAGCCGGGAGGAAACATAGCGAGGGGACATATCTCCTCTATGATATAAACTCAGATATGACTTTCTAATTCCCACAGGGGGAAAAAGTGCAACTTCCCAGAGTCAAGTCCAGTAGTCGCCAAGTGCTGCCAGCCCTGGCTCTCTGTCAGTCAGGCACCAGCAGCCCCTCGTTCTCTACCTCAGGTGGCACCTCAGGTGCCTTCTGACGTGTCATGCCAAGGCTGACCTCCAGACAGCTTCAATGCAACCAGCAAACAACGATCAGCCTCGTCCGTGGCTTTGAGAGAAGGCGGTGAGATAAGCATCCAGCAGTGATTCCCCCTTCTCCTCCTCCCAGCAGTGCAAAATCATGGCAAGACTGTCGTACAGAAAAAAAAAGCAATCCACTCTGTAAAGGAGTCAAGAGAAGAGCAGGTCTGCCCCCGTGGAACAATACCCTCCTTGTTGCTGTACTTTGCAAAAGTCCCCCCTTCTGCTGCTTCTTGGCAGCGGCTCCAGCCACTTCAGTGCTCACTTTTATCTTTGCACTCCATGTTTAGGTGCAAGGGGGATTTAATATCCATGTCTCATTGACGTGAGGACATTTTTATACAAAAGAAGCCGGTTCTCCATTTCCACGCTGCCGGTAGACAGTCAGTGGGTCCCATAGGCGCCGGAAAGGGGGGGCCGCCACCCCACTTTTTTGAGCTAGTACAAAATTGACCCTTTTATTAATTCAAGTGGCTGCAGTCTGCAGTACTAATTCCCTCATTGTGGGACAGCTTGCAGTGCCTTGAATCTGCCGCCACCACGCCCCGTCACAAACAAAAGAAACCGAGCCGCTAAATGCCTTCTTGCAGAGTTCTAAAGTACAGTCGTTATTATAACGACCCTACTTTACAACTCCAGAACTCTCCCTAACACTTCTGATTTAAAGCAGTCCAGCAGATGTTCACACCTCTCATCTCCTCTTTGTTTTGGGAGTCAGACGACTTGAGCACCCCCGCAGCCATGCTAGCCAGCCGTAAGGCAAATAATCAGCCAAGATAACACTTCATTTAGATCTGTTATGCCTCCACTGCGCTGGCGATTGGATTATTTTATATTTTTATTTGAAAGTCCCGCCGACTCCAGGGGAAGTTCTGAGCTCACCCGGCCCCTGAGAACAAAGCCAGACTAGTGCAAGCCAAGCAGCCTAGGGTAATGGGTATAAAGGAAGGTAGCCACCAAAACACATCTGATCCCATTTCCTCCTGACTCTTGCAACAACCTGGTGTTGTCTTGTTGTGTGGGGTTGAGAGAGTGAGTGTTGGCGTGGTTGCCGATTTCAGATTTACTTGCCTTGGAGACTGCTGAACCGGACCGCCTGGACCCAGAGAACTGCTGGAGTTGCTGTTGCTTTCAGTGCACCCACGCTGCTGAGTGCTCTGACTCCACTAAAACCCTTTGTTTATTTGCTTTTATTTATTTATTTATTTTTTTAAAGATCAATGGCAAATGCAGGTTTTATCGTGATCGGCGATTCACCAGACATCAGTGCGATTGCCTGTATTTAATAAAACTGAGATTGTCTATCAGTCTGAGTGTTTTTTTTTTTTTTTTCTCATTTATTCACTTTGGTTGTAGATTTTAATCTAAAACGCTCTGGCCCATTTTGAGCCAAAACCAGCAGATCTCGGCAGCCAATGTCTCGAGTCATGACATCACTGAAGTCATGACATCAGTGCTGAACTTGGTAACCATGCCAAAAGTGACGCGTACAGCGTCAGCAGCTCTGTTTTGTCTAACAGCAGATCGAAAGGAAAAACTGGCATTTGTCTGTCACTTCACTGACTTTTTTTTGTTTGATTTATTTATTTCTCATTACAGACCATAATCTAACTGCTTGACCTAAAGAATTTAATTTCCCGGTCTCGTGAAAGTGAAGTACGTGTTTTATTTTTAAATGCATCTTAGAACAATAGCAGGTCAATTACAGTATGTACTTTTTTCTGACATAGCATTGTGTAACTTTATAAACTCACATTCTCTTTTGTTGGATTTGTCGCATGTTCCTTTCATTTACATTTACAGACTTTTTTTTTGTCACCGATTAGAAATCAAATGTCTTTTATCCCAACCTGTCAATATGATACAAATGCGGTGCCCAATATTGCTAATCTGTTGAAGTAAATGATCCAGCCTGACTCTTCAGACTGAACACCTCACAGTAAGCTAGCAGTCGTGTCAGCCATACAAAATTCTATTTTTTAATTAACTTTTAAATTAGTATTTTATACAAAAAGTGTACTTTGTTGCCAGCCACCCCTCACTGTTCGATGGTGACATGCACTATGACAGTGATAGGCATACCGCTTGCCTATTGCCCAATAGCTCTGTGCACTCTGGCAACTGGCAACATCCCTACAGCTCCACTTCATTCTCAGCTTCCGCTCCCCGACATCACACAGCAGCAGCAGATGGGAGACTGAGACCACCATCTCTACTCTGCTAGAATTATGCTAAAATGTAACAGATGCCACCTGGACACTGCACAGCTGCGGCGTTGACTCTTCATTTTTCTCATTTCCTTGCTGCTAGACGTAGTCATCACCGAGGTGTTGCATATGACAGTTAGGTTACATGCATGGGATGGTGCAATCACAGAATGCACGCACAGATTCAGGCTTAGCCAGGTTAGACATTAAAATGACCCTCTCCCAAGGTCAGAATCAGAGTTGAAGGCTCAGACAGCCCTGCAGTGATCCTGACCAAAGAAACAAAAGGTAATTGTACAGTATGTGTGCCATCACTGGTGGAGACAGGAGACAAGCTCCTCTTGTCATGGGGCTTTACCTGCACTGGAGGTCGTCCATGCTACAGAATCCCAGAGGCACTTACTGTCCACCTTATCTTGATGGTATTCCGGTAGGCATGATCTCACCCCTCAGATGGACACCAGGCACTAATTCCCAGAACCCAGATACGCATCTCACTTGACAGTTTGATACTTTAACAGTTCAGCTGATGTCATAATCCGCTGCTTGTCAGTATTGTCAAGTAACACAAGAGGATTACCGATAACAATCAAAGTTCCGGAAGAACAATAAACATATGTAAAAAAAAAAGAATGTGACACGGGATTCATTTTTTTTAATACAAAGTCAATATCCCATTAAAGTTGTGGTCACCCATGCAATGGCATCATATCCTTATCCCTATTCTACTTCATAAATGGCTCAAGATATCAAGTGAGGAAAATAACGTACCCGGCCCAACAAAGTTCCCGATTCTCCTTTTATTTCTCTATTTGAGTGAGCATGAGTATGCTCTATATCCAGTGTCCTTTGCTTCTGGCCATAATTCACAGAAATAAAAAAAAGTTTTCATTGCATTTTGTAAAATAACGCAGGCCATATTATAAACTCATCTAACTTTAATATTCAGTCATTCTGCTTTCAATGGGTCTGGCAGTAAAAACTGGAGGTGACACTAGCAAGCTGTGAATAAGTTTGTACAAGCAGCAGACTTGGGTTAGTTACCAAACTCTCCTCTGGCATACTGTGACTTGATCAAGTCACTTAACCTCTCCAGGTATACAAGGTTGCCCCTTAAAACATTGTGACTAGCTGACCTAACCCACCTACCAAAATATTCACACTGCTATGATCCATCTCCATGGTAGTTGGATTGGATGGGGGAAATTGTGAGTAAAGTTTGATCGATAATCCCATAGAACAGAAAATGAGACAGTGTATTTTGTCCAATAGGGTGGGGTGGTTTTTATTTATATTTATTTATTTTTATTTATTTAAAAGTAACCCCAGGAAGGCAGTACACTGGTGGATTGTCGGAAAACTGGGACTTGAACCTACCACTATATATGGCCCAATATCATTCAGTGAGGGACTAGAGGTGGTGTTCTTGGATTTCAGACTGGGACCTGCAACTCCAGGGGCAAAAATGTATGGATGTAAAAGCCTGTGTGCATCATCTTATGTGGCAATTTGCCCTCTTATACCAAGCTGAACTGATAATTAACAAACTGGGCTGCCTTCCCAGATATTTTGTGAAGCCCCAAGAAGCAGGGAACTTTATCATTAGAGAAGATAAAGTCATGGAGTGTAGATCTCGTCCCTATTCCACTCCTCCACCATGCCAGTCTCTTTATGAATCTAAAATATTGATCCCCTTGCCCACAGGGATGACTTGATGTGATTATGATGGCCAGTTGTCATCCCTACACAACTTTTGTCCTGTATAGATGTGATTACAGCAGAGTTCTGCTATCGGGTAATGCTGGCAGTATGACCCCACAGAGGAGGTGACCAGCACTGTGACTGCAGGAACTCTATTGATGTATGTTCGGTATTTTCCGCATACTGCATGATGGGCAATGGTCTGAACTGGTAGGGTAGGACTATGGCACTTTGCTAGTGGTCATTCATTATGTTGTACAGTGCAGTCTCGATCCAATGAACCCCAATTATATGGACATCCCTATTTAATGGATTGGTAGCATGTCTCCCAAGTGAACAGACTCTGGACATTTTAATTCCAGTTTTACAGACTCCTTATTATCTGAACTAATTTCATGTCTCCCAAGCAGTCTGGATAATCAAGACTGTATCACTATATATGACTGCTGGGGAGTGGGACCTAAACATGAGGAACTAGCATTTACCTCAACCACTACAGAGAATTGCTTGATTCAGGTTTGCAATGCTACAAAATGGTGATTGGACAGGATACTCAGCTAGAATTTAAATGGGCAGGGAATCCGAGACTGGGTCTCATGAGCTGAGGGATGAGGACACTGGCACCAAGCTGAATCACCAGAACGGCATACTGAGCAGTATAGCTTTTTTCCATGTTCATCCTAGGGGAGATACAGTTTACACTTGTGGCAGTTCTTAGACATGGGATGCAGGACACAGTTGATTGTGGCAGCACAGATAACAAGTAGCAGTGGTGAGTTGGAGATCTTCCACAGTTCACTGTTTTGTGCCACTACCACAACATCTCAAAACCATTCCACAGTGTCCAGCCCCCTCAAAAAAAAAAAAATGGCCAAGAGGGCAATAAACTACAAACTCCACTTCTACACTTTCAGCCTATGTATGAATCACATCCTCACTCAATAAAAAAATACTGTAATGATGGTCAGTGACACAGTGGAAACAAGTACAGTATGTATAAAGATCTGAATGTTGTAGTTTAGTTAAACCCAAAGGAGTACAAATAGAGACCAGATCGTTGATGCCAATCGACGTTTTCAGTGGGGACAGATTTAAAATTTTAATGTTTTGGATCCCATAATGTGGCACAGATAGGTCAATCGGATGATCAGAAAAAACAAAACTGGGGGGCGCTGTGGAGCCCGAGCTGACTGGCAGCAGTTTCTTACAGCTCTTCACAAATCTGTAACAAAAGCCTAAAAAGTACTATTTTGAGTAAAAGTCTTAAACTGGTGCTAAATTCGAAATTACGAGTGGAGAATACTATAAAATGGGGAATCCTAGGAAGGATCAAGCAAGAGGATCCAGCGGGAAAACGAACGCGATGTCTCGACCTCAGAGTTCGCATTCGACAGCACAGGACGATGCAGGGCCAGAGACTGCGGAGACTCTCACATCCCTTCGGCTTAAAATACAGAGACTGATAACTTCTGTTTCAGATTTAAGCACGAAAATTGACTCCTTTGGGGTATGAGTGTCTACGATGGAAACAGCGATGGACTGTATTAAAATTGATCTTTCCGACAAACGGAAACTGCAGTCTCATCTACCACGATGTTAATAAAAGAAAATGCGCACATGCGGGCCCATCTAGAGACTTTAGAAAACCAGGCCCGAGCAGCCCACATCCATATACTGGGACTACCTGAGGGTATCGAAGGTGATCATCCCCTTATGTTTCTTCAGGACTGGTTTATGGAGAAACTGGTACCCCCAGGACAGCAGATACAATTTGCCCTGCAGAAAGCATACCATATTACCTCTAGGGGACGAAGGGAAGAAACCGACAACCCTCATACACTGCTGGTGGTAACAGACGGGTGGGCACACGGGACAGATTGCTACGCTTGGCACGGCAAGCAGGTCCGTTAACACAGGATGATCGGAACATATATTTGTTCCCCGACATTAATTATGCAACACGGATGCGCCGTAAAAAGTTTGATGCAGTCCGCCAGAAGCTTAGTGCCTCATCGATCCCACACGCAATGATCTATCCTGCCAAACTTAGGATAGCGTACGAAGGGAAAGTTTGGATTTTCGCGGACCCAGCTGAGGCAGGTAAATGGGCCACATGATTTCAGATGGACTGCCCGAAGCAAAGAAACAAGACGGAAGGAGAAAGATCCAATCTGGAAGACGAGGACGATGATTGAGGCTGAGTATAGCACTGTACCTCTCCTAAATCTTACGCTGGTGGTTATACTTTTTCCCCAGTTTGGAGAAAATCAGACTTGAATTACTTATCACTAAGATCCCAACTATGGACTGGGTAGTGCAGTAACCATAAACAGTTTGTTGGCTTGTTTTTTCTCCTCAGTCGTTGGCTGTGAAACAATATTATCCCCACTGTTTGGGATTACCCCATTTATCGATAAGCCATGTCGATAGAAATATAAAAATTACAGTCTATTTCATTTAAGATTTGTTTACTCAGATACTTAATTAGGGGCATTAGGTAAAAGCCCCATTAATATATAGTATGCTTTTGTGAGATAATATGGGGGGAAATATACTGTTGCTGCCAAGAGTTTTTTATATCTTTGTTTTTAAAGATTCCTAGGAGATACAGTATGACACCATCAACCCTAAATAGGGTAAAGCATTTTGGTTTATGTATACGGACTTTAGAATTTTAGTGAGTCGTACTGCTCATGGGTTCATATGCAGCTTTTTTCTTATGATGGATGTTAAGTATTCAATTTTGTTACCCCAAATGTGGTATCATAATATTTTGGATGCACCTATCCTTTGATTAAGAAGGCTGTGACCTTCCTGGAAATGTATTACTAATGCCTGGTCTGTCTAAGATATGTTGAATGTTATTTATATGAATAACTGAAAATAATAAAAATAAAGTATAAAAAAAAAAAAAAAAATTAAAAAAAAAACTTCTTGCCAAGACTGATATTGTCTTATCAGCTATGTTGATGGACAGAAGATCAGTGAACAAAGCAGAGTGGTAAATATCCAAACCGCCGAATTAGATAGAAAAGATTTCAGGGTTCTGTTCCCACCACTGCCACCGACAAACGTTTGACCCTGATCAGATTGTACCACATCAATGTAAGGAACTCAATGGGGCTTTACTGAAATACAAAAGCAGGACCACCATTGAAGACAATACACTAGTCAATTAAAAAGGTTTTTTTTTTTTTCAGTGAACACACTTCTTGTTAGCAAAAGGGGTATGTGATGCAACAAGCTGACCATAAATACCAAAACAAACAGATGGCAAATATAACAGAAATCACTTTTTAGTCATATTTTTCCACACACTCACCATTCAGGGACAGTCTCACTGATCTGTGATACAGATGTATCACTGTCATTTACAGAAGCAGCTGTACTAGTGCTGTCACTGTCACTTGAGTTATGGTCGATAGTTGGCTCAAATGAATAGGACTGAACTGAGATAGTGTGGACAAAAATGTTGTCTAGATTGACCTCTTGCTCAGACATAGCTGGAAACTATTTATATAGTCTGACAGAGCGAATAACTATGTACTGAACTAGACAGTCTTACTAAAAAAGGGAACGCAACCTAATCAGAAATGTGCAAAACTATGTTACAAATTAAACACCTAGCCTTAGTAATAACTAATTCAAACAAAAAAGTCAGTGAAGTGACAGACAAATGCTGTTTTTTCCTTGCGATCTGCTGTTATACAAAACAGAGCTGCTGAAGCTGCACACGTCACTTTCGGCACAGTTACCAAGTTCACCCTTCAAGTCATAACTTCAATGATGTCACGCCTCGAGATACCGGCTGCTGAGACTTGCTGGTTTCCACTCAAAACAGGCCAGAGTGTTTTATGTTAAAATCCAAGACTAAAGTGAATAAATGAGAAAAAAACACTCAGATTTTGATAGACATGCTCAATTTTATTAAATACAGGTAATTGTACTGATGAATTGCTGATCACACTAAAACCTACATTTGCCGTTGATCTTTAAGTTGATTTTAATTTTTAAGTTGAAGAGCTCTGAACTTCAGCAGCAGCTTGATAAAATAACTTCCCAGCGGCTATGGTCCAGTTCCAAAGTGCCGTCGTAAGTCAAGTCCATTAATAAAAAGTTCTCTCGGTACTGGTTTAGTCAGACCAGGCAGTTCTCTGTTCTGTAGCCACCCACCCACCGGTGCCTGGCTGCTTGTTTGCCAAGTTGCCCCAACAGTTGCTTGCCGCCGGCCAGTTTGCAACTTGCCTTGTGCCCCCTCCCCCACATTGCCCAGCCAGCCCCATTCAGAATCTGAAAAGTCCAGTGCAGTGTCACTGTCCCACTCCATCTCAGTCCTGTTGATGTGTTTGTGACTATGTAGGTCAGTCGGTGCGGTCCTCCTCCTTATGGTATCAGTCTGTCAGGTCACTGATGGACGAAAAAGAACCGGGACTCCGCAAGGAAGAACACGAACAATCCAATAGGCTGCATTTATTCTGGATCTGTTCTGCTGGCTGTACTGCTGTTAATTTACAGGTTAAAAAACGACTGTATATTAAAACTCTCCTTGGCTTAGAAGATATTGGTCCCTAATTTAGGGTATGGAGCTGCCAATAACTAATTTAACATTTATTTTAAATTGTTCTACTGAAGATGATGTATTCCAAATGAAGCTGTATATTTTTTACTAGAGTTGTGAATTTACTGAGAGTAAAAAAAGCTTTATGAAAGCCTAGAAAACTATGATCACAGGGAACTGTGTATACTAGAGTTGTAGATTTCCTGTTGGGGGTTTACTGAGAGTAAAAAGAAAGGATATAAAAGTCTTGAAAATGAGCATTATAGGGAGCTGTGTATTTTTTACTAGAGTTGTGAATTTGAGTTTCTGAATTTACTGAGAGTAAAAAGAAAAATTATAAAAGCCTAGAAAACTATAATTATAGGGTGGTAAAGAAAATTGACAGTATTTTAACCATTTTATTGTAACCGTCTTCAGAATCACCATGCGATCAATTATTAAATAAGAGCACACAGCACAATTAGGGAGGGATAGAATTGAACCTGGGGATAGAGTATACCTTAGACCTTCCTGGGAATTGTCTAGGCATTGCATAGTATTGCCCACTGCTGGACTAGAAGTCTGAAGTGGCAAAAGTGCTTAAGGACAGTGTGTATTTAACTGTTGCGATTGCCAGCTTAAAGCTTCTAATATTATATTAATGTTTTGCACTGTATTTGGATACATGGTTGAAGAATTAATCATTTTGAAATATTTTTTCTGTAACTATTGTAATGACCTGAATGATCCAACAATAAAACTTGATAATGATATAGGTTAAAAAAAAAAAAAAAAAAAGGGTGGTGGACGAATGGAACCACCTTCCTGAGGAGGTTGTGGGGTCTAAAACTGTGGGAGAGATCAAGAATGCATGGGACAGACATAAGGCGATTCTAGTGGGGGGTAGGAAGAAAGTGGCTGTTGGTTGAGTGGGATCTGCAGCTTATCCATTAGGTAGGAAAATGGGCAGACTAGGTGGGCCAAGGGGTCCTTATCTGCCGTCAAAGTCTGTTTCTGTTGACTTTTGATCAGAGTTACTAGTATGTGCTGTATGTTAAAAAATAACTGAAGAGTGACTGTGACATGGTCCACCAGAAAGTAGCAGTCTTGTGGGAACCAAGGAACATAAAGAATAATAATAATAAATTAGACAAATACATAATTGTGCCCTGTCCTGCAGTTGCTGTCATGATTAATACCCACTAACAGTGGTACCAAAATTGGGGAAACAGAGAGCTGAGGCTGAGCTCTTATCCTTTACTGAGTTTTTATTCGTCTATTCAATGTATTAGTAAATCCTTCTGTTCAGTATATGACATAAGTATCAATGAATGTATTAGAAGTAACAGGCTTGCTTTTTATTTATTACTCATTTAAGTTCACCCTTATTTGTACACTGGAGCCAAGCACATTTGAACAAGATCTATGCACCAGTGGAAGTTGTACTCTTTTTAAAGGGGTAACACTGATAATCTGGGAACATAAAAGCTTGTGGTGCAATATTTAACATGCCACAAATAACATGATTTAATAAGTCAGTTCAATAGATCATTAAAAACTCAGTAAAACAGCTCTGTGTTTCCAATTTTGGTGCTGGTGCTCAGACCCAGCCTGTGAAGTGGTATAGTGTGGAATATTATCAGCCACCTGTTCCTTTGTATGGTACAAGACTGCTTTGACTGTGAACACATGTTGAGGACTTTACTGAAGGACTTGGGAGCTGAGGGAAGGTTTTTGCATGTTGATGTATGTAACCCCTAGGTGGCGCTATCCCAAGGGCCACTACCCCTGCCTGCTTGACTACGGACAGGTTGAGGGGCCTAGGTCCAAAGGTGGGTGCCTCCACCCAGAGGTCAGGGTTGATAGTGGTAAGACTAGCTCAGGTACAGCCCTCTGGAACACTGTAACCCCCCTTTGTTTCCACTAGTGGCCCACACAATACACGGGAGTTACCTTCCCAATACCCACAAATGCACACTTCTTACACATACAGTAACACTTACTCTCAGGACTGATGTCTTGCAGCATGTCTGAGGACCCCCTGTAAAACAAGGTTAGGCAAAATACACAAATGCAATGCTCTTTCTACGTGTACTGACACCACATACAGCATATAGTTCAATAACAACAAATCTGATTTATTAGAGGGGGCAGTAACAAGGAGGGGGCAATCAGGTTGGTTTGGCTTGGAAATATTCAAATCACAGTACTGTGCATACTTATAGGGTCCAAAATGTCACTCTCTGGGTACCCAAGATGGTGGGGGCTAGCCAGGGTCAGTGCAGCTGGTTGGGGCCCTTTGATGGAAAAACACATGCGCACACAAATTGTACTCCAGAGCCCTGGGGCTCAGTTCATGAAGAAATGAAACAGCAGTAATCAGATGACACACTTGCAGTTTGATGAACAGATTGCAGGGAGCTACCCTGATTTGTACTCATGGACTCGATACTGAAAACTGGATGGATGCTGATTGTCCAGGATTGCCAGGAGAAACAGAATAGCTGGCCCAGCCCTTGTGGCAGGACTCGCTTGCATTTGAAAACAGGCGGATTTAGTCATTATCAAGCTGGGTTCTGCTTCCAGCTTCAGCACACAATTCACAGTACAGGGGAAATAGGATCGCGATTCCCTACTAGCACTAGACATTTATATGTAAAAGGAAAGTACTATACCAGGCAGGCTGCTCCTCGATCCTGATTGCACTTACTGCATAATACCTGGGAGCATACACAGCAGCTTCAGTTCCTGATGGACCGAGCGCGATTCAGCAATTTCTCCAGCCTTCTACAGGGTGAGCTTAGTTTCCACACTTCTGGTGCTTCTTTCTCCTCACAACTCGGATTCAGTCTGAACTGGCACTTACAACGGCTGCAGGCCGAACCTCAGGTCCTCACACGCGCTTCCCGCTTGAAACTATACACCGCAGAAGCACAGAGCTCCTTCTCTCTTTACTGGCACAACTGATCTGATCTCCCAGCTTCAGTACAGGGCATTTCCTTTTTGTTTCCAACAGAACCAGTTCGTGGATTTGGTTGTCAGTCACTCCCTCTGTTAGTGAAAAATGGCACCAAGGTCCAAACTACACTTCCCAGAATTACTAGCTATAAATTCCCCTTGTAAGGCGGCTCAAAAGAGAGTCCAAATTCTGGTTGGTCCAAGAGTCTCCATTTTAGGGCTCCCTTAACCCAATTGGCCCAGCATTGCAGTTTAGGTCCAAAATGGAGGGGCAACACACACACAGTCTCAGCTGTAACAAAAGCAGGTTAGACAAACTACAATGTTGTTAATGCTTTAAATGATTACCAGCAAACAGTTACAGCAGTCAGATGGGCTCCCTTTTCACTTCCAGCAACCTCAAACTGGAGCGGTTCCTCCGCGGCTCAGGCGGGATTCTAGCAGGCAAACACCAGCCCCCCCTGGAAACGCATTAATTATGTCTGCAAGTAGACAGCTCTGAAAGAGACAGTATGTGGAGGCTCTACCAGCACTCAGTGCCATTCTAACGGCTTAAACGCCGAACACCAGCAGGCAGGGGAACACTTAGGCAAGCTCCTAGGAGGCTTTTTAGGAACCCCCATTTGTAGGGGGGTTACATGTATAACAGTGACAGGGAAGGAGTAGGAGACAGCAAGAGAGGGGGAGGGCAAATAACAGGAGGAAGAACTGGAAAGAATAAGCAAGTTAGTGTTAAAATCAAAACAGAGACAAGGAAGGGTTTATTAATGTATTAGTTTATTAAGTAAGGCTACAATAACATTTTATCATACAGTCAGCCACAGATGTGTAAAAAGTACTTTACAATTAAATAACCTTAGATCCTTCATTGGTTAATGATGTGCTGAATATGAAATACAGATCATAGTTGACATTGGTATTCATTTACGCAAAAAAGTGGTTACAAGGTTATAAAAAGCACACACAGACATGGAGCCAGTGCAATATGCAATAAGTATTCCAATAAATGAACAAGTCAAGGATTAGCAAGGTCCTGAGGGTAGTACCCATGCACAGGAAAGGGTGGTGTCACCAGAGGGCATGTGACAGGGGCAGTAAGGGGGGGCAGTGGGAGAATATGTTAATTTAGGGGTCAAAATCTGGGGCAGGTGAGGACTCTGGGAGAGGGATGAGTGTGGTATAGAAGAAAAGAGTGAGAAAGGGGGCAAGGGGGTAAGTTATTAGTCTGTTTAGTTAGCTGGTTAGAAGCAGGTCAGCAGCAACCAAGCCTTGATAAAGCATTAGTAATGATGAGAAATGAGTCAGGCAGCCTCAGCTCTACTTATGCTTTTTTTGCTGGTGACTGGTCAGTGGATGGGGACATTTTTGAACCCTGTTTCTTGTGGATTTGGAACATGAGCAGTTCTTTGATTTTCACTTGGGCAACCACTGTCATAGCCGGTTTTAGGCACCAGCGAACCCTGCGGTTGCTGGGAGCCCCTGCTCAAGGGGGCCCCCCAACCAGAGAAGTTTACTTTATTCATTTAAAAAAAAGTTATCTTACTATATTTTTAAAACATCAGTAAAGGACTGTGCAGATCCTTCTGGTTATGTCATGAAATACCTCAACAAGCTGTGATCCAGTCAGTATGAGGTGGATAGGCATCAGTGGATGGGATGGGAGAAGAGCCAAAAGAACTGACAGTGCTGTGTCCTCCTAAAATTTTTTTTAAAATACCACTGGTTATACTAAAGCTTTACATAGAAACAAAGAAATAGAATTTGCCAGCAGATAGCTACTGCTTGACCCACCTAGTCTGCCCATTTTCCCTGCCTATAGTATCACCACAAATAAAATCTTGCACTTATGAGCTACAGTGAAACACATGGGCTAAAGGTGGGCCAAGTAGAGGCCCCATGACTTCACTAATTCTGCTGGGGGCCCCCAAAACCCTAAAGCCGGCCCTGACCACTGTATCAAGTTAAGCAATGGATGGTTCAGACTTCATGTGGAGCTATTGAAGCGGATGGGTTGACAGCTCAGCTCTTAATATATTGTACTAAATATTCCTATATGGTATAACTGCATTCTTAACGTTACCATCTTCATTATACGTGTATTTATTGTATTTTTCTGTGTCAAAAACTAGTTTAGAAAAAGTGCCCTTTGTACTCTCATAAGTGCCCTTCTGATCCTCCGCCCCTCCAGCTTTTATCATCTTCCGGCACCTATGGTGGGTCGGGTCCCTCTCTTAGTGGGTGTGGGTGGGTGGGTGGGTGTGTGTGTGTGTGTGTGTGTGTGTGTGTGTGTGTGTGTGTGTGATCGTCACAAGGGAGGAGGGGGCATTTCTTGGGCTTGGCGGCCGGCTCTGAATCGGCAGAGCGCGCGCCTCTCCTTTTTGCTGCCATGCAATGCAGACCTTCTCACGACATTGCTGCCACTATCGAGTGAAACTTTTTTTAATACGGCCCCCTCCCCCACAACATACACATCAGGTTTTAACTGCTTCCATCTCCAGCCTACCGACACCCTGGCCAGGCGCACTCTTTACAGGCAGATTATAGCTTCAGTCCCTGGGGCTATGGCAAAGTAACTTCCTGTTTCGATCACGTCTTCCACAGCACTGGCCGCCTGCAAACCTACTTTTAATATGCTACCTTGCACGACTGCAAACATAGTTTTAATTGGCATAACTTGCACAGTATTGTCAGGGATACTTTTTCCTCAGAATTTTCTTCTGCCCTTCTAAAAACTGGTGCTCTTATCTGACGGTTGTGAAGGGATTTGAAGTAAGCTATAGACTAGTTCCTCTTCAAAAAAAAAATGCGTGTCTGTCTCTCCCCCCCCCCCCCAAAAAAAAAAAATCAATTACTCCGACATTATAGTTTGGGTAATTTGTCAGAGTATTTTTTTTTATTCTTGTCCCTTATATGTGAGTTGGGGTGGGATGGGGGTGTAGAGAGGTAGTCTGGTCTCTCTGAGACAAAAATGAGAGACGAGGCTTAAAAATGCTGGACAGATTACCACAAACCGGAGCAAATCTTACAAACTGACGGTATCAACTCAGGATTTTACTAGAATAAGATACTTAGTAAGGGGGGAAGTAAGTGCAGAGAAGGGATTTCATAGCAGTGGTAGTGTTCTCTGGAATAACTGAGCATGTTAATGTCTTTTAATGTTTGCCATTGTTCCAGATGCCCAGGTGTGATTAACGGCTCCTTAAGATCTTGCACCTAGCAGTACAATGTTAGGGATCACACGGTGGACTAAATATGAGTCTTTAGCACACCATTATTTATCCCCAGCTAATCTTGTGGTTTTCAGCAGGTGATAAGTGCCCTAGTTTTGTAACAATATATTTAATTACATGTAGTCTTGCTGTAGTTTATACAGAATTTACCATCAGAATTGGCAATATGACACAGAAATAGCTCTTGGTGTATTAACATTCCATATTTTCCACAACAACTGACTACATTACCCTCATAAACATACAGTTTGACACTAGGTAAGGACCATAGGGGCCATCCTAGTCTGCCCATTTTCTTCACAAACTTCATTATGCAGCCGTGGTGGATCTGACAAAATGTACCTTTTTTTTTTTTTTTTTTTTTTTTTTTTTTTTTTTTTAATTACTCTCCATCTCTTCTTACTACCTGCTAGCCCGAACCTTCAGGACATCAGAGTCATCCTCCTACCACACACCCACCAGGACTCGCCTCTCGCTCCTCCATGGAGCTTCGGCCCCCTCCCCCCCGAGCGGGGACGAGGTGGGGTCCAACACCCCGTAATCTAATCTTGTCAGGCCGAGATGGTGGTCCCGGTGAGCGGGGCACATCGGAGGCATGCTCTGGGAAGTCTGTCTTCCCGGAGCTAGCAGGTGTCTTTCCTCCCTCCCCTACAATGCGCAGCCCCCTGACGTCAAGGCGGCAAGTACCGATGTCCGCACTGTAAAGCGGCCACCCTTCCCCTGCAGTTGGGGCTTGTAGTACTCAGAGCCTCCGCTTGTGGTCAGACAAGAGCTCGGGCTAAGGCTGCAACCCTCCCTGGAGAAGGCGAACTGTCGTCGGATGCTCAAGCCTGTCTCTCTCTCCCCCGGCGACCCACCAGCGACCAGAGTCCGCTCCCAAACCAGGTCGCCAGTGGGCAATGAGTGTGCATCCAGCGCCTCAACCCTCGGCGCCACCAGGCCAGCTTTTTTTTTTTTTTTTTAACTATCTTTTATACTCCTCCCCTCCGTGGCACTTCACTCCCTTCAGGAGACACCTATGCCGTTCTACTCCCCACCTCCTACCTATGTACTGTGGTGGTCCATCCTCCACGTAGCCTTGGCTTAACCCCCAAGTGGGGATGAGGTTGGGGGGGAGCAAGCACCCCGAATTCCTGAGTCTCGTCAGGACGCCGGTCACCGGGGCAGGTAGGGGTATTGGGGATCGGGGCCTGACACTCCATCTACCCAGGAGTGCCACGGGTGTTTTTCCAATGTTCTGGGGGAGTGGCTACGTGTCTTCACCATCTGCCACTTCCCAACCCCTCTGTGCGCTCATGTGTCTGCTATGCCTCCGGCTTCCGCCAAAGGCCAGTCAGGCACCGAGCATGTGTCCCCCCCCCTCCCTTCCGAGAGAGGAGAGCTGTCCTTGGATGCTCAATCCTCTCCCTCCCCTGCCGACGTCCCGGGATCATTACTAAACCCAGGTTGCCAGCGTGGCGCGGTGTGGCGTCAGCGCCTCAGCCTCAAGCGCCACAGACCAACCCCTGTTCACGTTTCAATGCGTATATTCACAGTTTTTCAAATTATTTGACAGTCCTTACATGTCTTCGCCTTCCCCAATGCTGTGCAAGTTGAAGTGCCAGTGTGGAAAGCAGATCCCAGCAAAAGACTGCCACACAGCCTGCTTGCTTGATCTGTTTAGGCTGAGACCATCGGCCTGACGATTGCCCACACTGCCAGAAATTCAATCAAAAGACCCGCATCAGAGGAGCCAACTCCCCTGAAGGCTTATCTCCTAAAAGCAGGTGGCAGCCTTGCAGAAATCTCCATCAGGACTCAGTTCTTCGTCTCCGGCTAGAAAGTCTCCCCTCAAAGAGAAGTCATCGGGAGGGAAACCTCACCATTACAAGGAGAAAGACGGGGCCAGGTTAGAGTCCCACCCTAAATCCCCTCATAGGATCTCTTCTTCCTCGGCCTTCAGCGGGAGGTCAGGGTTGGTCCCTCCGGCTGCTGCTGGGACCATTCATAAGAAGTCTTTCTCCTCTTCAGCACAGGACAAAGGTAGGGAGTCATCTTCTGGGGGCATTCGTCCACCTAGCTTCCCTTGGCTCACCGACCCCACAAACCTTCAGGGTTGACCCAAGAGGGAAAGGCGTCTTTGGGCAGGCCTTCAGACTCTGGCCGTAAGTCCAGTGGTTCATCCGATAAACCCAAGCACTCTGACAACTCCACCAGGTGCCAGAAGACCATCTGTCACAAGATGCCTCCGTCTCCTGCTAAGAGGAAGCCTCCCGTGGGTGACAGACATCCAGTTAGCCAGGCTAGCTTGCCCTCAGCCCAGGACCAGGCCCCATCGGCTGATAAGAGGTGGTTAGGTGCCGTGGATCAGGCGTCTGTCCCTACTCCAGGGAATCAGTTGCCTGATGACGCTGTCAAAACTGGACGCCGAATCAGACAACAGGTCTGCCCCTGATACTGAGCCAGACCAGCAGCCCAATACCATAGTAGAAGGGTCCCCAGACCAGACGCCCACACCTGAAGTCCCTAAAGGTCCGATGCCTGGCACTTCGAATCAGACGCCCGTATCTCCAGTCGTCCCATTAGCTGACGTCAGCGCCTTGTTCACCTCCTGGTGGAACACGGTAAAAGGGGATTTGCTCTACAGGCCTCTGGAGCCTTCCCCGAAGGAAACCCCTGCAATGCCTTCTCTGCCTGCTGATGGTCAGGCGCCCGATGAGGGCTCTCATTCGCCACCTGGCCCTGTAAGGAGGAAGAGAAGGCACCCGTTAGTGCCTTCCTCGACCGGTCATCCGCCCTCTTCCTCTGGAAAGGACGCAGGGGACTCGTCAGATTATTCTTCTAGGGAAGATATGCCACTACCTTCCCCTAGGTCCCCACCCCCCGGCGACCCCTCATTCCTGGACCCAATGAGGCATATTCAGACAATCTACCAGTGGGACACCAAGGAGCTTGATCCTGAGAGGCGCCGCTTGGCTAAGTTTTTAGGATCCAAGGACCCAAAACCTTTGATTATCCCACCCTTGCTGGAGCCTTTTCAGGAAGTAACCAAGCTCACCTGGCAGCGCCCCTCCACAGTGCCTGCTGTGCCCAGAAAGACGGACAGGCTATACCGGACTCCAAAAGAGGAGCCATTTTTGGGAGAGAACCCCCAAGGCAGACTCCATGGTGCTCACAGCAGCTCACGGAAGAGCACAGCAACCCAAACACGAGTGTCCAGCCTTCAGACCCCGAATCCAAAAAGCTGGACCACATGGGATAAAAAGTCTATACTACTGCCACTGGGGCAATTTGTTGCTTCAATTTTTTAGCCTACATGGTGACTTACCAGAAGTCCCTATGGCAGAAAACCATGGACCTGGTGAAGGCTCAGCCAGATTCTGACAACAAGAATGAGCTTATGGCTTACATTCAGTCGGGCATGGATGTAGATAGTCTTGTGCTCAGGTGCTCCTGTGAGTCCGCAGATATGGCAGTTAGGGCTGTGGCCTCTGGCATCTGCATGCAGAGGCACGCCTGGCTTGGAGTGTCGGGGATCCGGCAGGACCTACAGGATGCCATCCTGGATGCCCCCTTCCAGGGCTCTGTTCTCTTTGGGCAGGAAGTGGAGAAAGTTATTCTGGGGCTTCAGGACTCTGGCAAGGCGGTAGCTGAGGTACCTAGGATGTACAACTCAGAACCACCCACTTCCCATCATCGTCCTTTTTGCAAGAACCAAGGACAACAAGGAAAAAGGCAACCCCAGAATAAAGTTGTCTTTAAGCGATGAGACCACCCTGTCCCTACTAGCACCCAGGGCCCCAAGCATCCCAAGGCACCCCGAACCCCCTTGCTCAACCCCCCAAACACAGCATGCCTCCCTGCCGTCCCTCCCCCACCCTCAGATTCTGTTGGGGGAGATGGTAGGAGGGAGATTCTCCCTCTACCTGTCAGGGTGGTCCAGTATCACCTTGGACCAGTGGTCCTTCAGACAATACAGAGGGGCTACTCCCTAGAGTTTTTAAGCTGCCCTCCAGACAATCTTCCCATTTGGACCCATTGTTCGGCCATCCACGCTCTTCTTCTGAAGGCAGAAATCCAAGCCCTTCTACAGAAGAAGGCCATTCAAGTGGTTCCACCTGCCCAGCAGGGCAAAGGCTTCTACTCTAATTTTTTTTCTAGTTCCCAAGAAAACTGGAGACCTCCACCCTATACTGGATCTCAGTCAGCTGAATCAATTATCCAGTACAGGAGATTCAGAATGGTGATACTGGCAAGCCTCTTGCCCATGATCCATCGAGGAGACGGGCTATGCTCCCTAGATATGCAGGATGCATACATGCACATCAAGATCCTGCCCTCTCACAGGACGTTCCTGCGTGTCCTGTTTCAAGGTCAGCACTGTCAATTCAGGGTACTTCTGTTTGGCCTCTTGTCAACACCAAGAGCCTTCACCAAATGTCTGGCAGTAGTAGCAGCCACCCTGAGAAGGAAAGGCCACTTTGTCTACCCTTACCTGGATGACTGGCTCATTTCTGCCTATTCAGAAGACCAGCTAACCAATACCTTGCGGGAAACGGTCTCCATGTTCCGGTTCCTGAGAATCTCCCTGAATTGGTCAAAGTCACACCCCTGGCCCTCCCAACAGCTTCAGTATATTGGTGCCATCCTAGACACCATTCAGGGCAAGACCTTTCTGCTGGCAGACAGAGCAGAATGGCTAAGAGGAGCTGCCCGCAGAGTGCAGACCTCTGAGTCGCAGTGAGGGTTATCCTGCAGCTACTAGGGCACATGGCAGCTGCCATAGCCATGGTTTCTTTGGCAAGACTGAACATGAGGACTATTCAGTGGCACCTCAGAGTTCAGTGGGACCAAAGCGTAGACGACCAGGACCACCCTATCTGAATTTTGGAGGCGATCCGTTGCTCTCTTCTGTGGTGGTTATGTCCAGTCAACCTTGAGCTGGGAGTTCCTTTCCAGAGACTGAACCTGATGCAGATCCTAATGACAGATGCTTCAGGTCTAGGCTGGGGAGCCCATCTGGATGTACACCGAACAAAGGGTTCTTGGAATGTAACAGAACAGTCTCTCCACATCAATATTTTGGAGATGAGAGCCGTTCTGTGTGCACTTCAGGCTTTCCAAGACCAGCTCAACCGGGGTCCAGTCAGACATTACCCCGGTAGTGCTCCACCTGAACAAACAAGGAGGTACTCACTCCTATCCCCTTTGCAGAGAGGCCATGAGAGTGTGGTGCTGGGCAGCAGAACACGGTCTGGACATCACAGGTATTCATGTGCCAGGGATCCAGAATGTTCTCGCTGACAGCCTAAGTCACTCTCTATCTCTGAACCACGAATGGGAGTTGCATCAGGAGGTGGCAGAAGACCTCTTGGAAAATTGGGGTCTACCAGAGTTGGACCTCTTTGCGTCACCATGCAATGCCAAACTGCCAAGTTTCTGCTTGCTAGATCCAGGGCCTGGTGTTTTCTGGTGAGACGCATTGTCCTTCTCTCGAACAGGGAGGTTTCTGTATGCCTTCCCTCTTCTTCAGAGTCCTGCTCAATTGCAGGTGGAGGAAGCCAGGATGATCCTGGTAGCTCCCCTCTGGCCTCATCAAATCTAGTACCTGCTGCTGTAGCAACTAGCCACGGAGCCCCCTGTGCAGTTGCCCCTCTCCTCTCACTTGCTGTCCCAAGAGAGGGGACGCACGTCCATCCAGCTCTGCAACCTCTACATTTGCATGCCTGGCTCCTGCAGTCCTAGTGGAAGAGAGATTGGGAGTGTCGAGCAAAGTGGCAGAGATCTTTTTTTTTCTCTCTTTTTTTCAATTTCATTTATCTCCTCTGAGTACGGAACTGTCTCAGGCTCCCAACTCGCCAGCCGCTCTACCACCCACTGTGATTCCTGCCTCCTCAAGGACATCACTTTCTCCCCATGTGACCCCCCTGGCACAAGTTCTGCGAGGAGATTGAAGGGGCAGAGGCGGAGGTCCAGAATTGGGTGTGTGGCAGCTAGGTGCTGCGGGGCCATCGCCTATCTCGGCTGTAGGGATTGTTTTTTTTTTCCGTATGTTTCCCTGAGAGCTCTCCCCTCCCCCCCCCAAAAGCATGGCATGCAGTGGTGGCGTCTGCCACGCTCACCCACATGTTTTTGGGACGCCATCCTACAGTGCCCCTGATCTCCATCGGGGGTCACTGGGATGTCGGACAACCCCAATACCCTCCCCCTGGGAGAGGAGAGCAGTCCGCCGGACGTTCAGTCCTCTCCTCTCCTTCCGTTGCCTCCCCCCGGCGCATGAGCTCTCTCCCGAACTCGGGTTGCCGGCGTAGTGCTAGGTGTGGGGGCGAGCACCTCAACAGTCAGCGCCACTGGGTCGAACTGAGTGGCAGAGATCTGAGCAGCGAGAAAGCCTTCCACCAGAGCAACCTATGCCATGAAGTGGAAGCGTTTTTGTTTATGGGCCACACCCTGTCCCCTGGACCCTCTGGACTGCCCAGTAAAATAAGTGCTGGAGTACCTCCTTCATCTTTTGGACTTGGGTCTCAGCTACTCGTCCATTAAAGTGCACCTTTGTGCTCTGTCAGCCTACCATGCACCTATGAATGGAAGGACTCTGGCACAACTTGACATGTGCAAGACCTTCTTGAGGGGAATCTTTCATATCAGACCCCCACAGAGGGATCTTGTCCCTCCGTGGGATCTTTTTGTTTTAGAGAAGCTCACCCTTCTCCCTTTTGAGCCAGCCGTGACATGCGAGCTTCGCTTTCTCTCTTGAAAAGCATTACTTTTAGTTGTCATTACCTCTGCTTGGAGAGTTTCTGAGCTACAAGCTCTGATGTGTAAAGAGCCTTATCTTGTTTTCATAGGGACAGGGTGGCACTGCCTACTAACCCTCAGTTTGCACTGAAGGTGGTGTCCGAACTGACTCTAAATCAGGACATCCAGCTTCCGGTTTACTACTAGTCTAACAAGGGGGAGGCCCTGTTGCCCACTCTGGATGTACATAGGATACTCTGGTATTACCTCAGCAGAACCAGTTCTGTTCGGCAGACGGGTCAGCTCTTCATTTTCTTTGTTCATAGGAAGACAGGGGCTGCCGTCACTAAGTAAGCACTAACCAGATGGTTGGTGCACTGTATCACCTTTTGCTGTCAGCACCACAGTAAGCCCTTACTGGGATCGGTGAAGGGCCATTCCACCAGAGTTGTGGCAACTTCATTTGCCTCTCTGCGGAACGTTTCTTCAGCAGACCTTTGCGCTGCCACCACCTGGAGCTCATTCCATACTTTCATCAGACACTACAGTCTGGATGTTGCCTCTAGGAGGAGAGCAGGATTCAGACTATCAATCCTTCAGGGCCTCCTCTCCTAATCTCCATCTTTTCCAGATTATCAGTTGTATGTTTTGTTCCCCCTCCCATCTGACCTGGGCCTATCTTTGGGTACTGCTTGGGACTCAGTCCTATTGGTAATACCTGCTGCAAGAGCTCCCCCTCGAAGTGTGATAGCACAGTGACGTAAGAACTTACTTCAACAGTAGATCTTTGAGAGGAGCTCTTGCAGCAGGTGGCTTTCCCACCCTCCAGCCCACATGGACAAATAATTTTCCTTTTCTTTGGATAGGGGAGACCCTTCTCGGTTCTCCATTATATTTGTCAGCCGGGTCTCCAGCGGGAGAACAGAGATGGCACCGGGGTGCCGCCCCTTTTATACCACATCTGACGTCTGGCAGAGCCAACATCGGGGGCGGTCCCCTGCCACAGACTGCTAGCTAGAAGATTTTTCTATGGGGTCCTAACACCTGGCGGTCTTAGTCCTATTGGTAACACTTGCTGCGAGAGCTCCTCTCAAAGATCTCCTGTTACGGTAAGTTCTTACATAACTGTACTTATATTACAGTTGGTGGTTCCAGCAGCAAGACGTGTCTTCAATTGAGAGTGGATCTGAGCCATGTGACCTGCTCAGGTGAGTGAGGCCGTGTGTTGGTGTTCTGGGGTGTGTGTGATGGTGGGTGCTGAGTGGGAGGTGGGGGGGATCAGATTGGCGAGAGACTGTTTTCTTTTTTGCAGGTTAAAAAGAAATCGAGGAATGGTTTTCTTTCAGACCAGAACAGCGATCGGAGGGTGGGTGGAGCTACTAGACACCAGTGAAAGATAAATCAGTTATGGGGATGGCGATCAGAGGGTGGGGGTGCCGCTAGACCACCAGGGAAAGATAAATCCATCATGGGGTCAGCGATCTGAGGGTGGAGGGGATGCCACTAGAATCAGGGAAAGAAAAAAAACTAATGGTGATGGGAGGGTGAGGGTGCCACTAGACACCAGGAGAAGATAAATCAAGTACAAGGATGGCAATGGGAGGTGAGAGTGCCACTAGACACCAAGGAAAGATAAATAAAGGACAGGGACAGTGAGCAGAGGGTGGGGGGGGTGCCACTTGACACCAAGGAAAGATAAATCAAGTACGGGGACAGTGAGCTGAGGGTGCCACTAGACACCAAGGAAAGATGAATCTAGTATGGGACAGTGAGCAGAGGGTGGGGGTGCCACTAGATACCAGGAAAGATAAATCAAGTATGGGGACGGAATTTAGAGGGGGGGTGCCGCTAGGCTCCAGAGAAAGATAAATCAAGTATGGGGTCCATGAGCAGAGGGTGGGGAGTGCCACTAGATACCAGGGAAAGATGAATCAAGTATGGGACAGAGAGCAGAGGGTGGGGGATGCCACTAGACACCAGGGAAAGATAAATTTAATTACGGGGATGGAATTCAGAGAGTGGGTGTGCCACTAGATACCAGGGAAATACAGATATATTGGGGGAAGGCAGTCGTTGGGTGGGGGATGCCACTAGACACCAGGGCAACATTACATACAGAAAGGGACAGGAAAGGGGGGGGTGGCGCGGCCAGTAGACACCAGGGAAAGAGCATCTCACTGCTGTCACTGCAGCCCACAGTACGAGTTCTAGCTATGGCTGCAGAAGTCGTGAAAGTCCTGTTGTCCTCATACAGGGGTAACAGGGAACACTGGTGAACAGTTCTTCTCACTAAGCTGGACACTCTGGATTTTGGGTACACAGAAAATGTATTTCTGTCAACAGTAAAAAAAAAAAAAAAATAAACACCAGAATATACCTGAATGGGTCCCATTTGGCTAGGTTCAGGTGTTCGGTTTTATAAAATAATAATTTGTATGCATTTCTACTATTAGTTTAAACAGACAAAAGAAAATGGTGGCTATCTCAACTGTTTTTTGTTTTTTTTTCCCCCCACAAGTAAATCATACAAATTATTTAATTTTGGTAACCGGATAGGTACTCGCAATAAGTGTTTTTTACCTTTTGCAATAGTTTTAGCCCAGTCGCACTGGAACATTGACTCAAAAATAATTGTAACTTTAAAACGGTATAATGTTTTTTCACCAAACCTTCCAAAGGCATACCATTAGCATGAGGCCCCTTCAGCCCTGAAAATGTCATGAAACCATTCCCTTACAGTCTAGGCTGTAGGTGAGAGCAAAAAATTACCCAGTGTTAAGTATAGAGAAACCAAACATATATTTTTTCTGCTTTTTGGCACTCCGTATCTCAAAGTCTACAAGATGCAGTCACAAAACTTTCCACATCTTGAGATTCTGGCAGCCTGACCGCACATGCCAAATTTTGAGCTATTTCGTCAAAGAACGCAAAGTTACGTGCAAAAAATGGAGTTTAAAATTAAACAGGTTACTCAACCCTAAGTATAGGGGCATGACCGCACTCTTATGTACACTTAGAGTTGAGTAAGGTGTTCAGTGTTAAATCCCTAACTTTGCACCTTAATAGCCGTGGTGGTGTTCGACAGAATAGTACAAACATTTGCATGTGCAGTAAGGCTGGCATAGTCTCAAGACGGAGCTGTTGCCAAGATCTGGATACCCCTTATTTTGAAAAAGCGATGCTTTTTTCCTATACTTAATGCACTTATTTTGCTCTCATCTACAGCCTAGATGGTATGGAATTTTTCCTCAAAACTTTCAGGATAGAAACGGCCTGTGCCAAGGTAGTGCCTTTTGAATGTTTTGTGAAAAGATATTAAACTGTTCCAGATGTATAAGTATTCAAAGTTTGTTTTTTTGATAACCCTCTGGTACAAACTGTTAAAAAAAAAAAAAAAAAAAAGGCTTGTGGGGGCTTATTTTTTCGTTATTTAGCTGTCATGAGAAATTATTTACTTGTCTTGAGAAAAAAAAATGCTGATTGTCACATCCCCCATCTTGTTTTTTTTTTTTTAACTAAACAATATTGAAAATACATACAAATACCATAAATGTGAGACCATGGTGCCCCTATGGATGCACCCACAGAGGAGACTAAGGAGGCTGAGGACAGCTGTAACAAGGGAGGCCCACAGGAAGGAGACAGAGGACACCACAAGGAAAGGAAGCAGCTCCTGGTGGGGGACTCGATTATTAGGGGGATAGAACTGGGGGGAGCAGGGAAAACTGAAGTAAGGTGCCTGCCTGGTGCCATGGCTTGGAGGGACAGGAAGCGCATCCTCAGGATCACGAGAACAGCTGCACGGGAGTCTGAGCTGGACGTCATTGTCCACCTAGGGACAAATGACTTGGCTCATCATGAGATTAGAGCAGTGCAGAAGGACTTTGTAGAATTGGGGAGGGGCCTAAGACAAGTAGCACACACAGTATCCTTCTCAGAGGTGCTGCCTGTCAATGGCATGAGTGAGGCGAGGGTACTTTGCACCATGCAGTTTAATGAATGGTTGAAAAAAATGGTGTGGAGCACAGGGGTTTGGCTTCACTGGGGCTGGGGTTCCACCTGGAGGACACCAGCCTATACTGGCAGGATGGTCTGCATCTGTCCAGGAAGGAACAAGTCTTTGAGCAATCGGTTTAAATGCTTCATTGGCAAGCTTTTAAACTAGTCAAGGGGGGAGGCACTGATAAGCAGCAGGAAAATCCCAGCCTCCCCCTACAAAACAGGTTACTAAATGAGAAAAAGACCAAGGTAGAAAGGTCAGTGGGGGATGCTGCAACAGAAGGTAAAGCCATCCAAAAAATGGAGAGCAATGAGTACCAATGCCCGTAGTCTGAGCAACAAGCTTCATGAATTAGTGGCCTTGATGGAGGAGGAACATCTGGATATCGTGGCAGTCATAGAAACATGGTACACACAAAACCATGACTGGGATGTAAACATACCAGGATACACTATCTACAGGAGGGACAGGGAGGGTAAAAGAGGAGGAGGAGTAGCTCTTTACATAAGGGAAGGAATCAAAGCAACAGAACAAAAGGGTAAACAGGGAGGAGAAGAAGCACTGTGGGTAAATTTGGAGACCGGCAATGGCACCACAATACGCACAGGGTTGTATGAACCCCCTTCTCCAGGGGAGGAAATGGACAAGAAATGATAGAAAGTATACTTAGAATGGCAGAAAAAGGGGAGATATTGCTGATGGGTGATCTGAATATGCCAGATGTTAACTGGAGTGCAGTTGCAGCAGCCACTTCTAAGAGTGGGTTATTCTAGATGCCCTACAGGGGCATGCCTTAGACAACTAGTATTGGAGCCCACTGAGAGGGAGCAATCTTAGACCTGGTTCTCTCAAATGGAGATGAAGAGAGGATCACAGATGTAGAAGTGGGTAGCCATCTGGGAACTAGCGACCATCGAACAGTATGGTTCACAATAAACACAGCAATAGAGTCAAGCCATACAAAGACAAAGGTACTGGATTTTAGGAGGCTGACTTTGTCCAAAATGGGTGAGTGCCTAGAGAATGCACTAGCAAATGGGCAGGAAGGAGGGTGGAAGAACAATGGGGAATAATAAAACTGCCATCACAGAGTATCAAGCCTTTGTGTAAAGCAAATAAACAAAGCAAGCAGGTGAAGAAACCACTATGGTTCCTCAAAGTGGCAGTGAAGGTTCAAGAGAAAAAAGCATTCAGGAAGTACAAGGAATCACAGAAGGAACAGAACAGAGAACTATATCAGTTAAAGCAAAAGGAAGCTGGGAAGGCAGTCAGATCAGCAAAGGCCCAAACTGAGGAAAAGATAGCCAACTCAGTTAAGAAGGATAAAACCTTTTATAGATACATCAGGAGGCGAAGGAAGACCAAGGGAGGGATAGTGAGGCGTAATAAAGGGGAGGGAGGGTGGGCAGAGGGTGACTGTGAAAGGCAGAGATACTAAACAAATATTTTGCTCAGTATTTACAAAGGAAGAGGGGAGTACCTAAAACAAACAGTAGAAACACTCTGGATACAGAAGTTGATACCAGCCCATTTACAGAAGAAAGGGTTCTGAAAGAACTCTTAAAACTGAAAATGTACACAAAGCAATGGGGCCTGATGGGATTCATCCCAGAATTCTAAAGAACTAAGGGTAGAACTAGTGACACCACTGACTACCCTCTTTAACAAATCATGGGAGGATGGGGTGGTACCGAGGACTGGAGGAGGGCAGATGTGATTCCCTTCACAAAAGTGGGAGCAAGGCAGAAGCAGGAAACTATAGACCTGTTAGTTTAACCTCGGTGGTAGGGAAAATGATGGAATCACTTCTGAAGGAAAGAGTCTAAATATCTAGAGGCCAGAGGGCTGAGGACCCAAGGCAGCATGGATTCTGGCGGAAGGTCATGCCAGACAAATCTGATAGATTTCTTTGACTGGGTGACCAAAGTAGTTGATCAGGGAGGGCTGTAGACATGGCCTACCTAGACTTTAGCAAGGCATTTGACACAGTCCCACACAAAAGATTAATATACAAGTTAGCCAGCCTGGGAGTGGGTCCCAAGATGACAGCCTGGGTAAGAACTGGCTGGAGAATAGGACTTTGAAGGTAATAGTAAATGGAGTCCACTCTGAAAAAGGGGGTTAGTAGTGGGGTACCCGCGGGGAGTTCAGTATTAGGACCTGTCCTCTTCAATGTCTTTATAAAGAGTGACATTGCAGGGACTGGAAGGAAAAGTATGTCTCTTTGCAGATGACACAAAGATCTGCAACAGAGTTGATGCACAGGTGGGGTGGAAAGGCTGAGAAGGACTTGGCAAGGTTAGAGGAATGGTCAAATGTATGGCAGCTTAGATTCAATGCTAAGAAGTGCAGGTAATGCACCTGGGAAACAAAACCCAGGGAAGAGTACACAATGGGGGTGAGATACTAACAACAACAAAATCTAAAGGGACCTGGGGTAGTCATATCAGATGACCTAAAGGTGGGCAAGCAATGTGAGAGGGCAGCAAGGAGGGCTGGGGGATACTGGGATGCATGGGGAGGCATCACCACAGTAGAAAACAGGAAGTTATCCCTCTGTACAGACAGCTAGTGAGACCCCATCTGGAGTACTGCGTGCAGTTCTGGAGACCCAATCTCCGCAAAGACATAGACAGGACGGAAGCTGTCCAGAGGAGGGCAACTAAAATGGTGCAAGGTCTGCACCGGAAGACACATAAAGAGAGACTTAAGGAGCTTAATATGTATAGCCTCGAGGAAAGGAGGGAGAGGGGGGACATGATAGAAACGTTCAAGTACCTCAAGGGAATCAACAAAGTCCAAGAGGGTAGCATCTTTCAAAAAAAGAGGTGTGCAAGAACAAGGGGCACAATTTGAAGATAGAAGAGGCGGCTCAGAGGTAATTTAAGGCAGTATTTTTTCACAGAGAGGGTTGTGGATGTATGGAACAGCCTTCCAGAGGAGGTTGTGGAGTCACAAACAGTGGTGGAATTCAAGCATGCATGGGACAGTCATAAGGCAATTTTAGGGGGTGGGGGTAGGAAGAAGTAGGCTGCTGGTTAACTAGGATCTGCAGCTTATCCATCAGGTAGGGAAATGGGCAGACTGGGTGGGCCAAGCGGTCCTTATCTGCCGTCAGATTCTATGTTTCTATGTGCCAACCCCTGATACTGCTTCTTTTAACCCCCCTTCTCTTTACATTGTCTCTTCTCTCCAAAAAAGTAGGTGGCGGTACCGGATGATTAGCCATGAAAGATCATCCTAACACTGGGATGCCCAACCCCCAGTTTTGACTTCCCTGTAAAATAAACGTCCATTGTTGATCTTTTTTTTGACACTTAAACATGTAAAAAAACAAACAAAAAAATCCCTAGATCTGACCCCCACTCAGCACCCACCACCTTACACCCCCCACGGACCCTCACTCACCTAAAACTGTCCCACGTAGATCCACTCTTCGATTGAAAAGACATCTTCATGCTGGAATTAGCAACTGCATATGAGGAAATAAGGTAAGTCTGGTTTAATGTATTTCAATGGGGTTTGAACTTTTACCATAACTTTTTTTTAAATCTTTTATTGAGGTAAGACATACACAAGTCCGTGCCAACATTAGACATCTCGCATTTTCCATTTCCAACATTAAAGAATCTGCCATAACATTTTATCTGCCTAATAATAGGCAACCATTATCTGTTGGCATCCTACTGAAGTGTCTACCCTCCTTTTTAACTGTATAATTTCCAATAACGATTTACACCTCAAGTATTTGAACATGGCAAAATTTTGGAAAACACTCAGACATTGAAAGTCATGTTCCCACTGGGTCTATTCCGTCAAAAATCTCGAAAGGTGACACAATCATCACTGACAAAGTAGGGATCCTCAGTCTTTTGAATGACCACTTTGCCACTGCAGGACTGGCCTTTGACTCCTCGCCGGCCAGTCACCTTCGCACCCAGTCCTTAGCACAGGTAGCATCAAATCCTCACCACACCCATTCTGTCTCCCTCAAGGAGGTGGAGGACCTGTTACTGCACCTGGACGTCAGGAAAAGCGCTGGTGCTAACCATGTTGAGCCATACTTAAAGATCAGTTATCGTGTATTGGCTGTTCCAATCACACACCTCTTTAACTTCTCTCTTTCACTGGGTGCATTTCCCAAGATGTGGAAGACAGCCCAAGTGATCCTTCTGTTCAAATCTGGTGACCCAACAGACCCCAATAATTATAGGCCTATCTCACTATTACCTATTCTCTCCAAACTACTTGAAAAAGTAGTAAATTCGCAACTTAGAGATTATCTAGACTCCTAACCTATTCAACCAGGCCCAGTCAGGCTTTAGGCCCCACCATAGCACAATTACTGCTCTCGCAAAGGTAACGAATGACTGGCATAAAGCCCTCGATGATAAATTATCTGTGTGCACAGTCTTCCTAGACCTAAGCAAGGCCTTCGACACCGTAGATCATGAACTGCTTCTGAATACCCTTCGCACCTTCGGCTTAGACCAGACGTTCCTGAGCTGGTTCTCCTCATACCTCTCCAGACGCGCTCAGCAGGTAAAAGCTGTGGGTAACCTCTCCCCTCCAAAACCTATCAATAGAGGGGTACCCCAGAGTTCCGTCCTGGGTCCATTGCTCTTCTCACTTTTTATCAACAATATCGACATGGGGGTTTCATCCTCAGACATTGATCTCTTCGCGGACGATACTGTCCTCTACTTGTCTAGACCTACCCCAGAGCAGGCGTGCACAGAATTGCAGAAAGATTTCAACATCCTGCAGCATAATTTGCTCAAGCAAAAATTGCTGCTAAATGCTAAAAAAACTAAAGCAATGATTCTGACCCCGAATAGCATTGCTCCACTGGTGTCTACAGCCGGTTTTGTGAAACAGATCACCACCTTACTCAATGAACCTCTTGACTATGTTGACAAATTTAAATACCTTGGAGTGTGGATTGACTGTTGTCTGTCCTTCCTGGTTCATGTAGATGAGATCGCAAAAAAACTGAAGCAGAGGCTCGGTGTATTCTACAGAATCGAGCACCTTCTCGCCTATGAGTCAAAGAGGAAGCTGGTCCTAACTACCTTCCTATCATTATTGGACTACGCCGACTTCATTTACAATCAAGCTCATGAGATAGCCCTAGCCAAACTTGATATTCTCTATCACAGAGCCCTTCGTTTCATCTCTGGGAAACCTTATTCTGCCCATCACTGCGACTTGTACTTGGCAGTGGGTTGGCCGTCTCTTGCTTTCAGAAGACAAAGGAACGCTGTCCTTTGGACCTACAGAGCAATTACTAAGATGTTTCCCCAGTACATCTTACTGTCTGCCTCTGTGTGTCTCTGGCAGCTGTGCACTGAGAAGCCAATCTTGTATCTCCCTTATGGTACCGAAGGTCAAAACCCGCTTTGGCAGATCCTCCCTTAACTTCGCACTACCCCAGCTTTGGAACAAGCTGCAAATAACCCTAAAATGAGCAATTCCCATTAAAATCCCTGAATTCAAACTCCTGTATGAAGACTTTTCTCTGAATGCTGTAAGTGCTACTACTGACGTGTCCTATCAGGTTACGACACCTAGAGACCAACCCCGATCTCCTACATGCAGTTAAAGCATTCCACCTCAGGCTTCCACCTCCTGCTCCATCCTAGGTTCTAATTTCCCTTGGCTGCCCCCCACTCTCTTGGGGTACATAATGTTTTGCCTTATACTAATAATACAGGATATTTAAATGCACTGTTCAAAATAAAACATTTTGGTGTGAAACTTCTGTATCTCGCCTGACTATCTAGCTTATGTATAGCTTTATATACTTATATGCTGCCTCATTCGTATCCTGTTTGAATTCCCACCCTTTGTATAGCCCATATTTTATTTTGCTGTTATACCTGTGCTACTTTTATCAGGAGTAGTATTGCTGTACCTGTGTGTGCATATATGTATCTTATGTATTGGATGTTTTTTCTGTATGCCCAGGCCCACCTTGGAAATGAGCTTGCTCAACGGTGCTTCACCTGGTAATATAAAGATTGATTGATTGATGTCATTAACTTTATCCAGAATACAGAACTACACCCTCCCTCCTTTATGTGATATTGCATGTGTTCTGCAGTCACTAAGGGTTTCTCTCCCCCCTCCCCCCCACCGTCTACGTACCTCTCCTGCCCTGGTCTGTCCCACTTTTCTGACCGTAAATACATTTATATGCCCCTTACCTGTGAGCCATATTCCGTCCCCGCCTCTTTATTGACTTCGCTGCTCAGAGGCATCATCACCTCTGTTCTCTGCAGAGCCAGGCCAGGTTTCTTTCTTGTACTTCACCACTGGAAGATAGCAGTAGATACCATAATTCAGGTTATACCCTGTCATAACGCTATGGCTTCCCCCAGTGGCAGAGTTTATAAATACACCCCATTTGATCAAGAAGAGTTCCTCTTTTCCATATCTTCGATATGTTAAACTCTCTAAGGCTAGATTGTTTATGACCAATGTTTTCCATTGCTCAAGAGTCTGCTTAGCATGCCAGACCCATGTATTTTGAATGCAATGTCATGCCAATGCGAGTAGAACCCTCACTGTTCTCGGGTACGCTTCCGATTCTCCCCCTCCACCACCCCAAACAGGAGAGAAACCACAGTGTCCCCCACCCTTATCTGCATAGCCCCCGTTACTGCCCCTGCTATCGCTGTCCAGAAGGGTCGCAGCTCCCCACACTTCCAGAAATAGTGCATGTAAGTATCCCTTGCCACATTGCATCTCCCACATATTGGTGAGACCGTTTGGTAGAATTTGTTCACCACCACCGGTGGGCAATGCAATCTGTGTAGGAATTTAAACTGTGATTCCTTAAATTTGTTACACATCAGTAGTCCCATATGAGACTGGAGGACAAGCCTCCAGTTCTCCTCGGAGATCTGTATACCCATACCCCTTTCCCACAGCATCTTAACCTTGATAGATCTGTCTGGGAATACATCTCTATTGTGCTGCACCGCTCTGGCAATCAGGCCCCTGGGATTTACCCTTGCTGTCCAAATCGGGTCTTCCAGGGGTTCTAGCTGCCCTGTACCATATACCTGTCCTCTCCTGGCTGTGCAGAATGCCCTAACTTGGAAGTATCGATACTATGTGTGGCCGGGATGCCATACTGGTCCCTCAGTTCCTCCATGGTCTTGGATCCCCCACTTCCCCACAGGTCCCTCAAGCAATGTATCCCACTGTGGTTCCACATCTCAAATCCCCCTCCCTCTAATATAGGCAAGAAGGCAGGGTTGCCCACCACTGGGACCAGCTCTGTCACCTCTTTCTCTGCTTACTTTGTCATTTTTTAATGCTTTTACATCAAATTGTCAACATGGCTTTTTTGAGATTACACGTCATGAACGTAGGAGATGCAATTCTTCAGAACTGTCCCAAAAGGTGATTTCACTGTTGCTGCGTGAAATCACCTTTTGGACGAGATTAAAATGTTCACCTACTGGGGTCATAAAAAGGTTATGTTGAAAATTTGGTCTAAAAATATGGTAAAATGACTAAGTTATGAGTGAATATTGAAATATTGCAGTGTTCACTCATAACTGCTAATTTGCAATATTTTGCCACCAAACTTTGAACATGGTTTTTTTGGGATCCATCTCATGAGCTGTGCAGGTGAAATTTTTCAAATCCATACCGAAATGTGATTTCGCAGTCAGTCAACGAAATCATATTTCTGCCAGATTTTAAAAATGCTCACCTCCCTTGTTCATGAAGTGGGGTAATAAGAATACTGTGTTGAAAAAGTTGGTGTAAAAATATGGTAAAATAAGTTATGAGAGCATTGAAATATTTCAACATTCACTCATAACTTCACTAATTTTCAATATTTTTACTCCAAACTTTCAACATAGCCATTTTTAACACCATCTTATAAACCTGACGGGTATCCTATTTTAAATCATTGGTGAGATGTGTTGCATAGAAACACAGAAGTTGTTGGCAGATAAGGGCCCACAGGCCCACCATGGCTACTGCGTCACCCTAGTTATTGTGACTAAACTAAACTTGAGCAACCTGCTGCCCCTTCCCCCTGTATTTTCAAGCTCTTTTGTGTCTGCCCGTGCTTTTTGAAACCAGTAACCATTTCTGCCTCCAACACTTCTGCTGGCAGACTGTTCAATTCTCCACCACCCGGAGGTATTTTTAAAGTTTCAGTCATGGCCCTCCCTTTCCTCCTGTCTTCCAGTGAATACATATTTAATTCCTCAGCCTTTCCTTGTAAGGTTTATCATGCAGACCTCTCACAATTTTGATTGCCATCCTCTCTACCGCCTCTACACTGTTTATGACCTTTTGAAGATGGGTTCTCTAAAAACTGGATGCAGTACTCGAGGTGAGGCCTTACTAATGATCTATAGAATGGGATTATTACCTCCCCCCTTCTGCTGATGATTCCCCTTCCTGTGCAACCCAGCATCCAGACCACTTTCCCTGCTGCCTTGTCACGTTGTTTTGACAGTTTCAGGTCATTTGAGATGACAACTCCCAGGTCCCGTTCCTGCTTGGAGCTTGCAATTTCCTCTCCTCCAGGTGGGAAACTGCCCCCAGGTTTCTGTGCGCTATATACATTACCTTGCACTTCTTTGCACGGAAACCAAGCTGCTAATCCCTCAAACAGTTCTCCAGTCTTTTCAGGTCTCTCTTAATTCTGTCCACCCTGTCGCCGAGTTTTGTCATCTGCAAACAGGCATACCTTCCCTTCCAGGCCCCTCTGTGATGACATTGAAGAGGACCGGACCTAGCACTGATCCCTGGGGAAATCCACTGGTCACTCTGCCCACTGCAGTGTGTGTTCCGTTCACCACCTTCTGGGTTCTGTTTCCCAGCCAACTCTCTACCCATCTCACCACTTTGCACCAAACTCCCAGGTTCTCCAGTTTGTTTGTTAGCCTTTTATGTGGAACTGTTTCAAATGCCTTGCTAAAATCTAGGTATGCTACATCCACAGCCACCCCCCCAGGGATCCACCTCCCTGGTTGTCCAGTTGAAGAACTCTATGAGATTTATCATTGCATGACTTCCCCTCTGTGAAACCATGCTGTCTCTGGATGCCAGGTTTCCCACTCTCCTTTCCTTCAGCAATTTTTCTATTAATTTGCATACTACGGAGGTCAGGCTCACTGGCCTGTAGATTCCTGCCTCTTCCTTGTTTCCATTTTTGTACAGCGGGACAGCAGCTATCCTCCAGTCCTCTAGCACTTCCCCAGTTTCCAATGACAAACTAAACATAGCCACTAGTGGTGCTGCCAACACCGCCCTCTAGTTCCCTCAGTACCCTGGTGTGCACTCCGTCAGTCCCCATTGCTTTATTGACTTTTGTTGTCAGTTCACTAAGGATCCGTTCCTCTGTGAAGGGACTTGTGTCTACCTCCCTCCCATTTATGACTTCTTTAATTTTGGCTCTTTACCTGCTGCCTCCTCCGTGAATACTAAACAGAAGTAATTGGTCAGTATGCTGCCTTGAGGTGATCTTCCTCCACTAAATCCCGTCCCTTTTTTCAGCCTAACTATACCCCCTCTAGATTTCCTTTTTTTTCACTGATATACCTGAAAAAAGTCTTATTCACACTCGTGATGTGAAATGACATTTGGGCCAATGTACTACAAATGTTGCATATCATGTTTGTAAGGGAGAGTCATAAAACAACTGTCTTGAAAATTTCGGGTCAAAATAAAAAAAACAAAAAACAAAGGTTGTGTGTAGTGCCAGCTTTAAGCCCTACAGGTTGTGTTTTTTGATCCTGTGTTGGTGAGCTGAATTCGGGGGTGAGCTGATGGAGCATGGCTTGGGGGGTGGTGCTGTTATGTGACATCACCCCCCAGCCAGGGAAAGAAAGGTCAGGGCTGCCTGCATGGGCTCATATATCATATAGTGCATATAGTGAGGAGAACTCTTCTCTTGCCATAAGGCCCAGCACCTTCACACCCATGGGTAGCAGAGGGCTTGCACATTAACTAAAATGGACACTCTGCCTTGTGCATCTGTATCTGTAGCCACATAGAAGTGCAGGGCCCAGAGTGTGCTGCACTTCTACAGCCCACCAGACAGCCCCATGAATTCATGACATCCATTGCTGCACAGAAGTACAGGTCATGCAGGGCCCTGCACTTCCATAGATGGATGGAATCTTTCCTTCACGCAGGGCCCAGACAGCCTTGCACAACTGCATTGTGATAGAAAGAGCCAGCCCCAAAAAAATGTGCCACCACTTTAGGGTTTCAACGTGGACATTGCCTCTTTACTGTTTTGCTGCTTTTAAGTCTGTTGTGCAACAGCATCTAAGATTTCTCACTTGCTGTGTATTTCTGCTAATTTCTAATTCCTTGTCTACAGTATGTATTGTTGCTACGGTGGAATGGCCACCTGTTGTAGCTTCCCTTATTGTTGCACTCTCATTGTTTGTCCTCCCCTGTAATCTCCTTTCTGACCTTAAAACTTCTGGCTTTGTCCCAGTTATGAATCCTAGTAGCATTTTAGGCAGCAACACAACTGGTATCTGCAACAACGCTGTTCTATGCGGAGGTCAGCAAGCTTAGCTGCTCCCTCTCGCAAAACCTGCAGCTTGCAAATGGCTCTTTTATCCTTCTATGCACAGTATAAAAGGACCGGGAGCAGTCCCTGAAATGGTTTTAAAACTTGCAGGTCCGAGCACCAGGCATCTGAAATACCTGTGCACAGACACAAGGGTTAGCACTTTAGCAAAGTACAAAATGAAATGTTCTCTGCAGAAGTAATTTATAAGGTTAAACTAATGTTTCAGCTATGAGTACATGGGCAGACCGTAGTGACAGCCGAATGAAATATAAAGAAACAAGATACTTACAGCTGTATTGTGGTGTCCAAGTGAACTCCTTGCAGGTTGCTGTGCAGAGCTCCCTTCTCCAATCAGAAGTGCCCTCATTACTGGGTGCAGTCTCCTATAGGAAGTTAGCGGCACCCTGGCTGCTCCTTTTATCTGGGTGATGGATGTCCATCAGTGTCAAAAGGGGTGGAGTTTGACTTTAATGTAGCCTATTTTTGTATAATTATAAATGAATGAGCTTAGGAGTGTCCCTTACTTGTTTATGCTCCACTATAGCCAGTATATTCAATGTGTGTTATGTAGCCCTTATATCCTCCTTGGTAGAAAATGTTTTAAAGAGGAGATATAAAGAGAATAATGGATAGCGAAGTATCTATTACTGGTGAGCAATAGCATCGAGAGGCTCTGGACACTCAGTTAGCTCGAGAGGTCTCTGAGTGTCCAGAACCTCGAGATGCTGAAGCTCACCGGTAACAGATACTTGGCTATCCATTGTTTTTTTTTAATATATGGATACAAGTTGTATCTTGATTTTTAGTCTCTCCGTACTGGCCAACCGCCGCAGTGTGTCAGAACCTGTGTGCTGCCCGCTCCTCAGTACCGCTACCCTGTCAGCTCCGTTAGCTGTCCAAAAACATTTTTTGTGTGTTTTGTAGTTAATCCTACCTTTGCAGTGTTCTTCTGATGTAGGATCGACCAGGCAGTTTCATTTTTGAACTGAAGTGCTGCGGCGTAGAAACTCTTGGTTAGCGAGAGACTGGCCGCCATGTTTTTGAAAGTATTTTGGCCCACCTATAGAGGAAAAGCGGCCAATCGGAAGGCATGCTTGGGAGACATGGACAGAGAGACTGGCGCATGCGCTGTTGAGATTCTGTAATAATACTATCGTTCAGGTCCTGAACGATGGTATTATCACTCTCGAAGTGTGGTATTATCACTTCGGGAGTGATACTATTACCAGAATTTTTTTGTATACTTTAGGATAGTATTAAATCCATATATTAAATTATGTTTTTGTTTAATAAAGAGGTGGAGTTGCAAGTCAAGGGAGGAGCTACATTTAAAAGAAACTGTTTTGCAATGTTTTGGCAGGTGTAGTTAATGAGAGGTTCTATGTGGATCTCCTAAGCTAATCTCTGGTCTGAAGGAGAGCACAGAACACTTTTCCTGCCTAGCCTTTTGGCAGTAAAGTTGTTCCTTTCTCCTTCTGTTATTTTATTTCTTGTCGATTTATTATTTTTGTTTATAGTTCAAAGTATGCTGATGTAAGCCTGAAGTGAAGTTCTTTTTCTCCAGTACTTATTTTCTGTGTTTGTTTTAATAAAAATGTTACCTGATTTGTACCTTTATTACTGACTTCTGTGATCTGATTTTACCTACCCATGACATTGCATCCATTCACGCAGGCCCCAAAGGGACCTGCATGAATGAATGAGGATACGATTCTTCAATCTCTAAAAGAAAGGAAATTCTTTGCAGAAAACTGCGCTAATGCACCAGTCAGGGTTCAACTTAATGTAACAAAATTAGAGAAATGTGGCATTAGGGTTTCCAACCCTAACTCCCCACCCCTACCTCCAAGCAGCAAAAGGAACAAAACATGAGGGTGTTGGGTCTTCAGAATCTTGTCAAATCATTGGTGGTTTTCCATGGGGCTGTCAACCCTAATGCCCACCCTCCCCCATAAGTCAATAGCCTCCTGTCTGGAGCACAAGGTACAGCTCCAAGCCACTATTTTATAGTGATACACTCTTCAGAAGTGGAGAAGTCGGTCTTGCCACATGTTGCCAATAAAATCTGTTGTAGCTTTCTTCACGTCTGACCTTGTTTGCTCAGGGGAGGGTGTGGGCGTTAGCGTTGACAACCCCAAGGAAGACCCCACCACTGATTCGCCAAGATTCCAGGGACCCAAAACCCTTATTGTTGTTTTTCCCCTTCACTGCTTAGGTAGTGAGGGGGTTAGGGTTGGAAATTCTAATGCCACATTTCCCAACTTTTGTTGCATTAAGTTGACCCCAAACTGGTGCATTGAGTTTTTTTTGCAAAGACTTTCTATACACACATATAGATTATATATATTTACATATATATATAGATATATATATTTGCACACACATAGAATAAATGATGGCGAAGTGTGGTATACAAAACTTCATTCCTCCTTGATTCACCTCTCCCTGTGTTCTCCTGACTCCAGACCATGTTTTCTGCTCAATCACATGCACTTATGCTTACAGCCTTGCGTCTATCTCAGCAAACCTTCATTATTCCTTCTACTCTATCTGGAGCTACCGGTTCTATTTTTCCTCTCTCTACTTTCCATTGCACTTATTTTCCTTCACCTTAAAGTATTGCCATGGCCTCACCCTGTGAATTTTCAAGTTGTTATAAAATGTCTTGCCTCTCAGGGGCAATGTGAGGAAGTATTTTTTTCACAGAGAGGGTGGTGAACACATAGAATGGCCTTCCTGAGGAGGTTATGGGGTCAGAAACAGTGGCGGAATTTAAGAATGCAGGGGACAGACATAAGGTAATTCTAGTGGGAGGTAGGAGGAAAGTAGGCTGCTGGTAAAACTAGGATCTGCAGCTTATCCGATAGGTAGGGAAATGGGCAGACTGGGGGGTCCAAGCGGTCCTTATCTGCTGTCAAAGTCTATGTTTCTATGTTCTAGGTTTTCCTTTGACACTGTAGTTACTATCTCAACCACCCTTGTATCTTGTTACATGACTACTTTTGCAACTGTTAATGACGTTTTCTTGTATCACTGTGTTATGAGTATTTTATTATTTTATTTGCTTTTGTTAACCGCGTGAGCACACTAGACAACCAAGTGTCTATTTTCAGGTGCGACCCGGGAGATTACAAGGTACATTCATGAACAACCGGCAAGACAAGTAAGGTTAAATATAAAGTGCATCAAACAACAAGGTCAGTACAAGGATACAACAGGGTTTTACAATACAGACAGTGTGTAGGATAGCAATTAGGTTAGTCTGAGGATAGGCTCAAGATTTGGCTTGTATCCTCCCAGGTAGAGCCCGAAAATAGGCATTTTTAGTATCTAGTGCACTTACCTGGTTATCAAAAACAACTTAAATAAATACTGTGTGACCGGGAGCTCCTGCCACTCCTGAAGACCAAACTTTTCTTGGATCTGTTGCAACAGTTCTTCTGTTTCTAAGCCTAATCTATCCTTTACTATTTCTAGTCCATAAAGTTGGCCACCTGTGGGCACCCCCCTCCCTCCCTTGACTATGCTACAGTGTCCTCTTTAATTTTCCTTTTCCCTCTTAGGTCCTCGTATAGGGAGATTATTGTGATCTCCAAAAATATGTAAAACAGGTTGTGTTTATCGCTATTGGATTTAGTATGCAATAGCACTATGTTATAAAATACCTTAATGTATATACTTTATGAAACCTGTAAATGTTTACAATACCATGGCACTTGGTGTTTTTGATAATGATAAAAAATACTAGGTGACTATTATAGAAATTAAGCTAGTTGTGCTATTTAAAATGCATGTAAATTATTGTAAACTTAAGCCAGAAATGTCATGATTTGCCTATATCCCATGATGCATTGCATTATGGAAGTATGTCTTGGAAACTTGATTTGTTACCAGTGCCCTTTGGGGTAACTGTTCTTTCAGTGATTCTGCATTGAGGTCCTTTGTTTATAGCTTGTTTTTGTTTTTCTTCTTTTTGGGACCCTACTATGTTAGCAAATGAGGGCTTGCATAAGGGTTATGGGTACATCTCAGTGAGTGGATTGGATCAGAAATCGGTGTCAGTAGGTTCTGGCTAAATGCAGAGAAAGGACATTCATAGTCTGTTGCTGCAAACAGATGTGCTGAAGAAGAAATATGCCATTGCAGTAGGTAATTTCTTGTATTTTGAATAAACATCACACAGAGATTGTGTGTTGAACCTGAAGTTCGGTGTCTGGTCCATCTGTTATCCCACAACCTCTCTACACTGTAATACCATCGTGTGGCTCAACAAGCCATAAAGCCATGAGCCTGATGGGTGAGTGGAATTTATGAACTTATTCGACCCAGAGATGATATTATTTCACAGGTATGCCGGACTTTACCACGTTTTACTTTATACAATGCATTAGGTTGGACACTTTTTGCTGTGTTCTGTGTTTTGCCATAGCGTTGGGGGGGTAGGGTGGCTTTTACGTGTGTTGTTAAAAGGCTTGTTGCCTGTGTTGCCAAGGGGCTTGTTACTTGTGTTAAGATGATTCTTACGTGTGTTATTGGAGTTGCTTATAGTGTGTGGGTAGTAATGTGGTGTTACAGTATTTAACACATTAATCAGGGTATCAAATATGCTGAAAAAACTGATTAGCAGTTTTACACACGAAAGTGCTGATCTGTAAAAATGCATAGCACTTGGCACAGAATGGTTAGCAAAATTTTAAAATATATATATAATTTTATTAATTTTTCCTACTGTGCCATAGACTCACTGAAGAAAAAAATGGTTAGCAGTCTACAGCTACAGTACACATTTTTGGAAATGGTTAGCTTTACCCCCTGTTTTGCATAGCGTTTTGCTATGCTATACCAGCTATTTAAAACCCTGTTAATATAGTGGTAGCACATTATAGGGGGGAGTAGTGCCCCTATAGTTACAGTTGAGTAGGCTGTTCAATGTTAAACACCAGTTTTTGCACCTTAATAACGTTGCCATCTTTTGACGAAATAGCACAAAATTTGGCATGCGCAGTCAGGCTGTCGGATTCTCAAGATGTGAAAAGTTTTGTAACAGCATCTTGTATGGTTTTCGAGATATGGTGCACCCCCCCCAAAAAAAAAACCCCAAAAAACTATACTTAACATTGTTTATTTTTTGCTCTCACCTACAGCCTAGACAATGTGGAATTTTTTTCATGAAATTCAGGTTTGAAGGGGCCTTTGTCAAGGATGTGCCTTTTAAAGGTTTGGTGAAAAAAATATACAATTTTAGAGTTGTAACGAGTTTTGAGTTAACGTTCAAGTTCGACAGATAAAAAAACAAATTTGCAAGTGCTTATTTTCATGATTTACCTCTTGTGCTAAAATAAAAAAAATTGGGAGAGCTGAAACATAGACTTTGACGGCAGATAAGGACCGCTTGGCCCACCTAGTCTGCCCATTTCCATACCTACAGGATAAGCTGCAGATCCTATTTAACGAACAGCCTGTTTCTTCCTACCCTCACAAAAATTGCCTTGTGTCTGTCCTATGCATTCTTGAATTCTTCCACAGTTTTAGACCCCACAACCTCCTCAGAAAGGCTGCCTTCTCACATTGCTTGCTAACCTTAAGGTCATCTGATATGATTACCCCCAGGTTCCTTTCCATTTTTGTTGTTGTTACTACCCCCCCAATCGCGTAATCATTCCACAAAAGAGGAGGAGGGGAAGGTGCCTAATCTAGTTAACAGAAGCAGTCTGGATGGGGGGGTCAATCCCAGTCCTTTCACAGAAGAAAGGGCTCTGAAAGAACTCCTAACTTTCCCAGGTGCATTATTTTGCATTTTTTTGCATTGAATCCAAGCTGCCACACTTCTGACCATTTCTCCAACTTTGCCAAGTCCCTTCTCATCCTTTCCTCGCCTCCTTGTGTATCAACCCTATTGCAGATCTTTTTTGTCGTCTGCAAAGAGGCATACTTTTCCTTCCAGTCCCTCTGCAATGTCACTTATAAAGACATCAGGGAGAAAAAGATAGCATTCAGGAAGTATAAGGAAACACAGAAGGAGCAGGACAGAGAGCTGTACCAGTTAAGGCAGAAGGAAGCAGGAAGGGAAGTCAGAATAGCAAAGGCCCAAACTGAGGAACAGATAGCCAACTCAGTTAAGGGGGATAAAACCTTTTATAGGTACATCAGGGAGCATAGAAAGACAAAGGGAGGGATCGTGAGGCTGAATAGAATGGACGGTGGGTGGGCAGAGAGGGACAGTGAAAAAGCAGGGATACTGAATGAATATTTCTGTTCAGTATTCACAAAAGAGGAGGATGGGGAGGTGCCTAATCCAGTTAACAGAAGCACTCTGGATAGTGGGGTCGATCTCAGTCCTTTCACAGAAGAAAGGGTTCTGAAAGAACTCCTAAAACTTAAGGTGGACAGAGCAATGGGGCCTGACTGAATTCACCCCAGAATTGTAAAAGAATTAAGGGGAGAACTGATGAAACCATGGACTACCCTTTTTAACAAATCATGGGAGGCTGGTGTGGTACCTGAGGACTGGAGGAAGGCAGATGTGATTCCCCTTCACAAAAGTGGGAGCAAGACAGAGGCAGGAAACTACAGACCTGTCAGTTTGAAGACCAACAACAGAGATGAGCTTGGGGGATGGAGGGTGGGCGTGTGAATGAGTGGTGGAGACTCGTCCAATAAGATCAAGAATTACTGTAGGTACGTAATTTCCATATCTTCCTGGACAAAGTCTCCACCACTCATTCACACTACTGGAAGAGTACCAAGCTAATAATCCCCCAAGAGGGTGGCAGAAGACCAAGAGCTCACAATTTTAGGACAGGAGTCCATTAAGGATGGTTCTGCCAAAAGAAAGATGTCGTCTGGCATGGACATCCAGGGCATAGTGTTTGACAAAAGTATGCATTGAGCTCCAGGTAGCCGCATTGCAAATGTCTGCAATGGGCACGTTGCGGATTTCTTCTAGGGATGCCGCGACCGCTCTAGTAGAGTGAGCGTACACTCTACCCTCCAGCTTAACCTGCGCCATGGAATAATAGTGGCGAAGGCATGCCACCAGCCATGCTGAAATACATCTGATAGTGACAGGTTGACCCAGCCAGGTCTCGCTGAAGGAAAACAGTTGTTGAGCTTTGTGGAAATCTTTTGTTCTATTTAAATAGAAGCGCAAAGCTCTCTCGACATCCAAAGAATGAACAGAACGCTCTCCTTCATTTTGGAAGTTCGCAAAGTAAGTAGGAAGGACCAAAGTTTGGTTTAGGTGGAATTCTGAAACAACCTTAGGGAGAAACTTAGGATGGGTCCTAAGAACTACTTTGTCTTTATGAAACACCATATACGGGGGGGTCTGTGACTAGGGCATGTATCTCAGAGACCCTGCAGACTGAGGTAATGGCCATTAGGAAGGCCGTTTTCCAAGTGAGAAATTTTAACTCACAGGTAGCTAGAGGCTCGAAAGGTTTTTGAGTGAGCATGTCTAGCACTAGATTAATGTCCCAGGCTGTACCTAGACGTCTTATTGGAGGTCTGGTATGCAGAATTCCCTTAAGAAACCTCTTAACCACAGGTAACTGAGCCAGTGACAAGGAAGGTACTGGCTCATGATAAGCTGAGATGGCACAAAGGTGAACCTTAACTGTAGAGTATTGCAGACCTGAATTTGAGAGGTCTAAGAGGTACTCTAAAACTATCTAGTGGGCAGGAAAAGGGGTTCAAAGAGGATTTTGCACACCAAGCGAAAAATGCTTCCATTTGGCTGTGTAAGTTTTCCTAGTGGCTGGCTTGCGCGTAGCCGGAAGAATATCGGAAACCCTGCGAGAGACACTGAACCTGTTCACTTCTATCTCTTCAGGAGCCAAGCATGAAGGTGAAGCAACCTCAGGTTGGGATGGACCACAGGCCCATGAGTCAGAAGGTTCATCTGAAGGGGAAGTGGTTTTGGAGGGGCTTCCGACATACTGTTGAGTAGTGAAAACCATATCTGTCGAGGCCAGAAGGGAGCAATGAGGATCATTTTGTCCCCCTGGGACTCGAACTTGAGAAGTACCCTCTGAATTAGAGGAAGAGGCGGAAAGGCATATAGAAAGCGTTTTGTCCACTGCAGCCTGAATGCATCCTGACAGAAAATGCCAGGCCCTGGATTTCTGGAGCAGAAGAGAGGCAGTTTTGTGTTGATTGGGGATGCAAAAAGGTCCAGGTCTGGAGTTCCCCACTCTGCGAATAGTGACTGAACTATGGTTGAGTCGAGAGACCATTCGTGAGGATCTGTCTCTGTTCTGCTGAGACGGTCTGCCAGTTCGTTCTGCAGTCCCGGCAGATAGACCACTTGAATTAGAGCCTTGTGCTCCAAGCACCATTCCCACACTCTCATCACTTCCCTGGATAAGGGGTAAGAGTGAGCACTGCCCTGCTTGTTGATGTAATACATCACTGCTTTGTCTGTTTGAAGGAGAATGTTCCTGTGACAGAGAATGTCCTTCAAAGCCCGGACTGCATAAAGGACGGCTCTCATTTCTAAGACATTTATGTGAAGCTGGGACTCGTCCTGAGTCCACGTACCTTGAGTGTGGAGAGTCTGACAGTGAGCTCCCCACCCCATCAGGGACGCATCTGTGGTAATGGAAATCTGATGATCCAGAGGAGCAAAGGGATACCCTTCCAGATGATTGTCCTCTTGTGAACACCAGGTGAGTGATCTCTTCAGAGGTTCTGTCACCTTGATGAGAAAGGACTGAGGATGAGTGGTCGGGGACCACTGAGCATCCATTTGAGAGGTTCTCATGTGGAGGCATGCTAGGGGTACAGTGAACACTGCGGATACTATGAGACCTGGTATCCATTGCATCGAGAGAACTGAAACCGAGCTGTTCTCCCGTATGTATCGGGCCATCTGAAGGATACCGCTCCTCCTGTCCTCTGGAAGAAATGCTTTCACACAGGAGGTGTCCAGAAGGGTTCCTATGAAAATGAGCCTTTGGGAGGGCTGCAGCTGCGATTTCTTTAGGTTTAGCAGGACTCCTATGGACGTGAGAAAGTGTGAAGCCGTGGCTACGGCATTGAGAGTTCCCCCGTCTGGAAGGGCTTGCTAGAAGCCAATCGTCCACATATGGGAACACCTGTATTCCGATTATTCTGAGATGCGCTGCGAGAATTGCACAACACTATGTAAAAACTCGTGGCGCCGAGGATAGCCCAAAGGGCAGGACTCTGAACAGATAATGCTGTCCCAAAGCCACGAACCTTAGGTATTTGTGATGCTTTGGGTGAATAAGAATGTGCTGGTAAGCATCCTGCATGTCCAGGGAGGCTAACCAGACGTGTTGATGATGCAAAGGTAACAGGGTTCCTAGGAATATCATTTTGAATTTTTCTCTGGGAAGGAATTTGTTTAGCTTTCTTAGGTCCAAAATGGGGCGCATGCCCCCTGTTTTCTTTGGAACCAGAAAGTAATGGGAGTAGAACCTTGTGTTCCATTGATCCAGCGGAACTACTTCCACTGCCCTGTTGTTCAGAAGGCCCTGTATCTCGGCGGTGAGAAGATCTGACTGAAGAGCTGACAGACTGGGCTGTCATCTGGGGGGACGATGTAGAGGGGTCCCCAAAACATTGAGGGAATACCCCTCGTGGATTATCCGGAGGACCTATTTGTCAGAGGTTATGGACTTCCACTGATTGTAGAAGTGAGTCAGACGACCTCCCACCGCTGAGGAAGAGTCCACCTCGGGCAGCTGAGGTGGGATTTGGGCCATCAAATCAGAAGGCGGCACTGAGTGCTTTGGGTCCTTGCGCCTTCTGCTGCATTTTCTTTTGAGGCTGGGGGGCATAGTTTTTATTAAAACTTCCCCTGCCTTTGCCTCGAAAGGACTGACGGTTATGAAACTGGCGTTTATTAACACCCCCTCGAGAGGGAACAGGAGGAGGTTGAGCCAATTTAATGGCTGACCTAGTCTTTTGTGTAGCCTCTAGAGCTTGTTCTACTTGAGGGCCGAAGAAATACACACCATCGATGGGCAACGCCATTACCTGTTGCTGAGCATCATTCGTGAAACCTGAAGTGCACAGCCAGGAATGACGGCAGGTACAAATGCCCGCCGCCCCTCGGGAAGCAGTATCGAAAGCATCCATAGCTGCTTTAACCTGCTGGTTGTTGGACTCTATATCCCTGGTTATGGTTTGAAGAAGCTCTGAATTATCGTCCGACTCTGGTAGAGCTTCAACCATTTGTTTGAGGGAATGCCAAAGGATATACTCATATTGAGAGAAATAGCCTTGGTAACTGTCAATACGCATACCTAGGGTGGAAGCAGCAAAGACTCTCTTACCTAAAGTGTCTATCTTACAAGATTCTTTAATAGGTCGAGCTGTAGTAGTTTATGGAAGTACGACCTTATTCTCTGCCAAGACTACAATAGGATCCGCAAAAGCTTGAGATGCCAAAATGGGTCAATCTTTGGGAGCAACATATTTCGTATCTATGGACTTAGCCACCGAAGGAATGAGAGCAGGATTATTCCATACCATATGAGATAGCGCCTCAAAGGAGGGCTGTACCGGAGGAATCAAATCCATAGGGATCTCCGGAACATGGAAGTATTGGAGTCTTAACAGTTTCCCAGGATCGATATCTGTAGTTTGGAGAGAAAGAATGGAATTCAAGTTTTTTAGCAGAGACTTAAAAGACAGGTCCTCGATCACAGGCTCTGCAGTAGGAATATATCCTGTTCCTTCCACATCATCACCCAGCCTAAGGTCTGGGTCAGGCTCAATGTCATCTCCTGACAGTCCCGAAGGGACTGTATGGACAGGAAAGGAGTGAAAAATAAAAGGAAATGAGGAAGGAAAAGGGTTAAAGGAGGAGTCCTGAAGGCTGGATGATGTCCCAACAGGCCTCAGCGCCGAAGAAATGCATGGCGCCGAAAATACGCATGGCGCAGAGAGGCCGGACGGTGCAGGGAAGCCACACGGCACCGAGAGGCCGGACGTGCCGAGAAGCCACACAGTGCCGAGGACGGCACTGACGAAGCACACGCTGCCAAGGAAGACGACGAGGCGCATGGTGCCGAGGACGGCGCCGAGTGTGCCATCGACGCCAAGGGCGTCAAACATCCCAAGACTCCAAAAAACAGATTTGAGGAAAAAGAAGGATGAATACCAGGAGATAGAGGAATCGGTGTGGCCCCCTGTGCAGCAGCCATGTGAGGGGGGAAACACCTAAGCGCGGAGTCAATGGCACCGAAGACTGTGCCGCGTGACTAGGGAGGCTCAACCACCCTACCTGATCTCCGAAGAAGCCCGAAGGCCCCTGAGTGACCGGGCCAGGCAGCTGGACCAACCTCCGAGCCTACTGCTCCATAAGAGCAGCCCAGTGATGAAACTGCTCATCTGAAGACCTACCAGAAGGTTGGGTAGGGCTCCGATGTCGAAGACGTCGGCTACTAGAAACAGAAACCGGTGACTCCGAAGGAGGAGGCCGGCAACTAGCCCCAACAACTGACCGTCTACGCGCAGACATATCAGAGGGCGACCTCGAGTGATGCCTTCTCTTTCTCGACCTGTGGGTCGAAGAAGAGCTCGAGGCTGAACGGTGCCGAGAGTGCAACCGTTTACTTTTATGCTTTCAAGGGACTGCCCACCCCCTCCAGAGAAGGCGGCGGACCGGACCCAGCCCGGCTGACTGAACAAATTTCATACGAAGTCTCACTACCGCCACCTGACCCTCTCATGGTCGACTCCGTCAATGTAGGCTGAGACTTGTTTAATTAAGAATAAATAAACTAAGCAAAACTTATTCGAGATATTACTACAAAACAATAAAACTGAAAAACTAAGCTGCTAGTTTGAAGTTTGGCTCCCGGCGAGCGACGTCGTCACTGAAGTGCACTCGACAGCGGGGGAAAAAAGGAACTGAGGTGGCTGGAGGGTCGATGCCGAGACAGTCATTACCACATGAGCTGAGGCTCGCGGTGCCACTCCTCGTGGCTCCATCTCTGGCGCCGACCCTCTAGCAAAAATGTTTGCTCCCGCTGGGTCCTAGTGCCTCCGGTGCAGATCCCATTAGTGTGAATGAGTGGTGGAGACTCATCCAAGAAGATCAAGAATTACGGTAGGTACGTAATTTCCATTTCTTTCAGAACCCTTTCGTCTGTGAAAGGACTGGGATCGACCCCACTATCCAGAGTGCTTCTGTTAATTGGATTAGGCACCCCCCTCCTCTTTTGTGAATACTGAGCAGAAGTATTCATTCAGTATCCCTGTTTTTTCTCTGTCCCTCTCTGCCCACCCACCGTCCAGTCTATTCAGCCTCATTATCCCTCCCTTTCTCTTTCTACGCTCCTTGATGTACCTATAAAAGGTTTTATCCCCCTTCTTAACAGATTTGGCTATCTTTTCTTCAGTTTGGGCCTTTGCTATTCTGACTACCCTTCCTGCTTCCTTCTGCCTTAACTGGTACAGTTCTCTGTCCTGCTCCTTCTGTGTTTCCTTACACTTCCTAAATGCTATCTTTTTCTCCCTAACCTTCACCACCTCTTTTGAGAGCCATAGTGGCTTTTTCTTTTGTTTTGATTTATTTGCTTCACACAAAGGCTTTGTTGCCTCTCTGATGGCAGTCTTGATGTTTCCCCATTGTTACTCCACCCCCCTTCTAGCCTGTTTGCTAGTGCTTTTCTAAAGCACTCTCCCATCTTGCCCAAATCCGCCCTTCTGAAGTCCAGAACCCTCACTTTTGCATGGCTTGACTCTGTAGCTGAGTTTATCGTGAACTACACTGTTTGGTGGTCACTTGTTACCAGATAGCTACCCACTTCCAGGTCTGAGATCCTCTCACTGTCCCCATTTGAGAGTACGAGGTCTAAGATTGCTCCCTCACAAGTGGGTTCCAAAACTAGCTGTCTGAGGCATGCCCCTGAAAGGCATTGAGAATATCCCTGCTTTTGGGTATGGCTGCAGCAAAGGTGCTCCTGTTAACATCTGGCATATTCAGGTCCCCTATAAACAGTATCTCCCCTTTCTCTGCCATCCTAAGGATGCCTTCTATCATATCCTTGTCCATTCCCGCCCCCTGACATGGGGCTCTGTATACAACCCCTGTGCGAATTGTGGTGCAATTTCTAGTCTCTAAGGTGACCCACAGTGCCTTCTCTCCTCCCTGTTTACTCTCTTGTTCAGTTGCTTTTATCTCGTCCCTTACATAGAGAGCTAATCCTCCCCCTCTTCTCCCCTCCCTGTTTCTCCTGTAGGTTGTGTACCCTGGTATGTTAATATCGCAGTTATGGTTCTCTGTGTACCATGTTTCTGTGACTACTATGATATCCAGGCATCCCTCTTCCATCGAGGCCACCAGTTCAGGGAGCTTGTTGCCCAGACTACGGGCATTGGTACTCATTACTTCCATTTCTTAATGGCCTTACCCTTTTTTGCCCCATCCCTGTCTTTATTGCATTTGTCATGTTCTGCATTTACCGCTCCCCTTCTCCCTGTCGACATCTCTATTTTGGTGTTTCTCACTTACTACCCTGATCTCTTTTTGGGGGGGGGGCGCGCTAGGATTTCCCTGCTCCTTTCCAGTGCCTCCCCCTTGGCTAGTTTAAATGTTTGCCAATAAAGCATTTAAACCCATCACCTAGTATTCTGGTTCCTCTCCTGGACAGATGCAGACCATCATGCCAGTAAAGGCCTGAATCCCTCCAGGTGGACCCCCAGTCCCCAATGAAACCCAGTCCCTGAGCTCTGCACCAGTTTTTCAACCACTGATTGAAAACCATGGTGTGGAGCACCCTAGCCTCACCCATGCCATAGACAGGCAGCACCTCCGAGAAGGTTACCGTGCGTGCTACTTGTCTAAGGCCCCTCCATAAACTCTTCCTGCACTACTCTGATCCCTTTCTTAGCCAGGTCATTTGTCCCTAGGTGGACAATGACATCCAGTTCCGTCCGCTATGCAGCTGCTCCGGCAATCCTGAGGATTCGCTCCCTGTTCCTCCAAGCCATTGCACCAGGCAGGCACCTTTCCTCCCTTTCCCCTTCCTCCCCCGGTTCTACCTTCCTAACAATGGAGTCCCCCCACCAGGAGTTATTTCCTTCCCCTGTGGAGTCCCATGTCACCCTCCTGTGGGTCTCCTTTCTGGAGGTTCTCAGCATCCTCCTTGGTCTCCACTGTGGGTGCCTCCATAGAGGAGCCACACTTTGCCAGAATGGCATATGAATTGTGGAGAGGTACAACTGGAGGGATGCGCCTCTGTTCCTCCACCCTCACCCTCCCTGAGCCCACTGTGGTCCAACCGCTCCTATTTCTTGGCAACCTCTGAGGCCAAGGCAGTTGCCCTGGTGGTCCCTGGGTGGGAGAGGAGGTCCCACAAATCCTGGCCAGCTGAGCCTGGAGAGGACCAACCTCCTCCCTCAGCCCAGAGAGGTGTCTGCAGATGGGACAACACCATATCCTCCAGAACGTCTCCCAGAAGACTGCTGCTCCACAGCCACTACACTGCACCACTCCCACCATGTCTTATTTCTGGCCATCTTCTGTCTCCTTTTAAACTCATAAACATTAAAATTATATAAAACATATCTCTCTCTCTAAAAAACAAATACCTGAACCTAGCTAAGCAGGACCAGTTTAGCTAGATTCTGCTGTTTGTTTTTTAAAGTTGCCAGAAACACCTTTTCTGGGCACCCCCAAATCCAGGGAGCCCAGCTTTACAAGAGGAGCCATTCACCTGTGCTCTCTGTATGAGAACAGCAGGACTTTCTTGAGTTCTGCAGCTGGAGTCCTGATGTGAGCTGCAGTGACAGCAGTGAGCTGCAGATCCGATTTTCTCCCTTTCTTGTCTCCGTCTCTATCTATCTTAACTATTTAAATATATGTTAAGCAGACAGGTTGCCCACCCCATTTCCATATTGTAGGTGGCGGCACCGGGGTGCCCACCCATGGTGCAACCGAACAGTAGCCGGACACTGGGGAGCCTAATCCCTACTGTCAGAATGTATGTGCCAGGTCCACTGTAAAGAAAACCAGACCTTGTCGGGTTTTTTTCCCCTGCAGTAAAGAAAATGGTTATTTGCCAATCTGATCCCCCCCACCCTGACTTTCAACTCAGCACCCACCACCCACCTTCCACACACCCTTATTCACCTGAACATGTCCCATGGTGTAGATCCATTCTCCAGTCAGACACGTCTTGCTGCTGGAACTGCCGCCTGCAATACGAGAAACTAAGGTAAATTTGGGTCAATGTATTTCAACTAGGTTTTGAACTTTGATGCACAACTTTGTTTTATATAGTTTGACCCATAATATTCAACATGGTCTTTTTGTGACCCCACCTCATGACCAATGGCGGTGGAATTATGCAAATTGGGCCCGAAAGATGATTTTGCAGTCACTTGGTGAAATCACCTTTTGGACAGGATTTGAACATTTTCACTGCCCTTGTTTATGAGGTGGGATCATAAGAAGGCTATATTGAAAATATGGAGTCAAAATATGAAAGAAAAAAAAAAAAGCAAAGTTATGCACATATGTTAACATTTTTCTACACTCGCTCATAACTTTGGTAATTTTAAATATTTTGGCCCTAAATTTTCAAGTCATTTTTTCACACCATCTCACAAATGTGACAGCCGTGATTTAAAAAAAAAAAAAAAAAAAAACTGGCCAAAATGTGTTACCATGCCTATGGCGCTGAATGACTTTTTGGTGGGGATTTGAACATTTTCAGTTACCAGGTTAATGAGGTGGGGTAATAAGGCTGTGTTGAAAATTTGGTGGGTGTACAAATACAGTAAGATGTCCTGGTTGAGTGAATGTTGCTGTATTTCACCGTTCGCTCATAACTTCACTAATTTTCGATATTTTGACTTCAAACTTTAGTCATTATTCCACACCACCTCATAAGTGTGATGTCATTTTTAAAATCCTGGATGAGACCTGTTTTCGCACTTGTGGTACGAAATGACATTTCAGCCAAAATAGTATAGATGGTACATGTCCTGTTTGTAAGGCGAATCATAAAATGAGTATCTTGAAAATTTGGGGTCAAAATAAAAAAAAAAAAAAAGAAGTGCTACCATAGTTAAGGTTGAGGAGCCCTTTTACGGTTTAAGGGTCAAACTTTGCACCTTAATAACTTTGCCATTGTTAAACGGATTTGCGTGAAATTTGGCAGGCCTCATTGAGCATGGTAGGTCTTGGGATCTGCTACGTTTCGTACCGGTCAGATATACAGCTGCGGAGTTATTAAGCGACAACAAAAGCAAGTTCGCTCCGGTGAGTTCTTTGCTGTGCCCACAGGTCGCACGGTTTGCGTGACCGGTCCGAAAACTTCGGGGAATGTGCGGCCGGGGTCCCCGATGTGCCTTTCGAAGATTTCATGAAAAAATATTAAACGGTTCAAAAGGTATTCAGAAAACAAGTTCCCATTTTAAGTCAATGGGAAAAGTTAACAAAAAGTTTGACAGTGTCGCAAATGCAGTTTTTAGTGTCACAAATGACCCCAGTAGTGTTGTGAGTCAGCCATTGTTTTTTCAGTTAGTGATCACAGAAATGCTTGGCATTTAAATTTGGGACCCTCTAGGGATACAATTCTTTTTGTGTTCACCTAATCGGACCTTGAGGATGCTAGCCATGTCTTTATTTTGGGGTTAAACACCCCAGAAATATGTTTTTCAAATTTCTGGAAAAAGTAGTGTCGCACTCACGACACTTTCGGAAAATTTGCAAAAGGTGTCACAAATTGCAACACTACTTTTCCAGACTATGGCCAAAATGACAACAGTTCTTTGCCACCCTGCTGCAAAAGAACGGTTTAGTCTTTTGGGCTGACATTTGGAAGGAGTGCAGCCAACATCTCACAGATGTGCCTTTTGGTGGTTTGGTAAAAAAAATATTGCACTGCTGCCAAGTTACGGTGCTCCGAAGTTGGCATTTTTTCCCATAGACTAACATGGTGGCGTACGCCGCGCCTTTTGGGGTTCGTATCTCAAACGATGCGAGATGCAGATTTTTTGTTGTGAGTTAAATAGCAGAAACCTAGCCAGGAAAATCATGATTTTTGTGAAATTTAAATTTTATTTCTATGTCATGCGGTTGCCGAGATATTAGCAATTACGTACTTCCAATGCTCGTTTAAGCTTCGATGGCCGTTACAATGCATACATTCTTTGTACACACTGTGTTTCTCTATGCACATGTTAGGCAAAAACAGGGTGTGTGCTTCCATTACTGTTACAGTTACTGTTTCCACTTGCGTTTATGTCCCTGTTTATGCTATCGCTCCCGTGCAGTCCCTGCATGCGGTACCCTTTTGCGCTCTCATTTGCGCTAAAGTTATTTTGTTACCATTTGCGTTTCCACTACTGTTTCTGCTTGCGTTTTGTTTATGTGCTACCATGTGCATTGCCATTTGCATTTATGGCAGCCCTTTCATTTATGCTTGCTTCCTTTGTTTTATGCCTTCCTGCTGTTACTGCTACCATTTATGCTTTGTACATCATAAGATAGCGCCTGTAAGGCGATTATAGTTTATGCTTCCATATGCGCTTGCATTTTCTTTTATGCTTGTTTTTTGCTGTTGTTGCTGTTACTGCTACTATTTGAGTTTACAATTGCGGTACCGTGCTTGTGCGCATTACGGTTTGTGTTTACGTGTGTGCTTGCGTTCGCATTTCCGTTTCTGTTCCCTTTTGCGTTCTTTTTGGTGTGACACTTAACATTTCCGTTTAAAATACTGCTGCCATCACTGTTAGCATTACCAGCTGCATTTTCGTACGCGCTTCAATGTCCGTTTGCGTCACTTTGCACTTGCGTTTCTACTAATGTTTCCTTTACCATTTACATTTGCGTTACCATGTGCACCACTGTTGGTGCTTCTGTTTGCATTGCTGTTCCTGTTACTATGTCACAAGACATCACATTCACTATTTCTCATCGTCATTCTCAAAAAAAACAAAAGGGAAATTAGAGGCAAAAAACTCAGTTTAATGCATCAGTTAGGGTTGCTCCACAGTGACGAAGGCAAGGAAATTCGGTATTAGGGTTGAAATCCCCCCTTGGACCCCTCCAGCTGGCATCGGGGTGCTCGTTGGGGTAGTCGGTACTAACTCTCACCCCATTCTCCTATTCCTCAGCTTCCCCATTCTCCTATTCCTCAGCTTCTTTACACATGTGATGGGGTGAGTGTTAGGGCTGACAACCCCAACGCGCACCTCGATGCTGGTTGGGGGGGGTGGGCTGGAGGGGTCCAAGGGGGGCTTTCAACCATAACACCGAATTTCCTCACTTCTGTTGCTGTGGAACAACCCTAACTGATGCATTAAATGGATTTTTTTGCCTCTATAGTTTAGCTTTGTGTGTAAGTGCCAGTCTTTACTTCAACAGGTATGCTTTGTGATGCCATGCTGGTGAGCTCAGTGACCCAGCTGGATGGGGTGAGGGTGGGGGGATGGCATCGTTATGCAACCCCCCCCAAGCCAGGGAATTAAAGGTGCAGGGTTGTCCACATGGGCACCGTATAGTGAGGACAGCTGTCCTCCTGGTATAGGGTCATACACCTCTCCACCCGTGGGTGGCAGAGGGTCCTGTGCATCTTCATCAGCAGCCTCAAGGAAGTGCAGGGACCACAGGGCCCTGAGCATCCACAGCCAACCAGACAGCCCTTTGAATTCTTCACATCCATCATTGCATGGACAGGTGCTGCACTTCTGTAGGTGGATGCAGTGTTCCCTTGGTGCAGGGTATCTAGATCTGTTCACACAGGTTCCAAAGGGATCTGCATGAATGAGGATATGATTCCACTATCTCAGAAGGAAAGGCAAATTCTTTGCAAAAAACTTTAATGCACCAGTTAGGATAACTAAACGCCAAAACGCCACAAAAGTAGGGAAATGTGGCATTTAGGTTTCCACCCCTAACTCCCCACCCCTGAAGCAGCACAAGGAAAAAAACAATGTTTTGGGTCTCCGGAGTCTTGGTGAATCAGTGGCAAGGACTTCTTGGGGTTGTCAACTCTAATGCCCAACCCGTTCCCTAAGCAAACATGTCACTTAGTGTCCTTTCTTCACACAGGGCCCTGCGTGAACAAAGCTACAACAAATTGGGCTGGCAACATGTGGCAAGACATACTACTTTATCTTTGAGGAGTGTATCACTGTAAGGCACTGGCTTGGAGCTGTACCTTGTGCTTTACACAGGAGACATCAGGCTGGGGGTTACACATTAGGCTTGAAACCCCCCCAAGGAACACCACACCATTGATTCACCAAGACTCCTGAGACTACAAACCCTAATGTTTTTGATTTCCTTACTTTGTGCACTTTGCTTAACCCTGTTAACAGCAGTTGACAAAACTCCTGCAGTAGAAAAACTAACTTTAAGAAAAGAGCAGGGCAGACCAAGTTTCAACCAGAGAGGTATAGGCAGTCCAGTATTCTGTGTCGCGAGGAAAAAAAAAAATAGGCATCATGTAATGCTGTTAGAAAAATTTGTTTCCATTCATTATAAGGAAGCTGACTTGTATAGTCAATTTTCCAATACTTTAAGCCTTTTAACTGCAATTATGTTAGCTTTAACTATTGTAATCTCTTTAGCAGATAATGCGTTTTTATTAAAATTCTCAAACTAATTGAGCCAGCATCGAGTAAGTTTTATTATAAAAATTAAGAATAATTTTGAATGCTTCAGACCACCGTTTAATTAGCTCACAAGACCATAGTACATGTAAAAGGCCTGCATACTCCTTTTGACAATTCTAGCAAACAGTCGTCTTTAAATTTGGCTTGAAATAATGCAGCTGTGGTAAGATATGCTCTATTAATAATTTTTAACTATATTGATCTGTTTCTAGATGCCATTATACTCATTAATAGTACAGAGAATAAAATTCCATTGAGTATAGGAAATTGAATGTTATAACTCGTCTGCCCATTGCTCTTTAACCAATTTATAATGTTGGTGCTGATTCATATTAAAATTGTGATACTGTAAATTTGATTATAAAATGGCAAAGAAATTTCCTGTCGTCCTGATTTGTCAGGGTGTGCCTTCAACAGTGATATAATGTATGGTAGAACGCTGTAAACCTTAGGAAATCATCATTTCCTAAGGTTGTTAACCTATCGATGTGACGTAGATATGTTGTTAACCTATCGATCCTACGTCACATCGATAGGTTAACAACAGCAAGTGGTCTGTGCATGTGCGCGCTTTTTTTTTCCGACGGGGAACCGACGCCCGAACAGCAGCGGTTAGGGAAGGACTGAAGGGCCGTGGCGGTGACTAGTTATGGAAAAGTAAGCAGCCTTTTGAGGTGGGACCATACACTATAAAAAATAATGTATAGTCCCTCTATCGTTAACCGGTCAATTTTAACCATCTCGAGGTTGCCATGGCGACGTAAACCTCTCGAGCTTAGCTCTCGAGGTTTACATGGTTGCCCTGGCAACATCTCGACTGTTAACTGACTGGTTAATGATAGAGGACCATACATTATCCTCTGTTATTTCACAATAACAGCACTGTGTGAAGTCCAGGCACACAGCTGACCGCTGAACACTGAAAGAAATCTCTCCTCACGCAAGACACCGCAAAGTCAATACGGCCTTATCCACACTGAACGATGAAACATAACCGGACACTGAAACCATCATGGCATAACCCTTTCACCCCACCAGTAATTTCCTCCCTTGCTCTGAAATTATATGTAAAGCGATCATTCTGACTGGCTTCATGGTTTCTGCGGACTAGCAGAACTGAAATGGGGCATGCAGAGCTCTACTCCTGTCAGGCCACAGCTCGGCTCCTGGTGGACAGGGCGGAGGTTCTCTTTTCCTTTGCCCAATCATTTCTGGTTGGGCACTTGCGCCCTGCCCGGGACTTTCTGCGCCTTCTGGGTTATATGGCGCCATGCACCTCAGTGGTCCATTGGGCCCGGTGGCACATGCGCCCCCTCCAGTGGGAGCTGGACGCCCAGTGGACTCAGCAATCTGGTCACTTTAACCAGCTGATCACTGTAACCCAGAAGATGTGGGACACTCTCCAGTGGTGGACTGCCCCATACTAGTTTGCAGAAAGGGATCCCATTTGTCCGCCCCGAGCTGGCGGTCGTCCTTATGACCGATGCGCCTCTCATGGGCTGGGGAGCCCACATGGGGGACAACAGGGCCCACGGATTCTGGACCCCCAAGGAGTTCCGATGCCACATTAACCTGTTGGAGCTCAGAGCAGTCAGACTGGCCTTGTCAGCTTTCGCTCCTCAGCCCCGGGGTTAAGTGGTTCGAGACGGACAGTACCACGACCATGTACTTCCTCAACAAACAGGGCGGCAGGCACACCCGTCTGCTGTGCAAGGAGGCACTCCACATCTGGACCCTCGTAAGCTGGCTGGAGGCGGCTCTCCTAGCCATCCATGTGGCAGGTGCCTCAAACCAGCTGGCGGATGCTCTCAACCGCATAGGCCAGACATCCCACAAGTGGTCTTTCCATCCAGAGGTAGCTTACAGTCTGTTCTCCCGTTGGGGGGGGGTTTGCCTCCAAGGAGAACACCCAAGCTGAGGCTGTTTCATGCCCGCCCCCCTCAGCAGGGCTCGCTGCAGGGGGATGCCTTCTCGAGGCCGTGGACCCCAGGCCTCCTCTGTGTCTTCCCTTCATTTCCCTTGATCCACAAGGTGTTGAGGGACAAGGCAAAGGTGATTCTGGTAGCCCCAGATTGGCCCCGCCAATACTGGTACCCAGATCTCCTCAGCCTCAGGTGCAGGCCCCCAGAGCGGCTTTGTACACGCCCGGACCTGATATCTCTGAACCAGGGGAAAGTATTCCATCTGGACCTTCAATCCCTGTACCTCACAGCCTGGTAACTGAGCGGCTAGAGTTCCAGGCTGGGTCTTTCCGAAGATGTCTACACCATGGTGGAGGCATCCAGAAAGGAATCGACCAGGAAATGGTATGCCTTCAAATGGAAACGTTTTTCCATTTGGTGTCAGAGTACGGGTCTGAACCCCTTATCCTGTTTTGTGGCTAATATTCTCTACTACCTTTGGTCTCTCTCTGTCTCTCTCTCCAAAGGAGGTCTATGGTCATCGACCCTTAGGGTGCACCTGGCAGCAATTTCTGCTTACCAGGTGCGGGCCGGTCAGCCGACATTGGCACAGGAGACAGTGGTTGGGTGCTTTTTCAAAGGCCTGGATCACATATCCCCTCCGGTGTGTGAACCTCCACCTCCGTGGGATCCATTGTTGGTTTTGGCAAAGCTCATGGGAATGCCATTTGAACCCGTGCACAGATGTGAGCTTTCACACTTGTGGAAGACGGCCTTTCTGGTGGCTATCACGTCTGCCAGGAGGATAGGGGAGCTCTAGGTGCTTTCGGTGGTCTCCCCTTATCTGGTCTTTCACAGGGACAAAGTTGTCCTGCGCTCCCACCTGAAATTCCTTCCAAAGGTGATGTCAGAGTTTCACCTTAACCAGTTGACTCTTCCGGTTTACTACCCTAATTACACCTCGGATGCCGAGTACAGGCTCCATACCTTGGACCTGAGACGTGCTCTCTCCTACTACAAGGAGAGAACGCCGGAAATTCGTGGAGAGGTTTGCCAGCTGTTCATCACCTACGCTGAAGCCACTTCTGGCAAACCTGCAGCCAAATGGACCATAGCAAGATGGATTACATCATGCATAGGTCTGTGCTATGAGTTGGCGGGCAAGGAGCCTCCTAGAGGGATAAGAGCTCATTCTACCCGCCATACTGTTGCAGCCTAGTGGTTGCTTCAAGGGACATCCCTATCCAGGAAACCTGCCGGGCTGCAACCTGTAAGTCAGCAAACACCTTCATTACCCACTACCACATCGACCTTGAATCATGCCGGGATGCTGGTTTTGGGGCCTCGGTTCTCCAATAATAATATTTATTTATAAAGCGCCTTTCCATTATCAAGGCGCTGTACAAAATAGGACAATACAAGTCAAGCATAAAATTCAATATAAAACGCAAATAAAACGACATTATAATCCACAATTTCAGTGTAATCAGTGCTCCAAGAAAGCCATTTGAAGAAAATGGATTTTTAATCCCCTATTATATTTCTCCATGGAGGTGCACTGCCGTAACAGACGGGGGAGAGAATTCCAAAGAGTGGGAGCAGCATAGGAAAATGCTCTACAACCAGATGATTTCAAACTCACTCTTGGAATCTCTAGCAACCCCTCATCGGCCAAGTGAAGCGATCAGCCAGGGCAGTAGGGAATCAGGAGTTCTTTCAGATAGGCTGGACCCTGATCGTGTAGGGCTTTAAAGGTCAGTAAACTGACTTTAAAGGCGATCCGCCACCGTATAGGTAGCCAGTGCAGTTCGTGCAGCACCGGGGTAATATCACAGGACCTACTTGTCCCAGTCAAAACCCGGGCTGCAGCGTTCTGCACTAGCTGAAGGCGGCTGATTTCAACTCCAGAAAGTACAGAGAGTTGCAGTAGTCCAAATGCGAGGACACAAAGGCGTGGACCAACGTTGGTAACATGTCAGATGGAACAAGGTGTTTAGCTCTGGCAATATTCCTAAGATGGTAAAAGGAAGACTTGACAACTGCTGACACTTATGACTGTAGTGTCAGCCTGTCATCCAAGATGACCCCCAGGTCACGCACCTGTTAAGAGGCCGGAAGCGAAATGCCGCCAAGAAAAATTCCTGAGGGCGTACCAACCAGCGACCCCTCTGTCTGACGACCTGGGTCCACAACCAAGACATCTGTCTTTTCTGAGCTCAACTTCAGCTGACTAGAATCCTTATTTCCTAAATAGGGGGTGTGCACCTTGCTTCCCTCCTCCTGGAGAACTGCTTGGAGTCTGCCAAGAAGTGTAGATGAGCAACATATCCATGCTCCTAGAAGAACAGGTTATTCACCTGTAACAGTAGTTCTAGGAGTGGTATATGCTGTTCATCCACACACATACACACCCGACCTCCCCGGCTTCGGGTGCACAACTTTGCTTCCAGCGGGCTGAGATCTGGCGTCATGGGGCGGAGCCAAGGTATATACCACCTGGGTGAGTGGGAGTAGCCAGCTTGAAGACTTCTGGCAAGATTTAAAGTGGAAGGGGACATGCCAAGAAGTGTGGATGAACAACATATACCACTCCTAGAACTACTGTTATAGGTGAGTAACCTGTGATTTTCTGTATGTCTTCCCTTCCTTTCCACTAATTCAGAGTACTGCTCAAGCTGAAGATGAAGGGGGCAACTCTAGATCTTATTTCGAGAGGGCTCTTGCAGTAGGTAATTGCATATAGGACTGACGCCGGCAGGCGGCAGGACCCCAATGAAAAATTTCTAGCTAGCAGTCCCTGGTGAGGGACCGCCCCCACATCAGGTGACCAGCATCAGGAAACGCCAGTATAAAGGGCGGTCCGTGGACGCCCGCTTCTTCCAGTTCTTTCTCATTAAGCTCGCAGTGCCTCATGAGAAGTTCAAGTCATCAGCCCTATCTTCGCTGCTTTTTACCAAAATAATTGCTTTTTCAAACATGAAGTCTTGCTATATTATGACATATGCAGTGAGTCCCAACCTTCAAACTGCTCCGGAGGTGAAAGAGTTAACTTTCCATGCCAGGCATGGAACGCTGAGCTTGAGCTCGGTTGAAAACTCTGTCTGTTGTTCTTCAAACTCAAACCGTCAGATTCTTTACTCCACCTCACTGAACAGTCGCTCCGGAGATTTCTCCTTCTGCTCGGTTCATTTTGTTGGTTAAAGTAGTATTTTCTCGTTTTTTTGACCGAATTTAAACCACAACCGGTCGGTTCAAGCTCTGTCTGTGGTATTTGTGAGTACTAGATAGGTTTACATTATTTCTCTTCTGTGTGGAACTTGTAAACTGTTTATCGGTTCGCTTTTGAACTGATCAGGTTGTTTGAAATATTTTATTCTTTCATTTAGAGTGTGGTTACCAGTTCTTATCGGTTCTAAAAAAAACGGAATTTCTTAGTTTTTTCCACGACCCGTGACACGGTTGGGAACCGATAAGAGGGTCTTGCTTGGCGGGTTGCCATAAACGGGCAAGTTTGGTTAGGACTGGCACTATGTCTGAGAAACCCAAAAGAAAAACCGGGCCCACTGGGTTTCAATACTTTCAGTGTAAAAGGGGAAGCCTTTGCTGATGCTGACCCCCACACCACCTGTGCTTATTGTATGGGGTTTGACCACCTCAGTGCAGACTGCCAGATTTGTAAAAATTTTCCTGCAGCTACCTTGGAAAGAGAGTTGGTAGGCTCCAGGAAAGGGAGGCCAAGAGTCCGCTGACCGGATGGCCAGCCCGGTTCGGTTCCAACCGGAACGGAGGGAGTGCCTCTGACCAGGGCTAGACTTCCTCGGCAAAGGAGAGCCACTCTGAGGGGTCGGTTCAGTAAAAAGGACTAGAAAATCAGCTGGTGTGGAGCCAAAACTTTCCTCTCCAACCGCTGAAGAGATAGCCAAAGCGATTCAAATTGTCCAGTCGCTTTCTCCGGTTCCGACCGAACCGGTGCCATCAGGTAAGCGCCCGGTTCAGCTGGTTCCACCAGTTCAAGACTATGATTTAGAGGAATATTATGAACCGGAGGAGGGGGAAGAGGAGTATGAGAAGAGTGAATGTGGATTTGAAAGTCTGGATGTGCCCATCGACCCGGACATCTCCCCAGACAGACCTTCAGGAGTGTCCCCTCCTAGGCTTTCTGAGTCCCCTTCTCATTTTATTTTCTATAAAAAAGTGGCTGAAACCCTCCAGCTCCCTATGGAGGAAGCTGTGGATGATCAAGAGGAGCATGACTATATGGAAATGATGGATATCCCAGAGTCTAGGAGACTGTCTATTCCCTTGCATAAATCTTTTGAGAAGCAGACTTTTAAAATTCTAAAAACTCCTCGCACTATACCTCCTGTGGATAAGAGAATGGACAAGAGGTACACATTGTCAGGCTCTGATATGGAGTTCCTTACACAACAATGCAGCCATGTTGGGATAGTGCAGGCTGCAGCCTGTGACAAGGCAAATATCCCATTGGCCTCACACCCCCCCGGACAAGGACTCCAGGAAGATTGATGCCATGGCAAAGAAACAGTACATGGCAGCATCCTTGGGCCTCAGACAGGTAAATTATATGGCTTATGTTGCTAGATATCAGAAATCCAGATGGGATACTGTTATGGCTCTTGCAAAACAGGTCCCTGGCCAGCTTGCCAAGGAGCTGGAGCAGGTGGCTACTGATGGTATTGAGGCATCCAGTGTGCAATACCATGCTGCAGTGGACTCAAATGATGTGTCTAGAGTCATGGCTACATCTGTGGCTCTTCGCAGGATGGCTTGGCTCAGATGTACTAGCCTGTCAAAGGATACCCAGACTAACGCCATGGATTTTCCTGTTGTGGGTAATTCTCTGTTTGGGGAGCAGATAGAGAATTACATGAAGAAAATGGATGAGTATAGGACCACCTATCAGGGTGCACAGGCCAAGGAAAGGCAGGCCACTCCTCAAAGGCAGCTTCCCAGGGGCAGGCCTTTTCATAGGCCTTTTTACCAAGCCCAGGCCTCCTCTTCTGCTTTTGCCCAGAGGGGGTTCTTTAGACGGAGAGGCAGACTGGGTGCAAGCAGGCCTGCTTCCACCCCTCAGCCCAAAGCCCCTGCCAAGCAGGCACCCTGATGGGGTTGCCAGGGCCGATTCTCAACTACCTGTAGGGGGCAGGCTGGCTTACTTTGTCCAGGGCTGGGAGTCTCTGACATCAGACAAGTGGGTCCTGGAAGTAGTAAGCCAGGGACTGGTTCTCAGCTTCAGAAAGTTTCCAAAGATGAGAACCAGATCCTTTCCACCTGCAAATCCTCCAGAGGCACTTCCCTAGAGGCAGAGGTCTCTTCCCTTCTGGCTCTCAGAGCTGTGGAAAGGGTTCCACCCCTACACCAGGGCAAAGGGTTGTACTCCAGGTACTTCCTTACCCCCAAAAAAGACAGGAGAATGGCGGCCCATCCTGGATCTCAGATACTTAAACAAGCACCTTTTAAAACCAAAATTCAAAATGGTGACACTGGGAATCATTCTACCTCTCTTAAGGCCAGGGTACTGGCTAGCTCCCTGGACCTCAAGGATGCCTACTTCCATATTCTCATCAGAAGCTCCCATCGAAAGTACCTCAGGTTCGAGCTGCCCTCAGGCCATTACCAGTTCAGAGCAATGCCCTTTGGCCTCACCTCTGCTCCAAGGGTATTCACAAAATGCCTGGCAGTAGCAGTTGCTTCCCTAAGAAGGCAAAAAATTGCCATCTTCCCTTACCTGGACGACTGGCTCATAGTAGGCCAGTCCCCAGACCAAGTCAAGTTACACCTACAGATAAGTCAGCAACTGCTCACCTCTCTAGGTTTCCTTCTGAATCTTTCAAAGTCGGTTCTAGACCCTGTTCAGCTCCTCACCTTCATAGGCACAGAACTGAACACAGAGAAAGCCAGAGCCTTCCTCCCTTTGGACAGGGCAAGGACCCTGGTCTCTCTGGCCTCCTCATTCACCCTGCAGGTGTCTCGACCAGCAAGGCATTTTCTACAGCTCCTGGGGCATGGCTGCTTCTACAGCAGTGGTGCAGGGAGCAAGATTTCAGATGAGGGACATTCAGTTCCATTTGAGAGCCTTTTGGTCTCAAAGGAAAGACCCTCTAACCAAATTGATCCCAGTGACTCAACCCTGATCCAGGCCCTACAATGGTGGCAGGATCAGAGCAATCTCAGACAAGAGGTTCCTTTTGTCACTCAGTCTCACTCCTTAATCCTTACTACAGATGCATCCCTCTTGGGATGGGGAGTTCACATGGGCGACCTCACTACCCAGGGGTTGTGGTCCCCTCAAGAATCTCTGCTCCACATCAATCTGCTGGAACTCAGAGCAGTTTTTCTAGCACTTCAAGCTTTTTCCAAATCTGTTCAGAACATAGTTGTACAGGTCAGAACAGACACCACCACCACAATGTGGTACATCAACTAGCAGGGGCACTCTATCTACGGCCTTGTGCACTGAAGCAATGAAGTTGTTGTCTCTGGCTTACTCCCTGAACACCTCCCTTACGGCAGTTCACCTCCCAGGCAAGGACAATGTCCTGGCAGATGCTCTCAGCAGGATTTCCCAGGGCCATCACAAATGGTCACTGGACTCCCTGGTCCTGGAGGTGGTATTTGCCAGATGGGGCACCCCACAGATAGATCTTTTTGCAGCCCCAGACAATCACCAACTTCCCCTTTTTTGCTGCAGGCCCCCAGTGTTGGGCTCCGGTCCTCTGGATGCCTTAGTCCTCAATTGGGAAGGGAAGTTTCTCATGCTTTTCCCTTCCTCTGCTGTTCAAAGTGCTAGTCAAAATCAGATCTCAACCCTGCAAGATGATCCTGATTGCTCCAGATTGGCCCAGACAACCCTGGTATCCACTCCTGCTGTCCTAGCAGTCCATCTTCCCTCTGTCTTCCCAGGAATCACAACCTGTTAACCTGTGCTCGGGGAGGGTTTGGTACCGAACCTCAAATCTCTCAATCTCAAGGCTTGGCTCTTGAAGAGTTAGTTTGCTGATTTACACCTCTCCCAAGGTGTAATGGATATCCTGAAGGCTTCTAGAAAACCTTCTACCAGGGCTACTTATAATTCCAAATGGAAGAGATTTTCCATGTGGTGCTCTGAAAGCATATTTCCCAGAATCTGCTGATTTACCCACAGTCCTGGATTATATGGTCCATCTAAATACCTTGGGGCTGAGACCAGCTACCCTAAAGTGCATCTGGCAGCTGTGTCTGCCTTTATTTCAGCAGGTAAGCCTCTTCTTCTTTCAGCTCACCCTGTATTCTCCAAGTTTTTCAAGGGATTGCTTCACACCAACCCTCCATTCAGGGACCCTGCCCTGCTTGGGACCTTAATGTTTGCATTGCTCAGCTTATGCAACCCCTTTGAGCTTTGTCTTCAGCAGTGCTTAAGTACTTGACTTGGAAAATTGTGTTTCTGGTAGCCATCACTTCTGCCAGACGTATATAGTGAATTAAGCTTTGTTAGTGGAGCCTGATTTTATCTCCTTTCATAGATATAAGGTGGTCCTCAGGACTAACAGGAAGTTCTTGCCAAAGGTGGTTTCAGATTTCCACCTTAATCAATCTATGTCTCTTCCTGTGTACTTCACTGACCATTCCTCCTCTGGCGAGAGGAGGCTGCACAGTTTAGATGTCAAAAGAGCCCTTAGCTACTACATAGAGCGTACCAAGGGTCACAGGTTTGACTCCCTCCAACTATTCCTCACTTATGGCGAGGTTGGTAAGGGGAAACCTGCCACTAAGAGATCCATTGCCAGGTGGATTGTCTCTTGTATCCAATTTTGTTATGAAAAACTGGGTAAGGTTCCTCCCTCAGGCCTGATGGCTCACTCTACCAGAGGTACATCTGCTTCCCTGGCTGCTGCCAGGGACATCCCTATTCTAGGGATATGTCAAGCAGCTACCTGGAAAACAGTTCATACTTTTACCAAGCATTACTCCCTGGATATCCAAGCTAGGAGTGATGCTTGGTTTGGCACGGCTGTGCTTAAGAGCCTATTTCCCAAGTAAGTTCTGTCCCTCCTCCATGGAGGTACTGCTTTGTAGTCTGCATATGTCATAATATAGCAAGACTTCATGTCGTTTGAAGAAAAAATTACTCACCTTAGTAGTGTTGTTTCTTCTATTGGAGTCTTGCTATATTATGAGCTCCCCCCCGCTTGCCCCTCTCAGAACCTCTGTTTTTGGGATGTGGGTGGGCAGTGCAGTGTTGGCACTTAGTAGGTGCCCACCTTGTTGTTTTCACACCCCTTTTTTTGGGGTGGCTTGGTGTTGTTTTTCATTTTTTGGGTCTCCTGACTTGAGTCTTTGTTTTGGGACCAAAAAATGTGTTGTTATGTTCAGTAGCCAGTTGGCTAGTGTAGGTTTACAGCTTCCACACAGGACCTCAGTGAGTTTAGCTCGTAAAGATCTGACAGTTTGAGTTTGAAGAACAACAGACAGAGTTTTCAACCGAGCTCGAGCTCAGCATTCCATGCCTGGCATGGAAAGTTAACTTTCACCTCGGGAGCAGTTCGAAGGTTGGGACTCGCTGCATATGTCATAATATAGCAAGACTGCAATAGAAGAAACAACATTACTAAGGTGAGTAATTTTTTCTTTTTGACTAACGTCAGGTACCATCGTCGGTGTATGTCGTCCCCTACACCCTCCGAGCACAAAAATAAGTGTGATTAGTGCGGCGCCCAACTACCGCACAAGGACGGCCATTCCCTGTGCCTGTTCTACCTAGGCCCCGATCACCCGCTCGAGAAGCGCCAGCACTGCCTCAGCTTCAACTCGGCTACCCGGAAAAGGCGGCAGCAATCCCTGGAAGCCCATATTCTAAAGAAGAAAATAAGTTCAATGGAAAAGGAGCTCAAAAAACTGAGGCAGGCGTCCACTTCCCCAAAGGCCATCGGAAGGAGGAGTAGGAGGCACGGGACAAGGCCTCCTCTACGCGTCTCCTTGGGAGTCGTCCAGCACACAGAGTAACGTCCGTTACAGGGGACCGCTCTCGGCGGCCGCCTCAGAGGTTCGAGGCGTCAGCCTGCCCGTTTGGCTCGCGCCTGGGCCTTGCGGGCACCTCCGGCAGTGGAGCCTCTGCCCTGGTTCGCACAGGCTTGCGGCCCTAACACTGCAGGCGACTCCGGTAAGTCGGGCGTCTGCTCCTCCGACATCCGCCCGGAGAGGGCTGGTAAGACACCCGACCCTTCGGGGCGGCACGCGGCCTCCACTCCACTAGACCAGGCTGATGATTCTACTCTACCTGCCTGCAGTGATGGCTCCCATAAGTCGGACGCCGGCTCCTCTGGCGCCTGCCGGGAGCTTGCCCTCAAGCCACACGTCGGCTCGTCCGATGTCCAGCTGGCGAAGGAACTGACGGACCCTCCCACGTCCGCCGTGCCCGGTTCCCCGCAGCCTTCACTGCCGCCTGGGGACCCAGAAGTTCCCCAGCCAGACCCAGGGGATTTCTCCCCTCCATCCCTGGTCGACGCTGGGGATCTTCCTCCTCCATCAGACCTCCTCCACCTGGTGCGCCGGATCTGACGTCGGCTCCCTGGATGCCGGCTCCGACGCCGGCCCCTCCGATGTTGGTACCTCTGACACCAGGGCCCCCTACGCTGGTCCTACAGACTCCAGGAGACATTCCGCTCCCATCGGGCCCTCCGCCCTCCGGGCCCTCCAATGTGGACCCACCCATGAGGCCACTGGCCGGGCCATCTGCTCTGGCAGCCCTCCCTGGCCTCCGGGTACTCTCCGTCCTATCAGACGCCGGCGTACCCTGGACCGCAGTATCCGGCGCCGCAGTACCTGACGCAACAATACCCGACGCCGGGCTACCCAACGCTGGGTTTTGGATACGCTCCTTTCGGGTATAATCTGTATCCTTATCCCCTGCCTCCTCCTCCTCCACCGCCCTCACAGCCGCCGGTGGACCTGTAGGAGGCTCTGGCCTCCTGGTGGACTGAGGCCAAGGCTCGGCTCACCAAAGAGGTCGAGAGCCGCCTTCTGACGACGGTGCCGTCCCAGGTTCCCGTACGTCCGAGGTGGCACGCTCCCTCACCACTTCCGGACTCCAGGGTTCTTCCATCTGGATCCAGAGAGGGGCAGGACACGCTTCCCTGGGGGCTTCCCAAGGGGTCCGTTCCTCCCCTGGGTCGGGAAAGGGAGTCTTTTCCCTCTTCATCCTCCTCTTCACCCTCGGACTCCTCGGATTCTTCCGACTGTTGCTCCGAGAGAGATGACGAGCCACACTCTCTGTCGAAGCCCAGGCCAAGGACTCCTCCAAAGTCTCCTCCGGAAGATCCTTCTTTGCGGAGTTGCTTAAGAAAATCCAGGAGGTTCATCAGTGGCACTCTCTGGAACCAGATCTTCAGCGTCTGAAACTCGCTGAACATCTGGATCTGCCCGTGACCGCTCCTATTTTGGTGCCACCCTGGATAGAGCCTCACGCCGACCTCATTACCACCATATGGAAACAGCTGTTGGCTTTAGCCCCACTTCCTAGGAATTCGAACAGGCTATATCAGGCTCTGGAGGGTGTTGATTTCCTGGATTCTCACCCTCGTGCCGACTCGGTCGTGATTAGCGCCGCTCACGGCCGGTCGGCCAACTCCAAACACCTTAGCTCGTCACCACCTGATAAGGAATCACGCCTTCTGGACCAGTATGGGAGAAAGATCTATGCTTCCTCCACACTGGGGATTAGGTCCCTGAACTATGTCGGCCACATGGGGGACTACCAGAAGGCCATTCTGACCCAGGTGGAAGCCAAATTGGACTCCCTGCCTGACTCTCAAGTCAAGCAGGAGTTGGCTGATCTTGTCCGCTCTGCTCGTTCGGCCAGTCGACACATGCTTCGTGTGACATACGATGCAGTGGACACTGCTGAGCGGAGCTCAGCTTTCGCTGTAGGCCTACGGCGCCATGCTTGGCTCCGTGTCAGGGTTGGTCCCGGAGGTGCAATCTGCTATCCAGGAAGCACCCTTCCGGGGGTCGGTGCTTTACAGGGGTGATGTCAAGGACATCATCACTGATTTAAAAGAGAAGGGGACGACACTGAAGTCAGTTGATTCCATGTACCATCCCCATCAGCAGCAGCGCCATCCCTTTCGCAGACGGAATCGGCCCAAGGCTAAACCCCAGGGAAGGCGGGCCACAAAACGCCGGGCCCCCACAGCTGCTAAGCCCCCCCGCCCAAAAAAGCAGCGGGTGCTTCAGCTGCGGCGCTGCCCCACACCACCTGACTTCTCTCCTCTCCCACAGTCTCCGGACTCCCCGGAGGAACCGGTAGGAGGGAGGTTTTCCCTCCACCTTCCGGGTTGGGAGAGGATAACTACAGATTCTTGGGTGCTCCAGCTCATAGCAGAAGGACACTCGATAGAGTTTCTTCAGAAACCACCTCGCCACCCCCTCTGAAGTCATCTTATTCAAGGGAACATCTTCTCTTGGTCCAGGAGGAAATTTCGGCTCTCCTGCTGAAACAAGCAATAGAACCCATCCCCCTTCATCTGCACGGGATGGGTTACTATTCCGATTTCTTCCTGGTCCCAAAGAAGACAGGAGATCTCAGACCAATTTTGGATCTCAGTTCCCTGAATCTTTTCGTAGAATGCAAAAGGTTCAGGATGCTCTCTTTGCAGAGCCTTCTGCCTCTCCTCCGGCTGGGTCAATGGCAGTGTGCTCTGGATATGCAGGATACTTATCTGCACATTCCCATTCGCCCATCCCATCGCAAATACCTTCGTTTTGCGTTCCAGGGGGACCACTACCAGTTCAAGGCACTCCCGTTTGGTCTATCCTCAGCCCCCTGAGTGTTTACCAAATGCCTGGCAGTGGTGGCGGCCCACCTGCCTACCAAGGGAGTGCAGGTTTTCCCGTACCTGGACGATTGGCTCCTGGCGGCCTCGTCCAGGGAGGAACTCCTGCGTTGCCTCTCCCTTACCCAGCAGGTTTTTGCCTGCCTGGGTATTACCATCAACCATTCCAAGTCTCATCTGGTCCCATCCCAGAGACTACAGTTTATTGGGGCGATTGTCAATATGACCACGGGCAAGACCTTCCTGCCTCCGGACAGGGTGTCCGCCCTCCAGGCCCAAATAAGTCTGCTGTCCGACTGCAGGATGGTCTCTGCAAGGTCGGTCCTTCGCCTTCTCGGGCTCATAGCGGCTGCTATCCCGACGGTTCCTCGCGCTCGACTCCACATGAGAATTTCTCAGTGGACTCTACGCTCCCAATGGGACCAGCTAGAGAACAACCTAGATCACCCAGTTCTGGTCGTCTCGCCGATGCTTCGAGACTTGCAATGGTGGATGGTTCGAGAGAACCTGTTTCGGGGAGTTCCTTTCTTTGGTCCTCCCCCCTCCCAGACTCTAACCACAGACGCCTCGGGTGAAGGTTGGGGAGCCCATCTAGGCCCTCATCAGACTCTGGGCTCCTGGTCCAAGCTAGAACAATCTCTCCACATCAATGTGCTCGAGCTTCGGGATGTGTTGTATGCTCCCCAAGCCATTTAGCAGTACATCTTTCCCGGCCACCTAGCCGTCCAGACGGACAACATGTGCGAGGTGTGGTACATCAACAAACAGGGAGGGACTCTGTCCTACTCTCTTTGCAGGGAGGCAATGAGGGTTTGGGATTGGGCAACACAGCACAACCTTCATCTCACGGCAGTTCACATTCCGGGAGTCGACAACACCCTGGCAGACAAGCTAAGTCGCTCTTCTGCTCTGACTCACGAGTGGGAACTGGACCAAGGGGTCCTAGACGACATCTTCCGACTTTGGGGAACACCACAAGTCGACCTGTTCGCATCTCCTCTAAACACAAAACTTCCCTTCTTCTGCTCGCTCGTTCCAGAGCGAGGCACTTTTTGGAAAGATGCTCTATCTCTAGACTGGAAGGATAGATTCATCTATGCCTTTCCCCCGATTCCACTCATCCCACGAGTCCTGCAGAAACTAGCTTCAGAAGGAGCACGAATGATTCTGATCGCTCCTCTTCTACAACAATACTCAGAGGATCCTCCTCTTCCTCTATCTCGAGGTTTACTGACCCAGGATCAGGGGACCCTGGTTCATCCAGGCCTCAAATCCCTTCAACTGCATGCATGGCTCCTGCAGACTTAGCCCAATCCCATTTTGGAGTGTCTTCCAAAGTGGCGGAGATTTTGGTGGAGGCCAGAAAACCCTCTACCAGGTCCACTTACGCCATGAAGTGGAAAAGATTCACTATTTGGGCTGCTTCCAAGAACGCGAAGCCCTTCTCCTGTTCAGCGGGGCTTCTGCTGGAGTACCTACGTCATCTGTTTGACCTGGATCTCAGTCATTCTTCTCTGAAGGTACACATGGCGGCCATTTCGGCCTATCGTGTTCCCTTCACAGACAAAACTTTCACTCAATTGGAGGTCTCTAAGACCTTTCTCAGAGGGGTCCTCCATCTGAGGCCTCCCATTTGTACTCCTGCTCCCCCTTGGGACTTGAACTTTGTTCTCGAGAAACTTACTCTCCCTCCCTTCAAACCTGCAGCTTCTGCGGATTTGAAGTGCTTTTCGTGGAAGAGACTCTTCCTGGTGGCCATTACTTCTGCTCGGAGAATTTCTGAGCTCCAGGCCCTGATGTGTAAAATCCCATACTTGATTTTTCACAAGGAATGGGTTGCTCTTCGCACGAATCCTAAGTTTCTCCCTAAAGTAGTAGCTGAGTCTACTCTCAATCAGTCCATAGAGTTACCTGCCTTTTTTACGCAGTACTCTAATCAAGGGGAGTATTTACTCCATACTATGGATGTTCACCGGATTCTGAGATACTACACCAACAGGACGAAGGATCTCAGAAAGACTGATCAATTGTTCGTCTCTTTTGCTCATAAAAGGGAAGGCAATGCTGTTTCTAAGCAATGCCTATCTAAGTGGTTGGCTCATTACATCACTTTCTGTTATGACAAATATAACAAGACCCTCCCGGGTCAAGTAAGAGGCCACTCCACCAGAGGAGTAACTGCCTCAGCAGCTTGTTTCAAAAATGTGTCTGCGGCAGACATCTGTGCTGCCGCCACCTGGACTTCCGTCCATACTTTCACTAAACTCTACAGTTTGGATGTTACCTCTCACCATAGAGCAGGCTTTGGGCTGGCTGTTTTGCAAGGCCTCTTATCTTGAGGCTTGCACAGCTAGAACTGCTTCTAGCTTTCCTCCTCCCAGTGCCTCTCTCTGTTCCAGACTGCTTGGGATTCAGTCCTATATGTAATTACCTACTGCAAGAGCCCTCTCGAAGTAAGATAGTACAGTTACGTAGAACTTACGTATTTAGATCTTCGAGAGAGGCTCTTCTGATCATCTATCCGCCCTCCATCCCCCTAGGCTTTTTCAGCTCCTTTTCCAGTGAGGAAAATATCTGCTCCTCTCTTGTCCGGCCTTCCTGGCCCGTGGCGGAAAAGAACTGGAAGGCGGGCGTCAAGGACCGCCCCTTTATACTGACATCTCCTGACGCCAGTCACCTGACATGGGGCCGGTCCCTCGCCAGGGACTGCTAGCTAGAAATTTTTCCGTGGGGTCCTGCCACCTGCCAGCGTCAGTTCTATATGTAATTACCTACTGCAAGAGCCTTTCTTGAAGATCTACTGTTACGGTAAGTTCTTACATAACTGTACTTTCTCATTGCTCCCTGTCATCGAGGCACAGATCAGGAAGCATAGGAAAACCAGGAGCAGTTGTAAAATTCTCAACAAGAGTTTTATTATTAATAACAGTAAAATAATAAGACATTTTCAGAATAACTATTTACAGTGGTAGTAGAAACATAGAAAACAGTCCTGAGTTGTTCTTCTCGGTTTCAAATCTCAGTCTCTGTCTCTCTCTTGCAAAACATGTCAGCTCCTTTTTATAAGTCTGTGCAGGAGCCCATTAAGAAAAACAGCATGCTTCTCACACAGTGTTCGTGTAAGTTTCCAATGTTCTTATCAGTTTCAACAGGTGCAGCTAAAAGAACATTGTTACCCTGAACAGACCTCTTGTTTACATCTTCTGCAGAGGGCTTACAAATTGCATCTCAGGTTAACCCCTTGAGTTCCAAATAGCTTTGCAATCATTTCGACAAGATAACTATATACAGTTTTAAACAAAGAAATCTCGGTATCTGTTACATTTCCACAAAAAGATTCACATATATTTTTATACCAGCAGATATGCAAGGGGGAAGAAAAGACAGAACAGCAAGTGAAGGTAGAGAGATAGCGAGAGGCAGAGTTCTTCTGATACCCCTTCTAATATACCCCAACATCCCTCTAGCCTTACCTACTGCTTTAGTGGTCTGCTTAGATGATTTCAGGTCATCTGTGATGCTGATGCCCAGGTATCTCTCTTCCCTTGTGTTTGCCAACAGCTCCCTTCCTAACCTATATGTAGCTTCAGGGTTTCTCTTCCCTGTGTGCATGATCTTGCACTTCTTTGCATTAAATCCCAGTTGTCGTCACTCTGACCATTTTGCAAGTTTTTCCAGATCTCTTCTCATTCTGCCTACTCCATCTGGATCATCTACTCTGTTGCAGATCTTGGTGTCATCTGCAAACGGACTAACCTTACCCTCCAGTCCAAATGCAGTGTCACTGATGAAGATATTGAAGAAGACTGGCCCCAGGACTGATCCCTGTGGTACCCCACTGTGACTTGCATCTTTTCTAACTGTATACAGTTTACCACCACACTCTGTTTTCTGCCTGCCAACCAGTTTGCCACCCAGTTGACCAACCTCTGACCCACCCAGAGCTTATCCATCTTACTATTCAATTTTTTATGTGTAACAGTATCGAAAGCTTTACTGAAATCAAAGTAGGCGACATCAACTGCACCCACTTGGTCCACCACTCTGGTTACCCAGTCAAAGAAATCTATGAGATTAGTTTGACAGGACCTTCCTGTTGTAAACCCATGCTGTCTTGGATCCTGTGCTCCTATGGATTCCAGGTGGTGCACTGTCCTTTCCTTAAGGAGTGCCTCCATAATCTTGGCCACTACTTGGGTAAGACTGATTGGTCTATAGTTCCCTTCTCCCTACTGCCACTCTTGTGGAGCGGGATCACATGAGCCCTTCTCCAGTCTTCTGGGACCTCTCCTATGCTCAGAGACTCACTAAACAGTTCTGATAATGGCTCTGCTAGTTCCACCCTTAGCTCCTTTAGTACCTGGGATTAATGCCATCTGGTCCCATTGCCTTGTCCACCCTGAGCTTAGTGAGCTCTTGTAGGACCCTTTCTTTTGTGAAGGGACTTGTGCACACCTCCCTCCCCCATGTCCATGGTGCTGAGCTGTGGGCCCTGCCCTACCTTCTCCTCAGTAAATGTTGAGCAGAAGTATCTATTTAGAATAGATGCTTTTCCTTGATCCTCCTCCACATGCTCCCCCTTATTCCCTTTGATGTTAGCAATCCCCCCTCTGGACTTTCTCTTTTCACTGATGGTATCTGTAGAAAATCTTGTCTCCTTCTTTTACTGTTTGTGCTAGTGTTACCTTGGTTTGTGCCTTTGCCTGCCTTACTGCCTTCGCTGCTTCCCTTAGGGAAGTTTGATATGCCTCCCTATCGTCATCCTGCTGCGTTCCCTTATATTTCCTGAAGGCCAACCTTTTGGCTCTGATCTTTTCTGCTACTGTTTTTGAGAATCAAAGTGGTTTCCTCCTTCTTTTGTTCTTGCTTTTCTCCCTAACAAAATGGAATGTTGTTTCAAGTATTGCATCCTTAATGCTTGCCCACTTTGCCTGTACCCCCTCACCTTTATTTCTTCTTGAAAGGACTAGCTTAACTCTGGCCATTTTATCAAAGTCGGCTCCTCTGAAGTCCCATATTTTTGCCTTGAAATGGGATGATTTAGTTCTGGTGGCCAAATTGAACCATACCATGTGATGATCACTGGCCCCCAGGTGATCTACCTGGAGATCTGAGATCCTTTTCCCCCGTTAGTCCGTACTAGATCTAGGATAGCCCTGTCTCTTGTGGGTTGTTGTACCAGTTGTTTGAGGCCCTCCCCCTGCAGGGAATCCACTTGTGTGTCCAGTTCTGGCGGATGTGCCTGCTGGTATTGACCAATCTGTATTGGACATGTTGATGTCTCCCATTATCAGAACCTCCCCCTTAGCTGTCATGATTTGTATATCTTCGCACAGTAATGTGTCTATGTCCTTCCCCTGGTCTGGAGGCCTGTGGACAACCCCAGTTTGTATGGCTGTCCCATTTCCTGTTTCCAGGGTGACCCACAGTTCTTCTGGCTCCTTATGTGTATTCTAACTTTCTGTAGCTTTGATATTTTCGTTGACATAAAGGGCCACCCTTCTGCCCCCCACCTTTTTTGCACCTCTTTGTCTCCTGAACAGTGTATAGCCAGGTACAGAAGTCTCCCAAGTGTGGTTACTGGTGAACCATGTCTCGCTAATGGCTACCAGTGTATTATTCAGAGCGTGCCAATCCAGGGGAAGCATTAACTTCATACAAAGGACTGCAGAAGGCCCTCACAGCTTTTTGTTTCATTCGCCCCTGGGAGAGAGGGTGCTCCAGTTTGTAAACCGTGCTTGTCCAAATGGCTAGCACATTGTGTTACGTACTGTTACAGGAAGTGCGGGAAGGAACTTCCTGGTGTGGTTCATGGTCGTTCCAGTAGAGGTGTGGCCACTTCTGCAGCTTGATTTCAGAATGATCTTCCTGGAGCAATCTTCACCATTGATTCACGCTGTTGGGTTCTAAGCTGGAGGTGCTAGGACCCTGCGGGAGCCAGAATTTTTCGGGAGGGCCGGTGCTGAGGGAGGCTACGCACATGCGTGGCACTGTGAGACTAGCTTATGCTGGATGGCTTACCTTGGCACCAGCCCTCAACTGCTTAAGTTCTGTTTTCCTCGCCATTGAGTGCGCTTTAGTTTCAACGTTGCTTGCCCTCCGGGAGTCGGATCTTCACGTCTATGTGACCAACACTGTTCAGTTTCCCCTTAGTTTCTAGTATTTAAGCTAACATTTGCTCTTTTTGTGTCAGTTTAGTTTACAAAAAAATATATTTTTACCGTTAGTTTCTTTCAGCCCTACCAAAAAGTCGAAGACCACGGATGGCAATGGTGACAGTAGGGAGCACCCTCAGGCATGCTGCTTCAACAGCAGGATTGTGTCTGGTCCACTGTCCTCTCTGAGGGAGGGTTCTGATGAGGAAGTATTTTTTCCCAGAGAGGGTGGTGGACACATGGAACAGCCTTCCAGAGAAGGTAGTGGAGTCAAAAACAGTGGGGGAATTTAAGGATGCTTGGGACAGACATAAGCCAATTCTAGTGAGGGTAGGAGGAAGTAGGCTGTTGGTTAACAAGTATCTGGAGCTTATCTGAAAGGTAGAGAAATGGGCTGACTGGGTGGGCCATGTGGTCCTTATCTGCCGTCAGTCTGTTTCTGTGCATTTTCTTTGACTGGCAGTCCTGTGTTTGGGGGACAGTCCTGTAAATACAAAGGAAGTGGTCCCATTCTTGATCCCAGTCAGAGATCCGGGCTGCTTAACGTCGAGTTCTTCCTTTTCTTGTCAGAAGGGGAGGAAACTGTACCACTTGAGGTCGCCCTCTGGTAGGTCTGCTGCGAGGTCTTCGAGGTCCAGGAGCAGGAAGCCTTCTCTGGCACTGTTAGTATCCCTGAAGACTCCTGCTCACAGACATTCAAGGTCTCGGTCCCGGAGCCCCTGACTGTCCTCTTGTGAGGATTCCGGTTGGGCCGGTTCACCACGGGCAGCTCTTATGGAGCGGTGTACACAGTGTCTGGCTTATTTGCCCCTTGCCACAGAACCGGTTCCGAGCCCCTGGTGCCAGGAACACTGGTTGCAGTTAGGACATTCTAGCCAGGTAGAGCGCATGGCTTTGACAATGGTCTATGGGCCCTTGTTGGTGACTGTGCCGCTGATGCTAATTTACTAGTCATACCCCCTTGCAGTGTCACTGTCTTGGGACTGGCCCAGGTACCTTCTCTGGTCACTTCTGTGCCGGCTGGACCTACATTGCGGGCGTCGCCGGGGTTGGTAGCAGGTTCAGGCCTCTTAGGACCTGTCTTGGTGTCACCTCCGGTGTTGAGGGACTCCTCGGCATGGGGCTCAGTCTCTTTGGCAGTGGTGTCTCCCCAGCGCCAGTTTACTCCTGATGCCGGCACCGGCTCCTTTGCTTCCGGTGCCAGGCTTGATGTGGTCTCCTCCTCTGCTGGTTCTGGTGTCACCTGTCTTTCCAACTCCTAGACGTGGGCTAGGCATTTTAAGGTCCACTCCTCTCCCAGCTCCTCTTTCTGGAGAAGAATTGGAGGGTGATGAATCTGCCCTGACCTCATTATTTCTGAGGGCGGTGTCAATGACTGTTTACAACCTGGATAACCCAACTCGAAGCCCTCCTCCTGTTGTACAGGAGGACCTTTCTTTCCAGGCTGTGCTCCGCAATATGTATGCAACCCTTTCCTTTGAGCCCATTTCTATTGACCCATGGAAATGACTCTGGCTGGACTGGCTCAACCTTCCCACTATGCCGGTCAACCTTGTACCTGCTATTTCACCTGCCTTAGATGCAGTCTCTGAGGCAGTGTGGGCCAGGCCCGCATCCTTTCCCTCTGTCTGTTCGCAGTGGAAGTAGTGCCAGAAGCAGAGCACATTACAGGCTTCTACTTCCATTACTTCCTCATTCTGAAGAAATCTGGGCATACATCCAATTTTTGGCCTCAGGAAGCTAAACAAGTTTCTATACAGGGAGAAGTTGAAGATGGTCTCTTTGGGGACCCTGCTGCCACTTCCTAAGCAGCAGGACTGGTTGGCTTCCCTAGACATGCAGGATGCGTACCAGCATATTCTGGTCTGTACGTTGTCTCTCATGTACTAGCTGGGTTTGCCTTAGCTGTGCTACAAGTCCTGTTATAAGTCTATAGGCTCCTGTCTCCCAGACTGTTAGCTTTTGGTACTGCTTGGGACTCATTCCAGAGGGGTGGCCCAATGAAAGTGATGTGCTCGAAGAAGATAGAAGAGTTACAGAAAAACTTTCTGTAACAGTAGATCTTTGCGAGAATCTCTTTCATCAGGCCATGCCATCCCACCCTTCTCCCCCAAGGGGTTGCAACAAAGGATCTTTGTACCGCTGTCTCCATTGCTGTCTTTTCTAGCACCCTGTCTCACCTGGTATGTGGAGTGTTGGAGTCTCTTCTTGTTTCCTAGAGGGAGGACCTTTTGAGCATGATCTCCAGCGGGAACTGAGGAGAGGAGGGTCCGCCCACATTTATGTAGACACTGACACATGACGTCATGTGCGGCCCTTTGCTGACTGCTTGCAGAAATTTCTTTATGGTTCTAGCACTGATGCAGGCTTGGTTCCAAAGGTGTGGCCTGATAAAAGATTCTGTCAAAGATCTACTGTTGTGGTAAGTTCTTACATTACTGTTCTTTTTGTGTCCACCCTCATTGTCCGGGACACTGTTGGGGGATGCCTTCACAAAGCCCTGGACTCCAAGCCTCATGTACGCCTTCCTTCCCTTCCCTTTGATCCACAAGGTAATGGTCAGGGCTCAGAAGGACGAGGCATGGATGATCTTGATAGCTCCAGACTGGCCAAGGCAGTTCTGGTACCTGGATCTCCTCGGCAGACCTCCTTGACGACTGCCTCTCCACCCAGATCTGCTGATTAGACTTCAGGGGACAGTCCTGTACATGGACCTGCAGTCCCTGAACCTCAAAGCCTGGTTCCTGAGTGGCTAGAGCTCCAGGTCTTGGGTCTCTTGGATGATGTGCTCCACGTTGTGGAGGCCTCCCGAACAACTCGCATATGCTGTGCCTTTAAGCGAAAGAGAATTTCCATTTGGTGTCCAGGCAAGGAGCTTGATCCCCTTGCCTGTCCTGTGGCTTGTGTAACACCCCCGTTACCCGGGGTTACTAGAATCCCAGTAAGACCTAGTGGTAGGCAGGGAAGGCAGCTTGTGAAACTCCAGTTAAATGGATTTCATACTGTCTCACTCTGTTCTCAGTCTCAGCTGAGACTGAGGGATGACATCACCATAGAACTCTCGCAGCTGCATGAGCCATACTGGAATCTGCAGTTGGGAGTTTTGAACTCAGTCCTGAAGAGAGGAGCAGCACAGCAGTCTGTGGACAGGCTCTCTGAGCCTTAAGCTCTGTCATAGAGCTGCTGTAGGGAAGGTGTGTGTTTCCACCAAAAGAGGAACACAGTAAGCTGTTTGTGAAGTGGTGGAGACCACTGTTACTGGTCCATGTGCCCCATCCCTGAGGGGATGGGGGTGGAAAGGTTTGCCTGTCTTCCAGGGGCAACCCTGCTGGTTCCGGCTAAGGAAGAAGCTGCCTTATTTCAAGTTGTGCTGCGGCACCAGAAGCTGTGGGATAGAAATTCCTGTGAGGAATCGCCTGTGGGGCACCTGCAACCAAAGGGTGAGTTTGCTGTGACAGAGGGCCTATGTTTTCACCTGAACTGTTGGAAAGTGGGGATTGGACTACTTAATTTGTAGGAGGTCTAGTGTAATAGACATTGCCAGTTAATTCAAGTATGTTCAAGTCCAGCACAAAGAGTAAAAAGTAAAGTGGGGATTGGACTGCTAAATCAGTGGGAGGCCTAGAGCAATGGGCTAAGCCAAGTAAAAGTATGACAAGTAGAGGAAATGTGACATACATTTACCTGTTAATCTACATTGCCAAGCTTTACAGAAAGAGATGTTTAATGTCCAGAGAAATGGCCGGGTATGAATTGTGGAAGCGACAGGTGGAGACACCCCCCCCCCCCAAATCGGTAGTAACCAAATTCACCTCTACGGATTTGCTCTGTGGCACCTTTACTTTCTCTCAGGTACTTGGCCAGTGCCTGAGGAAAGTACCCAGACGTGGGATTAAAAGGTAGTTTCCCTTATAGAGCTGAGGTGCTCTTAGGTGGTTTAGGGAGCCACCAGACAATGTTTCCATGACAAATGGAAGATGTCCAAGTGGCCGGCAAGGGAGCCGAGCCTGGGAATCCCAAACAGTGTTCAAGTTCGGGCTGTGTACCCAAAGCAGCGTGCAAGTCCAGGCTGTGTGCTCGGTGGGTTCAGAGCCTGAGGGCTGAAGTGTTTCTGATTCTTTTTAATCTGCATTACCAGAAGTGTAGCCCCAAGGGGGTCCGTCTGTGCTTTGTTTGTTCTGCTTGGATGTGAATAAAGCCACACTTTAGAATCACATTCCTGGTATTGGACATTAGTTATTGCTTCCTCTGTTCGGAATTACTTGGGTGCCTCTGTGCAGAGTAGCCAAACCTAGCCCTTGTGCCGAGTTACCTATTCCTCCCCGAACCCAGTCCCCACACCTTGTACTGCTGTCAGATTCAAACAGCATACCACCTGTCATGTGCAGAAAGGCAGGGGGGTGGGGGTTACACTTGCATCACGGACTCTGTCTGGTCCCTCTCGCTTTTGGGACAGCAGGAGACATCCTTAAGATGCACCGAGCAGCCATTTCTACTTACTGGGTATGGGCTAGTAAGCCGACGGTAGCCCAGGAGAAGGCGGTTGGGTACTTTTTGAAGGGCCTGGACTACCTCTCCCTTCTGGTGCGTGTACCATCTCCACCATAGGACCTGCTGCTTGTATTGGCAGTGCTCTTGGGCACACCTTTTGAGCTAATGCATAGGTGTGAGATGTTAAACCTGTCGTGGAAGATGGCCTTCCTGGTGGTCATCACATCAGCCAGAAAGATTGAGGAGCTCCAGGCGCTCTTGGTGGAGTCTTCTTACCTGGTCCTCCACAGGGACAAAGTTATCCTTCACCCCCACTCTAAGTTCCTCACAAAGATTGTATCCAGGTTTCACCATAGTTAGGTGATTATACTTTACTGGCCCTTCTTCTGAGGCTGACGGCAGGCTCCGTACCCTAGGCATGTGGAGATCACTCCCTTATGTGGAGCGCATGGCTGGAGCTCAGGGAGAGGTTCACCAGCTGTTTGTCACTTACTCTGAAGTTGCACTTGGCAGACCAGCAGCAAAGTGGATGATTCGTCCTGCATTGACTTCTGCTGTAGGTCGACCAGCGGGGAACCTCCTGTATGGCTTAGGGCTCATACCACCAGACATACTTTTGTCTCAGTGGCTTCTTCCAGGCGCATCCCTATCCAGAAAATCTGCATGTCTGCTACCTGAAAGTTAACACGCACCTTTATTTCCCACTGCCACAATGATCACGAGTCATGCTGGGATGCTGGGTTTTGGACCTCGGTTCTCCAGCTAGAGTGCACGCCTTGCAAAGCTTATGATTTGGTACCTCACAGACAAGTGCTGAAGAAGATGGAGGATCTAGATGCTGCTAAAGTTATAATAAATTGGGTGCATAGCTGGCTAAAGGGGAGGCAGCAGAGGGTTGTGGTGAACTGGGTTAAATCGGAAGAGAGGGAGGTTATGAGCAGGGTTCCACAAGGATCTGTTTTTGGTCTGGTCTTCTTGAACATGTTCATCAGTGACATTGGGGAGGGAATCTGGGGCAGGTTGTGTTTCTTCAGATGTCATCCAGCTCTGAGGGAGGGTGGAAAGTGATGAGAGAATAAGGGAAATGGGGAGAGACTTACAAAAGCTAGAGGGGTGGTCAAGGGCTTGGCAGTTGAAATTCAGTGCAAAAAAAGTGCAAGGTAATGCACCTAGGGAACAAGAACCCCAAGACAGAGTACTGGATGTGAGGGGAGAGACTTGGCAAGAACCCTAGGATGGAGTAGTGGATGAGAGGCATGAGACTTAGTACTACAGATGAGGAACAGGACCTTGGAGTTATCAGCAGCTCCCTAAAGCAATTGAGTCAGTGCAGTAAGGCTTATAAGAAGGCTAATAGAATGCTGGAATGTATGGGGAGGGGTATTGATAGCAGAAGGAAAGAGGTAATACTTCCTCTGTATAGATGCTTGGTGAGGCCACACCTGGAGTGCTGTGCCCAGTTCTGGAGTCCTCACCTCAGGAAGGCTGGAAATGGTGCAGTGTAGGGTAACAAAAATAATTCTGGGCCAGCAGGGCAGGTCATTTGAGAATCGCCTCAAGCCGCTGAACATGTACTTACTGGAGACCAGAAGGGAGAGGATAGACATGATTGAGACCTTCAAGTTCTTTAAAGGCATTAACAAAGCGAGCTGCGGGGAGCTATTTAGCTTGAATACTAACTCACGATCACATGGACTTGAGCGGAAACCAACAGGAGGAAGGTAAAGGGGGGGGACTTGAAGAAATACTATTTTACAGAAAGGGTGGTGGAGCCGTGAAACAGTCCGCCAACCATGGTGATGAGTGCAAAAACAGTTCGGATTTTCAGGCACAGTTGGGACAGAATGAAGGATATAGTGGTTGCGTTGGGTGATGGAACCAGGGAGAAGAATGGGGGGGATGGGAAGGGCTAGGTCCCTGGAGGAACAGCAGGTCCCAGGGCTTATAGGGAACTTGGGCACACTGGTTGGACCACTGTTCTTTTTCTGCCGTCATTGCCTATGTTTCTATATTTCCTTCCAGAGAACTGCTAGGAGCCTGCCAGAGTTTGAATAGTGAACAATATACACACCCACAGAGGAATAGGTTACTCACTAGTAACAGTACTTCTAGTAGTGGTATATGGTTCATATCCACACTACCAACCCGGCCTTCCCTGGCAAGTTGCACATGAATCCCTGCTTCCAGTATGCAAGATCGGACGTTACAGGGCAGAGTCGGAGGGATATTCTACCCAGGTGGTGGGAGGAGCTTAGCTTAAAGATGTCCAGCAAATCAGAGTATTCCAGTGGAACTGCCAGAATGTGGGCGTGAACCGTATACCAATCCAAGAATTTCGGTTACATGTGAGTAACCTATTTATTCCTCCTGGTATGTATCCAGTTGCAGATCAGCAGCAGAGGAAGGAAGATGCTGCAGAACTAAATGTGTAAAGCTCTGTATTACTGTGCTTCAAGTATTGTAAAAGGGTGAGCAACAGACGGCAGAAGTACTGCTGGCTGGGGGGGCTGGCTGTGACGTACTGTAATAACAATATGCATAAATCTGTGATGACAGTTATTATGGGTATAAATTTTTGTGTCTGATTTATACATATAGCTGGTCTGATAAATGCATTTGTCACTCTGCAATTATGTCCACACCTGTTACATAAATATACATAGATAATGTCGACAAGGTTTAGAAATGCTGTAACTTATGCTGATTTGCCTAACGTGATAAGATGATTTGTAATTAATAATGCGGAGGAATTGCTTTTAACAGTGGTCTTTTACTTTTTTTCCAGATGTACAGAAGACCATGGTTGGCCAATGCCTTGGTGGAGTCATCTATGCTGTCCTAGCCGGACAGCCTTTGGTTATTCTGTTAACCACAGCACCTCTTGCTTTATTCATCAGTGGTATGTTTTTAGAAAGATTTAAAAAACTGTCGCAATTTGTTTTCACATGATGCCTTTCCACATCTTTGAGGGACATGTGCCTCCATTACTGTTATGTGCACAATTATTGGCATGGAACAGCTGCATTTACCACATCAGGGAAGACTGCTCTGCAGTGTGGCAGTCAATGACATACCGTTTCCTGTCTTGCCATTCTCCTGGTGGAAGTGCCTTTTTTTTTTTTTTGCATTGTTTAGATAGGCTATTACTGTAAATGTGCAGGAAGCACACAAAAAAACTTAACTGTGAAACTTGTGAAAGCAGGAAAAGTGTGCCAGGTGGCTAGGTTCCCTGTAGATAAAAATGAACAAGATATGGGTACAGTAGGTGCCTAGTGTGATGCGCAGTGCTATGAATTAGAGAAAAAAGGCACAATCTCACCACATTTTTGATACCCTAAAACATCAGCTCAGTGTTTTGTGGTGGTTTCCATTTTTCAAGAGAACAGTTGTGTAATGGTCTTGTTGTGGCAGTGCCCCGGTAATGGTAAAACACAGTGATGTGTGGTCACCCCGAACTTGCTTAGGAACATATGAACATGCCAGCAGCTAAGGGCCTTATGGTCTGTCTGGTCTGTTCAGTTGTGCAGTGTCCTCTGTAGTTACAGAGGGAACTGCCCCTCTTTCCTTTTTGACCTCCATCAACTTTCCCTCTCCCCCACTCACCCTTTTCCCCCAACCCTGTCCCACCTTCTCTATAAGCTGTCCACCGTTTTTAGGGAGATCACCACCTCTGGCAGCTCATTCCACTAGGCCACCACCCTCTCAGTGAAAAAGTGCCGCCTCCTCTCCCTTCTGAACCCTCTCCCTACTGACTTTTGTCATTGACCCTAGCAGTCATGTTCCTGCTAAGGCTGAAGAGGCCCTCCATGCTCTCTCTGTTAATATCATTAAGGTACTTGAAGGTCTCTGTCATGTATCCCTTCTTTGCTCAAGAGAGTACATGTTGAGCTCCTTGAGCTTCTCCTTATAGGTGTTGCCCTTCTTTGGACCATCTCCAGCAGCTTGATACCCTTCTCTCTCCCCCCCCCCTTACTATATATCCCGCCTCCTGCCCACTGGAGCCACACCATCGGGAGACGCCCATCAAGCCTAGTCTCTGCCAGAGCCTTACCTGTCAGTCCTTGGTCCCTCCATCTTGCCGCGGATACCCCCCCCCCAGGCGGGGTGAAGGTGGGGGCAGACCCCCAAATCTTGCATGTGTCAGGGTCCATAGGGCTGCAGGCACCGGCATAGAGACCCCGGCTCGGCGCTCCATCTTCCCGGCTCTAGTGAGGGTGTTTCCACTTTTCTGTGGGACGTTGCGGGCCCTTACGTCAAGGCGCGAGTGCCGATGTCGGCAATGTCCCTCCCCTATAGTCCCTGTGGCTGGCTGGTTGCTGACCTACGCCCTCAACCAATCCAGCCCCTGGGACCCCGACTTGCCGTCATGCCCCCAGCCTCCACCAGGGGTCGCTGCTTGCCGGGATAAAGAACCCTCCCTCCCCGGAGAAGGCGAGCTGTCGTCAGACGTTCCAGCCCATCTTCCCCCGGCCAACCCCTGGCAGCCCAAGTTCGCTCCCAAACCCAGGTTGCCGGCGTGGTGCGAGGTGTGGCGTCCAGCGCCTCAATCCTTAGCGCCACCGGGCTGGCCGTTGGCCTTTTTAAGATGTAGTACTAAAACTGCACACTGTACCCCAGGTGTGGTCTTACCAATGACCTGTACAGCAGTAGAATGGCCGCCATATTCCTGGTGGTAATTCCCCTGGCTGTGCAGCTCAGCATCTGATTTGGCTGCTGCTCTCTTGCAGTGTTTTTCAGGTAATTTCTGATTATTACTCCCAGGTTCTTTTCTTCCTCTGATCTGTTTACCTGCACGCCATCTGACCAGTATTTGGTCCCCAGATTCTTCGCCCCCATGTGCATAACTGTGCACTTCTTAGCATAAACCCCAGCTGCCAAATGCCAGACCACTTTTCTAGCCTAGCCAGGTCATCTCTGAGATCTTCCCTTGTCAATCTTCACCATTCATTACTGCTTGGGTAGTGCCGGAGGTGCACACCCGCTACGGGAGTTTTTTTTTTTGGAGTCGGCTCCAGCGGTGCACGCCCCAAGATGGCAGCGCTGCATCATTCGCGAGGGTGGCCGTTAGGTGCCGCAGACTACTCCTCCATCTCAGTTCTGTTTCTCCCGCAGTCGAGGCTACACCTGCCGCGCGGTGAGATACAGCCTGCTGTGCGGTCACATACAGTTTAGGCCTTCTGCGTCATCGAATTTCCAGACTCCTCCTCCTGTTTTTTATCGACGCCGTCACCAGTAAGACCATTCTTTTTATAACTTTCTTCAGCGCCGAGAACTTTTGCTGTTTTAGTCTCAATATTTTCGCATCATGTCAGGTTCGGGGGCAAAACGTAAGTCGAAGGCGGCCCACGCCCCTATGTATCAGTGCTCCTGTGGCCGGCATTTTTCCGTCACGGACCGGCATGATGTTTGTCTTCGTTGCCTGGGACCCAACCACGATATGGATGCGTTTGACACCCGTTTCTCGATGGACCGTCACATCCTAAAAGTCTGCGCGTTTAAGATCGGCAAGGCCCCGCCGACTCCTCGGGACGGGCGCGCCCAGGGATTCCCAGGTAAGGTCTCAGGCTCCTTCCTCCAGGTCCCTCTCAGGCCTATACGGTCTGTAGAGGAGGAGGCTTCCTCATCCTCTCTTGCCGAAGAGGAAGCTTCATTTGCGGTGTCGGAGGAACGCCGGGGTCCCCTCCGGGGACACCGCCTCGGCAGTCACCTCCTCGGAGGTGCAGGCTTCCCCAGTGTCGAGGCCCACGTCTGCTGGGCCTGGCATCGGTGGACCCTCGACACCACCTTCCGGCGACGTTTCGGATCCCGGCGCCGTTCACAGCACTGGTGATTGAGACCGCGCTGTTGGCGGCGCCGTGTTGGCTCTCGGCACCACCCACGGGCCCGGTTGGCTCTTCTGGCGGTGCCGAATGCGGTCCTGGCGCTGAGGGTGGTGCTGTTGGTTTGGCCGGCGCCATTAGGGAATCGGGGCCAGGTCTAGGTGTTGCGGGGGGTCCGGGGTCGTCTGGCGCCATCCTCTGCGCCGTTTCACTGGAGACCCCTGGGGTTGCCAGTATTGTAGTCCAGCTAGTCTCTTCCTCCTCTGAGGATGACGACTCAGACGTGGACCCATCCTGGCACCCTGACTGTTCGGAGTCAGGGTCTCCGGTGTCACGAGGTGCTAGGCGGCCCAGCGCGCCTATTCCTCTGTCTCCGCTGCCGTCCTCCCCTGAGGCCCCCCAGGCTGGAGGTGGTCTAGGGGTCCCTGGGGGGCAATGGAGCGGAGGTGGAGGGAGGGCTCTGCCTCCTGAGGTCGTTGAAGGAGAGCCTCTCCTCCACCTCCGCTCATCGCCAGGGACCCCAGACCACCCCCAGCTGGGGGCCTCAGGAAGGGCAGCTGGCAGGCTGAAGAATAAGCGCTGCGCCGCCCTCGTGCCACCGAAGACTCCCAAACTGTGCTGGGGTGGGGAGGAGGCGTTCTCCGAGTCTGAGGGGTCGAGGACAGGGTTCGAGTGTCTTAATCTTTACCTGCCACCCCTCGAGGTGCGGGTAGGAGCCGTAGCGCTAGGCCCCGTCTTTCCCTCTTGGACCCCAGGGACCCCTCTGGTGGTGTTGCTGTGTGCTGCCCTTCTGGATCCATGCAGTCCCAGGTTCGTCACACGGGAGGATCCCCTTCTAGGCTCTTCCAGGCTTCGCATCCCCAGGGTTCCGTTTTGTGACTTAGTCTGTTGTCCGGGATCCCGCCAGCTTGGGCTCCATTCCCCGGATTCCAGAGCCTCAGCAGAGGACAGTTGCCTCACCATTGGTGCCCCTCTCCCATTCCTCTGCAGCCACCCCGCGCTCTCCCAGGCCATGTCAGTCCCACGGGTCCGTTATCCTGGGAGACGTTCAGAGGTTCTGCGTCTGCCTTCCCATCAGATGTTAGGTACACGAATGAGCAGGTTTTTCACCTATCCCCACCGCCGCAGGAGTCCTCTGGACACTCAAGCTTTCCATCATCCTCGTCTCCCTTCTCTGAGGGAGAGGAACCCACTGCTCGTCTCTCCTCCGATGCTGATTTCACTGAATATCAGTGATTCCTTTCGAGGATGGTGAGGGATCTTCAGATTTCCTATATTAAGCGAGACAATACTGAATGGGAGACGCATGAATTCCTCGACGAATTCAGTGCCCAGCATTTGGTGGTACTATCCTGGCCTATTCCCTTCCAGGAGGCATCTATCCGTTCCTGGCAGTTGCCAGCCGCCCTTTCTCCAGCCCCGGCAGACTGCCAACATAGGTATTGTGCCCCATCGGAATCTCTAAGTACTCTCCCCAACCCACCCTCTGGATTGGCATACCTAGAGACTCCCTCCGGGCGCCGCCGCCTGGCGCACGACCGTCCACCAGACTTGGATTCTCTACAGTTTGACTGGTGGGGGCGAAGAGTGTTTTCTTCCTCTCGTGCGATGTCATGCATTGCATCACATCAGGCCCACCGTGCTGCCTGCAGTAGACATTTGTGGTCGATACTTTCCCAAATCTTAGCATCAATGCCTGACACGGAGCAAATCAGACAAGCTATTGCCCTCTCTGCTATAGGCCTGGAGCTGGCAAGACACCAAGCAAGGGCATCTTATGATGCCAGTGAGGTGGCTTCCAGGCTTGCAGGGACAGCGATCTGTATTAGACGGATGGCATGGCTTCGTCTATCAAGGTTGTCACCCATGGCCCGCCGTAGGGTGATTCGCTCTGCTTCCCGGGGGACCTGTCTTTTTCCTCCAGAGCTAGGAGACTTCTGCAGGGGCTTCCTCCGTCTCCCGTCCTCAGGGACACTCTAGCTCTTCTCCCCTAAGCTTCTCTCTTGATTGCCAGGGTCTTCCCTTCTGTTTCTCACCAACAGGAGGCTGGGGTCTTGCTCCCTCAGGGTTTCTTATCCCCTCCCTTGGGGGGGAGCTTGGTACTCACCCAAGCAGTAATGAATGGTGAAGACTGACAAGGGAAGATATGAAAATTATGTACCTACCGTAATTCTTGATCTTCTCTTGTATCTTCACCATTCATTACTGATACCCGCCCACCTTCCCCTCAGTGGCCTCCTACTGTGGCTTCTCTCCCTCCCGTCTCGTTCCTCTCCCTTCCTTTGGCCTTTATGCCAAAAAAAAAAATTCTGTTTTCCGTTCTTCTTGAATGGATCTTTTTTCCTCAAGGTAAAGAGGAACAAGTAGGGTCTTTTTCACCTATTCTGAGGGAACTCTTTCTGACTGTCCCTAGGGGGTGACTTCTGGGCCCCTTAACCACGTTGCTCAGTTCACAGCTCAAGAGACTGTCCCTTTGGCTTGGCCTCAAAAATTTAGGTTCCCCCTGGCAGGTATTATTATTCTTAGCTCATTCTGGCTGGTGCTTCTGGCACTTCATTAGCCTTGAGCGGTTGTTCTTGCCTTGCCTTCAGGGAGTCTGATTGAGCTCCCACTCTATCCTTTCATACAAAGCTGCCTTCTGTAGGGCTTAACCCCTCCCCATACACTTCTGTGTTAGCACTTAACAGGGTGCTAAGGGGCCTAATCTCCTTCCTAGTTGGGCGCTGTCTTTCCAGAACAGATTTTCTGCCTGGGCAGTCTGTGAGCTCTCAGGTAAAGTGTAGGGGGTTGGCATGGTGGGAGGTTAGAGAATCTGCCCTTTGTCTCCAATCTGTACAGGCAGTTCAGTTGAACATTCTCTCAGTCCTATCAGGAGGGATTCTTGTTCCCTTGTTTTGGTTTCGAGCTTGTAAGCCTCTCGACCAGTGTATCCATGGGCAGTGTTCTCCCGTCTCAGCATACCTTGTGTTCTTCCCTTTCTTCTCCTTCTTCTTCTTCCTTTTCTCTTTCTCTCTCTCTCTGTTCCTCCCTTGGAGCCACCCCAGAAGGGAGGCCCTGCGGTCCCTTAGGATAGGAATTCTCTCTCTTCTTCCTGTTCTCTACAGGCTTATTCCTTTTTCAGTTTATATCCTTTCCTTTTTCTGTCCCTCGGCTCTCTTGCCTCGCTCTCCTTTTTCCTTACCCTTTGTTTTCGCCACTCCGGCTACCAGAACTGAGATGGAGAAGGAGTCTGCAGCACCTAACGGCCGCCCCTCGCGCATGATGCAGCGCGTCGCTCTCGGCGGCGCCCGTTGAACCCGACTCCAAAAAAAAAAAAATCTCCCAAAGCGGGTGCGCGCCTCCGGCACTACCCAAGCAGTAATGAATGGTGAAGATCAAGAATTACGGTAGGTACGTAATTTTCATTTCCTGTCTTCCCTCCTCTGCGTGCAGCTTCCCACAGAGTGTGCTGTCATCCACGAACAAGCAGCTTATAACCTTGATCTGTCCGTGATGTCTCTTATGAAGATGTTGAACACTGGACTGAGCACCGAGCTCTGTGGGACACCATTGGTCACAGACCTCGCTTCTGAGATTTCTCCTCCCGACTAGCATCCTTTGGCTTTTGTCCTGCACCCAGCTTCTGACCCATCCTGCAAGCTTTGCCCTCACTTCCAGGTCTTTCAGCTTCCTGACCAGTTTTCCTGTGATGCACCAAGTTGAAGGCCGAACAAACAATGAAGTCTTCAGATAAAGGCCTAACATGATATCAAGTCTGCTTGAGTGTGCAGCTCTCAGTGCTGTGCATGGATGCTGCCCCCTCTTCCCCAACTGATCCCACTATTTTACCCTTTCCCATTTTGATTTTGCCCTTAAGTTTATCCCACCCCCTTAAATCCCCCCCACTGATGCACTTAAAACTGTTCCTCTGGCAGAGAATTCCATGCTGTCACCACCTTCTCAATGAGAAAGTGCCTCCTCCTCTCCCTTCTGAACCTCACCCCCCAACTTTAGACTCTACCTTCTTGTAATTCCTGCCTTTCTAATTTTATACAGACCCTTATGACTTAGTGTCTTTTAAGTATTTAAATGTTGCAATCGTATCCCTCTGTCCCTACTGTCCTCAATAGAATACATATTTAGCATCTGTAGCCTCTACTCACAGGGCTTTCCCTCATCCCACTCAGCATCTTGGTTGCTCTCCTCTGTACTCCTCCAATAGTCTATCCTTTTTTAGTCTGTACACCAGAACTGCACGCAGTACTCCCAGTGAGGCCACACCAATGCCCTGTATAGCAGCTGGCTCACATCCTCACTCCTTGAGGTGATTCCCCTTGCTATACACCCCAACATCCTATTAGTCTTCACTGCCCCTTTCCTACACTGTGCAGAGTGATTCATATGGCCTGTGACTAGCACACCTAGATCTTTCTCCTCGATGGATACCAATAACTGCACACCTCCCAGCTTATAGCTAAATCCAGGATTCCTGTTTCCGAAGGGCATAATCCTGCACTTCTTAGCGTTAAAGCCCAACTATCAGGTACTTGACCACCTCTCCAAGGTTTCTAGGTCCCTCTGCAGCACCATCCCATCCACCACTGCATCCAGTTTAGTATCATCAGCAGCAAACATACTCATGCGACTCTGATCCCCAACTGACATATCAGCTACATAGATGTTGAATAACATTGATTCCAGCACCGAGCCTTGTGGGACCCCACTGATGACCTCCCATGGTGTTAATTCCCCCCTTACCACCACCCTCTGCTGTCTCTTTTCCAGACAGTTACCAATCTAGCTGACCACCATATCATTAACACCCAGGTCCCTCAGGATGCCTATCAGTCCCCTATGTGGCACCGAGCCTTGATGAAGTCCAAATATAGGACATCAGCTGCCTGGCCCTCGTCCACTGTCCTAGTGACCCAGTCAAAGAAGTGAATTAGGTTAGTTTGGCAGAACCTCCTCAACACAAACCCATGCTGCCTGTCAGCCTGGAGCCCATTTCCCTCCAGAAGGCCAACCAGTCTCTCTTTCAGGATGGTCTCCATCAGCTTACCCACTGTTGAGGTCAGGTTGACTGGTCTGTAGTTCTCTGGTTCGTCCCTCGGCCCACTTTTATGGAGAATCATCACATGCGCTGTCCTCCAGTCCTAGGGCATGTTTCTGGACTCCAGAGAGGTGTTAAACAGGCCTGCCAGGGGACGTGCCAGAACCTCTACTAGTTCTCTAAGGCTCTTCAGGTGCTTATCTGGCTCTCGTGACTGTCCAACTTTAGACCCTAAGGCCTTTGTTTGCCCTGTCAGCTTGAATTGTGCCATCTGTGAATTACCCCTCCCCAGTCCTTAACCCCCCACACTCTCTTGTGGTACTCGTCTGCCCTACTCCTGAGTTTTGACTGAACAGAAGTACCCATTAAGCACTTCTGCCTTTTCTTCACTACCTTCTGCCCAACTCTCTTCTTTTTTTAGACTGATGATCTTGTCCTTTGTTTCTCTTCTCCCTTATGTACCGTAAAAAAAAAAAGCCTTCTGACCCACTTTTACCCACTGCGCTAGCTGTATTTCTCTTGTGGCCTTTCTCTTTTACCACTATGCTTGCCTCTCTTGAGTTAGTGGCAAAGGCCACCCTATCCTCCTCCTCCTGAGTATGCTTATGCTTTCTAAAGGCTACACTCTCGTCACCCACTGCTTTTGCCACCGCCTTGCTGAACCAGCTGGGCTTTTTGGCCTTGGCTTTCTTACCTGTGATTTTAGCACACTCACCAGTGGCTTCCATCAATCCCTTCTTTATTATGGCCCTTTTCTGTTCCACATCCATCCCCACTCTGATCTAGCAAGGTGTCCTTTCAGAACTTCTCCCATTCTACCAAAGTCGGCCCTCTAAAAGTCCAAGTCCCTTGTCTTGGTCCAGACCATCCCTTTGCCCATGCCCAGGTGGAGCTACACCATGTGATGGCAACTTCCTCCAAGCAGCTTATCCACCTTCACATCCTGAACATGTGCACAGCTTGACAAACCAGATCCAGGATGGTCCTCTCCCTTGTGGGGCTCCATGACACCCTGAGTCAGGAAAGCACTCTGGAAAGCATCCAGGAGTACTTGTTCCCTAGTGTAGGAAGTAATAGGGATTTTCCAGTTCACCCCAGGTAGAGTGAAATCCCCTATTACAGTAAAACCCCGTTTATCCGAATGTGTCCGGGGACATTGAAAATGTTCGGATAAACAGGGTTTCGGATAAACGGAAGCAATGAAAAAAAATCATAGAAGACACCATGGACATCGTGGTTAGTTTTACTTATGTTTTTATGTACAAAAATACAGTATAAAAAAATACACAGAAGTGTAGTTCAATTAAAATACAACTGCAGTGTTAAAAAAACATCATTCAAGTGCTGTGTGTAACTATTTTAAATATTGTAAATTACTGCACCTTAAAAATAATTTGGTCCCGGACTGTACCATAGAGATAGATAGTGGCAAAGTAGTCTTGTAGTTTTGTTTGCTTTTGTTTAAGCGGCAGTCAAACTACCTTTAACCACAGCTGTCTCAGAAGTAACAACTGAACAGCATCTGCATCCGATTGCGTCTCGAGCTAGTCAATACGCTTCTGGAAACAATCGGCGGCTTCGGCATCAGTGGGTACGTTTTTTTCTGTATGCGGTCTCAGATTTATTTTCGTCATTTTCAGCAGGCTCCACTGGCTCATTCTTAACAATTGACAATGTCAGCATCTGTCATTTCCTCATATCCAGCATCTGCGTCGTCCGCCTCTGCTCATTCTGTAACCATCTCCCTGCTTGGATCAAGGTGCTCTGCAGCTGAATGTAGCACGTCCATAACTTCTGTCATTTGATCAACATCACTGACAGTGCACTCTGCATCGTCTGAAGTTGTTGCGACAAGTGTGTCAATAAGTTGAGATTTTTGCCAACATTTTGTAATGGTCTCCTGCTTCACATCCCGCCAGGACTCTGCAAGCATAATTAGGGCATCTTTAACAGTGATTGATTAGATCATTTCAACGAGAGATCTGCTATCATTCTCCTTGTACAGAACGTTAGTCAGGAGTTTACTTCTGTAAATTCTTTTCACAGTGGCCAGATTTCCTTGGTCCATTGGTTGATTGGTAGCGGTGGTGTTTGCAGGCACAAATTCATACCGTATTGCACCGTCCTCCGTATGGAGAGTCTCTGCATTGGGATGTGCTCCAGCAGTGTTCAACAGCAAAATAGCTTTCAGAGGCAATCCCACACCACGAAGATGAATCCTGACTGGAACAAAGTTGGTGAAAAAAACGTGTCTGAAGATTTCGGAATTCATCCATGCACTTCGCTGTGCTCGATACAGGGCAGGGAGGGGTAGACATGTTAATATGCTTGGAGCACCTCGGTGACTGCGATTTCCTGATGATTAGGAGAGGCAATTTGTGAGAACCTAATGCATTGGAGGTTGCAAGCACTGTAAGTCTCATTGTTTTTCTCAGAACCAGGGGCATTTTTTTCAACAGAAGACACTAATGTTTTTTCATTCAAAAGTCTCCAGTAAATGCCGGTCTCGGCATTGTAAAGTGCATCAAGTGATATGCCTTCTGTTTGCATTATTCTCCAAAGTTTCTGCCGAAAGGGATCAATGCTGTCTAAGCAGCTGGACATGATTTCACCAGTGACCGCAAGCTGCCTGGTCCCATGTCGATTTTTAAATCTGTCCAACCACCCCTTGCTGGCAGAGAAGGGGTAATCGGTGTCACAAACCCACTCAGCGGGTCAGGCCCTCTGCTCCCACAGTGCCAACCTCCAAACGCAGTCTTGTGAACAGGAAACAGAAACGGGGTAATCCTCCTTCTGTTTTGTGGGTTCGAATCAACCTTTGGTCTCAGTTCTGGAGGGATTCAAACTGTGAACCTCTTGCTAGCGTACCCAATGTACAGGCTCAGATAATTCTGCTCTTCAGGCGGTCAGATATCTTTCGCCTACGGGCACCTAACCAGGTGTACAAAATGAACCTATTTTTATCTATTTTAAAGTAAAGATACATATTTTAAAACAGAAACTGCCTGGTGTACCTTGAAACTTCATTTTTTTGTAAGTGAAGCTTAGATGATTAAAGTTGACACTGTGCTTAAGCTTATATGGTAATACCAAATTGGAAAAAGGTAAGAGTAATCTGAGGTCTTTATTAGAGTTTTTAAGGGTTCAGCTTAATCTGGTTCAAGGTCAGTTAGCATTCATCTGTATCCCCCTCCCCCGGGTCATGCCTGAAAATAGGCAGAATTTGTCTAGTGCACTTACCTGGTCAACAAAAGATAAATAAATAAAGGTATTGGATTCTGAGACTCCAGCAAGACCCATTGTCCAAATGATGACACTCTTAATTAACACTGTAATTTCTCAGTCCCTTTGATCCATGAGCAGTTCTCTTAAACACATCAAAGGACTTTTTATGACACCAGGTGCAATCAACTGATTTTCCTGAGGATGTCCTAAAATGGATGTTCCACTTCCTTATGACACCAGGTGCAACTAAATGACTTTTCATGAGGACGTTATGAAATGGATATATTAGTTCCTGGCTTCAAAGCAAACTGACAAGTTAATTGCATTCAGAGATCTGCTGGTTTAACATATATCCTGTCTTTTGAATTGATACCTGGGGGGTGGGGTTTTGTCATCCCAGACACAGGATTTTTCATGACAGACAATCCCACTACATTTTTATATTACAAAATTCATAGAATCTTCAGAACCAGCTGTCTAAATGTCACAATTGGCTCTGAGCTGTCTGTGAAAGAAAAGAGCATCCTCTTTTAGGATTGTACCTGACATAGGAGTCCCTTTCGATCTGTTCTGGACAAACCAGTCCAGTGCATCGTCTCTACATGAGTGCATGGTTTTGCGTTTCTCATGTGAAATGCTGGAGTCCATCATAACAGAGAAGTCTCGAATCTTTTGTTTTGCTTTTTTTATATTACAGACAGTTGCGTTACCAAGACCGAACTGCCAAGCAACTTCAACAACTGTTTGACCCCTCTCTAGGCAGTCTATGAACTGTAGCTTTTGGCTAATGTCCAGGACTGAACGCTTGCATTTCGCCATCTCAGCACAATGTGGGAAGCTAACCTGGGGCTTATCATAAGCTGTAAAATACCCACTAATGGCTTGTTAACAGTTGCATTACATCTCAGATTATTATTCACTCAGCCACTAATTGACCGCTAATCGGCAATAGCGCGGAATGAGGAAGCACATTTCTTTTACACTACAGTGGGGGCAAGTGTGAGATTCGGTTTCAGGGGTCGGATAAATGGGGTTTTATTGTATTACTGCTTCCCTCTGCTGGACATATGACCTGGGACCCCAATACCCTGTCCAGTTCTTCATCCTGGAAAAGCAGTGTGTAGACTCGGGCTCTCTGTAGGATTTTTTGTTCAGGGGTCCTGGGACTTTCTGGGGGAAAAAAAATGGGGATCCTGAGATAAAATTTGGGAATCCCATGAAAGTTTTGGGGATCCCCATTGAAATGAATGGAACAAGTCTGGATAAGTTCATCTCCCATTGTGTCTTTGTTTCCTCATCTTTTTTATACTTTTCAGGCAATTCCTGTGTCAGAAATGCAGATATGACAATATTTTTGTCACACAGTGGTTTTCTCAGCAGGGTTACATAGTCATTAAAAGTGTCATTTTAAAGGTGCCGTAAGACAATCCTGGATAAACCATAAAGCATCACAGTTACAAAATGCTAAATTTTTAAACCTGTACCTGTTGTAGGTTAAAAGTGCAATAGGAAAATATACTTAGTTTTGCAGTCATTTCTGCCTGTTCTAACATGGAAATTCTGTCTTGCTGCCTACTCAAGCAGATATGTGCCAACCTGGCTACAAAAGTAGTCAGTTATTTAGTAAAAAGCATAAATGTTCAATAAACATCATAGCTGGGGCTGCTAAACACATAGACAGTGCTGACAGGCAACAGTCACTTATGTATTCCAGTCATCTCTCTTGCCCAGTACTTCTCCTCTCCTGCACATCTCTTGCATAAAACATTTTACGGATTAAAACAGTCCGGTCCCCCCACCCAACCACTCCCAATCTCTCATGGTTAAGACAGTGGCACAATCTACATGGTGGTCTCCTTTGTGGACTTGCTTTTCTTTGTGCTTTTTTCATGGCATGACATCCTGACTTGGCATAACTTCTCCTAACGCCCTCCTGCCCATAACTTCTCCTTACATATCTCTCCTGAACATTTGTTAAGTTCTGTTTGGTTTTGATGACAGAAGAAGCCACTGTTGACAGGCTGGAAAGAGCAGGATGGCATTAGTATACTTGTATGCACCTGGGAAACAAACCCAGGGGAAGAGTACACAGTGGGGGTGAGATAATGACAACAATAAAAATGGAAAGGGACCTGGGGGTAATTATATCAGATGACCTAAAGGTGGGCAAGCAATGTGAGAAGGCAGTAAGGAAGGCTGGGGGGATACTGGGATGCATAGGGAGAGGCATCAATAGTAGAAAACAGGAAGTTGTTATCCCTCTGTACAAACAGTTGGTGAGACCCCATCTGGAGTACTGTGTGCAGTTCTGGAGACCTCATCACTGCAAAGACATAGGGTGAAGGCTGTCCAGAAGAGGGCAACCAAAATGGTGCAGGGTCGGCACCAGAAGATATACGAAGAAAGACTAAAGGAGCTTAATATGTATACCCTTGAGGAAAGAAGGGAGAGAGGGGGGGCATGATAGAAACTTTCAAGTACCTCAAGGGAATCAACAAAGTTCAAGAGGGTAGCATCTTTAAGAAAAAGAGATGTGCAAGAACAGTCATGGCACTTGCACTATCAGTTGCTGATGTGATTATCTTCATAGGGTCAACTGCTTTAGCAGAACAAACATTTAAGATTTCTGTTGTATCTGCCCTCCCGTCAGGTATTACGACAGTCAATGAAATGAATTTTTGACTGCATTGAGTTTGCACTTTACATATATGTTCAACTTTTTGTGAATGGTTACATCAGTGTATTCTTCCACTATTACCTCAAGAAACCAAGAACCTGCTAAGTGGGCTTTGATTTCTTCCTGTATGACTTGGTTAATGGAGTCCAGTGTGTCATATTTTGCATCCCAACCAGAGTAAATTGTGCCACTTTCTTGCAACACTAGACAGCCATTTTGTTTCTGTGAATGTAAAAGAATGTCGGGTATGATTCCAAATATAGCCCCCAGAGCTCCCTCCAAAAAACTGATAAGATTCCCTTCCTAATTCCTAACTCACCTGTAGAGATATCGGTGTTTGAAACTGGTTCAGTGATTTCCATTGTTTGGTGAGATAATACATTGTCAGTAACAGGACAAGCTAACTGTTATCCTTTGCCTCGGGACCTGATATTTGCTTCTCAGATGCTTCTGGAAGAGGCAGTTTTTCTGCCTTTTTTCCTTCCTGTTTGTACCAGCAAATGTTCTCTGTTTCTTTCATGTCTTAAAGCAGGCACTTGCAGATTGGTTGTGCCAGTTGTTGCAAATGGATTGCCTTTCCCACCAACTATGCTTCCCAACAATGCTTCTCTCTACTTCCTCCTTTACAAGCCATGGAAATAACGTTGTGTAAATGTCCCTCTCAAACCTTTTCTTGTTGCTTTTATCTGAACCTACAGATGCTGTCCCCTCGGACTGCTTATCAGTTTCAACATTCACAATCTCTTGAGATGTGTTAACGTCACACTCAGAAGATGACGTTGTTTCTTTGTCCTTTGCTTCTGAATCTCCTCCACCAAAATAATCATTAAGGCGTTGTTGTGGCATTTCTGTCTGGCGCTGACCACGAGGCAGTCTTGACTTTCCCTCCCATCTCACTGACTCTCTGTAAAATTGCACTGACTAAAGTTGACCCCTAAAACGAACAAAAAAAAAAACTTACAAAGCTTACTAAACCATCATCCAGAATAGTCACTCAATGCCCTAAATAGTGCTTAAAGTAGCACTTTCCTGCTTACTGTCGATATGAGTCTGTTGGTTGCATTTTCAGTGCAGCCTGGTCATGTCGTCGATGTTCCAACTCATCCCAGATCGAAAGGACTGCAAATTACTTTTTTTCCTAATTGTAAAATTGGACATTGTTTGACTTGCAACCCTGCTGTGGTCTCCAACACCTCTGAAATGGCTGCTCCATCCCAGACACAGTGTCTGCTCAGGATGAACCAACTGCTCCTTCCAGGGGATGAATCTTTCTCTCGTTGTGGAACACAACCTAGAGTTTTCTTCTGCCCTACCCGGTTCACTTTGGTGGTCCGCCCTGGTGTGAATGGCATGGAAATCACACCAGGTAAATGACTGAGGGAGAGAAAAAAAAATTCCCGCATACACAGTATCTTGGCTCACTGGGACTCCTGGGCCTACAGTAGTAAGCATCTTGGGAATTTCCTGGGGGGAAAAAAAAAAGCAAGCTTCCTGAAGCACAAAATGTGCATAAATGACGTGGGTACCTTTGTCCCCGAGAGCCCTGAGACCACCCCCATCTTTAGTTTCTTCCATTTAATGGATTGGACCTGTACCCACAAAACTTCAGGCTTGACGTCTGCCTCCTCCTCTTTGGTGCAGAATATCCCCTCCTGCAGGTACAGTGCCACTCCCCCCTCCTTCCCCCCCCCCAACTATCCCATACACCTATCCTTTCTGTACATTTCATACCCTGGAATTGCTAGGTCCTAGTCGTGGTTTTGTGTGGCTCAAGTCTTGGTGATATCTGCCATGTCCCCCTCTCCTGACAATGACTACAGATCTGTCATTTTGCTCCCCTGACTTCTGATGTTTACAGACACCAGCCTTCACTGTGACTCTGCCACCCCTCCACCCCACCCCACCCCACCGCTGAAGTCCTTGATTTTAGAAGGGCAGACTACGACAGGCTAAGGGAGCTGCTCAAGGATAAGTCAGTTGGGGTGAATGACATAGGTGGGGTGGAAGAGAGATGGGGGCCAATCAAGAGGGCCATTCTCAAGCATCTTAAGGTACAGTATGCATGAGAATGGTTAAAGAAAAAAAAAAGGTTTGAGACCGTTATGGTTCTTGGCAAGGGTCAGTGAAGTGGAGGGCCAAGAAGAAGACCTTATATAAATACAAAGAAAAGCAAGGGAAAGTAGAATGGGAAGATTATGTACAGAAAAATAGAGTGGCAAAGGGGCCATTAGGGAGACAATAGAAGACAGAGTTGTGTATTGAGGGAGAAGTCAAGAATGGGGAAAAGGTTTTTCAGGTATATTGAAGAAAAAGGGGAAAAAAGAAGGGGGAATGTATGGCTGTTTGAGAGGAGTATGGTGACAGAAGAGAATGGGCAAAAGGCCACTATCCTTAATGATTACTTTCACTCAGTCTTCACTAGGGAGGATGGCAGGTCCTTGCCAGAAAGTGGCATCAGAGCGGCCACTAAGGGAGTCCTTGAGATAAGACCACCAATATTTACTAGTGAAAGGGTCTTAAAAGGACTGGATGCCATAAAGTTAGGTAAGACTCTGGGACCTGGGAATTAGCAGCAGAACTGGCTGAACCCAAGTGGATCTGGTCAACAGCTCATTTAGGACAGGGGAAGTTCCAAAGGGTTGGAGGGCAGCAGATGTAGTTCCACTTTATGGGGGGGGGGGTGGAGGCAAGGAGCGACCAGGAAACTATAGACTTGTCAGTCTAACCTCTATCATAGGGAAGCTGATGGAGTCACTGGTCAAGCAGGACCTCGTAGACTACCTGGAAAGCAATGGGCTACAGAACAGTAAACCGCACGGATTTGTGGCAGGAAGGTTTTGTCAGACTAACCTGATAGTCTTCTTTAACTGGATGACGAAGGAATTAGATAGGGACCAGGCTGTGGATTTGCTGTACTTCAACTTCAGCAAGGTTTTTGACTCTGTACCTCACACAAAACTTCTGAAGAAGATGGAGGACCTGGATGTGGCTAAACTTGTAGTAAACTGGGTGGGTAACTGGCTAAAGGGGTGGCAGCAGAGGGTTGTGGTCAGTGGGGTTAAATCAGAAGAGAGGAAGGTCACAAGGGAGGGTTCCACAGGGGATCGGTCCTGGGTCCAGTCCTTTTTTCTTTTTTTTTTTTTACTTTCTTTATTGAGATTGTTTCAATGCACACAAAATAATACATATCTTGGCTGTTACAACATACAGCCTTTGAATAAAAATCACAAGTTGTTTAACAAAAGGAAAGCACTAAAAACAAGAAAGATTCAAACTTTAAAAACTTTAAATGCAGGGCAATTATACTAGCTTATGCACCTTATTAGATATATTATTAAATTTCTTCTTTTTGGAACTCATTTCAGCAACAATTCTTGTCAATGTAATAGGGGTAATAATTAATCAAATAAGATTAATCTAATCATTAGATAGTCTAAGCCCCTCCTGCTTACAGCAGAAATTGCTTGAGGTGTAACCATCATTCAGTCTTTTATATGCCATTACTTACGGATAATAAACCTAGAGAATTTGATCTTGATTTAGTTCCCACCAGGACCATCTTAAGATATATATTTTCATCCTGTCCTGGAGACCAAAAGACATCTGCTCATTATGCTGTATATTAAGTATTATAGTTTTCCACTCTGACACCAAAGGTGGGGATTCTTGCAGCCATCTTTTAGTGATGGACTTGTAGGCAGCTCGTAATAAGATGGGCCACAAGTAAAGGGAAGCTTTATTCCTAACCTCTAAAGGAGGGATCCCAAGTATTAGATTGATCCCCGTAATGGGACCTTGGATGTTTAGTATTGTTTTAATATGGTGAGATACCTGATTCCAGAACCTAAACAGTTTGGGGCAATCAAAAAATAAACATGTTTGAGATGTCTCCATCTCCCCACACTCTCTCCAGCACTGTGCAGACGCCCCTGGGATTCTGACTATCATCGAAGGGACCAAGAAAAATCTCACCCTAACTTTCCACATGAATTCCCTCCAGAGTGGGGAAGAGTTGGTGGTCCATGTTCCCTGCCATATTCTGAGCCAGTCTTTACTAGTCAGTGGTTGTGCAAAATCTTTCTCCCACTTAGATTGTATTGATTCCATTACATTTGCCAATTGCTGTGTAAGGGATTTATATAATATAGAGATTGCGTTTTCCCCGTGAAGTGAGGACCATATTTGACTAAATGGGGTATTGTCATCCCACATCTGAGAACTCCTTTCTCTAATTCTAATTTAAGTATATAATGTCTGGTTTGGTAATGGTATAGTCTATCTTTTTCTGTCTAGGAGCATCTCCTTTGGACTTCCAGGTAGTCAATAACCCCAGTTCCCTTTATTAATTGCCAAGGTGCCTCAAGTCCCTTCCTGCGCTGGGTTTTGTACCATGAGAGCTGCACCGATGCATCAAGGGGGCGGGCAATACAAACCACTTGTATTTCCAAGATTGTTGTTGGAAGGTTTTACTTTTTATTCCCAATTGCCAACCCCACAAAATTGTTGCAGTGGAGCTTTTTTCCAGAGCTTTCTTAAAGTGTGTAGGGGAGAATAAACAAGCTGGAAGTGGGGTATCTATTGATCTGGCTAGATCTATTTGTTTCCAGGCTGTTTGATATGTTTTGGTACCCCATAATAACGCCAATCTCATCTGTGTTGAAATCCAGTAGTTTTGAAGTGAGGGGAGGGCCACTCCCCCCCATTACCTTGGGTAGATATAATTTGGTCTTGCCAATCCGTGGTTTCCTCTGGTTCCACTGGAAGGCATTCAGGGTTTTCTGCCACGAAAGGATTTCCTTAATCAATATAGTGCAAGGTGCACACTGAAATAAGTATAAGAAACGTGGTAAAGCGTTCCTCTTAATAGATAGGGTCCGTGTATAGAAAGAGGATGGTAGAAGGTTCCACCTTCTTAAGTCTTTTATATTTGTTAGTAAAGGGTGATAATTATGGGAAAATAAGAGTGCTGGGTCCTTAAGAATCTGAATACCTAAATATTTTATGGATGTTTTATCCCATTTAATTGGGTATTGTGTTTTGAATGTGGGTGGGGGAATGTGACCAAAAGAAAGGGCCTCTGATTTGTTAATGTTTAAAGAATAGCCTGATAGGAGGGAGAATTCCTGTATTTTTTGGAAAAAGGGCTACCATAGAGATAACAGGTTTTGTTAAACCAATATATTGTCTGCAAAGAGGGCCAACTTCTGTTCTGCCATCATAACTCCCTGAATAGATGGTCTAACGGAAGTACTGGGCCTTCAATATAAAAAGCAAAAAGAAGGGATAGAGGGCATCCCTGTCGAGTTCTTCTATATAAGGGAAAGCTCTCTTGAGATAAGTCCATTAGTTCTAATAAATCCAACAGGTTTATTGTAAAATTTAAAAATAGTATCAATGAATTGGGTTGGGAAACCAAATCGATCCAAGACCCCTCGGAGAAATGTCCATGAGACCATATCAAATGCTTTTTCCGCATCTAGGCCCATTAGCACTGCTGGGATGCCCTGAGTTTGGATATGCTCAATAATATATATTGTACGTCTCACATTATCCTGGGCCTGTCAACCTGGTATGAAGCCACATTGATCAACATGTATTTTAGCTGAGGCAAATTGAACGAGTCTCTTGGCTAATATACAAGTAAAGATCTTATAGTCTGTGTTCAATACTGATATGGGTCTGTACGATGAACAAAGTGAAGGGTCTTTACCTGGCTTTGGTATCACTGAGTCTATGGCCTCATTCCAGGATGGGGGGATTGCCCCCTCCTTCTTTGTTATAAAAGAGAATACCCTGCTCAGTATTTGGGTAAGCGTTTTGGAAAGAGTTTTATAAAACTCCCCTGAGAGGCCATCTGTTCCTGGACATGTCCCTGTTTTTAAGTTGCTAATTGTTGCAGTTATTTCAGCGGTGGTAAAGGGGTCTTTCAGTTGGTCACCTTGGTCCTGGGATAGGGTGGGGAGATCCAGGGAAGTAAGAAATTCCCGAATTTTTCCATCTGGGGGCACGGGTGTCTCAGAGTAAAGTGATGTATAATATTTTTAAAAAACTTCGGAGATGCCCTTCATATGTTTTGTAAGTTCCCCAGAGGTAGGGTGTCTTATTTTTAAAATAGTAGATTTAACTCTCTGAGCCCATAATTGGCTTGCTACTAGTCTCATAAATCTGGGGCCCCCATCATAGTATTTATGCCTTAGAAATACCAGTTTCTGCTCTATAGCATAATCTAGGATATTATTTAATTCTTTCTTTAAAGATGTAAGCTCCCATGTTCTGGCTTTACACAATTTGATACATTGGAGGCTTTCATCTTCTCCTCCAGGGCACTTCTATGAGCTTTCCCTCTGTTTTTTCTGGTACGAAGAAATTCCTATTAGTTTACCCCTTACTATCGCCTTGATGGTATCCCATACCACTGATATTGTGGTGTCTGGGGTATCATTATCGAGCAGGGCCTGGGTTATCGTCTCTCCAGTCATCTCCTGTACTTCCTTGTCTCTTAGAGGGGACAAGTTTAGTCTCCAAAAAGTTCTCTTCTTGACCATTTGTTTAAGTCTACAGAAAATTGGGGCATGATCCAAGAGACAGAAATCCCCCTGCCATATATGTTGTATGGTGCTTAACTGTTTCCTTAGGGTCACAAGAAAATCAAGGCATGAATAGGTTTCATGGGCCTGGGAGTAAAAAGTGTGTCTATTGGAGGGTCCGTGTAAAAAACTGCCATATGTCCTCATATCCCAGTTCTTGGATCAGTTTCTGGACTTTTCTGGCAGTTTTATTTGTTTGACCTTGAGAAAGATGATCAGTCCCTCCCCAAGAAATATCAAGATTAAAATCTCCTCCACAAATTACTTGGCCCTCTGCCCACTCTGTTAATAGGGAGAAGAAGGGTTTATAGATTGTAAAGTCCGCTGCTGGAGGTATATAAACAGATGCCAATGTGACCAATTGGCCTTCTAACAAACCCTTCCAAAGGACGTATCTCCGTTCTTTATCAACAATCCTGTCTTTAGGCTCAAAAATTACTCCCTGCTTGATCATTATTGCAGTCCCTCTTCTTCTGCCCCCCCCCCCCCGATAAGAAGAGGCCACCACCTGTGTGAAACCCAGGCACTCAAACTTTTTATGCTCAGCTTGTGAGAGGTGGGTTTCTTGCAGCAGTTAAATATTAGCCCCCTCCCTTTTCATATATTGGAGAATTTTGCTTCTCTTAATACGGTTAGTGACTCCGTGCACGTTTTATGTGCAAATAACTTGAGCTTGTGCCATATTAAACAAATTTTATTTCCCCGAGTTGGAAGTGAGTGTAAGAGTTCTGGTCTCTCATCCATAATGGTGGCCTCCTTTGGCCCCCCAACATGTTCACATTTATACTTGGATTTGTTGCATATAGGTTCCCTCTGCCCTGATAAACCAAAATCGAACTTATAAGCCAACATGGCTTCAACTTTATAACCACACTAAGTTACAAACAATAAACTACGTGCTTCCAAGGTTGGGGGCTAATTTACTGTATTAGCCCCTGTGTTCTCCTTTAAGGGAGAACGAGAAGGAATGCGTGTGCCTCAGTTACTGGAGGACCTCCTCTAGAACCTCGATTACAGTGGGCTCCTACTTCAGTAAGTTAGTACCTTTAGGTACAGACGACACTAGCTGTCAGAGCATCAATATGCTCCCTGTTACCAATCAACTTCTCATTAAACAGTAAATTTTTACTATAAAGACAGAGGCATATTCATATCCTGTAACAGCAGTGATTTTTGTTAAGTATTATTCAATCCCTTCAGGCGTGAGAATATAGTGACATTTGGTATGGCCTGTAGCATGGAAGAGCTCTGAATTTGGGGTCACTATGCCTTGGTCCTGTCAAACAAACAATTTTCAACATATTTAGGTAAATAAAAAAACAAATTAGTCCCATTTGTAAGATATGATCTGTCCTTGACCAAAAGAAACCCTTAATATTTCAGTTAGGTAGTTAGGGCTTATCTAAGTGTAAAGTTTCGTTCTCCTCGATCTACCCCCCCATGTGCAACTTTCGACTCAGTGAAAGAAAGATCGATCAGACTGTACGGTGAAATTAACGTACTTATCTGACTGCTGCACTGGGAGCTCTCCGCGGTTCCAGTAGGAGAGAGTAATTGGGCATAAAGCAGCAGTGTTGGCGTCTCAGGTGTTTACCCCAGTTTCTTTTCTTCTTGCAGAGCAGCATTTGGATCCGACGTAGCACTTCATTGTGCTGCATTATTTTGGTTCCCTTGCACTTCCTATTTGTGGTGCACTGCCAAGCTGAGCCCCTTCTCCCTTCACTTTGGTTCCAGCTGTCTGCGACAGGGATTTTCCTCTCTTTCAAGGCCTCTGCCGCCTCCTCCACTGTGGAATAGATCTTTACACAGTCCTCCCAAAAAATTTGTAGCCTGAAGGGGTATGGAGTATGAAATCGGATGGACTTCTCGCGCAGGGATCTCAGGATTGGAAGGTATCTAAGTCTCTGCTGCTGCACTTCTTGGGGGTAGTCATGGTCGAGGAACAGCCGGTGTGTTAGATATTTAAGTTCTTTTTTACCTCAGGCTCGTCTTAAGATCTCTTCCTTCACACTGTAGGAATTGAGCTTAAAGATTATTGAGCATAGACATGCTGTTGGGTCTGATGGCTTTCTTTGCAGTGATCTATGCGCCCTTTCCACACGGAACAGTAGGGTAGCTGGAAGATCCAATATGTCTTTCAAAAGATTTTCTATAAAAGGGGCCACCAGAGTTGTTTCCGTGTCTTCTGGGAGTCTGTACAGACGTAAATTATCGCGTCAGGAGTGACATTCTAAGTCCAGGCACTTAGCTTGCAACTCCTCAGTTTGACACAGTAGGGTCTGCACTGTTTCTGTAATTTGTACCATTGCCGCTTCGGTTTCGGATACTCTCTCCTCAATCATACCAATACGAGTTTCTAAAGTGGTTAGCTGCTTTTGAACCGCTCAAAACTCTTGCTTGTTTTCTTTTCTTGATTCTTTTATTTCATTCAGGAGCATCTCAAGTCTTGTACGTGAGAGCTGCTCACTTTCACCATCGGTATCATAGTTGGCCGCATGGGAGCTGGCCGGCAAGATGGATCTGCTAGGAAGGTCCGCTTTCAAGCTATTGCAATCTTTTAGTTTTACCTTTACCATCAGGACGATTTCTGCCACTGCTACTTGTCACAGATGTCCCTCCTGAGCTTCTAGACATTTTTAGGTTGAAAAAGTGAAGTTTTAGGAGGGTTTATAGGTCGATTGGCTCGGGGGCTCTAGTTTTAAGCTTGCATCAGCTCCGTAATGTCACCGGAAGTCAGTCCAGTCCTCTTCAATGTGTTCATCAGTGATGTTGGAGTGGGAATCCAGGGCAAGTTGTGTCTCTTTGTGGATGACATGAAAGTATATGGGAGGGTGGATTGTGATGAGGGAATAAGGGAAATGCGGGAGGGTGGATAGTGACGAGGGAATAAGGGAAATTCAGAGACTTGCAGAAGCTAGAGGGGTGGTCAAGGATTTGACAGTTGAAATTCAATGCCAAAAAGTGCAAGGTAAGGCACCTAGGGAACAAGAACTCCAAGACAGAGTACTGGATGTGAGGAGAGAGACTTAGGACTACAGCTGAGGAATGGGATCTGGGAGTTAACAGCAACTCCTGCAGTCAAGCCAGTGCAACAAGGCCTATAGCAAAGCTAACAGGATGCTGGGAGGTATCGGGAGGGGTATTAACAGCAAAAGAAAAGAGGTCACACTTCCCCTCTATTCCTTGGTGAGACCTCACCTGGAGTACTGCGCCCAGTTCTGGAGTCCTCACCTCAAAGTATAAGGCTAGGCTGGAGACAGTGCAGCTCAGAGTAACAAAAATGATTCTGGGCTAGTGGGGAAGATTCTATGAAGAGCGCCTTAAGGCACTGAACATGTACCCACTGGAGACCAGAGGGGAGATAAGATTGATACCTTTAAGCTCCTTAAAGGAATTAAGGTGAACTGTTGGGAACTACAGTATTTAGCCTGAACACTAACTCAAGGTCTCATGGACATGAGTGCAGAATTACAGGAGGGAGGTTCAGGAGGGACATGAGGAAGTACTACTTTACGGAAAGTGTGGTGAAACCAGTAAACAGAGTTGTTCATGCTCCCCGCTACTATGACCTCCAGATCCTTCTCATCAGTGACCCCTAGCCGAGGTAGTATGCAAAAACAGGGGATTCAAATGGGGCTGTGATAGAATGAAGGGTATAGTGGTTGATGGGAGCAACAGAATCAAGGAGGAAAAGGGGGGGTGGACAGGGAGGGTTCGTACTCTGGAAGAACAGTAGGTTCCAGGACTTGCAGGGAACTCTGACAGCTGGAAGGACCTCTGGTCTTTTTTTGCTGTCATTGTGTACCTTTCTATGTTTCTCTTGCCTGACTTGCCCCCTTCCACTCCCCTCCTCTTTGGTCGCTCCCTTCTGACCCCCTCCCATCAGTTTAAATTTAGATTTTTGTTCGTGAAGTTGTACAGCTTTCCCTTCAGGAGCCTTGTGCCCCATCTGCTTAGGTGTAACCTGTCCGGTACATACAGATATCCCATGCTCCCTCCCCCCCCCAAAAAAAAAAAAACACCAATGCACCTGTACCCTTCCAACTTCACACCACCCTCTAAGCCATTCATTAAATTCGGCAAGCTTTACATTCCTTGCCGTACTAGCCCTCTGGTCCAGAAGCAACCCCGAGAAGGCGATCAACTTCCCTTCTACCCTGCAGATTCTCTCCACCTCCTAGAACCTCTCCTGCACTACCCCACTTCACATTCTGCAAGGTCATTTGTATCCTGGTGCACTATAATGTGGGGTATCCCATCTGCCTGTCCCACGCGCTGTGCTACTAGAGGTCCCACCCTTCCTGCCGTCATCCCTGGCATGCATTCTACCCTCTTGCAGTTTGGTCCCCCCCCCCCCAAATCTCACCCACTTCACAAGTGAATCCCCCAAGATCACCACCTTCCCCTCCTAATCCTGGGCCCTCTCGCCCTTCTGTCCATACTACTGTCTGTTCCCACCTTCCTCCTTCTTTCCCTCCTGTCCTCCTTGTACTCCCTCCTGACCCTCTACACCCACTATCCCCTTCCCCTCCTCTTGAACTTCTCCCCCCATTGGCACATCCCCTAACTTTCCCTTCTGTTCCTCCCATCCTGTCCCTATTCTTCTCTTCTGTGCCCCCCTCCTGCCTATCCCCTCATTCTTCCTTGCCCACCACCCCTTACCTGCACCACCTACCCTCCCCCTCTCGTCTGAATTCACATATGAACATACGAAACTTGCCAGCAGAAACTGGCCTCACAGTCTATCAAGTCTGCTCGTATGCACAGCTAGCACCCTTATATTGCAGCTGTCCCAACCCTCCATTCGCCTCCTGGAACTGCTCTGTGTCATTTGCCCTGTCCCATGCCCTTTTGAAACTCCTCACAGTCTTACATGCCACCACTGCCTCTGGCAGAGCGTTCCATTTCGACACCACCCTCTCAGTGAAATAATGCCTCCTCATCTCCCTCGTGAACCTACCTCCCTCCAGTCTTAGCTCATGCCCCCTCAGGTCCCTTCCCTTCCTCAGCTTAAACAGACCCTCTGTGACAGATTTCTTGATCTCCCTCAAGTATTTTAAAGTTTCAGTCATGTCCTTCTGATCCCTTCTCTCCTCTAGGGTGAGCAAACTCAAATGACTCAGCCTTTCTTCATAGGTTCTGGCTTCCATCCCCTGTATCATTTTCGTCACCCTATGCTGCACCGCCTCGAGCAGCTTGATATCTTTCCTCAGGTACAGATGCCAGTATTGCACGCAGTACTCCAACTGCGGCCTGACCAAGGACCTGTACAAGGGCAGGATCACCTCCGTAGGCCTGGATGAGAATCCCTGCACAGTGCACCCCAGCGTCCTATTGGCCCTAGTTGCAGCCATCCTGCATTGAGCAGAGTTGTTCATGCTCCCCGCTACTATGACCCCCAGATCCTTCTCATCAGTGACCCCTAACTGCACCCCACCCAACCAATATTCCCTCCTTGCGTTCTTCACCCCGAAGTGCATAACTTTGCACTTCTTTGTATTAAAACCCAATATGTCTTCCGGTGCAGACCCTGCACCATTTTAGTTGCCCTCCTCTGGACAGCTTCCATCCTGTCTATGTCTTTTCGGAGATTGGGTTTCCAGAACTGCGTGCAGTACTCCAGATGGGGTCTCACCAGCTGTCTGTACAGAGGGTTAATAACTTCCTGTTTTCTACTGGTGATGCCTCTCCCTATGCATCCCAGTATCCCCCCAGCCCTCCTTGCTGCCCTCTCACATTGCTTGCCCACCTTTGGGTCATCTGATATGACTACCCCAGGTCCCTTTCTATTTTGTTGTTGTTAGTATCTCACCCCATTGTGTACTCTTCCTTGGGTTTTTGTTTCCCAGGTGCATTACCTTGCACTTCTAGCATTGAATCTAAGCTGCCATACATTTGACCATTCCTCTAACCTTGCCAAGTCCCTTCTCATCCTTTCCACCCACCTTGTGCATCAACTCTGTTGCAGATCTTTGTTTCATCTGCAAAGAGACATACTTTTCCTTCCAGTCCCTCTGCAATGTCGCTTGTAAAAATATTGAAGAGGACCGGTCCTAATGCTGAACCCTGCGGTACCCCACTAGTAACCCCCCTTTCTTCAGAGTGGACTCCATTTACTATTACTCTCTGTGTCCTATTCTCTAGCCAATTCTTTACCCGGGTTGTCATCTTGGGACCCACTCCCAGGCTGGCTAACTTGTATATTATTCTTTTGTGTGGGACTGTGTCAAATGCCTTGCTAAAGTCTAGGTAGGCAATGTCCACAGCCCCTCCCTGATCTACTACTTTGGTCACCCAGTCAAAGAAATCTATCAGATTTGTCTGGTATGACCTTCCCACTGTGAATCCATTCTGCCTTGGCTCCTGTGCCCCTCTGGCCTCTAGATACTCGACAGTTCTTTCCTTCAGAAGTGATTCCATCATTTTCCCTACCACTGAGGTTAAACTAACAGGTCTGTAGTTTCCTGCTTCTGCCTTGCTCCCACTTTTGTGAAGGGGAATCGCATCTTCCCTTCTCCAGTCCTCGGGTACCACCCCATCCTCCCATGATTTGTTAGAGGGTAGTCAGTGGTGTCACTAGTTCTACCCTTAGTTCTTTTAGAATTCTGGGATGAATCCCATCAGGCCCCATTGCTTTGTCCACCTTCAGTTTTAAGAGTTCTTTCAGAACCCTTTCTTCTGTAAATGGGCTGGTATCAACTTCTGTATCCAGAGTGTTTCTACTGTTTGTTTAAGTACCTCCCCCTCTTCCTTTGTAAATACTGAGCAAAAATATTTGTTTAGTATCTCTGCCTTTTCACAGTCACCCTCTGCCACCCTCCTCCCTTTATTAAGCCTCACTATCCCTCCCTTGGTCTTCCTTTGCTCCCTGATTTACCTATAAAAGGTTTTATCCCCCTGCTTAACTGAGTTGGCTATCTTTTCCTCGGTTTGGGCCTTTGCTGTTCTGACTGCCTTCCCAGCTTCCTTTTGCTTTAACTGATACAGTTCTCTGTCCTGCTCCTTCTGTGATTCCTTGTACTTCCTGAATGCTTTCTTTTTCTCTTGAACCTTCACTGCCACTTCCTTTGAGAACCGTAGTGGTTTCTTACATCGTTTTGTTTTGTTTATTTGCTTCAAACAAAGGCTTGTTACCTCTGTGATGGCAGTTTTTATTATCCCCCATTGTTTTTCCACCCCTCCTTCCTGCCCATTTGCTAGTGCATTCCTTAGGCACTCACCCATTTTGGCAAAGTCAGCCCTCCTAAAGTCCAGTACTTTCGCCTTTGTATGGTTTGACTCTATTGCTGTGTTTATTGTGAACCATACTGTTCGATGGTCGCTAGTTCCCAGATGGCTACCCACTTCTACATCTGTGATCCTCTCTTCATCTCCATTTGAGAGAACCAGGTCTAAGATTGCTCCCTCTCGAGTGGGCTCCAATACTAGTTGTCTAAGGCATGCCCCCTGTAGGGCATCTAGAATAACCCCACTCTTGGAGTGGCTTCTGCAACTGCACTCAGTTAACATCTGGCACATTCAGATCACCCATCAGCAATATCTCCCTTTTCTGCCATTCTAAGTATACTTTCTATCATTTCCTTGTCCATTTCCTCCCTGAGAAGAGGTTCTGTATACAACCCCTGTGGGATTGTGGTGCCATTGCGGTCTCAAATTTACCCACAGTGCTTCTTCTCCTCCCTGTTTTCCCTTTTGTTCTGTTGCTTTGATTCCTTCCCTTATGTAAAGAGCTACTCCTCTTCCTCTTTTACCCTCCCTGTCCCTCCTGTAGATAGTGTATCCTGGTATGTTTACGTCCCAGTCATGGTTTTGTGTGTACCATGTTTCTGTGACTGCCACGATATCCAGATGTTCCTCCTCCATCAAGGCCACTAATTCAGGAAGCTTGTTACTCATACTACGGGCATTGGTACTCATTGCTCTCCATTTTTTGATGGCTTTACCTTCTGTTGCAGCATCCCCCACTGACCTTTCTACCTCAGTCTTTTTCTCATTTAGTACCCTGTTTTGTAGGGAGAGGCTGGGATTTTCCTGCTGCTTATCAGTGCCTCCCCCCTTGACTAGTTTAAAAGCTTGCCAATGAAGCATTTAAACCGATTGCTCAAAAGACTTGTTCTCTTCCTGGACAGATGCAGACCATCCTGCCAGTATAGGCTGGTGTCCCTCCAGGTGGAACCCCAGTCCCCAATGAAGCCAAACCCCTGTACTCCACACCATTTTTTCAACCATTCATTAAACTGCATGGTGCAAAGTACCCTCGCCTCACTCATGCCATTGGCGGGCAGCACCTCTGAGAAGGATACTGTGTGCTACTTGTCTTAGGCCCCTCCCCAATTCTACAAAGTCCTTCTGCACTGCTCTAATCTCATGTTGAGCCAAGTCATTTGTCCCTAGGTGGACAATGACGTCCAGCTCAGACTCCCGTGCAGCTGTTCTCATGATCCTGAGGTTGCGCTTCCTGTTCCTCCAAGCCATGGCACCAGGCAGGCACCTTACTTCAGTTTTCCCTGCTCCCCCCAGTTCTATCCCCCTAATAATGGAGTCCCCCCCACCAGGAGCTGCTTCCTTTCCTTGTAGTGTCCTGTGCCTCCTTCCTGTGGGCCTCCCTTGTGACAGTTGTCCTCAGCCTCCTTAGTCTCCTCTTCGGGTGCATCCATAGGGGAGCTATGCTTCCCCAGAATGGTGTATGGATTGTGGAGTGGAACAACTGACTGGGTGTGCCTCTGTTCCACCATCCTCACCCTCCCTGAGCCCACTGTGGTCCAACTGATCTCATTTGTATTGTATTATATATAGAGAATGAATACATATTGGACTGCAGAACTCACCAACACATCTAGACTACTCTGTGCCCCATCAGACTGCAGTGGAATGATACATTTATCTCAATGTGAGAGTGGTAAGACACAGAAATACAACACCAGTGGCAAATTTATTGGGTAAAAAAATCTGATGTTATTTTGGCATAAATATTTAGTTTTACTTACAAACACAATTTCAGTTAGATCACAATTTATTTAACTTATCTTGAATGCTTTCTGATTTTTCTTGACACACACAGCACCATAGATGCGGGGGGAGGGGTTTTGTGAAGCTAGGGGTGTTGGAAGCATTAAACAGTTCTATCCAAGCAGCGTGTTAATGCTTCCAAAGCAGCCTGATTAGTTGTGACAGGATTTAACCAATCCCAAAATAAATAGGCTACAAAAAGCAGTGTGTGGGGTACAGTATTTATTTGTTGCAGTTTAGGATTAATACCTTTGAGTCCTGGGACTCGTTTACAAAGGTTCCAGGTCATTTACAAAACAATTGGTCAAACCTACAGGTTGCAGACATTACAAATAAAGTTAGGCAAAGCATATCGGTTGCATACATTTGAACGATACATGTTAGAATACATTGAAGGAACAGTTTGTTTCAGTCAGGTTAAAAATAAAGTAGGAGAAACATGGTTTCAAGGGTATAAAGCATTTCAGTGAGGAAACATTCAGGATACAGATCAAACGAAGGAAACTGTTTCAAAGGAAGTGCTTTAGTCTGTCAATTTAGGGTTATCAGGACCCTGGGATTACTGGCCATACAGATGGGGACTAGGTATACAGAAGGGTAGTGGGTGGGGGAGCAGCCTAAGGACTGCGTTGTCATTTTGTGGGAGGGTGAGTGATGGGGTGGGGCAGGGAGTTGCTGCAGTGATGCCAGCAGCATGAGGTGTGTGCAAGTTGGCACTCAGTAGGAGGCAAGTGGTGGGGGGACAGGTGTGGGAGAAAACTAAGGGGAGGGGTACTGGAGTGGGGGAGGAGTGTGAAAGGAGGCTGGGATATAAATAGCAAAGGAGGTAGGTGGTGTGGTAACGGAGGTGGGTTGTGCAACTGCTAGCTTGAACAACACTGGCCCCAGCACCGAGCCCTGTGGGACCCCACTGGTTACCTCTCTGGTACCAGATAACTCTTCCCCCTACAACCACCCTCTGGGTTCTGTCCCTCAGCCAGTTTTCCACCCATCTGGTCATCTTTTCCCCAACCCCAAGATCCATCAACTTCCTGATCAACCTTTTGTGGGGCACAGAGTCAAAGGCCTTGCTGAAATCAAGATAGAGGATGTCTACCACTTGACTCCTGTCTACTGTCTTGGTGGCACAGTCAAAGAAGTCCGATTCGTTTAACACAGTCTCCCCCATGAACCCATGCTGCCTTGCATCCTGGAGACCATGCTCCTCTAGACATTACTCTATAGATATACTCTATAATATAGTTGAGTACCTAGAGGCCAGTGGGGCACAGGACCCAGGGCAGCATGGATTCACGATGGGAAGGTCGTGTCAGACGAATCTAATAGATTTCTTTGACTGGGTGACTATAGTTGTAGACCAGGGAGGGGCTGTGGACATGGCCTACCTAGATTTTAGCAAGGCATTTGATACAGTCCCACACAAAAGATTAATACACAAGTTAGCCAGCCTTGGAGTAGGTCCCAGGGTGGTAGCCTGGATAAAAAATTGGCTAGACAACAGGACGCAAAGGGTAGTAGTAAATGGAGTCCACAGTGAAGAAAGGAGGGTTACTAGCGGGGTACTGCAGGGTTCAGTACTAGGACCGGTCCTTTTTAATGTCTTTATAAGTGACATTGCAGAGGAACTGGAAAGAAAAGTATGTCTCTCTGCAGACGACACAAAGATCTGCAACAGGGTTGATACACAAGATGGAGTGGAAAGTATGAGAAGGGACTTGGCAAGGTTGGAGGAATGGTCAGATGTATGGCAGCTTAGATTCAATGCAAAGAAGTGCAAGGTAATGCACCTAACATACTAAAATGCCAGCAGAATAGGCCTAACGGTCTTTCGCATCTGCTCGTTTGGTCAGCCCCCACCCTGGGAGCTGACCTTGCTGGCCCCCTTGCCTTCTCTGGCTTCTCCCTTCCCAGTTCCGGATATTCTTGCTGCATTGGATTTTGCTTCCAGAACCCTTCCCCTGTACCTGTCCTACCCCCTCTTGAACCCCTCCACCAGCCCCCTAGGCAGCGCATTCCATGGCTCCACCACCCTCTCAGTGAAATAGCACCTCCTCCTTTCTCCCCTGAATCTTCCTCCCTCCAGCTTCCACCCATGCCCTCTAGTGGCCCCCTCCTCCTTCACCCTGACTGCTCCTCCCCTGTTTACCCCCTTCATGTACCTGAAGACCTCTATCATGTCCCCTGGTCCCTTCTCTCTTCCAATGTGTACATATTTAGCTCTTCGAGCCTCTCCTCATAGGTCCTGTCCCCCAAGCCCCAAATCATTTTGGTTGCCCTCCTCTGGACCCTCTCCAGGAGTTTAATGTCCCTCTTTAAGTGTGGCCTCCAAAACTGCACGCAGTACTCGAGGTGCGGCCTCACCAAGCAGTTATACAGAGGGAGTATCACTTCCCTCCTTCTGGAGGTGATCCCCACGATGCATCCCAGCATCCTGTTGGCCTTGGCTGCTGCCCTCCTACAAGTCTCCGAGTTGTTCATCTTGACATCCACCACCACCCCCAGGTCCCTCTCAGCCATTGAGACTCGTAGCATTCTCCTCCCCCTCCCCCCCGGGTGTACACTTGGCCCGGGTTTCTGGCCCCCAGGTGCAGTACCTTGCATGTCCCTGCCTTGAATTTCAGCTTCCACTTTCTAGACCATCTTTCCAGAGCCTCCAGGTCCCCCTGTAGGGCCACCCTCCTTTCCTCCCCATCCACCACCGCCCCCAGTTTTGAGTCATCCGCAAAGAGACTCATCTCACTCCTGATACCTGTCCTTATGTCAGAGATGTAGGCGTTGAACAGGAGGGGCCCAAGGACTGATCCCTGTGGGACCCCACTAATGTTCCTTCTTGGGGATGAGACTATCCCGGGAAACAAAAACCCAGGGGAAGAGTGCACAATGGGGGGTGAGATACTGATAACAGTAAAAATGGAAAGGGACCTGGGCGTAATTATATCAGATGACCTAAAGGTGGGCAAGCAATGTGAGAAGGCAGTAAGGAAGGCTGGGGGGATACTGGGATGCATAGGGAGAGGCATCAATAGTAGAAAACAGGAAGTTGTTATCCTCTGTACAGACAGTTGGTGAGACCCCATCTGAGTACTGTGTGCAGTTCTGGAGACCCATCTCCTCAAAAGACATAGACAGAGTGGAAGCTGTCCAGAGGAGGGTAATTCAAAATGGTGCAGGTCTGCACCAGAAGACATACGAAGAAAGACTAAAGGAGCTTAATATGTATACCCTTGAGGAAAGAAGAGAGAGAGGGAATGATAGAAACTTTAAGTACCTCAAGGAATCAACAAAGTCCAAGAGGGTAGCATCTTTCAGAAAAGAGATGCAAGAACAAGGGGCACAATTTGAAGATAGAGGGGGATGGCTCTGAGGTAATGTGAGGAAATATTTTTTCACAGAGAGGGTTGTGGATGCATGGAACAGCCTCCTGAGGAGGTGTCGTGGGAGTCAAGAACGTTCAAGAATGCATGGACAGACATAAGGCAGTCCTAGTGGGGGGGTAGGAGAAAGTAAACTGTTGGTTAACTAGGATCTGCAGCTTATCTGTTGGGTAGGAAAATGGGCAGACTAGGTGGGCCAAGCGGTCCTTATCTGCCGTCACATTCTACGTTTCTATGGTTCTGTAACATGTTATTTCCACATAGCATCTGGAAATGGAACTCTGAATAATGGGCCACCCAGCCACACATGTAGATTACAATGGAAAAAAAGGAAGCTTTGAGCTAAAACAAGGTAAAACACCAGTAATGGTGGTATATACAGTATGTACATGACATACATAGCATGGATAGCAGTAGTAGATAATACCTTTATCTCCACCACACAGTAGCGGTTAGACTAAGAATGCTAAGTAACTCATGGCTTGCCTTCGCCACTCACAAGTTACTTATGTCTCACTTCTTACTAGTGTAGATAAATGTGTTTTTCATTTGCAGTCCACTGTGTATTCCCTGTATACCACAACACTATTTTCAATGGTTCTGGACTTCAGTACTGGTAATACTGTTCTTGTGTTTCACCTTGTTTTAGCTAAAAACTGCCTTTCTTTCCATTGTAAGTTCCCTATCTGGCCCATTGTTATCTGTGTTCCATTTCTAGAGTCTAAGGGGAAATAGCATTATAAGTTAATTAGGTTGTGGTCTAGTGAAATATATGATGATGTGTAAGTGAAAACAAATATTTATGCCAAAGTTGAGCCCTGTCCTACTTATAGTCACCAGAGAGGACTGACCTGGTAGTTTAGCACCCCCCCCCCCCAATTCTCTAATACTGAAATCAAATGAAAGCTGTCTTCCTGTTAGGTTTGGACTTCCCTCATTGACCTGATCCCCCATCTAAAATGCTGAAAGTAAATTCAGACCCTTTCAGGTAGTGTAAGCACCCAAAACAACAACTTCGACAACAACTTCTTCAGGAATCCAGACAGCTAAGTGTCTCAGTCATCAGCATTAAACTGTACAGACAATGTCCTGTCCCTTTCTCAAGCTCTTTCTCCAACAACCCTCTCTTGCTCACGCACACAGCCAGCCCCAGCTAGATAGTAATGTTCTGTGAGTGAGTGCCTCAGAACAGCAACTCTGTACTTCACTGTAGATATCATTGGACAGTCACACTCTGAGGTGGTGGCTAAAAATGTGCAAAAGAAAAAAAAAAATACCTTTTTTATCCTTCTCCAATGAGTGAACACTCCTCTGCCCTTCTACAAGTGCAACTTCAACTGGTCTGGCGCTTTAACGGGAACTGGACCCACAGCTACATACCCTGACCCAACCAGCCAGTATCAAGGTTCGCTTTCAGCCAGGACCGGCTCTCGACTGTACGTACCTTGCCTCTTCCAGACGATGCCACCACACCACTCGCATCCACAACGTGCAGCAGGCCACACTCTGTCCTCTCCCACTCCAGCAACACCCACATGGTCTCTCTCAGACAAGTACTCAGCATCTGACAACCGTACCTGTAAAGCTCGTTCTCCACTTGCATTCCTAATGCTCCCGTCCTACCTCACTCTAAGCTACATGCTATGTGCAGCCATTCTCTCCGCACTCCGACTAAAGGCGCCAGAACAGTATGTGGCACTGTGCATACGCAAAATTAACACAGCTGGGGAGTTTGGGGGAGGCCAGGCTGGCAGCACCAGAATTTTGAAAGATTAAAAAAAAATTTCCATGGCAACTACTGCCTGCCGGCAACCCATCCACAGGACTGGAAAAAAAAAATTAGACATGATGTCCACACAGTGAAAAACGGACGTCAGTCTTAAGCAATGAAAATCTTACTGGACATCAGTGACTACAGAGAGTACATTTTTGGACGTTGATTCCGCTGTGTATAACCTCTCTTTCTAGGGACGTGGATATGTTGCTCAATCCACACTTCTTGGCAGGTACCTTGCCGCTTTAAGATGGGCCGGAAGGTCTTCAAGCTGGCTCCTCCCACCCACCTGGGTGGTAAAACCCTCGGCTCCGCCCCATGACACCAGATCTTCCTTACCGCTTGGAAGCTCAGGTTCCCTCCTTAGCACTCAATTTTTCAGGCCTGGATCCTAAACCTTCAGATTTTCAGAAAATTATTTTGAAGTTTTCTAGCTTACGGCCCTCGAGGAGGTGGCCCAGGCCACGACTTTATCCTCCTCGGCGTCAGCATTTATCCCGCTCTCCTTGGGCTCTTCTTATATGGCTTCTATTCGGGAGCTTTGTCAGTCCCTCTCTACCAAAGGAGAGGGTCCTTCTGGGTCTCACACCTCTCGGTCCAAAAAGAAGGACCACAAAGATAAGTCCCAGCATCGACGTTTGTGGGAGTGGGAGAGATCTCACTCCCAGATCATCTCTCGACTTCGGTCGAGGTAGCGGCCCGGGCCGCTGGTTTCACCGAGCCCCCGTCAGACCAGCTGGCTGAGACTCCTGTCGACGAGGCCGAGATTTTTCTTGAGCTCATCGACAGATTATTAACTGAAGATGCCAACAACACTCAGTCACCGGTTCCCCCGATGCCCTCCGAGGACTTGCCTCGGCCTCTTGAGCTGATGTCCCCGGTTGAAGACTCTGAACTGGAAGGGTTGCAGGTTTCCCCCGCTCCTTCTTCGACCCACTGTTGGCTACCCTGGCGTTCGAGGTCTCGGTCCTCTTCCGTTTTGGGCAGGTCCCATTCCCGTCATCACGGAAAGCGGCATCGCCACTCATCCTCTTCCTCCTCCAAGGCCGAGGAGAGGATCCGGCATAAGTTGTGTCAGCGCTATGAGGATCTCATGTGGCAGCAACTTCTTTTAACCGGCAGTAAACTGGTTCCGGCGCCTTTGCCAGCGATTTAAGTGGCTGTCGCTAGAGCAGCCAAAGCAGTTTCCTGCCCCTGGTTCCTCGGTTCAGGATGTGGCTTTGGTGTCGGTTGCTTGGCCTAGACTGGCTGCTCCACCCATCATGGTGGAACCTCCGCCTCCTCAGCCAAAACTGGGGCACCGACCAAGGATTCTCTGTCGGCTCTGGTCTTGCCCCACAGGTTGTCGGTCACTCTCACTCCCGATTGTCCTCGGCATGTGGAGAGGGGCTTAGGTGGTCGACAGCTGTTTGCGGACTCCTCACTGTATTCCCAGCCAGTCGACCTGAAATCTTCGGGGGTCTGTCAGTGGACAAGAGCCCATCCTCGTTCCTCGGTATCCTTTCTCATCTTGGAGTTTCCTGGGATGAAGTTCGAGCCCATACAGGAATGAGCCAAATACCCTCTCTCTCTGAGATCCTGGATAGAGGGGATTCTCCTTCAGAGGCCTTCCCTGTGACCGAGGCCATTGTGGGCCCAGCCCTGGAGCTTTGGCAGCGGCCTGCCTCCTGTTCTGCACCTTCAGCCAGGATGGCCCGCAAGTACTCGGTCCCTACCGGCTCCCTCTCCGGTTTTTCGGAGCACCCCTCGGCCGAGGGGTTGGTAACCAATAGTGTTTTCTGGCGTTCCAGAAACGCTAGGGACGTGGACAAGCCCCCAGACAATCTAAGAGCTGGACTATTCTGTGCGGAAAGTTTATGCTGACTCCTCCCTAGGCCCTCGTCAGGCTAGCTCGGCTGTTCTGATGGCACACTTTTCACGTGCCCTTTTGGGCTCCCTGGATGAGGTGCTTCATCATCTCATGGCTGACTTCCAGACTACAGTCAAGCAGGTTCGGGATCAGGGAAGGGCAGTGGCTAAGCAACAGCTCCAGACTGCTCTGGACATTGGTGACTCCTGTGCCCGATCAGGAGCAGCCACAGTAGCCATGCGCTGCAGGGCTTGACTATGGATCTTGACCTTCACGGCGGATACCCAACACAAGCTAGCAGATGTCCCCTTTTTGTGCACCGATCTGTTCAGGCCCGGGGTGGAGGGTCACCTCCAGTGGATCGAAAAGTCCAATGCCACCTTGGACTCGGTTGTATCTGCCCAGAAGGACAAAGGCCGCCACCAGCAGCATAAGCCCTTTCGTCCCTCCGCTCCTGTGGCACGACCGGCCCAGCAACATCAGCAGCAGGGTCAGCAGGCTCATTCTTGGCACCCCAAGACCAATTCTGTCTGTTCAAGAATGCATGGGACAGACATAAGGCAATTCTTGTGGGGGAGTAGGAAGAAATAAGCTGTTGGTTAACTAGGATCTGTGGCCTATCCTGTAGGTAGGGAAATGGGTAGACTAGATGGGCCAAGCGGTCCTTATCTGCTGTCAAAGTCTATGTTTCCTCAGTCAGGAAGCCTGGAGGGAAAGGTCAGGGTGGTCCCTCAGCCGGTCCTTCCTCCAAGCCTGCCCAGTGACAGGTTGCGGGGTGCCTCCCCAAACCTCGTCACTCCTCCACTGGGTCCTCCCATGGGGGCCGGCTCAGCCACTTCCTGTCCGCTATCACCATGGGCTACTGGGTGTTGGAGGTGGTTGGCAGGGGTCTGCCTCTGGAATTCGAGCAGACCCCTTCCTTCAGAGCCCGTGCCCCACGGGGGGCTACCAGTTCTGCAGCCTCTCTGTCAGCCCGCCAAGCTGACATAGCTCTGCTCCTCCGAAAGGGGGTGGTCAGCAAGGTGGCAAATCCTCCTCCTTGCCCAGGGTTCGTGTCCAGGTACTTCCTGGTCCCAAAACCGACGGGAGGGTGCTGGCACCCCATTCTCGACCTGAACAAGTTCTTAAGGTCGCGCACCTTCAGGATGGTCACTCTGGCTCAGAATATACCATCCCTGGAACTGGGTGTGTGGTTTTGCTCTCTGGATTTTCAGGACGCATTCTTTCACATCCCAATCCGTCTGTCTCATCAGCGATTCCTCCGCTTTCGAGAGGAGGGATCCCTTTACGAGTTCCAGGCCATGCTCTTCGGCCTTTCTCCAGCTCCCAGGGTCTTCACCAAATGCATGGCAGTGGTGACAGCATTCCTGCAGCGCAGAGGGGTCTGGGTGTACCCTTACCTAGACGATTGGCTGACAACAGCCCCCTCTGGATTGGAGGTGGAGTGGTCCTGGTATCTGGCCCTCTGGGTTTGCTCTCAGTTAGGCCTCCTTATCAACGAGGCCAAATCGAAACTTGTGCCGTCGCAGGTGATTAAATTTATCGGGGCAGAGCTTGACACTTTCAAAGCCAGAGTCCGGCTCCCGGCGGACAGGGCTGAGGTCCTTTCCTCCTTTGTCCAGTCATTTCAGGTTGGGCAATTGCACCCTGCCCGGGACTTCCTGCACCTTCTGGGTCTCATGGCGGCCTGCTGGCACATGCGCCCCCTGCAATGGGGGCTGGTCCGCCACTGGTCTCAGCGCTTCGATCCTCTGGACCAGCCAGTATCTGTGACCCAGAAGATGTGGGAAGGCCTGCAATGGTGGCTTATCTGCAGGAGGGTGTCCTGTTTTTTGGCCCCGAGCTGATGGTCATCCTGATGACCGACGCTTCTCTGATGATTTGGGGTGCCCATCTGGGGTAGCACAGAGCCCATGGGCTCTGGTCCCCTCAGGCGTCCTGATGCCACATCAACCTGCTGGAGCTTCGAGCGGTACTGTTAGCCCTGGCCACCTTTTCTCCCATTGTTCGGGGTCAAGTGGTCCAGGTCTAGATGGGCAACACCACGACAATGTACTATCTCAGCCATCAGGGCGGGACGCGCTCCTTGCCCCTGTGCAAGGAGGCTGTCCACATTTGGTCTCTCGTGCTCAGCCAGGAGGTGGATCTTCTAGCCATTCACGTGGCAGGAGCCTCGAACAGTCTGGCCGATGCCCTCAGTCAGATAGGCAATGCATCTACGAGTGGTCTTTCCTGCCGGAGGTAGTACTAGATCTGTTCTGCCACTGGGGCACCCCTCAGGTGGACCTGTTTGCCTCCAGGAAGAATGCGAAGCTGAGGCTGTTACATACTCACTCCCTCAACAGGGCTTGCTGCAGAGGATGCCTTCTTGAGGCCGTGGACCCCAGGCCTCTTCTACACCTTCCCTCCATTTCCCTTGATCCACAAGGTGCTTCTCAAGGTGAGGAGGGACAAGGCGCATGTGATTCTGGTAGTCCCAGTCTGGCCTCACCAGTTCTGGTAGCCAGATCTCCTCAGTCTCGGCTGCAGGCTCCCGAGATGGCTTCCAGCCCACCCGGACCTGATCTCCATCAACAAGGGGAAGGTACTCCATCTGGACATTCAATCCCTGCACCTGATGGCCTGGTTCCTGAGCAGCTAGAGTTCCAGGCCTTGGGTCTTTCCGATGAGGTCCTCAACGTCGTTGAGGCATCCCGTAAGGAGTCGACCAGAAAATGTTATGCTTTTAAATGGAAGAGATTCTCCATTTGGTGTCAGGGCAAGTGGTTGGACCTTTCGTCTTGCCCATTGGCTAGCATTCTGGACTAACTGTGGTCCCTTTCTCAGCAAGGGCTTCGGTCGACCCTTAAGGTGCACTGGCAGCCATCTCTGCTTACCGGGCGAGGGCCAGCAAGCAGTCAGTGGCACAGGAGAAAGTGGTCTGGCGCTTTTTCAAAGGCCTAGATCACATATCCCCTCCAGTGCGTGAACCTCCACCTCCGTGGGATTTACTGCTGGTATTGGCCAAACTCATGGGCAGGCCATTCGAACCAATGCACAGGTGTGACATCTCCCACCTGTCATGGAAGACCGCCTTCTTGGTGGCTATCACCTCAGCCAGAAGGATGGGGAGCTCCAGGCCCTTTCCAGAGAATCTCCTTATCTGGTCTTCCACATGGACAAGATTGTCCTTTGCCCAACCCAAAATTCCTTCTGAAGTTGTTGTCGGAGTTTCACCTGAGCCAGGTGTTGACTCTGCCGGTGTTCTACCCCAATCACACCTCTGAGGCCGAATACTTTGGACCCTAGAAGAGCGCTGTCTTCTTATAAGGAGCAAACCGCTGAAGTTCGGGGAGAGGTTCGCCTGCTGTTTGTCCCCTATGCTGAAGCCACACCTGGCAGACCTGCAGCCAAGCGGACGATAGGCAGGTGGATCACCTCCTGCATAGATCTCTGCTATAGGTTGGTGGGCAAGTAGTCTCCCAGAGGGATAAGACCTCATTCTACCCACCATACCGCTGTGTTGGTGGCTGCTTCTAGGGACGTCCCTATCCAGGATATCTGCAGGGCTGCTACCTGGAAGTCAGCACGTACCTTCATTTCCCATTACCACATCGACCTTGAGTTGCGCCATGATGCTGGTTTTGGGGCCTCAGTTCACCAGTCCTTATTCCCCAAGTAAGTATAGGGGGTGCACGCCTTGCCTTTCTCCTCCCGGAGAACTGCTAGGAGTCTGCCAAGAAGTGTGGATTGAACAACATATCCAGGTCCCTAGAAATACAAGTTACTTACCTGTAACAGGAGTTCTAGGAGTCGTACATGTTGTTCATCCACACGACCCACCCGACCTCCCCGGCTTTGGCACACAACCTGGCCTCAAGCGGGCTAGATCTGGTGTCATGGGGTGGAGCCAAGGGTTTTACCACCCGGGTGGGTGGGAGGAGCCAGCTTGAAGACCTTCTGGCCCATCTTAAAGTGGCAAGGTGCCTACCAGGAAGTGTGGATGAACAACATATACCACTCCTGGAACTCCTGTTACAGGTGAGTAACCTGTATTTATAAGAAATATGATAAACCATTACCAGGACCTGTCCTAGCCCATTCTACCTGAGCCATGGCCACTAGAGTGGCCTGCTTCAAAGGGGCTTCTATCACAGATATCTGCAATGCAGCTACATGATCCACAATACATACTTTCATGGAGCACTATAACTTAGACATTGCTTCTCGCCGTAAAGCAACCTTTGGCCACGCTGTCCTACAAGGCCTTCTGTCATAACTTTCCACCTTTTCTGGGTTTACTAGTTGGGAGTCATCCCAAGTGTATTACCTGCTGTAGGAGATTATCCCCGTGCAAGATAGTACAGTTGCATACTTACCATAATGGTAGAGCTTTGAGGAGTATCTCTTGCAGCAGGTACGATCCCTCTCTCCATCCCCTTCCCTCTCTGAGAGAACAACTTCTGATCCAAATATATATCGGAAGGGAAACCTGTGATACCTTGGTTCTCCCTCTGTCCTCGCTTAGCAAGCTGAATCCAGCGGGGAACTGAGGATACCAGGGATCGTCCACTCTTGTATAGGAGCAGGATGATGATATCATGTGTGGGCAGCCCCTGGAAAAAGACTGCTAGAAGAGCTGCTGTGCACCACAGCTCCCTCTGGCGACAACCCATGTGTATTACCTGCTGCAAGAGATGCCTCTCGAAAATCTAGCATTACGGTAAGTATGCCGCTGTACTTTCTAGGAGTGGTATATGATGGACATCCACACAAACCCACCCAGCCTCTCCTGACTGTGCTTCCAGTGGGCATGATCTGGTGTCATGGGGAGGAGCTGAGGGAGTGACCACCTGAATGAATGGGAAGAGCCAGCTTGAAGACATTCCGGTGAAGTCTTAAAGGGGAAAGGCACTGCCAACAAGTGTGGATGAACATCATATACCATTCCTAGAACTACTGTTACAGGTAAGTAATCTGTTTTTCTCTTCAGATGGAATATGAAAAACATAGGGCTACTGACTGCACAAGAGAGAAGATGACATCAGGAGTTATTTACCTCATTTACAGAGTGTCACAAAAAAAAAAGCAGTTGTCAATGCCGAGTATTTGCCTGCTTGTATTTCTGTGTAGGTGTTTGGCATTGATAGTGCATCAGCAATATTCGATTGAAGGGAGCTCCAACAGGGTGAAGGACCTGACTGGTCGATAGGCAGACAGAATGTTTTTGCAACATTCTTTAATGATTTACAGTATGTAGCATAGGAACGTAGAACATCGCCAGCAAACGAAGTTCTCAGTCTTATTTAGTCTGCCCTATGAGGTGGTACATGCACCATAGAAAAGTACAGTTATGGAAGAACTTACCGTAACAGTAGACCTTTATAGGAGCTCTTGCAGGCAGTAATAACCAAAAGGACTGAGCCGCCACGCGCTAGGACCACACGGAAAACTTTAGCTAGCAGTATATAGCGGGGGGCCACTCCCAACATTGACATGCGACGTCCGCCAGTAGTATTTGGGGGGGGTGGGCGGTCCCCCAGCCCATCTCCAGTTCTCCTGCCGGAGACCCCAGCCTGAGCAGAAATAGGAGCACTGAGGAGGCTCCTTATAAATGAGGAAAGCAGAAATGCTGCAATGGAGAAACAGTAGTCGGGGGGGAGGAGGCAGGGAATGCAGTGCCTGCTGTAAGAGCTCCTCTTGAAGATCTACTGTTACAGTAAGTTCTTATGTAACTGTACTATCTTACTTCGAGGGTACTCTTGCAGCAGGCAGTAACCATATGGACTGAATCTCAACCAGTACTGGAACAGTCTGTCAGATGGGAGGAAGACAGTAGCAGTCATAGGAATATTAGGACAGGAGGCCCTGGAGGACTGCAAGAGTGAGCTTCTCCGAAGTGGGAGGTTTCAAATGAAGAATACCCCACAAAAAGGTGTGGGACAGGTCCAGTTGAGCAACATTTTTGCTGTCAATAGGTGCATGATATGCTGAGATGGCTGAGAGGTGCACCTTGATAGAGGAGTAACCCAGACCAGAGTCTGAAAGGGAAAGGAAGGTACTTCAGGATTAGATTCACTGGGCAGGTGAAAGGATCCAAATGCCGGGCAGTAGCGTAAATGGAAAAGCGCTTCCACTGCATGGTGTAAGTGGCCCTGATGGAGGGCTTCCTCGCAGCCACAAGAAGAAGCCAAAAGAGGAAGGATCCAGATTAATTTGTGCTTTGCAGTAACTGCTCATTGCTGTTTTCATTTTAAACTTAGATTGTGGGCTTTTATTGGCACTGTAATTTCTTGCTGTCTTTACTTAGAATTGTTTTTGGGCTGTTGAAAATTTAAAACCTAGTTTGGTGTGCTTGTAGTGGTGGTGTATTCCTTTGCTGTCTAATTGCTGCAAATTTTTCACCCACCCTCCTCTCATGCCCCCCACTCTTAATTATATGCCCTGTTAAATCTGATTGACAGGAGCTAAGCACAGGGAATAGCAGGAGTTGTGGAGTAGGAGGGGCATAAGGGGGAGGAAGCCCGCCCTCAGCACAAGTGTTGACTCCTTTTTTGTTTGTTTTTCCTTCTTTAAAGAAGCGTATCTGAGGATGAGTGGCAGGATTTTTAGGACAGTAAATTAATAAAAAGGGAACTAGGAGATCTTCAGTAAAAAAGTACTGGATAGCAGTATAAGTGTCAGTGGCTCAGTAGGTAGCACACTCACCTCTGAGGCTGGGAGATCAGAGGGCTGTGGGTTCAGTTCCCACATCTGGCACTTGGGTTAATATCCCAGTACTGACACTGTAGTGCAGCATGAGAGGGGTGCTGCACTTCTGAAGTGCAGTCTTCCGGATGAGACGTTAAACCGAGGTCTCATCTGTCTGGATTGGTGGTAGTTCAGGTGGATGTTAAAGATCCCATGGCAGTTATCGAAAAGAGTAGGGGAAATTTTTATTAGAGATCAAAAACAAAACACAAGTAATAAATACAGAAAACAAGAGAAACAGATGATATCAAATAAGTAATACCTAAAAAGAAAAGAAATACAGAAAATAAAAGAACATAAACATGAATCTGAAAAATTAGAAGCAATGTAACAGCCATACATGAAACTGAAAAACACAATAAAACTAACTAACCCACCCACCCAATATGATGCCATAAACGATGTCCAACTTCAGACCCCAGAATACGGTACTCATAGTCATATGAATTATCCAAATCAGTCTGAATGCGAAAAAAAACATCTTGCATCATGACAGTTTTAGCTTGGAGACATCGTAAACATCTAGCATGCCATATGGCCCATTTAAGGCAAGCCAAAATTACAAAAACTGTGCTTTGATGCCATTCATGCCACTCTGTGGGAATTTGTCCCAGAATTAAAATATCATACGTCATAAATTGAAACAATGATTCACCCCACATGATGGCCAATTTAGACCGGAAACCCTGCACATGAAAACAATCGAAATACAAATGATGCATAGTTTCTAGACACCCCGAACAAGATGGCTCAGAACAATACCTGTCACCTAACAGCTTATGTTTTTGATTATTTCGTACATTAAGCTTCTGGTGTCCACAAAGCCAGACAACATCTTGCATTTTTCTCGGGATTCTGGGTTCAATCATACTAGCAAGTAAATCAGTGTTTACAGTGGTAGGAACCATAAACGAAGGATCTTCAAAAAAACAAGAATCTACAATATGAGTATAAAATACTTTTTTTTCGTGTGAGATGAACCAAAGAAGCTCAATTTTCCACAATCTGATATATTTTAAAGTTATTTGGATATAATCCGGCAGTAATTTTTCTGACTGATGCCATTTACCCCTACTCCAGGCTGTAAGGAATTCTGTTCCCCATAATCTCATACATAAAGTTCCCATACCATCAGTATCCAGTAGCATCGGACGAATGGTACTATAAAAAAAATTCCCCCCAAAACATACTAAAGGCTGTATCATGTAAAGGCCCCCTGACTTCCAAGCCCTGTATGTATGTGCCCGTTTAACAGGATTTAATCGACTCCCCCATAGGAAGGAAAAAAATAGACCCATAATCTTGGTATGCATACTAAAAGTGAGAGGAAATACATGCGAGACATACAAAAAATCGGAATAATATAAGAGCGGAGAAGAAATACTCTCTTCTTCTGTGACATTTTCCATGATTGCCACTTAGCTACCTTCTGCTGAGCTATATCAAAGACCATATCCCAATTACATTGAGGGGCTGTAGAAGTGCCATAATAAATACCCAATAATTTCACATTACCCTGTACTATCGGTATGGCAAATGAATCTGGAATTAAAGCAGAACCTAAAACCAATATCCTGCTTTTCAAAAAATTAATCTGTATACCAGTAACAGACTGTAATTCCTGAAAAACCTGAAGAACTCGCATACCAGAATTCAAATCAGCCACAGTAAATATACAATCAGCATATGCCAAAACTTTATGAAATACACCACCCTGTACTAAAGAAATAGGCACCACCTGCAAATCCACATCTATGCGCCGTAAAATAGGATCAAGCCCAAAAACAAATAACAGAGGACTTAAGGGACACCCCTGCTGCACTCCAATGTTAAGATGTATGGGGACACCCAAATACCCATTCACCAAGGGAGTAATCAATGACTCAGAATACATAACAACCAACAAAGCAATAAAGTGTGCAGGAATACCATAAAACTTTAAAACCGCCCAAATATGCTCATGACGAATGGCATCAAATGCAGTTTGCTGATCAAGGGACAAAAGATAACCAAACAGAGAATGAGACAGACCTTGCTCAACCAATTCACGTAAATAATTCAAATTATGTACAATATTACGACCAGGAACAGCATACATCTGCATTGAAAAAAGCAGGTGACCTGCTACCTTAGTAAGTCTATTAGTCAAAACCATGGCCAAAATCTTAGAATCAGAAGTCAAAAGATTAATAGATCTCCAGTTCGAGGGCTGTTGAGAATCACCTTTGTTTTTATAATGAAAAACCATAATCCCATTGCTCATACTAGGAGTAAGCCTATTTTCCAACCAAATAGACTGAAAAAGGACTTGTAACCAAGGAAGCACACTATCAGAAAAGATTTTATAAAATTCATTAGGAATACCATCTATTCCTGGGATAGTACGAGTGGATAATTTTAGTAATAGCTAATGAAATTTCTTCTATAGTGACAGGGGACACCAAAGTTTCTCAATCCGCAGGTGAAAGGGAAGGGATAACTAAATCTTGAAAAAAAGAACTAGGTAAAGCTGGGGGAACATCCTGAAATTTAGAAGTAACAAAAGCTTGTACTACACCACAAAGACCTCTCACATCGTGTACTTGATTGCCATCAGTATCCATCAAGACAGACATACCAAACCGTTCTGAACTCTGTGAAGAAAAATCATATGGATTCACTTGCTGCTTGGTACCAGAGACCGAATACTTTTGCTGAGAAAAACTCTTATCTTCTCTGGATTTTAAATAATTACACATTTTTAGTTTAATATCTTGAAGTTTCGATAAATTGGAATCATCCAAAACCGACACCTGACCCAGAAGCTTAATGTATTGAGCCCTATACCCTAAATATTCTAAATAATGACTTCTAGCTTGATGCTTAGAAACCTGAAGAAATAACAATTTAAAATCTAACTTAACATCCTCCCACCATTCAATTGGACTATCGTAGAGAAAGCAAAGATCAGCATGTGCAGCAAATAAGTCATGTACCTGACCCACAGTGATGGCATCATACAATAAACCCACATTTAGCTTCAATAAGCTCGTACAGGAAGTTGTTGATACGGGCCCAGTCGAAGTTGTACAACTAGGTGATCCGATGTTTCCAGAGGCAAAAGAGCAACTTCCGAACAGGTAAGTCTGCGAGATAAAAACCTAAAATCTATTCGGGTGGACAAAACTCCCTTAAAGAATGTGTGTGACGGGGAAATATGTAAAATATCATGAACATCAACCAGATTATGACGTGTAAGCACTTCAATAAGCGTGTTAGCATCACAAAAAATTTTGAGTCTTCCTACCCCAATCCCGTTTACCCAGGCCACAATTAAAATCACCTCCCCACAAGACCAGTTTAGACGTATGGAGATATGGTGAGATTTTCTTAAGTAAGGCTGCCCTGTCTGCCTTTTGTTGGGGAGCATCAGGGCAGTGGGCACCCATGAACCTGACATGGGGGGCCCCAAATGTAGCGGCCACAAGCGGCATATGGGCGGGTCTGGCGGTGGGCACCAGCAGCAGCAACAATTAACCAGCCCAGCAGCATACTTTTTTGTCTGTCCCACCCACTCCCTGCCTGGATCACCACAGCATCCTATAAGAAAATAAAATGCTGCCCCCGATCAACATAGCTGAGCAGCATTATTAGTACCTGGCAAGAAAATCGGGCCCCGATTTCCCCGAAGGAACGCCAGACTATGCCATGCGGTCCACGCCACCATCCTGCCTTCAGTTCTGTCCCCAGGGAGGTTTCATGTTCCCCATGGTCCTCTGTTGTGCTGCACAGAACGTGCTGACGTGGGAGGAGGTGCTGTGCTGGAACCAATCACAGGGCTCCAATAGGTCCGTGGCTGTTTATCGCACCTCCTCCAACTCAACTTGAAAATTTCTGTTCCCCCCACAGGTCCGTGTCTGCAGCATAAGTACAGGGAGATGGGAGTCTGGAAAGGTAGAGAGCAGAACAGCAGAGGTAAAAACAAATATTGTAGCTGCTGGAGAGGAGCAATTTTTTTGCAATTTATTCTACTAACTATCTGTTAGAAACGTAATACTTCTAGTGTCTCCAGGTCATTGTGTCTGAAAAATCATGCAGTAGTTGGATTGATGTACAAAGATTACTGGGGGTTTGTGGAGGAGCAGGGAAGGGGGCCCGGGGAGGAGGATGCAGGGGCCCATCGAGGGGCCCCAGTAATGGAGTTTGCTGGGGGCCCCCAAAGTCCTAACACCGGCCCTGGGGAGCATAGACATTAATTAAACGATAAGCACAATTTGAATAAACAAAATCCACTAACAGTGCTCTTCCCGGAAAAATATCAAAAACCTTCAAAATCCTAATATTAATGTCTGCAAATAAAATACCCATCTACGGCCCCCATCACAGACGTCTTCACCCATAGACCATAAAGAAATACCCCATCTCCAATCTTTTTCAGCTGCTTTCAGTTGTAACAAAGAATGCAACCTAGTGTCCTGTAACAATAATATATTACCCCGACATTCCTTAGGCTAGCAAAAGTTACCTGTCTTTTGCGGGAATTTTTAATGCTATTAACATTAATGGTAAGTAAAACCACTCCTTTATCCATGGAGAGTGATATTTAAGGAGATGGGAAACTACAGGGGAAAAAAGGAAAACAGAATATGCCACCTAAGACACATTTCCTCTCTTCCCGTTTCTTAGGCTTAGGTTTATCACAGACACCAATGTCTAAAATTGTGTCTGTATGGAAAGAAGTCACTGAAGAAATATCCGATGCCAAACCGTCATCTTCTTCTTCATGATCCTGCAATGGTGTATAGATGTTTTGTAAAGGAAAGGGGTCAGTATCAGTAGTAGATTCCACCAAAACTTTATGAGCTTTAGAGCGAATCATTCTATGAAAAGAGGCCGCCTGCTGCATATCTGGAGGAGGCATACTTGATAGGGTCATAGAAGTAGAAGGGCCTAAAGAGGAACCCTGATCCATGTCACCTATACTAGAATCCTCTACTGGTGAATCATTGGATATCAAAAAATTATCTGGAACTGATAAACCAGAAGCTGGCTCCAATTCCAACACTGGAATAGTCTTAGAAGGAACAGCCACGATAGAGGCAGAAGGGGTTTCTAAAGGGACCAGAGGTTTTTTTTGGGGGGTGGGAAAGCAAAGGAGAAGTCTGGGGATGAGTAATCAAGGCCTGAAGTTTCTGGCCCTCCTTCTGAGCTGTTGCTACATATACATCCTGATCTTACTTCGAGACACAGCTCTTGCAGCAGGTTACACCATTAGGACTGAAGCCGGCAGGCGGCAGGACCCCACGGAAAAGTCTAGCTAGCTATCTTCAGCGGGACAGCCCCGATGTCGGTCCCACCTCCGGACGCCAGACGTAGTAATATGGGCAAGTGTCCCGCGACGATTCCCCAGTTTTTCCTCGCTGGGCTTACTTGTATGTCTCGACCTTCGTTCAGTTCTAGCGCATGACGCTGGTTAAGTTTTTTCCTACTGGAAATTCGATTCTCTACAATCAAGTTTTTCTCTGATGTCCTCTCCAACCTCCGGTCACTCCTCGAAGTGTGCTTGTGGGAAGCAGATCCCCTTCAAGGACCCTCACTCGGCCTGCGTCCGGTGCCTAGGCCCAGACCACGACACCCGGGCCTGCTCCTTTTGCCAGGGGTTTAATAGCAGAACCCGGATCCGTCGCCAGAAGGTCCTTCAGGCGTTTTTGCTGGAAGAAAAACTCAAGACCGTGTCTTCCAAGGGGGATTCTTCAAAGAAGGCCCACAAGCACGCTGAGATACACAGGGAGAAGGCCCTTCCAGGTCCCCGCCTAGGGCCTCAGACTCGCAGCTCTGGTTCCAGGTCCGACCGCTTCCTTCTTCGGCCAGCTCAGCCTCCCTGCTGCGGTCAAGAAGTCTTCATCCTCTTCTCAGGCCAAGACTGCCAGACCTTCCTCGTCCTCCAGGGCCCTGGTCAAGTCTGGGGATCGCCACCATCACCATAAGTCGGGTTCCCGCCTTTCTGAACTCTGACATCAGGTCGGCTTCCTGCCTCCCTCGTAAGATTATGGAGCTTACCCTCTGAAGACGCGCGGGACCAGGACGGCCGGTGCGCCGCCGTCCCTCGCCACAGATCCCTCGAGCCGGCCGGCCAGATGACCGCCGCCGCCAGGCTAACGATCATCGAACGCCGTGGGGGACCGCGCCTCCTATTGAGAAGAGGACCCCGACGCTCCGACCGCTGGCGTCAGGAGACCATCACCGAGGAGGAATTGACTCAGCCAGAGGACCAGACGGGCGACCCCGGTCCTGTCGAGACGCCCAGGGAACCCTCGCCATTACCCGAGCCCCCTGTGGAGCAGACGCCGGGACCCGACGACCGTCCACTGGCGCCCGGACCGTCGGGCCTTTCCATGGTAGAAGTGAAGGAGCTGTTCACTTACTGGTGGGACACCATAAAGAAGGACATGGTTCCCACTCCACCTCCTCCTACACCGATACTCCTCCGGTTCCTGCGCCCCCCTCTCCATCGGGGTTGGCAGGCCGACTACCTCCTCCCCAGGAGCACAGAACACCTCCAAGGGGGAGACCAGACAAACGGAGACCTCCGTCCAAATCCTCTTCCAGGTCACCCAGCCCTAAGAGACCCAGAAGACGCCGACGATCGCCTTCAACGGAGGACACAGGATCAGAGTTCTCAACATCCAGATCCCCATCTCCCTTCTCCATCCCTTCTCCGGATCCACGCGAGATGCCAAAGTCTCCTCCGGATGACCCTTCATTCTCGGATATTATGAGACACATCCAAGAGAACATGGGATGGGATGCGGAAGAGCTAGACCCCGAAAGGCTACGCCTTGCAAAGTATCTTCGGCAGAAGGACCCCAAGCCTGTGGTGGTGCCACCCTTGGTAGACACTTTCGTGGACGTCACCAAGGCAGCGTGGAAGCGTCCACATTCGCTCCCGGCGATGCCAAAGAAAGCTGATCGCTTGTACAAGGCTCCCAGGGAAGACCAGTACTTGATTCAGCATCCTCAGGCCGACTCTCTGGTCATAACAGCCTCACATGACCGGTCCCAGAGACAGCAACATCTGAGCACCCTGCCACTGGACCCAGAGTCCAAATAGCTGGACGCTATGGGTAGGCTTCTGCTACCTGCGCCATCAGATCCCTGAATTACTTGACCCACATGGTGCAGTTCCAAAATGCCTCGTCGGAACAGGGTCTGGATGCGGCTGAGAAACTGACGGAAGGTGAGCAGAAGGAGGAGATGCTTCAGCTCCTTCGTACGGGTTCGGACGTGAGAACCCAAGTGCTACGAGCCGCGTATGACTCCGCGGACTCCTCGGCCCGAGCAGCAGCTTCAGACGTATGCATCCGGAGACACTCTTGGTTACGCGTCTCTGGTTTTACCCCGGACTTCCAGAAGAATATCATGGATGCCCCATTCGAGGGAGAAGTCTTGTTTGGTAAGCCCTCAGAGAAGATTATTACCAAACTCCAAGAGGCCGGGAAGGCGGTGAGGTCGGTTCAGGCCATGTATCGACCCAAGCTTGGTTCCTTTTGTAGGAACCAAAGCCGATTTCGTGGACGGACGCAGAGGCAACGGTCCCACCCCACTCCACAACAGAGGGGCTCTGGCTTTCGCAGAGCCCAGGGGAAACAACCCGCAAGCCGTAGCCAGCATACTTCCAAGCCGGTCCAGCCAGCGGGACCCTCAGCCACCACAGCCTGACTCCTTTCTAGCCCCCGCCCCTCAGGATCAACGGGAAATCATGGTCGGGGTCGCATTGTGAACTTCCTGCCAGGATGGCAGGCTATAACCACTGACAGGTGGGTTCTTCAGTTGGTCGGAAAAGGCCACTTTATAGAATTCGCAGAAAAGCCACCCTCGAGGCCTCCTTTGCTCTCCCGGTACCCGGGTCAGCACAAGTCACTGATCTGGCAAGAAATACTGGCTCTTGCAAAAGGGAGCGATACAGTACGTCCCGGAGAACCAGAGAGGACAAGGATACTATTCCCACTTCTTCCTGGTTCCAAAGAAAACAGGGGACCTCCGTCCGATACTGGACCTCAGCGACCTCAACGTGTCGGTCGCCTACAAGAGATTCCGCATGGTGACTCTTCCGGGTCCCATTCCCATGCTGAAGCAAGATGCCTTCTTAGCGTCTCTAGACATGCAGGACGCATACCTGCACGTCCCTATAACTCAGGCGCACAAGAGGTTCCTGTGCTTCGAGTTTCTCGAACACCACCTTCAGTTCCGAGCCCTTCCATTCGGACTGTCATCCGCACCCAGGGTCTTTACCAAATGCATGGCAGTCGTGGCAGCGTCTCTGAGACAGGGCCATTATGTGGTCCCATACCTGGACGATTGGCTTCTCATCGCCGCCTCGCCTCCAGAGAGGCGTTGTTATGAGCGATCCAGAGCACCCAGGACCTATTCCAATCTCTGGGCATCCTAATCAACCACGGGAAGTCTCTCCTGGTACCGTCGCAGAAGATGCAATTTATAGGCTCAGTACTGGACACCGTTCAGGGAAGAGCATTTCTTCCAGACGACAGAGCGAAGCGCATCAGATCCCTCATCAGGGAGCTTTCGTCGAACAAGACCGTCCCAGCCAGGTGGGTCCTTCGCTTGCTCGGACACATGGCTGCGACCATTCCTACCGTCCCTTTCGCAAGGCTCCACATGCGGGTAACTCAGTGGATGCTCAAGGTGCAATGGGATCAAAGGCAAGACCACATGCAGCATCCGGTCAGAATCACGAACACCGTGATTCGAGACTGGCACTGGTGGCTAGACCCAGGGACACTCTCCATGGGCATCCCATTATAGCGCCATCCCCGGAGTAATCCTCACCACAGACGCCTCAGGTCTAGGATGGGGAGCACACCTGGACGGGGTGAAGTCCCAGGGTACGTGGACCCCTCTGGAGGCCCACCTCCATATCAACGTCCTAGAGATGAGGGCGGTCCTTTATGCCCTGCAGGCCTTTCAGTCAGAAATCCCGCCGAGTACCCTCCTGCTTCAGACAGACAACACGGTGGTGATGTATTACTCAACAAACAAGGAGGCGCACACTCTTACCCCCTTTGCAGGGAGGCCATGAGGGTGTGGGATTGGGTAATCCGACACGGCGCGAATCTGATCACAGTACATGTTCCCGGGGTGGACAACACGATTGCAGACGGCCTGAGTTGCTCCCAGGCCAGAGTCCACGAATGGGAATTTCTTCAAGAGGTAGCAGAGGATCTGTTTCTTCGATGGGGAACTCCAGAGTTGGACTTGTTCGCATCCCCATCCAACGCAAAACTGCCCAATTTTTGCTCGCTAGATCCAGGGCCTGGTGTTTTCTGGCGAGATGCGTTGTCCCTCTCCTGAGCGGACAGATTCCTCTACACTTTCCCTCCCTTCCCGTTGATCCAGAGTGTTCTTCTCAAACTGCGCAGGGAGCAAGCAACCATGATCCTTGTGGCCCCCTTTTGGCCCAGACAGATATGGTTCCCTTTACTGATTCAACTATCCCGGGAACCTCCGCTCCCGTTGCCATTCAGTTCCCACCTCTTGTCTCAGGAGGAAGGTTCACTGGTCCATCCGGACTTAAGCTCACTGAACCTGTATGCATGACTCCTAGAGACATAGCCATCTTGTGTCATGGGGTCTCACAAGAGGTTGCGGAAGTTCTTTCTGCAGCCAGAAAGCCAGCAACGCATGCGACGTACGCCATGAAATGGCGCCGTTTTTGTTTATGGTCGCGAGCACGCGATTTTTCCCCTTTAGGTTGCCCGGTGAGAGTGGTGTTGGACTACCTGCTCTCCCTTTTCCGTTCGGGCCTAGCCTACTCCTCTATCAAGGTGCACCTCTGTGCCATCTCTGCCTATCACCTTCCGTGGGACATCACACAGTGGCACAATTAGACGCCCTCGGGAATTTCTGAGAGGGTGTTACATCTTAGGCCTCCCATTAAGGACCCAGTGCCTCATGGGATTTGCTTTTGTCCTGGAACAACTCACGCTCCCTTCGAACCCGTCATGATTGCGAGCCACGTTTCTCTGTCGTGGAAAACGCTGTTTTGGTTGCTGTTACTTCAGCGAGAAGAGTTTCTGAGCTTCACGCTCTCATGTGCAAAGAGCCTTATTTAGTTTTCCACTGGGACAGAGTATCCCTGAGGACGAATCCTAAATTTTTACCTAAGGTGGTTTCTACACTCACTCTCAATCAGGATATTGACCTGCCGGTCTACTTCCTGAATTACTCTAATAGAAGAGAGGCACTGCTCCACACCCTGGATGTTCACTGCAGCTTGAGGTATTACCTCAACAGAACTAAACAACTTCGTAGTTCAGAGCAACTTTTCATTTCCTTTTCTGAAAGGATGATGGGCCAACCACTATCCAAACAGTCCCTGTCTCACTGGCTTGTCCAGTGTATTTCATACTGTTATGATATCAAACAAAAGCCCCTCCCGGGAACAGTCCGGGGTCATTCCACTAGGGGTGTGGCCACCTCCTTTGCAGCACTCCGAAACGTCTCCACCTCTGCCATATGTGCTGCAGCCACATGGAGCTCTGTGCATACATTTATCAGGCATTATAGCCTGGACATCGCCTCTCGGCGAAGAGCCGCCTTCTGCCTGGCGGTGCTACAGGGTCTCCTGTCCTAGATTCAGGACCTGGAATGTAATTCCTAGTTTCCTCCTCCCAGAATGTTGGCAGCGTTACTGCTTGGGAATCAGTCCTAATGGTGTAACCTGCTGCAAGAGCTGTGTCTCGAAGTAAGATAGTACAGTTACGTAAGAACTTACCGTAACAGTAGATCTTCGAGAACAGCTCTTGCAGCAGGTACCTTCCTGCCCACCTTCCTCCTTGGAGGAGGCATGGCTTAGGCCTTTACTATCAGGGATTTTTCCCTTTTGACTTCTGACGGTGGATCCTCGGTCCCCATTTCGATGTCAGTCTGCGGCGGGAGAACTGGGGAATCGGGCGGACCGCCCCTTTGCTACCACGCCTGACGCCTGAGGCGGACCGACAAGGGTCCTCGCTGAGTAGAAGCTAGCTAGAATTTTTCCGTGGGGTCCTGACGCCTGCCGGCTTCAGTCCTAATGGTGTAACCTGCTGCAAGAGCTGTTCTTGAAGATCTACTGTTACGGTAAGTTCTTACGTAACTGTACTTTCTGCTCTAATAGCTGGATCCGCACAATTGTGGGAAGCCCAAGAACAGAGTCTAAAAGTATGACCCAATTCATCACATAAATTACACTTAGGAGGATTCCTACAATGTGCACCAATATGTCCCAAGTCACCACATAGGCCACACTTTTGCCGATCACAAACATTACTTAGATGACTCAAAACCCCACATTTATAACAGGCCCGAGGCTGACCAGGTAAAAAAATTCCCCCATCTCTCCCCAGAAAGAAACAATTAGGAAAATGCTGGGTTAAGCCATTTTCCAATCTTAAATCTACCAAAAACTTCCATCCCCCAGTCCATAAACATTCATCATCCAGGATAGGTTCCGGTTGTCCTTTAACTACACAGTGCTGTTGTAACCAATAAGTAATGTCTGCAACATTAACGCCTTCATTACAAAACATTACTGTAATTTTCTTGGATACAGGTTTAGTCAAAGGTATGGCCATAAAGGGACTCCATAATGGAGTATGTTTAAGAAGCTGAAACTGTTTCCAAAATCTATCTAAACCAGCAGAGTGTTTAAAACTAATGTCAAAAACAGAATCTCCAGGCATATGAATGAGAGCGTAAATCTTATAGGCGTAGAATTTCATACTCCCCTTCAATACGTTTCGACCAACAAACTGTCTGTTAGGGACCTCAGACACAGGACCCTTAAACTTCAGACGCACCACATTACACCATGCTGCCGGTTCAGAAGAAAGCCCAAAAGTAGCAGGAAAAAGTTTCTCCTTGATGCCTGTATGTCATACAGAAGGTACAGCAACTGATGCAGGTGCAGGCTCACAAGAACTCGTCAGTAGGACCTGCAGAGGACAAATCTTGAGTAGTAAGCTGTAAGTCCTTGGGGGTCCAACGAAGAAGATTCCCTTCCAAACATTTAATATCATCTAAAGAGATTTAGAAGGAGCACAGCAGTGGATGGAGATTGTACTGCAGGGGAATCTTGACCCAAAGGATTGAAACAGTGGACAGAGCAGCCTGCTCAGAATCCACAAAAAATTTAACAGGAGCTGAGGGTACAAGGTTTGCATCCCACCCCGTACCATCAGGAGACTTAACCCATCCTGCTGCCTCCAATGCCTGGGAAACCCATGCCTCAGGTGCCGCAACATCCCCTTCAGAAAGAGCACTAACTTGAGAAGCAGGGAAGGGAGAAACAGACTGCTGACGATCAGCAGAGAGACCAGTGTTAATTGTACTAGCAACAACAGAACACTGCCGTGCAGAGTCATGTCCAAGTATAGGGGGAGTCCAAAATAATAGGCTGGGATGAAAAAAGATCATCATCAGGCTGAGAACATAGAATAGAACCTTGCAAAGCATTTGAATCACAACACGGAGCAACAGACTCTGTAGGCATAGAACTTGAGCAAAAAGTACTCACTGTGCTCACTGAAAGAGCTAGAGGGGAAAGAACCATGTCGGAATCCAGCGGCTGAACCATTTGAGGCTTCAGCCACATCGACCTGCATTCGGTCGTCGCATCGAGGAAGGAGCACTACTTCCTCTTCCTGTACGTCCCCACTAGTGTCCCGTGCACTTTCCAAATCCCGCATTAAGCGGTTCCGTACCTCCAGATACCGACTCTTTTCCTGAGCCAACTGCCGACGAATGTCGTCCAGCAACGAAGCAGCCACACAAACCATAGATACCTCTTGAACAAAGGTAGGAGATACAGCATCACAAACTTGAGCCATCTTGATTGAAGCGATCCATAGCGATCACAAGTAGGAAAAGGAAGGCCAAGGAGGTGATCAGCACCCCAGCCTTCCACACGTCTGCACTCCTCAACGCCCTAGCAAACTCTGATTCAGTTTGCACAGCGTCACAGCATCCACCTCCAATAGAGTAGGGGAATTTCCCCAGTGTCTTGACCAAATTTCCCTCATTCACTAAACATACCACCAACAGCTTAATCTGGTTCAAGGTCAGTTGGCATTCATCTGTATCCCCTTCCCCCGGGTCGTGCCTGAAAATAGTTAGGATTTGTCTAGTGCACTTACCCGGTCAACAAAACCTAAATAAATAAAATAAAAATATGGGGAGTGATGCAGTGCAGTGGCTGCGGGGCAGCCATATTCAGGGAGACCTTCTGGATGCTGAGGTGCTGCCTATCTGCAGGCATCTCTCTGGACTGAGGAATGAGGTAGCCAGACTCAGAGTGGAAGTAAAATGGGTCAGGAGTACTTTCACCCCTATCCAGAGACCACCCAGTCCAATGCTGCTGCCTCAAAGGATGCCATGAACAAGGAGCACGTGGATGACGGTGGGCTCGGGGAGGGTTAGGGCAGTCAGGCAGAGGCACATCCCAGATCCTAGTCCACTCCAGAACTCGTATGTCACACTGACAAATGGGGACAACCAAACAGAGGTACGCAGAGAAGTGGAAAGGATGGATGTGGAGGTCAACCAAGGAGGTGACCTCATTGGGGAGAGCAGTGGACTCCAGAGGAGGAAGTGAATCCTGGTGGGGGATTCCATCATAAGAGGGATCCAGCTAGGAACACAGGAGGGGGAGGACAGGAAGGTGAGGTGCCTACCAGGTGCCACGGCGTGGAAGGATATGAGGAAGATCCTGGGGATTGCTGGGAAGGCAAGATGGGAGGGTGAGCTGGACGTCATTATCCACTTAGGTACTAATGACCTGGCAAATGGGGAGCCCAAGGAAGTTCAGGAAGAGTTTAGGAATTTGGGGATGGGTCTCAAGCAAGTAGCTACTTCTGTCACCTTCTTGGAAGTACTACCTGTGAGAGGCATAGGAGAGCATAGGGGCGCATGCACCAGGAACTTTTAACTCATGGTTAAAGAACTGGTGCTGTGAGGAAGGGTTTGGATTCATTGGTGACTGGGGACCCACCTGAAGGGATGGAGGCTTGTTCAAGCCTGATGGCCTGCATCCATCCTTGAGGGGAATCCAATCGCTCAATGATAAGTTTAAATGCTACATGGACAAGCATTTAAACCAGCGGGGGCAGGGCCAGCAAGGAGGGTACTTAATTGCCCCCCCACAGCTAGCAGTGGAACCAGTGAACAGGAGGAGTGGCTATCTCTACAAAGCAGTGTGCAAAAGATGGAAATAAGCGCCAAAGAGGTGGATAGGCAGAAAGGAGGCACAATTCAACAGAAGGGCAGACAGCAGGGCGAACCAGAGATAAAGGACAACCAGGGAGGGGGCTGGAGTAGAACAGCTAAACAGTCCAGGTATTTCAAATCATGGAAACTCATGTGAGCCAATGCCAGGAGCCTTAGCAACAAGATGGAGGGTCTGGAGACTGTCATGGTGCAGTCGAACCTGGACATTGTGGCAATCACAGAGACCTGGTGTAATGATGACCACGACTGGGAGATAGCCATACCTAGCTACAGCATATTCAGAAGGGACAGGGCAGATAGGAAGGGAGGAGGAGTGGCACTTTATGTAAAAGATGGCATAAAGGCCACAGAGATCCAGGAGGAACAAAATGGGGGAGAGATACTGTGGGTTAAGCTGGAAAGGAAAATGGGGCCATCCATCCACATAGGGGTGGTCTGTAGACCAACAGCCCAGGAGGAAGAAACAGATAGGGAGCTGATGCTAGCCATTCAAAGGATGGCAGACAAGGGTGAGGTGGTGCTCGTTGGAGATCTCAATATTCCAGATGTGGACTGGAGCCTCCCAGCAGCAGCATCAACCAGGGGCAGATTTATCCTGGGCTCCCTTCAAGGTGCCTTCCTCAAGCAACTAGTCATGGAACCAACTTGGCATAAGGCATTACTAGACCTTGTGCTCACAAACGGGGACAGTGTGGGGGTAACAGTGGGGGAGCACCTGGGGAACAGTGACCACCAGTCTCTGTGGTTTGACATCCCAGAAGGAGCAGAACCAAACCACACAAAAACACGTATCCTGGATTTTAGGGGGGGCAGACTTTGGGGAAAATGGGGAGATGCTTGAAAGAGGCATTAATGGAAATGGGGCAGGAATTGGGGGTTGAGGAACACTGGGCAATATTTAAAATGGGGATTACAAGAGCAACAGAATTATGCGTTAAGCAGGTTAGCAAGGGGAAACGGAAGAGGAAGCCATTATGGTTTTCCAAGGAGGTAGCGGAGAAAGTGAAAGCCAAAAAGACACAGGCAGAAGGGGATATGGAGAAATACCAGGAGAAGCAAAGAGAGGCAGGGAAGTCAATAAGGGAAGCCAAAGCTCAGACAGAAGAGCACATTGCGAAATCAGTGGGTAGAGGGGACAAAACCTTTTACAGGTATAGAAGTGAAAAAAGAAAGGCAAAGGGAGGGATAGTGAGACTGAAGGGGGAGGATGGGGGCTGCCTGGAGGATGACAACAGTAAAGCTGACATATTGAACAGGTATTTTTGCTCAGTCTTTACTGAGGAAGATAAGGGTAATCGGCCTGAAGGGAGTACAAGGGCTGGGAACAGCGCAGAAATACACACAAGTCCCTTTAAACAAGAAAGGGTTCTGAAGGAACTGGAAGTAATTTATTTTATTTATTTATTTATTTGCTTTTGTTGACCGGGTGGGTACACTTTATTAAGCATCAGTTTACAACCTTTGAGCCAGAGGCTTGTTTACAAAGGTACCTCGTCACGGAGAGGACAATACAGTGATAACAACTTGGTACAGAGAAACAGTGTACAGTTTTTTTGAGGATACAGGAGGACAAATGAGATTAACAATTTACCGCATACAGGATTGGTGAAGTTAACATTGTTCAGGGAAATAACTAGAACATCAGAAAAAAAAACATAGGATATCAATACAGTGTGTTTTAGCGGAGTCAACAGGGAGGTAGCAGGAACCAAGGGTAGAGAAGGTAGAGGATTTGAGCAGCCAACAGGGGCTTTGTCAGAGAGTGAGCAAGATAGCCTAGTAACAGCAACAGCTGCGAGTAGTGAAAAGGTGGTTCCGGAGGGTAGTTTTAAAGCAAGAGATTGTAGGGGTGTCCGAGATACTGGCAGGGAGGGAATTGTACCAAGAAGGGGCACGGTAGAGGAAAGCCCGTTGTCCATGAGAGGTCCTTGCCCTAGGTACCTTCAACTTGGTTTTACAGGAAGACCGTGTTGAAGCTAGTGAGTTTACTTGGTGGATAACGGCAGTCAAACCAGGAGGAGAGAGCCCAAGGAGAGTTTTTTTTTTGTAAGGATGCAGGTTTGATACCTAAGACGTTCATCAAGATTGAGCAGATTTGCCTGGGAATAAAGATGGCAGGTATGTGTAAGTCTGGGAGCACCTAAGATTAGTCGACAGGCCTTATTTAAGGTGAGGCGGATTTTGTTTAGCGAGGTCTGGTCAGCAGCCCCTTAGACTGGTTAGCCATAGTCGTCAAGTGACAGAATGGAGGACATAACTGTGAGTCGGAGGGCATCGGGGAGACAGTGTTTGTATGGAAAAGGATTCTCAACCTAATATTGGTGGTGGAGGCTAAGGCGGAGATATGGGAATGGAACGCGAGGGCAGGGTCAAAGGTTATCCCAAGGTATTTGTATGTGTAACTTTGTTCGAGTGGGAACATAGAGCTGGCAAAGACTTGAAGTTGGAAATTACTAGCTTTGTTTTGGGGGTGGGAGAAGATCATAGATTTGGTCTTTTAAGATTGATAACCAGTCTATGTTCTTTAAACCAGGCTTCCACATCTTTATAGGATAATTGCAGGGAATCTTGGAGGGTGGTGGGGTTATGGTCAGAAGCGAAGATAACAGCATCATCTGCATAAAGGAGGAGTTTACCAGTACAGGCACCTGGCAGGGTGTTGAGATAAAGGGAAAAGAGCAGGGGGCCAAGAATAGAGCCCTGGAGAACCCAAGATTGGATAGGGCAGAGGTCAGAGAGGGTGCCATTGATTTTTACACGCTGGGACCGGGTAGACAGATAGCTGGAGCACCATGAGACAGGTCCTGCAGCAAAGCCAGCATGGCTGAGTGCATCCAGCAGGAGAGGATGGGATACGGTGTTAGAGGCTTTTGACAGATCGATGAACACTGCACCATCAAGAGAGCCAGAGTCCATGGAGGAATAGAGGAAGTTAGAAAACTCGATGAGGGCGGTATTGGTGCTGTGCCCAGCACGGAAGCCGTGTTGTTCAGGGCAGAGGATACTGTATTTGGTAAGAAGCTCAGATATTTGGGAGGATACTACTTTCTCTAAGGCTTTTGAGAGTGGTGAGAGGATTGAGATGGGACGATAATTACCGGAAAGGACCCTATCTCCACCCTTATGTATGGGAGTGACGGTGGCAATTTTCCAGGCTGATGGAAATTGCCCTAGACAGAGTGATTTGTTGAAGAGGCTAGTGATTGGGGCGATGACCTGGTCCAATGCCAGGCTGAGGAGTCTGGGGTCCAAGGAGTCACTGCCAGTGGTGTTGCTTCTTAGGGCCTTGGTCAGATACGGTCTGACTTCATGGACAGTAACCCGGTGGAAGTGGAAAGATGCGTGTGAGGGAGCAGGGTCAGGAGAGTGGGGGGGGTCAAAAAAGTTGCTAGGTAGTACAGAGCTGAGGTCAGTAAAGGATTTATTGAGATGGTTAGCAATGAAGGTAGGATCAGTAGAGATAATACCCTCAATATTGATTTGGGAAGGCGGAGGAGAGCGTGTACCACCATATAGTTGTTTGATGTTATCCCAGAAGGTTCTAGCATTCCCCCAGGACGAGGTGAGTGAGGCCCGATAATGATCGGCCTTTGCTTTGCGTATGGCCCAGGTACATTTATTTCGGGCAGCAGCATATGCCTGTCTGTCGACAGGGCGGCCAGTTTCCATGGCTAGGTGCCACAGGTTATCCCTGTGCCTAAGGAGTTGGAGTAGGGAAGGAGTGACCCAGGGAGTATGCCGTACCTTGGAACGAAGTTTGGTTAGGGGTGCGAAGATATCACAAGCTTTGTTAAACATTAAGGTGAAGAAGTCCAGGGCCGATTCACGGTTGGGGGCGGTCTCAATGGGAGACCAGTCAACTTGGGCTAGAAGTTGCTTCAGGCCTCTCAGCCCACCTGGTCGCAACCGCCGCCGTAGGGTGGCCTGAGCAGTGGGTTTGGTTAGGGACGTAATCCAACGGAAAAGAATAGGGGAGTGATCACTGATTCCATCCGGAAGGACTTGTAGATTGCAAACTTGGTTAGGTCGGTTGGTGAGGACTACATCCAGAAGAGTGCTCGACCCCTTTGTGGGGTTCACTGTTGTTGGTTGGGTAACAAGTTGTGTTAGGTCAGTAGCAGTAAAGGAGTCGCAGGTGGAGGAGGATGCGGGGCTAAGCCAGTTGATGTTTAGATCACCCATGAGAATATGCTCAGGGGAATGTGGTAGAGAGGTGAGATACTCTATTAGAGGGGCCAGGGCCTGAGTTTGATTTTTTGGGGGGATATAGGCGGAGGTTAGAAAGAGGGGGCCTTTAGAGGGGTCGGGGTAAGTTTTAGGGTAAGGGCCTGGGCCCTGAGGTTAAGGACAGGGCTGGGAGGGCTACTCCAGGAAGGGAGTCTTTGATATAAATAACATAGTTTCCACCTCGTCTCCCCACACGGCTCCTTCTCGAAAGAGGGAGAAGCCAGGGAGTGAGACAAGGGAGTCAGGGTGGAGTCAGATAGCCAGGTTTCGACTAGGGAGATGATGTCAGGTTTGTGGACAGTGACCCAACATTGGAGCGAGTCAGATTTCTTCAGGAGACTGCAGATATTCATAGAAGCAGTAAGAAGCCCAGGGGATCTAGTCAAGGAGTTATTGTGGGTTGGGCCAGGGTTGGGATGAATGTTCCCTGACAAGAGTAGGAGGAGAAGTACAGCCCTGATCAGGGGGTTGTGGAAGGCATTTTTGCGTCGAGCGAGATAGTAGGAGGGAGCTTAGGGACACAAGAGGTGGGCAAAGAGGTACAGGATGGGCAGGCTAGTACAATAAGTTTCCCGTAGGCGCAAAGGGGGGAAGCTAGGTGGGGACTGGGGGGAGGGTATGAAAGGTTGGGGTGCAAGGAGATAGTAGAGAAGGAGGGAGGCGACTCTGGGACCCCAGAGTAGGGGACCTGTGGAGCCATGGGGACACCTGGGTTAGAAGGAGGCCACGTGAGAAAGAGGGGAGGGAGAGGCATGACAAGAGAAGGTGGGCAGTCATCTTAGGATGGGTCTGCAGATAGCAGCAATGAGATGGGTAAAAGAGGGTGAAAGGTCTACCCATAAGTACACTTTGGTACAGTGGTAGAGCCCCTGCCTCAAGTGCACAGGGTACCAGGTTCAGTGCTTGCCTAGGGTGATAGAAAAGGTCCCAGGATGGTGGCTGCAGCAGCAGGGTGCAGGGCTCAAAGCCTGCAGTAGCACTCAGAAAATATTTTAGCAGACTATGAGGGTTAGAGGCTTTTAGAGTCTTAAAACCTATCACAAACAATAGTCTGATGTGATAGCTGAGTGGTGGAGCTGCTGAGTGAAATAGCAAGGGTAATAAGAGCTGATAAAGCAATGGGGCCAGATGGGGTGTACCCTAGGGTCTTAAAAGAACTAAGAGAGGTGGCAGCTGAGCCTCTGGCAATCCTGTTTAGCCAACCACTGGAAACAGGGGAGGTACCCAAAGACTGGTGGTCAGCAAATGTAGTCCCCTTATACAAAAGCGGGAACAAAGAGGAAGCGGGGAACTGCATACCAGTCGGCCTCACCTCAGTAGTGGGGAAGATCATGGAAGGTACTACTGGAGGAGAGATTGGTGGAACATCTGGTTGCTAACGGACTACAGGACCCAAGGCAGCATGGTTTCACCGGGGTGAGGTCATGTCAGACCATTCTCATTGAATTTTTCGACTGGGTGACAAGGGAGGTGGATGTGGCCTATCTGGACTTCAGCAAGGCCTTTGACACTGTGCCACACAGAAGGCTATTAAACAAGGGAATATGGGAGTGGGCAGGACAGCAGTTGGGGTGGGTAGGTAACTGGCTGAGCAATAGGACACAGAGGGCAGTGGTAAATGGCTGTCACTCCACAGAGGGAAGGGTGGCCAGTAGGGTACAGGGATCAGTGCTAGGACTGGTGCTATTCAACGTCTTCATCAGTGACATTGCACAGTCCCTAGAAAGCAGAATTTCCCTGTTTGCTGATGACACACCACTCTGTAACAGAGTGGACACGCCAGAAGGTGTAGACATAATGAGGAGGGACCTGCAGAAACTTGAAGAATGGTCAGGGGTTTAGCAGTAGAAATTCAATGCAAAGAAGTGCAAGATAATGCATATGGGGCAAAAAAACAACATATCATTTGGTGAGGTGAGGATATAGCATGCAGCAAGCAGGGAAGGGATCTTGGGGTTATCATCTCTGATGACCTTAAGGTAGGGAAAGCAAATAGGATACTGGGATGCATAGGCTGGGGCATCACCAGCAGGAAAAGGGGGTTTATAATTCCACTATACAAGACACTAGTGAGGCCCCACCTGGAGTACAGTACAGTTCTGGAGAGCTTACATATGTAAGGACATAGACAGGGTAGAGAAGGTTCCGAGGAGGGCTACAAAGATGGTACATGGATTGCATCATAAGTCCTATGAGGACAGGTTGAAAGACTTGAGTATGTACTCCCTGGAGGAGAGGAGGGAGAGGGGGGATATGAAAGAGACATACCAGTATCTTACAGGGAGGAACAGAGTGCAGGAATAAACTGTTTTTCAGCAAAAAAGATGTTCCAGGAATAGAGGGCATGGGATGAAGTTGGAGAGAGGGCGATTCAGAGGAAATGTGAGGAAGAATATCTTCACAGAACGAGTAGTAGACAAGTGGAACACCCTGCCAGAGGAAGTAGTGGGGGCTGAAACCATCACGGGATTTAAGAATGCATGGGATAGACGCAAAGGAATTCTGGAGGTCAGGGTTAAGAGGCAACAGACTTCTAGGAAAACATAAAGTGAACTTACAAGCTCAAATGGGCAGACTGGGTGGGCCATAGGACCTTAACTGCTGACAGTGTCTGTGTGTCTATGTAACATCCGCCATCCTAGAGGAAACTCCAAATCATGCGATGGCCAAGTCTGAAGGAGCAACGCATGTAGATGAAGAGACTTGAGGCTGGGTGAATTTGAGCACCCTGGTCCTGGGGGAGCAGGTCAGAGCAAAGAGGAAGAGGAGGTTCCACTGCCAACTGTTGCAACAACGGGAACCATATCTGTCATGGCCAGTAAGGAGCTATCAGAATCACGTCTGCCCCCTCTGATTGCAGCTTGAGAAGAACTCTCCGCAGAAGCGGGAAGGGAGGAAAGGCATACAGAAACCTCCCTGTCCAAGAGAGGGACAACACGTCTCACCAGAACACACCAGGCCTTGGATCTAGTGAACAGAACTTGGGCAGTTTTGCATTGAGTGGGGACACAAAGAAGTCTAACTCAGGATGACCCCACCTGTCTAAGAGATCCTAGACTATGAAGGATAGGAGCTCCCACTCACGTGTTTTCGATCTAAACCGACTTAGGCTGTCGGTCAGGACATTTTGGACAATTGGAACATGAGCTGCCGAAAGAACCAGGTCATGTTCTATGGCCCAATGCCAGACTCTCATGGCTTTCCTGCTTAGGGGATATGACTGAGTCCCTCCTTGCTTGTTGATATAATAGGCTACCGACATGTTGTCCGTCTGAATCAAGAGAGGGCCCAGAAGGAGAGGAGTCTGAAAGGCCTGGAAGGCAAGGAAGATTGCCCACATCCCAAGCACATTGATGTGGAGATGTTGCTCCTGGATAGACCAGGTCTCCTGGGTCTGACAGTCTGTCAAGTGAGCGCCCGAGCCCAGACAGGATGCATTTGTCGTGAGAACCTGAGTGGGAGATTCCACCCAGAAGAGGACCCCTCTGAGGAGGATGGAGGGGTTCATCCACCAAGACTGTGTTTGCTGCACAGGGTTGGAAACTAGGACTTCCTGTTCCAAAATTGTCTCTGCATTGGTCTCATTGAACCCGTAGGGTCCATGGAGGCACCCTCATATACAAGCAGGCAAGCGGAACTGTGACAGTGGCCACTGCCATGTATCCCAAGAGTCTGAAGAATGACCTGGCTGGGACTTACATAGATACATAGACAGTGTCGGCAGATAAGGGCCTATGGCCCACCCAGTCTGCCCATTTGAGCTTGTAAGTTCAGTTTGTTTTCCTAGAAGTCTGTTGCCCCTTACCCCTGACCTCCAGAATTCCTTTGTCTATCCCATGCATTCTTAAATCCCGTGATTGTTTCAGCCCCCACCACTTCCTCTGGCAGGGTGTTCCACTTGTCCACCACCCGTTCTGTGAAGAAATTCTTTCTCATGTTTCCTCTGAATCGTCCTCCCTCCAACTTCATCCCATGCCCTCTAGTCCTGGAACATCTTTTTTCGCTTAAAAATAGTGTGTTCCTGCACCCTGTTCCTCCCTGTAAGATACTTGTATGTCTCTATCATATCCCCTCTCTCCCTCCTCTCCTCCAGGGAGTTGTTGTGACGAGGGCTCCAAGCAGGCCTGTGCTCTCAGGGATTCCGCTCTGGAAGCAAGAAGGCCTTGTCCTGAGTTGACTCTAAGATTGCAGAGATGAACTGCAGTCTTTGACTTGGCGAAAGGGAGGACTCAGTGTGATTTCCAGCATCCAAAACAAATTGAAGGTGATCTCTGTTGTCTGGAGCAGCTGGTCTCTGGAGGTGGGCTGCTGTTGTCGAGGCACAGGTCAGGAAGCATAGGGAAAACCAGCAACAGTTGTAGAATTCAAAATATTTATTTATAGTCGCAGTAACATTAAAAAAAAAAAATAAACTTGTTCATAATAACTATGTACAGAAGCAAAATAAAATCTTTCTTGTAATTGCCTCTCATTCTTTCAAACACAAATCTCTATCTAAACCATTGCAGCTCAGCTCTTTTATGTAAGTCTTTTCCACCCCCATCCTTAACAGACATCCTGTTTTTGCAGAATGTTCTGTCCTGGTAAGTATCGGGAGCTACTAGAAAAGTGAGCTTCCTGAGGCCCTCACAGCCACTGCAAAAGGCTCAGACATTTGCACTCAGAAAACCTCTATTTTTAAAGTCATGTCAAAATATCATTAATAAACATTTCACGAGCAACACTAAACATTTTCTAAACAAAAGTGATCCCATTATCAGTTTTATTCCATATATTGATTTGCATATATTTTTTATATTAGCTGATACAGATATGTAAGGAAGAAAAACGGACAGCAAGAGAAAACTGAGACAGTGAGAGGTAAAGAATCGAGACTGTTCGGGTTGATCAAGTCTGAGGTCTCATGGGAAAATTTGGTTGCACAATCAGATAGAGAAGAGACAGAAGGACAGATCCTTGCATTTAAGCCCGTTCTCCATAACAAAACGGACAGGGTCCTATTCTACCCTGTCACAGCTGTGAGAAGTCAATTGTTGAGGTCGGGAAAGATGTAAAGACCCTGTCTCCTGAGGGCCACAGCCACTACTGCCAGGCACTTGGTAAAGACCCGAGGTGCCAAGGAGAGGCCAAAGGGAAGGGCCTGGAACTGGTAATGGTTCCCCTGGAAGCAAAAGTGTAGGGACCCCTGTGAGGCCAGAGCACTTGGATGTGGAAGTAGGCATCCTGCATATCCAGGGAGTAGAGACAGTCTTCTTGATGAAAGAAGGGTATAGCACCAGGAGAAAGGAACTGCTGGTATAACTAAACTTCTCTACTGGGACTGTATTGCCCTCCTTCCTTCCCCTCCACCCAAAGGCAGTTCTACTTTTATAGGCACAGGATTTGACTGCCAACAGGAACTTCCTGTTTGGGAGCAGGAAGTGAGTCATCACAGAGCCACCAAAGACTCACCATCCTAGAAGGGCAAGAGTAGCTCTTTGTCTCTCTCTCCCCCCCACCCCCAAGCTGCTGGAGGTCTGACTCTGAGCAAGTAAGGAGAATGCGGAGAAATACAGGAACTTCTTGTCTCAGAACAGGAAGATCAGGAGCTAAAAGTGCACAGAGGCAGTAACTAAGTAGGGAGAGAAAAAAAGAAATAAACAGAGGCAAGAGTAAGTATTCCAAACAACAGTTAGGGGGCCAGAAATAAGACATGATGAGAGTGGTGCAGTGCAGTGGCTGTGGAGCAGCAGTCGTCCAGGAGACGTTCTGGAGGATGCAGTGTTGTCCCATCTGCAGGCACCTCTCTGGGCTGAGGGGTGAGGTTGCTCATCTCCAGGCTGAGTTGGCCAGGATTTGTGGGACCTCCTCTCCCACCCAGGGGACCCCCAGGGTCACTGCCGTTGCCTCAGAGGTTGCCAAGAAAGAGGAGCGGTTGGACCAGAGTGGGCTCAGGGAGGGTGAGGGTGGTGGAACAGAGAGGCGCATCCCTCCATTTGTACCTCTCCACAATTTCTATGCCGTTCTGGAAAAGTGTGCCTCCTCTATGGAGGCACCCACAGTGAAGACCAAGGAGGATGCTGGGAACCTCCACAAAGGAGACCCACAGGAGGGTGGCATGGGACCCCACAGAGGAAGGAAACAACTCCTGGTGGGGGATTCCATTGTTAGGAAGGTAGAACTGGGGGAGGAAGGGGAGAGGGAGGTAGGGTTCCTGCCTGGCGACATGGCTTGGAGGGACAGGAAGCGAATCCTCAGGATCGCAGGAGCAGCTGCACAGGGGAGGGAGCTGGATGTCCTTGTCCACCTAGAGACAAATGACCTGGCTAAGAAAGGGATCAGAGCAGCGCAAGAAGCGTTTGTGAAGATGGGGAGGGGGCCTTAGACAACTAGCACTTACAGTAACCTTCTCTGAGGTGCTGCCTATCTATGGCACAGGTGAGGCTAGGGTGCGCCACACAATGGGATTCAATCAGTGGTTGAAAAACTGGTGCAGAGCTCAGGGATTTGGCTTCATTGGGGACTGGGGGTCCACCTGGAGGGATGCAGGCCTATACTGGCATGATGGTCTGCATCTGTCCAGGAGGGGAACCAGGATCATAGGTGATGGGTTTAAATGCTTCATTGGCAAGCATTTAAACTAGCCAAGGGGGGAGGCACTGGAGGAGCAGGAAACCTAGCCCCCCAAAAATCAGGGTACTAAGTGAGGTAGACACCAACATAGAGATGTTGATAGGGAGAAGCACTGGGGTAAATGGAAAAACTGACAAACGCAGTAAGGACAGGGATGGGTCAAAAAGGGGTAAGGCCATCAAGAAATGGAGGGTAATGAGTACCAACACCTGTAGTCTGGGCTACAAGCTCCCTGAACTGGTAGCCTTGATGGAAGAGGGATGCCTGGATATCGTAGAAGTCACAGAAACATGGTACATGGAGAACCATGACTGGGATGTTAACATACCAGGGTACACAGCCTACAGGAGAGATGGAGAGGGGAGGGGAGGGGAGGAGAGGGGGCGGAGTAGCTCTCTATGTAATGGAAGGGATAAAAGCAACTGAACAAGAGAGTAAACGGGGAGGAGAGGAGGGCACTGTGGGTCACCTTAGAGACTGGAAATGGCACCACAATCCACACAGGGGTTGTATACAGACCCCCATGTCAGGGGAAGGGAATGGACAAGGATATGATAGAAGGCATACTTAGGAAGGCAGAGAAAGGGGAGATGCTGTTGATGGGGGACCTTAATATACCAGATGTTAACTGGAGCACCTTTGCTGCAGCAGCATCCAAAAGCAGGGCCATTCTCGATGCCCTTCGGGTGGCATGCCTCAGACAGCTAGTTTTGGAATCTACTCATGAGGGAGCAATCTTGGACCTCGTACTTTCAAATGGGGACAGTGAGAGGATCTCGGATCTAGAAGCGGGTAGCCATCTGGGAACAAGTGACCACCAAACAGTGTGGTTCACGATAAACTCAGCTACAGAGTCAAGCCATACAAAAGTGAGGGTTCTGGACTTCAGGAGGGCTGACTTTGGCAAGATGGGAGAGTGCCTTAGAAAAGCACTAGCAAACAGGCTAGAAGGAAGGGTGGAGCAACAATGGGGAAACATTAAAACTGCCATCACAGAGGCAACAAGCCATTGTGTGAAGCAAATAAACAAATCAAACCGAAAGAAAAAGCCACTATGGTTCTCAAAAGAGGTGGCGGTGAAGGTTAGGGAGAAAAAGATAGCATTTAAGAAGTATAAGGAAACATAGAAGGAACAGGACAGAGAACTGTACCAGTTAAGGCAGAAGGAAGCAGGGAGGGTAGTCAGAATAGCAAAGGCCCAAACTGAGGAAAAGATGGCCACCTCGGTTAAGAAGGGGGATAAAACCTTTTTATTGGTATATCAGGGAGCGTAGAAGGACAAAGGGAGGGACAGTGAGGCTGAATAGAATGGATGGTGGGTGGGCAGAGAGGGACAGTGAAAAAGCAGGGATACTGAATGAATACTTCTGTTCAGTATTCACAAAAGAGGAGGTGGGGGAGGGGCCTAATCCAGTTAACAGAAGCACTCTGGATAATGGGGTTGATCTCCGTCCCTTTCATATAAGAAAGGGTTCTGAAAGAACTCCTAAAACTGAAGGTGGACAAAGCAATGGGGCCAGATGGAATTCACCCCAGAATTCTAAAAGAATTAAGCAGAGAACTAGTGACACCACTGACTACCCTTTTTAACAAATCATGGGAGGATGGTGTGGTACCTGAGGATTGGAGGAAGGCAGATGTGATTCTCCTTCACAAAAGTGGGACCAAGACAGAAGCAGAAAACTACAGACCTGTCAGTTTGACCTCTGTGGTAGGAAAAGTGATGGAATTACTTCTGAAGGAAAGAATTGTTGAGTACCTAGAGGCCAGTGGGGCACAGGACCCAAGGCAGCATGGGTTCACAGCGGGAAGGTCATGTCAGATGAATCTAATTGATTTCTTTGACTGGGTGACCAAAGTAGTAGATCAGGGAGGGGCTGTGGACATGGCTTACCTAGACTTCAGCAAGGCATTTGAAACAGTCCCACACAAAAGATTAATAGTCAAATTAACCAGCCTGGGAGCGGGTTCCAGGTGGTAGCCTGGCTAAAACCTTGGCTGGACAACAGGACACAGAAGTTAATTGTAAATGGAGTCCACTCTGAAGAAAGAGGGGTTACTAGTGGGGTACCGCAGGGTTCAGTACTGGGTCAAGTCCTTTTTAATGTCTTTATAAGTGACGTTGCAGAGGGACTGGAAGGAAAAGTGTGCCTCTTTGCAGATGACACACAGATCTGCAAAAGGGTTGATGCACAAGCAGGCTTAGAAAGGCTGAGAAAGGATCTGGCAAGGTCGGAGGAATGGTCAGAAGTATGGCAGCTTGGATTCAATGCAAAGAAGTACAAAATAATGCACCTGGGAAATAAAACCCAGGGAGATTACACAGTGGGGGAGAGATAGTAACAACAAAATGGAAAGGGTCCTGGGGTAATCATATCAGATGACCTTAAGGTTGGCAAGCAATGTGAGAAGGCAGTAGGGAGGGCTGGGGGGATACTGGAATGTATAGGGAGAGGTAGCACCAGCAGAAAATGGGAAGCTGTTATGCCCCTATACAGACAGTTGGTGAGACCCCATCTGGAGTAATGTGTCCAGTTCTGGAGACCCCATTTCTGCAAGAACATAGACAGGATAGAGGCAGTTAGGAGGAGGGCCACTAAAAATGGTGCAGGGTCTGCAAAAGAAGCCGTATGAGGAGAGACTAAAGGAGCTTAATATGTATACCCTTGAGGAAAGGAGGGAGACGGGGGACATGATAGAAACGTTTAAGTACCTCAGTTGAATCAGCAAAGTCCAAGAGGGTAGCATCTTTCAGAAAAAGAGATGTGCAAGAACAAGGGGACACAATTTGAAGATAGAGGGGGGACGGCTCAGGGACAATGTGAGGAAGTATTTTTTCACAGAGAGGGTGGTGGACGCATGGAACAGCCTTCCTGAGGAGGTTGTGGGGTCTAAAACTGTGGGAGAATTCAAGAGTGCATGGGGCAGACATAAGGCAGTTTTTGTGGGGGTAGGAAGAAATAGGCTGTTGGGTTAAACAGGATCTGCAGCTTATCCTCTAGGTAGGGAAATGGGCAGACCAGGTGAGTCAAGCGGTCCTTATCTGCCGTCAAAGTCTGTTTCTATGAAGGATGACCATCCTGAAGCGCTTGAATTCGATAAATAGATTTAGGTGGCTGAGATCCAAGATTGGTCTCAGATCTCCAATCGTCTTTGGAACCAGGAAGAAATGGGAATAGAAACCCTTTCCTCCTTTTTTTTTTTTTTTCTGGGGACAGGTTCTATGACTTTTTTTGCTCAGCAGTGCCTGGATCTCCTCCTGGATAAGGGTAATGTGATCTGGAGGATAGTGGGAGTGCAAGGGAGGGTTGTCCAGAGGCATCTCTTGGAATTCGAGGGTATGCCCCCTTTCTACTTGTTGAAGCACCCACTGGTCAGAGGTTATTCTGTGCCAACCATCCAGGCAAAGGGAGAAGTGACTGCCTCCACCAGAGACACTGCCGGGGGAGAGGGGTCATGCAAGGAGTCATGCTGAAGAACCTGGGATGGGCAGTGGAGGCTCTAGGGGCAAGGGGCTGAGTCTCCTGTTGCCTGGGAGGGGGCTTTACGTTTGAAGGCTACTTTGGGCTGCTGTCCCCAGGACTGCCGACGCTGTTGGGGTTTCGGCTGAGACCGGTATAATGAGTGTACCATCTTCAGGGCCTAGCCAGATTCCTGCAGGTGGGAGACAATGCTCTAAACATCCTCGCCAAAGAGTACCGATCCCCTGAAAGTAGTGTCAAGGATTTTGGTCTGTACATCCGGAGACCCTAAACCAGGAATGGCGGCGGATACAAATGCCTGTGGCTGCCGTATCACAGGATGTCCTTGGGACATGATTCCCAGTGTCGGACCCTGACTTGAGAAGTTGGATCAGCTGAGACTTAGTGGCATCATCTGGCAGGAGTTGCACCAATTCCAGAGCCTTTCCCACATGGCATACTGGTATTGTTCCATGTGGGCTAGGACGTTCAAGGACGGAACAGCCAAAGTGGCTGAGGCATGGATCTTCTTGCCTCTGAAATCCACCTGACAAGAGTCCTTGTCTGGAGGGTGTGTGCTAAGGTTTCTGTGTCTCTTAGCATGTTCATGAACAACATTCATGACCACGGAGTCGGCCATGGGGTGCTCTCCATAAAAGGGTTTTTCCCTAGGGGTGTGGTAGAGCCTGTCCGCCTTCTTGGGCAGGGCCTGAGTGGGAAGATTGGTGGTTCCAGGTGGCCTTGGTGACATCCTCAAAGGAGTCAGTAAGGGGAGGTATGATCATGGGAAGAGTATCCTCCTTACGGAGGAAGGTTGCCAGTCGTTGGCGTCCTGTATCTAGTTCCTTTGAGTCCCAGCCCATGATGGACTGAACGTGCTTCGTGATGTCCAGGAAAGTTGGATCATCAGAAGGTGATCTGGGGGTATCCCTAGGCTCCTCCAGCTCAGAGGGTATTCTGAAATCCTCGGAGTCCTCAGATGATGATGAGGAGGAGGATTCCCCCCAGATGAATCAGATTCTGAGACTGGCGTCTGTGGACTGGGATCCTTCCTACACAGGTCCTCCTGGTCACTGGGAGACCAGGGAGTGGAAGGGAGAACCCAGATTGGTGAGGGTGAAGGTTCCCTCGGAGGCAGGGTAGGAGGTCTTTTCCAGGGTTCCTTACTCTGCATGCACTCCCACCAAGCTGTGAACAGTGCGGTGTAGTCCAAGAGTGATGGGAGTTGAGGCGGCACCGGATGGGAAGGTATAGGACCCTCTGTCGGTCCCTGAGGCTTCTCAGAATCCAGCATTGGTCTTTTTTTTTTTTTTTTTTTTTTAATATTCTATTTCTGCTTCTCCTACCTTGGGGCATCTCTCAGGGTCCCATTCTCAGCTCGTGGCTCAACCGCTAATCTTAACCTCCTCCGCTGACTGCATCGGGTAAGCGAGGGCTCGAGGCTCCCCTTGCCCCACGGAGAGGCTCCAGAACCCCCAGGGAGTGGCGGAGAGATGGCCGACTCTGGGCGTGTGGCCGAACTACCGATGGTTGCCATTGCCTCACCCGAGGTGGAGGGGATTATCTTTTTCATTGTCCCTGAGAACTCAGATGTGCAATGACATCTTGCTCAGAGTACGCACGCTCCCGTGCAGACCAGAAAGACGTTAGCCGCAGTTCAGCCCCTCTTACAGCTGGCTGGGCATTGCGCATCCCCTAGTTTTCACTAGGGGGTACTGCAGCACCGGCATGGGTGGTTCCCCTCCACCCTTCCCAAGGAAGAAGAGCAGTCCCTGGGATGCTCGATCCTTCCTCAATCCCACCAACCCCCGACAACTCGGGCTTGTTCCTGAACCTGGGTCGCTGGCATGGCTGGAGGTGTTGCGTCCAGCACCTCAACCGTCCACACCACCGGGCCCAGCATCTGTCCTTGAGGAACCGAATGATGGCTCCTGAGGCAAAGGGCTAGCTGGCGTCTGTCTCAAGGGACCCGACATCTGTTGCAGCTGTCTCAAAGGAGTGACTGGCACTGGCTGAGATTTAACCAGCAGTGAAAGCATGTCTTGGGCCGGCGTTGGCTGAGAAGTGGGCTGATGCCAGTCAGGCAACACAGCCCATGCAGGAGTAGTCTGCTTGGGGAAGGAAGCCCCATTGCAGACAGTAGCGTCACCCTAGAGGGAGAGGTGAGCGTGGGCTTTGGGTGTTGCTTGGTGGCATTGGTCCCCAAACGCGGGACCGATGTAGGTAGTGTCAGTGGCTCAGCAGATAGCACACTTGCCTCTGAGGCCGGGAGATCAGGAGGCTGTGAATTCTATCCCCACACCTGGCACTTGGGTTAATATCCCGATACTGACACTATAGTGCAGCATTGGGGTGCTGTACTCCTGAGGTGCCGCCTTTCGGATGAGACGTTAAACCGATGTCCCATCTGCCTGTTCTGGTGCTAGTTCAGGTGGATATTAAAGATCCCATGGCACTTCTCGAAAAGAGTAGGGGAGTTTTTATTGACAAAGCATATATTGCATACAGTGTTACAGAATAATAGAAATAACAACATAGAAACACAGACTTTGACAGCAGATAAGGACCGCTTGGCCCACCTGGTCTGCCCATTTCCCTACCTAGAGGATAAGCTGCAGATCCTATTTAACCAACAGCCTATTTCTTCCTACCTCCCACAAAAATTGCCTTATGTCTGTCCCATGCATTCTTGAATTCTCCCACAGTTTTAGACCCCACAACCTCCTCATGAAGGCTGTTCCATGCGTCTATCACCCTCTTGGTGAAAAAATACTTCCTCACGTTGCCCCTGAGCCGTTCTCCCCCCCCATCTTCAAATTGTGTCCCCTTGTTCTTGCACATATCTTTTTCTGAAAGATGCTACCCTCTTGGACTTTGTTGATTCCACTGAGGTACTTAAACGTTTCTATCATGTACCCCCTGGCCCTGCTTTCCTCAAGGGTGTACATACAGTGCCTTCAGAAAGTATTCACCTCCCCCTTGGATTTTGTCACATTTTGTGATGTTGCAAACTCAAATTAAAATACATTTATATGGGATTTTGTTGTCGCGTATCTACACAAATTACTCTAATGTCAAGTGGAATGAAACTTCTGGAATTTTTTGTACATGTAATTTAAAATAAAAACCTGAAATGTCTTGATTTGCTAAGTATTCACCCCCTTTGCTATGACACTCCAAATTGAGCTCAGGTGCATCCAATTTCCTTGTGAGATCACTCTAAAACTTGAATGGAGTCCACCTGTGGTCAGTTCAAATGGTTGACATGATTTCAGAGGAAATACCTGTCTATATAAGGTCCCACTGTTAACAGTGCATGTCAGAGCAGAAACTCTACCATGAAGACCAAGGAGTTGTCCGTGAGAACTCCGTGATAGAATTGTGTGAGGAGCATAGATCTGGGGAGGGGTATAAAAACATTTCTAGGATGTTGAAAGTTCCCAGGAGCACAGTCAAGTCCATCATTAGGAAATGGAAAGATTACAGAACCACCCAGACTCTTCCTAGGGCAGGTCGTCCTCCCAAACTGAGCAACCAGGCAAGAAGGACCTTGGTCAGGGAAGTGACCAAGAACCCAATGAACTACCCTGACAGAACTACAGAGTTCCATGGCTGAGATGGGAGAACCTGTCCAGAGGACAACAATCTCTGCATCACTTCACAGATGTAGCCTCTATGGGAGAGTGGCTAGACAGAAGCCACTCCTGAGAAAAGGCCACATAATAGCATGCCTGGAGTTTGCAAGAAGGCACGTGGCAGACTCTGAGACCACGTGGCATAAGATTCTCTGGTCTGATGAAACAAAAATTGAACTCTTTGGCCTGAATGCAAAGCGCAATGCCTGGCGCAAAGCGAACACAGCTCATCACCCATGTAACACCATCCCTACCATGAAGCATGGTGGTGGCAACATCATGTTATGGGGATGCTTTTCAGTGGCAGGGACTGGAGCACTTGTCAGAATAGAAGGAACAATGAGTGGAGCCAAATACAGGCACATCCTTGAGGAGAACCTGCATCAGTCTGCAATAGACCTTGGACTGGGGCAAAGATTTACGTTAAAACAGGACAACGACCCCAAGCATACAGCCAAAGCAACACTGGAGTGGCTTCAGAACAAGAAGGTGAATGTCCTTGAGTGGCCCAGCCAAAGCCCAGACTTGAATCCCATTGAGAATCTGTGGAAAGACTTAGATTGCGGTTCACCGACGCTTCCCATCCAACTTGACAGAGCTTGAGCAAATCTGCGAGGAAGAATGGGCGAAAATCCCCAAATCCAGATGTGCAAAGCTGATACAGACATACCAAGAAGACTCAAAGCTGTAATTGCTAGAAGCTTCTACAAAGTATTGACTGGTGAATACTTGAGTAAATATATTTCAGTTTTTAATGTTTCATAAATTTTTGTTACATAATATAAATATTTTTGCCCCTTTAAATTGTGGAGTATGCTGTGTGAATCAAGGGGGAAAAATCATTTCAATGCATTAAAAATTCTGGTAGTAACACAACAAAATGTGACAAAATCCAAGGAGGGTGAATACTTTCTGAAGGCACTGTATTGAGCTCCTTTAGCCTCTCCTCGTATGGCTTCTCTTGCAGCCCCTGCACCATTTTAGTTGCCCTCCTCTGAACTGCCTCCATCCTGTTTATGTCCTTTCGGAGATGGGGTCTCCCGAACTGGACTCAGTACTCCAGATGGGGTCTCACCAACTGTCTGTACAGGGGGATAACAATTTCCTGTTTTCTGCTGGTGATGCCTCTCCCTATACATCCCAGTAACAAAAAAAAAAAATCACATAATGAAACGGGGAGGAAGGGAAAAATAAAGATTAAAACAACATGTTAACAATTCTCATAATACAAATTACATTTTCTTCTTATTTCTAGAAAACACTGTAAAAGAAAATTCAAATTGTCAGAGGGGAAAAAAATACATTCATAATAAAATCATTTTTCAAAGGAATAACTCCTATTACAGTCTCAACAGAACCATAATTAATGACCTTACTAGTGTAATAGTCCCCTATTTATAGTTAATAAAAAATTGAAACCCTTTCCACCATTTAAATACTTTGTTAGTAGCATATATACTTACATCCTTAATATACACATTCCTCATTGCTTGTGAAACTAAGTGACTAAAGACTGCATAAGGCATTATCTTTTGATGTATAACCCATTGACATCTAGCTTGCCATAGGTAAACCGTAAACAAAAAAATATCATTAAGGTATCTTGATGAAACAGTGAGTGCATAGAATTACAAATCTTACTTCGAGACACAGCTCTTGCAGCAGGTTACACCATTAGGACCGAAGCCGCCAGGCGCCAGGACCCCACGGAAAAATTCTAGCTAGCTAACTGGGGACCATCTTGACGTCAGGTCCGCCTCCAGGCGTCGAGTGGTACGCAAAGAGGCGGTCCCGCCAGATTCCCCAGTTCTTTTCCCGCCGTCGACTTAGCTACCTGACCCCTTCGGTTACCAGTCTAGCGCGCGACGCGTGAATAGTTCTTTTTTCGATAAAATTTTCGAAAATCTTCAGAATCCTCTTCAAGCAAGATCTTGATGTCATCACCAACTTCGGGCCATCCTTCGAAGTGCGCTTGTGGAAAGCAGATCCCGTTCAAGGACCCCCACACGGCCTGCGTCCGGTGCCTAGGCCCAGACCACGATACCCGGGCCTGTCCTTCTTGCCAAGGGTTCAATAGCCGTACCCGGATCCGGTGTCAGAAGGCTTTGCGGGCGTTTCTTCTGGAGGAACAACTGAAGACCATGTCCTCCAAGGGGGAAAGCTCCAGGGTCCACAAGCACGCGGAGAAGAGAAGGGAGAAGGCCCCTTCCAGGTCCCCTTCCAGGGGTTCGAGTCCCGTAGTCTCCCGGTTAAATCTCCCCGGCTGCAATCAAGAAACCTTCATCTCAGGAGAAATCCGAGACCTTCCTCCCCTTCCAGGGCCTTGGCGAAGTCCGAGGAGCGACACCATCACCACCGCAAGTCGGGTTCCGGCTCCTCGGTACTTGACGTCAGGTCTTCGCCGGTGCCTCCACGCCAAGACGTTGGAGCTCACGCCTTTAAAAAGGCCTGTAGCCCAGATGCTGGCCCGTCAGCCGCGCGCCCTTCTTCCCTGAGCCTGGCCGGCCCGACGCCCACCGACGCCGGCCATTACATCCAGCGAGCGCGTGTAGGGGACCGGACGCCCTCCTGAAAAGAAGAAGGCCCTGTTGCCTCCGACCGACATCGGTCAGGAGCTCTATCGGAGGAGGACCTAGAGCAGCCCGAGGACCAGACGAGCACCCGTCCTGTGAGGGTACTCCCAGGGAACCTCGCCATTACCAGAGCCCCCTGTGGAGCCGGCGCTGACCCGACGACTGCCCACTGGCACCCGGCCGTCGTCGGTCCTCTCTAGTGGAGGTGAAAGATCTGTTCACCTACTGGTGGGATACCATTAAAAAGACATGGTTCTCCCCCTCTCCTCCTCCTCCTCCTACTCCGGTTCCTGCCCCCGCCCATCGGGTCGGCAGGCCGTGTTCCTCTCCTCCCGGGAGCCTGAGAACCCTCCCAGGGGAGACCTGATAAACGGAGACCTCCGTCGAAATCCTCTTCTGGATCACCCAGCCCCAAGAGATCCAGGAGACGCCGACGCTCGCTTCAACGGAGGACACGGATCAGACTACTCCACCTCTAGATCCCCATCTCCACTCTCCATCCCTTCTCCGACCCACGTGAGATGCCTAGATCCCTCCGGATGATCCCTCGCTCCTTGATATTATGAGACATATACAAGAGAACATGGGATGGGATGCTGAAGACTTAGACCCGAAAGAGTACGACTTCGCCAAATATCTTCGGCAAAAGGACCCCATGCCTGGTGGGTACCACCCTTGGTTGACACTTTGTGGGCGCCACCAAGGCTGCGTGGAAGCGCCCACACTCGGCCTCCCGCAAGACCGAAGAAAGCTGATCGTCAGGCCAAGGCTCCTAAGGATGACCAGTACTTGACGCAGCATCCTCAGGCCGATTCTCTGGTCATCACAGCACATGACCGGTCACAGAGGCCACAACATTTGAGCACCCTGCCACCGACCCAGAGTCCAAACAACTGGACGCATTGGGTAGAGCGCTTACGTATGCTTCCGCTACCTCGCCATCAGATCCCTGAACTATTTAACCCACATGGTTCAGTTCCAGAGCGCTTTGAGGAACAGGGGTCTGGAAGCAGCTGAAAAGATGCCCGAAGGTGAGCAGAAGGAGGAGATGCTCGCAGCTCCTCCGTGCGGGTTCAGAGCGTGGGGACCCAAGTGCTAAGAGCGCTATGACTCCAGCGGACTCATCAGCCCGAGCAGCAGCTTCTGGCGTTTGCCTCCGGAGACACTCTTGGTTGCGGGTCTCCGGTTTTACCCAGACGTCCAAAAGAACATCTTTGGGCGCCCCTTTGAAGGAGAAGTATTGTTTGGTAATTCTACAGAAAAGATCCTTACCAAACTCAAGAGGCCGGAAGGCAGTAAAGGTCCGGTTCAGGCCATGTACCGACTAAGCTTGGTTCGCTTCGTAGGAACAAAAGCCCGTTCGTCTTGCCGGACGAAGAGGCAACAGACCCTCCGCTGCACCTCAGAGGGGCTCTGGTTTCGTAGAGGCCGGGCAAACACCCGCCAGCCGCGGGGCCAGCGTTTCTCCTAAGCAGGCCCAGCCAGCGGGTCCATCTGCCGCCACAGCCTGACTCCTTTCCGGCCCCGCCCTCAGGATCAACGGGAGTTTATAGTCGAGGGTCGATTGCGAACTTCCTGCCGGGATGGCAGGCCATTACCACCGACAGGTGGGTTCTTCAGTTGGTCAGTCTAGGCCACTTTATAGAATTAGCAGGAAAGCCACCCTCAAGGGCCTCCTTTGCTCTCCGGTATCAGGGTCAGCACAAAGCCTTGATCTGGCAAAGTACTTTCGCGCTACTCACGAAGGGAGCGATAGAGTACGTCCAGAGAACCAGAGAGAGACTAGGATACTATTCCCACTTCTTCCTGGTTCCCAAGAAAACAGGGACCTCCGTCCAATCTTGGACCTCTCAGCGACCTCAATGTGTCGGTCACTTACAGAGATTTCGCATGGTGGCCCTTCCGGTCTTATCCCATGCTCAAACAGGACGCCTTTTAGCGTCTCTAGACATGCAGGATGCCTACCTGCACATCCCTATGGCTCAGGCGCACAGGAGGTTCCTGCGCTTTGAGTTTCTCACCACCACCTCAGTTCCGAGCCCTTCCTTTCGGACTGTCTTCCGCACCGAGGGTCTTTACCAAGTGCATGGCAGTCGTGGCAGCGTCTCTGAGAGACAGGGCCACTCACGTGTTCCCGTACCTGGACGACTGGCTTCTCATGGCCGCCTCCAGAGAGGCGTTGCTTCTTGCAATCAAGAGCACCCAGGATCTGTTCCGATCCCTGGGCATCCTCATAAATTACGAGAAGTCTCTCCTGGTACCGTTGCAGAAACTGCAGTTCATAGGAGCAGTTCTGGAACTGTTGGGGAAAGAGCCTTTCTTCCGGCCGACCGAGCGGAGCGCATCAGATCCCTCATAAGGGACCTATCATTAAGCAAGGTTGTACCCCAGGTCGGTCCTTTGCTTGCTCGGACACATAGCTGCGGCCATTCCTACTGTCCTTTCGCAAGACTCCACATGCACACTCAGTGGATGCTCAAAGTGCAATGGGACCAAAGGCAAGACCACTTGCAGCATCCGGTCAGACTCACAATTCAGTGATTCAAGACTGGCAGTGGTGGCTAGCAGAAGTCGCTCTCATCAGGCGTCCGTTCATTGCGCCCGTCCCTGGAGGTCACCCTCACCACAGACGCTTCCGGTCTTGGGTGGGGGGCACACCTGGACGGGGTAAAGTCCCAGGGTACGTGGACCCAGATGGAAGCTCACCTTCACATCAACGTGCTGGAAATGAGAGCGGTCCTCTATGCCCTGCAGGCCTTTCAGTCAGTTATCCCACCGTGTACTCTTCTACTTCAGACAGACAACACGGCGGTGATGTATTACCTCAACAAACAAGGAGGCGCACACTCTTACCCCCTTTGCAGGGAGGCCATGAGAGTGTGGGATTGGGTAATCAGACACGGCGCGAATCTGATCACACTGCACGTTCCCGGAGTGGACAACACGGTTGCAGACGGCCTGAGTCATTCTCAGGCCAGAGTCCACGAATGGGAACTCCTTCAAGAGGTAGCAGAGGATCTGTTTCTTCGATGGGGAACTCCAGATCTAGACTTGTTCGCCTCCCATCCAACATAAAAACTGCCCAATTTTTGCTCGCTAGATCCAGGGCCTGGTGTTTTCTGGCAGACGCTTATCCCTCTCCTGGGCCAACAGATTCCTCTACGCTTTCCCTCCTTTCCCGTTGATCCAGAGAGTTCTTCTCAAACTGCGCAGGGAGCACGCAATAATGATCCTAGTGGCCCCATTTTGGCCCAGACAGATTTGGTTCCCTTTGTTGATTCAACTATCTCAGGAACCCCGCCTCCCGTTAAGGCTGCCAGCTCCCACTTACTGTCTCAGGAGAAGGGTTCACTTGTCCACCCGGACCTACGTTCCTTGAACCTGCATGCTTGGCTCCTAGAGACATAGCCACTTTGCGTCACGGGGTCTCGCAAGAGGTTGCAGAAGTCCTTTCTGCAGCCAGAAAGCCGGCAACGCATGCGACGTACGCCATGAAATGGCGCCGTTTTTGTGTATGGTCGCGAGCACGCGACCTTTCCCCTTTAGGTTGTCCTGTGGGAGTAATATTAGAATATTTGCTCTCCCTCTTCATTCGGTCTAGCCTACTCCTCTATTAAAGTGCACCTCTGTGCCATTTAAGCTTACCACCTCCCTGTGGAAATCGACAGTGGCTCAGGTGGACGCCCTGGAATTTCTTAGGGAGTGTTGCACCTTCGGCCTCCTATTAGAGACCCTGTGCTCCATGGGATTTGCTTTTGTCCTTGAACAGCTCACGCTTCCCCTTTGAACCTGCCGCGGATTGTGAGCTACGTTTTCTGTCGTGGAAAACGTTGTGTTTAGTTGCTGTTACCTCGGCAAGAAGAATTTCTGAACTTCACGCTCTCATGTGCAAAGAGCCTTATTTAGTTTTCCACCGGGACAGAGTATCCCTGAGGACGAACCTCAAATTCTTGCCTAAGGTGGTTTCTTCACTCACTCTGAACCAGGATATCGACCTTCCGGTCTACTTGCCGAACTGCTCTAATAGAGGAGAGGCTCTGCTCCTACCCTGGATGTTCACCGCAGCCTGAGGTTTTACCTCAACAGAACTCAGTCCTTCGTAGTTCTTGAGCAGCTTTTCATTTCCTTCTTGAGATAATGATGGACCAATCAGTATCCAAACAGTCCCTCTCGCTGGCTTGTCCAGTGTATTTCTCACTGTTATGGTATCAAACAAAAGCCCCTCCCGGGTACAGTCCGGGGTCATTCCACTAGAGGGGTGGCTACTTCCTTTGCAGCGCTCAAAAATGTTTCCACTTCTGCTATATGCGCTGCAGCCACTTGGAGTTCTGTGCATACCTTTATCAGGCATTATAGTCTGGACACGCCTCTCGGCGAAGGGCTGGTTTTGGTTTGGCCGCATTCAGGGTCTCCTGTCCTAGGTTCAGGACCTGGTTTTATCCTTTATTTTCCTCCTCCCGGATTTTCTGACAGCGTTACTGCTTGGGAATTAGTCCTATTGGTGTAACCTGCTGCAAGAGCTGTGTCGCGAAGTAAGATAGTACAGTTACATAAGAACTTACCGTAACAGTAGATCTTCGAGAACAGCTCTTGCAGCAGGTACCTTCCCGCCCACCTTCCCCCTTGGAGGAAGCATGGCTTAGTCTTTCTGAGCAGGAATTATCTTTCTGTCTTCTGACGCGAATCCTAGGTCTCCTATTTTAATGTCAGCCTGCGGCAAGAAGCCCGGGCGGAGAACTGGGAATCTGCGGACCGCCCCTTTTGTACCACGCCTGACGTCGGAGGCGGGACCGACGTCGGGGGGCGTTCCCCGCTGTAGTTAGCTAGCTAGAATTTTTCCGTGGGGTCCTGGCGCCTGGCGGCTTCGGTCCTAATGATGTAACCTGCTGCAAGAGCTGTTCTCGAAGATCTACTGTTACGGTAAGTTCTTACGTAACTGTACTTTCCTAATCACTACAATATCATACGTTAGGCCCTGAAGCCATCCCATATTCCATCTACTAGCCGGAAAAGCCCATTGTGGTTTAGAATAGGAACATAACAAGACATGTTCCATAGTTTCTTCCTTATTAATACAGTCCAAATAGGGACAATTCCTTTCTGCTAATACTTTGTGCTTAGCATTACCTCTGACATTCAATCTCCCTTAAACTGTGAGCCATAAAGTTCCCCTCATATGCGGTGGTACTCTATCATTTGTGAGTTGTTTTAATACCAAAGGGGTGAAGCTTGAAGGACAATTTTTAAAACCGGGTTCAGAAGGGTATATCTGTATCATAATGTCTTGGTATAGAGTATGCCTTGTACCTTGCAGGACTGATAGTTTAGTTGCATTCCATTTAAAACGTTTTTGAGCTGCTGGTCAAAAATAATCCAGAATATGCAGATGGTAATGTAATTTGGGGGCCATAGTATGCCATGCAGAAAAATAGCATCCTAATGTATATTTCACCCAATGGTGAGCTATAGAAGATATTGGGGATAGGCCATATTTAATAGTATGGAAAAAAAAGAGTATGTAAAAACTCTATAGGCTCCATCATGCCCAACACTCTCCCCCAAATAAGTATAACTCTGTTTAATGGATTTAATTTATTAACCCATAACATCTGGAAAAAATACTGTAGATCTTTGTTTCCAACTGTATTGGGGGTGGAAAAATATAAGCCACATATTGCAATTGAGAAATAATAAATTGCTTTAAAATTTGAATCTTTTTCAGTTTTGATAGCTTCCAATGCCTCCACCTCTGTATTTTACAGTTCACTTTTTGCAAGGAAGCCTCCCAATTAACCTGAGGAATGTTCTGTGAATGCTTTAAATTTTAAGAGGGGTTGTGGTTAATGTTATCTCTCTTGTTCCTGGCATGGAGTGAAAACTCCTGAACCTCCTAATAGTCCCTTACTTTTTGAATAATTCGATTTCGAGTCAGAAAGATGAGCATATAAGTTTAGTTCTTGTAAAAACAATTTCAAATGGTTGTAATTTGCAAAAAAATCCACAAATGTCATCTGTATATGCTCAAACTAGCAATTGCTGTTTTCCTTGTCCAGGAACCCGTCCCGTTTGGGCCTTTCAGTTAAATGTCTTAATAAAGGGTCCAGAAAAGAAATATATAAGAATGGACTAAGGGGGCACCCTTGCCTGCCCCAGTAAAAATCTGAAACCCCCTCTGGTATTTGCCCTTTAATAAGTATCCGTACACAAACCTTAGAATAAAGCAATTGTATGTGCCTTATTACCGCTGATGGCACCCCATATGCTTTGAGGGTGGCAAACAAAAAGGGATGCAATACCTGATCAAATGCCTTTTCTTGGTCTACTGAAAGTATGCATCCTGTTGTTCCTAAGAGATTTTAATGTTCAATTACATCTCTAATAATTAAGAGTGCAGCCTGAATTTTCCTATTTGGAAGTCCACAGAATTGCTGTGGAGATATTAGTAAATTTGCAAGTTTGTTTAATCTATTACTTATAATATGTTAGTATTTTATGGTCTGTATTTAATAGAGTAATTGGTTTCCAGTTTTGTATGTTAGATCTATCCCCTGATTTAAATACCTTCTGTAAATGAAGGAACAATTTTATCCATACTAAGAAAATAATTATACACCTGTTCTAAACAGGGTGCTAATTCTGATACAAAGGCTTTATAGAATTTGTTAGACCATCCAAACCTGGCGACGTGTCATTCTTTAGAGATTTTATTGCGACCTCTGCAGTTGTTATATTACCTTTCAATTCAAGGGCATCTACCGGAAAAAGGGGAACCTGTATGCCTCGTAAATAATGCTGAATTCTTTGCTCAGTTGGGATATCCAACTGAATAAAGGATTGAAAGTGTTGTTTTACACATTTCATATCATTAACAGCTTCTATTTTATATCCTTCTGAAGTAATTGGGTATTCTATATTCTTTGAGTCATGCAATTTTTTGCATGCCTCAAACGGATCTCCTACTGGTGTTGTTCGAGTCCCCCATAGAGCATTGCCTGAACTGTTTTTGCTCTGTCATATTGAAAAGCTTGCATATCTTGTTTTAGTTGAGAGATTTGAGTAGAATAATCCTGTTTTGAAAATTAAGTTAATGTGTATACTGTAAGTACTGCAGTTGTTTACGTAAAGATAAATATTTCAAAAATGTATCATTATCTTTTTTCCCGTACTTAATAAACCAAGTTTTCAAATCTATTTTTGTGTGTCCACCATTCTCGTATGTCATCATACAAAAACTGAACAGACATTCTAGCACTGAGAAGTCAAAATACTCTTTTGTACATAATGATCTGTTAGCACTAAAGTATTTAACTTCCATCTGTTTGTTTTGGAACTCCCACCTGTTGCTGCTAACTTCAAAACCAACATTAAGTGGCTCGAAAATTCAATAGGATTTATAGTCCGCACACCTGTTGGCAAATTTGGGGAAATAAAAATATGATCTATTATGGTTTTATTTTTATTTCGAGTGTAGGTAAATTTTATTCCTGTGTTGTATATACTACAATCAGTTAATCCTGCTGTAGTTATTACTTTTGTCAATGTATTAGAATCACCATGTAAACCCTAGGTGGCGCTATCCCAAGGGCTACTACCCCTGCCTGCTTGGCTAGCAGCAGGTTGAGGGGCCTGAGTTCTGAAACAGGTGCCTCCACCCAGAGGTCAGGGTTGGTAGTGGTCATGCTAACCTGGGCACAGCCCTCCGGGATACTGTAACCCCACTCTTTCCCCTCTAGTGGCCTGAACACTGTACAGTAATCACTTTCACAATACCCCGGTACACCACACAAGTACCCACACTGTTTGCACTTACCACCAGGGCTGGTTCCTCTGGCTCAACCCTGGGAACCCCCTGTAAAACAAGGTTAAGCACAGCAAACAGCAACAGTACAGTACTTTGAGCACAAACTGGAACCACAGTCAGATTACATGCAGAAAAAGTTAGATCTGATTTATTCAGGGGACTTGAACAACGGAAGGGCAAAATCAGGTTAATTAGCTTAACGGTTACATCAATCAAGCAGTTATGCATGTGCTTTGAGTCCTCCCACACAGTCCACCTCTGGGTACCCAGGTGGAGAAGAGATGGGCTAGCCAGGACAGTTGCCCAGGGTTGCAGCTGGTTTGGGCCCTGTGATGGAAAACACAACATGCACAGTACAAAATATTTGTAATCCGGAGCCAGAGGGCTCAGTTCGTAAACGAAACAAGACAATCAGATGACACACTCAGATTAAGCTGTTGGTGCAGGGAGCTACCCTGGTATTTACTCACGATACCCAAGACTGGACACAGGCTGGATGAAAATCGAGACTGCAGGTGGTTGATCTGGAATGCCAGGAGAAGCAGGGCCAACACAAGTCGCAGAGGCGTCGTTCCTGTTCAAGCATGGAGCAGGAGGGCTGATTAGTCTGGCTGGGCCAGTCTGGCAAAGCCCAGACTGCATGGAGACAAGTTCGGATGCAGTCTGTTTTGGGCTGGATACAGCTTCCAGCAAGCAGAACACAGTTCACACAGTGGAGAACTAACTCGCAACCCACTAGCAGCTCATAGCACATTTACATGTACGGGAATTCTACTATACCAGACAAAGTGCTCCCCAGTCACAATCGCAAAGTCTCTGCACACACCAGGAGCTTAGGGGTAGCTGGAACTCCTGACAGGCCGATCGCATTCAGCAAAAATATTCGGTCGTCTTCAGGTTGAGCCTGGCCCACTTCATTAGCTTACTTTAGTCACACAAACTTGGATTTAGTCCAAAATAATTCTCTTCTCTCCCTCTCATGAAGCAGCAGCAGACATGCAGCCAAAAACTCAGCCCTTTCACAGTTTTCCCATGCAAATCCACTCAGGATTTCTGCCCAAAATTACTTCAGCTCCTTCTTCTTGAGCTTCCAGCTTAGAACTAAACTGAAAACTGCAAGCAGCCCAGGACTTCCCCAAGATCCAAAAGATTTGGTCGGCTGATTTGGCTGTCAGTCAAAGCAAGAGCTCCCCCTTCAGTTGCAAAAAAGGTGCAAAAACTCAAACCACAGTTCCTATAGATTTTGAATTCAGACAGCTCCTGTAGTCCAGCTACATTTTAGGTCCCACCAGAACTGATTGGTCCAATTTGCAGTCCAGGACCAAGATAGTGGAGACAAACAAAATGGTCCTTGCTACAAAGAAAGCAGCTTAGACAAACTACATTATCATTCTAAATGGTTTTCAGCAAATAGTTACATCTTTCAACAGAGCTCCATCTCAGATTACTTATGCTGCAATCAAGCAGCTCTTAAAGAGAAGGTGCACAGAGGCTACACAAGCTCTGGTAATCGCATTTAAACTGCTAAAACACAGGACAGCAGCCTGGGCAATGAGCATTTAGGCAAGCTCAAGGAAGACTTTTTGGGAACCCCATTTGTAGGGGGGTTACAACAATTAACCTTTTTCCTTTTCCCCTGAGGCTTCTGTGTACGCTGAATATCACAATTAAAATCGCCACAGAAAATTATTTTATATGAGGTTACTGGCTGAATGATGTGAAATAGAGAAACTCTTTCAGCTTTTGTCTGTGTACTATAGATGTTAATAAGATGGCAATTCAAGGATTTCCAGATGCCATCAATGATGAGGGCTCTACCAGGAATAAGATCTATCAATTTATATAATGTAAAATCATATGACCCAAATAATATTCCCACTCCATCTGCACAATCCAGACCAAAGGACCAATATGAAGGTCCCCATAACCATTCTCTCTTATATCACCTGTTCCCTAGAGTTCATCCAAGTTTCTTGCAAGAAAAATACAGTATATTTATGTTCATGAATGTAAGTAAATTGTTGCTACTGCCCTCCTGTCCTTTATCAATACCTTTAATGCTGCCTGTGACATCTTTGCCCCCTTCTCAAAGCATATTTTAAAAAACAGGGATGCCCCCTGGATATCACAGTCCCTGCTTGATCTGATGCACCATAGAGACACCCTCTGGCATAGGGCCCTGGACTCACAGCTACCCCAGGACAGGCAACTCTACGGAGAGGCCAGAAACAAATGCACTTGGACCATCCAGCTAGCCAAGGCCACTTATAACAAGCATGTCCTCACCACCACTTGGGGCTCGGGGAAAAAATTCTGGAGCAATATAAAAAAGCTGTGTGGGGAAACGGTTTCCCGGGCCCCCTCGCAGATTCTAGTGGATGGAGCCCTCACCCAGGACCCACTGCCATATCCAATGCCCTTAATACCACCTTCTCAGACCTCAGTCACATCGTCCCACATCATTTCTTTGACCCAATTCCTAACAGCCCTGTAGACACCTCTGCCACCACGGCCCCCCCACCCTTCCGGCTGAGAATACGCACTTCTGCTCCATGCCCTTCCTTCCCAACATTTCTCCCCTGAGGCAACCTCCTGGTTCAAAGACTATCTCTCTGGCTGGACGCAACAGGTCAATATTTACACCACCCTTTCCTCTGAAAGACCAGTCCAATTGGGTGTCCCCCAAGGGTCCATCTTCAGCCCATTGCTCTTCACCCTTTTCCTAAATTCCCTCCCTCAGTCATGCAGTGGGAAGCTCTTGATCTATGTGTACGATGCAGTACTGCTCTGGAAACACCCCCATCCTGACTCCCTACAATCAGCCCTACAGGACTTTTTTTTTTTGAGAGAAATAGAATCCTGTTTCTGTGAGCATCGCCTAGTACTCAACTACAACAAGACGAAATCGATGATCTTTGCCCACCGCCAAAGCCCACTCAGTAGTGCTCCACTACTCATCTCAAACTCCCAGGGTCTCCTTCTTGAACAGGTCTTTAGCTTCAAATACCTGGGTGTCGCTCTGGACACTTCCCTTACCTACCACACACACACACACACACACACACACACACACACACACACACATATCCAACACCTTTCCTCCACTGTAAATATCAGATGGTGGATCCTATACAGACATAAGCATTGCCTACCCCCTCAGGCCCTACATCTCACTGTAACTTCCTCTGTCCTATCTTCGGTTGACTGTGGCATTTTTTTTAATGGATCTGCTGACCAAACGACCCTACGCAGCATCAATATAGCTCTCAATAAAGCCTGCAGACTGGTCACTGGGAGTGATTGAGACACCCACACGTGTGAGCTTTACAAACGTGTGGACTGGCTTACCTTTGAAGGTAGGCTTAAGTACCACACCACCCTCCAAGCCAAATAAATACTCATGAATTTAGCACCCAAAGGCCTCCACCCCCCTCATCCAGATAGTACCACACAGGAGGGCCCCTAGATGCACCACTGCCACCTCTCTCCTAGTCCCCCACTGTAGGACCTCCCTAGGACAAAAGTCTTTCCGATACCGGGATCCCCTCTGGCTAAATAGCCTACCAGCCTCTATCTCCCTAGACCCTAGTTTTGGCCAATTTAAAACTGGCCTTAAGAACTTCCTCTTTGTACCAGCTACCTGTGACTGCTACCTTTGCGCCTCCACCATCTCCAAAACACAAAAGGAAGCTCATTGCTAGCAGTCTATATATAGCGCCAGCGAATGTAGAAAATCCGTAATGGTAGGGATAAAATGCCTAACCTTACTCCTTGACGGCATCCTCAGGTCCCACAATCGCAATGTATATAAAATCTGACTCAGGGTTCAGTTAGGACCCCCCGAATCTGTAATCTACTTTGTGGTCACGGCTAAGACCAAAAATCCACTTCAGGATCCTTGACGCAATGTATATACTGTGCCATGTGACCTACGTATAATACTAGTAAATGTTATGTTTGTGCGTTCTGCACTGACGTGGAGCCTTTGCAAAGGAGTCTGTGACTCAAAGGATTGTAATTCTGATTCTCTTCAATAAAATAAAATAAAAACAGCCTGCTGTTTTACACTATTTAGCAAACTGTGAATATTTAAAGATCCAATGGATAATGAAGCCAACATTATACAAAAGAGGAAAAGAAATAATACGCTATACATTCTTTTTTGTCTTTCCTTTTTCTTTCCTTTATAATCCCCTTGCCCTGTACCTCTAGGGGGCTGGTCCAGTCCTACTGTTTGAGTGTCTGAGTCACCCTGCTCCATCTCTGAATCACCCTCAGTGGTAAACAAAGCTTGCATATGTATTATTAGAGTCAAATGTTACCGGAGGAGGGGGTAATTTGGGTTTTATTCCTAATAGACCTCCTCCTAGGTAATGGAGAAAGCATGGGGGGAGTCGAAGGACTTTCCTTAGTGTTATCAGGGTCCATGTAACAGGAGATAATATTACAGGGTCTGCAGGAATACCAGATGTAGACTCTACTTTAAGAGGAGTCAGAGAGATCTTCAGAGATAACTAATGAATCCTCCATGTCAGGAGATGGGGTGGGGGGCTGAGGAGAATGGGGTGGGGGTGTGCCAGTAGAAGGAGTTTTAAGCTGAGGAGGTGGATTGGTAGCTATGTCCTGTGGCTTGCTGAATTAATAATTCTGGACTAATGCAAGTGGCTTTATTTTTTGCTGTCCAAGGATAGTCCCCAAAAACATGACCATATTCCTAACACAAATCACATTTGGTGTGGTTAACACATTGCATAGTGATGTGACCAATTGTCACAACGAGCCTTGTCACAAGTGCTAGATAGATGTGTCCTGGAGCCACATTTACAGCAGGCTATAAGCTGCCTAGTGTAAAATCAAACCCCACGATCCCTTCTGAGCAAAAAGAGTTAGGAATATGCTCCATGCCTGAGTTGTTTTGTCTTAGTTTAACCTTATATTTCCATCCCCCTGTCCAGAACATTTCAGAGTCCAAAATGGCTTCTGGTGCACTTAAGATGTCACACTTTTGAGACAACCAATATGTGATGTTTTCCACATGGACCCCCTCATTTTTAAACATCACCGTAACATATTTAATTAGGGGTTTGGTTAAAGGAATTACCAAGAAGGGGGTCCACGTGGGGGAAAATTTTACCTGAGAATAACGTTCCCAAAACAATTCTAAGGCATACGTAGTTCTAAAACTTGCATCGTAATTGTCTTCCCTTGATATATTGGTAAAAGCATACACTTCTTTGGGTGAAAAATGCAATGACTCCTTCAACAGCGTTTTCTCCACAAATTGTCTGTCTGGCCTATCTACCATCCCCCTTTATACTGAACGCGGACAGCATTTCATCTGGGGGCTGCCTCCTTTTTTGTTTTACTAAGTAAATCAGAAAGAAGAGGTTTTTGTGATGGTAGTGCATCGGATGAAATTTATTTTGTATCTGATGCAAGTTCCGTAGTAGATGTAGTCAACACAGAACTCCGTGGCATTTTTTCATGTAATTTTCCTACTTCCTTTAAGGGAGCAGTAGTAGGACCAGTAGTGGTAGTATTGTCAGCCTGCAATGCATGGAGTATACCCCCTGAAGTGTCTAAAGTTTTTTGTTCTAGAAGTGGAGGCCTCCACTCTGGGGAGGCCTGTTGAAAGTTCAGCTTACGGTCCCAATCTGAATCAGGTAGCCTAGTCCCAGTTGGAGTTTGCTTCCATCCTGCATGTTTCAATACTTTTTGTGGAGACCATTCTTCATTACTAGGGATTGGGAAGGGGTAAGTGATTGCTGACTGTGTTACCACTCCTTGCGATCCATTATTTGTGCAGAGAGTATGACTCTGTTCAGCTCCTGCAACAATGTTTCTATTTGCCAAAGTTATAGCAGCTCGTCTTCCCTTCAAATCCTCAGCTTTCCCCATTTTTAATGGTACCCCTTTAACTGCAAAAGAGAAAATTGTAGCCTCTTCCTGAGAGTCCTTAGTCGTTTGATACTGAACATTCTGCCCAGCATTTAATGAATTTATTGCTCCTGGTGGTTCCATGGGCCTCTTAAAGACAAAAACAGCTTCTCTCGTCATATGATCTATGCCTTTATCCTCTGTCCCACATATATTTTTGGTTTCCAAGTTTATTTTCTCTATCTGTGGCCCAACAGGGATATCAGACAACAATTCAGAGTCCTTGAGTATAATTTCCCCCATCGCATCCAGGGTTTTTGTAAGCTTATGGCACGCGCTTGTTACAGTGCTTGTACTGCCAGCCCGAGAAGTATTGTTCAAATCAATTTCAGCCATCGACACAAAATCTATTTTTACAGGCTTTTGGCACACACTTTTTGCGGTGCTCGAACTGCCAGCCTGTAGAATATTTTTAGCTCCAAATTCAGCAGCTGATGAAGCGGCAATCATTTTACTAGGCTTTTGGCACATGCTCAAAGTTGTGCTTTAACTGCCAGCCTGAAAGTTTACCAGCAATTACAGCAGATGGAGGAACATACAAAACAGATGACTCACCCGGCCCTTTCGGGGGCCTTTGATGTGACTGCATCAGCCAAGAAACTGACAGGCGGGTCTGTAGTGCAATCCGAAGTAGCAGACTGATCGTATTTTGTGAGCTGTGCTTTCAGCTCACCCTGAATTTTGAGAAAACGATCTTCCTCCAGTTTTAATTGCAACCTTGCTCGTTCCGCTGCCGGTGTATCTTCCATCACAGCAGTTTGCTGAACTCCAGAAGCTAAATCCTCAGTTGACAGAAAAATATCTGCTATTTCGTCTTCAGATTCTAATTCAACCGAAACATTCAGAGCAATATTGTCAGTCTCTTGCAAATCCAAGGCAGGAGAGGAGACCGGCTCCCCTACCTCTGTGACATCCATACTCTCTGGAGACTCGCTCCAAGTGGCCATGTCTCCAGCTCCCGAGGCCCCTTACAGCACAGAAGGGGAATTTCCCCGGTGCCCTGGCCAAAATTCCTCCCCTTCACTAAAAATACCACCAACAGCTTAATCTGGTTCAAGGTCAGTTGGCATTCATCTGTATCCCCCTCCCCCGGGTTGTGCTTGAAAATATGCAGAATTTGTCTAGTGCACTTACCCAGTCAACAAAAACTAACTAAATAAATTAAACGCCAAGACCAGAGGGGCGGAGGGCCGAGACCCACCGTCCGAAGAGCCAGTCGAGCCACCTGGCTGAGAGTCCGCTGGGTAAAGAGGCCTGAGCTTCAGGGGCTTTGGGGCTGGGGACGGTGTCCAAAGCCCAGAAGAGCCTTTCCCTGAGATGGTGATGAGAGCAGAAGTCAAAGACACGGGCAGCCCAGATGGAGTGAGGGCTGCTAGTTAAGGAGGGACCGACCGACCTGCAGAAGTAAGAGCCAGAAGCGGCCACTGACTTGTACGGAGACCTGGAATGGGAAGCTGACCGGGACCGATCCCTATTCTTGTTCTGGTGCTTGTGCTTCCTGCTCAACGTCTTCTCTTTGTGGGAAGAGACCGGTATAATGAGTATACCGTCTTCAGGGCCTAATCAGATTCCTGGCTAGGCCCTGAAAGTCTTCTTTGCCTGGGTCGACAAACTCTCACATTTTGGACATGACTTCCTCCAACTAATGATCTTGTTGGGCCTTACACAGGTTATTACTTCCGTGACCCACAACTATGGTCACTCTTTGGACTTGGTGTTCCTCATGGGGATGGAGATCTCTGATGTGGTGGCGGAGCCAGTCGGTTGGTCTGACCATCATACCATAGCATTCAGTTTCATGGCTTCCCCCAATGGGCCTGCCCCCATGGAGATGGTCTAGTACTGCCCTTTGAGGGGTGTGACCCCAGATGGTCTATGGCAGTGCTGGACCTATTGGGCATATCGAGTGAATGCATGGATCCAGGGAATCTAGTACTAGCCTATAATAAGGCAGTGATGGAGGCCCTGGATTCCATAGCTGCTGTTCGGATTTTTCCCCTCTTCGCCCAAGGTCTCCATGGTTTGATGGGACCTTGAAGGAGATGAGGAGAGTGGGACGAAGGCTAGAGAGATGCTGGTGAAAATTGGGCCTGAATGGTGACAGACTTAGGTTGATGGACCATTATGTTACCTGTTAATTGGCAATCCCCCGTAAGAAGGCAGAGTTGCAGGGTGTTCAGGATTTCTCTGCTTCTTCTTGTGGCTGCAGCATGGGTGCTTCAGTCAACATCCGTCAAATTGAAGTCCCCCACCAGCAGTACTTCCCCTTCAACTGCCATTTTGTGGATGGCTTCCACTATTACCCTGTCCAGCTCTTCCCCTTGTGCTGGAGGTCTATAGATCATGCCAGTGTGCATGGCAGTGTCATTTCCTGTTTCCAGGTTGACCCACAGTACCTCCACCTGCTCCTGTACTCCCTGAACCTCCGTAGCTTTAATCCCCTCCATGACGTAGATAGCCACTCCTCTTCCCTTTTTGCCCACCCTCTTTCCCGAGTACAGTATGCCCCGATATGGCTGTGTCCTAGTCATGGTTCCCTGTGTACCATGTTTCTGTAACAGCAACAATGTCCAGATCTGTCTCTACCATTAAGGCCACTAGGTCCGGGATTTTGTTTCCCAGGCTGCGGGCATTCATGCGCTATGACCTTCCAAGTTTTGTTACCTCTCCTCTTACTCACTCTCCTCCTATCCTCATGCCTTCCCTCTGCACCCTTCCCTGTTTTGTTCCCAGCAGGTGTATTACTCTTTTCTTCCTCCGGGTTCTTTTGGTGATTTACGCTCATCTTGCCTCCCATATGAATTATCTTCCAATTTCTGTGTTTATTTCCTGTTGGTGAGGGAGTGATGGTTATGTTCCCATCTCTTATGATGTAATTGACAATAGCGGTGGCTAACTATCCTCCCCAGCTCACTTAACCAGCCATGTATGTTAAAGGACACACAAATGGGGCAAATGATTCAGGAAAACCAAAAGCATAGCATTGTAGGTGAGGGTTACGTACAGAGTGATGCGCTCTGTTTGCTTCAGAAATAAGATCTGATGCAGTTTTGTCAAGTTTAAAACATGCCTAGGAATATAAATACTTTTATTTAAATGCCATGCTCCAGTAGATGCCTAAAATGGCCATGACGCCAGTGTGCGATGATGTCACCAGACCGACCACGGTCTGGGGGGAGCATTCACTTTGTATAGGGACATAATAAATATATTGAGGCCATTGTATAAAGACTTCATTTCTGATCAGAATTCTTCGCTGTGAATGCGAGAAAAGGTCATCATACATGCAGTGTGAGGGATTTTGATGAGAAACACAATCTTAATACAATGGCATAAGTAATGTTCCTAAGCAAAGTGATCGCTTGCTGCGGAGCGTGGTTGCTCTGATCATCATTGCATGCTGACATTGTGGCCATTTTAGGAATGTATAGGAGCACAGTGTTTAAATAATAGTGTCTGTTTACATTTGTGGGCATGTTTTAAATCTGACAAAACTGCATCAAATCTCATTTTTGAAACAAATGGAGCATATCACTCTGTAGGTAAGACACTTACCAGTACCTATAATGCTATGTTTTTGGTTTTCTTGAATCATTTGCCCTGTTTGTGTGTCCTTTAACCAGCCCTTTGTGTCTGCCCCATCCCCTCTTGAATCCCTCCACCATTTCTGCAGTGACCATCTCTGTGGGCAGCCTACTGCACTTTTCCACCCCCACCTCTGTGAAAAAGTATTTTCTAATATTCTTATTAAACCTACCAACCCACCCCCACCATCAATTTTTTCTTGTCTTCTCTTGTTCTGATGTATATTTATAAATACCTTTTTCTCAAAAGATATTAATCTTTTTTCAGAAAACATTACATCTTGTATTGGCAGACAACTGTACATTTACAAGGATGAATATTGAGTGCTTGCTGCATTTGCATTTATCGTATCTGATGGCCAGTGAATGTAACAACAAAGCAAGCTACTGTATTTGTAAACCTTGCTAAAGTTTCAAATGTTTTGCAGATTCATATAATATTCTCCCTGTTTTACTGTATGCTAGGATCGGTTTCCCACTAAAAGAATCTTTATAGGTGACAAAATATTGCATGTAGTAAAAATATAATGCACTGCAAACTCATTAAATGTTTTTAAAATGTCTACAAAAGATTAATGAAATTTGGGGTCTCCACTACTGCTGTAAATTGTCAGCTTTAAACAGTTACTTTTCTGAATCTATCTTTAATAGAAGTACGCTTAACGGCACTTTCAAAGGGAGCAGAAAATGATAAATTGTCCACGGCTGTTCTGAATGGTTGTGTAATACACTCAAAGGAGTGAGACGGAAGGCACACGCCACCAAACAGCACTCATTCTTTTGTGTGGGGTTGTCATTGTTGTGTGTGATATCAGAAAAAGAGGATTCAGTGCACTCCAGCTGCTCAGAAAGTAACCTACAGTGAAGCTCGCCAGGATGAAACCCAATTCTGCCGCATTTTGCAGCACTCTGCAGCATGCTGCAGCAGAGTTACTGTGGAAAACAATGTAATTTCAATGGTAATTAGTCCCTTTTGTCATGCAGGAAACTGACATTCGCTTCATCCTGGTAGTGTCACGTTTTCCTGCATGACAAAAGGGTTTAATTCCCATTGAAATTACATTGTTTACTGCAGTATCTCTGCTGCAACATTCTGCAGAATGCTGTAAAAGTGGGTTTCATCCTGGGTGGGCCTTATGCTGAGATAATTGGCTTTCTAGAGGGCTTTAACTTGTAAGGCCTCTCAACTCCCCTGGGTGGGTGTTGATCTCAGCATAAGGGCCACCACATTTCTGTCATGCCTTACTGCATTCCGGATCACCAAAGACACATTCCGGGCCAACTCACTTAAACCTTGAATGATGCCCTTTTCCCCCATTTTGTGTCTGCTTGACCAATTTTTTTTTTTTTACAGTTGAAAGAATATAAGGAGTGTTCATTTTAATATAGCACAGACCAGGTTTTCATCAATATTCTCTGTTGCTTTTGAATACCCTTTGTTTGATATCTGTTTTTGTGGACTATAATGAAGTAGCATGCAGTAGCCACTGCTCCCTGTCCTTATGGGACAACAGGTGTACAGAAGCAGTTAAGAATACTGATGAAAACCTATTTTTTGATGGACAAGATAGGAGGAAATGAAAGGAAAAAAGGGTTCAAGCCATATTAAAAATAGAGCTCCTTTTGTTATTTTAAAAGCAAAAAAAATGTACAGTTATAGATAGCATTTGGGAGATGTCACAGAGAAAACAATATTGGATTACAAAAAAAAAAAAAAAGTAAAAGCACTGAATAATTGCGAGGAAAATCAGAGAAAATAGTATGCATCATGCCATTCTACTTGTGAAAAAACTGCATCAAATAAGCATGATGTTTTTTTACTTGTCAGGGCCTATAATGAGAATAACATGATATGTTCACTCTAGGTATATGACAAAGCAAATATTCTCACTGTAGACCCTTCGGAATAGAAGCCTTACACCACTGCATTCTGGCTCTTTCAAGTCAAATTAAGTAAACGTTTATTTCTAGGATCGTGGATATGTTCTATCCACACTGGTTAGCATGTCTGTTTTCCCTTTAAATGTTGCCGGATGGTCTAAAAGCTGGCTCATCCCACACACCCGGGTGGTTTATCCCTCAGCTCCGCCATTGACGCCAGATCTTCCATTCTGCTGGAGGATTCAGATACCCTCCTTATCACTCCCGCGTTGAGTAGGCCCTGGTGAACAAATCTTCAGATTTACTTAAACTTACTCATTCAAGTTTCTCCGCATAGTTTTGCGACCGCGATGGAGGATAAGTCGTCGCCTGGGTTCGGCCGGTACCCTTGCGAGCAGAAGATGTCTTGCACTGACCCATACGCCTTGTGCGTCTACTGCCTGGGCCATGCCCATGACACCCAGGCTTGCGACTTCTGTCGCACAATCCAGCCTAATATCCTGGACAATCGTCTCGCACAAATTTAGCTTGGCCAAGCGCAAAAATGGAACCCGCCTGTAAAATCCAAAGAAGCCCATTGGGCAGTCTCCGTGGCTGTGGGGTCCGCTGAACAGTTAGAGCAGATGAAGGCTTTCAAGGAGGCGGCTTGGGTCACTGATCGGTCCTCTTCTGCGTCAGTCTTTGTCCTGCTCAAATTGGGCTCCACCTTTTCAGGCTCTTTCAAGGAGTTGTGCCAGTCTCTTCCGACCAAGGGGGGAGGGCCTGTTGGGCACGCACGTCTTCCGCTCCCGTAAAAAGGACAAGGAGTCATGAGAAGATTAGTCTCATCGATGATGTTCTTGGGATCGAGAGAGGTCTTTGTCCCAGAAATTTGATGTTTTGACTTTAGTCGAGTTTGCGACCTCAACCGCTGGCTTCACGGTACTCCCGTCAGGCCAGTTGGCTAAGACACAGGACGACGACCCGGTCGAGATTATCATCGATCCCATTGACCCGTTGTCACTCTATGGGGCTGACAGTTCCTTATTCAGGACCCCGGTCCTGACTGGACCCACCGAGGAAGAGACCAAGTTCACTGGGAAACCCCTTCATGGTCCCTGTCCCTGACCTGGAGGAACCGTGGTTCTCCCCGGCTCCTTCTGAGCAACCCTGTCAGTCCCCCCAGTGGTCGAGGTCTCTCGACACCTTCGACCGACAGGCCGAAGAAAGCTCATAAACGTCACTCAGGGTGTTCTAAAAAGCAGCACCGCCGCCATTCATCCTTGTTCTCCTCAGAAGAGGAGGGTCTGTGACGCAAACTGCATCAACGCTATGAGGACTTAATGTGGCAATAGTTGATGATGGCGGGTTCGAAGTCGACCCTGGCTTCCACAGAAGCCATCACTTGGCTGTTGTCTTCCAGGCCAACATCGGCCCGCTGCCTGTGGAGCCAGTGAAGACCCTCCTGGCTCTGCCAAAACCAGCCTCTCCACCAATTCTGGTGGAGCAGCCTCCCACTGGGGCCCCTGCCAAGGGGTCTCGGCCAGTCAAGGGCCTTCCGCACAGGCTGTCTGTCACCCTCACTCCCAACCACTCCCCAGCGGATCGAAGGTAACATGGGTGGTCGGCCGATCTATCCGGACTCCTCGGAGTCTGAGGACTTAATTTCCGCAGATTTTACCAGAGATTTGTAGGACGAGGAATTTCAGGACCTGGATTTCCAACCCCAGTCCCCTCTTTCACATATTTCTTCCTTAAATGAGAACTTATCCCGCCAGGCAGCTGCCTCTCCTCCCGATGACCCATCCTTCCATGACATAATGGTTCAAATTCAAAAAGTCATGGGATTCTCTACTGCCGAACATGACAAATAACAAAAGGATATGGCTGACTATCAAGAACTACCAGAGGAGCCAGTCCTAGTGGTACCCCTACTTATACAAACCTACCAAAATGCTATGCTTGTTGCCTGGAATCAGCCTTTCACTGTTACGGCCTTCCCCGCAAGATGGATCGCTTCTACCAGGCTCCTCTGGATCATCCTTTTCTATCCACTGCTTCTGAAGCAGATTCAGTAGTGATCACTGCTGCTCATGACCATACTGAATGACCAAAACACATGAGCTCCTTACCTCCTGATAAAGAGTCCCATAGGATAGATTATCTGGGGCCAAAAAGGTATTCCAAGCAGGTACCATGAATCTCAGAATCCTAAATTATATGGCACATATGGTCAAATACCAGCATACACTCTGGTCCTCTGCCATAGAATTAGTCAATAAACTCCCTCCTTCACAGGAAAGGGAACAATTACTGGCTACAGTATCTGTTGGCAATTCCATTTCCCGACACCTACTTCGTTCGGGATATGACGCGGTCGATACTTCGGCCCGCATGTTGGCAACCAGCATTACCTTGCATCGCCATGCTTGGCTTTACGTCTCAGGCTTTACATCAGATGTACAGCATAAAGTGGCAATGCCCCCTTTAATGGATCTGAACTTTTTCAGCCCAGGTACCCAAACACTGATAGATGATCTCCAATCTTCAGGTTGGACACTACATACGGTACATGACATGTACCATACATACCGGCCATTGTATCATCCTCAATCCTCAATTCTGAAGATGGCGGACGCTGGACCAGCTGTTAGGAGCTCTTTTAATGTGACTGTGCTTGCTTTTTAACCCGCTTGTTTTATTTTTACCCGTTGCCCATCTCTATACATTTGTTGTATCGCTCGCTCGCTTATGTCTGTTAATTTGTTTTTGTTGCATTTGCGACTTTCTGTGAGGACTAGTGGAAGAACGTAGCGCTTCTGAGTCTCCCTGGTGGATCTGTGGATAACCTCTTATTTCCCTGCTAGTTTACAGACATTCCGCATAGGAGCTGTTGTGCCCTGGATTTTAATTGACAGTGACCCTGAGGACTGGCCTGATTGCTCTTTCGTTGAGGAACCACGAGTTAAGACCTGGGGTTCTCCGTGAGAAGTGCGTAGGAGTTTACTATGTACTGAGGGCAGCCAGGATTTTAAAATTGGAGGGTGGTGTGGTTTGGGAGCTGTGTTGGGTGGGGGCTTCCCCCTTTGTGCCTAGCATCAATTGTTCACTTAGGTTCTTTGCGACCAAGCAGGAGTTGTCCCCGTGTTCTCCGAGGAGTCTGAGCTGCAGCTGGGACTCTTCTAAAACCTCTTGGGGGGGATTCTCAGTGCGGCCTACCTCCCGGGGTTTGTAGCTGCGGATCACGGGTGACCAGGTGGGGGTCTGTGAGTCTGGTGCATTGGGGGGCTCCTCTTGAGATTGTGTTGCATGCCCCAACCCACTGCCGTGCTGGTGCCCTCTTGAGATGTGTCCCAATTGTTACCTGGATTTGTGGGTCCTGTTTGCTCAAGATTGCTGATCTGGGATATTTTGCTGAAAAACAGTAACTGCATGTGGCATTTGATTCGACTGTTTTTAAATCAAATTGGACTCTTCTCATGGATTACCTGCAATATTTTGGAATATTTTCTGTTTTGCTCGGGACTTACAGTTGGATCTGGGATTGTGCTACTCCGGATAGTGAGAGTGTCCTTCTTGTGGTTTTTCCCTGGTGCAACTGGCAACACTGTATCCCGTCTCAGCCTTTGGACATTTGGTGGTTCCTGGTGTTGACTGTATTTAATTCTGGGCCTGGATTAAAAGAGACTGTGGACCTCCTCCTTTTTTGTGTATTTCGTTTTTCTGCCTGGATGATGAGGTGGTGAGAGGACCCTGCGTCCACGTATTTAGTTATTTATTTTTATTGAAAGTTATAGATCCTTTTCTGGTCAGTGAAGAAAATTGTAATTTTTCCTCTCACCGTTTGTGAGAGATCCGGTGGGGGGGGGGGTATAGTTTTATTTCTCCCTTACTTGGGCTAGAAAAATTTTGTTTTGTTTTTATTTGCTGTTGTATTATTTTAACTTGGTTTAACTGTTTGGCAGTGAGAGTGCCTTTCTATCCTCTTTCCCCAGTGGTGAGAGGACTGGGGCGGGGTGGGGGTAAATTATTCATTGTTTTTTGTTATATGATATGTTGGGCTAGTGGATGAGAGTCCTTAAGCTTTGTTTGTCTTGTGGGTTATTTTGTACTAAGGGGGGTTGTCGGGGCTCTAATTTCAGACTCTGAATTGATGTTAGTTAACCTGGGAGTTGAGCGGGGTTTTTAAATAGTTTTTTGTTTTTAGGGGGTTATTATTAGTTTGTTAATTTTGTTTTAGGTTTTTTTTATTGTATTTTGTAGCTTAGTTTACAGCATGTGTTGGTCTTCAGCCCCCACAATGGTGCGCTACTCATCCTCCTCTCTTCATGCCCTTTGCCCTTTTTACTCTCCCCCTCTTCAGTTTGAGATCGACCAGCATTGTAGAGCGCTGGGTATTGTGCGTAGGAGGGGGAGAAGGGTGTGGGGTTGCGAACAGGGGAGGATGATCAAGGGGGGTCATCATATTGGGGTGGTTAATACCAGAAGGCGCCCTGGGGCGAAATGGAATCCTGATCGTAGTTCTCCATGTCTAGTGCCCATACCCAAGGGCACCACCAGTTACGGTGGGCAGATGGCCTGTGTGGCCCGCGAGAATCGTCCAACTCGGGCGGTGTTGTGCATTGCCAGGTCCATTAAAAACAAGACCACAGTTATTGCTGATCTTGTTGGTATGGTGGACTTGACTTGCATTACTGAGACCTGGTTGGATGATAATTCTGGCCCCATTTTGGAGGCTATGACTCCAGCCGGGTACTCTGTGTTACACCGCCAAGGATTGGATCGTGGGGGGGAGGGGTTGCGGTCTGTTTCAAGACCGAACTCGTCCTCACGGAGGTACTAGTGGGGAGGGTTGAGTCCTTTGAGTGTATAGTTGTAGCAGGTGTAGGCATTCGAATCGCCCTCATTTACTGTCCACCCAGTGATGAGAAGCGATTCCTTCAGGAAGTGGCGGACTTCGTCGTCGATATGGCGTTCGAGTCGTGCAGATTGATGGTTCTGGGCGACTTCAACACCTGGGTTGACAATGAACTCTCGCAATTTGGTCAACACTTTCTCCAGTTAATGACAACGGTGGGCACAGGTGGTTTCCTCTGCTACACATAAATGTGGACACTCTTTGGACCTAATCTTCCTTCTAGGGGTCGGGGCATCTGATGGGGTAGAACCTGTCGGTTGTCAGATCATTACACTGTGGGGTTTAGTTTTTGCTCCCCTTCTAGAAGGCCTGCCCCTATGGAGTTGGTTAGGTACCGCCCTTTGCGGGACATAGATGGCCTTGCGGCAGTGCTTGACCTCTTGTCCACTGCGTTGGCAAGCAGTGATCCAGAGATCCTCGTGTCGGCCTATAATACAGCCTTTGCGGGGGCTCTAGATTCCATTGCTCCAGTTAGTGTTCGCCCCCTCTCCCTTCGCCCCAAGTACCCTTGGTTTGATGGGACGTTGAGGGAGATGTGGAGACAGGGGCGAAGGTTAGAACGTTGCTGGCGAAAGTCTGCCCTCGATGCTGACCACCTTAGATTGATGGATCATTATTTGGTCTATCAATCTGCAGTCACCCGTAAGAAGGCAGAGTTCCTGTCCAGGGAGATTGCGGTTGCTTGGAATCGACCAGCTCAGCTGTTTTGAACTGTGGACAGACACTGCAACCCAGCCTGCCTGCAAGTTTGGAAAGTCTTTTCGCAGTTGGAGTGCGATGAGCTTGCTCTGTTCTTCGCAAATAAGGTGGCCGACATTAGGGCTGAGCTGCTGCTATCACGCTTTATGGGGGTTGCAGTGAACTGGGGTGAGATCGTGGTGTCTCGGTTTTCCTGGAGTTCCTTCGGTCAGCTGGAGTTCATTGATGTCATGAGGATCGTCCAGCACATGCATCCTACGTACTGTAGTTTGGACCCTGGACCAACCTCCCTAATTTTGGGTTGTATTGACATCATTGGTCCAGTCCTTATGCAGATAGTCAGATGCTCCCTGGAATCTGGTGAGTTTCCCAGCTCCCTGAAAGAGGCGGTGGTGACACCCTTCTTGAAGAAAGCTACTGCAGACCCTGACTGTCTTGAAAACTACAGACCTATCTCTAACCTTCCCTTTGTTGGGAAGGTGATTGAGAAAGTAGTGGCTGCACAACTGTAAGACCATTTGACCATCCATGACGTTTATGAATCCCTCCAGTCCAGTTTTCATAAAAGACATAGTACCGAAACAGTGCTGGTTCGGGTGCTCAGTGATCTCTTGATGGCTAGAGATCGGAGGAGTCATTCCATTTTGGTTCTCCTCGACCTTTATTCAGCTTTTGACACTGTAGATCACATGGTGTTGATAGAATGCCTGAGGCTGTTTTGTGGAATATCTGGAACAGTCTTAAGTTGGTTCACATCATTCCTCACTGGGACATCACAAAGAGTTGTGTCCGGGTTTTTTTCTGGCTTTGTCATGTGGGGTGCCTCAGGGTTCAGTACTGTCACCCATGTTATTTACGGTGTATATGCTACCCATCGGAGACATTGTAAGGAGGTATGGGCTGAGTTTTCACTGTTACGCAGATGATACCCAGCTCTACCTTTCTTTTGCCCCCGACCAGGAGGGAGCTCTCTCAGTCTTTAATAGCTGTCTAAAATAAATCCAGGAGTGGATGAATTCTAGCTGGCTGAGGTTGAACTCTGATAAGACTGAGGTACTGGTTGTGGACCCGGGTCGACAGGGGGGTCGGGTGCTGGTGCGTCTTCCAGAATTTGTCTTGGAGGCGTTTCTCTCCCAACCTCTGAACGGGTGCGGAACCTGGGGGTAGTTCTTGATGACTGGTTGACACTACATTCGGAGGTGCCGGCAGTCATCAAGACTTCCTTTTACCATCTTAGGAACATCGCCAGGATTCAGCATCTTGTTCCGTCTGACGACCTGCCAGTGTTAGTCCATGCCTTCATGTCCTCGCACTTGGATTATTGCAACTCCCTTTATCTAGGGGTTTCTGGGGAGGACACAGAAGGTAATTGTAAATGGAGTCCACTCTGAAGAAAGAGGGGTTACTAGTGGGGTACCGCAGGGTTCAGTATTGGGTCCAGTCCTTTTTAATGTCTTCATAAGTGACATTGCAGAGGGACTGGAAGGAAAAGTATGCCTCTTTGCAGATGACACAAAGATCTGCAACAGTGTTGATGCACAAGGAGGCGTGGAAAGGATGAGAAGGGACTTGGCAAGGTTGGAGGAATGGTCAGAAGTATGGCAGCTAGGATTCAGTACAAAGAAGTGCAAAATAATGCACCTGGGAAACAAGAACCCAGGGGAAGAATACACAATGGGGGGTAGTAACAACAACAAAAAAGGAAAGGGACCTGGGGGTAGTCATATCAGATGACCTTAAGGTTAGCAAGCAATGTGAGAAGGCAGTAGGGAGGGCTGGGAGTACACTGGGATGCATAGGGAAAGGCATCAGCAGCAGAAAACAGGAAGTTGTTATCCCTCTGTACAGTCAGTTGGTGAGACCCCATCTGGAGTACTACGTCCAGTTCTGGAGACCCCATCTCCGCAAGGACATAGACAGGATAGAGGCAGTCCAGAGGAGGGCAACTAAAATGGTGCAGGGTCTGTAAGAGGAGAGACTAAAGGAGCTTTATATGTATACCCTTGTGGAAAGAAGGGAGAGGGGGGACATGATAGAAACTTTTAAATACCTCAGTGGAATCAACAAAGTCCAAGAGGGTAGCATCTTTCAGAAAAAGAGACATGCAAGAACAAGGGGACACAATTTAAAGATAGAGGGGGGCGGTTCAGGGGCAATGTGAGGAAGTATTATTTCACAGAGAGGGTAGTGGATGCATGGAATAGCCTTCCTGAGGAGGTTGTAGGGTCTAAAACTGGGAGAATTCAAGAATGCATGGGACAGACAAAAGGCAATGCGGGGGGTAGGAAGAAGTAGGCTGTTGGTTAACTAGGATCTGCGGCCTATCCTGTAGGTAGGGAAATGGGCAGACTAGATGGGCCAAGCGGTCCTTATCTGCCGTCAAAGTCTATGTTTCTATGAAATCAGTCACCTGCAGCTAGTGCAGAACGCTGCAGCCCAGCTTTTGATGGGTTCTAGTAGATCCTGTCACATTAAACCGGTGCTGCGCGAACTGCACTGGCTGCCAATTCGGTGGCGGATCACCTTTAAAGTTGGATTGCTGACTTTCAAAGCTCTACATGATCTGGGCCCAGTCTATCTGAAAGAACTTCTGGTTCCTTATCGCCCTAATCAATCACTCTGCTTGGCCGACGAGGGGTTGCTAGAGGTTCCAAGGGTTAATTTGAAATCTTCGGGCACTCGGGCTTTTGCGTATGTGGCCCCCACCCTTTGGAACTCTCTACCCCGTCGGTTGCGGGAGTGCACTTCTGTAGAGGGCTTCAAGAGAGGTTTGAAGACTTTTTTATGGGAAACTGCATTTTTAGAACATTGACTGAAATGACTGTTTTGATCCAGCTGCATTTTTTAATGATTTTTATTGTTTTGATCTGTTAGTTATGTACAGTGCCTTGGCAATTGAAAGGCGCCCTATAAATAAAATTATTATTATTATTTATTTAAAAAGCGGTGGAAAATACGGAGGCTGACAGAGGTGGATTCCAAGGTCATTCCTAGCCTTCCAGAACCAACACCTCTGCCGCCAAGGGCTCCCACTACCACCCTTCTGGTGGGGCTGGTCAGCCTGCCTCCCAGTGACCAACTGGGGCTCTGTCCATGCTTCCTTGATCAGGCTTCTGAAGCCGTGGGTGGTCGTTTTGCCCTCAGTTTAGAGGCCTGGCAGACGATTACATCGGATGAGTGGGTACTTCAGATTATTCAGATGGATCACACTCTGGAACTTATTTCCATTCCTCCTCATGCCCCCTGCTCTGTCCAGTACCCACCCAACCACATTCCTATTCTCCAGGAGGAACTCCAGGCTCTTCTGACCAAGAAAGCCATTTACCCAGTACCACCGGCAGACCAGCATAAAGGGTTTTATTCCCATTTCTTCCTGGTGCCCAAACGCCGTAGAGATCTCAGACTGATACTAGACCTTAGACAATTGAATCTTCACATCCAGTACAAAAGATTCCGCATGGTCACCCTGAATTCCATCATGCCAATGTTGAAACAAGGGGACTGGCTATGTGCCCTAGATATGAAGGATGCTTACCTACATATCCCTATCCATCCTGCTCACCACAGGTTTCTTCATTTTCACCTGTTGGGACACTACCAATTACAGGCTCTTCCATTCGGCCTCTCATCTGCCCTGAGTATGTTTACCAAGAGCCTAGCAGTAGTGGCAGCAGCCCTACGATGGGACGGGCACTTTATCTTCCCATATCTGGATGACTCGCTCATTAAGGCAGGGTTCAAAACCTCTTTGCTTTGCTCTCTACATGCAACCCTAACTCTGTTCCACTCTATAGGGATTACAGTCAATAGGCCGAAATCCAATCTGACCCCTACACAGTTGCTCCGATATATAGGAGCGGCCCTAGACACTGTCTCTGCCAGGGCCTACCTCCTGGCTGACAGACAATACAAGCTTCTATCTCTGGTTTCTCAGACACAAACCCAGAAAGTAGGCACAGCCAGACGTATGTTATGTCTTCTGGGACATATGGCCGCTTCCATCCTTACAGTAGCACTCGCCCGTCTTTACATGAGACCAGTCCAGTGGATTCTCCAGAAATGTGATCTCAAAGAAGAGCAAATTTCGAAGACAAAATCGGTCACTCCCACGTTGTGGTCTGCCCTAGCATGGTGGACCTTCTGAACCAATCTTAAGTCAAGGCATGCCCTTCCAGTCCCCCACACCCCAGCAGACCTTGACCACGGATGCATTCCTGGAAGGGTGGGGCACGCACCTGGGTCCTTACAGGATACAAGGCAAGTGGACCACTTCTATCCCTCCTCTCCACATCGGTCTCCTGGAGCTGAGGGCAGTTTGCTTAGTCCTTCAGGCTTTTCAACCTTACTTGTCCCCGGGACCATTGCTGATTCAATCAGACAACACCTCAGCAGTGTTCTAGCTCAACAAATAAGGAGGTACGAAGTCCCATTCTCTATGCAGAGAGACAATAGCAGTTTGGCAGGAGGCCATTCGGCAACACCTTGTACTGATAGCCATCCATCTACCAGGACGTCACAATCTCCTGGCCAACCTTCTGAGTCGCCAGTCATCTGCTCATGAATGGACATATCATCATGAAATGCTTCAGCAAATCTCATCTGTGGGGGACCCCTCAACTGGACCTGTCTGCCTCCCCAGTCAGTTACCATCTCCCCAGATACTGTTCCATTATCCTGAGCAAAAAGGGATGGTCTATAGATGCCCTGTCCCAGTCATGGTCAGGACTCTTCTTATATGCTCCCCCCGGTCCCACTGCTGCAATGGACTCTGCTGAAATTACAGCACAAACCTGCCACCATGATCCTCATAGCCTCTCTGTGACCTCTGCTGGTGTGGTTCCCCCTGCTTCAACAGTTCTCAGTGAAAGAACCTATCCAGTTACCAGTAAGACTAGATCTTACTTAGAGATACAGCTCTTTCAGCAGGTTACATGATAAGGATTGAAGCCGGCAGGAAGCAGGACCCCACGGAAAACTTTTAGCTAGCTATACCAAGCGGGGGACTGCTCCCAACTTCAGCCCCGCCCCTGACATCCGACACATCATAAAAGGGGCAGTCCCCCAGTATACCTCAGTTCTTTTCCCACCGTCAACTCGCGCGCATTGGCTCCATGGACGCTTTCAAGCTGGTGAACAACGACAGAAAGCATTTAAGACAAAATTTCCTCGAGATTTCATCTCCTTTTCGACAAGTACATGTCTTCTTCCCTGACTCCTTCTCTAGAAGGACACCCCTCGAAGTACGCTTGCGGCAAACAGATCCCCTTCAAAGATAGGCACTCAGCCTGCATGCAGTGCCTAGGCCCGGACCATGATATCCAGTCCTGCTCCATTTGCCAGCAGTTCAACAGTAGAACCAGGATCAGCTGCCAGAAAGCACTTCAGAGTTTTCTCCTGGAAGAAGAACTTAAGGCCATGGAGAAAGATCCATCCTCTTGAGGGGAACCTTCGCATAAATCAGGGAAACACAACGACAAGGACAGGACTCGATCCCCAAATTGGGCCTCAGACTCCCAGGCCAGCTCCATACCTGCCCGGTCAGACTGCTCTCCATCCCGGGTCAGTTCTCAGCCCCCCCCCCCGGTCAGGGCTTCAGGGAGCTCTGGTTCACTGTCTTTACAGCCACTGAAGACCAAATCCAAGGATAGCCATCCCTCAGGGTTGGCCGCCAGGTTGGAAGCTTCTGACCGCTACAGGCCTCAGTCCAAGTTGGCGACTATGTCTAGCACTGACGCTGAGGACTGACACCGGGACACCAATTGCTCGGTCTCTCAGCTGCCCAGTGGCTCAGATGTCCCTCAGCGGAAAACTTTAGAGCTTACATCACTAAAACAGACGGAGGCGAAGTGGGCGCCAGAGCCGCCATGCCTGGCGCCCCAGGAGACAATGCCACCCGCCTCTGACACCAGGCACAGGGGACATCCGAGGAGGACGCTGGCACTCATGGCGCTGAGGACCAGATGTCGGGGGATGCCGAAGATGTCTGTCTACCCGATGCTGACCTACCACAAGACCGGACGCCAGATCCAATGACCCCTCAGCCACAGACGCCTGATCCTAACGCCGGACAGACATCGGCACCAGGCCCTTCGTCCGGTCTGAACATACAAGAAGTCAAAGAACTCTTCAGCTTTTGGTGGGACACCATTAAGAAAGATGTTGTACCCACAAAACCTCCCGGTGAGGCACCACCTCGCATGGCACCTCCTAAGGCACCGACACCTGAACCTTGAGACATTTCTCCACAACCTAGGGGCAGATCCAAGGCCAGACACTCTAGGTCTTGGAGTCCAAAGAGACCTTCGTGCTCCAGGACCCCTTCAAAATCCCCTAGTGACCACAGAAGAAAAAGGCCCGACGAAGATCCCCCCCCGTCAGGCGACAACTCGAGCCCTGATTCTTCGGGCACTCCTTGGTCACTCTCTCCTTTTGAGCCTCCATCTCCAGATCCTCACAACCTTCCCAGGTCGCCACCGGATGACCCATCATTCTCTGATATGCGCCACATTCAGGAGAACATGGGATGGGAGATGGAGGATTTAGACCCAGAACGACAATGCCTGGCACGTTATTTGAGGCAAAAAGACCCCAAGCCTGTGGTGGTTCCACCCCTGGTGAACACTGTCCAGGACGCTACCACGGCTGCATGGAAGCGTCTTCATTCAGTTCCAGCTGTCCCCAAGAAGACCGATAGGCTTTATAGGGCCGCACGGGAGGCTCCCTATCTCAACAACCCATGGCTGACTCAGTCATCATGGCTTCGCATGACCACTCCCAGTGGCCCCAACACCTCAGTACACAGCACCCAGACCAGGAATCCAAACAATTGGACTCACTGGGTCGTCGCATGTATGCCTCTGCTACGTGCTCACTCAGGTCCCTCAACTATTTGACATACGTGGTGCAATTTCAAAATGCATTGTGGGACCAGGGACAGGACCTACTGAAGGACTTCCCAGAGGGTGAGAAGGAGGAGCTTCTAAACCTCCTTCGAACAGGTTCTGACGTTGGGAACCAAGTCCTCCGGGCTGTGTATGACTCTGCAGACTCCGCAGCAAGAGGTGCCTCAACAGGCATTTGCCTTCGGAGACACTCCTGGTTGAGGGTCTCTGGATTTACTCCAGATGTCCAGAAAGGAATCATGGACGTCCCCTACAATGGAGCTGAGCCATCTTGTTCGGTGAAGACTCTGAGAGGGTCATCACCAGACTTCAAGACGCCGGGAAGGTGGTTAGAGCGGTTCAGGCCATGTATAAATCCAAGCCTGGTTCCTTTTGCAGACCACAGAACCGTTTTCATGGCCAACAGAGCAGACAACAACTTTGGTTGGGCCAACAGCAACATGGGGCAATTTCGGACGCAAGAACCAACAGAGTCTCCGGAGGTCAGGGCCAGAAAAACACTAAATCTACCCAACCTGCTGGAGCCACCACTGCCACAGCATGACTCCTTCCTGGCCCCTGCCCCCCCTCCTTCTGTATCAAAGTGAAGAGTGGGTCGGAGGTTGAGTCGCTTACCACCTGTCAGGGTGGCAGAGGATCACTTCCAACTGGTAGGTTCTTCAGCTTATCAGTCTAGGTCACTCTGTAGAGTTCCTCGACTGCCCACCGTTAAGACCTCTTCTGCATTCCCATTATTCAGGACAGCATGCCCTGCTCATCTAGCAGGAGATCTCTGCACTCCTTTCCAAGGACGCCATCAAGGTCATACTGAGGAACCCGAGATAAAGAGGATATCATTCCCACTTCTTCCTGGTTCCAAAGAAAAAGGGGGACTTACGCCTGATCCTAGACCTCAGTGACCTAAACATCCATGTGATGTACAATTTCGCATGGTTACATTACCGGGTCTCATTCCCATGCTCAAGCAAGGCCCATGGCTAGCATCTCTGGACATGCAGGACGCATATCTTCATCTTCCTATAACTTGGTTGCACAGGAAATTCCTGTGCTTCGACTTTTTGGGACACCGTTATCAGGGCCCCGTGTTTTCTGCGATTCTGCGGTTGCAGCAGTGGCAGCAGAAATCAGGGCTGACTGCAGAAATCGGGGAAAACCAGCCACACAGCCACAAAAATACTAGCTATGCTATGCAATCTCACAAGGCAAGGGCATAGCTATTGATGTGTCAAGTACGCCTTGGCACACATGCTTATTAGAAGGGGCAGCAAACTGATGCCGTCCGTTACAAAACTGAAAAGCTAGTGGCTGCATGGCATCTTGACTCATGCTGGCTGTTGTTACACAACTCCTTCCAGCCAGTATTGTGTGTGTGTGTGGGGGGAGGGGGACTGACGCAACAGTAGCAGAGCTTGATTAGGTCCACGGCAGTTATGATTTGCTGCTGGGCAGGTGTGGGTAGCTCAGCCATGTTCATTTCTCATTATGAGGCTGCTCATGGTGCATGCTGAATCTTTGGAAGATGAATTTGGAAGGAAGAACTGGAAGGCAAGCTGTAATCAAGAAGTGAGAAGATTCAGTGGTGCCCGTGGAGGTGGAACTGATCTCAATGTGGTGACAGGTATCTGAGGAGGAGCGGATTGCAGAAACATTGGGCTGGCAACAGACTGAGCAGAGGACTCGGTCCCCAGTGGTGGACATCTATCCCAGTTTTGGTTTGATGGCTGCAGTTCTGTACCTTCAAGCGTGCGAGTAATTTCTTGGCAGATTTGAACCTGCAGCCTAAGTGGTGGCATCAAGCTCGATTCTTAAGGAGGGTCAAGTTGCCCAGCTGCAGCAGAGTTGGGGACCAGGGTATACTAGAACTGGAGCAAGTTGGTATGGAAAAAAATCAGAGTGCAGAGTTTGGTTGCTGCTATACATAAGTGAAATGAGGGTCACTGACTGAAGAACACCACTACCACCTCCTGAGTTGCGAAGAGAACATGCTAATCAAGGTTACTCCAGCTTAATAAGAATGACTTGCTTGCATGTTTTCGTGTGTCCCTCAAAGAAAAATCAAGAGTCAACAAATCCTACAGACACTGCAAGTTACACCCTCCTTCACTATTATACAATTCCCACCCCTTAAAACACAGATTTGTACACTGCACTCAACACGTTTGTTGCAAGGCAGTTGGAGTATTCCTAGTTTACAAAAATAATAATTTAAAAGAACATTGATCAAAATCAGAAAAAAATGGCCTTCAAGTTGGAATCTCTCTTTACATCTGCTAACTGTAAATACAAACCAGAAGAAATCCAAGCAGAATTTGCCTTCTGTGTAGTTTTAGCTAAGTGTGTATGCAATTATAACCTAGGAGAACAGCAAAGGCTGCCAATTTCCAGAAGAACAGATGAGCCTTCAAATTCGGGGTGGAAGGGAAAATTAATTGAGACCACTGATGCCAATGACTGTGCCAGGTTTGGGTTATTGCTGTTTAATATTTGTGATAAGACTACATACTGTTAAATGGCCTGCTGTTCCACTTTCAGTGTAGCAGTGGTTGCACAAAGGCAGTCAAAGGGTTAACGAAGACTTAATTCCTTTGAAGGTATGCTGTTTAGCCACAGTTTATCTGCCGCAGAATGGCTGCAGAATCCGCAATTGTTCTACTGCAGAAAGGAGGAGGTACTGCCGCAGAATGTTGGTCCACTTTGCCGCAGTAAACACAGGGCCCTGACCATTATCAGTTCCAAGCACTTCTATTCGGCCTGTCCTCAGCACCATGTGTCTTTACCAAGTGCATGGCAGTCGTAGCAGCAGCCCTCAGGAGACAAGGCCATTATGTCTTCCCCTATTTGGACAACTGGCTCCTGATGCTTCCTCCCCAGAGGCATTGGAGAAGGTTATTCACGACACCTGCTCCCTATTTCAGTCTGTAGGGATCACCATCAACCAATAGAAGTCATCTCTCACTCCCTCGCAGAGACTACAGTTCGTTGGCGTGGTTCTGGATACCTGTCAAGGGAGAACCTTCCTGCCCGCGGACAGAGCGGAACGCATCGGGTCACTGATAAGGACTATCACGGCACAAAATCTGGTCTCCACTCGGACCGTATTTTGCCTGCTCGGACATATGTCTGCAGCCATCGCCACGGTTCCCCATGCTTGCCTCCACATGAGAGTTACTCAGTGGATGCTGAGAACACAGTGGTACCAGAGGCAGGATCACTTAGACCAGTCGATCAGATTCACACGGCTGGTCATTCAAGACTTACAGTGGTGTCTGGTCCCAGAATATCTTTCCATGGGAGTCCCGTTCGTGGTGCCAGTGCCATCTCTGACCCTCACCACCAACACTTCGGGGTCCGGCTGGGGAGCTCATCTAAGAGACACCAGAACCCAGGGAACCTGGTCACTCCTGGAGATGAGAGCAGTCCTTTCAAACAACATGAAGTCTTTCTGTATTCTGACTATTGCAGTTAGGTCCTGCCTTTCAACTGCCCTGGAGAACAAAGGGTTAACTTTTCTATGCCTTGCATAGAACGTTCATCACGAGCTTGGTTGAAGCCCCTGTCCGTTGTTTAAACTGCAGCCGTCAGATTCTTTACTCTGCCTCACTGAACAGTTGCTCCGGAGATTTCTCCTGCTGCTCGATTCAAAAGTCGGTTGAAGTGTCGGTTTTTGGTCGGTTTCTACCGTATTATTGTTTCCGCATAGTCTGTTCAAGTCTCTGTCTGTGGTACCGTGAGTACTAGATAGGTTTTTGTTCTGTTTTCTGTGTGGAACTTGTAAACTGTGGATCGATTCAGCTGAACTGATCAATTTGAGGTAAAAACTTATGTTTTACTTTAGAGTGTGGTTACCGGTCCGTATCGGTTGTGTAAAAAAAAAAAAAAAAAGGATTTTAATTAATTTTTTTTCCAAGACCCGTGACACGGTCAGGAACCGATAGGGGAGTCTTGCCTGGCGGATTGCAGAAAAAAGGGTAAGTTTTTGGTTAGGTTGGCCATGTCTGAGAAACCCAAGAAAAAAACCGGGCCCACTGGGTTTCAACACAGCAGTGTGTGTGGGGAGGTCTTTGCTAAGGCTGATCCCCACACCACCTGTGTTTATTGTCTGGGTTTGACCACCTCAATTCAGACTGTCAAATTTGCAAGAATTTTCCCAAATCTACCCTGGAAATGAGATTAGGTAGACTGAGGGAAAAGGAGGCCGAGAAGTCCGCTGACCCGGATGGCCAGCCCAGTTTGGTTCCGACCGAACCAGGAGGAGTGCCCTCTGACCAGGGCGATGCTTCTTTGGGCAAAAGGAGAGCCGATTCCGAGGAATCGGTTCCGACCAAAAAGAAAAAGAAAAGACAAATCGACTGGTTCGGAACCAGAATCTCATACTCCAACTGCCGATGAGATAGCCAAGGCGATTAGGATTGTGCAATCGCTTAGTTCGGTTCCGACCGAACCGGCACCATCTAGCAGGGGCTCGGTTCGGTCGGTTCCCCCGGCTCCGGATTGCACGTTGGAATAATTTTATGAACCGGAGTTTGAGGAGGAGGGAGAGTATGAGGATGATTATGGTGATAGTGAAAGTCAGGATGTGCCTATTGACCCAGACATCTCCCCAGAGAGACCTTCAGGTGTTTCTCCTCCTAGGCTTTCTGAGTCCCCTTCACACTACATGTTCTACAGAAAGGTGGCTGATACCCTCCAGCTTCCTGTGGAGGAAGCAGTAGAGGATCAGGAAGAGCCTGATTATGTTGAGATGATGGACATCCCAGAGTCCAGGAGACTGTCTATTCCCCTCCACAAATCCTTTGGGAAACAGACACAAAAAATCCTTAAGTCTCCTAATTCTATATCTCCTGTGGACAGACGAATGGACAAGAGGTACACTCTCTCAGGCTCAGACACGGAGTTCCTTTTTCAGCAATGCAGCCCTGTTGGGGTTGTACAGGCTGCTGCCTGTGATAGGCAAACATTCCCTTGGCATCACACCCCCCAGACAAGGACTCCAGGAAGATTGATGCCATGGCAAAGAAACAATACATGGCAGCATCTTTGGGACTCAGGCAGTCTAACTATATGGCCTATACAGCCAGGTACCAGAAGTCCAGGTGGGACACTGTACTGGCATTGGCTAAACAGGCTCCCGCCCAGCTTGGAAAGGAGCTAGAGCAGGTGGCTGCAGATGGGATTGAGGCATCGAAAGTACAGTTTCATGCTGCTGTGGACTCCAGTGATGTATCATCAAGAGTCATGGCTACATATGTGGCTCTTTGGAGAATGGCTTGGCTCAGATGTACTAGCCTCTCACAGGATACCCAGGCTAAGGACATGGATTTTCCTGTAATTGGTAATTCTCTGTTTGGGGAGCAGACATAGAATTACATGAAGAAAATGGACAAATACAGGACCACTTACAGGAGTGCTCAGACCAAAGAAAGGCAAGCAACTCCTCAAAGGCAGCAGTCCAGGGGCAGGGGCAGGCCTTTCCAAAGGCCTTTTTACCAAGCTCAGGCCTCCTCTTCTTCCTTTTCGCAGAGGGGGTTCTTTAGAGGGAGATGCAGAAGGAGAATGAGCAGGCCTGCATCCACCCCTCAACCTAAAGCCCCTGCCAAGCAGACACCGTGATGGGTCTGCCCAGGTCGATTCTCCTATCCCAGTAGGGGGCAGGCTGACTTACTTTGTCCAGGACTGGATGTCTCTTACATCAGACAAGTGGGTCCTGGAAGTAGCAAGCCAGGGACTGGTTCTCGGCTTCAAAAAATTTCCCAAGATGAGAGCCAGATCTTTTCCACCTGCAAATCTCTGAGACCCTTGCCCTAGAGGCAAAGGTTTCTTCTCTCCTAGCCCTCAGAGCTATAGAGAGTTCCCACCCTGCACAGGGGCAAAGGATTGTACTCCAGGTACTTCCTAACCCCCAAAAAGACAGGAGAGTGGTGACCCATCCTGGACCTAAGATATCTGAACAAACATCTTTTAAAGCCAAAGTTCAAAATGGTAACTCTGGGAATTATCCTTCCCTCTGTAAGGCCAGGGGACTGGCTAGCCTCCCAGGACCTCAGAGATGCCTACTTTCACATTCCCATCAGGTACTCCCACAGAAAGTACCTCGGGTTCGAGTTGCCCTCAGGCCACTGTCAATTCAGATCAATGCCCTTTGGCCTAACATCAGCCCCAAGGGTCTTCACAAAGTGCCTGGCAGTAATTGTTGCCTTCCTAAGAAGACAAAAAGATTTCCATTTTCCCATACTTTGACGACTGGCTCATAGTAGGTCAGTCTCCAGACCAAGTCCAGTCACATCTGCAAGTGACCCAGCAAGTGCTCACTTCCTTAGGATTCCTTCTCAGCCTACCAAAGTCATTTCTCGAACCAGTGCAGCTCCTCACCTTCATAGGTGCAGAACTGGATACGGTAAAGGCAAGAGCCTTTCTTCCCCTGGAAAGGGAAAGGACCCTTATGGAACTGGCCTCTTCATTCACCCTTCAGGTGTCTCGACCAGCAAGGCATTTCCTTCAGCTACTGGGCCACATGGCAGCTCCACAGCAGTGGTCCAGGGAGCAAGATTCCAAATGAGGGACATTCAGTTCCACTTAAGAGCCTTTTGGTCCCAAAGAAAGGATTCCCTTACCAAACTAATCCCAGTGACTCGAACCCTGATCCAAGCCTTGCAATGGTGGCAGGATCGGGACAGTTCGAGACAAGGGGTTCCATTTGTCACTCAGTCTCATTCAGTGATACTCACCACAGATGCTTCCCTGCTGGGCTGGGGAGCCCATTTGGGGGATCTTACCACCCAAGGACTGTGGTCACCTCAGGAATCTCTGCTTCACATCAATCTCTTGGAACTCAGAGCAGTGTTTCTGGCACTGCAAGCTTTTTCCAAATCTGTACAGAACAAGGTGGTTCAGGTCAGAACAGACACCACCACCACGTGGTACATCAACAAGCAAGGAGGCACTCGGTCTATGGCCTTGTGCACAGAAGCAATGAAGTTGTGGTCCCTGGCCTATTCCCTGCAAACCTCTCTGATAGCAGTTCACCTCCCAGGGAAGGACAATGTCCTAGCAGATGCACTGAGCAGAATATCCCAGTGCCATCACGAATGGGCCCTGGATCCTCTGGTTTTGAAAGTGATCTTCTTGAGATGGGGCACTCCAGAGATAGATCTTTTTGCAGCCCCAGATAATCAGCAACTTCCTCTCTTTTGTTGCAGACTCCCAGTCTTGGGCTCAGTCCCCCTGGATGATCTGATTCTGAACTGGGAAGGGAAATTTCTGTATGCTTTTCCCCCTTCCTCTCCTGTTCAGGGTGTTGGTCAAGACAAGGTCACAACCATGCAAAGTGATTGACTACTCCAGACTGGGCCAGACAGCCATGGTATCCCTTGTTGCTGTCCTTAACAGTCCACCTTTCCCTGTCTCTTCCCAGGAATTACAACTTGTTAACATCTTCTCAGGGGAGGATTTGGTACCCGAATCTTCAGTCTCTCAATCTCAAGGCTTGGCTCTTGAAGAGTTAGAGTTTGCAGATCTGCATCTTTCCCAAGGGGTTCTGGATACCCTTAAGGCTTCTCGAAAGCCTTCCACCGGAAAGACTTACAACTCCAAATGGAAAAGATTCAACATTTGGTGTTCTAAGAAGAATATTTCTCCAGACTCTGCTGAATTGCCTACGGTTCTGGATTATATGGTCCATCTTAATGGCCTAGGCCTCAGACCAGCTACCCTCAAGGTACACTTGGCAGCTGTTTCTGCTTTCCTGTCAGTAGGCAAGTCTTCCTCTCTGTCATCCCATCCTGTATTCTGTAAGTTTTTCAAGGGATTGCTTCACACCAATCCCCCCTTTAGGGATCCTGCTCCTGCTTGGGACCTTACTGTTTGCATTGCTCAGCTTATGCAACCTCTCTTTGAGCCTTTGTCCTCAGCAGAGCTTAAGTACTTGACTTGGAAAACTCTGTTTTTGGTAGCCATTACTTCTGCCAGACGTATCAGTGAATTGCAAGCCCTGTTAGTGGAATCTGGTTTCATCTCTTTTCACAGAGATAAAGTGGTCCTTAGAACTAACAGAAAGTTCTTACCTAAAGTAACATAGAAACATAGAGAAACATAGAAACATAGAGTTTGACGGCAGATAAGGACCACTTGGCCCACCTAGTCTGCCCATTTCCCTACCTATTGGATAAGCTGCAGATTCTAGTTAACCAACAGCCTACTTCCTGCAACCCCCCACTATAATTGTCTTATGTCTGTCCCATGCATGTTTGAATTCCCCCACTGTGGTTTCAGATTTCCACCTCAACCAGTCTATATCTCTCCCTGTTTTCTTCACTGACCATTCCTCCTTGGGATAGAGGAGGCTACACAGTTTGGATGTTAAAAGAGCCTTAGCTACTACATAGAGTGTACCAGGGGTCACAGGTTTGAATCCCTCCAGTTGTTCCTCACGTATGGAGAAGCTGGTAAAGGCAAACCTGCCACTAAGATCTATTGCCAGGTGGATTGTTTCTTGCATACAATTCTGCGATGAAAAACTAGGTAGAACTCCACCTTCAGGCCTGAGGGCTCATTCCACTAGAGGTACAGCTGCTTCCCTGGATGCTGCCAGGGATATTCCCCTCTTAGAAATTTGTCAAGCAGCCACCTGGAAAACAGTCCATACTTTCACCAAGCATTACTCTCTGGATATCCAGGCTAGGAGTGATGCTCGGTTTGGCACAGCAGTACTTCAGAGCCTATTCCCAAAGTAGGTTCTGTCCCTCCTCCATGGAGGTACTGCTTGGTAGTCTGCATATGTCAGAATACAGCAAGACTTCATGTTGTTTGAAGAAAAAATTACTCACCTTAGTAATTGTTTCTTCTAGTAGAGTCTTGCTGTATTCTGACCTCCCCTCTCAGAACCTAGTTTTTGGGATGTGGGTGGGCAGGAGCAGTGTTGGCACCCTAGGGGTGTCCTTTTTACACCCTCTTTTTTTGTTTGGGTGGAATGTTGTAATCTTCCTGGACATAAGTCTCCACCACTCATTCACACTATTGGGATCTGCGCCGGAGGCACTAGGACCCATCAGGAACAAACTTTTTGCTGGAGGGTCGGCGCCAGAGATGGCGTACGAGGAACGCACCACTAGCCCAGCTTCAGTGCTGTAATCGACTATCTCGGCATCGACCCTCCAACTGCCTCATAGTTCCCTTTTTTCCCACGAGGCACTTCAGTGACGATGTCGCCATTGTCGGAGTCAAACTTCAAACTAGCAGCATAGTTTTCAGTTTTTATTATTTTGTAGTATTATCTCGATACAGTATCGCTTAAATTTATTCTTATTTTTGAAATAAATACAATAAGAAGTCTCAGCCTACCTTGACGGAGTCGACCAGAGCAGGTCAAGTGGCGGTAGAGAGACTTCGTGTAAACTGTTCAGTCAGTCGGGCTGGGTCCGGTCCCCGCCTTCTCCGGAGGGAGGTCTGACAACAGTCAGTCAATGCCCGGGGATGGGCGGTCCCCAGGCTTGTAAAAATAAGCGGTCGCACTCTCGGCACCGTTAGGCCTCGAGGATTCTTCTTGACCTGGGTCTAAAGAAGGCATCACTCGGGGTTGCCCTCTGATATGTCTAGCGTAGGCGCTCGGTTGTCAGGGGCTGGTTGCGGTCTCCTCGCAGTCGCCAACCTCTGCTTCTGGTAGCCCGACAGCTTCGACATCGAGCCCTACCCGCCCGCAGGTAGGTCTTCAGATGAGCAGTTTCATCAGTGGGCCACTCTTATGGGCAATGGGCTCGGAGGTTGGTTCGGCTACCTGGCTTGGTCTCGCATGGCCTTGGGCTCTCTGGGCGACCAGGTAGGCAGTTGGACCTTCCTGGTTGCGGCACCTTCTTGAGTGCCCGTCGACTCTGCGCTTACAGTATTCCCCTCACATGGCTGCGGGCGCGAGGGCCACACCGATGCCCTTATCTCCTGCTCTTCTTCCTTCAAAACCTGTTTTTCGGAGTCTGGCAGTGTTTTCGGCGCCTTCGGCATCGTGTGGCCTCTCGGCGCCGTCCTCGGCATCGATACTGCACTCGGCGCCGTCCTCGGCGCCGTTTTCGGCACCGCGTGGCCTTGCGGCGTCGTTCTCAGTGCCGCACGCCTCCTCGGCGCCCGGCAGCTCTCGGGACTCCTCTTTTCACCCTTTCCTTCTTCCTCCTCTTCTGAATTTCATTCCTTTCCTGTCCATACAGTCCCTCCTGGACTGTCAGGAGATGACTTTGAGCCTGACCCAGACCTTGGGTTGGGTGATGAAGTGGACGAAGCAGGATCTATTGCTGCAGAGCCTGTGGTCGAGGACTTATCCTTTAAGTCTCTGTTGAAAATCTGGGTTCCACACTTTCTCTCCAGACTACAGACATCAATCCTGGGAAATTGTTGAGACTCCAATATCTTCATGCCTCGGAGATCCCTACGGATTTGACTCCTCCGATTCAGCCTTCCTTCGAGACGCTGTCTCAAGTGGTATGGAATAATCCTGCTCTAACCCCTTCGGTGGCTAAATCCATTGATAGGAAATATTCAGCCCCCAAGGATCGTCCCATTTTGGCATCTCAAGCCTTTGCGGATCCTATTGTAGTCCTGGCAGAGAATAAGGTCGTTCTTCCTCAAGCTACTACAGCTCGACCTATTAACAAAGAATCTCGTAAGATAGACACCTTAGGTAAGAGAGTCTTTGCTGCTTCTACTCTAAGTATGCGTATTGCCAGTTACCAAGGCTATTTTTCTCAGTATGAGTATATCCTGTGGCATTCTATTAAACAGATGGTTGAAGCCCTGCCGGAGTCGGTTCAAAGCCAGAGCTTCTTCAAACCATTACCAGAGGTATTGAATCTAATAACCAGCAGGTTAAAGCAGCCATGGATGCTTTGACACTGCTTCCTGTTCAGGCTGCTGGTATTTGCACTGTCATTCCTGGCTGCGCGCCGGGCTTCTGATGATGCAGCAGCAGGCTGATGGGCATTGCCCTTGACGGTGCATATATTTTTGGTCCTCAGGTAGAGCAAACTCTAGAAGCTACACAAAGACTAGGTCAGCCATTAAGTTGGCTCGGCCCCTCTCGAGGCATGCGATGGCGACAGTTTCATAATCGCCAGTCCTTTCAAGGCAGAGGAAGTTTCATAAGAATCAACCTGCCCAGCCTCAAAAGAAGGCGCAACAGAAAGCGCAAGGGCCCAAAGCACCCAGCGCTACTTTATGAATTGCCGGCCCAAGTTCCATCTCAGCTGCCGAGGTGGACCTTTCCTCTCCGTGGAGGTCATCTGATGCACTTCTACAGCAGTGGAAGTCCATAACCTCAGACAAATGGGTCCCTGGATAATTAAGGGTATTCACTCAATCTGTGGAGACCCCCGGATCATCCCCAAACAGCAGCCCAGGCTGTCAACCCTTCAGTCAGACCTTCTCTCGCCGAGATTCAGGGCCTTCTGAACAACAGGGTAGTAGAAGTGGTGCAATGCACCAAGAAACAAGGAGTTCTATCTATTACTCTGGTTCCAAAGAAGTCCGGCGGTATGCGTCCCATTCTAGATCTCAGAAAGCTAAACAAATTTCTTCCCAAAGAGAAATTCAGAATGATTTCTCTAGGAACCCTATTACCTCTGCTCCACCAACACGACTGGTTAGCCTTCCTAGATATGCAGGACGCTTACCAGCACATTCCTGTTCACCCGCGGCATCACAAATTCCTGAGGTTTGTGGCTCTGGGACAGCACTATCAGTTCAGAGTCCTGCCCTTTGGGCTATCCTCAGCGCCGCGAGTTTTTACAAAATGTTGTGCAGTTCTCGCAGCGCACCTCAGAAAGGTCGGAATTCAGGTGTTTCCTTATCTGGATGACTGGCTTCTAGCAAGCCCTTCCAGGCAAGGGACTCTGGACGCCGTGGAGACTGCCTCGCGCTTCCTTACGTCCATGGGAGTTATGCTCAACCTCAAGAAATCACAACTGCAGCCCTCCCAGAGGCTCCTTTTTATAGGGACTCTTCTGGACACCTCCTGTGCGAAGACTTTTCTTCCAGAAGACAGGAGGAATGATATCCTTCAGATGGCCCGTCACATCTGGGAAAACAGCTCAGTCTTAGCTGTCTGGATGCAACGGATGCTAGGCCTCATGGCATCCTCAGTGTTCACTGTACCCCTAGCACGTCTGCACATGAGAACCACCCAGTGGATGCTCAGTACTCAGTGGTCCCCAACCACTCACCCGCAGTCCTATCTCATCAAGGTGACAGAGCCCTTAAGGAGGTCACTCACCTGGTGGTCTCAAGAGAGCAATCTCCTGGAGGGGTGTCCCCTTTGCTCCTCTGGGCCATCAGATCTCCATTACCACGGACGCATCCCTAATGGGGTGGGGAGCTCACTGTCGGGCTCTCCACACTCAAGGTGCGTGGACTGAAGTCGAGTCCCAGCTCCACATAAACGTCCTAGAAATGAGAGCCGTCCTTTATGCGGTCTGAGCTTTGAAGGACATTGTGTCACAAGAACATTCTCCTTCAAACGGACAACAAAGCAGTGATGTATTACATCAACAAGCAGGGCGGGGCTCACTCTTACCCCTTATGCAGAGAAGCAATGAGGGTATGGGAATGGTGCTTGGAGCTCGAGGCTCTAATTCAAGCGGTCTACCTGCCAGGTGTTCAGAACGAACTGGCGGACCGTCTCAGCAGAACAGAGACAGACCCTCACGAGTGGTCTCTCGACTCAGCCATAGTTCAGTCACTATTCGAAGAGTGGGGAACTCCAGACCTGGACCTTTTTGCATCCCCACTCAACGCAAAACTGCCTCTCTTCTGCTCCAGAAATCTAGGGCCTGGCATTTTCTGTCAGGATGCGTTCAGGCTGCGGTGGACAAAGCGCTTTCTTTCGCCTCTTCCTCTAATTCAGAGGGTACTCCTCAAGTTCGAATCCAAGGGGGACAAAATGACTCTCATTGCTCCTTTTGGCCTCGGCAGCTGTGGCTCACTACTCAACAATATGTTGGCAGTTCCTCCGAGACCACTTCCCCTGCAAATGAACCTTTTGACTCGGGGACCGGTGGTCCATCCCAACCTCAGATCACTTCACCTTCATGCTTGGCTCCTGAAGAGGTCGAAGTAAACCGGTTCAATGTCTCTCAAAGAGTTTCAGATATTCTTCTGGCTGCACGGAAGCCAGCCACTCTGAAAACTTACACAGCCAAGTGGAAGCGTTTTTCGCTTTGGTGTGCAAAGTCCTCTTTGAATCCCTTTTCCTGTCCACCTGATAAGGTTTTGGAGTACCTTTTGGACCTCTCAATTCGGGTCTGCAGTACTCTACAGTCCAAGTTCATCTTAGTGCCATTTCAGCGTATCATGAGCCCGTTATTTCCTTAACTCTGGCTCAGTTACCTATGGTTAAGAGATTTCTTAAGGGGATTCTGCATACCAGACCCCCTACAAGACATCCAGTCGGAGCCTGGGACATTAATCTTGTGCTAGACATGCTCACTCAGAAACCTTTCAAACCTCTGGCTACCTGTGAGCTAAAATTTCTCACCTGGAAGACTGCCTTCCTAGTGGCCATTACCTCAGCCCGCAGGGTCTCTGAGATACATGCCCTGGTCACAGACCTTCCGTATACTGTGTTCCATAAGGACAAAGTAGTTCTTCGTACTCATCCTAAATTTCTTCCTAAGGTTGTGTCAGAATTTCATCTAAACCAACCTTTGGTCCTTCCCTCTTATTTTGCGGACTTCCAAAATGAAGGGGAACGTTCTCTTCATTCTTTGGATGTTAAGAGGGCCTTGTGTTTCTATCTAGATAGAACCAAGGATTTTCACAAAGCTCAGCAACTGTTCGTTTCCTTTAGTGAGACCCGGCTGAGTCAACCTGTCGCTATCAGATGTATCTCATCATGGCTAGTGGCATGCCTTCGTCACTGCTATTCCATGGCGCAGGTTAAGTTGGAGGGTAGAGTTTACGCTCACTCTACCAGAGCGGTCACAGCATCCCCTAGCGAAATCCACTTGACATGCCCATCGCAGACATCTGCAGTCCGGCCACCTGGAGCTCAGTGCATACTTGCGTTAAACATTATGCACTAGATGTCCATGCCAGCGTACATTCTTCCTTTGGCAGAGCCATCCTCAGTGGACTTCTGTCCTAGAAACGTGAGCTCTTGGTCTCTCCTGCCGCCCTCTCGGGGATTATTAGCTCAGTACTCTCCCAATAGTGTGAATGAGTGGTGGAGACTTATGTCCAGGAAGATATGAAAATTACGTACCTACCGTAATTCTTGATCTTCTTGGACGAGTCTCCACCACTCATTCACACGCCCACCCTCCATCCCCCGAGCTCACCTTTCTTGTTGGTCTTCACTCCCTCAAATCTTTAGACCGTGAATTCTTTATTGACCCTTCTTACGGGTCGCCCGGACTATCTTGTGTCCGGTTTTAGGTAAGCTACCCTTCTAGGTTAGTTACGCTGCACCTCCTTGGTAAAAAGGTACTGAGAGCGGTTGGAGGTCGGCGCGAGAGATAGTTGTTACCCTTGCGAGCTGAACTCGCGGCACCATTCGCGCGCCATCTCTGGCGCCGACCCTCCAGCAAAAGTTTGCTCCTATGGGTCCTAGTGCCTCCGGCGCTGATCCCAATAGTGTGAATGAGTGGTGGAGACTCGTCCAAGAAGATCAAGAATTACGGTAGGTACGTAATTTTCATTTTTGGTTTTTGGGTTTCCTGACTTGAGTCTTCCTTTGAAACCAAAAACATTATATATATTTGCCAGTTGGCTAATAAAAATTTTACAGTTTCCACACAGAACACCTAGTGAGTTTTTGCTCGTAAAGATCTGACGGTTGCAGTTTAAACAACAGACAGGGGCTTCAGTCGAACTCGTGATGAACATTCTATACAAGGAATAGAAAAGTTAACCCTTTGTTCTCCAGGGCAGTTGAAAGGCAGGACCTAACTGCAATAGTCAGAATACAGCAAGACTCCACTAGAAGAAACATAATTACTAAGGTGAGTAATTTTTTCTTATGCCTTTCAGACCTTGCAGTCAGAGATCCCACTGGGTCATGTGTTGGTCCAAACGGATACTACCTCGGTGATGTATTACATCAACAAACAAAGGAGGCACTCACTCCTACCACCTTTGCAGAGAGCCAAAGCGGGTGTGGGAATGAGCATTGCAGCACAACACCACGCTCACCGTAGTGTATGTTCCTGGAGTGGACAACACTGTCGCAGACCTCCTGAGCCAATTAAAGGCCAGGGCTCACAAATGGGAACTGATACAAGAGGTCGCTGGGGACCTGTTCCAATGATGGGGGGACACCAGACGTCGACTTCTTGTGTCCCCATACAATGCAAAACTGCCCAATTTCTGCTCGCTAGATCCAGGGCCTGGTGTTTTCTGGCAAGACGTGTTGTCCCTCTCCTGGACGGGCAGGTTCCTCTACACTTCCCAACCTTCTCTTAGATCCAGAGGGTTCTTCTCAAAGTCCGATCGGAATGGGCGTCAATGATCTTGATAGCACCCTTTTGGCCCAGACAGATCTGGTTTCCGCTGCTTCACCACCTGGCTCAGGAGCCTCCCTTACCCTTACCAGTCATCTCTCATTTTCTGTCCCAGGAGGCCGGCTCCTGGTCCATCCAAACCTCAGGATCCCTGTACACCTGCAAGCCTGGCTGCTCAAGACACGGCCATTCTTAGGCACAGAGTCTCGCAAGGCGTTGCCGATATCCTGGTGGCAGCTAGGAAACCTTCAACTCACGCCACGTATGCTCTGAAATGGCGGCGATTTTGTCTGTGGGCTCAGGCCCATGATATCAATCCTCTTCAATGCCCTGAGAAGTCTATTTTAGACTGCCTCCTATCCCTTTTCCAGTTGGGACAGGCATATTCCTCTCTGAAGGTACACCTCTGTGCCATATCGGTGTACCACACACTTTTTGGTCAGCGTTCATTATCCCAGCTAGAGGCTTCCCGCTCTCTTCTGGGTGGTGTCTTGCATCTCAGATCCCTGATTAAGGATCCAATTCCTCCTTGCGACCTTTTCTTTTTTGTTTTAGAGCAGCTTACGCTGCCTCCCTTTGAACCAGCCGCGGATTACGAGCTTCATCTTCTCTCCTGGAAGGCGTTATTTTTAGTTGCTGTTACTTCGGCACTGAGGATTTCTGAGCTTCAAGCACTCGTGTGTAAAGAGCCTTACTTGATTTTCCATAAGGACAGGGTGTCTTAAGTACCTTCCCAAGGTGGTTTCAGCCTTAACCTTAAACCAGGACATTGACCTTCCGGTATACTTCCCCCAACTACACGAACAGAGGGGAAGCCCTGTTGTACACTCTAGATGTGCATAGGATTTTGAGGTTCTACTTGGCCAGAACCCGTTCACAGACAATCTGACTAACTGTTCTTATCCTTCACTCGAAGGATGTTGAGTGCACCTGTATTGAAACAAACTCTCTCCAAGTGGCTTATTAACTACATTGTCTTCTGTTACCTGAAATGCGATAAACCCTTGCCAGGACCGGTAAAGGGCCATTCTACAAGGGGGGTGGCTACCTTGAAAAATGTAGTGACATCCGCCATTTGTGCGGCCGCTACTTGGAGTTCAGTGCACATTTTCGTGAGAGACTACAGTTTGGACATCGCCTCCAGGCGTAGAGCGGGCTTTGGCCTGGCAGTCCTCCAGGGACTTTTGTCCTGATAGGTTCCTTTCTATCTCGATCTCTCCTACCCTCCTCCTGACTGGGTTAGCATTGTACCCTTACTGTTTGGGAATCGGTCCTTATGGTGTAACCTGCTGCAAGAGCTGTTCTTGAAGATCTACTGTTCCAGTAAGTTCTTACGTAACTGTACAATCTCTTGACTCAGAATCAAGGGACCCTTCTACATCCCCAACCTGAAGTCTCTACACCGTTACGCTTGGCTCCTGAGAACGCTTCCATAGCACATTTCCAAATGTCCTCCCCTGTGGACATATTCTACTGGCCTCATGTAAACCAGCATCCAGGGATTCTTATAACGCCAAATGGAAATGCTTTTCTTTTTTGGGCTGCTTCCCAGTCACTGGATCCGTATTCTTGTTCACTGACTAAAGTATTGGATTACTTGGCCTCGATTGCCGAGACAGGTTTAAGCTATTCCTCTATCAAAGTCCATTTGGTCTCCATTTCAGCTTTCCATGAACCTCTTGATGGCAGATTACTGTATCAACATCATCTAGCCAAAATGTTTTTAAGAGGAATGTTATATATTAAGCCACCTATCAGACGACCCACTCCTCAATGGGATCCCAATTTTCTAATAGAGAAGTTGACTTTTGAACCAGCGGCCAGTTGTGATCTCCGTTTTCTTTCCTGAAAAATGCTATTCTTAGTGGCTGTCACTTCAGCTTGGTGTATTTCCAAGCTTCATGCCCTCATGTGCAAAGAACCTTTATTTAATCTTTCACAAAGACAGAGTGGCACTTCGTACCAACCCTTCCTTTCTCCCTAAGGTAGTGTCTGAACACGCCTTACTTACATTAATCCTTAGAGCTACCAGTCTATTACCCTGAACACTCCAATTGCGGTGAATACCTCCTACATACTCTAGTTGTCCATCGTATATTACGATACTATACTAATCTAACTAAATCGATTTAGAAAAACTCAACTTTTTGTTACCTTCGCTTCAAGCAGGGAAGGTCTTCTGGTCACTAAACGGACCCTCTCTAATTGGCTAGCACATTGTATCACATTTTGTTACCCAAAATACAAGTCATTACCAGGACCTGTCCAAGCCCATTCTACCAGAGCTATGGCCACCACAGTGGCGTGCTTTAAAGGGGCCTCTATCACAGATATCTGCAACACAGCAACCTGGTCCACAATTCATCCTTTCATGAAGCATTACAACTTAGACGTTGCTTCACGCCATGGGGACGGCCTTTGGTCAAGCTGTCCTACAAGGCTTCCTGTCATAATGACCACCCTTCTTGGGTTTACTGCTTGTATTCATCCCAAGTGTATTACCTGGTGCAAGAAACGCTTCATGGAAGATAGTACAGTTACGTAAGACCTTACGTAACAGTAGATCTTTGAGGAGTGTCTCTTCCAACAGGTACGATCCCGCCCTCTGTCCCCCTCCTTCTCTGGAGAACAGATTCTAGTCAGTGTCTTATGGGTTGGGATACCTGTACCTGGGCTTCCCCTCAGGTCACCAAAACAGCGAGCTAGATCAATGAGAAACTGAGGATACCAGAGACCTCCCACACTTGTATAGGAAACAGGAAGGTGATGTCATGTGGGTGACCCTGGTAAAGACTGTTAGAAGAGCTGCCGTGTGCAGCACCTCTGGCAATGACCCAAGTGTATTACCTGCCACAAGAGACACTTCTCAAAGATCTGCTATTATGGTAAGATCATAAATAACCTGTACTTTCTAGGGTGGTATGTGTTGTTCATCCATATGAACCCACCGACCTCCCCACTTGACGCCAAAACCCTCTGCTTCCAGCGGGCAAGATCTGTGTAAAGGGTGGAGCGAAGGATATACACACCTAGGTGGTGGGAGGAGCCAGCTTTTAGATCATCCGGCAAGATTTAAAGGGAAAGGGACATGCCAACCAGTGTGGACGAACAACATATACCACTCCTAGAACTACTGTTACTGGTGAGTAACCTGTTTTTATATGGCACCCAATCTAAGTGGCTGTGGTTGCCTTACATAAATACAGGCAGGGTAGTGCAAATAAATAAATCACAAAAAAATTTACGTTAAAGTGTATCATGCACCCTACAATAAATGTCTTAAAAACAGCTCAGATTAGATTACTAAGAAAGTTCTGCTTAACTCTCTTGAAAGTAGCACATCTAACAGTTTCCTGCAAAAGCCTATACCATTGCATAAATTAAATATTGCATTGGCCTAATAAAATATTTGTGATACTGTACTCCTTAACTGTGACCCATGTAACCTCACTAGTGACTTCACCACTCCCAGTGCCATGGGGTCACAGACCACTGCTGATACATCATGCATATTTTTATATATCAGTGGTAAAAGGAACTCCATCAGTAGCGCTAAACCAAATGTACATTTCAGTGGCATGATAGATTATACTATACAGGATACATAGAAGGGGCCAGTGTATTTTTATGTTGAAACATAATCTGCCATTTAGTAATGCATCAGTCTAAAGGTATCTCTAATATAATCAGCAGGCAAGGACGCCACATATGCAGTATATCTTTAAAACATGGAATATAAAAAAAAAAAAAAAGACGAAGTCAGACAACCTCGCTAGTTAAACCACAGCACCTGACCTTTGATTATTTACAGTACCTAGAAACTGCCCAGTTTGTAACTAACATGCCCTAATATACCTAGCAACAACCCAGCAAAATGAAAATAAAACTTTTTTTTCCATTAAAATAAATTTCTTTCCACTTTTTAAACACAAAACCCACAACAGGGCAGAGGTTTCTTTAAAATAAATGCAATTCCCAAGTCATTCAAAGGCCCACGGCCTTTATCAAACTTGCCTGTTTTACCTACCAACATTCTAACTAAAGAAAAATTAAATGTTTTCCATAAAAAAAAAAAAAATAAAATTTTCCATTTTATAGACACGATAACCCACTTCAGGGCATGGGTTTGTTGAGAATTGCTTCACTTCCAGAGCGCATTGAAAGTCACTCGGCTACCGGCCCGGTGGCGCTGAATGCCTTACCTTGCGCTATGCCGGCGACCCTTGTTCGGGAGCAGTATGGGTCACGCGGGATTAGCAGGTTGGAGAAGGATTGGCGTCCGTAGGACTGCTCTCGTGCTCCAGGGATGGGGGACATCAGTGGTTGGTGCTCGACTGGTCCCCAGTGGAGACTGGGGGGCAGTGCACCAATGCTGAAAGACGAGGGGCGGAGATGGGGCAGACGCTTGGTGAGGAGCGCATGTGGACGCGTGCGCGCTCCCTCCATTGGCGTCATTGTATGCCCTTCCCCACAAGGGAGAAAACAAGTAAACAACCTCGGTGGCATGAAGGCTGCCCTGACAGTGGTGCCACGGATGCGCCCAAACTAGCTTGCTCCCTGGGCCCACTTCCAGGTCTCTAGTAATTGAGTATATTACCTGCTGCGATGCAGGCTGTGGCGGGAGGTCGGAGCTCTGGCAACATCTGTGGCAGCAGCCCTGAAGGCTGGCTGAAGAATGGGAGGGAACCAAAGGCACAACACCCCCCCAGCTGAGGCAATAAAAAAAAAAAGTCACTTGGCTGTTGGCAATGTACCTTCCAGTTCAGTTGTGGCATGCATTCCTTCTCTAGAAATACATGCCATGTTGTGGATTTATTATTCCTTGCATATTATATACAAAATGAAGGCAAAATGTGAGTCATTTCATTACAACATTAAGCAATACTTTTATTTTCTTGCACTTCAGTTGAAGTCACAGTTCAAGGAGCAACAAAACATAAGTAATAAAGAATCATGTCGGCCATGGCATATTGACACATTAGGAACAACTTTGTACATTACCACAAAAAGTAGATCATTGACCATTATACAATGGCAAGAAAATTTTCTGGATTCCGATTGGTCAGTGTCCGTGGCACAGTGATGTTATCCCAGTACAACCTCACTGTATTGATTTGCTGTATTGTTTGCATATTCTCTTAAACATATATATTGCCACACTAAAAATCTACTAAAAAGATTGTTTTAATGTTTTTTTATTTTGTATAACAACCCATTGTATAATAGCAATAATGCACTCCAGGGTGTGAGTTGTTCTGGGATAACCTCACTTCTGGGACGTTGGACACACTCTGCCTGCAGCCTCGTGCCCAACCACCCAGGTGTGAGGTTATCCCAGCACAACCCACACCCTGTCATGCATTATTGCTTAATTAGACATTATCTGTTCTGGTTGCTTATCTATACTGTATATGACATTACAGTACTCTGCTTGTGACATGTTGCTGCAGCTGCTGCTGTGAAAATGATGCCACAAGCATAGGATTGTGATGTCCGGAGGTAAGCAGCCAGAGTAGATGAAGTGGGCATAGGTCTTATTTGCATGTTAATATAAATAATTATACTATAAAAGGAGACACTAAACACAGAATTCTTGCTATACAAGATAAAGAGCACAGGGCATTTGCTATATAATTAATTTCTCAAACATTCTCCATGATGTTCTAGGCCCTGTAATAGTAGAAGCAGAGACAGACAATACAAGTAAGATTTAGTTACTTTATATACAAATGCTTTTGTCTGTTGTAAGTGACATTTGGGTCAGAAACCATCTATGTAATAAGACAGAAAACACATGCCCCTGTTTACAAGCAAGTTATTTCCTTGTATTCTAGTAGGAAAATAAAATATTAATCTCTTAGCACTCATAAAGATAATCAGATAATATATCTTAAGGATTTTTGTTCATAATCAGAGTTTTAAATTATAAGTAGTAACTGTCAACCAGTGCTTCCTTTTTTGTGAAACTTCTAACCTGAAATAAGTGAGATACCCAGTAGTAGAACAGTAAACAGATAAAATGACGCTTACATGGCATAGTCCTCTTCTTTGCTGCATGTTGTGAGGACCTGCAGGGAAAATGACTGTCATGCTTTACCACAACCAGGGTTCTTATTTTATTTTTAGGTCACAGTGTGGACAGGTAGCAGTTGGCACAGAAATAGTAAACTCCCTGGTAAATTAACAAGACCTCATTGGTGTAATATTGCAGACAATACTGGACACAGCATTTATTTTTATGCAGAAAGCAAACTTACTTGTATTGCAGGCGACAGAATCTAGAGTGTGCACTGGACAACACTCAGAGAAGCGCTGACTAGAGTCCTTGGTCAGGATGGCAGGGAATCTGTAGTTTGACAGCTTCTGGGGTATTATGATCTACTAGATGAAACAGCGGACCAGTGGAAAGAGATGGATGGCACGGCACAGGATGGTTTGGGAGTCCAGAACTCCAGAAAAGCAGTATTAGTATCACTGGGAAAGTCTTGGGCACTGGCAGCAGGCAAAGAGTGGGTTTCTTCTTTGAGTCTCAGCTCGAGTCTTGGCAGTAGGCAGCAAGAAGTGGCACAACTCCTCAGCAGAAGGCAGGTGGTGGGTCTTCAGCAAGCCGGGTGCCTTCTAAAAAATGAATGAGTTGTAAGGGGAGAAAGGTCTTTTTATAGCACCTCTCCTTATCACATCAGTGCAGTACTTTCAAAGCTACACTCCCTCACCGATCAGTCCAGCTCCAGCAGTTGCAGTGGCCATGCTGTGTGCAGGCTAGGGGCCAGACAGGATTTTGACAATTTTATTCAGCCCTTGAAAATGATATTTTAAACAGGACTGTCGCACCCAAGAGCAGGACTGTGTTGCTGCGGCAGTGTCTGATTAATTCACACCAGTGCCCGAGGGAGGCAGATTACTTTGTTTCTGATCCCACTAGCAAAGTCAAGTTTGTACAGGCCACCAGGAAGCCTGTGAGAAGTGGAATATAACCAGATTTAGCAGGACTGCAAAAGGCAGAAGCTGATGAATTTGTTCCCGAAACACTGTAGTCTGTGCAGGCTGGCAGTTAAAGTCTGATGTAATTTAAATTACAGGCTTAAGTAACTTTTTTTTTTTTAATAAGTAGGACTGACCATCTGGGTGAAAGGCAGCTTACCTGTAATTATAGTTTAATATAGGAAGCTGAGACTGAACAGCTGCAGAGGCCCTTGGTTCCCAGTACCCACTGGCCACCACTGCCCCGATCCAACAAGAAAACTGAGTGATTATAGAGTTTTTAAGCCCTTGTATTAAAAGGTTTACATTTGTTGTAATTTATCTTGAGACAGAGTTTCTTAGAAGGGGAACAAGTGAAGCTGAGACAACTCTGACAATCTAATCCGACTTCTTCCCATTGCTGCAGTCAGCCTTTCACACAAACTAAGTAGACTAGGCCATTGATTTATGCCCCCACAGGCCACTCTACTGACTGACTGCCATCTCACCAGAACCATCCAGGCTCAAGACAAAACTGCAAGAATTTCTATGTTCTTTCAGCCATTAACATGACTTTTTTATTTTACTAAATAAATCAGTGGTCTCTGACTCTCCACAGGCACAGACTGCCTGACTCCTAAACTGACTGAGCTACCACATCTCTGTCTCCCACTGGTTTTACTCACGCGCACACACACACACACACACACACACACACACACACACACACACACACGAGTCTCAGAGTGACAGTAACTGAGTCACATGAAGCCAGAGTGGCTTATATGCCTGTGTGTAGCTAGTAGAGCGTGTGCCAGGGGAGGGAGGCAGAGATGGGGATGTGAGGAGTAAATACTGAAGAGCAACATCCGCCCTGAGCTCTGCAATGTGGAATTACTGAGTGGCTCTAGGTTCACACATCAGTTACCACTTACCGGACAGGACTACACTCATGAGCTGTGCTGCTGCTGAGGATAACAACTGCTGTACTCAGTAACAAAACAAGAGGAAGCAACGGGACCTGCTTCCCCATATTGTTACTCGGGAGAGTAGTTTTGTCCTCGGCAGCCCAGTCTGCAAGGCTAAAACCTTAGCTCTCTGCATGTTAGTGCTGCTAGGCAGAGTTGGGTGGAAAAACTGCAGCTGAATAAGTCTTGTTTCTGAGTTGTAATCAGGACACATTCTGAGAGAGAGAGTTGCGGATGATCAGGCTGGGAAGTTGAAACTCTGGTGAAAGGACAGCGCATACAATTTCTCTTTAGCACTAAGCAGCAGTAACAGAATAAGTCTTGCATTTCTTAGTGATGATCAGGACACATTCTGAGAAGGGAGTGGAGTGGGAAGGTTGAGCAGTTGGGTTGCGAGTGTCATGGGGGGGGCACATGCAATTTCTCTCCAGCACTAAGTTGTTTTTTTTTTTTTTTGTTTTTTTTCTAAATTCTCCCTGTGCAGAATGATTGAGCTTTACTGCTTTGTTTAACCTGGGGCACATTGCAACACATCTGAAGCACGGGCTTCTCAAGCCCAGGTTAACGACGCCCCTGTTTATGCAGATCAAAGGAGTCAGCTATTCTCTGAATGGAGCAGTTGACTCCTTTCAACTACAAGAAGTTACCACCCCACAAAAGGAAAAATGTGTTATGATCAGCCCAGTTGAGGTTTTCATGAAAGGAGGAGTTGAAATACTCTACTTTGGCAAGGCGGATAGCGCTGGTGCAAGCGTTGTGGAGGGAACGATACTTAAGCAAGTCCTTAAGAGCTCCAGAAGCTTCGTGAACCATTCATTCCTGGTTGCAAGCACGCCGACAGGCTAGCAGCTTGGCCAAGACCCAGGGGAAGTGTGCGCCCCAGACCCTTGTCTTCCTAAGTGGGGCATGTCTGTCTCAGGCATTCAGGAACTGAGAGTTGAAGTAGCTCAGGGCTGAGTCTACTAAGGAAGCAGTTAGAATGGGCAACTAATCGGTACTGGTAAGTTCATTGTGAAGGGAGGGCAGGTCGAGGGATTGAAAGGAGCGGAGGTTGAGAATAATTGGTGGTGTTTTAGTCTGGTGGATTTTTCGCACGCGGTATACCATATGGTGATCACCGAGTACATCTGGTAGTATATCAAGGTGACAACTTGGTGTGGGTGAGACACCAGTACCCAGTCTATCAGTGTGTGTTTGCCTTATTTGAGATTTAGTCATGTAGGATCGTTGATGAGTTGCTTTAGATTTAAGGATAAGATGTGATTGCAGATTTTGGATTAGGTGCTGCACAGCTACTTAATGTTGAAGTCCCCTAGGATGTAGAGTTTACCAGAGGAGGCAGAAGTCTTGCCCAGCATCTTTGTCTAGAAGACTTGAGTGTAGTCAAGCATCACACCTCACGTGTGGAGACAGGATGCAGCTGTGTCTCATATCTCTCTCGTCACTTGAAGTCATGATGAAGTACCTCTTTCAATTTTTTTGTCTGTATGCTGTCTTTTGGATAGGCTCTCATTCATACTGTGCACACAGTACATAAGTAATATGCATGCAGTCTTACTTGGTGTGCCATATCGCCTGCTAATATACCACAGTACCCTATGCTGTACTGAGTCATATGCTTGCTTTTGTTCCACCAATCCAATGTATACGGCTTTTGCAAATTTCTCTGCCATTTGCCTGTGTGAAACCATTTGGTTATGGCATCAATACTGCCAGACAACTGAAGCAAAATCAGTCATTCAAGTAGGGTAGCACAGGGGCTTGGTGGCTGTGCATCGTAAGTCATAAATAGCAAACCTGTCTATCCAGTAACTTGTTTTGCAAAGGGTGCATTCCATTCATCTAGTACTTCCACATATACAGTTTCAGAAGTCTCTCTACATGTTTATCCATAATCACACTGCAGAAAACATGTTTATTCATAATCACACTGCAGTAAACACCACGTAGCCTATCAGTGGAGTGCAAAGCTACAGTCCCATGTTTCAGCCATAACTGGGGACATACCTCTCAACTGTCCCTGGTTTTCAGGGACGTCCCTGATTTTGCCTCAAAATTTTACTCTGTCCCTCCTAAAATTTGTGTTTCTGTGGCTAAACAGTGGAAATTATAAGCATGAAACAATATCAAGCATTAAAGTTACAGACTTGTTCTTCTTTAGAAAATGCCTTTTGCTCTAAGCCCCATATTATACCAGCTTTCTGGGTGGATATCTCTAATTTTGAAGATGTGTCCCTGATTTTGGTCCTTTGTCCCTGATTTTTTTTAAGCCTTGTCCCTGATTTGTGGGCAGGAGGTTGAGAGGTATGACTGGGGAATGGGCTGAGCAAAGGGACTGTGCAGTTGCAAGCATTCTGATTAGTCACCACTCAAAGAACTGCAGGGCGTTAACTGCCAACATTCTGTCACTTATCTCCACTGAGGAAAAATGGCAAGAGAAACCTCTCGTTTCCAGAGCCTCACAAAAGAAAACTGCACTTTTACTGATATACTTACTAACTACATTTATTAAATGAAATAAACACAGTAAAACATTTTCTTTAATCTGTGTCTGGCCATTAAAAGTAATGCTTTGGTAGTATGTCTGTGTTTATTTTTCTCCCATGGTGCTTGCTGCAGTACAAAATCAATAATGGTGTACTGAGCTGGGTAAGCAGGGGAATAACTACTGGTATGCCAATAATCACCACAGCCTGCAGCCTCGGTGTTTATTGGCATCCCAGTTCAGTTATTCACCCGTAAACCTAGCTCACTGCACAGTACCATTATTGCTTATACGGAAAATGATTCCTCTCAGCCAATCCGAATGCAGAGCTACAGTATGCTAATATGCCATAACCAAACAGTAGACCCTAAAATGTGATGACTGTGTGTTAACCCCTGTATTGTGACTGGCTAATGACCACAAACTGCTGTTCACTGCCAACATTCTGTTACTAACCTGTATAGTAGAAATGTCAGAAGAGAGCTAATTTTAACTTCTTTTAATATCTGTTCGAATTTGTTTTCTCATAAAAAATGTCACTTTACTATACTAGCTATTGTGATGCGAGTTAAACTCATACTGTATCTGGGACTTTATAAATACTTTTATCTATAGCCTCGAGGTTTATGTAGTTCCAGGTAGGGGCTATTACCTCATAATCGTCTACTGCAGCAACACTAACCTGGACACAATGTTCAGTAACTTGCAGGCTGACGTCAGCAAGCTATGTACTTGGATCTCTGCCAAAGGCATGGTTCTCAACTCCAAGACCACCATGTTTATGATCTTCTCTGGCCCAAGAAAAGCCCCAGTCATGGGTTGATCCCTCTCAGACAATCTTGGTAACATCATAGAACAAGTCTATGAATTCAAATACCTTGGACTGTACTTAGACCCTCACCTGACCTACAATGTCCATATTACCAACCTCATCAAGAAAATCCATATGAGGCTAGGTCTTGTACTGAATCAGAATGTTCCTTATCCCCGTCTCCAGACTATGCCTTGCCAGCTCCCTTCTCCTGCTCCTCCTTGATTATAACTCTGTCTTCTGTCCACACACACACACACACACACACACACACACACATATCCCCTCTTTTCTCCAAACTCAGGACTACATACAATAATATTGCATGCTTCATGATTGGTCTCCCCTGGATGACCCATCACTGTACCCTGTATGCCTCCCTCAACTGACTCACCCTTGAAGGCAGGTTCCAACTTAAAATGCTCTCTTTCCTACACAAAGTTCACCATAACCTGCTGCTGATGAGCGTTAACTTCCTTTTCCACTTATTGGTTCCCAAGCGCAGTACAAGAGGAACTTCCTGTCATGTCTTCGACATCCCTTTTTACTGCACCAAGCATGCACGGAACTCCAAGTACAAGGGCCCTAAGTTTTACAATAAACTGCCCCCTGAATTTCAGCCTGTAGTTTAACTGGCTTATTCACCTCCTCCCACAAGGACCACCTCCTCCACTTCACCACCTGTGTCTGCCCCGGTAGGTAACCCCCCTGAATGTCCACAACCCTTGAGTTACCTTAGTTTATTTGTATCTGTATGTTGGCTCTTTTGTTGTTTGTTCTGTATATTTTTTCTAATCTAGACACTCCTGTCATGTACATGGTTCCTATTGTAAATACCGTAAAATCTTGAAAATATTGTTTTACCTTTTTCTCTGTATCATCGAATTTCTGTACCACTGGACATTTGTGAAAATGGGCATTTTTTTTCTCACATACTTTCCAGTATAAAAATAAAATTGAATTGAATTGCACACACACACGTGAGCATTAATCACCGCCAGCTGAGGCTCTGCGGTGGATTAATGCCGCTGGGGGTTCATTGCAGGCACCCCAGTGAGCCATTAATCACCCGGTGAAACCCGAAAACTAGTGATGTCACGCGCTGCTATAGGCTCCTGGCGTGCCATAGGCCTATGTTACCAGCTATCACCTCCGTGAGCAGCCCCGTTTCTAGTGATGGGGCAGCGATTCTCTCTGCTGCACTGGAAGCCCTATAGACAAACCAGGCGGGACTCGGCTGTCAGCGGAGAGTTCTTTTATTACGTTACAAGCTCGCTCTACTGCCGGAAGTGCTGGGTTGCTCACAGCCGTGGTCTCCCAGCTGCAGGCCACCTCGATCACTCAGGAGGTGCGAGTCGATGGGTGGCAGCTGGTGCAGCGGTCCACTCCTTGCACGTCACGCGCAGCAGGGCTCAATGATTTCGGTCCTCTGCCGTCGCACACAGGCGGACGCTCTGCGATGGGGGGGCGCGGTGTGTACTGCAGGCTGGCGAGGGACCGCCGCTGTGCAACTGGGGGCGGAGGTGCTGTGATCTGCTGGCTTGTTAGGGCTCCAGCGACAGGCGTGCTGGGACAGCCCTCTGCTTATCTGCGGCGGTTGGTTGGGGGCGCGCGCTCCAGATAGCATCTCCGCCTATGTCTCCTGCTTGCTCAGTGTTGCCCTCTGCCTCCTGGCCACTCTGGGTACTGCCCAGTGAGCTGCTACCCTCGGGTGCCTCCATGGCCACAGCTGGTACTGACTGAGCGGGCGTTATGTGTGGCTTAATACCCGCTCGGTTTCAGTCAGCTGTGGCCATTCGGCCAATCATCGCGCTCCTTTCCGCCGCCCGACTGAGAGCCGTGTTACAAACTATATTGTTACTGCTGTATTAGTAGAGAGGGGTCTTTACCAGGTGAAACAGTGCAACTGCACTTATAGACAGTGATCCACAGTACTTTCTGTGCATATATCTGATTGCTCTGTTGAGCTTAACTGTCAGTTGGCAACAAGTTACTCCTTGTCTCTGGTTCATTTTAAATTTTGATGCTGGGAGTTTATGAATCCTGCCTGAAGTGTACAGTACTTTGTCACCTAATTTTTTTAACTTTGTATCTGTTTTTCTTACAGTTATCCGAGGGATCTGTGATGACTACAGTCTAAATTTCTATGCCTTCTATGGCTGTATCGGGTTGTGGAACAGTTTTTTTCTTGCAATCTATGCTCTTTTCAATTGTAGTCTACTGATGAAGCTCTTCAAAAGGTAGATGCAATTTGCTGAATTTACCAGTTTGTCACACTTCACTCAGTTAATTTTACACACAATTAACACTTGTTTGCGCCTTTTTGCAGATCAACAGAAGAAATAATAGCACTTTTTATTTCAATAACCTTTGTAGTGGACGCAGTAAAGGGAATAATTAAAAGTAAGTATAAAATTCATCACTGCTCCTTTCTCTCTCCTCTTAAGTTTAGTAAACATTTTAACTTGTTCTGGCACCCATGGCTGAGACTTCATTCCAGATGGTTTTCCCCACTTAGTACAAATAATCCCAGAGTTTGTCACATGGTAATGCAGATGAGGAAGACTCAAACTGTTTATACTTTACAAATGACAGTTTTATTAAGCTGTACAAAAATTAATTGCCACCTATTAGCTTAAGCCAGCGTTTTGTGGTTCTGTGGCTATGGCCTCAGGATCTTCGGTGGTCTCTACAGCCTTTTTTGTGTGAACATACGAATGTGCCAGCAGAGAAGGGCCTTATGGTCTATATAGTCTGATCAAGTGTTGCAGTTCCACTGTGTTTGAGACTACTTCTATTCCCATGACCTCGCTCAAATACCCCCTCCACTTGCAACTTTCCCCTCACCTTGTCCAAACCTCTCTTGAAGATGTCCACCGTTTTTAAGGATACCACCACCTCCAGCAACTCATTCCACTTAGATACCATCCTCTTGGTCAAAAAGTGCCTCCTCATCTCCCTCTTGAACTTTCCTCACACCAGCTTCAGGCTGTTATTCCTAGTGGTCTTGTTTCCATTAAGGCTGAAGAGGCCCACGGTGCTCATCAACCTGTTAATACCTTTACGGTCTGTCATGTACCCCCACCCTTCAAACAACATGAAGTTTTGCTGTATTTTGACATATGCAGTTAGGTCCTGCCTTTCAACTGCCCCGGAGAACAAAGAGTTAAACTTTCCATGGCCAGCATTGAATGTTCACCTCAAGCTCTGTTGAAGGCCCTGTCTGCTGCTGTTTCAACTCCAACCGTCAGATTCTTTCCTCCGCCTCACTGAACAGTCACTCCGGAGATTTTGCCTTTGCTCGGTCCAAAAAAGTCTGTTAAAGTGTCGTTTTTCGCTCGGTTTCTACCGAATTGCTGCTACCGAATCTGTCGGTTTAAGTCTCTGTCTGTGGTACCGTGAGTACTAAATAGGTTTTTGCATTTAGTTTCTGTGTGGAACTTGTAAATTGCGGATCGGTTCGGCTGAACCGATCAGTTCAGGTAAAAAAAAGTTTGTGAATTTACTTAGTGTGTGGTAACCTGTCCGTATCTGTTCTTAAAAAAAAAAAGGGGGGGTTTTGTTACGTTTTTTCCCAGGACCTGTAACACAGTCAGGAACCGATAGGGGAGTCTTGCCTGGCGGATTGCTGAAAAAAGAGTATGTTTTGGATAGGATTGGCCATGTCTGAGAAACCCAAGAAAAAAAACCAGCCCCACTGGGTTTCAACACTGCAGTGTGTGTCGGGGGGGAGGGGGGAGTATTTGCTAAGGCTGATCCCCACACCACCTGTGTTTATTGTCTGGGGTTTGACCACCTCAATTCAGACTGCCAAATTTGTAAGAATTTTCCCAAAGCTACCCTGGAAAAGAGATTAGGTAGACTGAGGGAAAGGGAGGCAGAGAAGTCCGCTGACCCTGATGGCTAGTTCGGTTCTGACCGAACCTGAAGGAGTGCCCTCTGACCAGGGCGATACTTCAGGCAAAAGGAGAGCAGATTCTGAGGAGTCTGTTCCGGTTAAAGGAAAAAGAAAAGATAAATCATCCGGTTCAGATCCAGAAATTCATACTCTGACCGCTGATGAGATGGCCAAGGCGATAAGAATAGTGCAATCGCTGACTTCAGTTCCGGCCGAACCCGGCACCATCTAGCGAGGGCTGGTTAATTGATTCCCCGGTTCAGTTATACCTTGGAAGAATTTTATGAACCGGAGGAGGAGAATGTGAGGAAGATGATGATTATGAAAGTCTGGATGTGCCTATTGACCGGACACCTCCCAGACAGACCTTCAGGTGTTTCTCCTCCTAGGCTTTCTGAGTCCCCTTCACTTTGTTTTACAAAAGTGGCTGAAACCCTCCAGCTTCCTATGGAAGAAACAGTAGAGGATCAGGAGGAGCCTGATTTTGTTGAAATGATGGACATCCCAGAGTCCAGGAGACTGTCTCTTCCCCTCCATAAATCTTTTGGGAAACAAATAAAATTCTTAAGACTCCTAACTCCATACCTCCTGTGGACAGACGAATGGACAAGAGGTACACTCTTTCAGGCTCAGACATGGAGTTCCTTTCTCCGCAATGCAGCCATGTTGGGGTAGTGCAGGCTGCTGCCTGTGTTGAGGCAAATATCCCCTTGGCATCACACCCCCCAGATAAGGACTCCAGGAGGATTGATGCCATGGCAAAGAAACAGTACATGGCAGCATCTTTGGGACTCAGGCAGGCTAACTATATGGCCTACACAGCTAGATACCAGAAGTCCAAATGGGACATTGTGCTGGCTCTGGCTAAACAGGCCCCTGACCAGCTTGCCAAGGAGCTGGAGCAGGTGGCTGCAGATGGGATTGAGGCATCCAAGGTGCAGTTTCATGCTGCTGTGGACTCCAGTGATGTTTCATCAGGAGTCATGGCTACATCTGTGGCTCTTCGGAGGATGGCTTGGCTCAGATGTACTAGCCTATCACAGGATACCCAGGCTAAGGCCATGGATTTCCCTGTTATTGGTAATTCTCTGTTTGGGGAGCAGAGAACTACATGAAAAAGATGGACGAGTACAGGACCACTTACAGGAGTGCTCAGGCCAAAGAAAGGCAAGCCACTCCTCAAAGGCAGCGGGGCAGGGGCAGGCCTTTCCAAAGGTCTTTTTACCAAACTAAAAGTTATGGGGAAGAAAGGCTATTGCCATTGTAAATGCATTTTGTTGTCAAACATTTAAAGTCAGAGTTTAGGCGCTAATTATGGTTGTTTAATGTGTTCATAGGAAATGATGAGCATTCAGCTGTGGAAAATGTTGCATTTGAAAAGGAATTTTAAACAACTAAAGTTACAATGGTAATCAGTATACTCCATACTGTTAAAATAAAAAGTTGCAACTACATTATAAACGAAATGTAAGATGTTTAATATTAAAAGTGTTATTTCTGTTTTAAACAGATGGAATGTATTTCATGAAATATGCCCCGTGAACAAGCTCTGAGGAGCGAAACGTAGGGGCGAATAAAAGACAAGATAAGAAAAAAAGAAGTGAAAGATATATTAGTATTGGTGTATTTTTTTGTATTTAAAGTGATAACCCCCAGTTATAGAATTGTATGTATATTAATTATTACCTTCGTTGTTTGGGGGGGGGTGTTGAAGAATACCATTACCCAGTTGGAACATTGTTTGGTAACTATATGGCCTACACAGCTAGATACCAGAAGTCCAAATGGGACATTGTGCTGGCTCTGGCTAAACAGGCCCCTGACCAGCTTGCCAAGGAGCTGGAGCAGGTGGCTGCAGATGGGATTGAGGCATCCAAGGTGCAATTTCATGCTGCTGTGGACTCCAATGATGTTTCATCAGGAGTCATGGCTACATCTGTGGCTCTTCGGAGGATGGCTTGGCTCAGATGTGCTAGCCTATCACAGGATACCCAGGCTAAGGCCATGGATTTCCCTGTTATTGGTAATTCTCTGTTTGGGGAGCAGAGAACTACATGAAAAAGATGGACTAGTACAGGACCACTTACAGGAGTGCTCAGGCCAAAGAAAGGCAAGCCACTCCTCAAAGGCAGCGGGGCAGAGGCAAGCCTTTCCAAAGGTCTTTTTACCAAGCTCAGGCCTCCTCCTCTTATGCTTGGAGGGTTTTTTTCAGAGGAAGAGGCAGACGGGGAATGAGCAGGCCTGCTTCCACCCCTCAGCCTAAAGCCCCTGCCAAGCAAACACCCTGATGGGTCTGCCTGGGCGGATTCTCCAGTACCTGTAGGGGGCAGGCTGACTTACTTTGTCCAGTACTGGAAGTCTCTAACATCAGACAAAGTGGGTCCTGGAAGTAGTAAGCCAGGGACTGGTTCTCAGCTTCAAAAAAATTCCCAAGATGAGAACCAGATCCTTCCCACGTGCAAATCCATCAGAGACCCTTGCCTTAGAGGCAGAGGTTTCTTCCCTTCTGGCTCTCAGAGCCATAGAGATGGTTCCCACCCTACACAAGGGCAAAGGATTGTACTCCAGGTACTTCCTAACCCCAAAAAATACAGGAGAATGGTGGCCCATCCTGGACCTAAGATATCTGAACAAACACCTTTTAAAACCAAAGTTCAAAATGGTGAGACTGGGAATGATCCTTCCCTCTCTAAGGCCAGGGGACTGGCTAGCCTCCCTGGACCTCAAAGATGCCTATTTTCACATTCCCATCAGGTGCTCCCACAGAAAGTACCTCAGGCCGCTGTAAATTCAGAGCAATGCCCTTTGGCCTAACATCAGCCCCAAGGGTTTTCACAAAGTGCCTGGCAGTAGTGGTTGCTTTCCTAAGGAGAAAAAAGATCTCCATCTTCCCATACTTGGATGACTGGCTCATAGTGGGTCAGTCTCCAGACCAAGTCAAGTCACATTTGCAAATAACTCAGCAAGTGCTCACTTCCTTAGGATTCCTCCTCAACCTTCCAAAGTCTGTTCTCAAGCCAGTACAGCTCCTCACCTTCATAGGGGTGGAGCTGGATACAGTAAGGGTAAGAGCCTTCCTTCCCCTGGACAGGGCAAGGACCCTTATGGAACTGGCCTCTTCATTCACCCTACAGGTGTCTCGACCAGCAAGACATTTCCTTCAGCTTCTGGACCACATGACAGCTTCCACAGCAGTGGTCCAGGGAGCAAGATTTCAGATGAGGGACATTCAGTTCCACTTAAAAAGCCTTCTGGTTCCAAAGAAAGGATTTCGTTACCAAACTAGTCTCAGTGACTTGAACCCTGATCCAGGCTTTGCAACGGTGGCAGGATCAGGACAATTTGAGACAAGGAGTTCCTTTTGTCACTCAGTCTCATTCAGTGATACTCACCACAGATGCTTCCCTGCTGGGCTGGGGAGCCCACCTGGGGGATCTTACCACCCAAGGGTTGTGGTCACCTCAGGAATCTCTGCTTCACATCAATCTCTTGGAACTCAGAGCAGTGTTTCTGGCACTGCAAGCCTTTTCCAAATCTGTACAGAACAAGGTGGTCCAGATCAGAACAGACAACACCACCATGTGGTACATCAACAAGCAAGGAAGCACTCTGTCTGTGGCCTTGTGCACAGAAGCAATGAAGATCTTCCTGGACATAAGTCTCCACCACTCATTCACACTAGTGGGATTGGCGCCGGAGGCACTAAGACCCATCGAGAGCAAACTTTTGCTGGAGAGTCGGCGAGAAGCGGGCCATGAGACACTGGCGCCCTGGCAGCAGCCTCGGCGGTAATGACCATCTCGGCGGCGACCCTCAACCGCCTCAGTTCCTTTTCCGCCCGTCGAGATGCGCTTCAGTGACGACGTCGCCGCCTGTCGGAGTCAAACTTCAAACTAGCGCATAGTTTTCAGTTTGTTTTTGTAACATTATCACGATAGTAGTATCGCTTAGTTTTATTCTATTTTTCGTGAAATTTTTCTAATATTTAAATTTAACTTACTTGAAGAAGTCTCGGCCTACTGGGCGGAGTCGACCATGAGCAGGTCAGGTGACGGTGGGGAGACCGCATGTAAACTGTTCAGTCAGCGGGCTGGGTCCGGTCAGCCTCCTTCTCCTCCAGCGGGGTTCCGACTCGGTCAGTCCGATGCCGGGGGATGGGCGGTCCCCCACGGCATAAAAAATAGACGGTCGCATTCTCGGCACCGTTCGGCCTCGAGCTCTTCTATAGCCCGGCCCACAGGTCAAAAATAAGAGGCATCACTCGGGTCGCCCTCTGGTATGTCTCGCATCGGACGGTCGGTTATCGTTGCTAGTTGCGGTCTCCTTCTTGAGTCGCCAGCTTCCGATAATCGTCGTCTCTCGACATCGAGCCCCTCCCGCCTATAGGTAGGGCTCCAGATGAGCAGTTTCATCAGTGGGCGCTCTTATGGGCGATGGGCTGGAGGTTGGTTCTTCTGCCTGGCTCGGTTTACCTCGGGCCCTCGGGCTCCCTCCGGCGATCAGGTAAGGCGGTTGAACCTTCCCTAGTCAGGGCGCCTTCTTACGGTGCTAGCGACTCGGTGACCAAGTGTTTCCCCCTCACATAGCTGCGGCGCGAGGCCTCACCGATGCCCTTATCTCCTGGTATTTTCCTTCTCTTGTTTTCCAGGTTCCGGGGCTTTCCGGCGCCTTCTGCAAGGTCTGTGGCGTGTCGGGCGCCATTCAGAGCCGCCGGAGCTTGGCGCCGTTAGGCGGCGCGTAGTCAGCGCCGTTGGTGGCGCCAGCGTTATCGTGATGGCGCCGCCCGGTGGTGCCGTTGGATCGGCGGCGCCGTTCGCGGCATCGTCAGCTGGCGTCAACCAGCGCGTGCGCGGTCGCGCCGTTGGCGAGCGCCGTGCCTCGGCGTCGTCGCCAGCGCCGCGAGGCGTTCGCGAGAACGCGTGCCTCTTGACGCCGTCGCCTCCTGATGCCGTCTTCAGCCCGTTTGCCGTCTGGCGCGGCAGCCACCAAGGGACTCTCCTTGTTTTCTGCCATTTCCTCCTCTAATTTCCACTCTTTCCTGTCAAACAGTCCTTTCTGGACCATCAGGAGATGATGTTGAGCCTGACCCAGACCTTGGTTGGGTGATGAAGTGGAGAAACAGGATCTTTCTTTGCTACAGAGCCTGTGGTGAGGACCTGTCCTTTAAAGTCTCTGTTGAAGAACCTAGGATCACTCTTTCTCTCAGACTACGAACATCGATCCTGGGAAGATATTAAGACTCAGTATCTTCTTCAGCTTGGAGATCCCTATGGTTGACTCCTCGATTCAGCCTTCCTTGAGGCAGCTGTCTCAAATGGTATGGAATAACCCTGCTCTTATTCCCTCAGTGGCAAAATCCATTGATAAAAAGTATTCAGCTCCCAAGGATCGTATCCCATTTGGCATCCCAAGCTGCGGATCTATTGTAGTCCTGGCAGAGAATGACAAGGTCGTTCTTCCTCAAACTACTACAGCTCGACCTATTAACAAGAGTCTCGTGAATTGATACATTAGGTAAGAGAGTCTTTGCTACCTCCCTCTAATGTATCGTGTTGCCAGTTATCAAAACTATTTTTCTCAGTATATGAGTATATCCTGTGGCACTCTGAAAAAGAATGGTTGAAGCTCTTCCAGATCGGTTCAAGTCAGCTTCTTCTGACCCGTTATTAGAGTGTATGAGTCCAATAACCAACAGGGTCAAAGCCGCCATGGATGCTTTCGACACTGCTTCTCGCTCAGCAGCCGCGAAGTTTGTACTCGGCGCTTTCACAGCTTCGTGCTACTGCTTCAAGAATGATGCTCAGCAGCAGGTGATGGCGCTGCTGATAAGCTCCTTTCTTTTTGGCCCTCAGGTGGAGCAAGCCTTAGAGGCCACTCAGAAGACTAGATCGGCCATTAAGTTGGCCAGACCTCCGCCTGCCCCTCTCGGGGCATGTGAACAACGTCAGTTTCATAGTGCGTCAGTCCTTTCGAGGCAGAGGCAGAGAAGCTTCCATAAAGCCAGCCTGCCCAACCTCAAGAGAGGCGCGGCATAAAGCGCGCAGGGACCTAAAGCTCCCAAGCGCTACCTTATGGTCGTTGGCCCAAGTTCCATCCACTCTGCCGAGGGGTGGAACTTTCTCCTCCTCCGGTGGGAGTCGTCTGATGTACTTCTACAGCCAGTGGAGTCCATAACCTCAGACAAATGGGTTCTTGGGATAGATTCGCAGGTTACTCTCTCAATTTCTTGGAACCCCCGAGTGTCCTCCCATCGACAACCCAGGTTGTCGGCCTCTCAATCAGATCTCCTCACGCGGAGATCAGGGCCTTCTGAACAACAGGGCAATAGAACTGGTGCCCCGCATCCTACAAAACACAGGGTTCTCCCATTACTTTCTGGTTCCAAAGAAATCTGGGGATCGCCCATTCTAGACCTCAGAAAGTTAAGACAAATTCCTCCCAGGAGAAATTCAAGATGATTTCCCTAAGTGCCCTGTTCCCTTGCTACATCAACACGACTGGCTGGCCTCTCTGGATATGCAGGATGCTTACCAGCATATCCCGTCCACCGACCCACGCAAATTCCTCAGGTTTGTAGTTTTGGGTCCAGCATTATCAGTTCAGAGTCCTGCCCTTTGGGCTATCCTCGGCCTTGAGTTTTACAAGTGTTGTGCAGTTCTCGCGGGCGCATCTCCAGGAGAAGTGGGACTCCGAGTGTTTCCCTACCTGGACGATTGGCTTCTAGCAAGCCCTTCGGCCAAGGACTTTCAGGAAGCCGATGCAAAGCGACTTCTCATCTTCTCACGTCCATGGGAGTTCTGCTGAATTTGAAAAATCTCAACTGCAACCCTCCCAGAGCTCCTTTTCATAGGGGCGCTTCTAGACACCTCTTGCGAGCTTTCCTTCAGAGGACAGAAGACCGACATCCATACGTATGGCCCGTTACATCAGGGAGAACCAATGGTTACAGCTCTCTCGATGCAGCATGTTAGGTCTCATGCGTCCTCGGTCTTCACTGTCCCTCTGGCCCGACTGCACTAGAAGCCACCCAGTGGATGCTCTCACTCAGTGGTCCAGACCTCTCACCCCCAGTCTTATCCCATCAAGGTGGCGGAGCCTTGAAGGTCTCTCACCTGGTGGTCTCAAAACAATCTCCTGGAAGGATTCCCCTTTGCTCCCCGGATCATCAGATCTCCATCACCACAGATGCGCCGCTAATGGGATGGGAGCTCTGTCTCTCCCTCCACACTCAAGGTGTATGGACTCAGTTGAAACTCATCTCACATAAATGTCCTGGAGATGAGGCGGCTCTATGCAATCGAGCTCTGAGGATGTCCTTTGTCACAAGAACATTCTCCTTCAAGCGGACAACAAAGCAGTGATGTATTACATCAACAAACAAGGCGGTGCTCATTCTTATCCCTTTGCGGGAAGCAATGAGGGTGTGGGAGTGGTGCTTGGAGCACAAGTCTCTGATTCAAGCGGTTTATCTGCCAGGTATACAACGACCTAGCAGATCACCTCAGCAAACGAGGCAGACCCTCACAGTGGTCTCGATCCAGCCGTAGCTGGGTCCCTGTTCAAAGTGGGGGACTCAGACCTGGACCTTTTGCATCCCACTCAGCACAAAACTGCCTCTCTTCTGCTCCAAATCCAGGGCCTGGCATTTTCTGTCAGGATGCGTTCAGGCTGCAGTTGGACAAAACGCTTTCTTCGCTTTCCACCACTTCCTCTAATCAGAGTACTCCTCAGTTCGAGTCTCAGGGGACCAAGATGATTCTCATTGCTCCTTCCTGGCCTCAGCAACTATAGTTTCCTCTACTCAACAGTATGTTGGCAGCCTCTCCGAGACCACTTCCTTTGCAAATCAGTCTTCTGACTCAGGGTTGGTTGGTCATCCCAACCTGAAATCACTTCACCTTCATGCTTGGCTCCTGAAGAATAGAAGTGAATCAGTTCAGCACATCTCGTGTGAAGTCTCAGACATCCTTCTGGCTGCTCGGAAGCCAGCCACCCAGCGTCTCGCTTCCAAATGGAAGCGTTTTCTCTCTGGTGTCAAAATCCTCTTGGAATCCCTTTCCTGTCCTCCTGGCAAGGTTCTGGAGTATCTTTTGGACCTATCAAACTTAGGTCTTCAATACTCCACAGTTAAAGTTCACCTTAGTGCCATCTCAGCGTTCCATGAGCGGTTTCTTCCTTAACTCTGGCTCAGTTACCTATAGTGAAGAAGATTTCTTAAGGATTCTCCATACCAGACCCCTGTTAGCGTCAGTTGCAGCCTGGGACATTAACCTGGTGCTGGACATGCTCACCGGAAGCCTTTGAACCCTTAGCTACCTGTAGCTAAATTTCTTACCTGGAAGACTGCCTTCCTGGTGGCCATTACCTCAGCCATGGGTCTCTGAGATACATGCACTGATTCTCGGACCCTCCGTATACTGTATTCCATAAGGACAAGGTAGTTCTCCGTACTCATCTAAATTTCTTCCCAAGGTTGTGTCAGAATTCCATCTGAACCAACCTCTGGTACTCCATTCTAGCTAATTTCCAAAATGAAGGGAGCGGCTCTTCATTCCTTGGATGTTAAGAGAGCCTTGCGGTTCTATTTAGATAGAACCAAGGATGTTCATAAGACTCAGCAACTGTTCATTTCCTTCAGCGACACCCGGCTGGGTCAACCTGTCGCTATTAGATGTATCTCTTCATGGTTAGTGGCATGCCTTGTCCATTGCTATTCCATGGCTCAAGTTAAATGGAGAAGGTAGAGTGTCGTCACTCTACTAAGACGATCGCCGGCATCCACGCGAAGTTGCAATGTTCAGTGCAGATATATGCAACGCCGCTACCTGGAGCTCAGTGCATGCTTGGTTGAGCACTATGCACTGGATGTTCATGCCAGGCGGCATTCCGCATTCGGCAGAACTATCCTTAATGGGCTTCTATCTTGAAGCGGCGTGAGCTCTGGCTTTCCTGCCGCCCTTTTGGGGATTATCAGCATGGTACTCTCCCACTAGTGTGAATGAGTGGTGGAGACTTATGTCAGGAAGATAGGAAAATGCATTACCTACCGTAATTCTTGATCTTCTTGACTGATCTCACTCATTCATCCTCTCCATCCCAGGCTCACGCTGTATTGGTCTTCACTCCCTCAAATCTTTGGGCCGTGAGGACTTCTTTGCTGACCCTTCTTACACGGGTCATACGGACTATCTTATGTCCGTTTTTAATATTAGGTTTACCCTTTTTAGTTAGTTACGCTGCACCTCCTTGGTAAAAATACTAGAGGCGGTTGGAGGATTAAGCGCCGAGATGGTCATTACCGCTCGAGCCGCTGCTTCATAACTGACGCCGTGTCTCATGACGCCCAGTCTCTCACGCCAAACCCTCCAGCAAAAAGTTTGCTCCGATGGTCTTAGTGCCTCCGGCGCCAATCCCACTAGTGTGAATGAGTGGTGGAGACTCGTCCAAGAAGATCAAGAATTACGGTAGGTACGTAATTTTCCTTTGTGGTCCCTGGCCTATTCCCTGCAAACCTCTGATAGCAGTTCACCTCCCAGGGAAGGACAATGTCCTAGCAGATGCTCTTAGCAGGATATCCCAGGGCCATCACGAATGGACCCTGGATCTCCTAGTTTTGAAAGTGATTTTCTCGAGATGGGGCACTCCACAGATGGATCTTTTTGCAGCCCCAGACAATCACCAGCTTCCTGTCTTTTGTTGCAGACCCCCAGTCTTGGGCTCAGTCCCTCTGGATGCTCTGATCCTGAATTGGGAAGGGACATTTCTGTATGCTTTCCTTCCCTTCCCTCTCTTGTTCAAGGTGTTAGTCAAGATAAGGTCACAACCATGCAAAGTGATTCTGATTACTCCAGACTGGGCCAGACAGCCCTGGTACCCCCTGTTGCTGTCCTTAGCAGTCCACCTTCCTCTGCCTCTTCCCAGGAATTACAACCTATTGAAATCCTCTCAGGGGAGTATTTGGTACCCGAACCTCAGGTCTCTCAATCTCAAGACATGGTTCTTTAAGAGTTAGTTTGCTGATCTGCATCTTTCCCAAGGGGTTCTGGATATCCTTAAGGCTTCTCAAAAGCCTTCCACCAGAAAGACTTACAATTCCAAATGGAAAGGGTTCACTATTTGGTGTTCTAATAAGAATATTTCTCCAGAATCTGCTGGGTTGCCTATGGTTCTGGACTATATGGTCCATCTCAGTGGCCTAGGCCTCAGGCTAGCTACACGTATAAAGTGCATTTGGCAGCTGTTTCTGCCTTCCTGTCAGTAGGCAAGCCCTCTTCTCTGTCAGCCCATCCTGTGTTTTGTAAGTTCTTCAAGGGACTGCTGCACACCAGTCCCCCCGTTAGGGATCCTGCTCCTGCTTGGGACCTTAATGTTTGCATTGCTCAGCTTATGCAACCACCTTTTGAGCCTTTGTCCTCTGCAGAGCTTAAGTACTTGGCTACCAAAAACACAGTTTTCCAAGTCATTACTTCTGCCAGGCGTATCAGTGAATTGCAAGCCCTGTCAGTGGAGCCTGATTTCATCTCTTTCCATAGAGATAGTGTCCTAAGGTGGTTTCAGATTTCCACCTTAACCAGTCTCTCTCTCTCCCTGTTTTCTTCACTGACCATCCCTCCTCTGGAGACAGGAGGCTGCACTGCTTTGATGTTAAAAGGGCCCTCAGCTACTACATAGAGCGCACCAAGGGTCACAGGTTTGAGTCCCTCCAATTGTTCCTCACATAAGGAGAGGTTGGTAAGGGCATACCTGCCACTAAGAGATCTATTGCCAGGTGGATTGTTTCTTGTATACAATTCTGCAATGAAAAACTGGGTAGAACTCCACCCTCAGGCCTGAGGGCTCACTCTACTAGAGGTACAGCTGCTTCCCAGGGATATTCTCATCTTAGAAATTTGTCAAGCAGCCACCTGGAAAACAGTCCATATATTCACCAAGCATTACTCTCTGGGTATCCAGGCTAGGAGTGATGCTCGGTTTGGCACTGCAGTACTTCAGAGCCTGTTTCCAAAGTAGGTTCTGTCCCTCCTCCATGGAGGTACTGCTTGGTAGTCTGCATATGTCAGAATACAGCAAGACTTCATATTGTTTGAAGAAAAAATTACTCACCTTACTAATGTTTTTTCTTCTATTGGAGTCTTGCTGTATTTTGACCTCCCCCCGCTTCCCCTCTCAGAAACTGTTTTTTTGGATGTGGGTGGTCAGGAGCAGTGTTGGCACCATAGGGGTGTCCCTTTTTCACCCTCCTTTATTTTGGGTGAGTGTTGTGTTTTGGGATATGTTTTGTATCTTATCTGTGTCAATCTTCACCATTCATCACAGATGGGTACTGGCCGGAGATCAGGACCCATGAGGCCTTTTTTTTTTTTTTAAAGGATAGGCGGAGCCGACGCAGCATCGGCGCCGCCCTCGGAGTCGGACGTGCTACATGGCGCTCGGGGATTAGCCGTTAAGCTGTGTCGACTCCGCCTGCCTACCAGTTCTTCGTCTCCCGCCATCGAGGTCGCCTCGTGGGAAGCCATCTGAAGAAATTTGAAGAGTCTTTAGGCCTTTAGCCTTTCGCGTTTGTTCGTTTGACAGTCCGTCGGTCTCCTGCTAGTTCTGGGTTCTGCCTCCACTCGACGTCGCCGGTATGATCTTTCAATTTATTTTAAAGTATAGCGACATCAAGTCTGTTTTGGTGTTTTTTTTCTGTAGGTCATGTCGCGGTAGGAGGGCAAGAAACCTAAGGCGGGGCGGCCCCCTATGCATCGGTGCCCGTGCGGCCGCAAATACTCCGTTACCGACCAGCATGACCGGTGTCTCGCGTGTCTTGGCCCGCTTCACGACATGGATTTGTGCGACGCCTGCTTCTCCATGGACCGCCGCGTCCTAGAACAGCACGCGTTTAAAGTAGGGCGAGTTCCGCTGACTTTCAGGGGTAGGGTTCGCACTCGTCTGGCCAAGCCGCGCTCTCTCGACCTTTCCTCTGGGTCCCCTCCCGGTTCTGTACGGACCGAGGAGGAGGGAGCCTCGACTTCTTAACCCTAGCCTTGGCGGCTCCTCGCGTCGCAGGAGGCCCGTCCGCTCCCTCCTGGGAGGCGGGCGGGAAGCGCCCGCTATGATGTCGCGCCGGGGTGAGGCTCCCGGTGTCACTCCCGCGGTCCGGAAGGCCGGGTGGCGCCGTCGGTCCAGACGCCAGGCGCCCGTTAACCCGGTGCCATAGGGCCTATCGGCACCAACTTCGTCCCTCAGCGCCAGGCCTTGCTGGCGCCGACGCTGCTCGCGCGCCGCGTGACCTGGATTCGCGCCGGCCACTCACATATCCGACAGCGCTGAGGTTGAACACGGCGCCGTGGGGCCTTCAGAGTCTGTCGGTGCCGTCCTCTGCCGTTGGTGCTCTCTGTGCCGCTTCGCGGTGCCTATTAAGCGCCAAGTCCGCCCGGGCTGTGGTAGCGCTTCCGATCCTTGGTGCCGCTTCGCGGCTTCAAATTAACCTGGCGGTGTCGGCACGAGGCTGTTGCTGGGGCTGCCGTCTACGCCGTCTCTGTTCCTAGTACGCCCCGGTGCCAGTGGAAGCAACAGCGCCGCAGCTGGACCTGGCTCAGGACCTTTGGCCCGAGCTGCCCTGCCGCCTTCTGTCAGCCTGCTTGCAGGGGCTGTGGGGCTACAGTGCCGCCTCGGCCACTGCTTTGATTACTGGGCCTTTTGGTAAGGTTGCCTTCCCTCGCTCTCTCCTACCGTTTGGCTTAGGGCCTCAGACTCTACCTCGTTAGGTCGGGCTGGTCAGACGAACATCCTATGGATTGTCTGCAGAGGAGGCGAAACCCGGTGTCTCGACGCGAGTCACAGCCAGTCCCCTTCTGGGGGCGTCAGGTTCTCCCGAGGTTGGGGTCAGTGGTACTGATCAGCAGGCTATAGATGCGTGCCACCATTGCCATACAACCTAGCCTTGGAGGTTTCCTTGACCTCGCCGGTGGTACCCCCTCCCGTAGTGTGTCTTGATCGCCCAACTTTGGGGCCCATTGGGAGGTCTACCGGAGGGGAGGGTGCTGCTCCCTGGGTCTCCCCTTCGGGGGCAGCCCAGAGCTGCCAGCTACCTAGGCTGGCCCTCTCGAGGACCAGGACCCTCTCAGACTCTGAGGGGTTGAGAGGTGTGGGGTTGGCGCGTTGGCCCTTCTCTGGGGTCAACCCCGGCCCTGGACGAAGCTGAAGTGCGGACTTCCGCCTTTCCCCTTCCGGTTCCTTGATGGGGTCCCATTCTTTGGAAGCAGGGGACCATCCTTCTGGATCTATCTGGCCACTGCGCCTCGCAGGGGGGTTCTTCTGGGCGCAGCCTAGGCAGTACCAGCGGGTTGTACAGCTGTCGGCTCGGGTCTTCGGGACACCCTCCTCGGGTGTCCATGGTCCCACCCCTAACCCTGGCAGAGGTCAGCCGATTTCTTCTCTCGGCTCTGCCCTATCCTGTGCCGCATTCTCCAGCGCTCCCAGGCATTCTTGGTCCTGCGGCCCTCTCACCTGGGAGCAGTTCAGAGTGGTGGCTGCTCGATTCCTGCTCTCGTTAGGGCCATGGACAGCCAGGTTTTTCAACCTCCCGAGCAGCCACCCTCGGAATGCATGGTGACCTCCAGCTCCTCATCCCGCTCTTCTGGGGGAGAGGAACCGTCTGTCCATATCTTTCCTGCCGCTGATCACTCCGAGTATCAGCGTTTCCTCATGAGGATGATGGAGGACCTTCACCTTTCTCCCTTATCTGTGAGCAATCCTGAGCATGTGGCGCACGCCTTTCTAGGCGATTTCGGTGCGGCCGCCCTGGCCTGCTCCCTTTCGGGAGGCGTCCATGTGTTTCTGGCAGAGGCCCTTCTCCGGAGTTCCTGCCCCTAGGGACCTCAGCCAGAGGTATTGCGCTCCCCCGGAGTCTCCAGGTTCTATGCCTCATCCGCAGTCCAGATTGACACACCTGGACACCCCTGACGGGCTTCGCGCCCTCCACCATGACCAGCCCCCAGATCAAGACTCCTTGGATTTTGACTTCTGGGGGAAGAGGACTTTCTACTCGGCACGGTTGCTTCTCTCCATCTCTGCTCATCAGGCCCACTATGCAGCCTACAACAGGTTCTTGTGGTCAGGCGCTGAGGTCAGATCCCTAGCTGCTTTGCCTGACTCGGAGCAAACCAGGCAAGCCATCGCACTCTCTGCACGTGGCCTGGAGCTATAAGGCACCAAGCAAAGGGCATCTTACGACGCCAATGAGGTAGCTACCAGGGTCGTAGGGACAGCGATCTGCACCAGGAGATCGGCGTGGCTTCGCCTTTCATGGTTGTCACCCTTGGCCCGGCGTAGGGTGATTTGCTCCGCTCTCCAGGGAACCTATCTCTTTTTCCGTAGGGCGAGACAACGTTTGTCGGGGCAACTTCCTTCCCCCTCCGGGGGAGACCCCGTCTCGCTCTCCCCACTCTCGGGCCTCTGCAGGCCCAGAAGGTTCCCCCCCTTAGTGTGTCACCCACTGAGGGCTAAGGGACTCTGTCCCTTAGGGTGCAATGAATCAACCCCCTTCGGGGGGCTTGGTACTCACCCATCTGTGATGAATGGTGAAGACTGACACAGATAAGATATAAAAATTACGTACCTACCGTAATTATGATCTTTCTGTGTATCTTCACCATTCATCACAATCCCTCCCGCCATCCCCCTGGGGCTTCCAGTCTCTGGATCCTCCTCCCTCTGTGCCTACCCCTCTTTTTGAGCGGGATAAAGTTGGGACACACGGGGGGTAGTTTCTTCCCTAAGGGGTACAGTTCGAGTGGGACGCCTTCTCTACTACATATCTTCACTCCTACGGGGTGAGAGTTGGTAGTTGCACTCCTTCTGTTATCCATCTAACTTTAAAAAAAAAAAAAAAAATTCCCTTTTTTCACCAAATATCTTTACAGAGAGAGTACTGAGTCCCTGTGCCCTGTCCTTCTCCAGAATAGCCGACTCTGCTTTTGGGGTATTGCCAGTTATTCTGTGCCTTGAATTCTGGCAAATGAGCTTTGCTACTCCTTGCAGTGCCTTACAGTCTGGTGACGGACAAGGGTCCTGGATCCTTGTTACCTCTCACTCTCTCCTAAATTCTCTCTCCCCCCTTCCCTCCCTTCTTCCTTTTCCAGAGATTGGGGCCCCTACCCAATCCCCTTAGTCTTACTTCTTCTATGCTGTCCTCTGTCGTTATTTCTCCATTTAGTTCAGTTTTCTCTTCCTTTTTCTGTCCCTTGGACTCTCTTGTCCCACCCTCCATCCCTTCCTCTTACCTCTCCGGCGACTCAGAACTGGTAGGCAGGCGGAGTCGACACAGCTTAACGGACTAATCCTCGGGCCCACGTAGTCGTCAGCCTTGAGGCGCCCGATGCTGCAGCGGCCGCCTACCAATAAAAAAGGCTCCTGCGGGTCCTGATCTCCGGCCAGTACCCATCTGTGATGAATGGTGAAGATACACAGAAAGATCATAATTACGGTAGTACGTAATTTTTATTTTTTGGGTGTAGTCTTTGCTTTGAAATCAAAAAAACCCTTTTATATAAATTTAGTTGCCAGTTGGCTAGTGTGAGTTTTACAGTTTCCACACAGAACTTCTAGTGAGTATTGCTCGTAAAAATCTGACGGTTGGAGTTTAAACAGCAGACCGGGGCTTCAGCCGAGCTCGTGGTGAACATTCCATGCTGGCCATGGAAAGTTTAACTCTTTGTTCTCCGGGGCAGTTGAAAGGCAGGATCTAACTGCATATGTCAGAATACAGCAAGACTCCATTAGAAGAAATAACATTACTAAGGTGAGTAATTTTTTCTTCTGTCCTTAGGAGAGTATATTTTGAACCCCCTTAGCTGCCCTTCTCTGGATCATTTCCAGCAGGTGGATATCCTTCTTAAGGTAAGGGCCACCAGTATTGCACACTACTCTAGATGCGGTCTCACTGGAGACCTATACAGTGACAGAATAACCTCTGTCTTCCTGCTAGTAAGTCCCGTGGTTATATACTGTAGCCCAGCATCCAATTTGCTTTCCTGCAGTGTGCCGAGTGTTTCAGGTCACTCATGATAATTACACCCATGTTCTTTTTTTCCCTCTGACCTGGTTACCTGCACACCACCCAACCAGTATTTGATCCCTGTGTTTCTCACCCCTGAGTGCATAACTTTATACTTTCTAGCATTGAATCCTCAGTTTCCAAATGCCAGGCCACTTCTGTAGCTTAGCCAGGTCTTCCCGGAGTTCCTGTCTCCCTTTCTCCAGGTCCACCTTCCCACAGAGCTTTGTGTCATCTGCTAACAAGCAGATCTTACAGTTGTTCCCATCCGTGATGTCACTTATGAATACGTTAAACACTGGAGCAAGCAAAGTGCCCTCTGGGACCCAACTAGTCACAGGCATAGCTCCTGAGAATCCCACCCCCCCCCCTCCAGCTACCACCTTTAGCTTCTGTCCTGCAGCCAACTTCCATCTTACCTAACAAGCTTGGCCCCCACCCCATGTCTTCTAGCTTCTTTCTCAGTGTCCTGTGAGGTGCAGAGTCGAAGACCTTGCTGAAGTCCAAATACAGGACATTACCCGCTTGGCCCTTGTCCACTGTCCCGGTGACCCAGTTGAAGAAGTCAATTAGGTTACTCTGGCAGGACTTCTGCAACACAGATCCATGCTGTGTCATGTCCTGGAGTCCATTATCCTCACTGTCCCCATCCCCCCTTTTCCCTTGTGACACTGGTCTTTCCAGCTTTCTAGCGAAGACTGAACAGAAGTATTCAAGTACCTCCGTTGCCTGCAGCCGATCATGGGTTGGAAGAAATTTTGGGCTCATTGGGACTGAAGCTACAGAAATTGATATCAGTCACCGATCTATCCCAGAAAGTTGACATGCTCATTTTGGAAACCACCATGGATTCTCTGAAGGGAGGCTTGAAGGAGATCCATAAGCAAGCTGATGTTTCTACTGGGGCAACCGCACTAATGGCTACAGAATACCAGCATTTACCAACCTGCCTGGAGTCTCTAGAAAATCAGATCCGTTCGGCTAATCTAAGGTTGTTGGGCCTGCCTGAGGAGTCTGAAGAAGACCACCCTGTTTTCTTTGTGAGGGAATGGTTCACAGAAAAGCTTGTCCAGGAAGGATTGGATCCCATTGTCGAGATCCAGAAGGCCTACTGTATCACTCCGAGAGGGCGACAGCAGGGAGACAAACCACATACCCTATTGGTGGTCACTTCGGGAGTAGGAGTTCGGGACCTCATCTTGCAGTTGGGGTGATGAGCAGGACCCTTGATGCAGGACGATAAAGAGGTTTGTATTTTTCTTGAGATTGGCTATGCGATGCGCCAATGCCATAAGAAATTCAGCGGTGTTCGTGACCCTCTGAGAGATGCTGGTATCCCATATACCATCATCATTCTAGCCCAATTGAGGATCTCTTTTGAGGGAAAAATATATATTTTTTCGGACCCGGTTGATGTAGGCAAATTTGCTGCCTGTGTAACACACAGGAGGGCCCGTTCTGAGGAAGATGACTTTGGGGAGACCAAAGAAGAAACCTGATCAGGTTTTTTTTTTTGCTCTGATGACTCTAAAGTTTTAAGCTGGCATATACACTGCTAATCAGTCTATTGTTCTCTTTATAGTATTAACACTCCTCTTTTTTATAAGAGCACAGTTTGTGTGTTAAATGCTGTTTGACTAGGGGTTTTGCTTCTCTCTCTGTAGTTATCCTAAGGTGTATATTGCATAATTATTATGATGTGCTATTATCTAGCAGCTATTAAAAATACTGCCGATAGTTAGCTTAAGAACAAGGAGTATATAATAGTACTTTTGATCTGTTTTTCACCAATTTTAACTAATTTTGCTTCCAGGTTTTTCTGAGAAGATTATTAGCATTTATGACATTGCAGGTCCCTTAGGGGTCAAGCTAGTTTTACAAGGGACATTGTTGTACAGTCATTATTTCAGGAACCTGCCATGTAGCTCTTGGACTCTTATACACAGCCAATTGTTTGATTTTGAAATTCAGTATGTGCATGTTGATTCTCCCCCTATGTGATATCTCTTTATAGTGAATGCATGTATTCCTAATATTTAGGGACTTTAGGTCCTCTCTGAGGTATGTAACTGTGGACTGTTCACTATATGCATTCGCCTATGCTTCTGTGTATGGAAATTGTATTCAAAATAGTGTTTGGGGGGGGGATGTTGCCAGAAGATCCCGGAGAACCACCTTAGAAGGTTGCCTCAATGGAATGGGAGCTGCAGGTCAGGAGGTCCTCCGTTTCCCTGGCCCAGTCATTGGGGTCTTAATCTTTGAAGTCCTGGGACAAAACTACCAGGAAACATAAGCACAGGGACAAGGATTGGAACCAACCCCGGTTTGCCTCGCACTCACGGTCCCCGCACAAGAAGTCTTAGACCATGAAACAGTCTTCCTCCCTTGGGGGAGGGGGTCAACCTCCTTGGTCCCACTAATCCCTAACTTTTACAGGGCTACTGGTGGCCCTGCCACACCCGCTCAGGTCTCCCTCACAGATGGCGACTATTTGAGTCAGGGTACTCCGTATCCTGCTCCCCATACCCTGCTGTTTTAGCCCTTATTTTCAGTGGGTACACAGGTGGCTCAGCCGGAGTCTCTTGTGCGGGTCCGGCAGGCACTAGTCTCCTTGCCACCGTCCCTCCCCAACACCAGCACCACCGATGCTGGTCTCATCCTCTGGGACAGATGCCGATTCTTCTCCTCCTTCTCTGGGGAAGATGCTGCAGGACACTGGCACCTCCTCGGACCCAGTCTCTCCTCAGCCTTCGCCCTGGGGGTCGCCCTCCACTCCGCTGCCCGTGGATCCCCCTCCAGCTCTACCTCAGCAGACACCTGCACCTGTTCTCCCTCTACCTCAGCCTGCAAGAGCTACACCGGCCCTGCCTGTCCCTTCCTTCAGGCTTGCGCCTGACCTTCCACAGCAGACACCATTGGCCTGTAGCCCATCCTGCTGCAACCTGCTCCTGTGAGATTGGCGCCTGTCCTACCACGACCTGCACCCATAGAACCTCAGCCTTGCTACCCTATGCCAGCACCTGCAGGTCTGACACCTGCCTACCCCTACGCCGTGCTGGTGGGACCTGCGCCGGGTTACCCATACCCCCCACCCTTGGAACTTGTGCTGGTCTACAGTTACCCGGCCCCTGGGGGACCCAATGCTGGTCCCCTTTAATTACCATGGTCTTCTTTCTACCCTGTGATCCTTCATGTAGATGCAGGTCCCCGCTCTGAGAGGGCCAGACCCAGCCACCCCTCAAAGCCCTCCTTTGTGCTCCAGTTCCCCGTTCCCCATTTGGCCAGGCCCTAGTGCTCCTCACATCCCCTGGGGTAGGCCTGTCTGAGTCATCCAGCTGCTTGGACAGTTGTCAGCCCGAGGATAGAGGGGATGATGACACAGACGATGCAGACGAGAGTGTCAGCAGTGAGTCTTCCTCCATAGGCCTAGAATCCTCGGAAGGGAAAGAGGTACCAAGTAACGTCCTCAGATCCCCCCCCAGATGATCCCACATTCATGGCGGCATGAGGCACATTCAGGCCACTATGGGGTGGAAGACAAAGGAGCAGGACCCTGAGAGGCATCAGTTGGTGATTTACCTATGTTGGCCCGATGCTCCTCCTTTGGTGGGCCCCCCCAAGTCATCGATTTATATGAGGATGTTACCCGAGCTGCTTGGAACCACCCTCGCACAGTCCCAGCGGTGTCCAAAAAGGCTGACTGACTTTACCATGCGCCAGCTGACGAGCCGTATTTTGGAGAACAACCCAAGGCTGATTCAGTCGTCATCAGTGTGGCACACAACCAAACCGAGATGCCAAAACACCTCAGCCCCCCCCTCCCCTACAGGGAGTCTTGCCAACTGGCCCAGATGGGCATACATGTCTTAACCTCTGCCAGTCTGGCCATTCAGGCCATCGGTTATTTGGCCCACATGGTGCATTATCAAAACCTCTTATGGGACCAAGCTAGGGAGGCAGTCCTAGCCATGCAAGATGACCCTTCTAAGCAGCAGACTCTCCAGGCCCTCAAAACAGGCTTGGACATCAGTACCCACATCCTCAGGGCTGCCTTTGATGCCATAGATGCCTCTGGCTAGGCAGAGGCTGTAGGCATCTCTGAGATGCCACTCGTGGCTACGGGTCTTGGGTTTCACACAGGATGTCCATTCTTTTTTTTTATTTAAACTCTGTTTATCATTTTGATGTTGCAAAAGGACAAAACATACAGACTGCATTCAACTTTTCAGCATGATAGTTACAAAGGATTTCCCATAGGCAGTTTCCTTTAAGCAGAATATTCGATCATTAGCAACCACAAGTATAATTAAACACCCCCATATTTCATCTGGCTGTCTACATATACCGAGCACCTTTACCTTAAATATTTATTACTAAGGTCTAGTCCCTCTTTTTTTTTTTTTTAAATCGGTAAAGCCAGATTGATCTAGACTAGCTCTCAGTGATGGGTTTGCTTGAGTTCAATAAAGACTCTGTCAACTCAAGGGACAAAGTCAGGTCTTGCCTCTGCTATGTATAAGATCCATCGCCTCCATAAAATTTCAAACTGAGGTAATCTCTTATTCAGAGAGGCTGTCAATGCCTCTATCCTATATATATTTATCATAATTTCCTGCCATTTATCTAATGTGATAGGGATATGAGACAAGCAGTTTTTAGTTATAACCTTTTGAGCTGCTATAAAAGCTATTTTCAGAAACTTAATTGTAAGGGGGTCTCTGTATTCTTTCGGTAATTCCAGAAATAAAAAGCAAGTGGACGACAGAGTCAAATCTGGAATAATTATTATCCTTGGGGCCTGCTGCAAATCCGACAGGAAGGGGGACAGGGTTGGGCGACTCCATAACATGTGTGAATATGTTGCCCTCACTTGACCACAGTTCTTCCAACAATCGGCTGGGCTGCCATTCAAAATTAATCCCATGATCTTCGGGGATCGGAAGTACCTAATAAAGATTTTCCAGGAAAAATCCTGCCAGCTAATAGCCGATAGGCCCCAATCTATTTTAGTTTGTGCCCATGCCCACACCTCCTCCGAAATCTGACTTCCCAGATCTTTCTCCCAGGCTTTTTTTATGGATCCTGTGTTGTCCCCTCTCCATGCCAGTAGGTCTTTATAAAGGTTGGAAATGATATGTGACCTGATAGGCGTTCCCTCTATCGCCCTTTTGAGAGTGAAGGCAAGCTGAGGTGGAAATATGGTCCCCCACTTATACTTCGTGGCCAGGTTTCTCTCATAATTCCTAATTTGAAAATATCTAAATCTATTCTGCCAAGGGATTTCATATCTGTTGACAGGTGTTTCAAAGGGAACAATCTCTCCCCCCTCTATGAAGTGCCAAACCAAATGCAGTCCCCTAACCTCCCATCTCCTAAATCCAGCGTCCCATCTACCAGGTACAAAGGAATCCAAATACGGAATAGACAACAATAAAGATCTCCAACTATTAGCCTTCTTGTCTTTCATGGTGTTATACCATGATTCAAGTGTGTGTACTGTGAAGGGATTCTCCAAATAGTCTATATAGGGTCTCCTCCCCTGTTCACAAAGCATACTGTTTATGCTAGACCACGCCCCTTCTTTCAGTTCTAAGTTTTTCCATTTAGAGATGTATAGATTGTCTAACCAGTATATGATTGTCCTCAGCTGTGCCGCCTGGTAATACAGCTTGAAGCTTGGTAACGACAGGCCTCCTGCCTTTTTCGGAGTCTGAAGCATTGAGAGTCTAATCCTAGGCTTATTTGGTCCCCATAGAAAGCGTGAGATCACCCTGTTTAATGCATTGAAATAAGATTTCGGGATTTTAATAGGTAGAGTTTGCACTAGATATAATAATTTAGGGAGAATTATCATCTTTATGGCCTCCACTCTCTGGGACAAAGAAATGGGAATATTTGCCCATTGCTCTAATTCTGATTTAATAGATTCCAGGATTGGAGAGAAATTAAGTGGGAATAGGTTTACCTGAAAACTCAGTTGAACCCCCAGATACTTAATATGGGATAGATCCCACCTGAAAGGGTACCTCTGCTTAATTTGCTCTGTTGGTTCATAGCGCATTTTTAAGACCTCTGTCTTAGAGACATTCAATTTATATCCGGCTAGGGAGCTAAACTCTGACAGAGTATCCCACAGTTTTGCTAGGGAATGTTCTGGGTCCCGCAGATAAACCAAAAGATCATCAGCATACAGGGCAAGTTTATGGGTTTCTCCCCCTAATTCCCACCCCTGTATCCCCTCGTTCTGACATAATGCCTGGGCTAGCGGCTCCAGATATAGGGCGAAGAGCAGGGGGGAAGAGAGCAGCCCTGTCTGGTGCCTCGCTGCAGATGTATCGGGTGGTAGACTTTACCATTTATCTTTACATAAGCCCTTGGGTGAGTATATGTCTTATTTATAATCTTTATGAAGGCCTCAGAAAATCCAAACCTACTAAGAGCCAGCTCCAGAAATTTCCATGCCATCCAGTCGAAGGCTTTCTCAGCGTCTAAACTCAGAATCATACAAGGTACGCCCGACCGGGTGGCATGAAACATTACATGTAATGTTCTTTTGAAAGATATTGTCCTGGGTTTGTCTACGAGGGATGAACCCGGTTTGATCATAGTTGATTAGTCTGGGCAGGATTTCCTCCAGTCGTTTCACCAGAATTGAAGTGTAGAGCTTATAATCGATATTCGATACCAATATAGGTCGGTAAGACCCACATTGAGTCGTATCTTTCCCCGGTTTGGGGATGCTCGATATAACTGCATAATTCCATGTATCTGGAATATCTTCTCCCAGCTGTGCCAGTCTGCAGGCCCTCAGTAATGGGTTGTTTATCTCCTTTCTGAAGAATTTAAAAAATTCAGGAATGTAACCATCTGGACCAGGAGATTTCCTGGTTTTCAATCTTTTAATTGCTGCTGCCAATTCTGTTGGGGATATAGGGGAGTCCAAAGATTCTCTAAGGTCTTGGGACAATTCTGGTAACCTGAGATTGTTTAAGTAAGTTTTGATATGGTCACTATCCGGAGGGTGATCCGCCCCATAAAGATTTGTGTAGAATTCCCTGAAGCCTGCAAGAATTTTTTCTGGGGACTTGACCAAGCTTCCTGTCTTGGGGTCCCTGATCTGTGTGATTGTATTTTCTGCAGACTGCCGCCTGAGCCTATATGCCAGGAGATGGGCTGCGAGGGCTGACTCATAATACCTTTGTCTTAAACGCTGCAGCGCCTGTCTCGTTTAATATCAATAATTCTCTGGATCTGTTGCTTAACTCTTAAAATTTCTGATTGTACCGAAGCCCTTCCTGCTGCATCTCGGTCCATCAGGACCTTCAGTGGCCCCTGAAGCTGTTCCAGTTGTCTGTTTTGTTGTCGTTTAAACTGCGCTGCAAATTTAATACAATCCCCACTAAACACTGTTTTTATAGTATCCCAAAGTACAGTATCAGGAATCTCTCCTGACTCATTATCTAACTGGATTTGTGACTGTCTATTTTTAGCCATGTCCGTAAACTCCTTCAAGTTTAACAGGTAATTGTTAAATCTCCAGAGAGACTGCCCTCTTTTGGCTCTCCAACTTAGGGTTACTAACACCTGGGCATGATTCGAGAGGACGGAGGGGATATGTCTGCATTCTAAGACCTGGTGCTGATGTTCTCCTGATACTAAAATGTAATCAATCCTGGCATATGAACCATGTGGGTATGAATAGTGGGTATACTCTCTCTTGTTCAAGTTCTGGTGTCTTCAGGCGAAGGGGGGTGGGATGGGAGAAAAGGCAGTCAAGGGGATGCCGATAAAGGAGGGACTCTGTCTCCACCCCCCTGGGGACCAGGAGGATTGCAGGAAAAGACCAACTGGCAAAGTGCAGACCAGGAGAAAACAGAATCCCCAAGGGAACACGAGCAGGGGAAATGAAACCAAAGGGAAAGGGTGGAAGGTAGTCCTGCTAAATGCCAGGAGCTTGGGCAATAAAATGCCTGAGCTCCAGGCGATGTTAACTGAGGGAGCAGTGGATGTGGCAGCGGTCACTGAGACTTGGGCCACTGCAAGACATGACTGGGACCTGAACCTGGAGGGTTACACTATGTTCAGGAAGGACAGGGGAGGAAGGGGAGGCGGGTAGCAATGATAGTAAAAACTGCATTGGCATAGGGGAGTTGAGGAGGCGGAGGAACCGTGGAGGCGATTTGGGTCACCTTGATAACAAGGGGCAAGAGTAAAATAGGAGTGGTGTATAGACCCCCTGCCCTGGCGGAGGAGCTGGAGGACAGTCTGGTGGCAGATGTTAGGAGACACTGCAGACTGGGCAGAGGAACGGTGGTGGTGTTGGGGGACTTAAACATGCCAGGAACAGACTGGGAGACTATGACATCCTCTGACCAGGGAACAGAGGTTGTTGGATGTCTTTCAAGACGCGTTCCTAACTCAGCAGGTGAGGGAACCGACCAGGGAGGCACGGGTACTGGATGTGGTCCTGGCAGACAGTGACCAGATTGGGGCCTGGAGGAGGGACCCATTGGCGGGAGTGACCATGCCACGGTCTGGTTCTGCCTGGACCTAGGAGGGTAGAAGGCTGCACAAAGACGGAAGTAACCGACTTCAGGGGTGGATTTTAAGGAAATGGGAAGGATCCTTATGAGCATTTGGATGGGATTGGGTCAGACATGGACGCTGATAGTAGGTGGAAATCATCAGGAGAGGGGTGCAGGATGCTACCAGCACCTGTGCAAGAGTAAGACGAAAATGCGGTAGGGCCCAAAAACCCTGTTGGTGGACCAGGGAGTCCAGGAGGTGGTGCGGGGAAAGAAAGCAGCCTATAAGAAATTCAAGTGCTCAAGGAGTGAAAGGGATCGAGGGGAGTATGAGCTGTTGGCTAGAAGGGCCACTAGCGTGGTGAGGCTGCTAAGGCAAGGAAGGAGCAGAACCTGGCCAGGAAATTAGGAGAGGAAAAGGGTTCTTTAGATACATTGGGGAAAGACGAAGGGTGAAGGGCAGATTAGCAGGATTAAATCAGGAGAGATGAGCACAAGACCCAGAGGAGCAGGCTGAGGTACTAAATGAGTACTTCACCTCAGTTTTCACCAGGGAAAATGGGGATGCTGCATCATACATGGGAGGAGACAGAGATAATGAGGAGGGGGACCCTTACCAATCGGCAGGTCTGGGGAGAGGGGGCATCACTGGCAGGTGGGGGGAGGGCTAAGCAGGGAGAAGAGGTACTGGAAGTGGAAATCACAGCAGAGAGAGTGAGGGAAGCCCTCAGCTCCCTTAAGACGGAGAAAGCACCGGGGCCGGATAAATTACATCCCAGAGTGCTGAAGGAACTTGCAGATGTCCTGGCGAAACCCCTGGCAGAGCTTTTCACCATCTCTCTGAGGACAGGGTGGGTGCCCCAAGACTGGAAGGTGGCGCATGTAGTGCCTATCCACAAGGGGGGATCAAGGGAGGTGGCAGGGAACTACAGGCCTGTCAGCCTGACATCAGTGGTGGGCAAGGTGATGGAGGGCATTGTCAAGGAGTGGCTGGGGGCCTGGATAAGTCAGGGTGCCTGGACGATAGACAGCATGGATTCATCCCGGGGAAATCGTGTCAGACAAACCTGGTGGAGTTCTATGACTGGGTGACAAGTGCCTTGGACCTGGGTAGACCAGTGGATGTCCTCTTTCTGGACTTCAGCAAGGCATTTGACTCTGTTCCTCATGGGGGCCTGTTGGATAAACTAGGAGAAATGGGGGTGGGAAACCAGATGATCCGATGGATAGGCAATTGGCTCCAGGACCGGACCAGAGGATTAGTGGTTGGTGGGATAATCTCTTCCCAAGGAGGGTCATTAGTGGGGTCCCACAGGATCAGTCCTTGGGCCCCTTCTGTTCAACGCCACGTATCTGACATAAGGACAGGAATCAGGAGGAGATGAGTCTCTTTGCAGATGACTCGAAACTGGGGGCAGTGGTGGATGGGGAGGAGGGAGGTGGCCCTGCAGGGGACCTGGAGGCTCTGGAAAGATGGTCTAGAAAGTGAAAGCTGAGGTTTAATGCAGGAAATGCAAGGTACTCCATCTGGGGCCAGAAACCCAGGCCAAGTGTACACCCTGGGGAATACTACAAGTCTCAATGGCTGAGAGGGACCTGGGGTGGTGGTGGATGTCAAGATGAACAACTCTGAGACTTGTAGGAGGCAGCAGCCAAGACCAACAGGATGCTGGGATGCATCGCTAGGGGATCACCTCCAGAAGGAGGGAGTGATACTCCCCTGTATAACTGCTTGGTGAGGCGCACCTGGAGTACTGTGTGCAGTTTGGAGGCCACACTTAAAGAGGGACATTAACCTCCTGGAGAGGGTCCAGAGGAGGGCAACCAAAATGATTTGGGGCTTGGGGACAGGACCTATGAGGAGAGGCTCAAGAGCTAAATATGTACACTTTGGAAGAGAGAAGGGACCGGGGACATGATAGAGGTCTTCAGGTACATGAAGAGGGTAAATAGGGGAGGAACAGTGGGTGCTTCAAGGAAGGAGGAAGGGGCCACTAGAGGCATGGGTGGAAGCTGGAGGGGAAGATTCAGGGAGAAAGGAGGAGGTGCTACTTCACTGAGAGGGTGGTGAGCCATGGAATGCACTACCTAGGGGGCTGGTGGAGGCAGAGACAGTGGAGGGGTTCAAGAGGGTGTGGGACAGGTACAGGGGAAGGGTTCAGGAAGCAAAATCCAATGCAGCAAGAATATCCGGAACTGGGAAGGGAGAAGCCAGAGAAGGCGAGGGGGACAGCAAGGTCAGCACCCAGGGTGGGGGCTGACCAAACGAGCAGACACGAAAGACCATTAGGCCTATTCTGCTGGCATTTTAGTATGTTAGTAGTATGTTAGTATGTCTATCCAGAAGGTCCCCTTTAGATGTCTTCTAATTAATCTGCCCACCGGTGTCTGCCGAAAAGTCTTTGCCCTAGAAGTGTCTTTTTGGTCTCAAATCTGGTTTAAGTCTCCACCCACCACTAGTGTTCCAACGTGGCTTTCTGCAATCTTATGCAGCAGGAATCTAACAGCTTCCTTTGTGGAGCCCAGTGGAACATATAGGGAAGCCAGAGTAATAGGTGCACCCTCCAGATTCCACACAAGAATAGCCAAGCATCCTTCCGGATCCACATAGCTACTAGTCTTCTGAAATTGAGTCCCTTTTGCCACCAGGACTGCCACCCCTTCTCCCCAATAGGAGGCTGCCACAATAGTGTCAAACCCAGATTTCCCCAGCTTCTGATGTTCAGACTTAAGGTGTGTTTCTTGCAGTAAAATAAATGAAGAGTTCTCTCTTTTCAGGGTTGTCATAATTTTGTATCTCTATCGGGTTGTTTAGCCCATTAACATTATGTGAGCTAATTTTGACCTTCTTACTATCCTCCATTGATATAGACAGGTATATGGTCCTGCATAATTGCAGGGGTTACCTCCCTTAGCTCCCATGTGCTCCTTGGCATTCCCCAGGTTATTCCACCCCAGCTTGCCTCCTTGTTATTCCTCATACCCCCTGTTGGTCGCAACAGGCCCCTTATTCGTTTCTGAAACAGAAAAACCAGATGTCTTTGTAACTGTATGTTTAACAAAGGTACATGCAGACTAGCAACAACACGAACAAAACATTCATGTAACTTATGAGGTACCTTAAACTGTGCAACTCGTACCCCCTAATAACCTCTGTATACAATGTAACTCCCAAGGTAGGGGAGCAGAGTATTCTGTTTCCTATTAGATCGAGTGCACCATACTCAATTGGGAGGAAAAGGAGCCACTTGCGTAACTCAATCCTCCAGGACCCTTAAGCAATTGAGTCCGTGCCAGATGTCGTGGCAAATCAACATCATCAGCAATCCCCAAAAGAAGCATAATGTGGATGATGTTGTCTTGTGGTGCCACCCACACATAGCCTCCCACCTGCTCATCTACTTACCCACCCCTCCCGAGACCCTTATTTCATCTTTACAGTTAAACTATGGAAATCTCAGTTGTCCAGGGCACCTACTATTCGCTTATGAGCCCCAAAGCCGCTGACTTATTCCTGAGAGGCTTCTCTTAATCCCTGGGAGGAAGCTACTGGGTCCTATCTCTTATAATTCATGGCGGAGTTGTGACCATGCGAGTATGAACAACTTGGCCCCTAGAACAAACCTTCCTGATCTATCCAGTCCCCAAATTGCTCCACTTGTATATTTGTTAAACTAATTTTGCCAGATCACCCCTCATTTAACTACAAATTATGTCCCGGGTATCCTTGTCACTATGTATCAGTCCCCATCTTGTTCATATGGCCAGCTGTATAGCCTCCCTCCTGCTCTAAATTACCCCTTCTCATCCCCCCAGAACCACCCTTTATGCTGGTGATAAGTATCTAGCACTGCCCCTCCCCCCCCACCTTGTCACGGCGGAATATCTCCTGAGTGCCAGGATAAGTATTACTTCCAGTATTTAATCTGCCACCACTATGCGTCGTTCTCCTTTCCAAGAACCCCCCATTTGTCAACTAAGCCTTCCCCTTTCCTTGCCTCCTCAATGTCCTTGACAGTTCCTGCATGTCTTAAAAGTATATCCAGATTGTTAGGACATATTAAGTCACTTGAGATTCACCACCTGACCCTGATTCTCACTCGTAGGTAAGGCCCTCCAATTTACTTGAGCTTCCAGATAAGTGGTGATCTCCCCGATTACATCCCCGTGGTTCCGGACTCCAGCTCAGCTGCCAATCTGCAGTGCTGCCCGCCCATTCCAGATCTTCTCTTTGGGGCCGCCTTCCCATCGGATTCTCCCCTGTTTAATCCATCCCACTGAACCAACCCCCATAGAATAGGGAAAATTAGTGAAAGCTCAGTGGCTTCAGCCCTACGAGATCCCGGTTAGGGGACTCCTCAGACCCCCCCCGAGACTTTTGCACGTTGTTAAACCTTCAGATTCACAATTACAATGTTCTTATTTTTTGAATCAGTTTCTAAGAGCATTGAAACAAGCAGTCAATAATATCCTACAGTGTCTCTGTGGAGGAGGAGAAACCAGGAGATAGGCCTAAACAAAAAATACAGTGGCAAAGATTTCACCGGTTCAAGTGTTTCTTCATGTATTCGGTAGGCTATTCTGCTGTGCGACCTCAGAGTTTTGGTTATGTGTTAAATGGAGTAGCATTTTTTTTATGTCCTTCAGGGTAGTACTCGCTGCTTTCTTTCCCTCTTGATTTCCATCCCGTGGATTGCCACTGCGCCAGAGGTTCTGCAGGATCGGGGGAAGATTTCCACGTCTGGGGGCCAGTATGACCTCATGGCCTCGATCCCTGAATGCCTGAAGGGCCTCCTTGGCTGTATGGTAAATTTCTCTTCCTGAATCCCAGTTTACTTGGAGTCGCGACGGGTAAGGCGTCTGAAATTTCACCTTGATCTCCTTTAGCTTTCTTAAAAGAGGAGCGTACGCCTGTCTTTGCTGTTGAATCAATTGTGGATAATTCTGGTTGAACAAAAGTCGGGCCCCATTGTAGTCCACTTGACCTTGTTTCCATGCTGCCCTTAAAGCCCTTTCCTTACCTCGGTAGCTTGAAAATTTGACTATGATCGAGCACGGTCTGGCTGCAGCCACAGTTGGCTTAGGGAAAAGTGCCCGGTGTGCTCTTTCAACCTTAAATGTGAAGGCTTGTGGCAAATCAAGGACATGACGCAGTAGATTTTCAATAAAGTCACTCGTCTCCCCTACTTCAGTTGATTCAGGCAGGCCACATATCCTTATGTTGTCTCGACGAGAGCGCGCCTCTAAATCCAGACACTTAGCTGATATGTTTTCATTCTGTTGGATTAGAAATTCGATTGCCCTGGAAATCTGGCACAAGTCATCCTCGGCTGTCGATACTCGATCCTCCGCTCACCCTGGCTTCTAGTTTGGTCAAATCTGATTGTAGCTTGCTAAACTCCAGTTTTGTTTCATTCCTAAATTGTTTGATTTCTGCTAGAAGCATCTCAAATCTGGTTCTGGAAATGGTGTCCATTTCGGCTTCTGTGTCTCCTCCTGCCATACTCACAGGAGATTCCCTCCCGTTCGCCACCTAACTTACGGGGCTCAATCAGTGTAATCTTGCTTCACTTTTGCACTCCTGGAACGGGATCGCCTTCTAGATGTATTTCCACAAATTATTTTATGCATTTTGTCAGGATTAACCAGGTTCAGGCTGTGTGGAATTTAATTGGTAGGTCTTGAGGGGGAGAGCTCTCTGCTTAAGCTTCCATGCTACCGTTGACGTCACCGGAAGTTAGGATGTCCATTCTAACATAATGGATGCTCCTTTCAAGGGTTTCAAACATTTTGGGGGAGATATTCAGGATATCTCCAAACTCCAGACCTCAGGATGGGCTCTCAAATCCATCCACCCCGTGTACAATACCCAAAGTCGAGACAGCGGGCTCCCTTTCGTCGCTCCTCCTGCAGACAGGCCCGACCCCCTCCCAAAACCCAGGGCAAGTGCAAAGCAGAGGCAGCTCTGCCCACTCCCTCCTCTGCAGCTGCCCATAGCACCTGTGGTGCAGCAGCGGCCCAAGCAGTGGCTGCTCCGACCTCTTGACTCCTTGCCAGACCCAGCCCCCCACTCCAGAAGTTCACAAGGAGGCAGTCGTAGGGGGTCACTTCTCCCTACATCTGGACAGTTGGAGGGTGATAACCACACATCTGGGTGCTGCCACACACTCGAATTCACAGAGTGGCCTCCAGGAAACTCCTCATACTCTTCCGGTCACGTCCTTCTCATCTGGGAGGAAATTCAGACCTTACTTCAAAAAAAAAAGGCCATAGAGACAGTCCCGAGTTTTCAGCAGGGAAAGGGGTTCTACTCCCACTTCTTCCTGGTTCCCAATGGGCTGAACCTGTTTGTAGAATACAAATGGTTCAGAATAGTCACCCTTCAGGGTTTACAGCCCCTGTTACATTTGGGGGGGGGGGGACTGGCTTTGTTCCCTGGATGTGCAGGATGCCTACCTGCATAGCAAGGTCTTTGCCTCCCACTGATGCCTCCTCCATTTCCACTTCCAGGGAGCATACTACCAGTTCAGAGCTCTGCTCCTTTGTTTGTCCTCAGCCCCCAGGGTCTTCATCAAATGCTTGGTGGTGGTGGTGGCTGTCTTGCGATAGCAGGGGGTTTATGTTTTTCCCTACCTGGACGACTGACTACTAGCAGCCCCATCTAGGAATTGTCTCCTTGAAACTCTCTCTCATACCTGCAGCTTCTTCCAAGCTTTGGGCATTACTATCAACATGCTGAAGTCTTTTCTGACCCCTTGCCAGTGCCTCCTTTACAAAGGGGCAGTGCTGGACACGACCCAGGGGAGGGCCTTCTGATCCCCAGACAGAGCAGTGTGTCTGATGGACCAGGCCCATCTTTTTTTGCTCCAGCCATTATTTTCTTGTGCGGGTTTGTCTGAGAATTCTAAGCCTCATGGTCACAGCGCCCCTGGCCAGGCAGCATTTGAGAATCCCTCCGTGGACGTTGTGGGTCCTGTGGAATCAGCACATGGACACCCTGGATCACCCAGTGTTGGTATCGGATCCAGTCAAGAAGGTACTGTTGGAGTGGCTGAAACCCAACAACCTGCTTTGGGGGATTTCCTTTTTGTATACCTCCCCCCTCAGCAGGTCCCTATGATAGATTCCTTGGGCCTCAGTTGGAGGCTGACCTGGGGGCCCACCAAATTCATGGGACATGGTCCGAGGTGGAGAGGGACTGCCACATCAGTGTCCTGGAGATGTCAGCAGTCCTGTGCACCCTGTAGGCCTTCCTGACTCATTGCTCCCTGGGTCCACTCTTGATTCAGATGGACATGTGTGTAGTTTATTACATAAACAAACAGTGGGGGGGTGGAGGACTCATTCCTATCCCTTGTGCAAAGAAGCGATGAGAGTCTGGTAATGGGCCATCGAGCATGGTCTGAAACCCTCTGCTGTCCATGTTCCTGGTGACCAAAACGTCCTGGCAGACAGCCTAAGCCGCTCACGGATCAGAGCCCATGAGTGGGAACTTCTGACCTTTGTGGTGGAAGACCACTTTGACAGATGGGTGGGCTTGAGTTGGACCTTTTTGCATCCCCATACAATGCAAAACTGCAGCTTTTCTTCTCTCTAGATCTAGGGCCTGGAGTTTTCTGGTGAGGTGCATTGTCCCTCTCCTGGAACATTTTAGTCAAGGGGGAGGCATTGTTCCATAGCTTGGATGTTCATAGAATCCTGAGGTACTATACATGCCGGACTAAGGACCCCCAGAAGTCCATTCAGTTGTTTCATTCACCCCTGGGAAAGGGGGTGCCCTGGTGTCCAAACAGTGTTATAGCCACCTCAGTAGCTTGTTTTCAGAAATGTCAGCTGCTGATATTTGCGCTGCTGTCAGCTGGAGCGCCGTCAACACTTTCACCAAGCATTATAGTCTGGACATCGCCTCTAGGCATACGGCTAACTTTGGCCTAGTCATTCTTCAAGACCTCCTTTCATAGGCTGTTATTGTTTTTGCCTACCACCCAGACTGTCTGTAGTACCAGAACTTCTTGGGACTTAGTCCTACGGGTGATGACCTGCTGCAAGAGATGCCCTCAAAGTAAGATAGTACAGTTACATAAGAATTTACTGTAACAGTAGAACTTCAAGAAGATCTCTTGCAGTAGGCCCTGCTTTTCCTCCCTCTTTTCCCCTTCTCCTGTCTGTCTGTCTCTCTCTTTCTCCTTCCATAGGGGTGTGCCTTCTGCCTTTTTTCCCCTATGCTCTTGGAATACATCGGAGTCCTCCTCAGTCTCCCCTTATGGCATAGAAACATAAACATAGAAACATAGACTTTGATGGCAGACGAGGACTGCTTGGCCCACCTAGTTTGCCCATTTCCCCACCTATTGGATAAGCTGCAGATCCTAGCTAACCAACAGTCTACTTCTTATCCACTACCAGAATTGCCTTATGTCTGTCCCATGGATTCTTGAATTCCCCCACTCTTTTTGACCGCACGACCTCCTCAGGATGGCCGTGCTATGCATCCACCACCCTCTCTGTGAAAAATACTTCCTCACATTGCCCCTGCTTTTGGTCTCCTTGGCAGAACTAAGGAGGATGTGGGGGCTGCCCACATTTATAGGATTGGCTAACATCGAAGGAGGGTGTTCTCTCCCCCCACCAGGTAGACTGCTAGCTAGAAGGTTTCTGTGTGGTCCTAGTGCCTGGAGGCTTAGTCATACCAATGATGGCCTACTGCAAAACAGCCTCTCTAAGATCTACTGGTACAGTAAGTTCTTGTGTACCTGTACTTTACAGAGAGAACTACAAAGGCTGAAAAGTTGGTTCAAAGTCTGGCAGCTGAAATTCAGTGCCAAAAAGTGCAGGTTATATGCTTGGGGAACAAAACTCCCAGAAAAAAGTATTGGATTGGGGTTGGGGGTTAAGCAAAACACATCAGAGAAATGGGACCTAGCAATCATCATTAGTGACTCCATTAAACAAATTGGTTAATGTTTAAGGCCTTTAGCATGGCTAGTGGGATGCTTGGATGCATTGGGAGAGGATTCGACAGTAGATGGCAGGAAGTACTATTACCATTGTAACCTTACAAATTACTGCTACTGCTGTATAGGTCACAGCTTTCTGGTGAGGACACAGTTGGAGTAGTGTACCCACTTCTGGAATCCCCACCAAAAAAAGGACAGGGATAGGCTAGAGAAGAAGGTGCAACGTAGGATGACCAAGATGATTCAGGGCCTGGAGAGTAGATCCTATGAGGACGGACTACCTCGAAACTGAAGAGAAAGGGGGTGATATGATGGAGACCTTCAAGTTCTTGAAATGAGTTAACAAGGAGGACTGTGAGGAGCTATTTACCAGGAACAGAGAAGATAGAACCAAGGGCTCATGAGTGGTGGTTAACAAAAAGGTTTAAAAGGATGTGTAGAAGAATTATTTTACAGGAAGAGTGGTTGAGCCATGTATCATCTGCCCGCAGATGTGGTGGGTGCCAAAGCCATAAATGGTTTCAGACATGGCTGGAACAGAGTCAGAGGGATATTAGCTACTCAGTGGGAAGTTGTGAGCAGAAACGCATAACAAAAGGGGGGAGTAGTGTAAGTGAAGACCCCACAGAGACAGTAGATCTGAGTTATGGTAGAGTAAAATGGGCAGACTAGATGGTCCATTGGTCTTTTTCTACAGTCGTCTTATGTTCCATTTTCAGATTTTTCAGTATTCGTTATATACGAAGAAGCCAGCAGAAGACCACCATTTGGTCTATCAAGTCTGCTCATATTGCAGGGTCCTTAGCTTGAGCTAATGTCCCTGCCCTCCCTCCCTCCCCACTCCTCCCATCCTCCGTAACCATGATACTTACCTTCCCCCATGCCTATCCCAGCCTGTCTTAAAGCTGCCCACTGTCTTCAGCAAGATGACCTCTTCTGGCAGCACATTCCAAGTGTCCACCACCCTCTCTGTGAAGAAGTGCTTCCTGACCGCCCTCCTTAACCTCCCACCCTTCAGCTTAAGACTGTACCCCCTCATGTTATGGTTGCCAGTGCACTTGGCTGAAAGAGACTCTCCTTATCAACCTTATTTATCCCTTTCAGGTACTTGAAGGTCCCAATCATGTCCCCCCTCTCTCTGTCCTTTCTTTCATGGATTACCTGTTCAGTGCCCTTAATCTCTCCTCATATGCCTTACCCTGCTGACCGGCTATCATCTTTGTAGTCCTCCTCTGGACCTCCACCAGCAGGTTGATGTCCTTTTGAGATGTGGGCACCAGTACTGAACTCCATACTCCAGATGCGGCCTTACCAGTGACCTGTACAAGGGCAGTATAACCTCCTCTCTCCTACTACTGATCCCCCTAGATGTGCATCCCAGCATCTTGTTTGCCTTTGCTGCTGCTTTCTTGCACTGCGTGGAGTGCTTCAGGTCACTAGTGATCATCACTTGTAGGTCCTCCTCCTCCTCTGATGCAGATACTCAGACTCCACCCAGGTAGTACTCTGTCCTGGGATTCTTGGCTTCAATATGCATACCTTTGCATTTCTTGGCATTGAAGCCAAGCTGCCAGATGCTGGACCACCTCCTAAACTTTTCCAGAGCTTCCTGTCAGTCCTATATCCCTTCAGTGGTGTCCACTGTCCCACAAAGCTTGGTGTCATCTACGAATAGGCACATTTTGCCCTTAATGCCATCCCCAATGTCATTGATGAAGACATCCAGCCCCGGCACCGAGCCCCATGGGAACCCACTGGTTACCTCTTTAGTGCCAAATAACTCTTCCCCCCCCCCCAATAGCCACCCTCTGGGTTCTGTCCCTCAGCCAGTTTTCCACCCATCTGGCCCTTTTTTCCCCAATCCCAAGATCCACCAACTTATTGACCAACCTTTTGTGGAGCACAGAGTCAAAGGCCTTGCTGAAATCAAGATAGAGGATGTCTACCGCTTGGCCCCTGTCTACTGTGTTGGTGACAGTCAAAGAAGTCAATCAGATTTGTTTGACACAATTTGCCCCCCACCCCCATGAACCCATGCTGCCTCTCATCCTGGAGACCATGCTCCTCTAGATATTCCACCAATCTTTCTTTTAGTATGGTCTCCATGAGCTTGCCCACAATGGAGATCAGACTGACTGGTTTGTAATTCCCTGGGTCATCTTGGGACTGCTTTGGTGGAGGGGCCTTACATGTGCTGTTCTCCAGTCCTGTGTTAGCAGTCCTCAAGTACACACAACTCCTCAGTTCTTTTTCAAAGAGATCCCAATGCACTTAGCCAGAGCCTATATATGCAAGCCATGTGCAAAACTGGCTACAGTGGATACTCACTCGACCTGAAGTTGCTTGTACTAGTCCTAGATGAAATCCTTGAACCCCTGACAAAGATCTTTAACCTTTCCCTAAGACTGGGTCAATTCCTATCACTCTGGAAACAAACGACTATCACACTTGTACACAAAAGTGGAGATAAGTCACTGCACACAAACTACAGACCCTTTTCCATCCCCTCCCCCCGCCTTATCTAAAGCTCTTGAACGAATAGTCTCAGACCAGCTTGTCGAGTTCCTGGACAAATATGAAATCCAGTGCCCAGAAAAGCATGGCTTCCGAAAAGGGCATAGTACCACCATGGCACTGTTGGAATTTACTGGATTCATCCATGACGCCCTTGACCAAGGAATCTGTAGGGGAGCAGTATTCATTGACCTGACAAAGGCCTTTGATAATGTTAACCACCCACTCTACTCGAGCAACTGACCACTCTCGTGCTCTCCAAGGATGTGCTGCCCTGGTTTGTTAGCTACCTCGGGGGAAGGGTCCAACATGTTAGAATTGCTAGCATCACCTCTGATGAAAAACCGGTCCTCTCCGGTGTCCCGCAGGGGTCTATACTGGGGCCACTACTCTTTTCCTGAACAGTCTCCCTAGCATCTGCCAACAGAGAATATTACTCTATGCAAACAATGCAGTACTGTTTACTAGCAACCAAGACTCTAAAAAAACTTGAGTCAGTTGCAGTGTGATTTCAGGCATGTTGAAGAATGGTTTAGCTCACATAAACTTGGCCTGAACTACAGCAAAACTAAGGTCATGACATTCTGCAACACACAGAGCAAGTATAAACCTCTGTTCCTCACCATTAAGAACCACGCGGGGACTTCACTTGAACATGTTCCTGAGTTTAAATATCTTGGCAACACCTTGGACATTTCCCTTTCTTATATGTGGCACATTGGCAATGTAGCTAAGGCCGCCAGCATATTCGGATCAGCCTACTCCACAAGCACAAACACTGCATGACCACTGATGCCCTCAGACTGGTCATCTACATCTCCGTCACCTCCATCGTCTACTACGGTCTAGTCATCTCTATGGCTCTGCTTCCCCTACTGCCCTCCAGAGGATATCGGTGACACTCAACAAGGCCTGTAGGCTTCTAACTGGTGCCGCCTGCCTAACACACACCTGTGACCTGTACGCCCAGGCCGAATGGCTACCACTCCTTAGTAGAATACAATACTAGACCTGTTTGTTAACCAAAAAAGTTATCCTCGGGCTCATACCATCAGGAGTGGCAGAGCTCCTTACTGCCAACAGCAATACCCAGTTTACACGCAGTGCTCTATAGCAAGCCTTCCAGGTCCCCAGATGCCAGACAAAAAATAGGTCAGAGGTCATTCATGCACAGGGCTCCTCAGTGGTACAATACTCTTAAACAAATGCTTAAAACTGCGATGCTTGGTCCCTTTAAAAGGCAACTCCGACTATTCCTCGCCTCTACCACTTAATGTGACTGCCTCTCCTAAGTAACTGCCTCCTCATTTTGCCCTAGTCGAAGGTGACCTGTAACCTCCCTTAGAGCTCCACTTTTGTGGCACCAGTTTCCCCCACTCTCACCCCCTTCCCCACACACCACACTGCCTCACCCACTCACCCCCTCCTCTCCAATGTCACTTTCAGATATGGGGCCCTCCAGCCCATCCACCTCGCACTTTTGCCATCCACCTCTACCCGCTGACAATGGCCCTTTAGCCTGCCTACTTTTTCCTAACTCCCTTCTACCCTATACTAACTATATACTGTTCACCCTGAAACTTGTCTGAAGCTGGCTTATGTTGTGTCTCTCCATTTTTGGCTGTATAATAAATGCGTAGACAGCTTTGGGTTTTTAAGACTGTAACCATTGTTGACCTTTGTATGTATGTTACCCTACATCCTTTGACGTGGAACCTTTGTAAATGAGCGGTTCCTGCTCAAAGCTATTTGTAATCCTAGAGTTTAATAAAAAAATAAAAACATTTATTATCTCTGCTTTTCCCTCATTATCCTCCACCCCTTTGTTAAGCCTAGCAATCCGTTCCTCCTTGTCCCTTTTCTCACTTGCATAGTGAAAGAAAGCCTTCTTCCCCTTCTTAATCCTTCAGCTACCTGCAGCTCCTTCTGTGCCTTTGCTCACCGGACTTCCTTACTTGCCTCACTAGCCAACCTTAGGTAATTTTCCCTATCCACCTCTCTCTTGGTCTTCCTGAATTTTCTATAGGCCACCCTTTTTTTCTCTTACTGCCTTGGCAACCCCAGAACTGAACCAGCTGGGCGCTTTTGCCGTTGTGTTCTTCCCCCTGAGCCTAACGCACTCATCCGTGGCAACCAGTATTCCTTCCTTAATGATGGACCTCCTTTGGCCCACCCTATATCTGCTTTGATGGCCGCCAGATGGCTACTTAGCACTTCGCTCATTTTCCTGAAGTCCAGCCTCCTGTAATCCAAGATTTTGGTCTTAGTCGGGATGCTTTCCCTGCCCATATCAAACTGGAACAACACTTGTTTGTCTGCCTGTGTCTATACTACCCCACCCAGCTTTATGTCATCTGCGAATATGTTTATCCAGCTCTTTACATTATTGTTCACGTCTACAACAGAAGTAGAGAATAGTGAGTCCCAGTTCTGAGCCCTGCAGTACTCTGCTCGTAATACACCCATTTTGTGACAGAATACCACTGATTCTGACTGCTTGTGTTCTATTACACTGACCATTATTAATTCAAGTTTACCAATAGGTTTTCTAATCCCCCCACCCCGATTATCAGTGGCTTACGTAGTACTTTGTGAAATGCCTTCTGATAATCCAGGTAAATTTACATTAACTGGTTTATTGTTATCTAGGATCTTGCCAGAATCAGTCTTCTCCATAGATTCTCACTTGTTGGTCTTAGCTAGAGGTGCTAGGACCCAGTGGGAGTCAGAACTTTTCAGAAGACTACAGCCACCGAGGGACTATATGCACGATGCCGACATGACGCGACACTCGTACAGTAGTCTGCAGCGGTTCCAGCCCCCAACTACCTCGGTTCTTTTTTTCCCCAGCTGTCAACTATGCTTCGGTGGCTTTGTTGCTCACCTGCCAGGGGTCAAAACTTCATGTGTGTATGACAGTGGCATTCAAGAGGGAGCACCAGATTATCTCTGTGAACACTGAAGCAACGGACTCTACACAGCCCAGTGAGATGTCGGGCCCTGGTCCAGATCACAAAATGTGGACCGCAGCTTTGAGATTATCTCCCAGACCTCTTCTACCACCACTGGGCTAAAGTCACTTGAGACCTGAGGATTACTTCCATTGACCTCAGATCCATCACTGTACATCCACTGTAGCCCCCTGGGAAGATACCCACCATGATGGAGGACACCTTTTCAGAAAAGAACAGAGCAAAATCTTCCCATTTAGGGATTGACAGGGCTCTCACTTGCCAGAGACCGGTGGGATGGAGAAGCCTGTCTACAGTCTGGAACAGCTGAGCTGGTCTATACTTTGCTGTGACAATCTCTCTGGACAGGGACTCTGCCTTCTTATGTGAGATCCCCTTTGATACTCATTTTGAGTTTTCAAAGCCAGCCTGTCTCCCTCAGACTGGGAACTCCTCCAGTGGTGCTTCAGCCTCTGACCCATGGACTGCAACTCTGAGCTCCCCATCAAACCATGGGGATCTCGAGCAGGAAGGCCTGGGTCATACATGGACAGATGCTACAGAATCAAGAGCCAAGGCAACGGCCCTGTTGTAGTCCGCTACCACTTCTGCCGGTCCTGTCTTACAGGTAACCAACATACTTGATACAGGTCCAACTCTACCATAAGTCCTGCTGAGGTCACCCCCTTTAAAGGGCTGAAATGGACCATCTCCACATGGGAAAGACTCTGTGGTGGTGGGGGGGGCGTGCTAAACAAGAACTGGCCACTCTAACTCTTGTGGCTTTCATTCTGACCCAGGCAGATTTGGTTTCCACTGCTGTACAACATCGCAGATGAACCAAACTCCTGTCCCACTCCCTTTACAGCTGGGGGCTTGTTTTACAGAACCACGGTAGCCTCTTGCACTTGGACCTTGTGGCATGGCACCTTCATGCCTGGCTTCTGAAGAAGTAGAACTGTCCTGATTTATGGTTTCTTCCACTGTCGTGAAAGTTCTATTGGCATCTACAAAGCTGTCTACTCGGCACACACATTCCCTGAAAAGGAGATATTTTACTATTTGGTGTGCCTCTTGCTCTCTAGACTGCCTTTTTTATCCAGTCCTGCAGGTTTTGGACTACCTCCTGTCCCTGTCAGACTCTGGCCTCCAGTACTCTTCGATGAAGGTATGTCTTGAGTCCATTTCTCCTTTCATTCTCTGAGTGCAAGACTGTGACACAGTTAGAGGTGTTCTGCAGGTTTCCTAAAAGGTCTTTTGTTTCCCTTGGTCTGGCAGTCAGTTCTGGTCTAGTACCTAAATTTGGTTCTGGAGTCCCTAATTCAGGCTGCTTTTGAGCCAGCTACCACCTATGAGCTTCATTTTCTGTCACGGAAAATGCTTCTTCTGGTGCCATCACTAAGGCTTATGGGTTTCCAAGCCGCAGGCATGTATTTTGGATCCCATTTGCCTTGTATTTTATCAGGTTTGGATTTGCTAGGTACCTACCATCTTTAGTTCCTTTTCAAGGTGGTGTCTCCATTTACTCTAAATGGGACTGTTCACCTTCCTGTGTTTTTTGCCTCCCCACAGAATGCTGGAGAAGTTATTCTGCATTCTCTACATGGCCACATGGCATTATATTTATGTTTGCATTGCACAAAGGATTATTTGGAGACATTGCAGCTTTTTGTTTTGTTTGCTCCTATTTCTGATTGGCATTCCGCATTTCTTTCTGTAAATCAGAAACTTGGTAAAGAGCTTACTGGTCCCATCCATGGACAGTACCACTCATGGTATTATGACTTCCATGGCTTGCTTACATTCCGTTTCAGCAGCCAGCATGCTCTGCCACATAGAGTAGGATCCATACTTTCACTAAATATTACTGTTTGTATCATGCATCCCATAGGTGAGCTGGCTTCAGTCTTGGCATCCACAAAGGCCTTCTGTCTTAGGATGCTAAGTGCCCCCAACCCCCCCGGCATGGCATTCCTCAGGTTCTGCAGTGCTATACTGCTTGGGAATCATTCAGTACTGTACGTGTAGCTCTATGGAGGGAGATGTCCTCGAAGAAGATAGTTAAGTTACTTACCAGTAACAATAGATCTTTGAGATGATCTCCTCCTTCGAGACATGGCTCTGTCACCCACCTAACACTTCTGTATTTTCAAGCAGAATGAATACTGTCGTAGATCTGTTGATTGCTTACATTTGGTCTTCTCTTTTTCTGTGCCCCTCAATAGTGTCTGTCTGTCACTGCCTCTCCAGTCAAACTGGTTGGGGTTTGGGTCTCCTAGACCTGGACAACTGAGTTTGTCTTCGATGAGAAACAGAAAGTATGGGACTGCCCTCATTATATACAGTAGGTACCTCTAAAGTATGTCTTGTGGGCGATTCCAACTAGCCAAACGTTTCCCAGTGGTCCTGACACTGATGACTCACAGTTCAGTGTGCATGGCTTTATGGAGGGAGAGTCTCTCGAAGATCTGCTGTTACTGGCAAGTACTTAAACTTTTTCCAGACATTCCATAATGTTAAATCAGTGGCCATGCTGAGTGACAAACCCTACACTGCCTCATAGTGGTGCTATGACTTCAGCCTGTGCTTTGTGCTTGTGCCTAATTAGCATAGACAGTGCAGAGTTCACAATTCAGAGTGGCTGATTATCATGGAGCATTTAGAGAACATTTAATTTCTGAGCATTGATATGTATACTGCAGAATAGAGGTACTCTTGGTACGGCTGCTACTAAGTACTGTTTACTTTAAACTAGCCATTATCCCAGTATACTGTAGGTATAATCTCATTCTAACAGATACTTGTGTGCTTTACTGGTTAACACAACAGCCTGCAAACATTATGCTGTACTTGGTGACTATCCTTTTTATATACTCGTTGCTGTTGTAAGGACCCTGCTACAGTAAAACCTTTTTAGAGTCCATGTATTAATTATGAATTATAACCATAAAAGATAGGGCAAGGTGAGATGCAATTCATGGCATCTGGTAATTGTTTGATAGTGTGTGTAGTATTAGGAAGTATTTTTAAAATTGATGATTAGTAATTTGATTTAGGAAATAGCTTCCCAATCCTGATCTGTAATTTGATTTATGAAATAACTTGGGAAAATAGAACCACATTGTTGTTCATTAAGTCTCTAAGGAGTGGTATTATTCCAGTGCAATGCCCTGGTCTAAGCTGTCTAATGCAAGCAGTTTTAATAAGAGTACCTCATCATTAATGGCAACTACTTGAGCATTCTGAAATTCTTGGATCACTTAGAAAATGCAGGGGTGTCTCTTTTTATTGTTCTTACAAAGTAATATATTGTCCTGATAAAGGAACCCCCTTCTTTTAAAAAAGGGCTTTTTTTTTGGCCAGCCCAGTGGCATGGAGGGTTGAGGCAGTGATGCCTTGCCTCCTGCCACGCCAGCGACCCGTTTTCCCAGTGTGAGCGAGTTACCGGGGTCTGCCAGGGAGGGAGAGGATCGAGCATCCGGAGGACAACAGATCTCCTCTCCCGGGGAGGGGTGTGGATGGAGTCTGCTGCTTGATTGGCCCCTAGCTGTGGCTGGGGGCAGGCGCAACGGACCCACACAAGGGGGGTGGAACCGAGCAAGATGTTTGGCATGCTGCATACGGAAGCGTGCACTGCTCGGCCAAGAAGCTGACCGGCGGGATGAAGGGCGAGAGGCGATGGCCAGCATGTCGCCAGTTCCATGTGATAAAGGCGAGTCAGAAAGACCGCAACACATGGAGCGAAAGCAAACTTGAGCCCATACCTGCGCGGCTCGGATATTGTACAGAGTGTTGCAAATAGTGCGGTCACTACAATACCTGACTGACCACACATATTTTTCATGCAGGGGATGTGCCCCCGCACCCCGAACTTAAAAAATAGCCAACTCAAGGGGTACGGACCACAAGGGCAAGTTACTGGATTTTCGCTGCACAGGATGTGGCGAGTATTACAAGCTCAATAATCAGCGCCTGCATGAGTGCTACCATGTCGCCCGTGGAGGTGATGGGGGCGGCGGAAGGGACCAGTCGTGGCGGGGGGATAAAGTAAAAAAAAAAAAAAAGAGGGGGGCATTTTTCTGTTTGTGTGTTTTTTTTTTTTTTTTGTTTATAAACTACAAGATAAAAATCCTTTACTAAGTAACTATACTTTTATAAGGCTAATGAAAAGTTAAAGATACGCGCGTTCGAGGCTTAGTGCCTCTTAATCAGATGTGTAGTACATTTTATTTGTTTATTTTGATAACCTCCAGATAGGCTTACTTGGACAAGTTCCATATACAGGAACGACCTGGGCACAAGGTAAAAGTGAAGACAGAAATAAGGAGCAAGAGCAGCAGTGAATAAATGCAAGATACGGCAAACAATGTTAACATTAGGTTCACCAGGCAGTACTATATAGTATACTTTTTTAGTGAGTTCTAAACGCTGGAAGGGAATGTTTAGCCAGTGCAAGTTAAACTGCTGAGATATTTAAAAAAAAAAAAAAAAAGTGTTGTAGTGCTGATTAACATCAAATAACTTAAAGGTGTTAAGAAACTTGGATATTGGTTTATGTTACAGTGCAGTCTTGTGTTGCTGTTTAGAGGAACTGTGTGATGACTTTAAACATTTTTCAGTTGGATAATGAGACATGAAGCCTTTGTTTTCGAGTCCAGAGTTGATGGTGTTAAGAGTTCCATAAGGCCCTTCTGTCTGTGATTTTTATGTTTGCTTGCACGCATGTGCAAGAAACATAGTGCCATCATCGGAGATTTCGGAGGTGTGTCACCTCCTCCTCCAATTCAGGCAGTGTGCTGGCAGGCGCGGCCCCTGTAAGCCAATGCATTTTGGAGCTGTCTATGACACGCTCCAAAATGCAGTGGCATACAGTTGAAAGGGGGAGCTACGCTTGAGTGAGCAGCGATAAGAAGCTGCTCACGCGCAGCTTCCCCCAGCCGCAGAGCGGCGCCCCCCGCACGCAGTGTATAGCCGACGGGTGCCCAATCCCCTGGCCGGGTTGAGCTGCATCGCTTTCTCTCCCCCGTAGTTGGTGCCACGCTGGGAGCCCACCCCATCGTGGCAATCAGTCATTTGGCGGACGTGTGCCCAATCCCTGTCGGCTGAACGCCCAAAGTCCTTGTGCCACGCTGGGAGCCTACCCCAGCGTGGCAAACGTCCCACGACGCCTTTTTTATTTTTGTACCTGTAAGCCAAAACGTCCAGCGGTGCGCTCTCCTCACCCCCCCGCCCCACAACCCGCACTCACCCACTGCGCGACTCCAGTTTTCCCCACACCCCTCACCCCATACTTACCTTCGAGTCCGCGCGACGATCTTCGTGGACCGGGAACACGCCTGCACTCTTCAAAGCCGATCGCGAACTGGGAAATGCCGGTAAGCTGTATAATGGGCTAGATAGGGGGTTTCAACTTTATTGCATATCTCAGCCATTTTGGAATTTTGCAATTTTCAACATGGGGTTCTTGGACCCTTCTCATGAATGACGTCACTGTCATGAGTTTCGGCAAGGTGATTTCAGTGACTGCAAAATCACCCTTCGGCCCAAATACCGCCATGACAGTGACATCATTCATGAGAAGGGGCCCAAACCCCATGTTGAAAATTTGGTGCCAAATTCAAAAAATGACTGTTTAACGAGCGTGCGTTGCGCAGTTCCCACGCAGGCCTCGTAAGTTCGCTGAATTTCAATATTTTCACTCCAGATTTTCAATATTGCCATTTTCCCACACCTTCTTATGAGTAGTACAGCTGTCATTTTTCACATCTCACCCAAAACGTGTTTCCTACACGTAGCACACCATGGCGCAGTCGGTGCGAACTCAGTGTATGGGACACATTAAGAAAATCACAGTGCCACTGTTCATGAGCAGAGGTCTTGAAATGGCTATGTTGAAAATTTGGTGAAAGAATTCTCAAAAATGACTGTTTTACTGAAAGTGTGCACAGTTCCCACGCACGCCTGTGAGGTTTGCATGAATTTTCAATATTTCCACTCCAGATTTTCAACATTGCCTATTTTTCCACACCTTATGAGCAGTACAGCTGTCATTTTTCACATCCTGCCCAAAACGTGTTTCCGCCCATGTAGCGCACAATGGCGCAGTCGGTGTGCAAACTCAATGTATGGGACACATTAACAAAACCACAGTGACACTGTTCATGAGCAGAGGTCTTAAAATGGCTATGTTGAAAATTTGGTGAAAAATTCTAAAAATGACTTTTACGAGCGTGCGTTACACAGTTCCTATGTATGCTCGTAAGTTTGCAAATTTAATATTTTCACTCTAGGTTTTCAGCATGTCCATTATATTAAACTTCCTTATGAACAGTACAGCTGCAATTTTTCATATGTCAACCAAAATGTGTTATCGCACATGTAGCACACAATGGTGCTGTTGGTGTGTGAAAGCAATGTTTAGGATAGATTAAGAAAATCACAGTTACACTGTTCATGAGCAGAGGTCTTAAATGGCTATGTTGAAAATTTGGTGACAAAAGTCCATAAAATGACTGTTACAGTGAGCATTGTGCAGTTTCCACGCATCCTCGTTAGTTCATGACTTTGTAATATTTTCAGTCCAGATTTTCACAGTGGCATTTTTCCACACTTCCTTATGAACTGTACAGCTGTCATTTTTCACAACATGGCCGGAGTGTTTTCACACTTTCAGTGCAGAGATGCGTGGTCGCTGTGGGAAATCATTGTTCGGCACAGATAAAGAAAATCACAGTGACACTGTTCATGATCGGAGGCACCAAAATGCCTGAGTTGACAATCTGCTATAAAAAATCCCCAACCTAATTATATTACGGGTGTGCGTTGCACAGTTTCTATGTACGCTCGTGACTTCACCATTTTTTTAAATATTTTTACTACACATTTGCAACATAACCATTTTTACACCTCCCCATGAAAGAGTACAGCTGTCATTTTTTACATCCTGTTCGGAATATTTTTGCACCTGTGGTGCTAAATGCCGTAGTCACTGTGCATAAGCAGCTTTCTGCTACCAAACTGATATTCCCCCTGTTCATGAGGTGGGGTCACAAAACAAACATGTTGAAAATTTGGAGTGAAAATACCAACGAATGCCTGAGGTATTAGGCTTTTCAACTAAATCGCCCAACCCTCTAGAGAATGACAGGAATCAGGGTGTGACTTGGGATTCTTGCCTGTGATGCTCATACCATTTCACACCCTGCAGTCACTGAGAGGCATCGAGGTATGCCTTGGACTCTTGACCCCAAACTTCACCCCATTCTCCTATATCGCACCCATCTCACCGTGTTTCCTAATGAAATGGGGTGTGCATAAGGGCCAAAGACCCCAAGGAACACGTGACACTTGTCAGTCTCTGCAGAATGGGGTGTGATGAAATGGCGTGGCCGTTATGTCTGACGACCCAAACGCACATCCCAATGCCTGTCACTCTCTGCAGGGTGGTGGTGGGGTTGGCTTCAGCTCAATACTTCACTGCCATTCCTATTACGCAGCTCTGTAACTTCTACACTACCACTGCCAATGCCAGCAAGCAAACATTCGGCATTGACAAATGCTTGTTAAAGTTGCTCTTAATGACTGCCACCTACAGTGCATGTTCTCCAGATATGCCTTAGCTGGAGAAATGCTGACCAACTGATTTGTACATAACTTTGTTTCTGATGTTGAAGTGATACATACTTGCCCTGTCTCACTCACATACAGATTATTTGTGTTTGGGCATTTGGAGCACGTGATGGAAGAATACTGTACAAAATTAGTAGCACTGCAGATGAATGATCTCTAGATTTTGTAGTCCTGTTTCTTATGGGGAATGGGGATTGTATCTGTTGTTTTATTTGGGGAACATGTTTGGCATCTGTTCTGTTGACAGCGGATTGTCCCCTATACACTCTTAGCTGTTTGCATTTTGCTTCACACAATACGTTGATTAGGTTTGGGGGTTGGCTGTGTTCCAAAATTGGGTGTTGTGGAAACCGTCTTTCATCCTCTTGGAGAACTGAATTGAGATCTTTAATTACTGTATTTCCCACAGGGGTTCACTGTGAGGGCTGCAAGTGACAACCAATGGGATATTGACATTTGTAGGGTAATTTGATGAAGAGACACAAAGCCTTGAAAGCTTGTATTTTTAACTTTTTGTTAGCCCAATGAAGGTTTCATATGTACCAACAGTACCAAAAAGATCCTCCATTTGTTTATCTTGTGATTTTGTGAGTGCTGACACAGCACACCACAATCTCTATCTGGAAAAATAAACCGATACAGTACTACATACACACAGTAGGTTCGTGTGTTGGTCTGGATTAACAGGTGGTTGAAGGCACTCAACTTTACTGTAACTCTTGCCACACAAGCCTCCAGGAAAGCACAGTATGTTAATCCAGCACAACATACCCCTGTTGTCCTGTAGCTGTAGCTTACATATCAATTACAAAGAAAGCATATTGTGTAGTTGCCTATTTCTAACAGTGTGGTTTAGCCAAAGTGAAGATCTTTGAAATATAAATATAATTTACTGGAGTTTAGTTCTTTGTCTGTTAAAAAGTGGTATCACTTGAGCTGAGAGCATACATGCACTGTTACAATTTGTATTACAGTTTTTAAACAATATTACCATGATCCCAAAACGAAAAAGGATTACCCAGGCAAGCCAGGAGAGAACATACTGAAATTCAACTTCAGCAGCAGTTTCTCAGCCAATGAATCGGTGAATGCATCGGAATACCTGCAGAATCAAACTATGCTGGAGCTTCACAGCGACATCCACTGTGGGCGTGAAACTGCTGTTCTTAGTGTGATGCTGATGCTGGGAACCCTATGGCTTGGGCACACTCTGTATCAGTTTAAGAAAAGGTAATGTACTAAAGGTACTCTACAAACTAGACATTAGCAGTTTCCAAGCAGCAGTGTATATCATCTTCAGAGGAGAGCGAGAGAAATTGATTGGTAGATTTATTTACAGATTTACTCTATGGCCGATATATTCAGAGGGGTTGCGCCTGGTGCAACAGAGTTGCAGTGGCGCAACCCCAGTAATGCGCCCGTGACAGTATTCAAAAGGAGGACTTGCGCAGCATAAGTCCCAATGCCCTGGGGTGCAGTGATAATGTATGCGGTGCATCTGAAGGAGTGTGCCCATGCATATGCGGCACATCACGATATTCAGCCCGGGATGTGCGGCAGATATGCAGGCACAACCCTGAGATGCGCCACATACTGGGGCACAAAGTTGAGCCTGGAAAAAAACTGCTCAAATGCTGGCCACCCACAGGCGGGCTGCTGTACTGCACGGCGCAACACAGCAACCACCAGCCGTGGGTGGCCACCTGCCCACATTGAACACTGTCCACAAGCACCCATATGTACCTTGGTGGTCTAGTGGTACCCCTCTCCCTCCCGATGCAGTGATCGCTGGCAAATGCCCTTACACACCTAACCTGGTAGTCTGTTGGCACCCCCTCCCGCCCTTGAATAATCAGTACCATGCCTGGTGGTCTAGCGGTACCCCCACCCATCAGTGACCCGTGGGACAAAGTCTCTGGTGGTCAGTGGCTTCTGCCCGTAGCACCCCCAGTCATTGGCAGTCAGCTGCAACTCTCTCGCTTACCGCCTGACCACCCGCCAAATGACAGCATACAGTAGGAGCTGTAAGGCTGTTGGCCCACACTATGGACCAATGGGCTTGCAATGTGAATGAATGACCTTCATTCACATATTTGTGAGTGACATGTACAGCATGCACATCAAGCCCATTGGTCCACAGTGTGGACCAATGGCCTTACAGCTCATACTGTATGCTGTCATTTGGCAGGTGGCAGGGCGGTATGCAGGCAGGTTACACCTGCCCGCCGATGATTGTGGGGTTGCTGGGTGGGCAGGGGGCCTGTGAGGGTGAGGGTGGGGGTGGGCCCACTGGACCACCAGAGAGACTTTGTCCTACAGGTCACCGGCGATCATGGTCACAGGCAGGGTGGGGGGTACCACTACACTACCAGGGCATGGTACTAATTATTCTACAGGTGGCACGGCTACGGGCAGGAACGGGGGTGCTACTAGACTACCAGGGAAGGTGTAAGGGGTATTTCACAGTGATTGCTGCATCGGGAGGGAGGGGGGTGCCACTGGTTGTCCTGGGCATACTGCTCAACCTCCTGTCTCACAGACTGGGACAGGGCTTAACATACGCAGGGACAAGCGACCAGACACAGGGCCACATTGTCAGCTTAGCGATGTCCACCCAGACAGCTGGTAGACTATGGGGCTTTGTGCAAATTACAGTCACTACGGCAGGACATGTCTGATCGTACTGCTTCATCTTGTGCTTCCAAGTTTCACCGTTTCGCTATGGACACACATATAGTAGGAGGGACAGAGTATACTTGTGCGGCATTTGCAGGGACATCCCTGCAAATCAGGGATGGTTGAAGGGTACGGACCTGGGGAGGTACTGCATGTTGTGTAGGGCGCCAGGTGCATTTCACCAGCCTACCATGCTCAACGCATGCAAATGGGGTCATAATGACATGCGAATGCCCGCATTTCCACCTTGCATACATTATGGCCCCATTTGCATACTGCAGGTTGAATATCGGGAATTTGCGCACAGCATAACTCTGTTGTGCTGGCACAGTGCCTATTCCCAGTATTCAGCCCTGTCTGGGGTGCGCCAGTGCATCGTGGTTGCTCAGTGCACATTACCTGATATATTCAGAGGGGATGCGCGATTGCTCATCCCCTTTGAATATATACCTGGGTTTCACCGGTGCAACACAGTATAGTTGCACTGCGCCAACATGTGCCATTGCCAGGCGCATTCTGAATATTGGGCCCTTCATGTACAAAATTATAAAATGGGTAATTCAGGAAGAAATGTAATTGCTCTAATGTGATCGCATGACTAAGCATAAATCCCAGGGCAGATCAGGATTACTTACCTTTCAAAACTTCATTGCTCTGTATTAAAGACTTTGTTACCTGCAGAAAAAAACACACACAGAATGTGTTGACAGAAATAGACTCGCCGGTCCATGCAGTCTGGCCAATTACATTTGGAGCCATTCTTTTTTTTATATTTATTATTAAGGACAACTACATGAAAACAGTGTATTTGGCCTTTGCAGTTCACTTGCAGCTGTCTAGAGCTGAAGTTACAACGCCTTACTTGTGACATCATTCTGTTGCTGTGGACACAACTTTGATACCAAAAGTAAGACATTATGACTTAAGCCAGCTGTAGAGGAACTGTAAGGGGGAAAACTCCTGTTTTCATGGAAATAACCCTTAGTAATAAGCAGTGTCAGTGGCTCAGTAGGTAGTACACTCGCCTCTGAGGCCGGGAGATCAGAGGGCTGTGGGTTCAGTTCCCACGTCTGGCACTTGGGTTAATATCGAAGTACTGACACTGTAGTGCAGCATGAGGGGGTGTTGCACTTCTGAGGTGCTGTCTTTCGGATGAGACGTTAAACCGAGGTCCCATCTGCCTGGATTGGTGGTAGTTCAGGTGGAAGTTAAAGATCCCATGGCACTTATCGAAAAGAGTAGGGGGAATTTCCCCAGAGTCCTGGCCAAATTTCCCTCATTCTTTAAAAATACCACCAACAGCTTAATCTGGTTCAAGGTCAGTTGGCATTCATCTGTATCCCCTTCCCCCCCCGGGTCCTGCCTGAAAATAGGCAGGATTTGTCTAGTGCACTTACCCGGTCAACAAAAACTAAATAAAATAAAGAATGGAATGGCTTGAAATACCTGTGGTTTTACAACTTTTACAAGTTAGAGATTTTTGTATTGTATGTACAGTGGTAAATGTTTGTTTTGTACTTGATTGGTGTGTAAACTTCAACTTGCCAGCAGTGGAAGTTGCAATTGCTTGAATAAAATCAAAATCAGTTTAGTGCAACTGAATTCTGTTGATGCAAAAACAGTCATTTATTTTGTGGGTAGTTTTGATACCCTCATTAAAATTAATAACCAGGTGAGTATAATTAGAATATTGTAGTCCAGGGCATGCCTAATTGTGAGATAAAAGCACTTATGCAATAAGGCACTCTGTGTTGCCTCTTGCCTAACTTCCTGATGTTTGTCATTATCACAAATTATCAAATGGATAGGACAAATCATGAACGTTGATTGGCTGAAACAATGTATTTGACCCATGACAGTGTCTCAGTATATCATCATGCAACCAGACTAATTACCAAGATCAGCAGGATCCCAATATGTGTCGGCAATTTTATAATCTCAGTAATACAGTCCTGTATGTGGTATACCATGGGGATATTGTTGTATATACAACATAGTGTAGAGAGAGATGCCACAGAATAAAACTAGATATTTTCAGACTCGCTTTGCAAGATATGATATCTTGCATTTTGGGATATGTCACAGTTGATATAAAATAAGCTTATTATATAATGATGGAATATTGACCCAATTAGAGAGCATCTTTCACAATAATATCACAATAGCCATGTGAAACACTGAACCCAGCAGTTGAAATCAGAAAAAGTTGCATGTTCATATGGACAGATTTGAACCAATGTTGTTGAATATGGAATGGTCTGACTTACAACATTCAGTTTATCATTGGGTATGAGGTGGTAGGACTTGCATAACTCCATCATGATTCCGCAACTTAATTATGTTCCCCCAAAAAAATGCTAAAAAATAAATTGCATATTTAAGTCAGGCTGTTGCATATCGCTGATTTCTCTGGTAGTCAGAGGCACTCTGCTTCACTTTTTGTCTTACAACTCACTCAAGGCATGAATATATCCTATGATATACCACACCCATCATTCATTATTTCATACATAACACACACCCTGTCTTATCATCTTGTTTGAATTTAATACCGCGACTTCCTGAAAGTAGAAATAATAAAAATATCTTCAGTGGGAAATTTGGAGCATGTTTATGTTGAACTTAAATCTTGCTGGAAAGTAAAAAAAATAAATAAATAAATAAATAAAAAAATACAAATATAAAAAGACCTGAATAGATGGAGTTATTTCATTGGAGCTCCGGCTTTTGGATATTCCCAAGATCACACTGGTTGGATTGCAAACATGTCATCATAATACATATATCAATACTTCACCCAGCTATATCCTCTTGTCATCTCTTCAATTAAAAAAAAGTGTGTGCCTATATCTGCTGAAATCTGGTATATATTTTTTTTATTTAAATTTTATTAACACAAAAGAGATCATAAATAAACAGCAAACAGCAGGTATATGGTACCCAAGATGGTTCAGAAGGAAAAACAAGAAATTAAAATGGGAGATTCCACGGCAAACTGATTGTAGGTATCCAACATAATGGAATCACTTCTGAAGGAAAGAATTGTCGAGTATCTAGAGGTCAGAGGGGCACAGGACCCAAGGCAGCATGGATTCACAGCGGGAGGGTCATGCCAGACGAATCTGATAGATTTCTTTGATTGGGTGACCAAAGTAGTAGATCAGGGAGGGGCTGTGGACATGGCCTACCTAGACTTTAGTAAGGCATTTTACACAGTCCCACACAAAAGATTAATATACAAGTTAGCCAGCCTGGGAGTGGGTCCCAAGATGACAGCCTGGGTAAAGAATTGGCTGGAGAGTAGGACACAGAGAGTAATAGTAAATGGAGTCCACTCTCAGGAAGGGGATTACTAGTGGGGGTACGCGAGGGTTCAGTATTAGATCGGTCCTCTTCAATGTCTTTATAAGTTACATTGCAGAGGGACTGGAAGAAAAGTATGTGTCTCTGCAGATGACACAAAGATCTGCAACAGAGTTGATGCACAAGGTGGGGTGGAAAGGATGAGAAGGGACTTGGCAAGGTTAGAGGAATGGTCAAATGTATGGCAGCTTAGATTCAATGCTAAGAAGTGCAAGGTAATGCACCTGGGAAACAAAAACCCAGGGGAAGAGTACACAATGGGGGGGTGAGATACTAACAACAAAAATGGAAAGGGACCTGGGAGTAGTCATATCAGATGACCTAAAGGTGGGCAAGCAATGTGAGAGGGTAGCAGGGAGGGCTGGGGGGATACTGGGATGCATAGGGAGAGGCATTACCAGTAGAAAACAGGAAGTTATTATCCCTCTGTACAGACAGCTGGTGAGACCTCATCTAGAGTACTGCGTGCAGTTCTGGAGACCCAGTCTCCACAGAGACATAGACAGGATGGAAGCTGTCCAGAGGAGGACAACTAAAATGGTGTAGGGTCTGCACCGGAAGAGACATGAAGAGAGACTTAAGGAGCTTAATATGTATAGCCTCGAGGAAAGGAGGGAGAGAGGACAAGATAGAAACTTTCAAGTACCTCAAGGAATCAACAAAGTCCAAGAGGGTAGCATCTTTCAAAAACAGGTGTGCAAGAACAAGGGGCACAATTTGAAGATGGGGTGGCTCAGAGGTAATTTAAGGAAGTATTTTTTCACAGAGAGGGTTGTGGATGCATGGAGCAGCGTTCCAGAGGAGGTTGTGGAGTCAAAAACAGTGGTGGAATTCAAGCTTGCATGGGACAGTCATAAGGCAATTCTAGGGGATGGGGGTAGGAAGAAGTAGGCTGCTGGTTAACTAGGATCTGCAGCTTATCCATGAGGTAGGGAAGTGGGCAGACTGGGTGGGCCAAGCAATCCTTATCTGCCGTCAAATTCTCTGTTTCTGTAAACATATGAAAATTAGCTAAATTGAATGAGTCCATAATCTAAAAATATTCAAACATTAAATCACTATCGAATGGGGGTGGGGTGGGGCGACACAGGACCATCAACCAGTACAAGAAATTAATAATAAAGCTCTGTGCAGAAAAGATCCCATTATAATATACCCCCTTTAGAAGGAAAACAAATCAAGGGGCCAGAACTTCTTCGTGGTCTTAAGGAATCCAATGTTCATCTGCAGAGGCATAATTTAAAAAAAAAAAAAGGGGTCTACAGCGTATCTCGAAATGCTCCAGACGTTTCTGTTGAGCTGCTATAAATTTTTCCATGAGGTATATCTCTAACATAATAGAATGCCACATCTTCAGCGTTGGTGAAGCAGGTTTCATCCATAAGTGAATAATTGCTTTTCCAGGAGTGTGGATATGTTGTTCATCCACACACTTTGGCATGTCCCCTTCCACTTTAAGATCACCCGGAAGTGTTCAGGTTGGCTTCTCCCACCCGGGTGGTATATACCCCGCTCCGCCCCATGACGCCAGATCTTCCTTTCCGCTGGAAGATTCAGGTTGCCTTCCTGATGCGTATGCATTTTGTAGGCCGTGGCTCTAAAACCTTCGGTTATTCTGAAAATTCGTCTCGTTTGTGTTAGCGACTGTGAGTTTAACGCTTCGATTGTGGAAGACAAGTCTTCCCCTGGATTTTGTCGGTGCCCTTGCGGCCAAAAATGTGCACTGATCCTCATATCATGTGCTCACCATCTCTGTGTCGACCAAGACACCTTGAAATGCAGTACGTGTCTCGCCTTTCATCCCAGTGTCCCTCGATGACTGTCTCGTATGCCTGAAGCTGGGGGGGCCAGAGAAGAGGAACCCTCCAGTGAAATCCAAGGAGACTTGGTGGGTGGTTATCATGGCTGCGGGATCCGCCGAGCAATTGGAACACATGCAGGCGTTCAAGGAGGAAGTGGCTCACGCTGAAGAGACTTCTCGGAGCTTCTTCTTTCCGCTCAACCTGGGCTCCACCTTCCCAGGTTCCTTCCGAGAGTTGTGCCAGTCTCTCCCTACCAAGGGGGAGGTGCCTGTGGGCACGCACTCCTCTCCATCCCATAAGCAGGAGAAGGATCCGGGATCATCTTCGTCTCGACGGAGACTTTCTTGGGAGCAGGAGAGATCTCAGTCCCAGGAACATGCAGTCTCGACTTTGGTCAAGATTGCTTCTTCAGCAGTTAGATTTTCGGCTTTGCTGTCTGCTGAGTCGACTGAACTGTCGATCAATGACGTAGAGATAGTCATTGACCCGATTGATCCCTTATCGCCTACTCCAGTCGACAGTTCTGTCGGTCGAACTCCTAATCTGGTCTTCCTGGATGATGAGACCCAGCCTGCTGGGACTCCCATCGAGGAAGTGGTCCCCAACCCAAGGAAATCACTGGTCCCTCCAGTATCTCCCGTGCGACCAAGTCTGCCTGTCCGATCTCGATCGAGGTCTTGGACCCCCTCAACCAAAAGGCCGAGGAAGAGCCATAAATGCTCTAAAAGGAGGCGACGCCATCAGTCGTCCTCGTTCTCCTCAGATAAGGAGAGGATCCAGCAGAAACTCCAGCGCTACGAGGACCTCATGTGGCAACAGCTTATTTTGACCAGGCACAAGCCAACCCTGGCTTCCACCCTGGCCATTACTTGACTTTCGCCTCCTTGGCCAAAGCCAACTCCTTTGGAGCCGATTAAGTCGATTCCCCAGCCCACGGAGCCAGTAAAACCTCCAGTTTGGCCTAAGACGGTCTCTCCACCGATTGTGGTGGAACCACCACCCAAGCAGCCTGTGGGAGGGGCTCCTTCCAAGGAAGACAGGCCGGACACTGGGCTTCCCTGGCGTTTGTCGGTCACGGTCACCCTGGACTGCCCTCAGCAAGTCTAAGGTGACCTGGGCAGTCAGCCGTTGTATCCGGATTCCTCTGATTCAGACGTCACCGGCTTGCATTCTCATCTAGGCGATGATGACTCAACCGTTGGCTTAGAGATGGAGGAAAGTCCCTCATCTTTTCAGGGCATTCTTTGCCTCATCTCTGAGTCCACAGGGATGCCCCTGGAGCCAATCCAGAAGAAGGTGGAGTACCCTCTTATGGACATCCTTAAGAGAGGGGATACCCCAACGGAGGCCTTTCCTGTGGCTGAGGCTATTGTTGGCCCGGCTCTAGAACTCTGACAGCACCCTGCCTCTCTTCCAGCTCAGTCTGCTCACATGGCCCGTAGGTATGCAGTGCCCATGGGGTCCCTTGCGGGGTTCACAGAGGACCCTTTAGCCAAGAGCCTGGTGACTGCCTCTGTGTTCAGGCGTACTGGCAGTTCTGATCGAGCAGTCCAGTGCCACCTTGGACGCTACTTCTGCCATAGGTTCTTCAGGCAAGAACCAGCAGAAGAAAAAGAAGCCTTTTCGGCATTCTTCCCTTGCGGCTCAGCAGTTCTCCTTTCAAGGTGGACAGCAGCAACAGCTGCAGGCTCAAGCTTGGTGCCCCTGGCCCCCACAGGCCTGTAAAAGAGGCTGAGGTTCTGGCTCTGGAGCCTCCTGCTCAGTAACTGAGTGAGGGTTGTCATTCCCTCTCCCGTCACCTCAGCTCTGGGTCATCCCATGGGGGTCCAGCTCCGCCACTTCCTTTCTGGTCCGCTGTCACTTCGGACAGTTGGGTTCTCGAAGTGGTAGGTCAGGGACTGCCTCTGGAATTTGAGCAGTACCCTCCAAGCCGAGCCCACGCCCCTCTGGAGGAAGCAGCATCTCCAAGACGACATCGCTCATCTCCTCCTCAAGGAGACAGTAGCTCCAGTGGCAGATCCTCTAGCAGACCCAGATTTTATCTCCAGGTACTTCCTGGTGCCCAAGTGGATTGGGGGGGGGGGGCTGGTGCCCCATTGTAGATCTGCATCACCTGAATCAATATCTCAGGTCACACACCTTTCAGATGGTCACTCTGTCCCAGATCATATCGTCCTTGGAGCAAAACATATGGTTCTGTTCACTGGATCTGCAGGACGCGTTCTTTCACATACCAATCTGTCCATTCCATCAGTGATTCCTCCGCTTCAGGGTTGAAGAGGCTGTGTATGAGTTCCGAGCCATGCCATTCAGCCTGTCGTCGGCCCCCCGAGTCTTCACCAAATGCATTGCAGTGGTGGCAGTCTATCTTGGTGTGGGGGGGGGTCAGGATTTATCCTTACCTCGATGATTGATTTGCTCCTAGCAGGTTCCACCCAACAGGAGGTGGAGAGGTCCAGGGACCTGGCCCTCCAGACCTGCTCCCAAGTTGGCCTCCTGATCACTGAGACCAAGTCGGAACTCATGCATTCTCAGGTGATGGGCTTCATCGGGACAGAGCTCGACTCTTGTCAAGCCAGTGCTCGGCTTCCCAGTGAACAGGGCAGAGGTTCTTTCCTCCTTTGCCCAGTCATTTCTGATTGGGTAATTGCACCCTGCCCAGGACTTTCTGTGCCTTCTGGGTTACATGGCGATGTGCATCTCAGTGGTCCATTGGGCCAGGCTGCACATGCCCCCTCCCCCCCGGTGGGAGCTGGCCGCCCAGTGGACTCAGCGCCACTGTCATTTCGACCAGCTGATCACTGTAACCCAGAAGATGTGGGACACTCTCCAATGGTGGACCGCCACAGACCGGTTGCACGAAGGGATCCCGTTTGTCTGCCTAAGTCGACGGTTGTCCTCATGACCGATGCCTCTTTCATGGGCTAAGGAGCCCACATGGGGGACAACAGGGCCCACAGGCTCTGGACCCCCGAGGAGTCCCGGTGCCACATCAATCTGTTGGAGCTCAGAGCAGTCAGACTGGCACTGTCAGCTTTCGCTCCTCGGCTCCGGGGTCAAGTGGTTCAAGTCCAGATGGACAATACCACGACCATGTACTACCTCAACAAACACACTCCGATCTGCTGTGCAGGGAGGCGCTCCACATCTGGACCATCGTGAGCCGATTGGAGGCAGATCTCCTAGCCATCCATGTGGCAGGAGCCTCAAACCATCTGGCAGATGCTCTCAGCCTCTTAGGCCAGACATCCTACAAATGGTCTATCCATCCAGAGGTAGCTTACAGCGTGTTCTCCCAGTGGGGCAAACCGATGGTGGACCTGTTTGCCTCCGGGGAAAACACCAAGCTGAGGCTGTTTCATGCCCGCCCCCCTCAGCAGGGCTTGCCTTCTCGAGGCCGTGGACCCCAGGCCTCTTCTACACCTTCCCTCCATTTCCCTTGATCCACAAGGTGTTGCTCAAGGTGAGGAGGGACAAGGTGCGAAGGTGATCCTGGTAGCCCCAGACTGGCCCGCCAGTTCTGGTATCCAGATGTCCTCAGCCTCAGCTGCAGGCCACTGAAGCAGCTTCCAGCATGCTCGGACCCGATATCACTCCATGGGGGAAGGTATTCCATCCAGACCTTCAGTCCCTGCACCTCACAGCCTAGTATCTGAGTGGCTAGTGTTCCAGGCTTTGGGTCTTTCCAAAGATTTCTAACACCGTGGTGGAGACATCCAGAAAGGAATCGACCAATAAATGTTATGCCTTCAAATGGAAAAGGTTTTTCATTTGGTGTCAGGGCAAGGGCTTGGACGCTTTCTTGTCCAGTGGCTAACATTTTTGACTACCTTTGGTCTCTCTCCAAAAGGTGTCTACGGTCATCGACCCTTAGGGTGCACCTGGCAGCCATCTCTGCTTACCGGGTGCGGGCTGGTCAGCTGACGGCGCAGGAGGCAGTGGTCTGGCACGTTTTCAAAGGCCTGGAATACATATCCCCTCCAGTACGTGAATCTCCACCTCTGTGGAATCTTCTGCTGGTACTGGCAAAGCTCATGGGCAAGCCATTCAAACCAATGCACAAGTGTGCCTTGTCACAGTTATCGTGGAAGACAACCTTCGTGGTGGCTATCATGTCTGCCAGAAGGACAGAGGAGCTCCAGGTGCATTTGGTGGACTCACCTTATCTGGTCTTCCACAGGGACAAGGTTGTCCTATGCCCCTACCCGAAATTGCTTCTGAAGGTGGTGTCAGAGTTTCATCTTAACCAGTTGTTAACCCTGCTGGTATACTACCCTAATTACACCTCGGAGGCAGAGTACAGGCTCCCTACTTTGGACCTGAGACATGCTGTCTCCTGTTACAGGGAGAGGATGGCTGAAATTTGGGGAGAGGTTCATCAGCAGTTTGTCACCTAAGTTGAAGCTGCTTCTGGCAGACCTGCAGCAAAACAGACTATTGCAAGATGGATCACATCATGCATAGGTATGTGCTACGAGTTGGCAGGCAAGGAGCCTCCTGGAGGGATAAGAGCTCATTCTGCCTGCCATACTGCTGCATTGGTGGCTGCTTCCAGGGGCATCCCTATTAGGAAATCTGTCGGACTGCAACCTGGAAGTCAGCAAACACCTTCATCACCCACTATCACATCGATCTTGAGTCACGCTGGGATGCTGGTTTTGGGGCCTCATTTCTCCAGTCTCTGTTCCCCAAGTAGGGTGTGTGTGCCTTGCCTCCCTCCTCTCAGAGAACTGCTAGGAGTCTGCCAAAGAGTGTGGATGAACAACATATTCACGCTCCTAGAAACGCAGATTACTCGCCTGTAACAGTAGTTCTAGGAGTGGTAAATGTTGTTCATCCACACGAATCCACCTGACCTCCCTGGCTGCGGATGCACAACACTTGCTTCCAGCGGGCAAAGATCTGGCATCGTGGGGCGGAGCCAAGGTATATTCCACCTGAATGGGTGGGAGGAGCCAGCTTGAAGATTTCCAGCTTATCTTAAAGTGGAAGGGGACATGCCAAAGAGTGTGGATGAACGACATACAGTATACCACTCCTAGAACTACTGTTACAGGTGAGTAACCTGTTTTTTTAGCTGCCAATATGTATATCCAAAGCAAGGACTTACGAGGTGAACATTGATTAGAAGGGGTAACGACATCGGAATAAATTCAGGAGTCATCTCAAAGAATCAGCCAGTCAGCAGATACAGCTGAGTCAGCACTGATGATCAGAAAGGGTGTAGGACAGGACAAAAATAAAAAATATGAGCTTGGTCAGCTGGATCGTACCCGCAATGCCGCCAGTAGTCCCCAAAATGATGCGGAAGAAAATGATGAAGAATAGCAGGGCTGCAGAAATGCAGTGAATGACACTTCCTTGCAATTTGCGCCATAGGGGAGATGAGGTACTCCTGTAGGCTGCGGCAATAAACTCACCCATTGGGCATAATCGATGGAAACTTGAAGTTCTTGGTTTCATTTATCCAAGATTAACTGGGCTAATTCAGTTTTGAATTCTTGCAATCCCTTGTATACGTTCCCAATCACATGCTCCCGGGGCAGTCATTCTGGAAGTCCATTATGATGGCTAATAATGTAGGAAGTACGGTGGGAAGTTTAGTATATTCTTTACATTTATGTAACTGGTATGTGCATACTTGCAAGTATCGGTAATGTTCTCTGCTGGTAAGACCATAAGTCTGTTGAAGCCTTTCAAATGAGACCACCCCATCCATGGTTGTCTAAAAATTGATATATGTGCAAAAGACGACTATGTCTCTATTTGCAAAATGTGAGATCCATAACTGACAGTAGAAAGTCCTCATCCGTAGCCTGGATGCTACAAAAAAAATCGGGGCAAAAGAAGGCTGATGCTTAATGCTTAACCAGACCTCCGGAGTTTGAGGAGTGAAAAAGGTAAATGGAGTAAGGGCAGGAGTGACGGTAGAAAAAAAGAGGGCACCAATCAAACAAGTAATTTATGATCTGTTTTGTATTTTTTCAGGCAGGTGTCGGCTGAGGAAGAAGCCATGTGAATATAATATTTAAATGAGCGGCCCTTGCATAGAAAAGGAGGTTTGGAAGATTCATACCACTTTTCGACAGAAGGGGTTGAAGGATAGAGTAGCCAAGCCAGGGACGCACCCCCCAAAGAAATCTAGAAATCCATTTATTCCAAAAAGAAAAATAATAAGATTCAGGGAAAATTGGGAGAGTTTGAAATAAGTATAGTAGGCAGGGAAGAATGCTCATACGAATAGTTTCTATTTTAGAGGAAAAGGGAAGATCTGCCCCAAGTATCTAGGTCTTCTTTTATCTGTCCTGTAAGGGGTTCATAATTTTAAAGGCTGAGATGACATAAATCTAAGGGGATAGTAATACAAAGATATCCAAAATTCGGCTTCTGCCAGTTCCAAGGAACAGCACACGGACCGGGGGGAGGAAGAGTAATTACAAAGTAAGGTTTCCATCTTGAGCAGATTGAGCTTTAACCCCAAAAGGGGCCCAAAGGTTTGTATAAGAGACCATGTACACTGGAATAGAACAATCCAGGTCCAATAATGTGAGAATATTATTTGCGTATAATGCAATTTTATAAACCTTGCCACCTAGTGAGATACCTTTAACCTGTTAACTAATATGTATGGCTACGGCTGAAATTTGGCATCTTGAAAAATGTATAGGTGGCACTGTAGTTTAAATGCTGCATAGTAATATTTTAATACCTAATAACACAATAATAGTGCAAAAAATGTTTTTAGATTATTAACACTGAATAATATATTAACATATGCCTGTTTATGAATACCCTATCTTGTGATGAATATTAATGCTTTATTACTTAATTCCATTTTAGTAGGACACAGTTATGGGGAAACATCAAAACCGCCATCACAGAGGCAACAAGTCTTTGTGTGAAGCAAATAAACAAATCAAAACAAAAGAAAAAAACACTATGGTTCTCAAAAGAAGTGGCGGGGAAGGTAAGGGGAAAACAAGATAGCGTTCATGAAGTATAAGGAAACACAGAAGGAACAGGACAGAGAACTGTACCAGTTAAAGCAGAAGGAAGCAGGTAAGGCAGTCAGAATAGCAAAGGCCCAAACCGAGGAAAAGACAGCCAACTCTGTTAAGAAGGGGGATAAAACCTTTTATAGGTACATTAGGGAGCAAAGAAAGACTAAGGCAGGGATACTGAGACTGAACAAAGAGGAAGGTGGTTGGGCAGAGAGTGACAGTGAAAAAGCAGGGATACTGAACGAATACTTCAGCTCAGTATTCACAATGGAAAAGCAAGGGAAATACCTAATCCAGTCAGTAGAAGCACTCTGGATAGGGGGTTGATATTAGTCCTTTCACAGAAGAAAGGGTTCTGAAGAACTCTTTAAAACTGAAGGTGGATAAAGCAATGGGGCCTGATGGGATTCACCCCAGAATTTTAAAAGAACTAAGGGAAGAACTAGTGACACCACTGACTACCCTTTTTAATAAATCATGGGAGGATGATGTGGTACCTGAGGACTGGAGGAGGGTGGATGTGATTCCCCTTCACAAACATGGGAGCAAGACAGAGGCAGGAAATTACAGACCTGTCAGTTTGACCTCAGTGGTAGCGGAAAATGATGGAATCACTTCTGAAGGAAAGAATTGTTGAGTACCTAGAGGCCAGTGGGGCACAGGACCCAAGGCAGCATGGATTCGCAGTGGGAAGGTCATGTCAGACAAATCTAATTGATTTCTTTGACTGGGTGACCAAAGCAGCAGACCAGGGAGGGGCTGTGGACATGGCCTACCTAGACTTTAGCAAGGCATTTGTCACAGTCCCGCACAAGAGATTAATAAACAAATTAGCCTGCCTGGGAGTGGGCCCTAGGGTGGTAGCCTGGGTAAAACACTGGTTGGACAACAGAACACAGCGGGTAATAGTAAATGGAGTCCACAGTGAAGAAAGGAGGGTTACTAGTGGGGTACCACAGGGTTCAGTACTGGGGCTGGTCCTTTTTAATGTCTTTATAAGTGACATTGCAGAGGGACTGGAAGGGAAAGTATGCCTCTTTGCAGATGACACAAAGATCTGCAATAGGGTTGATACACAAGGTGGGGTGGAAAGGATGAAAAGGGACTTGGCAAGGTTGAAGGAATGGTTAAATGTATGGCAGCTTAGATTCAGTGCAAAGTAATGCACCTGGGAAACAGAAACCCAGGGGAAGAGTACACAATTGGGGGGGTGAGATACTGACAACAACAAAAATGAAAAGGGACCTGGGGGTAGTCATATCAGACGACCGGAAGGTGGGCCAGCAATGTGAGAAGGCCTTAAGGAGGTCTGGGGGATACTGGGATGCATAGGGAGAGGTATCACCAGTAGAAAACGGGAAGTTGTTGGCCCTCAGTACAGACAGTTGGTAAGACCACATCTGGAGTACTGTGTACAGTTCTGGAGACCCCATCTCCGCAAAGACATAGACAGGGTGGAGACTGTCCAGAGGAGGGCAACCAAAATGATGCAGGGTCTGCATCAGAAGACATATGAAGAAAGACTAAAGGAACTAAAGATGTATAGCCTCGAGGAAAGGAGTGAGGGGGGAGATGATAGAAACTTTCAAATACCTCAAGGGAATTAACAAAGTCCAAGAGGGTAGCATCTTTCAGAAAAAGAAATGTGCAAAAACAAGGGGACACAATTTGAAGATAGAGGGGGGACGGCTCAGAGGTAATGTGAAGAAGTATTTCTTAACAGAGAGGGTTGTGGATACATGGAACAACCTTTCTGAGGAGGTCGTAGAGTCAAAAACAGTGGGGGTAATTAAAGAATGCGTGGGACAGACATAAGGCAGTTCTAGTGGGGGGTAGGAGGAAGTAGGCTGTTGGTTAACTACGATCTGCGGCTTATCAGTTAGGTAGGGAAATGGGCAGACTAGGTGGGCCAAGCGGTCCTTATCTGCCATCAAATTCTGTGTTTCTATATTCGTGGTAATCAGCACTGCAGTCAGGATTAGAAAAAGTATACACCAGCAGTGGAAATTGAAACCTTTTTGTTGTAGTGAGATTTGTATTCAGGTCCTACTATACCACCAGCACTTAATTTCCTCAGGGTGAACAGGAACCTCACTTGTATGATTTCACTATAACCGGTCATGAATTTCAACAAGTCTTAAACTGAGCCAAATGCTTTTAGATTTTGTCATGTGGCATGGCTGTATCCAGCCTGATCACTTTTTTGTCTCTGCCTAGCTCGAGTGCTGTCTGCAGTACTGAGTTGACTTGTGACATTTCTTGTTTTTTTTTTTTTTTACACCTTCTATTTTCGCCCCCATTTCGCTTTGCCAGTTGTTAGGTTCTCCTTCTGCCCTCTGTAGGAGTCCTCCGATGATCCAAGCCACTACCAATCTGTGCTCGGTGGTCTCTCCAAAATCATAATCATAACCATAACACACAGATTGTTCCGTGCAGGTGAGACCCCTGCCCCATTCCCTAAGCCGGAAGGAAATTCTTCAGCCAGTGAGTGTGGGAGAAGACCATAGGCCCTACTGTGACATGGGTGGTAGGACAGCTTCATCTGCCGGAGGCTGCTGTTGCTCAAGCAAGACATGTTGGAGCTGCTCAGATTGTAGGGGCTGGGGAGGTGTATGTTGGAAGCAGCAAATTCAGCTGAGTCTGCAGGAAGAGTGAGTTAACATCCAGTCCTGACAAGGCTGCTGCTGCTGATGCTGCTGCGCTAGCTGATAGGAGAAAACTTCTCACAAATGAAAGGAAGCAGCCACACCCATCACAGCACGGCTGCATTCTTTCATATTGCTGCCATCAGGCAGTGAAGCAGTATCCCCCCTACCGTCTGACACACATTTTTAGCTGACAGAGGGTGTCCCTTTCCCACTCAACTGTCAATCAGTCTGCCAATTGAGTGCCCAAACCTGCCACCAGAAACCGCGACAGACGCTCCACCATCACCAGAGTCTGGCAGTTGTGTGCTCAACCCTACTGAGAGAAATCACAGCAATTCTCCTCCCCCTCCCAAGTTCAATGATCAGGTGCTCAACCTTGCTGCTGAGAAAGCACAACACCCCCACAGTCCAGTGGTTGCATGGCCAACCCCGTCTATGGAAACCACAACAGCCCCACACTCTAAAGTCCGTTGGTCATGTGTCCAACCCCACTTCTGTAAAACACTAGCCCCCAAAAAAAAAACAGCATAAGACATTGGTGTACCCCCCACCCCGTGCTGCCAAACCAGTCGGTACCTGCAATAAAGAATGCTGTCCCTTTCGGGTTTTTTGTTTACCTGAAATGAAGAAAACCATCCAGGTATTTGTCCTGCTCCCCTGACCCCCCCCATTCCTCCACACCCTCCAGTATAGCACAGCACAGTGGGTTAAGGCTCTGAGCTGCAGATCTGGAGACCTAGGTTTGAACCCCACAGTTGCCTAGGTGCATACTATGTGATCCTGAGCATGTCACTTAACGTTCTTGTGCTCCCAGGTCGCATCTGGAAACTAGCTTCAGCTTAGTGTGCTGTTCCTAGTTAAAACAATGTTCCCCTTTGCCACTCCACCCCTTACCTATTAGATTCACTACTGAACCCTGGCCACAATCCATATAGGGCCTTGTATGTTAACCTTATCTCAAAGGTGGTGTGCCACCTTACTGGAAGCCAGTGCAACTGCCACAGCACCGATGTAGTATGCTGTGTATGAGAATCCAGAGATCAGCCTGGCTGTGGCATTCTGCACCATCTGTAGGCAGTGCACCAACCTCGCTGATAGCCCTAGGTAACAGAGTGTTACAGCAGTAAAGCCTTTAGGTCACAAACCCATGTAGCAAGGTCATTAGGTCTTCTTGCATCAAATACGGTCTAGTCTGGGCAGTGTTTCTAAGTTGAAGAAATCCAATGAGGCCAACGCATAGTATTTAAGAATCAAAACAGAGTCCACAAAGACTTCCCAGATTTTTAATCCTATCCACAGCTGCCAGAGTCGTGCCATTTAGAGAGGGTTAAATGCAGGCATTTTGACTGGTGGCTGACCCTTGAGGACCCAGTTCCACCAGTAACAACTCTGTCTTTTTTTTGGATTTAAACTCAGCCAGCTAGAGACCATACAGTTTGCAATATCCTGCAAGCATTGCCCCAGAACCAAGACCACTGATTGCTCGTTGGGTATAAAGGACAGGTACAGTTGAGTATTATCTGCATAGCAATAAAAATTCACACTGTACAGTCTAATCATGCATCCCAGTAGTACATGTACACCGTAAATAGCATGGGTGACAGAAGCAACCCTTGTAGAACATCACAGCTGTGTGGGATGAGAAAGTTCCTATCACAAATTCTCTGTGATCCTAGAAACATAGAATTTGACGACAGATAAGGACCGCTTGGCCCACCCAGTCTGCCCATTTCCCTACCTAATGGATAAGCTGCAGATCCTAGTTAACCAGCAGCCTACTTCTTTCTACCCCCCCCCCCCCCGAATTGCCTTATGGCTGTCCCATGCATGCTTGAATTCAACCACTGTTTTTGACTCCACAACCTCCTCCGGAAAGCCGTCCATGCATCCACAACCCTCTCTGTGGAAAAATACTTTACATTACCTCTGAGCCACCCCTTCTATCTTCAAATTATGCCCTTGTTCTTGCACACCTGTTTTTTGAAAGATGCTACCCTCTTGGACTTTGTTGATTCCCTTGAGGTACTTGAACGTTTCTGTCATGTTCCCCGTCTCCCTCCGTTCCTCGAGGCTATACATATTGAGCTCCTTTTAGTCTCTCTTCATATGTCTTCCGGTGCAGACCCTGCACCATTTTAGTTGCCCTCTTCTGGACAGCTTCCATCTTGTCTATGTCCTTGTGGAGATTGGGTCTCCAGAACTGCACACAGTAGTACTCCAGATGGGGTCTCACCAGCAGTCTGTACGGAGGGATAACAACTTCCTGTTTTCTACTGGTGATGCCTCTCCCTATGCATCCCAGTATCCCCCTAGCCCTCCTTACTGCCCTCACATTGCTTGCCCACCTTTAAGTCATCTGATATGACTACCCCCAGGTCTCTTTCCATTTTTGTTGTTGTTAGTATCTCACCCCCCATTGTGTAATCTTCCCCTGGGTTTTTGTTTCACAGGTGTATTACCTTGCACTTCTTAGCATTAAATCTAAGCTGCCATACATTTGACCATTCCTCTAACCTTGCCAAGTCCCTTCTCATCCTTTCCACCCCACCTTGTGCATCAACTCTGTTGCAGATCTTTGTGTCATCTGCAAAGAGACATACTTTTCCTTCCAGTCCCTCTGCAGTGTCGCCTATAAAGACATTGAAGAGGACCGGTCCTAATACTGAACTCTGCGGCACCCCACTAGTAACCCCCCTTTCTTCAGAGTGGACTCCATTTACTATTACCCTCTGTGTCCTATTCTCCAGCCATTTCTTTACCCAGGCTATCATCTTGGGACCTACTCCCAGGCTGGCTAACTTGTATATTAATCTTTTGTGTGGGACTGTCAAATGCCTTGCTAAAGTCTAGGTAGGCCATGTCCACAGACCCTCCTTGATCTACTACTTTGGTCACCCAGTCAAAGAAATCTATTAGATTCGTCTGGCATGACCTTCCTGCTGTGAATCCATGCTGCCTTGGGTCCTGTGCCCTCTGGCCTCTAGGTACTCGGACAATTCTTTCCTTCAGAAGTGATTCCATCATTTTCCTATCACTGAGGTTAAACTAACTGGTCTGTAGTTTCCCGCTTCTGCCCTGCTCCCACTTTTGTGAAGGGGTATCACATCTGCCTTCCTCCAGTCCTCAGGTACCACCCCATCCTCCCATGATTTGTTAAAGAGGGTAGTCAGTGGTGTCACTGGTTCTACCCTTAGTTCTTTTAGAATTCTGGGATGAATCCCATCAGGCCCCATTGCTTTGTCCACGTTCAGTTTTAAGAGTTCTTTCAGAACCCTTTCTTCCTTAAATGGGCTGGTAGCAACTTCTGTATCCAGAGTGTTTCTGTTGTTTGTTTTAGGTACCCCCCCTTTCATTTGTAAATACTGAGCAAAAATATTTGTTTAGTATCTCTGCCTTTTCACAGTCACCCTCTGCCCACCCCGCGCCCTTTATTAAGCCTCACTATCCCTCCCTTTGTCTTCCTTCGCTCCCTGATGTACCTAAAAAAGGTTTTATCCCTCTTCTTAACTGAGTTGGCAGTCTTTTCCTCAGTTCGGGCCTTTGCTGTTCTGACTGCCTTCCCAGCTTCCTTTTGCTTTAACTGATACAATTCTCTGTCCTGCTCCTTCTGTGATTCCTTGTACTTTCTGAATGCTTTCTTTTTCTCTTGAACCTTCACTGCCACCTCCTTTGAGAACCATAGTGGTTTCTTACATCGTTTCATTTTGTTGCTTCACACAAAGGCTTGTTACCTCTGTGGTGGCAGTTTTTATTATTCCCCATTGTTCTTCCACCCCTCCTTCCTGCCCATTTGCTAGTGCATTCCTTAGGCACTCACCCATTTTGGCAAAGTCATCCCTCCTGAAGTCCAGTACTTTTGCCTTTGTATGGCTTGACTCTATTGCTGTGTTTATTGTGAACCATACTGTTCGATGGTCGCTAGTTCCCAGATGGCTACCACTTACATCTGTGATCCCTCTCCATCTCCATTTGAGAGGACCAGGTCTAAGATTGTTCCCCTCGAGTGGGTTCCAATACTAGTTATCTAAGGCATGCCCCCTGTAGGGCATCTAGAATAACCCCACTCTTCGAAGTGGCTGCTACAACTGCACTCCAGTTAACATCTGGCATATTCAGATCACCCATCAGCAATATCTCCCCTTTATCTGCCATTCTAAGTATACTTTCTATCATTTCCTTGTCCATTTCCTCCCCAGAGAGGGGGGGTCTGTATACAACCCCTGTGCGGATTGTGTTGCCATTGCCTGCCTCCAAATTGACCCACAGTGCTTTTTCTCCTCCCTGTTTACCCTTTTGTTCTGTTGCTTTGATTCCTTCTCTTATGTAGAGAGCTCCTCCTCCTCTTTTACCCTCCCTGTCCCTCCTGTAGATGGTGTATCCTGGTATGTTTACGTCCCAGTCATGGTTCTGTGTGTACCATGTTTCTGTGACTGCCACGATATCCAGATGTTCCTCCTCCATCAAGGCCACTAATTCAGGAAGCTTGTTATTCAGACTGCGGGCATTGGTACTCATTGCTCTCCATTTCTTGATGGCTTTACCTTCTGTAGCAGCATCCCCCACTGATCAGCCAGATAGGTAGGATTCAAGCCATTTAAAGGCTGTCCCAGTGAGCCCCCATATTCCTCAAGGTGCCCTATCAACATCCCATGATCTATGGTGTCAGATGTTAAAGGTTGAAGAGAATGGTAGTAGAGCACACTCCTCTATCACTCGCCAGTAGCAGGTCATTAAATACCTTTTCAATTGCAGTCTCCATGCTGTGGCAAGGCCAGAAACGTGGTTGGAATGCTTTGTAGATGTTAGATTTCTTGAGGCGAGTTTCCAGCTGCATTACCATGACTTTCTGGAAAATAACCTTCATCAGAAAGGGAGGGTTCGAGACAGATCTGTAGTTCGCTAGCACCTCAAGATCCAGCAATGACTTCTTCAAGATGGGTTTCACCAAAGCCCTCATAAGAGCCTCAGGGGAAATGCCCGTCTTAGAGGGAGCACCGGATGATGTCCGGAAACCTTGGTGCTAGAGCCTTGTGGCAGCCCAACAACCACCATGTACTCCTTGGTTCCAACTCTCACGGAAAGTAGGGTGCAGAGTCGAGACCACGTCAAGCACATCACTCACTGAAATTTGCTAAAATTCATTTCAAAACCCCCTTTTGCCGAGTGCCCTTGTGCCTTTCTTCACCACAGCTAGCCCCTAAAAGGCTGACAGAAGTGATAACTGGCTGTGACTGAGGACATTCTGTCCAGAAAAAAGTAGCCAAGTTCATCACAGTTTTCCTCTGGAAAAAGCTCCCCGGACTGTAGACATGCTGGATGAATCGGCCTGTCCACGATGTGGAAGAGATGGACTGGCCTGTTCTTACCCAAGACAACAACCCATGACAGGAATTTCACCTTTCTCAGGGTTTTTGCCATCTTATAGCATCAGTAATGAGATCTCGGAGCTATCCTGTGGTTTGCTGAGCGTGACCTACTCCAAGAACACTGTATTACAGAAACCCGGCAGGGATGACTTCATCCAGGACAGGCCCAGAGTCATCCCCCAGCCAGGTCTCTGTAAGACGGACCTTATCTGTTCAGGAATCTGTGATCCATTCAGAGAGGAGGAGACTCCCTGAGGAGTGGGATATGAGAAGGCACCTACTTGGCTTGACACAGCTGATGCAACTCAACCCGACACCTAACCCTCTGACATGCATCCGACCTTTGCTTCACATTTTCAGGATCCCCAGTCTCTAAATAGTTTTATTTAAAAATGCCTTTCTTAAAACCAAGGCACTGTACAAAGAAACAACATAAGTAAGATGCAAAAACGAAAGAACATATTACAAAATCTAAACATAATATATGCACTAAACACTTCACATAGATAATACATTAACACAGAAACCTAGACTTTGATGGCAGATAAGGCACGCTTGGCCCATCCAGTCTGCCCATTTTTCCCTACCTACACTATTACTTCAGACTGTATCCAATCTACAGCTTTCTCCCTCCCCCCCTTCCTTTCCATTATGATTTTCTTGTGCTGAGGCAGACCTTCCCTTCGAGCTCCTCTGCGATCTCATAAAGACAGTAGAGAGAACCAGTCCCAGCACTGATCCTTGAGGCACCCCACTAGTCATACTACCTTCCTCTGAGTGAACTCCATATATTACCACCCTCTGTTGCCTATCCTCTAACCAATTTCTTAGCCAGTTTACCACCTTTGGACCCACTCCTAAGCTACACGGCTTGATTATTGGTCTACTGTGTGTGAAGGTTTAGAAAGCCTTACTAATATCTAGATGAATCATATCCACTACTCCACCCTGATCTAAATCCTTTGTCACCCAGTCAAAGAGAAAGCTATCAGATTCATTTGACGTGACCTCGCCACTGTGAAACCAGGCTTCCTCGAGTCTTGTAACCCACTGGATTCAAGGTGTCCCACAATCTTTTACTTCAGAAGTGATTCCATTAACTTTCCCACCACAGATGTCAGGCTAGCTGTCCTACATTTGCCAGCTTCCTCCCTGCTACCTCTTTCATGTAGTGGAACTACATCCACCCTTCTCCAGTCCTCTAGAACCACTCCTGTTTCCAGCGAGCTGTTACAGAGAACTTACAGAGGCACAGCCAGTATTAGAATCGTCAGTTCTGTATTAAATATAGGAAAGGCCCTCTCCCCAGATGTAGAGAATACAAAAGCTGTCTGTCACCATCAAAAGCTGCCCGAAGAGTAATGTTTTCAGTTCACTCTTGAAAGTGAGGATCGCGGGGGCAGATCCAGTATCTGTGGGAAGGTTGTTTCAAAGAAGGTGGGAGGGGACCTACCAAAGGGGATGCTGTGTCCCCCACAGATTTTAATCTTGATTTTTGAAACAGCCAGCAGGCCAGGGATGGAGGAGGAGGAGGAGAGAACATGTTCTTCTTTCGCTACATATGGGAGACACATAAACAAAAGAGTGACAAATCAGGCTGAAGAAGTGGAAAGATTGGGAGTAGGAGGATAAATAGAAGGCACATGATTTGAACCAGTTTTTACTTGGTATTATTCTGTGTGTAAGGTAGAAGGCGGCACTCAGCCCATCAGGACTACCTCCCACTCCTTGTGGGTGTATTGTGCTGCATCCCAAACAAATATCTATCCAGTTCACATTTAAATTTATTAAAATCATGTATATCCACAAGGTACTGTGGTAATTATTCCATGACCTTCAGACCCTAACCATAAAATAATTTTCCCTTTTATTAGTAAGTGCCTTACAAACTTGTAACTGTTTGTTGTGAGATCTTAGATTAGTTTGTCTTAACAGTGGTATAATATTAAATTGCTCACTTAACTCTTTGTCCTGAAGGACATTTTATTTATTTAAAAGTTGATAACCGGGAAAGGCACACTGAGCCGAGGCTAGTTTCCAGATGTGACCCGGGGTAGGGAGAAGGGAACAATAAAAGCAAACATCAATTGCAGTTAAATAATACAGGTGGAAGAACAGGCAATATGCATTCATACATGAGGAAAATCTGCAGTTCTAGGGACATGGATATGTTGTTCATCCACACTTATTGGCAGGTATCCTTGCCGCTTTAAATCTTGCCGGAAGGTCTTCAAGCTGGCTCCTCCCACCCACCCGGGTGGTATAACTCTCGGCTCCGCCCCATGACGCCAGATCTTCCTTACCGCTTGGAAGCTCAGGTTCCCTCCTTAACGCTCTGCGTTTCCGACTAGTTCCTATTTCTTCCGTTTACCGAATTTGAAATTTTATTCTAAAAGACTTTGGTCTTGATCCTGGCGGCTGCGATGGACCGTCGACTCGGTTTCGGAGATGCCCCTGCGTCAGAAGATGTCTCGACGGATCCACACTCCACGTGTCTGTTTAGGCCTTGAGCACGACCCGCAGGACTGCGACCCTGTGCTCTTCCTTCTCGGCCTCGTCCTCAAAGACCGTGCTGCCCGATTGCAACTGGGCCGTCCCCAGAAGCGTTTCTCCGGTGAAGTCTAAGGAGGCCCAGTTAGCGTAAACCAGGGGCGGCTCGGGCGGATCAGCTTGAGCAGATGATCGCCTCGAAGAGGAGGCGGCGCGGGCCATATCTTCCTCGGCCGCGGCATTTATCCCGCTCTCTCTGGGTTCTTCCTACACAGCTTCATTTAAGGAGCTTTGTCTGTCCCTCTCCACTAGGGGAGAAGGGCCAACATCTGCTGGACCTTTTCTCGGTCCAAAAGAGGGACAAGGGTAAATCCCTCCGTCGGCGCTCTTGGGAGGCGGGAAGGTCCCCTCCCGGGCCGTCGACTTGAGTCGACGCCGCTCGGCTTGCCACTGGTCTCCACGGTGCCCCTGGCAGGTCAGTTGACTGAGACTCCTGTCGACTAAGTCGAGATTTTTCGACCTGCTAGACGGGCTGTCGCCCATAGGCCGAGATCTCTCTCCCGGGTTCCCCCGGAGGGAGTTGAGGATCCCGTGGGCTTGCCTGTGCCTCCGGTTCCGGAGCCCTCGGATGAACCCTCCGAGCTGAAGGGAGTGCCGGTTCCTGCCGACACTTCCTGCACCGACCTCGGAAGAGCCGAGGCTCTCGGTCTCGGACCTCTTCGCGGTCCAGCCGATCCCGCCGTCATAGGTGGTCTCGGTCTCGGCACCGTGGTAAGCGGCGTCGCCGCTCGTCCTCGTCCTCCTCCTCGGACGAGGGGAGGCTTCGGCGTAAGTTACGTCGATGGTACGAGGACCTCATGTGGCAACAGCTTCTGACCGGGAGTAAGCCCACGCAGTCGCCTTCCCCGGCCATTAAGTGGCTGTCACCGGAGCGGCCGACACAACCCCTCGTTTTACCTGAGGAGCCTGTACCCAGACCAGTTGTTCGGCCAAAACCAGCTGCTCCACCGATTCCGGTGGAACCTCCGCCTCCACAGCCACTGTTTGGGGCTCCGACCAGGGATTCTCGGTCGGCTAAGGGTCTACCCCATCGGCTGTCGGTTACCCTCACTCCCGACCGACCTCGGCAGGTTGAGGGTGGCTCAGGCCAGAGGCAGCTCTTCGAGGACTCCTCCGAGTCCGAGGATAATTCCTCCTTTTTCTCCAAGCGACTGGACTTGGAGTCCTCAGGAGGACAGTCTATGGACGATAGCCCGTCGTCCTTCCTAGGACTGCTTCGGCTCATCTCGGAATCCACCGGGATGAAGCTCGAACCTGTTTCCAAACGGGCCAGGTATCCCCTCACGGAGATTCTGGACCGAGGGGATTCTCCGGACGGAGGCTTTTCCGTGGCGAGGCCATAGTGGGTCCGCCCTGGAGCTTTGGCGCCCTGCTACCTGTCCTGTGCCTTGCCAGGATGGCCAGGAAGTATGCGGTCCCTACCGGTTCCCTGTCCGGTTTTTCGGAGCACCCCTCTGCTGAGGGGTTGGTTACCGACAGCGTTTTCCGGCGCGCCGGCAACGCCAGGGATGTGGACAAACCTCCCGACAAGGAATCCAAGAAATTGGATTATGTTGGGCGAAAAGTCTATGCTGCGTCCTCTCTCGGCCTTCGTCAGGCCAGTTCGGCCATCCTCATGGCACATTTTTCTCATGCCCTGTTGGGCTCCCTGGATGAGGTTATTCCTCATCTCCCCGCGGATCAGCAGACTACGGTCAAGCAGGTGCGGGACCAGGGCAGGGCAGTGGCCAAACAGCAGCTCCAGACTGCTTTGGATATTGGGGACTCATGTGCCAGGTGGCGCAGTGGTGGCTATGCGTCGAAGGGCTTGGCTGAGGATATCCACCTTTACTCGGATACCCAGCACAAGTTGGCGGATGTTCCCTTTTGGGACTGACCTCTTCGGCCCTGGGGTGGAAGGTCACCTGCAGAGGATCGAGAAGTCCAATGCTACCTTGGACTCGGTCTCTTCCGCTCAGAAGGACAAAGGCCGCAAACCGCAGCCTAAGCCCTTTCGTCCTTCTGCGCCCCCGGCGCGCCCGCCTAGCAACGCCAGGGCCAGCAGGCTCGGCCTTGGCATCCCAAACCCAAGCCACGGCTTCCTCTAACAGGAGGCAGGGAGGAAAAGGCCCAGGAGGTCCCTCAGCCGTCCATCCTCCAAGCCTGCCCAGTGGCCGGGCTGAGGCGTCGCCCTCTCCCGTCACCTTACCCTGGTTCCCCTGGGGGATGGCTCCGCACTTCCGTTCTGCCTGGTCCGCTGTTACCACGGACAGGTGGGTTTTGAGGTGATGGGAAGAGGCCTGCCTCTCAGAATTCGAGCAGGCACCGCCTCAGAGCCGCCGCTCGGGGCTTCGGGGTCCCTAGCTCACTGGCGGCTCGCCGAGCCGACATCACTCTCCTCCTCCAGAAGGGGTGATAAGAGAGGTGGAGGACCCTCCTTCAGACCCAGGGTTTGTGTCCAGGTACTTCCTGGTTCCGAAACGGACGGGGGGCTGGCGCCCCATTCTCGACCTACACGACCTAAACAAGTTCCTAAGGTCTCGAACCTTCAGGATGGTCACTCTGGCTCAGATAATACCATCCTTGGAACGCGGCGTGTGGTTCTGCTCTCTGGATTTGCAGGACGCGTTTTTTCACGTCCCTATCCGTCCGTCTCACCAGAGATTCCTTCGCTTCCGAGCGGAGGATCCCTTTTCGAGTTCCAAGCCATGCCCTTCGGCTTGTCTCCAGCTCCCAGGGTCTTCACCAAATGCATGGCAGTGGTGACAGCATTCCTGCGGCGCCGAGGGGTCCGGGTGTACCCTTACCTGGACGACTGGCTGATAGCAGCTCCCTCCAGGCAGGAGGTGGAGTGGTCCAGAGATCTGGCCCTCCAGGTCTGCTCTCAACTAGGCCTCCTTATCAACGAGGCCAAGTCGAACTCGAGGCGAGCAGGTGATTCTGTTCATCGGGAGCTCGACTCTCTTCGAGCCAGGCGCGGCTCCAGCCGGACAGGGCCGAGTTCTTTCCTCCTTTGCCCAATCATTTCTGGTTGGGCATCGCGCCCTACCCGGACTTCCTGCGCCTCCTGGGTCTCATGGCGGCCTGCACCAGCGTGGTCCGTTGGGCCGCTGGAACATGCGTCCCTTCAATGGGGACTGGCCAGCCAGTGGTCACAACGCCTGCGATCCTTTGGACCAGCTTGTGTCGGTGACAGGAGATGTGGAACGCCTCCAGTGGTGGATCGCTCCAGGTCATTTGCAGGAGGGCATCCCGCTCGTCCGCCCGAGCCGACGGCTCTCTATCACCGATGCCCTCTGATGGGTTGGGGTGCCCATCTGGGGAACACTGCCCACAGCCTCTGGTCCCCGCGGAGTCCCGATGCCACATCAACCTGTTGGAGCTCCGAGCGGTCCGCCTAGCTCTCACCGCCTTGCTCCGTTCCTCCGGGTCAAGTGGTCCGAGTCCAGACGGACAACACCACGACCATGTACTATCTAAACCGCCAGGGCGGGACGCGCTCCATGCTTCTATGCAAGGAAGCTCGGCATTTGGTCACTCAAGCGCAGGCCTGGAGGCGGATCTCTAGCCATTCATGTGGCAGGAGCCTCCAACACCCTGGCCGATGCCCTGAGCCGGATAGGGGCTGCATCCCACGAGTGGTCTCTCCTGCGAGGTAGTACAGCATCTGTTCTCCCTTGGGGCACACCTCAGGTGGACCTGTTTGCCTCAGGAGAACGCAGGCTGAGACTGTTCCATGCCCGCCTCAGCAGGGCTCGCTGCTGGGGATGCCTTCTCGAGGCAGTGGACCCGGCCTCTTCTACGCCTTTCCCATTTCCCTTGATCCACAAGGTGCTTCTCAAGGCAAGGAGGACAAGGCGCAGGTGATTCTGATAGCCCCAGACTGGCCTCGCCAGTTCTGGTACCCAGATCTCCCCAGTCTCAGCTCCAGGACTCGCTGCAGCTTCCAGCTCCGCCGCGACCTGCTCTCAGTCAATCAGGGAAGGTGTTCCATCCAGACCTTCAATCCTGCACCTGACGGCCTGGTTCCTGAGCTGCTAGAGTTCCAGGCCTTGGGTCTTTCCGACGAGGTCCTCAATGTAGTTGAGGTGTCCCGCAGGAGTCGACCAGAAAATGTTATGCCTTCAAATGGAAAAAGGTTTTCCATTTGTGTCAGGGCAAGGGCTTGGACCCTTCCTCCTGTTCCTTGGCAAGCATCTTGGACTATTTATGGTCCCTTTCTAATCAAGGACTTAGGTCGAGCGACCCTAGGGTGCACCTGGCAGCCATCTCTGCTTGCAGGCAGGGCGGGAAGCAGTCGGCGCAGTCAGAGAAGGTGGTCTGGCGCTTTTCAAGGCCTTGATCACATTTCCTCCTGTGCGAGAACCTCCACCTCCGTGGGATCTACTGCTGGTACTGGCAAAGCTCATGGGCAAGCCATTCGAACCTATGCACAGGTGTGCTCTCTCACCTGTCGTGGAAGACCGCCTTCTTGGTGGCTATCACGTCAGCCAGAAGGATGGGAGAGCTCCAGGCGCTTTCCATCGAGTCTCCTTACCTGGTCTTCCACAGGGACAAGGTTGTCCTGCGCCCCCACCCGAAATTCCTTCCGAAGGTGGTGTTGGAGTTTCACCTTAACCAGGTGTTGACTCTGCGGTGTTCTACCCCAATCACACCTCGGAGGCGAATATAGGCTCCATACTTTGGACCCTAGAAGGCGCTTATTACAAAGAGCGCATGGTTGAACTTGGGAGAGGTCGCCAGCTGTTTGTCACCCACGCTTGAAGCCGCATCTGGCAGACCTGCAGCCAAGCGGACGATAAGCAGGTGGGTCACCTCCTGCATAGATCTCTGCTATAAGTTGACGGGCATGGAGCCTCCCAGAGGGATAAGAGCTCATTCTACCCGCCATACTGCTGCATCGGTGGCTGCTTCCAGGGACGTCCCTATCCAGGAAATCTGCAGGGCTCCTACCTGGAAGTCAGCAAACACCTTCATTACCCATTACCACATCGACCTTGAGTCACGCCGGGATGCTGGTTTTGGGGCCTCTGCTCTCCAGCTCTTTCCCAAGTAAGTATTGGGGTGTGCTTTGCCTCCTCCTCCCGGAGAACTGCTAGGAGTCTGCCAGTAAGTGTGGATGAACAACATATCCATGTCCTAGAAATACAGGTTACTCACCTGTAACAGGAGTTCTAGGAATGGTGTATGTTGTTCATCTACACGACTCCACCCGACCTCCCCGGCGTCGACGCACAACCTGAGCTTCCAGCGGGCCAGATCTGGCGTCATGGGGCGGAGCCGAGAGTTATACCACCCGGGTGGGTGGGAGGAGCCAGCTTGAAGACCTTCCGGCAAGATTTAAAGCGGCAAGGATACCTGCCAATAAGTGTGGATGAACAACATATACCATTCCTAGAACTCCTGTTACAGGTGAGTAACCTGTATATACAGTAAATGCCGTTGCAGGAAAACCTGTAGCAGGCCCTAGTAACTTATCTAGTAATGTACAAATTAAATAAGAGAACCTAGTTGCACATTGGCTATAAGTAGAGATATGGTGCTTTGTAGCAGATGAGACTGCACAAGTAAGTGCAGTCGTGGTGGAGGACACAGTAACAGGTAGAGGACAACCTGAATAGGAGTAAGAGCTGGAGTTGGCAGAATAATTGAGGGGAATAACCAGTATTGCTAGAGATAGCTGGAATTAGGGAGGATTGAAACACTGGCATGAAGGGGGTGGGAGGTGCTTGAAATAGTTCTTGACAGACAATACTGTAGGCAGGTTACGTACAGAGAGGTGAAGGGAGTTCCAGAGGGTACGGAGACAATGGGCGAATGCTATTTTACCAGTGAGTGTACGGAGTGTGGTCTGGGCGAAGGAATGATGGTCACGTAAGCATAAGGAGTAGCCAGTACCAGGGGCTGGGGTTAATGAGGAGAGCTAAGAGGGGAGGGTATTGAACCAGAACTTAGCGGTTAGAGCTGTACAATGAGCCGGGTGGGGATTTGCAAGAGAAGGCAAGGCAACAGATTGGTAGAGGAGGCAGTGATAAGTGCAGTAAGGGAGATTTGAGGCAAATCTGCAGAAAGCATGGAATTAGAGGGTCTAGTTTGGCCAGGGAGTATTGTGACGCTGAACTATAGACCTTATTTGCGTAATCAAACAAGGGAAGGATAAGCCTAGAAATGATTTCTCTTCTGATAGGGAGGGATAGACTTTCCTTGTGCCTGTGAAGCATACCTAATTTTGGATGCAGTTTGTTGTGGATGGTGTCTAGTTGTAGAGAGAAATCTAACTTGGGATCTCCAAGATACATGCATGAGTCCAACGGCTTTGATTTTGGAGCCACCTAGGGCGTAAAGGGAAGGAGGAGATGTAATTTTAGCTAGTTTCTGGGTGGAACCAAAGACCATAGCAACCGTTTTTATTAGTGTTGCATTTGAGCGATTTATCTTCAAGCCACCTTAGGGTGTTCATGAAATCGGCTTGGAGGATGGGTTCAACCTGGACTAGGGAGGGATCAGAAGCAAAGATAACTGTGTTGTCCACATACATTTGGACCTGGGATACTGAGCAGGCAGAGGGGAGGTTGTTTACAAAAAAGAATAGGGTAGGTCCAAGGATTGACCCCTGGGGAACACCTGCCGGGATATGGAGTGGGTCTGATTTTTAGATTCCCCAAGTTGGATGAATTGAAACCTGTCTGTGAGGTATTCCTTGAACCATTCGGTTGACAATGAGGATAGTCCTAGGGCTGAGAGATCATCAAGGAGCATATTATGGGCCACAGAATCAAAGTCCTTGGCCAAGTCTATAAAGATGTCAAGTGTCGGATGACCCTTACCCATGGCTGAGTGGATGAAGTTGGTGAGATGGAGGAGGGAGGGAGGATGAGGTCCAGTGTTGGCAGTGGAAGCCAGACTGGATATGGTGTCAGAAAGTCCTTGGAGGCAAGGACTGAGTTTAGCCTTTTAGAGATGAGTGATTCCAGGATTTTGGAGAGGGAGGGAAGGAGAGATATAGGCCTGTACTTTCCAGGGATGGATGGGTCACCCCCTTTATGAAGTGGAATAACTTTGGCTAATTTCCAGGCCTTGGGCAGAAAGCAGGTGGAGAGGGAGAGATTGAAGATATGTGTAATTGGGGGGCTATGGCGAGAGCTACGATTTTCAAGATGATGGGATTTATACCATCTGGGCTTTGTTTGAAGGCACTCAGAAATTTGAGGGCACAAAGTACCTCTAAAGGGGTAATGGGGAGGGTATGGTTGGGTAGTGGAGAGGAGAAGTTCGCACCTGTGCTGGTGGAAAAGGGTGAGGGGATTAGATGACCAACTCGTCCTGTTTGGGGGTTGCAGGTGTCTACGTGGCGAGGATAATGGAGTGGGGGGTTGCCCTTGGGGTAAGGCACAGGTAGTGAAGAGATGGTTTATGGAAGAGGCCACTGCACCAGGGCCATCATTGGTGGGGTCAGAATATGGGGGTGGAGCTTGGTGAGTGGAGCCAAGCAGGGAGTGGAGAGTTTTCCAGAAGGCAGATGGGGTGGGATGGCGGTCATTAAGCTGTGACATAAAGAATCAAGCTTTAGTAGAGCGCACAGCCTGAGTACAGAAATTCCTCAGTGTTCTGTACGTTTGATGATCAGAGGCGTTAGATGAGGCTTTAAATACTTTCCAAACTTTATCTCTGGCCTTGAAAAGCTTCATCAGTTGGGGGGAGACCCAGGGAGGTGCCTGTGCCGGCGACGCAACTTCTTTAGAGGGGCATGAGAATTCCATACATCTAGGAAGGTAGAGTTGAAGGCTGCCAGTGTGGAGTCAATGTCCAAGGCAGTGAAGACTCTGGACCAGTCGACCACGTAGAGATTGGAGAGTAGACCCTGTTGGTTGAGGGACCTTAGAGGCCTGAACCACATATACTTGGGTGGGTCATGGGGCGGGCAGTGCTTCCTGATGCAGAGGTCACTGTAGGCATCAGGGAGGGTGCCAGCTGAGGAGAATTTTTAGGGGTGGGCGGTTAAAATCCAGTCCAACAATAAGTGGTTGGGGGAGCGAGGATTGAATTTGGTAGGGTCAGTTATGAGCTGCGTGAGGTTAAGGGATTCACGCTTATGGGTGATGGCCTTGGAATGTTGTGCGAGCCAGTTAGTGTTGAAGTCACCCAGAATTAGAAGTTCACCTGAGGTGGCCGAGAACATTAGGGCAGCTAGTTTGCAGACCAAGGAGGAGGGAGAGGCACTAGGAGAGAAATAGCAAACTGCGACAAAGGTGGTAGGAGGAAGGGAACACTAGCTTGGAGAGAAGGATCTCGTGCGATTTAGAGGTGGCCTCCCAGGAGACGATAGATGCAAGGAGAGAGTTGTGGGTGTAGATGGCAACACTGCCCCCATGCTTACCCCGTCCTGTTGGAAAACAGAGTATCCTGAGATGGCGACTGAAGAGTCTGGGATTTTAGCAGATAACCAAGTCTGAGATACAGAGAATATCTGGGGAGCACTGGGATATCCGGGCTTTGATGTGGTCAAGCTTTGGCAGCAGGCTTCATCCATTTAGGTGTTAGATAGCCAGCCCATTTGTTTTGGAAAGTGTAGAGGCCAAGGCAACAGGCCCTGGGTTGGGTTCAATATCCCCAGCCAGTAACAGTAGGGAGAGTATGATGCGGAGGGGAAATAACAGGTGGGAGAAATGCGGGGAGAGAGGTTGGGTGGTGTGGAAGGAAGAATCTAGCAGATGACGCTCATGGTTTGAGAGGAGGCAGAGTGTAATAGTGCCGTGGGAGTTTAAGACCCCATCGTCATGAAGAAAGGGGGGAGTGGACAGTGCGTTTTCTGAGAAGTGGAAGAGTTTGGCCTGTTCAAGGAAAAGTATTGATGCTGAGAGGTCGGTTAACAGTAAAGTGCCTGACAGAAGGATAACCACAGCCAGAGGGAGTAAGGGTTTCATTGTTGCACTGATCTTGGGTAAATAGCTCTGAACGGTAACTGGTTGCACGGATCTTTAGGTGAGTAGTTCTGAACGATGACTGGTGGGGGCCTGGGTTGTTACTAGCAGTCGCCACGGGGGCAGGCGGTTGGGGCCGGGACTTAAGCTACTGCTGCAGTTGGGTTGGAGATGCAGTGGCCTTACGTCTCTAAGAGGAGAACTTAATGGGGGCATAGGAGGAGGGAGAGGTGGCGCTGAGGTGGGGGAAGTGTATTTAATAGAGGTCGGGGCCGGGGAAGGTAGGTGGGACTAAATACAGAGTTACAGAATCAGTTTCGGCAGTATTATCAGAGTTTCAGCAGTTTGAAAATGGAGCACCAAGGTGCCAAAATTACAGTGTTGAGCCAGTCCAATGAGGAGAGACCTGCAAGCAGTGGCATCCAATGGGGAGTTGGGTCCTGACAAGGCAGCCAGTTGGAGCTTGCGGTTTTGAGCCGGGGCTCCCTAGGCTTCGAGCGGGCGAACCTGAGTCTTGTAGTAAGTCAGGGTTCCAGGAACGGCTGGCACGGATTCAGGCCATTGCTGCTAGTGGCGAAAATGGATCCTAGTGAGGAAGAGAAGAGAGTGGCCATCAGTAATATACAGCAGGGGAGCAGTCGGAGAGCTGAAGGGGGGCGGTTCTGGGATGGGACAAAGAAAGTGGAAGTATGTGAGAAAAGAGGGTGGCTGAGAGTATTTAAGAGAAAGAGATTGTTGGGGGCGGGGCCAAGGATGAGGCACCAGGTTCTTGGAGACAGAGAACAGATTTAGCTTGTTGGGGGGTGGGGGGGGCATGAGAGCAAAGACCAGAGGAGTCAAGTTTAGCAGGTTAAGGGAAAGGAGAGGTGGTAGCTGAAAGGGCAGATATTAAAAGAAAGTTTAGAAAATTAAGAGGGGACACAGAGTGCAGTTTAAAGGAAGTAACAAGCTTGCAGCACTGAAACAGAAGCACTAGGCAACACAGCCAAAAAAAAAAAAAATTCCTTCAGCATTAGGCAAGCTCGAACAGTTAGCAAAACAGGCAGTAAACAGGTTAGGAATAAAAGCACTGAAGCGCCAACAGTACAGTGTTTCAGAATCAGTTTTGGCAATATAATCAGAATTTTAGCAGTTTGAAAATGGAGCGCCAAGGCGCCAAAATTACAGCGGTGAGCTGGTCCAATGAGGAGAGACCTGCAAGCAGCGGCATCCAATAGGGAGCTGGGTCGTGACAAGACAGCCAGTCGGAGCTTGTGGTTCTGAGCTGCGGGGCTCCCTAGGCTTCGAGCTGGCATACCTGAGACTTTGTAGTGGGTCGGGGTTCCAGGAGCCGCTGACATGGATTCAGGCCGGTGCCTCTAGTGGCAGGGTGCCTGACTGGAGGCAAAAATGGATCCTGAGTCCTTTTAGCGGGTCGGAGTTCCAGAAGCGGCTGGCACGGCTTCAGGCTGGTGCCGCTAGTGGCGGGGCGCCCTACTGGGGGCGAAAATGGATCCTGAGTCTTTGGAGCGGGTCGGGGTTCCAGGAGTGGCTGGCACGGATTCAGGCTGGTGCCGCTAGTGGCGGGGAACTCGACTGGGGGTGAAAATGGGCGACATAAGTAGATCTCTCTCCCCCATGCCTTCTTAATTGGAGGTCAGTAAATGAAGTCTATGTGTATATGTCCTTCCCTTCAACCTAAGTATAAGGCATGTTACCCGTCTTTGGACACCATCCAGAATTTTTTTATCTTTAACTAGTGTAACCAAAAAGATGCAGCATAGTCCAAATGGGGTCTAATATATGTCCTATACAGTGGAATAGTACAAGCTTCAGATCTAGTTATAATAGATTTTTGTATTGCTTTAATGAATCTATTAGCAGTCTGAGTGGATTTCCTGAATTGGCTGCTGGCTGTAAAATCTGAATTAATAAGTATACCAATGTCTTTCTGTTAAGTATTTATAGTGGAGGATAAAGGTTCATTACCAGACTGTGTAGTCAAGGGGAGTAGGGTGATGGTGTTAATGTTCCAATCTCCGAGGAAAGGGCGCTGAAGGGACTATGTGCACTGAAAGTGCACAAGTCAGTGGGCCTAGGTGGGCTGCATTTCCTGGATGCTGAAGCAGATGAAGCAGCTCCTAGCTGCACCATTGGCTGGGCTCTTTAACAGCTCACTGGAGACCGGGGTGGTGTCTGAGGATTGGAAGATGGCAAAAGTAGTGTTCTCCTGCACAAGGGCAGAAGTTGGGATGATTCTGGGAACTGCAGACCTATTCATTTAGCGTCCATAATAGAGAAGATACTAGAAACCCTAATACAAGAGAAGGTGGTAGATTTCCTGGGGTTGAACAAGACTTCATGATGTCAGACAGCACTGGTTCATTTTGGGGGGGGGGGTCGTCAAACGAGTGTGATTGACTTCTAAAATTGGGTGACAAAAGTACTGTACATGGGGCAGGTGGCGGACATGCTGTGCCTTTTTTATGTATTTGTTTAACCATTTTTGGCCAGGAAAGATGCACTAAGCTGAGGCTCGTTTTCAGGTGCACCCTGGGAGCACAGGGAAGTTAAGTGACTTACTCATGGTCACACAGAATGCAGATGGTGGCTGTTGTATTCATACTCGGTTCTCCAGGTTTTCAGCTCAGTGCTCTTAATCACCATACTATACTGCCTCACCAGTTTTATTTCAGTAAAGCCTAATATTCTGTCCCACATGGACAGCTGGTTGAGAAGCTGGGGTGGAGAATAAAATCGCAAGATGGGTAAAAAAATAGGCTGACAAAACCCAGAGGGTAGCCCTTAATGGGGAATATTCTGAGATAAGGAGGTCGCCAGTGGGGGAAGGGGGGTGCAATAATGGGTAATGGGACTGGTTCTTTTCAATATTTTTATTTGTGATATACAACTGGGATCCAAGGGAAGATCTGCCTCTTCATAGATGATACAAAGATCTGTGGAAGAGTGGGCTGTGAAGAGGGGTGAGAAGTATGAAAAAGTATCTCCAGTGGCTGTAGAAGTGATCAGGAGTTTGGCGGTTGAAACTAAATGCCAAGAAGTGCAAGGTAATGCACATGGGGTAAGAAATCCAAGGACTGAATACAAAGGGGGGTTGCTCTGGAGAAAACGGGAGAGGAAGGGGGTCTGAGGGTAATAATAGTGGAAAATTTGAAGACAGCAGCACAGTGCAACCGGTCAGTGGGGAGGGCAGGTAGGATCCTGTAATATACAGGAAGGGGGATTAGCAGCCAAAGTATGTGATTCTGCCACTCTATCAGTCTCAGGTTCTGCTTCTCCTGGAGAACTGCATGCAGTTCTAGAATCTACAGTTGTTAAAGGAAGGGACAGGGTGAAAGTGGTAAAGAGTAGGGTAACCAGAATGATCTAGAATCAAAAAGATAAGACTTGCATAGAGAGGTTATCCAGTCTCAACATGTACACACTGGAGGCAAGAAGGGATGGTGGGACATGATAGATACCTACAAATATCTCTGTAGGATTAACAAAGTGGAGAGTTGTTTATGCTGAGTGGGAATACCAACATTGGGTGGGACTCTTTGAAACTGACTTTGGGGGATGGATTTAAGAGGGACATCAGAAAACATTTCATGGAAAGGGTAGTGGAGTGATGTAATAGTCTACTGGGGAATAGACAGGGATATCAGTGGGGTGATTCGAGCATGGATGGGATAGGCATGTGGAGCTGGTGAAAGGTGGCAAAAGGGGTGGCAGGAATAGGGGACTGATGGGCCGCTACGTCCCTCAGTAAATCAACTTTAGATAGGTATGGCTGGGCAGACTCAATGGGGCATTTTTCTGATGACATTACATTTCTGAGCATCAGCAGGATCAAACAGAGATGTTAGATCTGGTATACTCCAGCAGGACGTGGAGTCACACCCTGAAGCTCGGAGAGTAAATTCAATGGTAATGTGAAAATGTATTTCTTCTCCCAGAGTTTGACAAATCTATAGAACAGCCTGCCAGCAGTGTACTTGAAGACAGTACTTGCCTTCAGCGTAAGCTTGGGCACATTATCTGTTACCAAAGAAACACTGGATACCTAGAAGACTTGTTGGGAACCCCTTTAAATTAATATAGTATATGATATGATGAGGGCTTGCTCACAAATCCGTCCTAGTTGAAATGTTGTTGTACCACAGTTCAGAGGACATAGAACGTGCTACCCTGCTATGGTACAATAACATTTCAGATAATTTGGAAGCGCACAAGTCACACAGTTCAAATAAACAGATGTGGCAACAGAAACTGCAGGATCAACCAGATAGAAACTAGCGATGGCGGGAGCACGATCACTCCGAACCAGCCATGACTCAAAGAAATCCTGCAATGCAAGAGCAACCAGATACCAAAAAAAAAAAACAAACATGCAGAATCAACCAGATACTTACTTTCACTTATACTAAAAAAAAAAAAAAAAATAGTGCAGGATCAACCAGATGATTTAAATTCTAGGGATGTGGATATGTTCTTATCCACACTTGTTGGCATGTCCCTTTCCCCTTTAAATCTTGCTGGAAGGTCTTCAAGCTGGCTCCTTCCACCCACCTGGGTGAAATGACCCTCGGCTCCGCCCGATGACACCAGATCTTCCTTTCCGCTGGAAGAGTCTGATTGCCTCCCCTTTGCTCACGCTTTTTGTAGGCCCTGTCTTCTTAACCTTCGGTTCTTCTGAAAATTTGCCTCATTCGAGCTAGCAGCTTTGCTTATTGTTACTCGGTCATGGAAGATAAATCTTCCCGCGAATTTCACTGGTGTCCGTGTGGCCAAAAAATGTCACACACAGATCCGCATACCACGTGCGTCTGCTGCCTGGGTGTCGGCCATGACATCCAGACTTGCGACATGTGCGCCACTGCTTGACCCGAACGCCGACGACTGCTCCTCAGACGCCTTACATTGGCAGGCCCAGATGAATCCTCCAGTGAAATCAAGAGAGGCCCAGTGGGTGGTCTCACGATAGCGGGGTCTGCCGAGCAGTTGGAACAGATGCAGGCTTTCGAAGAAGTGGCGCAGGCTGCAGAATCCTATTGTCAGTCGATTTTTTGGTTTCCCCTCAACCTGGGCTCCATGTTTTTGGATTCCTTCCAGGTGCTATGCCATTCCCTCATCACCAAGGGCGAGGGACCTGTGGACTTGCATTCCTTCCAGTCCCATAAGAAAGAAAAGGATCTGAAAAACTCTTCATCTCGGTGGAGATGCTCTTGGGATTGTGAGAGATCTCGGTCCCAGGAGCTGGCATTTTCGACTTCGGTCGAAATTGCTTCCTGAGCCTCTGGCTTCTCAACCTTGCCATCTGGCCAGTCGACCGAAGTCTCGATTGACGAGGTTGAGATCACTCTCGATCCCGTTAATCCATTGTCGCCCGAGAACTTTTTGACTAGGAGTCCGGTCCTGCCTCTTCCTGTTGAGGAGACCCAGCTAGCTGGGGATCCCATCGAGGAGCCGATCCCTGATCCGAGTATATCACCGGTTTCCCAGGTGTCTCTCTATTGACTGAATCGGCCAGTCCGATCGAGGTCGAGATCTCGGACCCCCTCGACTGACAGGCCGAGGAAGGCGCATAAGTGCTTCAAAAAGAGTCAATGCCACCGGTCATCCTCGTCTTCCTCTGATGAGGAGAGGCTTCGGTGGAAACTCTGTTGATGCTACGAGGATTTAATGTGGCAACAGCTGATTCTTTCCGTACAGAAGCCGGCCACGGTTTCTACTCCAGCTATTACTTGGCTCTCGCCTCCCAGGCTGAAGCCAACTCCTTGGAAACCGATCAAATCAGTTCCCCCACCCACGGAGCCGGCCAAACCAGACCCGGTTCAGCCCAAATCGATCTCTCGATGGATTGTGGTGGAGCCGCCTAAACTACCTTCGGGAGGGGCTCCTATGAAGGATTCTCAGACATTTCCGGGACTCCCACACAGGATTTCTTCACCCTTATGCCTGATCGCCCCAGGCATGTTGAAGGGGACTTTGGTGGCCGACCAATCTATCCGGATTCTTCGGATTCAGATGACACCGACCTATGCTCTCACCCTCGGGATGATGTCTATCAGTAGTCTGTTGATGGAGGAAGGCCCTTCGTCATTTCAGGGGAGAGTACCCCCTTACAGATGCACTTAAGAGGGGATACACCCACGGAAGCCTTTCCTGTGGCCAAAGCCATTGTTGGCCTGGCCTTGGAGCTCTGGCAGCATCCTGCCTCCTGCCCAACACCAGATGGCCTGCAAGTATGCGGTGCCCATTGGGTCCCTCTCAGGGTTCACAGAACACCCCTCAGCCGAGGGGCTGGTGACTGCTTCTGTGTTCAGACATACAGGCAGCTCTGCTGTGACACTGATAGACCCCCAGACAGGAAGTCCAAAAAACTGGACCACACTGCCAGGAAGGTCTATGCAGCCTCCTCTTTAGGCCTTCACCAGGCAAGCTCGGTCGTTGTTATGGTGCACTTCTTTCTTGCCTCGTTGGGTTCCTTAGATGAAGTTCTCCCACACCTCCCCGCGGACCTTCAGACTACGGTCAAGCAGGTCCGGGACCAGGGCCATGCCGTTGCCAAGCAGCAGCTTCAGATGGCTTTGGACCTAGGGGACTCTTGCACCTATTAGGTGGCAGCTGCGGTTGCCTCACGCGGCAGGGCTTGGCTGAGGCTTTCCACCTTTACAGCGAGTACCCAGCACAAGCTCACTGATGTTCCTTTCCTGGGCACCAGTCTCTTCTGCCCAAGTGTGGATGGTCACCTTCAGCAAATTAAGCAGTCCATTGCCACCTTGGACTGTGCCACTGCTTCTAAAAGTTCTCCTGGTGCCAAGAAGCAGCAGAAAAGGAAAAGCCTTTTCGGCACCCTGCTCCTGCGACCCAGCAGCCCTCATATCATGGTGGGCAGCAACAGCAAGCACAGACTTGATGCCCTTGGCTAAAGTCCAGGCCTCCACCGGACTGCAGACAAGAAGATTGGGGCTCAGGTCCTGGACCCTCTTTCTCCAAGCCTGCCTAGTGACGGGATAGGGGTGGCCACCCCTATCCCCATCACGCCAGCTCTGGGTCCTCCCATGGGGGAACCGGCTCTGCTACTTTCTTTCTGCCTGGTCCGCTGTTACCACGGACAGGTAGGTCTTAGAAGTGGTTGGCCTGGGTCTGCCTCTGGAATTCGGGCAGTACCCTCCTAGCCGAGCCCGTGACCCACAGGAGGAGAGAGTATCAGCACACACTTAGTCAGCTCTGAGAAACTACATAGCCCAGCTCCTTCTCAAGGAGGCAGTGGTTCGAGTGGCAGATCCTCCAGTCAACCCAGGGTTCGTTTCCAGGTACTTCCTGGTCCTGAAGCTGATGGTGGGCTGGCGCCCCATTCTAGATATGCACAACCTGAATTGGTATCTCAGGCCATGCACCTTCAGGATTGTAACTCTGTCCCAGATCATACCATCCCTGGAGCAAAACATGGTTCTGCTCACTGGATCTCCTGGACGTGCTCTTTCACGTCCCAGTCCGTCCATCCCATCAGAGGTTCCTCTGCTTCAGGACAGAGGGCACCCTATAAGAGTTCCAAGCCATGCCATTTGGCCTGTCATCAGCCCTACAGGTCTTCACCAAATGCATGGCAGTGGTGGCAGCCCATCTCAGGCATCTAGGGGTCAGGATGTACACTTACCTCAACGATTGGCTCTTGGTAGGTTCCACCCAACAAGAGGTGGAGTGGTCCAGGGACCTGGCCCTCCAGATCTGCTCTCGAATTGGCCTCTTGATCGAGGCCAAGTCTGAGCTTGTGCCTTCTCAGGTGATATGCTTCATTGGGGCAGAGCTCGACTCTTGCTGAGCCAGAGCACGGCTCCGGCAGACAGGGTGGAGGTTCTCTCCTCCTTTGCCCAATCATTTCTGGTTGGGCACCTGCTCCCTGCTCTGGACTTTCTGCACCTTATGGGTTACATGGCAGCTTGCACCACCATGGTCCGATGGGCCTGGTGGCATAAGTGCCCCCTTCAGTGTGAGCTGGCCGCCCAGTGGACTCTGCGACTAGGTCATTTCGACCAGCTGATCACTGTGACCCAGATGTGGGACGCCATCCAGTGGTGGACCATCCTAGACCGATTGCAGGAAGGGATCCCATTTGTTTGCCCCTAGCCGATGGTTGTCCTCATGACCTATGCCTCTGTCACAGGGTGGCGAGCCCACATGGGGAACAGGGCCCACAGGTTCTGGACCCCCGAGGAATCCCGATACCATATCAGCCTGTTGGAGCTCAGAGCGATTAGACTGGCATTGTCGGCATTCTCTCAGCAGTTTCGGGGTCAAGTGGTTCAAGACCAGATGGACAACATCACGACCTTGTACTACCTCAACAAACAGGGCGGCACGCACTCCCGGCTGCTGTGCAGGGAAGTGCTCCGCATATGGACACTCGTGCGCAGTCTGTAGGTGGACCTCTTAGCCATCCATGTGGGAGGAGCCTCAAATCAACTGACGGATGCTTTCAGCCATATAGGTGAGACATCCTAGGAGTGGTCTCTCTATCCAGAGGTAGCTCACAACCTGTTCTCTCACTGGGGCAAACCGATGGTGGATCTGTTTGCCTCAAGGGCAAACATCAAGCTGAGGCTGTTTAATGCCCCCCCACCCCCAGCGGGGATCACTGCAAGGGGATGCCTTCTCGAGGCTGTGGACCTCAGGCCTCTTCTATGCCTTTCCCTCGATCCACAGGGTGCTTCTCGAGGTGAGGAGGGACAAAGGCGCAGGTGATCCTGGTAGCCTCAGCAACAAGATCCTGAGGTGTCTTCTAGCACACCCAGACCTGATCTCAGTCAGTCAAGGGAAGGTATTCCATCCGGACCTTAAGTCTCTGCACCTTACAGCCTGGTACCTGAGCAGCTAGAGTTCCAGGCTTTGGGTTTCTCTTAGGATGTACTCACAGTAATGGAAGCATGCAGGAAGGAGTCGACCAGAAAGTGCTACGCCATCAAATGGAAAAGGTTTTCCATTTGGTGCCAGGGAAGGGCCTAGATCCTCTGTCCTGTCCTGTGGTGAGCATTCTAGACTACCTTTGGTCTCTTTCCAAAGGAGGTCTTTGGTCTTCGACCCTTAAGGTGCACCGGGCAGCCATCTCTGCTTACCAGGTGCATGCCAATCAGCAGACGGTGGCACAGGAGAGAGTGGTCTGGTGCTTTTTCAAAGGCCTCGATCTCCTATCCCCTCCGGTGCGTGAACCTCCACTTAGGTGGGGATCTACTGTACTGCTGGTTTTGGCAAAGCTCATGGGCAAGCCATTTGAACCGATGCACAAGTGTGAGATGTCACATTTGTCTTGGAAGACGGCCTTCCTGATGGCTGTCACATCTGCCAGAAGGACTGGGGAGCTCCAGGCGCTCTCGGTGGAGTCTCATCTGGTCTTCCACAGAGACAAGGTTGTCCTCCGCCCCTACCCGAAATTCCTCCAGAAGGTGGTGTCAGAGTTTCTCCTTAATTGGGTGTTGACTCTGCCTGTGTTCTACCCAAACTACACCTCGGATGCTGAGTACAGGCTCCATACTCTGGACCAGAGACGTGCACTCTCTTACTATAAGAAGAGGATGGCAGAAGTTCGGGGAGAGGTTCATCAGCTGTTTGTCACCTACACTGAAGCTGCACCTGGCAGGCCTATAGCAAAGCAGACTGTTGGGAGATGGATTACATCATGCATCGATCTCTGCTGTAGGTTGGTGGGCAAAGAGCATCCCAGAGGGATAAGAGCTCATTCTACCCGCCACACCGCTGCATCGGTGGCTGCTTCCAGGGATATCCCTAGCCAGGAAATCTGCAGGGCTGCTACCTGGAAGACAGCAAACACCTTCATCATGCATTACCACATAGACCTTGAGTCATGCCAGGATGCTGGTTTGGGGGCTAAGTTCTCTAGTCTCTGTTCTTCAATAGGTGTGTGCGCCTTGCCTCCCTCCTCCCGGAGAACTGCTAGGAGTCTGCCAACAAGTGTGGATAAGAACAACATATCCACATCCCTAGAAAAACAGGTTACTCATCTGTAACAGTAGTTGTAGAAGTGGTATATGTTGTTCATCCACACTGACCCACCGACCCCCGTCTGCATCGCATAACTCAGGCTTCCAGCGGCTAAGATCTGGTGTCATGGGAGGAGATGAGGGTTTTATCACCAGGGTGGGTGGGAGGAGCCAGCTTGAAGACCCTCCGGCAAGATTTAAAGGGAAAAGGGACATGCCAACAAGTGTGGATGAACAACATATACCACTCCTAGAACTACTGTTACAGGTGAGTAACCTGTTTTTACTCAAAACGGCAAATGTGATCCCTCGCAGTAAATACTGTTGCTTAGTGAGAAATACATCTGCCATGTTGTAGTTTTTTTTTGTTTTTTTTTTAAACCCTCCCACACACAACTGACAACCAATAGAAGCCCATGCTGTAGACCTAGGGACATCTCGTCCCTAACGAGGCCACTGACCTTCGCAATCAACCTTGAATCCTGGAATAAGACAAAACAGTAAAAACGTGTTTTTCTGTCTAAAGAAAAAATAAAATCAAACTTTTTTATATTGCGTTTAGGGACACCATACACTATCAAAAATACTGGATGCGCAGCTCTTTGCACAACTAGTGTATTCTGCCACCTCGATTCTGATTCCCATGAACTTTTCAAGCTTTGTGCTCGAGGTCAGAGGGAATTGGAACCCCTCTGTGGCAGAATACACTGGTTGTGCATAGTTGCCCATTTAGTATTCTCTAAATGTCTGCACAGCATATTTATTCATACCTTCTTAGGAAGCGGGCATGTGGTCATGTTGGACCTAGAGTCCCTTTTGACCTTATGTTGCTGTGTTACTAAAGTCTTCAAATTTCTAGACATCTCACCCCTTAAGGACTGTTTCAGAGTTAACTGTTATTGGCAGGAGAAACCAAGGCATGTGATTGGTCATGTGTGATCACTTGACCACGCGTTATTACAGCACAACAGTACATGTCAGAAACAGTAACCTTCTGAACTTCATTACACAGTCTAAAGCTAAGAACCAGGGGAATAACTTTAATAATTGCAATAATGCACTCCAGGGTGTGCGCTTTTGTGAGCTCGGCACTTCTCAGATGTGTGAGGCATTCGGCTTTGCCGAGTACCTCACTTCCCGAAGTGTGCCACTATCCCACAGTAAGGCACAACATGGAGAGCCTTATTATTGAAAGGAAACGTCTCATGTGTTGCTGGACTTCACTCGAGTTGTGAAGGCAGCTCAGTCGTAAAAATAGAGTAGTGTTACTTACAGGTTATTTATTTTTAATTCATATCTGGTTGAATCTGCGCCTTGCCCGCCTGCATTTTAGGTCTCGAAAACCCTCTCCCGTCGTGTTTACGTTATCAGCTTCCGTCATGCTGTCCGACGACGCAGCCAGGCGGGGCAGTATGGTACATAGGTTGTCATAGTTTAAATTGCTGAACAGCTCCGGTTTGGAGCCCGTGTACCTCTGTGACATACGGACACCAGTTACAAACCGCTAGTGTGCCTGTTGGTCTGTACCGGGTTTCGGTATTACAAGAATATCAGTAGACTCAAAACTGGAGCGATCTAAAACTACCACAATACAGGTGTGTATTGCGGTAGCTTCAGTTCACTCCGGTTTTGAGTCTATTGATATTCTTGCGATACCGAGACCAGGTACAGACTAACAGGCACACTAGCTGTCTGTACCTGGTCTCCGTATGTCACGGAGGTACACGGACTCCAAACCAGAGCTGTTCAGTAATCTTAGGCTATGACAAGCCTATGGAGACACCCTGGCTGCTCCCTGCCTGGCACTTCATTACAGGGACAGCCTCGGGTGCTTGTGGGCACTACGGGGAGGGTTTTCAGACCTAAAATGCCGGCGGGGAGGGCACAGATTCAACCAGATATGAATTAAAATAAAATAACCTGTAAGTGCAACATTTACTTCTATTTTTGCATTTGCTAATCTGGCCCCGCTTCACACGCAGGTGGGGCCCGCTGGCTCAAGGACGTTTTTCTTTAATTCATGGACTGCCATTTATCCTAAATGGCACCATGCAACAAATCTCAGGGGCGGGAAATCACATTCTACATCACTTTGGCTACCAGTTCCTGACTAAATATAAAACAGTGTTTGCAGCTTTGTTCCTGTTGCCATGCCAATCCTAGAAGTGGCAGCTGCACTGCTATGGCAATCATTTGAAATGTCAAAGACCTGCCGATACCCTGCCTCTCAGTTATCTACTGCACATATTAGAAACCGGAATGGCAGTGTGATCTAGTGGTTGGAGCACTGAACTGTGAAGCAGAATATCCTAGATTTAAATCCTCCTACAGCCACTGACTTGCATTGTGAGCTCGGGCAAGTCCATTTAATTTTTTTCCCATCCCTAATTATGTGATCCTGGGACAAATGCTCTCTTTGGGGTCCCACCAGAAACTGCTTAGTTCTATCAACCACTCGCCTCCAGATATCCTCTGCAGCCCCCCATTGGCAAGGCCAGTAGAGAAGAGACCCTCTCTAGCAGGACACAGTCTGTCGTGGTCAGCAGGTGGTGAATGTGGGTCCTGATCATGTCATCGTTGTGTTCTTGGCTGCCACAATTTTTCACCAGCAGTTTCTTCCTGTATGACCTCTGACCCTCCCTAATCCCCACAGTGGCACACTGCAATATATTGTCTACTCACTTGCATGCAGGAACACCCTGACAGAGGAACAAGCTGCCTGATTTACATTCAGGTTCTTGACAGTTTAATCGAATGTGTGACCTGCTTTAATAAAATGGTTATTGAACAGCTCTACTAGTTGTTGCATGCCTGTAAGTAGTATGTCATTCAATTTTCAATTGATGGGTAGCCTAGCAAAGAATGACTCGTTCAGTTAGGTGACCAGAATTTATTTGGGTTTTTTTAGGCAGGAGGATTAATACCTATAAAAATGTCACCTGAGTACAACGGTCTGTAAGTTACTTAAAGGACAGCCAGTTACCTGGACATTTGAGGATCTAGAGTAGTGTTTTTTTTTTTGGCCAACATGGACATATTACTTCTGGGAAGTAATAATGTTTGTACCCTAGGACAGTGTCTGTTTTTAATATAAGGCATGTCCAGGGCATATGCTTGTCAAGAATAGTGCAGTAGGAGTCCTTAAATGAGGTCCAGGGCATTATGGGAATTATTGTTCTGGTCAAGTCTTTTGGCATTCATTTAAAAAAGGCTTGAATATCAAAGTGTTTGGAGAATGTATTTGTGTATTATGCTGTAAGGCTGCTTAGAATTTGTCATTCTGGGTGTAGGCAGTGAAATAGTAATCTGTTAGAGCTGGAGAGAAAATCCAGGCAGTTACAGTATTTATGAGGTGAGGTGAAGTACATTGCAGAAAAGCGGGTTATGGTATTCCTACTGAGTTGGTGGGGGAAAGAACTTGATGGGCCAGTGGTCTGTTTCACTTACTGAATTCCTGTATTCACATTTACAGTTAGGTCTGACAATGAAGTGTTCTTTGAAGCCTTGTCATTTAGTGTGCTAGATTTTATGATTTGGTAGAAATTCATGGGGTCAGATTAAAATATCTGATCCTGAAGTTTATTCATATCCCAGTTTAAATTCCAAGAGAATTGGGATAGCATTCTGTTCATTAAAGATGGAGAGTGTGTCTAGAGTTGCTTAAAATTCAGTTTTGCCTTGGTGGCCATTTTGTATCAAGGTTGAACAATGGAAAGTTCGGACTTTAAAAAGCATTCCAGATAGTTAGGAGTTAAAGTGGTTTGTAGCAACCGGTGACAGTCTGAGCAGTGTTCTTAGTAAGAGTAATTGTTATGATCCCTTAATCTCCATGTGCTTCAGTCCACCAGACTGTAAAAGTGGAAAAAGAGACAGGACCCCAAGGAAAACAAGGTTTTGTATCTCTCTTGAGATATCCAGGGGAAATCGGTTGCAAATAAAAAGGGGAGACAACAAGGGAAAGACATTAGTGGTTGTCGCTGTATGTTAGCAGTTCAGCTAACAATCCATTCATTCTTATCACCACCCCCGTGAATGTTTATCAAGTACTGTGTAAAAGCTGTTTTCATAAAAAGTCCCACTATTTCTAAAAATGTAGAATATTGACTGATTTGTAGTGTAGAAAATGGTGAGACTCCTCCTGTAAAAATTGTAGATGGATGATGTATGTAAAGTATATAACCATTACATTGAAAATCTATTTTTACTTGGAATTTCAGCCCCTATTTGCACGCAAGAGTCCGTGAACTGTTGTCTGACTGTGCGTTGCCCATATCTGTCCTAACGTTTTCCTTCGTGGGCTCATTTCTCTTTAAGGAAATAAAAAGTAAGTTGTTTTCTTCATACCTTGTATACTTCCTTCTATAAATTTCAGGCTGAATTGTCATCTAATGATTTTGTGGGTAATTTAGAATACTGGACTAGTAATCTCTGCCAGTTTCTACAGATAGTCAATAACATATATTAGCAAACATAAATAAATGCATATCCTTCTTAAAAAGACTGGACATTTAAATCCAGCGCAGGTTTTGAAGGGAAAACACAAATAGCTGCCTGTCTACAGATGTACAATGCTAAGCAAAGCATTTAATTTTGGCATCAGGAGACTGTGCACTACATTTGGCTAAGTAGAGACTGAAGCCTTGGGAGGTCAAGTGGCTTGCTGAGGGTCATACAGATAGTCCATGGCAATGGTGGGATATGAGCCTGGTTTACCTGGTTCCCAGAGCTGTGCGATGATGACTAGCCCATAACGTAATACTGGGTTCAAAATAGTTTTTTCTGTGCACTGGCAAAGATGCCAACCCTTGGCTGTTAGACTAAGCATCTGAACATAACTAGTTTGTGATATATCAAGAAGTCAGAGAAAATCCCTTTTGGATATTTAATCCAAAATAATAATTTTTTAGAAAATAAATTTGTTTTATAGTAAATGCCTTAATGGGTGCCACTGATAAGTCAGCAGCACTGCTTCCAGGTATAGATGAAATAGCTGGCGTAATGTATAATACCCAAATTGCACCTGAACTGCAATGAAATTACTTTGCTTGTACAGCATAACCATATAAATGAGATGAAATGTGACATGAACAAAAAGAGGGAACATTTTGCCACATGCCTGTGGCTCCCTTACCATACTGAGGAAGTTATAGGTCATGGTGGGAAGTGTTCATGCTTTTTCGTTGATGTAATTAAATGTTCTCATAAGGATTTACTGTATGAGCAAATAAACTCCTTTTGTTATACTGTCCGCATGCTCAGGAAATTGTCTGAATACAGCATTCTTGCCTAGTCTTGAAAGGATTACTTGGGTTGTCAGATAGAAGTAGGTTATTTGCCCATGTAGTCCATCTCCCACTCTAGTTGTCCCATGAAATGCTTGGGTAGTTCCTTTTTGAATAACTTGAATGATAAAATGTCAACCATTTGCTGAGGTAATCTATTCCATGGCCTTACCACTCCTACATTAAACAGTTTGTTTCTGGTATTTTTATTTGCTTTATTAAAGGGGACAGGAATTTTGTGTGGTTCATATCATAGCTTAGGAAAGCATTCTCAATGGCCTGTGACTGTCATGTAACTGTCAGACACAGACATCACGTTTTTATGATTTTCGGTGTTAATGTTCTGGAGAACTGTGTTATTTTCATTCATGGCAGACGCTGTGCTGCCATTTTGTGAGCATCCTGTTTTGCGTGTCTGTGCATGCCATCATGTGCAGTGTACGACGACACATCATGGTTCGTGCACGTTTACACTAAACGAGAGACTCCTGTCAGACCTCAACTGACATAACAGGTGTGTATCTTCATGTTTGTCTTGCCTATGTTTAGTGTAGTGCACAGATATACAGTGTTGTCGAACTTTGTGAGCAACGTGTTGTATTTCTCAACCCTTGCCCAGAATTTGTGTAGTTCACGCCATAGGATGCATCTGTTTGGTTTTCCCACACAAGCACCAGTAAACGTACTGCTAGCTGCACTTTTCCCTCTGTCCTGTCATGCTGTGTGTTAGTCAGACACCACGTCGTCCATTGCAAAGGGGGTGGGTAGGAGAAATGCAATGCTGCCCCTGCGAAAAGAAAACTTGAAACATCACCAATTAGTAGAGAAGTTACACTCTATATACACTTGGGCTATCGGTGTGTGGAAATCGAACTGCAGCATCAGTCCCTCGCTTCATTTGTTCACAAATGAATGCTCAGCTGTGTCATTAATAACCTATATGGTCGGCATACCTCTCAACCTCCTGCCTCATAAATCAGGGACAAGGCTTAAAAAAATCAGGGACACATCTTCAAAATTAGAGTTATCCACCCAGAAAGCTGGTAGAATATGGGGCTTAGTGCAAAATGCATTTTCTAAAGAAGAACAAGTCTGTAACTTTAATGCTTGACATTGTTTTGTGCTTACAGTCCCCACTGTTTACCCACAAAAACACAAATTTTAGGAGGGACAGAGTCAAATTTTGAGGCAAAATCAGGGACATCCCTGAAAATCAGGGACACTTGAGAGGTATGATGGTCGGTTGAGGAAGATTTGTTGTTAGACGTGTCCAATTTATATTTAAAAAAAAAAAAAAAGAAAAGCAAATTGTTCACCTGAAAAAAAAAAAAAAAAAAAGTAACCATTTCTTGGTTTAGAACCCCAAACCTTATGCATCAGAGACCAGTGACTAAGCCATTGAGTCATGTTATCTCCTGATTTGCAATGGTGCTATTTTCTCATTAGATTTCTACTTGCTCACATAGTCTGTACAGGTTTTGTAATAGGGTAAATTTGCACTTATCTTGTTTTAAGACGTTGGTGGTGTAGTGGTATAGGCACTGGACCCTAGTCAACAAGGTTGTGGGTTTGTGTCCTTTGTGTGGAGAATTGTTTTTAATATCTTATTTTTCTTCACCATTCATTACTGCTGGAGGCATGCATCCACTATGGCAGTTTTTTTTTTTTTTTTGAGGAAGGAAACGGCGCCGCCCTCGACAGCAACGCACTACATGGTGTGTGAGGGGTGGCCGTTAGGCGCCGCAGACTCCTCCTCCATCCCAGTTCTGTTTCTCCTACCGTCGAGGCTACACCTCCTACACGAGTGAGAAAAAGATTTTCTGTGCCACTAGGCCGTCTGTCGTGTTTTCGATGCCTTGTTCGATCTCCTTCATCCCGGTTTGAATCCCGATGCCGTTGAAACTGGTAAGACCGTTTCATTTTAATCTTCCCTTGTCAATCTTCACCATTCATTACTGCCAGGTGTAAGCAGGAGGCATGCCTGCCCTTCGGGAAGGTTTTTTGGAGGGCGAGATTCTTCGCGCCCTCGAGAAGCTGACCTTTCGTGGTGCACGAGGCGACCATTAGGCGCCGCAGACTCCTCCTCAATCCAGTTCTGTTTCTCCCACCATCAAGGTTGCACCTGCTGCCTGTGTGAGAGTTTTCAGTACTGCGCTATTAGGCCTACTCTTCATCGAAGCCATTCTCCGCTAACTCTTGCATCCCGGTTTGTTTTCTCCTGCCGTCGTTGACACAGTAAGATTGTTTCAATTTATTTTAGATGGCACCAGGAGCTTTTCTCTGTTTTAAAGGTATTTTCGCATCATGTCCGGTTCGTGAGCCAAGCGAAAGTCTAAAGTGGGCCGTGCCCCCATGCGTCTGTGCCCCTGTGTCTGGCATTTTTCCATGACTGACCAGCATGATGTCTGCCTTTTGTGCCTGGGACCTAACCATGACATGGATTGATGCGACGCTGGTTTCTCGATGGACCGCCATGTTCTCGAAGTCCGCACATTTAAAGTAGGCAGGGCCCCGCCGACTTTCGGAGGACGACGTCGGTCTGGGATTTCCCAGGCCAGAACTTAAGGCCCTCTCTCCGGTTCCCCTCCCAGGCCTATACGGTCTGGTGAGGAGGAGGCCTCTTCATCTTCAAGCCTTGCCAAGGAGGAGGCTCCTCTCGTGGTGTTGGAGGGACGTTGTGACCCCTCCTGGGGTCACGTCGGGGAGACGGCCTCGGCAGTCACCTCTTCGGAGGTGCAGACTCCCCCAGTGTCGCGGCCAACGGTTGTTGGGTCCATTGCTGGTGGACTCTCGATGCCGTCTGCATGCAGTCTCTGATCCTAGTGCTGTTTGCAGCACCAGCAATTGGGGTGGCGCCGCTTGCCGTACCAGTTTGGTTCTCGGCGCCGCTCATCTGGTATATGCCACTGATGGCACCGTGTTGGATCCCAGGGCCGTGCACAGCACCAGGGATTCTACTGGGGCCATTGGAGAGTCAGGACTGGGTCTCGGTGCCACGGGCGAGGTGCTGGGGGTGGTCAGCGTCATAAGCGACACCGGCACTGTACGCAGCGCTGCTTCCCAGCGGACTCTTGGGGTGGCCAGCATCGAGGTCCTTCTAATCAACTCTTCTCTGGAAGCAGATGATTCGGATGTGGACCCTGTCTCGCTCCCTGATTCTTCGGAGTCGGAGTCTTTTGGGAGGCACGGTGTCAGGCGGCCCAGCGCCCCCATTCCTAAGTCTCTACAACAGTCTTCCTTTGAAGACTCCTAGGCTGGGGGTGGCCTGGAGTCTATGGAGGAGGGTGGTTTGGGGGTTGGGGAAGGGGCTGTCCCTCCAGAGGAGGCTGTGGCAGCTGCCAACCCTGGTGCTGCTACGCCTTCTCGGGGTGGGTTAGAGGTCCTGTCTTCAGGAGCCTCCCTCAGGATTGACAGACCCCATTGCGGGAGTCTAGGAGAAGGGCGTCTTCGGAGTCTGAGGGGTTGAGAGGTCAGGGTGAGGGGTGTCTGCACCCCCTGCCGCTCATCGGGGTGCGGGGAGGAGCCATAGCACCGAACCCCGCCTCTCCCTCTTGGGCTTGGGGAACCCTTCCGTTGACGTCGCCGTGGGTTGCCCTTCTGGACACATGCAGCCCCAGCTATGTCACAGGGGAGACTCCCCGACTGAGCTCTTCCAGAGTTTGCATCCCCAGGGTTCCGTCTTGTGACCTGGTTTGATTTCAGGGACCCCGCCAGCTCGGGCTCCGTTCCCTGGATTTCAGAGCCCTGGCAGAGGACAATTACCTCCTCATAGGTGTCCCTCTGCCATTTCTCTGCGGCCTCCTGCCTCTCTTCCTGGCCATGTTGGTCCTATGAAGCCATTATCCTGGGAGACGTTCACAGGCACTGTGACGGCCTTCCCGTCATATGTTGGATACATGCATGAGCAGGTATTCCTCCTGTCCCCTCCATCGCAGGAGTCATCGGAACATTCGAGTTCCCCATTCTCCTCTGCTCCCTCCTCAGAGGGAGAGGAACCCTCTGCTCACCTTTCCTCCGCTGATTTCACTGATGATCAGCGCTTCCTTTAGAGGATGGTTGGGGATCTCTGCATTTCCTATGTTAGACATGACAATACTGATCGGGAGACGCGTGAAATCCATGGCGAATTCAGTGCCCAGCATTTGGTGGTGCTATCATGGCCTATTCCCTTTCAGGAGGCGTCTGTCCGCACCTGGCAGTCTCCAGCTGACCCTATCCCAGCCCCGGCAGACTGCAGGAGGAGGAGGTATTGTGCTTCATCTGAGTCCCTAGGTTTTCTCTCCAACCCACCATCGGCACTGGTGTTCCTAGAGATGTCTTCCAGGCGCCATCGCCTGGTGCACAACTGACCACAGGACCCAGGTTCCCTACAGTTTGACTGGTGGGGGCGAAGTTTTCCTCTCTTCTTGTGCGATGCTGTGCATTGCATCACATCAGGCAACACCACGCTGCCTAGAACAGGCACTTGTGGTCGATGCTCTCTCAACTTCTAGCTTCAGTGCCTGATTCGGAGCAATCTAGACAAGCCATTGCCTTCTCCGCTGTAGGCCTGGAACTGGCACGGCACCAAACAAGGGCATCCTATGACGCCATTGAGGTGGCTTCCTGGCTTGTGGGGACAGCGATCTGCATTAGGCGGGCAACATGGCTTCGTCTGTCAAGGTTGTCACCCCTGGCCTGGCGTAGGGTGATTCGCTTTGCCTTCCGAGAGACCCGACTCTTTTCTACCAGGGCTAGGAGGCTTCTTCAGGGGCTTCCTCCATCTCCTCGTCTTCAGGGGACACCTTTTAGCTCTCCTCGGCCTTAGGCTTCCTGTCTGGTAAGGCCAGGGCCTCTTCCTTCTGTTTCTCACCAGCAGGAGGCTGAGGGTCTTGTTCCCTCAGGGTTACTGTAGTCCCCCTTCGGGGGGGGGGGGCTTGGTACTCACCCAGCAGTTATGACTGGTGAGGACTGACAAAGGAAGATATGAAAACTATGTACCTACTGTAATTCTTGATCTTCCCTTGTATCTTTACCATTCATTACTGAATCCTGCCCACCTTCCCCTCATGGGCCTCCTTCTTGGGCGTCTCCTCCACCCTGGTCGTTGTTCCTCCCCTTCTCCTCATGGCATTAAAGCCTAAATCCTTAAAAACTTGGGTCTTCCGTTCTTCTCTCAGAACAGATAACATAAGTCTGGAAAGGGAACATGTAGAATTTGTCTTTCTCCTGAGGGAACTCTTTCTGATTGCCCTTGAAGGTGTCCTGTTGACTCCTTCTTAGGCCATGTTGCTCAGTCGCCAGTTTACAGAGTTATTCCTTAAGTAGTCCTATTCCTTTGGTCTAGGATCCTGCTGGCATCTCTGGATCTTCCTGTTTTCGCCAGCCTGTGCTAGTCAAACTCTGTTCTAGCATTTCAGTTGCACGAGCTGGTGATCAGATTATTGCCTCTGCCTCCCGGGGAGTCAGAGTTTCCTACTCTGCTTTTGACCACCTTCTCAAAGGGGTGCCCTCTTAGGGCTTCACATCCCCCCCCCCCCCATACACACACACTTTAGTATTAGCACTCAACAAGGTGCTAGTGGGGTCCTTTCCCCTATCCTAGTTGGGTGCTCCTCCGGAACAGATTATCTAATTTGGCAATCTGTGAGCTCTCAGCTTGAGTAAGGAGTTAGGGATGGCTGGAGGTGTAGAAAGTCTGTGTCTTGTGTATCAAGCTGTGCACAAGGTTTGGTCGAAACTTCTTTCGCCAGCTTCTATTTAACAGGATCCTTGCTCCCTTGCACTTTGGTTCCGAGTTTATAAGCCCTTAAGCCAATTAACTCACAATTTGGCAGAATTTTTCCTCCTCCCAACATCCCCCTCTCTTTCCTTCTTCTTCCTCTCCCTTATCTGTTCCTCCCTCGGAGCCGCCCCAGGAGTGAGGCCCTGCGGTCCCTTGAGGTAGGGTTCTTCTTTTCCTGTCCTCTATCAGCTTATTCCTTTTTTCAGTTTATATCTTTTCCTTTGCCTATCCCTCGGCTCTCTTGCCTCGTTCTCCTTTTCTCATCCTTATTTCGCCTCTCCGGCTTACAGAACTGGGATAGAGGAGGAGTCTGCAGCACCTAACTGCTGCCCCTCATGCACCACGTAGTGCGTCACTCATGAGGGCAGCGCCATCGTCGCAGACTCCTCTCCAAAAAAGAAAAAACTCCCGTAGCAGGTGTGCGCCTCCGATTTATGCCCAGCAGTAATGAATGATGAAGATACAAGAGAACATCAAGAATTACAGTAGGTATGTAATTTTCATTTTTCGACGGCGCCAGGAGCTTTCCGGTGTTTTAAAATTGTTTTACATCATGTCCGGTTCGGGAACCAAGCAAAAGTCCAAAGCGGGCCACGCCCCCATTCATCGGTGCTCCTGTGGCCAGCATTTTTCCGTGATGGACCGGCATGATCTCTGCCTTCGGTGCCTGGGACCGAACCATGACATGGATAGATGCGACCCCTGCTTCTCGCTGGACCGCCGTGTTCTTGAAATCCACGCATTCAAAGTTGGCAAGGCTCCACCGACTTTCAGAGGACTGCATCGGTCTCTGGTTTCCCAGGCCAGGACCTTAGGCCCTTCCTCTGGGTCCCCTGCCAGACCTATACAGTCTGATGAGGAGGAGGCCTCTTTTGAGGTGTCTGAGAAACGGCGTGGCCCCTCCCGGGGTCGTGTCAGAGACATCACCTCGGCAGTCACCTCTTCGGAGATGCAGACTCCCCCAGTGTCTCGGCCTACGGTTTCTGGGTCCGGCACTGGTGGACCCTCGACACCACCTTCCAGCGCCGTCTCTGATCCTGGTGCTGTTCGTGGTGCTGGTGACCAGGGTACTGCCGCTTGCGTCGCCAGTTTGGTCAAGCGGCGCTGTTCATCCGGTCGACCTCGTTGGTGCCGTGTTGGGGTATGGTGCCACGGGCGGGGCCGGGTTGCGGGTGGGGCGCTATGAGCTGCCGGCATCGTGAGCGACACCGGCGCAGTTCATGATGCCGTTTCCCTGGGGACTCCTGGGGTCGCCAGCATCGAGGTCCTTCTGGTCGACTCTTCTTCGGAAGCAGGCGATTGAAACGTGGACCCGGTCTCACACCCTGATTCTTTGGAATCAGAGTTCCCTGTGGGACACAGTGTCAGGTGGCCCAAGCGCACCCATTCCTGAGTCCCCACAGCAGTCGTCCTCCAAGGACTCCCAGGCTGGGGGTGGCCTGGATCCTATGGAGGAGGGTGGCTTGGGGTCGGGGAGGGGGCTGTGGCAGCTGCCATCCCTGGTGCTGCTGCGCCTTCTCAGGATGGATTGGGGTCCTGTCTTCGGGGGGCCCCCCCCTTGGTAGGCCTCAGGATCGACTGACCCTGTTGCTAGAGTCAAGGAGAAGGGTGTCCTAGGGGTTGGGTGAGGGGCATCGGTGCCCCCCCTGCCACCCCTCAGGGTGCGAGGAGGAGTCGTAGTGCCGAGCCCTGCCTCTCCCTCTTGAGCTCGGTGGACTCTTCCGGTGGCGCTGCCGTCGGTTGCCCTTCTAGACCCATGCAGCCCCATGTGCGTCACAGGCGAGAGTCTCCTTTGGGGTCTTCCAGAGTTCGCTTCTCCAGGGTTCCATCTTACGACCTGGTTTGATTTCAGGGACCCCGCCAGCTTGGGCTCCATTCCCTGGATTTCACAGCCCTGGCAGAGGACAGTTGCCTCCACGTAGGTGCCCCTCTCCCATTCCTCTGCAGCCGCCCCCTCTCCCCCAGGCCATGTCGGCCCTATGGGACAGTTATCCTGGGAGACGTTCAGAGGCACTGCGGTGGCCTTTCCGTCATATGTTAGATATATGCTTGTGTGGGTATTTCGCCTGGACATTAGAGTTCCCCATCCTTCTCGGCTCCCTCCTCTGAGGGGAGAGGAACTCTCTACTCACCTTTCTTCTGGCGCTGATTTCACTGAATATCCATGCTTCCTTTCTTAGATGGTTGCGGATCTCTGTATATCCGATGTCAGACGTGGCAATACTGAGCTGGAGATGCGTGAATTCAGTGCCCAGCATTTGGTGGTGCCATCCTGGCTTATTCCCTTCCAGGAGGCGTCTAGTCGCACCTGGCAATCTCCAGCCGACCATATCCCAGCCCCGGCAGACTGCAGGAGGAGGTATTGTGCTACATCTGAGTCCCTAGGTTCTCTTCCCCAACCCACCCTCGGGATTGGTGTTCCTATAGTCTCCTTCTGGGCGCCATCGCCTGGTGCTTGACCGACCACCGGACTCAGATTCCATACAGTTTGACCGGTGGGAGGAAGAGTGTTCTCTTCTTGTCATGCAGTGCTGTGCATTGCATCACATCAGGCCCACTACGCTGCCTATAACAGGCACTTGTGGTCGATGCTGTCTCAGCTACTAGCATCAATGCCCGATATGGAGCAATCTAGACAGGCCATTGCCCTCTCTGCTAGAGGCCTGGAACTGTCAAGGCGCCAAGCAAAGGGCATCCTACAATGCCAATGTGGTGGCTTCCAGGCTTGCGGGGACAGCGATCTACATTAGGCAGACGACATGGCTTCGTCTAACAAGGTTGTCACCCCTGGCCTGACGTAGTGTGATTCGCTCTGCCTTCCGAGGGACCCGCATCTTTTCTTCCAGGGCTAGGAGGCTTCTGCAGGGGCTTTCTTCATCCTCTCATCATCAGGGGACACCTCCTAGCTCTCCTTGGCCTTAGCCTTCCAGTCTAGTACGGTCACGGTCTCTTCTTCCTGTTTCTCACCAACAGGAAGCTGAGGGTCTTGTTCCCTCAAGGTTACTCTAGTCCCCCTCTGGCGGGGGGGGGGGGTTGGAACTCACTCTGCAGTAATGAATGGTGAAGATTGACAAGGGAGGATATGAAAATTATGTACCTATCGCAATTTTTGATCTTCTCTTGTATCTTCACCATTCATTACTGAATCCCGCCCACCTTCCCCTCATGGGCCTCCTCCTTGGCATCCCCTCCACCCTGCTCCTTTTTCCTTCCCTTCTCCTCATGGCCCTAGAGCCTAATTCCCTTCCGTTCTTCTCTCAGAACAGGTAGCATAAGTCTGGAAATGGAGAACGACGAGTAGGATTTTCTTTCTCCTGAGGGAACTCTTTCTAATTACCCCTGAAGGTGCCCTGTGGGCCCCTTCTTAGGCCATGTTTGCTCAATCACCAGTTAACAAGGCTACCCCTAAATGGTCCTGTTCTTTGGTTCAGGATCCCACTGGCATCTCTGGATCTTGTCCTGTCTTCACCAGTCTGTGCTATTCGGACGCTAATCTAGCATTTTTCAAATTGCTTTTTGGAACTGGTGATCTGATTTTTGTGTCTGCCTCCAAGGGAGTTGGAATGAGTTTCCTACTCTGTCTTTGTCAGCTTCCCAAAGGGGTGCCCTTGGTAGGGCTTCAACCCCCACCCCCACCTACATTAGGACGCAACAATGTGCTAGTGGGATCCTTTCTCCCCTATCATAGTTGGGCGCTCTCCCTCAGGAACAGATTATGTGCCTTGGCAATCTGTGAGCTCTCGGCTTGAGTAAGGGGTTGGGGATAGCGGGAGGTGTAGAAAGTCTGCCTTTTGTGTATCAAGCTGTGCAAAAGGTTTGGTCAAACCTTCTTAGGCCAGTTTTTGTTTGATGGGATCCTTGCTCCCTTGTCTTTGGTTCCGAGCTGATAAGTCTTTAAGCCAATTTAACTCACAACTTGGCAGAATTTTTCCTTCCTCCCAACATCCCCCTCTCTTCTTCTTCTTCCTTCCTTCCTCTCCCTTATCTGTTCCTCCCTCGGAGCCGCCCCAGGAGTGAGGCCCTCTGCCCTTAGGTAGGTTCTCTCTTCCCTGTCCTCTCATCGGCTTATTCATTTTTTCAGTTTGTTTCTTTCCTTGCCTATCCCTCAGCTCTCTTGCCTTGCCCTTTTTTCTTAATCCTTATTTTGCCCTCCGGCTTACAGAACTGGGATGGAGGAGGAGTCTCCGATGCCTAATGGCCGCCCCTCTCACACACATAGTCGCGTCGCTCTCAAGGGGTAGATCGCCGGTCCGCCGACTCCTCCTCCAAAAAAAAATCTCCTGTGAAGCGGGTAGCGCTGTCATGCTTATGCCTAGCAGTAATGAATGGTGACTGATACAAGAGAAGATCAAGAATTACGGCAGGTACGCAATTTTTATTTTTTGTTTTATAACATTAGCAACTATATTCAGCCACTCATTTATTTTATGGTAGAATTAAAACAATCATCAAACATTTATGATAATGTGACTGCAGCTTGTTGACGTAATTGGGAAGAACCACATATGATTTCTAGAAATACACAAAAGGGGAACGAAAAGCAAACGCGTCTTGTATTTCTGATTTCTTTTGTTCTCCGACTGAATCTTGCAGGATGCAGGGTATCAGATACTTATGATCACTAGTTCTGTGGAATATAACCACATCACTCTGTTTCCCGTTCATAGCTGTTCTGAATGAGTGGTCTTGATCTTACTTCCCGTCTGTTGGATAACATTTAGAACACATAGTGATGTTTAACACAGTGGGCAGGGAGCAGTATTAGATGGATACAAAATACAAATGGGCATTGCTGTTAGATGTTACATATAATGCAGAAACATGGATCTAATCTTTTATGTGGCGTAACGGTAGATTTGAAAACAGGGACTCTGGGACAGTTGCACACAGCAGCGATAATAGTACAACAGGGAGGCACAGTATGTTATTTAGAGCCAGACAAACCCAAAACAGAACTACAACATAATTCACAATTGATAAACACCCACCATTGATTTATGTGGTGCTGAACTGCTACTGCATGCCACCAACAAAACGGTCATCGTAGACACGAACCATGACACTACATCATCAAACAAATACTTCCTGCTTCACACGCTGAAAAACAGAAAACGGCACACGGCATAGAAACACACAGGTAGATACTGCAGGGCACTGAAATGTTTAATAAACATATGTTTGACATAAAGCATATATTGTCTGGTGAACTTTAACATCGGTGCATCCCCCAATGCCTTCAAACTGCTCAAACACACAATTCCTGTTCCCTTTAATGTTAATCTGTTTATTATGGGATCTTAAGGTAACCTCTCTCTCCCACTAAAGCATAGACCCATTTCAATCATAAGATCCTCATGCAAATGCCCATGAATTAATTTGGACTGGCTCAACTTTAAGCAGAATTGTATGGTGCCAGAAGGCCTCACAATACAATCAGCAAAGGCTGAGAACAGCAGAGACAGACATGGTTTTTCATCCTCATTTGGACTCATCAGTACGCCATATCTGTACCTCAGCCCAGGGGCTTAAAGTTAAGCCAGTCCAAATCAATTCATGGGCATTTGCATATGCTTCCCATGATGCTTTGCTTTCTTGGGGTATGCACAATTTGTGTTTTCTTTAAAATTTGGCTTTTTGGCCAATATCCTCCGGGATAACCCTTGCCCCAGTGCATTTCCTCTTGGGTTCTTTTGTTGTTATAAGATCCTTATCACCTACAGTTTTATTCTGCAATAAATTGCACCTTTACATTGGAGAGTACTGTACATTTTGTGTAGTGAGCCCTGTGAATGGCCGGCGTGGTATCAATGCAGAAGCCTTGGGGAGAAAGCACTTGGACAGGCCTGGATTAATACAAGTAAAACAGATGCCTGAAAGCTGACTTACATCCAGGGAACTCCCAGTGTGGCATCGCCCCTGAATAAAAAAAAAATAAGGGGGGAGGGGTTGCTCTATATACCCATAATGTAGTCTGCGGCAATGGAGTAATGAAAAAATCATTAGCGGAATGCTTGCTCATAAATAATTAATGTACAAGGAAAATGCAGTAACTACGTTAGAGCTGTTAGCATTTCATGAACCACCTAATCACTTCCTCAGGGTGGGAACGTGGTCTTATTGGCTTCCTTTATTTTCCTCAGATACAGCCCACAGGAGAGAGAGAAGTATTTCTGTCCCGACTGAAAAATATTTCTGAAGACCTACAGAATATAGGAAAAAGTGTACATTTTCAGGTAGTGACAACTAACCTCGTCTGATAATCATTTTTTGCTGGAAACCTTTATCACTGTGGCTGTAAGGCCATTGAGCCATGGCAGTAAGAGTCCAGCAAAAAGGACTGCATGTGGAGCGTACAAAAAAAATTAATTTGTAATTAAGGTATTCTTCACCAGAACAGGTTACATGTCAGTACCTAGAAAATACAACATATACTTATTGCCATACATTTATTCAAGTCTGTCATACTTCAGAAATATTTTTTCTATGAGGATAGAAATACTTCTCACCTGTGGGCTGCATTTGAGGAAAATATAGGGAGCCAATAAGACAACGTTTCCTTTCTAAGGAAGTAGCCAGGTCAGTCACGAAATGTTGCCGGATATTGTGCATCCTTGTACATACTGTAAATATGATTTTAATCTGAGTGTTCCACTGAACTGAGGGTCATTTCTCCATTTTGTAATGAAGTGCTGGTGGATATTGTCCCTTTGTGCCAAGATTTCTAAACTCTGTAAATCTGGTACACGTGGTCAAGTAATGAAGCATTGGGCAGGCCCAAAAAATTTTAAAACGATCCCTTTAGAGACTCATTTTTTTGCCAAATAAAAAACAAATATACAAAATCTGAGCTATTTAGGTTCTTTTTTTTTTGTAAAAATAATCTTTATTAAATTTCATAGCATTACAGTCTGTTAAACGTGCAGTACAGAATATTGGTACAAACTGCCTAGGATGTAGCAGTTCTAATCTGGTAACACTGAGAGACACTTGTGGCTGAGTATATGTTTGTAATAACCCCGTTTGGGTACAGCATGGGATGGGTACTCTGAGCTAGCAACAATATTAGATTTTCTGTAATACAGTTTGTCTTCCGTAGTGTCCATACAGATTACAGCAGTATGATCTTCCCGATGTGGTATTGACAACAGACGTTGGGGAGCTGACAGGGTGGAGGGTCTGTTTCACTGGTCAGGCCCTGGTATCTCATTGCCCTAGGGATGTGGTCTGCCTCATCTCACACAAGGTCATTTATGGTCAGGTATATCACTACTCAAGGAGTTTTCAGGGTACCATAGTAAGATCTTTGCTGATGGTATGAAGCAGCTAGGAATTCCAGCATTAAGAACATACATCTGTAGGGTTGTTAATGGAGTGTTATTTTTTTTCCATCTGGGGGATGGGTGTGTGTTTGTGTGTGTGTATGTGTATATATATGTGTGTGTATATATAAAATGAATCAAGGCACTCCACATCATCACATCTGGGATCGCAGGAGTGAGCCGACATTTTGCTGTGACTTTCTTTGCTGCCATAATAAGAATCCCCAACAAGTAGTAATAGTTGGGGTCCCTAAGGCCTCTAGGGTACTGTAGGAGGAGAAAACAGGATAGTGTATGGGGAACTGGCTTACCGAACATCTCTTGGAAATTGGTTTCTTGAGACTGAAGGAATGGTTGCAGGTGGCGACATGCCAACATAATGTGAATGGCCAGAGGTTCACCGCAGCCCCTCCAACAAGACGACGTGTGTTTAGGGAGGTAATGTGCCATTATAACTGGTGTACATAAAACTCTAATTGGGTGTTTCCAGGCATATTTCCAGCATTGGTGGAAACTAGTAACTTTTGTAGAGGCTGAGCAGGCCTTGTTCCAGGTGTCCACCTCAATAAGGAGGTCCAGTTCCACCACCCATTTTGCAGCCTGGTCATTGAATCACTAATGGATATGTTGTGGAGTGCCCGATAGTTGTGAAATCATATGTAGGAGCACCTCACTTTTGGGGAACTGGATGGTGTTTGAGAGAAATGTTGGATACATCTCTGGGGTCCAGGCTCCCAGTGGTAAAGACCGTATATAATGTCTCAGTTGCAGGTACCAGTAATGCTCCATGTGCTGGAGCTGGTAGTGGGCTTGCAAGTCTTAGAAGGATTGAAGTATATTTCCTTGATAAATTTGGTATACATATTCCCAGTTCATATAGACATGTTCTACGTTGAGTGAGGCAGAGTCCTCCAGGTGTGATACAGGGCATCTTAACAGAGAGAGAGAAATGTGGTTAGACGTAGTGCTCTCCAAATGGAGGACTACACTTTCACCTGGTCCTTTAACCAGGGGTTTAAGGTATCCGTTGCTTTTGTCTGCATCGCTTGGTGGAACATTGACTTGACACTGCACTCATAAGGCAGTAAAGCTGTTTCTATGGACGAGGATATGATGATTAATCCACACTGTCTGGCAGGTTCCTTGCTACTTTGATTCTTGCCAGAAGGTCTTCAAGCTGGCTTCTCCCACCCACCCGGGTGGTAAAACCCTCGGCTCCGCCCCATGACGCCAGATCTTCCTTACCGCTTGAAAGCTCAGGTTCCCTCCTTAGCGCTCTGCATTGTAGGCCTGGATCCTTATCCTTCGGAATTTCCGAAAATGATTTTAAAGTTCACTAGACTTGCGTCTTCATCTTCCCTCGCGGCTGCGATGGATAAATCTACTCCCGGCTTCCGTCGGTGCCCTTGTGGGCAGAAAATGTCTCGGACCGACCCGCACTCCACATGTGTCTGCTGCCTGGGTCTTGCACACGATCCACCGGCCTGCAATCTTTGCAAATCCTTCACGGCTTCAGTTCTGGAAGACCACGCTGCCCAACTTCAACTGCGGCACCCTGAGAAACTGTATCTGCCAGTGAAGTCGAAGGAGGGCCGTTGGGTGGTGTCCGCAAGCTGTGGGCTCCATGGAGCAGTTGATCACCCTCGAGGAGGAGTGGGCCCAGGCTGTATCTTCTACCTCCTCATCGGCTGCGTTTATCCCGCCCTCCTTGGGCTCCTTCTATACTGCTTCTTTCAAGGAGCTTTGTCAGTCCCTCTCCACCAAAGGAGAAGGACCCTCAGGGACTCGAGTAGGTCGAAGAAAAAGGAACTGAAAGGTAAGTCCCACCATTGACGTTTGTAGGAGCAGGAGAGATCTCCTTCCCCAGACTGTCGGCTCTCGTCTTCGGTTGAGGTTGCGGCTAAGGCTGCTGGCTTTGCGATGTCCCCATCAGGTCAGCTGGCCGAGACAGTCGTCGATGCTGTCAAGATTTTTCTCGACCTGTTGGACGGGTTGTCAACTGGAGAAGCTGACAACCCTTCTTCACCGGTTTCCCCGGTGGTTACCGAGGACTTGCTCATGCCTCCTGTGCCGAAGTCCCCGGTTAAGGACCCTGAACCGAAGGATGAGTGGTTCCCCGGCCCCCTCTTCAACCTACCATCGGCGACCCTGAAGGTCTCGTCTCGGTCCTCATCCATGTCGGGTAGGTCCTGCCGACGTCGGCGGTCTCAGTCCCGGCATCACGGAAAGCGGCATCGCTGCTCGTCGTCATCGTACTCTTAGGAGGATGGGCTCAGACGCAAGTTGCGCCGGCACTATGAGGACATGATGTGGCAGCAACTCTTGTTAGCCGGTAGTGAGCTGACTCAGTCGCCTTCACCGGCCATTAAGTGGTTGTCGCCTGAACAACCGAAGCAACCCCTCGTTATAGTCAAGGAGCCGACTCCGGCACAGATTGCTCATCCGAAACTGGCTGCTCCACCCATTGTGGTAGAACCACCGCCTCCACAACCTAAGACTGGGGCCCTGACCAAGGATTCTCAGTCGGGTCAGGGCTTGCCCCACAGGTTGTCAGTCACCCTCACCCCCGATCGGCCTCGGCGAGTGGAGGGTGGCTGAGGTGCTCGGCAGCTGTTCGTGGACTCCTCCTTGTACTCCAAGCCCCTTGACCTGGAATCTACTGGGGGTCAGTTGGTGGACCAGAGCCCATCCTCGTTCCTAGGAATCCTTCGGCTCATCTTAGAGTCCACTGGGATGCAGCTCGAACCTGTACAAAAATGGGCCAGATATCCCCTCACGAAGATTCTGGACCAAGAGGATTCCTCCACTGAGGCCTTCCCTGTGACCGAAGCCATTGTTGGCCCGGCCCTGGAGTTTTGGCAGCAGCCTGCATCCTGTCCTGCACCTTTGGCCTGGATGGCTCGCAAGTACGCAGTCCCTAATGGTTCCCTCTCCGTTTTTTCGGAGCACCCCTCTGTGGAGGGGCTGGTTGCCGATAGCGTCTTCCGGCGTTCTGGAAACGCTAGGGACGTGGAAAAACCACCCGACAAGGAGTCCAAAAAGCTGGACTACTTTGGGCAAAATGTTTACGCTGCTTTCTCCCTAGGTCTTCGACAGACTAGCTCGGCCGTGCTGATGGCACATTTTTCACATGCCCTTATGGGTTCCCTGGATGAGGTGATTCCTCATCTCCTGGCTGACCTTCACGCAACGGTCAAGCAGGTGCAGGATCAGGGAGGGGCAGTGGCCAAACAGCAGTTCCAAACTGCCTTGGACATTGGAGACTCTTGTGCCGGTCAGTAGCGCACGAGCCATAAGTACTGCAGAGCTTGGCTATGATCTCCACCACGGGCGGATACCCAGCAAGCTGCTGGTAGACATTCCCTTCCTGGGCACCGACTTGTTCGGGCCAGTGGTGGAAGGCAATCTGCAGAGGATCGAGAAGTCCAGTGCCACCTTGGACTCTGTCACGTCTGCCCAGAAGGACAAAGGCTGCCAGCAGCACCAACAACAGGGCCAGCAGGCTCACACTTGGTGCCCTAAGGCCAAGCCTTCTGCTTCCTCTAGTAGGAAGCCTGGAGGGAAGGATCCAGGCAGCTCCTCAGCCAGCCCTTCCTCCAAGCCTGCCCAGTGACGAGTTGAGGGATGTTGCCCCCAACCTTGTCACTCCTCCCCAGGTTCCCCCCATGGGGGGATGGCTCCGTCACTTCCTTTCCACCTGGTCCGCTATCACTACGGACCATTGGGTACTGGAAGTGGTCGGCAGGAGTCTGCCTCTGGAATTCAAGTAGCCCCCTCCCTATTGAGCAGTCACCCCACGGGGGGGTGCTATGGGCTCCGCAGCCTCTCTATCTGCTCGTCGAGCCGACATTGCTCTGCTGCTCCAGAAGGAGGTAATCAGCGAGGTGGCAGATCCTTCTCCAAACCCGGGGTTTGTGTCCAGGTACTTCCTTGTCCCAAAGCGGACGTGGGGTTGGTGCCTCATTCTCGATCTGCACAACCTGAACAAGTTCCCAAGGCTACACACCTTCAGGATGGTCACTCTGGCTCAGATCATTCCATCCTTGGAACTAGGCATGTGGTTTTGCTCTCTGGATCTCCAGGACGCATTTTTTCACGTCCTAATCCATCCGTCTCATCAGCGATTCCTCTGCTTCAGGGCAGAGGCATCTCTCTGCGAGTTCTGGGCCATGCCCTTCGGCCTATCTCCAGCTCCCAGGGTCTTCACCAAATGCATGGCAGTGGTGACAGCATTCCTGCGGTGCCGAGGGGTCCGGGTGTACCCTTACCTGGACGACTGGCTGATTGCAGCCCCCTCCAGGTTGGATGTGGAGCGGTCCAGGGATCTGGCCCTCCAGGTCTGCCCTCAAATTGGCCTCCTGATCAACGAGGCCGTATCGGAACTCATGCCATCGCAGGTGATTCAGTTAATCGGGGCAGAGCTCTACTCTCTTCAAGCCAGAGCCCGGCTCCCGGCAGACAGGGCCGATGTCTTTTCCTCCTTTGCCCAATCATTTCTGGTTGGGCAGTTGTGCCCTACCCGGGACTTCCTGCGCCTTCTGGGCCTCATGGCGGCCTGCACCAATGGTCCGCCACCACTGTCATATGTACCCCTGCAATGGGGGTTGCCAGTGGTCACAGCGCCCTGGTCCTTTGGACCAGCCAGTGACCGGGACCCAGAAGATGTGGGATGGCCTGCAGTGGTGGCTCATCCCAGCTCATCTGTAGGAGGGTATCCTGTTTGTCCTTGAGCCGACAGTCACTCTTGACCGACACACCCACTTTGATGGGTTGGAGTGCCCATCTGGGGAACTCCGGGCCCGGCCTCTGGTCCCTCGAGTCTCAATGCCACATCAACCTGCTGGAGCTTCGAGCGGTTTGGCTAGCCCTCACCACCTTCGCTCAGTTTCTATGGGGTCAGGTGGTTCAGGTCCAGACGGACACCACGACGACCATATATTATCTCAGCCGTCAGGGCGGGACACACTCCTTGCCTCTGTGCAAGGAAGCTCTCCGCATTTGGTCTCTCGTGATCAGCCTGGAGGCGGATCTCCTAGCCATCCATGTGGCAGGAGCCTCGAACAGTCTGGCCGATGCCGTCAGCCAGATAGGCGCTGCATTTCACGAGTGGTCTCTCCTGCCGGAGATAGTGCAAGACCTGTTCTCCCATTGGGGCACCCCTCAGGTGGACCTGTTCACCTGCAAGGAGAACGCGAAGCTGAGGCTTTTGCATGCCCACCCCTGTAGAAGTGTGAGAAATAACAGCTGTCCAGACCAAAGGTTCAAGATGCATAAAAAACGTAAAGGTATGCGTTTGTCAATTTATTTTGAAAAACAAACAAAAAAAATATTCTTAACAAAGTTCATAGAAAGGAAAAAATTGGTGTTAGTCTTCACACCCAAAAACAATAGGAAATACTTCTTTCCACAGACTTCTGAATTACCTTTTCCTTTCCTTTTGTCTGAACAGCACTTTGTGTGGAAGCACACACACAACCTCCTTGCTCTGTGGTCAGTCGAATACTGACTCTTCTCTCTCTATCTAAACAGGTCTCCTAGTGGAGGGTTTATATACTTTCCAGAAGGGGGGTGTGTCTTGAACTGAACCCCTCCCCTATTGTGACATCACTTTTCCAAGATACTATAAAGGCAGCCATTTTGTAGGCTATAGCAGGACCTCAGCAGGAAAAGCAAGACATTCAGGTACACATTGATTTTTTTAATACAGAAAGAAAAGAAACACTTGTTAAAGATTGAAATAAAAGCTGCAGCCTTGTCAAGGAAAAACAGATGAGGGGCTCACTCCCTATGTGCCTTCCTTGCAAGGTTTCAGGATTCTATTTACTTTTAAATGTAATTGTCAGAAGTAAACGGCATTTATTTTAGACAACAATTCTAGTAAATAATTTTACACAGTAGTCTCCTGTAACATATTTTCTTTATATGTGCTGCATAATGCTTGTTTTTTATAAAATTCCTCACAGCTAGAATTTCAGCTGACTGCTTGTTTTACCACCCAGCCTTCTATTTATAAGAGGTCTTCATTTCAAGAGACCATAGCTCTGTTTTATCAAGGACCGCCTCCTGGGTCTGTGTGGTGGCTGCTTGTGTTTGTCTGTGTCTGTAGCTTAGTTTTTGTGGATTTACATGGTTTTCTGTTTGGAGTAACTACACCATTTTTTGCTCGCTACATCCATGAAAGTCTCCTGGACTGGATTTCTACAAAGCTATCTGCATTTTTCATTTTAAAATCAACTTGTTGGAAGGTATGCCAAGCAAAACATAAGTGAAGCAACTAAGTCTGACAAATTCAGTGACTCTGGGTCCTGCTTGAATCCATATTTTCGTCTGACCTGCCCCATGGTCTGTTTTTGGGCTTTTCAAGACCTCTTTGAATGACAGACGCATACAGACAAAAGGATTTCATATCCTGCATATGCACAGGCAGAGTCCATCCCTTTCAGGAATTCTAGCACATTCTGTGACTGTGGACCTCAGCTGTTGATCATTTCTTTTATCTTTTGACTTAACCACCAGGTATCAAACATTTTCAGTTGAAATCAACTCTTAATGTACTTGTCTGTAAGGGCTATCTAGCCAACAACCATTTTGAAGGACAAATGAAACTTTTGGCCTGTTCTCAAAACCACTGCAACTGCGCCCTTACAGCTCCTTGCTATTATTAACTGGTCACTACCTCATGCATCATCCTTATGGAAAGGAACCTGTTAAAAAAAAAAAAAACCCTGCTGCCCCACAGAAGCAACTTTAAACCCCTTTTAAAACATCTAATACTGCTGCTGTTGCTCCTCTCAGGCAACATTCACCCTATCTCCAGCCCACCACAACTTGGCCACAAGGTTAACAGCAGTGCAGGGTCACTCTCCTTGACAAGCATTAACATCTGCAGCCTCCTCTCCAAATTTGATACCCTCTCTGCCTGGGTTTTCCAGCACAATCCAGACATCCTGTCAGTGCTGGAAACATGGCAGTCTCCGAAGATACCCGGACTCGGCAATAGCAATTCCCGGATATGTAGTTTTCAGACAGGACAGACTTACCTAGAAAGGAGGAGGCTGTGCCCTCTACCTTAGAGTCCCTCATGGGTCATGTTATGCCCGTGCCCATCCCCAGAAATGACATCCAAATCCTTGCTGTCAAAGTACTTCTCAGAACTCAAAAAGATCCTGACTGTTGTCTCTGTCTATATACCACCCAAGTTGAGCAGTCTGGGCTTTCACTCCCTCTTTGACTGTATCAACTCCCTGGATCAGAATACAGAAGTTATCCTACTTGATGATTTCAACATCAACTTGCTGGCCTCCAGCTCGAATAGTTGCAAGGATGCCCTAGCTGCTGCTAGCTTCTCACAAATGGTCAAATCACCTACTAGAGTAAACTACAGAACAGGGACCTGTACACTTCTAGATTGGGTGCTAACTAATTGTCCAGAGCACATCTCTGAAGCAACAGTCCTCCCAGACATGATCATTCCCCTATCTTGTGTGTCTGGACCAACAAATACACCAAACTCTCCCTCCCCCCCCCAAAACTATTAACAGGAGAATGCTGACCCCCTGGTCATCTTGAGTCACTTAAAACACTCCTTCATGAACATGACTTGTCACCAATTGATATAGCCCCCGATGTAGACACAGCACTTGAATACTTTATCACCTGTTTCAACTCAGCCTGCGATGTTCGTGCTGCGTTCAAGAAGCATAAGATCAAGGGTGTCAATAACCCATGGGTGACACTAGGTCTCCTTACACAAATGAAATCTCGAGACCAGCTCTGGTATTGTGCTAAGGCTACTGGCACCCAGACTGATATCCAGGCCTACAAAACAGCAAGGAATGCATGTACCAGAGCAATCCACCATGAGAAGGCAAACTATTACAGGAATACCTTAGCCAGCACCTGGAATGACTGGAGTAAATTCTGGCGTAACCTTGCTGAAGTGAGTGGAAAGGATCCCAAAACAACACCCACAATGTTGAACATGGATGGTACCATCACTCTTAACCATGTAATCCTTGCCAACGCATTTAACACCACTTTTGCTGACCTTAGTCATGTGCTGCCCCCTAACTTTTTTGATCCCACCACAGTCAACCCAGCTCCTGTTAGTTCAGGTTTGCCACCAGGGCACCCTCCTTTCCATTTCAAAGCAATCCCAGAAAGCCTAGCTAAAAAACACATTCTTAAAGTGTTTGGAAAGTCTAGAGTCAGTGGCGATTCACTGGATATGAAACTTCTCGCCCTCACCATTGACGAAGTCCTGCTCCCACTAACCAAAATCCTTAACCGTTCCCTCATGCTCTCCCAGTTCCCCCAAAAGTGGAAACTGGTAGTGGTGACTCCAGTCCATAAAAGTGGTGACAAGACTCTCATGAACAACTACAGGCCTATATCATCCTCTCTCCTCTATCCAAAGCCTTGGAATGAATAGTGGCTGATCACCTCACGGAGTACCTTGTAAAATACACCTGCAATGTTCCCAGCAGCATGGCTTCCGCAAAGGGCACAGCACTACCGTGGCACTCCTCAAATTCACCACACATATCCATCGTGGACTTGATCAGGGCCAGTTGGTCGGCGCCTCTTTTATTGACCTGACTAAGGCATTTGACACTGTCAGTCACGCCATTCTCCTTAAACAATTATCCCTCCTTGGTCTTTCAAGCAAAACTACCCTCTGGTTTCAAAGCTACCTCAGTAACCGGGCCCAACAGGTCAGGATTGGTGAATTCCTCTCATCATCCCTACCAATCCAGTCTGGAGTACCCCAAGGTTCTATCCTGGGTCCCTTATTGTACAGCATATTCCTGAACAATCTCCCTGCCTCCTGCCATGACTGAATGTTAGTGTATGCAGATGATGCAGTAATCTTCACTTGCCACACCGACCCCACTTCCCTTCAGTCTCAACTACAGAAAAGTTTCACAGAAGTGGAAGACTGGTTTTGCTCACATAAACTCATCCTTAACCACAAAAAAACTAAAACAATGTTGTTCCATGGAACCCACAACAAGTACAAGGACCATGAGCTCATAATTAACAACCACGAAGGCGTCACTCTTGAGCAGGTGGATATGTTTAAATATCTGGGCCTGACCCTTGACTGTTCTATCTTGTATACAAAACTCATTGACAATATCGCTAAAACTGTGAACTCCCGAATAGGGCTACTATAAAAGCATAAACATTGCCTAACGGCTGAAGCTTTGAACCTCATTATCCAGAGCTCTGTTATCTCAGCTATTGACTACGGGCTTGTTATCTGTGGATCCACTACTGATGCTGCACTCCGGCGCATAGCTGTAGCCCTTAATAAGGCATGTAGACTCCTTATTTCAGCTGCCCGCATTTCTCACATGTGTGATATTTACGAGCAGGCTAACTGGCTCCAGCTATCCGGCAGGCTAAAGTACCAGACTTGCATCCTAGCTAAGAAGACATCACTGGGCCTTATGCCCCCTGGAGTCCAATCAATATTGACCCCTCAACGTGTCCGCCGCCTAACTAGAAGATCGGACAGTCTAACCTTTACAATACCTTGCTGTCGGACCTCTCAAGCTCAGCGTTCTTACCTTGTCAGAGCCTCCACCTGGTTCAACTTACTACCTACAGAAATCTCCAACATTGCCACGATTGGTGCTTTTAAGTGTAAACTATGTCAATACTTTGTGGCAAGTGCCTTCTGTGATTGCTTCATATAATCCCTTCCAGGCATACTACCCTCAAGCATCCCTCCTCACTGCCTCAGCTCCTCATCCTCTCCTTACCCCCATTACTGGGTATAGGATGAATCTGTCGCCTTTTCTTTTTCATCCCTCTCTTTCCTCCTCCCTTGCTGTTTCCCATCTACCTCATACCCAACGCAATGCCTTCCCCATTTCTCCCCTCATCCCTCTCTCTTGTCTCCCATACCACCCCCTCACCACCACTCTTCTTTCTCTTTTCCCACTAACCCACTCCTAACAAAGCTTCACTGAGCCACCTATGACTTGTACTGTATAATTAACTCTCAATAAAATTCCTTGACAATGCCTTTGGCTTCTATTATTGTATCCTTATTTTTTTTTTTTTGCGTTCCATTGTAATGATCATGTTATGTTTTGTACCTTATTGCCTTGATGTGGAACCTTTGTAAAAGAGCCCTCGGCTCAAAGGTGTCATCCGAAATACAAATAAATAAATACAAAATAAATTTATCTAGGACACAGGGCTTTAGCCAAAGTCTCCAAGCAGAGAACTATGTTCTGTTTCTACATTCTTTTCTTTTAATGCAGCACTAAGATGAGATATCCTGTGTACGTTTATTCCTGTGAGGGTACACAAAAAACAAAACTATAAACAGCCCTTTAAATAGAGAGCAGGGAAGCTCTTAACAATATTGTTTCCCCTACTTTCAACAATACTTTTGCTGGGTTAGATACTTAAGGCAAATACTCAAAAAGTCCTAATACATGATTAAACTACTGCTTTTCAGCTTAACAAGATTTGGATGCCAGATTGTTTTAAAGATAATCAGGGACAGTAAAGAAAGGTTTAAAGATTGCCTGGTTGGCCACCCTGAACAGCATAGATGATTGGCATACTCGTAAGCAAGAAATGCTCTTACACCATTAATCCTTGTCTCGGAAAATTTTATTTGGTTTTAGAAGATCCCAACGTTTTGCCTAAATAATTAGGCTTCTTCAGGGGAACTGTAAAAACATATGAAATATTTTAAATCAAATTTCTTGTTTATTTTTATATGAACCATTCACATTTGTTTGAACACCTATGTTTAATAATATGCAGTTTATTTGTCCTATTTATATTACACATTCTTAACATTTTTTAAATATTTTACACACAAGATAAATTAATATATTTACTGCTGCTCCTATGAAATAGGACCACCTGTACTTAATTATATATGTTTTCCTTACTTTATAACACTGCCAATTGAGGCCAAAAAAACGACTGCCATGTCTTGCTGAGGTGAAATCGTCTCAGATGCTCACTTAAATAAAAATAAATTAAAGAAAATATGAATTTACATTCATTAAATCACTTACTATTGATTCATTCATTTTTAGTATATTATAATTTACCTCTTTCATAACTCTTATTCTGTTATTCTTATAAATTAAAGCCTTTTTTCGTAATATTTTTCTGTGAAATACAAAAAGTATATAATAAAATATAAAACAAAGAAGAAAGAAGGTCACTTCATAAACAGTAAAAGTTTAAATCAGTTTCCGTATCTAACTCTTAATGAGTGTATTAACTTGTACAATGCGCTAAAACATTAGTTACTTGATGCTTCATTTGTTACCAATTATTATAAATGTAGAACATTCAACACTTATCTTCCATGCTTTAAAATGTCCTTTGTACTCGCAGATTCTTTTACAAATTCAAAAAAACACAATTTGATGGCCACCCTGACAAGAAAATTAGGTTAGATACGAATATAGAAGCAGACAGGATAGAGTGAAAATCTTGCAATTTCTTGATATTTCACTTCATAACAGGACCCTGTTACAGCCCCCCTCAGCAGGGCTCAATGCAGGGGGATGCCTTCTCAAGGCTGTAGACCCTGGGCCTCTTCTACGCCTTCCCTCCATTTCCCTTGATCCACAAGGTGCTTCTCAAGATGAAGAGGGACAAGGCGCAGGTGATTCTGGTAGCCCCAGACTGGCCTTGCCAGTTCTGGTACCCAGATTTCCTCAACCTCAGCTCCAGGCTCCCGAGACGGCTTCTAGCCTGCCTGGACCTGATCTCCGTTAACAAGGGGAAGGTTCTCCATCTGGACCTTCAATCCCTGCACCTGAGGGCATGGTTCCAGTGTGGCTAGAGTTCCAGGCCTTGGGTGTTTCTGACGAGGTCCTCAACATCATTGAGGCATCCCATAAGGAGTCGACCAGAAAATGCTATGCCTTCAAATGGAAGAGGTTCTCCATTTGGTGCCAGGACAAGGGGTTGGACCCCTCTTCCAGTCGATTGGCTAGTATTTTGGACTACCTGTGGTCCCTTTCAAACAACATGAAGTATTGCTGTATTCTGACTATTGCAGTTGGCCCCAGCCTTTAAACTGCCCCAGAGAACAAAGGGTTAACTTTCTATGCAGAGCATAGAATGCTGAGCTCGAGCTCGGTTGAGGTCTCTGTCTGGAGTCCTTTGAAATCCAACCATCAGATTCTTTACTCCGCCTCACTGAACGGTTACTCCGGAGATTCCTCCTTCAGCTCGGTTCAAAAGTCTGTTAGTCTCGGTTAAGTGTTGGCTTCTACCAAATTTATTTCCGCATAGTCGGTTCAGTCTCTGTCTGTGGTACTGTGAGTACTAGATAGGTTTTGTTCTGTTTTTCTGTGTGGAAATTGTAAAGTGTTAGATCGGTTCAGTTGAACCGATCATTTGTATTGAATCCTTGTGTTTTATTTTAGAGTGTGGTTACCGGTTCTTATCGGTTCTAAAAAAAAAAAAAAACGTGTTTTGAACTGTTTTTTTTCCAACACCCATGACACAGGAACCGATAAGGGAGTCTTGCCTGGCGATTGCCATAAAAAGGGTAAGTTTGGTTAGGTTGGCCATGTCTGAGAAACCCAAGAAAAAAAATGGGCCCACTGGGTTTCAGCACTGCAGTGAGTATGGGGAGATCTTTGCTAGGTCCGACCCCCACACCACCTGTGTTTGTCTGGGGTTTGAACACCTCGATTCAGACTGCCAAATTTGTAAACATTTTCCTAAATCTACCCTTGAAAAGAGACTAGGTAGACTGAGGGAAAAGGAGGCAGAGAAGTCCACTGACCTGGATGGCCAGCTCGATTTGGTTCCGACCGAACCAGAAGGAGTGCCCTCTGACCAGGGCAATACTTATTCGGGCAAGAGGAGAGCCGATCCTGAGGGGTCGGTTCCTACAAAAAGGAAATGCAAAGAAAAATCAACCGGTTCGGATCCAGAGGTTCATGTTCTGACCGCCGAGGAAATAGCCAGAGCGATTCAAATTGTTGAATCGCTTAGCCTGGTTCCAACCGATCTGGCACCTTTTCGCAGGGGTTCGGTTCGGTCGGTTCCCCCGGTTCAAGATTATACCCCTGAAGATTTTTATGAACCAGAGTTTGAGGAGGAAGGGGAGTTTGAAGATGATGGTGAAAGTCTGGATGTGCCTGTGGAACCGGACAGCTCCCCAGACAGACCCTCTGGTGTATCCCCTCCTAGGCTTTGAGTCCCCCTCCCATTTTCTGTTGCACAGAAAAGTGGCTGAAACCCTCCAGCTTCCTATGGAGGAGCCAATGGAGGATCAGAAGGAGCCTGATTATGTGGAAATGTTGGACATCCCAGAGTCCAGGAGACTGTCTATTCCCCTTCACAAATCCTTTGGGAAACCGACACAAAAACTCCTGAAGTCTCCCAATTCCATACCCCCTGTTGACAGAAGGATGGACAAGAGGTACACACTATCAGGCTCGGATACAGAGTTTTTATACCAACAATGCAGCCACGTTGGGGTAGTGCAGGCTGCTGCCTGTGACAAGGCAAACATTCCCTTGGCTTCACACCCCCCAGACAAAGACTCCAGGAAGATTGATGCCATGGCAAAAAAACAGTACATGGCATCTTCCTTGGGACTCAGGCAGGCGAATTATATGACCTATACAGCCCGGTACCAGAAGTCCAGCTGGGACACTGTAGTGGCACTGGCTAAACAGGTCTCGCCTCAGCTAGCCAAGGAGCTGGAGGAGGTAGCTGCAGATGGGATTGAGGCATCTAAAGTACAGTTTCATGCTGCTGTGGACTCCAGTGATGTGTCATCAAGAGTCATGGTTGCATCTATGGCTCTTTGGAGAATGGCTTGGCTCAGATGTACTAGCCTCTCACAGGACACCCAGACTAAGGCCATGGATTTTCCTGTAGTGGGTAAATCTCTGGGGAGCAGACAGAGAATTACATGAAGAAAATGGACGAGTATAGGACCACTTACAGGAGTGCTCAGGCCAAGGAGAGGCAGGCAGCTCCTCAAAGGCAGCAGTCCAGGGGCAGGCCTTTGCATAGGCTTTTTTACCAGGCACAGGCCTCTTCTCCCTTTTCACAGAGGGGGGTTCTCCAGAGGGAGAGGCAGAAGAGGGATGAGCAGGACTGCATCCACTCCTCAGCCTAAGGCCCCTGCCAAGCAGACACCCTGATGGGTCTGCCCGGGTTGACTCTCCTATTCCAGTAGGGGGCAGGCTGGCTTACTTTGTCCAGGACTGGATGTCTATTACCTCAAGTACCTGGAAGTAGTAAACCAGGGACTGGTTCTCAGCTTCAAAAAATTTCTGAAGATGAGAGCCAGATCTTTTCCACCTGCAGGACTCTCAGAAACCCTTGCCCAAGAGGCAGAGGTTTAATCTCTTCTGGCCTTAGGAGCCAGAGAGAGAGTTCCTTCCCTACACAGGGCCAAAGGTCTGTACTCCAGGTACTTCCTTATCCCCAAAAAAGACACCGGAGTGGTGACCCATCCTAGACCTAAGATACCTGAACAAACATCTTTTGAAACCAAAGTTCAAGAAGGTAACTCTGGGAATAATTCTTCCCTCTCTAAGACCAGGGTACTGGCTAGCCTCCCTGGACCTAAAGGATACCTATTTTCACATTCCCATCAAGTGCTCCCACAGAAAGTACCTCAGGTTCAAGTTACCCTCAGGCAACTATCGGTTCAAAGCAATGCCCTTTGGTCTAACATCAGCCCCAAGGGTTTTCTCAGAGTGCCTGGCAATAGTCGTTACCTTTCTAAGAAGGCAAAAGATTTCCATTTTTCCATATCTGGATGACTGGTTCGTAGTGGGCCAGTCCCCAAACCAAGTCAAGTCAGACCTGCAAGTGACCCAGCAAGTGCTCACTTCTCTAGGATTTCCTCTCAACTTTCCCAAGTCAGTTCTTGAGCCAGTGCAGCTCCTTACCTTTATAGGGGCAGAGTTGGATACTGTCAAAGCAAGAGCCTTTCTTCCCCTGTAAAGGGCAAGAGGTCTTACAGAACTGGCTTCTTCCTTCAGCCTTTAGGTGTCTCGACCAGCAGAGCATTTCCTCCAGCTCTTGGTCCACATGGCAGCTTCCACAGCAGTGGTCCAAGGGGCAAGATTCCAGATGAGGGACATTCAGTTCCATCTGAGGGCCTTTTGGTCCAGAAAGAACTATTCCCTTACCAAACTGATCCCAGTGACTCTGACCCTGATCCAAGTCCTTCAATGGTGGCAGGATCCGGACAATTTAAGGCAAGGGGTCCCATTTGTCACTCAGTCTCATTCAGTGGTCCTTACCACGGATGCTTCCCTCCTGGGCTGGGGAGCCCATCTGGGGGCCCTCACTGCACCATATCAGTCTCCTAGAACTGAGGGCAGTTTTTCTGGCCCTGCAAGCGTTTTCTCAGTCAGTGCAGAACAAGGTGGTCCAAGTCAGAACAGACAACACCACCACCACCATGTGGTACATCAACAAGCAGAGAGGCACGCGGTCTATGGCCTTGTGCACAGAAGCCATAAAGTTGTGGTCCCTGGCTTATTCCCTGCAAACCTGTCTGATAGCAGTCCACATTACAGGGAAGGACAATGTGCTAGCAGATGCACTGAGCAGGATCTCACAGGGCCATCACGAATGGTCCCTGGACCCTCTGGCCTTGAAGGTGATTTTTTTCAAGGTGGGGCACTCCGGAGATGGATCCCTTTGCAGCCCCAGACAATCACCAACTTCCTCTCTCTTGTTGCAGACCCCCAGTCTTGGGCTCAGTCCCTCTGGATGCTCTGATTCTGAACTGGGAAGGGAAATTTCAGTATGCTTTCCCTCCCTTTGCTCTACTGTTCAAAGTTTTAGTCAAGATAAGGTCACAACCTTGCAAAGTGATTGCTACAGATTGGGCCAGACAGCCTTGGTACCTCCTGTTGCTGTCCCTAGCAGTCTGTCTTCCCCATCTCTTCCCAGGAATTATAACCTGTTAACCTCCTCTCGGGAGGATTTGGTACCCCAATCTTCAGTCTCTCAATCTCAAGGCATGGCTCTTGAAGAGTTAGAGTATGCAGATCTGCATCTGTCTCAAGGGGTTCTGGATATCCTCAAAGCCTCTCGAAAGCCTGCCACTAGAAAGACCTATCACTCCAAATGGAAGAGGTTCAGCATTTGTTGTTCCAAGCAGCATATTTCCCCAGACACTGCTGAACTGCCTACAGTTCTGGATTATATGGTCCATCTTAATGGCCTAGGCCTCAGACCAGCTACTCTCAAGGTACACTTGTCAGCTGTCTCTGCTTTTTTGTCAGTGGGGAAGTCTTCCTCACTATCCTCTCATCCTGTGTTCTGTAAATTTTTCAAGGGATTGCTTCATACCATTCCCCCCATTTAGAGACCCTGCCCCCGCCTGGGATTTAAATGTTTGCATTCCTCAATTGATGCAACCTCCCTTTGAGCCTATGTCCTCAGTAGAGCTTAAGTACTTGACTTGGAAAACTGTGTTCTTAATAGCCATTACCTCTGCCAGACGTATCAGTGAACTGCAAGCCCTGTTAGTGGAACCTGATTTTATCTCCTTTCACAGGGATAAAGTGGTCCTTAGAACCAATAGAAGGTTCTTGCCCAAAGTGGTTTCAGATTTCCACCTGAATCAGTCTCTCTCTCCCTGTTTTCTTCACTGATCATTCCTCTTCAGGAGAGAGGAGGCTACACAGTTTAGATGTTAAAAGGGCCCTTGGCTACTATATAGAGTGTACCAAGGGTCACAGGTTTGATTCCCTCCAGTTATTCCTCACTTATGGAGAAGTGGGAAAGGACAAACCTGCCACCAAGAGAACTATTGCCAGGTGGATTGTGTCTTGTATACAATTCTGCTATGAGAAACTTGGAAAGATTCCACCCTCAGGCCTGAGGGCTCACTCCACCAGAGGTACAGCTGCTTCCCTGGCTGCTGCCAGGGATATTCCTCTCTTAGAAATTTGTCAAGCAGCCACCTGGAAAACAGTCCATACCTTTACTAAGCATTACTCTCTGGATATCCAGGCTAGGAGTGATGCTCGCTTCTGCACAGCAGTACTTCAGAGCCTATTCCCAAAGTAGGTTCTGTCCCTCCTCCATAGAGGTACTGCTTGGTAGTCTGCAATAGTCAGAATACAGCAAGACTTCATGTTGTTAGAAGAAAAAATTACTCACCTTAGTAATTGTTTCTTCTAATGGAGTCTTGCTGTATTTTGACCTCCCTCCCTGCCTTCCCTCTCAGAACCTGTTTTTGGGAAGTAGGTGGGCAGGTGCAGTGTTGCACCTCAGGGGTGCTCCTTTTACACCCTCTTCTTTTTGTTTGGGTGTTTGTTTTATTATTATTATTATTTGGATTTGTTTTTGGTTTTGGGTTTTCTGACTTGTCTTCCTTTGGGAATCCAAAACTTTTTGTTGCTAGTTGGCTAGTAAAAATGTTACAATTTCCACATAGATTAGTTAGTGAGTTTTTGCTCGTAAGAATCTGACGGTTGGATTTCAAAGGACTCCAGACAGAGACCTCAACCAAGCTTGAGCTCAGCATTCTATGCTCTGCATAGAAAGTTAACCCTTTTGTTCTCTGGGGCAGTTTAAAGGCTGGGCTAACTGCAATAGTCAGAATACAGCAAGACTCCATTAGAAGAAACATAATTACTAAAGTGAGTAATTTTTTCTTCTCAGCTAGGGCTTCGGTCGACCCTTAAGGTGCACCTGGCAGCCATCTCTGCTTACTGGGCACAGGCTGGCAAACAGTCTGTGGCACAGGAGAAGGTGGTCTGGCACTTTTTCAAATGCCTAGACCACATATCCCCTCCGGTGCGAGAACCTCCACCTCCATGGGATCTACTGCTGGTATTGGCTAAGCTCATGGACAAGCCATTCGAACCGATGCACAGGTGCGACATCTCTCACCTGTCATGGAAGACCATCTTCTTGGTGGCTGTTATGTCAGCCAGAAGGGTGGGAGCGCTCCAGGCGCTTTCCATAGAGTCTCCCTACCTGGTTTTCCACAGGGACAGAGTTGTCCTTCGCCCCCACCCGAAGTTCCTTCCGAAGGTGGTGTCGGAGTTTCACCTTAACCAGGTGTTGACTCTGCCGGTGTTCTACCCCAATCACACTTCGGAGGCCGAATATAGGCTCCATACTTTGGACCCTAGAAGGGCACTCGCTTATTATAAGGAACGGATGGCTGAAGTTCGGCTAGAGGTTCATCAGCTGTTTGTTACCTACGCTGAAGCTGCACCTGGCAGACCTGCAGCCAAGCGAACGATAAGCAGGTGGGACACCTCCTGCATAGATCTCTGTTATAGGTTGGCGGGCATGGAGCCTCCCAAAGGGATAAGAGCTCATTCTACCCGCCATACCAATGCTTCAATGGCTGCTTCTAGGGACGTCTCTATCCAGGAAATCTGCAGGGCTGCTACTTGGAAGTCAGCACACACCTTTATTTCCCATTACCACATTGACCGTGAGTCACGCCAGAATGCTGGTTTTGGGACCTCGGTTCTCCAGTCCTTATTTCTCAAGTAGGGGGTGCGCTCCTTGCCTCCCTCCTCCCGGAGAACTGCTAGAAGTCTGCCAGACAGTGTGGATTGAACAACATATCCACATCCCTAGAAATTCAGGTTACCCACCTGTAACAGGAGTTCTAGGAGTGGTATACGTTGTTCATCCACACGACCCACCCGACCTCCCCGGCTTCGCGCAACCTGGCTTCCAGCAGGCTAGATCTGGTGTCATGGGGCAGAGCTGAGGGTTTTACCACCCGGTTGGGTGGGAGGAGTCAGCTTGAAGACCTTCCGGCAAGAATTAAAGTGGCAAGGAACCTGCCAGACAGTGTGGATAAACAACATATACCACTCCTAGAACTCCTGTTACAGGTGAGTAACCTGTATTTCCATCTCCAGCCAGGTGGTGTGTCAACCGCCTAAATGACAGAAAAGGACAAAGCATGTAGGAGCCATCCAGTAATACTCTTCAAGATTAGGCAGGACTAATCCACTTTTGTCTTTTGGCAGGAAGAGTTGTTACTTTTTTATGCGTGGCCTTTGTGCTGCCCAGATAAATCTAGAGAGTTCTCTGTTCCAGTCCCTCCACAGATGAGCAGCGAGGGCCAAAAGAACATTTTGAAAGACATACAGTACCCTTGGAAGTGTGTCCATGTGGATCATTTCTGTACATCTGGACAGAGACAGAGGGAGTATACTCCACCAATTAGTCTTGTGTCATAGATTGAGCAAAGGGGACATAATTATCCTTAAAGGCTGTAGCCAGTTTATGTACTACATAAACACCGAGGTATTTTAATTTATTCAGGTCACATTTGAATGGGTAGACATTTTTGGAGGGGCTGAGAAGGAAAGAAGTATGGAAGCGTAGCATTTCAGATTTGGATGTTTTTAGGCTGAAGCCCAACACTGCACCAAGTATGCAGAATATCAGATGCCATCCGGAGTGACTTATCTGAGCCTTTGCGGTAAATCAGCAGGTGGAGGTAGTATGAACCCTAATGCATGTTTATAAAACTCAACCCCATAATGTCTATACCCAGGGCCTTAATGGTTTTAGCATGACTGCTGACCTGCTCACCTTTTCTTCTGTAATTGGGGAAAGCAGCTGGTCACTTTGTTTTGTGAGAGGCATGACATATCACCCAGAGAGCTGCACAGAGAAAGAGCTGCAGTGATCCCAGCTCTTCACCCTGCTTAAGGACTTTGCCCAAGATAATGAAATAAAAATGGGGACAGTCCGAGGGAACTGCTCAGTTAGAGAGTTAGTCTGTTACGCTTCCCCCAGGTCCAGTAAAGCAACTTCAGTTCCAATTTGCATCATACCTTAGGCAGCGGGGAGCAGGCTAGCGGCTGATGCCTGGAGGGATGTGGAGGAGCTGACCTGTTCAGGGTGCAAGGATCCCCAGTGGCACTGCTCCCTCCTCCTTCCTTTGCCAGATTGGACACCCTCTGAAACACCTTCTGTCGCATCGCTACCAACTCTCCATTCCTCACTCACCATGCTTGCTCTACTCATCCCTGTCCATCCTCTCACTACATTTATGTCACCGGTCCCACAGTACCTCCTTCATTGCCAAACACTGTTTCAGCTCCCTTTCCTTCTACCTGTCATCACTCCTATCCCCTTCTCTCTGCTCCAGGGATTCTCAAACCTTTTGCCATTCCCCATCCTCACTCTTGTGCTGGGCAAGCTACTTTCTGATCGGTGGCCCACTGTAGAGCGACTCCCCGACAGTGAAACCCAAAAACAGATGATTTCAGCAACGGTCGCTGCAATGGTGTGTTTTCATCTATGCTTTTCTCCTGGTGTTCTGCCCCCTTCCTGGAACAACTCCAACCTGGAGTTAATTATATTGAAATGCGGGGGGCATAGCACCCTGCAAAAAACACTTTCTTTTGTGACGCCACAATTCTGGTGTTGGTATTGTCCCATCACTGTGCGGGAGGTCAGCAAATTTACTGTCTACTGCAAGTGGTGCTCCCCTTTTTAATACTGTCTCCCCTCCCTCTGGAACTTGCTTCCATCTTCCCTTCGACTCTCTTCCCCCCCAATGCTTTTAGATGCCTACTAAAGCTTACCCCTGCTCCCCCTTACACCCATCACTCCCACTCTTAAAACCCTCCAGCTCTCTTCCTGTGGTCTCTCCTAGCCCCATTTTCCCGCCTATTACTCTCCTAAATCAGCCAATTGTGCTGTTGGACCCCAGTTTGCACTCTAATCTGTGAGGTGCATAACTTTATGTACCCTAGCATGAATTGTTTATTGTAGCCATGTATCAACCCAAGCACTGCACTTTTATTCAAAATATGTTTCCACGTTTTTACTAAGTCTCATGGGGCTCCCCACTTATTCACCTCATTTTGACTGCCCGTGTATTTTGTACTCTGTGCTTTGGGTGTTTGTTTTTTTACTCCTTATGTCAGTACTTCCTCTACCCCAGTTGCACCTGGAAACGAGACTTGGCTCAGCGTGCCTTTCTCGGTTACCCAAATTTTAAATAAATAGCGTCATTACTTATTTCTCTTTGAGCCACACTGTCGCGTATCTGCCGAGTGTCAAGTTTTGTTTGATTTTTGCCTACACTTTGGTCTCTGTTTGCATAAATTATTTTTCTTGACTTAATTTGAATGTGCCACATCCGTTACTGTACTGATTGTAATGTATTGTATGTTAAACATATTGTATTGCTTGTACCACCTTGATGGCCCGGGTCATTCCTGAACACAGTCCCTCAGACCAATATACTTATCTGGTCATCAGATAAATTAAATAAATAGGATGTTGGGGAAGTATTGGGAGGGGTATTGACAGCAGAAGAAAGGAGGTAACGCTACCGCTGTATAGATCTTTGGTGAGGCCACACTTGGAGTACTTTGCCCAGTTCTGAAGTCCTCACCTCAGGAAAGATAAGGACAGGATGGGGCTGGGGCTGGTGCAGCAAAGGGTGACAAAGACAGTCATGATGATGCAGTGAAGGTTAACAGAGTGGATTCACAGCCAACCAGGCAGGCCTGATGAGGCTCACCGCAAGGCACTTAATATATACTTGCTGGTGGCCAGATTGGGGGTTGGGGGGTGTGATAAAGACCTTTAGCTTCCTGAAAGAAATAAGCACGGTGAACTGCAGGGAATTGTTTAACATCAGAAGACGCCAGAAGGGGAAGGAAACAGATTTATTTCAGTGTTTTACAATAATTGTACATTGCTATTTTTGTTTTAAACTTAGATTGTGGGCTTTTAGTGACACACTAATTTCTTTACTTAGAATTGTTTTTGGGCTGTTGAAAATTTAAAACCTAGTTTGTTGTGCTTGTAGTGGTAGTGTATTTCTTTGCTGTCTTTAATTGCTGGCCCTGCCCTCAACTCTTAATTATTTGCCCTGTTAAATCTGATTGACAGGAGCTAAGCACAGGATATAGTAGGGGTTGTGGAGTAGGAGGGACATAAGGGGGAAGATGCCCGCCTTCAGCACAAGTGTCTTGATTCTTTTTTTTTTTTTTTTTAAAGAAAAGTATCTGAGGAGCAGTGGCAGGATTTTTAGGACAGTAAATTAATAAAAAGGGAACTAGGAGAGCTTCAGTAACAGACAAGTACTGGAATAGCAGTATAAGTGTAGTATAATGTGGGGAGTGGTGCAATGCAGTGGCTGTGGAGCAGCCATATTTAGGCAGACCTTCTGGACACTGAGGTGCTGCCCTACATGCATGTATCTTTCTGGACTGCAGGATGAGGTAGCTAGACTCAGAGCGGAAGTAAACTGGGTCAGGAGTACCATTACCCCTATCCAGAGACCACTCAGTCCAACGCCGCTGCCACAAAGGATGTCGAGAACGAGGAGCACTTGGATGACAGTGGGCTCAGGGAGGGTTAGGGCGATCAGGCAGAGACGCATCCCAGATCCTATTCCACTCAAGAACTCTTATGCCACACTGGCAAATGGGGACAATCAAATAGAGGTACCCAGAGAAGTGGAAGGAAAGGATGTGGAGGTTAGCCAAGGAGGTGACCTCAGTGGGGAGAGCAGTGGACCCCAGAGGAGGAGGAAACAAATCCTGGTGGGGGACTCCATCATAAGAGGGATCCAGCTAGTAACACAGGAGGGGGAAGACAGGGAGGTGAGGTGCCTACCAGATGCCATGGCATGGAGGGTTGGAAGGAAAATCCTGGGGATCGCTGGGAGGGTGAGATGGATGTCATTATCCACCTAGGTACTAATGACCTGGCAAATGGGGAGCCAAAGGAAGTTCAGGAAGAGTTTAGGAAATTAGGGATGGGTCTCAAGCAAGTAGCTACTTCTGTCACCTTCTCGGAAGTACTACCTGTGAGAGGCATGGGAGAGCATAGGGGTGCATGCAGCAGGAACTTTCACTTATGGTTGAAGAACTGGTGCTGTGAGGAAGGGTTTGGATTCATTGGTGAATGGGGACCCACCTGGAGGGATGGAGGCTTGTTCAAGTCTGACAGTCTGCATCCATCCTGGAGGGGAATCCAAGCACTCAATGATGAGTTTAAATGCTACTTTGACAAGCATTTAAACTAGCCAAGGGGGGGTGGCAGGCCAGCAAGGAGGGTACCTAATTGCCCACCCCCCACAGCTAGCAGTGGAACCAGTGAACCGGAGGAGTGGATAGCTCTACAGAGCAGTGTGCAAAAGAGGGAGATAAGTGCCCAAGAGGTGAATAGGCAGAAAAGGGGCAAAATTCAGCAGAAGGGCAGATAGCAAAGAGAACCAGGGATAAAGGACAACCAGGGAAGGGGCTGGAGTAGAACAGCTAAACAGTCTAGGGAGGGCAAATAATGGAAAGCCATGTGTGCCAATGCCAGGAGCCTTAGCAACAAGATGGAGGATCTGGAGGCTGTCATGGTGCAGTCAGACCTGGACATTGTGGCCATCACAGAAACCTGGTGTAATGATGACCATGACTGGGAGATGGCCATACCTGGCTACAACATATTCAGAAGAGAGAGGGCAGGTAGGAAGGGAGGAGGAGTGGCACTGTATGTGAAAAATGACATAAGGGCCACAGAGATCCAGGAGGAACAAAATGGGGGAGAGATGCTGTGGGTTAAGCTGGAAAGGAAAATGGGGCCAGCCATCCACACAGGTGTGGTCTATAGACCACCAGTCCAGGAAGAAGAAACCGATAGGGAGCTACTGCTAGCCATTCAAAGGATGGCAGACAAGGATGAGGTAGTGCTGGTTGGAGACCTCAGTATTCCAGACGTGGACTGGAGCATCCCAGCAGCAGCATCAACTAGGAGCAGATTTATCCTGGACTTCCTTCAGGATGCCTTCCTCAAGCAACTGGTCATGGAACCAACTCTGCAGAAGGCAGTAGTAGACGTTGTGCTCACAAACAGGGACAGTGTGATGGGGGTAACAGTGGGGGAGCACCTGGGGAATAGTGGCCACCAGTCATTGTGGTTTGAAATCACAGAAGGAGCAGAACCAAACCATACAAAAACACACATCTTGGATTTTAGGGGAACAGACTTTGGGGAAAATGGGGAGATGCTTGAAAGAGGCATTAAGGGGAAAGGGGCAGGAATCGGGTTGCGGAATAGTGGGCAGTATTTAAAATGGGGATTACAAGAACAACATAATTATGCATTAAGCAGTTAGCAAGGGGAAAAGGAAGAGGAAGCCATTATGGTTTTCCAAGGAGGGAGCGGAGAAAGTGAAAGCCAAAAAGATTGCATTAAGGCAATACAAAAAGACACATGCAGAAGGGGATAGGGAGAAGTACTAGGAGAAGCAAAGGGAGGCAGGGGGTCAGTAAGAGAAGCCAAAGCTCAGACAGAAAGGCACATTGCAAAATCGGTGGTAGAGGGGACAAAACCTTACAGGTACATAAGGAAAAGAGAAAGGTAAAGGAGGATAGTGAGACTGAAGGGTCGATGGAGTCATGTGGAGGATGACAACAGTAAAGCTGACATGTTGAACAGGTATTTCTGCTCAGTCTTTACTGAGGAAGAGGAGGGTAAGGGGTTTGAAGGGAGTACAAGGGGTGGGAATGGTGAAGAAATGGACACAAGTCCCTTTACACGAGAAAGGGTCCTGAAAGAACTGGAAGTAATAAGAGTTGATAAAGCAATGGGGCCAGATGGGGTGCACCATAGAGTCCTTAAAGAACTAAGAGAGGTAGTGGCTGAACCTCTGGCAATCCTGTTTAGCCGATCATTGGAAACAGGGGAGGTACCCAAAGACTGGAGGACAGCAGATGTAGTCCCCTTATACAAACGTGGGAACAAAAAAGGAAGCGGGGAACTGTAGACCAGTCATCCTCACCTCGGTAGTGGGGAAAATCATGGAAGCACTACTGAAGGAGAGATTGGTGGAACATCTGGTTGTCGGTGGACTACAGGACCCAAGGCAGCATGGTTTCACCAGGGGGTGGTCATGTCAGACCAACCTCGTTGAATTATTTGACTGGGTGACTCGGGAGGTGGATCAGGGGAGGGAAGTGGACATGACCTATCTGGACTTCAGCAAGGCCTTTGACACTGTGCCACATAGAAGACTATTACACAAACTGGGGAATATGGGTGTGGGCAGGACAGTAGTGCAGTGGTTAGGTAACTGGCTGGGCGGCAGGACACAGAGGGTGGTGGTAAATGGCTGTCACTCCACAGAGGGAAGAGTGACCAGTGGGGTACCACAGGGATCAGTGCTGGGACCGTTCCTATTCAACATCTTCATCAGTGACATTGCTCAGGACCTAGAAGGCAGAGTTTCCCTGTTTGCTGATGACACAAAGCTGTAACAGAGTAGACACACCAGAGGGTGTAGACAGAATGAGAAGGGACCTGCAGAGACTTGAAGAATGGTCAGGGGTTTGGCAGTTGAAATTCAGTGCAAAGAAGTGCAAGATAATGCCTATGGGGCACAAAAACCTTGGCACAATATATCAGTTGGGGGGTGAGGATATAGCATGCACCAAGCAGGAAAGGGATCTTGGGGTTATCATCTCTGATGACCTCAAGGTAGGTAAACAGTGTGACAAGGCAGCAGGTAAAGCAATTAGGATGCTGGGATGCATAGGCAGGGGCATCACCAGCAGGAAAAGGGAAGTCATAAATCCACTATACATGACACTAGTGAGGCCCCACCTGGAGTACAGTGTACAGTTCTGGAGACCTTAGTTATGTAAGGACATAGACAAGGTAGAGAAGGTTCAGAGGAGGGCAGCAAAGATGGTACATGGATTGCATCACAAGTCCTATGAGGACAGGTTGAAGGAATTGAATTAGTACTCCCTGGAGGAGAGGAGGGAGAGAGGGGATATGATAGAGACATGCAAGTATCTTACAGGGAGGAACAGGGTGCAGGAATACACTGTTTTTAAGCGAAAAAGATGTTCCAGGACTAGAGGGCATGGGATGAAGTTGGAGGGAGGACGATTCAGAAGAAATGTGAGGAAGAATTTCTTCACAGAATGGGTGGTGGACAAGTGGAACACCCTGCCAGAGGAAGTGGTGGGGGCTGAAACAATCACGGGATTTAAGAATGCAATGGATAGACATAAAGGAATTCCGGAGGTCGGGGTCAAGGGGCAACAGACTTCTAGGAAAATATAAAGTGAACTTACAAGCTTAAATGGGCAGACTGGGTGGGCCATAGGCCCCTATCTGCCAACACTGTCTATGTATCTATGAGCAACAGTTCGAGGTCACGAAGGGACAAGTGGAAACTGACAGGAGAGAGGTTAACAAAGGATATGAGAAAGTATTGTTTTACAGAAATGGTGGTGGAACCATGGAACTGTCTTCCAGCTGATAATGGTGGGTGCAAAAACTATTAATGGTTTAGATCACGGTTAGGACAAAGTGAAGGGTATAGTGGTTACTCAGGGTGCTGGTAACGGGAAGGGAATACTTGGATGGAAGGGAGGATATGGACAGTAGGTTCCTGGGTTAGATGGGGAACCACAGGTAGACTGGATGGACCATCTGTGTTTTTCTGCTGTCACTGTATGTTTTCAGATGGACTCCAGCAATCAGTTTAGTAAAAACTAATTTTTTTCTCTTCAATTTTTTTAAACATCTCTGTTGACTCAGCAGTCAGTACTGTAAGAGGAAGAGGGTTCCAAAAGAACAAAAAAAGATGAAAATGAGTACTGAAACTCAGAGTATACAGTACAGATGAGGCTTAATATTTAAAATGGTGCATGTTACGGAGAATTTTGAACTGTACTTTTTTAACTCTTTCAGATTTCCTCTTGCCACCATTTTGTAAGATACCCTTTATTCTCCATTGTGTGTACAGTATGCTTTAGCAGTTTTGTATCCACATTTTCCTTATTCTTCTCATTTCAACACTCATTGTCCCATAAAGTTATGGAGCAGTGTCTGTTGCTTGCTAGTGCATTTTAGTCTCAAGAAAAGTGATGTCAAACAATGGGTGTTTGAAGCCGACCTGCTGGTGCAGCCAGTAGCATTAACGCTTGTGATGCGAATGACCTAGGTTTAGAAGCAAACCTAAACACTGGAGGGCCAGCTGTGAGGAGGAGGAGGTACGAGTGTCCGGATGGCTCACCTCCTCCAGTGTGGGTGGGTGAAGGAACCTGGCAACAGGTACTATCCGGAGTCGGTGCATCTGGGGTTCTCTGCTGAATGGAGATTGGAGGTTACAGCGGATATTGGCTTGTTACACACGGGGACATGCGTTATGTGCCTAGAAGAGAAGTCACTGCACCGCCGATCCTACTGGGGAACCTCACAAAGAACAGATCCCCTTTGGCTGAGCAGCATGATGCCAAAGCCAGCTGTCTCCCTGCCACCTGAGGCCAGAACAAACTGCTAGGCACTTGGGGATCTCTCTCTCTCCCCCCCTTACCCCATGGGGAGAGCCCTGCTGTTGGGGGGGGGGGCACAGGCCAACCTCCGAGTGGAGACAGCATTTCAGGGGTCAGATGAGTGGGAGTCTGATGTGGGCAGATGAATATATACCACAGGCCAAATAGTTCAAAAAAACAATGAATGTTCAGAAACACCTGAGAAGGGCCAACCCAAAGGTGTGGCAGTAGCACTGCTGCTTGCAATGCTGGCAACTCAAGTTCGGAAATACATTAGAGTTGTAGGGGGAGGAAGGTTGATCATCCCAGTGGTTGTCCCCCTTTTCCAGGGAGGGTAGGTGAGTAGTCCCACTACATTACTACCCCATGGTTTGCCACAGGGGAAATGCAGTTGTGACCTCGAGATGGGGAGAATAGGACTTTGCTGACGTTAACCCATGTCCCTGCACTCCATGTACGCACATATCATGACATCCTAGAGCTGCCATATCCTCGAGGGCTGGGAGAAATAATGAAAGTAAGTCACTATCCGTAGTAGTATCATGGACCTTGCCCCCACCTGCAGGTTCCTCCCAGTGACTCAGGCAGCCTCCCCAACAACTGGTTTTAGATTGACCCAAGAAGATTGGGCCACCTGGAAGGCCCTACCTTTGGGGAGGGGAGCCAGTGGTGTATAGTTGGAGGAGATAAGCTCTGGAAGATGGAAGGGTGATGGAATGGAGGGGGAGTGTATTGAAATACTGAAACTCTGTATCCTGAGTTTCATGAGCCTGACACTGATTGCCTGAAACACGGTTGCTGGACAGTCAGAAATTGCCCATGGTGGTGTTTGTTATAAAATATAAGGGGGGTGCGGAAAGTGAAGCCCCCCCAAAACATGAAAAAAAAAAAAAAAAAACTTTGCCGCGGACAATTTCTGACTGTTGGGCAACTGTGTTTCGGACTACTGAAACTTGTGATAACAAGGTTCAGTCTTTAATAGTATATCCCCAACTGAGGTGTGGGTTGGGACAAGGTGATGGGTCCGATTACTGGACTGGAGTGGGAACCAAAATACAAAGTTTAAAAGATAAAAAAGGAAAAAAAAACAGTGGAGAACAGTGAGGAAAACCTGGGGAAAGCCGTGGAGCACTCTTTATTTCACATATTAAAAAAGTGGTAAAGGCAATGTAACATGGATAATAGACTCTAAGACAGGAGATGAGGGGCAATCTAAAAGGGATGAGGAAGTATAGGCCAAAATGTTCACCATTAACATGCATTGCTACTTTGAAAAGGAATTAATTGTACCCTCTTCTTGTTTAAATAAGACAATACAGAGGTCTGTTTGTGAGTACTCATTAGATGGCCAAAATGAAAGTAATATCACTAAAATTAAGGACCCTGTATCCTGGCAGACTCTGTACCCCACACTGCATATTCTTGAAGCGTTTCGGAATTATTATAAATCTTTATATTCTTCCCCCAGTAGAACCTGATCCACAGAAAATAATCTCTCTTCTCGCTCAACTTTAACTGCCTACTCTTTCGACCTCTCAACAGGCACAAATCTCAACTCTGATTTCTGAACTAGAGCTTCAAAATATTATTTAAAAAAAGCTCAAAAATGGTAAATCCCCAGGCCCTGACTGATTTGGAGCAGAATTCTATAGGGGTACCTGGAATTTAGTGCAAGCTCCCCTCTTAAAAGCACTACAAAATGCCCATGCCACGTCCTCATTCCCTATCTCATGGAGACAGGCAACAATTTCTGTTATCTTGAAACCCCAGAAGCCCCCACAATTATGCAGTTCATACTGCCCCATATCTGTACTCAATCAAGATTACAAGATTTACACGAGTATACTGGCACATAGGCTAGATGATATTCTCCCTTCATTAATACACCCGGATCAGTCTGGATTCATTAAAGGCAGACAGACAACAGACAATATTAAACACACTTTATACCTTATAGATCATGCCTCTTCCAAGGAAATCACCTCTCTTAATACGCAGTCTCTACGCCCGAAAAAGCATTCAGTATGGTTTCCTGGGAATTTCTCCAGGCTGCCTTACAAAAATGTACATTTTCTAAACCTTTTTGGATGCTATCAGGGGAATATACACTGACCCCGAGGCTGTTGTGAAACTAAATGGTTCACATTCCGATCAATTTCTCTTATTTAGTAGCACTCGTCAGGGTTGTCCCCCTTTCTCCATATTTGTTTGCCCTCTTTGTCGAGCCCATAGCCCAACTACTTCGACAAACCCCTAGCTTACATGGTTACGATGTCTGAGACCTCTCATCACAAAATAGCTTATTATGCCGATGACCTTCTTCTCTACATCACCTGCCCTGAGGAATCACTGCAAACCCTGACCTTCCTACTACAAGAAATAAAAACTCACAGGTTATACAATTAATCTAAATCAGAAGCTTTACTTATACAATCCCCAATGTCTCGAGAACTCATCTTAAAATACCCCTACAAGTGGGATAAACCCCACATAACCTATCTAGGTATTAAAATACCCCAGAATTTTTCAAACCTATATATCTTGAACTTTTCTTCAACTGTATAAAAAATATGTAGAGACTTGGCTAGATGGACAACCCTCCCTCTTTCACTGTTGGCTAGAGTTCAGTCTATCCAGATGAACTCCCTGCCGAAGATCCTGTATGTAATGCAAAATATCCCATTACCTCATGCAATGAAGGATATCCTGAAGTGGGACACACCTCTTAGTCATTTTTTTCTGGGTGAACCAGAGACCCAGGCTTGCGCTTAAGCTTCAGTGCTCCAAGGATGGAGGTGGATTGGCCCTCCCTAATATTGTTAATTATTGGCTTGCCACTTTGCTTACACACATATCACTACCTGGCTTTCACCTCAAAGTGGAGCAGATTTTGGCTGATAATTCCTTGAATTATTCTCTCGTCTTTCAGCCACATAACAAAGTTCGAATTGCAGGCGGACCCAAATTTACTAAAGGAATGCACCAGTCCTGGATGAAATTTTGATCCCGTCCAGCTAATAAGTTTCTATCAGATTGGATGGGAATCCTCACCGAGGACCCATCCTGGATCCCGGCTAGATTAGATGCCACCTTTAAAATGTGAGCCCAACGAGGCCTACGACATTTGCACCAATTTTATGATAACTCAGTTTTCATGTCTTTGATCAACTACAACGGGAATTCCTCTTAAATAAAACAGATTTTTTAAGGTACCTGCAAATCCGTCACCTTATGGATGAGAGGATTGGACTGGATATTATTGCCGAGATTATTCTCCCTGCTGTCCCAGTTGGCAGGAGGTGGAGACTGTAGCCACTTAGTCTCCCGATTTTATAAGGCCCTACAGGGGACACTGACGCAGGTTATGCACGTAATACAATTCCACTGGGAAGCTGAACTCTCCTAGGAAGACTGGCTCCTCATTTGGTGGAGGCAACATAAAACTTCCAGCATATATATGGAGAGAGTTCTCCTGGAAAGTGGTGTCTAGATTCTTCCGTACCCCTCAAATTACTGCTAAATACTCAGCTGGAGGGGACTCCTCTTGTTGGAGACAGTGCAGTTGTGAGGTTGCTACACACACACACATCCTCTGGTCCTGCTCGGTATTGACAACATATTGATCATTGCTAAAGGATGAAGTGATGGATCTTTTCCCGAATCTAGGTATTTTCTCCCTGGCTGTGGGGATCCTTCTTCATTATCGCCATCACTTTAAGGACCCACACCAAACGTACTTTCTCAATATCTTACTTGGGGTGACCAAAAAATGCATTACGAGGTTATGGCTTCGTCCAAACCCTCCTACAATTTCAGCCTGGGAGTACACAGTTTATGATATATACAAACTAGAACATATGACAGCTAGACTACAAAATAAAATACCTCAATTAATGAATCGATGGAAAGTCTGGTTTCTTAATATTTCTCAGTTCAGATCGAACCAACCACCTTAATGACTAGCAGTGACTGCGGCAAGCCACCTCCCTTTTTTTACCTTGTGATTGAGGCTTGGCCAGCCCTTTACCTTCCTTTCTTTCCCTGATGGGATTCTTCCTGATAAAAATGTGAAATTTGTCTTCCCTCTTTTTTTTTTACCCTGGTTGGCTGATTCCCGTATTGGCTGCAGTCCACGTTACATACTTTTATGGCTGGGAACTGCTGATCTGACCCATTCATTTGCACCTGACTAAAAATTTATATGATGGCTACAATGTTGTAATTTTAATTAGAGTAGAGAATTGTAATTTTATTATATACCTATGATATTTAACATAGCATTAATTGACTCTCACCCTTGCAATTACGTATATCATTGTGTTCATTCCCATTTATGTCATGATGATCTCCTGTAAACCTGCTCTGTGGTACCATCGAAGTAAAAAGCGAGAATAAAAGCTTAAAAAAAAAAATAGCCAAAATATCTTCTGGCTACAGGCAACTCATAAGACAAGCAAACAGTGAAACTGCCAAAAGGCATGACAAACGTGCAAAGCAGTTTCCTTTAGTTGTTCCATAAGGGGGTGGGGCATGGGGGATACATTAACCATGTTATATTTCAAAGAAAATCTTAAACTGCGGCTGCAGAAACTGCTGGAAATGGTGTATAAGCATATTATAATGTATTATGCTTGCCACTCTGTCCTTTATGGTTTCATTCTGTAGTTGCACTTCATTAGGAAGTTGTGGTAAAAATCTGTCAAGGATCATTAAGAACCATCCTTAAAGTGGAATGAATCTGCATGTGCAGGTTACTGCAGTGCCCGTCCATCCCCCCGATAGTGTTCTGTTCCAGTGATGGATCAGTCCATGCATTTATCAGTAGATCCAGCGGGATCATTTATTTTATTACGTTTTTGTTTACCGAGTAAGTGCACTAGCCATAGAGATGACTATTTTCATGCATGACCCGGGAGGTTACAGGGTAAAACATTACAGATGTACAAAAAAGATGGTTATAGCAAGGTATAAGTAACAGTGTTACACAGCAGGTTCTGCAGCATTAGGATACAGTGTGTTGAGAACCGGGGTACAGAAACATAATTTACAGTTATAGCATAGAGATGAGGCATATTTGCAATAAGGCAGTGTGGATTACAAAATAAAGGAAGACATCTAAATTAGAGAATACAGTGGGCAAACAATACAATAAAATAGACATGCAGTAGATAGCTGGGTACAGGAACATAATTTACAGTTATAGCATAGGGATGAGGCACCTCCTCCTCTCATCTGACCAATGCTCCTGCTTTAAACCTCCTTAGCTCCCAGTCCTCCATCCTTGGCAGCAGTTCTTGCCTTGTTTCTGCATAATACCGCATTATGACACTCCCCTCACGCTCCTCCCCAGGCAACAGGCCTTCACTTCTAATCTTAAGATCAGAGTAGAGGAGGCAGTGGTGTTTTCTCCTATGGGATGAGGCAGTGTACCGGGCATATATTATTATAGGCCACATCCCACCTGTGTAGGTTTGTTTTAGGTATGGCGGCAAATGAGGATATCCCGTAGGTAAAGGTCGGCAGGAGAATGCCACGAGGTTCCATCTGCTTGGATTGGTGGTAGTTCAGGTGGATGTTAATGATACCATGGCACTTATCGAAAAAGAGTAGGGGAATTTCCCTGGTGTCCTGGTCAAATTTCCCTCATTCACTAAAAATACCACCAACAACTTAATCTGGTTCAAGGTCAGTTGGCATTCATCTGTATCCCCTTCCCCCGGGTCGTGCCTGAAAATAGGCAGGATTTGTCTAGTGCACTTACCTGTTCAACAAAAACTAAATAAATAGGACCCTGTGGGAAGACAAATAAGCAGACAGGTAAGGAAAGCGAAACAGGGCTGATAAGTGCTAAGAGGGTAGGTGCAGGAGACTAGGTGACTGGAGAGCAGAGGGAATAAGTGCAGAGGATAGTCGAGGTGAGTTTAGAAGTGAAGGCCTGTTGAATAAGGGTAACCTGGGGAGGAGTGTGAGGGGAATGTCATAATATGGTATTATGCAGAAACAAGGTAAGAACTGCTGCAAGGGATGGAGGACGGGGAGCTAAGGAAGTTTAAAGCAGGAGCATTGGTCGGATGAGATGAGGTGGTGATGGAAATTTTTTTTTTTTAAAGGTGTCGTGTGGGTGCTAGGTGGACTTTGAGAGGGAAGGAGTTCCACAACCGTGGAGCGTGGTGGGCAAAAGCACTAGCACCTTTGGTAGTTGTGTGTTTCGGTACACATAAGAAGGATTTGTCTATTGAGCACAGTCCATAGTTGGAGATCTGTGGATTGAGCAGTTTAGCCAGTGTTTTGGGTGTTTGAGACCTCATAATACTGTCTATGGTGGAGTCAATGGAATAGAGCCTGGTGGCATTTGAAGATAGCGAATTAAGATCAGAGTAGAGGAAGCAGTGGTGTTTTCTCCTATGGGATGAGGCAGTGTACCAGCATATATTATTATAGGCCACGTCCCACCTGTGTAGGTTTGTTTTAGGTATGGCGACAAATGAGGATATCCCATAGGTAAGGGTCGGCAGGAGACTGCCTCAGGCAATAGCTAGTCTTGCTGAGGGGGTTAGAGCATAGCTAGTGCGGTAAGCTACACCTAGCTTGGAGTTCACAGACTTGCATATGCTAGTTATATGATGATCGAAGTTTAAGGATTGATCCAACGTGATTCCATGGTACTTAAGAGGTAACTACGCCAATGGGTGAGCCATCTGACTAGCAGTCCCTGAAACTGTTTTGATTACATTTGAGTTTTGAGGGGGTACTGAATAGCATGGACTGGGTTTTGGCCTCATTTAGAACAAGTTTCTTATCCGAGAGCCAGGTTTGTATGCGTTGGAAGTGAGCAGAGCGCCGTAGATTGATGTTGGCTACATTTTTTTCACACTGATGTAGAGGACAATGTCATCTGCATAGAGTATGGAGGAGGAAGAGAGTTTGGAGGCAATATCATTAATAAATATTGAAAAAAGAAGTGGACCCAGGATAGAGCCTAGGGGGAAATCCAGTATTCACTGTGTCCTTATGAGAATATGTTGAGCTGAACTTAACTTGGACCCAGTTTGACAGGTAGCTCCTGAACCAGCTGACTACGTTAGGAGCAAAGTCCATAGATTGTAGGGTGTCAAGGAGAAGGGAGTGGTTCACCAAGTCAAAAGCTTTTGTCATAGCAATGAAAACGGCCGCTGTAAGAAGACTTGAGTCCATGGCAGAGAGAGTGTCTGTGGTAAATTTAAGCAGTGCAGTAGAGGTGCTGTGGCCTTTGCGAAAACCGTGCTGGGCTATTGTTAGTAAGTCACGTTTGGAGAGAAATTCTATGGTTTGGGTTGCGACTAGTTTTTCTAAGATTTTGCTTAGCACCGACAGGATGGCTATGGGCCTATAGTTCTAGGGGTCACTGGGGTCGCCCTTTTTAAAGATAGGAGTGACTCTTGCTATCTTCCAAATGTCAGGTACGTTACTTTGACACGGAGAGGGTAACTATTTTGGCCAGAGGAACTGCAATAAGAGGTGCAGCTATTTTCAGTAGCCTGGGCTCAATACTATCTGAGCCTGTGGCTGTATTATCAGATACTGAGCTAAGAATTTGTGTAACCTCCTTTGGGGTAATGGCTCTAAAGTGAAAGGGTGGGGGTACCGGTGTTCGGCTAGAAGACATTGAAGACTTATTTTTTGGGATGGGGAAGGAGGATGTGAATTTCGTTGGGTCTGTGAATTGATTATTAAGGACATTTTGCAATGGTCAGAGGATTGTCGCAGTGAGTTCCGTTCAGGACCATATCACTAGGAGAAGATGATTGAGTGGATCCCAGGAAAGTTTTGATGTAAGACCAGAACTTCTTTGGGTCATTCGAGGAATTGTTTCGAAGGTTTTTGCCATAGGAGCTTTTTGCAGATCTCATTGCCTTTTTACAAGAATTTCTTAACATCCTATAGGTGTTGTAGTCATCTGGAAGTCCAGAGGACTTGAAACAGCTCCAACTCCTATCTCTATCTTTTATCTTGGCTAGTAGATCTTTTTTGAGTCATCTAGTATGTTTTCCCTTGACACGACAGGTTATAAGAGGGGAGTGAATGTCTTGTAGTGCTGAGAAATTTGCGATAAAGATGTCCAGTGCGGTTTGGACATCTTGAGCACTAGAGAGATCGGACCAATCAGTGTTGGCCACATCTTGCAGACAATTTTGCTGATTCAGCTTGACATAGTTTCAAAAGGTGATGAGTCTCGGCTTTACAGGGAGGGGGGAGGTTGATCCCCAGACGTAGAAAATAGGGGAGTGGTCCGAGATGGCGTCTGCAAGTGTTCCAGCAGACTGCATGTGCACGGGGTGGTTTGCTAACATCCAGTCTATAAGGGTGCCAGAATTAGAGCGAGAGGCACATGGGTTCAGTGATAAGCTGATGTAGGTTATGGCTCTGTATTTTGGTGAGCAAGGTGGTCTGGCATTTCCCTTGCCAGTTTAGATTGATGTCACCTAGTAAGATTGTTTCATTTCTGCCGGAGAATAAGGGACATCTGGTTTAACAGCTCATCCAGGCCAGTGAGGCCACTTTTAGGGGGGTTATAGGCACATATGATATGAAGTTTTTTATCCTCAAGAGAAAGGAATCTTTCAAAGGTGCTTTCTAGCTCCCATAATGACATATTTTTCATTGTACCTGCAAGACAAACTGATACATAGCTGATGAACCATATTATAAAGTAGGGAACAGGTATGCTTGGTTTTTTTTTTGTTTGTTTTCTTTCTTATGTGGGTGACTCATGCAGGTCACATGCATGCTTACAAGTACAACTTCTGAAAGAAAATGAGATCTTGTTGTACCTTGTTCATAACAGGAAACAACCAGATCTTGAAAAAGGACGTTTTTTTTGTATAGTGACTTTTCACATGCTGTTTCTCAAAGGATTTAAAAATTGGGAGTAGGCAGCAGGCTTTGTCAGATATTCAGGTCAGACAGTTTTGTCCGGCCTAATTGGGCATGCCAGAATTGGGACGCAGCTGATCAGACCCAGTTTCTGACTTGTCCTCTACACATGTTTTTCTTAATTTTTTTTCTCCTCTGCTTAATAGCAGGCTTGGCAGCAACAGCAGCTGCTCCAGGGCAGGCAGTCAGCAGTGGATTCCTCCTGTATTGGTGAACTGGTAGTAAGGTGTAGGCACGAGAGTGCAACTCATGTGATGTCACATCACTGACTCACGAAAAATTGTCAGCACAGCAGCTGACACTGACACACCGGAGTGGGGAGGGGGATGGGATACTGCTCTGTAGTGGTGGACAAATACCCAATTTTGAGTGTTCAGTCGAATATTCGTATTCGGGGCTCCCAGTGTTCGGAAATTGCATTCGTGTACCTATTTTTTTTTTGGGGAGACGGCTTGAAACAGGCCTCATCCTCCCTCCCCACCCCAGTCATTTAAACTGCATCCTGTCCCCCCCACCCTCTGCTACAAGCCCAATACCACCCCTCTTCCCACCAAGCATCCACAATTAAAGTTTTTTACAAAAACTCCATGATGGTGACTGCCACAACCTGCTGGCCTCCACAGCCAGTCACCATCTATTCTAGCCTTTTCCATTTGTAAAGCAATTTATTTCCCACCCACCCCACCCTATCAGGAGCACCCAATTGTCCCCTAGCATCCACATTTCCTAAACTGTCAGAAGCACCACCACCCCCATGCAATGAAGGCGACTGGCACAACCCGCCATTCTCCTTGAGAATAGAAGTGTTCCCGTGCTTGCCGTCACATAGTAACACAGCTGATCACACGATCACCTGTTTTGCTACGCAAGCAAGTGCAGGAGTGCTTCTGTTTAGAAGACTGCGGCTGGCCATGGAGGAGGGCAGGTTGCATTGGTTCCTTTCACTGACCTGGGGGGGAGAGGGTTTAGGAAATTTGGGTGCTGGGGGGAGGGTGGGAGGTGGGTGCTGCTGGCAGAGTGGAAGGGGAGATGGGGTGGAGGGAATAAATTGCTTAACAAATGAAAAACAGCTAGGTGAGACAGCAGCCATCCAGGGAGGTGGGTGGGTTGTGTTAGTCGATAATTGTGGGAGTAGTTTTGTTAAAACCCTTAACTTTTAGGTGGGGGAGGAGAGGGGTGAGATTGGACTTGTGTGGTAGAGGTTGAGGGGACGAGGGTGTCGTTTAAATGACTGAGCTGAGGAAGAGGGTCGGGGGCTTCTAATAGACACGAGTAGTGCCACTGTTCAAATAACAAATAGTGCATGATTTGTAGTATTCAGGAAATCCTGTTCGTTACTTGCCTCTGCAGCACTGTGCATGAGTGGCAGTGGAGGAGTCCATAAGGGGACAAGGAGAACTTGAGTAACCCCTTGCTTCTGTTCTCCCCCCCCCCGGTCATGGAAGAGGGGCAGCAGTGGCACAGAGAACCTCCCATGTCCAGAGGTATTTTATGCTCCCTGGAAGGCCCCTTCCACCCCAATTTATTTGCTTAAACCATGTTTGGATTGTTGCTTCACTGGAACTCACACACTTGGTGCTAACTGGAATGTCACATATACCCAGGTCATTGAGCACACAAGTCCTTTACTGATGGTTAATCTACAAGTTTGTTTGGAGATCCATAGATCGCATTTCATCTGACTATGTTATCTGGCAAATCACTCCTCTTCCAAAGTACTATACATTTCCTGGAGTCCTGTATCCAGTTCTGGACCCAGTCTGCAGGTTGTCTCAGTCTGACCTATATTTCCACCAGCTTCCTGCTGAGATGCATGATGACACTGTCTCATCTCATCGAAACCCATTCCATCAGGAAGATGTAGCTTTTACACTTGTTTGTATGCTTATGCATTGTCACTCCCTGTTTCTTGTTTTACAGGTGTGAACAATAACCTGAGGATCTCTTTTATCTGATTTTACCATTACTGCATTTAGATTGGAGAAAATAACTCCCATCTCCTACCTTCCTAACCAGGGTTGGTGGTGTGTTAAACTGTCATGTTAAATATCGTCCATTCATTTCCATTTCCCTTGTTCTTTCCATGCTGCCTCACCATGGAGGTGTGAGCCACAGATTCTTGTGATCTCACTTTCAAATTCCTAGTCAAATTGAGGGCCTAGTGCCTGCCTGCATAGTGACCCACAGATACTTCCCTGTCTTAGTGAGCTAAGTGCTGAGTGAACTGGCTCCGGGCAATTTCGAGCAGACAATTTCAAGAGGAAGGATGGTCCTCCCAGAGTTGCAAAAGAAGCAGTCTTAGCTCAGCTCACACTGGGCATCTGGTTTCAGGGACCCTTTGACCTCTTCCCATATAAAATATAATGAGAAGAAAAGGCACAGGTCGAAGTCGCGCTCTCGCTACTCTGCACAGAGGCATTCAACACCTGTTGGCCTGAATCACCACAGTCATCCCCATTTTCAAGTTTATTGTTGATCACTGATCCGTTATAAACCATTACAACACTGTCTAAAAGAACGTAAGATACAATACACAATACATTCAAAACTCAGATAAGTAAAATCAGAGTTACTAAAATATGATACAATACACGCCATCAATTCTTGTTATACAGGTGTAGAAATTCTGTCAAACCAAAAAATCATGACGGTGTGGGAGGATAATTAAGCCAGTACAACTTGATGGTTATACAAAAGTCTGAGACAAAGGCTATAATAATAAAATTGTAAAACACATAAAAAAGCGTCATTCTTTGGACTTCTGTGCGTCTTCTCCCAAGTTCTGCGGGAAAGTACTAAACTCTTTGTAACTGGAGCGATCCCACCTTTTGCCCCACCACTCATTGACCAAAACCCCAAAAGCAGCAACCTTTCTTTTAAGTTTTTATTGGTTCTCTAATTTCAGCCCATACACAAGCCAGCCAATCAGTGACCATTCGTGGCTTCAGTTCAAGGCCATTACCAGTCCTCCATTAAAAAAACTTTCAAGAAGCTTATATTAAGGCTCTTTGTCAGTCTTGTGTGGGTTTTTAACTCTGGTCCGTCCCAGTATTCCTGAGGACAGCACCTCTCGCTAACGAGCTAGAAGATCAACACTCCATGTCACTAAATAACTAGCTTCTAAAGGTAACACTGATATTCAGCCTTTTCCCAACCATTAAAACTCCCATACCAGCATGTAACTACATTTATTCAGCTGAATTATTTAATCTTGGATAATCTTAAAATGTGATTGCCTCCTCAGTATATTTTGTGCCACTGCTACTTCATGTCAGAGCCTTAAATATCTGTTCAAAATTATCTTTAAAATTCCATGACAAGAATTAACACTGATTAACATTAAATTATATTAAAAATAGGATAAAGTATGGGGTGCAGTGTGTAATGAGAATTTTACACACACACCTAAGTTCTTGGATAATAATGAAATTTATTTGTATAAGCACCTTTTGAATTTCAAGGCGCTGTACAGTTCACATAAAAACAAACACAACACACATAATATAAAATCAAGCAGGTACAGAAAATACTTTCCCCCATAAAAAAAAAGTCTTAAGTGCCTGCTTAAAACTCCCCACCGTCCTGCACTCCCGAAGCTGACTGGGCAGAGAATTCCAGAGGGTAGGTGCCACAAACCCGAAGGCCCATGCACCGGATGTCTAAGTTAACCCTCGGAATCTCTAGCAACCCCATGTCAGCCGAGCAGAGCTGTCGCAAAGGGGTGTAAGGAACCAGGAGCTCTTTCAAGTAATCTGGGCCCAATCCATGTAGGGCTTTATAAGTTGTAAGACCTACTTTGAAGGTGATCAGCCACTGTATAGGCAGCCAGTGCAGATCGTGCAGCACAGGGGTGATATGAGATCTTCTAGATGCCCCAGTCGACAAACGTGCTGCCGCATTTTGCACGAGCTGCAAGCAGTGGATATCAACCCCAGAAAGCCCTAGGTAAAGGGAGTTGCAGTAATCGAGGCACAATGTCACAAAGGTATGGACCAAGACAGGTAGGTCACTAGACGGAACAAGGTGCCTAATCCTGGCAATGTTCCTATGATGGTAAAAGGCCAGCTTAACGACTGCCAGCACCTGATGACGAAGAGTCAGGCCATCATCAAGGACCACTCCCAGATTACGCACCCGATCAGAGGTGAGAATCTGGGCCTCCCCCAGGACTAAATCAGAAGGGAGCCCAGTCCTCAACCCCTCTGCCCTAAGACCTGGGTCCATGACCAAAACCTCAGTCTTTCCTGGGGTTCAACTTTAGACCGCTGGTATTCATCCAGTCTTGGATTTCTATGAGGCAGATGTTCAGTACTGAGATAGCACTAACCTGGTCGGGAGCAAAAGACCGGTAAAGCTGGGTGTCATCAGCATAGCAATGAAACCTCAGCCCATACCGTCATGCAGTGTCTCCGAGGGGTAGCATATATACTGCGAATAACATGGGAGACAGCACCGAACCCTGAGGTACCCTGCAGGGCAGTGAGAAAGCCCCAGATGAAAATAAACCTGAGACAACTCTCTGCGCTCTACCCATGAGGAAAGATTAAAACCATCTGAGGACTGTACCACACGGCCCACAGACGAACCTCAGATGTTCGAGCAGAACCCCATGATCCACAGTATCAAAAGCTGATGGTAAATCCAGGAGAACCAAGATAGAACAGTGTCTCCAATCTTTCGCCATCGGGAGCTCATTGAGAACCCGAACCAGAGCAGTCTCAGTACTATGCCTCTTACGAAAACCCGATTGGAAAGGTTTGTGTAAATTATGGATGGTTAAATGGTTATCCAGTTGAGCAGCCACAACTTTCTCCATAACCTTCCCCACAAAAGGGAGGTTGGAGATAGACCAGTAGTTTGCTAGGTTCTCCAGGTCTAAAGAAGCTTTCTTCAGAAGGGGGAAGGGGGGTAACCACCTCGTCCTTCAGGGAGCTAGGAAACTCACCCAAATCCAGAGAGCACCGGACAATCCAAGCTGAGACTGGGCTGATAATCACTACAATCCAAAATCAGAAAAATAGGGTCGGGGTCTAAACTACAGCATGTGGGACGTATCTCCTGGACAATCCGCATAATATCTATGACATCCAGCAGGTCAGAGGTACTCCAGGAAACTCCGGGCTCTGCGACAAAGCACCGATCAGCAGCAACCCCCTTAGAGTGAAGTTGGTGGCACTCCTGCCGGATGGCACACAAACCTCAAGGGTGAAGCCTGAAGGGTGTGTGTGTAAAATTCTAGTTTACACATTGCACCCCATGCTTTTTTTTTTTTTAAATTGAGGGTTGGCATTTTTTTCTCCACATTAGATTTTAAACTGAGCATGGTGGAGAAAAGAGAAAAAAGAGGGGGACCTTTATGGTGCGTTGCAAGAGTTTAACAGCTACATTTAAAATAACATTTGAAACTTTAACTATTAAAAAGTAATGTTAACTAGGTTAATTGCAATGAACTGTAAAGTTTTAAAGTTGGTGGTTTCTTCATGGACGTTGCTGTTATCCAACTGGTTGAGCTGCTGACCTTTGACCTGCGGAGGGGGACAAGAAGAGAGCGAGGTGGTGTTAAGCGAGTTGGGTAGAAAACATGGGCTCCTGCTGGCAGAGATAAACAGCATTTTGTGGTCACGAGGCAGTGCTTTTGGTTCACGCTTTCTGTCACACGAAGAACCGTGTATTAAATGCCATAATTAACACTCATTTGTTTACGGCATTTAATACACGGCTATTTGTATGGGGAAAAATGCGACCCATTAATTAAATATTACCAGATAGGCAAACAGAGTTCTGCCCTATTTTATTTGATAAATTATCAAAGGACTAATTATTTATACACCAAAAAGCAACATAAATTACTAAAAGAAAACAAGCTAGGAAGAGATAAGAAATAATAAAATGATATTTTAAATCAAACTTATTAGTAATTCAGGGATTCGTGAGTACAATCAAGAATCATACTTAAAGCTTCTTCAGGAATGAAGTCGGTAAGATACTTTCTACTGTGAATCAGAATAAAATAGGTGAATTGCAAAAAGGTCTGGCTCCATGGTGCAGTCCTGGAAGATTGTCAAATGCATTGCAGTCATTGTCTGAAATATTTAATCATAATTCAGAAAAAAACTCACTGCAGGTTTTGAGTTCCTCAAATTGCTATATCAGCATTATATACAATTTGCAGAGACGACACAGCCGTTACAAACTGTCAAATATGGCTCTCTGCTCTTTTCCTAGGAGTCCTTTAATATTTCTGTGATTTCCCAAAGGGACAAAAAGCCAATAAACATTTAAATAGTTTATATGATGTTTTTATATATAATATAAAAGTAAATTTGAACTGGACAGGGATTAAGAGGCTCCACTGCACTTGAGTCCATCCATTTTGGACAAAGGTTTAAAAGCTGCATAAGTTTGTAAGTAAGGGCTGAAAGGCTCAGTTTACATTCTAGAGTCAAGGTTGCCAAACCACATCCAGCATGCTAGACGCATCTTGAACCACGCGTACATAGTGCCTCACTGCTGTACCACTCAAGGGAAACGCTCATTTGCATACAGAGCACCACTGTGGTATAATTCACTCCACTGTGATGTTACCAAAGACCAAACACTGGGCTCCTTCAAAACGAAACTTCACCAAGCACTAGTTGCCAGTGCCTTCTGTGACTGCCGTGCATAAAACAACTTGGGCCTGTTTCCTCTCCTTCACCCATACCCTACCCCACCCTACCATCCTACCCTTGCTACTACCCTGTAACGTACCTGCCTTCCTGAGGTCCCCATTAACCAATCCCAGCATCAGACTATGCTTGCTGCTCCATAGAGGGCATCATCAGTTCCTGCACTGATTACCCCACTGGAGTGTACTCTTAAACTGAATAACACAGCCCATGTTTGCCCCCCCCCCCCTCGGCTGGCTATATCTCTACTTTGGGAGAATGTTGGACCCTAGCTAGCCCTTGGCTTCTGTCTATCCTGTAAGACCATGTCCCTAGTTGTTGTCTTTCCCTCATTTTGCCATTTGGCTGCATCTTTTTCTTCCTGTATCCAGATGCCAACTCTAATGCCCTTCCTTACTAGTTAAGTTTACTCCTAGCTGCTGTATGTCTGCAAAATACGCATTTTTGTAACTTAAATCCGTATGTGCTTATTTTATTGTTACTCCTAGGATCACTATGTATTCTCTCATTATACTGTTTGTTCTGTTCTTTGCTATGACATGGAGCCTATGTAAAAGAGCCTTTGGCTCAAAGGTATTAATTCCAAGACTGAAATAAATAAATAAATAAAAATAGAGCCCTTAAAAAGCCATGCAGTACCTTTTGGGGTAATAATGTTGTCGCTAAGCAGCGTCTCTTAAGGAGATTTTACAACTGTGAAAACTCAGCAAGTAGAACAGACATGGCTCACTTCTCTAAAACCAAAAGTCAGTGGAGCTCACGATTCCATCTCTCAAAAATCACAATCCACTGATAGATATTTCAGTGCAAAAAAGCCCACTTATGTAAACTTGAAGGGATTAATGAAATAACCAATAGTTCAGACTCTGTGAGAGAGTTCCGAATAAAAGTCATTTAGGACATTGCATGGATCCCAAAACAAGATCTCTTCTTAATCAGGGTACTTAGACAAAACATTTTAATGATTAAAAACAGTACCTTTTAACAGAAGATGCCGCCTGGGCTCATTCTCCCCACTGCTATCACAGCTTCACTGTTTAAAGCAGCAGCGAGCACAAACTGACAAATCTGCTGTCTCTTGGGCTGGGGATTAACCATGTCACCTGTGAAAAATCCACAATTTTAAGCTGCCTGCAGGACTTTCCATCAGTTAACATTCAGTGCCTCTGAAACAAAGTTCTTTTGGCAGATCCTCCATTCCTCCGAACAAATGGCATTTGCAGCACATTAAGCAGGGTCACCTGTGCGATAAAAAGAAAAGAATGCTCCACTGTACGTGTAAATTCATACACAATAGAGCTTATTTACACAAAACTCCTCTCCCTAGGCAACAATAGCATACCTTTTCTAGGGAGAGGACAAGCCATTCAGCAACATCAGTGCATTTTATTCACCATCGTTGGCACCTTCCAACATCCGACAGTATTTTTCTCTGCTCTGGGGGTTCTTTTCCAGCTCTGTTCCTCTGCAGGGTCCCAGATCCACTCCCAAATACCTCCTCAGCAGTTTCTCGTCCCAACACAGGGATATGCTTAGTAATGATTATTTTTAGGATAAAACCATATCAAGCAGCTTTAAACTGGCAGTTCAATGTAGACATATGCCGCTTCTAGGGGCATGGATATGTTCTAGCCACACTTCTTGGCAGTGTGCTTTCCTCTTTAAGAGCTGCCAGAAAGTCTTTAAGCTGGCTCCTCCCACCCACCTGGGTGGTAACTCCTCTAGCACCCCTGTAACACCAGTTCTTCCTTTCCGCTGGAAGAAGTTGGTTCCCACCTTATCGCTGTCACACATACTGAGGCCCTTCGCTATTAAAAAAAAAATAAATAAAATTTACTTTGTCTTCAAATTTCTTCTCGCGCCACTATGGATGACGCAAAGTCCACCCTGGGGTTTTGGAAATGCGGTTGCAGGCAACTTATGTTGCGATCTGATCAGCACACCTCGTGCATCTGCTGCCTGGGCCACGAGTATGATGTCCAGGACTGTATCGACTGTGGTTCTTTTTTTACCAGCAACTCTGAAAGAACACCAAGCCTACCTACTCCTTGGCCGTCTGGACAACAGGTATCTGCCTGTTCGTTCAAAGGACGCTCCTCAGGTGGTCTCCATGGCTGCAGGGTCTGCCGAGCAACTTGCAGTTTTCGAGGAGGCCATGGCAGCGCAGACCTCCTCGGCTTCAGCCTTTTTGCTGCTCTCTGTGGGCATTTCCTTCATGGGAGCATACAAGGACCTGTGCTAGTCTCTGCCCATCCTTGAGCAGGGTCCTAAGGGCACTAAGTCCAGGAAACTGAAAAAGGACAAGGAGAAAGAGACCAAGAAGCGGTCTCACCAATGTTTGTGGGATCGGGAACGCTCCCGGACCTCCAGTTCTCGCGCTTCACCAGAGCACTCTGCTTCAGATTTGGCAGAGACTGAGGTTGACATTCCGACTGAGATTTTTCTTAACACAGTCAACACTTTGTCTACCAAGGAAGTTGACACCTCCTTGTCCAGGACTTCAGTCCTGACCTTCTCTGGGGTGGGGAACGGGGCAGTCCGCTGTTCCACCTGTCCCCAACTTGGAGCTTCAGGACCTGGAGAGGGCTTGGTCTTCACCAGCCCTCTCTAAGACCCCCTGACAGTCTTGTTCGAGGTCCCGGTCCAGAAGCCTGGAGTCTGGCAGCATGCGACACTTGTACTCAGGGCACTCAGGCAAGCGGCGCTGCTGCTGATCCTCACCCTCCTCATCCTCCTTGGGCGAGGAGGGGTACCAGCGCAAGTTGCATCAGCACTACAAGAATCTCATGGCAGCAGCTTTGGCTGACCTGGATTAAGCCAATCCCAGCTTCTCCAGCCCTTCCTTGGGTGCTGCTACCAGAGCCACAGCAGACCCCGCCCTGGCAGGAGCCGGTTCGTTCGGTCCCATCTCAGGCCCCCTCTGGCCTCTCCACCGTTCCTGGTGGAGCCGTCGCCCAAACAGCCCACAACTGGCACGCTGACAAAGGACGCCCAACTGGGCAAGGGGTTGCCCCATTGGCTGTCAGTCGCCGTCACCCCAGACCACCCTCACGGGGTGAATGAGGACTCAGGCAGGTGACCTCTTTTCCATGATTCATAGAAACATAGAATTTGATGGCAGATAAGGACCGCTTGGCCCACCTAGTCTGCCCATTTTCCTACCTAACAGATAAGCTGCAGATCCTAGTTAACCAACAGCCTACTTACTCCTACCCCCCCCCACCCCACCAGGACTGCCTTATGGCTGTCCCATGCATTCTTGAATCTTGAATTCCCCCACTGTTCTTGACTCCACGACCTCCTCAGGAAGACTGTTCCATGCAGCCACAGCACTCTCCGTGAAAAAATACTTCCTCACATTACCTCTGAGCCATCCCCCCTATATCTTCAAATTTGCCCCCTTGATCTTATCTGTGTCAATCTTCACCATTCATCACTGTTGGGTATCTGCTGGAGGTCAGGACCCCGCGGGAGCTTTTTTTTTTTTTTTTTTAAGGTAGGCGGCGCCGACACACCATCGTCGCCGTCCTCCAGGCCGACGCACTGCGTGGTGCTCGCAGGTTGACCATTACACTTGGTCGACTCTGCCTGTCTGCCAGTTCTTTGTCTCCCCCCATAGAGGTCACCTCATGGGACGCTGAGAGAAGATTGAGGCCTGCTTTGCAGTTTTCTCGACTCCGTTACTATTTTTTTCGGTGCCGAAGTCCGTCGGTTCCTCCTACCGGTTCTGTGTTGCCATACTCCACATCGCCCGGTAAGATCTTTCCATTATTATATTTTTCTTCGATGTCTAGTCTGTTTTTGGTGTTTTTTTCCCTCGTGGATCATGTCTCGGTCGGAGGGCAAGAAATCTTCTAGGACGGGTCGGCCCCCCAATCGCGACCAGTTAACCCATGTGGCCAGAAAGTATTCTATCACCGATAGAGTGCACTGGTGTCTTTAGATGTCTTGGCCTGTTTCATGACATGGATTCGTGCAACACCTGTTTCTCCATGGACCGCGGGTCATCGGGCAACCATGAGGAAAGTGGGGAAGTGAGCTCCATCGACTTTCGGGGGGTCGGTGCGCGCTCGGGCCAAGCCACGCTCTCTTGCTTTCCTCTGGGTCCCCTCTCAGTTCTATACGGACCCGAGGAGGAGGGACCTCTGCTACTAGTAGCCTAGCCATTGCGAGGCTTCTTCCCGCGGTGCAGAGGCCCGTCCCTCTCTTCTGGGGCGGGAGGCTGCTTGCAATTGCTTCCAGAGTGAAGGCTCCCCAGTGCCGGACCCACGGTTTGCAAGGCCGGGTCGCCGCGTCGGTGCGCTGTTGTTGGCCTCGGCGCAGTTCGCAGCGCCATGGGTCCCGACGGACTCGTCGGCGCCAACTTGTGTGGCACTGTGGTCTCCGTCGGAGCCATTCGTGGTGCCGACACTGCTAGCGGTGCCATGGGAGATGCTACGGCGCCATCTTGGTGCCAAGCTTGAGCATGGTGCAGTGTCCTCGGGGCTCGGCGCTGTGGGGCCTTCAGATTCCTCTGTCGGCACCGCCTCTGCCCTCGGTGCTGTTGACGGCGCCGTGGAGCTGGGCGGCATTGTCCTCGGTGCTGTCTGCTGTCTGCGCCGTCATCTGAGCGCCCCTGCCCTCGGTGCCGCTCGGGGAGCAGGGCGGCGCAGACGTCTGTGCTGTATCTGCCCTTGGTGGCGCTCACGGGGCCATGGGACCAGATGGCGCCATGACTGGTCCCGGCTCTGGACCTCTTGTTTGGGCTGGGGCCGTGCCTCCTGCGGATTCTGCTCGCGGAGCTGCGGGGGGGCACTGGCACCGGCTCGGACACAGCTTTGGTTTCTGGGCCTGTTGGCAAGGATGCCAGTGCCTGCCCTCTGTTTTGGCACAGGGCCTCTGACTCTACCTCCACGGAGGCGGAGTTGAACTCTGAGTCAGACACGCAGTCTTACCCTTTGGGGTTGGCTGTTGAGCTGGGTAGCCCAGTAGTCTCCTCAACAAGCCGGAGTCAGCCCCCTTCTGAGGTGGGGTCGGTGGCTACCGAGACTAAGGTCAGGGGTGCTGACCAGCAGGCAGTGGTGCAGGCCACCATAGCTCTGCAGCCTGGTCTTGGCGGTTTCACTGATCCCTCAGTAGTGGTACCCCTATCAGTGGTGTGCCTAGATCGCCCACTTTCGGGGCCAATCAGAGCACCTACTGGAGGGGAGGGTACTGTGCCCTGGATAGCACCTTCGGGAGCTGCTCAGAGATGCCAGCTACCTAGGCTGGCCCTCTCGAGGAGGAGGGCTCTTTCAGACTCTGAGGGGTCGAGGGGTGTGGGGTCGGCACGTCTGCCTTTTCCGGGGGTCCACCCGGGCTCTGGGAGAAGCCGTAGTGTGGATCTCCGCTCTTCCTCTTCGGTCTCTTTGAGAGAGTTGTGTTCTTTTGAGGTAGAGGACCGTCCTTCTGGACTTATATGGCCCCGGTCGCCTCACAGGAGGTATTCTTCCGGGGGCAGCCAAGGCAGTACTGAAATAGTTGTTCAGTTGTCAGCTGTGGAGTCTTCCGGGGCACCTTCTTCCTTGGGTGCCCATGGTCCGCTCCTTAGCCCAGGCAGAGGTCAGCCAACATCTCTTCTTGGCTCTGTCTCCATCCCTCTCCTGCACTCCCAGGCATCCTGGGTCCTAGTGGGCCTCTCACCTGGGAGCAGTTCATGGCGGTGGCTGCTCGGTTCCCTGCTTACGTTAGGGTGATGGACAGCCAGGTTTTTCAACCTTCCCCCGTGCAGCCACCCACTGAACAACCGGTGCCCTCCAGCTCCTCATCCCCCTCTTCTGGGGGAGAGGAAACTTCTGTCCACATCTCTCCAGCTGATCTTTCTATGTATCTTCATCATTCTTCACGATCCCACCCTCCATCCCCCTGGGGCCTCAGTCTCTGGGTCCCCCTCCCTCTATGTGCTCACCCCTCTTCCTCTCCTCCTTAGGAGTGGGGTAAAACAGGGGCACACAGGGGGATAATATTTCAAGGAGAGTGGGCAGCACGAGGGGCACTCCTTCTCCAGTGCCTTGGCTCCACCCCTGTGGGTTGGGAGTTGACAGTTGCCCTCCTTTCTCTCCTCCTCCCTGTTTCCATCCAACCTGTTTCTCCTTGCAAAAAAAAAAAAAAAATTCCCTTTTTATTCACCAAAAATCTTTCCTTGAGAGGGTGTTGAATCTCTGTACCCTGTCCTTCTTCCAGAATAGCAGACTCTGCTTATCTGGAGTGTTTGCCAGCTATTTCGTGCCTTGAATTCTGGCAGAAAGCCTTTGCTACTCCTTGCAGTTCCTATACAATCTGGAGACGGACCAGGGTCTTGGATGTGTTAACCTTCTCCCCTCTCTTCCTACATTCTTTATCCACCCTTCCTCCCACTTCCTTTTCCAGAGATTGGGGCCCCTTCCAATCCCCTTTAGTTTCCAACTCTTCTCTTTTTCTGTCCTCTGTCATTATTTCTCTTTTTGGTTCATACATCTTTTTCCTTTTCTGTCCCTTGGACTTTCTTGTCACACCCTCCACTCCCTTCCTCTTACCTCTCCGGTGACTCGGGAATTGGCAGGCAGGCGGTCGGCACAGCCAACGGCGGCAACCTCCCGAGCACCACGCAGTCGCGTCCGGGTTCAAGGTGGCACTGATGGTGTGTCTGCTCCGCCTACCTTAAAAAAACAAAAAAAAAAAAGCTCCCACAGGGTCCTGACCTCCGGCAGATGCGCAACAGTAATGAATGGTGAAGATACACAGAAAGATCATAATTATGGTAGGTACATAATTTTTATTTCTTGCAAATCTCTTTTTCTGAAAGATACTACCCTCTTGGCCTTTGTTGATTCGCTTGAGGTACTTGAAAGTTTCTATCTTGTCCTCCCCCTCCCTTCTTTCCTCAAGGGCATACATATTAAGCTCCTTTAGTCTCTCTTCGTATGTCTTCTGGTGCAGATCCTGCACCATTTTGGTTGCCCTCCTCTGGACAGCCTCCACTCTGCCTATGTCTTTGCGGAGATGGGGTCTCCAGAACTGCACACAGTACTCCAGATGGGGTCTCACCAACTGTCGTCTGTACAGAGGGATGATAACTTCCTGTTTTCTACTGTTGATGCCTCTCCCTATGCATCCCAGTATCCCCCCAGCCTTCCTTACTGTCTTCTCACATTGCTTGCCCACCTTTAGGTCATCTGATATAATTACCCCCAGGTCCTTTTCCATTTTTGTTAGTATCTCTCCCCCCATTGTGTGCTCTTCCCCTGGGTTTTTGTTTCCCAGGTGCATTACCTTGCACTCCTTTGCATTGAATCTAAGCTGCCATACATTTGACCATTCCTCCAACTTTGTCAAGTCCCTTCTCATCCTTTTCACTCCATCTTGTGTATCAACCCTGTTGCAGATCTTTGTGTCGTCTGCAAAGAGACATACTTTCCTTCCAGTTCCTCTGCAATGTCACTTATAAAGACATTAAAATGGACAGGTCCCAGTACTGAACACTGCGGTACCCCTCTAGTAACCCTCTTTTCTGCACTGTGCACTCCGTTTACTACTACCCTTTTCGTACTGTCGTCAAGTCAATTTTTTATCCAGGCTACCATCTTGGGGACCCACTCCAAGGCTGGCTAACTTGTTTATTAATCTTTTATGTGGGATTGTATGAAATGCCTTGCTAAACTCTAGGTAGGCCATGTCCACAGCCCCTCCCTGGTCTACTACTTTGGTCACCCAGTCAAAGAAATCTGTTAGATTCATCTGACACGAACTTCCCGCTGTGAATCCATGCTGCCTTGGGTCCTGTGCCCCACTGGCCTCTAGGTACTCAACAGTTCTTTCCTTCAGAAGTGATTCCATCATTTTCCCTACCACCGAGGTCAAACTAACTGGTCTGTAGTTTCCTGCCTCTGCCCTGCTCCCACTTTTGTGAAGAGGAATCATATCCGTCCTTCTCCAGTCCTCGGGTACCACCCCATCCTCCCATGATTTGTTAGAAAGTAGTCAGCTGTGTCACTGGTTCTACCCTTAGTTCTTTTAGAATTCTTGGGTGAATACCATCAGTCCCCATTGCTTTGTCCAACTTCAATTTTACTAGTTCTTTCAGAACTCTTTCTTCTGTAAATGGACTGGTATCGACCCCTGTCTCCAGAGTGTTTCTCTTGTTTGGTTTAGGTACCTCCCCCTTCTCTTCCTTTATGAATACTGAGCAGAAATATTAATTCAGTATCCCTGCCTTTTCACTGTCACCCTCTGCCCACATTCCCTCCCCTTTATTAAGCCTCAGTATCCCTCCTTTGGTCTTTCTTCATTCCCTAATGTACCTATAAAAGGTCTTATCCCCCTTCTTAACAGAGTTGGCTATCCTTTCCTCAGTTTGGGCCTTTGCTATTCTGACTGCCTTCCCTGCCTTTTTCTGCTTTAACTGATAAAGTTTTCTGTCTGCTCCTTATGTGTTTCCTTATATTTCCTGAATTCTATCCTGTTCTCCTTAACCTTCCCTGCCACCTCTTTTGAGAACCATAGCGTTTTTTTCCTTTGTGTGTTGTTGATTTGCTTCACACAATGGCTTGTTGCCTCTGTGATGGCTGTTTTGATTACTCCCCATTGTTCCTCCACCCCTCCTTCTTGCCTGTTTGCTAGTGCTTTTCTGGTGCACTCTTATCATTTTCCTAAAGTCCAACACTCTTGCTTTTGTATGGCTTGACTGTTTGGTGGTCACTTGTTCCCAGATGGCTACCCACTTCTAAATCTGAGATTCTTTCTCCGTCCCCGTTTGAGAGTACCAGGTCTAAGATTGCTCCCTCCCGAATGGGTTCCAATACTAGCTGTCTGAGGCATGCCCCTCGTAGGGCATCAAGAATGACCCTGCTCTTGTATGTGCCTGCAGCAAAAGTGCTGCAGTTAACATCTGGCATAGTCAGGTCCCCCATCAACAGTATCTCCCCTTTTTGTGCCATTCTAAGGATGCCTTCTATCATTTCCTTGTCCATTCCCTCCCCCTGAAATGGGGGTCAGTATACAATCCCCATGCGGATTGTGGTGCCATTTCCTGTCTCCAGGGTGACCCAGAGTGCCTCATCTGCTCCCTGTTTACTCTTTAGTTCTGTTGCTTTGATCCCTTCTCTTACATAGAGTTATTCCTCCTCCTCTTTTACCCTCCCTGTCCCTCTTGTAGATTGTGTATCCTGATATGTTGACATCCCAGTCACGGTTCTCTGTGTACCATGTTTGTGACTGCCACAGTATCCAGGCATCCCTCTTTCTCGAAATTGGAGCAGTCCTCCCTCCACTCCTACCCACTGGTCATGGAGTCGGCAGGAGACTTGTCAGTAGATCCGGGCACCACCTCTTTCATGGGCCTGCTCTGCTTCATCTCCAAATGACAGGTCTCAAGCTGGAGACCGTCCAAAAGCAGGAACCATACCCACTTACCAAGATCCTCGACTTGGGGAACACCCCTGTGGAGGCCTTCCCAGTCCAGGATGCCATTCTCAGTCCTGTCCTGGAACTGTGGCTGCATCCGGCATCTTGTCCTGCGCCATTGGCCCGGATGGGCTGCAAGTATGTGGTCCCTACCAGATCCCTGTCAGGATTCACGGAGCATCCCTCAGCTGAGGGGCTCATAGCAGACTGTTTTCCAGGTGTACAGGTAACACCGGGGATGTGGACAAACCCCATGACAGAGTCCAAAAAGTTGGACCATATGGTGAAAAAAGTGTATGCTGCCTTTTCACTTGGCCTTTTGGAAGTGATTTCGGCCCTCCTGATGGCTTATTTCTTGCATGCCCTCCTGGAGTCCCTGGATGAGGTACTCCCCCACCTCCCTGCTGACCTACAAACCACTGTTAAGCAGGTCCTGGACCAGGGCCACGCTGTTGCGAAGCAACTGTTCCAAATGGTCATGGACCTTGGGGATTCTTGCGCCCCAGTTCCTTCCCGCAGCAGTTGCCATATGCTGCAGGACTTGGGTATGCATCTCCACCTTCACAGTGGATATGGAGCACAAGTTGGCAGATGTGCCCTTCTTGGGGACCGAGCTGTTTGGGCCTGGGGTGGAGGGGTACCTCACCCAGATTGAAAGTATGTCACCTTGGGCTCAGTGGCTTCTGCCCAGAAGGACTCTTAAGGGCTTTAAACCCTCTAAGAAGAAGCCCCATTGACCTGCTCTGCAGTCAAACCTGGCCAGCAACAGGCCTGGCACCCACGTCCCAAGTCCGTGACCTCGGTCACCTGTAAACCCTGAGGTCATGGTCCCGGTAGTCCCTCAGTTGGGACCTCCTCTGCTTCCCAGCCTGCCCAGTGATGGAATGGGGAGGTGCCTTCCCCACTCCCCTCCTGAGTTTCTCAGGTCCCCTCCCTGGGGGTCCGCCCACCACTTCCTTTCTGCTCAGTCTGCTGTTACCATGGACAGGTGGGTTCTCGAGTTGGTCAGCCAGGGTCTGCCTCTGGAATTCGAGGCTTACTCACCCAGCTAAGCCTGTGCCCAATGGGAGGACATGGTGTCAATCGATGTTAGTCAGCCCTTCGGGATGACATTGTGTAATTCCTTCGCAAGGAGGTAGTGGCTCCTGTTCTGGACCCTCCACCTCAACCAGGATTAGTCTCCAGGTACTTCCTTGTTCCAAAACGGACGGGAAGGGGGCTGGCACCCCATCTTAGATCTGCATGATATGAACAAATTCCTCAGGTCCTGCACCTTCAGGATGGTAACTCTGTCCCAGATCATGCCATCTCTCAAAACATGTGGTTTTGCTCTCTGGATCTCCAGCACGTGTTTTTCCACGTCCAGATCCATCTCTCATACCGGCAGTTTCTCTGCTTTTGAGCAAGGGGAACCCTCTACAAGTTCCAGGCCATGCTATTCGGCCTGTCCTCAGCCCCCAGGGTCTTCACAAAATGCATAGCAGTGGTGACTGCCTATCTGAGGTGCCGGGGTGTCTGGGTATATCCTTACCTGGATGACTAGCTCATCGCAGGTCCCTCCAGGCAGCAGGTGGAGCAGTCCAGGGACCTGGCCCTCCAGACTTGCATCTCTCTTGGCCTCCTGATCAACGAGGCCAAATCTGAACCCATGCCCTCACATGTAATTCACTTCATTGGGACAGGGCTCAGATCCCCGCGGACAGGGCGGAGGTTCTTATCTCCTATGCCCAGTTATTTCAGGTTAAGCAGTTGCATATACTGACTGCACAGTCTGTTCTAAAGTGAAGACCACCACAGTAACATTGTTTGCAGTTGCTGTGATGGTCTCCACTACCTGACACTGGTGCTGGGGATGTGTTTGCCCTATCCCCGAGCTAACTCCGACTGAAGTTGGTAATCTAAAGTATGGGGGTTACGGGGGGGGGTGTTGGGGGTGAAACCACCCGAAGAAAACACTTGTCCCTGAGTGACAGCACAACACCAGTTGGTGGTGTTGTGCTGTTGCTGTGCCGTCAGTCTACAAATTTCTTGTCACCGTGGCATAGTGGAATCGGGCAGTTGCTCCCTGCATGGGACTTCCTGAGTCTGTTGGGATACATGGCAGCCTGCACCGTCAGTTGGGCTCACTGGAGAATGTGCTCCCTGCTGTGGGAGCTGGCTAGCCAGTGGTCTCAGCTCAGGGGTCACTTTTGACCCAGCGGATGTGGGATGCACTTCAGTGGTGGTTAGTCCTGGAGCATCTGCAGGAAGTTATCCCCTTTGTCTGCCCAGAGCTGCTGATCATCCTGATGACCAGTGCCTCTGTCATGGGCTGGGGAGCCCACCTGGGGGAACACAGAGTCCATGGCCTGTGGATCCCCGAGGAGTTCAGATGTCACATCAACCTGCTGGAGCTCAGGGCAGTTAAACTTGCGCTGACTGCTTTTGCTCCTCATCTTAGAGGTCAGGTAATTCAGGTCCAGATGGACAACACTGTGACCATGTACTACCTCAACAAGTAGGGCAGCATGCACTCCCTTCCACTGTGCAGGGAAGCTCTTCGCACCTGGACCCTCGTACGCAGCTTGGATGCCGATCTCCTAGCCATCCATGTGGTCGATGTCTCCAACCAGCTGGCGGATGCTCTCAGCCAGGTGGGTGAGGCGTCTCACGAGTAGTATTTCCATCCCGAGGTAGTACACAGTCTGTTCTCCCATTGGGGCACCCTGCTGGTGGAGCAGTTTGCCTTCAGGGAGAAAGCAAAGCTGAAGCTGTTTTGTGCCTGCCCCACCCCTCAGCAGGGAACCTTGGAGAGGGATGCCTTTTTGAGACTCTGGAACCCGGGCCTCCTGTATGCCTTCCCTCCATTTCACCTGATCCACAAAGTGCTGCTCAAGGCCAGGAGGGACAAGGCACAGGTGATCTTGGTGGCTCCGGACTGGCCGCACCAGTTCTGGTACCCTGATCTCTTCAGTCTCAGACGCAGGCTCCCGAGGCATCTTCCTCTACGCCCAAACCTACTATCGATCCATCAGGAGAATGTACTCCACCTGGACCTTCAGTCACTGCACCTGACAGCCTGGTTCCCGAGCGGCTAGAGTTCCAGGCTTTGGGTCTTTCTAAAGATGTCGTCAGTGTTGTCGAGACATCTCTAAAGGAGTCGACCAGGAAATGCTGTGCCTTCGAATGGAAGAGGTTCTCCATATTTGCCAGGGCAAGGGGGCTGGACCCTTTGTCCTGTTCAGTGTATAGCATACTTGACTATTGCTGGTCCCTCTTTGTCGGGCCTTACGTCGACGACCCTTAAGGTCAGGGCCCCGTGTTCACTGCTGCACACTGGACCTACATTCTGTGACAGGACCTCATGCTTGCTGCTTTCAGACTATGATCAGTTCTGCAGGGATTCTGCAGCAGTTCTGTGATGGGCTTTACATTCTCAGACAACTCGAATGAGTCCCAAAATAAAATCTAGTTGCTCAGTAACAATGTTCAGAAAAAAGACAGCCTGAGGTAGTTTGGTAGATACACAAGCAAGGAAATGCAAAGCAGTTCTGACATCATGATTTAGATTGAATTTAGGGGTGGGGGAATTGGAGTTTTTTTTGTTTTTTTTTTACTGCAGTCTATTTTATTGTCCCATGGCTCCCTCCCACCTGCTAAGTACTGGTTTACCACAGCTATTCTCCTGAGAATTTCTCCCACTGCCCGCCCAGTTGCTTGAAGACCAGTGTTGCCTGGTTGCAAAACAGTGCTGCTCCAATGGCTCCTTCCCACCCAATTGCTTGAAGCCTGATGGTGATGGTTTGCGATGTAACACTGCTCTAGTTGCTTCCTCCTGCTCACACAGTTCAGCCCAGTAGTGTCATTCCTGTCAATGTCACTTGGCTTCCATATCATCTCCTCTCCTCTCCCACTCTGCAAGGATTTACTGTGAGGCTAGAGAGTAGCTGGAGCATTTTACATTAGGCAAAGGTCCAGAAAGCCTCCCATTTTTTGTATGCAATAATTACTAATAGTTCATTCCACAGTTCCGTAATTAGCAAATAGAATCACCATTCTTTCTCATGAAATAGACTTCCTGATGTTCCCTCAGTGTTTGTGGAAGGCCATAATGATCATAAACTTCAGGGCTGAGTGCCAGGAGATTGGAAAGGGGTGTCCCTACTGACTACTGCAACCCAGAGTGGATGGATGCATAATGGCACTGCCAGCAACTCGCACCAATGCCATTTTAAGCTTGCTGACAACCATTTTAGCAATTTAGTTGGGGCTTTTAGTGGCGACAGCCTTTTTTACTGCACCAAAAAAATGCTGTTTCTGTGGCAGAGGCTTGTTTCTGCGGCAGGACCATCTTTCTGTGGCAGTTGCAACCACAGAATCGCAGAAAACACGGGGCCCTGCTTAATGTGCACCTGGCAGCCATCTCTGCCCATCTGGTGCGGGTTGGTCAGCAGTAGGTGGCACAGGAGAAGGTGGTCTGGTAATTTTTTTCAAAGGCCTTGACCACATTTCCCTCAGTGCATGAACCACTAACACCTTGGGATTTGTTGCTGGTTTTGGCAAAGCTCATGGGAAAGCTATTCAAACTGATGCACAGGTGTGAGATGTCTTGCCTGTCGTGGAAGGCGATCACATCAGCCAGAAGGATCAGAGAGCTCCAGCCATTCTTGGTGGAGTCTCCTTACCTGGTCTTCCACAGGGACAAGGTTGTCCTTCGCCCCAACCCGAAGTTCCTCCTGAAGGTTGTGTCCAATTTTTGCCTTACCAGGTGATTAATCTCCCGGTGTACTTCACCAACCACACCTCGGAGGCCTAGCACGGTCTCCATACTTTGGACCTCCGGTGAGTGCTCGTCTGTTATAAGGAGCGCATGGCTGGAGTTCAGGGAGAGGTTCGCCAGCTATTTGTCACCTACGCTGACGCTGCACCTGGCAGACCGGCAGCAAAGTGAACGATTGGCAGGTGGATTGTATCCTGCATCGATTTCTGCTGTAGGTTGGTGGGTAGGGAGCCTCCTGTAGGGCTAATGGCTCATTCCACCTGTCATATTGCTGCCTCGATGGCTGCTTCCAGGGACATCCCCATCCAGGAAATCTGTCCAGCTGCTACCTGGAAGTCAGCACACATCTTCATTTCCCACCGCCGTTGAGTCAGGTCGGGGTGCTGGTTTTGGGGCCTCAGTTCTCTAATCCTTATTTACCAAGTAGGGTGTGTGTGTCTTGCCTCTCTCCTCCTAGAAAACTGCTAGGAGTCTGCCAAGAAATGTGGCTAGAACATCATGTCCACGTTCCTTGGAAAAACAGGTTACTTATCTGTAACAGTAGATCTTCCATGGAGTGGTCTCTTGCAGCAGGTAGTACACTTGGGTCATCACCAGAGTTCACTGTGGTGCGCGGCAGCTCTTCTAGCAGTCTTTTCCAGGGGTCACCCACACATGACATCACCTTCCTGTTTCTTATACAAGTGTGGGCGGTTCCTGGTATCCTCAGTTCATTTTCCCCACTGTCTTCCGCTCACACGCAGCAGCTAGTGCAACTTCAGCAGCAGTCATCGACAAGAATTTGAGAAAAACATCAAAAATGAATGTCCAAAGAATCTACAAGCAAGATAGCTCTATTCCATTCCTGCCATCGCAGTAGAAAAATCTACTGTTTTGACAACCATACCCCTTGTGTAAGGTGTCTGGGACCCACACACGACACCAGCTGCTGTATACATTGGCAGGATTTCAACCAGGCAACCAGTCATTGACAGCTGCAGGAAATCAAAAACCATTTAATGGAGCAGAAATCGTCTCTCATTAAGAATCAGGGGGCTCATCCCAAGAGCTCACCATCCACTGATTCTCTTAAACAGCACAAAAAAAAAAGAAGCCCTCCTCAACCTCTGTGCCTAAACGCTTGTTGACTGTCACTGTTACAGGTGCCCCACAGTCGACGATGCCACACTGCCTCCTCATCGGTGCTCGCCAACGCTTTAATGGCAGTCTATGACGAACCCCTTGTGAGCTCTGTCGACGTCCCGTCAATGGGGGTGTCTCTCCTGTCGATGGTGGCTTCATTTTCATATTCTACTCATGTTTTCCCAGCGGCTCCATCGATGAGGAGTCGCATTCCTATGGGGAAACTATTGCATTTACTATGCATTTCACCCCTCCACCCTCACAGGTGTACTGCCATAAGATACAGGCGGACAGGGATCCGGGACCCTGGGCTTTGTCACCCAGGTACAAGACCTGCTGTGACTACACATCCTATCCCCTCAGTTTCCCAGAACCCCCCCAAACTCCTCCTTGAACGTAGCCTCAGTAGTTCAACAGGTTTTGGATGCCATTCAGCATCCTCAGACCTCTGATCTGGGGGAGCCGAGTCATCCCTCTTGTTCCCCTACTCCGCCGCCAAAATGTTTCTAGAGTGACAGAGACCCTTCACCACCCTGGTCACCTCCCTCATACGTGGATGACTACCTATCAGACGAGGTTGAATTTGTGGCAGATTTCATCGGAGATTTCGAGGATGAGGATTTTCAGGACCTGGATTTCCAACCCCAGTCTCAGCTTTCAGATATTTCTTCACTTAATGAGAATCTATCTCGCCAGGCAGCCGACTCTGTTCCTGATGACCCATTGTTCCATGAAATGCTAGTCCAAATTCAGGTCATGAATTTCTTCACCACCAAACATGACAACCCACGTAAGGATATGGCAGACTATCTAGAATTACCTGAGGAATCAGTACTAGTGGTACCCCCACAGATACAAACATACAGCCTGGAATCAGCCTTCCTCTATTATGGTTATTCCCTGCAAGGCGGATCGCCTTTACCAGGCTCCTCTGGATCACCCTTTCCTATCCTGTACTCCTGAAGCAGATTCAGTAGAGATTACTGCTGCTCATGACCATTCTAAACTACCAAAACACATGAGCTCCTTTCCTCCTGATAAAAGATTCCTGTTGGATAGACTATCTGGGACAATAAGGTATTCCAAGCAGGTACCATGAGTCTTAGAATCCTAAATTATATGGGACATGTGGTCAAATACCCACGTACACTCTGGTCCTCTGCCATAGAATTGGTCGATAAACTCCCTCCTTTGCAGGAAAGGGAACAATTACTGGCTACTGTATCTATTGGCAACTCCCATTTCCTGACACTTACTTCATTCGGGATATGATGCAGTCGATACTTCGGCCTGCATGTCAGCAACTGGCATTACCTTGCATCGCCATGCTTGGCTTTGCATTTCAGGCTTTACACTTGATGTGCAGCATAGAGTGGTCAATGCCCCCCTCAGTGGGTCCAAACTTTTCGGACCAGGTACCCAAATGTTGATAGATGATCTCGAGTCTTCGGGAAGAACACTACGCGTGGTACATGGCATGCACCATACATCCCAGCCATTGTATCATCCTCAATCCTCCTTTTATTCTAAAAGAGGTGGAAAATAGAGACAGATTCCGAGGTTGTTCCCAGTCCTCCAGAACCAACACCTCTGCCGCCAAGGGCTCCCTCTTCCCACCCTCCTGGTGGGGTTGGTCCACTCACCTCCCAGTGACCAACTGGGGCTCTGTCCACACTTCCTCATCCAGGCCTCTGAAGCTGTGGGAAGTCGTTTTGCCCTCCATTCAGAGGCCTGGCAAATGATCGCATCGGATGAGTGGGTTCTGCAGATCATTCAGAGGGGTCACACTCTCGAACTTATTTCCATGCCTCCCCTCACCACCCCTCCTGCTCTGTCCGCTACCCACCCGAACACATTCCTATTCTCCAGGAGGAACTACAGGCTCTTCTGACCAAGAAGGCCGTTTATCCAGTACCCCCAGTAGAATATCGAAAGGGATTCTGTTCCCATTTCTTCCTGGTGCCCAAACGAACTGGAGATCTCTGACCGATACTAGACCTCAGACAATTGAACCTGCACATTCAGTACAAAAGGTTCTGCATGTTCACCCTAAATTCCATCATGCCTGTGTTGAAACAAGGGGATTGGCTATGTGTCCTAGATATGAAGGATGCCTACCAACATATCCCCATCCATCCTGCACACCACAGGTTCCTTAGTTTTCACCTGTTGGGATAACACTACCAGTTTCGAGGAGCACTCCCGTTTGGCCTCTCATCTGCCCCGATAGTGTTTACCAAGTGCCTAGCAGCAGTAGCAGCAGCCCTAAGATGGGACGGGCACTTTATCATCCCATATCTGGACGACTGGCTCATCAAGGCAGAGTACAAATCATCTCCGCTTTTCTCCCTACAAGCAACTCTAACTCTGTTCCAAGCTCTAGGGATTACAGTCAATTGGCCGAAGTCCAATCTGACCCCTACACGGTCACTCCAATATATAGGAGCAGTCCTGGACACTCTCCGCCAGAGCCTACCTTCCGGCCAACAGACAAGACAGGCTTCTATCTCTGGCTTCTCTGATACAAACCCAGAAAGTAGCCAGCCGGATGCATGTTATGTCTCCTAGGACACATGGCTGCTACTGTCCCTACAGGTAGCATCTGCCCGTCTTCACATCACACCAGTTCAGTAGATTCTCCAGAATCGGTGGTCTCAAAGCCTCTCCCACATTGTGGTCCACCCTAGTGTGATGAATCCTCCGAAACAATGTGTCAAGGCATGCCCTTCCAGCCCCCCTCCCACCCCTGCAGACGTTGACTATAGATGCATCCCTGGAAGGGGGGGGGTGTGCACCTGGGTCCTTACAGGACACAAGGCAAGTGGACCACTTCTATCCCTTATCCCCACATCATTCTCCTGGAAATGAGGGCGGTTCGCTTAGCCCTCCAGGCCTTTCAACCTCACTTGTCCCCAGGACCGTTGCTGATTCAGTCGGACAACACTGCAGTAGTGTTCTACCTCAACAAACAAGGAGGTACAAAGTCCAATTCTCAATGCAAAGAGACTATTGCATTCTAGCAGGAGGCCATATGACAACACCTTATATTAACAGGCCGTCCATCTACCAGGTCATCACAATCTCCTGGCCGACCTGAGTTACCAGTTGTACACACACGAATGGACACTTTATTACGAAGTGCTTCAGAAAATCTTTCATCTGTGGGGAACCCTGCAACTGGATATGTTTGCCTCCCCAGTCAATCACCGTCTTCCCCAGGTACTATTCCATTATCCCAAGCGAAAAGGGACTGTTTATAGATGCTCTGTCCCAGTGATGGGACAGGACTCTTATTATATGCTCCCCCACCGTCCCTCTCCTGCAACGAACTCTACTGAAACTGCAACTCGAACCTGCCACCATGATTCTCATAGCCCTGGCAGGTGTGGTTTCCCTTCTTCAACAGTTCTCAGTGGAGGAACCCATTCCGTTGCCAATAAGACCAGACCTGTTGACTCAGAATCAAGGGACACTTTTACATCCCAACCTGAAGGCACTAAACCTTCATGCTTGGCTCCTGAGGACGCTTTCATAGCACGTCTCCCAAGTGTCCTCCCCTGTTGCTGATATTTTACTGGCCTCACGTAAACCAGCAACCAGGGAAACATATAATGGCAAATGGAAATGCTTTTCCATCTGGGCCGCTTCCCGGTCAGTGGATCCTTATTCCTGTCCACTGACGAAAGTCTTTGATTACCAGGCCTCGATTGCCGAGACAGGATTAAGCTATTCCTCTATAAAAGTCCATTTGGCCTCTTATGAACCTCATGGTGGCAGATTACTGTATCAACATTATCTTGCCAAAATGTTTCTGAGAGGAATGTTGCATATTAAACCACCTATCAGAAGACCCACTCCTCTGTGGGATCTCAATTTTCTAATAGAGAAATTATCTCTTGAGCCTTTTGAACTGGCAGCCACTTGTAGCCTCCATTTTCTTGCTTGGAAAACACTACTATTAGTGGCTGTCACTTTGGCACAGCACATCTCCGAGCTTCATGCCCTCGCGTAGAGAGCCTTACTTGATTTTTCATAAAGACAGAGTGGCACTTCGTACCAACCCTTCCGTCCTACCTAAGGTAGCGTCTGAACACACCTTAAATCAATCCCTGGAGTTGCCAGTATATTATCCTGAACACTCCAGTCGGGGTGAATACCTCCTGCATACTCTAGATGTCCATCGTATACTACGATACTATACTAATCGAACCAAATTGATCAGGAAGACCTCTCAACTTTTTGTTACCTTCGCCTCAAACAGAGAGGGTCTCCCAGTCACTAAATGGACCCCTTCCAATTGGCTAGCACACTCTATAACATTTTGTTGCACAGAATTTAACAAGCCATTACCAGGACCTGTCCAGGCCCACTCTACCAGAGCTATGGCCTCCACAGCGGCCTGCTTTAAAGGGGTCTTTGTCACAGATATCTGCAACACAGCTACCTGGTATACAATTCATGCTTTCATGAAGCATTACAACTTAGATGTTGCTTCACACTATAGGATGGCCTTTGGCCGAGCTGGCCTATAAGGCCTCCTGTCATAATGACCACCCTTATTGGGTTTACTGCTTGGGATTCATCCCAAGTGTATTACCTGCTGCAAGAGACCACTGTGTAGAAGGTGGTACAGTTACTTAAGACCTTACTGTAGTAGTAGACCTTTGAAGGGTGTCTCTTGCAGCAGGTACGATCCCACCGTCTGTGCCCCTCCTTCTCTAGGAGATCAAATTCTGATCCAGTGACTTTTTGGGTTGGGATACCTATGTTACCTCTCTTTCTCCTCAGTCCTCGCCTAGCGAGCTGAATCCGGTGGGGGAAACTAAGGATACCAGGGACCACCCACACTTATATAGGAAACAGGAAGGTGATGTCATGTGTGGGTGGCCCCTGGAAAAGACTGCTAGAAGAGCTGCCGTGTGCCACAGTGACCTCTAGCGACGACCCAAGTGTATTACCTGCTGCAAGAGACACTCCTGAAAGATCTACTGTCTTAAATAACTATACTTTCTAGGAGTGGTATATGATCATCCACACAGACCCACCCGACCTCCTCTGGCAGTGGCGCACAATACTGCTTCCAGCGGGCAAGAACTGGCATCACAGTGGAGCAGTGTCACAGCCATCTTGCTGCTCTGCTTCCCTTGACAAACCTGCAGAAGTCCCAGCCAGTTATCCCCATTAATGGCAGTGGATGTTCTGAGGTCTGTATCAGCATCTTCTTTCCCAAGTCTGTCCCTGTCCATATGGTAGCCTTATGGCGAGTAGTTTGGTCATTGGGCTGCTGTTACGGAGCAGTGGATTCAGGGCATAAGATGGTGGCGGTGGCTGTGGCTCTGGTGGCTTCACTGCCATCAGGATCTATTCCAGTGCTTCCTTTTGTGCCAACATCTTGGTGGTGTCTGGTTCAGCTCTGGTGCCAAGGTCTTCAGAGTCACAGATAGCTCAGATGGAAGCTGATCTTTGATGCCTCTGCCATTTTCTGTTCTGCCTGCAACATCAGGTCCACTACCAGTGCTATATTCAGTGCCAGTTTGGCTGCTGCTACTGGTGCTGCCTGCAGCTCTAGTGCTGTATGCAGTTCTGAGGCCTGCACCCTTGGTGCCACTTATGACAACTATTCCACTGGGACAGTTGTTTGTGCCTCCATCTTCTGACACAGATGATGATGAGTACAATCTAGGTTTACTCTTGGAGAATGACGCCAGAGATGAGGATTCTTGGAGTTCATGGATTCTGAGCCTGCTTCAGTCAAGGTGAAGGTTACATGACCAAACTTAAAGAAATCATCATTGGGTATGCTTGTAGATTAAAAACTGCCAAAGAAAGGAAGCTTGAAGCTTGACCGGAACACTAATGATTATTTATACAGCTGGATCAAAGGGATCAAAGCTACAGAACTAAAAAGTAAAGGGGGAGGACAAGAGGCACTCTGGGTCACCTTGGAGACAGGGAATGGCATCACAATCCGCACAGGGGTTGTATATAAACCCCCATCTCAAGGGGAGGAAATGGACAAGAAAATGATAGAGGATATTCTCAAAATGGCTGAAAAAGGGGAGATAGTGTTAATGGGGGACCTGAATATGCCAGATGTTAACTGGATGACATGTACTGCAGCCACATCCAAGAGCAGGGTCTTTCTCGATGCCCTGCAGGGGGCAGGCCTTAGACAGCTAGTGTTGGAACCCACTTGGGAGGAAACAATGCTAGACCTGGTACTCTCAAATGGAGAGAGGATCACAAATTTAGAAGTCGGTAGACATCTGGGAACATGCGACCACTGCACAGCATGCTTCACAATAAGTACAACCATGGAGACAAGCCATACAAAAACAAGCATACTGGACTTTAGAAGGGCTGACTTTGGCAAAATGAGTGAATACCTGAGGACTACACTAGCTAATGGGCAAAAAGGAGGGGTGGAAGAACAATGGAGAAAAATCAAACCTGCCATCATAGAGGCAACAAGCCTTTGTGTGAAACAGATAAAGAAAACAAAGCGGAGTAAAAAACCACTATGGTTCTCAAAAGAGGTGGCAGGGAAGGTTAAGAAGAAAAAGGCTGCATTCAAAAAGTGTGAGGCATCACAGAAGGAGCATGACAGGGAACTGTATCAATTAAAGCAGAAAGAAGAGGGGAAGGCAGTCAGAATAGCAAAAGCCCAAACTGAGGTAAAAATAGCCAAGTCAGTTAAGAAGGGGGATAAAACCTTTTATAGGTACATTAGAGAGCATAGAAACTGTTAAGGGAGGAATAGTGAAGATTAATAAGGGAAAGGGGAGGTGGGCAGAGGGAGACAGTGAAAAGGCAGAGATACTGAATGAATGCTTTTGCTCAGTATTCACAAAAGAAGATGTGGAGGAGTTACCTAAACCAGACAATAGAAGCACTCTGGGTAGGGGATTGACACCAGTCCATTTACAGAAGAAAGAGTCCTGAAGGAACTCCTAAAACTCAAGGTGGACAAAACAATGGGGCCTGATGGGATTCACCCCAGAATCCTAAAAGAACTAAGGGAGGACCTAGTGACACCACTGACCACTCTTTTTAACAAATCATGGGAGGATGGGGTGGTACCCGAGGACTGGAGGAGGGCAGATGTGATTCCCCTTCACAAAAGTGGGAGCAAGGCAGAAGCAGGAAACTACAGACCTGCAAATTTAACCTCAGTGGTAGGGAAAATGATGGAATCACTTCTGAAAGAAAGAATTGTTGAGTACCTAGAGGTCAGCAGGGCACAGGACCCAAAGCAGCATTGATTTACAGCAGGAAGGTCATGTCAGATGAATCTAATAGATTTCTTTGACTGGGTGACTAAAGTAATAGACCAGGGAGGGACTGTGGATATGGCCTACCTAGACTTTAGCAAGACATTTGACACAGTCCCGCACAAAAGATTAATAATCAAGTTAGCCAGCTTGGGAGTGGGTCCCAGGGTGGTAGCCTAGGTTGCAAACTGGGTGCACAACAGGACACAGAAGGTAATAGTGAGTGGCACACATTCCGAAGAAAGGAGGGTCACTAGTGGAGTACCTCAGGGCTCAGTATTGGGTCCAGTCCTCTTTAACATCTTTATAGGTGACATTGCAGAGGGTCTGAAGGGAAAGGTATGCCTCTTTGCAGATGATACAAAGATCTGTAACAGAGTTGATACACAAGGGGGGTAGAAAGGATGAGAAGGGACTTGGCAAGGTTGGAGGAATGGTCAGACATATGGCAACTTAGATTCAAGGCAAAGAAGTGCAAAGTAATGCACCTGGGAAACAAAAACCCAGGAGAAGAGTACACAGTAGCAGGGGAGGTACTAACAACAACAAAAGTGGAACGGGACTTGGGGTAGTCATATCGGATGATCTAAAGGTGGGTAAGCAATGTGAGAAGTCAGTGAGGAGAGCCAGGGGGATACTGAGATGCATAGGAAGGGGCATCACAAGTAGAAAAAGGGAAGTGGTTATCCCTCTGTACAGACAGCTGGTGAGACCCCATCTGGAGTACTGTGTGCAGTTTTGGAGACCTCATCTATGCAAGGACATAGACAGGATGGAAGCAGTCCAGAGGAGGGCAACTAAAATGGTGCAGGGTCTGCATCAGAAATCATATGAAGAGAGACAGAGAGCTTAATATGTATACCCTTGATGAAAGGAGGGACAGGGTGGCATGATAGAAACATTCAAGTACCTCAAGGGAATCAACAAAGTCCAGGAGGGTAGCATCTTTCAGAAAAAGAGATGTGTAAGAACAAGGGACACAATGTAAAGCCAGAGGGGTACGCTCAGGGGTAATGTGGAGGAAATCTTTTTCACGGAGAGAGTGGTGGATGCGTGGAACTGCCTTCCTGGGGAGGTTGTTGGGGCTAAAACAGAGGGAATTCAAACATGCATGGGACAGACACAAGGCAGTTGTAGTGGGGGTGGCAGGAAGTAGGCTGTTGGTTAACTAGAATCTGCAGCTTATCCAGTAGGTAGGGAAATGGGCAGACTGGGTGGGCCAAGTGGTCCTTATCTGCCATCAAAATCTATGTTTCTATGGATCTTCGATCGGAGTTAAAGAAAGAACCAATGTAAGTCCATTCTGAAATCACAGAACACTGCAGCAACAGCCACAACAAGTGGTTCCAACACAGACATAACAGGCAATATGTTTTTTTAGGGGCTAGACCGGTGTTGCTGAGGGTTGAGGTGCTGGATGCCGCATCTCGCGCCACACCGGTGACCTGAGTTCAGGAACGAGCATGGGGTCTGGGAGTCTGCAGGGGAGGGAGAGAATCGAGCATCTGATGGACTGCTGTTCTGTCCCTGGTGAGAGATCTAGTTTGTCTCTGGTGCAGTAGAGACCCCCAGTGTAGACCGCTGGGGTACCAGTAGTGCAGAGCTGCTATGGGGAGGAACGTGTCGGATGTCTGCAGCTTAGCCGTGCTAACGTCCTTGCACACCCGCGCTCCTGGGGGAAACGACAGCGAAGGAAAAATCCTTACCATGCCAGTAGGCGATGGTGCGGATCAATGATGGGGCCCCATGCCCAATGTCTGGCCATCCGTCCTGGTGCTCCCAGTCTCCCTCCACCTCTCTGGTCACTCTATTGGATTGTAGATAGAGTGCAAGAAGAGTTGGCGGTCGCACCCCCGGAGGCTCAGAGCCGGGGGATCGAGTGGCCAGGCAAGGTTAGAGGAGGGGTCTGGGACCGGTGAGCACTAGAGTCTGGGGTTTCAGGTGGGCAGCAGAAGCTTCTCCGAGAATCCGCTGCTGAGAATGTTCATCGGGGTAAGCGAGAAAATAGTCTACAAAAAAAATGCTTTTTTAAGGGACAGCTCCCCCTCACCACGGAGAGCAGCTCCATTGAGGTGCTGTAAGAGGACAGAGCACTTCAAATTGTGAAACTAAGTCTATGGAGAGGCTGGAGGGGGAAAAGCATAACATTGGATGATGCAGACAAAGTAAACTTCAGGGGAACAGACAGCAGGAACAGCAGAGTAAACAGGGCTGCAGACAACAGAGCAACAGAGGGACTTACCAGTGGAGGAGATGCTGCATATAGTGAATCTTTCAAGTTATAAGTTGTCATAAGCAGAGTTGGGAGTGATACAAAATGGCCTGACCTTGATACCTACAAACCAGGTAAACACATTTGAAATATGCATCGACTTCCAACGTTTCATCCATACTCTAAACCTTGTCTTTTTCTTATGATCCTAAAAATATGGGACAAAAACATTATGCACAGGGAATAGTGGACCAAGCACCAGAACATACACTGTATTACAACAGTTCCAGAGATGGCCTTCATGGCATCCTCGATGTTCATTATAGTAGTAGTAAAAATGTTCTGAAAAATTCCAAAAAGGATAGCCCAATTGAGCTGAGGCTCATTTTCAGGGGGGTCCCAAACCTTTATACTCTTGGCAAGGCTGCACATGAGTGTAGCTCCAAGGATGCTTAATACCCAGTGGTCACAGGCATCACCCCCTCCCTCCTGAAACTACCCCATAGAGATGGCCAAATCACTAGTGTGGTCTCTCATGCCTCCTTGATGTGGTGAGTAACCCACTGTCAGGGTCTAGAGACACAAGGGGCCTGGAACGACTCAGAGATGCATCTCCACATCAGTGTTCTAGAGATGCGAGCAGTCCATTATGGCCATCAGGCCTTATCAGACATCGTCATTTAAAGAGCGACTAATGCCTCAAAGAAAACTTTAAAAAACAATTAGGTACAATTCTGCTGGCATTCCATTTATATTCCTCCTCCCCATTTATTTATTACTGAGAAAATGTGCATTAATATATAATCTTTATCCATTGAGTTCATCTGCCTCTATAGCTTGCTCCCTACTTCGTCATAATCTTCTATTGTGACATCACAATCTGTCGTCATGAGAGTAGTAGTGATGTCACAAGCAGTGCATTATGTCCCCGTGTGGGGAGAAAGTAACAAGAATAGATTAACTCTTCAGGAGCAAACATTCTGCTTTCATGCCAATGAGCTCAGTAATAAATAATGGGGAGGAGCAATACAGGGCTAATGTGAAATACAGGCTGAACTGTGTCAAAATATTATTTTTTGTTAAAGTTCACCTGAAGACATCAGCTGTTCTTTAAATAAAAAAAATATATATATATTACTCCAGACAGACAATAGATGTGTCATGTGGAACCCACTCTTATTCTCCCTGCAGAGAGGCAGTGAGAGTGTAGGAATGGTGTCTGGAGCAGGGGACCCTGCTCAAACCAGTTCAGTTGCCAGGGCTCCAAAACACATTGGCAGATGATCTCAGTGATTCAGTAGCAGATCCTCATGACTGGTCTCTAGCAGACAACGTCATGCAATCTTTGTCCTACAGACAGGGGTCCCCAGATGTGGACCTTTTTGTATTCTCTCCTCAGTGCTAAACTGCCTCTGTTCTGCTCCAGAAATCTAGTTTGGTACTTTGTGTCAGGATGCACTCAGGCTGCAGTGGAAAAGTCTGCTTATCCATGTCTTCTCTTCAATCCCTCCCGTTCAGATAGTGCTATTTGAGCTGGAGGCTCAAGGAGGCAAGATAATTCTGATAGCTCTGAAGGCAGATATGGTATCTACCTCTGACTCAATTGGTAGTCTGCAAACCGAAGACTCCGACAAACAGAAAGGATTTATTGACTCAGACTCAGGGCGGTCTGGTGCATCTCAGCCTGCATTCCTTGCATCTCGAGGCTTGGCTCCTGATGAAATAGAAGTGAACAGGTTCAGTGCTTCACAGAGGATCTCTCAAGTACTACATGCTGCTCATACATACGCCCTCCACCAGTTAAACTTATGGAGTAAAATAAAAAGTTTTCCATTTTGTGTACCAAAATACCAATAGATCCTTTTAAGTGTCCTCCTGAAAAGGTTTTGCAAAAGTTACTGCATGTGTCTGACTTCGGCCTACAGTTCTCCACAGTCGGGGTCCACTTGTCTGCTGTTTTAGCATATGAACCTGTAGACACTCTGACCCTCAGCTGCTGCTGTTCAAAAGACTCCTCAGTGGAATCTTGCGCATGTGACCCTCAATTTTCAAATCATTGCTCCCTGGGATCTCTGTCTTGTCTTGTGTAAAACATGCTCACTCACAAACCTTTTTAACCAGTTATGACTTGTGACATGGAATTCTGAACCTGGAAAGCAGTATTTCTAATAGCTATCACTTCTGCAAGCAGTACCTGAAATACATATTCTAGCCGTGGATCTTCCATATGCAGTCTTTCATAAAGTGGTCCTGTGTGTGCATCCCAAGTTTTTACTTAAGGTGGTGTTCTAGTTTTACTTGAACCAGTCGTTGGTTCTGCCTACATGCTTTACCAGCCCTCAGAAAGAAGGGGAAGGCACATTGCAGTCCCTTGATGTCAAAGCAGCTTTTTGCCTCTTTCAATCCTAATGGAAAGATCCTCCCTGTTATTATCAAATGCCTGTCCAGCTGGATTGTAACTTGCCTTCTCCACTGCTACTCCATGAGGCTGGGGCAAAGTTAGAGGCTCTTTCCATGCACATTTCACAAGAACGGTATTCACTTCACTAGCAGAGCTCTGCTTGGTGCCTATTGCAGATCTTCAGGGCTGTCACTTGTAGCACTGTGCGCTGGATGTTTATTACAGACAGCATGCCAGCTTTGGCAGGACTATACTGACTGGCTTACTTTCCTGAGTGAGTCCTGGAATCCAGCCTCCCCAGTCCAGGGGACTGCTTTCTGAAGCCTGGTTCTCTGACCCATAAGTGGGACTCTATGGAGGAACTGATTCTAGTAAGAGAAAAGTTGCGTACTTTCCATAACTGAAGATCTTCCTGAATATTTTCTCCATAAAGTACCACAGCCCACCCTCCATCCCCTGGACTCTCCATAGTATCGTTATTTTATTGTCTTCCACCCTTTTTGAACAGGTAAGGGCTTTGAAGACGCTGTTAATTGGGATTTGTTGACACTTCTTATACTGACCAACAAGGCTATTTCATGTCCTTAGACAGTGGTTAGGTTGCTTGTAGGTTTGATTTCACACACTACTCTCCTCTTCAGTAAAAAAAAAGCTGCTGAGGTAGTTTGTGTTGTGGGCTCTGTAGATCAGTGGGCACACACAGGTGGGGAATGTTGGTGGTATACCCTCGCCACCAGCCTCCAAAACGTCTGGCTCCCACAGGTTCCTAGTGCCTACCAACCCGGACCCATAAGTAGTACTCTATGAAGAAGATATGCAGATATTCAGTTATGATAAATATGTAACTTTTCTTACTGGTCACGGACATCTTATGCAAGCTATTTTCTAATGGCAAGACTGTTCTCATCTGCTTCAGGGGTCTGCATTTTCTGTCTGCCTCTGTGAATGGTTTTCATCATTAGTGCTTTCAGGGTGGGTTGTGTGGCCTCACTGTGTGCACTCCAACACACAGCGTGTTTGATCTGCCTTGGACTGCTCACTCTACACCAACACTCTGGAGATGAGGGCTGTTTTTCTTGGCCTGCAGGCCTTTGCCCCTCATTTATGGCTACCCTCTGATGTTATAGACAGACAGTATTTGTGTCATACATTACCTCTGCAAACAAAGAGATGCATGTTTTTTTAACTCTTAAATTTTATTAGGATAAGCAGACGAGGTTACAAGCAACATATATCTGTGACATGCTACATCACTTACTCCAAATGACAGAAATCCTGCACAGAGCCTTGAAGAAGATGAATGTCTACAGATTCCAAGAAATGCAAAGTTTATACTAATCTGAGTACTTGTCGATGTTTTCTTCTCTAGGTGAACATCTGCGATCACAGATATGATGTGCCTTGGAGTCCAGTCCACTGTAGTGGGACCATAAATTAAAGTGAGAGAAATTCCAGTCCAGTAGAAACTCAACCATAGTTACAAGGACCCATGTGGATAGTCTGACTAAACTGTTCACTGCTTATCCTTACAGAATTGATTAACTGGCAACAAATAATAAACTAATACAACAATAAACAAAAATGTTAACCAGGAAATAACCCACTCAGTGTCCCTTGTGAATTATACACCTGTGAAATAGAAGAAATGTGGGGGGATATAACACCATAACGCAAAGCAACTGTCACCAGGAAAACTACCCATCTCCCAAAGACCCCAAAAGTCCTTAAGAGTTTAAACCAAGAGTTGGTCCAATACCGATATACCTTCAAGAAGGAACTTATTCTTACCTCCTCTGCAAAGAAGTCATGCAAGTACAGGTGTCAACTCTGGTACAAAACTTGTACATCATTTCTATTTTTCTACCTGGCTCTCTGGACATCTTTGCAGACTCTTAGCAAGTTGGCTATTCAGTACCATGAGCAGGAACTCCTGGTCATCATGGTCATGTGCTTCCCTTTTTTTTTTTGAGTCTGCCAACTTTGGACCTTTTTTGTGACCCCACACAATACAAAACTACTGTGTTTTTGCTTGCTTGCTTGATCCGGGCCTCTTTTTTTTTTTTTTGTTTGTTTTTTAACAAGATGCATTGGCCTTCCCTTGGAAATGGAGATTTCTGTTGTACCTTTTCCCCAGTCCCTCTTATTTAGTGTGTACTGATCAAGGTTTGGGCAGACAGGGCCACAGTGATACCGGTGGCCCCTTTTGAGCCCGACAGATTTGGTTCCCTTTGCTCTGGTGATTGCAGTGACACCTCCTGTCCTCCTTCCTTTACTGCCAGGACTACTGTCATAGGACTGTGGCAGTCTGTTGCATCTGGAGCTTCAGTCTCTGCAGCTTCACACCTGGGTCCTGAGGATATGCAGTAAACCTGCCTTGCTCTGTGGTCTCCTGAGCGGATTTTAATGTTCTTCTGGTGGCTTTTAAGCAGGCATCCCAGCAAACCTACTCCATGAAATGGAAACATTTCAGTATTTGGTGTGCCTTTCAGTCCCTGGATCCTTTTTCATATCTGGTGCAGCATGTATTAGACTCACCTGTCCCTAGCTTACTTGAGCCTACAGTACTTTTCTGTTGTGCACCTTTCAGCCATTTTGGCCTTTCAGGCCTTCTTAGGGAACAAGACAGTGGCCCATTTGGAAGTGCCCTGCAGGTTCTGCGAAGAGCTGTGCAAGTGCATCCCCTGGCTCGTAGACCGATCTTCAGTGTGGAACCATAACTTGGTTCTGGAGTCTCTTACAGTGGCTTCCTTCAAACTTTCTTCCACTTGTGACAAGCATTTCTTTAAAAAAAAAAAAAAAAGGTACTTTCTGATGGTAAATTCCTCTGCTTGGAGAGTTTCTAAGCTGCAGGCTTTAGTTGCGTATTCCCATACCTTGGTTTTCACCAGGATCGAGGGTTAATTACTTACCCATTCTAGGTTGCTCTATCCACCTTCACCTTTATGTGTCTTCCCCCTGCCCCTCAGAATACTGGAGAAGTTATCCTGCATTCTCTCAATGCCCATAGGGCTTTTTGCTTCTTCTTGACCACATGATGGACTGAAGAAAGTCCTGGCAGCTTTTTGCTTCATTTGCCTCCAGGATGGTGGGTGTCCCTGCCTCTAAGCAGTGGTTTTCAAAATGGTTGGGATGTTATATTTCTTTTTGTTACCAGAAACATGGTAAGGAGCTTCCTGATCCTGTCCATGTGCATGCCACTAGTGGCATGGCCACTTCTGTGGCTTATTTTTAGTCGGCGTCTGCAGCTGATATATGTTATGCCAGCATATGGAGTCCTGTCTATACTTTCATTAAACACTACTGTCTGGATATGGTGTCTCATAGATGAGCTAGCTTCAGTCTTTCCATCATCCAAGGCTTACTGTCTTAATGGTCTTCAGTCTCTCTGCTTGTCTGCACTTCCTGTTGTACTGCTTGTGACTTACTACAAAGGTATGGCTCTATGGAGGGAGATGTCCTAGAAGTAGGCTGTTTTGTTACTTGCCAGCATCAGTAGATTTTCAAGAGACTCTCCTACATGGAACCACAGCTAACCCTCCCACCTCTACCCCCTCTGTATTTCAGGTGGCAAGACATAGCCATTACAGTACGCCTAGTTTTCTCCTTTTCTGCACCCTTTCACAAATGGTCTTTTTTTCTTTCTGGAGCAGCTGCCTCTCTTGTCAGCCATGTTGGAGTTCTGGTTTCTTGTTCCTGTCAGTTTGGTACACCTCTGAGCTTGTCTTTGGCAGGAAACTGAGGAGGTACAGAGCTGCCACGTTATATAAGCAGCACAGATATACATCAATATGGGTGGCCCCAGCTAGGCATAGGTTTGAATGGTTGATTAGTACTCTTCTAGGTCGTACCTGAAAATAGGCATATTTAATGTCTAGTGCGCTTACCCAGTTATGAAAAACCAACTAAATAATTGGTTATGATGCCAGTGGTATACAGTTTCAAAGGTAGGGTTCAGTGGAGGGAGATTCTGTTAAGATCTGTTGCTAGGGTCGGCACACTGGTGCAGCAGTAGCGCTACCGCTCCTGACTTCAGTGATCTGGATTCGGGAACGAGCCAGGGGTGTCAGAGGGCCAGCTGGGAGGAGGCTTGAGTGTCCATGGGACTGCTCGACTTCTCCGGGGGGGGGGTCAGCAGTTGACTGGCCTCTGGCGGAAGTCGGCTGCACAGCAAGCACCAAGTCCAGATTCAGAGAGGGAGGTGTGATGAACATCAGCATATGCTCCCTGACATCAATCAATCAATCAATCAATCAAAATCTTTATTTATTCAGGCGAACATCATTGAGCAAAGCTCATTTACAAGATGGACCTGAGTGGTCATAACAAAAAGGTTAGAGTGTATACAAAAACATGATATTGAAATAGCACAAATACAAACATTTATGAGTGAGATAGACGTACAATTATTTACATATATACAAGGCAAAGGACAGTAAACCAAAAACCTATTAAAGGTGAGAAACAAACAGTCTGGTAGGGATAAGGCTTGGATAATGGTACATGGGTGGGCATATATGTTTGAGGTTTGATGTGGAAAGGACCAGAGGAATGATAGAAGAATAGGGAGGAGCTTTAGAAGGGGGGGGGGGGGAGAGGGGTGTGGGGGTGTGGGAGGACTAGGCCTTGTGGAAGCAATTGCATGAATCTGGGATTAGGCTGGTGTACAGCTTTTTGAAGGATGTAAGGGGGATCAGTGTTTCCATTTTCAATGTCTTTTGGATAGAATTCCAGATAAGTGCCAGGGAATAACTGATTGCAGCTCTTCCATACCGGGTGCAGGTGATAGGAATCTTCAGCAGGATCAGTTTGTTGATCCTCAAGGTGTAGGGCCTGGATGTGATCTGGTTGAAGCAGTCTGAGATGTAGGAAGGGAGTTTGTTTGTCAGAGCTTTGTAGACATCATAGTGCACATCACACCTCCAGAGAAAACTGGAAAATGTCTCCAGCACACCGGCAAGTCTGAGTGCCTGGCACCAATTCAGATCTCCCCTGCCTGTCCCACGGCCCACTGTCCTGACAAAACTGAAGAATTTCGAGGGCTAGATCTGCCCACCTCATCCTTGCCTGAGGGTATAGCCATGGTTCCATGGGGGACAGCCTTGGTCACTAGAGCTCCAGGTAAGGAGGGACGACAGCTGCGGGGATGCTTTGGCGACTCCCGATTCGTCGGTGTGCTGGTGGCAGAGGGAGCATAAATACAAAGTAAAAAATAAAAAAATCTGTTGCTGCTAAGTCAATCTACACCCCTTTTCCTTTATGTGAAGTACTGGTTTACAAAGGCTGCTTGTATTTTTACAGTCATGATATAAAATTGCCATCTAGGTTTAAATTTATGCGCAGAGTAGTTCTAGAGTATGAATCCACTGTTTAAACGGTCTTTCAGCCGAAAGTAATAATCAGGCACATTTCACCACTAATGTGATATCCTGTTAGTTGGGTATAAGAGAGAACATTTTTGTCTTGTTATTTTAACTCCACTTATGTTCTATGAATACCTACCTAGTTTCAATAATAATTGTTCTTTGAGCTGTATCCTTATTGTATTGCATTCACCTCTTAAAGCTAGCACCTCTAGTACAACCATTGACAGCTTTATGCTCACGTACGTGTGTGTGTGTGGGCAACCTTATACCCAGCAGATTGGGCAATATGGTGATTAATTTCATGACAATTTGATGCCACCTCAGAAGACTTTGCACTGCCCATGTGATGCCATTTATAACTTCTTGAACAAGATATTACTTTGGGAAGGGGACAAACAAATTGGGTACATTGGTTCTGTCTGGGGGCCAATGATTGCTCGTGCCTAAAACTGACTTATAACCCTGTGTAGTATACTGACCTATTGTCACCATGCTGTAACAGGGTCTGTGGGACACTGGACCTGATACTGCTGCTGCAGTCTAATATATGAAAATGTATTTCCTTGTCCTTCTTAAGGCCAGTTAGTATGGTTAAAGTTATTATTTGGTGAATTCTCTTATTTTGAAGAATACATTTCTTTTTTAACTCATGTGTTTAACTCATCCTTCCAGTGTGTGTGTGTGTGTTTGTTTTACTAATTTAGTTGGGTTTGCTTAGATTTATTTAGTTTAGATTTGGTGTCCGGGACTGGCACCCTGATCCAAAGCGCTTTTTTCCAGGTGTGGTGGGGGAAATGATACAGAATACAATAAATTTTGATGATGGTTTGAGTCTTGTTAAAATTTTTTTCACTGCCTTACTTTAAGAATGAGGGTAGTTAATACTGAAAAAAATATGGAATCCTAACAGCTGGAACAGGAATTTGAAAACTGTTTATGGTATGATGCAGGGATCGACAAATTTCAAAATTACATGCTAGTCCAGGACAACTGACCTTGCTAAAAATAGTAGTCCGAGTGTTTTGAGTGGGAACATAGAACATAGAAACATAGACTTTGGCGGCAGATAAGGACCGCTAGGCCCATCTAGTCTGCCTATTTCCCTACCTACAGGATAGGCCGCAGATCCTATTTAACCAACAGCCTATATCTTCCTGCCCCCCACAAGAATTGCCTTATGTCTGTCCCATGCATTCTTGAATTCTCCCACAGTTTTAGACTCCACAACTTCCTCAGGAAGGCTGTTCCATGCATCCACTACCCTCTGAAATAATACTTCCTCACATTGCCCCTGAACGCCCTCCTTCTATCTTTAAATTGTGTCCCTTGTTCTTGCAAGTCTCTTTTTCTGAAAGATGCTACCCTCTTGGACTTTGTTGATTCCCTTGAGGTACTTGAAAGTTTCTATCATGTCCCCTCTCCTTCTTTCCTCAAGGGTATACATATTAAGCTCCTTTAGTCTCTCCTCATAACGGCTTCTCTTGCAGACCCTGCACCATTTTAGTTGCCCTCCTCTGGACTGCCTCTATCCTGTCTATGTCCTTATGGAGATGGGGTCTCCAGAACTGGACACAGTATTCCAGATGGGGTCTCACCAACTGTCTGTACAGAGGGATAACAACTTCCTGTTTTCTGCTGCTGATGCCTCTCCCTATACATCCCAGTATACCCCCGCCCTCCCTACTGCCTTCTCACATTGCTTGCTAACCTTAAGGTCATCTGATATGATTACCCCCAGGTCCCTTTCCTGTTTTGTTGTTGTTACTACCTCCCCACCCATTGTGTATTCTTCCCATGGGTTCTTGTTTCCCAGGTGCATTATTTTGCACTTTTTTGCATTGAATCCTAGCTGCCATACGTCAGACCATTCCTCCAACCTTGCCAAGTCCCTTTTCATCCTTTCCACGCCTCCCTGTGTATCAACCCTGTTGCAGATCTTTGTGTCATCTGCAAATGGCATACTTTTCCTTCCAGTCCTCTGCAATGCCACTGATGAAGACATTAAAAGACTGGACCCAATACTGAACCTCTGGGTACCCCACTAGTAACCGCCTTCTTTCTTCAGAGTGGACTCCATTTACAATTACCTTCTGTGTCCTGTTGTCCAGCCAATGTTTTATCATAGGCTACCACCCTGGGACCCACTCCCAGGCTGGTTAATTTGACTAATAATCTTTGTGTGGGACTGTGTCAAATGCCTTGCTAAAGTCTAGGTAGGCCATGTCCACAGCCCCTCCCTGGTCTACTACTTTGTCACCCAGTCAAAGAAATCTATTAGATTCTGCTTGACATGACCTTCCCGCTGTGAACCCATGCTGCCTTGGATCCTGTGCTCCACTGACCTCTAGGTACTCAACTATCTTTCCTTCAGAAGTGACTCCATCACTTTCCCTACCACAGAGGTCAGACTGACAGGTCTGTAGTTTCCTGCCTCTGTCTTGGTCCCACTTTTGTGAAGGGAATCGATCCGCCTTCCTCCAGTCCTCGGTACCACACCATCCTCCCATGATTTATTAAAAAGAGTAGCCAGTGGTTTCACTAGTTCCTTCCTTAATTCTTTTAGAATTCTGGGTGAATTCCATCAGGACCCATTGCTTTGTCCACCTTCAGTTTTAGGAGTTCTTGCAGAACCCTTTCTTCTGTGAAAGGACTGGGATCGACCCCTATCAAGAGTGTTTCTGTTAATTGATTAGGCACTTCCCCTCCTCTTTTGTGAATACTGAGCAGAAATATTCGTTCAGATTTCTGCTTTTCACTGTCCCCCTCTGCCCACCCACCGCTTATTCCATTCAGCCTCACTATCCCTCCCTTTGTCTTTCATCGCTGATGTACCTATAAAAGGTTTTATCCCTCTCTTAACTGAGTTGGCTATCTTTTCCTCAGTTTGGGCCTTTGCTATTCAGACTTCCCTCCTGCTTCTTTCTGCCTTAACTGGTACAGCTCTCTGTCCTGCTCCTTCTGTGTTTCCTTATACTTCTGAATGCTATCTTTTCTTCCTGACTTTCACAGCCACCTCTCTTGAGAACCATAGTGGCTTTTTCTTTCGCTTTGATTTGTTTATTTGCTTCACACAAAGGCTTGTTGCCTCTGTGATGGCAGTTTTGATAATTCCCCATTGTTGCTCACACTCCCTTCTAGCCTGTTTGCTAGTGCTTTTCTGAGGCACTCTCCCATCTTTGCCAAAGTCAGCCTCCTAAAGTCCAGTACCTCACTTTTGTATGGCTTGACTCTGTAGCTGAGTTTAACGTGAACCACACTGTTTGATGGTCACTTGTCCCCAGATGGCAACCCACTTCTAGATCCGAGATCCTCTCACTGCCCCTGCTTGAGAGTAGGAGGTCTAAGATTGCTCCCTCACGAGTGGGTTCTGAAACTAGCTGTCTAATGCCTGCCACCTGTAGGGCGTCAAGAATGGCCCTGCTCTTGGATGTCACTGCAGCAGATGTGCTCCAGTTAACATCTGGCATATTCAGGTCTCCCATCAACAATATCTCCCCTTTCTAGGGACATGGATATGTTGTTCATCCACACTTATTGGCAGGTATCCTTGCCACTTTAAATCTTGCCGGAAGGTCTTCAAGCTGGCTCCTCCCACCCACCCGGGTGGTATAACTCTCGGCTCCGCCCCATGACGCCAGATCTTCCTTACTGCTTGGAAGCTCAGGTTCCCTCCTTAACGCTCTGCGTGCTTGAGACTGGTTCCTATTCCTTCGCGAATTTAAAAGTTTTGCTAAAAGTCTTCGATCCCCGTGGCCTGCGATGGACAAATCGACTCCCGGTTTTCGGAGATGCCCCTGCGGGCAGAAGATGTCTCGGACGGATCCACACTCCACGTGTGTCTACTGTTTAGGCCTTGAGCACGACCCGCAGGACTGCGACTTGTGCTCTTCCTTTTCGGCCTATGTCCTCGAAGACCGTGCTGCCCGATTGCATCTGGGCCGTCCCGAGAAGCGTTTCCCTCCGGTGAAGTCTAAGGAGGCCCGGTTGGCGGTGTCCGCGGCGGCGGGCTCGGCGGATCAGCTCGAGCAGATGATCGCCCTCGAAGAGGAGGCGGCGCAGGCCGTATCTTCCTCGGCCGCGGCATTTATCCCGCTCTCTCTGGGTTCCTCCTATACAGCTTCCTTTAAGGAGCTTTGTCTGTCCCTCTCCACTAAGGGAGAAGGGCCAACGTCTGCTGGACCTTTTTCTCGGTCCAAAAGAGGGACAAAGGTAAATCCCTCGTCGGCTCTTGAGAGAGGAAAGGTCCCTCTCCCAGTCGTGAGCCCGCCGACTTCGGGTCAACCGCCTCGGCTTCGCCACTGGTCTCACGGTGTCCCCGCCAGGTCAGTTGACTGAGACTCCTGTCATTTAAGTCGAGATTTTTCTCGATCCGCTGGACAGGTTGTCGCCTATAAGCGAGACTCCCCTCCCCAGTTCCCCCGGGGAGTTGAGGATCCCGTGGGCTTGCCTGTGCCTCCGTTCCAGGAGCCCTCGGATGAACCCTCCGGGCCGAAGGGTGCAGTTCCTGCGAGGTTCTCGGTCTCCGGACCTCTTGGCGGTCAGCGATCCCGCCCGTCATAAGCGGTCTCGGTCGGCACCGTGTAGCGGCGCCGCCCGCCTGGCCCTCTCTTCCTCCTCCGGACGAGGGAGGCTTCGGGCGTAGGTTACGCCGGACGGTATGAGGACCTCATGTGGCAACAGTTCCTCCTGACCGAATAAGCCGAGCGCAGTCGCCTTCCGCCATTATGGTTGCTCACCAGAGCTGCCGACACAACCCTCGACTTACCCGAGAGCTTCCCACCAGGCCGGTTGTTCGCCAAAACCAGCATCTCCACTGATTCCGGTGGAACCTCCACCTCCACAGCCATTATTTGGGCTCCAACCAGGATTCTCGGTTGGCTAAGGGTCTACCCCATAGGCTGTCTGTTACCCTCACTCCCGACCCACTCGGCAGGTAGAGGGTGGCCCAGGCCAGAGGCAGTCTTTCTCGAGACCTGCCTGAGTCCCGAGGATACCCTCCTTTCTCCGCTTAATATGACTTGGAGTCCTCAGGAGGACAGTCAATGGATGATAGCCCGTCGTCCTTCCTAGGACTGCTTCGGCTCATCTCGGAGTCCACCGGGATGAAGCTCGAACCCGTTTCCAAACGGGCCAGGTATCCCCTCACGGAGATTCTGGACCGAGGGGATTCTCCAACGGAGGCCTTTCCGGTGGCCGAGGCCATAGTGGGTCCGGCCTTGGAGCTTTGGCAGCGCCCTGCTTCCTGTCCTGCGCCTTCGGCCAGGATGGCCAGGAAGTATGCGGTCCCTACGGTTCCTTGTCCGGTTTTTGAACTCTCTGCTGAGGTTGGTTACCGACAGCGGCGTTTTCCGACGCGCCGGCAGCGCCAGGGATGTGGACAAACCTCGACAAGGAATCCAGAAATTGGATTATGTCGGTAGAAAGTCTGTGCTGCTCTCTCTCGGTTTAGTCAGGCCAGTTCGGCGCTCCTCATGGCACATTTTTCTCATGCCCTGTTGGCTCCTGGATGAGGTCATCCTCATCTTCCCTCGGATCTGCAGACTACGGTCAAGCAGGTGCGGACCAGGGCAGGGTAGTGGCCAAACAGCAGCTCCAGACTGCTTTAGATATTGGGGACTCATGTGCCAGGTCGGTGGCGCAGTGGCTATGCGGCCGACGGTACGAGGATATCCACCTTTCTCGGATACCCAGCACAAGTTGGCGGATGTTCCCTTTTGGGGACTGACCCTTCGCCCTGGGGTGGCTGGTCCTGCAGGTGGATCGAGAAGTCCAATGCTACCTTGGACCTCGTCTCTTCCGCCAGAAGGACGGAAGGCCGCAAACCACAGCCTAAGCCTCCTTTCGGCCCTCGGCGCGCCCGGCCCAGTGCAATCGCCAGGGCCAGCAGGCTCGGCCTGCATCCCAAACCCAAGCCGGCTTGCTTCTAACAGGAGTAGGGGCCCAGGAGGTCCCTCGGCCGGGGTCCCTCCTCCAAGCCTGCCCAGTGATCGGGCTGAGGGGTGTTTCCCATCCTCGGGCTACCTTACCCTGGTTCCCCCTGTGGGACGGCCTGACTTCCTTTCCGCCTGGTCCGCTCGCACCGCGGACAGGTGGGTACTGAGTGGTGGAAAAGCCTGCCTCTGGAATTCGAGCAGGCCCCACCCTTCCAGAGCCGTCTGCCTTGCGGGCCTCGGGTCCGAGTTCACTGTCCTGCCTGACATCTCTCCTCCTCCTCCGAAAGGAGGATATGGGTGGTAAGGACCCCCTCAGACCCAAAAGGTTTGTGTCCAGGTACTTCCTGGTTCTTAAGCGGATGGGGGCTGGCGCCCTCCTTGACCTCCATACATGACCTAAACAAGTTCCTAAGGTCTCGAACCTTCAGGATGGTCACTCTGGCTCAGATACTACCATCCTTGGAACCCGGCATGTGGTTCTGTTCTCTGGACTTGCAGGCGTTTTTCCCGCCCTATCCGGTCCGTCTCATCAGAGATTCCTTCGCTTCAGCGGAAGGATACCTCGAGTTCGAGCCATGCCTTCGGCTTGTCTCCAGCTCCCCAGGTCTTCACCAAATGCATGGCAGTGGTGACAGCATTCCCGCGGCGCCCGAGGGGTCCGGTGTCCTTACCTGGACGACTGGCTGATAGCAGCTCCTCCAGGCAGGGGTGGTGGAGGTCCAGAGATCTGGCCTCCAGGTCTGCTCTCAACTGGGCCTCCTTATCAATGAGGCCAAGTCGGTACTCGAGCCGAAGCAGGTGATTCTGTTCATCGGGGCGCAGCTCGACTCTCTTTGAGCCAGAGCTCGGCTCCCGGCGGACAGGGCCGAGGTTCTTTCCTCCTTTGCCCAATCATTTCTGGTTGGACAATTGCGTCCTGCCCGGGACTTCCTGCGCCTCCTGGGTCTCATGGCGGCCTGCACCAGCGTGGTCCGTTGGGCCCGCTGGAACATGCTTCCCTTCAATGGGGACTGGCCAGTCAGTGGTCACAACGCTGCGATCCTTGGACCAGCTTGTGTACATTAGGAGATGTGGAACGCCTCCAGTGGTGGATCGCTCCAGGTCATTTGCAGAGGGCATCCCATTCGTCCGCCCTGACTGACGGTCTCTATCGACCGATGCCTCTCTGATGGGTTGGGGTGCCCATCTGGGGAACACCGCCCACGGCCTCTGGTCCCCGCAGGAGTCCCGATGCCACATCAACCTGCTGGAGCCCTCGAGCGGTCCGCCTAGCTCTCACCGCCTTTTGCTCCGCCCCTCCGGGTCAAGTGGTCCGGAGTCCAGACGGACAACACCACGACCATGTACTACCTAAACTGCCAGGGCGGGACGCGCCCATGCTCCTATGCAAGGAAGCTCCGCATTTGGTCACTGTGAGCAGCCTGGAGGTGGATCTCTAGCCATTCATGTGGCAGGAGCCTAACACCCTGGCCGATGCCCTAAGCCGGATAGGGCTGCATCCCACGAGTGGTCTCTCCGCCGGAGGTAGTACAGCATCTGTTCTCCCATTGGGGCACACCTCAGGTGGACCTGTTTGCCTCCAGGGAGAACTAAGCTGAGGCCAGGAAACCATGCCCGCCCCCAGCAGGGCTCGCTGCAGGGGATGCCTTCTCGAGGCAATGGACCCCGGCCCTTCTACGCTTTCCCCCATTTCCCTTGATCCACAGGTGCTTCTCAAGCAAGGAGGGACAAGGCGAGGTGATTCTGATAGCCCCAGACTGGCCTCGCCAGTTCTGGGTACCCAGATCTCCTCAGTCTCAGCTCCAGGACTCGCGGCAGCTTCCAGCTCGCCCGACCTGCTCTCAGTCAATCAGGGAAGGTGTTCCATCCGGACCTTCAATCCCTGCACCTGACTGCCTGGTTCCTGAGCGGCTAGAGTTCCAGGCCTTGGGTCTTTCTGACGAGGTCCTCAATGTAGTTGAGGCGTCCCGTAAGGAGTCGACCAGAAAATGCTATGCCTTCAAATGGAAAAGGTTTTCCATTTGGTGTCAGGCCAAGGGCTTGGACCCTTCCTCCTGTTCCTTGGCAAGCATCTTGGACTATTTATGGTCCCTTTCTAATCAAGGGCTTAGGTCGATGACCCTAAGGGTGCACCTGGCAGCCATCTCTGCTTACGGGCGGCCGGAAGCAGTCGGCGGCGCAAGAGAAGGTGGTCTGCGCTTCAAAGGCCTTGATCACATTCCTCTCGGTGAGAACCTCCACCTCCGTGGGATCTACTGCTGGTATTGGCAAAGCTCATGGGCAAGCTATTCGAACCTATGCACAGGTGTGCTTTCTCTCACCTGTCGTGGAAGACCGCCTTCTTGGTGACTATCCGTCAGCCAGAAGGATGGGAGAGCTCAGGCGCTCCATCGAGTCTCCTTACCTGGTCTTCCACAGGGACAAGGTTGTCCTGCGCCCACCAAATTCCTTCCGAGGTGGTGTCGGAGTTTCACCTTAACCAGGTGTTGACTCTGCCGGTGTTCTACCCCAGTCACACCTCGAGGTCAATATAGGCTCCATACTCTGGACCCTAGAAGGGCTCGCCTATTACAAAGAGCGCCACGGCTGAAATTAGGGAGAGGTTCGCCAGCTGTTTGTCACCTACGCTGAAGCCGCATCTGGCAGACCTGCAGCCAAGCAGACGATAAGCAGGTGGGTCACCTCCTGCATAGATCTCTGCTATAAGTTGGTGGGCATGGAGCCTCCCAGAGGGATAAGAGCTCATTCTACCCGCCAAACTGCTGCAACGGTGGCTGCTTCCAGGGACGTCCCTATCCAGGAAATCTGCAGGGCTGCTACCTGGAAGTCAGCACACACCTTCATTACCCACCCCACATCGACCTTGAGTCACGCCGGGATGCTGGTTTTGGGGCCCTCGGTTCTCCATTCTCTCTTTCCCGTAAGTATTGGGGGTGCGCCTTGCCTCCCTCCCTCCCGGAGAACTGCTAGGAGTCTCGTTAATAAGTGTGGATGAACAACATATCCATGTCCCTAGAAATACAGGTTACTCACCTGTAACAGGAGTTCTAGGAATGGTATATGTTGTTCATCCACACCACTCCACCGACCTCCCGGTTCTCGACGACAACCTGAGCTTCCAGCAGGCCAGATCTGGCGTCATGGGGCGGAGCCGAGAGTTATACCACCCGGTTGGGTGGGAGGAGCCAGCTTGAAGACCTTCCGGCAAGATTTAAAGCGGCAAGGATACCTGCCAATAAGTGTGGATGAACAACATATACCATTCCTAGAACTCCTGTTACAGGTGAGTAACCTGTATTTCTCTGCCATTCTAAGAATGCCTTCCATCATATCCTTGTCCATTCCTTCCCCCTGACATGGAGGTCTGTACACAACCCCTGTGCGGATTGTGGTGCCCTTTCCAGTCTCCAAGGTGACCCACAGTGCCTCCTCTCCTCCCTGTTTACTCTTTTGTTCAGTTACTTTTATCCCTTCCTTTACATAGAGAGCTACTCCTCCCCCTCTTCTCCCCTGTAGGTTATGTACCCTGGTATGTTAACATCCAGTCATGGTTCTCTGTGTACCATGTTTCTGTGATTGCTCACGATATCCAGGCATCCTCTTCCATTAAGGCCACCAACTCAGGAGCTTGTTGCCCAGACTACGGGCATTGGTACTCATTACCCTCCATTTCCTGATGGCCTTACCCCTTTTGCCCCATCCCTGTCCTTCTTGCCTTTGTCACTTTCTCCATTTACCCCTGCCCTTCTCCCTATCGACACCTCCATGTTGGTGTTTGCACACTTACTACCGTGATTGTTTGGGGGCTAGGATTTTCCTGCTCCTTTCCAGTGCCTCCCCCCTTGGCTAGTTTAAAAGCTTGCCAATGAAGCATTTAAACCTATCACCTAGGATCCTGGTTCCCCTCCCGGACAGATGCAGCCCATCATGCCAGTATAGGCTTGCATCACTCCAGGTGGACCGCCAGTCCCCAATGAAGCCAAATCCCTGAGCTCCACACCAGTTTTTCAACCACTGATTGAATCCCATGGTGCGGAACACCCTAGCCTCTCCTATGCCATAGATGGGTAGCACCTCAGAAGGTTACCGTCGTGCTACTTGACTAGGCCCCTCCCCAATTCCACAAACTCTTCCTGCACTTCTCTAATCCCTTTCTTAGCCAGATCATTTGTCCCTAAGTGGACAATGACATCCAGCTCCTTCCCCTGTGCAGCTGCTCCGGCAATCCTGAGGATTCGCTCCCTGTCCCTCCAAGCCATGGCGCCAGGCAGGCACCTTACCTCCCTCTCCCCTTCCTTGCCCAGTTCTACCTTCCTAACAATGGAGTCCCCCACCAGGAGTTGTTTCCTTCCCCTGCAGGGTCCCCTGCCACTCTCCTGTGCGTCTCCTTTGTGGAGGTTCCCAGCATCCTCCTTGGTCTCCACTGTAGGTGCCTCCATAGAGGAACCACACTTTGCCAGAATGGCATAGGAATTGTGGAGAGGTACAGCTGGAGGGATGTGCCTCTGTTCCACCACCCTCACCCTCCCTGAGCCCACTGTGGTCCAACCGCTCCTCTTTCTTGGCAACCTCTGAGGCAACGGCAGTGGCACTGGTGGTCCCTGGATGGAAGAGGAGGTCCCACAAATCCTGGCCAACTCAGCCTGGAGATGAGCAACCTCCTCCCTCAGCCCAGAGGTGCCTGCAGATGGGACAACACCGCATCCTCCAGAACATCTCCGGAAGACTGCTGCTCCACAGCCACTGCACTGCACCACTCAATCATGTCTTATTTCTGGCTCCTTAACTGTTTGCAATCCTTACTCTTTCCTCTGTTTTTCTCTCTCCTTACTTTCTGCCTGTGTGCCTTTAAGCTCCTGATTGTCCTGTTCTGAGACAAGAATATCTTATATTTCTCAGTAGACCGCTTACTTGTTCAGAGGCAGACCTCCAGCGCTAGAGGGGCTGGAGAGCTACTCTTGCCCTTCTAGGATGGTGGATCCTTGGTGGTTCTGTGATCACTCACTTCCTGCCCCTAAACAGGAAGTTCCTGTTGTCAGTCAAATCCTGTGCCTGTAAAAATAGAACTAGCTTTGGGTGGGGGGTAGAGGGAGGAAGGAGGTAATATAGTCCCAGTAGAGAAGTTCAGTCACACAGCAGTCCTTTCTCTTGGAGTCTTCTGCCAAGCTATTAGCAGAATCTTTCTAAGGCTGTCTTTAAATGTAGCTTCCTTCTAGCTAAGCCACTCCCCCTACTTACCAGATCTTTCTACAAGTAATTTAAACCTCACAACAGTTAAGTCCTTTCAGTCACCTGAGATTTACACCTAGATGACTTTTCAGTTACCCATTCAGTTCAGTTAACCCAAACACACACTTTTTTTTGTTTTGTTTTGTTTTGTATGTTAGTTTTTTTACTCTAAATTAAAGGTCTAAATACAAAAGTTCTTCTACTTTAGTCCCAGCAGAGAAGTTCAGTCACACAGCAGTCCTTTCTCCTAGAGTCTTCTGCCAAACTGGTAGTCCATGGTCGGAAGACTGTATTTCAAGGGAAATTACAGAAACTTAATGTACCGACAAAGTACGTGGTGTGGGGGTTGTACCATTAATTCTAGGTGGATGTAGAACATTAAGAAGCAGGAAAGATCATGTATGTTTTTAAATGTGTCAGTCCCTGCTGTTACTACAGGTTGAATCAGTCTGATTCAATTACCAGAATATAAGCAGTAAGACATGACAGGTATTGGTCTCCCACCTGGTAAAGTTCAGTGGTCCCCCCTTCCACCCCCCCTCCCCCAGCAGTACCAAGAAAATCAGCTTACTGTACACAATTATCAGTTGAGAGCACATTAGAAACACACCATGCAGTGTGATGCTATAGCAGATATCACAAAAATCCACTTTATAAGTCCAGCAATACACACGTGATGCATTCCCCAGGGGGTGCAAGGACAATTAGCCTTTGTGCCTATACCTCACAAACCCCTGGTGTGTGCATCACAAATGCTTTAAATCACAGCCTGTAGTTTATTTTTGGTTATTTAATTTAAATCACCTTTTTCTAAAGTAAAAAAAATATATATATATATATCTGTATATCCTTGGGAGACACTAGTGCATAAGATACTATCACACACATCTATAGCAGTGTTGGGGGTTGGGGATGGTGGTTACAATCTGTTTACCTATTTTGCATCTGGATACATGCCACAAAACAACTAAGTGTAACACTATTAAGAAACAAATTAATGTAGTAATTATCTGATAGTAGTATCATGTTTCTTCACTTGAGAAACATTTGTATGATGCCTCAGTCTCAGTTCACAATACGCCAGTTTTAATCTATTCTCTCTCCACCCAAAAAAGCAAAAGCAGCTTCACCTCAATGAAACAGACAAGAAATTGCGCACTAGTGTTCTGGGGTAATACAAGCAAGGTGATTAGGAGAGAATAAAACAGAAACTGACTCCATCCATGACTTTTTCTGCCCTTTGCCTCACACGATGCTCGCCTCCACTCCAAGAGCACTAGCGCTGCTTGCTGTCAGCTGGCTAGCTCGCTGGTGTCTTCAGTACACCACTTTGTATCTCTTGCCCAAGTAGGCCAGGCCTGCTGCTCCCAGCACAATTTCATGCCACTATGCAGGTTCTGACTTGGTCTCCCCAGCTCCCCTTTGCTACCCAGCACACTCACAGCACTTCTTCTGATGACAATCCTCTGTACAAACTATTTCCAGTCGTAATATCACTATGATCCACCTGACAGCATGCATGGCCTGCAGTTCCCCCCTGCCCAATCGCCCGACATCCATGCTTTCCTCAGTCGATCTCGCACCCCTTACCTGCTGAAGAAGACACGGCACATGACTTGCCATCACCCGACCGATCCTGGTACATGCCTGCTCATTCAGCCACCACTTCAACTCTGCATTCAAGAGCTCTCCTCTCCGACAGATTTATCCATACTGTGCACACCTGGCTGGCTGCTTCCCAAAAAAAAAAATTGGCTCCACCGCCTCAGACGCTGTGACCCCTCTTGGCCGGATGCCAAAGCACAGAGGTACATACCTAAAAAAGTGATGTGCAGACTGATGCTTGTCCGTGGGCAAGTGGCTGACTGAAAAATGCTTGTCCCAGGCAGAAATTTGGTAGCCCGGGATGTCGGGCTATGGGATTTGTCGATCCCTGGTATGATGCAATTAAATGGTAATTCCTTTGACAGTTTTCCATTGTGCTGTAGATGCTATTTCAAGATGGTTTGTTTTGCTTGCAGTTTCTTGTTTTTTGTTTGGTTTCTCTGCATTTCTCCAAACCCCATGAATACTCAGGAATGCCTCAAACCCACTGCAAGGCATCATGGGTACGCAGTATTGAATCCCATTCACATTGTTGTGCCATTTATTTAGGGGCTCTAGTTTAATTTTCCAGCAAGCAAAGAAGGTGATTTTTTTTTTTTTTAAGGGTGGTTCTTCATGGATGGCAGTACGGTATGGTTTTCCAGGGAGGTAGCGGAGTAAGTGAAAGCCAAAAAGATCGCATTCAGGCGATACAAAAAGACACAGGCAGAATGGGATAGGGAGAAGTACCAGGAGAAGCAAAGGGAGGCAAGGAGGTCCATAAGGGAAGCCAAAGCTGAGACAGAAGAGCACTTCACAAAATCAGTAGGTAGAGGGGACAAAAGCTTTTACAGGTACGTCAGTGAAAAAAGAAGGGCAAAGGTAGGGATAGTGAGACTGAAGGGGAGGATGGGGGCATCGTGGAGGATGACAACAGTAAAGCTGGCAAACTGAACAGATATCTCTGCTCAGTCTTTACTGAGGAAGAGGAGGGTAATGGGCATGAAAGGAGTACAAGTGGTGGGAACTGTGCAGAGATGGACACAAGTCCCTTTACACAGGAAAGGGTCCTAAAGGAACTGGAAGGACTACGAGTCAGTAAAGCAATGGGACCAGATGGGGTGCACCCAGGGTCCTAAAGGAACTAAGAGAGGGGGTGGCTAAACCTCTGGCAATCCTGTTTAGCCGATCACTGGAAACGGGGAGGTACCCAAAGACTGGAGGACAGCAGATGTAGTCGCCTTATACAAAAGCTTGAACAGAGAGGAAGTGGGGAGCTACAGACCAGTCAGCCTGACCTAGACAGTGGGGAAGATCATGGAAGCACTACTGAAGGAGAGATTGGTGGAACATCTGGTTGCCAACAGACTGCAGGACCCAAGGCAGCATGGTTTCACTAGAGGAGGTCATGCCAGACCCACCTCATTTAATTTTTTTACTGGGTGACAAGGGAGGTGGATCAGGGGAGGGCAGTGGACATGGCCTATCTGGACTTCAGCAAGGCCTTTGACACTGTGCCACATAGAAGGCTATTAAACAAACTGGTGCATATGGGAGTGTGCAGGACAGTAGTTAGATGGGTAGGTAACTGGCTGGGTGGTAGGACACACAGGGTGGTGGTATATGGCTGTCACTCCACAGAGGGAAGAGTGACCAGTGGGGTAAACTGGGATCAGTCCTATTCAGCGTCTTCATCAGCGACATTGCGCATGACCTAGAAGGCAAAATTTCCCTTTTCGCTGATGGCACGAAGCTCTGTAACAGAGTGGACACGCCAGAGGGTGTAGACAAAATTAGGAGGGACCTGCAAAAGCTTGAAGAATGGTCAAGGGTTTGGCAGTTGAAATTCAATGCAATGAAGTGCAAGATATTGCATATGGGGGACAAAAACCCTGGAACAACATATCAGTTGGGGGGTGAGGATATAGCATGCACCAAGCAGGAAAGGGATCTTGGGGTTATCATCTCTGATGACCTCAAGGTAGGGAAACAGTGCGACAAGGCAGCAGGTAAAGCAAATAGGATGCTGGGATGCATTGGCAGGGGCATCACCAGCAGGAAAAGGGAGGTCATAATTCCACTATACAAGACACTAGTGAGGCCCCACCTGGAGTACAGTGTACAGTTCTAGAGACCTTACCTATATAAGGGCATAGACAAGGTAGAGAAGGTTGAGAGGAGGGCAACAAAGATGGTACGGGGGTTGCATCACAAGTCCTATGAGGACAGGCTGAAGGACTTGAATATGTACTCCCTGGAGGAGAGAGCAAGGGGATATGATGGACATTACAGGTATCTTACAGGAAGGAACAGAGTGCAGGGATACACTAATTTCCAGTGAAAAAGATGTTCCAGGACTAGAGGGAATGGGATAAAGTTGGATGGAGGGTGATTCGGAGGAAACGTGAGGAAGAATTTCTTAACAGAAAGGGTTGTGGACAAGTAGAACACCCCGCCAGAGGAAGTGGTGGGGGCTGAAACAATCACAGGATTTAAGAATGCATGGGATATACGTAAGGACATTTTGGAGGTCCGTGGTAAGGGGCAACAGACTTCCAGAAAAACAGTGTGAACTTACATGCTTAAATGGGCAGACTGGGTGTGTCATAGGCTCTTATCTGCCGACAGTGTCTGTGTATCTATGTACTAGAATCCTTACGTGTTCACATATTTTTTTTTTTTTGTTTTGTTTCAGTTGCCACATTTAATTACACACCTTCTGAGAGTTTATTTGAGCCAGCGCCATTACAATTCCTCACTCTGGGCTCCATAATGAGTGCAATGGGACTGGGGTTTGTCCTCTCCGTGCTTTTCTTCATAGAGCAGAATATAGTGGCATCACTGACGAATGCTCCAGAAAATAGGTAATCTATCCTGTCTGTTGTTTACCCTTATCTGTGAATACTGTAGAGGACCTATTTTTCGCTGGAACAAAATTTTCACTACATTCACTGTTTGAAAATCCAGTGAAAATTATATGCCAGTGAAAATATATACTACCATTGAACAAGTTAGCTTGCTCTTACACTTAAGCTAAATTGAACTGCTATGAAAATGTTGGGAGCCGACAAAACGGTGAAATTTAAGGGCAGTGAATTCATTGTCTTCTACGGTATGTTGTACCTTATTTATTTTAGTTTTTGTTGACCGGGTAAGTGCACTAGACAAATTCTTCCTGTTTTTAGGCATGACCCGGGGGAAAGGGGATGCAAATGAATGCCAACTGACCTTGAACCAGATTAAGCAGTTGGTGGTATTTTTAGTGAATGGGGGAAATTTGGCCAGGACACGGGGGAAATTCACCTACTCTTTTCGAGAAGTGCCATAAGATCTTTAACATCCACCTGAACTACCACCAGAACAGGCAGATGGGACCTCAGTTTAATGTCTCATCCGAAAGACTGCACCTCAGGAGTGCAGCACCCCCCCTCATGCTGCACTGCAGTGTCAGTAATGGGACTCAACCCAAGTGCCTGGTGTGGGGATAGAACCCACAGTCTTCTGATCTCCCGGCCTCAGAGGCCAGTGTGCTACCTGCTGAGCCACCGACACTATCTTGCTACCTGACAGTACCTTGCTGTATACTGTAAGCTGTCTGATTTTGCATCACCTTTGTTGCAACTTTCCTGGGTCGTACCTGAAAACAGGCAGTTCTAGGGACATGGATATGTTGTTCATCCACACTTATTGGCAGGTTCCTTGCTGCTTTAAATCTTGCCGGAAGGTCTTCAGGCTGGCTCCTCCCACCCACCCGAGTGGTAAAACTCTTGGCTCCGCCCCATGACGCCAGATCTTCCTTACCGCTTGGAAGCTCAGGTTCCCTCCTTAGCGCTCTGCGTTTTAGACTGGATCCTAATTCTTCGGTTAGTCCGAAATTGGTTTTGAAGTTTTCTAAACTTCGGTCTTCATCTTCCCTCGCGGCTGCGATGGACAAATCTATTCCTGGCTTTCAGAGGTGCCCTTGCGGGCAGAAAATGTCCAGGACGGATCCACACTCCACGTGCGTCTACTGCCTAGGCCTAGATTACGACCCGCAGGCCTGCGAGTTGTGCCGCTCTTTCTCGGCCAACGTCCTGGATGATTGCACTGCCTGATTGAAGCTTGGGCACCCAGAGAAACGTTTCCTGCCGGTAAAATCAAAAGAGGCTCGTTGGGCGGTGTCCGGCGGCTGGCTCGGCTGAGCAGCTTGAGCAGATAATCGCCCTCGAGGAGGAGGCGGCCCAGGCTGCATCTTCCTCCTCCTCGGCCGCGGCATTTATCCCGCGCTCTCCGAGTTCCTCGTATACGGCTTCGCTCAAGGAGCTTTGTCAGTCCCTTTCCACGAAGGGAGAGGGGCCATCGGGACATTCTTCTTGGCCCAAGAAGGAGGAGTCGAAGGATAAGTCCCACTGTCGGCGTTCGTGGGAGCGGGAGAGGTCTCCTTCCCCGGACAGCCGACTGTCAACTTTGGTCGAACTTGCGGCTCAGGCCGCTGGCTTCTCGGTGTCCCCGTCAGGCCAGCCTGCCGAGACTCCCGTCGACGCAGTCGAGATTTTTCTCGATCCGTTAGACGGGCTGTCGACTGGTGAAGCTGACAACTCACCTTTATCAGTTTCCCCCGGTGGAGACCGAGGATCTGCCTGCGCCTTCGGGACCACAGTCCCTGGTTAAAGTGCCCGAGCTGAGGGAAGAGTGGGTGTCCCCGGCCCCTTCCCAGACCCACCCTCGGTCCCCCCGAGGGTCTCGGTCTCGGACTTCATCTTGGTCAAGCCGTTCCCGCCAACATCAGCAGTCTCGGTCTCGATACCGAAATAAGCGGCGACACCGTTCCTCCTTGTCCTCTTCCTCGGATGAGGGGAGGCTTCGGCGTAAATGACGTCGGTGCTACGAGGAGCTTATGTGGCAGCAGTTGCTGTTGTCCAGGTCTAAGCCAACTCCGGCCCAGACCCCAGCCATCAAGTGGCTGTCGCCCGAATGACTGAAGCAACCACTCACCTCAGTCGAGTTGCCCGTTCCAGGGCCAGTTGCTCGGCCAGAACCAGCTGCTCCACCGATTGTGGTGGAGCCGCTGCTTACTCAACCGAAGTCTGGGGCACCGACCAAGGATTCTCGGTCGGGTCACGGCCTGCTCTTCACAGACTCTTCGGAATCCGACGACAACTCCTCCCTGTTCTCCAGGCAGGTCGACCTGGAGTCCTCCAGGGGCCAGTTATTGGACGATAGCCCATCGTCCTTCTTGGGTCTGCTTCGACTCATCTTCCGAGTCCACCGGGATGTAGCTCGAGCCTGTGTCCAAACGGGCCAAGTATCCCCTGACGGAGATACTGGACCGAGGGGATTCCGCCACGGAGGCCTTTCCGGTGGCTGAGGCCATTGTCGGCCCAGCCTTGGAGCTTTGGCAGCGGCCTGCTTCCTGTCCTGCGCCCTCGGCCAGGATGGCCAGGAAGTATGCGGTCCCTACTGGCTCTTTGCCCAGTTTCTCGGAGCACCCCTCTGCCGAGGGGTTAGTCATCGACAGCGTTTTCCGGCGTTCCGGTAATGCTCAGGATGTGGATAAGCCACCCGACAGAGAGTCCAAAAAGCTGGACTTTGCGGGGCACAAGGTGTACGCTGCATACTCCCTCGGCCTCAGACAGGCCAGCTCGACCGTGCTGATGGCACACTTCTCCCACGCCCTCTTGGGCTCACTGGATGAGGTTGTCCCTCATCTCCCAACCAACCTGCAGACCACGGTCCGCCAGGTGCGGGACCAGGGTAGGGCGGTGGCGAAGCAGCAGCTTCAGACTGCTCTGGACATAGGTGATTCCTGTGCCAGGTCAGTAGCGGCCGCGGTGGCCATGTGCCGCAGGGCGTGGCTGAGGATATCCACCTTCACGGCGGATACCCAGCACAAGTTGGTGGATGTCCCCTTCTTGGGGACAGACCTCTCCTGGCCCTGGAGTGGAGGGACACCTCCAGCGGATCGAAAAGTCCAATGCCACCCTGGACTCTGTCACCTCCGCCCAGAGGGACAAAGGCCGCCGTCAGCAACAGCAGAAGTCCTTTCGTCCTTCGGCCCCTGCATCTCGACCGGCCCACCAGCAACAGGGCCAGCAGGCTCGCGCTTGGCATCCCAAACCCAAGCCGGCGGCTTCCTCCAACAGGAAGCAAGGAGGTAAAGGCCCAGGAGGTCCCTCGGCCGGTTCCTCCTCCAAGCCTGCCCAGTGACTGGTTGAGGGGTGCTGCCCCCAGTCTCGTCACTCCCCTTGGGTTCTCTCCGTGGGGGATCGGCTCCGCCACTTCCTTTCCACCTGGTCCGCTACCACAACGGACTGCTGAGTGTTGGAGATGGTAGGAAAAGGCCTGCCTCTGGAGTTCGAGCAGGCTCCACCCTTTCTGAGCCGTCGCCCCTCGGGTGGCCACGGGGTCCACAGCCTCACTGTCGGCCCGCCGAGCCGATATTGCCCTGCTTCTCGAAAAAGAGGTGATCAGGAAGGTGGCAGATCCTCCTCCAGACCCGGGGTTTGTATCCAGGTATTTTCTGGTCCCAAAACGGACGGGGGGCTGGCGCCCCATTCTCAACCTGCACGACTTGGAACAGGTTCCTAAGGTCTCTGACCTTCAGGATGGTCACTCTGGCTCAGATAGTCCCATCCTTGGAACGAGGCATGTGGTTCTGTTCCCTGGACCTCCAGGATGCATTCTTTCACGTCCCAATCCGTCCGTCTCATCGGAGATTCCTCCACTTCAGAGCGGAGGGATCCCTTTACGAGTTCCGGGCCATGCCCTTCAGCCTGTCCCTAGCTCCCCAGGGTCTTCACCAAATGCATGGCAGTGGTGACAGCATTCCTGCGGCACCGAAGAGGTCAGGTGTACCCTACCTGGACGACTGGCTGATTGCAGCCCCTCCAGAGCGGAGGCGGAGGCGGTCGGATCTGGCAGCCTCAGGTTTGCTCTCAGATTGGCCTCCTCATCAACGAGGCCAAGTCGGAACTTGTGCCGAAGCAGGTGATACTCTTCATCGGGGCAGAGCTCGACTCTCTTCGAGCCAGAGCTCGGCTCCCGGCGGACAGGGCCGAGGTTCTTTTCTCCTTTGCCCAATCATTTCTGGTTGGGCAATCGTGCCCTGCCCGGGACTTCCTGGGCCTCATGGCGGCCTGCACCAGTGTGGTCCGTTGGGCCCGTTGGTACATGCGTCCCCTTCAATGAGGACTAACCAGTCAGTGGTCACGACGCTGCGATCCGTTGGATCAGCCCGTGACAGTGACCCAGGAGATGTGGAACGCTCTCCAATGGTGGATCGTTCTGGAACATCTGCAGGAGGGCATCCCGTTCGTCTGCCCCGAGCCGACAGTCTCTCTATCAACCGATGCATCTCTGATGGGTTGGGGTGCCCATCTGGGGGAGCACCGAGCGCATGGCCTCTGGTCCCCTCGGGAGTCCTGATGCCATATCAACCTGCTGGAGCTCCGAGCGGTCCGCCTAGCTCTCACCGCCTTCGCTCCGTTTCTACGGGGTCAAGTGGTTCGGGTCCAGACGGACAATACCACGACCATGTACTATCTGAACCGCCGAGGCAGGACGCGCTCCATGCTGTTATGCAAGGAAGCTCTCAGCATATGGTCCCTCGTGCGCAGCCTGGAGGCGGATCTCCTAGCCATTCATGTGGCAGGAGCCTCCAACACCCTGGCCGATGCCCTAAGCCGGATAGGGGCTGCGTCTCACGAGTGGTCTCTCCTGCCAGAGGTAGTACAAGATCTGTTCTCCCACTGGGGCACGTCTCAGGTGGACCTGTTTGCCTCCAGAGAGAATGCGAAGCTGAGTCTGTTCCATGCCGGCCCCCCTCAGCAGGGCTCGCTGCAGGGGGATGCCTTCTCGAGGCCGTGGACCCCGGGCCTCTTCTACGCCTTTCCCCCATTTCCCTTGATCCACAAGGTGCTTCTCAAGGTGAGGAGGGACAAGGTGCAGGTGATTCTGGTAGCCCCAGACTGGCCCCAAGTTCTGGTATCCAGATCTCCTCAGCCTCAGCGCCAGGCTCCAGGCGCTTACAGCCCACCGTACCTGATCTCAGTCCAGCCAGGGAAGGTATTCCATCCAGACCTTCAATCCCTGCACCCTGGCGGCCTGGTTCCTGCGGCGGCTAGAGTTCCAGGCCTTGGGTCTTTCCGACGAGGTCCTCAACGTCATTGAGGCGTCCCGTAAGGAGCCGACCAGGAAATGCTACGCCTTCAAGTGGAAGAGATTCTCCATTCAGTGTCAGGGGAAGGGCTTGGACCCTTCCGCCTGTCCCTTGGCAAGCATTCTGGACTAATTGTGGTCCCTTTCTCAGCTAGGGCTTCGGTCGACGACCCTTAAGGTGCACCTGGCAGACATCTCTGCTTACCGGGCGTGGGCTGCGAAGCAGTCGGTGGCACAGGAGAAGATGGGTGCTTTTTCAAAGGCCTTGACCACATTTCCCCTCCGGTGCGACAACCTCCACCTCCGTGGGATCTACTGCTGGCATTAGCCAAGCTCATGGGCAAGCCATTCGAACCGATGCACAGGTGCCATATTTCCCACCTGTCATGGAAGACCGCCGCCTTGGTGGCTATTACGTCAGCCAGAAGGATGGGAGATCTCCAGGTGCTTTCCATCGAGTCTCCTTATCTGGTCTTCCACAGGGACAAGATTGTCCTGCGCCTTCACCCAAAATTCCTTCCGAAGGTGGTGTCGGAGTTTCACCTTAACCAGGTGTTGACTCTGCCGGTGTTCTACCCCAGTCACACCTCGGAGGCCGAATATAGGCTTCATACTTTGGACCCTGGATGAGCGCTCGCTTATTATAAGGAGCGGACGGCTGAAGTTCGGGGAGAGGTTCGCCAGCTGTTTGTCACCTACCCTGAAGCCGCACCTGGCAGACCTGCAGCCAAGCGGACGATAAGCAGGTGGGTCACCTCCTGCATAGAGCTCTGCTGTAGGTTGGCGGGCATGGAGCCTCCCAGAGGGATAAGAGCTCATTCTACCCACCATACCGCTGCATCGGTAGCTGCTTCCAGGGATGTCCCTATCCAGGATATCTTCAGGGCTGCTACCTGGAAGTCGGCACATACCTTTATTACCCACAACCACATCGACCTTCAATCACGCCGGGATGCTGGTTTTGGGGCCTCTGTTCTCCAGTCTCTGTTTCCCAAGTAAGTATTGGGGGTGTGCGCCTTGCCTCCCTCCTCCTGGAGAACTGCTAGGAGTCTGCCAACAAGTGTGGATGAACAACATATCCATGTCCCTAGAAATACAGGTTACTCACCTGTAACAGGAGTTCTAGGAATGGTATATGTTGTTCATCCTAACTACCAACCTCCCTGGCTTCGATGCACAACCTGGCTTCCAGCGGGCTAGATCTGGCGTCATGGGGCGGAGCCGAGAGTTTTACCATCTGGGTGGGTGGGAAGAGCCAGCTTGAAGACCTTCCAGCAAGATTTAAAGCGGCAAGGAACCTGCCAATAAGTGTGGATGAACAACATATACCATTCCTAGAACTCCTGTTACAGGTGAGTAACCTGTATTTTCTGCATCGTGTACACACCTGGTTAAACAAAACAAACTAAATAAATGTCTAATCTGTATTAAATGCTTGGCCGGGGTGGGGTGTAAAGTAATAAGAAATTGTCAATGTGTTGGAGGGGTAAAGTAATAAGAAATTCAGTATGTTTTCTTTCTTGTAAGAAACTCTGAATCCTCCCAAAATGGATTTTTGACAGAAATGTGAATTTTTAGCAGTTTATTCACCCAGGCTTACCCAACTACAATGCAGTATCACATTTCTGGTAGAGTCTTTACCCAGTTGTTCAGATACTGTAGCAGTACTGACCTGACGTATACGGAGGTAAAATGCACCACGTGAGAGGGTGGAACTTGAGCTAGGAACCTGGAGATATAGATTTGAATACCCACCACCACTAGCACTTACAGTAAATAGTACTGCGTAAACCTTTGGATGTTTGCAGCCACATGTATCACAAAATACATGAAAAAAATCCAAAATGTGTGCATACTTGTATTTTGTGGGATTGATTTAGAGGAAAAATGCAAAGTCCACAGCTTGCTGGGAGAATTATTTTGCAAGTTCACAACTTGAAAGTCTACAGATTACCAACTCTGGGCAAAATACCATGAGTACTTAAGGGCAAACTCTGGTGAAAACTTTTTGAACAAATCCGCTTTTTAATTCTGTACTTCTTTTCGGATTTTCTTGGCACACACGTACCACTTGCACATTGTGTCACCTGCAGCAACTCATATTACCTCCTTCTTGTGCTTCACCTCTTTCTGTACTGTGTTTTGTACATTACCAACTGACTTTTCCTTTCCCTCTCACAATCCCACTTGACCTACTCCCACAATCCCACTTAACCTGCTGCAGTAATGTGCGTCATATGGCTCCTGCAGTTGTTTTTTCTAGGGATGTGGATATGTTATTCAATCCACACTTATTGGCAGGTTCCTTGTCGCTTTAAATGTTGCCGAAAGGTCTTCAGGCTGGCTCCTCCCACCCACCCGGGTGGTAAAACCCTCTGCTCCGCCCCATGATGCCAGATCTTCCTTACTGCTTGGAAGCTCAGGTTCCCTCCTTAGCGCTCTGTGTTTTAGGCCTAGATCAACACGATTTGGTTAACCTGAAACTAATTCTAAAGTTTACAAGACTCCGGTCTTCGTCTTCCCTCACGGCTGCGATGGACAAATCAACTCCCGGCTTTCGTCAGTGCCCTTGTGGGCAGAAGATGTCCTGGATCGATCCGCACTCCACGTACGTGTACTGCCTGAGGCTTGGCCATGATTTGCAGGCTTGCGAGTTGTGCAGCTTCTTCTCGACATCGGTCTTGGAGGACTGCGCTGCTCAACTTCTTCTTGGGTGCCCTGAAAAACCGTATACTCTGGTCAAGCCGAAGGAGGCCCGTTGGGTGGTGGGCTCCGCGGAACAGTTGGTGCAGATGATCGCCCTCGAGGTGGAGGCAGCCCAGGCCACTTCTTCTTCCTCCTCGGCCGCAGCATTTATCCCGCTGTCCCTGGGCTCTTCCTTTAAGGAGCTTTGTCAGTCCCTCTCCACCAAGGGAGAAGGACCATCGGGACATTCCAGTCGGTCCAAGAAGTAGGACTCAAAAGGTAAGTCCTACCGTCAGCGTTCGTGGGAGCGAGGGATCCCCTTCACCGGACCATCGACTTTTGATTTCGGTCGAGGTTGCGGCTAAGGCTACTGGCTTCACTGTGTCCCTGTCAGGTCAGCAGGCCGAGACAACCGTCGACGCGGTCAAGATTTTTCTAGACCCATCGGACAGTTTGTCGACTGGTGATGCCGACAACCCTACTTCACCGGTTTCCCCCAGTGATTACCGAGTACTTGCCTGTGCCTCCTGTGCTGGAGTCCCCGGTTAAGGTCCCTGAACCGAAGGAAGGGTGGGTTTCCTCCGTTCCCCTCTGACCCACCCTTGGAATCCCCAAAGGTCTCAGTCCTCTTCCAGGTACAGCCGGTCCCACCGCCATCGGTGGTCTCGGTCTCGTCACCATGGAAAGCGGCGCTGCCGCTCATCCTCTTCATCTTCTTCGGAGGCTAGGCTCTGGCGCAAGTTGCATCGGCGCTATGAGGACTTGATGTGGCAGCAGCTCTTACTGTCCGGTAACAAGCCGACTCCGTCGCCTTCTCTGGCCATTAAGTGGCTGTCACCAGAGCAACCGAAACAACTCCTCATAGTAGTCGAGCCGCCACTGGCGCTGGTTGTTCGGCCGAAACTGGCTACTCCACCCATTGTGGTAGAATCTCCGCCTCCACAACCTAAGATTGGGGCCGCAACCAAGGAGTCTCGGTCAGGTCAGGGCTTGCCCCATAGGTTGTCAGTCACCCTCATTCCCAGTCAACCTCGGCAGGTGGAGAGTGGCTCAGGCGCTCGGCAGCTGTTCGCAGACTCCTCGGAGTCTTGACGACGACTCCTCCCTGTTCTCCAGGTCGGTTGCCTGGAATCTACAGGGGTCAGTCGGTGGACGAGAGCCCATCCTCGTTTTTGGGAATGCTTTGACTCATCTCAGTCTACCAGGATGCAGCTTGAACCAGTTCAGAAACTGGCCAGGTATCTCCTTACGGAGTTACTGGACCGAGGGGATTCCCCTACGGAGGCCTTTCCGGTGGCCGAAGCCATTGTTGGCCCGGCCCTGGAGTTGTGGCAGCGGCCAGCATCTTGTCCCGCACCTTCGGCCAGGATGGCTTGAAAGTGTGCGGTCCCTACCGATTCACTGTCCGATTTCTCTGAGCACCCCTCTGCGGAAGGGTTAGTGACAGATGTCGTTTCCAGCGTTCCGGGAATGCTCGGGATGTGGATAAACCGCCCGATAAGGAATCCAAAAAGTTGGATTACTAGGGGTGGAAGGTATACGCTGCTTCCTCCCTAGGCCTTCATCAGGTTAGCGCGGCCATTCTGATGGCACACTTTTCAAACGCCCTTTTGGGCTCCCTGGATGAGGTGATTACTCATCTCCCGGCTGACCTTCAGATAACAGTCAAGCAGGTGTGGGATCAGGGAAGGGCGGTAGCTAAATAGCAGCTCCAGACTTCATTGGACATTGCTGATTCATGTGCCCAGTCAGTAGTGGCTGCAGTAACAATGCGCCACAGAGCTTGGCTGCAAATCTCCACCTTCACAGCTGATACCCAGCACAAGCTGGCAGAAATTCCCTTCCTGGGTACCAACTTGTTCGGGCCTGGGGTGGAGGGTCATCTCCAATGGATCAAGAAGTCCAATGCCATCTTAGACTCAGTCACATCTGCCCAGAAGGACAAAGGCTGCCAGCAGCACCCTAAGCCCTTTCGTCCTTCAGCCCCTGCGGCACGTCTGGCCCAGCAACACCAGCATCAGGGCCAGCAGGCTCATATTTGGCTCCCCAAAGCCAAGCCTGCTGCTTTCTCCAGCAGGAAGCTGGGAGAAAAAGGCCCAGGTGGCTCCTCGGCCGGCCCTTCCTCCAAGCCTGCCCAGTGACTGGTTGAGGGGGTGTCGCCCCAACCTTGTCACTCTTCCCTGGGTTCCCCCTGGGGGGCATGGCTCCACCACTTTCTTTCCGCCTGGTCTGCTATCACCACGGACCACTGGGTGTTGGAAGTGGTAGGCAGGGGTCTGCCTCTGGAATTCGAGCAGTCTTCCCCCCCCCCCCACCAATCGAGCCGTCGTCCCACTGGGGGCTACGGGTTCCGCAGCCTCTGTCGGCTCGTTGAGTCAACATTGCCTTGCTCCCCCAGAAGGAGGTGATCAGCGAGGTGGTGGACCCCCTCCAGACCCAGGGTTTGTGTCCAGGTCCCAAAACGGATGGGGGGCTGGCGCCCTATTCTCAACCTACATGACCTGAACAAGTTCCTAAGGTCTCGAACCTTCAGGATGGTCACTGGCTCAGATCATTCCATTCTTGGAGCCAGGTGTGTGGTTCTGTTCCCTGGACATTCAGGATGTATTTTTTCACGTCCCAATCCGTCCGTCTCATCAGCAATTCCTCCGCTTCAGAGCAGAGGGATCCCTTTACGAGTTCCGGGCCATGCCCTTTGGCCTCTCTCCAGCTCTTAGGGTCTTTACCAAATGTATGGCAGTGATGACAGCATTCCTGCCATGCCGAGGGTTCCGGGTGTACCCTTACCTGGACAACTGGCTGATTGTAGTCCCCTCCATGTTGGAGGTGGAGTGGTCCAGGGATCTGGCCCTCCAGGTCTGCTCTCAGATTGGCCTCCTCATCAACAAGGCCAAGTCGGAATCGTGCCATCGCAGATGATTCAGTTCATCGGGGCAGAGCTCGACTCTTTTCGAGCCAGAGCCCAGCTACCGGCGAACAGGGCCAAGGTCCTTTCCTCCTTTGCCCAATCATTTCTGGTTGGGCAGTTGTGCCCCACCTGGGACTTCCTGCACCCTCTGGACCTCATGGCAGCCTGCACCAGCGTGGTCCATTGGGCCCACTGGCATATGCATCCCCTGCAATGGGGGCTGGCCCACCATTGGTCAGAGCGCTCTGGTCCTCTGGACCAGCCAGTGACGGTGACCCAGGAGATGTGGAATGGCCTACAGTGGTGGCTCGTTCTAGTTCATCTGCAGGAGGGCATCCCATTTGTCCACCCCAAGCCAACGGTCACTCTGACGACCGACGCCTCTCTGATGGGTTGGGGTGCCCATCTGGGGGAGCTCAGAGCCCACGGCCTCTGGTCCCCTCAGGAGTCTTGATGCCACATCAACCTGCTGGAGCTTCGAGCGGTCCAACTAGCCCTCACCGCTTTTGCTCTGTGTGTACAGGGTCAAGTGGTCCAGGTCCAGACGGACAACACCATGACCACGTACTACCTCAACCGACAGGACGGGACGCACTCCTTGCCTCTGTGCAAGGAGGCTGTCCGCACTTGGTCTCTCATGATCAGCCTGGAGGCGGATCTCCTAGCCATCCATGTGGAGGCGGATCTCCTAGCCATCCATATGGCAGGAGCCTCCAACAGTCTGGCTGATGCCCTCAGCCGGATAGGTGCTGCATCTCGCGAGGGGTCTGTCCTGCTGGAGGTAGTAGTAGATCTGTTCTCTCATTGGGGCACCCCTCAGGTGGACCTGTTCTCCTCCAGGGAGAATGCAAAGCTGAGGCTGTTTCATGCCCGCCGCTCTCAGAAGGGCTCGCTGCAAGGGGATGCCTTCACGAGGCCGTGGACCCTGGGCCTCTTCTACACCTTCCCTCCATTTCCCTTGATCCACAAGGTGCTTCTCAAGGCGAAGAGGGACAAGGCGCAGGTGATTCTGGTAGCCCCAGACTGGCCCCGCCAGTACTTGTACCCAGATCTCCTTAGCCTCAGCTCTCAGTCGACAAGGGGAAGGTTCTTCACCCGGACCTTCGATCCCTGCACCTGACGGCCTGGTTCCTGAGTGGCTAGAGTTCCAGGCCTTGGGTCTTTCCGATGAGGTCCTCAACGTAGTTGAGGCATCTCATAAGGAGTTGACCAGAAAATGCTATGCCTTCAAATGGAAGAGATTCTCCAGTTGGTGTCAGGACACAGGGTTGGACCCTTCTTTCTGTTCCTTGGCTAGCATTCTGGACTACCTGTGGTCCCTTTCTCAGCTAGGGCTTCAGTCGACGACCCTTAAGGTGCACCTGGCAGCCATCTCGGCTTACCAAGTGCTGGCCGGCAAGCAGTCTGTGGCGCAGGAGAAGGTGTTCAGGCACTTTTTCAAAGGCCTTAATCACATATCCCCTCCGGTGAGAGAACCTCCACCTCCGTGTGATCTACTGCTGGTTTTGGCTAAGCTCATGGGCAAGCCATTTGAACCAATGCACAGGTGTGACATCTCTCACCTGTCGTGGAAGGCTGCCTTCTTGGTGGCTATCATTTCAGCCAGAAGGATGGGAGAGCTCCAGGCACTTTCCATTGAGTCTCCTTATCTGGTCTTCCACAGGGACAAGGTTGTCCTGTGCCCCCACCTGAAATTCCTTCCGAAGGTGGTGTCAGAGTTTCACCTTAACCAGGTGTTGACTCTGCCGGTGTTCTACCCCAATCACACCTCGGAGGCCGAATATAGGCTTCATACTTTGGGCCCTAGAAGAGCGCTCTCTTATTATAAGGAGCGGATGGCTGAAGTTCAGGGAGAGGTTCACCAGCTTTTTGTCCCCTACGCTGAAGCCGCACCTGGCAGACCTGCAGTCAAGCGGACGATAGGCAGGTGGGTCATCACCTGCATAGATCTCTGCTATAGGTTGGTGGGCATGGAGCCTCCCAAAGGGATAAGAGCTCATTCTACCTGCCATACCGCTGCTTCTAGGGACGTCCCTATCCAGGAAATCTGCAGGACTGCTACCTGGAAGTCAGCACACACCTTCATTTCCCATTACCAGATTGACTTAGAGTCACACCGGGATGCTGGTTTGGGACCTCTGTTCTCCAGTCCTTATTCCCTAAGTAGGGGTTGCACGCCTTGCCTCCCTCCTCCTGGATAACTGCTAGGGCTCTGCCAGTAAGTGTGGATTGAACAGCATATCCACGTCCCTAGAAATACAGGTTACTCACCTGTAACAGGAGTTCTAGGAGTGGTATTATGATGTTCATCCACACAACCCACCCGACCTCCACGAGTTCGACGCACAACCTGGCTTCCAGCGGGCTAGATCTGGCGTCATGGGGCGGAGCCGAGGGTTTTACCACCCGGGTGGGTGGGAGGAGCCAGCTTGAAGACCTTCCGGCAAGATTTAAAGTGGCAAGGAACCTGCCAATAAGTGTGGATGAACAACATATACCACTCCTAGAACTCCTGCTAGCAGGTGAGTAACCTGTATTTATTGCTTGTATGTGCTTTTATAATTGTATGTGTATGAAAGATTAACCTAATTCTTTTCCGGCAGGTGAGTTTTCTGTTTTTTTTGTCAGCTTGATTTATTCAATAGCAAGCCAGCAATCAGGTAATATACATGTTAGCATTAACGGTGTAGTTTCAGTTGCATTACAGTAGAATACAGCTGTCTATTTCTCTGGCGCCTAGGGCTCCAAACTCGTATCCAGGTGCTCTAATCATATAGGTTATTTATTATTCCATACACTTCTTACAATGATAGAATGTTCGTCATGTATTACATTGTTTCCACTGCACACTCCTTGTGGTGGGGGCATCACCTTATTATAGGTGTACCGAGCATACTAAGGTAAAATTGACAGATCTTTCTTCGAGAGGGCTCTTGCAGTAGGTAATAACCTTGAGAACTAAGCCGACAGGTGCTGGGACCACACAGAAAGTTTAAGCTAGCAATATCTAACAGGGGACCTTCTGCTCTCCCATTCGGCGTCAGCATGATCCAATATAATGGGTGGTCCCCATGCCCACTTTCCAGTTATTTCCCGCTGTCGACCTGCGCACATCACACCTCGCAGAGAATGTTGCTTCAGTCGATCGCCTGTTTTGGATGAGTATTTCCCAAAATTTTCATTATTTTCTGTTCGTAAGTGTTTCCATTGTATCTATTCTCCTTTATCCTCATCTCCTTCAGGAAAGTTTTCTCATTGGCCTCGGCTCCCTTGCATAGGTGGCCTTTCTCCTTCTGCCTTGGACCTGGACTTTTCCCAGGATCTTTGCAGCCTGCCAGTTTTTTCTAGGCCACACAGACTCATTTTCTGTCTTCCCGGATGGTCTCCATGGATAGGGAGCAGCAGTGGAGGCGAACCTCATCTTCTCTGATGGGAGGTTCTTCAGGCATCCTCAAGCAGAAGGGTCACTGGGACATGGAGAAACTTCAGGACCGGGATTGGTCACCTTTATTCCCGCAGCCTCCCCTGTGGACCGTGGGTGAGGAGAGGCCTTCCTACTGTCTTGGAAGTGACCCTCAGGCCCAGCCCACTCCCGTTTGGCGGGAGCGGCCCTAAGGTCCTCGGCCTGAGCCAGGCCTGGTTCAGGTGGACGTCTCCGGTTCTCCGGGGACTCTTGCCACTCTTGGGGCCCTTCCTCCCCCTCTGACCCATTCTCTGTGGTGAGGCTGGTAAGTTGCATGCTGGTTTTGCTGGCTATTGCTCAGCGCCAGTTGGTAAGTCACTCGCCAGCTCCTTCAGCAACTGCCAGCATTTGCTAAGTTGCTGGCCAGTCTTCGCAATCACTGCCCAGCTCTGGCTAAGTCGCTCACCAGCCCTTCCAGTGAGCGCCCAGCTTTGGTTGATAAATTGCTCACTTGCCTGCCAGTGACCACCCAGCTTTTGCCGATAAGTCACTCGTCGGCTTCCCCAGTGAGCGCCCAGCTTCGACTGGTTACTCGCTCATGTCTTCTCCGTGAGTGCTCAGCACCGGCTGATAAACTGCTCACAGGCATTGCTGGCAAGCTCTCAGTCATGGAGGTTCTGTCGGACCCCCATGTCTGGCCCATCAGTCCTCTGGATCGGCACCTGCTGGTACTTAGGCCACAGTCACCCAGTTAGAGTTGCCTCCCAGGAGTCCTCCTTCCAGCCTTTTCAGCGGAGACCCTGAACTCAGCTGTGCTATGGGCATTGACGGGGGTGATGACCTCCGCCCGGTTTTCCCAAACTCCGGTGCTGGTTCACCTTCCCTGGCTCTCTTGGGACTCCTGGTCCCTGCGCCTCAGACTCCCTTCCTCCCCCAAATCTGGGCCCTTTTACTATCCCCAGATGTCTGTGGGTTTTGGTGGACACGGGACCTTTCCCCGGAAAGGCTGATGTAAAGTCTGATTTTGTTGGACCCTCAGACTTCACCCATCAAACTTTCTGGCCCTGTCATCAGAGCCTTCATCAGGTCTTCTTGTGCAGTGTTTTCCCGCGCCTGGTTCCCCCCTTTCAGGTGTCCACTGGCAGAGCTCCTGATGCCGCAGTGTCTTACCCTGGCTCACCCAACCCCGGGTTTTTCCACTCCATTGGTTTACCCGACCCCAGGTTTCCAACCACTAGGGTTTCTGATGGGTCGCCTATCTCCAGGTTTTCTGACGTCAGCCTCCCCGACACGAGATCCTGCACTTCCACCTTCCCAGCTGCAGGAGGGCTTGCCACCCATGTTTCAGTTTTGGTGGAACTAGACAGTCTGGCAGCACGGTCTAGTGGTTTCCAGGCATCAACCCTCAAACATTTTTTGTCTTGGCCAGGGGCCTTCCTAATTGGCCTCTTTCTCACTTCTGTGCTGGTCAGTCAGGCTCCCTCCTTGGTGCCTAACTGAGATTAGGAGGTCTGGCACCAGTTGCACCAGGCTTTGGGCGACTCCTCTGCTTGGGTCTGGAGACAGGGCCTCTAATTCTTCTCTGGGCTCTGTCTCTGATCCGGAACGCCTTGTCAAACTCGGAGCCCCATACCAGGTGGCCCACTCTATGGTTTATCAATATTCATTCTGGGACTGCTCAGAACAGAGTTTGGTTCCTGGCAGATGCGGAGACATAATCCTGGATTGCACACACCGTATGCATGGCAGATATCTCTTGCCGTAATGGCCTCTGGGTCACATATGTTGCAGCTGAGGCTTCTGTCAGGAGCATGGCAGCTGTGGTCTGCTTACACAAATAGGGTTATGGATTTCGGGTCTGGCATAGGATGCTCCCTTTAAGGGTCCAGATCCTTTTGGAGGTGATGATGACATCACTGGCTTGCTGACTGTGGGCTAGGACTTGCATCCGATGAGAACAATGCTTCGCTATGGACACGGACCGGAGCAATACTTTTGTCATCCACAACGATGTTAGGCCAAGTGGTGGCCCAATAGACATCAGCTCACACATCAGCCTACCTCAGTGACAGCCACTTCCCCAGCCAAAGCCTAGCATTCCTCCAGGGGAGCCACTCCAGAACCTCCTACAGCCCCCTGTCTCATAGCCGTGGCCCCTGCCTCTACCACCAGCTGAGGGGGAACCAGTCGGGGACAGATTCGTCAACCACCTATTAAGCTAGCAGGTGATCATGACTGACTCTTTGGTCCTTTAGCTAGTCGCCTAAGGCTGCAGTATAGAATTGCTGGAGGGTCCACCAAGACATCCTTCAGGTCAGTCTCTCCAAGAAATCATTCTCTTCTCATGGGGCAGGGATCGGGGCTCTTCTGGAAAAGTCAGCAGTAGGGCCCATCTGGTTTTGTCAGGACGACAATGACTACTACCTCCATTTCTTTCGGGTCCCCAAAAGATGAGAGATCTGAGAGTACCTGCATATCCCAGTCTTTCCTTTACACCTCCCTTTTGGCCTCACCTCGGCACCCAGGGCGTTTTCCAAGTGCCTTGTGGTGGTGGCGGCTGCGTCTTTAAGCCTGTTTGTGTTCCCATTCCTGGTCAGCTGGCTTTTAACAGCCCTGTTGAGGGACAGCCCTGTTGAGGGACAGCCTCCTGATTTCCCTGTCCAAGACCCTGGAATTGCTTCCTCAGGTGGACATTACGGTGAATTACTCCCCGTCTCACCTCACCCCGTCCCAGCACCTCCATTTCATTGGAGCGGTGCTGGACATGCTTCAGGGTCGAGCATTCCTCCCATTGGGCAGGGCGGACTTGCTACAGCAACAGACCAGGTCAGTGGCCTTCAGCCATTGAACAACTGCCAGAGTGGTCCTGTGCCTTTTGGGACTTATGACTGCAGCAATCCCTACTGTTCCTGTAGCCAGGATCCACATATGTGTCACGCAGTGGACACTCTGGGTCCAGTGGGATCAGAAATTAGTCGGCCTGGATCACAGAGTCAGAGTGTCAAGGCCACGCAATAAGATCTCCTCGGGTGGCAGGATCTTATTAGCCGAGGGATCCCCCTTCAGTTTCCCCCTCCAAGCCAGATGTTGACCACGGAAGCCTCCAGTCAGTGCTAGAGCACTCTTCTAGGAGACAGCAGTACCCCGGGATCTTGATCACAAGAAGAGCTGTCTTTGCACATCAACCTGCAGGAAAAGAGGGGCAGTGCTGTACTCTGTTTTGGCCATCCAGCCCTTTATCCTCCTCCCAGGCTCACGTCTTGTCCAGATGGACAATATGTGTGTAGGATGGCACTTGAACCAACAGGGAGGGGCACAGTTGTATCCCCTATGTAGGGAAGCAATGAGGGTATGGAACTGGGCAGTCCAGCATGATCTCCAGCTGATGGCAGTACACATCCCAGGAGACCAAAACGTCCTGACGGATACGCTCAGATGCTCCATCAAATAACACAAGTGGGAACTTGGCAGTCAAAAGTTGAAGACATTTTGAGCTTTGGGGTCGCTCAGACCTAGGTCTGTTCACATCCCCATACAGTGCAAGACTTACTCAGTTTTCTGCTCACTCATTCCAGGGCATGGTGTTTTCTGGTTAGCTGCGCGCTCATCTCTGCTGGACAGGGAGGTTCTTGTACGCCTTCCCTCCCTTCCTGCTAATACAGAGGGTACTCCTGAAACTGCAGGAGGAAGGGGCTCACATAATTCCTATTGCCCCTTATTGGCCTCACCAAGTATGGTTCCCTCTGCCTCAGCAGCTAATGATGGACCCTCCGGTCCCTCTACCCCTCTGTTAAGACCTTCTGACCCAGGAACAGGGCAAATCAGTCCATCCGGACCTCCAGTCCCTTCACCTTCACAAGTGGCACATACTGACATAGCTGCATCATGCTACAGGGTATCTGCCAGAGTAACCCAGGTCCTTGTGGAGATCAGAGAGCCATCTACAAGAACAAACTATGCGACATAATGGCAGAGGATTTCTGTTTGGGCAGTATCCCACAATTGGGACCTTTTCTCTTGCCCGGCTCCACAGGGCATGATGTCTCTGTTGCACCTCTGACATTGGTCTCAGCTGTCTTTCTCTGACAGTCCGCCTGACGTCCATTTCCGCCTACCACACTCCGGCAGATGGCATAACCTTGGCTCAGCTGTTCTTGTTATTAGAACCATAAGCCACTTCCAGGGGACGCTAAAGGGCATTCAACCAGAGGCATAGCTGCATCTACTACTTGTTTCAGAAATGTTTCTGCCACTGACATTTGTGTGGAAGCTACTCTGAGCTCTTTCCACACTTTCACCAAGCACTACAGTCTGGACAGTGCCTCTAGATGCAGGGCTCGCTTTGGACTAGCTGTCCTTCAGGGCCTTCTTTCTTAAATCTCTGCCTACTGCAGATCTTTCCTGCCTCCCATGTTTCAGACCTAGTCTGTTCCTTTTCACTGCTTGTGATTCAGTCCTCAAGTTTATTACCTACTGCAAGAGCCCTCTTGAAGTTAGATAATACAGTTACGTAAGAACTTACCATAACAGTAGATCTTTGAGAGAGGCCTTTGCAGTAGGTAACCTGTTTCCCTGTCACCTTGCCCCTGCTTCTTTCTAGCCTATTTTTGGCTCCAGGAACCCACTTTTCTCCTGTTGCACCTTTTTTGGTCTCCGGTGGGAGAACTGGAAGGTGGGCGTGGGGACCACCCCTTATATAGCATAATGTTGATGCTGGTCATGTGATGTCTGGGGACGCTCCCCTGCCAGACACTGCTAGCTAAAGTTTTCTGTGTGTCCTAGTGCCTGGCAGCTTAATCAAGGTTATTACGTACTGCAAGAGTGCCTCTCGAAGATCTACTGTTACTGTAAGTTCTTAGGTAACTGTACTTTATCTGCTATGATGTGGCTATAGCTCCTCTAGGGAATGCTAATGGGCCCATACACTAAGGGGCAGGCGATCTGCAGGGGGGCTTCCTCAGCTCTATCCCTTGTTCCAGTACCTCCATATAACCTTTTCTCCTCTCTTCTCCCCTCATGGTAGCAACAAATACCAGAGTATCTGTCCCTTTTTGGGCTCAGAAGGTGGGGAACATAGGACACTGCAGAGCCGATTCAAGGGGTCTCCATATCTTCCGATATCTGTCCTCTTGATTCCAAACACTATAGTGTATATGCTCAAGTGTTGTGCATTGGAGCAATAGCTTCACCCATTGGGCCACAGTTGAGACTGACTCCATACACCAGTGCTGAGCCATAACTTGTTTGCCCACCACTATCCGCAGGTGTCGGAGGGGGTGGTTAGGGACTGCATAGTTCTGTGGGCCACCGGGCACTCCTAGTAATACATCCTCTGCTCCAATCAGGTGAGAGATGCCAAGCGCCTTACATAGCAGAGATGTAATGGCCTGCCAGTAGGCGGCCATCTTGGGGAAAGCCCATGCCATATGAAAAAAAGGTTCCTGCCTGTGCTTTGCATTTAGGACAAAGATCCGATTTTGGGGTGGTTTATTTTATTAGCCAACACTGGAGTGAAATAGGTTCTGTGTAGTACGTTATAGTGTATCGTCTGCAGTCTGTTACTGACCGAGCAGATCATCCTTCCATGCAGTATTCCCACCCAGTCTCCCTTTGTTAGCATTCCAGGGCCTAGACCTCTCTCCCAGCATCCTTGAAGGGCATCTGTGAGATCCAGCAATGTCCTTGATGGGTCTTATAGACCTTGGTCAACGTTCTCGGTTTTGGGGCTTTAAGTTGATCAGTAAAGCACTACTTCGAAGGGAGAACTTCTAGGAGATAGAGGGAGGTTCCCAATGCACCCCAACCTCACTCATTCTAAACTGAATTTGAAGGTATGTAAAAAAATAAATTAGATGGATGAAGACTAAACTGTTTGGCTAATTGCTGATAAGACAGCATTATACTATCCTGAAAGAACTGAGATACTAGGCTCAATCCTTTTCTGTCCCAGACTTTTAAGTACCTGTAGAGTAGGGTGCTATGGTACCCTCCCTCCAGAGTGCATATTTTATAGAGGCTGTCGGAGATAATGAGGCAGGAAACTGCAACTTCGAGTGAGCAGTGAGCCAGGCCCGAACTGAGGTTCTTATAAAGGGGTTGTGTATTTGGTTAACTATTTGTTGTGATAAGACTGCCACAAAGAGGGAGCTATAAAGCGGGGGCACCAAAATCGGATTCCTCCAAGTCTACCCAGGCCAGTCTATGTGAATCCCCTGGGAATAAGTCTGCTAAAAAGACCAGATGAGCTGCCAGGTAGTATAAGTGGAACTTTGGGAGGCTCAGGCCCCGCTTTTTCCACCAGTTGCCATAGTACCTCCTGTTTTATGCGTGGTCTGCATCCTCGCCACAAAAGAGTGGTGACGAGCCCCCTGAGTGTCCAAAAATATTTATTTGGGAAATGGACAGGGAGAGTCTGGAAAAGGTAGACACTGGGGTAGGAGGTACATTTTCACTAGGTTGACTTGACCCAATAGTGGCAGTGGAAGTGAACTCCATCTTTTACAGTCATCCCGGATCTTCTTCATTAGTGGGATGTAGTTTAGATCTTCCAGCTTTGAGAGCTTTCTAGAGAGGTGAATTCCCAGGTATTTTATGTCTGTGGAGGGGGAGATGGTAATGTTTATTTGGATAGAGTTACCTTTACTATTCATGGGTAACCATTCGCATTTCGCCCAGTTAATCTTGTACCCCTGATAGTGGGCCATAGGTCATGAAAAGTTCGGACAAGAGTTCTATTGGGTTGAGCAAGGAACAGCAGCACATCATCCGCAAATAGGGAGATCACATGCTTAACCCCATTTGAGTCATAGCCCTGAATATCAGAGTGGCATCTGATAGCAGTGCCCAGGGCTTCAATGGTTAGGATGTACAAAACTGGGGACAGGGGACAACCCTGTTTCTTGCCCCTAGTAAGGCCAAAGGGGGAAGAAATGGTGTCATTTGTCAGGATTTTGACCTTGGAGAAGTTGCATAAGGTTGTGATCTAAGAGCGGATGCAAGGGCCCAGGCCAAACCTCTCCAAGACAGCAAACTTAAAGGACCATTCAACATAGTCGAAGGCCTTTTCTGCATCTAAAGCCAAAAGGCCTTAGCCTCCATCCGTCTTCCCCCGTACCCACTTCCCAATGATATTCAAGGTATAGTAAATGTTGTGCTTTGCCCAGGTGAGTTTTCTCAATTACTGTTTTTCCTCCCCATTCACTGATCAGCCCGTCTCAACAATCCCTCCAGTTATGTCACCCATGTTATCCTGGACTTGTCTGCTGCTTGGTTGCTCCAGGGATTGCCCTCCCTGATTGGGTCGCAGAGGTGGCCCTCAGAGCCTCACAGAAATTTAATTCAGGTGTAGGAGGGAACCAGATAAATGCTGTAGGACCTGCTGGGGATTGTCAGTCATCCTGCGGCAGTTGAGGTTTTTCCGGCTTCTGTTCCCACTCCCACAGGACATTAGCAGTAAGAGTGCACATGAGCATACACGCAGTCATGATAGCATGGCAGCAGCAGCCATCTTCCCTCCTCATGCAGTGCCACCTGTAGTTCCACCTGTGTTCACCCAGGGGTTAGGAAATACTCACTGATACTGAACTAGGCAAAGCTGTTGGTGGATTAGTGAATGGAGGGACATTAAGCTAGGACACGGGGGGGGGGGGGAGATATTCCCCTACTCTTTTCAAGAACTGTTATGGGATCTTTCACATCCACTACAACAGTTGGGATCTCAGTGTAACCTCTCATCCAAACAACTGATATCAACTTCCTTCATAATTTTAACTTTTTTTTTTTAACTTTATATTTTCATTTATTCTAAAGGAAAAGGGGGAGTACATCTGCAAGACATCTTTGATGCATATTATTGACATACAGGTGTGATAAATGTATCCTTATCCTCATATTAATATGAAGCTCATCTAATACTCAAAAGGTTTGCGTGAGGGATACTTAATCAGTTCTGATGCAACATTAAAAACTCATTCTAGGTGGGAAGGCTAGTGGTCCCTCTCTCTGGATTGGTTCATGTCTCCCCATGGTCTTGTGAGGCCTTAAGTGACGGGGCATTTTCCAAATATTTGTTTTCCCTTAGATAATTAGTAGTAGTAGCAGTAGTAAAAGTTTATTTTTATACAGGTAGAGATGGTTCATTACATCATTGGGTCAAGACCCTTTTTCAAGATGTACCTGTTTTCTTCAATTAAAAAAACACAAGTTACACTCTAAACATTTATGTTACATGCTTATTTCATACGTACCTACAGACATGTTACACAACTTCACTAAACAGGCATGAGTAGTATTAATCTACATTTCGGAAAGGACATCACGTTACCACATAAAACAATTCCTTCAAACTCATTTATAATTTATAGTGCAGTGGTTTCCAAAAGAACTTCTTTCATCCATTACACATACACCTTATTTGCAACCCATTATCAATGGCTCTCATAAAAAAATTCAGATTTTTGAATCTGCTTCATTTCCAAGTCAGTTGGTGCCCACAAGTTTGACCTTCATACCAAAGATCATCTCACCATATTTATTTATTTTAGGCATTACATATTTACTCCTCCCCCCTTCATATCTTAAATTATGTTGGTGGTTATACTTTAAAGACAGTATTTTATCCATAAGATATTTAGGACTTTGTTTATGAACTACCCCATGTATTTGTTTTAACCATTTTCGGTCCCTCTTTTTTGTTCTAAATGTTCCCATTTTAGAATCTTAAACATTTCACAATGGTGAGTATAATATTCATAATTTAATACAAATCTAGCCAAACTGTTATAGAGGACCTGAATTGCCCTCAAATTTGATTTGCTTGGCATACCATATATATGAATCCCGTATTCTATACAAGGAATAATCAGTTGATTTACTATATCTTTCCTCATTTGATAATCCAAACAATATTTAGATCTACAAAAAGCCCCCAATTTATTATTTTATAGACAAGATTCTTTATATGAGTATTAAAGCTCAAGCTACTGTCTACGATAATCCCCAAGTATTTCTATGACTCAACTTGATTTAAGGATTCATTTTTATCTGTTTTTATTAACATTTTTGGAAAATTTTTTATTTTTACTTCTTCCTGTACTATAGAATACCATTGAATTTGTTTTTTTTTTTTTTTTTTTTACTGTTCAATACCAACCCTGATTTACATAACCATGCTTCCATCCTACTAAATTCATTTGAAGAATCTTCTCCATTTCTTAAGTTGTAGTTCCTCTAGCCAACAGAACAGTATCATCTGCATACATACTCAAAACGAAATTTTGTGCCACTGTTGGGAGTTCTTTTACATACATTAGGAACAACAAAGGGCCCAAAATCGATCCTTGGGGGACTCCCCTACTTACAAAAGCTGGTTTAGATGAAATTTTGTCAACAAAAACTTGTTGAACTCTGCCTGTCAAATAAGAATCAAACCAGAGGAGAGTTTTGCTATCTATTCCCAATTTCTTCATTCTCTAGCAATTTACCATGGTCTATGGTGTCAAAGGCCTTGGAGATCACGAACACTGCCCCCACGATCCTCCCCATTTAACTGGGAGGCGATGTTATCTACTAAATCGGTGAGTCGTGTCTCAGTGGAATACCCTTTTATGAGGTTCCTGACTGGCAAGGAGACAGCAGAGAACCTGTTTCCAGGCCTCACCAACTGCCCCTTACCAGTCCCTCCAAGACCTTTGACAAACACGACAGTAGTGAAATTGGTCTATAATTTGTTGGCTTCACTGGGGAATTTCCTTTATAAATTGGTACAATCTTTGCCTGTTTCCACTGGGTTGGAAATTTATTTTCCATCAGACTCCAATTAAAGAGTCTTACTAAAATAGGGGCAATCACCCCCAGAGAATCTTTTAAAACTATTCTCTATTTTGTCCAATCCTGAAGCTTTATTTACTTTGTTTCCTTATTTCTCTATTTACCACTTTACAGGTAATTACTCTAAACCTGAACCTTGTTTTATTTAATGGCCACTTATCCCCTTGATCTCCTTCTATAATAGGCTATTTTAAGATTCCTATATCAGGTAATAAGACAAAATATTGATTTAACCTCTCTGCAGACTCAAATGTTGACAATAAAACATGCCCCTCCCTGATTTGAATGGGCTGTCTATTCTCCACAACATTTTCAAATGACTATCAGTTTCCAATATTGTCTTGGATCATTACTATATTCAACCTTAGTTCTATAGTACTGTTTTTTTGAGATTTTAATTTCTTTTTTAAGCTTATTCCGTTCACTCTTATATTTAATCCAATCATCAGGGTCCAAAGTTTTGTTGGCCTTTTTCCATAACTTATTCTTATAACGTGTACTGTATTTTATTTTATCTGTAATCCAAGGAACATTTACTTTTTTACGGGCACCAGTTTCAAAAGGTGTAACCTTATCAATAGCCCAATCCAAATCAGGGATTAAAAACAACCTATTCCACCTACATTTTCTTAATTCATACAAAAAAGCTTCTTTACTATATCTTTTGAAATTTCGATGCCTTACTTTCTTTGGAACTGGGTTCTCAAGTATTTCCTTCTTATTTTTCATTTCCCCCACACATACAATAGAGGAATGATCTCCAAATATAGGTTGCTTCACGTCCATAGAAATAACTTAAATACCATCTGAAGAAAAAAACAAATCCAGTATATTCCCCTCATTTGTCATATGTGTTTTCCTTGTAGAAACTGCAATATTTTGGTGCAAATTCAACAAATTTAAACTTGTCTTTAAAGCATTACCCCTAGGTTTATTCCATACTGCGTTAAAATCACCAGCCATTAAGTCCAACTCCATTGTATATTGTTGTATTAAATGAGCCAATTTATCAAACTCCTCTATTTTGGCTTTCGCGGGGGAGAATATACTAAACCCAGAACCAAATTTAAATCCTTTATTAATACTAACAAACATTCCACCATCCCTATTTCCCCTGAATATATCATCACAGTTTCACCCAACTCCAATTTTAAATACATCAACAACCCCCCCCCCTTCTTTTCCCTATCTCTCCTATACATAGTATATCCCTGTAACTCGATTTCCCTTCCACTTATATTTGGGGTCAACCAGGTCTCCATCAGTGCTATAATTTCAGGACACTCCACAGTCTCCCAAGCTCCTAACATGTCTAATTTATTTTTTAAACTCCTTGTATTATCATAAATTACTTTAAACAGATGGGAAATGGGTCCAGGATTGATTTCAATATCCCCTCCCATCAATAAAATAAGACAGACATTTGTTTGTAAATCTTGTTTCTTAAAATGCATAATTATTCTACATTTATTTAACTCCACTGTAGAGTCTCTTATAAGGGGGAAAAGGAATTTCTTCTCCTGGAACCCATATATTGTATTTTACTAGACTGAAGTCCCTCCCACTGATGTCGTAAATAAACAGGGATCACATCCTCCTCATTTTGTACTGTTACATCGTTTCCAAACACTGGGCATATTACCAGACAAATTAGGAGAAAACAAAACCACATTTTTAAAGCCCCCATTTCTCAATTACTCAGGACCCCCTAAAAAAGTCTGTTCTGCAACCCGCCCTAAGCTAACCAGTGGACAAGGCCCCAACTTCAAATTTCAGATAATTTAGGTGTACTTACTCACTGGGGAACTCGTTCGGGAAACGATCAGACCAGAAGCCCTCTAACTGCTCCAAGGAAATTTCTCTCCCGAGTGCGCCACTCACCGCTCGCACGGGAGCACGCGGCTCTGATTTAAATGGAGCTCAGACTCCACCCGCCAGCACTCTGATTGGTCGTCTGCTCCCCCCGAGCCCCCTCACACCAATCAACTCAGCTGTGCAGAGTGCCACAACCCAGGCAGTTCAGGCAGCTTTTTCTTCGCCACTGGCAAGCAAACCCACAGTTTAGACAGTCCAAGCAGTTGTTCCTTTGCCACTGGCAGTCTCCTGTCTCCTGCAGCCCAAACATCCTGCCACAGATGTTATGCAGGAATACAAACTGGCGTTCTCTGCAGATAGAAATGCAGGGCACAAACGGGATGAAGGCGTTCTTTTGACCTGATGTTCTTTTTACCTGGAGCACGTGGCTCCGATTTAAATGGAGCTCAGACTTCACCCTCCAGCACTCTGATTGGTCATCGGCTCCCCCCCGAGTCCCCTCGCACCAATCAACTCAGCTGTGCAGAGCGCCGCAACCCAGGCGTGACTCCCAGCATGCTAACAGGGGGATAGTTATAGGATAAATAAGGGGTTGGGTCATAGTCTGCTTCAGTTTAAGGGACTATGTCTGGTCTGTAAGTCTATATATATATATATATATATATATATATATATATAGAAACCAGCTGGTCCAGATATTCCTCAGTTGCAGAGTGGTATTTTGTGTTCTGGCCATGAGGCTCTCCATTTTGTAAATGTCATATATTTTGTTTTCCTGCCAGCTAATTTCAGGGGCTATGGGCTGCAGCCACAACCTGGTTATAACTTACTTTGTATCTGCCAGTAGAATGCCTAGTAATATAATATAATTTTTCTGTTTAAAGTGTTTAGGGAGATGCAATGAAAGTGCTATCTCGGGAGTTAAATCTCCCAGCTCTGGAAAAAGGTTTCTCAGTGTCTTTCCTGCCTCTCTCCAAAACGGGGACAATCCAGGGCATTGTCACAGTATATGTGCATGTGTTGCTGCTTCAGACCCACAGCCCCTCCAGCATGATGACTCCCCAGTTCGGTTGTATTTAGCCATAATCTGGGGAGTACAGAAGAAGCGTGTTACTACCTTCCAGCCATACTCCCTCCAGGCCGATGAATGTTATTTTGTGTTGTCAGCGCCATATATATAGCCAGTCTGTTGGGGGAATCAAATCAAACTTTATTTATAAAAAGCGCCTTTCCAAAACCAAGGCGCCTGTACACAACATAATAAAATCAAAACACTGTTAAAATTAATCTAAGGCAGCAGCATTTAAAAATCATTGTATGCAAGGCTAAAAAGATGTGTTCTAGGGACGTGGATATGTTGTTCATCCACACTGTCTGGCAGGTTCCTTGCCGCTTTAAATCTTGCTGGAAGGTCTTCAAGCTGGCTCCTCCTACCCACCTGGGTGGTAAAACTCTCTGCTCCGCCCCATGACGCCAGATCATGCTTACCGCTAGGAAGCTCAGGTTCCCTCCTTAGCGCTCTGCGTTTAGACTGGATCCAAACTCTTCGGTTCATCAGAAAATAATTTTAAAGTTTCTAGACTTCGGTCTGCTTCTTCTTTCATGGCTGCGATGGACAAATCGACTCCCGGTTTTCGGCGGTGCACATGCGGGCAGAAGATGTCTAGGACTGATCCACGCTCCACGTGCGTCTACTGCCTCGGGCTTGACCACGATCTGCAGGCTTGCGAGTTGTGCAAGTCTTTTTTGACAAACGTCCTCGAAGACTGTGCTGCCCAGCTCCAACTTGGGTGCCCTGAGAAACATTATCCACCGGTCAAGTCCAAGGAGGCCCATTGGGCAGTTTCCGCGGCGGCTGGCTTGGCTAAGCAACTCGAGCAGATGATCACCCTCGAGGAGGAGGCGGCCCGGGCCGCATCTTTGTCATCCTCGGTTGCAGCATTTATCCTGCTCTTCTTGGGATCCTCCTATACAGCTTCTTTTAAGGAGCTTTGCCAGTCCCTCTCCACGAAAGGTGAGGGGCCATCGGGACACTCCTCTCGGTCCAAGAAGGAGGACTCGAAGGGTAAGTCCCACCGTCGTTCATGGGAGCGGGAGAGGTCCCCTTCCCCGGACAGTCAACACTCTACTTCAGTTGAGGTTGTGGCTAAGGCTGCTGGCTTCACGGTGTCCCCATCAGGTCAGCTGGCCGAGACACCCATCGAAGCGGTAAAGATTTTTCTCGACCTGTCAGACGGGTTGTCGACTGGAGAAGCGGACAGCCCTTCTTCACCGGTTCCCCCAGTGGAAACCGAGGACTTGCCTGCATCTCCTGTGCTGGAGTCCCTGGTTAAGGCTCCCGAGCTGAGGGAGGAATGGGTTTCCCACGCTCGGAGACACCGAAGTTCTCAGACCTCTTTTCGGTCCAGCCGATCCCGTCGGCACCAGCGGTCTCGGTCTCGGCACCGAGGAAGGCAGTGGCTCCGTTCGTCCTTGTCTTCCTCCTCCTCAGAGGAGCGGCCTTAGTACAGATTGCGTCGACGCTACGAGGACTTAAAGTGGCAGCAGCTCCTTCTGACCAGGAACAAGCAGACTCCATCTCCTTCCCCGGCCATTAAGTGGCTGTCACCCGAAATGCCGAAACAACCCCTCGCAGTGGTCGAGGTGCCCAAACCGGTGCCGATTGTTCGGCCGAAACCAGCTGCCCCACCGATCGTGGTTGAACCCCCGCCTCCACAGCCGAAATCGGGCTCCGACCAAGGATTCTCGGTCGGGTCAGGGACTGCCCCACCGGTTGTCGGTCACTCTCACTCCCGACCGTCCTCGGCAGGTGGAGGGTGGCTCAGGACCTAGACAGCTGTTCGTAGACTCCTTGGAGCCTGAAGAAGACTCCTCCCTGTTCTCCAGGCCCCTTGACCTGGAGTCCTCCGGGGGACAGTCGATGGGCGAGAGCCCATCATCGTTCATGGGTCTGCTTCAGCTCATCTCGGAGTCCACTGGGATGCAGCTCAAGCCTGTATTCAAGCGGGCCAAGTATCCCCTCACGGGGATTCTCCCACAGAGGCCTGTCTGGTGGCTGAAGCCATTGTTGGCCCAGCCTTGGAGTTATGGAAGTGTCCGGCTTCTTGTCGTCCTCCTTCGGCCAGGATGGCCAGGAAGTATGCGGTCCCTACCGGGTCTCTGTCCGGTTTCTCGGAGCACCCCTCTGCGGAGGAGTTGGTCACTGACAGTGTTTTCCGGCGTTCCAGGAACGCCAGGGACATGGACAAGCCCCCCAACAAAGAGTCCAAAAAGCTGGACTATGCCGGGCGTAAAGTGTATGCTGCATCCTCCCTCGGCCTCAGTCAGGCCAGTTCGGCCATACTGATGGCGCACTTCTCCCACGCCCTTATGGGCTCCCTGGATGAGGTGATCCCTCATCTCCCGGCTGATCTGCAGACTACGGTCAAGCAGGTGCGGGATCAGGGAAGGGCAGTGGCGAAACAGCAGCTCCAAACGGCTCTCGATATTGGAGACTCCTGTGCCCGGTCAGTAGTGTCCGCAGTGGCCATGCACCGCAGAGCTTGGCTGCGGATCTCCATCTTTACGGCGGATACCCAGCACAAGTTGGCAGACGTCCCCTTCCTGGGTACCGACCTGTTCGGGCCTGGGATGGAAGGCCACCTCCAGAGAATTGAGAAGTCCAGTGCCACCTTGGACTCTGTCATGTCTGCCCAGAAGGACAAAGGCTGCCGACAGCAGCATAAGTCCTTTCGCCCTTCTGCCCCTGCGGCACGTCCAGCCCAGGAACACCTGCATCAGGTCCAGCAGGCTCGCCCTTGGCACCCCAAAGCCAAGCCTGCAGCTTCCTCCAGCAGGAAGCTGGGAGGAAAAGGCCCAGGAGGTCCCTCGGCCGGTCCTACCTCCTAGCCTGCCCAGTGACAGGTTGAGGGGTATCGCCCCAAGCCGCGTCACTTCCTCCTGGGTTCCCCCTGTGGGGGGGGAATGGCTCCGCCACTTTCTTTCCGTCTGGTCCGCTATCACCACAGACCGTTGGGTGTTGGAGGTGATAGGAAAGGGTCTGCCCCTGGAGTTCGTGCAGGCCCCGCCGTTCCGAGCCATTGCCCAACGGGGGGTTACAGGGTCCGCAGCCTCTCTGTTGGCCCATCGAGACAACATTGCCCTGCTCCTCCTGAAGAAGGTGATCAGGAAGGTGGCGGATCCTCCACCAGACCCAGGGTTTGTGTCCAGGTTCTTCCTGGTCCCAAAACGGATGGGGGGGGGGCTGGTGCCCCATTCTAGACCTGCACAACCTGAACAGGTTCTTAAGGTCTCAAACCTTCAGGATGGTCACTCTGCCTCAGATCATTCCATCCTTGGAACGAGGCATGTGGTTCTGTTCTCTGGACCTCTAGGACACGTTCTTTCACGTCCCAGTCCATCCGTCCCACCAGCAATTCCTTCGCTTCAGAGTAGAGGGGTCCCTCTACGAGTTCCGGGTCATGCCCTTCAGCCTTTCTCTAGCTCTCAGGGTCTTCAGCAAATGCATGGCAGTGGCGACTGCATTCCTGTGGCGTCGAAGGGTCCTGGTGTACCCCTACCTGGACGACTGGCTGATTGCGGCCTCCTCCAGACCGGAAGTGGAGCGGTCCAGGGATCTAGCCCTCCAGGTTTGCTCTCAAGTTGGCCGCCTCATCAACGAGGCCAAGTTGGAACTCATGCCAAAGCAGGTGATCCAGTTCATTGGGGCAGAGCTTGAGACTCTGCGAGCCAGAGCCTGGCCCCTGGTGGACAGGGCTGAGGTTCTTTCCTCATTTGCCCAATCATTTCAGGTTGGGCAATTTCGCCCTGCCTGGGACTTCCAGCACCTCCAGGGCCTCATGGTGGCCTGCACCAGCGTGGTCCGTTGGGCCGTTGGCACATGTGTCCCCTACAATGGGGACTGGCCAGCCAATGGTCACAGAGCTCCGGTCCTTTGGATCAGCCAGTGATAGTGACCCAGGAGATGAGGAACGCTCTCCAGTGGTGGATTATCTGCAGGAAGGGTATCTCGTTTGTCCGCCCCAAGCCGACTGTCTCTCTATCGACCGGGTGCCTCTTTGATGGGTTGGGGTGCCCATCTGGGGGAGCACAGAGTGCACGGCCTCAGGTCCCCTCGGGAATCCCAATGCTACATCAACCTGCTGGAGCTTCGAGCGGTTCGTCTAGCCCTCACCGCCTTTGCTCCGTTTGTACGGGGTCAAGTGGTCCAGGTCCAGACGGACAATACCACGACCATATACTACCTAAACCGCCAGGGCAGGGCGCGCTCCATGCCTCTGTGCAGGGAAGCTCTCCGCACTTGATCCCTTGTGTGCAGCCTGGAGGCGGATCTCCTTGCCATCCATGTGGCAGGAGCCTCCAACATTCTGGCCGATGCCCTAAGCCGGATAGTAACTGCGTCCCACAAGTGATCTCTCCTGCCAGAGATAGTACAAGATCTGTTCTCCCACTGGGGCATGCCTCAGGTGGACCTGTTTGCCTCTAGGGAGAATGCAAAGCTGAGGCTGTTTCATGCCCGCTCCCCCTCAGCAGGGATCGCTGCAGGGGGATGCCTTCTTGAGGCAGTGGACCCCGGGCCTCTTCTATGCCTTTCCCCCATTTCCCTTGATCCACAAGGCGCTTCTCAAGGCAAGGAGGGACAAAGCGCAGGTGATTCTGGTAGCCCCAGACTGGCCTCGCCAGTTCTGGTATCCAGATCTCCTCAGCTCCAGGCTCCTGAGGTGGCTTCCAGCCCGCCCGGACCTGATCTCAGTCAACCAGGGGAAGGTATTCCTCCTGAGCCTTCAATCCCTGCACCTGACGGCCTGGTTCCTGAGCGGCTAGAGTTCCAGGCTTTGGGTCTTTCCGACGAGGTCCTCAGCGTTGTTGAGACTTCCCATAAGGAGTTGACCAGGAAATACTATGCCTTTAAATGGAAGAGATTCTCCATTTGGTGTCAGGGCAAGGGCTGGACCCTTCCTCCTGTTCCTTGGCAAGCATTCTGGACTACCTGTGGTCCCTTTCTCAGCTAGGGCTTCAGTCGACGACCTTTATGGCGCACCTGGCAGCCATCTCTACTTACCAGGCGCGGGCCAGGAAGCAGTCGGTGGCACAGGAGAAGGTGGTCGGGTGCTTTTTCAAAGGCCTTGATCACATATCCCCTCCGGTGCGAGAACCTCCACCTCCGTGAGATCTACTGCTGGTACTGGCTAAGCTCATGGGTAAGCCATTCGAACCGATGCACAGGTGTGATATCTCTCACCTGTCGTGAAGACCACTTTCTTGGTGGCTATCATGTCAGCCAGAAGGATGGGAGAGCTCCAGGCGTCTTCCATCGAGTCTCCTTATCTGGTCTTCCACAGGGACAAGGTTGTCCTGCGCCCCAACCCGAAATTCCTTCTGAAGGTGGTGTCGGAGTTTCAGCTTAACCAGGTGTTGACTCTGCCGGTGTTCTACCCCAGTCACACCTCGGAGGCCGAATATAGGCTTCATACTCTGGACCCTAGAAGAGCATTCTTATTATAAGGAGTGGACGGCTGAAGTTTGGAGAGAGGTTCGCCAGCTGTTTGTCACCTACACTGAAGCCGCACCTGGCAGACCTGCAGCCAAGCGGACGATAGGCAGGTGGGTCACCTCCTGGATAGATCTCTGCTACAGATTGGCGGGCATGGAGCCTCCCAAAGGGATAAGAGCTCATTCTACCCGCCATACCACTGCTTCGGTGTCTGCTTCCAGGGACGACCCTGTCTAGGAAATCTGCAGGGCTGCTACCTGGAAGTCAGCACACACCTTCATTACCCATTACCACATCGATCTAGAGTCACACCAGGATGCTGGTTTTGGGACTTTGGTTCTCCAGTCCTTATTCCCTAAGTAGGGGATGCGCGCCTTGCATCCCTCCTCCCGGAGAACTGCTAGGAGTCTGCCAGACAGTGTGGATTGAGCAACATATCCACGTCCCTAGAAATACAGGTTACTCACCTGTAACGGGAGTTCTAGGAGTGGTATATGTTGTTCATCCACGCGACCCTGACTCTCCAGCCCGGCGCACCCTGGCTTCCAGTGGGCTAGATCTGGCATCAAGGGGCGGAGCCAAGAGTTTTACCACTCGGTTGGGTGGGAGGATCCAGCTTGAAGACCTTCCAGCAAGATTTAAAGCAGCAAGGAACCTGCCAGACAGTGTGGATGAACAACATATACCACTCCTTGAAGTCCTGTTACAGGTGAGTAACCTGTATTTATGTCCTTCACTTTGCTCATAATGTAGATTCTTTGAGATCTGGGTATAATCATGGCTGCCCTATGCTTCATCTTCTCCAGGGCAGTAATACCCACCCTGTGTTACGATGACAGTTCTGAACACTTGCTCTGTCGTTCAGATGACCATAATAGCACCACCCAGTGGTCAGACTGTTGGAACAGCAGGTGAATGGATTTATCAATCAGTCAATCAAACAAGTCTTTATTTAACCAGGCGTTCATCGTTGAGCAGAAGCTCATTTGCAAGATGGACCTGGGTGGAGCATGAACAATTGTATATACAGGTCAACACAGGTATTTGCAAGGCAATACAGATAATACTCTTTACAGAGAGGAAGAAAAAGAAGTTCATATGTACATGGAATTATACAGATAGTGTACAGATTAAATGGTATTTACATACATAGAAGTGTCTATAGGAAGATAAAGCAGGTTATCTAAGGTTGCAGGAGGAAGTAACAGAAGAAAAAAAAATCAAAATATACACCAGGTAGAGGTGAAGGTAGGGGGAATGGAGGGAGGTAGGGGGAGAAAGGCTAGGAGGGTTCGGTGCACAGAAAGAAGTTGGTAAAACGGGATGTAGAGAAGGTGGATGGAGAAAAGGAGTATGTGTGAGCCCTGGGATTGAATGCTATAAAGTACTGGGAATGGTAGGATGTCACAACCCAGGGTAGTGAGCTCCTATCCGAGGTTGGGAAAGGAAGAATAAGGGGATGGACAGGCCTAGTGTTGATAAGATGGGGGATAAGAGAGAGAGAACAATTAGGCTGGTGAGGAGCAAGTTGGGGGGTCAGTACTAAAAATTGGGTCTAGGCGTGTCTGTATACCAGTGCAGACACCGGTAATGGGTCTGAGTGGGTGAAGCAGTTACATACTTCTCTGATTATATGGAAGTAAAGCGTCTTGAAGGCATTTATATTCATTACTTTGTTTGGCAGTGACGAGGAATCCACTTGTGTGTATGGTTTGTACAGCTCTGAATTACTCCACCTGCCATACCGCATAATTTGCCATTTTATGACACTGTAGCTGTATAGATTTGTTCTAAAATTGCACACAATTCATCATCCCCTGGTAATTATCACCCCATCTCTCTCCTCCCTTCCCAAACTACAAGAACACATTGTCCTTTCCCAGCTTAGAAGATTTCTGTCTGACACCTCCTTCTTCACCCCTTTCTAGTCTGGATTCAGGAAAAGCCACTCCTCCACCACCTCTCTTATGGCTTACTGACTCCATTCTAACCGGGGTGGACAATGGCCAAATCACCTGTGCCATTTTTGTCGACCTTGCCCGAGGCCTTCGACACGGTCTCCCACTCCCTTCTCCTTGACTCCCTTCTGGCAGCTGGTCTGTCTCTCTCTGCCACCAGCTGGTTCAAGGCCTAACTTACTGGCCAAATCCAGTTAGTTAAGATCTCTGACGTCATTTCCCCTCCCCTCCCGATTAGCAATGGTGTCCCCCAGGGCTCTGTGCTAGGGGTCCCTACTGTTCTCCATCTTCCTAAACGACCTCCCCCTCCTCCGCCTTACACATGAACGCTGATGATGCGGTCCTGTATGCATCTGGCTCATGTCCAGCTGAGGTTACAACCAGCTTTGCAGCAAGACTTCAACAAGGTTCGGCTCTGGTTTGCTTACCATCAACTTTTCCTCAATGCCAAGAAGACTGTCTCCATGACCTTTGGCACAAGGTAGAGATTCTCTAGGCTTCCCTCTTTCCACACCGTTGATGGGACTTTACTTGAGGACACATCCTTTTTCAGGTACCTAGGTGTTTGGCTGGACCAGCACCTAAACTTCTCTGGACATATTGACGCCATCCAGAAAAAAATTGTGCCCCAAGCTTGGTGCTCTGTGTGGCAACTGTAGTTGCATCCTTCCTATGGCTGGGCGTGAACTTGTTCAGAAGATGATCCTGCCCATTTCTGACTACTGTGACATAGTCTACGGTGTTGCTCCCAAGTCCTCCCTGGCCAGATTGGATACCCTCTTCAATTCCTTTTGCCACTTTGCCCATGATGCTCCCTCTTGCACCCACCACTGTGATCTTTATCATGCCCTATCGTTCCCCTCTCTTACAAACAGACGACTCTCCCACTGCACTAAATTCGCATCCAGCACTGGCCGGGAGAGCTCTTCCTACCTCTCCTCCTCATTTGTACACCCCCCCACTCCCTTAGATCAACTGACACCCATACTGTGGCGGTCCTGAATCCACCCTCCTTCGGTCATTCTGTGGTTTCTCTCACCGTCTTCACAAATTTAGGAATCCCCTGTTCGTCACTCATCCTCCTCCTGCTCCATCAGCTCTACCCTCAAAAATTTACTTTGCACCTAGCAGTTCTGCTATGACCCTAAAATTGTTACCAGGGAATTATGCAAATATTTTATCATACCCTTTTCAGGTGTTACTGCTTACTTTTATCTCCATTTGTTTTATTTAAGTTTCTGCTATATTGTTCCTTGTCTGTTATGTTCTTTACATGCCTAATTGTTGTGTGCTGTACCTTACTGTTTGCCATTACTGTATTGCCTTTTGTACTCTCCCGGGTTGTGCCTGAAAATAGGCAGAGTTGTTGCCTAGCGCACTTACCCGGTTTCCAAAAGCTAATAAATAAATGAATTCCTCCCTCTAAGCCCCTGACAAACCCTACCCTCTTTCAGTACCCACACACTGCCCCTGTTGCACCTCTACCTCCTTCCACCCAAAATACAAGCACTCCTTCCTCCCCCCATTCCCTCCCCAACTGGCCTTCCCTTGCACTCTTACTGTGATTCTCAACATCCAGAATTGTACCAAGGGCTTGTCCCACCCCTCTCCCTGCACCCACAACCCAACTCTCCCCTCCAATTCTCCTGCCATCCCAGTCCACTTGCAGGATTCCTTTTCATCCTGAAGGGCTCTTAATGGGATTGGGCCTCCCTTCTTTCTCACCCTTACCCTCTCTTCTGGCCTTCCCCGAACTTTGCTGGGTTCCCAGCATTCCTGAAGCCTACTCCCTCTCACTGCCTACAGCCTGCTTCCCTCCTGTCGTGCCTACTCTGCCTTGTGCAGGCAGGGTTCTCGGTATACTGGAGGGGTCAGGCCCTGTCAGACCTCTCTCATCCTCCCTCTTCCTTCCCCTCCTTCTCCATTGCCTGTCCTCACCCCTGACAGGGTTCTCCGCTCCCGCAGGGTTTTAGTTTTGCAAAGCTCTCACCTCTCCCCTCACTACTACCCTTTCCACCTCCCTCCTACTTCCCTCCACTACTTGGCTGTAAAGCCACCTGTATCCTTGCCTTGCACCATCCCAGTAGGGTTCTCAGCATCCTGAAGTGGCCAGAACTGGTTAAGCCCTCCGTCTCCCCAATCCTCCTTCCATTCCACCCCTTTCTCTTTAGGGGCCAGGACCGGTCAAGCCCTTCACTGCCCCAATCCTCCTTCCATCCACCCCTTTCTCTGCCTCCCTCCTCCCCATCTCTCTACTTAGCACTCATCACTTCCCCTGTCCCTGCCCTGAATTCAGCCTCTGGCAGGGTTCTTATTATCTTGAAAGGGTTGAAACTTGATATGCCTCTCACCCCCTTTCCCCTCCCTTCCCCTCCCCCTCCATTACTTAGCCCTAGCTATGACCAAGGCCCTGTGTTTTCCGCGGTTCTGTGGCCACAAAACTATCCGTGGAAATGTGCCTCACCCGCAAAATTGTGCCTCAAATGTAGAAGTCACAGCTGGCTGTGGAACTGCCTCGGATGTCAAGGCTGGTCATGGAACTCCCAGAAATGACAAATAAGACGGCAATAACATACATACAAAAAAAACCCTCCTGGCAGTACTACCTAGCATTTTGAGAAGCTCTATTCAGTTTACTGATAAGGACAAGAGATGAGAGATGTGGGTTATAGAGCCCCTGATCTGACGAACATGATATGTTATACACAGTAACTCCCTTCCTGCTCAGAAAAAATCCAGTTAGTTGCTCGCCGTACGAAAGTGCAAGAGCTTGGCTCTGGGTATTGAGACATGATTGTTTCTGGCAAAATTGATGTACTAGAAAAGGTCCCGAAGCACTACAAACCTTAGTTATGTTCCTTTATTTTTTTTTTGTTTCCAACTGTGTTAGTATTCTTCTACAAAGCCCCTCTTTTCAGTGCTAGGGTAATTGGTGAATTGACCAGGTGAGAGAGAGCTGTCATCATAGCTAAACAGCATGAAATGTAGCACAATGCGTTAGGCTGTGACCTCCCAAATGGATCTGACCTCTGAAGTGTATGCAGGTGACAAACTCTGAATATTCACAAAATGAAGTTTCGAGCATTGGGAGCTGAGAACAATGATTGTTTTGGGGTTTAGGGCAGTATGAGCTTAATTATATATTAAATACCCAATCCCACCTGCTGACCAACAGTGACCTCTTCTGCGAGGCAGAATTGAGAGGGAGCTGTCACAGGTAAGCAGAAAGGAGTGGTTCTGGTTGTTGGCTGTTTTGTATTATCTGCATAATTTACTTTGTGTTGATAATGCAAAACAGTTTTGTGCTAATAGCACGCAGATGTGCTCTCTCTGCTTTTTATTTAGTGTTTTCTACCAGCCTATTTGGAAAAAAACATTGACAGTAAAGTCTTGTGTCCATGGGTGCTCTCTACCTCTGCCTCCCAATTGCTGTGTCTTGGGAGACTGGGGTGTGGCTGTTAGTATGGAATGTCAGTAGCCACACACACACAGCAAGGCACTGGTTGTTTGGAGTTGATGCATGCCTGGGTGTGCAGCGAGGCACAGGGAACTTGCATGGAGTGTCTTCGTCTCCAGGAAGTGGACTAACCCCAGACAGTCAATGCCTTGGAGTATCTTATTGTACTTGTAAACTGGGTTCCCTAAAAAAAAAAAATTATTTAAAAATATTTATATATTAGAGTTTAAGCTTAAAAATAAAAGTAGTCCTTATTGTAGTTGTGTACTAAGTGGTGCTGTTTGTAAATGGCTCATTTGGTTTCCATTTGAATGGTAAACTTATAAAAAGAAAAGTTGCAGTTGTATTTTGAATTTTGGTTGGAGTGTTCTTGTTGAAAGCAGTGAGCAAGCTCTAAAGCTGGGAATTGGTTTTCATTAAGTACCAGTTTTGGATTCTGACATTCACGTCTGGTATTCTGGCTTCCTAAAACATCCAAAAGCAGTGGTGACTGTTTCCATGTAATTACATGGGTCAGAGATTTTTTTTTTTTGGCCAATCAAGATGCATTTTCCAATCCATTTTATAACTTTGGACATGCCCTATGCCTCATGACCCATACAGTTACATTTACTGACCACAACCCAACCACTGATGCATGCCTGGAGCTACTCTGCGGTGACTCCTTCTACTCACTATCTCATCACTGGTCCTCCTAGTTAAAAACCCTTTGTCCTGTTGCCCTTTTTGTCTCTTAAAATTGTATACGAGTACATACAGTGACTGCAAAAAAATAAAATTGTCGTCCTATGATAGTAGATGGTGTGAAGAATGTCCCTCTATCAGAACTACTACATTTTTGTAGTAACGGTGGAAATAAACTAGATATCCTGGAGCAATGCTGCTTGCAGATAAAAAGGTGAAGCCTACTTGCTGTCCTTGAATTTGGCAAGTGTAAACTAATTGACATTTACATGTGCCTTATATAACACCTGTCATAATAAATGTCCCATCAGCAATACCTGCTTTCATTGCATCTCCAGTTCTGCTACTACCAACCTAATTTAAAGACTGTAGAATGGCAAAGTAGAGTTTGAATTTTTCATTTGCATTTATATGCAGGCTGGCTAACAACAGTTTAAATGATTTTTTCCCCCATTGTGTTTTGGTCTTCGTGCAGGTTGAACTTTGCATGTCTAATGACATTTATAATACTTTATTTAATTCAAAATTTCTGTTTTCAGATTAATAAAGGGCACTGCTTATCACTGGGATCTGTTCCTTGTTGCAGTAATTAATATACCGCTGTCACTTTTTGGACTGCCATGGATACATGCTGCATTCCCCCACTCTCCAATGCACGTTCGGGCTTTAGCCTGTGTGGAAGAGAGGGTGGAAAATGGACATCTCTATGAGACGTGAGTAGTATATACCAAAATGTGAAAATGTTTTTATTGACATTTTGGTTTTTTACAGACTGAATTCTGTTCATATGATGGCCTGCATCGACCTGGGAAGGCAACTGCAGTTCTCAGAGGATGGTTTAAATGTTAATTTGAACATTTAAACTAGCTGAGGGGGGTGGTGGAATAAATCAGGTAGGTATAAACTGGGGTCTCCCCTCACCCAACACACAAAGGCTGACGTAGGGAGAAAGGAACACTCGGAAGTTAAATCCCCCAGTGTGCAAAAACAAACTGAGTGGTGGTAGGGAAATGGAACAGGAAGATGAGCTGTAAAAGGAGGAGGGCAAAAAGGAGAAAAGGGAGATGCAGGCAGAGTAGTAACAAAATATGGAAAACCATGCGTGCAAATGCAGGAAGTCTAAAATAAAATTCCGGATCTAGAGGTAGACCTGGATATTGTGGCCATTACCAAGTCATGGTGCGCAGAAAGCCCTGACTGGGACATGGCCATTCCAGGTTTCAATCAGGAATTCAGGAAAGACAGGATGGGAAGAAATGGAGGAGCGGTAATTTTGTATGTAAGGGAAGGTATAAAAAGTAATGGAGGTACAGGAATCCGGGGAGTAGAAGGACTGGAGCTACTGTGGATCACCCTGAAGATAGGAATGGAGCCACTGTTGGCACTGCCATGATCTGTTGACCTCCAACACAGAAGAGAAGTTTGGTAAGGCACTGGTGAAAGCCATTGGCACAGTGGCAGAAAAGGGGGATGTGCTGCTAGTGGGGAACTTTGGTCTGTCTGATGTAGATAAGAGCCTCCCAGCTGCAGCTTCAGCTAAAGGCAGGGAAATCCTGGACTCCCTGCGGTCAGCATTTCTCAGCCAACTAGTCAGGGTGCCCACTCAAGGTGGGGCTGTACTGGACCTGGTGTCCACTAACAGGGACGGTATTGCAGATGTCAAAGTGGGAAGCCACCTGGGGACCAGGGATCACTGTATAGTGTGGTTCAGCACAAGGACAGCAGTGTAATAGTCACACAAGGATGAGGGTCCTGAACTTCAGGAGGGCAGATTTAATAAAAAAAAAAAAAAAAAAAAAAAAATGGATGGATGGATGCCTCACAGACGACATAGCAAGGGGGAATGACCTGGGGTGGAGGAACAGTGGGTGAAGCTAAGGGAGAGCATAGTTAAGTCAGCAAACCTCTGTACAAAGGAAGTGAGCAATAACAGACCACTATAGTTCTCAAAATAAGTGAATGAAAAGGTAACGGCTATGAGTGTAGCATTTAGGAGATTTAAAGAGATGCGGAGAGAAGATGAGAGAGGTGTATCAGGAGAAACGGAGGGAGGCAAGGAAAGCAGTAAGGAGCGCGAAGGCAGAAACTGAGGAAAGAATAGCACAGGGATAAAAGATCAGGGACAGTACATGTTGTATGGATGTAACTGAAAAGATCAGGGGAAGGATTCTAAGGTTAAGAAGGGAAGGGGGGGGGACTGTGCAGAGGAGGATCAGGAAAAGGCAGATATCCTGAAAAAATAAATTTGTTCGGTGTGCACAGGGGAAGAGGAGAGGCCACATATAAACAGGAGCACTGAAGGAAGGGAAGTAGACACTAGTCCCTGTTCATTGGAGAGGAGTCCTGATGGGACTTGCAAATCTGAAAGTGGACAAAGTTATGGGGCCAGATGGGGTATATCCAAGGGTATTGAGGGAGGTTGAGGTACTGGCTGCATCTTTGACAGTCCTGTTTAACAGATCACTGGAAATGGAATTGGTTCTGGAGGACTGGAGGAGGATGTACGGTGAAAATCGCGCATCCAAAACAGCATGAGTCAACATAGCGCTACCTTAATCGCGCATGCCATAAAAACACCAGCACAAAATGTTGAAAGCCAGCTGAGTGCGTTAAAATACTGGAAAGTGTAACACACTACTTTTAAACTGCAGCAATCATATTTTATGCTACCGATCTGCATGTAGGAGAGATGATACTCTCCAGAGTGGTGGTGTTCATGTTTTAATAACTACAACCCGCAGCTCCTAGTCAGGGTTGTGGGTGAGACTCTGTGATTGTTATCTCAGTGGCCATGGAGCAGCCGATCAACTGAACAGCTTGCTCTGTGTCTTAGCCACTATTAGCATTACAGCATAAACAGCAGCCTGTTAGTATTTCAGCAGCCTGCTACTGTGGTACTATTGGCTTCATGGTGTGAGGTATGATAATTGGGCATTGCCTTTTGTTTGAAGAGGGCAGGTCTGCGCTGTAATCAGCTTGGGCTGAGTGCACTAGGAAGTTTCTCTTCATCACGGAACTTGCAAGTAGGTAGTATATTACATCCCCATGATTTCTGACTCAGTAGCCTGGCACACAAATATGGAGTTTTATAACTTATAAAAAAACATGTTGGAAACGTATAATGCATCAAGAAGGGTGGTAGGTGTGGATAGTAGGCAGTGGAGTACTTTAAAGAGAAACGAGTCATTAGCACCCATAAAAAAATGGCAGTATTTTAGTGTTCAAAGCACCTTGGCTGAAACTCTTACTGCACTCTTCTTCCCAAACCTGCCAGCCTCGTCTCTCTTGCTGCCTCTCCCACTTTTCAAGTCTCCTCATTGTTTACTCTCTCTCTCTCCTGCTTCTGAAGTCCCATCACCGTTTACTGCTATCATAATTTCTTATACCACCAGCACCAAGTATATACATGGGGGGAATAACATACCATTAGCACCAAGTAAATGTGTGTGGGACATCGGAGGATGAATTTTTATTCTACCTACCAACACAGGACTTTTCAAAAAAAAGGAAGAATAATATTAAAATAAAAATCAACAAATAAGTTTAAAACAAGAAACATAACCTTTTTAATAACTAGGTGATGTTTTTCAGCTTGTCCTGGAGTTCGGTACCCAGGTAGCCCTATAACCTGAACTAGTCTTTTCCATTGGAGATGCATCAGTGAACTGTCCCACTCTACGAGCTGAAATGCACAAGACAAGGACCATGGGCTGTGAGATGGCCCACCAGGCACACCAAAAACTATCAGTTCTAGGGACATGGATATGTTGTTCATCCACACTGTCTGGCAGGTATCCTTGCCGCTTTAAATCTTGCCGGAAGGTCTTCAAGCTGGCTCCTCCCACCCACCCGGGTGGTAAAACTCTCGGCTCCGCCCCATGATACCAGATCTTCCTTACCGCTTGGAAGCTCAGGTTCCCTCCTTAACGCTCTGCGTATAAGACTGGTTCCTAATTCTTCGGTTTTCCGAATTTAAAAAGTTTTGTATTTATAGACTTGGTCTTCTATCCCTCGCGGCTACGATGGACCATCGACTCGGTTTTTGGAGGTGCCCTTAGGATGAAGATGTCTCGAGACGGATCCGCACCCCGTGTGTCTACTGTTTAGGCCTTGAGCCACGACCCGCGGGCTTGCGACCTGTGCTCTTCTTTCGGCCTACATCCTCGAAGACCGTGCTGCCGTTTACAACTGGGGCATCCCGAGAAACGCTTCTCGGTGAAGTCAAAAGAGGCCCGGTCGGGCGTTCAAGGGGCGGGCGGCTCGGCGGATCGAAGTAGAGCAGATGATCGCTTCTCAAGAGGAGAGGCGGCGCGGGTCGCATCTTCTCGACCGCTGCATTTATCCCGCTCTCCCTGGGTTCCTCTTACACAGCTTCCTTTAAGGAGCTTTGTCTGTCCCTCTCCACTAGAGGAGAGGGACCAGCGTCTGCTGGACCTTCCTCTTGGTCCTAGAAAAGACAAGGGTAAGTCCCTCCGTCGGCCGCTCTTGGAGGCGGAAAGGTCCCTCTCCCGAGTTATCGGCCATCGACTTCGATCGATCGTTGACTTTAGCCACTGGTCTCACGGTGTCCCGTCAGGTCAGTTGACCGAGACTCCACGTCGGCCTTAGTCAAAATCTTTCGACCCGTTGGATGGGTTGTCGACCCGGTGAGCAAAATCCCCTCTCACGGTTCCCCGGGCTTGCCAGTGCCTCCGGTTCCGGGTGAACCCTCCGAGCCAAGGGAGGAGTCGGTTCCACCCATTCCCTCCCCACACCGTCCTCGGAAAGGCCGAGGTTCTCGGTTTCGGACTTCTTCACGGTCCAGCCGATCCCGCCGTCATAGGCGGTCTCGGTCTCGGCACTGCTGCAAGCGGCGCCGCCGCTCGTCCTCGTCCTCCTCCTCGGATGAGGGAAGGCTTCGACGTAAGTTACGTCGACGATACGAGGACCTCATGTGCGCAACAGCTCCTTCTGACGGGAACAAGCCGGCGCGTCGCCCTCCCCGGCCATCAAGTGGCTGTCACCAAAGCGGCCGAAACAACCCCTCGTCTTACCCGAGGAGCCTGTTACCAGGCCGGTTGTTCGGCCAAAACCAGCTGCTCCACCGATTCCGGTGGAACCTCCGCCTCCACAGCCGCTGTTTGGGGCTCCGACCAAGAACTCTTGTTCGGCTCAGGGTCTGCCCCATAGGCTGTCGGTCACCCTCACTCCCGATCGCCCTCGGCAGGTGGAAGGTGGCTCAGGCCCGAGGCAGCTCTTTGTGGACTCTTCTGAGTCCGACGATTCCTCCCTCTTCTCCAGGCGAGTGGACTTGGAGTCCTCTGGAGGTCAGTCGCTGGGCGACAGCCCTTCGTCCTTCCTGGGTTTGCTCAGGCTCATCTCGGAGTCCACGGGATGCAGCTCGAAACCTGTATCAAGCGGGCCAAGTATCCCCTCACGGAGATATTGGACGAGGGATTCCCACAGGCCTTTCCTGTGCCGAGGTCATTGTGAGCCCGGCCTTGGAGCTCTGGCAGCGCCTGCTTCCTGCCCTGTGCCTCGGCCAGGATGGCCAGGAAGTATCGCGGTCCCCGGTTCCCTGTCCGGTTTCTTGGAACATCCCTCAGCCGAGGGTTAGTTACCGACAGCGTTTTCCGGCATGCGGAAGCGCTAGGGGCGTGGACAAACCTCCCGACAAAGTCCAAGAAATTGGACTATGCGGGAAAAAGTCTCGCTCGTCCTCCCTTGACCTCGTCAGGCCAGCTCGGCCGTGCTTATGGCATATTCTCCCATGCCCTGTTGGGCTCCCTGGACGAGGTAGTCCCTCATCTCCCGGCTGACCTGCAGACCACGGTTAGGCAGGTGCGGGACCAGGGCAAGGCGGTGGCCAAGCAGCAACTTCAGACTGCTCTGGACAGTGGAGACTCATCGCCAGGTCAGTCGCGGCCACAGTGGCTATGCGCCGCCGGGCATGGCTGAGGATATCCACTTTCACAGCAGATACCCAGCACAAATTGGCAGATGTCCCCTTCCTGGGGACCGACCTCTTCGGCCCTGGAATGGAAGGCCACCTCCAGAGGATCGAAAAGTCCAATGCCACTTTGGACTCGGTCTCATCCGCTCAGAGGGACAAGGGCCGCAGACCGCAACCCAAGCCCTTTCGTCCGTCCGTGCCCGCGGCACGTCCGGCCCAGCAGCATCAGGGCCAGCAGGCTCGCGCTTGGCGTCCCAAACCCAAGCCCGCGGCTTCCTCCTCCAGGAAGCAGGGAGGCAAAGGCCATGGAGGTCCCTCGGCCGGTCCTTCCTCCAAGCCTGCCCAGTGACGGGTTCAGGGGTGTCGCCCCCAACCCCGTCGCCTCACCCAGGTGCCCCCCGTGGGGGGGCGGCTCCGCCACTTTCTTTCCACCTGGTCCATTATCACCACAGACCGGTGGGTGTTGGAGGTGGTGGGAAAGGGCCTGCCTCTGGAGTTCGAGCAGGCCCCACCCTTCAGAGCCGTCGCACCTCGGGGAGGGCCTCAGGGTCCGAAGCCTCGCTGTCAGCTCGCCAAGCCGACATCGCTCTCCTCCTCGAGAAGGAGGTGATAAGAGAGGTGGCGGACCCCCCTCAAGCCCTGGGTTTGTGTCCAGGTACTTCCTGGTTCTGAAATGGACGGGGGGGGCTGGCACCCCATTCTCGACCTACACGACCTAAACAAGTTCCTAAGGTCTCGAACCTTCAGGATGGTCACTCTGGCTCAGATAATACCATCCTTGGAACACGGCATGTGGTTCTGCTCTCTGGACCTGCAGGACGCGTTCTTTCACGTCCCTATCTGTCCGTCACATCAGAGGTTCCTTCGCTTTCGAGCAGAGGGATCCCTTTTCGAGTTCCAAGCCATGCCCTTCGACTTATCTCCAGCTCCCAGGGTCTTCACCAAATGCATGGCAGTGGTGACAGCATTCCTGCGGCGCCGAAGGGTCCGGGTTAACCCTTACCTGGACGATTGGCTGATAGCAGCCCCCTCCAGACAGAAGGTGGAGCGGTCCAGAGATCTGGCCCTCCAGGTTTGCTCTCAGGTCGGCCTCCTCATCAACGAGGCCAAGTCGGAACTCGAGCCGAAGCAGGTGATTATTTTCATCAGGGCAGAGCTCGACTCTCTTCGAGCCAGGGCACGGCTCCTGGCGGACAGGGTCGAGGTTCTTTCCTCCTTTGCCCAGTCATTTCTGGTTGGGCAATTGTGCCCTGCCCGGGACTTCCTGCGCCTCCTGGGTCTCATGGCGCTTGTACCAGCATGGTCCGTTGGGCCCGCTGGAACATCGCCCCCCTTCAGTAGGGGCTGGCCAGCCAGTGGTCCCAGCCTGCGATCCATTGGACCAGCTAGTAGCGGTGACCCAGGGGATGTGGAACGCTCTCCAGTGGTGGACCGTTCCAGTTCATCTGCGGGAGGGCATCCGTTTGTCGCCCGAGCCGCCGGTCTCTCTATCGACCGATGCCTCTCTGATGGGTTGGAGTGCCCATCTGGGGAACACCGGCGCCGACCTCTGGTCCCGCGGGAGTCGATGCCACATCAACCTGCTGGAGCTCCGAGTGGTCCGCCTAGCTCTCACCGCCTTTGCTCCGTTTCTTGAGGTCAAGTGGTCGGGTCAGGCGGACAGCGCCCACGACCATGTACTATCTAAACGCCCGGGCGGGGCCGGCTCCATGCTTCTATGCAAGGAAGCTCTCCGCATCTGGTCACTCGTGTGCAGCCTGGAGGCGGATCTCCTAGCCATTCATGTGGCAGGAGCCTCCAACACCCTGGCCGATGCCCTAAGCTGGATAGGGGCTGCGTCTCACGAGTGGTCTCTCCTGTTGGAGGTAGTACAAGATCTATTCTCCCATTGGGGCACACCTCAGGTGGACCTGTTTGCCTCCAGGGAGAATGCGAAGCTGAGGCTGTTCCATGCCCACCCCCCTCAGCAGGGATCGCTGCAGGGGGATGCCTTCTCGAGGCCGTGGACCCCGGGCCTCTTCTACGCCTTTCCCCGTTCCCTTGATGCACAAGGTGCTGCTCAAAGCAAGGAGGGACAAGGCACAGGTGATTCTGATAGCCCCAGACTGGCCCGGCCAGTACTGGTACCCAGATCTCCTCAGCCTCAGCTCCAGGCTCCCGAGGCAGCTTCCAGCTCGCCCGGACCTGCTCTCAGTCAATCAGGGGAAGGTATTCCATCCGGACCTTCAATCCCTGCACCTGACGGCCTGGTTCCTGAGCGGCTAGAGTTCCAGGCCTTGGGTCTTTCCGACGAGGTCCTCAACGTAGTTGAGGCATCCTGTAAGGAGTCGACCAGAAAATGCTACACCTTCAAATGGAAAAGATTTTCCATTTGGTGTCAGGGCAAGGGCCTGGACCCTTCCTCCTGTTCCTTGGCGAGCATATTGGACTACCTTTGGTCCCTTTCTCAGCAAGGGCTTAGGTCGACGACCCTTAAGGTGCACCTGGCAGCCATCTCTGCTTACCGGGCGCGGGCGGGAAGCAGTCTGTAACACAGGAGGAAGGTGGTCTGGCGCTTTTCAAAGGCCTTGATCACATTTCCTCCGGTTAGAAACCTCCACCTCCGTGGGATCTACTGCTGTACTGGCAAAGCTCATGGGCAGGCCATTCAAACCAATGCACAGGTGTGAACTCTCTCACCTGTCGTGAAGAACCGCCTTCTTGGTGGCTATCCCGTCAGCCAGAAGGATGGGAGAGCTCCAGGCGCTCTGCATCGAGTCTCCTTACCTGGTCTTCCACAGGGACGAGGTTGTCCTGCGCCCCCCCGAAATTCCTTCGAAGGTGGTGACAGAGTTACACCTTAACCAGGTGTTGACTCTGCGGTGTTATACCCCAATCACACCTCCGGAGGCGAATAGGCTCCATACTCTGGACCCTAGAAGGCGCTCGCTTACTATAGGGCGCACAGCTGAAATCGGGGAGAGGTTAGCAACTGTTTGCCACCTACGCTGAAGCCGCACCTGGCAGACCTGCAGCCAAGCCGGACTAGTAGGCAGGTGGGTCACCTCCTGCATAGATCTCTGCTATAAGTTGGCGGGCATGGAGCCTCCCAGAGGATAAGAGCTCATTCTACCCGCCATACTGCTGCATCGGTGGCTGCTTCCAGGGACGTCCCTATCCAGGAAATCTGCAGGGCTGCTACACGGAAGTCAGCACACACCTTCATCACCCATTACCACATCGACCTTGAGTCACGCCGGGATGCTGGTTTTGGGGCCTTGGTTCTCCAGTCTCTATTCCCTAAGTAGGGGGTGTGCGCCTTGCCTCCCTCCTCCCGGAGAACTGCTAGGAGTCTGCCAGACAGTATGGATGAACAACATATCCATGTCCCTAGAAATACAGGTTACTCACCTGTAACAGGAGTTCTAGGAATGGTATATGTTGTTCATCCACACGACCCACCCGACTTCCCCGGCTTCGACGCACTACCTGAGCTTCCAGCGGGCCAGATCTAGCGTCATGGGGCGGAGCCGAGAGTTTTACCACCTGGGTGGGTGGGAGGAGCCAGCTTGAAGACCTTCCGGCAAGATTTAAAGCGGCAAGGATACCTGCCAGACAGTGTGGATGAACAACATATACCATCACTCCTGTTACAGGTGAGTAACCTGTATTTATCTCTGGGTAGGAACACCACAATTTGTCCCATTGATATTTTGTGAGGTTGCGATTGTGACCCTGAAATGTAGGTGCTGAAATGACTTGCGCTTTTCTGGTCGCGCAATTTTGACATCGACCCCTGGAGGAGGGCAGATGTGGTCCTGCTTCACACAAGTGGTAGCAGTGAGGAGGCTGGCGACTATAGACCAGTCAGCTGGACACTGGTGGTGGGTAAGTTAACTCTTTGAGTGTTGACTATGTTTGAAAGTATATAGATTCAGGACATAAATATATATTCCAGCAGTTCCATAAGGGTTAATGGAGACACTGCTGGAGGAGTGGATTGTGGAGTATCCTTAATCCAACAGGCTACAAGACTCGAGGCAGCACGGATTCAGGGGGGAAGGGGGTCATGTCCAACAAATCTGATGTATTTTCCTGGTCATCCAATCAAAGAAATCTATTAGAGTGGTTTGGTGCATGTGGCCTACACTGTTCCACGTAGGAGACTCATAAGGACTCTGGGTGGCTTAGGGGCGAGTCCAGGGGTGGTAAACGGAGTATGAAATTGCTCAAAGGATAGGTAACAGAGGGGGTGGTGGTAAAATGGAGTTCACGCTGAAGAAGGGACGGTGACAAGCAGGGTGCCTCAGGGCTCAGTACTGGGAACAGTCCTTAATGTCTTTATAAGTGACATTGCAGATGAGCTGGAAGGAAAGGTCTGCATCTTTGTGAAAGACACCAACATCTGCAATAGGGTGCCGGGGGAGAATGTGCAGAGATCGGAGAAAACTCAGTTAGTAGTAATGGACATGGTAGTTGGGTTTCAGTGCAGAAAAGTGCAGAATCGTGCATTTTTAGCATATACACACACACAAAGGTGGAGTAGACTATATGGGCAAAGGTATTGACAGTCACCAAACAGGAAAGGGCACTGGGAGTGATCATATCTGATGACTTAAAGGTAGTGAGGCAGTACAACAAGGCTTTTGGCAGGGCCAGTGGAAATTTGAGGTGCATAGGGAAGCGGTATCAGTTGCAGAAGGAGAGAGGTAGTGTTGCCACTCTATAGATTTCTGGTGAGACTCCACCTGGCATACTGTGTCCAGTTCTGGAGGTAACATCTTCGGAGGGACATAGACAGAGTGAAGGCTGTCTAGAGGAGGGCAAATAAAATGGTGCAGAGTTTGCATCAGGAGCCCTGTGAAGCGAGACTAAAGGGCCTCAGTATGTACACCCTGGAAGAGAGGAGGGAGGGGGATATAATGGAGACCTGTAAATCCCTTATGTGGAGAAATAAAGTACAGGAGAGAGTATTTTTCAGAAAAAAAGATGCAGAAGAACAAATGTACATGCAGTGAAGATGGAGGGGGTAAATGCAGGAAAGATATGTGAAGTATTTCTTTACATGAAGTTTGGCAGCTGTCTGGAACAGTCTTCCAGCAGAGGTGGGATTCAAGCTGTATGGGATAGGCATGAGGGAATCTTAGTGGAAAGCAGGAGGGGAGAGCCAGAGTTGAAGCAGGGTCTGCGTTGACACTATAGGCAGGGAAAATGGGCATACTGGGTAGGTCAAGCAGTCCTTATCTGCCATCAAATTCTGTTATGTTTCTGTTTCCAATACTTGTGTCCCTATTCGGTCTGAAAGCCTTTCAGGAATCAATCTTTACCATTCATTCCCAGTAGCAGGTCTGAGCTGGAGGTGCTAGGAGCCTGCTGGAACCAGAACTTTTCAGAGAGCTGGCATCAAAGTAAGTTGCATTCATACGCACCTTAGTGAGAACGAGCTCGCAGGCACAGTCTTACCTTAGGCAGCAGCCCTCAACTGCCTCATTTCCTTTTATCCCTACCATCCAGTGTGCATCAGTGATGATGTCACTTGCCCTCTGAGAATCAGAACTTCACATCAATACAACAGCAGCATTCATTTCTTCTTAGTTTTACTGTTTAAAACTGGAGTTTATTTCTGTGTCAGTTTAGTATATTTATCTCAAAAGTAATTTTACTGTCAGTTTCTTTCAGCCCTACCATGCATTGTCATGGAGGATGGTAGGGAGCCTGTAGAGGCAAGCTGCTCCAGTAGTTGGGCTGTGTCCAGTTCCACTTTCCTCATTCGGGGAAGGGTTCTGATCACAGATGGTCCAGTGCCTGGGATGAAGGCAGTCCTCCTGGAAGCAGAAAAAGTGGACTCAATCCCAGTTGGGGTCTCTGTGCCTCTCCGCCTAGACTTTTTCTCTTCCCACTGGAAGGGAAAGAAATGGCACCGGTCGAAGTCGCCCTCTGCAAGGTCTGCCATGAGATATCCTGTCTCTAGGGACTGGAGGCCCTCACCATCACCTTCTGTGTCATCGAAGGCCTCTATTCCAGAAGGTTGTAGTCCTGGGCCTCCGTGGAGTCCCCCTCTTTCTATAATCTGGGACTATGATGGGCAGTATCACTACCGGACAGCTCTTAAGGAGGAGTGGGTGCAGTGTCTGGCCCATGTGCCTCTGCCGGTGGAACTGATCCCAGGGCCAATCAAACTGGAGCCGCAGATGGGGACCCTCAGCCTGGGTAGAGAATTTGACTCTGGCAACAGCCCTTATGTCCATGTCAGTGACTGCTTCACTGACTGCTGTCCCTCTGGCCGCACCCTGTCCTGCATAGGGATGGGGCTGGCTGCAGTGCCATTGCCGGTCAGTCTGGTGCCAGCTGGGTCATTGACACCTGTTCCGGTGTCAGTTCTAGCACCAGGCTTGGGCCTTTTGGGGCCTGGCCCGGCATAGATTCCGGTGTCGCCCCCAGCAATGGGGATCCCCATATCACCAGATTTGGTTCCAGTTCCGGTGCTGCCCTTGGCATTGGCCCCTCGTCCTTCGGGGCAAGTGTCTCCTCTGTGGCCACAGCTGTGTTCTGGTTTGGGGGCCTGCAACCAAAATGCCTCTAATTCCCCTTTCAAGTAGGGTCTGGAAGGAGGACGAGTCTGACCCTGACCTCATAATTTCTGATGGTGGCAATAATGACTCTTTAGTCTAGACACCTCTGACCCAGTTCTTGTGTCTGTGCCTCAGGAGGATCAAACGTTCCAGGCTTTGCTCAGAAATATGCATTCTGCACTTAATTTTGAGCCTTCAGCCATTGACCAGAGTAAGCGTCTCTGTTTGCAGTGGCTTATTGTTTCCAGTATACTGGTGAGTCGGGTTCCTCCTATTCCCCAACCCCCACCCCCGCGCACGCACACACTTGACTCATTCCAATGCAGTCTGGAGTAGGCCTGTCGTGGTGGCATCAGTCTGCAAGCAGGCGGACAAGAAATACACTGCCCCTAAGGATAAGCCAGTATATGTTTCTCAACTTACAGCTGATGTCATTGTTATTGCTGAAAATGACAAGGCTGTTTTACCCCAAGAAGTCACTACATGCTTCTGCCACCTTAGGTATGAGAATTGTCAGCTACCAAGGACATTTTTCTAGTATGAGTATACCCTTTGCCAGAGACTTCAGTTTTTTTTTTTTTCCAAAGGCTCTGCCAGAGTCTGAGGCTAATCAGAATATTCTTCTGACTGTCAAGCAGGGTATTGAGTGCAACAGTCACCAGCTTAAAACCACTCTGGTTGCATTTGATACTACTGCACCTCTCACTCTGCTGTTGCAGGCATTTACATCAGGTGGCATTTCTGGCTGAGGACTTCTGACTTCTCCCAGGATGTCAAACAGGCTCTTTTTTTTATACTTTGTTTTTTGGTTATCCATCAAACATACAGTTAATTTCCAACATTCAGTTTTACAATTATGAATATTTATCAACCCATTTGGGTGCCACTCCTCTTAATATTCTCACTTGGCCCACTGAATGTTAAAGGATACGTTACTGAGGGGTCTGACTAAGGTTTCAAACAGACATCTTAAAGGACACCTAAACAACCTATTTTTAGAAAGAAACTATTTAAAAATCTGGCTTAAAGGAAAACTACACCCAAAACTTGAAAAAATATGTGTTGTGCAGAGTGTTTTAATTTGTATGTGAAGTTCTAGTGTTTCCTTCCCTCTGACTGGTATTAGGAGCTTTTCCAAAATTAGCCTGCTAGCTTTATGCTAGTTTTACGACCCTTGGGGATCTTCATACCTGATAGCGTAATTGTATTTCTTCTTCCCACAGTGCATCTTGTCTCATGTGACTGTGATGTAAGAGAGACCCAACATTCAGCACACACATGCCAAACAAACTAAATATCTTGGAAGCTTTACAAGCTGCACAAAAATGACCAGCAGGAAAGTTTTTCAGGACAGTAAAACCTTTAAGATGAGGGTGGTCACCAAGCTGAATTCTACAGATTTTAAAATATAGCCATCTCTATTGTTGTGAACTGATCGTAATGCAATGCTTTCTGCTGAATTTATGGGCTCTGCTACATCACCATCACGTGAAACAAGGTGCATTGTAGGACAAAGAAATACAATAAAACTATTTGATATGGAGATCTCCAGGGATCGTACAATTACCCTAAAGCTAGCAGGCTAATTTAGGAAAAACTCCTAATACCAGTCAAAGGGAAGGAAACAGTAGAACTTCACATACAAATTAAAACACTCTGCACAGCATATATTTTTTCAAGTTTTGGGTGTAGTTTTCCTTTAACAGAGAGATGAATGAAAGGCTGCTGTTCACATTGATGCTAACATTGCATTTATCTGAAAAAACATAAATGCAGTTTTGTAGCATCTGAAAAAGTAGGCCTCAGCCTTTCAATTTAAAAATCCTGCTCTGTCTGTTCCTTAAAATGGCTGCCATATGTGTGAAGTGATGACATCATTAGAGCTAGAGACAGAGAGCTGCATGGCTCTCTATAGTGCTAACTAGTTCTGTTTTTCCCCTCTGTTTAAAATTGTTTCACCAAAATGATCAAGACCCTGACTGAACATGTAGATTATTTTGATCAATACACATGTAGACTATGATTTTGTTCATTTTGTTTACTGTAACTTGCTGAAATTGTGTTATAATCCAACTAACTTTCTGTTCGGCAAACTGCAGTATAGAACACCTCATTAAATACCTGGTGGTCTAGTGGTTATGTGTTGTCCTGATGGTTGTAGCAAAGTTCTGGTCTAGTCCAATGAAAAAGTTCATGCATTCTTGACAATCCAAAAAATATGCTTCTCTTGTAGTCTTCTTTTTCCTTATGCTCCCTCCCCCCACAGCTATCCCACCAGCCATCAGATATGTCCTTATTACTGCGTGGAGTTGCATATGAGCTTCCCAGTCTCTCAAAAATAATCATACTTCAGATCATGATCTTGTACCTTAGAGAGTAGTGCACATTTATACCAACACACGTCATTGACTGGAACTGTTAAATTATGCCTCGCAAATCACTCTCCAGTCTTCTTTCATCAGTGTTTAACCTCTGCTCCCACAATAAACGGGCGGATCACCACCCTTATGCATAATGGAGGCAGTATGTACAGTCCCCCCATTTTGATTTTTCCCACCTCATTAACCAACAACCAGGTTTTCCTGGAGAGCCAAGAAAGAAGCAGTGGGATACACTGGGAAACCTGCTGTTCATACCCTCATAAGGGAGGGACTTGCTATGGACAACATTATTAGGCAGGGGAGGCATACTAATGCCTTGAGCGACCTCCAGCGTCCGTTCACTCTCTTACCTGTGATCTGCGGAACCCCACAGGGCAGTCTTCAGCAATCCTCCTCCAGTCTTTTTCTGTGCCCTTCTTCACAGTGCAAGTTGGTTGGCTCACCACCCTTCTGAATCGTGAATGCTGTATACACAGTCCCCTTGATACTGTCACAACAAGCCTCGACAAATCCCTCAAGGGTAATCTCACTATACTAAATCCAGGTATGTGCTACCCTGCCACTCCAAGTATTTGCCGTTGCTGTTTGCTCTCATCCGTGGTCAGGAAGTGATCACATTGCTGGCAGCCCCACATCTAAAATGTCAAAATGACCTGTTCAACTTTCCCTCCTCTTGTCTTCACCTACCCTAAATATAACTGTACCCTGCAGGAATGGTCTCCTCAGTCCCCTCTGGAAGTTGTTCATCGCTCCTTCTTGCATTGAAAACTGGTGAGTGAACCACCCTTCCACATCATGAATACAGTAGGTACAGTCTCCGGTTTTTTTTTTTTTGTAATCTCAATAATAAACATGATCTTTCCAGTAAGTCAGGATGATAGTAGCAGGGCAGAAGGGGAACAAAATTGGCTTTTTTACCTTTATGAGGTCTAGGCTACCTATGATTAGGGACTATTAAATGATTTGCATAATGGTGTGTGTACTTGTCATTTAATGTTGCCCAATTAAAAGTAGCTTGTATCATATAAGGGTAAGAAGCCAATTTTCCATTATGCCCTGCTGCTTGTTAACCCTAGCTTACCAGAAAGATCATGTTTAGTTTTGATAAGTAAAAAAAAATCAGGGTACTGTACTGACAACATTCATGATTATGGAAGGTGGTGAGCTCACCAGTTTTTGATGTGGGGAGCAGGAGTGAAGAATGAATATCAGAGGAGGACTGAGGAGGCCATTTCTGTAGGGTACAGCTATATTCGGGGGGGGGGGGAGGTGAGCAAATCACTAGAAGATCTGAGATGTGGGGCTACCTGCACAGTGATCGCTACCTGACCATGGATGAGAGCAGCCAGTGATGACAAGTGCTCAGAGAGGCACTGTGGTGCCTAAATGAGTACATGGATTCACTGTAGGGAGATTACCCTTGTGGGGGGGGGGTAAGGTTTGTTGAGGCAGTATTGAGGAGACTGTGTATACCACATTCAAGAGTCAGAAGAATGGTGAGTCAGACAACTAGCATTGTGGAGGAGGGCATGGACAAGGACTGCAAGAGGATTGCTGAGGATTGTTCTGCCAGATTCAGCTGATCACAGGTAAGGGGGTAGACCAATGCTGGAGGTCAGAAGGATTCAATCAAGACATTAGTATGTCTCACCTGCATAATAATGTTGTTATCCATAGTAAGTCCAATCCTTGTAAGGGCATGAACAACACTTTTTCTGGTGTGTTCCGGTGCTTATTGCTTAGCTCTCCAGGAAGATGTAGTTGTTGGTCAATGAGGCAAAAAAAAGAAATAGGGGACTGTACGTACTGCCTTCATTGTGCAAAATGGTGGTGATCCACCCAATGTTTATTGTAGGAGCAGAAGTGAAACATTGATAAAAGAGGACTAGAGAGTGACTTGGGAGGCAGCACTTAGTGGCAGTTACTGAAGTGCATCAGTAAATGTGTGCGCTATTGTGTGAGGCACAAGATTATGATCTGAAGTGTGATGATTCTCTTTGTGGGACTGAGACACTCATATGTGACCCCAGGCTGTATTAAGGACAGAGTGTGAATGGTAGACTGTTTGACGGCTGGTGGGCTAGTGGGGGGCGGGGTCAAGAGGAAAAAGACTATAGGAGAAGCATATTTCTGGATTCCCAACAGAGCATGATCATTGGCGCTGGATCAGACTAGCCAGAACTTTGCTACAACCATCGGGACATCACATAATCATTAGGACCACCAGGTATTTGAAGAGTTGTACTGTACTGTACTGCAGTTTGCCACAGAGAAAGTCGGTTGGATTACAACACAATTTTGGCACATTGAAGTAAACAAAATGAACAAAATCATAGCTTAACATGTGTATTGATCAAAATAATCCACATGTTAAGTCATGGTTTTGATAATTTTGGTGAAACAATTCTATACAAAGTGGGAAACAGAACTAGTTAGCACTAAAGAGAGTCATGTAGCTCTCTGCCTTTAGCGTCAGTGAATTCATCACTTCAGACGTTTAGCAGCCATTTTAGGGAACAGACAGAGCAGGTTTTATTTTAAACTGGAAGGATGATGCTTACTTTTTCAGATGCTACAAAACTGTTTGTTATTCACATAAATGCAATGTTACCATCAGTGTAAACAGCAGCCTTTCCTTTAGCCCCTCGTGAAGTTGAAAGTTTGAATAGTTTGTTGGCAAAATGTTGTTTAGGTGTCCTTTAAAATTACAATTGCTGTGAAGGAACCCATGAGCTACATGGTGATTTATATCATATAGTCATTTAAAGTCCGGTATCTATTCCCTTCTAAAAAGAGGAAGGAAAATTCTACCATGTTACAACTTAGAAAATGCACTATTTAGTGCTAAAACATACATTGATCTTTTCTCTAATAAAGGGCTATTACTGTTAAAACCTTAACAGGCTGCACCCCATTAGTAAAGAAATATTTCCTTACTATTTGTGAAACATAGTAGTTTGAACCACTAACTAAGGCGCTTATAAACGCATCCGTTTTAACCATCTATATATTTGATATAGAAATGCCCTGATTTTAACAGAACTTCTTAACTGGCAAAATATAGTAATATCAGGGAGAAGGGGGATAAAGGTCCAAGGTCTCTAGTCTACCAGGATGTATGCGTATTAACAATCTCCAAGGAAAAAACAGTGTACCCTGGACATAAGCAAAAGCCCTTTCCCCTCTTCATTCCTCGGAACCAGGAGTGTTTTATAGAGAAAGAGAAGGTACAGACTCGGTTCAAGGAATATCTTCCTTCGAAGATGAATTACCCTCCGATGTGACTTGAGGTCGATGAACAGCACGTTTCCGACACCACTTCTGGGCCTCTTCAGGATCTGAGAAAACGTAAACTTTACTTCGATGCACTATGTGGAGACGGGCTGGGAACACTAGGCCATGAGAAATGCTCGCCTCTCTTAACATGGCACAAGCTCCATCGAAACACTTCCTTTTTTGATGCGTGGCATAGGACAGGTCTGGAAAGATCCGTATCAGCTGGCCATCATGTAGCAGGATTCATCTTCTTCTGGCAAGAGCAAGTAGGTGATCTCTCGTTCCGACACCATCTGTAACTATCATTACAGTCCTTGGAGCATCAGGATTGTCTTGACGGCCCCGAGGTGTAACCCTGTAAGATGTCTGAAACTTCTTAACCAGCTGAGTGGCTTCATCATCGAGTTGCTGTACCATCCAATCCTGTGCAAACAGCATAAGGTGGTCCCCTTTAGAGCCATCCTCAAGACCGAGAAGTCTAAGATTGTTTGCTCTCACTTGATTCTCTAAGGTTTCAAGACTGGAACGGAGATGTGTATTCTCCTTAATCACAAGATTGACCGCTCCTAAGACTGCTGCTGAGTTCTTTTTTGAATCCGCTGTAACTGTAGTGATCGGTTCCACTTTTGTTTCAGCCTGGACCACTCTACTTGAGAGAGCATCGAATTTATCAGCCAGTCCAGACATTGATGCTATCATATGATTCATTTTTACTCCTAGCGTTTGGAGTGTTTCTTCCTGAAATCCCTCTTCCGGTGTAGGCTCGTGGCCCTGTATAGCCCACGTGTTGGTAGAGGATCCAGAGACGGTTTTACTTTTAGTACCATCCCCAGATGTTTTATCTCTTCGAGGGTTCCCCATCTTAGTCCGGAGGTATTCCAGAACAGTTGTATTGTGGTTAAATGTGCCTTCTCTTCAAATGATGAAAGTTTACCAAGTATTTTATTAATGCCAGCCATAGAGCTCGATCAATTTGCAGCCATCTTGCTCGGGATCCACAGCGTGCCCCGATGTCCAACAGCTTCTGAATGTTCCTTTTGATGGAACTTACCTGTTCATACAGCCAGCGGAGAAGTCTCTTAAGGCATCAAACAAAACTAGAACAAACCCTTAAGACTTCCAGGCCAGCTCCCTTTAACCGTCAAAAAGGCAAGTGACACAGCACCTTTCAGAATAATCAGCCCTTTCATGGCATAGGCAGGGAGCTCAAAACAAATCTGTCCACCTAGCCTCAGAAAAAAGTGCAGCTGAAGGTACAAATCCCCAAAGCACCTAGTGCCACCACCTGAAGCTCCAACCCCAGTCCTGCCTCAGCTGCCCGAGGAACGTCTCTTCTCCCCATTTGAGGAGGGGGGGACCTGATCCAGTTTTACTGTCAGTGGGAATCCATTACGAAGGACAAGTGGATTCTCAGAATGATCCATTAGGGATACTCCCTGGGTTTCACATAAATCCTTCTGGACTGTTCACCCAGAAGGCAGCCCCTCTTATCAGCTCACATGTCAGCTTGTGGCGCAGGAGAGTGTAGGCCTTCTGAGCCAGAATCTGAATGAAATACAGGCTTCTACTCAGTCTACTTCCTGATAGCAAAGAAGTCTGGGCGCATGTGCCCCTTTCTCAACCTCAGAAATCTGATCAAAGCCATTGATCGAGAAAAATGCAGAATGATTTCTCTGGGTTCTCTGTTCCCTTTCTGATGCCCTCAGGATTGGTTAGCATCCCTGAATAAGCAGGATGCATACCAGCACACTCTGGTACACCTCAGTCATCACAGATGCTTCCGCTTCCTCGAGCTGGGGCAGCTTTACCAATTCAGAGCCCTGCCTTTTGGACTTTCCTCAGTGCCACAAGTCTTTACAAAGGGCTTTGCAGTGTTCGCAAGTTACCTGAGAAAGTTGGACTCCATGTCATTCCATACCTGGACAACTGTCTGATTGCCAGCCCATCCGAGACTGAACAGTCAGTGAACACCATCTGTCAGATCTTCCTTCGAGAGAGCTCTTGCAGTAGGTAATTACATATAGGGCTGAAGCCGGCAGGCGTCAGGACCCCACAGAAAAATTTCTAGCTAGCAATCTCTGGCAAGGGACCCGCCCCCACGTCAGGTGACCGGTGTCAGTCGACGTCTGTATAGAGGGGAAGTCTTTTTTTTTCCCCGAATTTTCTAAAATATTTGTCAGGATTCTCTTACGTGCCGCGTATGTCGTCCCGTACCATGTCTGAGCACAAAAACAAGTGCGGCTCGTGTGGCACCCAACTCCCGCACAAGGACGGCCATTCTCGGTGTCTCATCTGCCTAGGTCCCGACCACCCCGTGGATTCCTGTCAGCACTGCCTGAAGTTCAGTGCGGCTACCCGCAGAAGGCAGCAGTCCCTGGAGGCTCACATGCTAAAGCAGATGATGTACTCCATGGAAAAGGAGCTAAAAAAGCTCAGACAGGCTTCCACCTCCCCCGAGGGCCTTAAGAAGAAGGAGAAGCACCGGGACGACTCCTCCGTTGCTGCGGCGACTTCATCATGGGAGGCCAAGACTGCAGGCCCATTCCATGCAGCACATGCTGGGTCCGATAGCATCCTAAGTGTTCAAAGTGCCCTGGCACAGTTACACATGAGAATGACTCTATGGATGTTCAGTGCACAGTGGTCACAATTATTGCACCCTCAGACTTACCTCATTCAGCTGAACAAGGACCTGGTTCGGTCATTCACATGGTAGTCTGTGGAGGACAGTCTCCTCCGGGGCTTCCATTTCTCCCACCTGTAGTCTCAGATGACTCTCACCATGGATGCTGTCCAGTTGGGGTGGTGAGCCCACTGTCAGGGCCCCCAAACATAGGAAATTTGGGACCCAGCAGAGACTCATTTCCACTGTGTTGGAGATGCAAGCTGTTTTGTACAGCCTGAAAGCTTTAGTTTACTTAAGTCAGCCACAAAACAGTCCCCCTCCAGACAGACAAGTCTGTCATGACTACATCAATAAAGGAGGAGGCCACACTCTTACCTCTCCGCAGGTACATGATGAGAGTGTGGGAATGTTGCCTGGAGCAAGGTATCCTGCTCCGAGCAATTTACCTGCCTGGAGTCTAGAATACTCTGGCAGACCAGCTTAGCCAAACCAAGGTCAATCCTTGTGAATGGTCACTAGCTCCAGATGTCATGAGATTGCTGTTCAGCAGGTGAGGTATCCCAGATGTAGACCTTTTTGCATCCCTGCTCAATGCCAATCTGCCTCCATTCTGCTCCAGAAATCCAGGGCATGGCATTTTCTGTCAGGATGCTGTATGCATTCGCACCAATCCTTCTCAGGCAGAGGGTGCTGCTCAACTTGGAGGTGCGCGAGGGCAGGGTGATAATGATGGCCCCCTACTTGCCTCGACAGATATAGTTTTCTGCGTTGAGCAGACTGTCAGTCAGCAAACTGAGGATTCTTCCACCCAGGCCAGGCTTGTTGACTCAAGGTCACCTGGTCTATCCCAACCTGCACTCCCATCATCTTCAGGCCTGGTTCCTGAGGAAATAGAAGTGAATGGGTACAAGGTATCTCAGAGGATTTTTGAAATACTTTTGGCTGCATGTAAGCCTTCCACCAGTACAGTTTACACAGCCAAATGGAAAAGATTTTTTCATCTGGTGCTCCAAAACCGGCATGGACCCCTTTGGGTGTCCACCTGCAAGGTCATGGAGTACTTGCTAGACCTTCCAGATGGCGCTCTATGGTATTCCACAGGAAAGGTCTACCTGTGTGATGCATCTCTCTACCATGAGCAGTCCATAGGTTCCCTCTACCTGGCACAGCTGCCTCTGTTCAAGAGGTTCCTTAAGGACATCCTGCACTCAAGGCCTCCAGTCAGAAAGCCTGTGCTTACTTGGGATATCAACCTTGTGCTAGATATGCTCACTCACAAGCCCCCTAAGCCCCTTGTGACATATGACTTGAAGTTTCTAACTTGGAAAGCAGCTTTTCTAGTGGCCAACACCTGTGCTCGTAGAGTGTCTGAAATCCATGGCTTGGTCACTGATCCTCTGTATACTGTTTTCCATAAGGATAAGGTAGATCTTCAAGAATATCTTTCATCAAGTAATGCCTATGGAAACATACCTCACCAGTACTGGGATCCCACAGAAATGTTTGCCAGCAGTCCACCAGGGGGCTGCACATGATGACATCATACATAACATCCACATAAGGCATGGACTGCCCCTCTCTCCTGAGTTCTTTTCCTGCTATCGATTCTGCCCATTGGATCTGCTAGTGGAAAGAGTGGTACCAGCTTATTATTTTTTCTTAAAAATAATTCAGTCCTTCCCCTTTCTCGGTGCTTTTTCCTATGCCACTGATTGGGCCCTTCAAACTGTTTCACTTATTCAATTTTGGGGAACATATTTTTAAGGACAAACACACACAGAGTCCTTGTCTGTTGCCTAGGCCTTAACTACAATGTTCAGGCCTGTGACTTTTGCCGTTGTTTTAATTCCACAACTAGGCAATGGAGGCAAGGAACTCTCGATAATTTTCTTCTATGGAAAGCTCTCTCAGCCATGGAAAAGCAGCTCCAACAACAGATGACATTGTCTGACCCCACATTCGGCTCTGGGAGACACCTGCCAGAGAGTCAGAAAAAGTCATCCTCAGGGGAACGCCGTAAAAAGCATAAACATCACTACTACTACAGTTCATACTACTACGAAGGATGAGGAACAAGAAAGTTAAAAGCTCATAATCGCTCCTATGCTATCACAAAAACTTAATAGTATTTCAAATTTGTGTCTTTGAGTAAGAACGCATCAAGGCATTTTTTGAATTCGTTTTTGGTTTTACTGATAATTACTTGTATGGGCAATTTGTTCCACAGTTGCATAACCCATAGAATAAAGAAGAATTTTCTAGTATTATAATGAAAATATTTTCCCTCCAGTTGTAGTGAGTGCCCTCTAGTGTCATACTTGCTGTCCTTGAAAACTAACCCTGGTTGAGAAATCAAATGTAGGTTGTTTATAATGTCAGATACGAACAGTAAGTCTCCCCCCCCCCCCAAATTCGATGAGTTTCTAGTGACAGGTTCAGGGCGATAAGTCTGTCATTATATGATGTATTATAAAAAAAACATTTAAATGTTTGGTGAAATTCCTGTGTACTTTATCTAATTGTGTACAAGTCGATTTCTTGTATGGACACCATAACTGGGAAGTGTATTCTAAATGAGGTCTAACGTAAGCCCAATGTAAGGGATTCCAAATATTGGAATCCTCTGACATAATATTATGTCGGATAGACCAAATTACTTTGTCAGTTTTACAGATGACCTGATTAACTTGATTTGATTACTCCATATTATTGAGATAATTCCTAGATCTTTTTCATCTGTGGTGGTCAATAAGGTGGTATCTCCTAGAGTGTACGGTGTTTTTGGGTTCTGAGGCCCTAAATGCATAACTTTACATTTTTTTATTATTTTCACACCCCATTGAGTTACCCAATCAGGGATCTTGTTCAAATTTCGCTGTATAGTCTCAACCTGGGCTGGAGTAGCACAGTGTCAGCCAGTTTTTGATATCTGCATATTTAGTGGAGGTGTAGATACAATTGTGTATCATCTGAGATGAAAATCTGAAATAGGCAAGGACCCAAAACTGAGCCCTGTGGCACTCCGCTTAACACATACAAACATACGAAATTTGCCAGCAGATAAAGGCCTAGAGGTCTATTAAGTCTGTTCCAATGTACAGCTAGCACTCCTTATTCTGCAGCTGCCCCTCCATTCCACCCTATACGGTACACAATTGTATCTGCACCTCCACTAAATATGCAGATGATATCAAAACTGGCGGGCCCTGTGCTACTCCAGCCCATGTTGAGACTATACTGTGAAATTTGAACAAGATCCTATGTCAGAAAGTACACCATTTATCAGTATGCACAGAGTCCTATTATTTAGCCAGTTACATATGCAGTTGGTGATCAAAATATTTAGGTTACGATCTAATAATTTGACCTTTAATGCCCAGTGAGGCATAACATCAAAGGCTTTACTAAAGTCTATAAAAATTGCATCATATGGGATCTTCTTGTCGCGTTCTGAACTGACTGTCTCATAAAAGTACATAAGATTGGTTAGTCAGCCTCTGCCTTGTTTAAACCCATGCTGATCGGGATCCTGTCTGTCTAAAATTGGAGTGATTTAAATGCTTGATTAGACTTTCTAATACTTTGCAAACGGTTGAGGTTAGACTGATTGGTCTATAATTTTCCCATACTGATTTTGACCCATTTTTATGGATGGGGATGACGTGTGTGTTTCCAGTCTTTTAGGACATAACTGTATAATAAGCATTTCTCAGATTATTTTTAAAGGATAGATCAAACAGTCGGGTAGAAGATATAATAGGTGGCCAGAAATCTTATCAGGGCCAAAACTTGTCTTGCCTTTTTGTGCTTTAAGTTTAGAATGCACCTCGTCCAAGGTAAAGGTGATCTGATTAAATTCCCCTGGATTGATGTCATTTCTGCTTTGTGCATTCTGTTTATCTCTATTAAATATTTCACACAATTTTATGTTAAATAAATTAGCCATAGCTTTTGGTTCTTGAAAAGGGGTGCCATTGTGCAATATGAGCCCCACCTGACAGTTTGATTTTTATTTTAGCGAATTTATGTAAGAGTAGAATTGCTTACCATTATTTTTCTTTGCTGTTCTAGCCAGGTTATATTCCCAATTGACTTTTGCTTTTCTTATCTTGGTTTTACATTTTTTCTGTATAGTCCAGTAGATTGCCCATTTTTTTTGTTGTTTTTTAGATTTTAAGCACAACCTATATTTTTTAATTTAAGTAATCTTATTATTGATTTATTTAACCATTTTGTGTGGTGTTATTATTGATTTATTTAACCATTTTGGGTGGTTTTGTATGGGAATATTTTTCTTGAGTAGATATAAACTCATCCGTAAGGCAGAGCAATGTATGTTTAAAGTAATTCCAACATTTGTCTGTATTTAACCCATTAAAAGCTGCATCCGAGAAAATTGAATGCAAGACTTCCTCCATGCTTATTAAATCAGCTTTGTCCTACAGATATAATTTGGTCAACCCCGTGTTAGGTGTAAAGTCCATTTGTAAGGTGAAAGAAACCGAATTGTGATCACTGTTTCCAATTGATGAGTTGGTTTTAACATTTATGAGATCTTAATGGTCATTCGCCAACACTAAATCAAAGATCCTATCTCCTCTAGTTGGATTAACATGCTGATATAATTGAAGTTGATTACAGACTGAAATAAGTTTTTTACCATTACTAGAATTAGCTGATTTTCTGTCCAATCAATAGTGCCAAGGTTAAAATTACCAGTAACAATGATGTCACCCAGTTCTGCAGCATTTTCCATTTCTGTAATTATGGCATCATAATCAGAGGAGGAGTCGGGGGGAGGGGGTCTATAACAAATACCAAGTAAGTGGTGGTGAGTTTAAGGGGAATAATTTAACCCAAATGGTCTCTGTTTCAAGTCCATGCTTTTGGATTTTGTCTGAGACCTCTAATGTATTTATACAGTTATTGACCACCTTTCTTGGATGAACAATTTAGTTTGTATAGATTATATCCAGGAATATATGGGTATCCCATGATGCTTTATCACCCCATGTCTCAGAAATTGAGATGATATCAATGTTGTCTTGTATTGATCGGATTCTTAATTCGTCCGGCTAGTTATTCAGACTTCTAGCGTTGAAATACATACAATTTAATTTAGTGTTTTTTTGATTATGTTAATTTGTTCATTGATTGTTGCATCTGGTGTTTTTAGAGAAGGGGAAATCTTCTCCTTCTCCCCCTGTTTAATCAGTTTAAATGAAGTGAAATAGTATCAACTATGTGTTCGTCAAGTAAGAAGGTACCCCTACGACTTAAGTGTAATCCGTCCCAGCTGTAAAGTCTGGATCTGTTTCCAAAATCCTCCCAATGAGTGACACATGACGGACCCTGTTTCAGGCACCATTTACATAACCATTCATTTATGGTCTTGATCTTTCTTGTCTGATATTCAGTAGCCCTTGGAATAGGTAGAATTGCAGATAGACAATTTTCACTCCCTAATTCAACAAGTTTGTTAGTGCAATAAAGTCTTGCTGGATTTTTTCCACAGGGTCAGAAGTAATATTATTTGCACCAACATGTATACCTATTAGTGGGTTATTACCACAGTCTCGCAGGATATTATCAAGCATTACAGTTATGTCTGAGATTTTTGCTCCTCTGAAAGTCAAGTCGAGCATGTACGATTTGTATTATCTGGGTTACAGAGTGCCCTGTCAAGATATTTAATGAGTGAGCCCCCAAAAATATACACTTGTCTGTCACTGTCGGAAGCTGGGCCTGGACTAACCTCCATATTAATTAATCACATTTGTTGAAGTGTGAGATGAACTAGGACAATTTAAAAGAGGTACAACAGTGTCTAACAGATGAGGGGGTACATTCAAGCCATCATGATTCAAGTTTGGGGCAGTTGGGGTGGTGATAGAAACAGGTAGTACTGACTGTACAGAGATAATAGTATGTACATTTCTATCCCCATATTGTTAATGGTCCGGGGAGGGGTGGGTCCCAAATGGTTTATAATGTCTGATGAGACACTGCTAGAATCTTGAGTATCAATTCCAATAGGGTCAAAATAATTTGAAATGGGGAGGCAGAAATGCTCAGCCTTGCGGCCTGTTTTTGAAGGCTCTAGTGCTTTGTACCTTATGCCTATTTTCATCTATCGTATCTCTACAGTACATCATCTTCCCTATCCCTTTTCCTATTTGCAGGGCAAGAAGGGATACTAGTTGAGGGACCTGGTACAACAATCATTGGCAATGTATGGACTTGTGATGCATGATTACCCGAGTTGTTTGTACAGCCTTTTGTAATATTGTTTATATACGTAGGAACAGTTGGCATGTGAAATCTGTTTGCCATTTCTAGTTGGCTGTTCTCTAGGGTGACCTGCCTTATACCAAAAGTGCTTATTTCTTGTAATAGTTCAGCATTTTGCTGACATTTAGGACAAACATAGGATTGCATGGGTTTAATAGATAGTGATAGTATACATAGAGCAGCTGGAGCGTTTGATGCCAGCTTCACCATCCAGGGTCATAATAGTTTCTGCCATTTTAGACTGAGGGAAGTCTTCCTAAGAAGAGGTCTCCTTCAGCACTACGACCAGAGTATTTTTCACACTGTATGTGTTGCTATTTTATCTTTTTATGCAATAAACTTTTTTGCACATTAATTTTGATGAATATCAGTGGGCCTGCAAGTTGGAACAAACTTTCAATTAAACTGAGACCCATTGACAGAAAAATTCAGGTAGGGAAAATCAAATCTTTTCTACTGTCTAAATATAGGCTAGAAGTGTAGGGTGTTATTTATTTGTACCTATAATGTGTTAAGATTAGAAGTACGCAGTGTAGTGGATCTTGTATCGATTTATGACAATGAAATAGTTTTACAATTAGATCCCTGTATAACTAAACTGTAAGTTATGTGCGTATCCATGATAATGAAAATAACTCGTCTGATTGTAATAATGATATTTACATATCTATGCCCTAAATGTTTGATGTAGATGTAACTGGAATCTCACAATGGACCTCACTGAAAATGAGCTTCGGCTCAGTTGAGTCATCCAGTTCATTGAAATGAGATGAATAAAAGTTTTACTACTACTACAGAACATACACAACTCAAATAATTTTATATATAACCACATAGCAAGACAATCAGCAAAGCATATGAGTATTTCTTATTATGTTAGCTTAGGTGGTTGATTAAATAAAAATGTCTTGAGCCCCCTCTTAAAGGCTTCCACCAAGGGGCCTCTCTTAGATATCCTGGGAGAGAATTCCACATGGCTGGTGCTTCAACAGAAAAGGCACGGTCTCCTGATTGGCCACAACCTAGCCCTGGGGACCACCAAGAGGTCTCCCTTGGAGGAATGGAGAAGGCAAGTCGGGCACTGAGAACCCAGGAGGTCTTGCAGATAGTCTTGTCTCTGGTTGTGTAGAGCTTTGTAAGTCAGCAACCTGACCTTGAAGGCAATCCTCCACCTTATCGACAACCAGTGCAGGCCACGGAGAACCAATGTACTATGTTCAGATCTAGGTGCACCAGTTAATAGCTTGGCCGCCGCATTCTGCACCAGCTGCAGATGGCAAAGATTGCCTCCTGAAAGCCCTAGGTACAAGGCATTACAGTAGTCCAACCTCGACGTGACAAAGGCATGTGTCAAGGTGACGAGATCATCTGATGGTATTAGGGAACGGATCCGGGCAGTATTCCTGAGATGGTAAAACCCACTTTGGATGACAGACGACACCTGAGCATCAGGTGTCAAACAGTCATTGAGAACTACACCCTGATCCCTAACCTGTGTGGAGGGAGTCAAGGACCAACCTCCCAACCTCAAACCAGCGTCTGTCCCCAACACTCCACCAGTTCGCTGATGACCAGGTTCCACCACCAATACATCTGTCTTGTCTGGGTTGAGTCCTAACCAGCTTTGAGTCTTCCAGTTCTGGATCTCAGTCAGGGTAGAGACTGTCATCTGGTTACCATGTGCACAGGACAGGTACTGTGTAGCTGGGTATCATCGGCATAGCAATGAAAACCCAGCCCATACCACCTGATAATGCCTCCTAACGGCAGCTTGTACACCATGAAGAAAAGAGGCAACAGGACTGAACCTTCCAGAACTCCACAATGCAGGGGCATTGGGCTGGATGTGGATAACCCCATCACCATCCTTTGCACTCAGCCCATGAGGTAAGGACCAGCTGATGACATTGCCAGTTAGTCCACACCAGTTCTGCAGTTGGTCCAGTAACACCTTATAATTCATGGTGTCGGATGTCAAAGAGAGAGATCGAGAACAACAAGAATAGTTTGTTATCCCCCCTATCTCTCACTATAATGAGATCATTCAGCACCCTCACCAGGGCGGTCTCCATGCTATGCCTGGATCTAAATCCAGACTGAAAAGACTCAAAGGTGGCCGAGGAGGTGAGACGAGCCTGAAGCTGAACAGCCACCACTTTCTCCAGAACCTTCCCTAAACGGGAGTTTTGAGACTGGCCTGTAGTTAATGAGGCAGTCCCGGGTCCAAGAACATTTGGCTGTGCAATCAGACAGACAAGAAGCATAAAAGGAGAGGACAGAACAGAACATTGCATTTAACTCCCACTGCATAACAAATGGGACAGGGTCTTATTCAACCCTGTCGCATACCCTCCCCCCCTCTTAAGAGGGAATCTGTTTTAAAAAATGTGGCAGAAGGTTTGCCAAGGTTCCCCTCTTACGTAGATGCCTCCCACTATGGTCAGTGTGTGCCCACTGCATCACCTGCATCCAACATTTTGTGGGAACAATTACCTGCTCTTGTATCTTGTTTAACCTGGGGTTAGGGTGTAACCTGAATAGTGCCCCTTTCTTGACAGTATAATGGGGACAGGCTCTGTTAGCCACCCCGGGGCCAATAAGTACATCCTCAGTACTTTTTGCATACTGGTATAACCTGCAAACATGTGTATCCCCATTTTGTAGCATACCACAGTCTCTGAATCTCCAGGGAATCCCTGGTTTAACAAAAATATCAGCACCTTCAGCAATCTCACAGGCTTCTTCCTCACCTTTTAGCTGCTCTACTAAAGGGGCCATGCCTCCATCTTGGATCACATGATCTGTATCTCAGGGTGTCCTTTCTTCTCCATCACAATCTAGTACCTCTTCATTAGCAGTCTCTGCACCACTTACACGTGATCCTCCATGACCCAGCACTAGGTGTTCCTCCAGCTGCGATTCTGGATCAACAAGGTTGCACCTGGGAAACTCGTGAAGCTCCCAAGTGCTCCATCTCGATCTCTGGTATCACGGCTCTGAATTGGTTCTCGGTTCCTTGACTTTGTCCGCAACAGATGGGGCCTCTCCTCGCCTCTCGATTTGTCCTATTTGTTCAGGGGCTTAACTTTCCTGGCAGACTCACAGTGCTGCCCCTGGTGTATTACTCTGACCCCCTGGGTATCTCTGCTCAGCCTGCATCCATCGTTCTGTTAAGGTTTTCACCATTTTCATAATTTCCTTCATTGCCCAAAGGTCTCATCTCGGCCACTTCATAGTGTGTCTGTTGTCTTCACTACTGCCAGCCATCTGTTTGGTGGTCATGCCTATTCCTGACACACCTCTGCTGGATTCTTGTCTGGCCACCCTTGTCAGACCTACTGTTTGTCCTATAGCCCACCATTTAAAAAAAAAAGGCAGTCAGGCTTTCGGGTTCTGTCACTACCTGTTCTTTTTTTTCCCATGACTGGTGCTGGCTGTATGGTCTCAGTTTTGACTCTTTTTTTCTGCTTCTAGTTTGGCTGCCATTCGTCTGATGATCACTCCTGGGATTGCTATTGCAGAATCTATACCTTTCTTCTGTGCTTCCCTGGTACCAGGTCTAGTACCCATGCACAAAACTTGTAGCTTAGAGTATGCATGGCGTAAATCCCACTCAGGCTGACACCATCTGTCCTTGAGGAAGCATTTGAAGACCAAGAGCAGTTGTAAAATTTGCATGTAACCTTTTATTACTATTAACAGTAAAATTAAAAATGAAAGTTGTTCAGTATAACTATTTACAAGGGCAGTACAAACACAAAAAACAAAGTCCTTCGTCTGAGGATATCTTTAATTCCAAGTTTGTCTCTCTCCAGCAAAAGCATTGCTGCTTTTTTAGTCTTTGCCTGGGAACGCATGGAGACATCCAGTTTCTTACAAAATGCTTGTCAGTTTCTTTGCAGAACAGGTTTGCCGATAGAGCATGTCCCAAGCTGGCCCCCTGCTGACAGCTGTGCAAAAGAGTTTGCAAACAAGCCGGAGAGGAGCTCAAACTTCATCTCAAGTTAACGCTCTACATTCCAAATAGCTTTTTGCAATCATTTCACCAGTATAACTATATACATGACAAACAAAGGGAACCCAGTATCATTTACAGTTTCACACACATTCTGCAACCATAGATATGCAAGGGAGAAGAAAATACAGAAACAGCAAGTGAAGGCAGAGAGATAGCAAGAGGTGGAGAATTGCGATATTGTCAGAGTGATCAGTTCCTAGGCCTCACAATAACATTTGGTTGCACAACCAGATGGACGAGACTAAAAAGGAGAAGATAGAACAGAATGTTACATTTAACTCCCTCTGCATAACAAATAGGACAGGGCCTTATTCACCCTTGTCACAGAGCCACAGCTGTCTCTCTTCCCTCCTTTTTTTAGGTGACCGGTAGTTATCCTGCCTAATTTGCAGACTGGTTCTCCTGTGATGCCTGAATTCAGCATATTTACCTAGGTTTCCATATCCTCTCCTGTGTGCCTGGTTTGGTTCTGGTTGCTTCAGTCCCTGTTGGTCCAGTAATCCTCTGAGCTTGTCTCTGGCAGGGAACTGAGGCACGATGGGACTGTCCTCACTATACTGGTGGTGATGCACGTCAGTGTGGGTGGCCCCAGCTAACAAATGCTTCCAGGTGGTGCTGACACTGTTTCATGATGTGGCTCAATGGAGGAGAGTCTCTCAAAGATCTACTGTTATGGTAAGTAATGATTCTTTTTACTACTAATATTCAGTTCACATCACCAAATCTACCCGCCTTCCATGGTAAGCCTTGCTTCAGATTCCTGTTCCGTTGTGCAGATCAGAGTGTAAAGGGGGTGGAGCAGGTGGACCATACGGTTGGGTGGTAGGAGGAGTCAAGCTTGAAGACTGTTAAGCTGACTAAGCACACTCAGTGGAAGACTGCCAGAGTGTTGATGTTAACCAAATACTAGTAGCAGAAGAATAGTTACTTACCACAACAGTAGATCTTTGAGAGAATCTTCTCCATTGAGCCACATCATAAAACTGTCAGCACCTCCTGGAAACTTTTGTTAGCTGGGGCCATCCACATTGATGTGCATCGTCGCCACCAATATAATGTGGGCAGTTCCATCGTGCCTCAGTTCCCCGCCAGAGACGAGCTCGGAAGATTACTGGGCCGACAGGGACCAAAGCAACCAGAACCAAACCAGGCACACAGGAGACTATATGGAAACCTAGGTAAATATGCTGAATTCAAGCATTACAGAAGAAACCAGTATGTGAGATCAGGGAGGATAACTACCTGTCACCTAAAAAGGGGAGGGGGGCAGGCTAAATAGGGTTACTCTGGCAGACTGGATGGACCTTTGTTTTTTTTTCTGCCATCATTGTCTGTGTTTCTGTTTATACAGGTGGTAAATATTGAGGTTACTTGCCTGTAACCATAGTTTCTACTACTAATATTCAGTTCACATCCACTAGATCTCCCCACCTTCCATGGTAAGCCTTGTTCAGATTCCTGTTCCGTTGTGCAGATCTGAGTGCAAAGGGGGTGGAGCAGGTGGACCATATGATTGGGTGATAGGAGTCAAGCTTGAAGACTGTTAGGCTGACTAAGCACACTCATTGGAAGACTGCCAAAGTGTTGATGTTAACCAAATAATAGTAGCGGAACTATAGTTACAGGTAAGTAACCTCAATATTTACCACCTGTAGAGAAAGAAACATAGACAGTGATGGCAGAAAAAAACAAAGGTCCATCCAGTCTGCCAGAGTTCACTGTTTAGCCCTGGGGCCTACTGTTCCTGGAGGGTTCTAGTCCTCCCCAGCCCCCGCCCATTCTCCTCCCAACTTACAGCCAGAGCAACCACTATACCCTTCATTCTGACCCAGCCATGTTTAAAACCACCGATGGTTTTTGCACTAACCATCTTGGCTGGCAGCCTGTTCCACTGCTCCACCACCCTTTCTGTAAATCAGTATTTCCTCACATCCCTCCTGAAACCTTCTAGTCTCCAGCAAGTACATGCTCAGTGCCTTGAGGCGCTCCTCATAGGACAATGCCATTCTGGCCCAGAATAATTTGTTTTCCTGCTCTGCACTGTCTCAAGCCTATCCCTATCCTTCCTGAGGTGAGGATCCCAGAGCTGGGTGCAGTACTCCAGGTGTAGCCTCACCAAGGATCTGTACAGGGGAATTGTTACTTCCTTTTTCTCTGCTTTTGATACCCCTATATCCAAGCATCTTGTTTGCCTTGCTGAAAGCCTTGTTGCACTGACTTCATTACTAAAGGGAGTCTATGATGATAACTCCAAGGTCTTGTTCCTCAGCTGTGGTACTGAATTTCACCCCTCCCATCCAGTACTCCATCCTGAGATTCTTATTTTCTAGGTGTACCACCTTAAAGTTTTTGGCATTGAATTTCAACAACCAAACCCTTGACCACCACTACAGCTTTTGCAAGTCTCTGCATTTCCTTTCTTCCCTTGTCATTATCCACCCTCCCACACAGCTTAGTGTCATCTGTGAAGAGACATAGCCTGCCCTGGATCCTCTCACCAGATGGAGTCTCCAGAACTGCACTCAGTACTCCAGATGGGGTCTCACCAACTGTCTGTACAGAGGGATAACTACTTCCTGTTTTCTACTGCTGATGTCTCTCTCTATACATCCCAGTATCCCCTCAGCCCTCCTTACTGCCGTCTCACATAGTTTGCTTACCTGTAGGTCATCTGATAAGACTATCCCAGGTCCCTTTCGATTTTTGTTGTTAGAACACCCCCCATATCGTGTACTCTTCCTGTGGGTTTTTGTTTCCCAGGTGCATTACTTTGCACATCGTTGCATTGATTTTAAGCTGCCATATGTTTGACCATTCCTCCAACCTTGCCAAGTCCCTTCGCATCTCCCCCCCCTTGTGTATCAACCCTGTAGCAGATATTTGTGTCGTCTGCAAAGTGGCATATTTTTCCTTTCAGTCCCTCTGCAATGTCACTTATAAAGATATTAAAAAGGACCAATCCCAGTACTGGACCCTGCGATACCCTGCTAGTAACCCCCTTTTCTTTGGAGTAGATGCTGTTTACTATTGCACTCTGTGTCCTGTTGTCCAGCAAATATTTTACCCAGGCTAACCACCCTGGGACCCACCCCCAGGCTAGCTAACCTGTTTATTAATATTATGCGTGGGACTGTGTCAAATGCCTTGCCAATGTCTAGGTAGGCCATGTCCACAACCCCTCCTTGGTCTACTACTTTGGTCATCCAGTCAAAGAAATCTATTAGATTCATCTGACGTGACCTTCCCTCTGTGAATACATGCTACCTCTTGGGTTCTGTGCCCCGCTGGCCTCTAGGTACTCAACAATTCTTTCTTTCAGAAGTGATTCCATTATTTTCCCTACCACTGAGGTCAAACTAACAGGTCTATAGTTTCCTGCCTCTGCTTGGCTCCCACTTTTGCGAAGGGGAATCTCATTCGCCCTCCTCCAGTCCTCAGGTACCACACCATCCTCCCATGATTTGACAAAAAGGGTAGTCAGTGGTGTCACTAGTTCTTCCCTTAGTTCTTTTAGAATCCTGATTTGAATCCAGTCAGGTCCCATTGCGTTGTCCACCTTCAGTTTCAGGAGTTCTTTCAGAACCCTTTCCTGTGAATGGACTAGTATCAACCCTGCTATCCAGAGTGCTTCTATTGATCGGATTAGGTACCTTCCCTCCTCTTCTTTTGTGAATACTGAGCAGAAGCATTCATTCAGTATCCCTGCCTTTTCACTGTCACCCTCTGCCACCCACCCTTCCCTTTATTAAGCCTCACTATTCCTCCCTTGTTCTTTCTTCGCTCTCTAATGTACCTATAAAAGGTTCTATCCCCCATTTTAACCAAGTTGGCTGTCTTTTCCTCGGTTTGGGCCTTTGCTGTTCTGACTGCCTTCCCCGCTTCCTACTGCTTTAACTGGTAGAGTTCTCTGTGCTGCTCCTTTTGTGTTTCCTTATACTTCCTGAATGCTGTCTTTTTCTCCCTAACCTTCCCGGCTACCTCTTTTGAGAACCATAGTATTTTTTTCCTTCATTTTGATTTATTTATTGAGATCTTGGATAGTACCTTTGAGTACAAGCTCATTTAATAGGTTCTGCATCTCGACAAAAAAGTTATAAGAAATGTACAACATAAGTAAATTACAACACAGTTGTACTGGAATAACAAAGTAGAGCAAGCACAGCATGTACATGGTCATTGGCTGATCTGAGTAGCCAGAGTCTGTTAAGTTACATTAGGTAGTTATTTATACATAGGCTGTGTTGTAAGCCAGAGTCAAACACACTAAATTAGGTATTGTTACAGGGTTATAGGGAGAGGAGAGATGACAGCTGAATGTGCAGGGAAAGGGGTGAGGGGGAGAGAAAGGAAACAGAATCGGGGTGGAAGCTGGGGCAGAGTATAGGTTATAGGACAACTGGAAAGGGGGAGGGTGAGGGTGAGCAGAGAAATGGATGTGGTGGGTGGGAATGGAAGCGGATGGGTAGGGGGTGGTGGGGTGGATAGAGTGCGAAGGGAACGGAGAGCAGAGGTGAGATAAGAGGCAATGGGGCACAAGAATAGAAGGCACTGCAGGAGTGGGATAGCGTAAAGTCAGCGGAAGTCTGGAAAACACGCATAAGAAGTTATTGGAAGCAGGTACAGCTGGCATTCTCTAATAGCTGCTGTCTCAGCAGTCTCTTGAAGGGACCAGTCGAGCTTAGCGAGGATATGTCAGGCTGTAGAGAGTTTAGCCACCAAGGGGCATGGAAAGCGAAGGACCTTTAACCCAAGGAGGTGCGACAGTGGGGAATTTTAAATAGGCGACAGTCTGGCTCCGAGTGTTGAGAAGGTTAGTATTGGGGTAGAGTAGATTCTGAACCCCTGCGGGAACCAGGCCAAGACTAGCTTTTTTTGCTAGTAAACAGGACTGGTAGAGAAGTCCATCAGGGAACTGAAGCCAGTTAGCCTGTGCATACAAGTCACACGTGTGCATCATGCATGTGGCTCCTGTGGTAAGTCTGCAGGCTGTTTAAGGCAACTTTAATGCGGCGTAGGGCAGTTTCTGTGGCTGAACCATATATTACCAGCCCGTAGTCAGTTAGGGTCACAAGAGAACTCTGCTAGATTGAGGGCCTCAGAGGTGAGGCTGTGCTTGTGCCTGTGCAACAGATCAATGCTTGTATTAACAGCCTTAGTGACTGTCGATGTGGCGGTCGAAAGTCATTGTGCTGTCCAGCATGATCTTTGTTTGACCTCAGTGTGACGTGGTGCCTCTGAACGCCTATTTGAGAAAACCTGTACTATGTAACCTAAAATGCTATATATGTCCTCAATGTGACGAGGTACCTTTGGAAACGAGTCTCTGGCTCAAAGGTTGTAAACTGATTCTTACAAATAAATAAATAAAAATAAATGATCCCCAGGTATTTGAAATTCTGTACAAGCTCCAGGGGAGAACCCACCTTGTTGGTGTTCAGAAGATGGTGAGCTCTGTTCCGATTTTGAGCAGGGGAGAACAACATTGTTTGTCTTTGTATAGTTCATCACCAGTTTCTGATCTTTAAACCTTCTTTCCGCCACTGAAAAGTTGGTTTGGAGTTTGCCTTCGAGATTGAAGGGGTTAGAGTCGATGGTGAACAGTATGGCATCATCTGCATAAAGGAGTAGACGACAATTACGGGCAGAGGAGAGTTGGTTAAGAGGCTGAACAAGAGCGGGCCCAAAATAGACCCTTGAGATACACCAGAGCAGACTTGACTGCTATCAGATAAGGTATTAGCAGTCTTGACCTGTTGAGACCTCTCCAGCAGGTAGCTGGAGAACCAAGTTACAGTGTCAGGGGAGAGACCAATGCTATAAAGCTGTTTGATCAGAAGAACATGGTTGACGGTGTCAAATGCTTTTGATAAGTCGATGAAGGTTGCGCCAATCAGGATACCTCGGTCAAGGGAGTAGTTTACTTACCCATACATTCAAGCAGCGCAGTTGTAGTGCTGTGGTGCTTTCTAAAGCCATGTTGCTCAGGACATTGCAGCTGGTGCTTTTCAAGGTTATCGCCAAGCTGGTATGCGACTATTCTCTCGAGGGCTTTCGAGAGTGGCGGTAAGATAGAAATTGGTCGATAGTTCCCATTAAGTGCCCGGTCACCACTCTTGAAGACTGGTGTGACTATAGCAAACTTGCACTTTACTGGGAACTGCGAGTACCTGAGAGAAGTGCTGAGTATATGTGTGTCAGTGGGGTCAGAATTTCGTCCAGGGACAGTGCTACGAATTTCAGGTCCAGTGGATCACTGCTGAATTTAGTTTTGCCCAGAACCTTTAAGAGGTATTTTCGAGCTTCCCTGGTTGTGATTGTTTTGAAGTAAAAAGGTGGGTGGGAGGGGGTAGAGGAACTATTTATTCATGCGTCAGAAGAGCTGGGTGAGTTGAAGAAGTTGGGGAAAGTACCCCACTCAAGTCCATGAAGGCATTATTGAACGAGTTGGCAATTGTTATAGGATCAAGAGTGGGAGCGCCTTCAATGTTAAGAATAGTGGGGACAGATCTGTAGTCTTTACCAGTTACTTCCTTTAAGTAGTTCCAAAACTTTCTGCCATCACGCCAGGTTTTGGTGAGGGCTTCCTTGTACTATTGATTTGTAGCAGCCTGTATAGCCCAAGTGCAGTCATTACGTGCTTGCTTATAGCTTTGCAGGTCTCCCTGCTTGCTAGAAGCATGTGCCCTCAGCCATAGGCAGTCCCTTGAATTCAGCAAATCGAGTAGGCCAGGGTAGAACCAGGGGTTGCAGTGACCCTTGACTTTCTAGTTTTCATGGGGGCATGCTGATCACACATTTCATTAAAGTAGCAAATGAAGTGATCTAGGACAGTGTCAACATTGTGTGTATTCTAGACCAGAGCCCGGTCATGGTGACGGCGATCTGTCTTTAATGCTTCTAGGTGTCTCTGTATGAGAACCCTGTTGATAATTATTCTCATAGGGGTCTTGGTGTAATTATTGGATCATTTGAACAGGATAGGAGAGTAGTCGCTGAGAGCGTCTGGGAGGATAGTGATCCCCGATAAGTGACTGGGGCAGTTAGACAGTACCCACAGTCAAGTATGGTGCTGGGGAGTAATTAACCCTAGTAGAAGTGGTGACCAGCTGCGAGAGGTGAGTAGCTGTGAGAGCATCTTTAAAGACCTTGGCCTCCGGGGAGAGCCAGTTGATATCAAAGTCCCCGAGGAGTATAATTTCATTGTTTAGGCTCACTGAATCTAGGCACTCCATTAGTCCATCAAAGCCAGTAGACTTATGCTTTGGAGGAATATAGATTGAAGTGACACTGAGGGTTTTAGAATGAGAGCCAGTAGCACTTTTAAGGCAAGTGCTTGTATGTGGATCACCCAAGGTGGACAGTGGCAGGACTAATTCCTGGAGATTGTCTCTAAGGTAGATAGCACAACCTCCACCACACTTTAAGCGATCTTTTCTGTAGACCTTGTAGCCTGGGATCGAGACACAGGCATCTTCTCTGTTGGGTGAGAGCCATGTCTCGACCACTGAGAGTATGTCTGGGTTGTAATGCTGGATCCAAGCATTAAGGATGTTGAGTTTATGGAGGAGGCTGTAGATATTTATTGAGGTGATCGTGAGAGACCCTGTCCGGCTTGGTGATGTGGTGCCTGGCTAGGGGGCCAGGGTTGGGATGGATATTCCTAGAAAGCGGCAAGAGCAACAGTGTAAGCCTCCAGAGGTACTCTCTAAATTGCTTGAGGCTGTTTTGATTTCCTTCCCTGAGGTAGATGGGAGGAGGTGAGGAAAGAGTGCCAGTGGAGGCAGCCAGCCGGGGACATACCTTCTAGTGTTACAGATAGGGTACGGAAGCTGGAGCCATTGAGAGTGAGGAGAATAATTATGCGGGGGGGGGTAGTAGAACTATAAGTGTGGTGGCAACAGTATTTGTTTTGACTTGTATTTGATTTATTTGTTTCATGCAAAGGCTTGTTGCCTCTGTGATGGCAGTTTTTATGTTTCCCCACCCCTCCTCCTTGCCTGTTTGCTAGTGCTTTCCCGAGGGGCACTCCCATTTTGCCAAAGTCAGCCCCCAAAGTCCAATACCCTCACATTTGTATGGCTCAACTGTACAGCTCTATTTATCATGAACCACACTGTTTGGTGGTGACTTGATCCCAGATGGCTACCCACTTCTAAATCTGAGATCCTCTCTCTGACCCCATTTGAGAGTACCAGGTCTAAGATTGCTCCCTCCCAAGTGGGTTCCAACACTAGCTGTCTGAGGCATGCCCCCTGTAGGGCATCAAGAATGACCCTGCTTTTGGATGTGGCTGCAGTTAACATTTGGCATAGTCAGGTCCCCCATCAGCAATATCTCCCCTTTTTCTGCCACCCTCAGGATGCCTTCTATCATTTCGTTGTCCATTTCCACCCCCTAAGATAGGGGTCTGTATACAACCCCTGTGTGGATTGTGGTGCCATTTCCTGTCTCCAGGGTGACCCAGAGTGCCTCCTCTCCTCTCCTCCCCTCCCTGTTTACCCTTTAGTTCTATTGCTTTGATCCCTTCCCTTACGTAGAGAGCTACTCCTCATCCTCCTCTTCTACCCTTCCTGTCCCTCCTGTAGATTGTGTATCCTGGTATATTGACATCCCAGTTATGGTTCTCTGTGTACCATGTTTCTGTGACTGCCACGATATCCAGGCTTCCCTGTTGCATCAAGGCCACTAGTTCAGGTAGTTTGTTACGCAGACTATGGGTGTTGGTACTCAGTGCCCTCCATTTATTTGATGGCCTTACCCATTTTAGTCCATCCCTGTCCTTACTGCCTTTTTCTCCATTTATCCCTCCCTTCTCCCTATCGACTTCTCTATTTTGGTGTTTACCTCGCTACTACCCTGTTTTTTTTTGGGGGCTGGATTTTCCTGCTTCTTTGCAGTGCCTTCCCCATTGGCTAGTTTAAATGCTTGCCAATGAAGCATTTAAACCTATCACCTAGGATCCTGGTTCCCCTACTGGACAGATGCAGACCATCATGCCAGTATAGGCCTGTGGACCTCCAGTCCCCACTGAAGCCGAAACCCTGAGATGTGACCAGTTTTTCAATAATTAATTGAATCCCATGGTGTGGAGCACCCTAGCCTCACCTATGCCATAGGAAGCATCTCCGAGAAGGTTACCATGCATCCTACTTACTGAGGACAGATCGAGGAGAATGAGAACTGACCGTTCCCCTTGATCTCTTGCCCTGAGGAGGTCATTATGCACCGGACTAGTGCCGTCTCTGTGCTGTGCCTCGACCTAAACCCGGACTCGAATGGCTGGTAGATGTCAAAGGTCTCCAGGTGTTCCTCGATCTGCAGAACCACTATTTTTTCGACAACACTCCCGAAGAATGGGAGGTTTGAGATGGGTCTATAATTCACCAGGACGTCAGGGTCGAGAGATGTTTTTTTTTTTTTTTTTTTTCTCAGAAGGGGCCTTGCCAACGCCTCCTTCAAGGCATCAGGGAAGACTCCCTTTGAAAGCAAACACTGGACCGATGGCCTCAACGCAGCCCACTAGGAGACGTGTCAGGCCAGTATACAGTTCACAGTAAGTGGGCTGCAGCTTTGAAATCACCTTGGAAGGCCAGCCCAGCAGCACGGAGGGTTGAGGCGCTGGACGCCTTACCTCACACTACACCGGCGACCCGGATTTGGGAACGACCTCGAGTCATCGGGGTGCCAAAGTGTGGGGGGAGGGAGGAGGGTATACCATTGTAACAGTGAAGCTCTTACAGCGACAGCAACCTGCTGACACCCGCAGTGTTGACCGGGTTGCAGAAGCGATGACAGCATCATAGACTCCGGAGTTTGATCGCTGTCCCTCAAGATCTGCCCCCATGAACACTGATCGTGTATCTGTGCTTTTTCCGGTTGGGGACCGGAGTTGGCAGCATCAGGGATGTTGGCGACCATGTGTCACTGTAGGGGAGGTTGCCGACATTCGTGTCGCCACGGCATGGTGGAACGAGGGAGGAGCAGGATTGGGCAAGTCAGTGGCCAGCTCTCCTCTCCCGGGGGTGGTGGTGGGTTGTTGTCCCCCCCCCCCATAGTTCCGCTCTCACCAGGTGGAGGTCCGGTGGGTAGCATATGCGAGAGGAAGAAGCATTGTTACAGGTGGGCAGAAGGGTCTGAGCTGGAGCCACAGTGTGCATGCGTGCCTCCACATGCACGCATGACCATGTGCCGGGCCTCAGGTCGGGAACAGGAGAAAACCTACACAATAACACAAAAATCTGTATTGCAAAAAAAAAAATAAGAAATCACCTTGGAGGCCTCGGCCACCTCCACTGGCCAAAACTCCACCCAGATAATAGGAGTGCCTTTGCTTCACTCAGACTCCACCCTGCGGGACTGATCTAGACTCACTGGCGAGATCCTGGCTCGAATAGAGGATACCCTGTCAGAGCAGAACAGAGTAAACTCTTTGCAAAGTGCTACTGAAAAGGCTCTTTTTGGCTGCAGACAGACAGGGTGGAGCAGTCTGTCCACAGTCCGAAAGAGCTGAGATGGTCTATTACTCCCTGCAACATTCTCCGTGGACAGAAATGCTGCCGTCTTACAGTTAATTGCCCTACGATAATCCGGATAGTGATTCCTCAAAGCCAGTCTGTCCTCCACTGACAGAGTCCTTCACTGGCAACACTCCAACCTCTGATCCATGGTCTCAATTGCCTTGAGGACCCCATTGTACCATGGGGGTCTCAGGCAAGAGGACTCGGGTCATATACAGACTGGTGCATTGGCATAGAGTGCCCCGGAGACAGCTCTATTATAGGCTGTCACCGCTTCATCCAAGCCAACTGCACAAACAGCACTGACACCGAAAAAATAAACTACTGACATCACCTTTAAAGGGTGATAGCTGATCATCTCAGCAGGGGAGGGACCATTGGGGGGAGCCTCAAATGAGAATTAAACTGTATAGTGATCACACCAAGTGACCCTATAAATCCTGAGGTTGACCTCAAGACCCAGTGAGAATACTAAGTTCAAGGTGTGGCCGTGATGGTGGGTCACAGAGGCAACTGCCTGTGCAAGGCCCAGCGATGTCGTCGGCTGGAGGAGGTCAGAACCAAATTGCAAGGATTCATCATTGACCCAGGCATTGAAGTCCCCAAGAACAAGCCATCTGAGTGACTGCCAAGTACTTACCCAGATAGGGTCTAGCTGCAGGCTTGGTTGTAGCACAAAATGACAGGAGTTAAAACGACCTTGTAGTGCTCACCCAGATAGGGTTTAGCTGTAGGCTTACCTGTAACTATAGAACAGAAAACTAACTACCTGGTTGGGGAGTAGCTGAATGATTTAACTATAGCCCAAAACAACCCTGCAATTGAAATGTTCACTAGCTATAGTGCAAACACTCTTGCAAATAAACTCAATACAGTCAGGACCCCACACAATACTCCCGCAAACTGTGCTGTTATATGTGCGTATACGGCTTTACGTGGGATGTGACAAGCAAAGTCCTGGCTGTCTCCTGGCTGACTCAGAAGGTGAGTCATCGAACACCTCGAGCAGAACTTGTACATTTTATCAGGACTCTGTGGAGCTAAACAGTGGCCACGGGCAGTGTCATTTGGTGCTCCAGTCCAATTTATGTCAGAGTCCATGAGGGTTTCGTTTAGAGTCAGTTCAGAAGTGGGCTAGATACCTATTGACATAATGGACAGGGACAGTTCACTTGTCGTTGACTCTCCCATGGCTGAGGCCATCTTGGGACTGGCCCTAGAACTTTGGCAGCATCTAGCATTCTGCCTAGCACCCTCAGCCCATATGGTCCACTAGTATTTTGTCCCAGTAGTCTCCCTTTCTGAGTTCTCCGATTATTGCTCCATGGAGGGTTTGGTCTTGGACTTGGCCTTCCGTAAATTTGGAGGCCATGGGGATGTGGACAAGCCTCAAGACAGAGTCCAAGAAACTTGACCATGTAGCTAAAAGGGGGTATGCAGCTGCATTTCTGGGTTTTCACCTGGTCAGCTACACTGTCATAAGGCCGAATTTTGGCTATTCCCTGTCTGCGGAATTAGAGGAACTTCCCCCTACCGTCCAACCAACAAGCTGCTTCCTGTTCTTTATCAGAGGCCAGGGTCAGTCACTGGCTAAACAGCAGCTCCAGACGGCATTGGACATGGGTGATTTCTGTGCCATGGCTATAGCCATCACCATGCATTGAAGGGCCTGGCAGAGGCCGTCCACCTTCATGGCAGATGCTCTGCATAAGCTGTTCGATGCCCTCTTCAACCCCCACGGAACCGAAGCCCTTGGTTCCCCTTCCCTTGGGGCTGGCCTGTCCTCCGGTTAGGTCTTTGCCAGTCTCCCCACCAATAGTTGTGGAGCTGCTGCCTAAGCAGCCTATGGGAGGGGCTCCTTGAAAAGAGGACCAACCAGATACTGGGCTTCCCCGTCTGTTGGTCACGGTCACCCTGGACCATCCTCGATGGGTCGAGGGCAATTTGGGCGGCAGACTGCTGTATCCTGACTCCTCGGACTCTGATGTCACCGGCTCCACTCTCATCCCGGGGATTACGAGTTATACATTGGCACAGTGATGGAGGAAGGTCCTTCCTCCTTCCAGGGGATTCTCTGTCTCATCTCTGATTCTACAGGGATGCCACTGGAACCCATCCAGAAAAAGGCAGAGTACCCTCTCACGGGCATCCTGAAAAGGGCATACCCTGACAGAACCCTTTCCTGTGGCCAAGGCCATTGTTGGTCCGGCACTTGAACTATGGTAGTGCCCTGCCTCATGTCCAGCACCGTCTGCACGCAAGTACGCGGTGCCCATAGGGTCCCTTGTGGGGTTCACAGAGCACCCTTTGGCTGAGAGCCTGGTGATCGCCTCTGTGTTCAGATGTACTAGCAATTCTGCCAACACTGACCGTCCTCCTGATAAGGAGTCCAAGCTTTTGGACCATTTGGTGCAGAAAGTCTATGCGGCTTCCTCCTTGGGCCTTCATCAGGCCAGTTCAGCCATCATCATGGCACACTTCTCTCATGCCCTTCTCCGATCATTAGATGAGGTTCTCCCACATTGCCCTGCGAACATGCAAACCATGGTTAAGCAGGTCCGGGACCAGGGCCGTGCTGTTGCCAAACAGCAGCTCCAGATGGCCCTGGACATTGGGGATTCTCGTGCCTGCTCGATGGCCGCCGCAGGGCTTGGCTGAGTCTCTCCTCCTTTCCAGCGGATACTCGGCATAAGTTAGCTGATGTGACTTTCCTCGGGACAGACTTGTTCAGCCCAGGGGTGGTCACCTACAGTGCATTGAGCAGTTCAGTGCCACCTTGGACACCACTTCTGCCAGGAGTTCTTCAGGCAAGAACCAGCAGAAGAAAGTCTTTTCAGCACACTTCCCCTGCGGTTCAGCAGTCCTACCAAGGAGGACAGCAATATCAGCAGCAGGCTCAAGCTTGGTACCCTCGGCCCAAGCCTGGACCCCAACAGGCCCACAAAGGAGGCCAAGGCTCAGGTCCTGGAGCCTCCTCCTCTAAGTATGCCCAGTGACAGGGTGGGGGTTGCTGGCTCCATCACTTACTTTCCGCCTGGTCCGCTGTCACTACGGACAGGTGGGATCGCGAAGTGGTCGGTCAGGGACTGCCTCTAGAATTTGAGCAGTACCCTCCCAGCCGAGTCTGCGCCCCTCGGGAAGAATGGATTTCCGCATGCGATGACATTGCTCAGCTCCTTCTCAAGGAAGCAGTAGCTATCGTGGCAGGTCCGTCTGCAGACCCAGGCTTTCTATCCACGTACTTCCTGGTGCCCAAGCGGATGGGGGTCTGGCACCCCATTTTAGATCTCCAAGACCTGAATCAGTTTCTCAGGTCACGCACCTTTTGGATGGTCACTCTGTCCCAGATCATGCCATCCTTGGAGCGAAACATGTGGTTCTGTTCACTGGATCTGAAGGTCACGTTCTTTCACGTTCCAATCTGTCCGTCCATCCCATCAGCGGTTCCTTCACTTCAGAGTTGAAGGGACCCTGTACGAGTTCCAAGCCATGCTGTTGGGCCTGTCATCGGCCCCACGGGTCTTCACCAAATGCATTGCAGTGGTGGCGGCCCATGTCCGGCGTCGGGGAGTCCGAATTTACCCCTACCTCGACGATTGGCTCCTGGCAGGTTCCACCCAACAGGAGGTGGAGAGGTCAAGGGATCTGGCCCTCCAGACCTGCTCCCGACTCAGCCTCCTGATCAACGAGGCCAAGTCACAACTTGTGCCTTCGCAAGTGATGGGCTTCATCTGGACAGAGCTCGACTCTTGTCGAGCCAGAGCCAGGCTCCCAGCGGACAGGGCAGAGGTTCTCTCCTCCTTTGCCCAATCATTTCTGGTTGGGCACTTGCGCCCCTGCCCAGGACTTTCTGCATCTTCTGGGTTACATGGCGGCGTGCACCTCAGTGGTCCGTTGGGCCTGGTTGCACATGCGCCCCTCCAATGAGAGCTGGCCACCCAGTGGACTCTGTGCCATAGTCATTTCGACCAGCTGATCACTGTAAGTCGGAAGATGTGGGATGCCCTCCAATGGTGGACCACCCCAGACCGGTTGCAGGAAGGGATCCCATTTGTTCGCCCCGAGCCGACGGTCGTACTTACGACCGACACCTCTCTCATGGGCTGGCGAGCACACATGGGGGCAACAGGACCCATGGGTTCTGGACCCCCGAGGAGTCTTGATGCCACATCAACCTGTTGGAGTTCAGAGCAGTCAGACTGGCACTGTCAGCTTTTGCTCCTCAGCTCCAGGGTCAAGTGGTTCAAGTCCAGATGGACAATACCACAACCATGTACTACCTCAACAAACAGGGTGGCACACACTCCCAACTGTTGTGCAAGGAGGCGCTCTGCATTTGGACCCTCGTAAGCCTGTTGAAGGCGGATCTCCTAGCCATCCATGTGGCAGGAGCCTCGAACCAGCTGCGGATGCTCTCAGCTGTATAGGCCAGACATCCCACGAGTGGTCTCTCCATCCGGAGGTAGCCCACAGCCTGTTCTCTTATTGGGGCAAACTGATAGTGTACCTGTTTGCCTCCAGGGGAAACACCAGGCTGAGGCTGTATCACACCAGCCCCTTCAGCAGGGCTCGCTGCAGGGGGATACCTTCTCAGGGCCGTAGACCCCAGGCATCCTCTATGCCTTCCCTTCATTTCCCTTGATCCACAAGGTGTTATTCAAGGTGAGGAGGGACAAGGTGGCTTTGAACATGGATAACTCTTGTGCCATGGCTATGGCTGTCACTGTGCATCAGAGGGCTTGGCTGAGGCTGTCCACCTTCATGGCAGACACTCAGCATAAGCAGTTCGATGTCACCTTCTTGGGTACTGACCTCTTCAGCCCTGGTGTGAAAGGAAATATTGTATGCATTGAGAAGTCCAGTACCACCCTAGATTCTGTGGTTTTATCCCAGAAGGACAAAAAGGCCAAAAGCCTAAGAGGAGGGATTTTAAGTGTTGGTCCTTTCAATCACAGTAGTCCCAGCAGCAGGGGCAGTTTCAGCACTGGCATCTGAAACTCAAGATCTTCTATGGACAGGTCTCTTGCAGTAGGTTATTAATCTTGGGAGTCTGCTAGGTGGAGCTGTCACATGGTAGCTTCTTCCAGCAGTCTTCTGTAGGGCCACCCCCCCCCCCCAAATACATCACTTCCTCTGGATGTGTATAAAAGGGGGCAGCCCAAGGTACACACTGTTCATTTTCCTGCCGGCTTTAGCCCACACTGCAGCTAGCTTGTTCTTCTGTGTTCCAGTCTTCAACATAAACCCGATTTTTACTACCCTGTGCTGGGCCTGTGGAACATTCCCAGGTCCTGGCTCTTCTACTTCCAGAACCTGGGCCTGTGAACCACTCATAGCAACCCCCGCTACTGCCTCTGGTCCTGGGCCTGTGTACTACTCCCAGGCCCCGACTCTTCTGCTTCTACTGGTTCGGGCCTGTGCTTCTCACAGTACCTCAGACTCGCCTTGTTTCAGCGGGCCTGTGTTCACTCCCAGCACCCCCGCTGCTCCTTGACGAAGGCTCTCTGCTGGCTTCTATGCTTGCTTGTAATCTTGAATGTGTAGCACTGTTCCCACTTCTTACTAGTTGACTTGCTATGCTCCAAAGATACTATGAATGTTGTCTATACCTCCCTACCTTACTGTAACCCTTTCCTTTGATATGGAACCTTTGTAAATGAGCTGCCTCAAGCTCAAAGGTATTTGTAATCCGAGATTTAAATAGATAAATAAATCTCTTGCTGGGTCAGCGACTCCGTCCATGGCTGACAAGGCAGCCTTCCTGGGACAGACCTCAGGGACCTGTGTTAGGGGTTCCCGGCCCAAGGCTCTCGTTCCCGGCATCTGAGGCAGCAGGACTCGCACCCCTCGCACTTCTCCAATCTGCTGCTTGACGGTGGCTCCTCCATGAGTCGGCCAGAGACGTATTGCTTTTATGCTGTCGCCGGGGACCATCTCTCCCCCCCAATTGACGGGCGTTCATCGTCATCGGGGCAGCTCCCTCCATCGACGGAGCCTTCGTGGCTCCCCTCATTATTGACAGGTCATCCCCCATTGATGAAGCACTCTCTGGGATGTTCCCGTTGACTGGCACTGTTTCCCCATCGTCGGAATGTTCCTCGTTGATGGGGGGAACCTCCCTGTCGACGGAGCATGTTGTTTTCTCTCCCTCGTCGACAGGAGCTCTTCCCCATCGGGGCATGCTCTTGCTTTCCTCTCATTGATGGAGGCTTTTCCCCCATCAACGGTGCGCTCTTCGTTGACGGGATGACTTCCTCGTTGACAGTGTCATGTTTTCGATCCTCATTGACGGGGTTGTTTCTCCTGTCAACAGGACGTCCCCTTTTTCATTCCTCATCAATGGGGCTGCTTCCCCATAGGCGGGACATCCCTTCCTTTGTCCCTTTCAGCGGGATTGGTTCCCCCGTCGCTGACAGGGGCTCCGCACCTCGGGCGTCCCCTGTCCGGGGGGCCCCCCGCCCGTAGTGGCACCAGCACCCCTCGGGCACCCCTTCTGCCCTCGGCCGGGATTCCTGGGCCTTGCCTCTCCTATGGTACCACCCCACTGGGGTTGGGATGCCCCCGCCTTTCCGGCATCACCCGGTTTGGGCTATCTCTGCCCGATTCCCCCTCCCTCCTCCTGTTGTTGGGGATCCATGCTTGGGGGTTTCCCTGCTGGGGACCTTTTCTGCCCATGCCTGGACTTTGGCGCCCCCCTTCCCCTCAGTCCTGCCAAGGGCCCCCTAGCTGTGCAGCATGCCGTTGGGACTTCCCTGTTTGCTGCTGCTCCTGCGGTTGCCTCCGTGGGCATCTCGGGGTCTCCTGCCCGGCCCATATGCCCCGTCTTGCCTGTTCTTGTACGTCTGATGTACTTCCCGGTGCCTTGTTTGTTGTGGCGTACGGGTTTTGCCCTCCCGCGCCTTGCTGCTTTGCGGCCTTTCCTATGTGGGCCGTGTGGTCCAGTGCCTCCACACCTAGTGTGCTTCCACTTTGGCGCCTTCTCCTTGCCACTGCCTCCCTCCCCGGGGTCAGCCCTGTTGGTGCTGCCCTCGTCTGCCATTTCCACGCTTTTCCGACACCAGCTTCCTGCGGGCTCCAATGCAATGGCTGCATCTGTCACTGCTGTCTCCTTGCAGCGCCCCACCTGGCCTCGGGTGTCTATTTCGGCTCATGACGTGCACCTGTCGGTTGCCATCGCCCATTGTATGATGCCACGTCATTTGGTCCTGGTACCCAGACCTTCTGGGTTCTCTGCCACCGCCGTCCGGTCATACCCAGCAGTCGGTCCGGGACCTCTCCGTGCCCCAGTTCCCGTCAACCTCCTCTGCTGCCGGGACATCCTGTTCCTTCTTCCTTCCCAGGGTGCTGCTCGGGTCCGTGGTGGGGCCTCTCATGGGGTGATTGCGTCTGCCCCCCATCCCAAGCCCATCCTCCTGGTGGGGCCGGACCTGCCCCTCCTCCTCCTTGACAGCTTTACAGGGCTTGTTTCCCACCTCCTTCCACACGCCTCAGAGGCGCCCAGGTGTCCCTTTACCCTTTTCATCGGAGACCTGCTTCCTCCTCTTGGTCGCTTCCCTCCTCTCTCTGGTCATTTTGGAACGCCCCCCAGTGTTCTTTGCTGTGGCCTGCCTGGTGCTTCTTGCCCCGGTACTCTCCACTTCCTGCACATGCGCTGCGCTCTTGGCATGCTCTGCTGGGTTTGCATTTCTTGCCAAGGCCTTTCGACCCCTGCCTCATCAGGTTGTATCACTATGCATGGCCTACTGCTTTTCTCTTTTCTGCATCAACATGTTTCCATCTGTCTCGGACGGTGCCTTGGATGCCCTGTTGTGCTTGATGTATGCCATTGCCTCTTGCACCCCTTCTTGGCAGGTTGAATCACTGGCATGTCCCAGTTCCTACTCTCCCTTCGTGAAGTACTCTCTTCCTCACACACCTTTGGCTTGTCCACCCAACCGGGTGTTGTTTGAAATTACTTCAACTTGGACTTTGTGTGGATGCCATCCCTTTCTGGGGTTATATTGTGGGTAAGAACGCCATCCTTGGGTTTGCTCCCAAATCCACCTTATGTCTATTCAGAAAAGACCAACCATCAGCACTAGGAGGACCACCAAGGGCGTATTCCTAGTACCCTTCAAGCGTACCTCTATAGCTCAAACATCCCCATCTTTCAGGGGTCCCAAGTGGATAAATGACCTACCCCCTGACCTCTTTGAATGCAATAAGATTGGAAAATTCAAAGCTGGGCTCTGTGCCCATCTAACCCCTTCAAGTATGTGTGAGTACGCCTGCGCACCCTGACCCGTTCTCTGCACTTTTCAGCTCCTGCTACCTCTGACCTTGTATCTCGATCGCTTCTCTTACCTGTCCCACCCCTAATCAACTAGCTCTGGCCCTTCCTCACCCTGTACTCATTTACTTTGCCTATTCTCCCTCCCTCTTCTCTTTCTCTCCCATGCCCCACCAAACTTCCCACTCTACCCCCACCCTTATTCAGTCCCCCCATCCCTCACCCAACTCCCACCCTCCTACCCTCCCCACCTTCCATCTCCTTGTTTCCCACCCCTCTCAGCTACCTTCCCTTTCTTCCCTCCTAATCCCCTCCCCTTCTCTACTCCCCAACAATGCCTACTCTGGCTGCCATTTCTCATCCCAAGCCCTAGCCCTGCTCTGGCTGCCCCTCCGCCTTCGTTGCTTGGGCCGTTAACCCCAAGCTTGCTGAACACTGTTTATTTATTTATTTTAGTTTTTGTTGACCGGGTAAGTGCACTAGACAAATTCTGTCTATTTTCAGGCACGACTGTGGTGGGTGTGGGGGCTTTACAGATGAATGCCAACTGACCTTAAATCACATTAAGCTGTTGGTGGTTTTTTAGTGAATGAGGGAAATTTGGCCAGGACACCAGGGAAATTCCCCTACTCTCTTCGATAACTGTCATGGGATCTTTAACATCCACCTGAACTACCACCAATCCAGGCAGATGGGACCTCGGTTTAACATCTCATCCGAAAGACGGCACCTCAGAAGTGCAGCACCCCCCTCATGCTGCACTACAATGTCAGTACTGGGATAATAACCCAAGTATACAACAAGAAAAACACGGCACCAACCACTTCCATAAATAATTCTGTATTGTGTAAAACAAAATAGGTGCTCCACAATGCAGTAACGCCATGCAAGACTTCAACAGCTCCAAACAAAGAAAACGTCCGACCGGTTTCGCGCCAAAAACAGCGCCTCCTCAGGGTCCCTGAGCATAGGTTTTAATGGAGAAAGATCACCTTCAGCTTCAACCTGGTGTTTCTGTTTTCCGAGGTAGTCTGCAAACCAGCACATAGATTTATGGTCCAGGCCTAAGGTGCTCAGGGAGGAAAGAAGCAGGCTGTGATTGACTGTGTCGAATACCTTACTAAGATCCAAGAAAACAGCACAGATATGCTTCTTCTTGTCGAGGTCTAGGAGCCAATTATTGGTCACCTTAGCTAGGGCTGTTATGGTGCTGTGCTTTGCTCTGAATCCAAACTGAACCGGGTTTAATAGGCTTCTGGATTCTAAGTATACCCCTAGCTGGCCACACACTATTTTTTCTAGTAATTTAGACAGGATGGGGAGGAGGGAGATTGGTCTGTAATTATTTAGATAGCAGGGGTCACCTGCTTTTAATAGAGGGATGACATGGGCTATTTTCCATTGAGGGGGGAGGCTACCCTGGGAGAGTAACATATTGAATAGGTGGGTGATTGGCACCCAAACAGTAAACGCACGCAGCATGCGGGTTGGTGCGTGACATCTTCTGGCCACACGACCACCGGCAAAATCTGGGGGAAGACTTGTCTTCCGTGATCGAGAAAAAGCAATCGCTAACACAAACAAGGTGAATTTTCGGAATAACCGAAAGTTTTGAAGCCAGGGTCTACAAAATGCAAGAGCACGAAGGAGGCAACCTGAATTGTCCAGCAGAAATGAAGATCTGGCGTCATGAGGCGGAGACAAGGGATACCACCTGGGTGGGTGGGAGGAGCCAGCTTAAAGACTTTCCGGCTGATTTAAAGGGAAAGGGACACTGCCAAGAAGTGTGGATGAACAACATATACCACTCCTAGAACTACTGTTACAGGTGAGTAACCTGTTTCTTTTGGTGGCCAGGGACAAAAAAAGAGGGGCGGGAAGAGAGTGGAAGCGGCCTCTGCATCCACTGTAGTCAGAACCCCCTTCAAGGCTGCACAGTGATGGCATGTGGGGTGTAATCCCCCTCCCATCCATTCCCTGTACCAGCTCCCTGTCAAGGGTCAGGTATGCCACTTTTTTGCTACAGTGACCTGCCATTACCTCCAGCGAGTGGGTTCTAGAAGTGGTGGGTAGAGTTTCCTCTGGATTTTAGTGCTTTCCTGCCATACCAACTCAGAGCTGCTCAGGAGTCCAGCATGTCGAAGAACATATCCACACTTTGAGGTGACATTGCTCAGCTCTTGGAGCATGGGGCAGTAGTACATGTTCAACTCCCCACTCCTCCCAGGGTTGTGTGTCCAGGTTCTACCAAGTCCATCGACAACAAAGTTGTCAACAGACTTTGCATCAACAGCATTTTGCTGACGGCAGTCACATTGCCCAGCAAATACGTCTATGACCCGCAGCACGAAGGGATTCTTCTGACTGTTTGAAGGGGGGCTTTGTCCCTCTCCACACACCCCGGAATTAATGATTGTCAATTCCCGGGGGGGCGCAGTTTACAGCGAGAGCGGCTTACAGCAGAGTTGCTGTATCCATCATACATTGCTGCACGCAACTATTAGAAATTGTGGATGTCGAATGAGTTGTTGTCGATGTAATGGATTCGCTGTTGGGGGGGGGTGTTGGTTGTTTGAACAGTATAACATGTGTCCAGGTACTTCTGGGATCTGAAACAGATGGTGGCTGGTGCCCCAAACTGGATCTGCACAATCTGAACCAGTTTGAGGTAGTGCAAGTTCCCGATGGTCACTCTGAATCAGATCATTCCTTGTTGGAGTAGGGCATTTTGTTCTGTTTCCTGGACCTCCAGGGCACATTTTTCCACATCCCAGCCTGTCCTTTCCATTGCTGGTACCTTCGGTTCCGTGCATAGGAGATCCTTTACCAGTTCCAGGTCATTCCCTTCAGCCTGTTGTCCATGTCCAAGGTCTTCACCAAGTGCGTTGCAGTAGTGGAGGTCTTCCAGCGGTGTTTAGGCATCTGTGTATCCCTACATGGACAACTGGTTAATGGCTGGGTCATCCAAAGGACCTGTGGGGAGGTCCGGGGATCTGTCCCTGCAGACCTGTCTGTATTTGAGCCTTCTGGTCAACCCAGCCAAGTCAAAGCTGGTCCTCTCACAGGTGATCAGGTTCATCAGAGAAGAACTAGTCTCCCTGCATGCCAAGGTACATCTTCCAGCGGACTGGCCGTCACACCTTGCCATGTCATTTCAGGTTGGTTCTCACATCCTGCTTAGGGCTTTCTGTGGCTGCTGGGTGTGACACATGGACAGCCAGTTCTGAGTACACTATAATTTTTTTTGTAATATAAAAATGTGTTATGGACTGTCTCTCATGAGAGATGCTGAGACAGCATGTGAGTTGACACACACACACCCAGGTTTTAGATACAGGGTGTTACCTGGAAGGCCAGAAGCTAATTACAGACTAGAACAGGCCTTAATCAAGACTCTCCTGTTTTTCTAAGTTAAATATAGCTTTAACTGCTAAGAGGGAAATCAGTATCCATTTTATGACGTTAGAGGAGGAAACCAGGTTACGGCACACTGGTGCGAAATCCTAAATGCTTTGATGTCTGTGTGAGAGAGGATACTGCTTATAGATGAAAGGAAATTTAGACTTGATTGGGGAAGTCACATGGGGAAAGGAGTTTCTGTTGATGTAACCTTAATTATCTTACCTTCTAATATGATAAAATATCCTGGGTGTATGATTTTTCATAAACAGAGGAGTAGCTAGGTGACCTCACACAAAGGGGTTGGCAAAGACAGATTTTTAAATGGATTCTGTTCTCCTTCAGAGACACTTTTATCTACACTCTGACAAAGAAACATATTTGAGCACTTTAAGCAAGTATACAGGTAGAGAGAGACAAAATCTAAGTACTGTAGTAGGAATTGCACTGTTAAAACCTTATTCTTTTAAAAAGATTGTATGGTTTGTGACACGATTCTGTATTTTATGTTTTACATACTTATATCTATTTTAGTAAAACTCTATTTTTAGAGCCTACTTGGTCTATCTGTGAATTTCTTTTCTTCAACAAGTGAAGTATATATGGTTAAAGCAGGCACTGTGCATAAGCATGAATGGCGATACCAAACTGGAAAAAGGTAAGAGTAATCTGCGGTCTTTTATTTGAGTTTTTAAGGGTTCATTTCTGTACACCTGGTTAGGTGCCCGTGGGCAAAGATATCTGGCCCCCCGAAGACAGAATTATCTGAGCTTGTGCTTTGGGTATGCTAGCAAGAAGTTCACAGTTTGAATCCCTCCAAGACTTGAGAGCAAAGGTTGATTCAAACCCACAGAACAGACAGGAGGGTTACCCTGTTTCTGTTAACTGTTCACAAGACTGGGCTCAGAGGTTGGCACTTAGGGAGTAGAGGGCTGACCTCCGGAGTGGTTTTGTGACACTGGGTACATGACATCCTCCACCAGTGTGATACGTTGGGCTCACTGGTGGTTGCATCACCTGTAGTAGAAGTTGAGCCACCAGTAATCCCAGTGCCTAGGTCACTTGGACCAGCTGGTTATTGTGGTCCAGTCAATACGGGATGCCATCCAGTGTTGGCTGGACCCACAATATCTGGAGGAGGGAATCCCATTTGACCACCTGGAATTGCCTGTCACATTAAGTGGACACAGTGGTGGAGTGGGGGAATACACCTGGGAGACCACAGGGCCCAAAGGTTCTGGTCTGCCCAGGAGTCCTGTGACGCATCATCTTGTGGAGCACTGTGCAGTGCACCTGGTGCTGATGGAATTTGTTCCACTGATTCAGAATCAGGTCATACAAGTGCAGGAGGACAACACAGCCACTGTTTTCCACTTGAAAAAGCAGAACAGGACACACTCCCTTCCGTTGTGTCAGGAGGCTCATCAAACCTAGACACTTCTGTACTGCCTGGGTGCAGATCTCCCTGCGGTCCACATCATGGGAGAAAACGGTCATCTGGTGGACATTCTTAACTAGGTCAGAGAGATGTTGTGCAAGTGATCCTTAAATCAGGAGTTGGTGGATCTCCTGTTCTCCCAGAGGGGCACCCCTCTGGTGGAATTTTTGCTTCATGGGAGAACAGAAAACTGAGGCTATTTTGTGCATGCCCCCAACAGTTTGGGACACTGGTGGGGTGGGGTAAAGATACCTTCCCGAGGCCCTGGATTCCAGACCTCCTATACATCTTCCCTCCCTTCGCCTTGGTCCCCAGGGTCGTGGTCAAGGCATGGATGATTCCGATAGCCCCAGACTGGCCATTTAGTTCTGTTATCTGGATCTCCTTATCCTCAGCAGCAGCCCTCCATGGAGGTTGTCTTTCCGCCCAGATCTGCTGACCAGACAAGAAAGTGAGGTCATTCACCTGGACCCTCAATCCCTGCACCTCTTATCCTGATTCGTGAGTGGCTAGAGTTCCAGGCTCTTGACCTTTTGGAAGACATCCTCCACGTTGTGGAGGTGTCCTGTAAAGTGTCAACTTGTAAATGCTATGCATTTAAGTAGAAGATTTTCTCAAGCTGTTGCCAGGATAAGGCGCTTGATCCCCCTTACCTGCCCCATGGCAAGCATCCTTGACTACCTATGATCCCTCTCTGTCCAGACTCTGAGCAATGACCCTTAACCCTTGCATGGCTACGGACTTATACATCAGTCCAAAATTCCTGTGTGTTCTAATTCTGTTGGCAGCCTAAGGGTTAAGGTGCACTTGGCAACTATATCTGCATACCGGTTGCAGGCCGGGATGCAGAAAGTGACACAGAAAAAGGTAATTGGGTGCTTTTTCAAAGGCCTGGATCACTTGTCTCCTCCAGTGCACGAACCTCCGTCTTCATAGGACCTACCAATGCTCATGGGCAAACCATTTCAGTCGATGCACAGGTGTGAGATGTCATATCTGTCATGGAAGACTTCCATCTTATTAGCTATCACATCAGCCAGAAGGAGCGATGAACTCCAGGTGCTCTTAGTGGAGTCTCTTTACCTGGTCTTGTGTGTGTTTTTTTTTTTTTTTTTGTTTGTTTGTTTTGTGTGTGCATGTTTCGCCTCTTAGTAAGTCTGAGCCTCCCCATCTGGATCACCCCCCAGCTCCATCATCTGACGTCTCGTGGACTTACCTCTTCCCCTGTGTTCCTTCACGGCGTGCCCTGTGTGGTAGGGTATGGCAGGGCCTGAACTGCCACTTCAAGGATCTAGTTTCTGGGAAAGCTGCCACATTGCTGGTACGGGGCCTGTAAGGGATTGGTGCTATGGTGCATGGCAGCTCTCTTCTAGCAGTCTTTTTCCAGGGGCACCCCTACGTTACATCATCTTCCTGTTTCCTATATGAGTGAGTAGTCCCTGGTATCCTCAGTTCCATTTTCCCGCCGTCTTCAGCTCACGTGCAGCAGCTAGTGCAGAGAGCAGCAGTCATCGATGAGAATTTGAGCTAGAAGCAGAATTTTTCCATTTCACTAACTACATTAATGAATGCCCAAAGAATCTACGAGCAAGTCAGCACTATTTCACTCCTGTCGTCGTAGTAGGAAGATCTACCACTTTGACTGCCACACCATTTGTGTTGGGTGTCTAGGACCATCACACACAACACCATCTCCTGCATTCTTTGCCAGGAATTCAACCAGGCAACTCATCGACGATGACTGCAGGAGATAGAATCCTACCATATGGAGCAGAAATTGTCTCTACTAGAGAACCAGAGGGCCCGTTCAAAAGGCCCCCCTTCCACTGCTTCACACAGGAAGTATAAATGTGAGAAGGAGAAGCCCTCCATTTCTTCCTCAGGCAAATGTTCGACCACCATCATGGGTGCTCCACCATCGACGATGCCCTCCAAAACTGCCTCTTCATCGACGGGGGTTTTCACCCTCTCATCAACGGTGCTTTCCAGCGCTCTTTTGGTAGTTTCTGATGATCCCTATATGGGTTGCATCAACGCTCCGTCAATGGGGGATCGTTTCCCGTTGACGTCTTCTTTTAAGCATTCTAATGCTGCTTCCCTTGCTGCCCTGTTGACGATTGGTCATGTTTCCATGGGGAAGTCTGCTGTTTTTGCAGTGCATACTGCCCCTCTGCCTTCACGGTCATTCTCTCACAGGGGCCAGGCAGATAGAGATTGGGACACCAGGCTTTACCACCCATGTGCTGGACCTCATGTTCCATTTCCTCCAAACTTCTCCTGGTTTTCCAGAAACCTCCTCTCCTGGCCCCCAGTGGACGTAACTATAGTGGTACAACAGGCTCTACAAGCTCATTAGGCATTCCCAGCGCCGCACTCCAGGGAGCCGGTCTTCTTTACCATTCTTCTACCCATCTACCTAAATGCTTCCAGGGGATAGGGACCCTTCCCCAACCTGGTCCCTCCCACTCATACAAAGGTGATTACCTATCAGATGAGGCTGAATTTCAGGCAGATTTCACCAGAGATTTTGATTTTTGAGGATGCGGACTTACTGGTCCTAGATTCCCGTCCCCAGTCCCCTCTTTCTACTGTTTTCTCATTAAACTAGGACCTCTCCCATCAGGTGGCTGCCTTTCCTCCAGATGACCCATCTTTACATGAGATGATGGTCCAAATCCAAAAGGTCATGGGATTTTCAACTACCGAACATAATAAAGAAAAGACATGGCAAACTATCTAAAACTGCCAGACGAGCCAGTTATAGTGCTACCCCCACTTACACAAACCTACCAAAACGCTATGCTAGCAGCCTGGACTCGGTCTTCGGCTGTCCTGACCATTCCTAGGAAAGCGGATCGCCTTTATCAGGCTCCTCTTGATCATCCTTTTTTTTCCAGCTACCCCAAAGCACATTTGGTAATAATTACTATGGTTCATGATCGTACTAAATGACCAAAGCACATGAGCTCCTTACCTCCTGACAAGGACTCCCATAGGATTGATTACCTAGGGAAAAAGGTCTTCCAAGGAGGTACCATGAATCTTAGAATTCTAAACTATATGGGACACAAGGTTAAGTACCAGTGTACTGTCTGGTCCTCAGCTATAGAGCTTGTCGATTAAACTCCCTCATTCACAGGAGAAGGATCAATTGTTGGCTACTACATCCACTGGCAAGTCCATATTCTGTCTACTTAGCTCGGGTTATGAGGCGATCGATACTTACGGCCCACTTGTCAGCCACGGGGATTACCCTATGACGCCATGCCTGGCTTCGCATCTTGGGGTTCACTACAGATGTACAACATAAAGTTGTTATTGCCCCCTTTCATGGATCCAAACATTTTGGTCCAGGTACCCAAACACTTTTAAATGATCTCCAGTCTTCAGGACGGACCCTACGTACAGTACATGGCATGTACCATACCTCACAATCATCTCATCATCCCCAACCCTTCTTTCATGCAAAAAGAGGTGGTAAATACAGAGGCGGATCCCGTGGTCGTTCCTAGCCTTCTTCCAGGACCGCCACTTTGGCCTCCAAGGGCTTCTGCTCCCACCCTCTGGGTGGAACCAGCAAGCCCCCTTCCCAGTGACAAATTGAGGCATTGCCCAGGCTTCCTCGACCAGGCCTCGGAAGCTGTGGGTGGTCACTTTGCCCTCCATCTAGAGGCCTGGAAAAGGATCACATGAGACAAGTGGGTACTTTAGATTATTCAGAGAGGCCACAGTCTGGAACTCACGTCCATACCTCCCTCTGATCCTCCCTGCTCTGTCCACTACCCTCCCAACCACATTCCTATTCTCCAGGAGGAACTCGAGGTTCTGCTGCTCAAGAAAACCATCTATCCAGTCCTTCCACCAGAGCACCAGCAGGGTTTTTATTCCCACTTCTTCCTGGTGCCCAAATGAACTGGAGATCTCAGACAACTGAATCTACACATTCAGTACAGAAGGTTCCAGATGGTCACCTTAACCTTCATCATGCCAATGTTGAAACAAGGGGATTGGCTTTGTGCCTTGATATGAAGGATGACTACCTGCATATCCCCATCTCTCTCCCCAACACCACCACCGGTTCTTTCGCTTTACCTGTTGGGACAACATTACCAATTTTGGGCACTCCTGTTTGGTCTTTCACCCACCCTGAGACTGTTCACCAAGTGCCTAGCGGTAGTGGCAGCAGCCCTATGACGAGAGGGACACTTCGTCTTCCCATATCTGGACGACTGGCTTTATAAAGGCAGATTCCAAAACCTCTTTTCTTTCCTCCCTTCAAGCAACACTTGCTCTGTTTCACTCCATAGGGATTATGGTAAATTGGCCAAAGTCCAATCTGACCGCTACCCATTCGCTCCAGTATATAGGAGCGGTCCTAGATACTGCCTCTGCCAGGACTTACCTCCCTGTCAGCAGGCAGGACATGCTCTTATCTCTTGCTTCCCAGATACAAGCTCAACAAGTTATCACAGCCAGACACCTTTTATGCCTTCTAGGGCACATGGCCGCTACCATCCCTACTGTAGCTTTTGCCCATCTACACGAGACCAGTCCAGTGGGTTCTCCAAAACCAATAGTCTCAAAGAACTGGAGACTTCGGAGACAGTCAGTCACTCCCACTCTGCAGTCTGCCCTGTCCTGGAGGACCCAACATGCCAATCTCTCTCAAGGCATGCCTTTCCAATCTCCCCTACCCCTGCAAACGTTGACTGTGCATGCTGCTCTAAAAGGTTGGGGTGCACACCTGGGTCCCTACAGGACACTGGGCAGATGGCCATGATCCACCACTCATCCCCTCATAAATCTCCTGGAAATGAGGGCGGTCCATCTAGCCCTTCAGGTTTTTCGGCACCACTTTTCCCCGTGGCCATTGCTGATCCAGTCATACAACACCTCAGTGGTATTTTACCTCAGCAAACAAGGAGACACGAAGTCCCACACGCTCTGCAGAGAGACGATAGAGGTTTGGCAGGAAGCCATATAGCAACACCTTTCATTAACAGCAGTCCATCTACCGGGACACCACAGTACCCTGGCCAATGTTCTCAGTTGCCAGTCTTCCACTCACAAATGGACACTTCATCACAAAGTTCTTCAGAGAATCTTTCATTTGTGGGGGACCCCTTAACTCGATCTGTTTGCTCCGTCATCAATCACCGTCTCCCCAGATACTAGTCCATTATCCCGAACAAAAAGGGATGGTCTATAGATGCCCTGTCCCAACCGAGGACAGGACTCTTCTTATGTGCCCCCCAACCCCACTCCTGCAACTCGAACCTCTCACCATGATCCTCATAGCCCTGCTATGGCCTCGGCAGGTGTTGTTTCCCCTACTTCAACAATTCTCAGTAGCTGATCCCATTCCATTACAAATCAGACCAAACCTTTTACCTCAGAATCAGGGGACCCTTTTTCATCCCAACCTGAGATCACCAACACCTTCATGCTTGGCTCCTGAGGACGCTTTCATAGCCTGTCTCCAAGTCTCCTCACATGTGGCCAATATACTATTAGCCTCACGCAAAGTAGTGACCAGGGAAACCTATAATGCCAAATGTAAACTCTTTTCCATTTGGTCTGCTTCCCGATCATTGGACCCCTATTCATGTCCACTGACCAAAGTCTTGAACTACCTAGCCTCGATTGCCAAGACAGGGTTAAGCTACTCCTCTATTAAGGTTCATTTGGCCTCTATTTTGGCCTTCCACGAACCTCTGGATGGAAGATTACTGTATCAACATCATCTGACCAAAATGTTTCTAAGAGGAATGTTACACATTAAACCACCCATTAGACGACCCACTCCCTGTGGGATCTAATTTTCTTTTAAAGAAACTAACCCTTGAAGCTTCTGAACCGGGGGCGACCTGTGACCTAAGATTTCTTTCTTGGAAAACGTTATTTTTAGTGACTGTCACTCCCGCTTGCCCTATATCTGAGCTTCATGCCCTCGTGTAAAGAAACGTACTTGATTTTTTTTTTTTTTTTTACTAAAACAGAGTGGCACTCCGGACAGATCCTTACTTCTTTCCGAAGGTGGTTTCAGAACACACCTTGAATCAGTCCATAGAGGTGCCAGTCTAGTACCCTGAGCACTCCAGTCGGGGAGAATACCTTTTACATACCCTGGATGTGCATCATATATTACAATATTATATTAATCATACCAAATCGATTAGAAGGACCTCTCGACTATTTGTTACCTACGCCTCAACCAGGGAAGATTTCCCTGGTCACTAAACATACCCTATCCAGTTGGCTGGCACACTGTATAGTCTTTTGCTATAAGAAATATAAAAAAACATTACCAGGACTTGTCCAAGCTCACTCTACCAGAGCTATGGCCACCACTGCGGCCTGCTTCAAGGGAGCTTCTATCACAGATACAGTATCTGCAACGCAGCCACATGGTCCACAATACATACCTTCACGAAGCACTACAACTTAGACGTTGCTTCAAGCTGTAGGATGGCTTTTGGCCGAGCTCTCCTACAAGGCCTTCTGTCATTCCACCCTTTCTGGGTTCACTGCTTGGGAATCATCCCAAGTGTATTACTTGCTGCAAGAGATCACCCCATGGAAGACAGTATAGTTTTATAAGAACTTACTGTAACAGTAGATCTTTGGGGGTATCTCTTACAGCAGGTACGATCCCTCCCTCCATTCCCCTCCTCCTCTAGGAGGAAAACTTCTGATTCAATTATTTATGGGCAGGGATACCTATGGTACCTCAGATCTCCCTCAGTCCTCGCTTAGCAAGCTGAATCCAGCAGAGGAACTGAGGATACCAGGGACCACCCACTCTTTTATACAGAAACTAGGAAGATATCATGTCTGGGTGGCCCCTGGAAAAAGACTGTTAGAAGAGAACTGCCATGCACCACAACGCCCTCTGGCAACGACCCAAGTGTATTACCTGCTGCAAGAGATACCCCTCAAAGATCTACTTTTACGGTAAATTTTTATACAACTGTACTTTCTTTTAGTGGTACTAAGTTCACATCCACACTCAGTCCAGCTGGAGATAGCGGAGTCATTGGAAGTCTTCAAGCTAAGCTCCTCCCATCAATCAGGTAGTATATCTTCTGGCTCTGCCCTGTGATGTGAAATCTTTTACACACTGGAAATAGGGATTCAGGTGTGGCTTTCAAGGGGAGGTTGTGTGGGTCGTGTGGATGTGAACTTAATACCACCAAAAGAACTACAGTTACAGGTGAGTAACCTATATTCTCAGTATTGTCCCCCTGTCTGCTGGAATACACTACCATCAACAGTAACTTACATACAGCTCCATACTAAAATGTTTTCAGATACGACTACAGACCTGTTCAAACACGCACCCTGTCATAATTTACTGCATAGCATTTATTTGAGTATTACTTACTTATTTACAGTATGTATGGATTTCTTGGGTAGTATGAGGTACCTTGAAACTTAAAAGGCACTAAATTATCTTTTACTTCCACCTAAGACAGGCCTGCTAGCTCAGTCAACTAAAAAGTAGAATAATGGTGTGAACAGTTTCACTTCATTCCTTTCAGCAGAGCTGAGTCTACTTGATCTGCAGCGATGCCTCAGGGAACCAGGGACCTGTTCTCACATTGGAGATGGAAGTTATTTATATGGTAGGAAAATGCCCCATAGGCCAAGTGGGTTGTCACAATATAGAAGACTTCTCTTACGGCAAATATAAAGTGTTTTGATACAACTGGTAGTTTCTGGTTGAACTGCCTTGCTGCTGCTATCACCTAAACTGTTAATGGAATCAATGACTTGGGCTTTACTGGGTTTGGAAACTCGTAACAAATATAGAATAATCTTTCAGTTGTAACTGATGACATGTTGATTTGTCAGTGTTAGTTATGTTTACAAAGACTTAACACATGAAAAGGGTAAATTTTCACGTTTTACAAAACTGCATGTTGCTGATTTAGCAGTTGCAATAACTACTTCTGTTTATTGTGCTGATTTCAAATAGGATTGTGAATGTAAAAGAGACACGGCTTACATCTCTGGTGGCCAACATTCTGGTGGGCCTGTCTCTCCGCCTGCTGCCTCTCCCCCTGCAGTGGATTCCAAAGCCTGTCCTGTTTGGACTCTTCTTGTACATCGCCCTAATCTCCATTGACGGGAGTCAGCTCTTTGAAAGGGTGGCACTTCTTCTTAAAGAACAGGTAACTGTATTCATGCTGCATATCTGCTGAAGAGGTCAGTCTGAGACAGGTGACGGAGCTTTACATACAATACCCATAATTCATTGCTGGATGGGCTTAGTCCAACAACTGACACACCAAAGCAATCAAAAACCTTCTTTTGATTACATTGACAGTGGTGCAGTTTTATTTCTTAGCAGTAGGCGTTGTTCTAGCAGTCCTGTCTCAGGGGGTCAAAGTGTAAACACTCCCAACCAAGAAGCATTTTGAGGTATGACTTTTATGAAACATGCTGTAGTATATAAAAATGGTTTTAAATATGATCTGTGACATAGCTTTAGTATTGATACACTCAGCAGTACTGTCGCAAACTGGGTCAGTTTGGATGAGCAGTGTGTAGGATCCAGAAAAGGATGCTAGGAGAGATTACTATCATAATTGTTTGGTTTCTGTGCACCTCTCCAAATCATGCACATTCACTGTAAAGCCTTGATCCTAGTGCACGGCATCATAGGTATGCAAGTCCTTGTGAAAGGCAGGCTGACAAGGTTGTGATGATCTTAGTATTATCTTATAGATAGTCTTGGGTGCTAGATATTGTCTGGTGATATCGTGCAGGTGAGAGATGGGGATATGGCTTATAGTATATTGTTTCTGGTACAGTGACCTGCAGTATAAGATGTCCGGTAACATACCGATCCATGGCTGTGATTACATTTCTGCCATCATGGATACAGTCCACTATCCACATTCTGGCAGTTGGCTGGAGACAGTGGAGTCACTGGACATCTGTAAACTAAGCTCCTCCCACCAGCTTCGCCCCATTGACATCTGATCTTTTCTGTTGAAAGGGACAGATCTCCTCCTTCACAGCACTGAGTATTCTAGTTTTCCTGCGCTAAATTCTTTGCCGAATTTTGACTTTTCTAAAATATTTCCAGCTTATCTTGTCTTCCGGTTCACAGCTTTCATTGATGACTTGTGGAATCGAAAAACCAGAACCCAGTTTCAAGTGCTGTAGGCACTGGAGCCAGAAGTCGGCCAAGGAGCCACACAGCACGTGCCTGTATTGCCCGGGAAAACATCATGATATGAAAGTGTCCTTCATGTCAGGTTATGCATTCAGTGTTGTTGGAAGAACAGAAGGCTTGTTTCTTCCTCAGTAGGCCCAAGGACTTCAAATTGCCATTGGTAGCTACTGGAATAGTGGCCCAACTTGTGACCTTGGAAGAGGAAGCGGTGGCTACAGTGGTGGGTTAGTTCTCGGTCTAGGCAGTGATCCTGGCATGGCCCACCCTCAGAAGACCTTTCACAGATGAGTTGTGAAATGTATTACGGCTTCCAGATCTTTTCAGAGAGCCCACCCTATAAGGACAAGCATAACAAGCATCGTCGACATAGATCGTGGGACCAGGAACAATCTCGCTCTTCCCACTCCCATGACTCCCCCGACCTGTTGACCTTGGTCAAACTTCCACCAGTCAAGGGACAGGTTGAGATTTCCATGATGGACCAGTTGGAGCTTAGTATCTCAAGTCAGGTCAAGCAGCCGGTTGAGATTTTTTTCAAGCTGGTCGTCCGGTTGTTAGAGGAGATCGGCAAGGATTCATTGCTATCACAGACCCTGGTTCTCCCGGTCCTGTGTGAGGAGGATCCAGCCCAGTTGGTGGCCCCAGTTCAGTACGCTAGGGTTATACCTATCCCAGCAGTCACCCCCTCAGGGTCCACTCAGAGCCCCATAGTAATCTGCTTGCCAATGAAGGTGGTCTGCTTGGCTCTGCCAGTGGACACTTGCCAGCAACCCAGGGGTCAATAGTCATGGTCGAGGCACCGCTCACAGTCCCAATCCCACTTGACCAAGCGACATCAGTAATGACACTAGTCAGACTTGTCATCCTCGGATGAGGATCAACTAACTTTCTTTGGCAACAGTAGTCCATTGCTGGTCGAGGCAGAGCCTTGCATTCTGGTCCCACGGTGCCATGGGCCTCCCGAGTGGCCCCTCAGTCGATTCCACAGACTGCTGCATCTGCCTTCCCTCTGCTAGAGGTATAGCCTCTTCCCCTGCAGCCGCAGATTGCGGCTTCTACCAGTGAGTCCTGTCTGGCCACCTCTCCGCCCGGTTGGCTGTCCATTGAGGTCACTTAGGGCTCTAGGGTGATCCGCATTCCTGAAAAGCGGACCAGGGCTGTCTTCAAGGACCAGTCTAACTCGGAAGGTGGGTTCTCCATGAGCCTGAGTTGGACTCTCCAGTTTGACTGCAACTTCAGGCAGCTGGTCATCCCACTTGGACGTGACCTCCTTTGTGGTTTTGCTCCACCTGTTGTCAGAATACATGGAGATCCCTTTGGTGCTGGTTTAGTAGGATAAATGCCCATTCACTAACTTCCTGGACAGTTAGTATTCCCTGGAGGTGGCCATCCCCATGGCTGAGGCCATTATGAGTCTGTTCTTGGACCTGTGGCAGCACCCTGTGTCCTACCTGGCACCATCTACCTATATGGTCTGCAAGTATGCCATCCCCATTGGGAGCCTCTCTGGGTTCTCAGACCACCCCTCCACAAAGGGCTCGGTGCCAGAATCAGTTTTTCGAAAGTTGAAGGGATAGGGGGATGTGGGTAAGCCACCCAGCAAAGTGTTCAAGAAATTTGGATCATCAGCCAGGAAGGTCTGTATGGCCTTCTCTTTGGTTCTGTTGCAAGCCAGCTGTGCCATGATGACGACTCTCTTTGGCCATTCCTTGTTCGGACTAGTTAGGGAACTTCTCCCTTTGCTCACAGATAACAAGTTACAACTAAAGCTCTACAAGAACAGGACTGCATGTTAGCTAGTCACCAGTTCCAGATGGCCTTAGACCTACGTGACTTGTGTTCATGCTTAGGGCCTGTGGCTATGTGCATGTGTTGTGGGGCCTGACTGAGATTGTCCACCTTCACAGCAGGCACCGTTTTATTTATTTAAGTCTTTGATTACCAGGTAGGTGCACTGATCCAAAGAATAATTTTCAGGCATGACCCAAGCCAAATATTTGGCATAAAAGAGTTACAAACAGATTACAAAGGAATACAATAATGACAATACAGTTTACAATGAATTGGAGGGTAGGGTGACATACACACAGTGGGGATAATAGTACAGTACATAATTGAGCAATTCCAGAAATACATACCACAATGATTCACAGGCAAAAGGTAATCAGGCAGTAACACAGGGTATATCAGGTGCAGAGAGCAGGCACAAAGTGCTATGAGGCATGACAGCTGTAAGATCAGAGTTGGCAGATATGGCAGGTGGGGAAGAATAGCAAGTAGAGAAAGATTACCCTGATGAGCACAAACATTTAGCTTCAGTCAGCAGGTTTTGAGACCTTGTTTGAAAGTGCTGTGGGTATCAACTGAACAAAGGGGTGCAGGAAGACTGTTCGAGAGTGAGGGAGCAGCAACTGACAGCGCTTTGCCGCCCCTTACCATGGGGACTTTAGGGATTTCCATTGGGGGGGGGGGGCCGAGGAAACACGTAACCATCTGGGAGCAGCTCTGCCTTCAGGAAGGATGCATAAGGCAATGCATTGCTGCCTCTAAGGGTGTTATCTATGATACAGCCTAGAACATAGTCTTATCTACCTGAGAGTGGGCACTATCCTAGCGCCTGGTAGAGGTTGCAGTGATGTGTTGAGTAATGTGCTAGGAGCACGAAATGACATGTTGTTGCTGACTGAGTTTAGACGTGTGTTCAGGGCAGATGACACTTAGGAATATATGGGGGAGCAGTAGTCAATGATCGGGAACAGGTTGCCATGGGCAGTGGCTATGTGGGCCTCACTGGTCAGGAAATCTTTTAGCCAATAGGCAGCCCTGAGCCATTGGTATATCCGGTGTACTATGGTGTTAATGTGCTCCATATAAGAGAGGGAGGGGTCAAGAGTTACACTCAAGTATTTGAAGTTGGGAACATTCTGCAGTGCAGGGCCATCTGGTGTATGCACAGCAAGGGAGGATCAGGATTTGAGAAGCTGACCAGATAGGGTTTAGAACTGAGGAGCACTGCTTTTGTTTTTTGGTTTTTTTCATTGACCAGGAGCCTATGTGACAGGATTCAATTATAGGCTGAACAATAGTTATGGGACAGGACTGAAGATATATTTGTCAGAGACTTGTCACTGTAGAAGAGAATGAGATCGTCTGCATACAGTAGTGATTCGCAGGTGAGGCTATCAGAGGGGAGGGAATTAATAAAGATGGAGAACAACAGCAGGCCTAGGATGGGAGCCCCAAGGGACACCTGTTGAGACGGGTAGGTCAGAGGAGGTGGCGAGGCCAATACACACTGAGTGGGATCACCAGAAGGATAGCTCCGAAACCACAGTGAGGACTCTCTGGAGCAGCCAAGTTGGTGGAGAGTGGCATGTAGTAGGGGGTGGCTGACCAGGTCGAAAGCCTTGGTCATGTCCACAAATACAGCACCCGTGGCTTTCCCCAGGTCCATGTTCCTATGGACATGGTTAGTAAAATATGCCAAGTCAGATGTAGTGCTGTGGAACTTGCGGAACTCATGTTGTTGGCTGCACATCCGGTTATTTACCAATGTGGTCGGACAGCTGGCGGTGAACAACTTTCTCCAGGAGTTTGTTCAGATGGGGAGGCAGGGAGATTGGCCTGTAGTTATCAGAGGATAGGGGATTGCCTGCTTTGAAAATTGATACTATTTTGGCAAGCTTGCAGGAGTCTAGCATGGTTGAGGTGGTCAATGCCAGATTAAAAACAAAGATGAGGTGTTTGGAGATTGCAGGGGAAATGAGCTTAAGCATTGAAGGGAAGAGACCATCGCTGCCAGGGCTGCCCTGGTTGTGGAGACTCTTAAGGAGTTTGGTTGTGTCCTTGGTGGAGATGGCCCTGAAATAGAAAGGGGGGGGTGTGCACCAGTGGGAGAGGAGGAGAAGGAGGACAGGCCTTTAGGACCAGGTACCGAACTGGTTGAGAGTTGGGTAGATAGTCTGCTAATGTGGGCAGTGAGATCAGTAAACTTTTTGTTGAAAGCTTGGGCAACCTCCACGGGATCAGTCACAGTACCAGCGGGGGAAGCCTAGATGTATAGTAGAGCTCTGGGTAAGAAGCTTAAGCAGGGAACCGATGGTGCCCCAGAAGCTGTGGGGGTCACCAAGGCTGTCCCTTTGCTGGTTGTGGAAGAAATTTTGATTCTGGACCTGGGCGGTTTGCTTGCACAGGTTTCTCAGGTGCCTGTATTAATTCCAGAGAGCAGGGGAGAGGGCTGATGTGTTCTTCCTGGGCTTCAACTTCTTCGGCTCACAGTGGAGGGACATTTCAACCATATTGTGAAGTCCCGCAACACGCTTGTCTCTGTTTTCATTTCAGAAGGACGCTAAGCTTGCCAAGTCCAAGAAAAAGTCCTTTCAGCTGCAAGGGTTCCAACCACAGTAGGCTGAGCAGCAGTGCCAGGAGGTGCAATTTCAGCACTTTGTATGAAATGGAAGATCTTACTAGTTGGAGCTCTTGCAGCAGGCTACACCATAACGACTATGCAGTCAGTCATTAGGACCCCATGGAAAAATCTTGGCTAGCAGGACCTCCCCCTGACGTCGTACCACCTCCAACATCCACCAGTGGTGTAAAGGGGGAGGTTCCCAGCCATACCCCAGTTCTTTTCTTGCTGTCGATCCATTCACATCGGCTTCACGGATGCCTCCTAGTAACCAGTCGACTCATTTTCTCATCTCAGTAGCGACTTCTTTATTACTATTTTCATTTACCGCCTAGTTGGTGTATGTCTTCTCAGTCTTCTTCCTCAAATCAGTGATAGAAATCCAAGTGCATGTACAGGATGCAGATCCTGGCCAGGGACGGTCACCCGGTCTGCCTAGGGCCCGACCACGATGCCGACTCCTGCCCGCACTGCCAAGGATTCAACCATTGGACCCACATCTGTCAACTGAAGACCCATCTACTAGAATCGTAGCTGGCTGCCATGCAAAAGACCCCATCAGGCTTAGGGTCCCCCGCTTCTTTGGGGTCAGGGACTTCTCATAAAACTAAGGAGAAAAAGTCCAGCAGGAAGCACTACCACTGTGAGGACAGGACCCATTCGGACTCCTGTTCCAGGTCTCTGCACAGGAAAACTGCCAGCATCAACCCTACCTCCCGCAGGAGGTCGGATTCTTGCACGCGCCCCAAACTCATGTTTCCTCTGGGTTGCCAGCCACGAAACCTCCAACCTTACTCCTCTATCAAGGTGCACATGTGGGCAATCTCCGCCTATCATGCTCTCGTGGGAGATAGAGCATTGGCACAATTGGATGTAGCCCGCATCTTTCTTAGGGGAATTCTGCATATGAGACCTCCCATTCGGGACCCTAGCCCACCCTGGGACCTCCTTTTTGTGTTGGAGAAACTCACCCTCCCTCCTTTTGAACCAGCAGCGGATTGTGAGCTGCATTACCTTTCTTGAAAGGTTTGTTTTTTGGTTGCTGTTACCTCAGCTCGAAGGGTTTCTGAGCTGCCGGCTCTGATGTATAAAGAGCCCTGTTTGGTTTTCCACAGGGAAAGGGTTTCCCTCAGAACGAATCCTAAGTTTCTTCCGAAAGTGGTCTCAGAATTGACCCTCAACTAACAGTTGACCTTCCTGTTTATTTTCCTTCCCTTTCCAATAGAGAGGAGGCTGTCCTCCACATATTGGATGTCCACAGGACTTTGAGGTATTACCTCAAAAGGACGGCTCAGCACCGTCAATCGGAGCAAATCTTTGTGGCATTTGCACCACATTGCTTGGGTCAACCGGTGTCCAAGCAAACTATCTCTAAATGGATAGTTAGTTGTATCTCGTTTTGTTACGAGAAACACAATAAACCCCTACCAGGCCCGGTTAGGGGTCACTGCACCAGAGGAGTGTCAGCTTCTTTCGCCGCCCTGTGAAATGTCACCCAAGTGACATTTTAGCGAAGGCAACCCGAACTCTGTGCATACTCTTCATCAAGCATTACAGCTGGATATCATCTCCAGATGCCGAGCTGGCTTCGCCTAGCTGTATTACAAGGGCTTTTGTCCTAAGGCCTCTGGAGTCAGCATATTCCACCCCTCGGGGTCGTCTACCTACTTGCTGTGGGACTGAGGACTCTGTCACAGTTATAATAGCCTGCTGCAGAGCTCCCTACTCGAGTAAGATAGTACAGATTCACGTGGAACTTACCGTAACAGTAGATCTTCGAGAGGAGCTCTTGCAGCAGGCGCTACTTCCCACCCGCCTTCCCCCTTGAGGTGTGCAGATCCATTTTCGTTTTCTACTCCAATTCTCTTCATAGTAGGCTTCATCTCCTTCTCTTGTCAGGCCTTCTTCTGGGTCTCGGCGGGAGGATTGAGGTGGAGCTGGGTCCGCCCCCTCGTGTATCCTGACCGACGTCGGGTGCAGGGCTGGCGTCGGGGGCAGTCCCTGCGGTGTATTGCTGGCAGAAGTTTCGCCGGAGGGTCCTAGTACCTGCGGCGTAGTCCTGATTGTAAAAGCCTGCTGCAAGAACTCCTCTCGAAGATCTAGTGTTATGGTGAGTTCTTGCGTAACTGTACTTTATTCATCTATAACCATAGTTCTGCTAGTGGTATACAGTTCACATTCTCACAACCCACCCAACCTCTCCTGGCTACTGATGCAAAGATTCCAGTATCCAGCATGCAAGATCTGGCATTGACAGGGTGGAGACGGAGGATGCCACCATTGGTGGTGGAAGGAACTTTTTAAAGGCATCTGGTGATTCCACTGTCTTAAAGTAACTGCCAGAGTGTGGATGTATATATCCAATATTAGAACTAAGGTTACAGGTAAGTAACTAGTATATTTGACATATTATTTGTCCTCTTAACCAGTCTGACTGATCTTTCTAGAATCATCTTCTTCATGGAGTCCCTCTCTTGGGTAGAAGATAGTGGCACTATGAACGTATGGAGCAAGACTTTTGGCCAGGTGTCCAGCAATGGCTACTTGCTCATGGGCTGTATGTGACACCGCATGGCGACATGCACATGATAATAACCATTGCTAGCCCCTCAACTACCTCATTCTGTTTTTCTCACTGTCTAGAGCACACAGGAGTTAGTGCCGGGGAGGTCAGATTGTCTGGTGCTGGTGCCACTTATGGTGCTGACTGTGACTGCAGTGACAGTTTTGGTGCCAGGTTGTACCCAGTATCTGTTGTTGGCACTAAGTCTGCTCAGTTGTGGGCTTCCTCCGCCCATTCTTGGTCCCCCCCCAGGTCATCACTCTATTGCCACCTTCATTTTAGGAGTACAAGCAGAAAGAATCTCCAGTCGATCCTCCCCTAAGGCAAGGGTGCCACCAGAGCCTCAAGCCTCCTTCCGAGGCTCAGGTACCACAGCTTAGAAGGCCCTTTCATGCCATCTCGGCCTTGGTAGTGAGTAGAAATTGTCCACGTTCTTCAGGCCTCCTGACCCTCTTATGTGGAAGCAGAACGCACATGGGTTTGTATCATAGATTCATTGTACAAGGATTTTGATTTGGCCCAGTTCAAGGTTCCTTCCTCAGTATCAAATCAAGTTGGTTTTGATGCCTTCTGTTAGCATGAGTCATCCCTCTACTTGGCTAGATCCACTGAGCAGTTCTGGAACAGCGATTCCTTAGGGAAATGTTGCAGGTATTGGATCTCTTAACCTATACTGGTTGCAGTCCTGTCACTGTGCTATTTGGTCACCTAGAATTTCCCAATACTGACATCTGCGTCCTTGCTTCGTGGCCCAGAGTCGTGGAGGAGGCATCCAGGGCATTATGGAGGCATCCCTTTTCCACACCATGCACCCCCAGGGACCTTGTGATCAGGTATTGCTCTCCCACCAGGTTTGCAAGATCCATACTCACCCAACCTTGGGGCATTGGGTACTAAAATTCCGGACTGGGCCACAGTGCCCAAGATAGGACTGACCTCCCAGTCAGGATTCAATGCACTGGGCAGGAAGGTGTTTTTCTCGGCACATTCTCTTTTGACAATTGTCACATCAGGCATGCATGTCTGCCTTACAGCACCATCTGGTTGCAGATGCACACTATGCTTGCTGCAATGTCTGTTAAGTCTTTAGGCAGGACATGGACATATCTTCCCTTGTCAATCTTCACCATTCTTTACTGCTTGGGTAGTGCCGGAGGTGCGCACCCGCTATGGAAGATGTGTTTTTTGGAGTCTGCTCCAATGGCACGGCCCCTGAGAGCGACACACCACGTCATGCCTGAGGGGCGGCCGTTAGTTGCCGCAGACGACTCCTCCATCTCGGTTCTGTTTCTCCCGCCAAGGCTGCACCTGCTGCGCGGAGAGTATAGTTATTGCATCACAAAGCCTGTTGTTCGTCAACGCAGTCTTCATAGACCGCACTTCTCCTTCATCCTGTTTTTTCTCGACGTCGTCAACTGGTAAGACCATTCTGTTTTTTCTGTTATATCCGACGACGAGAACTGTGCTGTTTTTTTTTCCTTAATTGTTTTGCGTTGCGTTTTGCTCCTGAACCTAACATAAGTCTAAGGTGGGCCGTGCCCCATGCGTTGGTGCTCCTGTGGCTGGCATATTTCCGTCACGGACTTGCATGATTGCCTTCACTGCCTGGGACCCAACCATAATATGGATGCATGCAACGCCTGTTTCTCGATGAACCGTCGCGTCCTGGAAGTCCGCACGTTCAATATCGGCAAGGCTTCAACGACTTTCGGGGGACAGCGCTACTCCAGGGATTCCCAGGTAAGGTCTCTAGACCCTTCCTCCGGGTCCCCTCCCAGGCCTATACAGTCTGGAGAGGAGGAGGCCTCCTCATCTTCTCTTGCTGAGGAGGAGGCCTTTTTCATGGTGTTGGAAGAACTCCGGGGTCCCTCCCAGGGCCGTGGTGGAGACACCGCCTTGGTAGTCACCTCTTCAGAGGTGCAGCTCCCCCAGTGTCAAGGCCCAGGTCTGCTGGGCCCAACGTCGGTGGACCCTCAACGCCGCCCTCTGGCGCCACTTCGGATCCCGGCGCCAGTGATTGAGGCGGCGCTGTTCACGGTGCCGTGTTGGCTTTCGGCGCCGTGGGCCCAGTCGACTCTCCTATCGGCGCTGAGTTGGGTCCCAGTGCAGGGGGTCTGACTGGCGCCATTGGGGAGACAGGGCCGGGTTTGGGCATTGTGGGTGGTCCGAGATCATCCGGCGCCACTGCTGGCACCAGCACCATTTTTGGTGCTGTTTCTCTGGAGACCCCTGTTGTGGCCAGTATTGAGATCCAGCTGGTCTCTTCCTCCTCTGAGGGGGATGATTCGGATGTGGACCCGTCCTGGCACCCTGACTCTTTGGAGTCAGGGTCTCCAGTGAGACGAGGTGCTAGGCAGCCCAGCATCCTATTCCTGTGTCTCCTCTGCTGTCCTCTCCTGAGGCCTCCCAGGCTGGGGGTGGTCTGGGGTCCCTGGAGGGGGATGGCGTGGAGGCGGGGAGAAGGGCTCATCCTCCTGAGGGGGTTGCGGTAGCTGCCTATTCCGGTGCTGCTGCACCTGCTCTGGGTGGCGTGTCGCTGGGATCGAGGAGAAGGGAGTTCTCTGAGTACGGGTGGTCGAGAGATAGGGTTCAGGCACCTCGGTCTTCACCTGCCACCCCTCGGGGGCGAGTAGGAGCCATAGTGCCAGGCCCTGTCCTTCTCTCTCGAGCCCCAGGGAACCCTTCTGGTGGCATTGCTGTGGGCTGCCCTTCTGGACCCATGCAGCCCCAGGTTCGTCACAGGGGAGGATCCCCTACTAGGTTCTTCCAGGCTTTGCATCCCCAAGGTTCCATTCTGTGTCCTAGTTTGTTGTCCAGGATCCCGCCAGCTTGGGCTCCATTCCCCGGATTTCAGAGCCTCAGCAGAGGACAGTTGCCTCACCGTAGGTGCCCCTCTGCAGTCACCCCCCTCTCTCCCAGGCCATGTCGGTCCTACGGGCCCGTTATCCTGGGAGACGTTCAGAGGCTGTGTGGCAGCCTTCTCCTCATAAGTTAGTTACATGCGTGAGCGGGTGTTTCACCTATCCTCACCGCCGCAGGAGTCCTCTGGACATTTGAGCTCTCAATCATCCTAGTCTCCCTCGGAGGGAGAGGAACCCACTGCTCATCTCTCCTCCAATGCTGATTTCACTGAATATCAGCGATTCCGTTCGAGGATGGTGAGGGAACTTCGTATCTCCTTTGTTAGGGGAGACGATACTGAATGGGAGACGCGTGAATTCCTCGGTGAATTCGGTGCCTAGCATTTGGTGGTACTGTCCTGGCCTATTCCCTTCCAGGAGGCGTCTATCTATTCCTGGCAGTCGCCCTTTCTTCAGCCCCGGCAGACTGCGGAAGAAGTTACTGTGCCGCATCGGAATCTCTAGATACTCTTCCCCAACCCCCCTTCGGGAATTGGCATACCTAAAAACTTCCGAGCATCGCTGCCTGGCGCACGACCGTCCACCAGACTCAGATTCCCTACAGTTTGGCCGGTGGGGGTGAAGAGTGTTCTCTTCCTCTCGTGCGATGTTATGCATTGCATCACATCAGGCTCACCATGCTGCCTACAGTAGGCATTTGTGGTAGATGCTTTTCCAAATCTTAGCATCAATGCCTGGTATGGAGCAAACCAGACAAGCTATTGCCCTCTCTTCTATAGGCCTGGAGCTGGCAAGATACCAAGCAAGGGCATCTTATGATGCCAGTGAGGTGTCTTGCAGGGACAGCGATCTGTATTAGACGGACGGCATGGCTTCATCTATCAAGGTTGTCGCCCCTGGCCCGGCATAGGGTGATTTGCTCTGCTTTCTGGGGGACCTGTCTCTTTTCCTCCAGAGCTAGGAGACTTCTGCAGGGGCTTCCTCCATCTCCCAGTCCTTGGAGGACACCTCCTAGCTCTCCTCCAGTATAGGCTTCTCACTTGATTAGCCCAGGGTCTTCTCCTTCTGTTTCCCACCAGCAGGAGGCTGGGGGTCTTGCTCCCTCAGGGGTTCTTTATCCCCCCCCTCCTGGGGGGGTGGTACTCACCCAAGCAGTAATGAATGGTGAAGACTGAGAAGGGAAGACATGAAAATTACATACCTACCATAATTCTTGATCTTCTCTTGTGTCTTCACCATTCATTACTGATGCCTACCCACCTTCCCCTCAGTGGCCTCCTGCTGCAGCGTCTCTCCCTCCCTTCTCATTCCTCTCCTTTCCTTTGGCCTTTATGCCAAAAAAAAAAAATCTATCCTGGTTTCCGTTCTTCTTGGATGGATCTTTTTTTCCTCAAGGTAAAGGGGAATGAGTAGGACTTTTTCTCCTATCCTGAGGGAACTCTTTCTGACTGCCCCTAGGAGTGACCTCTGGGCTCCTTAGCCACGTTGTTCAGTTCACAGCTGAAGAGACCATCCCTCTTGGCTCTGCCTCAAAGTTAAGGTTCCCCCTGGTGGGCATTATTTAATTGTCAACTTCTTCTGGTTGGTGCTTCTGGACTTCTTAACCTTGAACTGCTGCCCTTGCCTTGCCTTCAGGGAGTCCGATTGAGTTCCCACTCTATCCTTCATACAGTGCTGCCTTTTGTAGGGCCTAACCCTACCCACATACTTTGGTGTTGGCACTTTACAAGGTGCTAAGGGCGCCGCCCCCCCCCCAATAGTTGGGTGCTCTTCCAGATCAGATTTCTGTCCAGGCAGTCTGTAGGCTCTCAGCTAAAGTGTAGGGGGTTGGGATGATGAGAATACAGAGAATCTGCCCTTTGTGTCCAGTCTATACAAGCGGTTCAGTTCAACCTTTTTTCACTCCTATTAGGAGGGATTCTTGCTCCCTTGGTTTCGGTTCCAAGCTTATAACCCTCTCAACCAATATATCTATGGGCAGTGTTCTCCCCTCTCAACATCCGTTCTTTCTTCTTCCTCCTCCTCCTTTTCTCTTTATCTGTACCTCCCTTAGAGCCGCCCCAGATGGGAGGCCCTGCGGTCCCATAGGGTAGGTATTCTCCCTCTTCCATCTGTCCTCTACCGGCTTATTCCGTCTTCAGTTTATATCCTTTCCTTTTTCTGTCCCTCGGCTCTCTTGCCTCGCTCTTCCCTTTTTTTCCTTTATCCTTTATTTCGCCTCTCCGGCTACCAGAATTGAGATGAAGGAGGAGTCTGCGGCACCTAATGGCAGCTCCTCGTGCATGACGCAGCGTATCGCTCTCGTGGGTGGCGCCTCAGAGAGCAGACTCTAAAAATAAAATCTCCAGAAGGGAAGCCCGCCCGCACTACCCAAGCAGTAATGAATGGTGAAGGTACAAGAGAAGATCAAGAATTACAGTAGGTACGTCATTTTCATTTCTCTGTACACACCCCAAGTTTCTATCACAGGAGTTCCTTCTTGACCAGGCATTGGTCCTGCCTCTACCTACTTTGCCAGCTTTCAGAATGAGGGGGGGAAGGACTGTCCACTCACTGGATGTTAAGAAGTTCCTTTGGTTCCATCTTGACAGAACCAAGGACTTCAGACAATCCAAACAGCTTTGTCTCCTTCAATCCTAATTGGAAATGATAGTCTATTAAAATCAAGTGCATTTCTGCCTACATTGCGAATTGCCTTCGCCACTGCTAGGCGATGGCTCAGGTTAAATTGGAGGGCAGCGTGCATGCCCACTACCCCTGTTGCCACATCCCTAGCAGAAATACACTGTGCCAATTGGAGAAATTTGCAGGGCTGCAGCTTTGAGCACAGTGTACACTTTTACCAAGCGCTATGTCCTGAATGTCCATGCCAGGCAGCATGCAGTCTTTGGCAGGACAGTTTTGAATGAATTACTGTCCTGAGAGAGCCCTGAGCTCCAGCTTTCCTAGTCTGGGGGACTTTCTTTGAACTTGGTACTTTGACTCACTAGTGGGAGTCATTGATGAAGATTAATTCTTGGAAGATATTAAAATTCATACTTATCTTGAACATTGGTTCACATATTCACCCGCCATTCCCCAGACTCACTCCAGTACTGTTCTGTTAGGGTCTTCACCCATTCATACTTGGGCTTGGCTGTGAAGACACTGTTACTGGATTTTGTGACCCTTCTTTCATGGGCCAGCAGGGCTCTCTTATGCCTTAGGTTTAGTGCCTAAGTTAGTTGTTAACTTGTGCTGCTCACCTCCTTGGTAGAAAGGGTACTGAGGCGGTTGGGGACAGATGCTGCTGTATACCAACGGCCATGTGCCCACATCCAACATTGTGCATACGCACTACCTACCACGGTGCCAGCATTCTGGAAAAGTTCTGGCTTCCACTGGGTCCTACCACCTCTGGCTCAGGCCTAGTAGTATGAATCAGTGGTGAAGATATTCTTAGAAGATCAAGAATTACGTTAAGCATGTAATTTTAAAGGAAAACTACACCCTCATATCTTGTAAATGTTGTTTCCATGTCAACAGACAACACTCTTCATCTAGCTGTTAGAGATGTATGCAGTTACTTTAGTTTGTTTTCACACTTCGTACCAGGCCCTGTAACTATGCTGGGGGTCTCCATTTGCTGGTTGTTGAAATCTTATTATACAATGGCAAGAAATAATCCTGGTCTCTGATTGGTCAGTCTGGGCCTGGACGCATGATGTTATCCCAGTACAACATCATGGATCTAGTCTCAGCAATGTGAACCCATTTGGCTGCCCACCATGACCATTAGTTACTCTTTTTTTTGTATCTTAAGAAACAAAAATAATCTTCCACACTAACAAAAACATTCTTTAAAATTATTTTTTTTATTCTGTATTACGACAAACCATTGTATAATAGCAATAATGCCCTCCAGGGTGTGTGTTGTGCTGGGATAATGTCACACCACAGGTAATCGACGCACTCGGCCTGCGACCTCATGCCTAACCACCTGAGGTGTGACGTTATTCCAGCACAATACACTCCCCGCTGGGCATTATTGCTTAATTGTCTCTGAGAGCTGCACTAGCATATGAGAACATGAAGTGTAATCACCTTTTAGACTCCACAGAGTGCCTGTCTGCTTAATTAGACTTCAAAGAAACAAGTTGCAGGAAGGTATGAAATACCACAATTATCTTCAGTTAGCTTTGCAGACTTCTGAGTTGTAATGCATGTTCTAGGGACATGGATATGTTGTTCATCCACACTGTCTGGCAGGTTTCTGGCCGCTTTAAATCTTGCCGAAGGTCTTCAAGCTGGCTCCTCCCACCCACCCACCCGGATGGTAAACTCTCGGCCCGCCCTATGATACCAGATCTTCCTTACCTCTTGGAAGCTCAGGTTCCCTGCTTAGCGCTCTGTGTCTAGACTGGATCCAAACTCTTCGGTTCACCCAAAAATAATTTTAAAGTTTTCTAGACTTCGGTCCACTTCTTCCTTCGCGGCAGCGATGGACAAATCGACTCCCGGTTTTCGGCAGTGCCCATGTGGGCAGAAGATGTCCAGGACCAATCTGCACTCCACGTGCGTCTACTGCCTCAGGCTTGACCACGACCCGCAGGCCTGCAAGTTGTGCAGGTCTTTTTTGGCAAACATCCTCGAAGACCGTGCTGCCCGGCTCCAACTTGGGCACCTCAAGAAATCTATCACCGGTGAAGTCTAAGGAGGCCCGTTGGGTGGTTTCCGTGGTGGCTGGCTCAGCTGAACAACTCGAGCAGATGATCGCCCTCGAGGAGGAGGCGGCCCAGGCCGCATCTTCATCTTCCTTGGTCGTGACATTTATCCCGCTCTCCTTGGGATCCTTCTACACAGCTTCTTTTAAGGAGCTTTGACAGTCCCTCTCCATGAAAGGCGTAGGGGCCATTGGGACACTCTTCTCGGTCAGAAAAGAAGGACTCGAAGGGTAAGTCCCACCATCGACGTTCGTGGGAGCAGGAGAGGCCCCCTTCCCCGGACAGTCGATACTCGACTTTGGTCAAGGTTGCGGCTAAGGCCATTGGCTTCACGGTGTCCCCGTCAGGTCAGCCGGCCGAGACGCCCGTCGACGCAGTCAAGATTTTTCTCGACCCATTGGACAGGCTGTCGACTGGTGAAGCTGACAACTCTTCATCACCGGTTCCCCCGGTGGAAACCGAGGACTTGCCTGCGCCTCCTGTGCTGGAGTCCCTGGTCAAGGCTCCTGAGCCGAGGGAGGAGCGGGTTTCACCCACTCCCTCCCAGACCCACCTTCGGGAACACCGATGGTCTCAGACCTCATCTCGGTCCAGCTGATCCGCTGGCACCAGCGGTCTCGGTCTTGGCACCAAGAAGCTGACAGCGCCTCGTCCTCCTTCCTCCTCCTCTCCTCCCTCGGAGGACAGGCTTCGCACAAATTGTGTTGACGCTTCACGAGGACTTAGTGGCAGCAGCTCCTTCTGACCGGGAACAAGCCGACGCAGTCGCCTTCCCCAGCCATTAAGTGACTGTCACCCGAAAGGCCGAAACCCAGTCCCTTGCGGTTGTCGAGGTGCCCAAATCTGGGACGGTTGTTCGGCCAAAACCAGCTGCCCCACCGATTGTGATGGAACCTCCGCTTCCACAACCAAAATCGGGGGCTCCGACCAAGGATTCTCGGTCGGGTCAGGGACTGCCCCACCGGTTGTCGGTCACCCTCACTTCTGACCATCCTCGGCAGGTGGAGAGTGGCTCAGGCCCTAGGCAGCTCTTCGCAGACTCCTTGAAGTCTGACGACTATGACTCCTCCCTGTTTTCCAGGCCCCTTGACCTGGAGTCCTCTGGGGGGCAGTCGATGGATGAGAGCCCATCATCGTTCATGGGTCTGCTTCGACTCATCTCTGAGTCCACCAGGATGCCACTCGAGCCTATATGGAAGCGGGCCAAGTATCCCCTCACGGAGATACTGGACCGAGGGGATTCTCCCACGGAGGCCTTTCCGGTGGCTGAAGCCATTGTTGGCCCAGCCTTGGAGTTATGGCAGCGTCTGGCTTCTTGTCCTGTTCCTTCGGCCAGGATGGCCAGGAAGTATGCGGTCCCTACCGGGTCTCTGTCCAGTTTCTCGGAACACCCCTCTGTGGAGGGGTTGGTTACCAACAGTGTTTTCCGCGCCCGGGAACGCTAGGGATGTGGGATGCTTCCCGACAGAGTCCAAAAACTGTACTATGCGGGCTCAAAGTATATGCTGCGCCTCCTCGCCTCCATCAGGCCAGTTCGGCCGCACTGATGGCGACTTCTCCCACCCTCATGGGCTCCCTGGATGAGGTGATCCTCATCTCCCGGCTGATCTGCAGACTACGGCACAGGTGCTGGATCAGGGAAGGGCAGTGGCGAAACAGCAGCTCCAAACGGCTCTCGATATTGGAGACTCCTGTGCCCGGTCAGTAGTGGCCGCAGTGGCCATGCGCCGCAGAGCTTGGCTGAGGATATCCACCTTTACAGCGGATACCCAGCACAAGTTGGCAGATGTCTCCTTCCTGGGTACCGACTTGTTCGGGCCTGGGGTGGAAGGCCACCTCCAGAAAATTGAAAAGTCCAGTGCCACCTTGGACTCAGTCACGTCTGCTCAGAAGGACAAAGGCCATCGACAGCAACATAAGTCCTTTCGCCCTTCTGCCCCTGTGGCACATCCGGCCCAGCAACACCAGCATCAGGGCCAGCAGGCTCGCACTTGGCACCCCAAAGCCAAGCCTGCAGCTTTGTCTTACAGGAAGCCAGGCGGAAAAGACCCAGGAGGCCCCTCTGCTGGTCCTTCCTCCAAGTCTGCCCAGTGACTGGTTGAGGTGTCGCCCAACTTCGCCGCCTCCCTGGCCCCTGGGGACGGCTCCCACTTTTTTCTACCTGGTCCGCTATCACCACGGACCATTGGGTGTTGGAGGTGGTAGGAAAGGGTCTGCCTCTGGAGTTGGAGCAGACCCCGCTTGAGCCGCTCACTCCACGGGGTTACGGGTCCGTAGCCTCTGTCGGCCCGCCGAGCTGACATTGCCCTGCTCCTCCAAAAGGAGGTGATCAGGAAGGTGCGGATCCTCCACCAGACCCAGGGTTTGTGTCCAGGTACTTCCTGGTCCTGAAACAGACGGGGGCTGGCGCCCCATTCTAGACCTGCACGACCTGAACAAGTTCCTAAGGTCTCGAACCTTCAGGATGGTCACTCTGGCTCAGATCATTCCATCCTTGAACGGAGGCATGTGGTTCTGTTCTCTGGACCTCCAGGTCGCTCCTTCACGTCCCAATCCGTCCGTCCCACCAGCGATTCCTCCGCTTCAGAGCAGAGGGTTCCCTCTGAGTTCTGGGCCATGCCCTTGGGCCTTTCTCTAGCTCCCAGGGGCTTTACCAAATGCATGGCAGTGGTGACAGCATTCCTGCGGTGCCGAAGGGTTCGGGTGTACCCCTGCCTGGACAACTGGCTGGTTGCGGCCTCCTCCAGAATGGAGGCGGAGTAGTCCAGGGATCTGGCCCTCCAGGTTTGCTCTCAAGTTAGCCTCCTTATCAACGAGGCCAAATCGAAACTCGTGCCAAAGCAGGTGAGCCAATTAATCGGGGCAGAGCTCGACTCTCTGCGAGCCAGAGCACGGCTCCCGGCGGACAGGGCCAAGGTTCTTTCCTCCTTTGCCCAGTCATTTCAGGTTGGGCAATTGCGCCCTGTCCGGGACTTCCTGGGCCTCATGGTGGCCTGCACCAGCGTGGTCCATTGGGCCCGTTGGCACATGCATCCCCTACAATGGGGTCTGGCCAGCCAGTGGTCACAGCGCTCCGGTCCTTTGGATCAGCCAGTGACAGTGACCCAGGAGATATGGAATGCTCTCCAGTGGTGGATCGTTCCAGCTCATCTGCAGGAGGGCATCCCGTTTGTCTGCCCTGAGCCAACGGTCTCTTTATCGACCGCCTCTCTGGGTTGGGGTGCCCATCTGGGGGAGCACAGAGCGCACGGCCTCTGGTCCCCTTGGGAGTCCCCATGCCACATCAACCTGCTTGAGCCTCAAGCAGTTCGTTTAGCCCTCACCGCCTTCACTCCATTTGTCCAGGTCCAGACAGACAATACCATGACCATGTACTACGTAAACTGCCAGGGCAGGACACGCTCCATGCCCCTGTGCAGGGAAGCTCTCCGCATTTGGTCCCTCGTGCGCAGCCTGGAGGTGGATCTCCTTGCCATCCATGTGGCAGTAGCCTCCAACATTCTGACCGATGCCCTAAGCCGGATAGGAGCTGCGTCCCACGAGTGGTCTCTCCTGCCGGAGGTAGTACAAGATCTGTTCTCCCACTGGGGCATGCCTCAGGTGGACCTGTTTGCCTCCAGGGAGAATGCGAAGCTGAGGCTGTTCCATGCCCGCCCCCCTCAGCAGGGCTCGTTGAAAGGGGATGCCTTCTCAAGGCTGTGGACCCAGGGCCCCTTCTACGCCTTTCCCCCATTTCCCTTGATCCACAAGGTGCTTCTCAAGGTGAGGAGGGACAAGGCGCAGGTGATTCTGGTAGCCCCAGACTGGCCCCGCCAGTTCTGGTATCCACATCTCCTCAGCCTCAGCTCCAGGCTCCCAAGGCAGCTCCCAGCTCGCCCGGACCTGATCGCAGTAAATCAGGGGAAGATATTCCATCCGGACCTTCAATCCCTGCACCTAACAGCCTGGTTCCTGAGCGGCTAGAGTTCCAGGCCTTGGGTCTTTCTGACGAGGTCCTCAACGTTGTTGAGGCTTCCCGTAAGGAGTCAACCAGGAAATGCTATGCCTTTAAATGGAAGAGATTCTCCAATTGGTGTCAGGGCAAGGGCCTGGACCCTTCCTCCTGTTCTTTGGCAAGCATTCTGGACTACCTGTGGTCCCTTTCTCAGCAAGGGCTTTGGTCGACGACCCTTAAGGTGCACCTGGCAGCCATCTCTGCTTACCGGGCGTGGGCCGAAAAGCAGTCGGTGGCACAGGAGAAGGTGGTTGGGTGCTTTTTCAAGGGCCTTGATCACATATCCACTCCGGTGCAAGAACCTCCACCTCTGTGGGATCTACTGCTGGTATTGGCTAAGCTCATAGGCAAGCCATTCGAACCAGTGCACAGGTGTGACATCTCTCACCTGTCGTGGAAGACCGCCTTCTTGGTGGCTATCACGTCAGCCAGAAGGATGGGAGAGCTCCAGGCACTTTCCATCAAGTCTCCTTATCTGGTCTTCCACAGGGACAAGGTTGTCCTGCGCCCCCACCCGAAATTCCTTCTGAAGGTGGTGTTGGAGTTTCACCTTAATCAGGTGTTGACTCTGCCAGTGTTCTACCCCAGTCACACCTAGGAGGCCGAATATAAGCTCCATACTCTGGACCCTAGAAGAGCGCTCGCTTATTATAAGAAGCACATGGCTGAAGTTCAGGGAAAGGTTCGCCATCTGTTTGTCACCTACGCTGAAGCCGCACCTGGCAGGCCTGCAGTCAAGCGGACGATAGGCAGGTGGGTCACCTCCTGCATAGACCTCTGCTATAGGTTGGTGGGCATGGAGCCTCCCAGAGGGATAAGAGCTCATTCTACCTGTCATACCGCTGCATCAGTGGCTGCTTCCAGGGACGTCCCTATCCAGGAAATCTGCAGGGCTGCTACCTGGAAGTCCGCACACACCTTCATTACCCATTACCCATTACCACATCGACCTTGAGTTATGCCAGGATGCTGATTTTGGGGCCTCGGTTCTCCAGTCATTATTCCTTAAGTATGGTGTGTGCGCCTTGCCTCCCTCCTTCCAGAGAACTGCTAGGAGTCTGCCAGACAGTGTGGATGAACAACATATCCATGTCCCTAGAAATACAGGTTACTCACCTGTAACACGTGTTCTAGGAATGGTGTATGTTCATCCACCCGACCCACCCGGCCTCCCTAGCTTTGATGCACAATCTGGATTCCAGCGGGCTAGATCTGGTGTCATGGAGCGGAGCCGAGAGTTTTACCACCCAGGTGGGTGGGAGGAGCCATCTTGAAGACCTTCCGGCAAGATTTAAAGTGGCAAGGAACCTGCCAGACAGTGTAGATGAACAACGTATACCATTCCTAGAACTCCTGTTACAGGTGAGTAACCTGTATATTTTTCCCTTTAAACTGCACTCTGTTTTTGTGCGTTTCCAGAGAGTTTTTGCAGGGCATGTGTTGTTTCAGCATATGGATACATGGTATAAATGGGTGATGTGACATTGTGTTCTTAAATGCTAATGCAGCTGTCGTGGACAATGAGATTTCAACAACCATAAAATGGAGATCCTCAGGGTAGTCACAGGGGACTACCATAAACAGTGAGAACAAACTAAATCAAACACCTATGGCCCTAACAACTACACAGAAAAAGGAGTTGTTTGTTGACATGGAAACAAAATGTACATGCTGCGAGGGTGTAGTGTTCCTTTAATTTTTGTCAGGCCGACTAATAGCAGCACACACGTTGCATAAATGCCAGTACAATACAGTGCACCAAACTCCCTAGGTCTTGTAAAGCATGTGTATTAATCCAGCTCTCATTAATTTCATGAGTTTTTTCTTTTTTTAAGAAACTTGCTGGCATTTTTTTTTTTTTTCTTAGTTTTCCTCTGCATATACTCAGATGCTTTTGCAATTGAGCACTGTAGGGAACTCCGTGCTCTGCTAAAGTGTCAATAATATGACCAGACCTGGTAGAGTCCGACTGCTTGCAGCCCTTGGACTGCAACTTGTTGCTTGCAAAATAAGCAAGGGAGCATTGCTTCTTTATAGATAGGAGGAACCAGGTCCTTGAATGGGAGCAGGTTAGGTTTATCTAAATGAGCTGGACAGAAAGGCACACTGAGATGAAGCGGCTCATTTCCAGTTGTGTCCTGGAGAAAGGGGGGTAGGATTTCAACATAGTAATTTATGGTTGGAAGGGACTCTAGGTCCAGTATATGCACACTGTGCTTCATAACCAGTTATAAATAAATATGCTGTGCAGACGAGTACTTGTTTAAACATATTCCCAACTGAGAATACTACCCAGTGTATCCAGCAATTACCTTCATAAGCAAATATTTGTCCAGGCTTATCTTGAAAGTCTTACTGTCTTCATATCCACTGTCTCTGCTGGTAGGCTACCACCCACTGACAGGAGACATGCTTGCTAATGTTACCCTGCATTTTCCACATCTGAGCTTAGAGGCCTGACCCTGTGTTCTGCCTGAGGATACCAGATCAAACATCTTTGACCTTGTTGATACTTTTGAGTATGTGGAAGACTGAGATTATGTTCCCTTACAGCCTCCTTTTCTCCAGTGTGAACACGTCAAGGGCCACCAAATACAGGGACTGGTAAAAATAGAATATATTATAAAATTATTGTATAATATGTATAATAAATATATTTATATTACAATTGAAATATATTATATTTTAAAATAGAATACAGCCGGCCCACCAGCGCAGTGGAAAGAGTCACCGCTGTGGCACTGACAACCCAGGTTCAGGAATGGACTCTGGCACCGGAGGGCCAGCCAGGGGGAGAGAATGCTTGAGTGTCTGACTGCATGCCTTCTCTTGTGGGGGATGGGGTAGAGGACTGGTGCCTACTGACCCCTGGTGGAGGCCAGAAGACAGCAGCGTGTCTGGCCCCCACTATCCAGGGGAGCGTGACAGACACTGGCGTATGCCTTACATCCTGCTCGTCATGATCCTGGGGGAGAAAACAGGAAAAGATGGTGCATGGGCCGGTCATGTGATGGCCTCCTGGACCCTCGTCACCGGGGACTCCCAATCCATGAATTGCCACCTCAGCAGCACCCAGGACCACTGGATTTGCCAGTAAGGCACTTCCCTCCTTAGGAAGGGGACCAGCCCGATAAAAGGAACACATCGGGGTGCCCTGGGTGGCTGCCATGTGGGGCGGTGGATGGACGGGAGCTGCACATGAATGAGAATCGGTCCTTGAATGAGGCTCGAAAGAGTGACCGGAAGTGTGCAGGGTGCACAAAAAAAAAAAAAAAAAAATAGATTGGGCAGACTGGATGGGCCATGGGGTCCTTTTCTGCCAGCAAATTTCTATGATTAAAGTGCACCTTTCATGGTGTTTCACAGATCGTCTCCCCTAAACACAGGAAGGACTCTTGCCTCCCCTGAGTTATTTTCTGCCAGAAAGAAAATGTTTAATTCCATGGCATTCATGAGGGAGGAGATTGTAATCTTACTTCGAGATACAGCTCTTGCAGCAGGTTACACCATTAGGACTGAAGCCATCAGGCGTCAGGACCCCATGGAAAATTTTCTAGCTAGCAGTCTTCAGCAGGGACTGCCTCCGACGTTGGTCCCACCCCTGTCAGGCGTAGTACATAAGGAGGCGGTCCCCCTATATTCCTCGGTTCTTTTCCCGCTGTCGACATCGCAAGTATCGGCCTCTCGGTCCTTTTTCTAGCCTGCGACGACCTTAGAGCTACGACGTTTTCGTCTTTCTTCTCTTTTTTGGATCCAACTGATGCCCTCTCCAAATACTTCTCTGGAAGGTCACCAATCAAAGTGTGCCAGATCCCCTTCAAGGATCCACACACTGCCTGCATGCGCTGCCTAGGCCTGGAACACGACACCAAGGCCTGCTCCTTCTGCCAGGACTTCAACAGTCGCACCAGGATCTGCCACCAGAAGGGTCTTCAAACGTTTCTCTTAGAGGAGAAACTGAAGACCATGGACAAGGAACCTTCCTCCAGGGGGGAGTCGTCGAGTAAAACCCACAAGCACCGGGAGAAGGAAAGGCCCAGGTCCCCTGTGAGGGCTTCAGACTCCCGAAGCTCTGGCTCGCGGTCAGACTGCTCTTACTCCAGGGCTCAATCGCAACCTCCCCCGGTTCAGGACAGATCCTCCAGTGGCTCCTCTTCTCTGCAGCCCCTTAAGACTACCAGCCCATCGGCATCATCCACTCCATCTAAGGCCTCATCTAAGTCTGGGGAGCACCACAAATCTTCCTCCCACCGCCGACTCCGACGCCAGGTCGGTTTCCAGCCTCCGCGGGTCGGACCCGTCCCCGTAAGACTGGCGCGGACCCTGACGCCTCAAACGGACGCCAGACCAGACGCCGCCAAGCATCACTGGTGCTCCCAGGAGCCGCGACATTGAAATACCAGTCGCCAGCCAGGCCTTCCCCAGGGCGCACGGAACACGCCGTTACCCCAGAGAGGAGGGCCGACCACCGCCCGCTGACGTTGGTCAGAAGGATTTGTCGGAGGAGGATACCATGCAACCCGAGGACCAGGCGGGTGACACGGGAGATGCTGGGCTCCCACGGGAACCTTCCCCGGAGCGGAAGACCCCCAGAGACCTGACACCCGACTCCGGCTACAGGCCACCGGCGCCGGCCCCGTCGGGCATGAATTTGGCAGAGGTAAAGGAGCTCTTTACCTTCTGGTGGGACACCATCAGAAAAGATGTGGTCGCCACACACCCTCCTCCTCCTCCTCCGCCTCCACCCACTCCTTCATCGCCTATGCCCCCTCCTCCACCCAAGGGGCCCGTAGGATGGTCACCAACCCCCAAGGAGCGAACACCACCTCCTCGGGGCAGATCCTCAGACAGGAGAAGACCTCCCTCCAGATCCACGTCAGGGTCATCCAGTCCTAAGGGACCCAGACAATGCTGGTACACTCCGTCTGGGGAGGATTCTAGATCTGACACCTCAGGGTGCTCCAGATCTCCTCCTCCCATCAGCATTCCCTCTCCGGACCCACACGACCTACCTAGGTCTCCTCCGGGTGACCCCTCTTTCGCAGAGATCATGAGGCACATCCAGGAGAATATGGGGTGGGATGCCGAAGAGCTGGAGCCCGAGAGACGACGCCTTGCCCGCTACCTTTGGCAGAAAGACCCAAAGCCTGTGGTAGTGCCACCCTTGGTGGATACCTTTGCAGACATCACCAAGGCTGCCTGGAAACGTCTACATCCTACTCCGGCAGTGCCGAAGAAGGCTGATTCCCTATACAAGGCCGCTAGGGACGACCAGTATCTGGCGAACCCTCCTCTGGCTGACTCCCTGGTCATCACTGCTTTGCATGACCAGTCGCAAAGACCTCAACATTTGAGCACACAGCCATCGGACCAGGAATCCAAGCAATTGAATGTCCTGGGTAGGCGCACATACGCCGCTGCAACTTGCGCTGTCAGGTTTCTGAATTCTCACTCACATGGTTCAATTCCAGAGCGCACTGTGGGAACAGGGACAAGACCTGGTCAAGAAGATGCCCGATGGCGATCAAAAGGAGGAGCTCTTGAACCTTCTCCGCACGGGTTCGGATGTGGGGACCCAGGTGCTCAGAGCCGCATATGATTCTGCGGACTCTTCAGCCAGAGCTGCAGCCTCAGGCGTGTCACCAGAGATGCTCTTGGCTCCGTGTATCCTGTTTTACCCCAGACATCCAGAAGAGCATATTAGACGTCCCTTATAACGGCGAGGTCCTATTTGGTGAAGCCTCTGAGAAGGTGATCACCAAACTTCAGGACTCGGGGAAGGCAGTTAGATCTGTACAGGCCATGTACAGATCTCGGCCCAGTTCCTTTCGCAGGAATCAGAGCCGTTTTTGTGGCTGGCTACAAAGACAACAGCCACGTTCCGGCCAACAGCAGAGGGGCACTTTCACCCGCAAAGCCCAGGCCAACTCATTCCCAGGCAGAGGCCAACGATTTGCAAAGTTAGCACAGCCTGCTGGATCGAACGCTGCCACAGCATGACTCCTTCCCAACCCACGCCCCCCAGGATCAACGGGATCTGAAAGTCGGGGGTTGCATTGCACGCCACTTTCCAGGGTGGCAGTCGATCACCACCGACAGGTGGGTTCTGCAATTGGTCAGAAAAGGCCACTATATAGAATCCGTAGACAGTCCACCCCCAAGACCTCCCCTGCTTTCCCGATATTCGGGTCAGCATGCCCTGCTCATACAGCAGGAGGTGCTCGCGGCTTCTGGAAAAGGAAGCCTTAGAGCATGTCCCGGAGAATCAGAAAGGACTAGGGTACTATTCTCGCTTTTTCCTGGTTCCGAAGAAAACAGGGGACCTCCGTCCAATACTGGACCTCAGCGACCTCAACCTGTCGGTCGTTAACAAACGCTTCCGCATGGTGACCCTTCTGGGCCTAATTCCCATCCTGAAGCAAGACGCTTTTCTGGCATCTTTGGACATGCAGGACGCCTACCTGCATATTCCGATTGCTGAAGCGCACAGGAGGTTCCTGCGCCTCGAGTTTCAGGGCCACCATTATCAGTTCCGAGCTCTTCCCTTCGGGCTGTCATCGGCACCTCACGTTTTCACGAAGTGCATGGCGGTCGTAGCGGTGTCTCTGAGGAGACAAGGCCACTACGTGTTCCCATACCTGGATGACTGGCTTCTCATGGCGCCCTCCAGGGAGGCACTGATGACGGCTATTCACTGCACCCAGTCCCTTTTTCAATCACTGGGTATCCTCATCAACTACGAGAAGTCACTCCTGGTGCTATCCCAGAAGCTGCAGTTTATAGGAGCAGTTCTGGACACCGTCAGAGGGAAAGCTTTTCTTCCCTCAGACAGAGCGGAACACATCAGATCCCTCATCAGGGACCTGTTTGTGAAGAGGACCGTCCCGGCCAGATCGGTCCTTCGCCTGCTTGGACACATGGCTGCAGCCATTGCAACAGTCCCGCTGGCACATCTTCACATGTGGGTAACCCAGTGGATGCTAAGGGTGCAGTGGGACCAAAGGCAAGACCATCTGCAGCAGACGATCCGAATCACCAACGCCGTAATTCAGGATTGGCAATGGTGGCTACATCCGGGGAACCTCTCTGCAGGGGTTCCCTTCACAGCGCCGTCTCCAACTGTGACACTCCCCACAGATGCCTCAGGCCTTGAGTGGGGAGCACACCTGGACGGTGTTCGGTCTCGGGGCCTGTGGACAGCCCAGGAGTCTCATCTCCACGTCAACATTTTGGAAATGAGGGCAGTCCTTTACGCTCCGCAAGCCTTCCAGTCGGAGATTCCACCGAGTGCACTCCTGTTACAAACAGACAATACTGCGGTGATGTATTACCTCAGCAAACAAGGAGGCACTCACTCCTACCCGCTGTGCAGGGAGGCCATGAGAGTGTGGAAGTGGATATTGCAACATGGCGCAAACCTAATTGTAGTACACGTCCCGGGAGTGGACAACACCATCGCAGACAGTCTGAGTCGCTCTCAGGCCAGAGTCCATGAGTGGGAACTTCACAGGAGGTGGCAGAGGATCTGTTTCACAGATGGGGCACTCCAGAGTTAGACCTTTAGTCCCCATCCAACTAAAACTGCCCAATTTTTGCTCGCTAGATCCAGGGCCTGGTGTTTCTGGGCGCGACGTTGTCCCTCTCTCTGCAGGGCAGATTCTCTATGCCTCCCTCCTTTCCCATTGATCCAGAGAGTTCTCTTGAAACTCCGCAGGGAGCAAGTGACGCTCATTCTGATCACGCCTTTCTGGCCCAGGCAAATTTGGTTCCCTCTTCTGCACCAGCTGTCCAGGGAACCTCCAGTTCCTTTGCCAATCAGCTCCCATCTATTGTCTCAGGAGGAGGGTTCATTGGTCCATCCAGACTTGCGTTCATTGAACCTGCACGCTTGGCTCCTAGAGACATAGCCATGATGCGACACGGGGTCTCGCAAGAAGTGGCAGATGTACTCTCTGCTGCTAGAAAACAGGCAACCCACGCAACGTACGCCATGAAATGGCGTAGATTCTGTTTGTGGGCCCAAGCGTGTGTTTTTTCGCTGTTAGACTGTCCCAGAAAACTGATTCTGGACTACCTGCTGTCCTTCTTCCATTCCAGGCTGGCTTACTCCTCGACTAAGGTGCACCTTTGTGCAATTTCTGCTTACCATGCCCCAGTAGGCCATCGGACAGTGGCCCAACTAGACACTACTCGTGCCTTTTTAAGGGGAGTTCTTCACTTTAGGCCGCCCATTAAGGATCCAATTCCTCCTTGGGACTTGCCCTTCATCCTGGAGCAGCTTACGCTGCCACCCTTTGAACCAGCTGTGGATTGCAAGCTACGTTTTCTCTCTTGGAAAACGTTATTTTTAGTTGCTGTTACTTCGGCGAGAAGAATCTCGGAATTACATGCCCTTATGTGCAAAGAGCCTTATTTGGTTTTCCATCAGGACAGGGTATCCCTAAGGACAAATCCAAAGTTTTTGCCTAAGGTGGTTTCAGCCCTCACCCTTAACCAGGATATTGATTTACCAGTGTATTTCCAAAGGTACAGTAATCGAGGAGAAGCCCTTCTGCACACCCTCGACGTGCATTGGTGCCTCAGATACTATCTGATCAGAACCAAACAGTTTTGAAAGTCTGACCAGTTTTTCGTCTCCTTTGCTCACAGGATGAAAGGAGCTCCTGTTTTCAAACAGTCACTCTCGAGGTGGCTCATCCAGTGCATCACTTTCTGTTATGACAAGCGCAATAAACCCTTATCGGGCACGGTCAAGGGTCATTCCACAAGAAGGGTGGCTACTTCTTTTGCGGCGTTAAAGAACGTCTCCACCTCAGCTGTTTGCGCTGCAGCTACTTGGAGCTCTGTGCATACCTTCATCAGGCGTTACAGTCTGGACATTACATCGAGGCAAAGAGCAGGGTTCGGCCTAGCCGTCCTTCAGGGACTTCTGTCCTAGGCTCGAGTAGTATCAAGATTTCTACCTTTTCCTCCTCCCAGTGGCGTATGATTGCCACTATTGCTTGGAAATCAGTCCTAATGGTGTAACCTGCTGCAAGAGCTGTATCTCGAAGTAAGATAGTACAGTTATGTAAGAACTTACTGTAACAGTAGATCTTCGAGAACAGCTCTTGCAGCAGGTACCTTCCCGCCCACCATCCCCTTTCTTTTGGAGGTAGGTCGTAGCCAAACACCCATCTTATGGGATGGGTTGTTCCGATTCTGTAGTCTTGGCCATCTGGTGGCGGATCCTCGGTCTCCTCTTCTGATGTCATCCTGTGGCCTGGAGTCTCCGGCGGGAGAATTGAGGATTATGGGGGACCGCCTCCTTACGTACTATGCCTGACATCGGGGTCGCGGGACCGACGTCTGAGGCAGTCCCTGCTGAAGATTGCTAGCTAGAAAATTTTCCGTGGGGTCCTGACGCCTCACGGTTTCAGTCCTAATGGTGTAACCTGCTGCAAGAGCTGTTCTCGAAGATCTACTGTTACAGTAAGTTCTTACGTAACTGTACTTTTTGGTTCGATAGAGCTGAGAGCCCAGTCCTTTCCACTTCCTGATTGACTGCCTCTCCCACGTTGTCACGTTTGTGGCATGTTCCTTAGACTTCTGTCTGGCTTGTTTTTTTAAATAATGTTTTTATATATTTAAGATGTCAAGTTTGTAACAATAAAAGCTGCTGCTCAACTCAAAAGCACCTTGTCAGCTGAGTCGTGGCTTTGAATTTGGCCATCTAAAATATATAAAAACGTATTTAACAAATGGCCCTATGGAAGTCCATGAAGCATGCCCCCATGCTTCCCAGACTATTACATAACAAAGTGTGAGTGTAGGGAAGGGGCTTCAAATTGGGAAGTGGAAGGGGTCGTGCTCTCGTCTCCACAGAGCCAAAATAGAATCCCTTCCCTTCATAAAACCATGGAATTAAAAATGTTCATTTTGTCAACAAAGAACTCCAGGGAGGTAAGAGTCCTTCCTGTTAAAGTTTATGTGCACCAAGAAAGTTGTTTTTTAAATACAGCATTATTTACATATCAGTATATACAGTAAAAACAATGTTTAGCTAATGAAACTGTAAGTAGCAGGTCTTCGAACTTCAAGAACACCAAGTATTAGGACTCCGGGTAGGATAGTGTAAAACAGAGTAGACTAGATGGATTAGTGGTCTTTTTCTGCTGACAATTTCTGTGTCTCTGTATTTTTGAACAGATGCCTTTAGGCTGGTAGTGTGGCCTAGTGGTTAGAGTAATGAGCTGTAAATGAGCTTTGTTCATCCAGAAGACAAACCTAGATTTGATTCCCAAAACTTCCACTTACATACTGTGCGACTATGAGCAAGTCACTTAACCTCCCCAGTGCTCCTGGGTCACTTCTGAAAACAGGCATCTATGCCTAGTGGGCCTTACCCGGTTACCAGAGAATAAAATAAAAAAAGATGCTGTAATCATGCTAATACTGTAGGTCCTGGCTACCACCTGTATGACAAATTGCAATGAAGAGCACAGTTACATGTGTCCTCTTCACCAGTGGCGGTTGCTGCACTCTGGCAAGTGGAGTCACCTTAAAAGGGAAGAGTCTGTGATAAATAAATATAGGGATTTTAAAATGGAGAACAGAGTGTCTTTTTCTGGCTTAACTTTTGTGTTTTGTTACAGACTGCTTATCCTCCCACTCACTATATTCGGAGGGTTCCTCAGCGGAAGATCCACTATCTTACTGGTCTGCAGGTGCTGCAGCTAGTCATTCTCTGTGGTGTTGGAATTTCTCCTTTACCTTACATAAAGATGATCTTCCCTCTTGTCATGATAGGAATGATACCAATCAGGTATGTATTGCTTGCTACCTGTGTATGTGTTTGTTTTATGAGGGTTAAACACTAATTTTTTTCCAGGTTCCTCCTTTCTCTGCTAACCCAATATTGAGGCCACTGTGACTGTACCTGGACTTCACAGGGAAGGCAGGAATGTGTCTGCCTTCACAGCTTAGATCATTGCCATTCCATCATCAGCCAGTAGAGGGTACTTAGAAGCCTGGCATCCCTGCCCTCTGTCCCTCCTTTCCTGGCTTCACAGAAGCCAGTGACTTAACTTCTGTGAAACTCCTTGCCCACAACAGGTCCCGGAGTGGCAAACCTGAATCCGATGAAGACTAGGTACCTGTAATCAGTTGGACGTTTGACACAATTTTTTGCGCTAGCCTTCCGACAAGTGCACCATGGCAGACTGTTTTGTTTTTTCTATGAGATTTTAGCATCTGTTTAGTTATTTATTTGAAAATTGGTAACTGGGAGAGGCACACTGAGCCGAGGCTCATTTCCAGGTGCAACCAGTCTGAGGGAAACAGCAGTACAATACACAAAAAAGCCAATAGAGCATTTGATAAGTAAGTGGTACAAAAATGAGGCAGGATGGAAAGGAAGGAGTAGAGGTAGCAATGTTGAGTATGGGGGGGTGTGTGAATTTGTAGCAAAGTGGCAGAAGGCGTTACGGAGGGTGTCCAGTTATGCAAGGGAAGTGGGGGCAGGGACCATAGACTACATCAGCGTTGTCAGAAACGGAGCACCATTTTGGTAACAAACTCCCAGCGGCCCTGTAAAGATCAGATGTCTTTGTTACGGTACAGTGCTCCAGACTTGGGATGGGGTTTAGCCTGGATGGCATCAGTGTGGCCTGAGAAATCAAGTTTACTGTCAAGCCACAGACCAAGGTACTTGAAAAGCTGCAGTACTTCAAGGGAGTGCCATCCAGTGTGGTGAAAACCAGGTGGTGGGGAAGGGGGTCTGTGAGTCTGGCCAGTTTCTGCCGGATTCCAAAGGACATGGACACTAGTTAGTGTGGACTTGGAGTTTGTTTGATTGGAACCAGTGCAGTGTTGCTGAAATCCAGCTGGTGTAGATCTTAAATAGCTGCAATAAAGGGACCGGAAGTGAAGATGACTGCATAATCAGGATACATGTGAATTGGCACAGGCAGAGAGGAGGTCATTCAGGAGGATGGAGAACAGGATGGGACCCAGGATGGAGCGCTGTCGAACTCCGGCCTGGATGGGTAGTGGATGTGACAGAACACCTCCTACATGTACCAATTCTTGATGGCCTGTGAGGTGAGAACAGAACCAATCAACAGCGGAAGCAGAGAGGCTAGCAGAGCTCAGCTTGTCCAGGAGTAGTGGATGGTACACCGAATCAAAGACTAGCCAGATCGATGAAAATGGTGGCCATAATGTGCCCAATCCATCTCTGAGAAGATGGAATCAGTGACGCACACCAGGGAGTAGATGGTGGAATGGTGCTTCCAGAAGCCAGACTGCAAGGGGGAGAGGAGGTTGGGGATGAGAGGTAGTTGAATCTGGAATGAACCAGTTTCTCTTGCAGTTTTGGGAGGGGAGGTGGGAGTTGGGACTGAAATTGCCTGGGGAGGAGGGGTCATCCTCTTTTCTGAAGTGGAATAACTTTGGCCAATTTCTAGGATGGAGGAATAGCACAGAGGGAGAAGGAATGGTTGAGCAGGTGATTAAGGGGTGCTGAAATGGCAGCAGCTGAGTGGTGGAGGAGCTTGGGATCCAGCCTGTCAGGGCTGGACTTAGCCCGGTTTATGGAGGGGGAGGGCAAGCAGGGTTCCCTCAGTAGTGACAGGGAATGGAAATCAGGAAGGGGGAAGGAGAGGAGCCAAGAGGGGGAGAAGAGAGGATGCAGGTTGTGAAGAATTGTTGAAGTGAACAGCAACAGAGAGAGGGTCAGACACAGGTGAACCATTAACCATGAGGATTGGGCAGGAGCGTTGAAAAGAGAGTGGATCATCTTCCAGAATTTAGCTGGGGAGTTAAGGTTTTCCTGTAGGTTGGCCTTCAAATAGTGCAATTTCATGGCCTGGACATCCTTCATGCAGTTGTTCTTCAGAGCCCTGTAAGATATGAGGTCAGGAAGGGAGTGGGATCGTTTATAGTGGGCCCAGGCAAGATTATGGAACTTGCACTGGTTGATGATTTTGGAGCTAATCCAGGGGCGGTGTGATGGTTTTGACTGTGGATTTCTTTTGGGGGGGTGCATGTCCCAGATGGATTCCACTTGAATTAAACAAAATTCAACACTCCCCACTTGCACCACTTCCTTTCATAGCTTGTTCCATAAGTTAACACACAGTGGGTAACAGGATACTGCTACACATTACCTTAAGCATAGTGTGTGCCCTCTATTTGCTAGCAGTATAGCCTAGAGGTTAGAGTAACGAGCTGTGAATGAGCTTGGTACATCCAGCAGACCTGAGTTTGATTTCCCCCAACCTCCACTTGCATACTGTGTGACTCTGAGCAAGTCATTTAACCACCTCAGTGCTTCCGGGTTACCCCTGAAAACAAGCAGTTGTGCCTAGTCGGCCTTATCTGGTTACCAAAGAAAAAAATGATAAAAAAAAAAAAAATTCTGCAACTGTTACAGTAAAGGTTTTTCTCCCTGCTTTCATTGCCCCCTCATACTCACCGACAACCTCTAGCCCCATCACCATGATGCAGCTGTTATTTGTGATGCACAGGGCCATAAGGTTACCAACAGATGAGCTGTCTGGCAGGTTCCTTGCCGCTTTAAATCTTGCCGGAAGGTCTTCAAGCTGGCTCCTCCCATCCACCCGGGTGGTAAAACTCTTGGCTCCACCCCATGACGCCAGATCTTCCTTACTGCTTGGAAGCTCAGGTTCCCTCCTTAACGCTCCTCATGATAGACTGGATCCTAATTCTTTGTTTGGCCCGAAACTCATTTTAAAATTTTCAAGACTTCGGTCATCTTTCTCCCTCGCGGCTGCAATGGACAAGTCGACTCCCGGATTTCGGTGGTGCCCTTGTGGGCAGAAGATGTCCAGGATGGACCCGCACTCCACGTGCATCTACTGCCTCGGCCTAGAACACGACCCGCAGGCTTGCGAGTCATGCCGCTCTTTTTTGGCCAATGTCCTGCAGGACCGCGCTGCCTGGTTACAGCTTGGGCGCCCTGAGAAGCGCTACCCGCAGGTCAAGTCAAAAGAGACCCGTTGGGCGGTTACTGCGGCGGCTGGCTCGGCTGAGCAACTCGAGCAGATGATCACCCTCGAGGAGGAGGTGGCCCAGGCCGTATCATCTGCTTCCTCGGTCGCGGCATTTATCCCGCTCTCTCTGGGTACCTCGTATTCAGCTTCGTTCAAGGAGCTTTGCCAATCCCTTTCCATGAAGGGAGAGGGGCCATCTGGACATTCCTCTCGGTCCAAAAAGAAGGACTCAAAGGGCAAGTCCTATCGTCTGCGTTCGTGGGAGCGGGAGAGGTCTCCTTCCCCGGACAGCTGACTGTTGACTTCAGTCGAGGTTGTGGCTGAGGCCGCTGGCTTCACGGCGTCCCCGTCAGGCCAGCCGGCCGAGACACCCGTCGACGCAGTCGAGATCTTTCTCGACCCGTCGGACGGACTGTCGACTGGTGAGGCTGACAACCCTTCTTCACCGGTTCCTCCAGTGGAGACCGAGGATCTGCCTGTGCCTCCGGTGCAGCAGTCCCCAATAAGGCTTCAGCGAGGGAAGAGCGGTGTCCTCTCGCCTTCCCAGACCCATCCTCGGAAACACAGAGGATCTGGGTCTCAGTCTCAGACCTGTCTTGGTCCAGCCGATCCGCCGACATCAGCGGTCTCGGCACCGAGGAAGGGCGCTGCCGCTCGTCTAGTCTTCCTCGCCGCGGAAGAGGAGAGGCTTGGCGCGGGTGCGTTAGCGCTACGAGGACCTGATGTGGCAGCAGTTACTTCTGTCTGGGACCAAGCGGATGCTGTCACCTTCCCCAGCCATCAAGTGGCTGTCACCTGAGCAGCCGAAACAACCCCTTGCTGTAGCTGAGGTGCCCAAGCCTGGGCCGGTTGTTCATCCGAAACTCGCTGCCCTACCGATTGTGGTGGAACCTCCGCGTCCACAACTGAAATCGGGGGCGTCAACCAAGGACTCTCAGTCGGGTCAAGGCCTGCCCCACAGGTTGTCGGTCACCCTCACTCCCGACTGTCCTCAGCAGGTGGAGGATGGCTCAGGCCCCAGGCAGCTCTTCGCGGACTTCTCCCTGTTCTCCAGACCCGTTGACCTGGAGTCCTCTGGGGGCCAGTCGTTGGACGAAAGCCCATCGTCCTTCATGGGTTTGCCGGCTCATCTCGGAGTCTACTGGGATGCAGCTCGAGCCCGTGTCAAGCGGACCAAGTATCCCTGACAGAGATACCAAGACCCGAGGTTTTCCCCGTGGAGAGCCTTTCCGGTGGCTGAAGCCATTGTTGGCCCACCTTAGCTTTGGCAGTGACCTGCTTCCTGCCATGCGCCTTCGGCCAGGATGGCCAGGAAGTATGTGGTCCCTACCGGCTCTTTGCCCAGGTTTTCGGAACACCCCTCTCCTGAGGGGTTGGTCACCAACAGCGTTTTCTGGCGTTCCGGGAATGCTAGGGATGTGGACAAGCCCCCGACAAGGAGTCCAAAAAGCTGGACTACGCCGGGCGCAAGGTGTATGCTGCATCCTCCCTTGGCCTCCGCCAGGCCAGCTCAGCCATGCTGATGGCACACTTCTCCCGCCCTCATGGGCTCCCTGGATGAGGTGATCCCTCATCTCCCGGCCGACCTGCAGACCACGGTCCAGCAGGTGCGGGACCAGGGTAGGACAGTGACTAAGCAGCAGCTCCAAACGGCTCTCTACATAGGAGACTCCTGTGCCAGATTGGTTGCGGCCGCGGTGGCCATGCGCTGCAGAGCATGGCTGAGGATATCCACCGTCACGGCAGATACCCAGGACAAATTGGCGGATTTCCCCTTCCTGGGGACCGACCTCTTCAGCCCTGGAGTGGAAGGTCACCTCCAGCAGATCAAAAAGTCCAATGCCACTCTGGACTCTGTCACCTCCGCCCAGAAGGACAAAGGCTGCGGACGGCAGCAGCACAAATCTTTTAGCCCTTCTGCGCCTGCAGCACGTCCGGCCCAGCACCAGGGCCCAGCAGGCTCGCGCTGCATCCCAGACCCAAGCCTGGCTTCCTCCAATAGGAAGCAGGGAAGAAAGGCCAGGAGGTCCTCGGCTGGTCCCTCCTCCAAGCCTTCCCAGTGACGGATGGAGGGGTGTCGCCCAGCCTCATCACTCCCCTGGGTTCCCCGTGGGGATGGCTCCTCCACTTCCTTTCCGCCTGGTCCGCTATTACCACGGACCGCTGGATGTTGGAGGTGGTAGGAAAGGGTCTGCCTCTGGGTTCGAGCAGGCCCCACCCTTCAAGCCGTCGCCCTCAGGGGTCATGGGGTCCATGGCCTCTCTGTCGGCCCTGAGCCGATATTGCCCTGCTCCTTGAAAAGAGGTGATCAAGAAGGTGGCAGATCCTCCTCCAGACCGGGGTTTGTGTCCAGGTACTTCCTGGTCCCAAAACAGATGGGGACTGGCGCCCCATTCTCGACCTGCACGACCTGAACAGGTTACTAGGTCTCAGACCTTCAGGATGGTCACTCTGGCTCAGATAATCCCATCCTTGGAGCAGGCATGTGGTTCTGTTCCTGGACCTTCAGGATCGTTCTTTCATGTCCCAATCCTTCCGTCCACAGAGATTCCTCCGCTTCCAGGCGGAGGGGATCCCTTCTGATTCAGGGCCATGCCCTTGACCTTTCTAGCTCCCAGCGTCTTCACCAAATGCATGGCAGTGGTGACAGCATTCCTGCGGCGCCGAAGGGTCCAGGTGTGCCCCTGCCTGGACAATTGGCTGATTGCAGCCCCCTCCAGAGCGGAGGTGGAGTGGTCCAGAGATCTGGCCCTCCAGGTTTGCTCCCAGGTTGACCTCCTCATCAACAAGGCCAAGTCGGAACTCATGCCAAAGCAGGTGATACAATTCATCGTGGCAGAGCTCGACTCTCTATGAGCCAGAGCACGGCTCCCGGCAGACAGGGCCGAGGTTCTTTCCTCCTTTGCCCAATCATTTCAGGTTGGGCAATCTCGCCCTGCCTGGGACTTCCTCCTGGGCCTCATGGCGGCCTGCACCAGCGTGGTTCATTGGGCCCGCTGGTACATGCGTCCCTTTCAGTGGGGACTGGCCAGCCAATGGTCACAGCATTTCGATCCTTTGGATCAGCTAGTGACAGTGACCCAGGGGATGTGGAACGTTATCCAGTGGTGGACTGTTCCAGCTCATCTGCAGGAGGGCATCCCATTTGTCCGCCCCAAGCCAACGGTCTCTCTATCGACCTGTGCCTCTCTGATGGGTTGGGGTGCCCATCTGGGGGAGCACAGAGCGCACGGCCTGTGGTCCCCTCGAGAGTCCCGATGCCACATCAACCTGCTGGAGCTTTGAGTGGTTCGTCTAGCCCTCGCCACCTTCGCTCAGTTTCTACGGGGTCAAGTGGTTCAGGTCCAGACGGACAATACCACTACCATGTATTACCTAAACCACCAGGGCGGGACGCGCTCCATGCCTCTGTGCAGGGAAGCTCTCCGCATTTTGTCACTCGTGCGCAGCCTGGAGGCAGATCTCCTCGCCATTCATGTGGCAGGAGCCTCCAACACCCTGGCTGATGCCCTAAGCCGGATAGGGGGCTGTGTCCCACGAGTGGTCTCTCCTGCCAGAGGTAGTACAATATCTGTTCTCCCACTGGGGCACGCCTCAGGTGGACCTGTTTGCCTACAGGGAGAATGTGAAGCTGAGACAGTTTCATGCCTGCCCCCCTCAGCAGGGCTCGCTGCAGGGGGATGCCTTCTCGAAGCTGTGGACCCCGGGCCTCTTCTACGCCTTTCCTCCATTTCCCTTGATCCACAAGGTGCTTCTCAAGGCGAGAAGGGACAAGGCGCAGGTGATTCTGGTAGCCCCAGACTGGCCCCGCCAGTTCTGGTATCCAGATCTCCTTAGTCTCAGCTCCAGGCTCCCGAGGCAGCTTCCAGCCTGCCGGACCTGATCTCAGTCAGTCAGGGAAGGTATTCCATCGGACCTTCAATCCCTGCACCTGACGGCCTGGTTCCTTGAGCGTGAGTTCCAGGCCTTGGGTCTTTCCGATGAGGTCCTCAGCGTCGTTGAGAGCGTCCCGTGAAGTCGACCAGAAAATGCTACGCCTTCCGTGGAAGATTCTCCATTTGGTGTCAGGGCAAGGGCCTGGACCCTTCCTCCTGTTCCTTGCGAGCATTCTGGACTGCTTGGTCCCTTTCTCAGCAAGGGCTTGATTCGGCGACCCTTAAGGTGCACCTGGCAGCCATCTCTGCCTTCGGGCGCGGGCCAGGAAGCAGTGATATGCAGGAGAAGGTGGTCGGGCGTTCAAAAGGCCTTGATCACATATCCCTCCGTGTGAGAACCTCCACCTCCGTGGATCTACTGCTGGCATTGGCTAAGCTCAGGGGCAGGCCATTCAAACCGATGCACAGGTGTGACATCTCTCACCTGTCGTGGAAGACCGCCTTCATGGTGGCTATCACGTCAGCCAGAAGGATGGGAGAGCTCCAGGCGCTTTCCATCGAGTCTCCTTATCCGTTCTTTCACAGGGACAAGGTTGTCCTGCACCTCCACCCAAAATTCCTTCCGAAAGTGGTGTCAAGAGTTTCACCTTAACCAGGTGTTGACTCTGCCGGTGTTCTACCCCAATCACACCTCGGAGGCCGAATATAGGCTCCATACTTTGGACCCTAGAAGAGTGCTCGCTTATTACAAGGAGTGGATGGCTGAAGTTCGGGGAGAGGTTTGCCAGCAGTTTGTCACCTACGCTGAAGCCGCACCTGGCAGGCCTGCAGCCAAGCGGACAATAGGCAGGTGAGTCACCTCCTGCATAGATCTCTGCTACAGGTTGGCGGGCATGGAGCCTCCCAGAGGGATAAGAGCTCATTCTACCCACCATACCGCTGCATCGCTGGCTGATTCCAGGGACGTCCCTATCCAGGAAATCTGCAGGGCTGCTACCTGGAAGTCGGCACACACCTTCATCACCCACTACCACATCAACCTTGAGTCACGCCGGGATGCTGGTTTTGGGGCCTCAGTTCTCCAGTCTTTATTCCCCAAGTAGGAGGTGTGTGCCTTGCCTCCCTCCTCCCGGAGAACTGCTAGGAGTCTACCAGACAGTGTGGATGAACAACATATCCATGTCCCTAGAAATACAGGTTACTCACCTGTAACAGGAGTTCTAGGAATGGTATATGTTGTTCATCCACATTAACCCTCGACCTCCACGCGCTTCTTACGCTTCAACCGGGCTAGATCTAATGGCGTCATGGGCGGAGCCGAAAGTTTTACCACCTGGGTGGGTGGGAGGAGCCAGCTTGAAGACCTTCCGGCAAGATTTAAAGCGGCAAGGAACCTGCCAGACAGTGTGGATGAACAACATATACCATTCCTAGAACTCCTGTTACAGGTGAGTAACCTGTATATTTCACTGGTCCATATAACCCACTCCCAAGACCCACCTGGAGAATAAGCAGTCACATCTCGGTGTGCCTTTCCTGGTCAGAAATTACAAAAAAATAAAAAATAAACTGGAGTACCAGCAGCCATCATACTAATGGCCACGGTTTAGGTTTTTCTGTCTCCACTTCTTGACCTTCTTCCCTCCTGTACTGGTGCAAGGTAGAAACATGGAAAAAAGACATCAGAAGGGGCATCAAGGGTTCATCTAGTCTGCCCATGTGTTCCTTGGACTTTCTCAGATCCCATGACCTAACCCCCTTCTGCCTAATGCCTCCTACTGCTCCTGTTGGTTTTGATCGTGCTTTAGCCTTGTCCCACTCCAGCTTGAATGATGTCACAGACTTTGTTTCCACTATCTTAGCTGGCAGTTTATTCCATGGCTCCATGACTCTTTCTGCAAAATAGTGTTTCCTAAGCTCCCCAACCCCCCCAACTTCCACTCATGCCCTCTAGTGTTAGAGTCCGAGACTCTGTTGAACAGGTCAGAGGATGGCACCTTATTTATTCCTCTCAGGAACTTGTAAATTTCAATCATATCTCCCCTCTCCCTCCTCATCTCCAGTGAGAACACATTTAATGCTTTCAGACAGTCCTTGTAAGAGTGCTGTTGAAGGTCCTGGCTCATTTTGGTCATTCTTCTCTGAACAGCCTCCAACTTGCTTGTATCGTTTTTCAGATGTGGACTCCAAAACTGGACACAGTACTCCAGATTGGGCCTTACCAGGGACCTGCAGAGTGGCAGTATTACCTCCTCCTTCCTCCTGCTGTCGAATCCCCTCCCTATGCACCCCAGCATTTTGTTGGCCTTACTATAAGCTTCGTTGCGTTGGCTTGTCTAAGGGTGCTGCTTATGATGACACCTAGGTCCCGTTCTTCCTACTTGGCGCTGAGCTGGACTCTGAGGTGGTATGGGTTTCCTATACCCAAATGCAACACCTTGCATTTTTTTGCATTGAATATCAGCTGCTAGACGTTGGGCCATCTTTCCAGTCTCTGTAGGTCTTTTTGATTGATCAATTGATAACATTTTATTTTTATCCATGAACAAAGGTTAGGAATAAAATGTTTTCTACAAGAATGTCCTGTACAGCTTACAATTAGTACAGTAGAACATTTATATAAAAACAGTGCAACACTGTTAAACATGTTCAGTTCAATAAAATCGCGTGTAGCGATTACATAATGGCTTAAGATGCTTTCTCAAAGGTGACTGGAATTCGTGTAAGGAATTTTTTGCTCTTAATTCAATAGGTATTTTGTTCTATGACTTTGCTGTGGTGGTTTGTAAATTAATGTTTCCAAACCTATTACAAAACCTGGACCAAGTCATTTTAACTGTACTTTCTCTTAATAAATACTTTTTCTCTTGCCTTGTCTCTATGGTTACTGAGTGGCACAATGGCTGATTACTTTTAGATTTCATCAAGTTATAACACCAAATTAACCAGCTAATTTCTCTTTTCTGTTCTGGACCCATCCAGTTTAGTTCTACATATAATTTGCAAAGATGGGTACCATGCTTGCTGGAATTAGCAAATCTTGCCAGTTTGTAATAGGTTTGGTTAATCTTTCTCGGTGCTCCTTTGGGTGTGTTTCTGTAAACCAATCCCCCATATTCAAGTACTGGAATTAAAAGTTGTTGTACAAGTTTTATTTTCACCTTTTTTCTGAGGCATGAGGAAATTCTTCTTAACCCTCCCAATTTCTGAGTGGTTTTCCTTACTACTGTATTTATATGGTGTTCGTACGTCAATTTCCGATCTACTAACACTCCTAAATATTTATAATTCTTTGTGTTTACAATTTTCTGATTATTTCTAAATGAAATATTTAAGTCACCGGCTCTGTGGCACCAGGTGATAGGGTATCGCCTGGCATGCTGGCGACCCAGGTTTGCACCCGAGCCGGGAGCGTCAGGAGTGGAGGATGGCAGGAAGGGCTCAAGAGCATCCTTTGGACACTCTCCTCCCGGGGGGAGGGTTGTGGAGGCATCCCCCTTTGGCAACTCCTCATGTCCGGATTCAGCCTTGTACTTTGCGGTGTGGATAACCACATGCGCAGGATACGATGATACTGCGGCTTGCCTCCCAAAAGGCCGGGGAAACCAGAAAAAGGAAAATAGCTACCCATGCCGGACAGATGACGGCGATCTGTCTCCCCTGGCTGGTAGCCCCCCTGAGTCAACCCACGTTGCCTGCCTAAGATGCGTAGGGATGCCAAGGGCACCTCAATCTCCCCTTCCAGATGTCTCCCCCAACAAAGGGATACGTTGGGACAGATGGGCGGTGGGGCAGACAGACTGCAGATCGGGGGAGCAGCAGAGGGTGAGGATTTGGCCGCCTGAAGTAGTGGACGGACGGGTTGGATGGAAGGGGACATAAACATAACCTGCAAAAAAAAAAAGAAATATTGTCATTTTCAGACTTTTCCTTAAATCCTGTTGTAAAACTCATACACTGTGTTTTTTATAGGTAATCAATAATCTTGACTCCATAAACCACCCTTCCATCTTATACATATCTTCCTGTAGTTTTTGTTCAAGAGAGGTGCGACTGGCTGCAGACACCACCAAGACAGTGTCCTGTGCATACAGCCAGACCTCACTATTTTTCGAGCTCTCTGGTAGCTTGTCAATATAGACATTGAAGAGTAACGGGCCCAAAATGGAGCCCTGTGGAACTCCCCTTTTTACTTCCCCCAGTATTGATGTCATTGCCCCCACAGACACACATTGCTTTCTGTATGCCAAATACGATTTGAACCAGTGTAATGTTTCAATATGAACACCAATTTTATGTAATCTTTGCAGTAATGTCCCATGTTCCACTAAATCAAAAGCCTTACTGAGGTCCATGAACACTGCCCCGTTGCCCATACCTGGGTTCATAGGTGTTGCCACTCGGTAATTAAAATCTACCAGGGCCGTGTTCGTGGACCTCCCTGCTCTGAATCCACATTGGTAGATCTTAAACCGCCTCCTCGCTATCAACCCTTCCTCCTCTTAGTATTGTCTGTAAATAGGGCAATTTTGCCCTGAATATCTGTGCCAGTGTCGCTGATAAAGGCATTAAACAGGACTGGCCCCAACACTAAGCATTGGGGCACACCACTATTGACTGCACCTTCATCAGACCACACCCTGTTGACCACTGCTCTCTTTTCTGTCCCTAAGCCAATTACTGTACCTACCCAACTGACTATGCACTTGGCTGTACCCAGGTCCTCCAACTTTTTCAGCAGGTGGTTGTGCGGCACCAAATCAAAGGCCTAACTGAAATTGAAGTAGAGAAGGTCCACTGGGTGGCCTCAGTCTAGTTCCCTAGTGACCCAGTCAAAAAAATGTGATTAGGTTAATTTGGCATGACCTTCCCACCACGAACCCATGTTGCCTGTCATCCTGCAGACCATTCTTATCTAGGTACTCTAAGTACAGGACCAAAATGAGTGCACACTGGGAAGTGGTGCACAGACACTACCATGGATAAAAGCAGGAAAAGTTTCCAGCACAAACAGCCTCCTTAGTGGGACCAAGTAGACACTGTAGTCGGTTGAAAGTTAACTTACAACTGACTACAGTGCCTACTTGTGTCCCACTAAAGAGGTTGTGTGTGCTGGAAACTTTTTCTGCTTTTTGTACTTTACCAAGTATTGTTTTATTAAAGTTACCATCTGTTTCCCCACTACTGATGTAAGGTTGACTGGTCGGTAGTTGCCTGCTTCCTCCCAGCTCCCTCTCTTGTGTAGCGGTACCACATCATCTCTTCTCCAGTCTCCCAGCACTGCCCCTATCTAAAGTGATCTGCTGAATAAATGTGCCAAGGGACCTGCCAGTTCACGTGCTAGCTCCTTTAGCACCTTCGGGTGTATTCCATCAGGCCCTGAGTTGATCCAGGGCCTCTCTAACCCTACTGTTGGTGATTGATAGTGCTTCCACTTGTGGAACACCTTTGTCCACAGCCTTGATGCCACTGTCTGGTATTGGGCCTTTGTGTTCCTCGGTGAACACAGAGCAAAAGAAGTTTTTTCAGAACAATGGCCTTCTGCCTATCATTCTCCACTACTCTGTCACCGTCTTTGAGTCTAACTATTCCACTCCTTTTCTTTCTTTTTTCTTGTGCAGTGTACATCGAAAAAAGTGTTTGTTCCCTTCTTTAACCCCCTTCTGCAAACTGAAGCTCCATTGTGGCCTTAGCTGATTTCACCATATTTTTTGCTTCTTTGTTCTTCTGAATGTAGGCTTCCCATGTGCTGTCTTCTTGATTTCCTTTATAGTTCCAATAGGCATCCCTTTTAGTTCTGATTGTGGTCCTTACCTGGTTACTGAACCACATTGGATTTTTGTGTTTATTCCTTTTGGTCACTGTTTTTGCGCACATCCTGGTAGCCTCTAAAATGGCTTACTTAGCCAGCCCCCTTATTTCTTCCTCATCTAAATGCTCATGGATGCTTAACAGCTTGCTTCTGACTACATCCCTAATTTTGTCAAAATTGGCCCCTCTAAAGTTTAAAACCTGTCTTAGATTGCGATTTTTCTACCCCTAGGGCTAATGCAAACCACACAGAGTTGTTGTCGCTGTTGTCCATTGGCTCCCCAAACCCTGTAGCCCTTACTACCTCCGAGTTAGTGAGGGCCACATCCAGGGTGGTGTTTAACCTAGTCAGGGCACTAACTAGTTGTCTAAGTAGGCAGCCTTGTAGGGCATCAACCCACCTTTTGGCTCCTAGTAGAACCTGCCACTGGGGTGCTCCAGTTAACATGGGGCATAGTCAGGTCTTCTACCACCATTGTATCCTCTTTTTTGTGCTACACCTCTGATCTCCTCTAGGAGCTCTAAATCCATGCCCTCAGCCTGCCTGAGAGGCCAGTATACCACACCTATGTGGGTCCTCCTCCCCCATTGCTGAGCTGAATAGCATACACAGGGATTCCACACCATCCTTTTTGATGCTATCTACTGAAATGGCATTTATTCTGTTCTTTACATATAATGCTACCCTCGCCCTCCTTTCTATCCTGTCTGAATAGGGCATAGCCCGGGACCGAAAGGTCCCAGTAGTTTTTTCTGCAAGGCCTTAGTCTCCATGACAGCCACCAGGTCCACTCAGGAATCCGCCATCATTGCCTGAAGGTCACTTTTTTGTTTCCCAGGCTTCTGGCATTGATGCATAACCGTTTCCATATTGTGGTACCCCTGCTGCTATTCGCTACTATTGGTTCTGCTCTTGGCCCTGTGGATGCGTGGCACTGTGTTCAGTTCCCAATAGTTTCCAACTGTTTTCTGCATGTTTTCTTAGGTTGTGGGAGAGAAATTCCTGCTTGTGGGGGAGTGACGACTAAGTTCCTATCGGAAGTGTAAGATCTATGGGGAAATGCATGCTGCATAAACATGTACTTATTTATTTGGATTCCGTGATCTGTACCCAGTCCATAATGCGTAAACATGTACTAATTTATGTGGAGACTCTACCCAATCCACACTACGGAAACTTGTACTCATTTATATGGATTCTGTACCCAGTCCATACTGCGCAAACGTACTCATTTATGTGGATTATGTACCCAATCCATAGGATTCCGTACCCACTCTGTTTCCCACAGTATCCAGTGATTCCCTTGATGAGCAGGAATTTGTCCTGCTGCCCTGTCCCCATGTCTTTTTCTTCCTCAACCACAGCAAGAGGGAGCCCTTACACTGTTGGTGGGGCCTACCTTTGTTTTTGTTCTGTTGCCTAGCATTGTCTTGACTTCGGTGAAATACCATCTTGTATTTAGTAGTGTCTGAAGATTTGACATATGAAGGCTTTCTTTTTCTGTAAAAATACATCAGTCGTCTCATTCTCAAGTTTAACAGGAGGAAAGTTTTTGTTCTGAATGAGAGTTGATGTAACTAAAATTATGGACAGCAGTCACTAACAAACTGTTTTCTTACTTGCAGATACAACTTTCTTCCCAGGATCATCGAAGAGAAGTATCTGGATGCAATGGATGCAGAGCACTAAAATTGATTTTTTTTTTTTGCCAAAGTCATTGAAAACTCTACTGCAACTTCAGGATTTTGTATGTGCAATCTTGACAGTATTTTCTTGCATAACAGCACAACTTGCCTTTTTTTTATATATGTGCGGATACCAAATACATGGGACGAGAAATGAGTGGGCTGCGACTTCCAAGCCTTAGTTTCGCTTATGTCTTTCTGCATAAGTTGCTTGTAAAAGACTCTCAACATGCAAAAACTGTTTTAAAGTACGCACATGATTCTTCGAATAAGGGACTTTTGCCAATGCTGATCCACTGAAAAAGTGTTGATTTTTTTTTTCCTGAAGAAATGAAACACATCTGTTGGGTTTGGTCATAAAAAGGAATGACCAGCTGCTCCAGTTACCAAAACAAGAAAGAAAAACATTGCCATGCATTTTCTGGTCTATGTGAATGTGGGACATTAATAGCTCAGATCTTGCATCTCAAGCACAAATACTGCTACATGCTTTTAAATTGTTTTGATGTGAAATTTTATTAAAAAGTACTTATAAGCTGTAATTTTATTTTACATTTCCTGTTTTCTGTGTCTTTAAAAATATATATATTTGGACTTGGACTCATATCATACAGCAGTTGCAAGTTTAGTTATGTTCAGAGCAACTACATTCTCGGCATTCTGTCATAAAGGTTTTATAAATAAATACTGTATATACTCATTCTTTAAATTTATGCATTGTATATTTCAGGAATTAGAAATGATGCACAAGTCTAGCATGATCGGTCTGAAAAGAAGAGAGGAAATTAAAACTGTAGAATACAGTTGTTTTGAATGCAACAGAGAAAACAAAAACAAGAGTGGGTGTTTATAAAAAAAAAAAAACTCCGTTTACATGCCTTAGAGATCTGCCCTGTAACATTGAGAGGTATTCGGGCCCTGTGGCTCTGCTATACATGAAACTCCTCCATGATCAGTACACTGTAGAAAACAATTAGCGGAAGAATCTGGGCAACTTCTAGTTCTTTTTTCCATCTTTTTTTTTTTTTTTTTATCTTCTCTTCAGTCACCATCTACCATCCAGCTCTTGTGCTGCTGCCCATCACCTCCAAATGGTTCCTCTGGCAGGGTCATCAAGAGTGGGGCATTCTCACCCCGAGGACACGCAATCTGATGTGGAGAAGATTTAATGGAACTCCAGTTCTGCTCGTTCTCCAAAGTTCAACAGACCCTTCTAAAATGCAAACCTTAACGTTAAAAGTATTTGAAACAAAATATTAATCACAAGTCTGTGAAATGTATCTTCTGAGAGTACTGAATGTTAGAGATTGCATTCCTTTTGCCTCACTGTGGTGTCTTTCTTTGGCATTTAGCCCTCTTGGTAACATGTCCACCTTCCCTGAAGACATGGCAGAGGTTAAAATTACATTTCACAACAACTAGGTAGCTGGGACTTGGAAAATCCACAGGACTCACACTAATTTCTGCTGGCCCAGCTGATGTACTTAATGAAATACCTTTTCCAATACTAGCCCGATACAGAATCTAGGCGTTTGGCTAGTTGGCCAGTGCCAGTTTCAACCTCATGAAAAGTGGAAAAACCTGCTTTCTAGGGATGTGAATATGATGTTCTATCCACACTGTCTGGCAGTTGCCTTTACTTTTAAGGATTGCCGGAAACATCTTCTAGCTGGCTTCTCCCACCCACCCGGGTGGTAACTCCCATGGCTCCGCCCTATCTTCCTTTCTGCTGGAAGTTTCAGGTTCCCTCCTTACTGCTCCCGCGTTGAGTAGGCCCCGGCGCTCAAATCTTCGGATTTACTTCCAAAACTTACTTAAGTTATCGCCTCTGAGGCCAGAAGATCAGAAGGCTGTGGGTTCTATACCCACACTAGGCACTTGGGTTAAATTCCAGTACTGACACTGTAGTGCAGGATGAGGGGGGTGCTGCACTCCTGAGATGCCGTGTTTCGGATAAGACGTTAAACTGAGGTCCCTTCTACCTGTTCTGGTGGTTGTTCAGGTGGACGTTAAAGATTCCATGGCACTTCTCGAAAAGAGATGGGGAATTTCCTCTATGTCCTGGCCAGATTTCCCCCATTCACTAAAAAAAAAAAATACCACCAACAGCTTGTTCAATTTCAGCTGGTTACCATCTGTATCCCCTTCCCCCTGGTCACCCCTGAAAAAGGGACCTCTAGTCTCAGTGGGCCTACTGGGTCAACAAAATTCATGAAATAAACTCATTCTAGTTACGTCTTCACCTCTATCTTCAATTGCAACCGCAGTGGAGGATAAGACTGTTCTCTGGTTTCGCCTGTGCCCTTGCGGCCAAAAAATTTCCCATACTAACCCTCATGCCTTGTGTGTCTACTGTCTGGGCCACGATCACGATCCGCAGGCTTGCGACTTTTGTCGATCATTTTACTTGAAAGTTCTCAATGACCGTGCTGCCTGCTTGAAGTTGGGCCTACCAGAGAAACGATACCAGCCAGTCAAATAAAAGGATGCCCACTGGGTGGTCTCCGCATCTGCGGGGGCCGCTGAGCAGTTAGAACAGCTCAAGACCTTCAAGGAGCAGGCGGCTTAGGCTGCAGCTCAATCCTCTTCTGCCTCAGCCTTTGTTCCGCTCCAGTTGGGCTCCACCTATTCGGCCTCCTTCAAGGAGCCGTGCCAGTCCCTCTCGACTAAAGGAGAGGGCCCTACTGAGTTGCACAGGTCTCGCTCATGCAAGGAGTCCAAGAAGGACAAAGAGAACAGTCATCGTCGACACTTCTGGGACCAGGAACTTTCCCGCTCTCAGGAAGCTCTGGTTTGACTACGGTCGAAACCGCAGCCTTGGCCGCTGGTTTCACGGTAACCCTGTTGGACCAGTTGGTTGAGATGCCAGCTGACAATGCAGCTGAGATTTTTCTTGACCCTGTCGACTGGTTGTCATCGAAAGAGGCTAACAACTCTTTTCAGGACTCCGGTCCTGCTGGTAACCACTGATGAGTTGGCCCAGCTTACTGAGCCAGAACCACCGGTCTTCAACCAAGACCAGGAGGAGCCGTGGATCTCCCCGGCTCCCTCCGAGGCCCCCTGTTGGCACCACCGATGGTCGAGGTCTTGGTCATCTTTGACTTTGGAGTCAAGCGGGTCCTGCCGACATCAGCGATCTCACTCTTGACACCATGGTAAGCGGTGCTGCTGCTACTAGTCTTCATCCTCCTTGGGTGAGGAGAGGCTTTGGCGCAAATTGCGTCAATGCTGTGAAGACCTAATGTGGCAACAGTTGGTTCCTATTCAGGCTGAAGCTGACACCAGCTACCGCCTCAGCCATTACATGGCTGGCGCCTGAAAGGCTGACACCGACTCCCCTGGCGGGGTCGGTCGACACCATTCCTCCCCCAGTGAAGCCGGTTGAGACCCAGTCAGCTAGACCAAAGCAGGCTTCTCCATCGATCATGGTGGAGCTGCCACCTAAACAGCCAATGGCCGGGGCTTCGACCAAGGAGTCTTGACTGGCCAAGGGACTTCCCCATCGGCTGTCGGTCACTCTTACTCCTGACCGTCTGTGGTGGGTCGAGGGTGATACAGGTGGCCACCCACTTTATGCGGACTCCTCAAAGTCCGAGGATTCCCTTTTGCACTCTTGTCCACTGGACACGGAGATCGGGGATCTTTCCATGAATGAAGGCCCTACTTCGTTCATGGGCATTCTTCGGCTCATTTCTGAATCTACGGGGATGAAGCTGGAGCCCATTCAAAAGTGGGCTCAGTATCCCTTCACAGAAATCCTGGACAAAGGGGATTTTCCAACGGAGGCCATCCCAGTGGCCAAGGCCATTGTTGGCCCTGTTCTGGAGCTTTGGTAGTGCCCTACTTCTTGCCCTGCGCCCTTAGCTCAGATGGCCCGCAAGTATACGGTGCCTACCTTTACCCATTCAGGGTTCATGGAGCATCCCTCAGCTGAGGGGTTTAATGGCTGACTACGTGTTTCGGTGCTCGGGCAATACCAGGGACGTTGATAGACCACTGGACGAAGAGTCCAAGAAATTGGATCATTCAGTCAAAAAGGTTTATGCTGCCTCCTCACTCGGCCTCCACCAGGTGAGCTCGGCCATCCTAATGGCACACTTCTCTCATGACCTATTAGGCTCCCTAGATGAGGTGGACCTTCACCTCCCTGTGGACCTTCAGACCACGGTCAAACATGTCTGAGACCAGGGTAGGGCAGTGGTGAAACAGCAGCTCCAGATGGCTCTGGATATTGGTGATTCTTGTACCGTTCAGTGGTGGCCATGGTTGCCATGCACTGTAGGGCTGCAGATCTCAACCTTCAGAGCAGATACCCAGCACAAGCTGGTAGATGTCCCCTTTTTGGGCACCGACCTGTTTGGGCCTGATGTGGCGGGTCCCCTCCAGTGCATTGAAAAATCCAGTGCCACCCTGGACTCTGTGATATCCACCCAGAAGGACAAGGGCTGTAAGCAGCAGAAGCGCAAGCCTTTTCGGTCCTGTCCCCCTGCGACCAAACCAGCCCAGCATCAGTCTGGCCAGCAAGCTCAGTCCTGGTGACCTCGAGCCAAGTCCTTGGCGTCAGCTGTACAAAAGCCAAGAGGGAAGGGACTCAGTGGCTCCTCTGCCTGATCCTCCTCCTACAAGCCTGCTCAGTGATGGGATGGTGGTTGCCACTCTCGTTCCCATCATGCCTCCCCTTTCCACCTAGTTCGCGGTTACCACGGAAAGGTAGGTTCTTGAAGTGGTCAGTCAGGGTCTGCTTCTGGAATTCGAGCAGTACCCTCCAAGCCGAGCCCGTGCCCCACGGGAGGACTTTGTATCTGCAGGCACTCGTTCGGCTCTTCAAGATGACATAACCCAGCTCCTCCACAAGGAGGTCATGGTCAGAGTTGTGGGTCTTCCGGAACACCCAGGGTTTGTCTCCAGGTATTTCCTGGTGCCAAAACAGACAGGGGGGGCTGCACGACCTGAACAAATACCTCTGATCTCACACCTTCAGGATGGTGACTCTGTCCCAGATCATACCATCTCGGGAGCAGAACATGTGGTTTTGCTCCCTGGATCTTCAGGACATGTTCTTTCACATCCCAATCCATCTATCCCATCGAAGTTTCCTCTACTTACAAGCAGTGGGAACCCTTTACAAGTTCCAAGCCATGCCTTTCGACCTCTTCTCTGCCCTGAGGGTCTTCATCAAATGCATAGCAGTGGTGGCAGCTTACCTGAGGTACCGGGGGGATCCAGGTGTATACCCTACCTGGATGACTGGCTGATAGCAGGTCTTTCTAGGATGGAGATGGAGCGGTCCAGGGATCTGGCCCTCCAGACTTGCATGGACCTTGGCCTCCTGGTCAACGAGGCCAAGTCAGAACTTGTGCCCTCGCAGGCGATTTTCATCAGGGCTGAGCTCAGCTCATGCCGAGCCAGAGCTCTGCTCCCAATGGACTGGGCAGAGGTTCTCTCCTCCTTTGCCCAGTCATTTCTGGTTGGGCACTTGGACCATGCCCGGGACTTCCTGTGCCTTCTGGATTACATGGCAGCCTGCACCAGTGTGGTCCGACGGGCCCGTTTGCATATGCGCTCCCTCCAGTGGGAGCTGGTCACTGTGACCCAGAGGATGTGGGATGCCCTCTAGTGGTGGCTAGTCCCAGAACATCTGCAGGAAAGTATCCCATTTGTCCGCCCTGAGCCAACGGTCATTCTGACAACTGATGCCTCTCTGAGGGGCTGGGGTGCCCACCTGGGGGAACACTGGGTCCATGGGCTCTGGACTTCCCAGGAGTCCCGATGCCACATCATCCTGCTGGAGCTCCGAGCAGTTTGGCTAGCCCTGGCTGCGTTTGCTCTGTTTGTCTTGTTTCAAGTGATTCAGGTCCAGATGAACAATACCATGACCATGTACTTCCTCAACAAGCAGTGTGGGACACACTCCTTGCTTCTCTGCAAGGAAGCTCTCCATATCTGGACCCTCGTGTGCAGCCTTGAGATGGATCTTCTAGCCATCCATGTGGCAGGAGCCTCAAATCAGCTGGCTGATGCCCTCAGCTGGGTGGACGAGGCATCTCGCGAGTGGTCCCTCCACCCGGAGGTAGTTCACAGTCTGTTCTCCCAGTGGAGCACCCCTCAGGTGGACCTGTTCACCTCCGGGGAGAATGCAAAGCTGAGGCTGTTTTGTGCCTATCCCCCTGAGCAGGGCTCGCTGTGGGGGGGGGGGGCCTTCCTGAGGCCATGTACCCTAGGCATCTTTTATGCCTTCCCTCCACTTATCTTGATCTACAAGGTGCTACTCAAGGTCAGGAGGGACAAGGCACAGGTGATCCTGGTGGCTCTGTACTGGCCCCCCCAGTTTTGGTACCCCATCTCCTCAGTCTCAGCAACAGGTTCCCGAAGTGTCTTCCAGCATGCCCAGACATGCTTTCCATCAATCAGAGGAAGGTACTCCGCCTGGACCTTCAATCCCTGCACCTGACAATCTGGTTCCTGAGCGGCTAGAGTTACAAGCTTTGTGTCTTCCCGAAGATGTCCTCACTGTAGTGGAGGCATCTCGCAAGGAATCGACCAGAAAATCCTATGCCTTCAAACGGAAGAGATCCAAAGGTTGTGTCAGAGTTTCACCTGAACCAGGTGATGAGTCTACCAGTGTTCTTCAATCACACCTTGGAGGCTGAACACAGGCTCCATACTTTGGACCTGAGGCAAGCAGTCGCTTATTACAAAGAGCGCACGGCTGAAGTTCAGGGAGAGGTTCGCCAGCCATTTGTCACCTACGCTGAAGCCGCACCTGGCAGATCTGCAGCCAAGCAGATGATTGGCAGGTGGATCACATCCTGCATTGATCTCTGTTATAGATTGGTGGGTAGGGAGCCTCCTGGAGGGCTTAGAGCTCATTCCACCCGCGATACCACTGCATCAGTGGCTGCTTCTAGGGACGTCCCTATCCAGGAAATCTGCAGGGCTGCTACCTGGAAGTCAGCGCACACACCTTCCTTCCCCATTACCACATTGACCTCGAGTCACGCCAGGATGTTGGTTTTGGGACCTTAGTTCTCCAATCTCTGTTCCCGAAGTAGGGAGTTGTGCGCCTTGCCTCCCTCTTCCTGGAGAACTGCTAGGAGTCTGACACAGTGTGGATAGAACATCATATCCACATCCCACAAGGACCCACCTGACCTACCCAGCTTTGGCGCACAACCTCTGCTTCCAGCGGACAAGATCTGGCGTCATGGGGCAGAGCAATGGGAGTTACCACCCAGGTGGGTGGGAGGAGCCAGCTAGAAGATGTTTCTGGTAATCCTTAAAGGGAAAGGCAATTGCCAGACAGTGTGGATGAACATCATATACCACTCCTAGAAAGTATTACGTAAGAACTTACCATAACAGTAGATCTTCGAGGTATGGTCTCTTGCGGTAAGTTATTACTCTTGGGAGTCCGCTAGGTGGAGCTGTCACATGGTAGCTCCCTCCAGCAGTCTTCTATAGGGCCACTCCCCCCTCCATACATCGCTTCCTCTGGCTGTGTATAAAAGGGGGCGGCCCCAGGTACACACTGTTTCCCGCCAGCTGCAGCACGCAAAAGGCCGAGGACTGATGGAAACCGTGGGACCAAGGGAAACACCCATCCCAATGTCCGGTGATCCAAGGACCCTGAGCAAAAAAGGCAGGGGGATGGAGGGTGGAATTGTGCCTACTGCAAGAGACCATACCTCGAAGATCTACTGTTTTGGTAAGTTCTTATGTAATGATACTGTCTACGAACAGGTCTCTTGCAGTAGGTTATTACTTTTGGGAGAGTACCAAGCAGTTATAAGAAAGGGAGGACAAGCAGAGCAGGAAGCTGGGATATAAGCCATGGCACCAAGCAATGCCAAGAAGACACATCTGTGACGACATAAAAAGAGGTGGCAAACAGGAACCAGGCGGAAGCCATGGAGGAGCCGCAGAACAATCCAGGAGATGGCAGTGTGATCCCAGAAAGGTATGGCGTCACACAAAGTCCAAGTCAAGTCATCTCAGACAATACCCGGTCGGGCGGACAAGCCAAAGGTGTTTCAGGAAGTGAGTACCCCACGAAGGGAGAGTAGGAACAGGGCCATGCCAGTGATTTAACCTGCCGAGCAGGGGTGCAAGAGGCAGTGGCGTACAGCAAGTGCAGCAGGACATCCAATGCGCCAGCAGAGACATGTTGATGCGGAAAGGAGAGATGCAGGAGGCCATGCACAGTGATGCAACCTGACGAAGCAGGGGTCGAAATGCCATGGCAAGAAAACATAAAACCCAGGCAAGCATGCCAAGTGCTCAGCGCGTGTGCAAGGAGTGGAGAGCATTGGGGCAAGGAGCACTGGGGAGGCCACAGCAAAGAACTGAGGGGGCTCCAGGACGGAGAACAGCAGGAGTTTCAAAAGGACCGCAGAGAGGAGGGAAGTGTCCAGGAGGAGGAAGCAGGCCTCTGAAGAAAAGGGCAAAGGAACACCTGGGGCGCCTCCAAGGCATGCGGAGAGAGGCGGGGAGCAAGCCCTGTAGAGCAGTTGAGGACGGGTGTGGGACGATGGGCAGACGCAGCTGCCCTGTGAGAGGCCCCACTGGAGACTCGAGCAGTGCCCCTGGGGAGGGGGATGGGAATGGGACATCCCGGCTGTTGAGGAAGACTACAAGAACCGGGGGGCAAGGGAGAAGTCCTGGACCGAGCATCGGGCATGACCGGACAGCGGGCAGCAAACCAGAAAGCCCCAGGGACCATGTCCCAAAATGTAGCACCACAGAAGGGGTAACGGTAGCTGACAAGCGGACATCAGGTGCCGAACCTGACACCCGAGGCCAGGTGGGGGCGCTGCAAGGCCACTGCCATGGCAAAGAGACTGGCGGATGTAGCCATGGCATCGGAGCCTGCAGGAAGCCACTGTTGGGGAAGGCATGGAAAAGGGTGTACACAAGCAGTGCGGAGAGAGCCGACCCTGGGCAGGGAGACTGTGGCAGAGAGAAGGTGCCAAAGCCAGAGCACACTAGGCACGGAGGCACCGGACCACGTGGCCCACAGAGGTTAAAGGCCGTGAAGCAGCAAGGCAAACAAGGCAATGGGAACCACATCCAGTGGACAAGAAGAGGCAGGATGGGGCCGATTGGGCCAGGCAAGAGCTCCTGAGATGTCCACGGAGGCAGCCACAGAAGCAGCAGTAAATCAGGAAGGCCCAACAGGGTGCAGCACAACTGGGAGGCCCATGTGGGGCAGGACTGAGGGGATGCCGGAGCACAGGCATGGACAGAAAATGCCCCCACAGGGAACCCCCAGGGCTGGACCTCCAGGCTCAGACCCCTGAAAACAGGAGGAGGGAGAGGGAACCAGGTAGAGAGCCCAAACCAGACGATGCTGAAAAAATGGTGGTTGGGGCATCCCGACCCCAGGGGTGTGGCACCAGAGGAGGGGCAAGACCCTGGAACCTCGTCCGAGGGCACAAAAAAAGGGGCTCCCAAGGAGCCCAGGAATGGTGACAGAGGGGGTACACTCAGTGATGTAGGAACAGAATGCCGGTGCCAGGACAGGCGGAGGGCAGGGAAGGGGACTCCCGAGCTGCGGAGCCCCTGCCGATGATGAGGGAACCAGCCACGCTGAAAGGGATGAAGGCAGGTATGTCCCGTTGATGGGGAAGCCACCCCATTGACGACAAATGGAAATTGGGACATCCCGTCGACAAGGAACACAAAACAAGACCCATCAACGGGGGAAGCTTCCATCGACAAGGAGTGCTCCGTTGATGAGAGAGAGCAGCTGTATGCTGCGGCGACGGGAGAAGAGCGAGCGCAGGGAGAGAAAGTAACATGCTCCACCTGACCGGGACGCCCTGTTGATAAGGAACGCTCCGTCAGAGTGGGAAACATCCAAGAGTGTGCTCCATTGATGGGGTATGGCATGTCGGAGTGTGGCAACGAAGGCCCCGTTGACGGGGGGAGCTGCCCCATCTACTATGAACACCCTGGCAACAGTACAAGTGAAAGAGAGTGCTCCATCGACGGGGTATGGCCTGTCGATGAGGATGCGAGCAATGAAGGCTCTGTCGATGGGGGTGGGAGCAGTCCCATCGACGATGAAGGAATCACTGTTGACGGAACGGATTGCAGGAGTGTGAGTCCTGTTGCCTCCAATGCTGGGAACAAGAGTCTTGGGCTGGGGACCCTTAGCATGGGTCCCCGAGATCTGTCCTGGGAAGGCTGCATTGACAGCCATGGACACAGTCCCTGACCCAACAAATGAGCCTGGGCCAAGGAGCAGTAGGGGCACTGTGAGAGAACACAGGCCCACTGAAACAGAGAGCTGGGAGTACTGTGAGTGGTTCACAGGCCTGGGTCCAGTGGAAACAGAAGAGCTGGGGCCTGTGAGTGAGTCTCAGGCACGGCACAGAAAAGAAAAATCAGGTTCAAGTTTATGTCAAAGACTGCAACACAGAAGATTGAGCTAGCTGCCATGTGGGAAAATGAAGAGTGTGTACCTGGGGCTGTCCCCTTTTATACACAGCTACAGGAAGTGATGTATGGGGGCGGCCCTATAGAAGACTGCTAGAAGAAGCTATTGTGTGACAGCTCCACCACGCGGGCTCCCAAGAGTAATAACCTGCTGCAAGAGACCTGTCCATAGAAGATCTTACTGTTACAGGTGAGTAACCAGTTTTTTTTAGGCTGGGTTTTGTGAGACTGAGTGGCCATTGCAGGAGGAAGAGGATGAACAGGTAGCTAGAGGTAAAGGAAAAGGGTAGGTACCATTTTTTGTGCACTGGGGTATACAGAATATGTTTACGTATTTTTTCTGGAAAAGAAGGCACTAAATTTGATTTTTGATAAACAGGAAACTGGACTGGGTCACATGTCCCCTTTTCAACCAGTGCATAATGAAACACAGGCAGGCACACATAAAAAAGAAAGCACTTCAATGGATAGTCATTGCCAAAAGTTATTTCATTCAAACTTGGACATTTCAGTAGTATAACCGTAGGTACTTTGATCCTGACACTCAGTACTTCAACTCACACCAAGTCTTAGTGAGTCAGCCAGGACTGGTTACAGTTAAACAATGCGTATGCTGCAACAAGAAATTCAACAACCTAAGATGGCAACAAAAAATATCCCGAAACTTCACTGGTCTGAAGACGTAATGTGTCTGCATTTAAAAACTATTTGTGCAGTCAGGTACTTGATCTTGTTTTTCTGCTGTACCAAAAAGACCTATTTACCATGACAAAATCAATACACCCACAAAGGGAAAATGTACGACACACCAGCCACCAGCTTGGAGTTCCTAGCCTTTATAACCCTTATATTTAAAACACCTCATTTCTTGTATAGTTACCCTCCTGTTTTGTAGAAAACAAATCATCCAGTGTCTCACTACATTTTGCATTATAACACACAGGTTTCCAAAATTATTTCTTCCCCAGAATCTTTCTGTAGATCTGTCTGGCCTACACCCCCAATACACCCCCATACAAGCTGAATATTAACACATGTAAAACCATCAACAAGACTGAAGGGATTGCCATGGAACATCATTAATGAGAGCTGCATTCAGAACAGTCCAGTTACGGGAGAGTAGCACTATGAAGCACCAGAGGACATGGTGGCTAGAGTGAAACTTGGAACAGACAACAAAAAGTGTCACTGGATAGGCCTAGCAAACAGAGCATCACCAGGCAGGCGTAACACCTATGGCATCCAGTAGGTACCTCTGAATTTTATAGCACTACCTATGTACAAACTTGGAAACATGCACTACTTTAAATTATACATTTGGCTGTAAATCTCTAATAGTTTAAACAGTTTAATAAATAGAAAAGTCTTGACTATTAAACATTAAGGCAATGTAGGGGTTGGGTTACCATCAGTTTATTTAGCTCTAGGAAATCATGAGGTACACAGTAAAGCCCTTTCTTTATTTCCCTAGGTTTAGATTAACAAAGGTAACCCAACTACTGAAGTGCTTTAATGCTTATATGAAACTAAATTGATCTTCTTTGAGGCTGCTGTTTTTGGCAGAAGAGAACTTTGGTTTCAGAGCAAGACAGCAGTCTAGAACTACAGATTATTTTACTGATAAATCACTTCTCTCAGCAGGAGTTAGTACCTGTTTGGATCAAGCAAACAGATACTCTGTTAGAAGAAGGGGGGGTCTCATTTAAGTAAAAAAAAGTCACTGTGTGTTTCTCTGAGGAGGGGAGCTGTATCAGCTTAATTTACTGAGAGCAGAGGGTGAATCTAATTGGGGGTGTGGCTTAGCGTCTTAAGAGTACAAAAGCAGCTGTCTCTAATTACAGCTTCCTGCTGTTTTTGACAGAAGAGAGCAAGACAGCAGTCTAGAACTACAGATTTTTTACTAATTGCCCTCCTTCCCACCCAAAGCCAGTTCTAGTTTTATAGCCACTGGATTTGACTGACAACAGGAATTTCCTGTTTGGCAGTAGGAAGGGAAGGATCACTGAGACACATTAGTTTCAACAACCTTGAAGGAATCTAAAATAACCCCCGCCAATGCTGGAGATCTGAATCCAAGCACAGAAGGAGGAGACTACTGAAGACTGCAGGAAATTCCTGTCCCAGAACAGGAAGGGCGAGAGTTGTAAGTGCACATAAGCAGTAGGAAGGTAAGTGTAAAAATACATAGAGGGAGGAGACAGCATACAAAGCAACAGGAGAGGGGACACAAAATAAGTCAAGATGGGAGTGGTGCAGTGCAGTGGCTGTGGGGCAGCAGTGTTCCGGGAGACATTCTGGAGGCGGCAATGCTGCCCTGTTTGCAGGCACCTTTCTGGTCTGAGGGAGGAGGTTGCCCGTCTCCAGGCTGACCTGGCTAGGATTCGTGAAACCTCTTCCACCACCCAGGGCCACCACTGTTACCTCAAAAGTTGCCAAGAAAGAGGAGCGGTTGGACCAAAGTGGGCTCAGGGAAGGAGAGGGTGGTGGAACAGAGGTGCATTCCTCAAGTTGTACCTCTCCACATTTCATATGCTGTTCTGGCAAAGAGTGGTTCCTCTATGGAGGCACCTGCAGAGGAGACCAAGGAGGATGCTGGAACCTCCACAAAGGAGACCCACAGGAGGGTGGTGCAAGACCCCACAGGGGAAGGAAACAACTCCTGGTGGGGGACTCTATCATAAGTGGGGGAGTAAGGGGATAGGGAGGTAAGGTGCCTGCTTGGTGCCACTGCTTGGAGGGACAGGAAGCAAATCCTCAGGATCATGGGAGCAGCTGCACGAGGGAGGGAGCTGGATGTCATTGTCCACCTACAGACAAATGACCTGGTTGTGAATGGGATCAGAGCAGTACAAGAGGAGTTTGTGGAGTTGGGGAGGGGCCTTAGACAAGTAGCATGTATGGTAACCTTCTCAGAGGTGCTGCCTGTCTATGGCAAGGATGACGCTAGGGTATTCTGTACCATGGGATTTAATGAATGGTCAAATAACTGGTGTGGTGCTCAGTGTTTTGGCTTCATGGGGGACTAGGGAGTCACCTGGAGGAATGCAGGCTTATACTGGCGCGATGGTCTGCATCTGGGGGGGAACCAGGATCCTATGTGACAGGTTTAAATGCTTCATTGGCAAGCATTTAAACTAGCCAAGGAGGGAGGCACTGAAAAGGAGCAGGGAAATCCCAGCCTCCCCCCACAAAACACAGTAGTTAGAGAGGTAAACCCCAAGGTAGAGAAGTCAGTAGGGAGCTGGACAGAGATAAATGCAGAAAAAGGTGGTAAGGACAGGGATGGGGCTAAAAGGGGGTAAGGCCATAAAAAATAAATGGAAGGTGATGAGAACCAGTACCCACAGTCTGTGCAACAAGCTCCCTGAACTAGTGGCCTTGATGGAAGAGGGATGCCTGGATATTGTGGTAGACTGAAACATGGTACACAGAGAACCATGATTGGGATGTCAGCATACCAGGATACACAGTCTACAGGAGGGACATGGTGGGTAAAAGAGGAGAAGGAGTAGCTCTCTATATAAAGGAAGGGATTAAAGCAACAGAACTAAAGAGTAAACAGGAAGTTGATGAGTCACTGTGGGTCACTCTGGATACAGGAAATGGCACCACAATCCACATGGGAGTTGTGTATAGACCCCCATCTCAGAGGGAGGAAATGATAGAAGGCATCCTTAAAATGGCAGAAAAAGGGGAGATATTGTTGATGGGGGACCTGAATATGCCAGATGTTAACAGGAGTACCTTTGCTGCAGGCACATCCAAGAGCAGGGTCATTCTTGATGCCCTACAGGGGGCATGCCTCAGACCGCTAGTGTTGGAACCCACTCGGGAGGGAGCAATCTTAGACCTGGTACTCTCAAATGGGGAAGGAGAAAAGATCTCAGATTTAGAAGTGGGTAGCCATCTGGGAACAAGTGACCACCAAACAGTGTGGTTCACACTAAACACAGCCATAGAGTCAAGTCATACAAAAACAAGAGTATTGGACTTTAGGAAGGCTGACTTTGGGGAAAAATGAGAGTGCCTCAGAAAAGCACTAGCAAATGGGCAAGAAGGAGGGGTGGAGGAACAATGGGGAATAATCAAAACAGCCATCACAAAGGCAACATGCCTTTGTGTGAAGCAAATCAACAAAACAAAGGAAAAAAACACTATGGTTCTCAAAAGAGGTGGCAGGGACGGTTAAGGGGAAAAGGATAGCATTCAGGAAATATAAGGAAACACAGAAGGAGCAGAACAGATGACTTTTATCAGTTAAAGCAGAAGGAGGCAGGAAAGGCAGTCAGAATAGCAAAGGCACAAACTGAGGAAAAGATAGCCAACTCTGTTAAGAATGGTGATAAAACCTTTTATAGGTACATTAGGGAGCGAAGAAAGACCAAGGGAGGGATACAGAGACTTAATAAAAAGGCAGGGAATATGGGCAGAGAGTGACAGTGAAAAAGCAGGGATACTGAACAAATATCTCTGCTCAGTATTCACAACGGAAGAGGAAGGGGAGGTACCTAAACCAAACAAGGGAGAAACTCTGAATAGGGGGTTCGATACCAGTCCATTCACAGAAGAAAGGGTTTTGAAAGAACTCTTGAAACTGAGGGTGGACAAAGCAATGGGGCCTGATGGGATTACCCAAGAATTCTAAAAGAACTAAGGGTAGAACTAGTAACACCACTGACTACTCTCTTTAACAAATCATGGGAGGATGGAGTGGTACCTGAAGACTGGAGGAGGGCAAATGTGATTCCACTTCACAAAAGTGGAAGCAGGGCAGAGGCAGGAAACTATAGACCAGTTAGTTTGACTTCAGTGGTAGGGAAAATGATGGAGTCACTTCTGAAGGAAAGAATTGTTGAGTACCTAGCGGCCAGTGGGGCACAGGATCCAAGGCAGCATGGTTTCACAGCAGGAAGGTCATGTCAGACGAACCTAATAGACTTCTTTGACTGGGTGACCAAAGTAGTAGACCAGGGAGGGGCTGTGGATATGGCCTACTTAGATTTTAGCAAGGCATTTGACACAGTCTCACACAAAAGATTAATATACAAGTTAGTCAAGTCTTGGAGTGGGTCCCAAGGTGGTAGCCTGGATAAAAAAACTGGCTGAACAACAGGACGCAAAGGATAATAGTATACGGAGTCCACAGTGAAGAAAGGAGGGTAACTAGTGGGGTACTGCAGGGTTCAGTACTGGGACCGGTCCTCTTTAATGTATTTATAAGTGACATTGGAGAGCACCTGGAAGGAAAGGTAAGTCTCTTTGCAGATGACACAAAGATCTGCAACAGGGTTGATACACAAGGTGGGGTGGAAAGAATGAAAAGGGACTTGGCGACTTCCGGTGACATCACCAGCTCTATGGCTGCCTAACTGAGGAGCGCTCTCTGCCCATCAGCAAAAGCAACGGCTCCACACAGCTTAGAATGGGGTTAATTTGCTTAATTATGCGTAAATCGCATAGTGGAGCCCCAAAGGTGAAAAGATCCCAATCCAAAAACCCTTAAAACAGGAGCGATCAACCTGGATTAAGTCCTGTAAGTTCGGCTACCAGTGGGAGAATTTCACCAGCGAGTATGGCGGGAGAAGACACTGAAACAGAAATGGAGTCCCTGTCTCAGTCAAGGTTTGAAACACTACCGTCAGAAATTAAACCGTTTCGAACTGAAACAGAATCTGAATTTGAATTTAATAAGCTCCATACAGATCTGAGTGGGTTGGACTACAGAGTGACAAATGCAGAGGAACTTATTTTGACCACAGAAGACTATCTTGCACACATTTCTAAAGCGGTAGAGTTCCTAATTCACCAACAAGAATCCACATCTACTAAATGCTTGGACTTGGAGGTGCGTTTAAGGTGAGATAATTTACGAATCTATGGCCTACCTGAATCTGCAGAAGTTGGTGAAATGTCCGACTTTGTGGAGGATCTCCTACACCATGTACTGGAGCTGCCGCAGGGTTTTAATTTCAGGATTGAGAGGGCGCACTGAGCTCTGGTGCCCAGACCTACCTCAAAGTCTGCCAGACCCCGATCAATTGTAGCTAAATTTGCAAGCTTTCGGGAGAGACAGTCCTCAGAACAGCATGGAAACAGGGCCAAGTAGAATACAATGGAACAAGGCTGTTTTTGATCAGGACTATCCCCCTCTTATTCAACAGCAACATTTAACCTATGCCCCTGTTCTTAGAAAGTTAAAAGCATTGGGGATTAAATTCCAGACACCCTATCCCTCCCACCTGCGGGTTCACTGGGAGTCTGGTGTAGAGCTCTATCATACCTTTGAGGAGGCAATGAAAGCTAAAGGGCATGCAGTATCGGAAACCCCTCGACATATGGATCAGTCTGTCAGTCTACCAAGTGCATGGTGATCCACTGGACCCCAGAACACCAATCGAGCAAAGAAAACAGCACATTCGACTCTACAGGATATAAAAAGTATGCTGCACAGACTTACTCATGTACCAGCTGCAGGGGACGTAATACTGGAGAGAGGAGGAGATAACCTGAAACCAGACCAGACTGGAGCAGATGAAAGTGTTTTTTTTTCCTTTTGCGATTCTCCTCTGTGACTGGACATGGGGTCTCACAGTGCCTGCAAATACGATGATGATTCTCAGCATTGCTGGCTTGAAAATTTGAAAGGTCTTTCTGAAGCCTCTCTTTCTATTCTCTCCCCGCTTTCTATTTTTGGATGGGGAAAATGAATGTGCACCTCATTTGGGCAAGTTGGAATCCAGGAGTCATACTGCACATTTATTAGATGGTCTTAAATTACTTTCCTAGCTAAGTAGCCATACATGTGGATGTAAACCACTTATTGGGTGCCCTCTAGTTTCCAGAGAGGGAACATTTGCTTTATCTGGAGAGTTGAAGCAGGACAATTATAAGGATTTCGAGATCTTTTTCTAAATTTGATGTACATTCTTTTTGTACAGAGTTGGGTAAAATAGATTGGTCTTTTTTATATTCTATCCCTGATGTGGATTCTGCATTGCATTTTTTCATTACTGAGTTTACACTGTTTTGGACCAGTTAGCTCCCTTGTTAAAGAAGGGTCCAGGAGAAAACTTATGGGTGGTTAACACCTCCTTTGATTAAACTTATGAGACAACGAGACAAGGCCTGGAAGCGTATAAAATGAACCATTCTGCTTCTGGTTATCATGCGTATAGGACTTTAAGGAACCAATGTAAGGCTAAGATAAGGAAGGCTAAAACAGACTATATTCGTCATAAACAATGTGAAGGGTTATCTAACTCTACTACTTTTTGGAAAACAATAATTTCATAAGGCCTAATGTTTGTCAACCAGGTTCAATGAGGTTGAATGGTGACTTGTTGTCTTGTCCACTGAAGATAGCTAACGAGTTTAATCTGAAATTTACTGCATTGCCTGATTCCTTTAGTGACCAGTCCAAGGTGAACTACTTGGGATTGACTGAAGATTTTACAGTTAATCCTAAACTGTACTTAAGGACTACTACTCCGAAGGAGGTAGAGAAGTTGTTGCGTTGTATTAAGAGGGACAGCTCAGCTGGTTCTGATGGCTTATGTCCTAGTTTATTAGCGGATGCTGCCTCGGTTATAGCACTTCCAGTTAGTATTATTTTCAACTTGTCTTTTGTTACAGGTACTATACCTAATATATGGAAACATACTTTGGTCACTCCTATATTTAAATCTGGTTCACAACATGAGTTTTGTAACTACAGATCTATTTCTATCTTGTCTGCTTTAGCTAAAGTTCAGGAAAGAATAGTTTATAATCAGTTGATTGGGTATGTGGATCACTTTGGATTATTGTCTCAGAACCAACATGGTTTTAGAAAGGGAAGGAGTACTGAGACTGCCTTGGTCGAGTTCACTAACGCGGTACTTAATGGCATGGATAAAGGGTGTCTGACGGTGCCGTGTTCGTGGACTTGACCAAGGCATTCACTCAGTTGATCACCAATTGTTGATTTTTAGACTTGGGTCATTGGGAGTTGGTGAGTCTTTCTTGGACTGGATGAGGATTATTTAACAAATAGGATTCAAAGGTTAAATATAGGGTGCTGTATCAGACTCTGTAATGGTTAAGTGTGGGGTTCCACAAGGTTCTATTTTGGGGCCACTTTTGTTTTCTTTGTTTTTTGATTAACTAGTAAGTGTGATTAATAATGCTTCTTTAACACTTTACGCTGACGATGCAGTAATTTATACGCAGGGTTTGTCATTTGGAGATCTAGGTGTTTCTTTAACAGAGGAAATGTGCAATTTTCAGTCTTCACTTATGGCCTGTAAATTACTCTTAAATCTAAGACAAAGGTGATGGTTTTTGGTACCCCACCTAGACTGAGATCTGAGGTTGGTACTTTGGAAGTTAAATCTCTTGATGGATTACTGTTTGACTATGTTGATACATTTCAATATCTTGGGGTATTACTAGATTCTCATCTAAGTTATGAATCTCATTTTTTGAGGGTTACCTCAAGAATACATTGTAGATTAGGTTCTTTGTACAGAATCTGTTAGTTTCTTATTCCTGAGTCTAGGCTGGTTATTTCAAATTGCTGCTTACTTCCTATTGTGAACTATGCAGCTATGATTACTGACACTGCTTCTGCGACAGTGATTTCAAAGAAATCCACTTTACTTCACTTGATAGCTAAGTTTGCTTTAAATTGTTCTAAGTCATCTCATCATTGTGTGATTTTGAAAGAAATGGGCTGGTTACCGTTTCATTAAATTTCCAATACTGTTGTGGCCAAGTTCATATATAAAGTTATGGACTCTGGAATTCCACATAGTATTTCAAAGTTTTGAGACCATATATTGATGGTCATTATTCTAGACATAGGTCAGACAGTAGGTTTCTCGAGATTCCTTTTATGAAATCTAAAAGTGGACAAAGATCCTTTGCTTATATTGCTCCATTCATTTGGAATGAAATTCCTCAAGATATTAGGTGGTTGTGTTCTGTTAAAAGTTTGCCGATGCATTAAGGATGTATTTTGAATCTCAATTTAATTGTAACTGTTTTTTATGAATTTTTTTTATGAATTTTATACGTAACAGACATTTTTGTCTGCAGTTTGCTGCATTGTATATGTATGTTTGATTATGTATTGTCTGTATGCAATATATGTGGGTCGCACCTGTAAAAGGAACTTGTTTCCAGTGTGCTTACCCGTTAAGCAAATAAACAAACATACATTTTAACAGAACTGCTAGCATTGTTACCTTTTTTTTTCCCCTCTCTCCTCAGGGGACTTTACTTTGTCTGAATATATTTTATATTATTGGCCTCAATTTGCCAGGGTTCTAGGGAGAGGACACAGCCAGTTATTTGGTAGGGGTTTACTTTCCAATCTGGGACCACAGCATAAACACTAATTTGCTGATTGGGGAAGAGGGGCGCGTTTTTGACCTCCGTTTCCTAGAGCTATCACACATGCTGCCTTTTGGTGCCCATAGTCTTATTAAAGACGTTCCTGGAGGGGTCTTTCTTTTTGACACCATGCCCCCCTCCATGGGCACCACAGGGGATGTTTAGCCTCCCTTGGGAGTGAGGACCACTTAATTGTAGGGTCCAGGAGGAACGAGCCACTGCGATGGCCCCTTCTCCTCCTCCTCGAATTCAGGGCACTCGAGTCTTTAGGGAACTATTTTTATTGTTCCCCTACCTTGGGAGTCGATATGTAAATAGTTACTATCTCTGGGTGAGGAATGCCCAGTTGGCTCCTCCCCAAGAGAGTTTTATTGTTATATGTTACAGTATGTTTTTTTGATGTGTATGATTGGATTTACATAGTTATGACAGACAACAAAGTTCATAGGCAAAGTGAATTTAAACGCCGAGGAGGAGAACATGAAATACAATATGGGGAAACTTTGATTATTATCGGAAGAAGGAAGCAGAATGGGGACTTAGGGAAAATGGGAGGAATATCGGATGTGAGACAACATAAAATGACATATAAACAGGGGCTTAGATTTTCATGCCTTAATGGAGGATAAGAATAGCATCATAAAAATTGTTTCCCATAATGTTAATGGACTAAGTCTGGTAAAACGTTACAAGATCATGTCTGCTATTAAAAGACAGGGTCCCTCTTTTGTGTTACTGCAAGAAACACACCTCAATAGAATTGAACATCAGAAGTTGGGGAGATTTGGGTATGAACAGGTGGTAGCAGCTTCATCTGAGAAGAAGAAAAGAAGATTCTCTGCCATATTAGTTGCTAGAGGAGTCCAGTTTCAGAAGACAGCCAGTTACAGAGACCCCGAAGGCTGCTTAGCTATATTGTCAGGTAATCTGGAGGGTTCACCCATTACAATGGCTTCCCTATATGCCCCCTCCCAGGCTCCACTAAGGAAACTCTTAAGATTCCTATTGAATAAAATTGCGGAGCTGCAGAGAGGCCTTTTAATAGTAGGAGGAGACCTCGGTCAGAAGTGGATACCTCCAATGTTAGGTCTTTTAGACAAAATCCTACCAGCAGGGTTATCAGAGACCATTTGAAGGGGCCTTTTTGGATGGATGCCTGGAGGCTACACAATAAAAAAACAAAATATACTCAGTACTCTTACCCACATGGGTCATACGCTAGATTTTGATTACTTGTTGATTTCAGGGGAACATCAGAGCCAGGTGGAAGACTGCATTCATATTCCATCTGTTCTCTCTGACCATTCACAACTGCTTTCAAGATTAAAATGTAACGTTAGAAGGGGACTAATTTTATGGAAATTCAACAACTATAGGTTAAACTTGAGGGAATTTATGAAGGAGGCCAAGGCAAGGCTAATACAAATCAGACAGGAAAATGACTCCCCTGAAATATTGAGGGCAGTACTATGGGACACGGTAAAGACAGTCTTTAGGGGAGATTGTATTAAAGTCGCATCTCATCTTAAATGGCAACAAAACATCAGAAGGAAGAATTACAAAACCAGATGCTTGATTTACAAAAGAGGCACGCCAGTGGGGATAGTGTGGCCTTGATGGCTTTGCAAGTGGTAAAGCAGCAGATCCAAAAATTAATTGATGTAAAAACAGAACAAGCACTGCAGCGTTTGTGTCAAAGATATCACAAGACTGGCCCTAGGGCCCCTCGTCTCTTGGCACACTGTCTTAGACAACAGACCGCTAGGTCCACGGTCACTCAGATTCGTGATCCAAGGACTGGCCTTATGCTTAAAACACCTGAAGAAATAAGGTCTGGATTTAGGGAATTCTATTTACAGCTTTATAATATAGAGCATACCCCTGACAGTACACAAATAGTCTTATTTGGATAAGTTACAATTCCCAAAACTCACTTGGGAATCCAGAGACCTCCTTGATGCCCTAATCACTTCACAGGAGCTAGACTACACCTTTAAAAGATTGAAAACTAGAAAATCCCCTAGCCTAGATGGATTTACTCCAGAATTTTTTAAGTTCTTTCGAACCGAACTTGGAGAACCCACTGTTGAAGGCCTGCAATGAGGCTCAGCCAGGGGAGGCGTTCCCTGAAACATGGAATTGCGCAGTGATTTCCAGTGTTCCTAAACCAGGAAAAGATGTGACACATTGTAGCTCCTTTCTTCCCATCTCTGTCCTTAATATTGACTATAAAATGTATGCCTCCATATTAGCGAAGCGACTGGAGGCAGTGCTCCCGGGTCTGATTAATCTTGACCAAACTGGCTTTGTTCTGGGTAGCGGGCCCAGGACAACATCAAAAGGTCGCAGCATATGTTGCATCACGCTGCCCAGTCGAGGGCCCCTTTTATGCTTTTAAGTATGGATGCTGAGAAGGCCTTCAACTGAGTAGCGTGGGGATTCATGGGACTGACCCTAAAGGAGTTTGGATTTTCAGATTTCTTTATCAAAAGTGTAACCAATATTTACTCGAACCCAAAAGCCTATGTGAAAATTAATGGTAGCATTACATCCTCAATCCACTTATACTGGGGCACTAGACAGGGCTGCCCGCTTTCTCCTCTCCTATTTGCTCTATATTTAGAGCCTTTGGCTCAGATGATTCGGCAAGACAAGTTAATACAGGAATGGTAATTGGGAGGGGAAACACACAAACTCGCTCTCTACGCAGATGATCTGTTGATCTATCTAAAAAAAACATGGAGCAATCGTTGATGCCCCTTGGGGCACGCCTGATAGAATTTGGCCTATTAGCCGGATAGAAAGTGAACCTGGCCAAAAATGAAGTATTAAAATTACAATATGATCACTCGGACAAGATTGTGAAGAAGTTTCCTTTTAAATGGAATCTTACCCATATTAAATATTTGGGAGTTCAATTAAGCCTGCAAACAGACCAGCTGTTCTCTCTTAACTTTACCCCAATTCTGAAAGATATTGAAATGGAGTTAGAACGTTGGGCCCCAGTCCCTATTCCCCTGGCACAGAGAGTAGAGGCAAAAAAAAAAATGGTTATTCTCCCTAAACTCCCATATTTGGTTCAAACCATGCCCATCCTTCTCCCAGAATCATACTTTAATACACTCAATAGAGAAATATCCCGCTTTTTATGGGGGTCTCAAAGGCCAAGGGTGCGACTTTCAGTGTTACAAATCCCAAAGAGGGAAGGAGGTTTGTCTCTCCCAAATTTTAAATTATATCACCAAGCAGCTCAATTGAGGACTGTATTGTACTGGCTGAATTGGACTTACTTTGCTAAATAGAAAACATTAGAATTACGGGAGGGGTCACATGAAAATCTTAATTCTAGGGACATGGATATGTTGTTCATCCACACATATTGGCAGGTTCCTTGCTGCTTTAAATCTTGCCGGAAGGTCTTCAAGCTGGCTCCTCCCACCCACCCGGGTGGTAAAACTCTCGGCTCCGCCCCATGACGCCAGATCTTCCTTACCGCTTGGAAGCTCAGGTTCCCTCCTTAGCGCTCTGCGTTTTCAACTGGTTCCTGGAATTTTCGGTCTTCGAAATCAATTAGAAGTTTTCTGGAACTTCGATCTTTTCTTCTTCGCTGCGGCGATGGCTCATTTTCTTTCCGGCCCCGGGAGGCGCTCGGTTATTTCCTCCAGGAGAGACCCGCACTCCACGTGCGTTTACTGCCTTGACCTGGATCACGATCCTCAGCTTTGCGAGTTTTGTTGTGCTCTTTCGGCCAGCTCTCTGGAGGACCGCGCGGCCGGTTCGGGGCTCGGGCGCCCGATAAATTTTCCCGCTCCTGAAGATTCCTCGGATTGTCGGGCAGCGTCCGCCATCGGCTGTTTCTGAGCAGCTCGATCTTCTTCCCTCCGGAGGGGGTGGCTTCCCTCCTCAGTCGTGGCACTTATCCGCTCTCCTTGACTCTCCTCTTGCCTCTCGGCCCAAGTCCAAGGGCAGACTAAGTCCGCCGTCGGCTCCGGAGGAGCAGGAGAGTTCCCCTCCCCTGCCCGGCTGGCCTTTCGACCTCGATCGAGGATGCGACTTCGACGCTGGCCTCACAGTGTCCCGTCAGGTCAGCCGGCCAGGACCCCGTCGACGTGGCCGAGCCTCTCGGCCCGTCATCTGGGCAGTCTTCTGCTAGTGCCGCCATCCCTTCGCCGGTTCTTCCGGCGGAGGCTGAGGTTCTGCCGGTACCTTCGGGTCGGCAGTCCTCGCCCATTTCTTCCGAGCCGGAGGAGCAGGCGCGCCCTGCTCCTTCCCAGGCCCGCCCTCGGTTCCCCCGAGGATTCGGGTCTCGGTCCTCCTCTCGGTCTAGCCACTCCTGACGACCTCGGCATTCTCGGTCGGGGCACCGAGTCAAGTGGCATTGCCGTTCTTCCTCGTCCCCCTCCTCGGATGAGGAGTGGCTTCGATGCCGTTGGCGTCGACGTTATGAGGAGTTTGTGGCAGCAGCTGCTGTTGTCCGGGAATCAATCGACCCGATTCATTCTCCAGCTAGTAAGCAGCCGCCGCCCGGTCGGCCGACGCAGCCGCTCGAGGCAGTCGAGGTGCCCTCTCCAGGGCCGGTTGCTTGTCCGACCTCTGCTGCCCCACTGTCCTCTGTGGAACCCAGGCAGGGCCATGACTTGTCTCACAGGTTATTTGTTCCCCTCACTCCCGCCCTCAGTGGATGAAGAGTGACTCAGGCCTGCGGCAACTTTTCGCAGACCCCTCAGAGCCCGAAATCGACTCCGCTATGTTTCCTAGCAGGGAGGACCCATGGTCTTCCTCGGAACATTCTGTGGACGATAGCCCATAGTCCTTTATGGGTCTGCTCCGGCTCATCTCTGAATTCACTGGGATGCAGCTCGAGCCCATTTCCAAACGGGCCCCTTACGGAGATCCTAGACCGAGGGGGTTCACCCTCGGAGGCCTTCCCGGTGGCTGAGGCAATCGTGGGCCCAGCCTTGGAGCTCTGGCGGCAGCCTACTTCCTGCCCTGCGCCTTCGGCCAGGGTGGCCAGGAAGTACCCTGTCCCTGTCGGTTCTCTGCCCGGTTTCTCGGAACACCCCTCGGCTGAAGGGGTAGTCACCGACAATGTTTTCCAAGGTTTTGGAAATGCTAGGGATGTGGATAAGCCCCCTGACAAGGAGTCCAAAAGGTTGGACTATGTCGGGCGCAAGGTTTACGCTGCGTCCTCCCTAGGCCTCCGTCAGGCCAGCTCGGCGGCACTGATGGCACACTTCTCCCACGCCCTTTTGGGCTCCCTGGACGAGGTCCTCCCTCATCTCCTGGCCGACCTGTGGACCACAGTCCGGCGGGTGCGGGACCAGGGTAGGGCGGTGGCGAAACAGCAGCTCTAGACGGCTCTGGATCTGGGCAACTCTTGTGCCAGATCAGTGGCGGCCGCGGTGGCCATGCGCCACAGGGCGTGGCTGAGGTTATCCTCCTTCTCTTTGGAAACCCAGCTCGAGTTGGCGGACATTCCCTTCTTGGGGACTGACCTTTTTGGCCCTGGAGTGGAGGGACACCTCCAGGGGCCCGAGAAGTCCGATGCCACTCCGGACCCGGTCACTCCCACCCGGAGGGACAAGGGCAGCCGACAGCCGTTGTGTAAGCCCCTTTGCCCCCCGGCCCCTGTGGCTCGACCGGCCCAGCACGAGGGCCAGCAGGCATGCGCTGGGCAGCCTGTCGCCAGTCAAGCATCTTCCTCAAAAAGGAAGCAGGGAGGTAGGGATCCGAGAGCCCCCTTAGCCTCTTCCTCCACCAAGCCTGCTCAGTGACGGGATAAGGGGCGCTGTCCCCGGCCCCGTCGTCCCTTCCCGGGTTTCCCCATGGGGGGACGGCTCCGCACCTCTCCCTCTTGGGTGGTGCTAAGGGTAGGTCCTGTCACGGGTTGCGAGCCAGTTTCCCCTTTTGAGCCGTTGCCCCATGGGGATCTTGGGTCCACAGCCTCTTGTCAGCCCGCTGAGCCTACCTGCTTGGCCCTCTAATTAGAGGTGATCAGGAAGGCGGTGGACCCCCCCTTCTGACCCTGGGTTCGTGTCCAGGTATTCCTGGTCTCAAACGGATGGGGCTTGCGCCCCATCCTTCTGCACGCCCGGATGGTCTCTCTGCCAGATATCCTATCCTTAGAATGAGGCGTGCGGCTTCTTCCTGGGCTTCCAGGACGTACTTACTCCTCGTTCCGTCCATTTCTTGGGAGACTCCTCCCTCTCCTAAGTGGGAGATCTCCTTACAAGTTCCCGGCCAGGCCCTTTGTTCTCTGCTCAGCAGTTTCTGCGGCATTGAGGGATCTGGGCGTAACCCCAGCCGGATGGCGGCCTGATCACAACCCTTCCAGGCTCAGACTGGTCTCCCTTTACCGGAGCCAGGTGGGAACTCGTGTCTTAGCAGGTGATGCTTCTTTGGGACTAGGCTCGGCTCTTGAGTCCAAGCTCGGCTCCTGGCGGACAGGGCTGAGGTTCTTCTCCCTTACCTAGTCAGGTCTGACTGGGCAATTATGCCCTGCCGGGACCTCCTGCACCTCCTGGGCCTCAGGGCGGCCGGCTCCAGCATGGTCTATTCGACCCACTGGTTCATGCGTCCCCCTAGTGGGGACGGGCCAGCCAGCGGTCACAGTGCTGCGTTCCTCGGACCAGTTCGTTACTACAGCCCAGGAGTTAGGGGAACGCTCCCCCTTGGACCGTTCCAGCTCCTGCAGGAGAACATCCTGTTCATCCACCCTGAGTCGACTGTCTTCTCCGACCAATGCTTCTTGGATGGGTGGAGGTGCCCATCTAGGGGAATTCAGAGTGCTTCGCCTCTGGTCCTCTCGGGAGTCCCGATGTCCTTCCTACCCACTGGAGCTCCAAGCGGTCCGCTTAGCTTGCACCACTCGCTCCGTTTGCGCGGGGTCTAGTGGTTTAAGTCCAAGTGGACAACACCACGACCAGATGCTACCTACCTCGCCAGGTTCGGTCGAGCCCCTTACCTCGGCGTAAGGAGGTTCTCCGCATTGGGTTTTTCATGCAGCCGGAGGCGGTTTCCCAGCCATTTGATGGCAGGAGTCTCCAGCACCCTGGCTGATGCCCTAAGCTGGGCATAGGCTGCACCTCACGAGTGGTCTCCCCTGCCGGAGGTAGCACAGGATCCTCTCCTTCCTTCCCTCCAGGGAGAATACGAGGCCGAGACTGTCTCATGCCCGCCCCCTCAGCAAGGTTTGCTGTAGGGGATGCCTTTGAGGCCGTGGACCCCGGGCCTCTTTTATGCCTCTTCCCCATTTCCCTTGACCCTCAGGCAAGGCGAGGAGGGACTAGGCGCAGGTGATTCTGGTAGCCCCAGACTGGTTTTGCCAGCTCTGGTATCCAGCTCTCCTCAGTCTCAGCCCCAGGCTCCCGAGGCGGCTTCCAGTCTGCCCGGTCCTGATCTCTGTTTTCAGGGGAAGGTTTTCCATCCGGACCTTCAATCCCTGCACCTGAAGGCCTGGTCCCTGTGCGGCTAGGGGTCAGGCCTTGGGTCCTTCGGCAAGGTCCTTGGCGCTTTCGAGGTGTCCTGCTAGAAGTCGGCCAAACATGCTCGCCTTCAATTGGAAGAGTTCTCCACTTGATGATGGGATAGGGCCTGGCCCCTCTCCCATCCCTGGGCGAGCACTCCGGACCATCTGCGGTCCGTTCTCTGAACTAGGGCTTCGATCGATGACCCTCTAGGTGCTTCTGTTGGTCACCCCTGTCTTCCGGGCGTGGGCCAGAAGGCAGTCGGCGGCGCAGAAAAGGTGGTCTGGCACTTTTCTAGGCTCGATCACGGCCCTCCTTTGGGAGAGTATCCCATTTCTGTGGGATTTCTGCCAGGAGGCTTAGCTCACAGGCAAGCTGTTCGAACCTTTGCACAGGTGCAAGTTCCCCACCTGTTGTGGAAGAACACCTTCTTGGGGCTACTCTGCCATCCAGAAGGAGGAAGAGTTCCAGGCGCTCCTTTGAATCTCCCTATCTGGTCTTCCACAAGGACAAGGTTGTCCTGCACCCCACCCGAAGTTCCTTCCGAAGGTGGTGGCGGAGTCTTCCCTAACGGGGTATTGTCTCTGCTGGGGTTCATCCCCATTCACACCTCGGAGGCCGTATATAGGTTCCATGGGACCCTATTTATCGCTCACCTACCCAGGGAGCGTAGGGCTGAAGTTCGGGAGAGGTTCACCAGCTGTTTGTCATCTACGCTGAAGCCGCACCTGGCAGACCTGCAGCCAAGCGGACGACGAGCGGGTGGGTCACCTCCTGCATAGGTCTCCGCTATTGGTGGCGGGCATGGAGCCTCCCAGAGGATAAGTGCTCGTTGTTACCCGCCCTTCCGCTGCATCGGTGGCTTGCTTCCAGGATGCTCCGGTCCAGGATATCCGCAGGGCTTCTACCCGGAAGCAGGCTTTACCATTTCCCCTTCCACATTGACCTTGGGTCACGCCAGGATGCTGGTCGGGGCCTTGGTTCTCCAGTCTTTCTACCTAAGTTGGGGGTGTGCACCTTGCCTTCCTCCTCCCGGAGAACTGCTAGGAGTCTGCCAATAAGTGTGGATGAACAACATATCCTTGTCCCTAGAAATACAGGTTACTCACCTGTAACAGGAGTTCTAGGAATGGTATATGTTGTTCATCCACCCAACCCACCTGGCTTCCCCGGCTTTGACGCACAACCTGGCTTCCAGCGGGCTAGATCTGGCGTCATGGGGTGGAGCCGAGAGTTTTACCACCCGGGTGGGTGGGAGGAACCAGCTTGAAGACCTTCCAGCAAGATTTAAAGCGGCAAGGAACCTGCCAATAAGTGTGGATGAACAACATATACCATTCCTAGAACTCCTGTTACAGGTGAGTAACCTGTATTTTTGCCCTCCTTGAACAGAGAGAGAGGCCTCCAGGCCACCATGAAGGCAATTTGTATACGGCCCCAACCTTAAGTATATGGTTTGGAATACTGAGGGATAGGAAGGCTAGTCACTAGAGACATCGGATACCTTCCTCCCTGCTAAGTGGGATGCAGGGTTCAAAAAATGGGAGATGAACAACCTGCATCTTATCTGGCATTTCTTGGAGGGAAATGAGATAAAGGCATTCCAAACCCTGGTTAATAACTATGGAATTTTATGGCACGATAGGTTTCGATATTTTCAAATTAGAAACTACATAAAAGAACTCCAGGCACAACTAAGTGCCGAAAATCCCTCTCCACCACAGATTGCTCATATCCTTAAGAGAGCAGTGGAGGCTGACCCTCCTACAACTCATATTATCTCTAGTTTTAAATCAAGCTCTGTTCTCTTGGAAAGGAGATAGTCCTCTTGATCGAAAAAAGCATGGGAACGTGATTTGGGGATCGAGATTACAGAAAAATTATGGTTTTGTACACGGGAGGCTACATTGGGGCCTATCGCAATTAGTTGGCAGGAGCTTTCCTGGAAAGTATTTATTAGATACTTCCGGACTCCAGCAATTCAAGGGAAGTATTGGGGGTAACCATTTAACTTGCTGGAGAAACTGTGGCCATTCACCCACACCTCTGGGGCACATATTGTGGGGTTGCCCTGTACTGTCTTCATTTTTTCGGGAACTACAACAGGCCCTACAGATAATTCTAGATCCTGGGCTGCATGTTACTTCCATGTGCTATTTCTTTTTGGACCTGTCAGAGAAATACAGAAATCCTAGTATAAGCAAGTTCTTAAAAATCTCTTTCCTGACAGTCCAGAAGGTGACGACAAAACACTGGCTGTCATCAATGACAATTACATTACAAATGTGGCAGGATCTTATGATCACTATATACAGAACAGAAGCCTTAACTGCAGCTATCAATAAGAGGGTACCAAAGTTTGAGATGCTATGGAGATGTTGGGTGCTATATATGTCTGAGGTGAGACCGGATTTCATCCCCTGATAAAGAGTACCTTTAGGGTATTATATCAGTGCCCCACAAGAGAGACATGACATACACCAGTAAGCCAAGACAGAGTTGAACCATCTCTATTCTTTACACACCCCTCCTTTGGTAAGTTAGAATGTTAAGTTTACCCCCATTTATAAAGAAAATTCTGTGTCGGGGTGGGGAATTATTTATTTTTTGTAAACAAGTTCCTCTGAGTAACTTGGGTAACTGGAGCACTTGTCCTATACCTGGAGTTCCCTGCGAGATGTATATATACTCCATGTCTCTTCTAAGGTTGTTGTGATACTAAGCATATTATAACATGTCTCAATGTGAACTAAATCAAATAACTTGAGTATGGTTGTACTCTCTCTGTATATATTGTTTGTATGTAAAACCTTAGAGAGTTAAAAAAAAAAAAGAAAAGGGACTTGGCAAGGTTGGAGGAATGGTCAAATATGTGACAGCTCCGATTCAGTGCAAAGAAATGCAAGGTAATACATCTGGGGAAACAAAAACCCAGGGGAAGAGTACACAATGGGGTATGAGTCAATAACAAAAATGGAAAGGGAACCTGGGGTAGTCATATCAGATGATCTAAAGGTTGGCAAGCAGTGTGAGAAGGCAGTAAGGAGGGCTGGAGGATACTGGGATGCATAGGGAGAGGCATCAACAGTAGAAAACAGGAAGTTGTTATCCCTCTGTACAGACAGTTAGTGAGACCCCATCTGGAGTACTGCGTGCCATTCTGGAGACCCCATCTCTGCAAAGACATAGACAGAGTGGAGGCTGTTCAGATGAGGGCAACCAAAATGGTGCAGGGTCTGCACCAGAAGACATACAAGGAGCGATTAGAGCAGCTAAATATGTATACCCTTGAGGAAAGGAGGGACTTGATAGAAACTTTCAAGTATCTCAAGGGAATTAAAGTACAAGAGGGTAGTATCTTCCAGAAGAAGAGATGTGCAAGAACAAGAGGGCACAATTTGAAGATAGAGGGGGGATGGCTCAGAGGTAATGTTAGAAAGTATTTTTTCACAGAGAGGGTTGATGATGCATGGAACAGCCTTCCTGAGGAGGTTGTGGAGTCAGGAACAGTGGGATAATTCAAGAATGCATGGGACGGGCATAAGGCAATTCTAGTGGGGGGTAGGAGGAAGTAAGCTGTTGATTAACTACAATCTGAAGCTTATCCATCAGGTAGGGAATGGGCAGACTGGGTGGGCCAAGCGGTCCTTATCTGCCATCAAATTCTATGTTTCTATGATATCTTTAATCAGGCCACACCTTTGGAACTAATGGTTACCAGACACTAGGACCACACAGAAACTTTTGCAAGCAGTCTGCCAGGGGCTGCCCATGACAATATCAGACGGTGTGTTTATAAATGTGGATAGACCCTCCCCCTTCTCAGTTCTTTTCCCACCATCGATCCGAACTCTTTGAACCGCTAAGGAAACGTTGCTGCATATTATGGCCATTTTATTTCTTTATTAAAAAATAATCACTTTTAAGGTGATTTTCAGTGACCTGTATTTCAATAAAAGAAATGTCTAAACTTTTGCGGTACTGTGAGTGGGGGGCAAGAAATCTGCACCGGCGACTCCCACAACCTCTGTCTGCTGCCTCCACAGAACACAAAACTGCCACTTTTCGGCTTGCTCGCTCCAGGGCCTGAAGTTTTCTGGCGAGATTCATTGTTCCTGTCTTGGAAAGGGAGGTTTCTGTATGCCTTCCCTCCAGGGTGCTATTCCAGTTGCAAATGGAGGGGAAAGCTATGATACTCATTTGCTCCCCTATGGTCTCGACAGATCTGGTTCCCCCTACTGCAACAGCTTCTTTCTTCTCTCTGTTTCCACTGGGGTCCCTCAAGGGTCTATACCTGGCTGTATTCTATTTAGTCTTTTTGTAGATCCCCCTCGCCTCTGTTGTGGACCGTTGCTCAGTTAGACTTTACACTGATGACACTCCTTTTTTATGCTCTCAAAAATCCATCTCTTCTTTCCTCAACTCTCCAGGGCAACTTAGACAAAATTGTGAACTGGTTTTCTGATAATCTACTACTCTTTAATAGTAAAGACCATCTATGCTGTTTGGGTCTCCGTCTGCTTCGTCACTGGCAAACTTTTTCCTTTTCAATCAGTTTGAACAGTCAGCCACTCGAGCTTGCAAGTCTGTCAGTGTCTGGGGACACCTAAAGCAGGCCAGGCATTGCCAGTCAAGCTCTGACAATAAACATATTGGGCAAGCCATTCTCCCTATTTTAGATCACAGCAACACCATTATCACAACTCCTCTGCTTCACATCTTCTTCCATTAAACGTGTTTATTATTAGTTACTAGGATTAATTTTAAAATTTAAATGGGATGAACATCACTGTGCCATTTTGGTCACCCTCCTCTGGACTGCCTCCACTCTATGTCCTTCCAGAGATGAGGCCTTCAGAACTGGAAACACTACTCCAGATGTTGTCTCACCAGTTATCTATACAGAGGTAACACCACCTCCCTCTTTCTGCTGGTGATACCGCTCCCTATGCATCCCAGCATCCTACTACCTTTCCCAACTGCCTTGTCACACTGCTTGGCCACCTTCAGGTCATCAGATATGATTAACCTTAGGCCTCTTTCCTATTTGGTGGTTGTCAATACCACTCCCCCCATTTTGTACTCCACCCCTGGGTTTCTGTGTCCTATTTATTTATTTAATTTTGGTAACCAGGTAGGCCCAATGAGACCAGATGGTCCCTTTTTCAGGGGCAACACAGGGTTAATTAGAGAGATATTAAGCAGTGACATATACTGTACATTCTACAGTTAGGGAACAACAATATAGTCATACAGAGGAGTACAGCAATATTAGTCAACATTATTTCTTAAGTACATGAGTTTGCACTTTTTCACATTGAAACTTAGCTGCCATACCCTTGACCACTCTAACTTTCTAACATCACTACTCATTTTCTACCCCTCATGGAGTGTCTGCTGTATTGCAGACTTTAGTGTCATCCACAAAAGGCAGCTAGTCTCATCCAGCCCCTCCACAATGTTGCTAATAAAGACATTAAAGAGGACCAGACCCAGTACTGATCCCCGTTGCACCCAACTGGTCACCCTGCCTTCCCCAGGAGTGAACTTTGTTTACCACCACCCTCTGATGCCTGCCCCTTAACCAATTTCTGATGCAGTTTACCACTTTTGGACCCACTCCTAGGCTGCTCAGTTCAAAAGGTGGTGGATGTGCTGGTGGCTGCTAGAAAACCCTCCACCAGAACTGCTTATTCAATTAAATGGAAGTGGTTTGCTTTATGGGCCACTTCTCACCACCTGGATCCATTCACATTTCCAGTTAATCAGGTTCTAGACCACCTGCTATCCTTAGCAGATTCAGGCCTGCATATTCTTCGCTCAAAGTACACCTGGCTGCCCAATCAGCCTTCCATGTGCCTATAGATGGCTGCACAGTGGCTCAGCTGAAGGTAGTCTATACATTCTTGAGGGGCCTTTACACATCTAAAGCCCCCTATTTGCAATTCAGTCCCAGCTTGGGACTTGAATTTCATTTTAGAAAAGCTCACTTTGGCTCCTTCTGAGTCAGACTGGACTTGTGGCATATGCTTTCTTTCTTGCAATGCGTTATTTTCAGTTGCTATCACTTCTGCATGATTTCAGAGCTACAGGCTCTAATTTGTGAGGCTCCGTTTTTGATTTTCCACAAAGACAGTGTGTCCTTGCGTACTGATCCTAAATTCCTCCCAAAGGTGGTGTCTAACTTTACTTTAAATCAAGCCATCTATGTGCCAGTGCGTATTACCCAGATCATGCAAATCCAGGGGAAGCATTGCTCCATGCTTTAGATTAGTGGTGGACAAAGTGAGTGAAATTCGCTTTGTGGAGTAATCCACAAAATTTTGCCTATTTTGTGGAGCGAAATGCAAAATTTCAGCCAGCGAAATTTCACCTTCTGCAGTGAAGTTCCACCTTCTGTGGTGAAATTTCTCCCGTGGAAAGCAAAATTTTGCCTAATGTGGACAGATTTCACAAATTGCTCTGCCAGGTGAATTTGGCCACTTCACCAGTGAAATTTAAATTTGCTGCATCCTTACTTTAGATGTGCATAGAATACTCTGGTACTGTACACACCATACCAAGGAATGCTGGAAGTCCTCACAGCTTTTTGTTTTATTTGCCCCTGGGAAAGAGGGTACCCTGGTTTGCAAACAGTGCTCATCCAAAAGGATAGCAAACTGTATTACTTTTTGTTACATGAAGTACAGTAAGGAGCTTTGTGGTGTGGTTTGTGGTCATTCTGCAAGGCATGATCACTTCTGTAGCTTGTTTACAGAATGTAGCTGCTGCAGAGATCTGTGCAACTTCTCTTCCTGGTGTAGTTTGTGGTCATTCCGCAAAAGACATGGCCACTTCGGTAACTTGTTTTCAGAATGTGTCTGCTGCAGAGATCTGTGCAGCTTTTACCTGGAGTTCTGTCCACACTTTAAGCATTGCAGTTTGGACTTTGTCATAGACAGGCTGGGTTTGGCTTAGCTGTGCTATAAGGCTTCTTGTCATAAGCCTATTGGCTCAATCCCCCTAGACTCAGTTTTTGGTACTGCTTGGTACTCATTCCATAGGTGTGGCCTGATGAAAGGGATACCTTCGAAGGAGGTAGACGTTAGATACTTACCATAACAGTAGATCTTCATCAGAATCTCCCATCAGGCCATGCTGTCCCACCATGCTTACCCCTTTAGGGGTCTGCAACACTGGACTTCTGTGCTGCTAGCTCCATTCTTTTATTCTTCAACCCTCTGTCTCGTGTGGTTTCTGCAGTGCTGGGGGTCTCTCTCTCCTGGTTCCCTAGAGGGAGGTCCTCTGAGAAGATCTCTGCCGGGGAACTAAAGAGGGAAGGCGCCGCCAACATTTATGTATATGCTGACATGTGACTTCGTCATGAGTAGTCCCTAGCAGGCTGTTTTCAAAAGTTTCTGTGTGGTCTTAGTGCCTGGTGGCTGCAAGTTCCAAATATGTGGCCTGATGAAGAGATTCTCTCAAAGATCTGTTGTTAAGTATGCAACTGTTCTTTTCTATATTTGTAAAATAAATGTTTTTATAGCTAGCATTCTAACGGTTCTTTTGTACATAAAAAGTTTCCAGCCCTTAAATCACTAACAAAAGGAAGGACTAACAGGGGCACAGTCCCCAAAATTAGACAGGCTAGGGCAGACTGGATGGGATGCCAGCCTTTTTATCTGCCATGATTTCCTTTGTTTCTGTTAACATAACCCTTTTAGAATGCTGTCAAGTAATCTGAATGCTTAGTTTCTGGCCATTGCTTTATAATACATTTTAACACCGAACATTAAGAGTGAACCTCTTTATAAGCACAATAAGCTACTCCAGGGTGTCATTAAAGGATTTGTGTTGCACTTCCCAAGGGTGTAAGGCCCCTTGGCTTTTGGACATGTGCTCTACTATACCCTAAGGGTGTACGCTGTGTCTTCTGAAAAAGCACTGAGAATGGTATTATACAGCCTGATAAGGGTAAAAGTCTCTATGTAACACCAAGAACAATTAAGAATGCATCAGACAGCTACATTATTACCATTTGGTGAATTCTGCTGGATAGAGTGTGTGTGCGCACATGTTCATGTCTGATAGACGGACAGACACACACACGCACGCAAGAGACACTTCCGAAAATTGCCTTGGAGGCACCCTACTTAATCCCGCCCTCTGCTGTGTCTCATTGGTTAATACCTTCTGAAAGCAGTAACTGAGGTTGCTGCATGTTGCTGCTGATTGGTTATTCATCTAGTCTCTAAATGGCTGTCCCACATGATTTTTCTTGCTCTGATTCGGTGATTCTATCCTGCCCCTGTTTGGTTGACATACAGGAAGTGCCTTTTTGTAAAGACATTATTTTTTACATGAAAGTTGTCTCCAAGGCCGCCCTTTGAGGCAGGTATGGAGAGGGCTGCCTTCCAAGCAGGGCTTTAACCGCTGTAGCCAAAGACCTGAGTTTCACTGCTGTGCCAGCTCGGTGGTGCAGTTGAAAGGTCTACAGCCTGATAAACAAGAGGTTGAGAGTTTGAATCCACACAAGGTCCCCTCAGTTCTTTTTTTTGTCAGAATTCCACTTGGATGGTGATCCATGGCAGCATGGTGTTAGAATAGTAAGTATATAAGAAAAGGGACTTAGCTGTGCCTCAGAGGCAATATTTGTTTAAGAAAAGTCATAGATCTGCCTCCAATGCAAAACTTTATTGTTGTAATTATTCTTTCTCACAGATATGCCTCTAATGTAAAACTTTACTGTTGCAATTATTTTTTCTCACAACTACAGTAAGTCCCTTTTCTTATATACTTACTATTCTAACCCCATGCTGCCATGGATCATCACTCAAGTGAAATTCTGACAAAAGAGAACTGAGAGACCTTGCATGGATTCAAACTCTCAACCTCTTGTTTATCAGGCTGTAGACCGTTCCACTACACTACCAAGCTGGCACAGCAGTAAAGCTCATGTCTTTAGTTATTGAGGTTACAGCCCTGCCTGGGAGGCAACCCTCTGCATACCTGCCTCAAAGGCAGGGCTGCCTCGGAGACCGATCTGCCTTGGAAACAGCTTTCATTTAAAAAAAGTGTCTTTAAAAAAGGCACTTTCTATATTTCAGCCAATCTGGGCAGATTAGAACCACCCCATCAGAGCAAGAAAAAACATGTGGGAGGGCCATTTAGAGACCAGATGAATAACCAATCAGTAGCAACAGGCAACAACCTCAGTGACTGCCTTCAGAAGATATTAACCAATGAGACACAACAGAGAGTGGGATTAAGTGGTCTGCCTCTGAGTAGCGGCATGTATAACCAATTGGTAGCAACAGGCGGGCAACCTCAATTACTGTCCTTCATAAGGCATTAACCAATGAGACACAGCAGAGGGCAGGATTAAGTCACTGGCTTTGAGGCAGTGCTGCCTCAGAGGCACTATTCATTTAAGAAAATATACATACGTACGTACACATTGTTCCAGGTGTTAAGGGCACCAGTATCATGGCGCCATCAATCAAAGCACCAGCATGAAGTTGCCTCCAATTACAGTGCTGTGCCACCCGAAACCATGACACGGGGCAGTGCCACACACCCGCAGACCCACCAACCGAATGCTGACAGGGCCACCAGAGGTGCAGCAACATCGGACAGCACCACCAACAGCAGTGCGGCATGGGACGTGTCCCCTCGGACCCAATGCATGTGGGGACAGGGCGCCATGTAAACGCCCACATACAGCCACCGTCCCACATGCCCAGTGCCACTTAACTGTGGCAGGAAACACCGAAAGGTCACAGACAGTAGAGCTGCACATACTGTGCAAGTGGAGCACACAGGGATGACAGACGGGCATGAGTGCGAACATGTCTGCGACCATGTGGGAAGGCAGGTGCAACACAGTTACCACCATGGACTGATCACAACGATGCAAATGGGTCCACCAGGGGAAGCGGGGCATGCAGCCCAGGAACGTGGACCTGGCAGACACTGTGGTGTGTAGGGGGCAGGTGCCCTGTGGCCAGCAACAGTGATGCATGCTGCAGTCTGCTTCCCCTTCCTGGTTCCCGTGGCATGCCCTCTCCCATCTGTGTCCCCCTCTGATTGTCCCTGCCTTTCTCCCTTCTGTTGTGCCACTCCGGTGTACTTTGTCAGTGTTGGACTGCTGGGGTATGTGCCCCTTTCCAGGATTCCTTGTGATGACTCTCACTTGCCACTGCTTGCATGCGCATTGCTGTGGACATTCCTTGGGGCTGCACTGGTTCTCATGGCGGTTTGACGGTCACCATGGTGACACCACCATTGTGCGTGCCTGTTACCTGGCACTCTACATGCCTGCAGTGCCTTTTCCTGCAGGGCATATGGTGCACTGGTTCATTGGCGCTCTGATTGCGGAGGCACTATTGGTGTTTTAGCACTTTTGCTGGTGCACTGAACACCCGGAACCCGTACACACACATATTCATTGCAACAAACTGTGTTAATGTATCAGTTAGGATTCAAGTTAACCCCACAAAAGTAGGGAAATGTGTTAGAGTATCTGTCCCTAACTCCCCATCCCCTAAGCAGCACAAGGACAAGACCACACAAGCAACCACAGAAAGCCATAATCAGATAACAATATACATCTGTTTACAGAAGAGGCAAAAGCAGTAGTACTTACGTGCTACCTTCGTGGATTTATATTTGCGGCTGCAAAAGCACAGGCCCCACAGCTGAGAGCAAGAAAACATGTAACAAGTATAGGAAAAAAGTTAAATTTGATGGTAAAAATGACATTCTAAATCTCAGAAACCAGATCTCAGAAACCGCACAAGCTGCCATCATAAAACTTCCCATGTCTTGAGAACTTGCCTCCAAGACAACACATGCAAATTTGCGACAATTTTGTCAACCACCACCAAAGTTATTAAATGCGAAAACTGTGGTTTAACGTTAAACAACCTACTTAACCCTAACCATACTGGCACTAACATGCCAGTAATTATATATATTAATGGAGTGGTCAGTGTTAAACCTCTGACTTTGCACCATAGTAACTTTGGCAGTGTTGTGACAAAATTACCCCAGATTTGGCTTGCATTGTCCAGGAGACATGTTCTCAAGACTTCGGAGTTTCATGATGGTAGCTTATGTGGTTCCTGAGATTCAGATTCCTTTTACAGAAATTTGTACAATTTTCAGGATTTTATTATACATTTCTTTGCACTCCCCTACAGCCAAGATGCTACATAATTTTTTCTGAAACTTTCAGGGTAGAAGCCTGTGCCAAGGTAGTACCTTTCGAAGGTTTTGTGAAAACATATTAGTTCCAGAGTTTTGAGGATTTAAAGATTTTTTTTTTTCTGTGTGTGCTCAGTAGGGTTTTATGCTAACCTTCTTATATGAAATGAAAATTTTGAAATCACAAGTCTTTTGCTTTCACACCAATTAGTGTTTTTTAGATCTTGAGAAAAATATTTGGGTTATGATGGCCACAACATTGTTTAGGAAATGGGCATCAAAATATAACAATTCTGATTGGCTAATAGCGATGTGATGTTCCTTCTCATGCACAGGAAAAAGGTCCAGCAGTGCCCTGTGGGCAGTGATCCTGGTATAGATGCCAGTTAGAATGTTGGCAAATTGAAAATCAGCCATCTTGTTTTCACCAACTATGACAGACATACCAGGCTGTATTTTCAATTTGTCAAAATATCTCTAAATTAAATGCACAACCTGCATCATTTAAAAAAAACTAACAAAAGAACTGCCAGGATAACAATCCCAGCCTGCCTGTTCACTCTGCGGCTGAACAGCTTATCTGCTTTCTCACAACTCGCCTGCCCGCTCTCTCTCTGTAACTTAACACCAAGCAGGCAGGCACTCCATACTTCACTCCCTTAGCACAACAGTTTTCAACACAATATTCGTACCTTAAAAAGATTTCCCATGTTGTTCTGAAAAAATATAACCTGTACCTCAGACAACAGCTTAATGCAGCCGTTAACAGAAGTCTTCCACTTTCATACTTCGCTTCTGCATGGCGTAATGGCTTTCTCCTGTGTCCTCTAAACAAAAGCAGCTTGTTTTCCCTAGCGTTACCTGTTACCATAACGTACAAAAATCATAAAAAAAAAAGACAGCATCATTTCTTCAAACTAAATGAAGTAAGACTACTGCTAGTTGGGGGGTGGGGTGCCATGACAATTGCAGAAATACAATTAAGGATGCCTTAGCAGCTCAAAAGTCAAGCAAAAAAAAAAAAAAAAAAAAAACAGGCGGAGGAAGTATTGTATTAAAAATTAGGACAAATGTAAGTTTTTCACTGTTAAATATTATGCATTTTAGTTATCACATACATCTGTATTTTAGATGGCCATTTCATAAATGCAATGAGACACTCCAGGATGTGCATTAGACACTTAACACATGGCTAGGAGCCTAGACACTCGACCTCTGGCCTTGTGCCTCTCTATGCCTCCTAGCCATGTGTTAAGGTGTCTAAGGCACACCCTGTTGTGTCTTATTGCTTACATATTAAACTAAAAACATGGAAAATACATAAAAATTATGCATTTAAAAAACAAACATCTGAACCTAGCTAAACAGGACCACGTTTAGCTAGATTCTTATGTTTGTTGTTTTATATTTGGGCCAGAAATACAGATCTTTGGGGGATCTCTCCATCATAGGTCACACCTATGGAACTTAGCTGTCAGGTGCTAGAATCACGCAGAAGCTTTTCTGCAGCAGTCTAATAGGGGCCGCCCATGCTGAAGTCATACTCGGATGTTACAGCCCTATGTGAGCATGGGCGGCCCCACTCCCTCAGTTCTTTCCTGCCATCAACCATTCACACACAGACTCCATGGAAGATTCATCATTCAGTCAACTACCAAACTTTACTTGCCTATTATTTTGTTACAGCCTTTGAACAGGGATCAACAAATCCCCAGAACCCGATGTCCCAGGCTAGCATGAACCGATAAGGGACAAGCACTTTCAATGCTATAGGCTGTCCATGGACAATCACATTAGTGGTGGCTGCCTTGAATTTCTTTTCTTTAACTGCCTGCCGTGTGTGGTTTTGGCCACTAAATGTCCTCCCTCCAAGCCAGTGGAGCACCGGTCACATGATTGTGAGTCCGGTGCCCCATGTGGTGTATGCTGCACATCACAGGAGCTCCACAGCCATAGAGAAGGAGGAGGAAGCCGGAGTAAAAGAAGTGCACCCGCTCTGCAGCAATCTGGACCGCCACCCGCACCCAGCCAACACATCATCAGTGTCTGAGCTACCCACAGGACTGACAGGTGAGCCAACGAATGGGTTTAGGTTGTTGTGTAGTACTGCCTGTCAGTCCTGTCATGAGGGGAGGGGACTGGTAGAGAACATTCCATGGCAGTTAGGCAAAGTGCCATTTTCACTGCACCAGCAGACTTGGCTGCATCTCTGTGTGCGATCAGAGCATGTATGTTGTGGTTATTTGCTAGCAAGCTTGTGGGAGTCAGACTGGTGAAAAAAAATAGATTTATTTCTTTGGTGTTTTGTGAAAAAACGAGAGGATGGAGAGTTGAAAGCGGTGGGTGGGGAAGGTAGGATGTGTTTTAGAACCGGGGCCTAGAGAATCTGGTGAGAGTGGGGTCTGGGTCTGTATTGGCCTGGCTTCTGCCACATAGAGAATGAGGGGACACCAAGCCAGAAATAAGAAAGTACAAAAAGAAAGGGGAAGCCAACTCTGGAAAAAAAATACAGTGAACTACAGCAATGAAATCAGAAGATAGTGAGTAGTGTAATAATGTACTTACTGTACAAAGTATAATAGAACAGCTACAGTAAGACTTCCTGGGTCATCATCACAAAAAAAGGGATTTTTTCCCTTCTGATTTCTGTGAGGCAGTTTGGCAGTTGCTTTGCTGTTGTAGAGAGAGGGATAGCCGGCCAAGTGCTGTACACCTGAACACAGAGGATAACGATCAAATCAGCATTGAATTGGGGCAAACAGAAAAGGGTCTGGTGGGTGTGGGTCTGGGACATAGGACTTGTCTAGCAGTCTAGCTAGCTGTCTAAGAAGAAATAAGAGTGGGAGCTTGTGCTGCCATTAGAAAAAAATGAAAGGCTGAGTAAACAGAGTATTTGTGTGTTGCCCGCTCTAACAGGAACAACAGTAAAAGTCTAAGAAATAAGACTGAGGGTGAGGGGCTATGTGTGTTGCCCTAAAACTTAAAAGGCTGAGAAACAAAAGTGTGAGAGGCTTTGTCTGTGTTGCCTACCTGCCCTATGAAAACGTAATGAAAGGGCTAGGAATAAAGGAGTGAGGGGCTTTGTTTGTGTGTTGCCCTAAGAAAACTTAATAAAAACTTAATAACTTTATATTACGCCTTTCAAAAAATCAAGGTGCCTTAACAGTAAAAATTGAAACAAAAAACAGTAAAATACAATTAAGTACAGAGTGCCGTAAAATTAATGTTGTCAGTAAATCTAACATAGAAGGCTTGGTGCCAGAGGTAAGTTTTTAAGGCCTGTTTACACCTAATACACAGACAACTGCCTGACTGTGTGAGGGACAGGACTGGAGGGAGAGAAGTAGAAACTGGAAAAGAAAAAGATATTTTATTAAGGAAAAAAAAATCACGTTATTAAACTGCTGCAGCTGTGTGAGACACTAAATCCAGCCCACATCAACTGCTTGCAGTGCCTGTCTGCCTGCTGAGGGACAGGAGGGGAGTGAGAGGCAGAAACTAAAAAACAAAACAAAAAAAAAAAACTGAAAAGGGAACAAGTGGTGGGGTGTTTGTACACTACAGCGAGAAATATAAAATAAAATATTCTGAAGAAAGTACAGTGTACTGAAGTTAAAAAAGTTTAGCCTGTGTGACTACACTATATTGCTGGCAGTTTTAGTCCCCTTCTGCTGCACCCCTGACTCTAGCTGGCTGCCTGCAGTGAAGTCACTTGAACATTGAGTTTCAGCATAAACTAAACTTTAACAGAATAAAGTGCGTTTCCTGTGTTCACTCACCCAAGCACTACAATAGTATCCTGTGCTCAGCGCCCACGCACACACAGAGATATAATAAAAATGCATTTTATTTGCAGAGTAAGCAAGTGTGGGAAAAAAGTTAAAAGCACAATAAAAATATGGCTATGCAAAAGAATAAGAAACAAAATATTTTTTTTTTTTAATATGTGGTCAGGGGCAGCAGCAGCCACCACTGGGCCTGGCCAAACACAGAGACAGCCTTCTCAAGATAAAAGTAAGTCTTTTTCTGCTGTGGTAATGGACATAACAGCAACTGATGCTGAAGTGCAGCATCCATCAATTGAATTAAACCTTGAAGTGGAAGCATCTGTTCCTGTCCTAAGAACCTAACTTTGTTGGATCAGCAAGGAGACAGGATCTCTAAAGACAAAAAATATGACCTGGAGAAAAGGACAAGAATGTTTCAATCTTACTGGTTGAACACTTATAAATGGTTGAGATACGATGATAAAAATGGACTGATGTTTTGTACAGTGTGTGAAAAGTACCCCAATACTGCAACTCCAGCCTTTTCAAAAAAACCAAATGTCTTTGCAACAGGCTCTGACAACTTTCGGATTGAGTCACTACGGGCACATGAAAAGTCAAATCCACATGTGCTATGCCAGAACCATCATATTCTGGAAAGTGGAAAGCGAGCAGTTCAGGCGGCTTTATTACTACAAAAGATGTATGTACCTATCTGATCCAGGCTGTGCCATTGCAATTTGCACATGCTTATGGTGTCTTTAATGCAATAACTGCATTAGATTCACATCTTCCTCTCACTCACCTATCAAATGTGAGCAATCCAGGGCCACTTTTGATTTTTGCCAATTTTTGATGGTACAAGTGTAATGATAGGTGAAAGGGGTGGCACCATCACAAAGTTACGGGACTGCTGTCCTCGTATCATTCCCATGCACTGTGTTGCCCATAAGCTAGAGTTGGCAGTTTTCTTTTTTTTTTTTACTTTTTTTATCCCCTCCTATCGCCCCATCATTCCACTCCTTCGGGCTTGCTCATGTTGCCCACCCCACCACTGAGTCTGCCCCTAGAGTGCCCGTGGGTGACTCCTACCTTTCCTCCCATCTTCCGTGGAGCACCCTGGCACAGCAGAGTCTGCCCGTGGTTCCTGGACTGGGCAACTGGAGCGGCCATCATCTAGGACCGTGAGGTTGGTTTCCGTTTTTCTGTGCTTCCCGTTCCCCCCCCCCTTCCCCTGAGGATGTCGGCTTGGGCAAGTGCGTGCTGACGCACACCTGCCAAGTGCCTAACACGTCCTCCCTCCCGACTCCAGCCCTTCTGGAGCCGCCGGTGCTCCCACCAGCTCCCAGGGACGTCGGGTGCATACAGCACCCCTGGTAACCCACCCCGAAGGAGGAGAGCATCTGTTGGGACGCTCAATCCTCTTTCCCCCTGCCGACCCCCAATGACCCGAGTCCGTTCTCCAACCTGGGTCGCCGGCGTGGTGCAAGGTGTGGTGTCCAGCACCTCAACCTTCAGTGCCACCGGGCCGGCGAGTTGGCAGTTTTCGATGTAATGAAAACAAACCCCTTCATATCAAAGCTTGAAAATATTCTAAAGGGCATATTTAAATTCTACCACTATAGTCCAAAAAAGATGAGAGCTACAAGAAATTGCACATGATAGATACTGATCTGGCAAACTTTAGTGCAATTAAACAGGTGAGATGGTTGGTCAGTAGATCATGTTCAGTTCATGCAGTTTGGGTGAATCTACCTACAGTTGCTCAGCACTTGCAACAAACTGCATCCGCTGCTGATGGTTCAAAAGCAAAGGTGCCGTTAAAAGAGGTACAGCCTGTGCACTTTGTCAAATCACTTTATATCCTTCAAGATTTTTTGCCCATACTTAGAAATAGTTCCCTGCAGTTTGAGAGATGATGTAATAATTCTTGAAGTACCACATCTCATCGAGACCTGTCTTCTCCAGCTGATGGAACTGAAATCAAAGCCAGGGAAATACATGACTGTTTGCCTAGCTCATTACAAATCTCAAAACAGATGCATGGATTATGTAATTTCACAAAAGGGAGTTGAGAAAACTGTGCCCTTCACATTCAAAGGCAACTGTCCTGCAGTAAATGTTGGGACAGATACACAACTGCAGACTTTAGTAGATGCAACTGCAGACTTTAGTAGATGTAGCAGTAGATTACACTGATGTAAGATTTCAAAATTTCTCAGAGGTGCTTCTGAAATGGTTCACCTGTCTGGATTTTAAACAGTTTGATCTACCAAGAGAACAACTTGCAGTTTGGGATCAATGAAGTGGCTAATTTAGCAACATACTTTAATTTTCTCACTGAAGAGCAGCAGGAAAATATTGGATCAGAATATGCTGCATTTAAGGCTCTGTTGAAATCTGCAGTTGACAAACCCTGTCTAGAGATGTATACAAGATTGCTGAAAGAAAAAACACCCCAGACTGTTCACATTCTGGAGTTGGTGGAAATACTACTAGCAATGAGTGTGTCAACTGCAAAGTGCGAACGAGTGTTCGCCATTCAAAACCTGATGAAGACAAAAATAAGGACATGCCTGGCAGATGACACATTACAGTCACTTCTTCAAATAGCAGTAGAGGGTCCCAAACTATGTGATTTTGATCCAGATCCAGCAATAAACCACTGGCTCCTGTCTAGTCCAGGCATTCAACATGTTTATGGGCATGCTACTGCTGCTGGTACAACTGAATCTGATGCTTCTGCATCTCATGCTGCTAGTGCTGCTGCTCCTGTTCCATCATCCTGTCCTAGCACCACTACCACCAGCACACTTGATGTTGGTGACCGTTCTGAATCTGAGTTCTGATTACATTTGCCCTAAATATTCTCTGCTTCATTCTGGCTTGTGAGGGACTAGACGGAATTGGGCACCACTTGACTCAGACTTCAAATTACTCAACCTGCATTAAAAGAAACATTTAAAGATAGTTACTTATGAATTTTTACATTTTCTATAGCCTACGTGATATAGTATTAGTAATAGAATGGCAGCCATTTACTTTGCTGCTACACACTTTTTTATATGTTTTCCTTAAAATATGGCCTTCCAACCATTGGACTACCACTTGCAACAGTGGGACTATCATTTTTTGGATAGGCCAGTTGTCCTGGACCACTACATAAATTTGACATTTGTCGATCCCTGCCTTTGAATCACTTTATTGTAAAGTGATTCCTTTTATTTTTGTATGTCAAGAACTACTCCTTCATCAGTTCTTTTCTGTCGTTGCCACTGCAGAAAGATTTCTTCAACCAGAGACCACAAACTTTGTTTCTGCTGTCTCAGGCCTAGTCACAACGCTCTTGCCTGTGAGTTTTGCCAGAGGTTCAACCTCACCACCTGGCGATGCCACAAGAAAGCCCTGTAGATGTTCCTCATGGAGCAATAGGCAGCCAGTGGCGAGCAAAGGGTCTTTCAGGGCTCCCTCCTCCCTATTGCCAGTGTCCTGTTTGGGCTCTCAGGCTGCCAAGGCCCCGAGACAGGTCCTCAGGGAAAGATCCTCATTGGGATAAGGACTGGCCTAAGGACCGTTCCCTATGACGGCAATCCAGGCCCCATTGGATTCTTCATCCTCTTCTCCTGGGGCCATACCTTTGAATGCTTCAGCATCGATGCCTCTCTCCGTGCAGGCCTTTGCTCCTATCAGATACCCCCACAGTGCAGAGTTCTCCCAGCCTTCTTACGACTGCGGAGGGGGCCATGAGGCTCTGGGTCATCAGTCCCAGCCTCACCTTTGCAGCCTCTTGAACTGTGAGGTCCACAGGCACTGGGAACCACTGCCACTACTATGAGGTTCTCCCTTCCATAACTTTGGCTCTCATCCAACAGTCGATGCCAGTTCGACTTATTTGCCTCACACCCTCTAGAGAGCCATCAGTTCTCCAGACGTCAATCCCTACTGCAGAACAGGCCGACATAGAGGAGGAATATCACCCTGATCTCATCCTGTCTGATGAAGATGATGATGAAGAAGAATATGTAGAGGTTGACTCCTTTTGACAGGTCTACTGTCTCCTCCAGGAGTGAGGACTTGGTCAAACACACCCTGAGGTCCCCCCCACAGGACTCCCCACTTCTTTAATATTATGAAGCAGCTCTCCTCAATTATGGGGTTCCAGACTGAGGAGGAGGATGTCTCAAGGAGGAACCTTTTAGATTTCTTGGAGATGCCAGAATCTCCACCCAAAGTTATTCCCCTTCTGCTTCCAGCACTGCAGGATGCTGCCAATCCTGCTTGGCATAGGCCCAACTTGGTACCTGCCATAACCAGAAAGGCTGATAAGCTTTACCAGGCACCCTTGGGGCTGCCTTTCTACACAGCCCAGTTGAAAATAGACTCAGTGGTAATCAAGGTAGCTCATGACAGGTCCAAGATGCCCAAAGCACTTTAGCTCCCTCTCCCCTGACCGGGAATCTCAGAGGATTGCCCTCTGGGGCAAGAGGACTTTTGCCACAGCCATTTTGGACCTTAGAATTGGCAACTGCTTGTCTCATATGATCAAGTACCAGAATATCCTCTGGAGGAAGGTCAAGGCTGCTGCTCGGGCCCTCGGTGAGGGTTCCCAGAGTCAGTAGCTTCTCAAAATTCTCCAGGCCTTGGAAGATGATAGTAAGCATCTTTTCAGAGTTACCTATGATATTGCTGATACTGCAGCTAGGGCAGCTGCCAGTGGCATTTGCCTTAGAAGCCTCACCTGGCTTAGAGTTTCTGTCTTTGCTGCCAATGTCCAGCAGAAGGTACTGAATGCCCCTTTTGTGAGTCACAAACTTTTTTGTCCTGATGTGCAGGATAGATATTATTAATGATCTGCAGGACTGTTAGGTCTGTCCACTCTTTTTATCATACCCAGCCTAGGAGTAGACCAAGGCCCTCCTTTCATAAGGTGTCTCACAGGTCTGACTCTGGAACCAAGCTCCAGAAAAGGAGCAGGGCCAGCTCTGCCTTTCCTGCCCCCTCCTCAACCATAGGTTCCTCTGCTAATTTCTCCAAGGGAGGAGGTGCTGCCCCGGCTGCTGGTTCTGCCTCAGCCTGACTCCTTGCCAGACTATTCTCCTCTTGTTCCAGCCAGGAGGTGTTGGTCAAAGGTCATTTCTCCCCCATCTGTCCCAATGGAGAACCATTACCACAGATGCTATGATTCTGCAGATTAACAGTGCCATACTCCAGAACATCTAGAATACCCTCCAGATATTCCACTGGTTCCCTCCTTCTATCCTCTGGACCACACAACGGTGCTGCAGGAGGAGGTGTTCACCTTGCTGTGCAAAGGGCTATAGAACCAGTGCCCAGGCGGCTTTGGAACAAAGGGTTCTACTCACATTTCTTCCTTGTTCCCAAAAGAACTGGGCACTTGAGGCCTATTCTAGACCTCAAAGAGCTGAACCGTTACATCCAATACCGAAAGGTCAGGATGGTAATTCTACATGCCCTCCTTCCTGCACTCAAGCAGGGCAACTGGCTATGCTCCCTTGACATGCAGGATGCCTATCTGCATTTGGTGGTTTGCCCCCTTGCAGTACCTATGGTACCTCTTCTAGGGGTTAGCATTACCATTTCAGAGTGTTGCCCTATGGTTTATCCTCTGCGCTACAGGTATTTACCAAGTGCTTAGCAGCTGTAGCAGCAGCCCTCTGAGGAAAAGGCCTTTATGTGTTCCCATACTTAAATGACTGGTTACTGAAAACCCAGTTCAGGGAACTACTGTTGCTGACTCTAGAATGCACCCTGCAGTTGTTCCAGTCCTTGAGCATCACTGTATATTTGTCCAAGTCTATGCTGATCCCATCCCAGTGGTTGCAGTACATAGGGGTGATTCTGGACTCTACTCGGGACAAAGCCTTCCTACCACAAGACGGAGCAGACTGCCTCATAGCTCAGGCCAAGGCTGTGGCTCAGTGCTGGTATGTCCCAGCCAGGATGTTCTTGAGGCTGCTAGGCTTAATCACCACATCTATTGTTACGGTCCCTTTGGCCAGGTTGCATATGAGAATCCCACAGTGGACTCTCGGGGTCCAGTGTGATAAATATTCTGACAATCTGGATTAGATGGTCCTTGTCTCCTCCCCAGTATGCAAGGTGCCTCAGTAGTGCATGAACCCAGTCAGTCTCTTGAAAGATGCCCTCTTTCTTATCCCCAACCCTCGCTAAATCCTCACCACAGATGCTTTGGGTCTGGGTTGGGGAGTGCACCTAGGTCCTTATCAGACCCAGGGGATCTGGTCTCAGTGGGAGACCTTTTTTATTTATTTATTGAGTTCTAGGATTACATAATACCTGTGAACCAGAGGTTCGTTTACAAAGGTTCCACGTCAGAATACAAAATGATTAATATGAGTGGAATGAGACAAAATACAAGGAAAAGCAAGACACTTGATTTTAAAAATAATCAAATGTTACAAAATGTAAAACATTTTAAAACAAGGTTTTCAAAACAATGGTGGGGAGAGAGGCAACAAATAAGAAAGAGGTGGTCAAAATACGACTGTCATAAAGTGCAAGTTTCAGTAACAAGTACTGGATTGGGATGGAAGGGAGAATGGGGAAAGAATAAGATGAGTCAGAAGAGTAGGAGATAGGAACAGGAAAAGAACAGCAAGGAAGGTTGGTTTATAGGGTGGATACATGATGGAAGGTAGTGAGGAGGAAGGGGGTGTGTGGAGGGGAAATTAACGCACAAGACTATGGAGGGTACTACGGCATAAAGGGGGGAGGTGGGAGAGAGAGGGGGAAGGGAGGGGGTGGAGGGAGGAGTGCAGGAGGGGAGGGAAAGAAAAGCAGAGATAAAAAGGAGGAGCAAAGTGGGAAAGGTGGGAGACCTATCTCCACATAAACATTTTAGAAATGTGGGCAGTTCTGTATGCCTTACAAGCCTTCTAGAACCAGCTCTCTCCAGCCCCACTGTTGGTGCAGCCAGACAATCTCAGTGTGTCTATTACAGCAACAAGCAAGGGAGGACCAATTCCTATCCCCTGTGTCAGGAGGTGATGAGGGTCTGGTACTGGGCTCTAGATCACGGTCTAGAACTGTCAGCTGTCCATGTGCCAGGCAACCAAAATGCCTTGACAGACAGCCTCAGCCGGTCACAGTCCAGAATGCATAAGTGGGAACTGCTGACCTTGGTCGTAGAAGACCTTTTCGACAGGTGGGATCATCCAGCGTTTGGACCTTTTGTATCCCCACTCAACGCAAAGCTGACACATTTCTGCTCACTAGATTCAGGGCCTTGAGTTTTCTGGTGAGACACGTTGTCCCTCTTCTGGAAAGGGAGGTTTCTTTATGCCTTCCTAACCTTTGAGTGGTAATGGGGGATGTATTAATATATTATTGATTGAGTGCGATCAATAATGTATTTAAAAAAGAAAAATACTTCCTGGAACGTGTCTGTTACCAGGGCATCTGCATGTGAGACCCTCTTCACGGAATAAGAGTCTCATGTGCAGGGGAAAGGAGCACTCCGATTGGTCAGGAGCACTCCCTCAATCTATAATCTGATTTAGAGGGTGCTTATCAAGCTACAAATGGAGAGCGCCACCCTAATTCTGGTGGCTCCATTCTGGCTTCATCAGATATGGATTTCATTACTGCAACAATTGGCTGCATAACCTCTAGTACCCTTGCCCTTTTGCAGGAACCTGTTGACACAGGCTCAGGGGACTCTGGTCCCTCCAGCTGCATGCCTGGCTTCTGAAGATGTAGCTATTGCTCACTTCTGGGTGTCCCAGAAGGTGGCTGATGTCCTGGTGACTGCCAGGAAACCATCCACTAGGGTCACTTCCTCAATGAAGTGGAAGTGCTTTGCTATATGGGCTGCTTCTCATTACCTGGGCCCTCTCATTTGTCCAGTCAACCAAGTTCTAGAGTATTTACTGTCCTTATCAGATGCAGGACTGCAATATTCCTCTATTAAGGTGCTCCTGTCTGCTGTTTCAGCCTTTCGTGTGCCTATTGATGGTTGTACTGTAGCCAAATTGGATGTGGCCCGTACTTTTCTGAGAGGCATTCTACACTTGAAACCTCCTATCCGGAATCTGATCCCAGCTTGGGACCTTAATTTTGTGCTTGAGAAGCTGACCCTGCCTCCTCCTAAGCCAGCTGCATCTTGTGAGCTACGCTTTATGTCGTGGAAAGCGTTATTTTTAGTTGCTATTACTTCTGCTCAGAGAATTTCAGAGCTACAGGCTCTCGTGTGAGCAGCTTAACCTGATTTTTCACAAAGACAGGGTCTCTTTGCGTATTAATCCTAAGCTTCTTCTTACGGTGGTGTTTGAATTTACTCTGAATCAATCTATCCACCTGCCTGTTTATTTTCCAGAGCATGCCAATCCAGGGGAAGCATTGCTTCAAACTTCGGATATGCATAGAGTTGTCGGGTACTATACACATCGTACTAAGGATTACAGAAAGTCCTCTGTTGTTGGTTTTTCTCCCCTGGAAAAGACACCACTTCAGTATCTGAACAGTGCTTGTCCAAATGGTTGGCCAACTATATTATTTTTGTTATAGAAAGTATGGTAAGGGACTTCCTGGTGTGGTTCTCGGCCATTCAACCAGAGACATGCCCACTTCTGTTGCCTGTTTCAGGAATGTGTCAGCTGCGGAAATTTGTTCTGCTGCCACTTGAAGTACTGTCCACACTTTCACCAAGCACTATAATCTGAACATTGCCTCCAGAATAAGGGCAGGCTTTGGCCCAACTGTGCTTCAGGGCCTTCTTTCTTAGGCCTTTGGTCTCCTGCCAGCCAGACTGTTTTTGCTCTCAGCACTGCTTGGGAGTCGTTCCATAGGTTTGACCGGATAACAGATATATCCCCAAAGAAGATGGAACAATTATGTTAAAAACGTATTGTAACAGCAGATCTTCAAGGGAATCTCTTATTAGGTCATGCCATCCTTCCCATCATCCCCTTTTCTCCCCTCTCCAGCTTTGCTATGCTGTTGTTCCAGCCCTTTTGCTAGCTTGGCACCTTCTCTCTCCTTGGTTCTCCGGTGGGACTCTTGTCTCCTATGGCCTCCAGCTAAAGAAAGAGCTGAGGAGGGAGCGGGGCTGCCCACACTTACATAGGGCTGTGACGTCTGAGCCTGTCGTCAGTGTGGGCAACCCCTGCTAGATTGCTGCAGAAAAGCTTCTATGTGATCCTAGCGCCTGATGGCTAAGTTCCATAGGTGTGACCCGATGACAGAGATTCCTTCAAAGATCTACTGTTACTGTAAGTTCTTGCGTAACTATTCTTTTCTAACCCTAGGAATCCCTCAGTTAATGTTTAGTATCTTTGCATCTCTTCCTAGGGCAAAGATGCCCCAGAGATGAAACATGTGCAAATTACAGAATTTGGAATGTAGGTTCAAACTCTGCCTAGTGTCATGCTCCACTTTAGCAGTTGGCTTACATTTCTTTCTCTGGCTGAAGAGAGCAGTCGCCCCGAAGTCAGCTGTGGTATTTCTGGTCTCCAGACGTTTTACTGTGTTTTAGTTTGTTATAAATGAGATAATTTTCGATAATGCTGAATTAGTTAGGAAGGTAGTGTGAGTTTTAGCATTTCCCCTGGTTCCCAGGAACCAGTGAAGGCTGTACAATTCCTGACTTTAGGGAACCACATTTAAATTATTTTGTGTAAAGCATTACCACTTAGGCCTTCTAGCATTTTTGTCTCCTTGAGACAGTCGCAGTTCCCAATTGGGAGAACTGGACCTAATTTAAGTATAACTGCTTATTTTTTACTACACTGCGGTTTATGTTTATTCTGTTTTGGTTCTTAGCAAAAGGAACCACATTTTTCAAATGATCCTCATTTTTTCTCTCAGAATTCCTGCTTTAACTTCTTTTAGGGACTGACTAACGTTTTCTCTAAGGTCTTCAGAAACTGGTATGGTATATCTGATATATTTAAGAAAAGGACAGGACCAACAGGCTTTAAAAATTGTCAGTTCTTTTCCCAGCTTCTGGCACTATCAGACTGCCCCAAACTTTGTTTATGATGCCTGGGTCCAGATCATGCTTTTACTAATTGGGAGCTCTGTATAAAGTTTTCCCTAAAACCAATATGAAGAGGGCTAAAAAAGAGAAGGTTATGGCTTCTATGTCTGCCTCCTTGTCAGAAGAAAATAATTAAGGCTCTGAGGGAGTTTCTAATGATCATGAAAAGCATGCATCAGAGGGTTTGTCTTCCCAAATACAGCAGCAGTCCCTGTCAAATGGGACAGAGGAAAAAAAAATGAAGATGATCAGCCATCCGGTAAGTATGGTAAATATACCAGTGTGTCCTAAAGGGGGAACCCAGAGTTCACTGATGGCAAAATACAGTTGAGAGCCTCTGAGTACGCACTGAAAATGGTCTTATTTATTTTTATTCATTTATTAAGATCTCAGATTACAATTACCTATGAGTCGGGGACTCTCTTACATTGGGCTGGCAGTATAGCCTAGAGGATAGAGTAATGAGCTGTGAACGAGCTTGGTACATCCAGCAGACCTGACCTGGGTTTGATTTCTCACAACCTCTACTTGCATACTGCATGACTCTGATCAAGTCACTTAACCGCCCAGAGCTCCCAGGTAGCCCCTGAAAACAGGCACTTGTGCCTAGTGAGCTTTACCTGGTTACCAAAGACTAAAATAAATAACAAGGTTGCACAATACAATACATACAGGGAAAGCCTAAGAGTTGGAGACTGTTACTCAGGTGCAGCATCAAATTACATAGTTATACAATACATACAGAGAAAGTTCTAAGAATTGATGTCAGTGTATGAGTATTTAAGGATGGGATTCATCCCAGGTACCTGCAACCAGATGAAATTCCAGTTGAGCAAAGTGCCAGGGCACCTGGAGAATGGTCTCAGGCTGGGTTGTGACGTGAAGTGTGCTGTACCTGTATTTCAAGTTGGTGACAGTAATTTTATAATAAACCACATAAGCACTGTGATCCAAGTGTTGCTGCACCACCTGCCCCCTCCCGTGCACTCCTCTGGCATGAACCCAGGAGTGCCTGCCCACCTGTTCATCTTAGTTCTTGTTTGGGGTTAGGAGCCCCAGACCAGCACCCTACCTCGCACCAGTGAGCACTGCACTTCCTGGTTTTGGCAGTTCAACATATTTGACCTGGTGAGGCATGCTTCGGATTCCTGTCCCAGTGTGCAGGTCTGAGTGCACAGTGGGTTGCCAGAGGACCACATGGTTCTATAGTAGGAGGAGTTGAGCTTGAAGACTGTTATTGACTGAGCATGCTCAGTAGAAGGCTGCCCAAGTGTGGCTGTGAACTGAATACTAGCAGTTGAGCTATGGTTACACAAGGGATAACACATGTCAGGGTGTGCGATTATCAGGGATTAATGCACACCTTGGGTGGTTGTTAGGCATAAGGTGTAGCCGAGTGCTGCAACCACCCTATATGTGATTTGTTTCAACCTGTGAGATTACACGATTTCTGTGGCCCATTTTATAAAAATAAGTAACCTCCATTTAGTTATTGAATAGTGCATGGCCCCTTCACAACAGATTTCCAGTAACTTGCCAGAACAAAATTCTATTAGTTTATTCCAGTATCCCAGGGTCCTAATCTTAGCAACAACTGGGAAATGATATTGCCTCATTTCACTCATAGGGAGGACTGCAAAGATTGACTGACCCAGGACAGATACAGGATTGGTCTGCAGTAGTTGGGATTTCCACAAGAGGTTAGTTGCAAAAGATAATCAGGAAGAGAAGAAGAAAAAAAGCATTCCAATAGCGTACATTGCTAGCAGCTTTCATCCATCCACTTTCCCATTTATTCATGCAAACTGGCTACCCCAAAACCCCAACATCCCTCACATGCCCCGTACTTCAACAAGGAGAGTGGGCATGCACAGTGAAGATCAGAAAAACACGTATAACTGGAGTTTTTTACAAGCCATGTGTTACCCCTAAAGACAGAGCCCCAAAAATGCCCAGCTGTCGGCACCAAATTATTCACCATGAAGTGAACAAGAAAGTCCAAATTGTATAAATTGGTGTCTGTCCTTGCCACTCCTTCTGAAAAAGGAAAAGAGCAGGTTTGGAGCCAAGAGAGATGGCCTCATCAGAGGGCATAACAAAAATGTGTTAGTTATCACAGGTCTTCCAGGTCAAATGTTATGAATATGCCTGCCCCCCCCCCAACACACACACTCAGGCTCCAACCTATCTGCCTGTGAAGGAGAAAGGTGAATCTATTGAACCAGACTATTCACCTGAGCAGGAATTTGGCTCCTCTCCAAGGCCTACAAATGACTACACACATTTTCCTCCTTTGTTAGGAAAATGGTGAATACCCTTTCCATCCCCCCTCAGGACATTGAGGAGGATGTGGAATTTATGGGCATGATGAGGTTAGCTCCTACAAGGAGGTTGCTGTCCCTATTCACAAATCATTACAAAAAAGCCACTTCAAAAAATGCACCTATTTTAGCTGCAGCCGTAAGTGTCAGGTGGACAGACGAGGTGAGATGGAATACCTGAATGCTCACCCTGATTATCACAGTGTAGTCCAGGCGGTTGCCTGTGAGAGGGCTAAAGTACCCATCTTCTTCAAGGATTTCTTCTCCATTAGGCCACACCTTTGGAACTATAGCCATCAGCACTAGAACCACATGGAAATGTTTGTTAGCCGGGTTGGCCCACGATGACGTCCCACTTCTGTGTCTACATAAGCATGGGCAGCTCCATCACTCCTCAGTTCTTTTCCCATTGTCAATAATCCTTGTAGGACCAGCTGAAGGAAACTCCATCAACTGAGCTGTTTATTCTTTTATTTATTAAAATGTTTATTTTGTTCCCTGCATGCTGTCAAAATCGAAAGAGCCTGTATTTCGATATTGTAAGTGCGGAGAAGAAATTTACAAAGCAGACACACGTGATCTATGTATGCTGTTTGGGCATGTCTGACAATAATGAGGACTTGTGAGATTTGCCAGAGCTTCAACCAGGCAACAAGGTGACACTGCAAGAAAGCTCTAAAAAATGTTCTTCCTTCTCACAGAAACACAGAAGCTGTCAGCAGAAAAGGACCTCCTAGCCCACCTTGTCTGTGCCAAGTCCCTGCCTACTGTGCCACCATAGACCCTAACTGATCTCTGGCCTTACCCCCCCGCCCTGTTACTAAGGTCCACTTGTGCCTTTCCTATGCATGTTTGAACCCTGTTACCATTTCGTTACCCACCACATTGGCTGGTAGGTTGTTCCAAGCATCCACCACCCATTTCATAAATAAGTATTTCCTCACATTTCCTCATTCTACCCCCTTCTAGCTTCATGTCATGCACCCTTGTCCTTGAGCATCTCTTTATGTGCAGAATGCTACCTTCCTGTACCTTATTGATACCTTTGAGGTATTTGAATGTTTCTATCATGTCCCCCCTTTCTCACCTCTCCTCCAGAGAATACATATTTAATTTCCTGAGTCTTTCCTCATAGGACTTCTGATGTATGCTTTGCACTATTTGGGTTGCCATTCTCTGTACTGCCTCCACCTGATCTATGTCTTTCCTGAGATGGTGCCTTCAGAACTGGACACAGTACTCCATTGGGGAATCACCATTGATCTGTATAGGGGTAACACTACCTCCCTCTTTCAGCTGGTGATATGCCTCCCTGTGCATCCCATAATTCTATTAGCCTTTCCCACTGCCTTATCACACTGTTTTGCTACCTATAGGTTATCAGATATGATGCCCCCCAAATCCCTTTCCTGTTTTATGGTTGATAATGCCCCCCCCAACTGATACGTTGCCCTTGGATTTTTGTGCCTGTCATCAAAGCACAGGTCAGGAAGCATAGGAAGGCCAGGAGCAGGTATACAATTCACAGCGTTTTATTTTTTTCCAATAACAGTAAAATAAAATTGTCAGTACAACTATTTACAAAGGCAGTACAAACACAGAAAGCAAAGTCCTTCATGTGAGAATATCTCTAATTCCAAGTTTATCTTGTCTCTCTAGAAAAGTATTGCTGGCCTTTTTATGAGTCTTTGCCTAGGAACTCATTAAGCAGACATCTTGTTTTCCAACAAATGTTCTTGTCAGTTTCCTTCCTTGCAGGTACACCAAAACAATACATGGCGTTCCAAAACTGATGACCTGTTGACAGCTCTGCAAAAGAGCTTGTGTTGCATTCCAGGTTAACCCCTAAGTTCCAAATAACTTTTTGCAATCATTTCAACAATATAACTACTGTATATACATTTTCAAACAGGATCCAGTTTCACATAAAGATTCACACATATTTATAATTTCAGATATGCAAGGGGGAAGAAAAGATAGAGCAAGTTAAGGCAGAGAAAAAATATGACTGCCTAGTCAGACAAGAGACAGAAAAGAAGAGGATAGAACAGATCCTTGCGTTTAGCTCTTTCTACATAATTGGGACAGGGTCTAATTCTATCCTGTTACGCACCCTCATCTTTAAGAGGGAACCTGTTTAAAACAACAAACAGGTTTCCAAAACTTTTTTAAATTCTCCTTTAACATTAGCGTATGAGCTTTACAGTTCTTGGCATGTGCAGTATCCCTTTTCTCCATAACAACCAGTATAGCAAATAGTTACATTTTAGTGTAGTGGTCAATTTTCAAAATATTCATCCTGTTGCACCCCCCCCCCCCGGCTAGAGAAGGTTTGATGGTTGCATAAGGTAGCTCTACTCATCAGCATTCAGAAAAGGTATGTTGTGGTGTTTGTCACATGGTCAATAATATTGAAGTGTGAGGAGAAAATCTGGACAATAGAGCTGAAAAAAAAAATTAAACTGAGTAAATCCTGAATTTCAAAGAAATTGTTGAACTGTTATTTTTAACATATTTGTAGAGTTTTCTTGTTAGTTTTTTTTAATTCTTTTGGTAACCGGTTAAGTTCCACTGGGCACAAGTTCCTGTTTTCAGGGGTGACCTTAGAGCACTGGGTGGTTAAGTGACTTGTTCAGAGTTGCAGAGTGTGCAAGTAGAGGTTGTGGGAATCAAACCCAGGTCTGCTAGATGTATCAAGCTCATTCACAGCTAGTTGCTCTAACCTCTAGGCTATAATACCAGCCACAGTGCCAGTTTGGGTGTTCATTTCCAGTTTTTGTAAATTGCTAAAATAAATTTGAATAGAGTGAACCTAAATGCCCAAAAATGAACCCTAAATAAAAAACATCTAAAACCAATTTATCATGCCTTATGTCCAGTAATCATGTCTAATAGCATCTTAGTTATTTATTTTCTTTATTGTTCTCACTTTTCTTCCATTTGCTCAGAAATTATACCACAATTTCATTGTAATAATTGATTTGTACACAATAAGGTTGCTGGCCAAGGATGCGTTCCTATAACCAAATCTCATCCCTGAAGGCATTCACTGTACACATGTAGAGAGAGAAACAATATATTTTCAGATAATACATTTATTTCTGGGCTGAATAGAAAGAGTGTAATAGCTTGGCAGAAGACACCAGGAGAAAGGACAGCTGTGTGACTGGACTTCTCTGCTGGGACTAAAGAAGAAGAACTCTTGTACTTGGACCTTTAATTTAGGGTAAAAAAAAAACTATCAAAAAAAAGTGTACGTTTGTCTGAGTTAACTGATCTGAACGGTTATCTAGGTATAAATCTCAGGTGATTGAAAGGACTTAATAGCTGTGAGGTTTAAATTACTTGTAGAAAGATCTAGTAAGTAGGGGTAGTGGCTTAGCTAGAAGGAAGCTACATTTAAAGACTGCCTTAGAAAGATTCTGCTAATAGCTTGGCAGAAGACACCAGGAGAAAGGACAGCTGTGTGACTGGACTTCTCTGCTGGGACTAAAGAAGAACAACTCTTGTACTTGGACCTTTAATTTAGGGTAAAAAAAAAAACTAACAAACAAAAAAAAAGTGTGCGTTTGTCTGAGTTAACTGAACTGAATGGTTATCTGAACAGTTATCTAGGTGTAAATCTCAGGTGATTGAAAGGACTTAATAGCTATGAGGTTTAAATTACTTGTAGAAAGATCTAGTAAGTAGTGGGAGTGGCTTAGCTAGAAGGAAGCTGCATTTAAAGACTGCCTTAGAAAGATTCTACTAATAGCTTGGCAGAAGACACAAGGAGAAAGGACTGCTGTGCTACTGGACTTCTCTACTGGGACTATATTGCCCTCCTTCCCCCCTCCACCCTCCCACCCAAAGCTAGTTCTACTTTATAGGCACAGGATTTGACTGACAACAGGAACTTCCTGTTTGGGAGCAGGAAGTGAGTGATCACAGAGCCACCAAAGACCCACCATCCTAGAAGGTCAAGAGTAGCTCTCCGGCTCCCTGTAGCTGATGGAGGTCTGCCTCTGAGCAAGTAAAGGGTCTAGTGAGAAATATAGGACATTCTTGTCTCAGAACAGGACAATCTGGAGCTTAAAGGGCACACAGGCAGAAAGTAAGGTGAGAGAGAGAGGAAAACAGAGGAAAGAGTAAGGATTCCAAACAGTTAAGGGGCCAGAAATAAGACATGATTGGAGTGGTGCAGTATAGTGGCTGTGGAGCAGCAGTCTTCTGGGAGACGTTCTGGAGGATGCGGTGTTGTCCCATCTGCAGGCACCCCTCTGGACTGAGGGAGGAGGTTGCTCATCTCCAGGCTGAGTTGGCCAGGATTTGTGGGACCTCCTCTTCCATCCAGGGACCACCAGTGCCACTGCCGTTGCCTCAGAGGTTGCCAAGGAAGAGGAGCGGTTGGACCACAGTGGGCTCAGGGAGGGTGAGGGTGGTGGAACAGAGGCACATCCCTCCAGTTGTACCTCTCCACAATTCCTATGCCATTCTGGCAAAGTGTAGCTCCTCTATGGAGGCACCCACAGTGGAGACCAAGGAGGATGCTGGGAACCTCCACAAAGGAGATCCACAGGAGGGTGGCAGGGGACCCCCCCCAGGGTAAGGAAACAACTCCTGGTGGGTGACTCCATTGTTAGGAAGGTAGAACTGGGAGAGGAAGGGGAGAGGGAGGTAAGGTGCCTGCCTGGCGCCATGGCTTGGAGGGACAGGGAGCGAATCCTCAGGATTGCCAGAGCAGCTGCACAGGGGAGGGAGCTGGATGTCATTGTCCACTTAGGGACAAATGACCTGGCTAAGAAAGGGATTAGAGAAGTGCAGGAAGGGTTTGTGGAATTGGGGAGGGGCCTTAGACAAGTAGCACGCACGGTAAACTTCTCGGAGATGCTGCCCATCTATGGCATAGGAGAGGCTAGGGTGTTCCACACCATGGGATTCAATCAGTGGTTGAAAAACTGGTGTGGAGCTCAGGGATTTGGCTTCATTGGGGACTGGGGGTCCACCTGGAGTGATGCAAGCCTATACTGGCATGATGGGCTGCATCTGTCCAGGTGGGGAACCAGGATCCTAGGTGATAGGTTTAAATGCTTCATTGGCAAGCATTTAAACTAGCCAAAGGGGAGGCACTGGAAAGGAGCAGGGAAATCCTACCCCCCCCAAAAAATCATGGTAGTAAGTGCGGCAAACACCAACATAGAGGTGTCAATAGGGAGAAGGGCAGGGGTAAATGGAGAAAGTGACAAAGGCAGGAAGGACAGGGATGGGGAAAAAAGGGGTAAGGCCATCAGGAAATGGAGGGTAATGAGTACCAATGCCCATAGTCTAGGCAACAAGCTCCCTGAGCTGGTGGCCTTGATGGAAGAGGGATGCCTGGATATCGTAGCAGTCACAGAAACATGGTACACAGAGACCATGACTGGGATGTTAACATACCAGGGTACATAACCTACAGGAGAGACAGGCAGGGGAGACGAATGGGAGGAGTAGCTCTCTATGTAAAGGAAGGGATAAAAGCAATTGAACAAAAGAGTAAACAGGAAGGAGAGGAGACACTGTGGGTCACCTTGGAGACTGGAAAGGGCACCACAATCCGCACTGGGGTTGTGTACAGACCCCCCATGTCGGGGAGGAATGGAAAAGGATATGATAGAAGGCATTCTTAGAATGGCAGAGAAAGGGGAGATTCTGTTGATGGAGACCTGAATATGCCAGATGTTAACTGGGCACATTTGCTGCAGCCACATCCAAGACAGGGCCATTCTTGATGCCCTACAGGTGGCAGGCCTCAGACAGCTAGTTTCAGAACCCACTCGTGAGGGAGCAATCTTAGACCCGTACTCTCAAACTGGGGCAGTGAGAGGATCTCAGATCTAGAAGTGGGTTGCCATCTGGGAACAAGTGACCATCAAACAGTGTGGTTCATGTTAAACTGGCTACAGAGTCATGCCATACAAAAGTGAGGGTACTGGACTTTAGGAGGGCTGACTTTGGCAAGATGGGAGAGTGCCTCAGAAAAGCACTAGCAAACAGGCTAGAAGGAGGTGTGGAGCAACAATGGGGAATCATCAAAACTGCCATCACAGAGGCAACAAGCCTTTGTGTCAAGCAAATAAATCAAAATGAAAGAAAAAGCCACTATGGTTTTCAAAAGAGGTGGCTGTGAAAGTCAGGAAGAAAAAGATAGCATTCCAGAAGTATAAGGAAACACAGAAGGAGCAGGACAGAGAGCTGTACCAGTTAAGGCAGAAGGAAGCAGGGAGGGAAGTCAGAAGAGCAAAGACCCAAACTGAGGAAAAGATAGCCAACTCAGTTAAGAAGGGGGATAGAACCTTTTATAGGTACATCAGCGAGCATAGAAAGACAAAGGGAGGGATAGTGAGGCTGAATGGAATGAACGGTGGGTGGGCAGAGGGGGATAGTGAAAAAGCAGGGATACTGAATGAATATTTCTGCTCAGTATTCACAAAGAGGAGGGAAGTGCCTAATCCAATTAACAGAAGCACTTTTGATAGGGGGTTGATCTCAGTCCTTTCACAGAAGAAAGGGTTCTGCAAGAACTCCTAAAACTGAAGGTGGACAAAGCAATGGGTCCTGATGGAATTCACCCCAGAATTCTAAAAGAATTAAGGGAGGAACTAGTGAAGCCACTGGCTACTCTTTTAATAAATCATGGGAGGATGGTGTGGTGCCCGAGGACTGGAGGAAGGCGGATGTGATTCCCTTCACAAAGTGGGACCAAGACAGAGGCAGGAAACTACAGACCTGTCAGTCTGACCTCTGTGGTAGGAAAGTGATGGAGTCACTTCTGAAGGAAAGAATAGTTGAGTACCTAGAGGCTGAGTGGGGCACAGGACCCAAGGCAGCATGGGTTCACAGTGGGAAGGTCATGTCAGACGAATCTAATAGATTTCTTTGACTGGGTGACCAAAGCAGTAGACCTGGGAGGGATGTGGACATGGCCTACCTAGACTTTAGCAAGGCATTTGACACGGTCCCACACAAAAGATTAATAGTCAAATTAACCAGCCAGGGAGTGGGTCCCAGGGTGGTAGCCTGGGTAAAACACTGGCTGCACAACAGGACACAGAAGGTAATTGTAAATGGAGTCCACTCTGAAGAAAGAGGGGTTACTAGTGGGGTACTGCAGGGTTCAGTATTGGGTCCAGTCCTTTTTAATGCCTTCATCAGTGACATTGCAGAGGGACTGGAAGGAAAAGTATGCCTTTTTGCAGATGACACAAAGATCTGCAACAGGGTTGATACACAAGGAGGCATGGAAAGGATGAGAAGGGACTTGGCAAGGTTGGAGGAATGGTCAGAAGTATGGCAGCTAGGATTCAATGCAAAGAAGTGCAAAATAATGCACCTGGGAAACAAGAACCCAGGGGAAGAATACACAATGGGGAGGGAGGTAGTAACAACAACAAAAAGGAAAGGGACCTGGGGGTAATCATATCAGATGACCTTAAGGTTAGCAAGCAATGTGAGAAGGCAGTAGGGAGGGCTGGGGGTATACTGGGATGCATAGGGAGAGGCATCAGCAGCAGAAAACAGGAAGTTGTTATCCCTCTGTACAGAGAGTTGGTGAGACCCCATCTGGAGTACTGCATCCAGTTCTGGAGACCCCATCTCCACAAGGACATAGACAGGATAGAGGCAGTCCAGAGGAGGGCAACTAAAATGGTGCAGGGTCTACAAGAGAAGCCGTATGAGGAGAGACTAAAGGAGCACTATATGTATACCCTTGTGGAAAGAAGGGAGAGGGGGGACATGATAGAAACTTTTAAGTACCTCAGTGGAATCAACAAAGTCCAAGAGGGTAGCATCTTTCAGAAAAAGAGACATGCAAGAACAAGGGGACACAATTTAAAGATAGAAAGGGGGGGCGGTTCAGGGGCAATGTGAGGGAGTATTATTTCACAGAGAGGGTAGTGGATGCATGGAACAGCCTTTCTGAGGAGGTTGTGGGGTCTAAAACTGTGGGAGAATTCAAGAATGCATGGGACAGACATAAGGCAATTCTTGTGGGGGGTAGGAAGAAATAGGCTGTTGGTTAACTAGGATCTGCGGCCTATCCTGTAGGTAGGGAAATGGGCAGACTAGATGGGCCAAGATGTCCTTATCTGCCGTCAAAGTCTATGTTTCTATGAGTGAGAAAATTCACTTTTGAATAATAATGACACCCATGGAAATGCAGATGTCTTTTTCAGCCAAAAAATGACACACACAACTTTTACTACAAGACGTTATTATCGTAATAAGGTCCATCCTGAGCATAAATTAAACTATTCTATTGCAGCAAATATATTATTGTTTGAGATGACATTTTAATGAAGACTTATGACCATATTTATCATGCAACTTTTTACTATAGCATATATTCTTAATTTGGAGGCACATTTAACTTGTTTACTCTGAGCCATCATTGTTAGTGTCTTATTCTGTTTCCAAATCACCATTATCATAACTGATATTATCTTTGCCTGTTTCATGCGTATTGTCTCATGCATATCATCACATATGTTTGGGTGTCCTTCACACCCACAACTTGGTGTGCATTTCAGTTCTATCATCACACACTTGTACTTTTTTGAGGAGCATTTAGACTTAGTGCAATGGCATGTGATAAGTTCTATCAAGTCTTTTGGACCTGATTCTTGCATCATTAGTGAGGCTCAAGACCATTGTCTGTCTGTGTCCAGCCACATCCATTAGGTGTTGCAATAAATGGTTTAGCCAGTAGTGCTGCTTTCCAAACAGCACACTGGTAACTAACTGTGCTGTACCCTGCTGTCCATACACGGTGGCAAGCTGCCATTCTGCTTTGCTTGCTTGCAAAACTGTTTGTAGGTTGATGTCAGAACTAATACATCCTGTTGGTTGGTAGTCTGCATACACACTTGTGACAGACATCAGTGGCATTCGTGACTTCAAAACAGTCTCCAAGTTCAGGCAACCTCTGCAAGTTTTCATGGTTCATTCTTCGTGTTTGCAAGATTTTCTTTTTGCCTTTGCCCTTGAAACAGCTGGTGCTGTCACAGCCTGTAAGGGTGTGGAATGGCAGAAGTAATTTGCATATTGAGCTGTCAGATTTCTCAGCTATGATGTACAGTGATATGTATCAAGCCAGTTTGGTTCCCATTTTGAACCATAGTTTGTTGTCAAGCTCCTTTGCAAAATATATTCCAAGCACAAGAACATCTGTGTTTGGTGAACATATGATCACATTTTCTGCCTTGTAGCGAGTGACTTCGTCACCAACATGCTGATATATCCTACTATCTGCTTCCTCTTGGGTAGAGAAGCATTCAGGAAGATTCTTTACTTGTCCATGAGTTATTTCCACCACCCATTCATGATTTTCAAAACCTCCTGACAGCACCAATGTTTGGGATGGTGTGAGAACATAAAGCATGGTTTTACACCACTCATCAAAAGTGAAGCTTTTGAAGTTATCCTTGTTTTTGGGATTGGAAATGTATGCCTTCATGTTTCTGGGTAGTACCTGGTTTCTTGCACTAATTCTGATTTCTGGAGATCCCACTCTCCCTCCTTGTCTTATCCATTCACCAGTTTTGATAGACACATCATTGTTGTACTATTCTGATATGACCTGAACTGTCACTTTCACTAAATGCACTTTCCATAAATTTTTGCAGTCCATCCAAAATGTCACCAAACATTCAAATACCAGTTCTCGATGTCAGATTCTGAAGACATATGGTCTATGAAAGTGGTTGTGTATCTTTCTGAGTTAATGTTTCCTCATGAAGGTAGCTGAATCTAGTGAGGCATCACCTATGGCGTCCAGGCCCCTGAGCATTTGTGCCTTGTTACTTTTTGTTAGTGAACCATCTGCGTTAGCAGTAGCCTAAGGTCGGCTTGACAGTTCATATTCAAAGAACATCTTTCTGTCTCTTGATATCACCAGAAACCTGGCAAAGAGCTGTCCATCTGAATCTATTGATTTTACCTTGTCCCCGCTTTTGGATTTGTCAGAGTGCTGTATATTTGTAAACGGGGGTAGGTTCAACCTTTTGATAGGGTCACTTAGTGGGACTGCAGCAGTATTGAGTCTTTCATCAACAAATTCCATTAAGGCAGTCTTGCCACGTTCTTTTGCAGTCAACAAGATGGTGAAAGCGATGGAGCAACAACACCTGTAGTTATATTCATAAGAGGTTCAGGGTCATCTCTTGAGTCTTCAAGTACATCCATAGCAAATGAATTTCCATAGCGATCCAAGTTTATGCTAATAATCCTCATGACGTCTTCGTTCTCTTTCCTGATTGACTGTGGTCGAAGATCACGGTGAATCTGCTCTTCAAGATTGTCAAGTGCACACATGTGCTTGAAGTTCCTTGTGATGGCACTTCTTTCATGTACTGTGAGATACCACTTGAGAGTTGCTTTCTCTTGTTTGCTTATTCCTATGATCCTCCTTGCCTTGACTTGAAATCTCTGACTACAGTTTGTTCCAGGCCTAAGTCTGACCAGACTCTGTTAAAGCAGACTGAGGTTGATCATGTGACGACATGCTTTCCATTGGCAAATTGTTCATGCACTGTTGTTGCAGTCTTGGGAAGCAGAAACATTTCTGAGAGGTACACAGGACCCCATCTGGCATAGTTTTGATTATCGTATGTGAAGGCTTAGCAAAGGATGTTAGCAAAGCATTGTAGGTGCTGATTCCAGTTTGGAATTTTCGCACCTGCAATGTAGTCAAGAATGATTTGCACTTCTGTGATATACTGCTGCCAGAAATGAAATGTTGACTGATGCTTTTGCCCTTGGTTAATGAACTCAAAATCACCTTGTAGAGTTTTCAGCGTAGCTTCAAGATCTTGAAAGGCATCAAAAAAGCTCTATTTTCCACATTCATTTCACTTTCTGTTGCTATTGCAGCCATTAGTTGCCGGGCATTTTTGCACTTCAGCTTAATGTGGTCTGTGTCTCCTGATTATATTTTTCTTTTTCTGCACCACCCAGGAAAAGAATGCTTGCCACTGTAGCTGGCACATGGCTTCAAACATCAGCTTGTGGGCTAATGTACAACATTCGTAGTTTTTTCCCCTGGATGATCAAAGTTGCAGCATTTGTTACAAATACATCTGCCTCAACTAGCAAATCTTCAAATTCACTGTCTGCACAGTGTTTACCAAGCATCTTGCAGTACAGTTCCATGATGTGGAATCCACCCATTCTCAAAACATGATGCTTCAGCTCCTTCCAGTTGCAGAAATAGACTTCTTGAGCAATGATTTACAACTGAAGGTCCAAAGTTATTCACTGGGGTTTCCTGGCCCAGCATCTGCATCTGTTTCTCGATTGTTTTTAGTCCTATGTGTATATATATAGTATCCTTATGGGTTGGAAGGCTTGGTACTATAGGACTGTAAACAACTGTGGTCTTGAATCTTTCCTCTTTGAAGTTGTATTGAAGGATTGCATGAAACCTGCCCCAGCTTGGTACACTTTGATCCTCTGGTTATAGGGTCTCAAACTCAAGAGTGAGGATCTTTGTGGGGCATAAATGAGCAAATACCCAGTCACTGTTGAGTGTCAAAGATATGGATTCGTTTGCTAAAAACCAAGACTTCATATCAATTTCACCAGACTGGTGACTGAGTGAGCTCTTTCTCGTGAATTGGTTAGGACGCTCTAGAACACCAAGACATGTAAGTTTGCTCACAGCTTTTCCCCCTAATGGCAACTACTTTAGGTCTTGGTCAAACAGACACATTGGACCCCAAATTGTCCAGATACAGCAAACTGCCTGGAACATGTGTTGTTCCTGTCCACTCTGGGTTTCTTCATTTATGTCTATGTTATCCATTGTGGTATATGCAAATTTTCCAGGCATGATGATTGTTGGAAGAAATGTTCCACCTTGTTGTGTAATTGATGACATGATGGTACTTGCTGTGGATGTCTCAACTTTGCAAACAACGTCATAACTCTGGGAATGCCCTTGACTGTGTAACGTATTCAACAATTGGCAACTTCTAGCCAGATGGTGGACTGATATGGCTAGTCCAATATGCTTTTGTGTTTTGCAGCGAGAATTTGAAGCATTGTAGAATATATCTTAAGCTGCTGCTAAGATTCTTCTGTATACATCATGAGTGTTTTGGATATGTTCTGCTGGTTTACCCATCACGAGCAGACTTAGAAACTGGCACAGATCAGCAGGTACTAGCGACTCTGCTCTTTCAGACAAATCTCTCCACAGTCAATGCATGGGTTGGTGAAAATCCCTGATGTTTTTCTGGCAGATGCATGAAAAATACTGAGATTCTCATACTCATCATCAGGAAGTTCCAGGTCTGCCTCAATTGCTTCTTCCTGCACCTTTCTGAAACTCGGCAGTCTAGTTGATTGTTTCTTTAAAATTTATTTTGCTACTATACACTAGCTCTGGTTTGTTTACTGAATGAGATTGATAGAATGTAACTGAACTTTCAGAGTGTCTAACAAGACGTTTCTTCAACTTTTCAGCATGGTATGTCTCTGATTCAGCATAACCACGTGTCCAAATATCCTCTGTATTTTGTCAATAGAAATGTCATATCAAATGTCCTGCCTCGTGTTAAGTCATCCTGAATGTGGTTTACAAGTATGTCAAATGCTCTTGTGAAGACATCAATACTTTCCTCTTTCTGTTCAGTGCTAGTTCCACTGGCTCATACGGTTCTTACCAGTAGCTGAGCTAGACAATTTTTGTGCTACTTTGCATTTGAGATGTTCTCACTTGGAAAAGATGTGAACCACCATGTTTCTTCACACAATTGCAGATGATGCATTTGTTAGCTATAAATGTTGTGGATGTAAGTCTTGTTCTCATAGCCACCTCCTGGTTGTTTGTTCCAGGCTTTCTGAGTTTAGATGACCTGCTTCTGGATTGTGTTTGTGTGAAAGGTTTTCATTGCTGGTGTAATTTTGATAGCACCGACAATGATAACGAATGGCAACAGTGAAACATGTTTCATCCAGCACCCCTGATATTTTAACGCTTCTATAGGAGTCATCATCTGCTTCTCTCATACATCTGAACAGAGTGTCTTGACCTTTGGCTGCAGCAAGATTTTGTGAAGCATCTCTGTCTTGGCAAACAATACTAATAGTCTTGGTGTGAACTACAAAACTTTTTTTTGCTGGAGATGGTACAGGTTCAATACCTTGTTTACTTGCTATTTCCTGCAATTAAACAGAAAATATTTATTTCAAACATGCAATAAACTGAAAAAGGAAAAGACATTAAGTTTCCACCATCAAACAAAACATATCATTAAACCTTTTTGAGATGTTGATCCATGAGTGCCAGTTAAGCCTCTCTCATTGGCAGTACCAGATGTCGCTTTCATGTGATAGGGGCTCAACAAAGACAGGCTTGTATATCGGTATCTGCCATTGACCTCACACCACAACATACTTTTCCTGAAAGTTCAAGGTCATACCCAACTCATGAACATGACAAACATTCTCTAACATGGGGGGTGCAACAAAAACCTAAAATAAGGCCCTTTTGAAAATTAGCCACTAGACTATTTAAACCCATGCATTTTTTCAACCTTCTGAATTCTCAATTCTAGTGTTTTATAATTTACCAGTTTAGCCATTAGCATTGCAGCAAAAGCATTGTACTGTTACCCATTTATCTCTCTTCTCTACGTTTTTCTCAGCCCTGGAGGAAGTATGCCTATTTTACCAGAATGCCACCTCTTTCCCCAGGTGGTCTTCTTTTATGGGCCTTCTGCTTCTCCTGGTCTCTGGGAAGTAAAGGCTTTTTTCTACAGGGTAACCGCACCCTACTCTCTTGGGGCTACAACCAACATTAACTGGCGGGCAGCACAGGATCTACAGTAGGTCGTTACCTGCCTATAGACTCCTAGCCAGTAAAGATGTGGCAGAAGGTTTGCCAAGGTTTTCCTCTTACTTATATGCCTCCTACTGTGATCAGTGTGTGCCCACTGCATCACCTGCATCCAACATTTGGTGGGAATAACCACCTGCTCTTCCATCTTGTTTAACCTTGGGTTAGGGCATAACCTGTATAATACCCCTTTCTTCATAACTAGATGGGCTCTGTTAACCACACCAGGACCAATACGTGCACCATCAATACTCGTCACATACTGTTATAACCTGCAATCATGTGTATCCCCATTTTGTAACATACCCCAGTCTCTGAATCACCAGGGAATCCCTGATGTAACAAAAAGATCAATTCCTTCAGCCATCTTATAGGCTTCTTTCTCACCTTTCAGCTTCTCTACTGAAGGGGACATATCTCCATCTTGGATCACATGTTCTGCATCTTGGGTGTCTTTCTTCTCCACCTTGATCAAGGACCTCTTCATTAGCAGTCTCTGCACCACTCACACGTGATCCTCCAGGACCCAGAACCAGGCATTCCTCCAGCTCTGATTCTGGATCAACAAGGTAGCAGCACCCAGGAAACACAGAAAGCTCTAAATGCTCCACCTCCATCCTCATGGCTCTGAACTGGTTCTTGGTGCTTCAGCTGAACACCATCTGGCCTCTGTCTGCAACAGATGGGGCCTCTCCTTACCTCTGGACCTTGTCTGAATTGTTCAGGGGCTTGTCTTTCCTGGTGGACTTGCAGTTCTGACCCTGGTGGATTACTCAGACTCCTGGGTATCTCTGCTCAGTCTCCATCCATAGTTCTGTGAGCCAGCTCACCATTTCTTTTAGTTTTCACCACCTGCATCATTTTCTTTACTGCCTAAAAGTCATATCTCTGTCACTCCATAGCATCTCTGTTAGGTGCACTACTGCCAGTCAGACCTGCTCTTTGTTGTATAGCCCACCATTTGAAGAAGGCAGACAGGCTTTCCAGTTTTATCCCTGCCTCTGCATCTTCCATCACTGATTCTGGCTGTACAGACTCAGTTTAGACTTTTCTTTCTGCTTTTAGTTTGGATGCCTTGCTTCTGGTCAGCACTCCTGAGCTTGCTGTTACGGGATCCATGCCTTTCTTCTATGCTTCCCTGGTACTAGGTCTAATACCTATGCACAAAACTCCTAGATTAGAGTATGCACAGCATAAATGCCACTTAGTCTGACACCATCTGTCATCGAGGCACAGGTCAGGAAGCATTGGAAGGCCAGGTGCAGGAATAAAATTTGAAAGTAGCGTAATTTTTTTCCAATAACAGTAAAATAAAAAATAAAATTGTTCAGTATAAATATTTACAAAGGCAGTACAAGCACAGAAATCAAAGTCCTTCATCTAAGGATATCTCTAACTCCAAGTTTCAGATTTGCTGTCTCTAGCAAAAGTATTGCTACCCTTTTTATGTCTTTGCCTGGGAACTCATTAAGGAGACATCCTGTTTTTCAGCAAATGTTCTTGTCAGTTTCCTTCCTTGTGAGCTCAACAAAACAGTACATGGTGTCCCAGAACTGATGACCTGTTGATAGCTCTGCAAAAGAGCTAGTGTTGCACAATTCCAGATTAACCCCCTAAATTCCAAGTAGCTTTTTGCAATCATTTCAACAATATAACTATATACATTTTCAAACCAGGGGATCCCAGTTTCACATAAAGATTCACACATATTTTATAACTTCAGATGTGCAAGGGGGAGAAAAAGTAGAAATAGCAAGTGAAGGCTGAGAACAAATTTGACTGCACAGACGAGAGACCAAAAAGAGGAGGATAGAACAGATCCTTGTGTTTATCTCTTTCTACATAACAAATTTGATAGGGTCTTATTCAGCCCTGTCACAGTGCCCCATGTGCATCGATCAGTCCTTCTAGCTTTCTCGATCCTCTTTTTTTTCCAACCCACCCTGGTGTGTCCACTCTGTTGCAGATTTTTATGTCATCCATGAACAGGCATACCTTTCTTTCCAGCCCCTCTGCAATGTCGTTAATAAAGACATTGAAGAGGAATGGTCCCAGTACCGAGCCCTGTGACACCCTGCTGGTTACCATACCTTCTTCCAAGTGAACTTTGTTTACCATCACCTTCTGAGTTCTATTACTTAGCCAGTTTTGTACCATTTTACTATCCTAAGGTCCCACTCTGAGGCTGTCCAGTTTGTACTAGTCTTCTATGTAGAACAGTATCAAAGGCCCTACTGAAATCCAGGTAGGCCACATCCACCATCCCTCCCTGATCCACCCCTCTAGTGACCCAGTCGAAGAAATCTGTCAGGTTTATTTGGCAAGATCTCCCCCCTGAACCCATGCTGCCTTGGATCCTGAAATCCACTGTATTTTAGGTATTCCCCAATCCTTTCTTTTAGTAGTGTTTCCATAACCTTGCCCACTACCAAAGTTAGGCTTACTGGTCGTTAGTGTCCTGCCTCCTCCCTATTCCCACTTTTGTGTAGTGGGACTACATCCACCCTCTCCAGTCCCGTGTAATTTCCCCCATATCTAGTGATAGATTGAACAGGGCTGTTAGAGGTGCAGTCAGTTCCTCTTTTAGTTCCTTCAGTATTCTGGGGTGAACCCAATCAGGCCCCATTGTTTTGTCTACTCTTAGTTTTATTTCCCTGAGAACTCTCTCCTCTGTAAAAGGGCTAGTGTTCACTTCCTTTCCCATAATACCCTTTTCCCTTATCTGCGGTCCATCACCTACTCCTTCTTTCTCAAAACATTGAAAGCCATGGAGAAGAAACTGGCCCAAAGCCCATGTCTACCCTCACCTTTGCCTGAGAAGTGGCCCAAAGGATCGGGACAGGAAATGGTCATCATTACAACCCTCCTCCTCATCTGGCCACAAGCATAAACATAGAAAGAAAGGTTTGCTTCACCGGTGAGAGCCCAGTCACCATTGAAACAAGGTAAATCTAGTGCAACATCACCCATTCCGGCAGTGACGACTGCAGACCCCCAGACCGTCGATGAGACACCAAGGTCAGAGCTTGGCTTTGGCATTGCCATACCTACTATGGATGATAGGACATCATCATCATTGGGCCAAGACACAAGTAGTCACGGACCCTTTATAGGGCATCATTGACTCCGAGGCTGTGCTGGTGTCACTCTCAGAAATAAGTAGATACATTCTTCCTGGACTACCAATACAGGCACTTACTCCATCAATGGGACCTCCTCCTCTGCGGCCTTTGTTGATGGCTTCTACAAGCACACCACAGATTCCTTCATCTTAGCCACAACCAGCATTGCCAGTGCATTCTGTGGCTCCTGTCATCAGTAGACTGAATCATGATCTCATGATTTTAGAGGAATATGAGGGAGAGCAGTATGTTGCTCCATGCTCTAGTTTTACCTTCTCATTTTGCAGTGACGACTCCATGGTTTGTACCCCGAGATCGCCTTCCAGAGATCCAACATTTCAATCCATGATGCAGCAAATGCAGTCTGCCATGGGCTTTGCTGTGTAAGAGGAAGATTCCAGACCAAAAACAAATCTAATGGAATTGTTGGAGGTGCCCACCCTCCCTCCATTATAATTTTTCATAGGTTTTTTCATAGGTTGATCAGAGCTGAAAAGACCGAAGTCCATATTGCTCGCCATATATTAATTATAACCCTTAATGGAGTTTAAACTCAAATAGACATCCAATCAATTTTTAAATATATCCATACTCTCGCTTGTGACCACTTCCAAGGGCAGACCATTCCATATCTTAGAAACTCTAACTGAAAACCTAGAGCTTCTCTGTTTAGTTCTACAGCATTCCATCTTTATCTGTAGTGGATGAGCTCTGGTATCATAAACTACCTTTCATCGTACTAGACCCAGTAGTTCCCATAATTGATCATCATGTAGGGCTCTGTAGACCATACATAGATCCCCACTTATTCTACAAAACTCCAGGGCATAAAGCCCAAGTTTCTGTAATCTTTCATCATACTCCTTTCCCGTCACTTCATCCATCCTTCTAGTTGCCCTTCTCTGGACTCTCTCAAGGGCATTTATAGAACCCTTATCTCCTGGTGCCCAAAACTGAGCACAATACTGCAAGTGGGGCCTAACCAAGGAGGAATACAGTGGCAGCAAAACATTACTACTTGTACTTTTTATGTGTTTGTTAATACAATGGATTATACCCCCAACCTTCTTAATTACCTGTTGATGGTGCAATCCAAAACTTAGGTCATTTTTCACCCTTACACTCAGGTCTCATTCATCTTCAGCAACTACTAATACTCTACCACCCAGGACATACTTCGCTTGTGGAGTTTTCCTCTCAAAGTGCATCACCGTACACTTATCTACATTAAACATGAGTTTATTTACATTGGCCCAACTTTCTAATTCACCCAAGGCATACTGTAGAGTATTAATGGCTTCTGGATTATTAACTATATATCCTATGTGAATGTCATCAGCAAATTTGGTTAACCAAGCTTCTGTGGTAGTATTTAAGGAGGAAATATAGATGTTGAAAAGAGAGGGGCCCAAGACTCACCCCTGAGGGACCCCACTAGTCACTTGCTCATATCCAGAGTAGAAACCCTTTATGCAGACTTGTTGTGTTCTCCCAGTCAACCAGGATTCTATCCATCTGGTAATATTTCCCTCTAAGCCCATATTTATGGTAGCATCAATTAATTCGCCATGGGGGACCTTGTCAAAGGCCTTAGAAAAATCAAGAAAGATAACATCCACAGCGTCTTCTTTATCTAGTGCCTCACTGACACCACCATAAAACTCCAACAAGTTAGTCATACATGATCTTGATTTCACAAAGCCATGCTGGGTGGTATCAGTCTGCATAACTTCCCCAATATATTTTTTTTACTATGCCCTCTAGAATCTTACCCAGGACAGACGTTAAACTAATAGGCCTGTAGTTTTTTACATCCTGCTTAGATCCCTTTTTAAAAATAGGAACCACTGTTGATTGTCTCCATTCATTAATAACGTCCCTCTATAATAGATTGTGTAAAGAGGGCAGCAACTGGGCCTGAAAGGGGGACAGCTAGTTCCTTAAGAATACGTGGATAAGTCCGTCAGGGCCAGCTGATTTATTTGGGTCCAATCCCTGTAATAGTTTTTCAACTTCAACTTTTCCCACAGTAAATTGCCCATTTGTTAGCTGATCACTATGACTTTTTTGGGGCATGGTTTTACTATTAAAAACTGAGGAAAAATATATGTTGCATACTATAGCCATTTGGGATTTATCAGTAATCAAGTCACCTGTCTGATTTTGTAGTGGTCCTATAGTAGGTGTTCCTCCCCTTTTTTATTTATATACTTATAACACGTTTTATAATTGTCCTTAACTCTACCTGCTAATCTAAATTCATAATCTTGTTTGGCTTTTCTAATACTTTTTTTTTCATCTTTAGCTGATCTTTATATATTGCCCAGTTTTCTTGGGTACCACTTAATTTGGCCCTCTTGAATGCGTTATTCCTTTTTTTTTAATATGTTTCTTTACTATTGCATTCATCCAAGGCAAGTTGGGTTTCACATTTTCAGTTTTCTTTGTTTGTGGGATATATTTCTTAATAGCTATAGAAAGTTTGGCATTTAAAATCTGCCACATATCCAGAAGGGATTTGTTTCTGAAATCCAAGTTCCAATCCCAAATTGCCATTTCATTTACAAAATCAGAAAACTTAGCCTTATTAAAGTTGTAAATAATCATACTGCCAGCATCATATCCTAGATTTACTTTTTAAGTAAAGCTGATCATAGAGTGACCGCTAGACCCGGGGGGGGGGGGGAATGATAACCATACAGTTTGTAATATTACTACCCAGATTGTTTAAAACCAAGTCCAGAATATTTTCACCCCTTGCATTAGATTTAACTGTTTGCTCCGTATTAGTTTGTAAGAAGGTCTCTAAATAGACACTTTCTACAAGGGTATTTGTTTGTAGTTTACTCCAGTTTATTCCTGGGAGATTAAAATCCCCCATGAGTATGGCACTATTTGTAGATGATAGTTTATATATAAACTCTAACAATAGGGAATCGTCTGTCTGAGAGACAGAAGGGGGCCTGTAAATAACTCCCAAATTTATACATTCTGAAGTCTTTGGAATTATTTTAACTCACAGGACTTCAATAATGGGCCACTGTATTAATTCTATATTTTCAGTATTTATGTTGCTTAACATATAGAGGACTACCCCACTTCCTCTAGTACTAATCCTGTCTTTGTGAAACAATGTATAACCTAGGATATTCTTATCCCAGGGGTCATTGTCTTGCCACCAGGTCTCTGTAACTGCACATATATGAATGTTCAGTTGGAGAAGGGTACACATAAGTTCGTCAAATTTATTATTAAGCTCCGAGCATTTATAAGTAAACAATTCCAATCTGAGGGACATGTAGGGACAGTACTATTTTTTTTTTGTTTGGAAAAATGGGTGGTTCCCCCAACCCCATTTATTAGTTTAAATTATAATCTATTTGTTGTCTTAATCTGCTAGCAAAAATGCTTTTTCAATGTTTATTTTAGTGCAGTCCATCCCTGGCGAACAGGTTCTGATTTAAAAACCCATCCCAGTTTTCAAGAAAAGTAAACCCTTCTCTCATACACCAATGCTTAAACCAACCATTCAAAAACATATCATTTTTTTGGGAGGGGCAAGCTCTAGGGACTGGCAATAGTCCTGAAATAATTAGATCACCCCCTTGATTTTTAATTGACTTTCCTATTGATTCAAAATCCCTTTGAATATCTATGATGGGTCTTCTACCCAAATCATTTATTCCTGCATGTATAAGTATAAGTGGGGTCTGTGTATGTTCTTGTAATCCTGGGAGTAAATGCTTAGTGTTATCTATACCTGCTCCTGGTAAGGCACTTACAGTGGTATACAGATTTCTACCCCAACATATTATATGGTCTGTGTAATGCAGCATGGAATCACCTATAACTAAAACATCTCTAGGTGTATCCATATGTCTTGTCTTATTTATACTGTGCATAGGCTGGACTGAAGGCAGATTTAATACTGAGTTCATTGGTGGAGCCAACTCACAAGAGTTTTCGCTACAGGGTTCATCTATCAAAGCACTGTACCTGTTGTATATCCTGCATTAGAGGATGTTACATTTGCTGCATGGTACAGACCTAACTCACTGCCTGTAGTTCCTAGAAAGGCTGATAAGCAGTTTCCACTTCCATCTGCTAAACCTTATTATGCTATCGAGCCAGACTCTGCAGTCATCCTGGCTACTCATGATCAAGGCTCCTAGAAGTCCGCAGTTGCATAATTCTACAGTATGCAGAACTTGCAATCTACTGTACCACAGAATTCCCTGTTTGAGAATCTTTATTAACAATACAGGTTTTCCACAGTGCCTGGTTACCTTTCTCTCCTTCTATATACAAAACCCATGTATGCTTAGTATGTGAAGGTATTAATGACATCACATCATACGCTAGCTAATGACAGGGCTGCATTCTGCCACAGTAATGAATAGTCATTTATCTACAACTGCTCCCACTCTCTGAGGAAGTGGCAGAGCACATCAGGTACTGTGATATTTGTTCACCCTGTACTACAGCCTAATAACATTTTCAGTTCTGAAGTTAATACACTGGGGCCAACTTAAATAATTGACAATAGCATAGAGCTGTTAACTGAATACCTTACTTTGTACAGATGTATTTGTGCCTTTGAGGTATAGGGAAGCCCTCTGAACTGAATAACTGGTAAAATTAATTAACCTCTCTTTTTTTAAAAAAAGAATTATGCATAGAAGGGTGGAATATAATGATGTGAAGCCCTGTTGAAAGAACCAGACCTTAAATGAATAAGTATGCTCTGCACATTTTTTGACAGGGTTATTGATTACGTGTTTTGTATGGCTTGATAAAATTACCTAAAAGTTATAAAAAAAAATGTATGCAGGGCAGGCTGTTGGGCCAGCAGATAACATATTGTATTCCCAAGCCAATGACTCAAGTTCGGGGACAAGCTCAGAAAGCTGGCTGGGCAATACACCACCACTCCGAGCCTAAGAAGGTATGGCACAGCGTTTTTTTTTTTATAATGTTTTGCCCTGATTTTGCCCCCGTTTTCTCCTGACCCTGCCCAGCTACACTTGCATGTGGAGGTGTGAGTGCATGCCACAGTACTGGGATGCCCTCCCACTGCTTGCCACCCACTCGTTTGCACTGCCCACGGACCTCCATCCAGTGGCAGTGGAACTACAGCAGGTGACAGAGCCCTCCCCAGGAGAGCTGCCTTTTGGCTGCTCAATTCTGCTTCCCCCCCCCATGCCGGCTCTCCAATGACCTAGGCTCATTCTTGAACCCAGTTCGCTGGTGTGACACAAGGCAAGACATCCAGTGCCTCAGCACCACTGGGCTGGCATGGCACCGTGTTCTGTTCATCGCATGTAACACCTTTGATGGGCTGGGTGGCCTTCTGTCATAAGTGGTTCACGTGTCTGCCATGACCTGATGGAGTTATGTGGCACATCAGAAGAAGTGGGATGGCATGAAAAGTAGATCTTAAAATATTTCCACCATTCTGTTTATTCCATTTCCAAAAGGACTGGTACAAATAAGGATACAATTTCAAGATCACAGAAAGGGAAATTTATTAAAAAAAAAAAAAAAACACAGATTGCATATAAATATGTTAGTGATATGCAGTGGGGACTTTACAAGTAGCATAAACAGCATGATTATACAGTAGATAATTTCTCCCACAAGATCCCCCTTGTATATTTCATTTATAGAATAGGATAGGACCTAAAGTGATTATTTTTTAGCTTTTTAAAAAAACATTTCTAAACGTCTATGGGTTTATTGTTTGAACTAGTGGCATTGTGTGTTTCTCCATCCCTGTGTCCATAGCGATTTCCATGGATGCGGTGTTAGAATGACAAGCTGATGCTGTGAAATGGCAGGTCATCGGTGTTGCAGAACTGCCACAGAAATTATGAACCAACGCTGCAGAAGTTCTGTGGCAAATGGTAATCCTATCGCAGAACTTGGTCCCAAAGGGCTGCAAAAAAATAGTGGTCTTGCTCATAATAGGTCTAGTGCATTTAAGTACTTGGCCTCCTGATAAAGAATCTAGGAGGCTGGATGTGATGGATAAGCATACATATACCACTGCCTCACTGCGCCTCAGATTTGCAGTCTACCAGGTCCACATAATAAAATATCAGAAAAGCTTGTGGAAAGCTGCTCGCACTGCAGTCCAGACTTTGCCTGATGGCTCTGTCAAGAATGAATTTCTTAAAACCTATCTTCTGGTACTGAGCTTGGCAAACATTGCTACATTTAGTCTCTGATGCTTCTGCAAGGGCTGGTACTTCTGGCATTTGCATGAGGATATACTTTTGGCTCAGAGTTGCTGACTTTGCCACTGCTGTGCAGCAAGCAGTTTTGAATGCCTCGTTTAGAGGGTGAAAACTGTTTGGCTATGATGTTGAAGAGACCCAATGTGGCCTTCAGACCTCAAATATGACTCTTAAGTCTGTCAAATCCCTGTATTACACTCCTGCTAGGTGTCAGGGGAGGGGCTGCTTTTCATCAGCCTACTGCTCGGGGTGACCGTGCCTACCGTCAGCAAGGTCATGGTAAGGAAAGGGGCCCCTACCAGGTTCAGTCTCCCTGATACCCATATGAAAGCACCCAAAGCAATTGATTCCAGTGCACCTACCCCCACTGGTGCCCCCTAACTCTCTGCAGGTTACAATTCCATCTCCACTGTTACTTCCAGGGGTGGTTGTGGGCAGCAGCATCTCCCTGCATATGAAACAGTGGTGAGAGATATCAACAGATGGGTGGGTTCTGGAAGTAACTGCAAGAGGACATGCTCTGGATCTGTTAGAAATACCTCCAGATCATCTTCCATCTCCTTTATGTTATCCTCTGGGACCCTTGTCCCTTCTGAAGGAAGAAGTTTAGTCCTTATTCCAAAAACGTACCATACAACTGTTTCCTCCTCAGCAGCAAAAGAAAGGGTCCTATTCCAGATACTTCCTTATCCTAAAATGGACAGGGGATCTGTGTTCTGTGTGGATCTCGGGGATCTCAACTTCTACACTGAGTACAAAAAGTTTCGAATGGTATCCCTGCAAACTCTGATTCTTCGGCAAACGGAGGACAGTTTTGTTCTCTGGACATGAAGGATGCATACCTTCATGTGAATATCAGGCAATTTCACAGACAATACCTCCGCTTTATGCTGGAGGGAGAACACTACCAGTTCAGAGTCTTGCCCTTTGGTTTGTCTTCTGCACCATGGGCCTTTACCAAATGCTTGGCAGCAGCCCTTTGCAGGTGTCATTGGCTTCCTCATGCAGGGGCAGAGCTGCAATTAGGGACTGCAGCGCCTCATCATCAGCACCTACTCCATACACCATCTGCTCTGGCACCAGAGATCTCTCATTCAGAAGCGAGTAAAGGGGACAAAAAGCTGAGGAGAACAAGTCTACCTCTCCTGTACAGAGATGCCTACTGACAGTAGATAAGCTTTCTAAGGCTGTCCCCACACATTGTGTGCTATTTTTATTTTTTGTAGCTCAACAGGAGGGACTGTTTTGATCAGTAGTGTTTTGTGAGATTTTGAAAGTTGCTTTACAGGAAGACATTTCTGAAAACATCTTACACTAACCTATGTTTTGGTTTTCATAGTAATCAGTCAGGTGACCTTTCTCAGAACTATCCCCGGACACACACACACGGTTTAGTGGCTTGCTTGGACTCCGTCCTTTTCCAGCAGATCCCAAAGCGAAGGCACGGAGGTGCAGCATGCAGCCCCTCTGCTAAAACTCCACAGATTGACTCTGGAGGTGGGAGCCGCCACCACCCTACACCCACCCTAGTTTCTCCTCCTCTTTATAGCATACCGCCACATCCACAGGGAAGTAGGGAGGTGCACATAAAAAAAAAAAAAAAAGGATAACAATAAAAAACAAAGTTTTCCACAGTTATTCCTTTTCATCCACACACCACTCTAGCCCTAAATCAATCTTTTATTCAAAATACACAGAGCACACCTAGTCCTAACTCTTATTTTCATCTGCAGAAATCATGGACATAGTAGGCTGCAGACACTGTGGAACTCTTGTTCACCGTTCCTTTGCAGCAAGAGTGGGCAATTGTCCCACATGCAGGACAATAGGGAACCTAAGATCTCCACTGCATGCCACTTGGACAGAGATTACTCGCCTCTGCAAAATGATCCAAGAAGCCGCACAACACATTTTTCTGCCACCAGCTTATCATGCACCCACTCCAGCAGCACCCCTCCTACAAAACATTACATGACCGGGAGGCTGGAATGTAATTAAACATTGAAATGCACATCCCAAAACAAGGCTGGGAGTTACAAACAGTCCATTAAAAATATCAAACAGGTATTCAGTATTCTCATCATTGCCACTCAATGCAAGGAGTGAGGCATCGACAGTGCCACCCACTGAGTCAAAGGATGAGGCATCACCATTGCAACCCACCGAAGCAGGGGATGACACATCTTTACTGTCACATGCAAAGGAAAGGGATGAGATGTCATCATTGCCGCCCACCAAGGCAAATGATGAGGTGTCAACATTGCCACCTGCCGAGGTAAGGAATGAAGCATGTAAAACCCAGCAAAGGTCCAAATTCGGCCATTAATCAAACCACATTACAAATAAATACACTAAAAAGCATATCTTAATCATAGGGGGATGCAATGATATGAGGAGTTGAGTACCACATTCAGCAAAGTAAACACTCAAAAGTAATGATTAGATGCCTCCTGGGGGCATCCACATGGAGAGAAATGGAGCGTATTGTAAAAGTAACATGAGACATGGATGGAATCTCACACATCCTCATCCATCTGGGTACAAATGACATAACAAATCGTTCGGTAGAGGAAACTAAACAAAATCTGTCCAAACTAGGAAACATTTTATCATCTATTTCATCCACCATATCCTTCTCTAAGATTCTGCCTGTGGTGGAAGGCTGGCAACATGCAGAGGACCAGAGAAGATCAAACCATTAAGCTCAACACATGGCTCAGAGACTGGTGCCAGGAAAAAGGGCATCAGTTCATGGGTAACTGGCAAAACTTCTGGAAAATGAAGTTCTTTAAGTTTGATGGCCTGCACCTCACAAACGAGGGGACCCAGGGGCTAGGCCAGAAATGTGATGCATTCCTGGACCATTTAAACATAAAAGGGGAGTGGTCTGCAGTGCCCAGTTCAACAAAACACAACTGTTGACCCTCCCCAGTCACCGTCTAAAAGGTCAGTCTCAAATCAAGTGAAGATAAGCAACCGTACGAAACAAAAAACAGCTTTGGTTCCATTCAAAGAAGCTAAACACAAAATAGGCAGAAACCTCACAGAAGTCAGAGGTCAGCAGGGATGGCGAGCATTGTTCATCAATACCTGCAGTCTTGCAAACAAAATCCCTGACTTCAAAGCCATTATGGTTTATTCACAACTGAATTTAGTAGCAGTAACTGAAACATGGTTCAATGAGAAAAGACCTGAGATGTCATTATCCCAGACTACAGCCTCTTCAGGAGGGGACCACAATGGGAAGAAATGGGGAAGTAGCTCTGTATGTTAGAAACAACATCAAAGTCATAGAAATTCAGACTACACCAAGGGAAGCTGAAGCCCTGTGGATCACCCTTGATCTGGGGGAAAGACCCAATCTGAGTTGGCATAGTCTATAGATCTCCAACACAAAATGACACAGATAAAGAACTACTAGAGACTATCTCGACTATGGCTGACAAAGGAGATCTAGTACTACTCTGGGACTTCAATCTACCTGACATGGAGTGGACATCTGACTCAGCTTTATCTGAGAGAAGCCGAGAATTCATGCTAGCACTAAAGTGAGAGGGGGCCTGGTGCAACTAGTGACATCCCCCACCATAGAAGAAGCAATACTAGACCTCATGCTTTCAAACAATAGAATCTCAGACGTTCACATAGGAACACATCTAGGATCCAGTGACCACGGATCAGTCTGGATCACCATCAGAAAATACAAGGAAACCAGTCGTGCAAAACTGAAAATCCTCAACATTAGAAAGGCCGACTTCACCAAAATGAAGGAAATGGTCAAACCATTGTGTGCACAAAACACAGGAGGAAACGTGGAAGTAAGATGGAGGATGATAAAAGATGCACTAGTTACAGTAACATCACAATGCACAAAGCTGGTCAGTAAAACAAAAAGGAAGAAAAAGCCACTCTGATTCACAAGGGAAGTAGTGTCAAAAATCAAAGATAAAAAAACAAACATTTCAGAAATTCAAGGAAATGAAGGATGGAGATAAGAAAACTATAGTATCAAACTTAGATGAGCTGGAAAAGAAATCAAAAGAGCAAAGGCCCAAGGGGAGGAGAGATTGGCACGGGGTTAAAAAATGGTAATGAAGCATTTTACAGTTATAGCAGAGAGAGAAGAAAAACTAAGGGAAGGATCATCCGTCTGACTACCAAGGAAGGAACACACACAGAAAGTGACAAGAAAAAAGCAGAGAGCCTAAAAAACTTCTGCTCAGTCTTCACAAGAGAAGATCACTAAAGTGGACCAACACTAAAAGAGGCAGACAGACCCACAGAAGGGGCAGACACAAGTCCATTTACTGCAGAAAGAGTCCTGAAGGAACTGAAGATGCTAAAAACAGATAAAGCAATGGGTCCGGATGGGATACATCCGAGGATACTTAGAGCTAGCTGAGGAACTCGCCGCACCACTGGCATCATTGTTCAGTGACTCCCTAATGAGTGGTGATGTACCACATGACTGGAAAGAGGCCATAGTGGTCCCCCTTCACAAAAGTGGGAGCAAGGAGGAGGCAGGGAACTACAGCCCAGCTAGTCTACTCTCAGTGGTGGGGAAACTGATGGAAGCACTTCTTAAAGAACAGATCATGGAATATGTAAAGAACAGTGGGAAACTGAACCCAAAGCAGCACAGGTTCACAGCAGTATGGCCATGCCAGACCAATATGATTGATTTCTTTGATTGGGTGACCAAAACAGTGGATCAAGGTGGGGCTGTGGATTGTCATATATTTAGATTGTAGTAAGGCTGTCGAGATTGTCCCTCACAGAAGGCTGATTAACAAACCAGAACACACTGGTGTAGGGCATAAAATTGTCAGATGGGTAAAAAATTGACTCTGGGACAGGACACAGAGTTCTAGTCAATGGAACAATGTCTAAGGAGGGCAAGGTGATCAGTGGGGTGCTGCATGGAGCAATCTTGGGGCCGATCCTCTTCAACGTATTTATTAGTGACCTTGCTGAAGGTCTGGCGGGGAAGGTATGCCTGTTTGCAGATGATTCAAAGATCTGCAACAGGGTGGACACACAGGAGGGCACCATGAAAATGGAGTCTGACCTCAAAAAATTGGAAGAATGGTCCAGCAACTGGCAGCTGATATTCAAGGTCAAGAAGTATAAAGTAATGCACCTTGGAAAATGGAACCTGAAGGTGGCATACACTCTTGGTGGGGAACAGATTACTGAGACCAAGATGGAAAAGGACCGGTATCAATACCAGATGACTTGAGAGTAGGAACGCAGTGTGAAAAAATGGCTCATAAAGCCAATAACATCCTGGGATATATCAACAGGGGCATCACAAGTAGAAAATGTGAAGTAATCACCCACTATACAGGTCCCTGGTGAGGCCGCATCTGAAGTACTGCATACAGGTTTGGAGACCTCACTTAAAAAAGAACATTAACTACCTAGAGACAGTACAAATGAGAGCTACAAAGATGGTGCAGGATATTCATCATGAGCCATGCTAAAACTGCAGTTGTACCCACTGAAACAAAGGAGAAACACAAGAAATATGATAGAAACCTTTAAATACTTAAAGGGAATAAACTCAGTACAGAGGGAAGACCTGTTCCTCCTAAATGATACTGCATTCACCACAGGGCATGACACGCAGCTCAAGGAAAGTAGGTTCAAAAGCAACACAAGGAAGTTCTTCTTCGTGGAACAGGTGGTGGACCCCTGGAATGGTCTGCCACAAGAAGTAGTACAGTCTAAGACAGGGAGTTCAAATTAGCATGGGACAGGTGTTGTGGAGGCATGACAAGAAAATAATCAGCAGGGGGGTAGCAAAAAGGGCAGACTAGATGGACCAAATAGGTCCCCTTCTGTCATCACCTTTTTTATGTTTCTTGTGTATGTGTTCCGGCACAGTTGAGGTGGAGGGTAGTGTCTCTGAACACCAGAAGCCTGGGAAATAAAATGGATGAGATGTAGGCACTAATGGCTGAAGGAGAGGTGGACATAGTGGCCATCATGTAGACATGGGCCACACTAAACCACTACTGGGACCTTCCAGTTCCCAGGTATAGAATGGGTAGGAGGGAGTGGCTCTGTATGTGGAGGAGGGGATAACATGTACCAGAGAGGAAGGAGCAGATGGAAAGACAGAAGCATTATGGGTGCAGGTCCAAGCCAATAAGGGGAGAAAACTTAAGGATGGGGGTAGTTTACAGGCCACCTTTACAGGATGAAGACTTAGACAAGGTACTGGGGTCCCAAATCATGAAAAGGACAGGAAAGGGGGAGGTAGTAATTGTGGGGGACTTCAGTCTTCCTGGGGTGGATTGGAAAATCCTGGCTACCTTCAGCACCAAGGAGAAGGTACTGATGGACACATTCCAGAGTGGATTCCTGACACATGGTGTCATGGAGCCCACTAGAGAGAGGGCCATACTGGATTTGACCCTATTCAAATGTGGACATGTTCAGGATGTAAAGGTAGACTCACCACTTGCAGGGAGCGACCACCACGCAGTATGATTCCACCTGGACATGGCTAGAGGGATGGTCAGGATGAAGCTGAGGTCTGTGGATTTCAGGAAGGCAGACCTTCGTAGGGTGGGAGAAATTCTGGAAGAGCATCTTGCTGGGATCAGTAAAGAAATTGAGGTGGAATAGAAATGGGCCATAAAAAAAGGAGGGACTAATGGCAGCCACTAGTGAATGTGTCAAAGTCAAAAGCAAGAAATTGAAGGCCAAAAAGCCCAGCTGGTTCAGAGAGGAAGTGGCAAATGCAGTAAGGGGAAAAAAAGGCAGCCTTCCTGAAGTACAAAGATACTCAGAATGAGGAGGCTAGGAAGGTCTGTAATGATAAATTAAGGTAGGCATGCAGAATGGTTATAGAGGCAAAAGCTGTTAGGGAATTACAGCTGGCACAGGGAATACAATCAGGTGAGAAGGCCTTCCTCAAATATATAAGGGAGAAGAGGGATATTAATGATGAAATTGTCAGGTTAAAAAAGGGGGGGGTGGGTAGAAGGAAGTGAAGAGAAAGCGATGGTGCTTAACAAGTACTTCTGATCCATTTTCACTAGAGGGAGGGATGGACAAGTGCCACAAGGGAGCAGTGAGGTAGGGGTTGGGAAGGGGGGCACCAATCGTGTAATAGAGGTGGACAAGGTGATAAAGGTCCTGAAGGTGGACATATGCCAAGGACCAGACAGAGTGCACTCGAGGGTCCTAAGGGAACTAGTGAAGGTGCTGCCAGGCCCCCGGCAGACCCATTTACCACCTCTCTGGAATCCAGGAGTGTGACTTGGGATTGATGAATTGCACCCCTTTTGCCTCTCCACAGAAGCGGTCCAAGGGATGAACCAGAGAATCACAGGCCAGTCAATCTGACCTCAATAGTAGGGAAACTGATCGAGATTATCCTAAAGGAGAGACTGGTAGGCTTTCTCAAGGAAAATGAGCTGGAAGATGAGAGGCAGCACGGGTTTGTGTCGGGGAGGTCCTGCCAGACTAATCTGACACACTTTTTTGATTGGGTGACAGAAACAGTGGACAGGGGCCAAGCAGTTGATGTCCTGTATCTGGACTTCAGCAAGGCCTTTGACTCTGTACCTTATAGGAGATTGGTCAGGAAGCAGGAGAATCTGATGGTGGGGGGGGCCAAGCTCGCTAGATGGGTCAAAAACTGGTTAAAGGACAGATGCCAAAAGGTGATGATCGGGGGAGTTCTCAGAAGCTAGGCTGGTGATCAGTGGGGTCATACATGACTCTGTGCTTAGTTCAGTGTTGTTTAACATCTTCATCAGTGACATAGCTGATGGGATCAAGGGTAAAATCTGGCTGTTCATGGGTGACATGAAGCTCTGTGGGAGGGTGGACATAGAGAAGGGGAGAAGGGAACTAAGGGAAGACCTGGCCAGGTTAGAAAAGTGATCTGACATTAAACAACTGGGGTTCAACACTAAAAAGTGCAGAATTATGCACTTAAGTGCAAGGAACCCAGAGACCAAACACTGGCTGGGTGGTGTGCAGGTCACCAAGTCTAATGAAGAAAAGGACCTGGTGGTTATCATCAATAGTGACCTGAAGTACTCTGCACACTGCAGGAGAGCTGTGGCAAAAGCAAATCACATGTTGGGCTGCATAGCCAGGAGGATTACCAGTAGGAAAGCAGAGGTCATATTATCACTGTACAGGTCACTGGTAGGACCGCACCTAGAGTAGAGTGTGCAATGCTGGTGCCCTTATCTTAAGAATGATGTCAACATGCTGGAGACAATCCAGAAAAGGGCAACTAAGATTATCTAAGGACCAGCAGGGGAACACCTACAAGGAGAGGCTCAAGGGGCTCAATATGTACTTGCCTGAGGACAGAAGGGAGAGGGTAGGATACAACCATGGTGTCTGAACAGAGCACCAAGTTTGGGGTGCATTTTTTTGTGGCTGGCACCCCCATGTCCATAAATGTCGAGATGTCAATCAAGCTGGGTCCTAGATATTTGAAGGAGGTGACATCCTCTAGCTTGGCCCTATAAAGGGTGTGGAAGTAAGCCTAGAGAGCCTTTGCCTGGTGCCAAAGGTCATGAAGACCATCTTCCTGGCATTGAGGGACAGTTGATTTTTGTGAAACCAGAGCTGGACTTTGTTAAACTCCAGCTGGAGACTGGTCACCATAGCAGAAGGGGAGGCACCAGAGGCATACAGAAAAGTGTTGTCCACGTACATGTGAATGGACATGGAGGAGCACGCAGTAGGGAGGTCATTTAGGAAGACTGAGAAAAGTACCAGGCCAAGGACTGACCCTTGAGGTACTCCAGCGTTGATGGGGGAGGTGGATAAGGAGGTACCTATTCTGACTGAGTCCTACCTACAAGATAGGAATGGAATCAGTTTGTGGTGAGGTTGGAAAGCAAGCTTGTCAAGGAGGAGGGTGTGGGTTATGGTGTTGAAGGCTTTAGCCAAGTCGACAAAGATAGCAGAGGTGATGCAGCCCTGATCCATGCTGGAGAGAATGGAGTCAGTAAGCTGGAGAAGGGAGGTAAAGGTGGAGTGGGATTTATGAAACCCACACTAATAAGGGGTGAAAAAGAAGGTAGAGTCAAGGATGGAAGAAAGCTGAGACAGTATTAGATGCTAGGTGCTCTTGCAGTTTGGCAAAAGTGGGGGGGAGGGAGATAGTATGGTAGTTGCCTGACTTGGAGGGATCATCACCCTTGGGAAGGGATATGACAGAGGCAAGGGAGAAAAAGAGAGGTTTAGAAGGGTGGTACATGGAAGAGCAATGGCGGAGCAGAGAGAGAGATGGAGGGGCTTGGCATCAAGCCCATCTGGGCTTTTACCTTTATGAGGGTTAAGGGCTAGGAGAGCATTAAGAGAGTAAACAGTACTATCCATTAGCCTCCTTTGTAAAGTGAAGCAAAATAATAAAAAACTTATTCTCAGAATGCTCCTTTACTCTCAACAGTGGGGCTATGTTTTAAGGGTCTTACGGGAGCCTCTTTTGTGCAATTCTTAGGATGGATGGATTATTTACAGCTTAAACTCCCTTCCACAAGGAAGTGTGAGGTGGGAATGCAGCAGTTGGAGTTCATCTTAAAATATTTTCCATGGCAAGCACAGTGCCAGGTATCTCTTATACTAACCCAGGAGGTGGCACCTGAAATCATTGTTGGACAATTTTAAGTCTTAATTAGGCTGCTATGTTAGGAGGAATTGCTAATAATGGAGACTGAAGCTTTCCATAACTAATGGGAAAAAACATTTGATACTCCCATAATGAAATCACTAGAAATACTGTGTAGCAGAAATTGTGTAAAAGAAGTGCATATAATAAGGGGGTGGGTACTAGGGTTAGGGAATAATTACATATTTATGAGCATTGTTTTATAATTTGCTTACTGATTTTAAAATAAAAAGTTCTTTGACTTTTGCATTAAGTTCCATGGGATCTTTAACTCCCACCTGGGCAACCAGAAAAGATGGACACAAGGGACCTTGGTTTAACATCTCATACAAAGGCTAGCACCTCAATATCAGTGTAGTACATCCCATACCCAGGTGCTACACTGCAGTATCAATACTGGGTATTAGCCCAATTTCCTCGTGTGGAGCACCAGCCTAGGTCCTTCTGGCTCCAGAGGCAAGCATGCAACCTATTGAGTCAATAACACTAAATATCTAACATGTTCACAGAAACTAAGAATTGGATATTGATGAGGATTGGATGGCCCCTCAAGACCCACCCCTTTCACTAGTCCAAAGCCAATGTTCATTATCTCTGCATAGGTAAGAGTAATGACTATTAACCATTCACTCTAGAGCAAGAAACAAATTCAAGTTACAAAAGAGAAGTTTCATTTTTCCTCCATTAAGGGTCTTGATCACAGCTATGAAAAAAAATGGAGGAGACGAGGCACCAAGGTTTGGCATTAGGTTTCAGAACTATGATTTGAATCTGCCTCAAATTAGCAAGTGTATAAAATGTGTATTTTCTTGATTTTTATTATGAATGTAATGTCTAACAAGAGATCAGATTGACAGCACCAAAGCACTGAATGGTCATTGAGTACAAATGGCCCCCTCAACCACTAGATTAAATGCTGGCACCAGACTCTGGGCTGCTGGAGGTATTTGACTGGATGGCAACTGGTTGTGGCTACAGACTGGTGGATGGTGGCTACTTACTGCAAGCTTCTTGTGCATGGATCTGCAATTCTCCCTCACCCTACCTGCCACTGAGCCACCCGAGTCCATTCCTGACCCTGGATCACCAGTGTTGTAGGAGGAAGGTACCCAGTGGTTCAACTCTCCATGCCACTGGGCTAGCATGCTAAGTGCACCTTGAGGATCATCCACCTTAGGCTCAATTGAGAGATGGACCACAAGTGATCCAGGATGCTAGCCACAGGGCAAGAGAGTGGGTTGAGCTCCCTGCCCTGGCACCAAATCAAAAAAGCGCTCCCATTTGAAGGCATAGCACTGACAAGTTGATTCCTTTTGAGAGGCCTCTACAACATGGAGGACCTTGTCAGAGAGACCCAAAGGCTGGAACTCTAACCACCCAGGAACCAGTACAAATGGCAAAAATGGCAGACTGCAAGTAATTGCAAAAGATATAAATCATGTGATATACTCCTATCATCACTGTTGTGTTCCTTTGTTGTCAATAACAAGAACAACTAGTGATATTTGGTGTGTATGTTCCCTTTAACTAAATTAGCTCTGTTTTAATGTGGCTCTGTAATTTTCAAGCTGTAGTAAATTGTAGCACTGACTATCAGAACAAAATGGGTTACAAATGCTTACATCTTCTGTTATTGCAAATCCCAGAATCTCCTGCAGCTGGCCTTAGAACAGTATGCAGTAGTGAGAGGTTCGGTAGCCTGCATTGTATGTTAGAGTTTTTATAAGTTCATGGAGTGGGTCTAACCCAGCCAACCTTGGTATAAAGGAAATTTTGTTTAAATGGAAGAAGCCCAGTACCAATCAAGGCAACCTGGAGGTGGATCCAGAATTAAAGGGGTGTGCACTAATGGTGGTCCAGGCACTCCTCATAGGAGTATGTGTGTGTGTGGGGGGGTGAAAGTTACACTACAGTTCATATATGAAAACAATGCTAACCAATGATGTTTAGTAAAATAAAATATATGAAAATTGCAGGCAAGGGTGTTACCAGGGTATATGTTCTATAACGGGTACATCGGGGCTTCTGCCTAGGGAAAGTGCACGATCCTATATGAGATATGTTGCCTATCTATTCCTCCTCTGTTGCTTGCATTGTACTGTATGATAATTGGTGTATATGTTCACTTCAACTGAATTAGCTGTTTTAATGTGGCTCTGTAATTTGCAAGCTGTAGTAAATTGTAGCAATCACCATCAGAACAAAAGGGGTTATTAACACTTTTTACATCTTCTGTTACAACAAATCCCAGAATATCCTGCAGCTTGCCTTAGAACAGTATGCAGCAGTGAGAGATTCAGTAGCCTGCATTGTATGTTAGAGTTTATAAAAGTTCTGATATTTTGTTTGCTGGTCCTGTCATCCTCCCTGGGCCATGTACAGTCACACAGGGATGCTTTAACTGGAGATTAAACAAAAGCTCTATCATGCACTGTGGGTGATTGAATCTCTCACTGCTGCCTACTGTTCTGATGTAGCTGATAATGCACCCCCCCACACACACACATCACAAAGCCATTCACAGCAGTTGTTTTATGATCAGTATACTTGTTGAAGTTACTTCAAAGAAACAGGACTTGATTCTGTTTCTCCCCCTTCCACTTTCTAATTGAAATGAATGGGGGGAAAAGTCACAGTTCAAGCAAGGCAGTCAGGCACACTGGGCAGAACAGTGGGTGGCAATTTAGGAAGGAATGCAGAGTCCCTTTACTCATCCCAAAAGGTCTGCAGGGCTACACCCACTGCAGCCCTAAAAAGGAGGTGGTTATGACACTGTACAGATCACTAGTGAGACCTCTTCTAGAGTACTATGTCCAATTTTGGAGGCTGCATCTCCAGAAGGACATACACAAAATAGAGGCAGTCCTGAGAAAAGCAACAAAAATGGTGCGAGGACTGCACCAAAAGTCATATGAGGAAAGACTAGAGGACCTCAATATGTATTCCCTGGAGGAGAGGAGAGATTTGATAGACACATTCAAGTACCTTAGGGGTGTAAACAAGGTACAGGAGGATAGCATCTTTCAGAAAAGGTGTACAAGAACAAGGGGTCATGATATGAGGCTAGAGGGTGGTAGGCTCAGGGGCAGCATGAGGAAGTACTTTTTCACAGAAAGAGTAGTGGCTGCTTGGAACAGCCTCCCTGCAGAGGTGGTGGGGAAAAAAGATAGGGAATTCAAAATGCATGGGATAGACATAAAATTACTCTCACAGTGGGAACAGACAAGACCCGCCAGCACTGACAGGCTGACCACTGGCCTCATGGGGTGGCACCGATGGTCCCAGGGGTTCCACTGTGTGAACATGACCATTACTCACACAGGGGTCTGCAGCACACGAACATGCCTGCACCAGGGTGGGATGCCCACAGCCTGAACCAGGCGTCGACAGGGTGGGAGTCGCCTCGACGCCAGGAGCCGGGGGTGGATAGTGCACTGCGTGGTGTCCGCAATGCATGGGCACCTGACTGTGTGCCTATTGTGGCCATGACAGCAATGAATGCCTGCGCATGCCTGTCAATGGCAGCGGTCACATCCTCCCACAAATGGTCCATCCCTGCCAGGATCAGTGTGGTGTCCCTGCTGCAACGCTCCTCTGTCCGCTCTAGAGCCACATGCAGTGCATCCACAGACATCGCAAGCCACATCTGCTGCTGGACCGATGCTTGCAGTAGGCGGGTGTGCTCGTCCCAAGAGGTCATCAGCCTCCTCAGCATCCTGTCCCTCAGGGTGTGCAGGCCCCGATGATCAGCACCCCTTGAGGGTGGGTGCTGCAATACACCAGGACCAGAGTCTGGGCATGTCCACAAGCGGTGCACAGATGCACGCCGCTGAACCCTGTACCCACAAGCCCATTGGGCGACTGCTGATGCTGCCCCTCCGGCTGCCACTCCCCAGGGCTCAGTGCTGCCGCCGCAGTGGCCGCAACAGTCCCACTGTCCTGAACAGACACCAGTGCTGCCCCACTGGTGCTGATAAGCACAGCCTTGGACTGTGCTGACATGAAGGCCTCCACAGAGGCACCACCCACAGCCATGGGCGTGAATTGCCCTGCTGTGTGGCCATCCCGTGGCACACACGTGTCACTGCCCATGACGGTCGTGTCATCATCACTGGTGACGGACTCTGCACCGGCCACAGTCACAGCATGCTGGCATCCGTGGATGACAGCACGCTGGGACACAGGCAGGGCTTCCTCCACACCTGCTTACAACGACATCAGTGTGGACTGCCAGGTGGCCTAACTCCCACAGCGACGTTCACGATATACCTGTGGAGGTGGATGGTCCCTCCTCCAACTCCAGCTGACTGTCCACAGTGGACAGGCTCACCGCTTGACCCGTATGCAGATGCTCAGGATCTGTAGGGAAAGCAAACTCACGTTAGTTAAATGTGACCTACCCTGCCCCCATAGACAGACCATGACTTACCATGCAGTGATGGAGCCACCACCCGTCTGGAAAGCTACAGGAACACCCTCAATGGCACTGTGCTGCATGCTTCCAGCAAGCCTCTCCTCCTGTGGGGTCAGCTGTACCACCTCGCCTGTCCCCACCTGTTGCATACGTGCTGCCCTGATGGCAACCACCTTCTCCTTTATCCTCCTCCTGTCCATGCCAATCTTTTCTTACACTCCTGCACAGAGCACTGGTGGCTGCCATGCAGGTTCACAGCACGTGCCACCTCCTCCCATGCAGCAGCACGGGCTTGAGGTGTTCCCACAGTCCACTGAAGTGGCTCCTGATCCAGTGAAGGCCTCGAACAGGGCCTCGGTTTTGGCCTTTGAGCAAGTTAGGCCTCCTCCTCCTCCCACCACTGTGTTCCTCCTCTCCAACAACCTGCTCAGTCATTGTAGCCTGTAAGAATGGCGGTTGTTACCTGTGACTATGCAGTCCCATGCATGTCCTGAATCCACAGTCCACACTCCCAAACAACATTCAACTCACCAATAGACTGCAGTAACCACTCGGCCACTGCAGCACATTTATCCATACTTTATAGCATAATCCATGCAAATGAGGTGAGGAGCAACTTTAAGTAGATGCAAGTGCGGTGCTCGCCATTAGATAGCTGATTAGATTTGCATATAATGGCTGAATATCGCTGTTGCGCTGCGCAGTGTGTTGAACATACTGAGCCAATGGCGCCAGATCTGTGACATCGTAGTACATCTCACTACGCATGCCGGGTTGCTGGCGCGAGCATCTGCCATGCTAATGGCGTGCTGTGCGCGATAGGCAATACAGGGCATGGCCACCATTGTGTCAGTGGCGCTATAGCGATGGTCACTACATGGCACTGTGGCACTGGGCCATAATAAGCGCCAATGGTCCAACTGCTCCAGTAGTCCACTATGGCACTGGCACACAGGCAGCCAATCGTGCTACACGCATTGTCTTCCAATGGCGCTGTGCGTGGACATACCAGAACCCTTGACCCTGTGCCCGACCTTTGCCCCTGGGCGCCATCGTCAGGCATGGGTGCACCTCTATCACGCTGTTGGTGGCTGGCGCGATGAGAAATAGCAGCTCTGTACCGCACAGCATCTGCATGTGGGGAGCCGCGTTTCAGAGCCCATGTGCCTACTATGACTGGAAGAATAGCACGCAGATGGGCAGTGCAGTGGTCTCGCGAATTGAGTTGGCAAATCTGGTGGCATTCTGGAGCCCACCATGGGCCTCTTTTTGGGAGGCACCCTGGACAGGGCCAGGACCCAGGTGTGGCAGGAGGTGTCCACTGCCCTGGAGGAGGCCACGGATGGGGAGGAGCACAGAGCAGTGCAGGCACTGCTACAGGGACCTGTGGAGGAGGAGCAGAGCTACTGGCACGACTAAGGGCACATGCCAGGAGGGAGCACGTGCCACATCCAGGTAGGGTTCCATCAACACACCTTTATCGTCCATATGGGTAACAGTGCTGTATGTGTCCAGCACATAGGAGAGGGACCCGTCTGGGGTTGGCTGTGGCGGTGTTCTGGGGTGGGGTGGGTGGGTCTGGCTGGGTGGGAGGACACACCTTGGGGCAGGGGACTTTGCTTGGGATTGTACTGATGTTCTTCTCTCCTTGCTTTCCCCACAGGCCCGGAAGAATGCCACCATTTGAGAGAGGAGCGGCGGAGGGAGGAGAACGGTGCAGCCAGGCAGGGTGAGGGCCATCACCACCCACCTGACCGGCCCGATGAGGTTGAGTGCCATACATCCATGATTACTATTGCATGCTGTGTGACAGGGTGGGCAGCGGGGCATGGTCACCATTCATCGACACCACTGCCATGCACGCAACTTGTTACAGTCAACACTGTCCAGTGGCAGTGCATGTCTGGAAGTGCATCAATGGTGGTCCATGCATGCACCAGGTGCATGGTTGTGCCACTGCCTTTGCACCACATAGCCATGTCACTAAACGGCCACGGTAGGGCTGTGCGTAACTTGACCGGTGGGTGTGTGCAGCGTTCCGCATGGCTGTATGCACCCGGGTGGGCAGGTCCTGTGGATGTGATCACTGCGGGTTGTCACACACCATCACAGTGGTATGTCCCATGGCTGTATGCCATGCACAGTGGGTGGGCTGTATGGGGTTGTGTATTCACACCTATTGACTGTGCTCCCTTGTCCTAGGTACACGCCATCTACTGGACATCAGGGAGGCTCTGAGGGAAATACTACTGGTGGCCCGGGAATTGCTGGACATCCTCAGGCCGATAGATAGCACCGAGGTCCTGAGGCACAGAGGCCGGAGGAGTCGGAGCAGAGGCCCTCCCGCTTAGGGATCTATCAGTCCCTGTTCCCCTCCCCCGGACCCACCCTCACACCCCTCCTTTTCCGTCCCATTTGTCCACCCCTGCCCCCTACCCACTCCCACCGTGTTTGTGGCACCCCCAACCTTGTATATACATTTTGTGATATTGTAAATAGTTGAATTTTATATTTGTTCAATACATTTAATTTTGATATGAATACTGTGGTGGTCTCTGATTTGCAGTGGGCTATAGGTGCTCAGCTGCAGTGGTGTGCATGGCGTCAGGGGTGGTGCAGTCATGGGTATGTGTGTGTGTCCGTGTGGAGGTGACTATGGTGTGGGGGTAGCTATCAGTCAGTGTCTGTGGTGTGTGTGTGTGTGTTGTGCCCTGTGCACTGGATGACTGTGTGCAGTGGTCCATGGCAGTGCTCTGTGTCCATGGCGCACCCATCGGCCTGTCCATGGCCTGTGCAGCTGACACACATGCATGTCTGTGACCTGCACGGTCCACTGGCATGTCAGTGGTGGCAGTCCCTGCAAGGCAGCCACTGTACCCGTCACTTTGCTGGGTTGCCCCTCTCACTGGTGTGGTGCATGCCTGGCATGGGTGGCACTGTGGGCACCATAGTCGTCCCACCTCCATGCTGTGCCTTGTGTGTGTTGCAGGGGATGTGCCCCACTGTCTGTGACTTGTGCTCTGGGCGACTGCTGGTGGTGTACGGGTCCACAGTGCCTGCGCAGAGTGGCTGGCACTCCAATGCCATGGAGGACTGCGGGTTGTGTGTACACAGCTTACATGGGCCCACAATGGGGGCTTGGTGGGCCCACCACTGTGTCCCTGTGTTGTTGTGCCCTTGGGGATGGGTGGGTGTCTATCCATACACTGTGTGGCATCCGGTGTGGTGCATGCTTCAACGCACCACTGTGGGTGGCTGTGCTGGCTGTTGTGGCCAGTGGTGGGTCGGGGTGTGTCACTGGACTACTGTGCAGGGTGCTGTACCACTGGTGGTGGTGTCAAGGGCACGCCCTGTCCCGTGTGGGGTACCTCTTGTGCCGATGCATGGTTGGTCTCTAGCAGTACCTCAGGGGACTGTGCATGGTGGCACTGTGTCTGCCATTGTTGCATTGCTGTGTGTGCTGCCACCCGCTGATGGGTGCTTGTGGTGGGGCTGGCTTGCATGGTTCTGTGGTGCACAGGGTTGCAGTGTCACAGTGGGGGTGGTGGCATGCATAGGGTTTCCTGCAGTGGTGGTCACTGCTCATGGGGGGTGTCTGGGGGTCACGGTGTAGGGTGTGCTCTGCACTGGGGGGGATGGTGTGGCACGGGGTGGTATGCCCTTCTTGTGTTCCAGTCACAGCTTGCCAGTAGGTGTGATGGGGCACCATGGCCCAGCTGTGGGTTGTTTGCTTGTCTCCAAGGGCCAGTGGTTATTCCAGCCTTCCCCCAGTTGTGCAGTGCTTGGGGTGTGGGGGGACGATGCCTGTTCTGCTGTGTGTTCCTGTGCCCAACTCTGGCATGGGTGGTGGGCCCTACCTCCCTGGTTGTGCAGTTACATTGCTCTGCTGCTGGGAGGCTCCCTGGTTGCGCTATGGCACCTCTGGACTGCTCAGCTGAACATCCCTTGTTGCGCTATGGAGCATCAGATCTGCTCAGCTTCCCCTCCCTAGTTGCACTATGGCGCAGGTGGTGCGATATTCAGTCGTTGGCTGTAGGCGCAATTTGGCCTGCTCCGTTTTTGAATATCACGTCTCTTGTGCATGGGTGCAATAGACTTGTGCTTGCTCCTGCTATTGCGCACTTTTTGGGCGCAGTTTGAATATCTGGGCCAAGGTGGACAAGGCAATGGGGCCTGATGGGATTCACCCCAGAATTCTATAAGAACTAAGGGGAGAAGTGGTGATACCACTGACTACCCTTTTTAACAAATCATGAGAGGATGGTGTGGTACCTGAGGACTGGAGGAAGGCAGATGTGATTCCCCTTCACAAAAGTGGGAGCAAGGCAGAGACAGGAAACTACAGACCTGCTAGTTTGACCTCAGTGGTAAGGAAAATGATGGAATCACTTTTGAAAGAAAGAAAAAATAGTTGAGTACCTAGAAGCCAGCGGGGCACAGGACCCAAGGCAGCATGGATTCACAGTGGGAAGGTCATATCAGACAAATCTAATAGATTTCTTTGACTGGGTGACCAAAGTAGTAGACCATGAAGGGGCTGTGGACATGGCCTACCTAAACTTTAGCAAAACATTTGACACAGTCCCACACAAAAGATTAATAAACAACTTAGCCAGCCTTGGAGTGGGTCCCAGGGTGGTAGCCTGGGTAAAAAATTGGCAGGACAACAGGATGCAGAGGGTAGTGGTAAGAGTCCTCTGAAGAAAAGGGGGTTATTAGTGGATACCACAGTGTTGATACTAGGGCCAGTTCTCTTTAATGTCTTTATAAGTAACATTGCAGAGTGACTAGGAAAAGTATGCCTCTTTGCAGATGACACAAAGATCTGCAACAGGGTTGATACACAAGGGGGGGGATGAGAAGGGTCTTGGCAAAGTTGGAGGAATGGTCAAAAGTATGGCAGCTTAGATTCAATGCAAAGATGTGCAAAGTAATGCACCTGGGAAACAAAAACCCAGGGAAAGAGTACACAAGGGGGGGGAGGTACTAACAACAAAAATGGAAAGGGACCTGGAGGTAGTCATATCAGATGACCTAGAGGTAGGCAGGCAATGTGAAAAGGCAGTAAGAACAACTGGGGGATACTGGGATGCATAGGGAGAGGCATCGCAAGTAGAAAACAGGAAGTTGTCATCCCTCTGTACAGACAGTTGGTAAGACCCCATCTGGAGTACTGCATGCAGTTCTGGAGACCCCATCTCCTCAAGGACATAGGCAGAATGGAGGCAGTCCAGAGGAGGGCAACTAAAATGGTGCAGGGTCTGCACTAGAAACCATACAAAGAGAGTTTAAAGAAGCTTGATATGCATACTCTTGAGGAAAGGAGGGAGAGGGGGGACATGATTGAAACTTTCAAGTACCTAATGGGAATCAACAAAGTCCAAGAGGGTAGCATCTTTCAGAAAAAGAGATGTGCAAGAACAAGGGGGCACAATTTGAAGACAGAGTGGGGACAGCTCAGGGGCAACGTGAGGAAGTATATTTTCATGGAGAGGGTGGTGGACACATGGAATGGCTTCCCTGAAGAGGTTGTGGGGTCAAAAACAGTGGGAGAATTCAAGAATGCATGGGACAGACATAAGGCAGTTATAGTGGAAGGTAGGAGGAAGTAGGCTGTTGGTTAACTAGGATCTGCAGTTTATCCAATAGATAGGGAAATGGGCAGACTGGGTGGGCCAAGTGGTCCTTATCTGCTTCAAAGTCTATGTTTCTGTCTTTAGAATTTGTTTTATTTCTTTTATACACTTCTTGGTGTTTCATGTGCAAATAGCTATGTTCAATGAGTAAATAAAACTATGCTATCAAAAGTAATATAAAGTAATATGGATTACAGTTACTGATTACTTTTTATATAAAAGTAGTAAGTAACTAACAGATTACATTTATTTGAAAGTAACTAGCAACTGTAACTGAATACATTTTGAAAGTAACTTATCCAACAGTGCTTCTGTTACTCTACTATATGAGCCGAGTAAGCTGCCTGCCTAATAAGCACTGAAGCTGGTGTGTAAACTTTTTTTGGACATGGTATCCAATTTTCTGGAGCCCTTTTCGGGGGGCTGTGCAGAGAAAGAATTGTTAGGTAAGAACGTACCATGACAGTAGATCTTCGAGATAAATCTCCTCCATTAAGCCACACCTTTGGAACTAGCCATCAGCACTAGGACCACATGGAAACTTTTGTTAGCTGGAGGCTGCCCACGATGAAGTCCCACATCTGCATCTATAAAAGCATGGGTGGCCCCATCACTCCTCAGTTCCCCAACAGAGATTAGTCTTGGAGGACTTTTAGCCGTGGAGAACCAAGAGATACGACAAGCACCAGGCATACAAAGAGAAGCATGGGACTGAATACAAGATGCATGGAGTAGATTTCAGGCACAGCATCTGATGTGTCCTTCACTGACAGCAGAAGGGGGAAGGAGGGAGGGTACGGCATGGCCTAATGGAAGAGATTCTATCGAAGATCTACTGTTACAGTAAGTGCTTACGTAACTGTTCTATCTTCTTTGAGGATATCTCTTCCATTAGACCACACCTCTGGAACAATTCCCAAGCAGTCTCAAGTGAAAACTGGAAAACACAGAGAAATAACTCATTTTGTTTACTTTTGGGTATAAGGAGCTGAGCTGTTTCCATAGACTTGGCTCTAGTCAGAGCTTTGACCAATACCTCCTGTATATATCCCCCCTTGCCAAAAATCTATTTTTCAGATCTCCAGATTGACTAGAGCCAAGTCCATGGAAAGGGCTCAGCTCTTCATACACAAAAGTAAAGAAAATTATGAAAGTAAAGGTGTGCCCTTCATAACTGGATTTCATTCAGTTGCAGGTAGAATTGACAATGTAGTCACCAAGTTGTGGCCAAGACTTTTGAGTGACAATGAGTTAAGCTAAAACAACTGGAAACAAACCAAAGGTGTAATTTAGAAGGGGACAAAATCTTAAAGACAAGCTAGTGTCCAGTTACTATTCAGATACCCCACCCCACACACATGCACACAAATCAGGACCTGGTTACCAGTGAAACCTCTGGGCATGTTTCATTGCAGGAATTGCAAAATATGTACACACGGGGCTGGATATTCAAACTGCGCCATTCTTAGGCACAAGCCCTTGCGCTGCGCAAAATAATTGAGCAGGGGGGTGTGGCCGGGGCGATATTCAAAGGAGTTGCGCTATTGAGCAACTCCTTTGAAGTCATCTCTCTGCATGTTGCAGGGACTGACCCACTATCAACCAGTTGTCCAGGTAGGGAAACAAAAATTATTTATTACTATTATAATTTTTTATTTTGAAGGCCTTGAAACAGAGACTAGGCTGAAAAGTGTTACCCATTGATACTAGCCTGAGGCCAGCCTGTGGGAATGATTAATGCCTGAGTGGCATTCTAAAGTTGATGTTTTTTTTTTTTTTACTTTGGAAATGTTTATTTTAACATTCTAAGATCCAAATAGGTTCCTATAAAGAAATATGTGGATATAACCCTCTGCCCCTTTGATTTAGGGGCACTGTTAAACTGTTTTGATTGAACAAAGGTGTTTGACCTCTGTGCCCAGTAAAAACCCTGTCTGCAGGGGTGACTGGTGTGAAAACTCTTGTTCCCAACTTGGGAGTGAAATGAGATGAAGTTGAGTGAAGTGATGATAATATGCTACCCTTGGAGGCAGTGAGTCAAACTGCCGCCCACTGGTAGTTCCACAAAAGGGAGATGCAACATGAAGCAGCCCATCAGGTGTTCTGTGAGGGTTGTGTCTGAGGCTGAGGAGAAGTAGACGCACTTCTCATTGCTCTCCTGCCCCCTCCTCTGAAATAGCCTCTCACTTGCTGTTGTGGCTGATGGGCTTGTGTCTGAAAAGAGGGTTTGGGATAAAAACCCCTACCCCTGCCTCCCCTATTCTGTGATCTATCGAAAGTAGAAGGTCTGTCCTTTGAGCTACTATGAAAAGTAGACTTGTTCCTCTACTTTTTTCATATATGCTTCAGTTTTATCACCAAGCAATGATTTATCCTCCACAGGGAAATCCATTGCCTTGGCCTGTGCATCTGCGGTAAGGTTGGTGGCCCTTAGCCATGCAAATCTCCTAAGGGAGACAGCTAATGCCATTAGCCTGGCAGCTGTGTCATTGGCATTCACTGCCATATGGAATTGATATTTAGTGGCATCAAGTGCAGCCTTTGCTGTTTCTTGCAGATCCACTGCCACTTCACCTGGAACCTTGTCAGCAAGGGCTAAAATTGTGTTCCAGAGTGCCTTTTGGTACTGTACACCATATGCCATGTAGTTGGCTTGCCTGATTAACAAGGAAGCAGCCGTGTAGACCTTTTTTCCCATGGCAACCATTTTTCGTGAGTCCTTATCTGGAGGGTGCATAGCCAGTGGTATTCTGGCTTTGCTACAGGCAGCAGCCTGAACCACCCCTTCTGGGTCAGGATGGTGAAACAAAAATTCAGCAGTCGATCTGTCTAGCTGATACTTTTTGTCAGCTTGTTTATCTACCCCAGGGATAGAAGTTGGGGTCTGCAGTATCTGCAATGTAGCCTTTTTTAAGGACTTATGCATTGGCAAAAGAAGCCATTTTGTTGGAGTTAAACCCATCATATTGAGGAATTCTGCTTCCTCCACCTCCTCTTCAGTCTCCTGAAGAAGGAGATTAAGGGTTTCCACCATGCTTTCTACAAAAGCATAATTGGAGGAATATTCTTCTGGGCCCCTAGGAAGGGACTCGAACTCTGGCTCAGAGAACTTCAGGGCATATCAGTTCCCCTTCAAAATTGTCCTCATCCTCCTCACCATAAATAATTTGAGGTTCCTGTGAAACAGGAACCGAAGGAGGAACCAATACAGCCGGTGTAGGAACTGGGGCTGCAGCCTGCAGGGCTTGTAGGACCTGTAATGCTTTAGTAATGTCCTCAGCCGAGGGCATACTATGTTTGTCTGCTGGGAGCTCCTTAGCCTTCTTGGCTGGAGGCACAGCAACATGCTTCTCTTTGCACTTTTTCTTAAGAGGGACAGCCTCAGCCACTGTCGACCTGTCCTCTTTGTCTTACCTTGGTTAGGTTTCTCAGAACTTTTGTCTATGTCCTTAGCCTTGCCTCCATCCCTTTTAGGGACTGAGGTAGATGCACTAGTATCAGCAGCAGAAGCAGAAGCCATTTTCTCTAGCTTTTTTGCCCTCTTTCTTAATGTTTTTGGACAGAAAGATTTGCAAATCTCACAACTGGCAAAAATATGATTGGTGCCCAAACAGGAAATACAAAGAGAATGTCTACCTGCCTTTGCTATAATCAGACCACAAGACTCACAATATTTAAAACCAGTGGGTCCTGTGCATCCCTTAGGCTTATCTAAGTGGGTTTCTGACATTGAGTAAGCCGAACAATTACCAATCTCAGGACAATATATATATATATATTTATACAATAGGGGTGAGCTGATAACATATGAAATAAAAACACATATCACTCACCCCCATTGTATAACTAGTCAGTGATGTATGCACTGTGATACCTGCTTACAAATATACACACAGTGCATACGTCAGCAGGAGATATTCTCACTGTCGTTACGCTGGTACAAGCACCTCCTCACCGGACTACTTCTCTACACACAAAGGCACAAAGGTTCAAACATTATCCCAAAGAACATGATAGACACATCTGTCCTCAGTAGCCAAAACCATAAGGAAACAAAGCACAATATCTGAAAATAAAACTTATGCTTCAAATAGTGCAACCTAAACGGCATTAGCAAATCATACTGGAGTCAGAACTGAGCTGCAACTGACATGAATTACCAATATAATGATCCCAAATCCAGAAAATGCTGGCCATAAACTTCCCACAACTTAAACATTTCCATACCAGCATTATATTGGGTAACTTTTTTCTCACTCGTCATCATGCCTCCAGGCTGCAAAACTGAAAATAACGGAGACACGGCACTGATAAAAAAAAACGTAATGGACTAAGAAATAAAACTGACATCCACCAGATCACAAAGCACAGGCGACACAAAATAAAGCCATTAACTAAAGCACACAAAAATAAATACTGCACAATGAAACTGAGAACTACCACTAAAAACTGCACGCAGGAAGACACACATTGAACTCTGCCCACTAAAAGGAAACACCCAGTCACATCACAGAACTGCACTGCAACCACGGCAAAACACCAATCACATAACAGAAAACAACTACCATTCATACCACCAACCAATAACATTAACAGACTCACTCCCAGTCAGAAAACACAATTCATGGCAAAAAACAAGCATGCATTCAGCAGACGAATACCACAAAACAAAAATATAGTCACAAAAACACACAAATAAAATTGCCATAACTCTGTCCCTATTGTATAATCGCATACATGATGATGAGTGAGTAGAAATATTCCCACCCTGCATCGTGAGGCATTGATATCTCACTCTGCAGGAGTGGGAATATTTTCCATATCACACTCCTGATCATCATGCATCCCTATATATATATATATATATATATATATATATATATATGTATGAGGATATACAATAGTGAGCTGTCAGATAAATGATTTATCTACACAAGTGCTGTTTGACCTCGGACACCTCACGAGTAGGGTAGCACAAGTGTAGATAAATCACTTATCTGACAGCTCACCATTGTATATTTCATTTATGCAATAGGGATGCTTTCTATCAGTGCAGTAACATTTGGTTTTGACTGTTTATCTTTATTTTAAATAATAATTTCTGGGAGTTTTGGTTAACTTTCCTAGAGGATGTCTGCCTAGCATGGTGGTTGCTATTAAATGAAACACCACTCATTTTGTAGAAAACTTCTTGCTGTACAAATATCATGCTCACAGTACTATGCTACCTTTTTCATTTTAAAGTTATTCACATTTGTTTGTCAAAAAAAGGGAAAAGAAAATTGAATTTTATGCTGTTTTTTACTAATTGTATAAAAAACTAAAAGGTATCTATAAATGAAACACCACTCATTTTGTAGATATTTTTGTGCTGAACATTTTTCGTGCTCACAGTACCATGCTATAATTTTTTGTTTTAAAGTTATTCACATTTGTTTGTCAAAAAAGTGAATAAAAAATTACATTTTCTTCTGCCTTTTTGCTAATTGCAAAGAATCTATAAGATATCTATACATGAAACACCACTCATTTTGTAGATAATTTTGTGCTGAACAATTTTCATGCTCACAGTACTATTCTATCTTTTTTCGTTTTAAAGTTATTCCCATTTGAATATGGTTAGAACTGCTTCTGAGGCCGAACATTGTAAATAAATTCTAAAGAGATTTGTGACATAGTAACTGTGTGTATAAATGGTCACTGTATGTATAAGCAAGCAATAACACACGACGAGGTGTGGTTTATCGCCTGATAAGAGCATGCTCAGGGGTGTACTAATGCACGAGGCGCTTGCGCTGAGTGCCTTATGCCACTGGGCTGCTCTTATCAGGCGATGCTAAAAACCACACCTCGAGTGTGTTATTGTGCTTATAAAATGGGTTTATTAAATAGTAGGACACCTTATTTAATTGAACAGGTTTTTTATTTGTAATTTTTAAAATACACAAACAGTTGTTGTTTTGAAATCATGTAGACATAAAATAGTCCCACTTTTTATTGCTGTAATGTTTAGTAAATTTTTATTGCTGTAATGTTTAGTAAATTTTTATTGCTGTAATGTACTAGAAGGCTGGTGTGTGTGTGTGTATCTGTAATGCAACCACTCACGAGAGAAACGTTCAAAGAATTTTTTTTTTCATTTGTTTTATTTACAGTCAGCAGGACTGAGTATGCGCTTATATGGGGTGTAGTAGTTGCTGTGATATTTGCCTCTGCCCTCCGCACAGCAAAGATACAGAAAGTGTGTGTGTTTTGAGGTATTCTTTTATCTTTTATTCACCTTTGTGTTTTAATTAGTTTTGCTTTTTCTTAGAACGGATCGGCCGGCTGATTGGGAGCGAGTGTGTCTCTTTGGAGCCACCATACGTGGTTGCTTCTGGGTTCATGATTTTAAAATGGTTTTGTGATTTAATGAAACCACAGTGCAGAAATGGAGATAATTATGGGCTGAGCATCAGGACTATATTTATTTCAAATGTGCCGTAAAAATGGATTTGGAAGGTGTGGGAGGTACAGTTGTTAGATCGGGATCGAGAGTGTCACGTACTGGTGAAACGCCGTTTCTTTCAGCCGTGGGATGCTCGTTGCATTGCGAGCAGCTTTTGGGACAGTGGAGATTTTAATTGACTGTTTTTGAATCTCGGGGAGCAGAGGTTAGAGTTTGTTTTCTACATTTTAGTTTGCTTCACTATACTTTGAGCTTGGTGATGGGGGGTCCATAACAGCTGGTTTGTTTTCTTCAGAGATTGTGCTGTTTTCCGCTGTGAGCTGTGCCAGCCTGTATTTTTCTTTTGGTTGGCACAGCTCAGTGATTTGTTGCTGTAGTGGGGCTTGGGACAGGAGGGTAGTGCCGGTTGGCTACAATATCTTCTGATAAGGACACGGCTCAGAAGATGCTGTAGCCAATCAGGTTAAGGGATTTTAAAGCCCATTTTATAAATTTATTTATACATACAGTGACTCGGATAAATTCATTTATCACACTGAATATATGTCCACCCCTATTGCATAAATTATATTATATATATATATATTAACCGGTAATTTTAAATATAAACAAACACTAACAGTTCCTGGAACCGAGCGCTATTCGGTTCCCTATTCGGTTCCTTGAAAAAACAGAACCAAAAAAATACAAAAGTTAATTAAAATAAAGTGGTCAAAGGAACTGACCGTAGCTAGAAAGCTAAACAAAAAAAACTAATGAAATCTAGACAGAGGGAGCGGAACCCTCGGTTCCAGGGAACCGCTAAAAACCCAAAACTACACTACAAATATTAAAAACCAAACTTCTAAGGTAGAAATCTGAAATAAAACTCAAAATGAGTTCTTATCCACACAGATAATGACTTCTGAAGACAGTTCAAGGAGAGCTCTCCGGGGCTTCCTTACTAGGCAGGCGGAGTAAAGAATCTGAAGCACTCAGAGTGCAGCAGTTGCTAAGGCAGCAGTTTGAAAGTGGCATGAGCCACACGAGAGTTCCAAAATGTGCATATAATTCCATCTCTCTAGGCAGTTCAACAAAGGAGGCTGACTGCATTTAGTTTAATCATAATGAATGATTCCTGTGGTTAGAAAACGAAAACTAATAACTACAGAGGGTTCTGTGCAGATAAAGGATAAAGACTAGGAGACCTGAAAGAGTTAGGCACAGGAGCAATTAACAGCGAGGTAGTTATGAAGTACTGCAATTAAGGAGGATGGGGAGGATGAGTGGTGGATCTGTTGAGGGAGCGAGTTCCATAGTTGTGGGAAACGGGATGAAAAGGCCAATTGGCCTATAGTGGTGGAACATCGTGGGACTGACAGGGTTCTGCAGTCCTGAGATCTGAGTGAGTGGGCAGGTGGAGGGAGGATAGCTAAAGAGGACATAAGATATGTAGGGAGTGAGCCAAACCAGAATTTTGAGATGCAATTTGCACAGTGATGTAAGGATCTGTTTTCAAGGGAGGGAAGTGCCAGGGAGTGTTGGAGTTGACAGTGATGGGTGAGAGGAGGAGAGTCAAGAGCAAAGTGACAGAAGGAGTTGAAGAGGGTATCCAATCTAGCTAAGTAAGTCTTGGGAGCGGCACTGTAGACTACGTCACAGTAGTCAAATATAGGAAGAATCATCTTCTGGATCAGATCACGCCTTGTCAGGAGAGGAAGGCAGTTCTGGTTCCTGTATAAAGCACCTAGCTTGGGGTGAAACTTTTTAAGGATAGTGTCTATGTGGTCAGAGAAGGTGAGATGTTGATCAAGCCAAACACTCAGACATCTGAATGAGGAGGTCTCCTCAATAACTGTCCCATCAAGGGTCAGGAAGGAGGGCAGGCAAGGGAGCCTTAAGAGTCTCTGCCTAGTGCTGTAGGTCATGGAGGCTGTCTTCTTAGTGTTAAGGAAGAGTTGATGAGAGTGAAACCAGTTCTGGACATTAGTGATGTCCAGTTGAAGTCTGTTTGCAACATCAGTAGGGGAACGGGCAGTGGTGAAATTGACCATATCATCTGCATACATATGTATAGAAGATAAAGTACAGATGGATGGGAGGTCATTTAGGAAGATGGAGAACAGGATACAACCCAACACAGACCCCTTTATGATACCTGTTGATAGGAAGAGGAGGGGGATACAGAGTCAGTGATTCTGACTGAGTCTGGCCTATTAGGTAAGCACTAAACCAGTTAGTGACTGAGTCAGACAGACCATCTGAGGAGAGGGAGTTAAGTAGAAGGATGTGGTAAACTGTGTCGAAAGCCTTTACCAGGTTGACAAAAATGGCAGATGTGATTTGGCCACTGTCTATCCCTAATAGGATCTAGTCAGTAAGCCTAATCAGAGAGGTGGTGGTGGAGTGGTACTTTCGAAAGCCAGATTGGAAGGGGGTGAAGAAATTAGAGTTGGAGAGATATGATAAGAGTTGGGTTAGAACCAGATGTTCCTGCAGTTTACCAAGGGTGGGAAGGAGGGAAATAGGGTGGTAGTTCCCCAGTGTAGAGATATCACCACCCTTTGGTAGCAGAAGAATGATAGCATGCTTCCAGCCCCATCGGTATGGCAGCCAGGTCAAAAGAGCGGTTGAGGAGGGTAGACAAGGGGATGGAGATGGCCGAGGCTGAAAGGTATAATAGCTTGGGGTCCAAACCGTCAGGTGAACTGCCTTTGGTAGGATTTAGGGCTTACAAAGCCTCCAGCATTGCAGTAAGAGTAATTTTGGAGAAAGAGAAAGTATCTGTTTGTGTGGGTGCACTGGGGGGGGGTGTCGGATGCGACTGGCCTCATAGCTGGTAGGAGGGCCAGAAGAGCAGAGGCACATGAGGTGAAGTAATTGCTGAAAGCAGCAGGTACACTTGGGTGATCAGTAATGAGGGAGTTATTTATGTTTAGAAGGGGGGAGAGGGGTAGGCAGAGGTGAGAAGAGAGAGTGTATCACTTCTCAAAATTTTGAGGGGTTATTTAGGTTGGAGTGAAAGGTAGAATGGAAGTAGAAAGACGAGGATGGGTGAAGCACAAGGTAGTGGTGCAGTTCAATAAAGGCAGGATATCTGATTCACAGGAAAAAGAATGTACACACCATCCACTCAAGCAGCAACACCAAACTGTCCTTCTTTTTAAATCATAGACAGTTTTACTCAAATACAAGTGCAAACAACTAATGTGGCCACCAATGGCCATAGTCTACTTATTTATAGGGCCAGCTCGTAATTCAAGGGGTGGGGATTCCTATAAAACACTGACACGCCCAGCCCTCTTTGCTTAGCGTTCTCAGTTTGAACGATGGGCCGGGCGTGTGGTTCTGTCCTTGCTGGGCTTACCTGTTGCCATGTTTTTTTTCCAGCTTTTCACCGCTTGCGGCATTCTTCAGCACCTCCTGCTGCTCTTCTTCTTGCTTCCCCTCTTCTCTTTTACCTCCGCGGTTTCAGGTGTTGGATAGCCTGATTCTCGCTCTCTCCTTCTCCTGCTACGCACCTGGTCCCTTCCTCGGTTCATCCGGAATGCTTCCTGCTGCAGGTTCGGCCATTTTTCGGCCCACCTGCCCCCAGCTTTTCTTTTTGTTCTGCTTTCCTGGCGGTTCGTTTACTATTTTTTTTGGATTTTCGTAGCCTCCTGCTTGTCCTGGATTTCTTAGTCACTACCTCCTGGATATCTGGACTGCTTCATTGGACATATTTGCTTTTGGTTTTTTCTGCTATTCCTTTCTGGCGTTCAGCTCGTGATTGCATTCATGGATTCTCCTGCTCCACCTGAAGGACCTCCCCCCACCGCTCCTCAGAAAAAATCTTCAAAGTCTCATCATTCCTTAAAGAACTGGACTATTCCTCGTCTCCTCGCTGAACTAAAGGTTCTTGGGGTCCCTGTTCCTGCTGGTGCTAAAAAGCAGGAGCTTTATGATTTATGGCTTGAAAATCAAGATCGCAATCCTTGCCCCAGGCCAGCCTGCCCTGCTGTCCCTGCTCCTGATGCCTTTGCTGAACTCAAGGATTTGATTTCTCAACTAGCTTCCTCTGTGACTGATATTTCCAATCACCTGGATGTTATAGAATGACGTCAGTCCTCCTCTCCGCTTCTGCAGACTCCACCTGCCCCTCTGTCTGCTCCAGCCCCGATGTCTCAGCCCTCTCCTTCAGTGCCTGCCATTGCTTTCAACTCAGGTAATTTGGCTTCCAACTCCTCTATGCCTGCCATCTCCCCTGTTCATTTGGTTCCCGCTCATCTCCGCAAGGATATCATCAAAGGGAAGGACGTCAACCTTATCTCATTGCTTATTTCTTCTCATGATACTATTGAAAACAGAGTTGTCTCTTGTGGTGACTTCTCCGTTGTTCTGCGTTCTAAGGACCCTTGGCTTTCCAAGAAATTGACTATTCCTGAATTCGTCCTGGCATTTAGTCTGTTCAGAGACATTCTGTGTTCTGTCTTTCCATCTCGAAGGGAGGAGCCGGTTACCTATTTATATCTCGTAGTCGACCTTGGCGTCCGCTATGGTGGTACTCACTTTTATGACTACCATAAATATTTTTCAGCTAAGGCAGCTGCTGCTTTATCTCACCTGAATGTCCGCCTTCACTGGGGTTCTCTCGACAATTGTTTCACTGCCATTTCGCTGGCCAGCAGGTGCTCACTTGCCAGATTTGCGGCTCCTTTTCCCATGCCGCTTCTTTCTGCCCTTTATCCGTTCCTGATTCATCTTCCCGTACTTCCTCTTCAGGCTCCACTATTACCAGGACTATACATAATCATATTGCTATACCTCGCTTGTCCTATGACAAACATGGTCATCCAATTACTTCCATGGCTGGTAGATCTGCCTGTAATAATTTCAACGATATGGGTTGCTCCCTTCATCCCTGCCATATGCTGCACATCTGCAGTCATTGTGGTGAAGCTCATGCAAAATCAATCTGCCCTAACCTCAGAAGCAGGACCTGACTATTCAGTCATCCCTCTACTCCTGTTAATGTCACTACGCTGGCTCATTTCCTTGCCAATCATCCATCTTGCTCCTTGGTGCAATTTCTCATCTTCGGATTTATTTTTGGATTCCATACTGGCATATGTTCTCTTCCTCAGGACTCCTACACAATCTTCTAATTTGCGAACAGCTCTCTCTCAACCGGACTTAGTCTCCTCCCTCTTACAGAAGGAACTGGATAAAGGCTATATCATCGAACCATTCCTCCATCCTCCATTTCCTCTCATCTGTGTCAGCCCTATTGGCATTGCTACTCGCAAATTATCTGGAAAGCAGTGCCTTATATTCGATTTATCCACTCCATGTGCCACTTGCATTCCTAGTATCAACTCTCTTATCCCTTCTCAGCATTTTTCTCTGGCTTATGCCAAGATTAACCACGCCATATTGACTATCAAACAGATGGGCAGAGGCGCATGGCTTTTCAAAGCTGACATTGCCGATGCGTTTAAACTCCTTCCTATTCATTCATCCCTTTGGCATCTATATGGCATCAAATGGGCAGATTCCTACTACTTTGCTGTGTGAGTAGTCTTCGGTTGCAAAAGCAGTCCAAAACTGTTTGATATACTTTCTTCGACTCTTTGTTGGTTGTTGTTGAATTGTTGTCAGGTGACCTCAGTGATTCATTTGCTTGATGATTTTCTTCTTATCGAGCCTCCTTCTGTGCCTCCGGCAGCAGCCATTTCTGCCTTACATCATTTATTTCATCAATTGGCTTTGCCTGTTTCAGAGGAAAAGACTTCTGGTCCTGCTACTTCCCTTGAATTTTTGGGCATCATTCTCGGCTCTGTTTGCATGGAAGCCAGACTCCCTATGGACAAGTTATGCAGAATCAAGACTCTGGTCCTTTCATTCTCCAATCACTCATCTTGCACAAAACATGAACTCCTGTCTTTGCTAGGTTATCTCTCCTTCACTACACGTATAATTCCTCAAGGACGTACATTCATAGCATATTTACTCAAATTGCTCCCTTCAGCTTCAGCCCTCCACCATCATATTTCTATTACAGCCACTGCAAAATCCGACCTTGCCATGTGGTTCCTCTTCCTAAACCAATGGAATGGTCACTTCATGTTCTACAAAGACATTTCCCAAGAGCTTTCTCCTAAAGTCTTCACGGATGCTTCGCCTACTCACGGATTTGCTGCTATTTTCCATCAATCCTGGATTTCTTCAACATGACCTCACGAATTTCTACACTTACCCACAGCCTCGACTTCTTCTCCGTTATTTGAGATATATCTGGTAGTTGCAGCAGCTGCCACTTGGGGTCATTGCTGGTCTTTGTCAACAGTATTAGTTTATACAGACAATCAAATAACCGTAGATATTATTAACAAAGTCAGATCATCTTCTCCTACAATCATGCTATTCTTACGGAGATTAACATGGCTTTCTCTGATTCATAATTTTTGTATTCAGTGTCTTCATATTCCTGGTCATCTCAACACAGCAGCTGACTACCTTTCCCGTTTTCAATTTCAGAAATTCCATATTCTCCTTCCTGCGGCAGATCCTCTACCAACTCCATCTCCTCATTTCAAGGATCTAGTCATGCCATGAGCAGTTACCTGACTTCAGCACAAAACCTCATGTGGTCATCTTTATCTGTCAGCACGCGATCAGCTTACTGCACAGCCTGGAGAAAATACAATTGATTCTGCACCATGTCAGCCTCCTCTGCATTCCTGATTTCCTTACATACCATATTAGCTTTCACGACCTATTGCCATTCAACCAGTAAATTATCCTATTCTACCATTCGTCAATACTTATCTGGCATTCAATTTCATTTCTGCTTACAAGAGCCGTCATCTGGCTCCTTGACATCTTATCCTGCAGTTAAGCTCCTCCTTTCAGCAATCCAAAAACTTTCATTCAAAAAGACGCCTACTCGCTTGCCCATCGATGATATCATATTCAAACAGCTAATTACTTTACTGAAGTCTGAACCTCCTACTTCACACTCCACCATTCTACTTGCAGCTATATCTTTGGCATTTTACAGATTTCTACGCCCCAGAGAATTTACAGTCTCATCAAGTTCTGCAACATCCTTTCTCAAAGTTAAACATCTTACCAAGCAAGCTGACTACTATGTTCTTCATCTACCCACATCAAAGACGGACAGACTTCAAGAAGGCGTAGACATTCGATATTTTCCTACTAATACGGTTTGGTGCCGCGTCTACTTTTTGAACCAGCTATGCAACCTTCATAGTCAATCCAGTCTTGATTATCCCCTACTTACTTCTCATAATAATGCTCCTTTAACCACCAAAGAATTTGTGGATTCCATTCAATCACTATTGCAACGCCTGGGACTTGATCCTTTCGCTTACTGTGGACGTTCATTTAGAATCGGTACTGCCACCTCCGCATCTCGAAAGAAAGTTCCAGCCTACATCATTAAACCTCTAGGAAGATGGACATCATCTTGCTTTGAGACCTACATTCCTAATCCCGAAGAAGAAATACGTTCAGCCTTTATTTCCATCTCCTCTTAGTATGCCTAGAAGGAAGGCAACTTGGCAGCCATGGTTCCTCAGAGGTTTCCTCTGGTAAAGGGGGTTTTTCCTCTCCTGAGTGCTGCCAGGTATACTCTCCATGGGTTGGAGGAGGTGGATTCTATTCTATTCGTTGGGCCTTCAACTATCAGCTCATACTCAAGATGGGAACGAGTAAGGCCAAAACAAATAAATGTACAGACAAGTGGCACCAAACACAATTCATAAACATTATTCCCACACAGTGAATTGTTGGGCTAGCCCATAATTCAAGGGGTGGGGATTCCTATAAAACACCAACACACCCAGCCCTCTTTGCTTAGTGTTCTCAGTTTCCTCCACCCTCCCCTCCTCCTTCTCTGGTGCTCTTCCCATCTATAGGGCCTTCAACTATCAGCTCATACTCAAGATGGGAACGAGTAAGGCCAAAACAAATAAATGTACAAACAAGTGGCACCAAGCACAATTCATAAACATTATTCCTGCACAGTGAATAACAGTGTGATAGATACAACCAGGCAAGTGCAATCAGTGAAAAACAGGCTAATATAACCATCAAGTAAAGACTTTTCCAATTTCCACACAACAATATGTGTATTTGGTGGCAGCATATATGTGGCCCCTTATTCACAGAACAGAAAAATTCTAAAGGAGGCCTGTAAAGAAAATAAATATATCAGAGGAATGAAAAATACTTTTCAAAAGCCAAAATTAAAGAAGGGAAGGAAGGTGGAGGGAAGGGCAATAGGAGAAGAAAGGAAAGGGGGGAGAGAAGGAAAGGAGGGAGAAAAAAGGGGAAAGAAGGGGAGAAAGAAGGAAAGAGAGGAAAATAAGAAAAACAAGGGAAAACAAAAGAAGGGGGGAGGAAGGACTGGAAAAGAAAGGGAAGGGATGGAAGAAACACAGACCGAGCATAATATACATTATGTATGAATTGATGGTTATGTTAGCCTGTTTTTCACTGATTGCACTTGCCTGGTTGTATCTCTCACACTGTTAATAAGTAGTCTACGGCCATTGGTGGCCACATTAATTTATTGCACTTGTATTGAGTATTTAAATGCACCTTTTATGTTGTTCAATCAGCTCTAAGGAGCCCTGAGAGCAGGGTGAAACGTAAACTGTTGCTGCCTTTTTCTATGGTACTGGTAATAAAACTGTCTATGATTTAAAAAGCAGAACAGTTTGGTATTGCTGCTTGAGTGGATGGTGTGTGTAGAATGGAAGTATTCGGCCTTGACCAGAAGTGTGGCTTTCGTGCACTTGTTTCTGAGGGAGAGGTAGATTTCATAGTCTTTGAGAAGATTTGAACATTTGTGGAGCTTTCAAGCTTGGTTATGCGCTTTTTGGCATACTATGAGTTCAGGTGAGATCCAAGGAAGGTGATTCCCATGGACCCTGACCTTACGGAGTAGGGCATATGGGTTTCAGACATCGAGGAATTTACCTCTAAAATAATCAGCTGCAGCATCTATTGAGTTCACAGAAACTAAGGGGGCCCAATTAGTAAGCTCTAGATCATGCAGTAGGGGAGCAAGATTCAGAGATTTGTAAGATAGGATTAGTAAAGTTTTGTGTGAGGCTGATATTTTACGGACTTTGCATACCAGGAATGCCATACAGTGGTTGCTGAGGGCGTCTGACAGTACTTCAGATTTTATGACCCTGTGGGGTGTGAGGTGAGGGCCCAGTCAATTAAGGTGTGGTTGCCTGTTTTGTGGTTCACCAGTGCTGGTTCAAGGATCAACTGGGTTAAGTTGAGGACATTTATGGCATTTTGAACTTTGTTTAGGGTGGGGGATAACCAGTTTAGATTAAAGTCACTCAAGATGTATACTTCACCCGAGGTGGAGTGGAATGCGATGGAGGTAATAAGATCGGTAGTGATTGAGGAGTGGATTCCAGGGTGTCTGTAGGCACCTGCTACAAAAATGGGAATATAAAAGGGGAAGGAGAGTTGTAATATCAGCAACTCATAAGCTTTAGGGACTGAAACAGAAAAGGTGGTGGTAGATGAGGAGATGTAGATGACCACGCCTCCTCCCCTCTCTGTCTGGTCCTGGCGGGATATAGTATAGCCAGGGATGGAGAGGAAGGGGTCATCAATCTTTTTGCTAAGCCAGGTTTCAGATAGGATGATTACATCAGGGCTGAGTGAGGCAACCAGAGGCTGGAGAAAGTCCACTTTAGGGAGGAGACTGCATATATTAAGGTGTAGGAATTTTAGGCCTCAGGGATGTTAGGTAAGGGTCGAGGGAGAAACTGCTGTAATAGGGGTTGGGGGGCAGGGGTATTTACTAGGCATGGACCTGGGTTAGGGTTACTGTCCTTGGCAGATAGGAGCAGGAGAGCAATAATAATAAAGTGGAGTTTGGTACTCTTGAACCATGATGAGGTGTATGAGCAACCAGAGAGAAAGGTAATGGGGTAAGCAGAGGGGGGCTGGAAGCTAAGTATGAGTATTAGAGTGCAATACATAGGCATAGCTATGAGTGAGGTGATGGGGCAGAAGGAGTAGTGAGCGCAAGTTAGGATAGGGAACGAGGAGGTGATAGTATCAAGATGGCAGGGGAAAGAGGGGTTAAGGCAGAATGGTTCCAATGAGGGAGTGGGGTGAGGAGGAGTACAGGAAGGGTGGGAGACAGAGAGGAAAAAAATTACTCACCTTAGTAATTGTGTTTCTTCTAATGGAGTCTTGCTGTATTCTGACAATCTGCAGTTTGCTCCAGCCTTTAAACTGTCCCAGAGAGTATAGGGTTAATTTTCTATGCAGTGCGTAGAACGTTGAGCTCGAGCTCGGTTGAGGTCTCTGTCTACAGCACTTTGAAACCCAACCATCAGATTCTTACGAGCAAACATTCACTAACTATACTATGTGGAAATTGTAAAATTTTTCACTAGCCAACTGGCAACAGAACGTTTTGGATTCCCAAAGGAAGACTCAAGTCAGGAAACCCCAAACCAAAAACCTATCCAAAAATAAAGATTAAAATACAAAGCACCCATAAATATGGAAGGTGTGTTGAAGACACTCCAGGGGTGCAACACTGCACCTGCCCACCCACTTCCCAAAAACAGGTTCTGAGAGGGGAGGCAGGGAGGGAGGTCAGAATACAGCAAGACTCCATTAGAAGAAACACAGTTACTAAGGTGAGTAATTTTTTCTTCAAACAACATGAAGTCTTGCTGTATTCTGACAACCTGCAGACTACCAAGCAGTACCTCCATGGAGGAGGGACAGAACCTATTTGGGGAATAGGCTCTGAAGTACTGCTGTGCCAAACTGAGCATCACTCCTAGCCTGGACATCCAGAGAGTAATGCTTGGTAAAGGTATGGACTGTTTTTCCAGGTGGCTGCTTGACAAATTTCTAACAGAGAGATATCCCTGGCAGCAGCCAGGGAAGCAGCTGTATCTCTTGTAGAATGAGCCCTTAGGCTTGATGGTGAAATTTTCCCCAGTTTCTCTTAGCAGAATTGAATACAAAAAACAATCCACCTGGCAATAGTTCTCTTGGTGGCAGGTTTGCCCTTTCCCACTTCCCCATAAGTGAGGAACAACTGGAGGGAATCAAACCTGTGACCCTTGGTATGCTCTATGTAGTAGCTAAGGGCTCTTTTAACATCTAAACTGTGCAGCCTCCTCTCTCCTGAGGAAGAATAATTAGTGAAGAAGACAGGAAGAGACATAGACTGATTCAAGTGGAAGTCTGAAACCACCTTGGGGCAAGAACCTTCTATTGGTTCTAAGGACCACTTTATCCCTATGAAAGGAGATAAAATCAGGTTCACTGACAGGGCTTGCAATTTACTGATACGTCTGGCAGAGGTAATAGCTACCAAAAATACAGGTTACTCACCTGTAACAGGAGTTCTAGGAATGGTATATGTTGTTCATCCATACTTTCTGACAGGTATCCTTGCCGCTTTAAATCTTGCCGGAAGGTCTTCAAGCTGGCTCCTCCCACCCACCTGGGTGGTAAAACTCTCGGCTCCGCCCCATGACGCCAGATCTAGCCCGCTGAAAGCTCAGGTTGTGCGTCGAAGCCAGGGAGGTCGGGTGGGTCATGTGGATGAACAACATATACCATTCCTAGAACTCCTGTTACAGGTGAGTAACCTGTATTTCTAGGGACATGGATATGTTGTTCATCCACACTTTCTGGCAGACTCCTAGCAGTTCTCTGGGAGGAGGGAGGCAAGGCGCACACCCCCTACTTAGGAAATAGAGACTGGAGAACCGAGGCCCCAAAACCAGCATCCCGGCGTGACTCAAGGTTGATGTGGTAGTGGGTTATAAAGGTATGTGCCGACTTCCAGGTAGCAGCCCTGCAGATATCCTGGATAGGGACATCCTTGGAAGCAGCTACCGATGCAGCGGTATGGCGGGTAGAATGAGCTCTTATCCCTCTGGGAGGCTCCATGCCCACCAACCTATAGCAGAGATCTATGCAGGAGGTGACCCACCTGCTTATCATCCGCTTGGCTGCAGGTCTGCCAGGTGCAGCTTCAGCATAGGTGACAAACAGCTGGCGAACCTCTCCCAAACTTCAGCCATCGCTCCCTTATAGTAGCGACGCTTCTAGGGTTCAGAGTATGGAGCCTATTGGCCTCGAGTGTGATTGGGGTAGAACACCGGCAGAGTCAACACCTGGTTAGGTGAAACTCTGACACTACCTCTGAAGGAATTTCGGTGGGGCGCAGGACAACCTTGTCCCTGTGGAAGACCAGGTAAGGAGACTCGATGGAAAGCACCTGGAGCTTTCCCATCCTTCTGGCTGACGTGATAGCCACCAAGAAGGCGGTCTTCCATGACAGGTGAGAGATGTCACACCTGTGCATTGGTTCGAATGGCTTGCCCATGAGCTTTGCCAATACCAGTGGTAGATCCCACGGAGGTGGAGGTTCACGCACCAGAGGGGATATGTGATCCAGGCCTTTGAAAAAGCACCAACCACCTTCTCCTGCACCACCGACTGCTTCCCAGCCCACGCCCAGTAAGCAGAGATAGCTGCCAGGTGCACCTTTAGGGTCGTCGACCTAAGCCCTTGCTGAGAAAGGGACCATAGGTAGTCCAAGATGCTTGCCAAGGAACAGGAGGAAGGGTCCAGGCCCTTGCCCTGACATAAATGGAGAATCTCTTCCATTTGAAGATATAGCATTTTCTGGTCGACTCCTTACGGGATGCCTCAACTACATTGAGGACCTCGTCGGAAAGACCCAAGGCCTGGAACTCTAGCCGCTCAGAAACCAGGCCGTCAGGTGCAGGGATTGAAGGTCCGGATGGAACACCTTCCTTGATTGACTGATAACAGGTCCAGGCCAGCTGGAAGTTGCCTCGGGAGCCTGGAGCTGAGGCTGAGGAGATCTGGATACCGGCATTGGCGGGGCCAGTCTGGGGCTACCAGAATCACTTGCGCCTTGTCCCTTCTCACCTTGAGAAGCACCTTGTGGATCAAGGGAAATGGGGGAAAGGCATAGAAGAGGCCTGGGGTCCACGGCCTTGAGAAGGCATCCCCCTGCAGCGAACCCTGCTGAGGGGGGCGGGCATGAAACAGCCTCAGCTTCGCATTCTCCCTGGAGGCAAACAGGTCCACCTGAGGTGTGCCCCAGTGGGAGAACAGATCTTGTACTACCTCCGGCAGGAGAGACCACTCATGGGACACAGCCCCTATCTGGCTTAGGGCATCGGCCAGGGTGTTGGAGGCTCCTGCCACATGGATGGCTAGGAGATCCGCCTCCAGGCTGCGCACGAGTGACCAAACGCGGAGAGCTTCCTTGCACAGAGGCATGGAGCGCGTCCCGCCCTGGCGGTTTAGGTAGTACATGGTCGTGGTATTGTCCATCTGGACCTGAACCACTTGACCCCGAGAAACGGAGCAAAGGTGGTGAGGGCTAGACGGACTGCCCGAAGCTCCAGCAGGTTGATATGGCATCGGGACTCCCAAGGGGACCAGAGGCTGTGCTCTCTGTGTTCCCACAGATGGGCACCCCAACCCATCAGAGAGGCATTGGTCGATAGAGAGACTGTTGGCTCGGGGCGGACAAATGGGATGCCCTCCTGCAAATGGGCTGGAACGGTCCACCACTGGAAAGCGTTCCACATCCCCTGGGTCACCATCACTAGCTGGTCCAATGGATCGCAGCGCCAGACCACTGGCTGGCCAATCCCACTGAAGGGGACATGATGTGCCAGCGGCCCAACGGACCACGCTGGTGCAGGCCGCCATGAGACCCAGGAGGCGAGGAAGTCCCGGCAGGGCGCGATTGCCCAACCAGAAATGATTGGGCAAAGGAGGAAAGAACCTCAGCCCTGTCCACCGGGAGCCGTGCTCTGGCTCGAAGAGAGTCGAGCTCTGCCCCGATGAAAAGAATCACCTGCTTCGGTCCGAGTTCCGACTTGGCCTCATTGATGAGAAGGCCGATCTGAGAGCAAACCTGGAGGGCCAGATCTCTGGACCGCTCCACCTCCTGTCTGGAGGGGGCTGCTATCAGCCAATCATCCAGGTACGGGTACACCCAGACCCCTCAGCGCCGCAGGAATGCTGTCACCACTGCCATGCATTTGGTGAAGACCCTGAGAGCAAAAGAAAGGCCGAAGGGCATGGCTCGGAACTCCTAAAGGGATCCCTCTGCTCGAAAGTGAAGGAATCTCTGGTGAGACGGATGGATAGGGATGTGAAAGAACGATCCTGTATGTCCAGAGAACAGAACCACATGCCTCGTTCCAGGGATGGTATTATTTGAGCCAGAGTGACCATTCTGAAGGTCCGAGACCTTAGGAACTTGTTTAGGCCATGCAGGTCGAGAATGGGGTGCCAGTCCTCCGTCCGTTTTGGGACCAGGAAGTACCTGGACACAAACCCAGGTCTGAGGAGGGTCCGCCACCTCTGATCACCTCTTTTCTCAAGGAGAGAGATGTCGGCTCGGCAAGCCAACAGCGAGGCTGCGGACTTTAGGTACTCTCGGGGCGACGGCTCGAAGGGCGGGCCTGCTCGAACTCCAGAGGCAGGCTTTTTCTACCACTTTCCAGCACCCACCGTCTGTGGTGATAGCGGACCAGGTGGAAAGGAAGTGGCGGAGCAATCCCCCCACAGGGGGAACCTGGGGTGGAGTGACAAGGTTGGGGGCGACACCCCTCAACCCGTCACTGGGCAGGCTTGGAGGAGGGACTGGCTGAGGGACCTCCTGGGCCTTTGCCTCCCTGCTTCCTGGAAGAGGAAGCCACAGGCTTGGCTTTGGGATGCCAAGCGCGAGTCTGCTGGCCCTGATGCTGCTGGGCCGGATGTGCCATGGGCGCAGACGGATGAAAGGGCTTGGGTTGCGGTCTGCGGCCCTTGTCCCTCTGGGTGGAGGAGACTGAGTCCAGAGTGGCATCGGACTTTTCGATCCTCTGGAGGTGACCCTCCACTCCAGGGCCGAAGAGGTCAGTCCCCAAGAAGGGGACATCCGCCAACTTGTGCTGGGTATCTGCTGTGAAGGTGGATATCCTCAGCCATGCCTGATGGCGCATAGCCACTGCGGCCGCGACTGACCTGGCACATGAGTCGCCGATGTCCAGAGCAGTCTGAAGTTGCTGCTTGGCCACTGCCCTGCCCTGGTCCCGCACCTGCTTGACCGTGGTCTGCAGGTCAGCCGGGAGATGAGGGACTACCTCGTCCAGGAAGCCCAACAGGGCGTGAGAGAAGTGTGCCATCAGCACAGCTGAGCTGGCCTGACAAAGGCCAAGGAAGGATGCAGCATAGACTTTGCACCCAGCGTAGTCCAACTTCTTGGACTCCATGTCAGGAGGCTTGTCCACATCCCTGGCGCTTCCGGCACGGAAGATGCTGTCGGTAACCAACCCCTCGGCTGAGGGGTGTTCTGAAAAACTGGACGGGGAACCGGTAGGGACCGTGTACTTCCTTGCCATCCTGGCCAAAGGCGCAGGGCAGGAAGCAGGATGCTGCCAGAGCTCCAAGGCCAGGCTGACAATGGCCTTGGCCACTGGAAAGGCCTCAGTGGAAGAATCCCTTCGGTCCAATATCTCCGTTAGGGAACACTTGGCCCGCTTGGATACGGGCTCGAGCTGTATCTCGGTGGACTTCGAGATGAGCCTAAGCAAACCCACGAAGGACGATGGGCTATCATCCAACGACTGACCTCCGGAGAACTCCAGGTCGACCTGCCTGGAGAACAGGGAGGAATCGTCGTCGGAGTCGGACGAGTCCGCAAAGAGCTGCCTTGGGCCTGAGCCACCCTCCACCTGCCGAGGGTGGTCGGGAGTGAGGGTGACAGATGGCCTATGGGTCAGGCCCTGGCCCGACCAAGAATTCTTGGTCGGGGCCCCAAATTTTGGCTGTGGAGGCAGAGGTTCCACCAGAATCGGTGGGGCAGCCAGTTTCAGTTGAGCAACAGGCCTGAGGGCAGGCATCTCGGCTAGGGTGAGGGGTTGCTTCGGCCGCTCCGGTGACAGCCACTTGATGGCCGGGGAAGGCGACGACATCGGCTTGCTCCCAGACAGAAGGAGCTGTTGCCATGAGGTCCTCATAGCACCGGCGCAGCTTCGTCCAAGCTCTCCTCATCCGAGGAGGAAGGGGCGAGGCAGCGGTGACACCACCTCACGGTGCCGAGACCGAGACTGCCTATGTCAGCAAGATTGGCTGGACCCGTGAGGCTGTCCGAGACCGAGACCGAGAAGCTCGGCATTTCCGAGGAGGGTTCTGGGGCAGGGTGGGGGAAACCCCTCTCCCCTTGGCTCGGCAGTTCGACTGTGGACTCCAGAACCGGAGGCATGGGCAAGTCCACGGTAACCTTGATCTCCGCTGGGGGAACCGGGGAGTGAGGGTTTTCTGCTTCACCGGTCAACAACCTGTCTGATGGGTCGAGAAAAATCTCGACTGCATCAACGGGAGTCTCGGTCAACTGACCTGACGGGGATGCCATGAGGCCAGTGGCTGAAGCTGAAGGATCGACCGAAGTCGAGGGTCAACAACTCGGGGAGGGGGACCTCTCCCACTCCCAAGAGAGTCGACGAGGGACTTACCTTTAGAGACCTTCTTCTTGGACCGAGAGGAAAGTCCTGATGGCCCCTCTCCCTTGGTGGAAAGGACTGACAGAGCTCCTTAAAAGAAGCTGAATAGGAGGATCCCAAGGAGGCGGATAAAGGCCGTGGCCGAGGAAGATGAAGATGTGGCCTGCGCCGCCTCCTCCTCGAGGGCGATCATCTGCTCAAGCTGTTCCGCCAAGCCAGCCGCCGCGGACACCTCCAAACGGGCCTCCTTCGACTTTACCGGCGGGTAACATTTCTCGGTGCCCAAAGTTGTAAATGGGTGGCGCGGTCCTCCAGGACGTAGACCGAAAAGGAAGAGCACAGTTTGCAGGCCTGCGGGTCGTGCTCAAGGCCTAAGCAGTAGACACACGTGGAGTGCGGATCCGTCTGAGACATCTTCTGCCCACATGGGCACCTCTGAGAACCGGGAGTCGATTTGTCCATCGCAGCCGCGAGGGAAATAAATGACAGAAGTCTTGAAAACCTTAAACTTTGTTTCGGGTAAACTGAAGAATTAGGAACCAGTCTTATATGCAAGCGTTAAGGAGGGAACCTGAGCTTCCAAGCGGTAAGGAAGATCTGGCGTCATGGGGCGGAACCGAGAGTTTTACCACTCGGGTGGGTGGGAGGAGCCAGCTTGAAGACCTTCCGGCAAGATTTAAAGCAGCAAGGATACCTGCCAGAAAGTGTGGATGAACAACATATCCATGTCCCCAGAAACACAGTTTTCCAAGTGAAGTACTTAAGCTCTGCTGAGGACATAGGCTCAAAAGGAGGTTGCATAAGTTGAGCAATGCAAACATTTAAGTCCCAGGCAGGGGCAGGATCCCTAAAGGGAGGATTAGTATGAAGCAATCCCTTGAAAATTTTACAGAACACAGGATGAGATGATAGTGAGGAAGACTTCCCCACTGACAGAAAAGCAGAAACAACTGACGTGTACCTTGAGAGTAGCTGGTCTGAGCCCTAGGCCATTCAGATGGACCATATAATCCAGAACTGTAGGCAATTCAGCAGTGTCTGGAGAAATATGCTTCTTGGAACACCAAATGTTGAATCTCTTCCACTTGGAGTTATAGGTCTTTCTGATGGCGGGCTTTTGAGAGGCTTTGAGAATATCCAGAACCCCCTGAGACAGATGCAAATCTGAATACTCTAACTCTTCAAGAGCCATGCCTTGAGATTGAGAGAATGAAGACTGGGGTACCAAATCCTCCTCTAAGAGGAGGTTAACAGATTGTAATTCCTGGGAAGAGACAGGGAAGATGGTCTGCTAGAGACAGCAACAGGGGGTACCAAGGCTGTCTGGCCCAGTCTGGAGCAATCAGAATCACTTTCCAAGGTTGTGACCTTATCTTGACTAGAACTTTGAACAGTAGAGGAAAGGAAGGGAAGGCATATAGAAAGTTCCTTCCGGTTCAAAATCAGAGCATCCAGAGGGACTGAACCCAAGACTGGGGGTCTGCAACAAAACAGAGGAAGTTGATGATTGTCTGGGGCTGCAAAGAGATCTATCTCTGGAGTGCCCCACCTTGAGAAAATCACTTTCAACACTAAGGGGTCCAGGGACCATTCGTGATGGCCCTGGGAGATCCTGCTCAATGCATCTGCTAGCACATTGTCCTTTCCTGGAAGGTGGACTGCTATCAGAGAGGTCTGCAGGGAATAAGCCAGGGACCACAATTTCATGGTCTCTGTGCACAAGGCCATAGACTGAGTGCCTCCCTGCTTGTTGATGTACCACATGATGGTGGTGTTGTCTGTCCTGACCTGAACTACCTTGTTCTGCACAGACTGAGAGAAGGCTTGCAGGGCCAGAAAAACTGCCCTGAGTTCCAGGAGATTGATATGGAGAAGGGATTCCTGAGGGGACCACAGTCCCTGGGCTGTGAGAGCCCTCAGATGAGCTCTCCACCCCAAAAGAGAAGAATCCATGGTAAGGACCACTGAATGAGATTGAGTGACAAATAGGGCCCCTTGCCTTAAATTGTCCTGATCCTGCCACCATTGAAGAGCTTGGATCAGTGTCCGAGTCACTGGAATCAGTTTGGTAAGAGGGTCCTTCCTTTGGGACCAAAAGGCCCTCAGATGGAACTGAATGTCCCTCATCTGAAATCTTGCCCCTTGGTCCACTGCTGTAGAGCTGCCATGTGGCCCAAGAGCTGAAGAAAGTGCCTTGCTGGTCGAGACACCTGAAGGCTGAAGGAAGAAGCCAGTTCTATAAGAACTCTTGCTCTTTCTAGGGGAAGAAAAGCTCTTGATTTGACAGTGTCTAGCTCTGCCCCTATAAAGGTAAAAAGCTGCACTGGTTCGAGAACTGATTTGGGGAGGTTGAGAAGAAATTCCTGGGAAGTGAGCACTTGCTGGGTGACTTGTAGGTCTGACTTGACATGGCCTGGAGACTGACCAACTGTGAGCCAGTCATCCAGATATGGAAAAATGGACATCTTTTGCCTTCTTAAAGAGGCCACTACTACTGCCAGGCATTTTGTGAAAACCCTTGGAGCTGATGTTAGACCATAGGGCATTGCTTTGAACTGGTAATGGCCCTAGGGCAACTTGAACCTGAGGTATTTTCTGTGGGAGCACCTGATGGGGATGTGAAAGTAGGCATCTTTGAGGTCCATGGAGGCTAGCCAGTCCCCTGGCCTTAGAGAGGGAAGAATTATTCCCAGAGTCACCATCTTGAACCTTGGTTTTAAAAGATGTTTGTTCAGGTATCTTAGATCTAGAATGGGTCACCACTCCCCTGTCTTCTTTGGGGTAAGGAAGTACCTGGAATACAGACCTTTGCCCCAGTGTAGGGTAGGAACTCTCTCTCTATGGCTTCTAGAGCCAGAAGAGATGAAACCTCTTCCTCTAGGGCAAGGGTTTCAGAGGGACTTGCAGGTGTCAAAGATCTGGCTCTCATCTTCGGAAATTTTTTGAAGCTGAGAACCAGTCCCTGATTTACTACTTCCAGGACCCACTTGTCTGAGGTAACAGACACCCAGTCCTGGATGAAGTAAGCCAGCCTGCCCCCTACAGGGATAGGAGAGTCGACCCAGGCAGACCCATCAGGGTGTCTGTTTGGCAAGGGCCTTAGGCTGAGGAGTGGATGCAGCCCTGCTCATCCCCCTTTCTGCCTCTCCATCTGAAGAACCCCCTCTGTGAAAAGGAAGAAGAGGCCTGTGCTTGGTAGAAAGGCCTGTGAAAAGGCCTGCCCCTGCCCCTAGATTGCTGCCTTTGAGGAGTTGCCTGCCTTTCCTTGGCCTGTGTACTCCTATACGTGGTCCTATCTTCTTCATGAAATTTTCTGTGTGCTCCCCAAACAGAGAATTACCTTCCACAGGGAAATCCATGGCCTTAGCCTGGGTATCCTGTGAGAGACTAGCACATCTGAGCCAAGCCATTCTCCAAAGAGCCACAGATGTAGCCATGACTCTTGATGAAACATCACTGGAGTCCACAGCAGCATGAAACTGTACCTTAGATGCCTCAATCCCATCCACAGTCACCTCCTCCAGCTCCTTGACCAGCTGGGGGAGGCCTGTTTAGCCAGTGCCAGTACAATGTCCCGCCTAGACTTCCGGCACCTGGCTGTGTAGGCCATATAATTAGCCTGCCTGAGTCCCAAAGAGGATGCCATGTATTGCTTCTTTGCCAAGGCATCCATCCTCCTGGAGTCTTTATCTGGGGGTGTGAAGTCAAGGGAACATTAGCCCTGTCACAGGCTGCAGCCTGCATGACCCCAACATAGCTGCATTGCTGGTAGGAAAACTCTGTGTCCGAGCCTGATAAAGTGTACCTCTTGTCCATTCTTCTATCAACAGGAGGTACAGAATTAGGAGACTTTAACATCTTTTGTGTCTGTTTCCCAAATGATTTGTGCAGGGGAATAGACAGCCTCCTGGACTCTGGAATGTCCATCATTTTGACAAAATCAGGCTCCTTTTGATCCTCTGTAGCTTCCTCAATAGGGAGCTGAAGAATTTCAGCCACTTTCCTGTAAAACACATAGTGGGAAGGGGACTCTGAGAGCCTAGGAGGGGAAACACCAGAAGGTCTGTCTGGGGAGATGTCTGGCTCAATGGGCACATCCAGACTTTCTGCTCTATCATAATCATCCTCTTGTTCAAAATCCCCTTCATCCTCAAATTCTGGTGCATAAAAATCTTCAGGGGCATAATCCTGAACCGGTGGAACTGACTGAACCGAACCCCTAGCTAACGGAGCCAGATCAGTCAGAACCGGGAGAAGCGATTAAACAATCCGAATCACTCGTGCAATCTCATCAGTAGTTGGAACATGAACCTCCAGATCTGAACCGGTTGATTTGTCTTTTCTTTTCCTTTTTGTAGGAACCGATCCCTCAGGATTGACTCTCCTCTTGCCCGAAGAAGTATCGCCTTGGTCAGAGGGCACTCCTTCTGGTTTGGTTGGAACGGAACCAGGCTGGCCATCCGGGTCAACAGACTTCTCGGCCTACTTTTCCCTAAGTCTACCTAATCTCTTTTACAGGGTAGACTTAGGAAAAGTTTTACAAATTTGGCAGTCTGTATCGTGGTGTTCAAACCCCAGACAATAAACACAGGTGGTGTGGGGATTGGCCTTAGCAAAGACCTCCCCACACTCACTGCAGTGTTGAAACCCAGTGGGCCGGTTTTTTTTCTTGGATTTCTCAGACATGGCCAACCTAACCAAACTTACCCTTTTTTCAGCAACCACCAGGCGAGACACCCTTATCGGTTCCTAACCGTGTCATGGATATTGGAAAAAAAAGCTAAAACACGTTTTTCTTAGAACCGATAAGGACAGGTAACCACACACTAAAGGAAAATTGCAAAGATTCAACTATTTATTTATTTAGCTTTTGTTAACCAGGTAAGTACACTAGACAAGACAATTGCCTATTTTCAGGTACGACCCGGGAGAGTACAGGAATTACAGATTTAGATACATAGGACGACATGGTACAGATTAAGAACAGCTTACAAGTCATGAGAGTGCAACATAAAACAGATTAAGACAATTTACAAGTCATCATGAGGCATATTTTACAGATTAAGACAATTTACAAATCATCATGAGGTATAGTTTTGTTCAGTAAGTACACAACAGAGTAAGACATGTTGCTACTAAGAGCAGTACCGAAGGCACAGTTGTGATGCAGCAGCTACAGCACTATATACAGCATACACCTCTTTTGTCCAGGAAATATGTCGAGGAGAGAGGAGTGCAATGTTAGATCATGGGGGTTTTGGGCACCCACAGGCCGAAGCGAGTTTGAGGTGGTTCCATAGGGAGGAGCGAAGGCAGCCCTGTGAGGGGGCAGTGCGTATCTGGGCAGGGAAATCATTCCACAGTCTAGGCGCACATGCGGCAAAATCCTTACCTCCCATTTGAGACCGGGTGGTTGGTACCTTAAGCATGGCAGACCCCTGAGACCTGAGGGGATAGGATGTGGAGGCAGCCTGGACAAGGAATTTCACCAGCCCTGGAGGGGTGCCGGTGCCAAGGACCTTTCCCATGAAGCATCCTAGAACAAAGTCAATGTGGTTTGAAGGGGAGAGCCAGTTTAGCTTGCTGTAGAGGTCACAATGGTGGGTGAGATGGAGGGAAGCCAGAGCAAAGCGGCAGACATTGTTGTAGGCAGTAGACCACCTAGAGAGATGGGCTTTGGTGGAGCGGGCAAACAAAAGGAGCCCATAACAGAGCGACGGGAGAAGCACACCTCTGGCAAGAGCAACACGTGCCGCCAGAGTAAGGTTGCTTTTAGCTCTGTAGGCCAGACCCAGTTTGCAGTTGACATTCTTGCATGTATTCTGGATATGGCGGCCAAGGTCAAGCTGCGGGTCCAGCGTCACCCTAAGGTATTTGAAGTTGTCAGTGACAGGGATTGGAACACTGTCGGTACCTGGGACACAGAACTGCACAGGGGAGGCCTTGATCTTGGCCTGAGACCCAAAGAGCATGGCCTGGGTTTTTTTGAGATTAAGGACCAGCTTGTGGGCCAAGATCCATGACTGAATGCTCCCCAGGTCCTCACTCAGATGGCGATTGATGACCCCCATCTCTGGGGAGTGTGTCAAGATGACCAGGTCATCAGCATAGAGGATTGGCTTACAGTGAACAGCGGCTGCAGGGAGATTATTTACAAAGATGGAGAATAGCAGGGCCCCAGGACAGAGCCTTGGGGGACACCCATGGTTACAGGAGCAGTCCTGAGAGCTCCTTGCCATATTTGACCAGTTGCGTTCTGCTGTATAAATAGTTGGAGAACCAGCTGAGCACAGCAGAAGACAGACCAAGGGATCTAAGCTGAGTGGTGAGCATGGCATGATCAACCAGATTGAAGGCCTTGGAGAGGTCTATAAAGATAGCCTCCGATAGTTTGTCTTGGTCCATAGCCACCCTGATCCATGATGAGACAGCAACAAGGGCAGAGGACGTGCTGTGCCCTTTCCTGAAGCCATGCTGCACGGGTGACAATAGGTCATATGATTGCAAGTACTCCGAGAGTTGCCCTGCCACAACTTTCTCAAGAATTTCTGACCACTGATAGAATGGATATCGAGTGGTAATTCTCTAGTAGTTTGAGGTTTCCCTGTTTAAGGATTGGTACCACCCTGGCTACCTTCCATATGTCTGGAATAACACCAGATGACATGGACAAATTGAAGATGGGTTCCACCAGTGGGGCAAGCCAAGGGGCACCAAGGCTGAGAAGCTTCGGTTCCAGCCCATCCTGGCCAGCACTCAAGAAGAGGGAAGGCCCGAGAGAAGTCTCTACACCTCTTGCACCATCACAGCCCTGAAATGAAAGGGTAGATGGGGTGGTGATGGCGCTGGGACCTGTGCACCATTATCACCTCCATTGGGGGGGATGATGAGGTGAAAGCAGACAGGTCAGAAAAATACAGGTTAAAGGCATTTGTGATGGTCACCGAGTTGTTGCAGCTGGTACCATCAATAGTCATATCAGAGGTCTCAGCACTCTGGGAACCACTAACTATGTTTTAAATGTTTCTCCAGAACCTCCTGGGGTCCCTGGCTGAGTTCAGCAGAGCAGTCTTGCAGAACTCACTTTTAGCAGCCCTTATGCTCTTCTTGCACTCATTTCTGAGTTTCCTGTACTTCTGAAAAACAGCCTGATCCACCGTGGCCTTGAATTTTACCTATCACTTATCTCTGAGCTTCAGGAGGGCAAGTAGGCTACCATGTAACCATTTTGTGGCCGACTACTGGATCGGTTCAGCCGAACCGATCTAACAAGTTCACAATTTCCACAAAGTAATAACAGAAAACTATCTAAGTACTCATGGTACCACAGACAGAGCCTGAACCGACAATGAGGAAATAATTTCGGATTAAAACCGACACTTTAACCGACACTTTACCGACTTTTGAACCTAGCTGAAGGAGAAATCTCCGGAGCGACTGTTCAGTGAGGCAGAGTAAAGAATCTGATGGTTGGGTTTCAAAGTGCTGCAGACAGAGACCTCAACTGAGCTCGAGCTCAACGTTCTATGCACTGCATAGAAAATTAACCCTATACTCTCCGGGGCAGTTTAAAGACTGGAGCTAACTGCAGATTGTCAGAATACAGCAAGACTTCATGTTGTTTGAAAGGGTAGAGAGGAGCAGGAGAAGGAGCTTGGGTGGGAATAGAGACATGATGGATTAAGCTGAGGCAATAGAGACTGAGTGGGGTGAAGATCTAATATGATAGTACAGGGGTGAATATTCCTAACACTAACACACTAGTACCTTTGACCACCTGTATTGCTCACTGGGAGAGCAGAGTAAGTACGAGAGGTTGTGTGCACTAAAAGCTGGGACTGGCTGTGGTAGGGCGCAGGTTTATGTGGGCAGTTAAAGGAAAAATGCCTCACCAGTTCTTGCAATTTTCTTCAATTTTAATTGATTCTTCTTTCAAACATCACTCATATCAGGATAACATCAGAATGGCACAGTATTTTTCTCATTTTTCACTTCAATTTCGATAGCAAACATTAGAGCATCTGGCATCATCTCATTCTTTATAAGTCTTTAGGTGAGACAATATAAAGGCATAAACCTCACACAGGATATTCTGGCAGTTTTAAATCTTCCATTTGGAACATGAATCAAAACAGTTTTTCAAATAACTCCATAGAGCACTTTTCAGCAGCATCTAGAGCACACATCTAGGCTCACTACAACAGGATTTAAGTCTCCACCTGTTTACACCTCTCTGACGAATCTCACCTCTAGCCATCTGTGCTGACAATCTCTGTTAACAAATCTAAACTACTGAGTCAAAGGTTCACCCTTTTATATCCAGACAGGATCAGGTGACCTTCAAACTCCACCTTCACTTACAACTTTTAATTACTTTATCTTATATTCTAGTCCTTTATTTTATTCCAACAAGCTTATGTATTTTAAACTCATTTAGTAACTTATTCCCTCACTCAGAGATAAGTTATTTCTGTTCTGAACATTTTGAACTCCTTTTTCCAAGACAAGAAAGCACCACCCCTTCCCAACAATACTTAAGAAGGGTGTGCGTGGCCAGCCAGCTCCTAGAACAAACAAGGACGCCGGCAGTTGAAAAGCACAACAACTCCAAAGCTCCACAAACGCCTAAAACCTAATGCCTAAAGCCAAAACAAAACAAACGGAATTCATTCTTCAATAGGTAAGCAGAAATAAATCTCCTTATTTTAAATGTCTAAAAGCTTAAAGTTTTAAAGCTAATAAGCCTTATGTCCTCACAACAGTGCAATTACTAATTGCACTAACTCAGGAGTAACAAAATCACTTATTTCCCCTAATAATGACCAAAAGCCCACTTGTGGCCAGCCTTCACTTAATAGTGAGCTGCAACCGCAAGTAATTAGACTAGGCTCCAAAATGCCCAAAACGCCGTAACTCCCTCGCTTCTAAGAAAATCTCAGAAATACTCAAAATTAAGCAACCTCCATTCCGGAGGACATTCAGAGCTGTCCCCATAATTTTAGAATAAAGCCATTCCATTTAAACAGTATTAGAAGGCTAAATGCCTTCACAGCCATGCGCATAGTCGCAATGTACTCTGTTAAAGCAGCCCAGAACCAAAGTACTAACAGCTGCTAAAACACCCACCTAGCCTGAAAACAGCTTTTACAACCATTTAGTCCCCAAACATAATTTCCCACCTAAGTCTCTACCATAACTCTAAATGTAGTAGGAAAGCACTACTGCATTTTGCTACGGGGATCTCCTTTCTCTTATCCACACTCAGTATAAATCAGAACAATGAAGTTATTGTTTAAACAAGTATAGCACACTAAGCTGAAAGCTCTTCTATAGGAGCGACCTGGGGCACAAAGGAGGTCAAGTGACCCGCCTCAGGGTCACAATATGCAAGCAGAAGCCAGTGGGACCCAAACCCAGGTCTGGTCTGCTGGATATCACCAGATTTGCAGCTCAGGAGCTCCAGACCACTGCACTATACTACCTCCTCTGGGGGGACTCCTATATGTGCTAGGAAAAGGAAAACAATTCTCTAGCCCCATATTTCTAACCTTGGAATTTCAAACCTCACAGAGCCACTCTGTGACACTGGCACTTTAAGTGGGAATTAGCAAAAGCGAGTCGACAGCCTTAGTAGGGAGGGAGGGTCAAGACTAAGTGGGGGAGGAGTATTTAATAGAGGTCAGGGACGGGGAGGATGGGGGGACAAATTATTTGCATCACAGAAGTACAGGCAGCAAAATTACTTGAAATAGGCTCTATTCACTTTTTAAAAACAGCTCAAGTAGAGCAAGAAAGCATGTTCCAGTAGTGAGCCTGGCCCAACTTAGCTGGTCAATCAGATTTGTGGCTTTCTAGCTCTGCTTCCCAGGGAGAGATGCTGTACCTGAAGCTTGAGCGGGTGGGCTGAAAAAAGCGTGGCCAGCTTGGAATGCCACCACAGCCTCTGGTCCGTGGGGATCCTGGTCGGGAAGAAAGCTGAAGCCTGGAAGAAAGAAAGGAGGGAGAGAGAGCAAGAGGCTAGGGATAAATGTCTATACCCAAGGAAGGGACTAAATTGGTTGGAGTGCCTAAGATGGCGATCATAAGACAGGGAGTGAGAGTGAAAAGAAGGAGTGAATGCGTGAGGGGGTGGGCAGAATCAGAAAGGAAAGAAACAGTTGAAGGTGTCTGGGCTTTGGTGCTTGGGGTGGTGAGAGAGACAAAGGCTGAGGGATTAGAGGTTAATGGGACCAGGAGAGGTGGGGGGCTGGAAGAGACTGAGGGGCGAGAAACAAGATGAGAAAGGCTGATGGGGAGTGGACCCTGGAGCTGGGAAGAAGGGGCAGAGAACAGACAGAGTTTAAGCAGAGCCTTAAAACAACTGCATGTAGCAGAAACAGCTGCAAACAGACGAGGACACAGACTAGGGAGGTAGCAGTAATAAAGTACAATCTGAGAGTCAGAGATAGAAAATAAGTAAAGTAAAGGTAGGGAGACAGAGGCAGAATTTAAAATAAATAGTAGAGGCAGAGTTACGACAGTAGCATTCGGCAAAAGCCAGGCAGAATTAACTTAGCTGAAGAGATAACATTTGCGCTTCAAATCCTGAGCAATTCAATTCAGCAATATAAATTCAGAGCTGCGAGTTAACCAAAAATTTACACAATCAAATCCCAGCATGAGCTTGTTGCCTACCGTTTTAAAGAACAATTCAAATTCTAGATTCAAATAAATGATCTACACCACAGAAGTACAGGCGGCAGAATTACTTGAAATAGGCTCTACTCGCTTTTTAAAAACAGCACAAGTAGAGCAAGAATGCGTGCTCCAGTGGTTAGCCTGGCCCAACCTAGCTGGCCAATTGGATTCACAGCTTTCAAGCCGTGCTTCCCAGGGAGAGATGCTGTACTTGAAGTTTGAGCGGGCAGGCTGAGGAGAGAGCGTGGCCAGCTTGGAACACCGCCGCAACAAAGAACAAGGCAAAACAACTTTGAAAAATATTTAACAGTGCTGAGGCAGGGGGCATTCTGTATATCTGCAGGTTAGGAGATGTTGTGGGTGGCCTCAGGCACCCCGCGGTGTCCACACTACCTTGCCATTGTGAATTTGGAAGACGCAAGTGTACAAGCTGTATCTTAGTACAGTGTTGTGAAAATAGAACTGATGGTTGCATTTACAGTGCTATACAGTATAGTGCCATATGTCTTTTTCCTGCAATGCACTTTGAAATCACTCACCTGGTACCCAATCAGCACCTAAATTGCTTCTTAGGAATTAACATATCATTACCACTCTGCCTTACACCCCAGACATGGTGGTTGTGGGGTTCTATCCCTCATGTTAGGATGCTTTCCCTCTCTTCCCTTGGTCAGCATCCCCCAACAGGACCTCTGCCAATGTGAAGGTCATTCCTCCAGCACCCTGCAATGATATGAGAGATGGGTGTTATGGACTTTACAGTGTATTAATTCTTTACTGCCTAAGGGTGGGTACATTAAACAACAACCTATGTGAACTCAGGCAAGCCACAATGTCGTGAAAGGTCACTGATACTGAACTACAGGGGCTTGTAGATGAGACTTTAATTGATTTGTACCAAAGTACAGGGGTCTGTTCAGGATGGCTGCATGTGTTCATTAAGCACTGATACATGTGTAGGGGTTTGAATTCATGACCAGCTTAGAAATGGCAGATCTGTCACCCTATGCCATCTAAGTATGCTAAAAATGTTTTATCAATTGAGATGTGCTGCTGCACACATTCACTAAGTATGGTAGCAATTCCTGTATTTTCACACATAGTTGAAAGCCAGCTAGAGAACAATAGTCTAACCTGTCCTTTAGATGAAGGGGGCTGCCAGGTACATTGCTTATGTGAAACTGCTAGGTGTGAGGGAGATGTTTGCATTTAGAGGTGTTTCAGATCTTCTTGAGGACTTGAGTTGTGGGGCAAGGATAGGTAGGTGAAGGTGAGTCTAGTATTCTAGTTCCCTTCATTGGGACTGAACTATGGTTCCTATGATTCACTGCTGCCACACATATGCACATCTAATGTGGATCTGACAACTTGACAGGGAAGTAATGTCTTCTAGTTTTTTGTTTATGGTGGAGGGGACTGTTGGGCTAGTGTACAGTACATCACAAATAGGTGGATTTTAGTGGTGTGAACTTGTATGTGTTACAATTTGATGGACACCTGTTCTCTACCTGGTGGTCAACTTAACCTGTGAGGCCTAGTTATCTGGGTTGGGCATGGGTAACTGGGTGTAGGGAGCTTTATTTTATTATTTAGTGATACAATGTTACTGTACATAAAAATACACAAAACAATACACAACGTGTCTGAATAATGCCAGTTACTCTGTATGCAGTACAAATATATTGTCAATGAGTTTCCAGTGTACTGTGCAATGTACAGTATAAGTGCATGAGGTCAAAGTCACATGAAAAAGATGAGTGTGTTATAAAATTATTGTGAAGATGAAACATGGTGGTCCTGCAGTGCTGTCAAGCCTTTTTTTGCTACAGATTATTTTAATTCCATGTCTTCCTATCCTGGGGGATGAGATGGGATGGATGCTTCACCTATTCAGTTAATGTTTCTCCTACCGGTGTAATGCAACACCTGTGTGCTGGATTTTTATGGTTCCCTCTGAGCCTACTTGCACAGCAATGACCTAAGCTCAGTTACACAGAAACACAGAATTCGATGGCAGGAGATCGAAGGTCCATTGAGTCTTCTGTTGCTATACTACTTATACTTACTACTACCTAATGCTGTATATGGTTAGTCTGATTTTTCAAGTAGGTGATCATTGGCAAGTACTTCATGAGGGAGGGTTCAAGCCTTTGCTGCACTTGGTGAACCTTTTCTGTGTTTCAGATTTTTTTATGCCTTTTGGGATGGTGCATTGGCGGTGGGACTATTTTTCCAATGATCCTCCATTACACACTTATGCATTTTTAATAGAGTGGTCTTACTACAGGTAGGGTTGCCACCGGTCTGGTTTTAGAACCGGGTAATCCATTTTTTAGGGTCCTTATCTGGCCATCTGGTTTTACTTAAATGTAGTCCATTTTTTGGGCTATTTTGAGTGCTCTCACGCTTTTAAATCTGATTGTATCAAATCATTCACTTTTTTGGCTGGATGTTCAAGGTACAAAGAAGTTCTGATGTCACAGACCTTTGTTTGTAAAACCAGTTTGGGAAGTGTAAAGTATGGCCATTTAGATCACAAGCAGTAAATCATGGCCATTTAGACCATTAGCAGTAAATTGACTTAATCTTTTCTGCTCTGAATTTTAAAGGAAAAGTTCCCTCAACCTTTTTTCTGTTTGCCTGTGTAGTTTGAGACCTGGACAATAATTCCCTCTCGTGCATTCCCCTAATTTCATCCTAATTTAAATTTTAAATGAATTTGCTTCACTCTTTTCTGTTCTGGTTTGAAAACCTGTTTCACTCCATTGCAAAGGTCATGACTCCCTCATAAAGGGAAACATGGGAGCTGATAATGTGAATCTGCACATCAAAGGGACTAGGAGTAAACAGAGATCTCCTAACACTTGAGAATTAATCAGTTGAAAAACAAAATGTCACAAGCACCAGCAACCTTCCAACTGTATTTTTCCAACTCCGATGCACTTCAAACAACAAAAAGCATTATGGAACTTACCTTGAAAAGTCTGATGGCCAGCACAAGACAAGAATGCAGGGACTTCAGAACTGACTGACAGTAGCACTTCTGCTGGCTTGTGCAGGTACACATCAGCAACTCCCACAATGCCTTGCACTAGTGCGGTCATGACTTTGGCAATGGAGTGAAACAGGTTTTCACACCAAGGCAGAACAGAGTGAAGCAACTTAATTTAAATTTAACTTAGGATGGAATTAGGGGGCGTAGCAGAGGAATCATTGTTTATGCCTGCAAACTACACAGGTAACATAGAAACATAGAAACATAGAAACGTAGAAGTTGACGGCAGATAAGGACTGCAAGGCCCATCCAGTCTGCCCATTTGTTTTTTACCTTATAAAATGTGCCATTGGCCTTTGCTCTGTCAGTGGCCTATCTATTCATAGTCATTTGTTGCTCCTTATGCCTATCCTATACCTGTTTGAGCCCTGCACTGTATTCATAGCCACCACTTCTTGTGGTAAGCCATTCCATCATCCACCACCCTTTCTGTGAAAATAATTTCCTCACATTCCCATAATTGGCCCCTCTAATCTCATACTGTGTCCTCTTGTACTGCTATTTTCTTATATTTAAACATGTTAGACTCTTTCACCTTGTTAATGCCCTAAGGTGCTTGAATGCCTTGATCATATCACCTCTCTCCCTCCTTTGCTGAAGGGTATACATATTGAGCTCCATTAATCTGTCCTCATATGTCTTCTGATGCAGTCCCTGTACCATTTTGGTTGCCCTTCTCTGGACTGCCTCAATTTGGTTAATGTCCTTGTGAAGGTGTGGCCTCCAATACTGCACTAGTACTCCAGATGGGCCAACCAGTGTCTTGTAAAGAGGGATTATTACCTCCTCTTACGACTTGTGATACCCTACTAATACACCTCCTAACACCCCTAACTTACCTACTGCTTTAGAGGTCTGCTTGGATGATTTCAGGTCATCAGTGATGATGATACCCAAGTCTCTTTCTTCCTTGTGACTGCCTAACAGCTCCCCTCCCAGCCTCATAGGTGGCTTCGGGGTTTCTTCCCCTATGTGCATGATTTTGCACTTTTGCATTAAATCCCAGTTGCCACTCTTCTGACCATTTGTGCAGTTTATCCATATCTCTTCTCATTCTGCCCACCCCATCTGGATCATCTACTCTGTTGCAGATCTTGGTGTCATCTGCAAACAGACAAGCCTTCTTCTAGTCCATCTGCAAGGTCACAATGAAGATGTTGAAGAGGACTGGCCCCAGGACTGATCCCTGAGGAACCCCACTTGTGACTTGCATCTCTTCTGACTGTATACCATTTACCACCACTCTCTGTTTTCTGCCCGTCAACCAGTTTGCCACCCAGTTGACCAACTTCTGACCCACCCCGAGCCTACCCAGCTTATTTATCAATCTTCTATATGGAACAGTGTCAAAAGCTTTGCTGAAGTCAAGGTAGGCGACATCAACTGTCCCCTTGGTCCACCACTCTGGTTACCCAGTCAAAGAAATCTACTGAGATTAGTTTGACAGGACCTTCCTTTGTAAACCCATGCAGTCTTGGATCCTGTGCCCCTATGGATTCCAGGTGTTGCACTATCCTTTCCTTAAGGAGTGCCTCCATAATCTTCCCACTACTGAGGTAAGACTGACTGGTCTGTAGTTTCCCGCCTCCTCCTGCACCACTCTCTTGTGGAGGCGGGATCACATGAGCCCTTCTCCAGTCTTCTGGGACCTCTCCTGTGCTCAGAGACTCACTAAACAGTTCTGCTAATGGCTCTGCTAGTTCCACCTTTAGCTCCTTAAGTACCCTGGGATGTGATGCCATCAGGTCCCATTGCCTTATCCACCTGAGCATAGCAAGCTCTTGTAGGACCCTTTCTTTTGTGAAGGGAGTAGTGCTCACCTCCCTCCCCTGTGTCCATGATGCTGAGCTGTGGGCCCTGCCCCACCTTCTCTTCAGTAAATACTGAGCAAAAGTATCTATTTAGGATAGATGCCGTTACAGGGTCCTCCTCCTCCACATGCTCCCTTTCTCCATTAAAGCTTAGCAATTCCCTCTGGACTTTCTCCTTTCACTAATGTATCTATAGAAAGTCTTGTACGCCTTCTTTACTGTTCGTGCTAGTGTTTCCTCAGTTTGGGACTTTGCCTGCCTTACTGCCTTCCTGCTTCCCTTAGGGCAGTTTGGTATGCCTCCTATCTTCATCCCGCTGTGTTCCCTTTATATTTCCTGAAGGCCCTTGCTGCTCTGACCTTTTCTGCTACTGTATTTGAGAACCAAAGTGGTTTCCTTCTTCTTTTGGCTTCCTTTTCTGTCTAACACAATGGGATGTTGCTTCAGTATTGCATCCTTAAAGCTGCCCACTTTGCCTGTACCCCCTCATCTGTGTTTCTTTTTGCCAGGGCTAGCTTAACTCTGTTGGCCATCTTATCAAAGTCAGCTCCTCTGAAGTCCCATATTTTTGCCTTGGAATGGGATGATTTAGATGTAGTAGCCAAATTGAACCATACCATGTGATGGTCACTGACCCCCAGGTGACCTTCTACCTGGAGATCTGTGATCCCTTCCTTGTTAGTCAGTACTAGATCTAGGATAGCCCTGTCTCTTGTGGGTTGCTGTACCAATTGTTTGAGGCCCTCCCCCTGCAGGGAATCCACTATGTGTCTAGTTCTGGCAGATGTTCCTGCTAGTATTGACCAATCTGTATCCGGCATGTTGAAGTCTCCCATTATCAGAACCTCCCCTTTAGCTGTCATGTTTTGTATATCTTCTAACAGTAATGTGTCTATGTCCTCCCCTGGTCTGGGGGCCTGTAGACAACCCAGTTCTTATGGCTGTCCCATTTCCTGTTTCAGGGTGACCCACAGTTCTTCTGGCTCCTATGTGTATTCTGAATTTCTGTAGCTTTGATATTTTCATTGACATAAGGGCCACTCTCCCCCTTTTGCACCTCGGTTTCTTCTGAACAATACATAGCCAGGTACTGAAGTCCCCAAGTGTGGTTACTGGTAACCACGCCTCACTAATTGCTACTATGTCCAGTTTAGCCTCTGACATTATTGACTGCAGGTCTGGATCTTATTTCCCAGGCTGTGAGCATTTGTGTACATGATTTTCCATTGGCCAGATTTTGGTGTGTTAGTTGTTGGGTGAGGTTTGGCATTACCCTGTGCATCGTATGGGGAGACAAACCTTTTTCTTACCTGGTGATGCAAATGAACAGCAAACATGCTGACCCTGTTTGACCACTAGCTGAGGGGGAGGGTGTTCTTCCCATTCGACGTATGGGTGCTGCACCTCTCCCCATTTGCTAGTTTAAATATTCTGCAAAGATGTCAAACTTCTGCCCCAATGCACTGACTCCTCCTTAGTCAGATGCAGTCCATCAAATTTAAAGAACTTTCGCTCCAAGAACTGTTGCCAGTTCCTACAAATCTGTGTCCTTTTCCTGGCACCAGCCCTTGAACCGCGTGTTTAGCTCCCCCTATCTCCCCTTCTCTGACCTTCCGTTCATCTGCTCCCCCTCCCAGACTGGCAGAATCTCAGAGAAGGAGATGCTTTGACTAAATAGATGATAAGTTGTCACCCAGCCTGGTCAGGTGTTCTTGGTCTCCACAACTGACTGGCTGGTGAGATCATTTGTCCCTATGTGTACTAGGACATCAATGTTTTCTCCTGCTTTGTGAACAATTTTTATAATGCAGTCAGTGTCTCTCCATGCTGATGTACCTGGAGACATCTGACCATTACCCTGGCTGGAGATGGGTACCAACTCCCGCATCATGGAGTCTCCTATGATCAGAAGTTTTTGGATTTCCTTTTGCTTTCTTTGTTTTGGTTCCTGATTTGGGTGAGTATTGTTGTGCTAGCTCCTGTGCTGCAGTGTCCTGCTCTGCAGTGTCTTCTGCCTCTTTGTTTGATTTCAGAGATGAGGCAGATACCTGTTTATAGTGTTTATATGGTTTTGGAGGTAATATGTTGGAGAGCAGAGAGTGATGGGGCACCGGTTGCCCCTCCTAACCACCTGCCAACCTCCTGGACCAACTACCTCTCAGGTCGAGGTTTTTCTGTTGGATGCTGGGGAAATGGCGGGTGGTTCTTATAATGTATTTCCTCTTGAATATGAAATTTGAGGCATGCAATCTCTGCCCATGCTGCCCAGAGCTGAACCCTAAGATCTCCAAAGGCCCAGCATGTAGGACAGTGTCCTAAATCCTGTAAGACTGTCCTTCTGAAAATTGTTCCACAGTACCTGCAGTTAATGATATCCATTCCAGATAAGTTGCTGGGTTTATAACCTAGTCAGAGTAATTAGAAGGAAAAAAAAAGGAAAAAAAATGCAAGTAATGGTTTGATTGTGTTTTGTTTAACTTGTTATAACAAGTTAAATTACTAGTGCCCTGTAAATGAGCTCACCTTGTGGAGGCCCCACTGATCCACCCCTTCCTGCTCTGCCACAGGAAATGTCACAACTGTGGTACCCTATAAAGGAGGTAGTGTGGGTGGTTGGGGATGGGGTGGTGGCTGGGCCCTTCCCTGCCGAAAAAGAAGAAACCACGGACGAAAGAACAAGGAGGTAAGAGCAGAAACAATCAGTCAACAACAAATGCAGTAACCTTAAAGCTTATCCTAATGTTAGATAAAACTGTAAAACCTGTAAACACCACCTGTAATAATTTCAGAGAAGATATACGCTGTAAGAAACACTTTGCTACAGAGAAAAATAAAACAATGAAATGTTACAAACAAACAGTAGCAATCCCGTGAGTAAAAATAAAAACAACAGCACACAGTAAATCTGCTTAGCCAAAATAAGTCTTAATCCTTTTCCCTTGCTCTGGTAAGTTTCTCTACTCTGCCTTTCAAGCAGTCTTAGAAGGAAAGAGCTCAGGTGAAGCTAGGTGCCTTGGCCAGCAAACCAAGTCTTCTACCTCTATACAGAAAATAGGTTGAGGGGACTTTCCCTTTAAAGCAGCAGTGCAACGAAAAAAGAAGTTTTTCTAAAAAGCTAATTTTCTGGTATGGTTATGAAAAATATTGGCAGAACTGTTGATTTGAGTTTTCTGGATGCTTCCTATGCTACGTAGGATATATTTGCATTTCTGTTTGGATTCTTACCTCCTTAGGTCCTCAATATTGTTTCAAAGCAAAATGAGGCAGAAGTCTTTTTTCTTGAGAAATAATTATTTTAAACTTTCATAAAATTCTTAAATGAAAAAACAGAAACTGAAATTTTCATCACCAAAATAAACTGGAAGACATCTAGCATCAATTAGGAAGAAAAAAGGTGGGTCAAATTTTGGCCACTTTCATTATTGCACTGCTGCTTTAAATATGGTCTTTACTGCAGTGATAGCAAGCGGTTTCTATGCTTTTATATGCTCTCCTGTGTTCTTTTTTGTTTGTATGATATTCTGATATTTTCTAGACCCATTTTTGTTAAAGTATCTGTTTTTTATTGCCCTTATCACTACATTGATTCCCTCTCTCCTGAGTCCTCAGCAACTACTGCTCCCATTTTTCATACTACCTAAATATTCCATGTTATAAAATGGAGAGTGGTAATCCTGCTTTCTGATTGGTTCTTACCTGTACATCAAATCCATTCATTGCACAGGTAAAAACAAGTTCAGAAAAGCAGGACCGCATTAAAAAATTTATATCAATGAGCGTTCAGAATTTTCAGTTTTCAAAAGCCGCCATTTTTTCCCTGTTAGTGAATGATGAAAGCTATCCGAGTACTAGCAAAAAGCAATGAGCCGCCAACATCAGCTTCTGCCACCCAAAGTACTTCTTGTTCTACAATGTATTTCTATATGAAAATTTAGGCAATACTCTTTCTCATGACATCGCCCTGTTCCTCTTGTGAACGCTCTCCCACTGCTATCAGCCACTTGCTCATTTACTAGAAGTGCAAGAAGTGCAAGCCTTTCAAATCTACACACTTTTCCCTGTTCCACTTAAACAGATGTCTTACTTTGCCTCCCACATCAATGTTTGCTCTCTCTCTCTCTCTCTCTCTCTCTCTCTGTAGCCATCATGCTGCTGAACTGAAAAGCTATAAACTGTTGTGTTTTTTTTAAACTGATTTCTTTCTCTGCCTCCACATCAGTGTTTGCTGGTGATCTCTCTCTCTCTCTCTCTATATCTCTCTGTGGCCATCACGCTGCCAAACTTAAAAGCCATTACATATATTTTTTTTTACTTATCTCTCATTTATTGTAAACTGTGGTGATACTAAGCCAAAAACAAGTGTACCAAACACATTTTCAACAGTCCACCCCCAAAAACCTTAGAAAACCCATTTCTCCTGTATTTGTGCTGCCATTTCAAGGAGTCCCCACCACTCCTGCTGCAGTTCCCGCTTCTACAGTGCTGTGGACCATGCTGCCATGGGACTGCAGTTTGTTCAATGGAGAAAAAATAAAAATAAAGAAGTACATATCTCCTCGCTAGTCTCCTCACTCCCACTCCCAGTAAAAACAAAGCAAAACAATGTATACACCATTACAGGAGGTAACCAAATAAAATAAAGCAAAATGAAACTCTTACAACTGATGCCACCATAGGATGAATTTTGCACATCACATACAAAATGACATCATCATATAGTAGGTGGAAGGACTATTTTATCATAACTTTCTATAAGAAAATCTGTTTATTCTGCAAAGAAACATGATTTTTCTGACTGGAAAAATAAAAAAATGTATCCCATTTTATAAGCGCAATAAGACACTCCAGGGGTGTGCATTGAACAGATATTACCGCACTTCCAGGGGCTGAAGGCACGTGGCCTATGGCCTTATGCCTTACTACACCCATTAGCATGTGGTAATATCTGTTCCATGCACACCCCATCGTGTCTTATTGCTTACATATTAGTTTCAAAAGTACAGGCCACTAAAATGGCTAGCCTGGAATGGTGTGTCTGAACTTGTGGAAAGTCTTAGAATTATGAACAGAAACAGCAGTAGCTGATGAGTTAAGGGAACACAATGCAGAGTGCAGTAGTAGTAGAATTTGTCAAGTGAATTTTAAGGATTTTGAAAATCCCTATTGAGAACTCAGAAACCCTTTCTTATGGATTTTTTGTTTGCTATTGTGTTCACTGCTACCACAAGAGGGCACTCCCATCTGACAGTCTAGTTGCAAATCTACTAGATGGCACTTGAGTACTGTAATAGGAACTGGCCTCTTTCTGTAAGTATTACAAAAAGGATTTTAGGGGATTTTTCCCCCTAAATCTTTTGAAGGCTATATGGGGAATCTCACAAAACTGCTTGACAAATTCACAGCTACTACTGTACCACAAACATCAGTAATTTATCAAAAATTGGTCAAAGCTTATCAAACTACATGACTGATATGGAAAAGAAATATGGAAGGGTGTTTCCAGAGGTTAGAGCAACCAGCTGTAATGAGCTTGCATCCAACAGACCTGCTTTCATTCCCTCAGGCTTGCATACTGTGTGACCTTAAGCAAGATACTTAACCTCCTGGGTCACGCTAGTAAATGGGCCATGTGCTCTGCGGTTCTTACATGGTTACCAAATAATTAAAATAAATAAATAACAGTATAAAATTATTTCCTATCACTTTTAATGTCTTCTCTGACACAACAAATGTCTCTGGAGGAGGAGCAATATACTCATTGGGCATAAAAAAGGGGTTGAGTCAGAAGCAGAGTTTGGGTATGGTTTAGCAGGGATCCATATGAAATCCCAACTCTTATAATCCCGACATACAAAAAGCCAACTCTGAAATCCCATCACATTTGGAATCCCATCATGAAGTTCACCCACACTCATAATCCCGACAAAGAAAGACAACAACCGTGTGCACATTTAAAAAAAACAACAGCGCTCGCTGCACTCATCGGACCTTTTCTTTTCATCTCACTGCTAGCAGTCCTCGCTTTTGCAGTGGCATCACCAGGCTGTTTTGGGGAGGCTGAAGCCCCGTAATGTAAGCTCAAGCCCCTCAATCATTTTCACTGAAATATTGTAAGACTCACAGCTTCACTGCTTACTGAGGAAAAAAAGGCCATGGTTTAGAGTCAACACTTTATAGCTCTACCAGATAGAGTGCACTTTCCTTTTCTTTGCCTGGCCCGGCCCTCCAGATCCCACTGCAATCTTTGGTGGTGCTAGTGGTGGAGGTTGGGGAACTCTGCTCCCACCCAATGCTTTAGTTGCCCCTGAACAGTGGCAGGGTGGAACCTTAGTGGTCTGAGTGCTGGTTTCCACCCAGACACACTTTGCTGCTGCACCTCATGGTCCGTCTGCCCAAACTTGTCCCCTCTTGATGAATGCCACATGGACCACGATCAGCTGGGCACCCAGGTCCATGACTGCAGTGGCACTAATTTACTGTGGAAGGGAGGTAGGGAAGCGAGCTGAGCAGGGGAACTCCACTATCAGTGACTACCAAAATGGACACTATCGCTTTATTCGAGGGAGGCGGCTACAAACGAAGGACCACAGTCAGGGATCATCTCAGGGGACTGGAGCAAGAAAAGGGTTCAAAGAGTCCACAAAACAGATAAAAATAAAAATGAAAAAAGGGAAAATTGAAGGCAGAAAATAAAGAGGCCCCCCAAAAGGGTACCACACCCCGCAACCAGCACAGAAGGCCAGGCAAAGGGATGGGAAGCAACCTGGAGCCCCCACAAAGGGGAAGAGAAAGAAATTTCACAAAACAAAGAAGAGAAAAAAAATAACCACTCCAGCAAAGCTGGGCAAGGCAACAGCCTGCCGACCAGCAAGTGGCACTAGAGGCAGTAAACAAAGACGGAAGGACAGGGGACTGCAATGGCAGCCCCATGTGTGGCAACACCCTATGTCAATGCCAGAAAAAAAACAAAAAAAGCCACCATACTGGAGAGGGGAGACAGGGGAACTGCAATGGCAGCCCCAAAAAAACACAAACCATGCCACACTTATTCTGCAAAATAACAGGAAGCAAACTAACAGATTTGCCAAGCCATATTTTTATTCAAACAAAAGAGAACCCGGGTGAGCATTACCCTTGTTACTTTGCATCTGAAATGTCATGCTTGTGCTACATGCACCACTAGGCACCCAGTGTCAAAACACCCCAGAAAACCCCAATACAAAAACTGCAAACCAAGGGAGCAGACAACTAAAGGGAGCTTACTCTATGGAACTGGCTGCTGCTGGCCATCAGGAGAACTGCTGGTCTTTTTCCAGAGCTAAGGTGTGACTGCTGCTGCTGCTGGAAACCTCCAAGGGCCACTGGCTATAGAGGAGCAGCCACCCAGGAGCTACGAACGCGAGCTTCAGGTAAGCCTCCAGCCATCTGTACTCCTGTGCTCTCTACTCTGTCAGTCACCCAGTCCAGAACTGCCACTGGCTAGCAGGTAAGACCCTTTCTAGCTTAGAGGTGGACCTGGCTTTTGGACAGATGACTGGGTATCTGGGGCTAAGATCAGCCCATTTGGCTGATTTGTGGCCCTTTTAGGCACTGGCTAGAGACCTGGCTTGGCCAAGACAAAGGATCCTGTGCCAGAAGGCTCCAGGAGAAAAGGGGGGAGTGGGATAGAAACAGAAAATGGTCAGCCAGCCAGTTTGGTCAATAAGCCAGCTGGCTGTGCATGGGGTGGGTGGGGAGTTAACCCTTTCCCTCCCTGAGTCCTCTTTGGTCTGCTTGCCTGGCAAACTTTGGGGCACTACACTCGTCCACTCACAAGTCTGATGGAAAAAAAAGAAAGTAAGTCTCGTGAGCAAACTGAGTGCACTGGTGGCTGGCTTCTGTGTACTATGCTGTCGACAAAGAGAACATTGGGACAGGAGTCAGGAAATCACCATGGGAGAGCTCAGAGCTTGGGGCAGGGATTTGTCATCATCACTCCCAGGTTAGTTGTATCTCAATCTGACAAGGATTGTGGGGGAGGGGTTACAACAAATGCGCTCTGTCTCCACTAGTCTCTTGGACTCTGTTCAGTGGGTTCCAAGCATGAGAGGTTTGGCATGCCTTGCCTCTTAGGAGTGAACACCTGGACAGGACTGAGAGCGATTGATATAAATTGGGACTGGGATTAGTGACCACCTTTCAGTAACTGCCATGCCAACACAGTCAGCATTGCTTGCACAGCAGGTATATTTTTCAGACAGGCACAGATGTGGTACACATCTAAAAGGCTATGCAGCATGAGTCTTTACACAGTTGTTTGGCAGTTTAGAGAAGGAAGATCTGTGCCTGTGGCTTGTGTAAAAATACATTTTGATTTATGTAGCACCTTTCATACAGACTGTATTCCTAAGTGCTTTACAATCCAAAGAGGGAGGGTGAGAATTTTGGTGCCTTTTTATATAGCAAACTACACAGACACAATCATACAAGTCATCCCCAAACTCCTTAGAATCCAGGAAGAGGGGAAGGGAAGGGATAGTTTGCAGCACACAGGCAGATGCAAAGACTACAGAAATTGACGATAGAGAGAGGGCATGCAGAGAGATTAAGGGCAGGAATGTTGAGTGACTTGTTCAGAATTATGCAGTGTGGAAGTGGTGGCTGTTTGCTCTGAGGTCCTACAACCTTCCGATCAGATCTGCAGGGATAATGGTGCCTGGCTGGTCTGTTACTTGCTCTGGGTCCAGTAACCTTCCCAGCAGATCTGCTGGTATAATGGTGTCTGAATGGTCTCTTATTTGCTGTGGGGGACTGTAGCCTTCCTAGCAGATCTGCTGGGATAATGCTGTCTCTCTTTCCATTGTCCTCACTGGTCCAGTAACCACATTTTTGCACATGTACCATCTAATAGATGTCACGATAATCAGGCTTCTCAATCATATATTTCACTATTAAAATGCAGGAAAAGCTACCATTTGAAGGTAAAATCTCAAAATTTTCCGGGGGAGCATTTTTTGTTAGGATTTTGACTGTGGGGCATTAGCCCCCCCCTCAACTTTATACCTCTGGTGACGCCCCTGTGCTTTTGTAATAGAAAGTTGCATTGATCAACACTTTCAGCTGCAAGATGTTACTTGCTCTATGCACTATGGAAAGTTCCTCTAGCAGTAAACTGAAAAATGCATTTTTTAGTGGTTGGCATATTTTATTTAAACAATCTGTTCTACTGGATCCCTCCAACACCCATTCACCAACACCTTAGTGTTTTCCATTCAGAAATGCGACATTTTCAGTATCCTGACTTTGTTTTTTAATGCTTTTCTTACTGCACCGTAACTTCTGTTTTAAAAGGCAGACCCCAGCAATCTCGTGGGTTGCCATGCGCTTCCCTCGCACTCTCTATGCTAAAAACAAACAACCGCATGCACATTTTAAAAACAGCAGGACTTGCTGCACTCACTGAACCTTTCCTTTTCATCCCACTGCTAGCAGTCCTCTCTTTTGCAACATATGAACATATGAAATGCCAGCAGAAACAGGCCTCAGGGTTTAATGAGTCTGCTCGATTGTGCAGCTAGCCCCTCAACTTGTAACCGAAAGCCTCTATTAAAAAAATAATAAAAAACTGCACAAACGGGCAGCATGGCAATGGGGGTGGAGCTGAGCATCATTACACAGAAAGCACAACCAGGAAGGGGAGACAACAACTAGTAGCAGCGACAGTACTTTTATTTCAGTTGGGATTTCGGAGGTCAGTATTAAGTACTTGTGGAGCTTTGAATTGTTGGGATTATGGAGTCAGTATTAATCGCCAGTCTTTTAAGAGTCGTGATTTCGTACCAGACTTGTTTTGCATCTGGGTTTCACCTCATTCAAATTTGGCAACCCTAACTCCAGGGCAAATAAAGGACAGTGCTATTTCTGTTTTTATTTCTTTTTACTCTCTCTTCTTCTGGGTCTGGGAATGTGTGGAATAGTTTGTATTGCAATGATCATAGATCTTATCCTTTCTAAAGGAGAGATCTGTACTCAATTTGATATTAACTGTGGTCTTATTTATGGAGTTCATGGTGGTAACTTTATTAAGGTACTTCATAAAAAATAATATAGTTACACTGGAACATATTACTTTTTATGCAAAGCCATAATTGCAGATATAATGCACAGAAATATACAGAATATTTTACAAAATTTTAATCACTTTCCAGTTGAATGCCCTTTCTTCACATCCACAACTGGCAACACATTTTCTAAATGCCCAATACATTTCCTGCAGTGTGGTCATTTTAATACCTTCCAAAACCCATTCATTCCAGTGATGAGTTTCTGCTTTGTTCTTGGGTTTGTCTTTTTATGGATGTGGGTTTTCATGGCATGCCAAACCAACTCTGATTCATGTTAGGGACCTACAAAAGACAACAAGATGTAAACAAGTTGTGTCAGAAATCATCATCCAACATTATAGAAGTTTTGTAAAACTACATTCAGGAAATAAAAGGCTGCTTTATTCTGGTGGTGTTTTGACCCAGTTAATACCCTGTTCAGCAATAAACCATTTTGAATCAGTATGTTTTAGGTCATTGTCCTTATAGAATGCGTGCCCATCAGATAATGTTTTATAGATACACTTTTTAACAACCTTCCTTATGATATGCTAAAGGAGTTCACATCCAAAGGTGTTACAGTGGATGATAAACAGCTGATACGTTCATAAAACAGGCACCATGACACTACTTGACTGGGTGAGATATGGTTAAAGTTGTCAAAGATCTGTCAGTTACCCTAATTGACCACTCCATGGTGCAATGTCTATGGGCAGTTAAATATACAAGGCTCCCCCCCAGATCATAGTCAGTTGAGTCCTAAACAAAATGAAGGTGCCTGAATTCAAATCTTATTGGCCCAAATTGATTGGAGCTCTTAGATATCATTCCTGAGATTGACTTGACCCTAGAATTCTTCGTCTCTGAGCTCACACTTGCCAGTGATACATTTTCACCCTTCAAAAAATGTAAGGCAAGAGGAACACCATCCGGATGGATCACCTCAGAACTCCTTGTCTGCATGAGGGAGAGGAATAATCTGAGGACACTGGCTGAGGAAACAGAGACCTCTGTCCACCTGTAAAGGTACAAGGAAGCCCACAGTAAGTGCACCAGTATGATTAGAAAGGCCAAATCTGACTTTTATAAGGACCAGCAAAACCAGAATGGGAGCAATGGCAAATGATTCTAGGACAATGTCTCAGAGCTCCTTGCAAGGGAGTTAAAACCACTTCTTAAATGCTTATGGTGTAGGGTTGAGAGGTCCTTAATCCCATTGAAACTGCCAATTACTGTACTTCATCACAGCTTTCCCTGGCCCAGTTCCATCATTCCCACTCAGTCTGCCCAGACTCCCTGCAGGGCATGTCTTGAAGCCTCTCAGAGGATGGGTTCTGAACCAAGGTACTCTATATTCTACATTAAGGCTGTTTCAGTGAAAGATACCTTGCAATACATCAGTAGGGTACTTGGCAAAACTAGATGTGAGAGTGACTTGGTTGAAATGAAACCTCCTGCCCTGGTGGTACAGGAACTTTCCCACTCTATCTCCAGAATTGTTAACTTTTTCCTGTGCTGCTTACAGTTCCCAGAGAAGTGAAAATTCAAATTGGTTACACCAGTTTTCAAAAGCGGAGACTGCACTAGCTTTGCCAGTTACAGACCCATTTCTATTCTCTCCCCCAGTCCAAGGCCTTCCAGAGAAGTCTCTGACTGACTTGTCATATACTTCAAACAATACAGTGTCCAGTGTGCACAGCAGCATGAAGCTCCACAGCACCAGCTCAGCACTGATGGAATACACCAACTATGTTCATGAGGCCCTTGACAATGGTGACCTTGTCAGAGCAATATATACTGTAATAACCTTTCTAAAGCCTTCAACCTGGTCAACTGTAAGCTCCTACTTAACAAACTCCTCGGCCTGGTTTTGTCACAGAACACAGTTGACTGGCTCCACAGCTATCTCGTCAATCATTTCCAGCGCGTGAAGATCGATAAATCTTATTTCGACATTAGGGGAATATTCCCCAGGGCTCCATCTTAGGCCCACTTCTATCTGGCCTTTTCATAAATCAACTACCCAATGCTTGCCAGACAGCCCTTGTGCTCTTCTATGCTGATGATGCTGTCATCTATTCCAAAAACCCTGACATTGACAGCCTTACCACCATTCTCCAAAGTAACTTTAGGTCACTTGAAAGGGTCCTCAGCTACAAAAAAAACAAAGACCATACTCTTCTCTAGCCTCCCACAGAAGAGGAAAGTTCTACCATTTGTTATCTGAAATAGCCAAGGTCAAAACCCTGAACAGGTGGAGACCTTCAAATACCTTGGAGTAACTCTGGATGACACCTTATCTTCTGCACCCCATGTTGACAATGTGGTGGCCATAGTTAACAGAACACTGGGTGCCTTGTACTGTAACAGGAATAATCTCAGTGAGGATGACAGGCACCTCATTGTGGCCAACTTCATTCTGTCATAAATGATGGGCTCCCTCTCTATGCTGCTGCCTGTAACATGGTGCTAAACAGAATAAAACTGATCTGTAATAAGGCATGCTGCTTTGTACTTGGTGCACGTAACCACACTCATAGTTGTACCCTTTACACACTCACTAACTGTCTACCTTTACCCAGCAGAATAAAGCTCTAGACTTGTTTGGTAGTCAAAAAGGTGCTCTTGGGCTTAACACCCCTTCTTTAACAAATTGCTTCTGCACTGTCTCCAATCAATACAACACCAGGGACATCACAAGGAATGCCATTAAGCCTCCTTTCCAGAGTACTCAGCTGGTAAAGGTGTAATTTGCTGTCAGAGCCGCTAACTGGGTAAACAAATTTCCTGATACACTATTGAACCTCCCCAAGTTTAATCAGTTTAAGAGATCTTTGTAGTCTGCCTTTGCTGTACAATGCAACTGTAACCATTAAACGGTTTTATTCGGTTTATCACTGTATATCACTTGTGACTTTCTGTATAATAATCTGTACCGATTTTTTTTCAAAACTGTATGTAACTGCTTTGCCTTAAGTACTTAGAGCCTGACTCAACTGCATTTCCTCTGGAACTGCTTATTGTACTTGTAATGTTTTTTGTGACTATGTATTCGATGTGGAACCTTTGTAAATCAGCACTTGTGCTCAAAGATAATCTCTGAAGTTTTCAATAAATAACTCAAATAAATAAATATTAAATACATGAATTACTATATATGAGATTTACAACTACTGCACTGTGTGAAAGCAAACTCATCCTTGGAAACACAGGCTGGACCATGACCCTGCTCCAAAATTACAGCCAGGTATGAATCTTCAAAGGATGCTTTGGCTCGGGCTTCATGGAGTCAGGCTCCTTTTTTTGCTAAAGGCCATAGATGCAAAATGTTCCAAAAAACACTATCATCTTTAGGAAATTAAAGAATATGAACACTGAGGAGAACCTTCTTGTATATAAATCAGAATTAAAGAAAACTAAAACCCTAACAAAAAATGAAAGAAGGAAAATTAAATTTAAATTAGCAGTCTCGAAGGGGAATACAAAAGCATTTTATGCCTATATAAAGTCTAATAAAAATAAAGATAATTCTATTGCTACTCAGGGGCATCACCAGGAGTACAAAGTTGGGGGGGTCTAATGCCCCTTAGTCAAAATCCTAACAAAGCTAGGGGGGTCCGGGGGCATGCCCCCCCATAATATTTTGAAATTTTACCTTCAAATGGTGGCTTTTCCTGCATTTTAGTGGTGAAAAATATGTTTCAGAAGCCTAGTTATCAGCCATATATTTAATGGTACATGTGGAAAAATGTGGTTACTGGTCCACTGAGGACAGGTTACAGGAGGACCCCAGAGTAAATAAGAGACCAGAACAGCCAGACACACCATTATCCCAGCAGATCTGCTGGGAAGGTTGCAGGAGGACACCAGAGCAGATAAGAGACCAGAACAGCCAGATACCATTATTCCAGTAGATCTGCTGGGTAGGTTGCAGGAGGACCACAGAGTAAATAAAGAGACCAGAACAGCCAGACACCATTATCCCAGCAGATCTGCTAGGAAGGTTGCAGAAGGACCCCAGAGCAAATAAGAGACTGGAACAGCCAGACACCGTTATCCCAGCAGATCTGCTAGGAAGGTTGCAGGAGGACCCCAGAGCAAATAAGAGACAAGAAGAGCAAGACATACCATTATTCCAGCAGATCTGCTGGGAAGGTTGCAGGAGGACCCCAGAGCAAATAAGAGACCAGAACAGCCAGACACCATTATCCCAGCAGATCTGCTGGGAAGGTTGCAGGAGGACATCAGAGCAAATAAGAGACCAGAACAGCCAGACACACCATTATCCCAGCAGATCTGCTGGGAAAGTTGCAGGAGGACCCCAGAACATATAAGAGACCAGAACCAATAGCCAGACACCATTATCCCAGCAGATCTGCTGGGAAGGTTGCAGGAGGACCCCAGAGCTAATAAGAGACCAGAACACAACAGCCAGACACCATTATCCCAGCAGATCTGCTGGGAAGGTTGCAGGAGGATCCCAGAGCAAATAAGAGACCAGAACACAACAGCCAGACACCATTATCCCAGCAGATCTGCTGGGAAGGTTGCAGGAGGACCCCAGAGCAAATAAGAGACCAGAACAGCCAGACGCCATTATCCCAGCAGATCTGCTGGGAAGGCTGGAGGAGGACCCCAGAGCAAATAAGAGACCAGAACAGCCAGACACCATTATCCCAGCAGATCTGCTGGGAAGGCTGGAGGAAGACCCCAGAGCAAATAAGATATCAGAACAGCCAGACACCATTATCCCAGCAGATCTGCTGGGAAAGTTGCAGGAGGACCTCAGAGCAAATAAGAGACCAGAACACAACAGCCAGACACCATTATCCCAGCAGATCTGCTGGGAAGGTTGCAGGAGGACACCAGAGTAAATAAGAGATCAGAACAGCCGGACACCATTATCCCAGCAGAATCTGCTGGGAAAGTTGCAGGAGGACCTCAGAGCAAATAAGAGACCAGAACACAACAGCCAGACACCATTATCCCAGCTGATCTGCTGGGAAGGTTGCAAGAGGACACCAGAGCAATAAGAGACCAGAACAGCCAGACACCATTATCCCAGCAGAACTACTGGGAAGGCTACAAGACCTGACCCTATAGGAAAAGACAGACTCCATTATCCCAGAATTGTGCTGGGATCCTTAAGTATCCTTCCTTTTGAACTTAAAATGCATGGAGCAAAATATCAGTGTCCTACAGGTTTTACTATTTTATCATGCTGATTTTGGGAGAAGTAGCTCAACCTTTCTGTTTGTCATAGATGCAAATTGTCAGTCACATCATCAGTGTCAAGTTGTCTGCTTTCTTCAGTCTGAATGTTGAGAATTCCAAGTGAACTCAATCTGTCATTTTCAGTCTTGTTTCTCAGATATGTCTTAATGCGACTCATGGCACTAAAGGAGTGCTCACACACACACGTGGTAACTGGGATTGTTAAAGCAATCTGCAGTGATTTATGCAGCATTGGATACATAATTTCTGGAAGTACATTATAAAGACTGGTCTTATCTTGGGGAGGTTCATTTTCTGGCAGCCGACAAATGAAGTTTCTTGCTACTACTAGTTCCTCTTCTAGAACTGGACAGTCATACATCTCTCCAAGTGGCCTCAGTTTGTCCTGGTCCAAGAATGTGTTAGACTTTGGTGTGAGAGCATTGATAGCAACCATCAGTTTTTGGTTATGCTTGGAAAACCTTCTGTCAATCTCTCCAATCATTTTGTCGATCACAGAGTAAAAACAGTGATTCTCAAATGCACAGCAATTCTTGGTTCATGTGATGCTGATGCACTTTATTCAGTACCAGTTTGTGAAGTTGGAACAAAGTGTTCCCAGGTACGAGGTAGCCTTTGCCTCTGTGGACTCGGAGTGTTTTCGGTGTGTGTGTCCCATATATTTCTGCCATATTTTCAGCTTTTCTGTAGAGAACTACAAATCTCTCTTCAGTATGAAATTGTGCAACTGTGTCCCTCAGAGCAGATACAGCAGTCACTGCATATCCGAAGTCCAATGTCTGAGTCTGTAGTAAGTTATTTGTTCCATCAGCCACTGACAGTAGTTTGTCAAACATTTTAAGGAGAAAGATACTGTTGAATTCTAGAAGCTTGTCTGTGAAGTCCTCTGGCCTTTGCAGTTTCTCCTTCCTCACATTCTGAAAGATATTTTAGAAGAGTTGGATAAGTTTCTATTACTGCCTTTGTTGCTCGCTTTTGACAAGCCCACCTGGTAGAACTTAACCCCGGTATCTCAAGAATTCTAGTCAACCCAAGCTCCTTTTGAACATTTAAGAATCCCTGGTGAGTCAGGACAGATTTGGAAAAGAACATGTGTATCTCTTAAAGAATGTCAAAGAATTTCCGTACAGGAAGAAGTGAAGAACAGGCATCTACAAGGACCAAATTCAGAATATGCACATAGCAATGAACATATATAGCATATGAATGCTTATGATGAAATAGTTCCTGGACTCTATTTAAGTTGCCGCTCATAACAGATGCACCGTCATAAGTTTGAGGCTACAAGTCACAGAATTCTCATGGAGGTCCCAGTTAGTCAGCTTTGAACACAGTTCATTTGTTAGACTCTGGGCATCTAATGCTGTTACTTGATGGAAGCACAAAATTGATCTACAGGGGAACCATGGTGAACATAACGAAGGCAAATATCTATTTGTTCTCTGCAAGTTTACATCTCTAGATTCATCAGCAAAAGTATTGCAAAATAATTTGCTTCTTTTACCTCATTTAAAATTTTCTCTCATTAATTTTGCACAACATTCTATCATCTGATTTTTGACTGAGAGGTGAGAGATATGTGGCATTTCCTGGCATTTGAATCTGCAAATTTTCCAATTCAGGATTAAACTTTTTTTAGAAGATCAAAAGTCTCTAAAAAGTTACCCCTGTCTGAGCTCCCTTCACACTCCCTATGGACTCAAAAGGCAGTTCCCTGTCTGCCAAACAACAAAACAATCTCAATTATTCTTCTCAGGTACTCCCCTGCACTTTTTAATATCTGCAATCATTGCTGAATCCATTAGCTGTATAATATTGCCTTGTTCTTTAGATTTCACATAAGTAGACCAGGCCTCCATTGCTCCTGTATGTATTTTTGCTTGTTGGTGTTCTCTCACCTTCTCTATTGCCTTCTTCCAGTTGTTAAACCCTCTGGACGTGAAAGCAGTGTCCGCTCTGCCAGTGCAACTTGAAAACATTGTGCAGGCAAAGCAAAATATGGCATCATTACTTGCACTATATTCAAGCCATTTAAATGATGCATACCAGCTGCTTGAAAATGAACGCTTCTGCTTTCCAAAATCCTTTTGTGGAAAACTAGACAGCTTTGGCTGCATAGGACCAGCTTCTTTGGTTCCCAGATCACTGGGTACAACAGTAGCAACAGACATAAATCTTGCTAATGGTTCAAGTGCATCATTAGATGTTCCGGGAGATGATGATGTGTTTGCTACATCTTCTGGTACTGGAACTTCTACTTCATATCTTAATGGCTGCTCTGGTTGCAGCTGTTGAGCATCACTGGGGTCCGGGCAGTTACTTTCTTTATTCTGATTTTTTGATTTTGGATGAAAGAAGTCACAGATACTCATTTTTAACAAGGCTGATGAGTGTGTGACAAGAACTAAGTAAATTATAAGAAAAATGCCCTTTTATTGGGAAAACAAGGTCTGGCACACAGGGATGAAACTGTTTATCTGACAGACTTAGTCTAACACACAAGGCTCACAGTATGCAAAGTAATGAGTAACTTACTGGAAAACTGCTATTTAATACAATAGGCAGAGCCTAAGATGCAGACAGGTCTAACAGTATGCGGAAGTAATGAGTAATGATTGAAAACTGCTATTTAATGCAATAGATGGAGCTTCAACACGCAGACAGGGCCAACAGTATGGAAGTAAGGAGTAACCTATTGGAAAACTGCTATTTAATAGAATAGATGGAGCCTAACACGCAGACAGGGCTAACAGTATGCGAAGTAATGAGTAACCTACTGGAAAACTGCTATTTAATAGAATAGATGGAGCCCAACACGAGACAGGGCTACCAGTATGTATAATGAGTAACCTACTGAAAACTGCTATTTAATAGAATAGATTTGAGCCTAACACGCAGACAGGGCTAACAGTATGCAAAGTAATGAGTAACCTACTTGGAAAACTGCTATTTAATACAATAGACGGAGCCTAACACAGACAGGGCTAACAGTATGCAAGTAACGAGTAACCTACTGAAAACTGCTATTTAATACAATAGATGGAGCCTACATGGCTAACAGTATGCAAAGTAATGAGTAACCTACTGGAAAACTGCTATTTAATACAATAGACAGAGCCTAACACACAGACAGGGCTAACAGTATGCAAAGTAACAAGTAACTTACTGGAAAACTGCTATTTAATACAATAGACAGAGCCTAACATGGCTAACAGTATGCAAAGTGATGAGTAACCTACTGGAAAACTGCTATTTAATAGAATAGATGGAGCCTAACACGCAGACAGGGCTAACAGTATGCAAAGTAATGAGTAGCCTACTGGAAAACTGCTATTTAATAGAATAGATGGAGCCTAACACGCAGACAGGGCTAACAGTATGCAAAGTAATGAGTAACCTACTGGAAAACTGCTATTTAATACAATAAACGGAGCCTAACACGGCTAACAGTATGCGAAGTAATGAGTAACCTACTGGAAAACTGCTATTTAATCCAAAAGATGGAGCCTAACACGCAGACAGGGCTAACAGTACGCAAAGTAATGAGTAACCTACTGGAAAACTGCTATTTAATACAATAGACGGAGCCTAACACGCAGACGGGGCTAACAGTATGCAAAGTAATAAGTAACCTACTGGAAAACTGCTATTTAATACAATAAACGGAGCCTAACACGTCTAACAGTATGCAAAGTAATGAGTAACCTACTGGAAAACTGCTATTTAATCCAATAGATTTGAGCCTAACACGCAGACAGGGCTAACAGTATGCTAAGTAATGAGTAACCTGACAAAACTGCTTTTTTATAAAACAGATGGCTTCTCACACACAGGGCCTACAGTTGCTAAGTAATAATGAGCACGCTCTGTGTTACATGCTACTGGAAAACTGTTTGTTTATACAGATATGGTTCCTCTTGTTCATAAAAAAAAAAAAAAAGGTGTGAAATTGAACTGGCTAACCCTTGCTTGTGATGTTAAGCTTACACAACACAAACCCTCAGGGAGGGTATGAGGCAATTTTAGGAAAAGAACAGTTATTTTATTCTAGTAAATTTGTGAGCCTAAAACATAAACCACAGTGATGTTCTTCAGAGTCCTTCTGAGCTGTCAGCTCTCTTCACTAGTACTCAATTTACTCAGCAAAGTAAATCATAATTCAAAATAAAAAAATAAGCAGTTAGTAAATGCTGTATGCACTCAGGTTATCTGTGACTCTGAGCTAGCTAACTGGCTTTTCAATTTAACCCAAGAAGACAAAAACAGTAAACACAACAACCCCCCCTTGTATTTCACTCAGACAGAAAAAAAATGTAAAAAAATAAGTTAACACTACACTATTATTTAACTCGCAAAAAATATCAATTCCGAATCTCTGCTCTGCTGCAGTGCTCACTCTACCAATGCCAACAACAACTGCGTCACTATTTTTCTACTGCACAACACAGGTGGCACTACTAACTGTACCACGTGTGTGTTGGAAAAACACCACATGTTTGTGCACCGATTGGGTCACGTGCTAGTGTGCTATGCAGTCGGAAGCACAGTGACTCAACGCAGAATCAGCTCAGATATATAGAACCCGCCTCCCTCCATCCAGTCCTCGCTCTCAGTCCCTCTCATCCCCACCCCTAGTCCTACTCTCAGTCCTCAACTCTTTCACCCGTTTAAATTGGTAGTCACAGCTCAGCAGCAGCAGCAGTAGGACAGGCAGGCCAGGCTGGCTCAGCTTATTAGACTCGTAGACATAATCAGCAGCATTGAATCGGGTTTGCATTAATACTGCAAGTTTCAATATTAATGCAAACCCGATTCAGTGCTGCTGATTACCAAGGACGACTCCTTGCCAATGCTCAATCTCATGTCTGAGCTACTGAGTGTAAATCGAGCCTGCCTGGCGTGCCTAGCATCTAGTACTCTGCAGTTGCAGTGCCCTTGTTTGTTTAGTTCCTCCACACAAAAAACAAATAATGTTTGTTCCCATCCTTCCCCCAAGCCACTGAGTGAAGCCACACCACACAGTTAGTGTACTACCTGAGTCACAGTGCCCGGCTGCCACCAGCTGCCATCCAGACATCCACTGTGCTGCCACTAAATCCTTCATCCTCCGAGTCCCTCCTGTCCTGACCTGGCCCCATCGGGGATTGATCATCGCAGTGTGTTTGTGCGCGCTGCGCAGTTAAAATCCGCATCATTTTCCGCTCCTTGCGTCCTTCCTTTTCCACCTCCCTAATCCTAACTGTAGCCTGCTGCAGTGAGTGCAGAATGGCCTGATGATGAATGAAATCATCGGGGAAATGGGATCAGGCAGGGTCGGGTCCTTATGTAGCCGCCCAGCCGCTCCTGCCAGCCTCCAGTAAGGGTGCAGAGCCAGAGTTGAGTTGCAGCACAGCAGCAGCCGGTCTGGTCAGTGTGAGATCTGGAGAAAGGATGGGACTGGGAGCCGGGAGGAAGTCAAGTCAGTCAGGCAGAGAGAGATCATGGAGGATGGCTAATAACATGTTCTTATTTATTTCAGTCTGAACTGCATGCAGAATCAGATCGGCGATCTGCATGCAGTTCAGACTGAGGTAAAATCGGGGCAGGCAGACAAAAGTCCACAGATCAGGATTGGAAGTGTACTAACACTCCAGCTCAGCTGCTGGTGGGACTCAGGGACTGGGGGATGATCAGATTCATAAAGGTGCTGTTGCTGTTTATTAGCAGACTAGCAGTCATAGATGAAAGTGCTGTGTGTGTGTAACTGTGTATATACTCAAGTCACTACTCAGGACGTTGCTTGAATTCTGCTGCGGCCAGAATAACATTTGAGTCGCCTACTTCCCCAGCAATGGCGAGTCGGCTTGCGCTGCTGCTGCCTTTGTTTACCTTTTGCGACTGTGCGATCGCTCCGCTCCGCTCGCACACTGTCAGTCTGTCTGCAGTGCAGTCTCAGGCTGTCTGTAATTTTCTATTTTTTTTTCTCCAGACTTCAGTAGCGACTCACAAGTTACAAGGATTAAAGGAATTTATAAGGAGGAAGTCAAGACAGACAAAGTAAAAAAAAACGTATATGGCTGCTATTTTTTTTATGTTTTTTACTGAAATGATTGAGGGGGCTTTAACTTCGAATGGGGGGTCTGTAGCCTCCCCAAAATCAACGTGTTGACGCCACTGTGCTACTATAGAGTACAATGGAACTGAAATAGGGTCTAGAAAAGATATTGCAAGTGTTTTCAATTACTGTTTTGGGTCAGTTTTCTCAGAAAAATATAACATACAATCTCACTCTAACATCCGTATAGAAGTCCCCTTCCAGGAAATCGAACATGATGAAATACAGAAAGCTATATTAACACATAAAAATAATACTGCTCCAGGTCTGGATGAGATAAATACAGCTTTTATCACATATACATTACAATAAGTTATCACCCCTTTGGTAATAATTTTCAATAAATCCTACAAAAATGGACAAGTACTGGAGGATTGGCATAAGGCTATAGTGGGGCCGATACATAACACGTTCTAGCTAGAGCTGATAGGGCTGTGAAGAGCTACCAAATGACCAAAGTTACAAATGGGCTAGAAACAGCAGTTTCAAAGGTTTTTTTTTTGTTAATATCCTGAGAAGTTCGGAGGTACAATACAGTAGCATCCCCCCCTCCCTTCATCAGAGTGGGAGTGCAATATTTTGCAGCTGTGGAGGAATACTCTCAATGTACAAAAGGAGTTCCATGATCAGCGTTTTAGAGCTACAAGCTGATCCCAATAGGGATGTAGGCTCCACCCACAGCCCTAAAAAGGGCAACAAAAACTTACAAAGAACCATCACACATAAGCCTAACCTCCACTATATGCAAAATCATGTAGAAGGTTCTTAAAAATAGGATTGAGACCGCATAACAGGCTAAAGGATTAAAAGATAAGACCCAACATGGCTTCTGTAGAGGACCATCAGGTGTCAAAAACCTTGTTACATTCTATGAGGGTGTGAGTACAAGCACTTATAGAAATGTACCAGTGGACATCATTTATCTTGACTTCAGAATGCCTTTGATTTAGCAAACCATTACTTACTAGTCTGTAAAATGATTACCCTTGGTTTCATCCAGTACACAGTAAATTGATTACATCATGGCTTAGAGAACGAACCTGAGAAGTAGAATAACTGCATTGTGTGAAGCCATCTTCCTTGAAATAAGTGCATCAGACTGTAATACTAGATCACATAAATTTCAATTAAAATCTAAAGTTAATAAAACCGCTAAAAGGGAAGCTTTTTTTACCCAGCGATTACAGTCTGTTTGGAATACATTGCCATCTGATATAGTGATAAGTGACAGTTTTACTGACTTTAAGCATAAACTGGATTATTATATGGGAGATAAGAAATATCACTTTCGCAACTAGGCGACAAGTTCTGTGTGGGCATGTCCCTCGAACTTGTATAAACCTATGAACCTATGAACTGAGGCTACCTATGGTGACATTAATGTAACTAGTGGGGTACCACAGGGGTCCATCTTGGGATAAATACATTTTGATATCTATGTAAGTGATTTACAGGTGGGAGTATTCAAGTTAATTAATTCACTGATGACACCAAAATCTTCTCTGAAGTGGATACTGTTGAAAAAAATTAATATTTTAAAACAAGATCTGTTAAAAGTTGGGCAATTAATAATGAGAGGACATTTGGCATAAATAAATGTTCAGTAATTCATCTGGGATCAAAAAATTCCTTCTCAAACTATTCGCTATATGGAAAAAATTTAAAAAAGAGTAAAAACATAAAAGATCTAGGGATTATAGTCACTAACCAGTTAACTAATGGAGACCAGTGCAGGAAGGTGGCACAAATGGGTAACAACATTGTATCATCAATAAAGTGGTCATTTATAACTAGAAATGAGAACTGCATTATCCCCCTTTATAATTTCTATGTCTGTTCACTTACTGATTATGCTGTCTCCTTTTGGGCCCCATATCTCTGCAAAGATAAAAAACTTATTGAAAGTATGCAACGGAGAACAACCAAACTGATTCCACATGTCAAAAATTTGTCATGTGAGGAAAGTTTAAAGAGGCTAGTCCTGTATGACCTACAAGTGAGAAGGAATAGAGGTGACTTACTGATGTTGTTTAATATAGTAAAAGATAAAGATTCAATGAAGGAGTGTAACATTGTGATGGCAGAGAAGCCTAAACATCTAAGGTGTCATAACAAACAACTACGTATACTAAAAGCCACTAGTAACAAATGGAAGTTCTTTTTCACAGTGAGAGCTGCCTCACTTTGGAATGTACTACTACAATATATTGTAGATATAGCCAGTGTGAATGAGTTTAAAAAGAAACTGGATAGACTACTGTTAGGGATTGAATAATACATGCCCCACTTGTGTGGGGAAGGTGGTCACGATGGGCTCATTGCCTTCTTCCATCTTTAAATCACAGAGTAATACCGAGTTTTCTTTTACCTGAAAATGATATTGTGAAAACTCTCCTTTGAATCTATCCATTGCCTGGCCTGCCGAATCTGCTTTACATTATACACATCATGTATCATTGGGCAGAAGCGGAGAAAATAAACATGGACAGTAATTACAGCATTACACAGACAAATACTGTATAATTGTTAATAATTGCATAACAGCATTTTTGCTTTGACCCTGACAGGTACTATTACAGCAATTTATATTTGTATCCTTCTCAATCAGCTGATCAACTGATTGCTTGACAGTGAGTGGCTTTAAAACTCAGATGTCAGTTGTGTGCATGTGTGGCACACTTATTTATTTGTTTATTGAATTTTGTTGAGCAGGTAGACCCACTGGGACCACAGGAGTCCCTTTTTTTCAGGATCGACCCGGAATTAATTACAGAGAAAAACATCAAGACAAGGCACATACAATATCAATTGGTAAGTTACAGAAGGTGCAATGACGCTTACTGTATGAATCGGCTCACACAGTGAAGGTAAATATATCTACATGCATCAATCTTCACATAGTGAAGAAATGTACAGGCATTAAAGCTGATCTCCAGTCTGGGACACGTATAGCATCAGCCGCTGTCCCCTTTACTCCTGGCCGCACAGAATCCATAAGCACGGCTTCCCAAGCTGTTTCAGCTCTGCTCCTCCTCCAGGCCTGCTGCAGCCACCGACTGGACGACTTCCCGCCTTCACTGCCTCTCATTGGCCACTTTGAACTATTGCTCCCAGACCTTTGGACACTTCCTGGACTTGAATTTGAATTGCTCTGCTGCCTGTTCTTTCTTCTCACTCCTTACTTTATAACATTTTAATTGCTCTTGTATTGGAATTTGAAACTGTTTTTAAAATGTGCCTATTGTACTTAAAAAAGTGCCTAAATAATTTGTAATACCCTATTGTGACTGTTGGTGATTACAGCTTCTCTGGGACTGTTTTTCTTTTTCCAGTTAAATTTTCATCACAGCTTTTCTCCTGCTTTTTCCCATTTTGCCCCTCCCCAGCCTGCTTCCTGGGGCCCTCCTATCTTTAGCACTAAATTCTGCTCAAACCCCTGCTGTTTCCTGTTTCTCTCTCTGACTGTTTCACCTCCTCCAATTTGGCCTTTATGCTAAAACTCCTTGCCTTTCCTCTCCTCTTTCCTAGGTGGCATGCTCAGACCAGGCTGGAGCACAGAAGCTGATCTCCAGTCCAGGACACGGCATAGCATCAGCAGCTGTCCCCTCTACTCCTGGCCGGCACAGAATCCATAAGGTACGACTCCCCGAGCTGTTTCAGCTCTGCTCCTCTGCCAGACCTGCCACAGCCACTGACTGGATGGTTTCCTGTCTTCACTGCTTCTCATTGGCTGGCTCCTTAGTCCACTTTGGATTATTACTCCCTGCCTTTTGGACACTTTTTCTGGGCTTGAATTTGAATTGTTCTGCTGCCTGTTCCGTCTTCTCACCCCTTACTTTATAACATTTTAATTGCTCTTGTATTGGAATTTGAAACTGTTTGACTTTTCCATTTGCAGCTTATAACTTCTAGCCACTAGAGGGCTATAGCTTCAACCCTTGGCTTGTCTGTCTCTTGTAGTTTATGGGGATCATGTGACTATGTGTCATTTTTTTCCAGTTGCTGATTATGCTTTACTACCAGCCACAAGGGGTGCATGACTACCTCAACTACTGCTCTGATGACTGGATCCATTCAAAAATATCCTGCCCCTACTTGTATCGGCAGCCTAGACCCATAATCTCTGAAAATAACCCTATTAATCCAAGCAGTAACTGCTACCTTACCCTTACCAATTGCATTACCTCACCAAGCAAAGTACTCGACAATGCCGCTTCCAGCCATCAGGATCTTACAGGCTGTAATCCTACTCTATCATATTTGCCTCCTGGGACACCCATGTACTGCATCCAACCAAAATGGTCATTTCTACCACCCGAGGGTAGTGCTAAATGCCTATGGATCCATGACCTCACCCTACCACTTAAAGATCAGCTATAGTCAGTAAAAACCCTTCATGCACTGGGAGTGATCACACCAAGTCACTGGCCCTCCTTTAGTTCCTTTCCTCCACAGATATGTAGCTCACTTTGGATCCAAATGATCAAGACCACTAAACAAGAGATTGCAGTTCCGAACTAACAAACTTCTTCTGGACCATCTCACTCGACTGCTTCTTCTCTTACTACTACTGTCAAGCAATATACACCTGAACCTGGGTCCTCCCCATGGCTTGAGTGCATTGTCACAAAAATCAGCTGGGCTTAGGTTGGCCTCAATAAACATCTGCAGCATTCTTCCCAAGATGGACAACCTGAAGTTGTGGGTATCTCGACATAACCTGAATGTGCTGTCTGTAGTGGAATCCTGGCTTTCATCTAAGATACCAGATACAGCCATTGCATTACTTGGCTATACCATTTTTAGGCAGGCCCACCTCTCAAAAAGAGGTGGCTGTTCATATACATCTATCTGCAGGGGCATGGCCTGCCCCCCCAGCATGTGTGAAAACCTACAAACACTGGCTGTCAAACTGATCCTAGGTGCACAAAATAGAGTGCTCACCCTGCTCTCAGTATGCATCCCACCTAAACAGACCACAGCTGGCACCAGCAACCTTATGGGCTATATCAGTACCCTCAGCCTCAACACAGAAATTATACTTCTAGGTGACTTCAGGATCAACTGGCTCTCCCCATCATCTGCCAGTATCAAGGACACCTTGTCTGCCATGCACTTCTCCAAATGATAGAATCTCCAACAAGAGTCAATTACAAAACTGGCACTAGTGCCCTGCTGGATTGGATACTCACTAGCCATCCTGCACATAATGACATATACATTGTACTCCCAGACTCTCTGAGTGACCACTCCCATCACATGCACCTGGAATAACAATGACAGCAAACCTCCTGCCAGAAATATATCAAGCTGTGTCCTCCTAAAAGGCCATCTACAAAAACTCAAAACCTAACTTCAAGTACCAAGACTGGTCTGACCTGTATGAAGCCAAGGACGTGGATGTAGCCATGACCTCTTCATAACCAAATTCAATTTTGTCTGTGACAAGCACGCCCCAATAAAACTAGATTGGTCAAAGGATACTACAACCCCTGGATTACTCTGGATCTGTCAGAGCAGTGGTTGTCAAACTTTTTTGCCCGCCCCTGACAGCGGTCAGCCATGTGAGGGACCCCAACAAAGTCTACAGATTTGGTACTATGTTTAGTGTTTTGTACAGCCTTTATACAGCTACCCTTAATAAAACACAAAAACAACTATAAACCAATGTAAAAACATATTTTATTTTAATAAAATAATATATACTGTATATATATTTATAAATGGGTTGGTAAAATCATAGAAATTCCACTAACATGATTGGACAGAATGCATCACATGACCGTGCATTGTTTCCCAACGACCACACACCTCCCATTACGACCGCACACCTAAACTACTTTTTAGTCTTCAAAACCTTCTCACCAGTAGTGAGATCGTTACACACCTGGCACACATAGGTAGCCACACACAAACAAGTGAGAGATTCAGACTGTTACCAACATTAATATACAACTCCCCCTGATAAATTGTTTGTTGTTAGAAGTTAGAAATAGGACTCATGTGTGTTAAAAAACTAAAAACAAATGCTTATTTTCCTTACCTATCTAAGGAAAAAGGTGTTGTCTCTCAGGAAAATGAAGCACTTTCACTGAGGTGGATACGATGGCAGTGACGAAGAGATCACGATACAGACCTCTCTGTTGATATAGTTTCACAGGCATTGGCTATTTTTACAGAAATCTCTGTAAAACAGCACACTGAAGCGAGTGAATATTTGTGAGATCATCATTTTCATTAGAAATGCAGCGCGATCAGTTGTCATAATGTTATGTATTATGTAGCATACCGGAGTAAGTCACCTCTTTGAAACATTGAGAATCTGGTGCAGAAAGAAATAGTGTTGTCGTTAAGTCAGACAGACAGCTTTTAGAGTTGTCGGCATGATTACAGATGAAAGACGCAAGGCAGAGCGTGTGTTGCTATAGCAACAACACTCGCTCTGCTTTGCATCATTATCTGAAGCAGCGACACCCCCGCTGTACACTAGCTCCCCACTTGCTTCAGGCGGCAGTTTTTTTCTTTCTGCACAGATTCTTTGCGTTTTCAAGAGAGAGTGACTTACTTTCAGATTCTGCCTACATGTTACATAACATTACTGACCACGCTCAGTCACGCTAGCATTTCTCTAATAAAAGTGAAAGTGCTCCTCACTCGCTCTTCACTCGCTTCAGTTGGTAACTTGTTTTACAGGATTCTACATGAAAATAATGTAAAGTACACAGTTACTTTGGCTTTTTTTTAACAGAGAGGGACTTACTTGATTCTGCCTACATGTCATTACTGATTATTGACCACGCTCGGTCACGCTACATTTCACTAATAAAAGTGAAAGTGCTCCCCACTCATTCTCCCTGTAAAGGTGATAACTTTTCAGAAAAGTAAAGGAAACAGAAAAATAAACATCTTTTTTTTTTACCAGATCATCTACTGATGATCCATGTATTCATGTCACACAGGGACTACTTTTCTGCTCTCCCCCCACAATATTTGTGGCCATTTTATAGAGTAGATAATCCATCTGGGTAGCGGTCACGCCTGACATACGACGCCTGCGGCTGAACGCACCTTGGCCTGCGGCCTTGCATCTAACAGACACCAAGGTGTGCGATGTCAGAGCATGACCGCACACCCTAGAGTGGATTATCTATTACATATATATATATATATAAATATATAAAGTACACAGTAAATCGGTCCATTAAAAATCATGCCTCCTTCAGTTCTACTACTGGGGGCAGGCCAGCATTCAACTTACTAACTAAAAACACATCTCCCAGAAGTTGATGCTGGTCTCAAGCAGTCAAAGATAATAAAAACTGATATACTACTGCTGTATTTATTTCATTGCTTTAGTTTTTTGTATAGCTGCATGTACCAAGCTATCTTACTGAGCAACTTAAAACTACACCTCACAGAAGTTGCTTAGCAATATGTTTTGCACTAGCACAGAAAATAAAACAAAGGCAGCTGTATTTCTTACCACTCAGCTATGACTCTGAGAATTCATGACTCCATGATTCAGGGCACTTATTAAACTGGGCAGCTTTGTATTTTTTTCCATTAAAGTTTATTACAGTTATAGTTACAGAGAATGCATCCAGGAGAAACAAATACAGCCATATGGTACACAATCATAACATATTACAGATGATGACAGGATCCATCCTCTGCCATAACCCCAAAACCCCCTCCACCCCCATCCCTCACCCTACCACCCCCCAGCACAAGACAACCTATCGTATTCTCCTTATCCAGAAGGGGACCTTTATACCCTATAATGAGTAAGTGGTGTAAAGGGGACCCCAGATCCTATCAAACCTAGAGAGTTTGTTTCGAAGGACGGCTATCATCCTTTCAGCCCTCAGGCTGGTGAGTAGTTCCTCCAGCCATTCAGTATAACTGATCATGACAGAGTCTTTCTAGTGTCTAAGAACAACTTTTTTAAGGGTAGCCGAAATTAGAGCCATATGGAACTTCCTATTCCTGACTGAGATACGAGTTACATCTCCCGACAGGCATATTTCGGGTGTGAAGAGGTCCTCCAGACCCAGTAATGGATCCACTCCATTTTTAATGGCTGCTCAAAGCAGGATTATCTTCGGACAGTTCCAGAAAATATGCATCAGATCCCCCACCCCTAGATGACACCTATTACATGTTGAGGCCGTCACCATTTTTAAATTCGCCAGCTTCTGTGGAGAGTAGTAAATATTATGGAGAATTTTAAATTGCATCAGTCTCAGTTGATCTTGCAGGATGAATTTGTGGCAGTTTTGCCAAAGGGCAGTCCAACTGAGTTCCTCCTTGGGGAACACCGAGGCCCAATAAGAGCTCGAATCCAAATTCTGAGAGTAGGCCCAATTAAGTAAAACGTTATATAACCTGGAGACCGCATGCGAAAGGTCCACCAGAGGACTCAGGGTCCCATAAAATTCTACTCTCAGGGTCTGTATTGGCATCATGCCCATTTTGCTAAGTAAAAGATGACGAAGCTGATACACTTTAAAAATCACCGTAGTGGGCAATTTAAATTTATTCAGGATCTCCAGCGAGGAGAGTACCCTTCCATCAATTGCGAGGAGATCTTTTAAGCGGCTCATCAGGCTGCGCCAACCAAGTGGGACTAAGGAGCTTATTATCAATTAGGAAGCGGGTTGCCCCTAATGGGTTGTGACCAATCTCTGAGGTGATCATATTTTAGAAAACTACAAAGCTGCGTGTGGGTCCTCACAGAGATCCCTATTGGAGATTTTCTGAGGGGGGGGGAGTTTAGGACTAAGGTAGAGCAAGGCCTCCGGTGTGAGACCATGTTTCTTAATGAGAGCTAACTCAATTTGTATCCACAAAGGTACATACGGTAGCTGAGTTGAAAGATCCATGCCCTGTACCCACCTAAGATATTTATTAACATGACCCGCCCAAAAATAAAGAGCAAAGTGTGGCAGCCTTAACCCCAATGGTTTTGGCACAGCCAACTTATGGTAGGCCATCCTGCTTCTTGTATCCCCACAAAACTGGCTATAAGCCCGTGGAGTTTTTGAACCATGAGTGGTAACCAAATATTTAACATACTAAGGGGATAAAACAACGGGGAATACATTCATCTTAACTAAATTTATCCTTCCCCATAAGGAGATTGGAAGCTGCGCCCATCTTTTCAAATCTAAGTCAATTGTATGCACCAGGGAGTCCAGATTTAACTGGCGTACTCGTGTCATGCTCCTAGTCAGGGTAAGGCCCAAATATTTAATGGATTCAGACTTTCAAGCTAGGCCTAGCTCAGTAATCTCTTGTTTAAAAAGATTCTTATTGAGGGGGTATACCACAGATTTGTCTAGATTTAGTTTGTAGTTGGCCAAATGGCTATATTTCCATGTGGTTTCCAGTAAAGCTGGGATGGATACACTCGGCTTTGAAATATGTACCAAGAGATCATCTGCATATGCTGTTACTTTGATAAGGTTGTCCAGAATTTTAATGCCACTTATTTCTTGGTTACACACTACACTTCTAATGAGGGGCTCCAAATACAAATTAAAGAGGAGGGGGGACAGAGGGCATCCTTGCCTGGTACCCACATGCAGATCAAAGGGATCTGAGGTAGTCCCATTGCAAGTGACCCTGGCTGTGGGGTTTAAATAAAGGGAGCCTACCCATTTTAGGAACACCTCTGGAAATCCAAATTTTCCCATTGTGGTTAACAGGAATCCCCAGTGGATCCTATCAAAGGTCTTCTCGGCGTCCAACGAGACCAGGGCCATGGCGGAGCTGCTCTCCTCAGACACCGAGAAGACATGAGCCAACGTCCTGAGGTGGTCAGTGGCAGATCTGCCCCTCATGAAGCTGACCTGTTCGGCTCCAATAAGTTCGGGTAACACTCTATTTATTCGGTCTGCTAATACCCTCGCCAGAATTAGCTTTGTATTTTTTTATTGTAACAACAGTAGCTAGGTGCAAGGAGGGGAATTTATGATAGATATCTGTGAGAAGCGAGGAGCGATGAGTGAGGAGCAGAAAGAACACCTAGTAGCGATGAACTCTGGCAAGTAATTACATTTTTGTGTGGTGAGATTAGATATATCTTCAACGTGCTGCCACAACAGACCTACAAATAGCTAAAGCAATCAGGCAAGTGATTCACTTATTCTGCAAGGGCACAGATGACTCAAATTATGGGAGTGATCAGCATTAATCAAGCCTTGCTTAATCAACTTTGTGCTTGTCGAAAACAGAGGCTTACTACAACGTGGGGGGGAGCAGTAGAAGCGTGTATAAATTTGATTGAGGTTAAACAGCAGTTGGAAAAAAAATATTTTACCACGATTTTAATTTCTTGGAGTGTTCCGCGGACCCCTGGTGGGTGCTCGTTGACCCCTGTGCTATAGCAACTCTCCTCAAGACATCGTCTCTGGCAAGTGGCACGAGCACATGGCTCAGCAGCAAACATCCAATGTGACAAACAAGCACAAAATGACTGCATGAAAGCCATCTGTCTGGTTCTGTGACTCCCTCCTCCAAGGGGGTACTGCTTGGTAGTCTGCATATAGTCAGGATACAGCAAGACTTTATGTTTTTTGAAGAAAAAAATTACTCACCATAGTAATGTTGTTTCTTCTAATGGAGTCTTGCTGTATTCTGACTATATGCAGTTAGCCCCAGCACTTGAACAGCTCTGGAGAGTAAAGAGTTAACTCTATGCAAAGGCATAGAACGTTGAGCTCGAGCTCGGTTTTCAAACCTCTGTCTGTGGTACCTGAAGTGTAACCATCAGATTCTTATGAGCACTAAACTAACTAACTCAAAGGAAGAAATTGCTTCCAAAATTTTGTGCCAAATGGCAAAACAAGTTTTTAGGGTCAGAAGACTCAAGTCGAGAACACCCAACAAGAACAGGTAGTGATTTCACAAATGCTTAATAAACAAACTAAAAGAAACCCCTAAGAGATGGAGGAATGTCCAGTACACCTCTGGGTGCAGCACTGTGCCTGCCCCACCACATCCCCAAACTACTAGGTTCCAGGAGGGAGGCAGGAGGAGGTCAGAATACAGCAGGACTCCATTAGAAGAAACAACATTACTGAGTAATTTTTCTTCAAACAACATGAAGTCTTGCAGTATTCTGAATATATGCAGACTACCAAGCAGTACCCCCTTGGAGAGGGGAGTCACAGAACCTATTTTGGGAACAGACTCTGCAGCACAGCCGTACCAAACCTAGCATCTCTTCATGACTGGACATCCAAAGAGTAATGCCTGGTAAATTTGTGACCAGATTTCTAGGTAGCTGCTTTCCATATGTCCACTAAAGGTATATCTCTAGCTGTCGCAACCGAAGCAGCTGTACCTCTGGTAGAATGAGCCCTCAGGCCTGAGGGAGGTTCCTTCCCAAGTTTAGAATAGCAGAATTGAATACAAGAGACAATCCACCTGGCAATAGACCTCTTGGTAGTAGGTTTGCCATCTCCAACTTCACCATAAGTGAGAAACAACTGAGAACAATCCTTCCTATGGGCCTTAGTATGCTCAATATACTAACTAAGAGCCCTTTTTACATCCAGACTGTGTAACCTTCTCTCCCCAGAGGAAGAATGATCAGTGAAAAACACGGGCAATGGCATAGACTGGTTCAGATGAAAGTCTGACACCACCTTGGGAAGAAACTTTCTATTGGTGTGGAGGACCACCTTATCCCTATGAAAGGAAATTAAATCAGGTTCCGCTGATAAGGCCTGTAATTCACTGATTCTCCTGGCAGAGGTATTAGCTACCAGGAACACAGTCTTCCAAGTCAAGTATTTCAGTTCAGCTGAAGACAAAGGTTCAAAAGGGGGCTGCATAAGCTGTGCAATACAGATGTTCTGGTCCCAAGAAGGGGTAGGCTCCCTAAAGGGAGGATTGAAATGAACCAAACATTTGAAAAATGTCCTAAAGACTAGATGAGACGCTAAGGAAGAGCTCTTACCAGCAGAAAGGAAGGCAGACACAGCTGCCAAATGTACCTTGAGAGTAGTAGGCCGGAGGCCTAAACTGTTAAGATGCACCAAATAATCCAATGCAGTGGCAATACCAGCCAGCTCTGGCTTAGTATGCCTCTGGGAACACCAAAACACAAATCTTTTCCATTTGGAGTTGTAAGTCTTTCTAGTAGCAGGTTTCCTGCTAACCTTTAAAATATCCATAACTGACTGAGAAGGTGCAAACTTTCATATTCTAGCTCTTCAAGAGCCAGGCCTTGAGCCTGAGAGTCTGAAGATTGGGATACAGAATCCTCCCTGAGAGGAGGTGAGGAGATTGTGTTGTCGGAAGACACAAGGCAGTGTTGCTGCCAGTGACAACAGTAGAGGATACCAAGGCTGTTTAGCCCAATCTGGAGCCACCAGAATCACCTTGCAAGATTGAGACCTGAATTTGATCAGGACCCTGAATATCAGAGGAAAAGGAGAAATGCATACAGAAACCTGCTTGTCTAATTCAGAAGAAGAGCATCCTGAGGACAGGGCCCAGAAGGGTGGTCTGCAACACTAAAGAGAAAGTTGATGATTATCCGGGCTGTAAGGAGATCCACCTCTGGAGTTCCCCATCTCTTGAAGATGGCTCGGAGAACTGGAGGATTCAGGGACCCTTCATGATGTCCCTGGGAAATTCTGCTCAGAGCATCTGCTAGAATGTTGTCCTTCCCTGGGAGATGCACAGCCAGCAAAGCCTGAAGGGAATAAGATAGAGACCATACCTTCATGGCCTCTGTACACAAGGCAGAGGACTGAGTGCCTCCAGGTTTGTTGATGTACCACATGGTTGTGTTATTGTCTGTCCTGATTTGCACCACTTTGCCGCCTGAACAAAAGGTGAGAATGTCTGAAGTGCCAGAAAGGCAGCTCTTAATTTCAGAAGATTTATGTGCAGAAGGGACTCCTGGTGAGACCAAGTTCCCTGAGCTGTAAGATGATCTAGGTAGGCTCCCCACCCCAGCAGGGAGGCATCTGTGGTGAGAGTCACAGAAAGGACCTGGCTAATAAAGGGGACACCCTGTCAAAGATTGTCTTCCTCCAGCCACCACTGGAGGGCCTGGACTAGAGTTTGAGAGACGGTTTGGAGAGAGGATCCTTTTTCTGAGGCCAGCAAGATCTGAGATGAAACTGTATATCTATCATCTAGAACCTTGCTCCCTGAACTACTGCTGTGGAAGCTGCCATGTGGTCCAGCAGTTGTAGAAAGTGTCTGGCTGGATGAGACACTAGAGGATAAAAAGAAGAGGCCAGAGTGACCAGTGACTGAACCCTTGAGAGAGGGAGAAAAGCCCTTGCCTGAATAGTATCTGTTTCTACTACTATGAAGGTGAGAAGCTGGGCTGGTTCTAGAACAGACTTCTCTAGATTTAGAATGAAACACAAGGATTCTAGAAGTCATTGAATGACCTCTAAAGCTGACTTGACTTGGTCTGAGGACTGGCCCACTAGGAGCCTGTCGTCCAGGTATGGGAACAGAAGTATGCCCTGCCTCCTGAGGAATGCCACCACTACTGCAAGACACTTGGTGAACACCCTTGGAGCAGATGTTAGGCCGAAGGGCATAGCCCTCAATTGATAATAGCCTGAGGGCAACTTGAACCTGAAGTACTTGCTGTGGGAAGGTCTGATGGGTATGTGGAAGTAGGCATCCTTGAGATCCAGGGAGGCTAGCCAGTCTCCTGGTCTCAGAGAGGGTAGAATTACTCCCAGTGTCACCATTTTGAATTTTGATTTTGTCAAATGTCTGTCCAGGTACCTTAAATCTAAGATGGTTTGCTACTCCCCTGTCTTTTTTGGGGCAAGGACATATCTGGAATACAGTCCTTTTCCCCTGTGACAAAGAGGTACCTTCTCTACTGCTTGCAAAAGTAGAAGAGAGGATACTTCTGCCTCTAAGGCCTTTGTCTCCAAGGGAGAGAGAGGACTGAAGGACCTTGCTCTCATTCTTGGGAACCTTTTGAAACCAAGAGCAAGCCCCTGGCTCACTACTTCCAGGATCCACTTGTCTGAAGTAATAGGCTCCCAGGCCTGGGAGTAGTAAGCCAGCCTGCCCCATACTGGGATTGGGGAGGCGACCCTGACTGACACCTCAGGGTGTCAGCTTGGCAGGGGGCTTAGACTGAGTAGCTGATGGGGTCCTAGTTACCCCTTGTCTACCTTTTCCCCTAAAGAACCCTCTCTGCTGAAAAGAAGAGGAGGAGGCCTGAGCTTGGTAAAAAGGCCTGTGAAAAGACCTGCCCCTGACCCTAAACTGCTGTATCTGAGGAGTGGTCTGCTTTTCTTTGGCTGCAGCACTCCTATAGGTGGTTCTGTACTCGTCCATCTTTTTCATGTAATTCTCTGTTTGATCCCCAAAAAGAGAATTACCTGCTACAGGAAAATCCACGGCCTTAACCTGGGTATCCTGTAAGAGGTTGGTACACCTAAGCCAAGCAAATCTCCTCATGGAGATAGATGTAGCCATGACCCTGGAAAGAACATCATTAGAATCTACTGCAGCTTGGAATTGCACTTTAGATGCCTCTATACCATTTGCAGCCACCTGCTCCAGCTCCTTGGCTAGCTGGGGGTGGGGGTGGGGGCATTCCTGGCAGTTCAGAACTGTATCCACATAGATTTGGAGTGAGATGCCAGGGACTATTAGCTTCGTCACAGGCTGCAGCTTGTACTACCCCTAACATGGCTGCAGTGATGAATAAGGAATTCCATCCCAGGACCTGACAAAGTATACCTCCTGTCCATTCTTTTTTCCACAGTAAGTATGGAAGTAGGAAACTGTAAAATGTTTTTGTGTCTGCTTCCCCAAGGATTTGTGTAAGTGGATAGACACCCTTTTTGACTCTGGTACATCCATCATCTCTAAGTAGTCAGGTTCTTCCTGATCCTGTTCAGCCTCTTCCAAAGGAAGCTGAAGAGTCTCAGCCACTTTCTTGTAAAACAAGAAATGGGAAGGGGACGCAGAAAGCCTGGAGGAGAAACCTGAGAGGGCCTGTCTAGGGAGATGTCAGGCTCTACCGGCCCATCTAGGCCCTCATCCTCTTCATCATAATCTTCCTCCTCCTCCTCCCAATCGCCCTCATAGTAAGCTTTGAGTTCTATATCTGAAGCATTTCTGACAAACCGGCCTGCTTTGAACCGGCCGGTTTGGTTTATCAGGCAAAGCGATAGGACTATAGAAATCACTTTGCTATCTCCCTTCAGCAGTCAGACCATGGGAAGCTGGATCCAAACTGGCTGATTTTCTTTTCTTTACTCAGAACTGATTCCACAGAATTGGCTCTCTGTTTGCCGAGGAGGTATCACCCAGGTCGGTGGGCACCTCCTCAGGTTGTCATCAACCGAACTGGGCTAGCCATCGGGTCAGCAGACATCTTGGTGTCCCTCTCCCTTAGCCTACTCAAACATTTTTCCAGAGTGACTTTGGGAAAGTTCTTGCATATCTGGCAGTCTTCTTTGAGTGGTCAAACCCCAGACAGTACACACATACTCACGAGGTGAAGGTGGAAGCCTTAGAGGCCTCCTTACACTTGGTACAGTGCTGAAAGTCAGTGGGTCGGTTTTCTTTTGGTTTCTCAGACATGCCTTCCAATCTAAAGTCACCCCAAACAGTGGTTAAGCCAGGTGACTACAACTTATTGGTTCCAACTGTGTCACGGGTCAGGTAAAAAAAATCCTAAAAGCCAGATTTTTTTAGGAACTGATAAGTACTGGAAAAACCACACAGTCAAAAAAAAAATACAAAATACAAACAGAATGGGTTTCGGTTCCAAACCGGACCGATGAGCGAAGAACCGAAAATAAAACAATTTCTTAAGAAACAACCACTACCTACAACTACCACTTACTGGTACGAGACAGAGGCAAGAATACCGATATTCTGATGAAACAGTTTGAAAGAACTAACTCGATTGAACTATTACCGAACCAAGCGCAGTAGGGATCTCCGAGCGACTTCACAGTTAGCGGAGTAAGAAATCTGACAGTTACACTTCAGAGTACCACAGACAGAGGTTTGAAAACCGAGCTCGAGCTCAACGTTCCATGCCTTTGCATAGAGTTAACCCTTTACTCTCCGGAGCAGTACAAGTGCTGGAGCTAACTGCATATAGTCAGAATACAGCAAGACTTCATGTTGTTTGAAGCACCTACTACAAAAAAGCCCTCACCAGTTCATGGAATAGCAGCAAATCTTTTTGGGACAACCTCAATGACATCGCTGGAACAGACCTAAAAAATGCTCCAGCTTTGCTCACAATTGATAGGGTGCCATCCTTATACCCTCTTCTCATTGCCAACTCCCTGAATCATTCCTTCACAGACCTAGGCAGCATGCTCCTGCTAACTGCTTCTATAATCCCCTCACCACAAATGACCCACAAAGGAAACAATTGCCTTTCCAGCCAACCCACTATTTCACTTCAAAGTAGTCTCTAGAAGCCGATGCCAGAACATACCTGGAAAAGGTACTAGGAAGTCAAGACACAGTGGTGGACTCCCTAGACCTACAATTTGTTAGCCTGGCACTTGATGAAGTTCTTAGCCAACTGACACAAATTATAAACTTCTCACTCTGTCACTCACAATTCCCTCAATGCTGGAAATCTGCGACAGTTACTCCGGTGCACAAAAGTGGTGATCGGACTCTGTACAATAACTATAGACCAATCTCGATACTCTCCAAGGCCCTAGAGCAGATTGTGGCCAATCAACTTGTGGAGTACCTCAACCTCAATCAACTACTGTGTCCTGAACAGCACGGGTTCAGGGGAGGCCACAGCACCATCACGGTCTTGCTAGAATTTATGGAATACATCCACCATGCATTAAACCAAGGCCTCCTGGTAGGAGTCACATTTATTGACCTATCAAAGGCATTTGATACAGTGCATCATGGGCTCCTCCTCAAACAACTGGCTGACATTGGGCTCTCCTCTGAAATTTTGGGCTAATTCACCAGCTACCTGAGCAACCATTATCAGCAGGTTATGCCGAGCACATCGACATTGCTGCAAGGGCCATCAATATCAGAACTGGGATCCTTCAATGGCACAGGCACTGTCTCACACATGAAGCCCTGAGCACTGCCATCAATAGCTCAGTAGTCTCACTCATCGATTATAGGCTGGTGATCTATGGATCTGCAGCAGACACAGCCCTCCACCGCATCTCATCCACAATGAATAAAGCCTGCCGCCTCCTCACAGGTGTTGCTAGACTCATGCACACCTGTGATCTCTATTCTATGGCTGGCTGGCTACAGCTCAGTGGAAAAATCAGGTACCAAACCTTCCTCCTTGCCAAAAAAGTCCCCATTAAACCATCTACAACCAGGAGTATGGAACCTAGTGACCCCTTCCTGGAGCACAAAGCAAATCAGAAGCACTGCCTCTCAGGTATTCCATGTGACAAGGTGCTGCACTACCTTGGCTCAGCGGGCTTTCTCATACCAGGCCCCCCGCTGGACAAATGTGCTACCTCAGGACATCTGTGATGCAGTAACGATTGACTCTTTAAAACACAAACTGTGCCAACACCTTCTCACCATGTGTACCTGTGCCTGCCTCACTAAATCCTGTCTCCAAGTTAGTAATTCCATTTCCGTAGTCTGCACTACCCTCTAACACTTCTTAACCCTGTCACTGTTCCACTGGGTAGCCCGACCTTGCACTTCACTGACCCACGTTCTCTCCCACAGCACTGCCATGCCTCCCACCTCTCTTCTACCCCTATCCCTCCACCTCCTACCCCACCCACCTCTTCCTCTTACCATTACCTCTCCATCTTCTCCTCTCTCTGTCTACTCTACTAATTTTTGTCTGTCTTTGACACTGTATACACTGAACAATGCCTCAGTATAGTGTAAGCATGAACTTTATCTGTATTGTCGTACCATAACATGTGTTTGTATATCTGCTACTGAATCACTCAATATTTGGAATGTTTATGTATCACTCTGTACTTGTTAACTGATGTGGAACCAATTAACGACATTTGCTCACTGGTGCTATCCAAGATTTCAAATAAAATAAACACGGCAAGACAGAATTGTATACAGAAAAGATGGCTAGACAAAACAGTAAATCCTAGACAAAGAAAAACAGTGGGTGTCAGGGCCAGAGGGCAGACAGGCATCAGATGGGAGAGCCCATCAACAAAGGCAATTGCATAGGTCATGCTCCAGTAGGAGAGCCTTCAAGCCTTTCTTGAAGCCACGAGGAGGAGCATTCTTGTAGATTACTAGGAGGTAATTCCATAAGAGCAGGATTGAGGTAGTAAATTATCTTTTAAGGGGAGTGGCAGTGATTGGCTTGAGGACCTAAGGCACCACATGGGTTTATAGGTATATACGAGTTCGGGGACTAGCCCATAATGAACTCGCCATCTAACCTGGATGGAAATCATATTTTCTATTACCCATAAAGAAATCAAGTTTTGTTTTGAATAATTGTAAGGTACTACTGTTCTTTACCACTTCAACTGGCAATGTATACAAATTGGTACTACCCTCTGGGCCAGATATTCAAAAGGGTTGCGCCATGCGCAACAGGGTTGCGCATGCTCAAGTCCTAAATGCGCCATTCTGCGATATTCAGCAGGAGGCAGTTGCGCCACTGAAAACAGGCTGAGCAACAGCGCACATGCAAATGAATGCATGCTCAACAGGAGGGAGGAACCATGCATAAACTGCACAGCCGATATTCAGCGGGCTGTGCAGAGTTGTGCAGGCGCAACCCCAACCTGAGCCTGCAGGACCTTGAGCCAAAAAAAGGCTTGAGTCGAGGGCCACCCACAGGTGAGCTGCTGTATTGCAGGGGCGCCTTTACAGCAGCTGCCACCTGTGGCTGGCTTCAGCTCAGTCCTGTGCCCCCAGCCCGATCGTGGGCATAGTGTACTCCCCACCAGCCCGATCGCGGGCATCAGTGTCCCCTCCCGCTCACATCCCTGGTGGTCCAGTGGACGAAATGCCCGATCGTGGGCAGAAAGTAAATTGAAACCCCCTTGCCCGATCGCGGGCAGAAAGTAAATTGAAACCCCTCCCTTGTGCCTGATCGTGGGCAGAAAGTAAATTGAACCCCCGAACATGTCCCTTGTGCCCGATCGCGGCAGTAAGTAAAGTGACCCCCACACCGAACATCTCCCTGGTGGTCCAGTGAACTGTAATGCCCGATCGCGGCAGAATGTAAATTGAACCCCCAAACATCTCCCTGGTGGCTGTGTCCCCCACCCACCCACCCATGAAGCCCCACCCCCGCTCCCCGGCGGCGGTGAGCGGTAGCATCCACCCACCTGCGCCCGCCCGCTGACTGACTGCGCGTAGGGCTGCACCGATGGTGCAGAGCAAGAGCCAATGGGCGTGCAGCCCATACTATACATGACAGTCCAGATTTGTGAATGATTTGTGAATGATTCTGCTATCGCCCCCATCTTTAGATAAGGAAAGTAATAATTCCTTCCTGGATTATCTACATAAAATAAACCATCTAGATAATATTATATTAATGGGAGATTTTAATTATCCTGGAATTAACTGGGTTACACTATTAGGCTCTTGCTACCAGGAAACTAAATTCCTGGAAACAGTTATATCTATGGGTCTGGAACAACTTGTACATAAACCCACAAGGAAGGAGAATATACTGGACTTAATATTTACTAGCATCTATGACCAGGCAGAAATTCCAATAATTTTAGCACCCTTGGCTGATAGTGACCATTGTATGGTATCACGGACAATTAATTATTATAAGGTGGCCATTAAAGGTATAACCAAAATGTGCAACTAACATACTAACATACTATTTGCCAGCAGATTAGGCCTTACGGTCTATCAAGTCTGCTTGAACCTCAGATCCCTAGTTGGGTGCCGAGGCCCCCCCCCCTTGCGTTCCAGAAACACCTATCATCCATCCCCACCCCTGGGACAGGCCATCATCTGATACATCCACTTTCTGTGTCTGTCCCACCCTCCCTTGAAGCCCTCCACTGTGGATCTCTGAACCAGCTCACCAGGCAGTGCATTCCAAGGGTCCACCACCCTCTCAGTGAAAAACCTCCTCCTCTTTCCCCCTTACCCTTCCACCTTCCAACTTCAAACCATGCCCTCTGGTGATACCTCCCTGCTTTAGTCTAAAGAACCCCTCCATGTTTACCCTATTTATTCCCTTGAGGTACTTGAAGACCTCAATCATGTCCCCCTGTCTCTCCTCTCCTCCAATGAAAACAGGCAGAGCTCCTCAAGTCTGTCCTCATACATCAAATCCCCTAGCCCTCGTATCATCTTAGTTGCCCTCCTCTGTACCCTGTATGTCCCTCTTCAAGTGTGGTCTCCAGTACTGTACACGGTACTCAAGGTGTGGTCTAACCAGTCCATTGTACAGTGGCAGAATCACTTACTTGCTCCTAGAGGTGATCCCCCTTACGATGCATCCCAACATCCTGTTTGCCTTGCTTCGCTCTCCTGCACTGCTCAGAATTATTCATACATGCATCCACCATGACCCCTAGGTCTTTTTCCCTATTGAGGCCTCCAGCGCCTCTCCTCCCAGGGTGTACCTGTGTTTGGGTTTCCCACCCAAGATGTAACACCTGCACTTGGTGATATTGAAATTTAATTTCCATGTGTCAGCCCAGCTTTCCAGGGTGTCCAGATCCCCTTGCAGGGCCAACCTCCCCTCTTCTCCCTCAACTACTGCTCCCATCTTGGAGTCATCAGTGAAGAGACTCATTTCACACCCTATACCCTCCCTGATGTCCAATATGTATGCATTAAACAGGATCGGACCCAGGACCAAGCCCTGCATTACCCCACTACCAACCTCTCTAGAGTTCAAGAGCTCCTCACAGACCACTACTCTCTGGGTGCATCCAGCTAGCCAGTTTTCAATCCATCTGACCAGCAAAGGGCCTGCTCCCAACCCATCAGTTTCTCCACCAGACCATTGTGGGGACAGAGTCAACACCTTGCTGAAGTCCAAGAATAATACATCCACAAGCTTTCCCTGTCCAGTTCTGATGTTACTCATTCATAGAACTCACAAGATTGGTTTGACATGATCTACCTGGCACAAACCCATTCTGGCCTAAGATTATAGCTTTCTGTTCGAAGGTTAATTCTTAAACACATTCTATACTGTGGGGTTTGGTAAGTCAGTATACACCTCATGACAGGTTATTCCTTCTTTAACATATATTGCAACTCCTCCCTTCTAGTATGTTCACGATGTCTAGTAAATAATGTATATCCCAAAATATTTTGCCCCACTGTTCTTTATTAAACCATGTCTCAGTCACCCCACAGATATCTACATTCTTGTCTATTAAAGTTAGACTGAGCTCATCCATTTTATTGATTAAACTTCTTGCATTTAATAATAAAATATTAAGTTTTGAATGTTGTACAATATTGTTTTGATCCAAACAACTTTTGAAGGTATTCAAGCTCATTGTTAATGCCCATTTGGGGTTGCTCTGAAATGAAAGCATCAGTGTTATTGTATTTAACCTTCCCACCCTCCTTTATAAGTTTAAAAAGGAAGCAATCTCTTCATTTATTGTTTTTCCTAATTGTTCAGAACCTTTTTTGTTCAAATGTAGGCCATCTCTTAAAAATAAGTGCCAGTTATTATCAAACTGTTCCCAATGTGTCAGACATTTTATATTTTGTTTTAGACACCATCCCCTTAACCAGTTATTAACTTTTTAAATCTTTTTCCATGTAAATGTCAGCCCTAAGCAGGAAGTATTTCTGAGAATACAATATGTGCCGTTTTTCAATTAATAAGTTTGTAAGCCCTACAAAGGCTTCTTTAATCTGCTGAATATTTTGATTTTTTATGTTATTAATTCCAGCATGTATTATTACATGGGTTCTATACTGTTTGTAAAATCTGTTTGGACATCTTAGCAATGTCCTGCAGTTTAGCCCTACGAAACAAGACAAAGTGCGTGTTGATTTATTTATATCACATATTTATCTGTCTAATTTTGAAATCATTGGATTGCCCAGTACAAAAATATCTTTAGAGTTATTCAGGTCTATGCTCATATTCAGGTTTGGTGGATCCATCTGAGCATATTCATTAATTACACTAGAACATAGTGTAATATGTTTTCCCAGAACATTGCTATTAGTGTTGCTTAGTTGGGCAGTTGATCCCAATATATCGTTAGTACTCTGTTTCTGAGTAATGGATCCACAGTTTTTATTCAGCATTACACAATCCTCAGTGTTATTTGCATCACTGATAGTAATAGCTTCATTTAAATCAATGAGAGGATCAAAACTGTTAAAAATAGGGATATTAAAGCAACCTGATTTTCTTCCTTTTTTGGCTGGTTTAAGATAGTGCGCTGTGAACCATGCCTCTTCCTTATCCACTATCTCTGTATCATGCCTACGTCTTTTACGTGAGGCAGTATCAGGTACACTGTGTTTTATTGGGCCCAACTATTGTTTGACTGCCAGTAGTAATGGTATCTGGTTCCTGGAACCTTTTCCTAGTTTCTATCTGGCTTTGTTCTAATGTCTTCAGTCTATTATTGAATAAGCTAATTTCCTCTTCTAAGTCTTTGATTTGTTACACTTTGGACATATATAGCCCGTGCAAGTTACCATGTAAACATCTAGTTTGTACATGTTACATTTTATACATAATGTAGCTATGTGACCATCCTCAGTTTTGAACATAGACTCCATGGCTTGTTTTTATAAGTTTAAGGAGAATCACTGGTTTACCTTTAGTTTTAAGATCCCCAGTACAAATTCCAGTTTTGAACAGTATTTGTTCTTACCGTAAACCATCACAACACGCACTGATGCACGTGTCTTTGCGCGCATGACACGCGCTCGCCGTGCTCTGGCTCACCCTGCTTGCCGCAGGGCTGATTTAAATAGCCCTCTGAGACCCAGAAGTTAAGCAAGGGTCACCAGACTCGCCCCAAATAAATGTTTGCTGGAAACTCCTTTTAAATGACAAGTAAACACTTTCCAAGTATTTAAGGCGCTGTAAGGCAATACCTGGAATGCCAAATTTAACGAGTCTATTAGGCTCAAATAGCCCACTGTTGTTCCTCCCAAATGAGTGTGTAGCACTGGAGAACACACTCACAGGCTGCCACTCCTCTTCCTAGCTGGTATTTCAGGCTAGGGCTCCAATTCCTCATGCTTTAGCAAGTCAGTCAGTTAAAACAATGTTTAAAACACAATATTTGGTACATAAAATGGTATATTCATACAGGCAGGTAACAGTATGCAGCAAAGATTTTTCAGCCACCTCTTGGGTTTAGCTATCAGCAAGTCTTGTAGACTAGGAGCAGCGTTACTGTTCTTAAGTTTAAAAGCAAGGCACAAACAGAAGTAAACCAGCCTGCTTTCAAGTGAGGGCCAGTTTAGTATCTGCAGTACTTTACAATGGTGTTCCCTAGGGGAAGCCCCTGTGGCAAAACAACCTATGCTGTGGTACATTGTTTTGAGCTTCTACATTTCAGAGCATCTGACTTGATTGGAGAACCAGAGACCCAAAAAGAAGGTAAAGAGTAGGGTGCCATTTGCAATATACAGGTGTGACTCCTTTAGTGAGAAGTGGGGTTTAGGCGATAAAGGAGCCCAATTATTTATGCAATGATTTGATTAGGTGCCCCACATGTACCTTAGATGTGATGTCTAGACCTGTCGATGAGGAATTGCTAGAGGTTCCCAGGGTCTGGTTGAAGACATCTGGGGCCGGGTTTTTGCATTTGTGGCCTCTACCCTGTGGAACTCTCTACCTCGTCGGATACAAGAGTGCCTGACAGTGGAGAGCTTTAAAACTGCACTAAAATTGTACTTGTTTGACCTTGCCATTCCTGATTACTGACTTGTTGAAGGATTATTTGAGTTGTTTGTATGTTTTTAAGTATGATGTTTATGGAGTTTTATTGTACAAGCACTATGATCAGCATGAGCAGCACTTTTTAAAAAGAAAGATGAATTGAATTGAATGTATACACCGAGGTACTTGTTGGAATCAAACACCTCAGTTACAGACCCGTTGGAAAGGGGTGGGGTCAGAATATGCTGCCTTACAAAGCCTAAGCTCCTCAGGTCAAAGTGGATGGCCTAGTCTTGTTATCACTGAGGACCAGTTTATTCATTAAGAACCATTTCTCTAATATCTGCAGGTCATTTGAGCAGGCTATTCAATTGGGCAGTGTCCTTAAAACAACAATACAGTACTGTGTCATTTTAATATAGCAGCAAGTTTGCTCCACCACAGTTTAACAGCATATCATTTTTTATTTTTTTTTTTTTTTTTGTTTAGTTTTTGTTGACCGGGTAAGTGCGCTAGAAAAATCCTGCCTATTTTCAGGCATGACCCGGGGGAGGGGGATACAGATGAATGCCTACTGGCCTTGAACCAGATTAAGCTGTTGGTGGTATTTTTAGTGAATGAGGGAAATTTGGCCAGGACACCGGAAATTCCCTACTCTTTTCGATAAGTGCCATAGGATCTTTAACATCCACCTGAACTACCACCAATCCAAGCAGATGGGACTTCGGTTTAACATCTCATCCTAAAGACGGCACCTCAGAAGTGCAGCACCCCTGTCATGCTGCACTACAGTGTCAGTACTGGGATATTAACCCAAGTGCCAGATGTGATCCCTTACATAAAGGGAGAAGAGAAGGGGACCTAGGATTGATCCTTGTGGGACACCATCCAGGATAGGGCGTTTACCCGACAGATCTCCTTTCACGTAGCCATTTGTAATCTATTTGTGAGGTAGTCAGAGAACCATCATAGAGACAGCTTGTCAAAGCCATGGGATTTTAGTTTTGATAATAGCAGCTGGTGGTTAACCAGATCAAAAGCCTTGGTGAGGTCTGTAAAGACTGCACCAGTCAGCAAACCAGTGTCAAGGGCTACCAGAATATCAGTAGTCAAGTGGACTAGAGTGACATCCGTTTCATGGTTCTTCCTAAATTCATGTTGACTATTAGTGAGTAGACCACATTGTTTGATATATTCTTAGAGCTCATTATAAACTAGCTTCTCCAATAATTTGGTCAGGGTGCAAAGGCGTGAGATGGGGCAGTAGTTTTCTACCTGCTGTTTAGACCCACCCTTATTTAGGGAAATCACAAGGACCAGTTTCCAAATAGAGGGGACATTCTCTTCCAAGAAGGATCTATTGAACAACATGGTAATGGGGGAGGTAATGACTGGTGCTGCTAGGTTACGGAGCTTGAGTTCAAGCTTACCGTAACCAGCGGAGCCTTCCACATTTAGTTGCCTAAGGAGTTTGAGCACTTCCTTCCTTGTTACCAATCTGAAGTGGAAACTGGAGGAGGGAAAGCTGTTCTTTGTGAGGTCATGAGGGGGAATGGGGAACCAAGGGGATGATTTTTATACCTAAGTCAGTGAAGAATGAGTTTAAAGCCACAGTTGAGGCTTAGGGGTCACTAAACCGTTTTCCATCTGCTACAATGCCACATTCACTAGACCTGGTGGGTCCCTTCAAAGGGGCATTTATTTGGAACCAGAATTTTTTAGGATCTGAGAGAGTCTTGTCTTATAAGGTCCTGAGGTAGCTACATTTAGCTGCCATTAGGTCTCTTTTGCATTTGTTATGCAACTCTCTATATCAGTGCCACTCTCCTGTGAGGCCTGAGGCTTTGAAGAGCTCCCACACTCTGTCCCTTTTTCTAATGAGTTTTTTTTAGGCCTCTACTCAGCCATTTGGATTGTTGCCCCTTGACTCTAAGTAAGGGGGGGCATGTTTATTAGCTGAGAGATAAAACTGTTTATAAAGAAGTCTAGGCTATTTCAGTGCTAGGAGTTCTCGTATCTGGGTCCAATTACAGCAAATAATGTGCTAAGGATGGAACTGATGCTGAATTTGGAGAAATCCTGGGCCCAAAAATCCCTGGGGAGGTTTTGGGTTGTTATTTTCCAAACACAGAAGATAGGAGCATGATCACTTGTGGAGTCAGTGAAGGTACCTACTGCTTTGATTCTGTTTGGTTTTGAGACAAGTATCCAGTCAAAGATGGTGTGGTTTTCTGTTTTATTATTCAGCCGAGTGGGTTCACTAATGAGTTGGGTGAGTTGGCTTCACCCAGGGCAGCCTTGTGCCTCCTCTGATGTCAGGGGACCAGTTTATGTTTTAGTCTCCTAGGGTATTCTTTTCCTGGTGGGAATCAGAAAGTGCCTTTGTCAAAGTATCAAGGGCTGTTGTTGTCACTTTGGGGATTATAGATACAACCAACTAGGAAGAGCTTTGCATCACTTAATAACAAGTTAACAAATACAGCCTCATATTTGAATTTTCTAGTATAGGGATGGAAACCAGGAGGCCTGCAAGGAGGACTTAGTATAGGTGAGCATCACCTCCTTTTACCGCACCTGTCATGCCTGAAGGTCATGAACCCAGGGAGTGCCATCTCCTGGGATAGTATGGTTGACCTGATTCTTGGTGACAGCACTGTGTAGATAAAGTATTAAAACTTGGGCCATGTCTGGGGTCAGCCTTATCCCATTTTCAGGCTGGAATATGGATGTTGTTGATACTAAGCAGGTCGAAGCTGCTGGCCTGGGAAACAAACTGCAGGAGTCTGTTGTTTTATGCTGCATGTTGACTGGCCATTTTCTGCCCCCCCCCATGGTGATCTATCAGGGCAAGTTGATAACTGTCATCCAATCTTCACTTTCCCAGCTGAGTGGCAGATAACTCACTCCAAAAAACACTGAGCAAACTCTTAAACAACAGAGCGCTACATAGAGAGGTGATGGTCTCCCATATATCCTGCTAGTAATTGCTAAGAAGGTCCAGCTGATGAACAGAGAACTGTCCTAATCCTAGACCTGATTTGTGGATATACAGCAGAGAAAATGCTGCAGTCTATGGGATGCTGGAAAATTATCCCGATTTTTGTCCCCCTTGCACTGACCTGCTCCAACCCCTAGACATTACAATCAATAAACTGTTTAAAGATGAGCAAAACAAATAGTTTACTGTTTGGTAGGCAGAGTGGGGATATCCAGTGAGTTGTCAAAAGGAAATAATACCTTACAAATAAATGTTGATTTACAAATGTCCTCTTTAAAAAATTAAAAAAATTGACATGCTTAGTGGTTACTTGCAAATTTCCAGGAGCTGACTACCCGATTAGAGGACTGCGCTCATGTGTTTGAGCAGGTGTGGATCACAAAAGCCCACTCTGAGTGTAAATAAGTTGAGGTACTGTACAAGTTCAGTAAAATCCAACATTTTACATCAGTTCAGGCTCTCACTAACATGTCTTTTTCTTTTTACCTTTACAGACTAAATAGAAAGATGCCGGTATAGCAGAAGATTTATTGAAGTACTCAATGCTAAGATCTCGGCTCTGCTCCCATCTCTGCCACTGTGCTGCTCTACTGACAAAGCCCAATCTTTGTCTTTTTTCTTTTTTCAGTTATTAACAAAATAAAGTCAGAGTGACAGTTGATGGTTTCTTTACTTAAACTGAACTGTTTTAGAGAAAGCCAAAAATCTAAAAAGCACACCAAATTAGTGTAGCATGTAGTCAGCATTGCCAAGAACAACAAACCAAAGCAGGGATGTTAAAATATTTTAACAGGTGCAGACTAATACTGCAAATATTTTGTCAGCACTTATTTTGTGTTCTACAGCAATATGAATAGGAAAACATGTGTACTACTGTTCAACTCCTCCCAATCAAGCTACTTCTTGGTGCCCATAACAAAGTCCTCACGGTTACAGCTATTTATATTCCACCAAAAGATCCAAGGGCAGGTCTCCTGACTGTACTTGAATTTGTCCAATCTCAACCTCCTGAGGCCAAGCTCCTACTCCTTGGTGACTTTAATATTAACTGGCTATCACCTGACTCAGGGTCAACTAAGGATGCTATCCTTGCTGCAAATTTAACACAGCTGGTCAATTCACCTACTAGGAAAAACTATAAATCTGGGAACAGCACCCTAATTGACTGGATCCTTGCAAATCACCCTGCTCGAATAAATAATGTTGCCGTTCTCCCGGACTCTCTTAGTGATCACTCTCCCATAAAATGTACTTGGTCAAATAAGTTCAGAAACCTCCTTCTATAACCGTCTCTAGTAGAGTACTACCTTTCAGCAACCTTACTCAACTCAAGGAAAATCTTAGGCAGAAGGACTGGTCTCCTATGTACAACACTCAAGATGTTGACGTAGCCCTTAATCACTTTATCAACATTTTCAGTGCTGCCTGTGACTCTTATGCACCTGTAAAAAAACATAAAGTGAAAGCGCTCTCAAATCCCTGGCTCACTGCCAAGCTACTGTCACTTCTCAAAGGTAGGGACCACCTCTGGGCTATCGCAAGAGCCACTGGCTCACTGACTAACATCCTAAAGTATAAACAGGCTCAAAATCACTGCACCAAAGAGACCCGCCGGATGAAAAGTTCTTATTTCAAGAATGCCCTCTCCAACTCCTGGGGAAGGCAAATCCTTCTGGGACAACTTAAGAAATATCACAGGAAAGCAGGCCAAGTCCTCTCCTACTATACTTACTGTGGATGGTACTACCACCCTTGACCCGTTGGTCATCATCAAATACCCTTAATGAGACATTCACTGACCTTAGCGGTGTCCTCCTCATCTGACTACTTCTCTAACATTGACACTCCTATCTCCATATCCCTTCTGCCTCTCCAAACATACTGCCCTTCCATCTCAAAATAGTTAAAGCACACGAGGTCCATAAATACATAAAGAAGGCTATATCTAAATCCCGGACAAGCAGTGACTCTATTGACCTTAAATTACTGTCCCTTACTTTGGATGAAGTTCTCTCCCCTCACCAGATTATTCAATCTCTCCCTCTGCTCCAGCAAGTTCCCTAGTAAATGGAAAGCTGCAATTGTCACTCCTGTGCACAAAAATGGTGACAAGTCCCTGCCTGGCAACTATAGACCTATTTCAATACTACCTCCCCTCTCAAAGGCTCTTGAACATATTGTGGCAGACCAGCTTACTGACTACCTGCAGAAATATAACATCCTCTGTGCCCAGCAACATGGATTCAGACTAGGACATAGCACATCGACAGCCCTCCTTGAATTCTCAGGCTATCCACAAGGCCTTGGACAAGGGACTCCTAACTGGAGCTGTGTACATTGATCTAACGAAGGCTTTTGACATGGTACATCATGGCCTACTCATCAGTCAGCTGCAATCTCTTGGGCTCTCCCTGGGCTCAGGGGCCTGGATAAAAAGTTACCTCACCTGGTGCTCCCAAGTTGTAAAAATAGCAGGTGTGCTCTCAGAACCTAAGTCTGTCCTCTCGGGAGTTCCACAGGGATCCATCTTAGGCCCTCTCCTCTTCAGCCTTTTTCTAAACTCCCTCCCGAAATCCTGCTCTGAGCAAATTATTCTCTACGCTGATGATGCTGTGATTCTATCCTCTCATACAGATCCTATCCCCTTATGCCTTAGCCTCCAGCATGCATTTGCCAGTGTTGAAAAGTGGTTCGTGGCACATAAGCTAGTCCTAAACCATAAAAAAAACAAAATCCATGCTTTTCTCAAGTCCACAAAACAAGAAAAGGCAAACACCACTCACCATCAACACATCCTTGGGATCCACTCTTGAACAGGTGGCTACTTTCAAATATCTTGGAATCACCTTTGATCAGGGCCTCACCTTTGCAACTCATATCGATAGTACAGCCAAAACTATCAATCAATGCTGGGATACTGTACCAGAACAGACAGCTTCTTACCTTACCAGCACTGAAGCTAGGTATTCAATCCTCAATCATCTCAATTGTTGACTATGGCCTAATTGTATATGGGTCTGCCTCTACTAGTGCGCTTAAACGTATTACGACCTCCCTTAACAAGGCCTGTCGGTTGCTTACTGGCACTCATCAACATACTCACACCTGCGAGCTGTATGCTGAAACTGGATGGCTTCAACTCTCAAATCGCCTAAAGTACCTTACCTGCCTTATGGCTAAAAAATCCATTTGGGCCTCACTCCACCTTGCATTCAAGACCTGATATGCCAGAACACAAGTGTTAGACCCACCAGAAGATCAGAAAATCAGCCCTTCAGGTCCCCGCTGCGGACTTCCCAGGGCCAGAGATCATTTGCCTATCGTGCCCCCTCCTGGCTAAATGCACTCAGCACCTCTATTACCTCCTCTACCTCTTTAGGTGCATTTAAATCTAGCCTATTCTCTCACCTTGCCACCTCCAACTCCTGCGACTGCTTTGACTAATTCCTCTCTATTTAAGTTGTTGCTCTCCAGCCCTCTTTACCTGACAAAGACCCGGTAGATGATTCCTTTCCACTACCTGTGGTTGGCTCCTCCCTCCTTTCATGTATATGCTCTATCTTCACATTACCTTCCTGCTTCCCCCCCATCTCATTTGATTGCTTATTGAATTAATGTGTTTCACCTGGTAATTACTTGTCCTTGCACTAATGTTTTTTTTGATATTTGTTCAGTCTATGTTTATAGCATTCCACAATGTACTTTACTTGTGTCATTCATTGTAACCTTATTGCTTGTATCTAATTTGACACGGAACCTTTGTAAAAGAGCCTTGGCTCAAAGGTATTAATTCCTAGTACTTAATAAACAAATAAACAAACTTTACCACGCTCTCCCATATGTGCAGCCCATGTGTGGGTGCATCCACTTCACTGAAGTCATAGACACGCTACCTCATGCTCCCTGCTCATCAACTTGGATACTTTTCTGGCAGTGCACTCGTCATTCTCATTTAGGATCCAATCCACAAGAAGTATGTTCTCATTGTTAACACAAATCATGAACATTATTGCACTTTTCGTGAGAACTACACTTACAGCAAAATCATGTGTTCAGATTAATGATCTACATTACTGTACCTGGTACAAACTGTGGCATGCCCACAGATCTGAGTCAAGTGGGCTGTTTTCAGGTGTGCACAGACTCCACTGTCCATTATGGTGATTCAGCTACTGTTTAGAAATACATGTATATTCTTCAAAGACATGCATTCTCCTTATTACCAAACTTGTCTCAGCACTAATCTTCTTCACCATTTTTCTGAAGACAAAAAAAAAACACAGATCAAGATTATGAACACACAGTGAAATACTACATTGAATTATAATGCATTCCAGTAAATGTACTACTGTGCTACTGTAATGAGGTACTGAATAAAAAATACTGTAATTTATGCAGCTTTGCTCACAGCTTTTCAGACATTAGTACCAGATCATCATATGAAAGATTGGCTTTTGTCTGTAGTGATAAGATAACATTCCTAGATATCTGGAACTTGTTTCTGCATTCTACCTTCTGCAAAAGTACTACCTAATATTTTAGTAACAATACCGGACAAGAAATCTCTCTATTGTGTATTAGTGTATGACAGCTCAAGATTACATTTACTGTGATAGCTCATTTTAAGGTTTACTTGACTGAGTTATACAGATTTTATAATGTATTCTTGTTTGTTTTTATTCTAAACGTTCAATAAAAATTTTTAATTGCAAAAAAAAGTGTTATTTTCCTTTAAGTAAATTCAGAATGACATTTTTAGGGCTGTGGGCAGAGCCTACATTCCTAATAGGATCAGATTGTAGCTCTAAAAATGGCTGATCATGGAACTCCCTTTTTGGACATTTAGAAGTATTCCTTCACAGCTACAAAATAGTGCACTCTCCCTTTGATATTTGCTATTTGCCGCTCCATGTTAAAGGCATCTGAAGAGAGGGGGATGCTACTGTACTGTACCTCTGAACTTCTTATGATATTAACAAAAAAAAACTTTTTAAACTGCTGTTTCTAGCCCCTCAATTGAACCTTTGCAGGGCTGCAGATTGAGCATCCATCCAGCTCAGTCTAATAGATTTATTCTGTTTCTTTCAGCAACCTGAGGTTAACTCATTATCTTTTGTACTGGAATTTATTGAAGCTCTGAAACAGCAGGCAGACTACAGTGTCAGATTACAGACAGTCCAGCTGCAGCTTTGTTAGCTCTCTCATTCATATAGGCATTTATTGAGATCTGAGACCATTTTCTTCTGTTTCTTTATATTTTCTATTCAACCTTTGTATATTTGCTATCCAGTGCTAGTGAAAGGTGGGGACTTACAGCACCTCTATCCACAGAATCAGGTTCACTGATGACTTTTCTTCTTAATGCTCATACAAGGTACAGTTAAGATAGCACTAGAAGGTAAACTAAAGCTCTTTGATTATCCACAGAGACAGGTACTGTACCCCCACTCACCCACTGTGATGAATGTAGTGCTGGTAAAAAGTAGATAAAGCTCTCAGTTTATCCACAGGTACAGTATCATGTGGGGCAGGCTCAGCACAAACATACCCGCACTGTGATGGATTTAGTGCTGGTAAGAGGTAAGGGACTGATACCATTTGGGCTTTAAACACTTGGATAATCCACAGAGAAAGCTACAGTGTGGGGGCAGGGTAAGCACTTGGTTTCCACACTGTCTGCATTTAGTCCTGGTGAATGGTGAGAGACTGCCAAAACTGGGGACTATAGCATTTTGTTTATCTACAGTGACAGGCTGCATGCACACACACACACACACACACACACACACACACACACACACACACACACACACACACATCTGCATGTACTCAGACTAACAAAATTCAAGAGGACTGAATTAGCAACATGCCAGTTTTTGATGATTGTGACTGAACAGCACTATATGGTGCCAACAAGAAAATAATAAATTGAGATAGCACTAGATCATAAACTAAAACTCTTTGTTTATCCACAGGGACAGGTACTGTGCAGCCTCCCCCCCACTCACCCACTGTGATGAATATAGTGCTGGCAAAAAGTAGATAAAGCTTAGTTTATCCACAGGTACAGTACCATATGGGGCAGGCTCAGTGCAAATGTACCCACACTGTGATGGATTTAGTGCTGGTAAGAGGAAAGAGACTGACACCACTTGGGCTTTAAACCCTTGGATAATCCACAGAGACAGCTACAGTGTGGGGGCAGGGTAAGTGCTTGGTTTCCACACTGTCTGCATTTAGTCCTGGTGAATGGTGAGATACTACCAGAACTGGGGACTATAGCATTTGGTTTATCTACGGTGACAGGTTGCTTGCACACACACACACACACACACACACACACACAGCAGCATGTACTCTGACTAAATAAATTCAAGATGACTGAATTAGTGGCATGCCAGTTTTGATGATTGTGACTGAACAACACTATACGGCACCAACAAGAAAATAATAAATTGAGATAGCACTAGATGGTAAACTAAAGCTCTTTGTTCATCCACAGGGACAGGTACTGTGCAGCCACCCTCACCCACTGTGATTAATTTAGTGCTGGTAAAAAGTAGTTAAAGCCTCAGTTTATCCACGGTACAATACCATGTTGGGCAGGCTCAGTGCAGACTTACCCACATTGTGATGGATTTAGTGCTGGTAAGAGGTAAGGGACTGACACCACTTGGGCTTTAAACCCTTGGATAATCCACAGAGATGGCTACAGTGTGGGGGCAGGGTAAGTGCTTGGTTTCTCGCTGTCTGCATGTAGTCCTGGTGAATGGCAGAGACTGCCAGAACTGGGGACTATAGCATTTGTTTATCTACAGTGACAGGTTGCATGCTCACAACACACACACACACACACACACACACACAACGTACTCTGACTAAATAAATTCAAGAGGAATGAATTAGCAGCATGCCAGTTTTTGATGATTGTGACTGAACAGCACTATATGGCACCAACAAGAAAATACTAAATTGCTATCTGAAATGTTTATCCAAAATAATATTTGAGTGAAAGTATGGAAAAAAATGTAATGAAAGATGTTTCCCTATTTGACCATTGCTTCTTAATAGTCATATAATATTACTTCAATATGCAGTATGCATTTTTAATATTTAACTTGTAAATACTGTTTATACTTGTTGTTATGACCATGGCATGTACAACAGCAAAAATAATCTCTTTCAAAATAAAAACTCAAAAAGGGAATGTGTTTGTATTGGAGATAGAGATATTGTAAATTAATAGTTTGCCAGTGATGTTGGTAAAAATTTGGGAATGTCACATTTCCCAAAGCTTTGCAAAGTTCCCCAACCTCATATCAAGTTCTCTACCAGTTTCTGAATATTAAAAAACAGTGCTTTTGCTCTGCAAAATCACCTTTCGGGACACGTGAACAAAATGACACTGGCACGCTTCACGAGGAGGGGTCCCAAAAAGGCCACATTAAAAATTTGATGCAATATGTCAAAGAAATGGCCAAGTTATACCCAGGCATTGCATAGTTGCTATGCACATTTGTAACTTTGGTCATTTGGTAGCTTTTCACAGCCCTATCGGCTCTTGCTAGAACTTGTTATTACTTGCTAACAGCCTTATTCAGTCTTATCACTTTGGACAATACATCATTCTGTCAGAGATGATTTGCTGCTGGAGTCACTGAGAAACCATTGAGAACATTAGGCCGTAGAACTGGACACCTGTAAGGAGAACTCAAGTCAAACGTTTCTGGAAAGAAGGATGATGGTCCGGCAGTAAGAAGATGCCTTGTTTCTGAAAATCTAAGCATTCAAAAAGAATCAGAAAATCTGAAGTGCTGAAAACACCTAAATAATTAAAATTACAGTTCATCCATTCCATAGCTAATTAAAATGTTTGTGGTTCCAACCGGGGGGGGGGAGCATGTACAATGCCAATGAACATTGGGTATCTTTTCTATATGGGGTAAAAGGTATCACCTTTTAGTAATGAACATTTAATACTCTGAGTGAGAATTCCGAAATACAGTAGGTGAGGAAGAAGAATTTGCATTTATATAATGCTTTTCATACACATTGTATCCAAAATCGCTTTGCAAGCAATGAGATACTGGTAGTGAAGTGACTGTAACATGCAGTGGCAGCCATTTCACACATCAACACTCGACACAGCCTTGGACAATTCTATGAACCAATTGTAAGAGAAGGACAATGCTGCAAGACACCAGGGAAAATCACTTACTCTAACGAAAAGTGCCTTGAGTTCTTTTACTCCCACCTGGTCACCCACCAGAACAGCACTAGAGATAGGCAAAGGGACCTCAGTTCAACATCCCATCTAAATTATTTCACACCCTGACAGTACAGCATCTCCTAATGCTGCACTCAGGTGCCTGTGACTATGGTGTGAGCACAGTCCTGGCGAGGGACCAGAATCTATGACCTTCTGATCTAGAGACAGATGTTTACCAATTAAGCCACACTGATACCTAGCCAGTACATGGCTTGCTGACTTAAGGCTGATTTTGTTAAACACACTGAATCAAAATGAAGGCACAGGCCTCCAGCCTGACTACTCCCCTGCTAGTAGCTGAGTGGCCCATCTACTGTAGTCTGTGTCATCATAAAATGCATTGTTACTTTTGTGTCTTTGCTTTCTTTCCAGTGCAAGCTGCATGAGATCAAGGAGCCATATCTCAGTGAAGATGAGATTGAAGATGAGATGTTGAAGAAGGAGCAGAAACTGACAAAAACTGTGTAAGTGTTATCAGAGCCTGTACCAGAGATGACACTTGATCATGCCAGCACTGGTGAAGTTTATCTGCCAGTACTGGTGGCTCAAGACTCTCATAGTGCTTGGAGCATTAGAAATGATCATCAACAACCTCCACTGGTGGTTGTGGTTGGTCAGGCTGGAGGTGAGAGATGTGCAGGAAAGCAACCGAGAATTTGAGGTGAAGTAGGACTAGAAGCTGGACCTGGTGCCACAGTTGTTATTAGCAGGGGCAGCAGGAGAGAGCAGTTTGTGCACAGCCACAGCAATGACGGTCGTCTTTAAGAGCATTCATGCGGCTGCTCTTTAATTACTCAGATGACTCAATCCTCATCACAGCAAGCATTGAGAGCCCAGTGCTAACGTCTTCACCCATCATCCTCTTGCTACCCAAACAAGATGCCATTGGTCTCCTTTTACTCATGATGAATGGACTGAAAGTGCACCAGATACTCCAACTGTCCTGATCTCAGCCCTGACAATACTGAGCTTGATTATGACAGGTCTCTGGCTGCTGGGAATTTTGCTGCTTATTGACCAAAGAGAACATGAACATGTGACAATGGAAGCAGGGTTGATGGATCGATTGGCTGCACTTGTGTTCCACTATCTGGTGCCTTTGCAGAACTCCATAGCATTGGGCAAGCAGGTGAACTGGGTTGGCAGCAGGGCTAAGCAGCAAATGCCTTGAAATGTAAGGAAATAAATTATGTCAGGCACCATTTTGATGTGGGAGCCAGCCAACTAAGAAATATCAGAGACACAATAAATGAATAAGTAAGAAACCTAGAAAAAAGTGGTAACATGCCAAATTCTTAAATACTGTGGAATGAAAATATTACTTATTATGTTAATGTACACAAAATAATATAACTGATATGACTACGATAATCACAATATCCTCGCGCCATGCTGGTGACCCAGGTTTGGGAACAAGCCCTGGTTGCTGGTGGTCGGCAGGGGAAGGAGAGGATTGAGCATCTGGAGGACAGCTCTCCTCTCCCGGGAGGGACAGGAGTCCCTAGTTGGTGCTCAGCTGCCCTCTGGCAGAGGCCAGAGATGCAGCAAGTGCTGATGACATAGAAAAGGGGGGTGGCAGATGTCGGTTCCATGCCTTGATGTCAGGGTGCTAGCCACTCCCCAAGAGAAACAGGGGAAAATGCCCTTCAGCTCCCGTGGAGATGGAGCACTGGAGTTTGCCCTCGATCTGTGGCTGCCCACCTGGCACCCTCCCGACTGATGCTACAGCCTGCTTGGGGTGTTGGGGCCCACCTCGTCCCTGTCCGGGGTAATCTGAGGCTACATGGGCAATGGAGGACCATCCAGGTGAGGCGGACCGCAGATGGATGACTCCTTGGTGCTCCCAAGGAGACTGGAGCTGAAGAGAGGAAGGAGGAATAACACACGAAATAAATAAATAAATAAATAAATAATCACAATACTATGTGCAGTATATGAACTTCTGAAGCCTAATACATTTTATGTATAGTTTGAAAACTGAATTGTGTGCAGTTATTAGAATGAAGTAAGTTGGTGAGTGGTGAAAAGAAATTCTGAAGGGCCAAATAAATGAACAGGGCAAAGGTAGCTCTTTGGGTGAGGGGCAGGCATTGATATGTACTATAATGATTGAACTTTGGCACAGAACAAAATCTTACAACTAGAATAGACAGGGAGGAGGTTGAGTTGGGGAAGGGAAAACACATGTCTGGCTAGGGCAAGGGTCCAACTGGGGTATCCACTATCATGAGTCTGAAAAACCTAAATGAATGCAACACTGCCAGTTATTACTCTGTGTGATACTGAACAGTATGGGTACAATATATTGTGTAATGTTTATGTATTGTGAAGTGCAGTTAAATAAATACACATATATATCAGTCATTCCTGCCAGCTGTATGAATTTCAAAACAGCCTCTACCTTCTGGACTTTGGCACACTTGTGATGCTGATGACCAAGGATTGTAAGTGAGCCTGGGTCATTGAGGGATGTCCAGGAGGGCGAAGGATCAAGGTCCACATTTTCAAAGGAGATGCATGGTGCAAAGTAGAGATGCGCTGCCTATCTCAAAAAATGCACCAAAGTGCGATAGTCATATGACAGAGATGCAGAGCGCATCTCCGGATGTGCCATCGTGTGGAAATAATGTCTGTGGTGCAAATGAAGGGGACGTTCCCATGAATATGCCTGGCAACCCTATATTCAGCCAAAATTTCCCATGCATCTGCTGCACATCTCAGAAATGAGCCGCCACTCAAAGTTAGGCATACAAAAAGGTGGACTAAATTGGCCAGCCACCCACAGACAGACCACAGAACTGCAGGCAGACCATCCAGAGCCAGCCCTCAGAGGTGCATAAGAACATGCTCCAGGAACCCACACACAGCAGTCATGCCAGGATGGATGAACCCTGAGCCACAGGTGCTGTGTCACCACTGGCACCATCCAGGGAGCAACACCCCGCACTGCACCCTGGACAAAGACACCCAGCAGCCACATGCCAGTGCTGTCATGCACCCCCCAGGCACACCAGTGGGGTGGACTTCCACACTGCAGCACATGTACCAGGGGCCATGGCCAGCATCCATGTGACCTGCAGGGTGCCACCTGGTGGTGGCATGCATCCAGGGTGACATCTGTGGCAACTGTGCCCAGGTTGCCTGGTGGTACTAGTGTCCACATGACATGGACCAAGGACTGACCAGTGGTGCACGCGCGCATGCACACACACACACACACACACACACACACACACAGTGGTACACCATGGGCGCACACAGGTGGGACTCACCCGCCCAGGAACCTGGTCACTGTCTGCACACTGCTGTCCCTTGCAGTGCCCACCAGGTACCTTCCATACTGGTTGTGGGGAGCACTGCAGGTGATTGCATGCAGCATATGGAGCTGGTGTATCACATGCATGTGGCTTCCTGTTCATCCTGTGCCACCCTGTGCCTACCGCTGTTGCATGTCCAAGTGGCCCCTGTGGCCACTGTCCAGGTGGGCCCCTGGTACCCCTGTCTGACCCTGTACATGGCTATGGGGTGTAGCACTGTACCCAGTCCAATGCAGTCCACCCACCCACACACTACCATCCCAGCACACCATCTGCTAGGCTGCAGTACCACCTGTTCACCTTTGTGGGTGGTGGGGCAGCCTACAAAGCTGGAACTGAGCATGCCTGGGGTATGTAAATGGCCTGAGGACATTCCAATAATGAGCTCTGGCATATGGTGTTTGGGCTCAGAATGTGCAATGAGGGCTATCTGCATATCTTAGTTGAATATTGCAAAGTTGCACATGTCCATCTCACCTGTCCCAGCACATTTCCCTATGTACCTGCCTGTGGTGCACAGTTCCCTGCCTGAGATGTGCTGCACATCTTCAGATGTGAGACTGCGACGTTTGGGATATTCAGCCAGACATGTATGAGCACATCTTCTTGCACATCTTCTGAATATACAATTTTTTTTTGGGCTGGCGCATCTCAGATGTGTAGCACAGGCACTTGGGCAGTTTTGCAGGGGACTTTTGAATATGGGGATCCAAGTGTCTTAGAGGACTTTCTCATCCTCCTCTGGGGAAGGAAGGCAGTCAACTCCATGTAATACTGCACAAAATGAGGATATCTCAAGGAATAACTGACAGGACAGTATTTTTTAAAATGATCATTAAGAAAAGGGGTGCTGCCAAGACGCAGAACATTCTGTCTCACAAGAGCTGAAAGTGATCATTTTCCTGTAGTCATTGAAACTAAGATCTCCAAGAAAAATAGCAAAGCTAGAGTGATAGATGCTTTGTTATTTACAGAAATTAGAGCATCAAAGAAGATCATATAGAGACAGACCCTACAGGGTGATACAGTGGCGTGAAAAAGTATTTGCCCCCTTCCTGATTTTCTCTATTATTGCATATTTGTCACACTGGATGTTTTCAGGTCTTTAGACAAAATGTAATATTAGATAAAGGGAACCTGAGTGAACAAATAACACTTGTTTTTTTTATTTCCTTATTTAATGAAAAAGTTAACCAACACCAATTGGCACTGTGTGAAAAGTAATTGCCCCTACACTTAATAACTGGTTCATACATTTAGCTGCAATGACTGCAACCAAACACTTCCTATAATTCAATATCAGTCTTTCACATCGCTGTGGAGTAATTTTAACCCACTCTTCCTCGCAGAACGTCTTTAATTCAGTAACATTTGGTAGGTTTTCGAGCATGAACTGCTCGTTTCAGGTCCTGCCACAGCATCTCTATTGGGTTTAAGTCTGGACTTTGACTAGGCCACTCAAAAACTTTAATTTTACTTCTTTTTAGCCATTCTGATGTGGATTTTCTTTTGTGTTTTGGATCATTGTCTTGCTGCATGACCCAACTACGCTTCAGCTTCAGCTGACGGAAGGATGACTGGACATTCTCCTTAAGAATTTTCTGGTACAGAGCAGAATTCATGGTTCCTTTAATTATGGCAAGTCATCCAGGTCCTTAGGCAGCAAAGTATCCCATCACACTACCACCACCATGTTTGACTGTTGGTATGGTGTTCTTACTGTGGAATGCTGTGTTTGCTTCGCGAGACATTATGGGATCCATGTTGTCCAAAAGTTCCACTTTGAACTCATATGTCCATAGAACATTTTCCCAAAAGGCTTGTGGATCATCCAGGTGCTTCTTGGCAAATGAGAGACGAGCATTTATGTTCTTCTTAGTTGTGATGGTTTCCACTTGCTACTCTCACATGAACCCATTTTGCCCAGTCTCTTTCTGATTGTGGAGTCATGAACACTGACCTTAGCTGAGGCAAGAGAAGCCTGCAGTTCTTTGGATGTTGTTTTAGGATCCTTTGAGACTTCTTGGATGATTTTACACTGCGCCCTTGGAGTAATTTTGGCAGGCCCTCACTCCTGGGAAGGTTCACTACTGTTCCAAATGTTCTCCATTTGGAGATTATAACTCTCACTGTGGTTCGATGGGGTTCCAGAGCCTTAGAAATAGCTTTGTAACCCTTTCCAGACTGATAGAGGGCAACAAAATGTTTTCTGATCTTTCAGGAACTTCCTTTGATCATGGCATAATGTGCTTGTTGAATCTTTGTGCTGGCAATGTGACTCTGATGGTAAGGGCCAAAATAAGTGAGGTTTATATTGAGCAGGGCTGGCTGTAATCAAGCCTGGCTGTGTTCAGTCAGCTGACTCTAATTATCCCTTTAATTGGGTTGATTTAACTAGGGGGGCAATTACTTTTTCACACAGTGCCAGTTGGTGTTGGTTAACTTTTTTCATTAAATAAATGAAATAAGTAAAAAAAAAAAAGTGTTATTTGTCCACTCAGGTTCCCTTTATCTAATATTATATTTTGTCTAAAGACCTGAAAACATCCAGTGTGACAAATATGCAATAATAGAAAAAATCAGGAAGGGGGCAAATACTTTTTCACGCCACTGTATATCCATATTGATTAAACAATCCCTCTTAATCAGTACATCGCAAATATTAAGGGCTCAGGACTTCTCAACTCTGTTTTTGGGTATGGACTCATTACATAAAGAGATAAAGTGTAAGCTTGAATGCCCAGTCAGGGGACATCCATATATGGGCATAAACACCTGGTATGATAAGGAATGTAGGAAATCGAAAGCAAATATAAGGAAACTTTACAGGTTATATTGCAAATTTCAAACTAGGCAGATGTTTGCAGATTTAAACAAGGCAAGGAGAAATTATAAAATTCTACTTGGCGATAAGAAGTATTATAGGAACAATGGCATCAAATGTTAGTAGCAGTTGAGAACAAAGATACTAAGGTATTTCAGATATCGGTGGCCAAAGGGACAAATAAATGTAAAGTTGATATCGACACCTATATATCTGAGCAAAAATGGCTGGAGTATTTTAAAGTATTTTCTATGATCCAGCTGATAAATCTAACATTATTTTGACACATCCAACTATTTTCACTTTTAGATATATTACATTGGATAAGGTTCTTATTGCTATATATTCCTTAAAAAGAATAAAGCTGCAGGGCCAGATGGAATTCCCTCAAGTATATCTATCGAACCTATATTGTGGTGTATGTTTTTGACCATTTTTATAACAAATGTATTGAGTCTAACAATTATCCAGAGACATGGAAGGGGCAAATGTTGTTCCCATACACAAGAAGGAGTTTATCAGATCCAGCGATGTATAGACCCATTAGCCTGTTAGATGTTAATTTTAAAATATTCTCCAAAGTAATACTTGAGAGGCTTAGAAAAGTAGACCAGACGGGTGGGATCTCAATATACCAAGCAGGATTTAAGTCCAATTATTCTACCATAGACAATTTATTGTCCTGAATCATTTGGTTGAGAATATATTTAGACTGCGAGGTCAAAACTGTGCACTATGTTTATCGATTATTCTGGTGCCTTTGATAGCATCTCAGGGAATTTTATGGAACTCCTGATCAATCAAGGTATAGATCAGAATTTGGTTGCTATTATGGCTCCTTATATTCTAATACTTGGGCCAAAATCAGAATGGGTCATAATGAACAGTTACCCAGTTCCTTTGATAGTAATAAGGGTGTTAGACAGGGTTGTCTGCACACCCTTTACTTTACATTGTACATAGAAAAATGGCAATTGACACCAGTATTGTTGATCAGGACTCCCCAAAATTCAGAACATGCCTTGCCCTTTGTTAGCCTATGCAGATGATATTATAATGTTTTCTCTGACTAAAAAAGGATTACAGTCTAAATTAAGTTTCTTATATGAAAGCTCTAAGTCATTGAAACTTAAGATTAATATGAGTAAATCCAAGGTTCTTATATTTGGGGAGAAAATGGACAAGGGCACTTGGCATGTTGGAAATGATAAAGTAGGGGTAGTATTAAACTGCATGTACTTAGGGGTGATGGTACAAGTAAATCAGTACTGGACAAGACAGTCAGAATTGTTTCAAGTAAAATTAAAAAACACCATATTGGGGCTAAGCAGGTTTTACTGCAAATATGGAGGAATGACTAGCAGACCCTTAATGTAGATAATAAAAATGAAATATTACAGCTCCTCTATGGGTCCAAGGTCTGGGACATAAAGGGTATAGCTAAGCTTATAGTGCCTCTTTATAAGACTCTTCGTAATTTATTAAGACTGGGTCATTCCTGCCCTGCGGCCTATTTGAGGTCAGAATTAGGACTTACAAATATTAATGCATTGATTGAAACCAACAAATTGAGCTGCTGGATAAAATTAATGAGGGTGGAGGAAGGTAGATTAGCAAAACAGTGTCTTAAAGAAAAAGATGTTTGGCACAGTTTGGGATTTAAGAAGGGCAATTGGTATAATGGTATAAATCTGCTACTTGAAAAAAAGAAACTGACTAACTTCAGATGGGATGTAGAGCAGGGCATTATAATTAGCTTGAAATATAAAAAACATATATCAAAAAGGATAGAGAGGCATTGGGATGAGACTGACATGGGAACAATTGCTGCTTCTCATTATTCTCGGTGGTTCTCTACAAACACTTTTTATCATGGATATAAACCCTATCTTGATATAATTACTGATTTAAAACTCAGATTGACATTTATGAGCTATAAATCTGAGCAGTTTAGTAGCAATGTCCTGGTGCTTAGATATAAAAAAATGGGTGTCTAATCAGATGAATGTGACTGTGGGCATGGTGAGCGGGAAGATTTAAGCCATGTATTATGGCACTGTAAATGGTATGAGAAACAGGAAAATACTGGCTGAGTCCCTTTCTCCTGCCTACTACAATGTGGACAGGTATTATTAACTAATATCCTAATCCACACAGAAGATGCATGGACACTGGGTAGTATGGCAAAATATGTTTATGCCATTGTGCAGATTAAAAACAAATAAGGGTAATTTAAAGTGCTATGAAATTTCTGCTAATATTTGCACCAGTCAAATTGCTACCTCCTGTGTAATTGTTTTTTCTGTGTTTAGGCTTATTGTGGGTTGTAATTTATTTCTTTTCTCTGTTAAAGACTCTGGCCCAGATATTCAAACTAGCATATAAAAGTGTGCAACAGCAGGAACAAGCGCATAGTCCACTGCGCCCGTAACTCGCTGATATTTCAAACACCGCGCAGGTCAAGATGCACCTGGGCGCACATGACTGAATATCATGCCAACTGTGCCATAGCACAACCAGGGATGTGCAGTGGTGCAGGGCAGCAGCGCAACAGCACAACCAGGGATGCTCAGGGACAGGATGCAGGGGCTCACCACCCATGGTAGAGATAGGCAGAGGAGCACACAGCAGAACAGATATCACCCCCACACCCCATGCACTGCACAACCAGAGGAGAGCTGGAATAACCACCAGCCCATGGACACCAGCAACAAACCCACTGCCGGGCATGGTGCCCCAGCACACCCCTGGCAAGTGGTGACCGCACACAAGGAGTCCGACATCCCATGCCACACCATCTCACCAATGCACAGCACACCTGCACCATGATCCCCAGACACCCTGCCCAGGAGCAGCCCACCAGTGCGGACACCCCATGCATGCCACCACCTCCACTGTGACAATGCAACCCTGTGCACCACAGAACCATGCAAGGCAGCCCCACCACGAGCACCCTTCAGTGGGTGGCAGCAGACAGTGATGCAACATCTGCATACACAGTGCTGCCATGCACATCCCCCGAGGTACAGCTGAGAGACCTAACATGTGTCGCACACGAGGTACCCCACACGGGACAGGGCATGCCCCAGACACCACCACCTGTGGTACAGCACCCTGCACACCCTCCAAGGACACACCCCATCCCAGCACTGGCCACAATAGCCAGCGCAGACACCCACAGTGTTGCATGGAAGCATGCACCACACAGGATGCAACACAGTGCATGGACAAACACCCACCCGTACCCAAGGGCATACCAACACAGGGACACAGTAGCGGGTCAACCAAGCCCCTGGCATGTGGCCACGGAAACCATGTACACATGGCCAGCACCCCTCCATGGCACAGGAGTGCCAGCCACCCAGCACAGGCACCATGAAGCTGTACACCACCAGCATGCACCCGGAGCACAAGTGACAGACAGTGGAGCACATCCCCTGCAACTGACACAAGCGACAGCATGGAGGTAGGACAACAACAGCGGAGGTCACAGTGCCACCTGAGGCAGACATGCACTACACCAGTAACAGGAGGCAACCCAGCATTGTACTGGGTATAGTGGCTGTCCAGCATGGACAGCCACCACTGACATGCCAGCGGACCGTGCAAGTCACAGACATGCAAGGGTGTCAGCTGCACAGGCCATGCACGGTCTGACAGGTGCACCATGTACCACTGCACACAGTCATCCAGTGCACAGGGAACAACACACGAACCACAGACAGTGACTGGTAGCTACGCCCACACCATAGTTGCTTCCCCTATGGACACACACACACACACACATGCCCATGACTGCACCACCCCTGATGCCATGCACACCACTGCAGCTGAGCACCTGTAGCCCACTGCAAATCAGAGACCACCACAGCAGGCATAACAAAACAAATGTATATCAAAAGGTAGAAAACAACTATTTACAAATATGTACACAACTGTTGGGGGTGAGGGCCACAAACCAGGTGGGGATGGGTAAGCGGCAGGGGTGAACAAATGGTAGAGGGAAGGAGGGGTGTGAGGGTGGGTCTGGGGGGTAGGGCTGAACCCGGGGCATGGGATCTTCAGCGGGTGCCCAGCTCCTGTGGTGCCTCCCGCCACGTCTCCTCCTGATGCCATGCTGGTCCATGCGCTGCAGCATTTCAAGTGAGGCATGTGCCACCTGTAGCAGCTCCTGCATGGCCCTCTCCAGCTGCATCATCCTCTGTCCACCTAGGACAAGGGAGCAGAGTCAATAGGTGTGAACTAGGACAAGGGAGCAGAGTCAATAGGTGTGAATGTCCATCCCTCTGCAGCCCACCCATTGTGCATGGCATACAGTCATGGGATACGCCCCTGTGATGGTGTGTGACCACCCACAGTGATCATGTCCACATTACCTGCCCACCCAGGTGTACACAGCCATGCAGACTGCTGCACACACCCACCACCCAAGTCCCGCACAGCACCACCGTGGCTGTACAGTGACATGGCTATGTGGTGCAAAGGCAGTGGCAGAACCACGTACCAGGTGCACACATGGACCACCAGCAATGCACACCCACACATGCAGTGCCACTGGACAGTGCTGACTGTACCATGTGACGTGCATGGCAGTGGTGTCAATGGATGGTGGCCATGCCCCACCGCCTGCCCTGCAACACAGCATGCACAGAATATCCTGGAAGAAAGGCACTCACCATCATCGGCCTGATCTGGGCACTGTACTAGCATGTGACCGGCTGCCTGTGGCTGTTGCCCAGCTCCCCTACCCACACCTCAGTGTCAGTCTTCTCGTGGCTTGGCGCTGCTCTTCAGGGCCTAGGGTGCAAACGTGGAGAAGGGAATATCAGTACAATCCAGTATCAAAGGCCCCCCACCCCCGGGTGTGTGCGATCCCACACAGCCCAGCCATGCCGCAACCCCCCAACACCACTTCCACCACCAACACCACCAACACCACTGCCCACACTGGACAGCTCAACTCCCCATGTGGTGGACACATGCCCACCGCGATACCCATACAGATGCAACCAGTGTATGCATGGGGCACCTACCTGGTTGTGGCACTGCACCTCTCCGTCTGGGTCCCTGCGCTGGAGGTCCCCGTATCTGTGGTGACACTGCTCCATGGTACAGTCCATTCCTGTGGCCTCCTCCAGTGCCACCACCACCTCCTCCCATACAGCACTCCTGGCCCTGTCCAGGGGTGCATTTCCAAACAGTGCCCAAGCATGGGGCTCCACTTTGGCCACCAAATTGGCCAGCTCCACCTGGCTCCAAACAGCAGCCCTCCATCTTGCCATCGCTGAAGCTGGTCGGAGTCAAAATGGCACTCGGTAGTGCACATCTGCCATGTGCAGATGCTGCATAGTACAGCACTGTCATTCCCCATCGCACTGTCACTGAACAGCATGATAGTGGTGCACCCATACGGATGCATGGAGCCTAAAGTGCAAAGGTCGGGTACAGGGTCAAGGGTCTCTTGTGCACGGACCACCACAGCATGATTGGTACTCCCTACATGTAGCGTGGTTGGGTGCCTGTGTGAGATGCCCTGTAGTGGCCTACTGTGCTGTGGCTCCATGGCACCTATGGCACCTCAGTGCAAGAGCAACATACATGTGAACAGTGCACTAGAGCCACTGGCACAATGGTGGCCGTGCCCTGCACTGCCTCCCGTGCACAGCACATCAGCAGCACAGCAGGCATCGGCGTCAGCACCCTGGGCATGCACCGTTCAGTGTCCACTGCACACGTCACAGAACTGCATCCTTGCCTGAGCACGTTCAACACAACTGTGCAAGGTGCAACAGTATGATATTCAGCCGACATATGCAAATCAGCTCATCAGGGATTCAATGGTGCAGATACTGCATTAGCATCCACTTAAAATTGAGCCTCGCCTCATTTGCATGCGTTGTGCTATATAAATGTGACATTGGGCTGCAGAGGCCATAATCTGGTATTGCAGTCCATTGTAGTGAGTTGCATGCTGTTTGGGAGTGGGGACTGTGGTGTGTGGGAGATGCATGGGACTGCACAGTCAGAGGTAACACCTGTCATTCCCACAGGATCAATGATGGCGACGTGAGGTGGAGGAGGAACAGAGACATGGGAGATGGAGGCCAAACTTTACCAAGGCAGAAACAGATGCCCTGTATGAAACCTACCTTGACCAGGAACCGCTGCTCAGCGGACAGTGAGAAACACCACAGTCCCATGCTATGGCATGGGGTGAGGTGGCATGTACTATCAACCAGCATGGCAGCACCAGCCAGTCCATGCAGGAGTGCAAGAAGAAGGTGGGCACGGACGGAGGAGGATTAAAGATAAGGTGGCTGCCATCAGGGCAGCATGGGCTGTGACTGGTGGGGGACAGCCAGCGTGCAATGCCTGATGCCACAGGATGGCGAGTTGCTTGCAGCATGCGGCGTTGTGCCTTCGGTGTTCCAGGTGGTGGCTTCCAGGCGGGTGGTAGCCTGTCACTGCATGGTAGGTCCTGATCTGTCACTGTGGGGGATGCCACAGGGTAGGGCAGATACATTAATGCTACTGTGTTCCTTACAGCTCTGAGCATCTACATGGGTCAGCAGTGGTGGGCTCATCCACTGAGGGTGATACCCTGGACACAGAGGAGGCCCATCCACCTCCACAGGTGTCCCAGGGTCAGAGCGACAGTGGGCCCACCTGGCTGTCAGACTGATGTTGGTGGAGCAGGTGCGGAGGAGGCTCTGCCCGTGTCCCAGAGTGACAGCGTCCATGGATGCCAGCCAGCTGAGACTCGGACTGGTGCGGATCCGTCACTGATGATGGAGCTCACATCATGGACAGTGATACGTGTGGGCTGCAGGATGGCCACGCGAGCAGGTTACAACACAGGCATAGCCATGGGTGGTGCTGCTGTGGAGGCCTTCATGAGATCACAGTCCCAGCCTGTGCCTGTCTGCCAGTGGGCAGCACTGGTGTGCATCCAGGACAGTGGGGATGTTGCGCCACCAGCGGTGGCACCGTTGAGCCCTGGGGAGCGGCGGCCAGAGGGCAGTGTCAGTAGACAGCCAATGGTGATGGGGGACAGTGTCAGGGGGTAGTGTCAGTGCACCACCTGTGGACATGCCCAGGCATGGCCCTGGTGTGCAGTGCCCAACCTCAAGGGGTGCTGTCCAGCACGGCTGCGAACACCATGAGGGACAGCATGCCAATCAGGCGGATGACCTCTTAGATGAGCACACCCGCATACTCCATGATTCAGTGGATCAGCAGTTGCAACTTGTGATGGCGGTGGATGCACTCAGTGTAGTCCTGCGCCAGGCAGAGGAGTGGCGCAGCAGGGACACCGGTCTGCTCCTGGCAGGGATGGACTGGCTGCGGGAGGATGTGACCACCGCCATTGACAGGCAGGCGCGGGCATTCACAGCTGTCATGGCCTACTGGACAGTTATTTGCCCATGCATTGCAGACACCGCACAGTGCCATGTCCATCCCCCATTCCGGTGTCGTGTGACACCCTCCTTGTCAACACCGGGTTCAGCTGTGGGCATCCCGAGCATGCCTGGAGCAGGCATGTTTGGTGAGCTGCAGATCCCTGCTCGAGAATGGTCGCATTCCCAAGGCCATTGATCAGCCTGTCACTGTTGGCAGGTCTCAGCAGGGCTGCCCATGCATCTGTGGCAGCTGTGGCACTGTGCCACGTGACTGACCTGTCTTCCACCATGACTACTGTCTGACACTGCCCTGTGTGCAGTGTGTTGTTCAACGTGCAATGCACGGGTGGGGTACTTGGCCCTGCATACACACATATGTTCCATGTACACACCCTCCCGGCTGCTGGCCACTGTGGCGTGTGCATGATGATGCCTGTGTTGCGCTGTCCACCACTGTGCAATGGTGCCCAGCATCTGAGACACGCACAATGACAGGCACTGGGTGTGGTGGTCTGTGGATGTGTGTGTGGCTAGGGGTGGCAGTTGGGGTCGGCGTGCCTCCTACCCTTTGTGCATGTCTTGTGGGTGTGTGTGTGTGTGTGTGTGACCGTGTGCCATGTTAGGCCTTGCCCATCCCTGACGACGTGTGCAGTTCCATGCTCAGCCAATTCCCTTTCTGACATGGACCCCTTGGGTTTTGTCCATGCGTGTTTGTGAGTTATGCACTTGCCATTGGTGGTTGCACTATTTGCATGACTTACCTAGGTTGGTTTAAGTGCTCCTCTGTGATGGTGTCCTGGTGCAGCTGTGACAACCGGATCAGTCGGGGGTCCCTTCGACCAAGGGGGGCTGCCCATCACCATCTGCACCGGTGTCCTCATCGTCCCCCTCTTCGACCTGTACAGCTATCCCACAGTCATTGGCCATGTTGTGTAGGATGGAACAGACCAGGAATAACCCACAGGCCTTTGAGGGGCTGTACTGTAGGGCACAGCCAGATGTGTCCAGGCAATGGAAATGTGCCTTCAGCATCCTGAACACCCGCTCTATGACATTATGTCTGGTGGCATGTGCCTCATTGTACTGTTGCTGCGATGGGGTCGTGGGCTGCTGGTATGGTGTGAGCAGCCAGGGATGGAGTGGATATCCACTGTCACCTGTGTGTAGAGGGTGGACATTAGTTTGGTGATTAGCGTCGCCCTGCCATGGGCCATCTAGGCCAGTACCCATGTCACCTCTGACTATGCCCCTCCCAAGATCCATATATTTCTGCGTGATTTGCATACTCACCCACTAGGTGGCCAGTGGGGATGTCCCCACTCTCGAACCTGTGGCACAGTGCAGACTGGTGCCAAATGAAGGCATCATGTGCTCTCCCAGGGTGTGTGGCACAGACATTGGTTATGCACTCCCTAGCATCGCACACCACCTGGAAGTTGATGCTTGCATAGTCCTTCCAATTTATGTATGCAGCACCTTCCAGGCCAGGTGGTGTGCGGATGGCCACATGGGTACAGTCAATGGCCCTGAGCACACCAGGCAAACGTGCTACCCTGTGGAACTCTTGTATGTGTGCTGTGCACTCTGCCTGTGTGCTGTGGAAATGGATGTACTCCGCAGCATGTGGCAGCAGTGTGCTGAGGAATTGTGTGAGTAGGCATGACGCAGCCAACTGGGTTATGCCTGTTGTGTTCCCTGTTGGTCTCTGGAAAGTACCCGTGGTGAGCAGGCACATGACAGCTGTCACCTTTGTCTCCACTGACAGAGCATGGCTCCGTCGTGTGGGTGCCTGCATCTCATCACTGCACACCTCACAGAGCCACCTCAGGATCACCCAGTTCAGGTGGTACTGGCCCACTACCTCAGTGTCACTGTAGTGCTCAATGCTGGTGCGGGCTCGGTACTGCCTGTTGGGGGCATACCACTGACAGGCCCTTCCATGGCTGTGCCCCCCTGCTGCCTGCCTTCTCACACCCCTCATTACTGCCTCCATCTGAATGGTGGCAGTGGCCATGTCCCTGGCTTGTGTTCCCCCCCGGCAGCTGTATTCCCGTTCCCCCCACTGTCCTTTATGCTACTCCCCCTGCACTGTGAACACCTCCCAGATTTGGCTGTCCTCCCCACTGTCACTGCCCTCAGTCCACTGTGGCACTTCCCTTTTACTCCTGCACAGTGGACCAGGCTCCCTACTCCTTTCCTGTTCCTGGTAGTTTCCAGGTGTGCTCTGTCCTGCTCCTGCCCAGTCCTGCTCACTGCTACTGTCTGCCTGGTTGCTGTCACCTCACTCCCACTTCTGGATTTCCTGTAGCGTTCTTGCACCTCTCTCTTGTTCCTTTTTATTTTGGATCATTTCCACTATCGCGCAACTTCCATTTGCTCCCCTATTGCACATGGCGCATGCTGTTGAATATCGCACTGTGCCATTTATTCATGGTTCCTCCCCCTTCAGTTGTGCATGCATTCATTACCATTGCGCTCTTGTGCATTGCAATTTGGGGAGTGCAGCTGCCTCCTGCTGAATATCGCACAATGGCACATTTTCGGACTTACGCTGGCGCATCTCTGTTGCGCATGACGCAACCCTTTTGAATATCTGGGCCTCTGGATATACATTTGTACTTTTATTAAGTGAAATTGTATGTAAAAATCTGCTGTATTTTCTCGGATTTATTTTATCGTTTTGTATATGTTTTTATGGTATTGTGATTGTAAAGGCTATTCAGCCAAACAATAAATTGATTTGATTGATTGATTGATTGATTGATTGATTGATATTCATACTAACTGATGGATGGCTTGTGGCTAAAAATGAGAGAAGAAACTTGCCTGCCAATCCCAAAAGAGATCCTGTATACATAGAAACATAGAATCTGATGGCAGATAAAGACCTCCGGGCCCATCTAGTCTGCTCATTTTTCCGACCAAGTGCTTAAACTGCATTCCCTACCTGACCTGCAGCTTCCCCTTTCTTCCCTATTGGTAGTGTTCCAGTATGTTTGCCCCATGCATTTCTGAATTCCCCCCTCTGTCTTTGCCCCCACCACCTCCACCAGGAGGCTGTTCCATGTATCCACCACCCTTTATGTGAAGAAATGCTTCCTCACGTTTTATCAGAGTCTAACCCCCTCTAATCTCATATCATGTCCCCTTGTTCTTGAACCTTTTCTTCTCTGAAATATGCTACTCTCTTATACCTTATTGATACCCTTGAGGTACTTGAGAGTCTATCATATCTCCCCTCTCTCTTCTCTTCTCTTCTCTTCTCTTCTCTTCTCTTCTCTTCTCTTCTCTTCTCTTCTCTTCTCTTCTCTTCTCTTCTTTAGTGAATACATATTGAGGTCTTTCAGTCTTTCTTCATATGACTTCTGATGCAACCCCTGCACCATTTTAATTGCCCTTCTCTGTACTGCTTCTGTTTTGACTGTGTCTTTCCTGAGATGTGGCCTCCAGAACTGGACACAGTACTCCAGATGAGGTTTCACCAGTGATCTGTACAGTGGCATCACCACCTCCTTTTCTGCCTGAGTTATTCCTCTCCCTATACCCCAGCCTCCTGTGTGCAGTTTGCATCAAGCACATAGAAATGTCATAGGTGCTCAGGGGCAACTCATGCAATTTAAGACTACAATACATCATTACTGTCTGACACCAGCCCACCTAAAGAACATAGGATTTTAAATAATGGTTCCTGGTGGAGATGCCCAGAATTATATGATACCTGACCTGTATGTTCTGGTCATGAAACTCTGTAGAGAACATTTAGTACTAAATTGTGCTAAAAGCCTAGTAGTGTCCACTGGATTACAACAGCAATTCCATCATCAGAGGAATGGCTTAACACATAGAAAAAATTGGTGTTTAATGAAAAAGTTAGCTATTCCATATTAAATAAACTTGACTTGCATTATTCAATATAGGAATCCTTTATTGATACTGTATAACCCCTTATTTTAGCTGTAAATAAATATTCGCTTTATCCGCGGGACACTGATATTGCGCGGATATATGTTTACAGTGAGAATTTGTTGACCACAGATAAATCGCGTACGTATGTGTCAAACTGAACTTGTGCAGTAAAACATATCACACAGGAACAGATCCGTTTGCAAATCCCATATTTATGCCATGGCTAATTCGAGGGGCTTTTGCTGCCAGTGTAGTGTTATATTTACAACAGAGGTAGAACAGAAAGAGAAAGCGCCGCTTTCACCCGACATCTAGGCATTGTACCCTGATCCCCTGGTACGTAATATGCAATTTGTTGCGAAGCCACACCAGCATTTTAATGCAGCTCCCATTTACTTCTGGATAGATATGTAACTAGCATTGGCGCTTCTTTGAGACAGCTGCAATGGAGTCGGAGTTAGAAAAGGTTTTTCAACTGCGAGTCCAATCTTTTCTTGGGGGCTTAACTTTAGGGCGGCCGGCTGTGGTAAAGGAGAGGTTCCCCAAGTTGTACCAGCACCAGATGTTATACGACCGACTCACCCTCAGAAGAACAGCCCAGGACGTGCGCTCCATTTTAAGGTGCAGGAAAGCAGGTTCGTATTCCGGTCAGCGGTTTGTCTGTCTGTCTCGTTGTGAAAGTTTGCAGCCTGCAGGTGGTCTGGTAGTGTCATATAATGTCTCATCAGAAAATGCCATAACTCTGGTCTGGGGGGTGGAATGTATTTGCCATCTCTGTCCCTTTATTTTATTTTTTTCCAGTCTAAAGAATTACTAGTATTTTTTCGATTTTTGACAGCAGACTTCCGGGTTGAAGAAATGACCGGAGCGCTAATATAAGGTAATGCCAATTACTCTGGGATACTACACCACGTGGAAATTTGTTTGCGCGGATATTTTGCGTTATACAGTATCTTCCTAGTGATGCTTCAACAATGAAAATTCTTTATAGGAGAACATAAGCTTAACTAAAGGTGTACCTTCTAACAGATATTTTGACAAATATAATCATAAGATGTCCTCGTTCAAAGTGGCTTTTACCATCTTAGGAACATTGCCCGAATGTGAGCCCTGATACCAGCTGATGGCCTTGCAACTCTAGTGCATGCCTTCGTCATGTCTAGGTTGGGTTACTGTAATGCTCTGTACCTTGGGCTGTGAGGAGGCAATCTCCACCATCTGCAGCTGGTGCAGAACTTGGTGGTCAGGCTGTTGACTGGAGCTTTGAGATTTGACCATGTCACGCCTGCCCTCCGTGGACTGCACTGGCTGCCGATTAGGTGGAGGATTGCCTTCAAGGTCGGATTACTAACCTATAAAGCCCTGCATGGCCAGGGACCAGACTGTCTGCAAGACCTCCTAGTTCCTTACTGCCTGGCTCGTGCTCTCCGTTCCTCCAAGTGTTGCCTCCTTGTGGTCCCAGGGCTTGGTTGTGGTAATCTGGAGATCGTACTTTTCCAGTGCCACACCAGCGCTATGAATTCACTGCTAGTCCATCTGAGGGAGGCACCCTCAGTGAAACCTTTAAAATGGGTTAAAACAATTTTATTTAATCAAACTTATGACCTAGATAATATATGATTACTGAAGATCTTGTATCATATTGACTGTCATGTATTTTGTTGTGTATTATGAGGCAGATAGATAGAATTTTAAATATGGTGTAATATTCTGCCATGTGCTGTTGTACATTTTGGTGGTAATTTGTTGAGGGTGTATCTATCTACAGTATCTATCTTATAAAGTTTCTATCTAGAAAGTATCTACCTGTCTGTCTATCTATCTAATATCTCTACTGAATTTTGGTTTTGATTCTCTATGTGTAAAGCTGTATGCATTCTCCTTTGTTAATGTATGTATTGGAAAATTCAATAAAATGTTTACTGGAAAAAAGTACAGACATTTATAAAATAGAATTAAAACAAGAGTGGTATATTTGCTGTCAGAGTACTGTAGCAGAAAGGTGTACATTTTTGAAATCATTCACAGTCTAAAATGGGTCACACAAAAAGAACTATGATCACCACAGCCAAGATTTGGGGTCTTATCCCAGAGGGTCCTACTGCCATTGATGAGGACTATCAGGACTCAGAAAACTGGATCTGGAATATATTTCACCATGGTTGAGTAGGTTCTTTTTAGAGACGAACACACAAACATACGAAATTTGCCAGCAGATAAAGGCCTGAGGTCTATCAAGTCTGCTCGAATGTGCAGCTAGCACCCCTTATTCTGAAGCTGCCCCTCCCTTCCACCCTTCCCCTTCATTAACCCTCCCCCTTGTCCTGTCCCATCCCTTTTGAAGCAGTCTACTGTTCTACTGGATACCACTTCTGCAGGTAACGCATTCCACCCAGCCACCACCCTCTCTGTAAAAAAGTGTCTCCTCATCTCCCTCCTGAACCTTCCTCCCTCCAGTCTCATATCATGGCCCTGGTGGCCCTCCCCTCCCTTACTTTGAACAGCCCCTCTGTACCCGTTTTGTTTATTCCTTTCATGTATTTAAAGGTTTCAATCATGTCACCCCTGTCCCTCCTCTCCTCCAGTGAGTACATGTTCAACTCCTTCAACCTCCTCTCGTATGATTAGTCCCCCAGCCCCTTGATCATCTTTGTCACTCTGCGCTGCACCCCCTCCAGTAACTTAATGTCCCTCTTCAGATATGGGCACCAGTACTGCACTCAGTACTCCAGGTGTGGTCTAACTAATGACCTATACAGTAGCAGAATCACCTCCTCCCTCCTCGAGGATATACCCCTTGCAATACAACCCAGCATTTTGTTGGCCTTTGCAGCTGCCTTCCTACATTGTGCGAGTTGTTCATTGACCCTGTAATGAGCACACCCAGATCCTTCTCCTCCTCTGTCTGGGCTAGCTGCACTCCCCCAGCTGGTAACTCCTCTTTGGGTTCTTCATCCCAAAATGCAGCAACTTGCACTTTTGGCATTAAACCCCAGTTGCCAGGTGTCTGACCAGGTTTTCAAGCTTTGCCAGATCATCCTGCAACCCTGTCATCCCCTAGGTCATCCACCACCGCGTCTGCCTTGGTATCATCAGCAAACAGACTGATCTTGCTCTTGATGTCCCATGATATGTCTGCAATGAATATCCCAAACAACACTGGTCCCAATACCGAGCCTGTGGAACACCGCTCATCACTGCCCTTGGTGTGAGCTCCCCACCCACCACCACCCTCTGTTGCCTTCCTGAAGCCAGTTTCCTACCCATCTCACCAGCTGCACCCACCCCTGTGCCTACTAACTTCCTTCCCAGCCTTCCATGCGGCACAGAGTCGAATGCCTTACTGAAGTCCAGATACAGGACATCCACTGAATGGCCCCTGTCCAGTTGCCTAGTTACCCAGTCATAGAACTCCACCAGATTGGTTTGGCAGGATCTGCCACATATGAAGCCATGCTGTCTGCTGACCTGTAGTCCTTTGGCCTCTAGGAGGGCTACCAGCCTCTCCTTCAGGATAGTCTCCATTAGCTTACCCACGATGGATGTGAGGCTCACCGGTCTGTAGTTTCCCGGTTCATCCTTGGGGCCACTCTTGTGGAGGGGCACCACAGGAGCCATCCTCCAGTCCTGAGGTACACACCCCAAATGTAGTGAGGCATTAAATATGTCTGCCAAACGTCCTGCAAGGACCTCTGCCAGCTCCTTCAGTACCCTGGGGTAAATGCCATCTGGGCCTGGTGCCTTGTCCACCCTCGGTGCCTTCAAACTCTCTCGAACTCTGCCCTCCATGATTTCCCCATCTGTCACCCCTTCCCCCGCTGTTTCTGCTATTTCTCCCACCTTGGGTGTCACCCCCTCTTCTCTTTAGTAAATACTGAGCAGAAGTACTCATTTAGTGCTTCTGCCTTATCACACCCTGCTTCCACCCAACCCCCCTCCTTCCTAATCCTTACTATGTGGTCCTTACAGCTCCTTTTCTCCCTGATGTACTTAAAGATCCTTCTCCCCTTCTTAATACCTTGTGCCAGCCTGAGTTCCATAGATGCTTTGGCTCCCCTCACTGCCTTGTCACCTCCTTGATTCTGTCAGTACTCTCCCTGTCCTCCCCCTCCCTGTTTTCTTGTACTTCCTAAGGCAGCTCTTTTCTTCCTTACCTTTCCATGACCTCCTTGCTCAACCAGCTTGGTTTCTTAGCCCTAGCCTTCTTGCTCTGGGCTTTGCAGCAGGTTTTGGTTGCCTCCACTATCCCCAGCTTTATGAGCTCCCACCTCTGGTTAGTGTCCATACTAGATTGAATTCTGGCCAGGTACCCTTTTACCACTTCCCCCATCCTCCCAAAGCTGGCCCTCCTGAAGTCCAGCACTCTGGTACCTGATTCCACTCCTTCCTTGCCCATATCCAATGTGAGCCATACTGAGTGGTGGTCACTCCTGACAGTGGTTCCTCCACTGTAAGTTCTCTCAAAGTCATTTGCCAGCACAAGGCCAGGGTATTCCCTAACCTGGTTGGTTCATCTGACCATTTGCAGCAGGAAGCTGTCCTGGAAGGCATCCAGCAGTACCTGCTCCCTTCTGTTCCTGGTTGTTGGGGTACTCCAGTCCACTCCTGGCATGTTGAAGTCCCCACAATCACCACACTACCCTTCAGCAGGTCCTGCTGATCTGTCCCGCTAGTTCCCTGTCTAATTCCTCCATCTGAGATGGTGGCCTGTGCACCACTCCCATTCTAAGAATCCTATTCTTGGAATCCTGGATTTGCATCCAAAGTGACTCCTACTACCCTCCTCCCTTCCTCCCTTACACACTTCAGTCCTTCCTTCATATAGTGCCACCCCTTTCCCAATCACCCTGTCCCAAAGAAATAACCTGTACCCTGGTACAGACAGGTCCCAAGTCATTGTATTCGGTGGCCCATGTTTCTGTGATGGCTGCAATGTCCACCTCTCCCTCTGCCATGAGAACCTGTAACTCTGCAGTTTTCCTCCCAAGGCTCCTAGCATTAAGGGTAACCACCTTCCACCCTTCCCCCCAATCCTGTCCCCCTTTCCTAGCATCACCAATAGTACTTGCCATTTGTCCTTTGTCACTGTTATGCGGGGTAAGCTCATATGGTTTCCCAACCTGTGGTCTCTGCATATCTCTTCCCCAATTGCCACCCCCCTCTCCTAGTTTAAATTCCCAACTTCCTCTATGTACTCCACCATCCTCTGTTTCAACACTTTCTTTCCCTCCTCACTCAAGTGTGGTCTGTCCTTGGCATAGAGACTACTGTCCTCCCAGGTCCCTCCCCATCCCCCCAACAGCCCATACCCTTTAGCACAACACCAGGTTCTTAGCCATCCATTAAATTCCTCTATTCTCAGCTTTCTTGTTGTGCTTGCCTTTGGCACCAGAAGTGTCTCTGAAAAAGCTACTGATCTTCCTGCCCCCTCACATAATTGTGCTAGTTCCTCAAACCTCCTCTGGACTATATCTACTGTCTTGTCAGCCAGGTCATTTGTCCCAAGATGTATAATTAAATGAGGCTTGTCTCTACCCCTTCTAGCATATTTCAGAACAGCTTGTCCCACCCTTTCCGCTGTCATTCCTGGCATGGCCTCCACCCAAATGCGACTATGCCTCTCCCCCTTGCTACCCCACCTGACTCCTCTTAGAATTGAGTCCCCCAGCACTAAGATTCCACCCCTCTTACTCCCTGCTTGCTTCCATTCATCTCCCTCTCTCATTTCCAGCTCCTCCTCTTCTTCCTCCTCCTGCACATTATTCCCCTTTACCCCTGTTGCAATTCTCTGACAGAATTTCCCCTGCTCCAGTTTGTCCAGGCATTTATCAATTCTCCTCTAATTTCATCATTTCCTCCTCCACCTTCTTCCTCTTTAGCAGTGCAAAACTATTTTCTGAAGACCCTTCACAATGCCCGCCTCTCTCTTCATAGTAACCTGTTCTCTCCTTTTCACTCCATGACTTTTGCCACTTCTTCACCACCCCTCACAAGTCCCTATCTCCTCCTTCCATTTGTCTTGTCTCCTGACCTGGTTTCCCAGCAATCGTTCTTCCTGGCCTGGGCCCTTTGTCTCTGCTTCCCTTCTTCTGACCCTCTCCTCACCACTGTTGGCTTAAATCGCCCTCCCTCATCTCCCCTTCTTCCTCCCTCCAGTATTGGGCTAAACCCATCCCCAATCTGCCTTGCCTGTCTTAGTTCCTCCTGCAGACCCTCAATCTCCTTTCTAAGTTTTTCTATGTGGTTGCACACTAAACATCCTCCCACACTCCAGGCAATTTTTAGAAAGATTGGTGTACCACAGTTGTTGCAGCCTACCACCCTACCCATTGCTGTCGTTGCCCACCAATGACCCTCCACCCTTCCAGATGCAGGATACCAAACACTCCCCCAAGTCTCCCCTCTTCCCCCTCTATCAGTGAAAAACATTCTTTTCTTTATTTCCCTTACCTCCTTTGTTGTACACATTTAGATATATTGAGCAAGGGCTTTTTATATTCCTATCCTTCCTATCCACACTCAAAAAGAGACTTTAAGTAGCCATTGCACAACCTTCTTCAAACTCCTACTCCTCCTTTCCCCAATGCAATATCAATGCGAAGAAGTAATAATGAAAGCTCCTAGATTTACATTTACTTCCCTTCCACTGAGATAGCAGTCACCCCTTCACTTGCTGCTGTTCCTTTCCTGATGTCTGCTTCTGCTATGACATGCATATCCTTTGCCTTTTGAGAGTGATGTCAGAACCCCTGGTATAAAGGAAATCACAGACCAGGAGCGGGGGAGTGAGGGCCAGCCAAGTCTTACAGAAACAATCAGGTAGCTGAGGCCTCTGGTCAAACCATTAGCACCCTTCCCCCACTCTGCACTAAAACTCTGCAGCTAGTGAAGCCAGCAACAATGAATCACAATTGTACTCAAAGCCCCCCAAAAAGGTTTGCTACCCAAAGAAACAGGACTCTAATTCAAATAGCTTCACCAACAACACATCAAAATAGGCTTGGAATTAGAAGATATAGGTCTCCAATTCAAAGAAACAGATCCAGTTAAATCACACCAATTATATTTTAAAACAGAAGAAATAGGCTCACAATGCAGCCTGCAACACAGTAAATCATCAAACAAATGAGCCCACTTATAGCTACCAAAACAGGTTTCAAAATTCCAACAGCCCCAAACAATACCCTGCTAGCCCTTAGTAGTAGAAAGGAAAAAATAACCTTCTATCAAGTAGAATCCACAAGAAACAATGTAAAAACAACAAGAAGAAGCTACTGTACTATAGATCTGATCCTGTCCCCCTTCTAGTTCCTGGCACTACTACACTACTATAATGCCCATAACAGTATATGCAAGGCACAACAAAGATACCCACAGGGATAGAGACATGACACTTGTTCTATTTTTTATTGTTCCAGGGACACAGGAGCCCTGTGATGACCATTCATTTGTTGCTGACCATATTAGGGGACTTATGCAGGATTTTAATTGCAATGTGACACAAGGACCTGTGATTTTCTTGAACATTTGTGGTTTGTCACAAAATTTTTGTGTGTTGTTTTTTTTTCTCTTTTTTTGCATACAGAGACCAGAGGCAGTGAACGATGCTAGACTGTTAGGAACAACCAGGGGATGTGGCACCAGGTTAATATAATGTGGAAAAAACTGCGCATGGACTAATGCACATGGAGTAGCGCGATTGGCTCTACAGTGAAACGAGTTATTTTAATGTGTGGTAAGAACCGCTACCCCTGTTGCTGTAGGTTGTCTTTCAGAAACATGAAGGATGCTGCTGGGGTGGTTTTGGCTGAGCCGCTCCTGTGGTGGAGTGGCTAGAGCATCTGCCTCCTGTAGTGTCGGGGACCTGGGGCTATAGTTCGGTCCCCTTGTCCCACTGATATGCAGTTTTGTTTTCTTGTTAGATAATTTTGCCCTGGTCAGAGTTTTCTGTCTTCTCTGAAGTCCACAGCCCCCTGGAGTTGATTATATTAAGTCCAGGGGTGTAGTGCATTCAACCCCATGTCGGAGGTGCTGGGCCTTTTTGGAACACTAATGTTGTTTGGTCATCATGTTATGCTGATGATATATTGCTGCATGCTGTATTGCATGCAGCAATTTTGATGTGCAGTTTTGACCGTGACATTATGACCCCATGCCGAGGATGTCTTTCAGAGCAGTGAAAGGCCCACCTGTAGGCCCATGTTACCTTTTATGATATCCCAAATGAGGGGTCCCCTTTAAAGGGACTAGCTACATTTACCCAAACCATAAAGTGAATGCTATAATTACAGAAATAATAATACTCCTGCAGCTAAGTATGTTGTATAATATGCCATGTGACAGTGGTATGTTATGTAAATAAAAACAAAGAAAGAACCACGTAAGTCACCACCTCTGAAAATGCTACTGACCAACTGTATCAGCTCCAGGCAAAGGAAAAAAAAAGGGATGACGCACTGCACCGAATAACTGTATAACAAGTTTATTTATTAAGGCATAAGGCAAACAGACAAGGACACCAACAGACACAGGGAACAACCCCCCCAACAGCACCTCAAGTGTGGGGCCACCGGATGAAATCTTGATGAGAACACGTAGGGGTGTTGTTCTTGGCTATGTTATAACCACAAAACTTCGTTACACAGTATCATTACATATATTTTATAGTTCCCAGTAAAGAAAGTATATTTGGCATGGTGTGTAACAATGCCTTTGTCCTGTGGGAGGAGGGAAGAAAGGTAGCTAGTTGAGCAGTAAAGGGAATGGTTCATAGATCATAGGATCATAGGATGTTATGAGTTATGGGGACCATAGGTCCATAAGAAACTCACCACCTTTATATAAGTGGAAGAAACACACATTTATCTGTTAAATAATAACTTATTTTGTCCCATAAAACAATCAAGCTTGTTTTTAAAGATTAACATGCTTCCACTGTTGACTACATCAAATGGTAATGCATTCCAGACTGGAAAAATTATCTGGCTACACCAGTTACTATGTCTGTTTGTCCTATTAATGTTCCCTTTTAGTTTTAGATTATGGGATCTTGTGGCAAAGGTGCTGGTGTATCTTATCAGTCCTATAGTTTCCATTAAATAGTTATCTTTAATAGCTTTAAAAGTAAAACAGAGATCTCCCTGATTTGTCTGTATTGTAGCGAATATAATCTCAATTGTTCAAGTCTTTGGCCATAACTTAAATTTTCACAGTGTTAATTTGTTTTGTGATTCTTCTTTGTACCCCTCCACTAATTTTTACATCTTGTTGTTGGTGCACATAATGGAGCACAATAATCAAAATGCAGATGTACTAAAGTCGAGTAGTGAGGAATTGTAACCTTTGGGTCTCTGTTTTAATGTTTTTAGGATGCAGTGGATAATACCCTGGCATTTTTAACAACTGTTTTATTATGCATCTCAAATGTTAATTTATTGTTTATTACCACTCCAAGGTCTTTTCATTATTTGTTTCTTGTAGTTGTATATTGTTTATTTTATAACTATTTTGGCATTATTGTGTCCTAGGTGCGTAACCTTACATTTGTTAATATTAAAGCTCATTTGTTGTTATGTGCCCACTATCGAGATGATTTAGGTTATTTTGCAAGTCTACAACAAACTGCATATTATTCACTATGCAGCCTAGTTTCAATCATCTGCATACTTGACTGACCAGGTCTCATCCGTGGTTTGCATGGATGAGATCAAGATCTTAAATAGTGTTGGTCTCAGAACCGAGCCCTGGGGTACACCACTCGTGACAGTTCCCCATTCAAAGAGATGTCCTCTTAAGGCCACTCTTGTCTTTGGTTTGTAAGCCATGAGGTGATCCAATTCACCATATTATTAGGAAATTTAAGTTTAATAAGTTGCTCAATCAAAACTTTATGTGAAACTATATCAAATGCCTTTGAATAATCAAGATATATGACATCCACGGGCAAACCTTCGTCAAGGGCTGCATTCACAGATTCAAACAAGTGAATAAGATTTGTTAAACAAGATCTACCGGATTGGAAACCATGCTTATTGATATCTGTTAAGCTATTCTGAAGAACACGTAATTCTATTTGTTTCTGTATAAGTCTTTCTAACATTTTATAAATGACAGATGTAAGGCTTATGGGCCCATAGTTGTTAACATCTTTTTTCTTGCCAGTTTTGTAAATCGGGGTTACTATAGCATCATTCCACTCTGAAATGGTTTTTCCTCTGCAAGAGGTATTAAAAGAATGATAAAGAGACCCTTTAATTCAAGAGATAACTCCTTTATCAGTTTGGGTGTATCCATCAGGATCTGATGAGCCATTACTTTTAGATGATGAAATGCTTCCATTGTCTCAGTTTCAGTAAAAGATATCCATTGTAGACTAGTGCAAACTGGTAGAATAGGTAATGTTTCTTTAGGATTGAATATATTAATAAATTGTTTATTGAATTAAATTATTTCTGCATCAATTTCTAACAGGACAATTTAGCTTTATTGCCACTTAATGAGCCCACATAGTTATACTAACTTTTTATTGTCTCTAGACTTTGTAGCCAATTGCAATTCAATATTTTGTTTAGTTTTCCTTATGATATTTTTTACTTGACTAGCATCTTTTTTATATAAATTCCAATTTATTTCAGATGCTTGCCTTTTATGTTTCATATAGCATTTCTTCTTCCAAGTGATGGCTCTATTAACTTTCCTGTTGCCCCATGCAGGTACCCTATGTATGTTTTTATATTTTGTTCTGGAGGGTACCCATTTATTTATGCAGAGTTGCAATTTGTTCCATATTAAGTTCCACACTGTAGTCAAGTTCTTATTACTCAGTTCTTTTTCCCAGTCCTAGCCAGCAAAGAAATACTTCATTTTACTGTAGTCAGCTTTATTAAAATCTTTTAATAAGGTAACCCCTTTAGCTTGTTGAATTGATGTAGTAATGCTGAACTTGAACATATTATGGTCACTGGTTCCTAATGGCTCTAAGACATATGGGGCCAGATATTCAAAGCTTTGCGCCAGCCAAACAACGTTTGTGCGGGTTTAACGCAGGATTAGCGTGGGTCTGCTATATTCAAAAGGCCAAATAGCATGAGCAAACTGCATTAGCGCCGGGCAAACCATAAGTATATGCAAGGGGCAAAGTGAACATAAATACAGGTGCAATGAGATATTCAGTGACTAGTGCCGTGCTAAGGTGTTTAGCGCAACTTAGCATGAAGCATAGAGTAGTACAAATTACCACCCAGGAAAAGCTGGTCTTAACCCTGTGGAAATAGCTTTGAGCGACATTGTTGCTTTGCACAGTGATAGTGCGACATTAGCACAGCTTGCACGGCCTTTACATATGAGTATGACATGTAGAAACTGCTAGACATGGAGGACACATGCTGCTCACTGATGGCACCACCATGATGCCAACAGCTGCCACAGGCCCCAGCCATGAATAGGCAGTAAGGGGTGATCTGGCCCACAGAGGTCATCGTGGTAGTGTGGCAATACAGCACACACCTGCAGACCATGTGTCTGTAGTGCCCAACAGATGCCAGCACACACAGCCAGCACTGTGGGCATGGTGACCATTGAGGAGGAGGTGGGGGTGGCCAGACCTCACCACAGCCCAAGTGTGGCCACAAGACTGGGACACAGCACAAAATGCACATGGGCCAGTAGTGGAATACCACAGCGCCTGTGTGTCTGTCGGATCCTACATGCCTCCCCGCCACATACAGCACAACTGTACAGATGCCACAGCACACACAGCCGGCCATGTATATGTCACTGTGTGCACCCCATGCCACAGGTGCAGCACCTGTGGATCACACAACAGCATAACATTAATGTCCACAGTCAGTAAACACCTGCACGTTGGGCCTGTCACTATGTACAGTGCAGTCAGCATCACTGCCCTACACACCACAGGCAGTGCTGTGTCCCTCACACTACTGGCCCCCTTGCTACTGTAGTGTCTGCAGTGCACTGTAGCATGCCCTACAGTGTGACAGTTGCATGCAGCACCACCACCACCTGTGCCAATGCTGTCTTGTCCCCTGGGGTACAATATGCTATGCTATGCTGTACTGATTACATGTAGTCTTCAGCTATCATCGTGCACTGCCAGACTGACCTACAGGTGGAGCTGCGGTTGGACTTAGCCAGCCCCTTTACTTCCAGACTGACCTACAGTTGGCTCTGTGGTACCCTGCAGTAACGCTGGGCAAACTGCATGTAAATCAGGGTATAATGAGATGCTAACCTGGATGTTTGCCCAGAGACTACTAAAGAAGGCTCATTTGCATGTCCCTTTTGAATATGGCAAAGTTTAGCATGGGACAGATGTGTTTGCACCGGGCAAACAGCTTAGCTCCGTGCTAATCCTGCGCAAACACGTTAGCATGTGCTAACGGTTCGGGGAATATTATACTGTTTTGCACACTGTACTTTCTCATAGGCTGCTCCCTGCAGCTGTACTGGGTCCACGCATTTGCTGGAATACACATTGGCCACATAGGTCACCTCTCGCTACCTTCATGTCACTGTGCTCTGTGTTGCTGTTGTGGTCTGCACTTCCTGGTTGCTATATTCAGAGCTGTCTTATTCCAGGGCTAGGGTTGCCCTGCACTCCCGGCCCAGTTTGCTGGGCCTCATTCCCATGCTATATTCAGAAGCTGTTTGCCCCTGGCTATTCCTTTTGAATATAGCTTGCTTTGTACTCCGGGCTAAGTTTGTCTGCTGGGCAGTGCTAATTAGCCCGGGGTAAAGTTTTGAATATCTGGCCCATGGAGTGGTAATATCCTCTTTAATGTTTGTCAAGACCAGATCTAATCAATTATTTCCTCTACTATTTTCCAAAACTACCTGTTCCAGGTTCTGATTAATTGTGAAGTCAAGGAATTTATTCTCCACTGACCCAACAGCATTTAGTGTGGACCAGTTAATATTGGGGAAATTAAAGTCGCCCATCAAGATGTAATTGGGATGGTACTTCCATGTTTTCCAAAATAGACAAACATTTCTCATTTTCATCACTATCCAGGTTAGGTGCACGATAAGCTAGACCAACAGTTAAATGTTTTTCAGGTAAATTTATTTGTGCCCATAAAATTTCTGCTTCAGAGCACAAGGCTGGTAAGGAATCCAATATATGAGATTTATATTTTTTAGATACATGTAAGGCTATACCGCCACCATTTTTGTATTTTCAGTTTTTAGAATATCTTGTATAGCCTGGGATGTTCATGCCCCAGTCATCATCCTTGAACCATGTTTCTGTGATTACACATATGGCTATGTCCTGATCTTTTAGAATATATTTAAGCTCCTCAATGTTGTTAGTCAGACTTTTTGCATTATTCAGTAGAGTATTTATCTCATGATAATTTAAATCTGGTTCTGTCGTATTCATATGAATTTTTTGAAAACTGTTAAGAGATGCAGAGATAGCCTGCGTCTCCCCCAAAGTATTTAGTTTAAAGTGTTATTTATAAATGAGTTAATTTGTTTCCCAAGGACAGTGCAGCCTCTTCTGCTTAAATGCAAGCCATTCCCACAATATAGTTCTGGATGGTCAATAAATTCCTCCCAATGTGTGATGCATTTTATTCCTTGCATACAACACCATTTACACAACCACTGATTAATGCATTTGATTTTATTATTACCATATGCTGAAGCCTTAAGTATAGGAAGAATCTCTGAAAGGGCAATTGTGCAGTCCAAGTCTATTAATTTATTTATAAGAGCTACCAGGTCCTGTTTAATTTCAGTGATGGAATTATGGAATATATTATTAGCACCAGCATGCACTATTACAACAGGAGATATTTTCTTTTTTATCAATAATATTATTGACCATCAGTGTAATATCCTCAACTCTTGCAGCACTAAAGCTAGATAAGGTGCGGTTAATCTTGTCGGGATTACAAACTGTCCTATCTAGATATTTTATTATTGAGTCCCCTAGCACATATACGAAGGTAATTTGTGGGTTTTAGTGCTGGAGACCTCCATTTGAGTACATGGGGCCGGAATGTTAATTATTGGAATGTTTACAAGATTAATTTCCCGTGTACCCTGTTCTACTGTCTGCGTAGTACTAGAGCCCATAATTTCATTCTGCTTTGATATTGGGTGACATGAATCAAGGGATTTACTTGCAGTTCGAGTCAATTCGCTAGAGGACTGTGGAGAATTATAATCACTAGATATTAAATTAGAAGGTTCAATTTCAGTAGCTTGTAATAATGGATCAAAGTGATTAAATAATGGAATGGTAAAGATATCTGCCTTCCTGCCCTTTTTTGCAACTTTAGCATTTTGGACCATATACCATTCCTCATCTGAATTATCTGATATTTCTATTCTCTGGCCCTCTTTTTATTGACCTCGGAGCCAGGGGAATTTATAGGTGGAGGCATGAGAATTGAGGGGCTATTTTAGTCAAGTTGTTAAGTTGACCATATCTGATTGATCAACAGTGTTTGGAATAGTTATCTTTTCCACAGCCTGAGCCGGGTGATTGAAATCAACCTGCAATCTGACTGCCATAGCTTTCTGACTATTTTCCAGGTCCATCATTCTTGAACTAAAACACCTGATTTCATTAGTAGAGACTCAATTTATATACAGTTTTGACACATAAATGACTTTCTGTGAATATTTTATACATATCATATGAAGTACATTGATGGGTAAGCTCCCATCTAACATTTGTAAAACTTCAGCCATTGTCAGAAAATATGGTATAACTGTGACCTGCTGACTTGTTTAACTTAATTATCTCTAGGTGTTATACAGACTTCAGAGATATTAGGAATGATAGACATATAAGGTATTTATCACAGATGTTTGCACAACACAGGTGCATTTATTAACTGCAACTTATTGGTCTCCACAATGTTTGTGATAGGTATTACTGATACAGTATCCTGTCCCACTAATCCATGTGAAAACACGCAAAACATGCGCTAAAATGTATATCTCTTTGTGTGTGTCTTTGCACGTGATGCGCCAGACTATCTGCTCCCGCAGGACAAATTTAATGCTCTCAGGTGACCTGGATGTAAATTCCAGGGTCACAGGCTCTTGCACACAAAACAGGGCTGAATTAAATTAAAGCTTTAAGAAAACCACTCATACGTGGTTTGTGTGCAAAATACATAAAAACCCTGCACAGCAAAGCATTAACTTAATCCCAGTTAATGAGTTGTAGATCTCAGGGGATCTCAAAGGACTACAGCTCCTCTTCCTGAATCAGAGAATTCAGGGCTCAGTGTCTTGAGACGAGGAGATAGGAAATGTGCACAAACGAACTGCAACGTGAGCAAAATATACACCCTGGGGACAGCAAACACCACTGTCTCCAGAAATTAGCGTTTTTCACTGGCGCTCACTGCGGGACAAGTTTAAATACTCTCAGGTTACCTGGATGTAATTTCAGGGTCATGTGCTCTTTACACACAAAACAGGGCTAAATTAAATTAAAGCTTTAGAAAACCACTCATACGTGGTTTTGTGCAAAATCGTAAAATCCTGCACAGCACAGCATTAGCTAATCCCAGTTAGTGAGTTGTAGTCCTTGGGGATCACGAAGGACTACAGTTCATCTTCCTGAATTGGAGAATTCAGGGCTGAGTGCCTCGAGAAAAGGAGATAGAAATGTATGCAAACAACTGCAATGTGAGTAAAATATACACCCTGGGGACAGCAAACACCACTGTCTCCAGGAATTTGTATTTTACTTTATTTAGTGATTGATGGATGCCTGGGCAGGTGGGTGGACCAGGCCAGTTGAGGACCTGGATGACACTGTCCAGATAGGATATGTACCAGGAGGATAATTGGCTGCTGCGACCCAGAAGCAGGTCACTGAGAGGTATACTTTGCATGGGAGTTGGTCGGCTATGACTATCCACTGGAGGAGGTGAGGGGATAAAGTTCAAGCCATGTTTGTGCTTGCATTACAGCAATGAGATGTGTGATTGCTAAAGAAGTCTAATGTATGGGACCAGTGAGTCCATGATTCACATGAGTCAGAGGACGGTTTCCTGACATGTGGGTGTGTTTTGAGCAGACTGCTGCTGAACTCTAGGGGAACTCATTTTTTCCGGGTGTGACTGAGCCACTGGTTTGGGGGTTTCAGGTTTTTTTCAGGTGTGACTGAGCCACTGTTTGGGGGGTCAGGATTTAAGAATAGACTGATTTGTTGTGCCAATATATATTTATTGGGAAGTTCCTGTCACAAGAAGGCAGACATCACAGGCACCCATGAGTTGTTAAATGAAGGGTGGAGTATGGACCCAGTTTGCGGTGCATTTGGCAAGTGTATTGGCCCACCTCTGCGATTTCCAAGGACAGAAAATAATTTCTTGGGAGAGAGAGTAATAACTCCTTTCTGCCATTAGGAAGCAAAGGGTTGGTTACCAGATATGCCAGACCCATAGCCTACTCTCTAGTATTTACTCTTGTTTAGTTAGTCCATTTATTAATGCTTAGTAACTAAGGATGATTGGAAAGTGTGAAATCTGATCTGTCATCTGGATTTTAGATTTCAGACTGTCCTGGCATGAAATCTGAAATTCAACTTTAAAGGGAAAAAAAGCCCTTCCTCCTGCAACATGTACACCCCCCCGTACACCCAACCTTTCTCCTCCCCTCAAACCTCCTGTGAGCACATTAGTTGTTTAAATTGTATAACAATTCTGCATGCTTACAATAAAAACCCATCCCCTCACCTATGCAAATCACAAGCCTCCCATCTCTCCTCACCCTGGCACCGTTCCCCAACCTCTGAGTTTAATAGACAACCCCCCACCCAACACACCCTTTAGACTTCAACTTTCCTCCTCCTCCTACCAAAGCCCCTAAATTGTAAGGATATTAGAAATGGAAACCTAGATGATGACGGCAGAAAAAGACTGATGGTCCATCCGGTCTGCCCCTATTACACAATCCCACCTCAGGACCTATTGTCTCTGTCGGACTTTGCTTACACTACTCCCTCTTTTGTTCTGTGTTTCCACCATCCTATTCCTGCTGATTTGCAACTATGTCCTTGACTCTATCCCAGTCTTTTTGAAGACATTTACTGTTTTGGCACCCACCACCTCTGCCAGCAGACCATGCCATGGCCGTACCACTCTTTCTGTAAAATAATACTTCATCACACCCTTTTGTAACCTTCCCTCTTAACCTCCGCTCATGACCCCATGTCCAAACTACTCTTTTCCTTGTTAATAGCACCTCACAGTTCACCTTATTAATTCCTTCAGGAACCTGAGGGTCTCTATCATATCCACCCTCTGTCATCTGGTTTCGAGTGAATGCATGCTCAGCACCTTTAGCCGATCCTCATAGGATCTGCCTTCCAGGCCCTGAATCATCTTGATCCCCCTGCATTGTACCATCTCTAGCCCGTCCCTGTCCCTTCTAAGGTAAGGATTCCAGAACTGGACACAGTACTTCAGGTGTGGCCTTACCAGTGACCTACTGTATACAGAGGTAACAATACCTCCTGCTGTCTACTGTCAAACCTTTTCCCGATGCACCCTAGCATACATTAGCCTTACTGAAGGCCTTGTTACATTGGCTGGTTTGTTTAAGGAAGTCACTAATGATGACTCTTAGGCCCTTTTCTTCTGATGTTGTGTCCAGCTTAACCCTTCCCTTCTAATACTCTGTTCTGGGTTTTTTCCTAAGTGCATCGCTTGCACTTTTGACTTAGAATTTCAGCTGCTAGACATTGGACCCAATTTTTCAGCCTTTACTGGTCTTTCTGCAATTCCCTGTCCACTCCATGTTGTTAGTCCTACCACAGAGTTTAGTATCATCTGCCAATAGACACAACCTTCCTTGGATTACCTCTCCTATGTCACTGATAAACATAAAGAGGACTGGGCACAGAATAGATTCCTGTGGTACTCCAATGGAGAATCTCTTTCCACTGATCTGACCCCATTCAACACAACTCTCTGCTGCCTCCCTCCAGCTAACTCCTACCCATCCTACTATTTCTTTAGCTGTTCCGAATCTAGAATACAATCTTCTTTAGCAGCCTTTGTAGGGCACCAAGTCAAATGCCTTGCTGAAGTTGAAGGAGAGTAAACCTATTGTATGCCTCTAATCAATTACCCTGGTTAACAAGTCAAAGAATATTATGAGGCTGGTCTGACAAGACCTCCCAGTCATGAAACCCTGTTACTTACTATCCTGAATTCCCGATTTTCTCCACGTATTCCACTAGGCCCTCTTTGACTAACGTCTCCATCAATTTCCCTACCACAGAGGTAAGGCTAATGGGCCTACAGTTTTCTGGCTCCTCTTTGTGCAGTGGAACTACAGCCATCATCCTCCAGTCCTTGGGAACTACCCCTTGCTGCATAGGGCTATTGAATAGCCCCACCAGAGTTTGGCTAACACTAATGCCAGTTCTCTTATTACTCCTGGATGCATCCCATCCAGTCCTGGGGCCTTGGTTACCTTTAGGGCTGCCAACCATTTTGTGACACTTATGTTATTAAATTTCTGAAGCCTCATTTTTGGAACCCCTCTATCAACTGTTCTTATGCTGCTCTTTTATAAGGGCCCACTGTTCTTCATAATGAATACCAAGCTGAAGTAACCGTTCAGCATGGCTGCTTTCTGCCCATCCTCCTCTGCTATCCTACCACCTTCCATTAGCCTGACAATGCCCACTCCCATCTTTCTTTTTCCCTTATTTATCTAAAACAATTTGTTTCCCTACCTTGACCCCTTCGTGATGTAGTTCTGTATCTGCCTTTTGTGATTCTGACTGCCCGTCCTCCTCTATTATCCTGTTTGCCTGAGAATTCCCTCCCATCTTTCTTTTCACTTATTTATGTAAAAATATTTTCTCCTCCCTTGACCCCTCCTAGATGCAGTCTTTGTGATCCTGACCGACCTCTTGGTCTCTCTAGTTTTCTCCCCGATACTCATCCCATTCTTCATCCCCTGCCTTTTTATACCTCATAAAGACCTTTTTGCCCTCACTTCTTCCTGACCATTTCACAGAACTAAATCAGTGTCTAGAACCTTTTCCTCTTGATAACTGTTCTCATGCATTTTTCATGTACTTGAGAATAGCCCTTTATAGCCCCTTCCTCCACTCCTCTGATGCTATCTACCACAGCTAACTTGCCCAGGACTAGTTCCTTCATTTGGTTGACATCCACCTTCTGAAGTCTAGCACTTCAGCCTTAGATGAGCTTTCTGGTGACCCAGGGCCAACTAAAACCATATAGTATTGTGGTTGCTGGGCTGATGATTCCTGACCACTGACTCACCTACTCTTTCCGAGTTGGGTGAGTAACATTGTGAATGAAGGATTGTCTAGTGAGATCAGTGGCCTGCTACACCAAAGTGCAGTCCTACAATGTATCAAGCAGGGCCTGACTTCTAATGCCCATGGCTGCTGGGATGTTCCAGTCAATGTAGGGGAGGTTGAGATCTCTTACTACTACTACAACCTCTCCCTTTGATGCCCCCTTTCCTACTTCTGCTGCTAGTTCCTTATCTCTCTCCTCTCTTTGCCCTGGTGACCTGTAAGCCACTCCCATGTGAAGCTTCCTACCTGGTGTTTCCTATCTGATGACTCTGTGAGCTGTACCCACAGAGATTCCACCTTCCCATTTCTTCCAATAGATGCATCCTCTACTGCCTTAATTCCTTTCCTGATGTAAATGACCACCGCACCAGCTGTAACCATCCCTCTGTTATGCCTATATAAGGTGTATCCAGGGATTGCACGACCCCAGTTGTTCTCGTTGGCCCACATTTCTTTAACAGCCACAAGGACCAGCCCACAGTTTGCCACCAGTGCTTGGAGCACACTAACCATATTATCCAGACTCTTAGTATTGAGGCACACCATTCTCCAGCTTGTGCTCCCACCCCTCTTGGTTCTTGGATGGCTCCCCAATCACAATTCCCTGATATCGTTGGTGTCCTGTGTTTTTCCTTTTTTGTTGTTGTTTGGTCTAAACTTCCTGGACCTCTGAACTCATTCCACACTGCTACTACTTCTTGTGCACCTTGACCCCATCCTTGGGGGAGTTCTGGCTAGGTTGGAATCCCTAGCCCTGGCCTCCCTGTTGTTAGTTTAACTGTCTGTCAAGTAGATGTCAAACTTCTAATGCACTAGGTCCCTCTGTTGTCAGGTGGAGGCTGTCACTGAAGAGCATGCTGCCCCGAAGTCTCTCAGTCCCTTACAAAGTGTATCCCTGTTCCTGACACCACACCCTTTCAACAGCCATTGAACTCCTTGAACTCCCCTTTCAAACTTTATTCTTCCCTACTCCCAACGCCCAGACAAGGAGGACCTCAGGAAGGCCAAGGAAGCTGAGGCTTCTTCAGTCTGTCCCCAGCATCTGGAAGTTATGCTTCAGTGTCTCCTTAGACTAGTTCACAGACAATTGATACCAAGGTGTACCAGTATCCTGCTCACTCCCCTCCTTCACTGTCCTCCCTATCCTGTCCCAATCTTGAATGGCTGATGCTCCAGGCAGGCTTCTGATCACACCTCTACCCTTTTCACTTTGCTCCACACCTCTAACCATAGACTCTATCACTGAATCCTCCTTACTACTAAGGGGAGGCAGTATAGTATAGGGGTTTTGAGCACTGAGCTGCAAACCTGGAGAACTGGGTTTGAGCCCTATAGCCACCACTTACATACTGTGTGATCATGAGCAAGTCACTTTACTTCCCTGTGCTCCCAGGACGCATCTGGAACCAAGCCTTGGCTTAGTGTGTCTTTCCTGACCAAAAATGGTAACAAAAAAAACACCTTTCACCATTCTCACCCTGGGTATCACTATATCTTCCTTCCCCTCAACACCAAATGACTCGAGGCCCTACACCATTAGAGACTAGCACCTGTGCCTCTTCCAGGGGTGCTAAGCTATTTGCTATTGGGATCTCTTGTGTAAGGCTGACTGCTGTAACTGCCCTGTCTCCTATCTCCTCCCCTACCCTTCCCCACCACCACACTTCCTCATGCACTCACGCCACTGGGTAGTGGGGGTGCAGGATGGGTGTCAACAGCTGGAGTTGCTGCTGGGATATTTCCTCAATTGCTGCTATCAACTGAGCATGGAGCTCCCAGATGATTTTACATGTTTGGCAATGTCCCTCCTCCAAAGCATAACCCCACAAGCCTGACTCCACCCCACTCAACTTATATTCCATTCTAGCTTGTTTAGTGTTTATAAACTGCCTTAGTTGCTTCATAATGTATGTGTACAGACTGTCTTTCTTATAACCTTAGCCTACATAGGTATAACATAAGATTACCAGCATAAGCAGTGATCAGTAACACAACACCTGCGACACAGCCTAACTTTCTGCCTGCCTGTCTTGTATCCCTTACACTACATAGAAACATAGAAACATAAATTTGACGCAGATAAGGACCGCTTGGCCCACCAGTCTGCCCATTTCCTACCTACTGGATAAGCTGCAGATCCTAGTTAACCAGCAGCCTACTTCTTTTCTACCCCCACCCCCAGAATTGCCTTTAAGACTATCCCATGCATGCTTGAATTCCACCACTGATTTTGACTCACAACCTCCTCCGAAGGCCATTCCATGCATCCACAACCCTCTCTGTGAAAAATACTTCCTTAAATTACCTCTGAGCGCCCCCTCTATCTTCAAATTGTGCCCTCTTGTTCTTGCATACCTCTTTTTGAAAGATGCTGCCCTCTTGGACTTTGTTGATTCCTTGAGGTGCTAAAGTTTCTATCATGTCCCCCTCTCCTCCTTTCCTCGAGGCTATACATATTAAGCTCCCTTAAGTCTCTCTTCATATGTCCTCCGGTGCAGACCCTGCACCATTTTAGTGCCCTCCTCTGGACAGCTCCATCCTGTCTATGTCTTTGTGGAGATTGGGTCTCCAGAACTGCACACAGTACTCCAGATGGGGTCTCACCAGCTGTCTGTACAGAGGATAATAACTTCCTGTTTTCTACTGGTGATGCCTCTCCCTATGCATCCCAGTATCCCCCCAGCCCTCCTTGCTGCCCTCTCACATTGCTTGCCCACCTTTAGGTCATCTGATATGACTACCCCCAGGTCCCTTTCCATTTTTGTTGTTGTTAGTATCTCACCCCCCATTGTGTACTCTTCCCCTGGGTTTTTGTTTCCCAGGTGCATTACCTTGCACTTCTTAGCATTGAATCTAAGCTGCCATACATTTGACCATTCCTCTAACCTTGCCAAGTCCCTTCTCATCCTTTCCACCCCACCCTGTGCATCAACTCTGTTGCAGATCTTGAGTGTCATCTGCAAAGAGACATACTTTTCCTTCCAGTCCTTCTGCATGGCGCTGATAAAGACATTGAAGAGGACTAGTCTAATCTGAACCTGTGGTACCCGCTAGTAACCCTCCTTTCTTCTGGTGGACTTCATTTACTATTACTCTCTGTGTCCTATTCTCCAGCCAATTCTTTACCCAGGCTGTCATCTTGGGACCCACTCCCAGGCTGGCTAACTTATATATTAATCTTTTGTGTGGGACTGTGTGTCAAATGCCTTGCTAAAGTCAGGTAGGCCATGTCCACAGCCCTCCCTGATCTACTACTTTGGTCACCCAGTCAAAGAAATCTATCAGATTCGTCTGGCATGACCTTCCGCTGTGAATCCATGCTGCCTAGGGGTCTTGTGCCCTCTGGCCTCTAGATACTCGACAATTCTTTCCTTTAGAAGTGATTCCATCATTTCCTATCACTGAGGTTAAACTAACAGGTCTATAGTTTCCTGCTTCTGCCTTGCTCCCACTTTTGTGAAGGGGAATCACATCTGGCCTCCTCCAGTCCTCGGGTACCACCCCATCCTCCCATGATTTGTTAAAGAGGGTAGTCAGTGGTGTCACTAGTTCTACCTTAGTTCTTTTAGAATTCTGGGATGGATCCATCAGCCCTATTGCTTTGTCCACCTTCAGTTTTAAGAGTTCTTTCAGAACCCTTTCTTCTGTAAATGGGCTGGTATCAACTTCTGTATCCAGAGTGTTACTACTGTTTGTTTTATGTACCTCCCCTCTTCCTTTGTAAATACTGAGCAAAAATATTTGTTTAGTATCTCTGCCTTTTCACATTCTCCCTCTGCCCACCCTCCTCCCTTTATTAACCCTCACTATCCCTCCCTTGGTCTTCCTTTGCTCCCTGATGTACCTATAAAAGGTTTTATCCCCCTTCTTAACTGAGTTGGCTATCTTTTCCTCAGTTTGGGCCTTTGCTGTTCTGACTGCCTTCCCAGCCTCCTTTTGCTTTAACTGATACAGTTCTCTGTCCTGCTCCTGCTGAATTCCTTGTACTTCCTGAATGCTTTCTTTTCTCTTGAACCTTCACTGCCACTTCCTTTGAGAACCATAGTGGTTTCTTACATCGTCTTGTTTTGTTTATTTGCTTCACACAAAGGCTCGTTACCTCTGTGATGGCAGTTTTATTATTCCCCATTGTTCTTCACCCCTCCTTCCCACCCATTTGCTGAGTGCATTCCTTAGGTACTCACCCATTTTGGCAAAGTCAGCCCTCCTAAAGTCCAGTACTTTTGTCTTTGTATGGCTTGACTCTGACATACTGTAGGTAGAAGCTAAGATTTAACAGTTTTAGCAATAGTCAGTAACACTACACATTCAGCCTGTCTGTCTGCCTGTCTTGTAACCTTACCCTAAATACAGTAGACAGAACTAAAATTTAACAGTCTTAGCATTTTGGCATCAAATCCTAACTGCCATGCTCTTGGCCACTCCCCAAGTTTTCCAAGGTCCTTGCAAATTCTCTCCACCTCCTCCTGAGTGTTCGCCCTGTTGCCAATTTTTGTATCATCTGCAAAAAAAAATCTTCTCTTTCATTTCTTCTGTAAATGTCACCTATGAAGACATTGAAGAGGACTGGTCCCAGTACTGAGACCTGTGGCACCCCGCTGGTCACTCTTCTATCATTAGAGTGAGTGCCATTAACCACCACCTTCTACCACCTATCCAGTAAACTGGTTCCTTACCCAATTTACCACTTTTAATCCCACCCCTAGGCTGCTCAACTTCTTTATCAGCCTCCTATAAGGCATAGTGTCGAAGACACAGGGGGACATTGAAGGGCTGGAGGTATATGGTTCAGTCTAGAGACAGAGTCAGGGGCTGTTATTCACATAGGGATGGTGTACAGGCTTCTGGCACAGTGGGAGGATTTAAACAGAGCCCTGGGGAAGCCATTAGCAAAATGGCCAGCAAGGAGGAAGTTTTGATTATAGGGGACTTTAATCTGCCAGATGTACAGTAGATTGGGGCATTCTTGCCACAGCACATCAAGAGCAGGACCATCCCTTGACTCCATATAAGGGGCATTTCTCAGGCAGTTGGTTTTGCAACCCACTAGAGATGGGGCAGTACTGGACTGGTACTTCCAAACAGAGACAACATTGCTGATATCATAGTGGGTAGTCCCTGGATACAAGTGATCACCATACTCGTGAGTTTGGCATGCGGATGGACAGGACAAAAACATTAGGAGCAGGGTCCTGAAATTCAGGAGGGCAGATTTATTTTTTTCTATTATTTGTTTTTGCTCCTGGAAGCCTGGTAGGTGGCTCCAGTCCCTCCCTCAGAGGGACTCGGTCTCTGGCTCTCCATTCCCCACCTGACTTTTCTCCTACAATCCATCACATGCTTCTCCCCTATGACAGGGATGAGGCGAAGGGGCACTGACTTTCCCTCACCCCTGGAGCAAAATCCAGATGTTTAGGGAGCTGAGATAGAGAGTCTTCATGGAGCCTGCCAGCTCCATTTTCCACCACTTTTTGTCTCCACCCCCCCCCACCGACGTTGTACATCAGGAGCATGTCTTTCAACTTGCATCTCTTCCAGCCACCGCCAAAGGGAGATCAATGAGTGGGACAGCAATCCCTCCCTCCCTGAAAGAGGAGAGCAGTCTTCTGGACACTCAATCCTCTCTCCCCCCACTGCCGACCCCTGGTGGCCTGGGCTCATTCCTGAACTCGGGTGGCATGAGGGATGGCATCCAGTGCCTTAACCCTCAGTGCCACCAGGCCAGCTCAGGAGGGCAGATTTTAAAGACATGAGAAACTACCTTAGAGAATGCCTTGGGGGGCAGAGGGGGAGTGGAGGCTTAATGGAGAAAAAATTAAAAGGAGTGCGGCCCAGGCAACGACATGCTGTTTGAATGAAGTGATCAAGGGAAAGAGGAAGAAGGGCTGCTATCATTCTCTAAGGAGGTAGCAAAGGCAGTGAAGGAGAAGAAAACAGTATTTAGACAGTACAAGGAGACCAGAAGGATGAAGACAGGGAGCTATAGCTGGCAAAACAAAGGAGGTAGGAAGGAGGGTGAGACAGCTAAAGCACTGTCAGAGGAGAGGATAGCTCAGAAGGTCAAGAAAGGGACAAGACCTTCTTCAGGTATGTGGGGGAAGAGGAAGACACAGGAGGGATAGTGAGAATCAGGAGGGCAGGGTGGACTGTGCAGGGAAGATCAAAAGAAAGTGGAAATACTAAATGATTACTTCTGCTCAGTCTTCATGGTAGAGGGTGGGGGGTTGACTGGTATGCTGCAGTAAGCATCAGGAGAGGTGGAGTGGATACAAGTACATTCTCTGTGGAGAGGGTTCAGAAGGGATTGGAAGCCTTAATGGACAATAAGGCAGTGGGGTCAGATGGGATTCATTCAAGAGTCCTAAAGGAACTGAGCATGGCACTGGCTACCCCTCTGGCGGTGCTTTTTAGTGTCTCTGTGGAGATGGGGGAAGTTCCAGAGGACTGAAAGAGGGACAATGTGGTCCCTCTGCACAAAAGGGGCAGTAGGGAGGATGCTAGCAACTACAGACTAGCCAGTCTGACATCAATGGTGGGGAGGTTAAAAGAGACACTACTGAAGGAGGGGCTTGTGAAGCACCTGGAGTCAAACTCAAAAGGACTATAGGACCACTGGCAGCATGGTTTCGGGGGGATAATGTCAAACTAATCTCATAGGTTTCTTGACTGGGTTACCAGGGAGGTGACTCATGGGAGAGCAGTGGACATGGCTTATCTGGGCTTCAGTAAGGCTTTTGGCACTGTGCCACACAGGAGGCTAGTTAAGAAACCAAACAGCCTGGGTGTGGGGGAGAAAGTGACAAGCTGGGTATCAAACTGGTTAAGGGATAGGAGGCAAAGGGTGGTGGTAAACAGTAGTCACTTAGGTGATAGGAGAGTGACTAGTAGGGTGCCACAGGGTTTGGTGCTGGGATCAGTCCTCTTCAATATCTTCATAAGCAATATTGCAGAGGAGCTTGAGGGTAAGGTGTGTCCATTTACAGACGATACAAAAATCTGCAACAGGGTTAACACTTAGGAAGGGGTGGAGAGAATGCAAATGGATCTCAGAAAACTAGAAGCATGGTGTGGGGCTGGCAGCTGGATTTCAATGCCAAAAAATGCAAGGTTATGCACTTAGTGTTGTGGAACCCAGGGGCTGTGCATAAGATGGAGGAGTGGAGCTTGCAATCACCAAGCAAGAAAGAGATCTAGGGATCACCAGATCCGATGACCTCAAGGTAGGTGGTCATTTAACTTCTCAGCAACTTTATTATCTGCTTCAAGAATTACAGTTTTGCTGGTTATGCACAGAGGTAATGCTTTAAGTAAAATAGACTTATTATAACTATTCTTCTTATGGACCCTATGCGGTATTCAATTGGTAATATTCATGCAATAAGCCTTGTGTTAATTGAGAGGAAAAAGTTGGGAGTGCTGGGGACTAAGGTATAAATACTTGGAAACCACTGTTAAAGAGTTGCATGTTTGTATTGATTTTGTAACTAATAACGAGTGTGTACTCTGTTAACTTGTTTTGACACAGGAATCCGTGGTATGACTGCATTTACAGTGTATTGCTGGAACTTGCTGGAAAATCTTAATAAAAAGAATTTTCAAAAAAAAATGTAGGTGAGCAGTGTGACAAAGCAGTGAGAGAGGTTAGCAGGATGCTTGGGTGCATTGGGAGATGGATTTCTAGCAGGACGGGGGTAGTGATGCTGCCATTGTCTCATTCACTGGTGAGGCCCCACCTGGGGTACTGTATCAGGTTCTGGAGGTTGCACTTCAGAAAGGACATAGGCAGGGTTGATGCAGACCACAGGAGGGAAAGAAAAAAGGGTGCAGGGGTTGCATCAAAAGCCCTATGAAGAGAGACTGAGGGATCTTAACATGTACTCCCTGGAAGAGAGGAGAGCAAGAGGGGACATGATTGAAACCTACAAGTACTTCACAGGAGTGACCAAAGTGCAAGTGGAGTTCTTGTTTCAGAGAAAGAAAGGCACTACAACACAGGGGCATGCAGTGAAGCTAAAGGGGGACGTTTAGAAGAGATGTGGAAATACATCTTCCAAAAAGGGCGGTAGATGACTGGAACAGCCTGCCAGAGGAAGTAATGGGGCAAAACTGTAGGGAGCTTCAAGCATGCATTGGAAAGGGATGGGGCATATAAGGTACAGGAAATAGAGGAGAGAGGGACACCTATGACCAACTAGGGTTAGTAGCGACAAAACAAGCAGGAACAAGGGGCAGACTGGATGGGCCTTTTCTGCCAACAAAATCTGTTTCTGTGTTAATCACAAGAGGAAGAACTAGTTCCTTGGCCAGTTGTAATAGGACTTTTGGTTGCATCCCATTAGGGCACATGGGCTTGTTAATGTTCAGTACCATAAACATTTTTTCTACATCCTCAGCTCATAAAGACAGGGCTCGATTCTCAAAGGGGCTTAGATCAGTGCAAGTGGTGACAAACAGCAGCTTACACCGATGCTTGGTGTGCCAGGGACCCCGCGCCCAATTCTCTACTGGTCAGGGTCCCGGCGGTACAGTCCCTCATCTTGCAGCAACTCTGGCCATGCGCCAAACATGCAGTGTATCCAGATGGTTGCCACAAACTGTAGAGCAGCCTAGTGCCAATCCAGGACAGCCCCCCAAAGCCCCAAGCTCCCATTACAAGTATGGCAGTCTAGTGCCCCCAGCTTTGATCACTAGTTACAGGTATGGCAGTCTAGTGCCCCCCCAGCCCCAATCTCTTGTTGTAAGATATAGTACTGTGTAATAATAATGTTATAATAATTGATATGCCCTGGTGGTCTAGGGGATGCCCCAACCCCGATCCGCTGCTGACAGATATCCAGAATGTCCTGGTGGTCTAGTGGCCCACCATCCCACAGTGCCCTACCACCCTGCTCCCCCCCCCATAAGTGAGCAGGTGACTGGCACAGTCCACTGCTCACCACCATGACCGGGCACTGACTGAGCTCTGCATGAGCATGTACTGTATACAGTAAGTGTTCAGTGTCTGACCTTTCAGTTAAGATAAGTGCAGGAGTAACATGTTTAGATGGTAGGGTTGACGGATGTGAGGGTAGAAAGAACATAGCCTTAGTTGTTTTAACTTTTAATAGTAATTTAGAATTTACTAAGTTACGTTGCAACTGGCCAAAGTCAGACTCAATTCTGTGCCAACGTTTGCCAGTGAATGTTTTGATGTATACAGGACAGTGTTATCAACAAAGAAATGCCGTTTAGAGTTAAGTATATTACTGCTGTGGGAGTTAATGTAAATTGTGAATAACAGAGATCCTAAGATAGATCGTTGTGGTACACCTCTTGAGAGAGGTAAGGGGGAGGATAGAAGCCTGGCAGCTTTGATACACTGGAGTCTTCCCATTAAGTAGCTAGAGAACCAATTTACTGAGTGGGTCTTTAGGCTGTGTTGAGTTTAACTAGAAGTAGCTCATGGTCTACCATGTTGAAAGCTTTACTTGGTTGTTGAGGAAGACAGCTCTGGTGGATGTTTTATTATCTAGAGCAGTAAGCCAGTCATTCGTCACTTTAGCTAGTGCTGATACCATACTGTGGTTATGCCTAAGTCCTGACTGCAATGAACTGAACAAGTCCGAGCTTTCTAGGTGTTCCTTTAATTGGGTGTTGACTCTTCCAAGAGTTTGGACAGGACTGGCAATATGGAGATAGGACTAAAATTATTTAGGTTGCAGGGTCACCTGATTTAACAAAGGTATTATGTGGACAGTTTTCCAAAGAGGGGGAATGTTCCAGTGGTAATTGACATATTAAATAAGTGTGTTTGGGGCACTTAGAGAATAATACCCTCGTTTTATGAAAGTGGGATCTAAGCCATCAGCGCCAGTGCTGTTTCACAAATCCAATTTCATTAGTAGGTCTTCTACTTCTTTATGCTAGAAACAGAGGACTGAGACAAAAGTGTCAAGAGTTTAGAAGGCGTGGGATGGACTGCTCTCTTGGGTAGGGCCCGAGAGCTTAGCAGCGGGGGAGGAGTCAAATGCCAGGCCCACTGTTGCAAAATGGGAGTTTAGTTGTTCCAGGATGGTACTTTGGTCCGAAATTGTGGAACCTTGGGTGGTAATTTTTGTTGGGATAGAAGAGGGTATTCTGTGGCCTTTGACAGTTTTGATCTTCTGCTAGATTTTCACTGAGTTGGCTTTAGCACCTTCAAAGGAATTTAAGTGGTAATTTACTTTGGCTGTTCTGAAGAGCTTTGTACATGCATTTTAAGAAATTCTAAATGTCATCCAGTTTTTTTGGGATTTGGTCCATCTGGCTGTGGCCCAAAGTTTATCCCTTTGAGTTAAGGTTTTTTTCAGTTCGGCAGTGAACCAGGGGTAGGTGGCTTTTTTTACTCTGCATTTATGATCGGGTGTGCTTGTTTATAAGGTTTGTAAGAGTTAGTTGAAGATGTTGACTGCCTCATTCACTGAGGGGCTAGATAAAAGTTTTGCCAATTTGTTTTCTTAGGTCAAATAAATAGTTTTCTGATTTAAATTTATGGAAGCTATGTTTGGTGTTAAATTTGGAACAGGAAGTACGTTTTTCTAAGTGTCTGGTGCAGACAACTATAGTATGATCACTTAAATCATTGAGGAACTCATATGAAAATACGAATATACAAAGAAGCCAGCAGAAGAAGGCCATTTGGTCTATCTAGTTTGCTCGTATTACAGGGTACACAGCTTGAGCTACTGTCCCTGTCCTCCCTCCCCACACCTCCCATCCTCCCTACCCATGATCCTTACCTTCCTCCACGCCTATCCCAGCCTCTCTTAAAGCTGCCCACTGTCTTCAATGATATCTCCTCTTCCAGAAGTGCATTCCAAGTGTCCACCACCCTCTCTGTGAAGAAGTACTTCCTGACCTCCCTCCTAAACCTCCCTCCCTCCAGCTGAAGACTGTGCCATCTCGTGTTATCATTGCCACTCAGCTTAAAGAGACTGTCCTTATCCACCTTCTGTATCCCTTTCATGTACTTGAAGGTCCTAATCATGTCCTCTCTCTCTCTCTCTCTCTCTCTCTCTCCCACCTGTCTTCCAGGGAGTACATGTTCAGTGCCCTCAACCTCTCCTCATATGCCTTACCCTGCTGACCGACTATCATCTTTGTAACCCTCCTCTGGACCTTCAGGTTAATGTCCTTTTTTTAAATGTGGGCACCAGTACTGAACCCCATACTCTAGATGAGACCTTACCAGGAACCTGTACAAGGGCAGTATAACCTCCTCTCTTCTACTACTGATCCCTCTAGATATGCAGCCCAGTATCTTGTTTGCCTTTGCTGCTGCTTTCTTGCACTCGTGGAGTGCTTCAGGTCACTAGTGATCATCACTCTCAGGTCTTTCTCCTCCTCCTCTGATGCAGATATTTGGACTCCACCCAGGTAGTACTCTGTCCTGGGATTCTTGGCTTCAATATGCATAACTTCGCATTTCTTGGCATTGAAGCCAAACTGCCAGACCCTGGACCATCTCCCCAGCCTTTCCAGAATATCCTGTAGATCTTGTATCCCTTCAGCTGGGTCTACTCTCCCGCAGAGTTTGGTGTCATCCACAAATAGGCACATTTTGCCCTTAATGCCACCCCCAATGTCATTGATGAAGACACTGAATAATACCGGCCCCAGCACCGAGCCCTGCGAGACCCCACTTGTTACCTCTCTGGTACCAGATAACTCTCCCCCACAATCACCCTCTGTGTTCTGTCCCTCAGCTAGTTTTCCACCCATCTGACCATCTTTTCTCCAACCTAGAGATCCACCAATGTCCTGATCAACCTTTTATGGGGAGCAGAGTCAAAGGCTTTGCTGAAATCAAGATAGAGGATGTCTGCTGCTTGGCCCCTGTCTACTGTCTTAGTGACACAGTCAAAGAAGTCAATCAGATTCTCTTGACATGATCCCTCCCCCCCATGATCCCATGCTGCCTCGCATCCTGGAGACCATGCTTCTCTAGATATTCTACCAACCTTTCCTTTAGTATGGTCTTATTGAGCTTGCTCACAATGAAGGTCAGACTGACTGGTCTGTATTTCCCTGGGTCATCCTTGGGACCGCTTTTTGTGGAAGGGCACTAAATGTGCTGTTCTCCAGTCCTACTGTATCATGCCTGACCCTAATGAACTATTAAATAGGTCTGCCAGTGGCTCTGCCAGCTCCTCAGCCAGTTCTTTTAGTGCCCTTAGATGAACTCTGTCCAGGCCTGGTGATTTATCCACCTTCAATGCCAGCAGCCCTCCTCTACTCTCCTCTCTATCACTATATCTGTGTTCCCATCCCCACTCCTCTTTTCCCTCCTGAAGGCACTGGCCCATCCTTCTCCCTGGTGAAGACAGAAGTATTCATTTAGTATTTCTGCTTTTCCCTCATTCTTCTCCACTCACACCTCCCCTTTCTTAAGCCTAACAATCCATCCTTCTTGTCCCTTTTCCACTTATATAGCAAAAGAAAGCCTTCTCCTCCTTCTTAATTCCTTCAGCTATCTGCAGCCCTTCTCTGCCTTTGCTCACCTGGACTTCTTTACTTGCCTCACTAGCCAACGTTAGGTAATTTTCCTATCCACCTCTCTCTGGTCTTCCTGAGTTTCTATAGGCCAACCTCTTTTCCCCTTACTGCTTGGGCAACTGCAGAACTAAACCAGCTGGGTGCTTTGGCCTTTATTCTTCCTCTGAGCCTAATGTACTCATCTACAGCAACCAGTATTCCTTCCTTAATGATGGACCACCTATGGTCCACCCCCATATCTGCTCTGATGCCCACCAGGTGGCTCCTTAGCGCTTTGCCCATTTTCCTGAAGTCTGCCATAATGAAATCCAAGATTTTGGTCTTAGTTGGGATGCTTTCCCTGCCCATATCCAACTGGAACCACACTGCAGTGGTCCCTTCCACCCAGTGGCTCCCTGATCATTATTTGCTGTACATGCTCCCCATTTGTGTGCACCAGATCAAGAATTTCCTCAGCTCTTGTTGGTTCTGTGACACCTTGAGTTAGGAACCCACTCTGAAATCCTTCCAGGATCACCTGTCTCCTAGTACATGTTGTGGATGCTATGCTCCAGTACACCTTGTGCAGGTTGAAGTCCCCCACAATTACCACCTCTCCTTTTCCCGCAGCTTCCAATATTTGTGAACTCAGTTCCCTGTCCCTCTCCTCATCTCGATTGAGTGGTCTGTAAACCACCCTGAACCTCACCTTTCTCTCTCTCTCTATTGGACCTTAATTGAACCCATAATGCCTCCACCTCCCCTTCCTCCGACTCCTCCCTTGTGCAAGTTATTCCTTTCATGTTATAAACTTTACCTCCCCCTTCCTGACCCTGTCCCTCCTGTATAATTTATATCCAGGGATTGTAAGGTCCCAGTCATAGTGTGATGTTGCCCAAGTCTCGGTTACTGCAGCTATGTCCACCCTCCTGTCTGCTAATAGTGCCTGCAGGCCATCCATCTTGTTTCCAAGACTCCGTGCAGTCAGAGACACCACCCTCCACCTAGAATCTGACCTTTCTTCTCTTCCCTCTATTCTTCTATTCACATTTATCCCCTCCGTGTGCATTCCTCCATGTACCCTTATGTGTTCCTCACCCCTCACCCATTACTCACTGTGTTGTAGCCTTCCACTCCTCCTCCAGGCCGCTTCCATCACTGTGTGGGAGGGGAGGTTCACCGATCTCCTCCTCTGACAGTCTGTGCCTGCATGCCTGCTGCCCCTCAGTAGTTTAAATTATATGTAGTGGTTATGTGTATATGTAGCAGTTACTTGGCAGCTTAGATTTTATGAGGCCTGTCTGTGAGGATCAGGTCTAACACCTAGCTTTTGGTAGGGTTTTTAAGTTTTCCCAAGTTGGCTCAGAGATTAACTGAGAAATACTCAGATTGTCACACAGATCTTTTAGAGCATTCGCTTTAGGGCTGAGGGCTTGGTGAAACCTGGATGGGCTACACCCCAGGATCATAGTGGAGCTAAAAGAAAAAGTAGCAGGACCAACTGCTACAATCTTTAATAAGTCTGTCTATACAGTTATAGTACCAGGGGACTAGAAAGTGGCCAGTGTTGTACCCATCTTCAAAAAATGAGTATGATCCAACTTAGGCAGCTACAGGCTGGTCAGCTGAACATTAGTGGTGGGCAATGTCCTGGAACCTATTATCAAGGACAGAATAATAGACTACTTGGTTGAGGGAAAGGCTGTTCCCCCCTCTCAGCATGACTTCATGAGGGACAGATCATGCTAAAACAATCTGATCATCTTTGAGGGGGTGACCATGGAGGTGAACAGGAGTAGGGTCATACACATTGTCCATTTGGACTTCAGTTAGACCTTTACACCTGTGGCATGAGAAGCTGCTTGGAAATGTACACCAGTGGGGTTTGCATGGTGGATTTCTCATCATTGGCTTAGTCTATGGAAGCAAAGGGATGTAGTGTATGAATATTATGAGCTGAGAGGGGTAATCAATGGCATCCCTCAGGGCAGTTGCTAGGGCCACTGCTGTTCAACATTTTCATCCATGATCTGGAAACTGGGGTCTTCACCACACTGATCAAGCTTACAGCTGACACTAAGTTGATGAGGGTGGTGGATTCTGAGAGGAGGGGACAAAGATCAGGTGGATCTGAATAAATCATGCAGTTAGACTCCTGGAGTATCAGATTCAATGTAGCCAAATGCAAGGTTTTACACTTGGGGAGAAAAAAACAGATATAGGACCTACACATTGTGTGGGATTATTATTGTTACAATGGATGAGGAAAATGATCTGGTGTCATATTAGACAAGGGACTGATGCATGACAGCTAGTATGCAACTGCTGTCAATAGGGCTGATAGAATACTGGGTACATTAAATGCTGGTGACCAGCAGAGCAGGAGATGTAATTCTGCCACTGTACAAGGTCCTGGTCAGGCTCCACCTGGAGTACAGATGTAGGTTTGGGATCCTCAATACAAAAAGAACACTGAGACTGTCATGTGGGTGGATTGCAGGGCCTTCAAAGTGATTATGAGTATGGAGCACATAGAGAATAATGGATAGGCAAATGTGTGTTGTGAATTTATTTTTCACACCCGAGGTGTGTGATGACCCATAAACCTCAAGAGTGAAGCTTGAGAGGTTTATGTGGTCATCACACACCAAAGGTGTGAAAAAAAAATTCATAGACACACACTTGCCTATCTGTTATTTTTTATAATTACTGGTGCAAGGAGTCACAGCCAGTATTTTGGATACATGGAACAAAACACACTTGTTCCACAGAATGGTGTTTATTCAACATTTTGCTTTAATAACAAACTTTAGGAGGTACATTTAACAGTACTAACAAGAAAGAACGCTTGAACTAACTAATTTTGTTGCTGTAAAATGTGAACTGTAACATTAAATAAATACCAGAAGTCCCGTTTCAGAAGTCTGATCAAGACCGATTTGGTACTTCCAGAGATACAAGGCAAAAATTATAACCTTTCACTATGAAGATAAATATTCAAGAATGTGTTTAAAATAGTCCAAACTAAGAAATATTGATAAGTTCAATAAATTCTGGTGACCATTTACTGAGTGACGATCAAAAAGTGTGGCTGTGGTTACAAAGGTCTTCGCGTTAACTTGTGGAGACCCGTGTGGGAGAAAAAACTGTTAGGAGTGTCTGCAAATTCCTGATTTTATGAGTTTTGTTATGAGTACTGCTACATGTAAGTAGTTTTTTTGAATAAATTAGAACTTTCTGTAACTGACATTGCGATTTTGTTTTATTGTGGGTACTTATATGCCAGGCTGTGTTAGTCAGAATTGTTGTCGTAGATGACCCATGGCCTGGGTTCTTTAGGTACTGGGGCATGGTGGCTGAAGTTGACAGTTACCCTCTGGTGGAAGATGCAGTTGGGACCAAACAACATGTGGAGTCTTTTTGTGTTTCCTTCCATGGATAGTAAAGTCAGTGCAAGTGCTGCTGAGACTGGAGATATTCTGGAAGACAATGCAGGGTTAAGAAAGTCTCTTGTGGTACTTGGAATGCACTCAAAGTTTGGCACCTTATTTTGAATATTTGATATTTGCTGTTGTTTCTTCTCACTCAAAATGGAGTAATTGTTTATACTTTGTAAGTTTTTGTGACCAGAGACCTGTTGTACGTCTGATGGGGGATGTTTGCATCTATTAGATGCTGAATGGAAGTCTTTCTGGTGCTATGATTCATTATTCTTTTATCTTCTGGGACTCTGGCACTCAATTTCATGTTGGACATCATTCTCATCAGTTTAGTCATGCCAATTTTCATGGCTCTAAACCACAGTGATTTCCTGGATAGAGATTAACACTGAGGCATAGATAAAAGATTCAGGGCTTAGTGTAGATTGTGGACTAGATTTCTTTTGTACAGGTCATCACGTATGAGTGGGTCTCTGTCAGCATTTGTGGTATTTTCATAATGACTGGATGTGTGACAGGGTGGACATCTATTGGTTCTCCCTGTTCTAGTTTTCATCTGTCTTTCACAATATTCTAAAACCAATGGCCCTCCCGAGTCTTTACCTTTTCATGTCATCCCACCTAAGGTTGTATTGTTCTTTATTATGCAATGCAAAAGTGTAATCCAATGTGGAAAAATGAAATTTAAGGCTGTTGGTGTTCTCATTGGAATATTGACAGAGGTGTATAAGAGATTTATGTCCACTTCAGTTAGGGTCTGGGCTTTAAGAGGCTCTATTTCCTTTTCCTAATTTTTAAGGTTATTTTGCTTAGCTCTTAAGGTTTCTTTTGTTTCAATAAAGTCTGTAGCTGTGCTCTGGAAAATCAAAACTGAATACTTTTCAGTTCTAAGGTGCCTGTCTGCACTGGCTATTATCCCTCAGGATGTGCAGGGTTCATATTCAGAACCGTTGTCTTTTTTAGCACAGAATGTGAATTCTGCCAAAAGCAGATCCAGCTCTTTTGGTGGGATTTCCGTCAGCACTCTTGTCTCGTTCTTTTCTGACCGGAATAACAGAATGAGTTTTAAATTGCTAACTGTCTTTCTGGCTATATTTTGGTTCTCCTGTTGCTGAATGAATGCTTGTCTTCAAGGCACCTCAGTGGTATAATGTGCTCAACAGAGAAATCCTGACAACTTCCAAACTTGGCCTCTTCAAACGTCTGCTTCGGCAGCACCTCACCCCTGCCAGTAGCTGTGACTGTTTCTCCTAAAGGGACCACCTCTCCATGTGCTCCAGTTGAAGTTGGCTCACAATGTTCTTCCACAACAAAATAAGTGCTCTGGCAGTCCTCCCTGTTCACCCTTTACCACCCCTTCCTCCATCTCCCACCTCTCCCCCCCCCCTTTCACATATACCCTCACCAAACTGGCACTTCGTAGACCCCTGTCCACTTTCCAATACCAACCTTAGCACTTCTGTTTCCCTCCTCCCACATCGACAATGGCCTCCAGCCTGCCTACTCTTCCTGGGTCCTCCCTACTGTCCTCCACTACCTGTTCTCTTCCAATAGTTACCTTAGAAATATGCTTGATCTTAGTCATATGTAGTCTCTCCTCATGAATCATTGTAACAGTTATACCTCTGCCTTCTATATTAAGTGTTATTGTATACTGTGTAACTATGTTGACCTTTGTATGTTTGTTTACCATCCATGATGGCGTAGAACCTTTGTAAATGAGCTGCTCTTGCTCAAAGGTTAATTGTAATCCTAGAGTTTAATAGATAAATAACATTTTCTTTTGGGAGCTGGAATCGTGTTCCATTATTCTGTTTTTGTTTTTACTGCTGTGTTGAAATTTGTGACAGACAGTGGGACATGTACTGTGCTGGAAGTTGTGCAAAGCAATGCTTAACAGAAGAAAACTGTAAGTGAGTGCTCGAGATGTCTCAAGCATGGAGTCCTGCTTAGGAAACTGTAAGTGAGTCTGGGCTAGTCAGATGCTGTAATAACCCAATTTCAGGTTATTATGGTATTTTAAAGGTATGTGAAAACAAGTTGACAAATGGGGTCACCACTAATTATAAATGCTATAAGGAGATGATGGTGGCCTTCACATTGTTCACCTTGGAGAAAAGAAGATTGAGAGGATCTTGGTCTTCTGCATACTCAGTGGTACTGACAAGATCAAAAGATGGAAATGTTTGATCTATTATCCTCCAGTAGGACATGGGAAATGCTTGTGACAGGGTTGAATAGGACCCTGTCCCAGTTGTTATGGAGAGTTTAAATGCAGGAATCTGTTCTGTCCTTTCCTGTCTTTTGTCTGTCTGGTTGCACAGCCAAATTTTCCTGTGAGACCTAGGACTTGATCACCCCAACAGACTCACAATTATGTGCCTCTCGCTATCTCTCAGTCTTCCCTTGCTGTTTTTCTTTTTCTCCCTTGCATATCTTCTGATATAAAAATATAAGCAAATCATTATGTGGAAATGTAACTGATATTTGGATCCCTTTGTTTAGAAATTATATAGTGTTACTGTTGAAATGTATATAATTATAGTTGGAGATGATTGCAAAAAGCTATTGGGAATTCAAGGGGTTAACCTGAAATGCAATTTTTAAGCCTTTTGCAGAAGCTTTGGAGAAAAGGGCTTCAGTTCTGGGACATTGTGTTCCTGCCTGCACCTGCCTGAAATATACAAGAACATTTTAGAAAAAAAAACAGGATGCTTGTTAGAAAAGGGGGTGCAGAGACTTATAAGACAGAGCTGCAATTGCCTGCAAGAGACATTGTTTACTGTAAGTGAACTCCAGTGGATTTTCTCATTTATTCTGCCTTTGTAAATAGTTATACAGAACATGTTTATTTATGTTACTGCTAGTGTAAATAAATACTTTTTGTGAATTTACAACTGCTCCTAGTACCTGCTCTTCCTGACCTGTGCCTCGATGACAATGCTGTTGAAGCTCACAAGTACTCAGTTCAGTGGCTACATTAGTAGGCACTTTTTCTCCCAAAGTGTGGTGAACCTATAAATCAGCTTTTATCACAGACAGTTTATGAAGACAGTGCAGGCCTTCAAGGTAAGCCTGGAAACATTTCCACTAACCAAGGAAATCACAGGGTACCCTGAATAATAGAGTGGTCACAGAATCCCTATAAATTAGTACACATTGCACAGTATACTGGTTCATTCCTGCTAATAAAATGGGAAAGGGGGACCTGTTCTGGACCTAGAATCCCTTCTAAACTCAGGAATCCCTTCCAAACTTAAATTGCTATGTTACTATGTTACTATGCTCACCTAGGTTCAATAATTTACATTTAATAGGTTCCCAATTTATCTAAATTGCATCTGAGATTTCTTTCAGCATCCACATTAATGGGAAGGCTATGCATGTGGTTCAATGGATGGAGCAACAACGTCACTCCCCCATCAAGCCTTAAAAGGCCACACCTCCTGGACTGCTCCAGGATTCATTTCTTCTTCGCAGCCAGAGGCCATGTTGGCCGTGCCTTCTCCTGCTCTGTTCTGTGTTTGTTTAGTCTCCGGCTGCTGCTGCTCACCTTGGTGGCTCATTCGTCACCTCTCCCATCTCTCTTTCTCTCTCTCTCTCTCTCTCCCTTCCAACGCTGTTTTTTTCTCACCTTTTTCCTGCCCCCATTCCCTCCTGGGACCCCTCCACTGCTTGCTTGTTGAGCGGTCTGCCTGCTAGCCTCTCTCTGCTGCTCCTGACCTCCTTACTACGTCTCTGTTTTTTCTCACTTCCCCATACCTCATTTTGTGCCTGTTGATCCCAGTCTCCCCTCTTCCACCTCTTGGGTCTTGACTCCCTGCTCCTCCTCCCCATCACTGCACGGAGCTTCGGGTGTGTCGTCGCCTTCCATGTTTTGGCTTCTTCCTCGTTCGCTCACCCTCACTACGTGGCTCTAGCTGACCCGGCTCTGTTTAGTCTGCACCTGGTGCTGCCTCCCAGTCCTTCTGTGGATGCACCGTGAGCTGTCCTCTGTTTGCTCAGCCTGGGACAATTCCCTTCAGCTGTCCTGACTCTCCAATTGCTTCTTGCTAGCTCCACTCCACACTGTCCCATTGCTGTGGTGCCGATTACATCCCTCTTGGCACCATTCTGTGTCACGACCATTTGCTCCTTCTAGCATTGCCTTCTGTTTTGCTAACTCCTTGGCTCCGACCTGGACCACTGCCGAGTTTCCCCTGCAATACTCAGTTTTGGTCTGGGCTCACACCTGTGTCTTGCTTTTCCTTTGTCTTTGGTGCGTGCATTATTCTTGCTGGCTTCAGCTGCTGGCATTGGCTCACCATTTTCTTAAGCTTCCTGCTGACATTCTCTCAATTTATTTTTATTCAGCTTGGTGGCACCCCCAAGTTCAGCTACCTTCTCCTCTCTGGAAGCTCATTTTCTCATGTATTCTCTGCTGCATTTGAGTTTGTTTGGCATTCCCAGTACATGCAGGACTCTCTGAGCTTGTGTATCCCATATCTGTGGAATTTTCTCTTTGGGCTCTGTTCCATACTCTTCTTTGGTGCCCCAGCATCATGCCTGCAGGATCGCACTTCATCCTGTTGCCATGTTCGGCTTTCCTGGCTGCTCCCTGCCCTGGCTGGGACTGTTACCTCCACTGCCTGCATTCTTTTGTGGGTCATTCTTGCCCCCTGGCTTCTCCCCTGCCCTGGTATGGCAGTCTTGGCTAGCTTGCTGCCCGTGTTTTCTTGTTTGGGTGTTGCTGCCCTACCACTACTCCTTCATTACTAGCCTTTTGCATAAACCCCTCACTTCATTCATTGTCATTCTTTGGTCCTTGCCAGTCTTCAAGCATTCAGGCCTTCATGGCTTCTCTCTATTATTGTACATTGTTCATTTCATACCTCACCTTAACTGTACCAGCCTCCATGGCTTCACTCCATCATCATACATTATCTACTTCATATTTTGCCTTCCCATACCGGCCTTCTAGGTCTCATTTTATATTCGTACATCGTCCATTCCATGCCTCACCTTAAACCATTCAGGCCTTCAAGGCTTCTCTCCATCATCGTACATCATCCATTTCATAATTCACCTTAACTGTTCCAGCCTTCAAGGCTTCTCTCTATCATAATACATCCCATGAAGTCTGCATCTAGAGCATGCAAAGCTCAGAGTGGGGTCCTATTGCCTGGCCCATAGAGCATAGAGAGAATGTTTTCTCTCCAGGTGGACCTTCAGTCGTCCCTTGTTTTGGCAACATCTCTGGATGTAGAATTTCCAACATACGGCTGTGAGGGGTGGGGCTCTTATCATCAGGGTCCCTTTTGGCTGCCCGAGTAGGTTTGAAGGCCCTCTCTATGCTGTTCTCCATCTGACTGCCTGTGGTTCATCTGGTCTATTTCACGGCTCATGTAGGCTGGCTGAGTGCCTCGGCAGTCTTTTCTCTCCTCCTTTGCTTTTGGGCATCTAGTTGAAGAGACGTCACTCACAACCCTCCACTGCATTTCCATTACAAGGACAGAGTGAGAGCTTCATCTAAATTGTAATATTTTCCTCTTCCCCAGTATCGACTCTGGTTGCAGGAGCTGAGCTGTCACTAGCTAAAACGTCCTTAGCCTGGATGGAAGGCAACCTAGGCCTTGGATCCCCAGAGGTTTCCTCCTCAAAGGGGGATTTTCCTCTCCTCCATGCAGATGGTCATAATATTAGACAGGGTTAATGCTTTCATAGGTTCCTTAGTTAGGTTCCACTACTGGATGGAGTTGGATGGTGGCCCTGGGTGTTCCCTCTCTCCTTAGGAAGTCCACCCCTCTGCATCTTGACAGCTTTCATTTCATTCATCATCCTCATCATATCTCATTCATCTCCTGTCCTTCCCATCTACGTCTATCACCTTGCTTTCCGGTCTTGATATATTCTGATTTCTCACCTCTTCAATGCACAACACCCTTTTGGGTATTTTTGGGGCTTCTTCCTAAGCTACCTTTAGCCAAGGGAATTATTTCCCATGGCACCTATAAGGGGAACCCTCCTCTAGGCTTTCTTATATTGTACCCCTACAGAGTGGTATTCCATGGACAGAGAAGCAAACAGCCACAATGTAGAAGTCACATTAAGCATGCATCCCATCCAGTTGCATAAGCACATTGAATGGGAAGGCTTTGCCTGTGGTTCAGTGGGCAGAGCAACAACGTCACTCTCCCATCATGCCTTAAAAGGCCACTCCTCCTGGACTGCTTCAGGATTAATTTCATCATTGCCCCACCATCCTCCCTCCTCCTCCAGTGGCACATCTCTCTTTTCTGTGAGCTTCTTCCTAAGCTACCTTTAGCAAAGAGAATTATTCCCACAGCACCTACAGGGGGAGAACCCTACTCTAGGGTTCCTTGCATCATACCCCTACAGGGTGATATATCCCATAGATAGAGAGGCAAACAGCCACAATGTATTGAAGCCACACAAGCATACATCTCATCCAGTTGCATAAGCAGATTGAATATATGCTTTCCTATTCTGTTGAATACATTTTTGTTTTAATTCTTCAATGTTATTTGCTAGCATGTCTCAGTCTCACTGTTTCCAAACATTGCCACTCCTCATTTTGCCATCATATCTTTACAAATATGGGAGAATGCCTTAGGGATGCCCTGGCAGGGGGGAGGACTTGAGTGGAGGAATACTGGGCAAAACTAAAAGGGGCCATAGTGAAGGCAATGAACCTCTGTGTCAGGCAAGTAAGCAAAAGCAAAAGGAAAAAGGGACCACTGTGGTTCTCAAATGAGGTGGCTGGAATGGTAAGGGCAGAAAGGTTAGCATTCAGGAGGTATAAGTAGACACAGAGGGAGGAGGAGGATGTGATGGTGTATCAGAAGAAACAGAAGGAGTCAGGAAAAGCAGTCAGGAGCAAAAGGAGGAGAAAATAGCTCAGGCAGTAAAGAAAGGGGACAAGACATTTTTTAGGTATGTAAGTGAAAGGGGAAAGACCAGGGGAGTAATTGTAAGACCAAGGAAGGAAGGTAGGGGTGTGGAAGGGGACCAGGAAAAAGCAGATGACCTGAACACATCCTTTTGTTCAGTGTTCACATAGGAAGGGGAAGATGTGGGAGCACAGATAAGGGGAAGGAGCATCAAAGGAAGGGAGGTGGACATTAGTCCATTTATAGAAGAAAGAGTCCTGAAGAAACTCTCAAATCTGAAGGTGGACAAGGTAATGGGTCAGATGGGATACATCCAAGGATACTGAAGGTGCTCAGAGAGGTGCTGGCTGCACCTCTGACAGACCTATTCAACCACTCAGTGGAAACAGGAGTGGCTCTGGAGGACTGGAGGAGGGCAGATATAGTCCCACTTCATAAAAGTGGTATCAGAAGAAGTCAGCCTGACTTCAGTGGCAGGGAACTTAAGGGATTAATGGAATCATTTCTGAAGGAAAGATTTGTGGAATATCTTGAATCCAGTAGCTTACAGGATCCAAGGCAGCATGGATTCACTTGGGGGAGGTCATGTCAAACAAATCTGATATATTTCTTTGACTGGGTGACCAGGGAATTTGATCAGGGTTGAGTGGTGGATGTGTCCTACCTAGATTTCAGTAAAGCCTTCAACACCATTCCACATAAGAGACTCATAAATAAGCTGGGCAGCCTGTAAGTAGGTCCAGTTGCTGAGAAGGGGCACAACCATTTCTGATCAGCGGGGAGTTGCAAATTAGAATTTGGGGGCATACTAGGAAAATATGATTCCCTCCATTATGTGTAGCATTTTGCACCTGGCAATAAGGCTTGCTCCAGAGACCTAAGGGTAAATGCACAGGATGGTTTCACAAGATTTATGGCAAAGGAGGAGGACGTTGGTGTCAAAGTACTTCATCAATGAGACATCCAAGGTTAAAGGTGACTATAGCAGCAGGAAAAAAAAAACTCAGGCCAAACTAAAGTAAATAATGATGTCTTTGGTGGGAGGTAGCCAAGACAAAACAGTATGCAGTATATTGCTATACTGTAGGTTACATCCCACCCTCTTAAATTGGATTTGAAAGTGTTGATATAAGACACCATGGCTTAATTTAGGTAGTAGGGTGCCTTGTGCTATTGCCATGTGAGTTTTGTGGTCAGATTTTGTTTAATTGTATTTGCAAGGCCCAGCCTAGAATTTCTAGACTTATAGACTACATTTATGCAAAGTGAGAAATTAAGGGTATTATCAAACATAACATCCATATATTTAAAAGTGTTGAACATCTTAAGCAATGAGTCATCAAGACACATTATTTGTAGTCTATTACATCCACCCTTGTAGATCCAGAGAAAATGGCCAGAGTTTTGTTTACATTTTAAAACCAACTGGTTTTATAAAAGCCAGTTTTGAAGTGAGGTAAAATCCAGATTAATATGTCTACTGAGGGCATCAGCATGATTTGAACTATAAAGGAGGGAAAGATCATCTGCATGCAGAAGAGGGATTAGAGGTTATGCTTGAGTTATGCCTCTATTGTCACATACACCTCACACTGTATTCATAGTCTATTGTACCTGTGATACTGCTATTTTGCACTTATATATAGATATGAGTGCTAGAATGCTTTGCTGCTAAGATATGCTAATATTGTCATGCATGATTTATTATCCTCACTATAATACATTTATCTAGATTATATTTGTATTTTACATATATTCCATATATAATCTATCTAATCACTGATAAGATGACTCAGAGGATCATCAGTGATTACTGTATACTTATATTCTCATATAATTATATGTAATGTATTTTACACTCAGATATGCCATGTAATAGGCCTGTCAGCAGTTATCTTTGTCTAAGCAAGCTGACAGAGAGACAGCTTTTGTTATGTCTCTATGTTTTATATTGTACATAAGTAAGAAATGTGCATGTAGTTTGAACTGTCAGCATTTCTTTTGTCTAAGCTATAATGCTAATGGAAGCATATTCTGTCTCATATGATACTCATTAGTAATTCTGTCTCCTAAGTCATTCTCCAATGGAGAATGACTTAGGACCAATACATATTATTTCTTATATCTGTAACTATGTTGTAATCTCTGTTGCTATGCTGTTATCTGTAGTATTTAGCTGTCTGCAACCCATTGTAGTGCACCGAGACACTACTGTAACTTCTCTAGAAAGGCAGAGAGCTGGAGTGAGGGAGAGATAGAACAAGATCTTAGAGAACCTAAGATCTACAATTCTGGAGATTGTGTACATTCTTCAGGAGTGGTGAGAAACCCATCTCCTTGTGATTTTCTTTGTCACATGCTTGACGTAAGTAGCATAATAAACTTTATTAGTACTCCTTGCTTGTTTATGAATGTTTCTTGGCAGACTCTGAGACACAAGAATCTGTATTATTATTATTTTTATTGTTTACCCTACACACCAAGAGTGTTTAGACAACATAATGGTGACTGCGAAATGGAGTCTGGATGTTTTTGGGAATGTTATCAGACTTGACAGTATAATTAGGTGTAGGGAGGAAGAGGTCAGAGTTAAAAAAAATGGATAGGATCCCAATGTCTGTTATTACTGTGGCACAAAGGGACAGCTTACTAGAGGTCATGATGAGAGATAGGTCTAGTGGAGGAGGGAAGGGAAGGTATGTATAAATTGATAATGAAGGAGAAGAAATGTGACACACAATATCTGTGGTCTGGCAGCAGTGGTATATGGCTGCAACTAAAACTGCATGAACACAAATCAATAATACATTAAGAGCTAAGTAGAAATAATATTGTACACTTTAAACTGAAATAAGCATGTCAGTGTTTAAATAATTTGTTATGAGGTGTACAACTGAGGATAAACTGATAACCTCACATGGTTACCTGGAGAAAGAGTAGAGCAGAGGCAAATGAGCAGCAATATACTTTGCTCTAGGGCATGGATGTAGAGTTTAGGTTTTCTTGGGGTGAGGGGTGGGGCTCAGGCTCAAAACTATAGGCCTAAACAGTTACCCTATTTTAGATGGTGTAGCCATTGCCACAGTGAAACAACTACAGCGACAGCACTGTCAGCACTTCAATCCAGTCGATAGTCATTCTGTCAACTGGGAATTTGCAGTGCTGGCCATCTTGAAGCCCCAGGGATTTTGCCCTTTAGCCCCCATACACCTCTGACCCAGAGGTGATAATATTAACATTAGAGGGTGTTGGGACCAAAGCCAAGATTGTTGTCGTGATCGTGGTCCGTCGGCACAATTGTTGGGCGATGTGGTCACCATTGGCAATTTGTTGTCACTGTAAAGTCAGTCAATGTCTTTGATGTCGATCCGACTTGGTGGAACCAGCTAGTTAGGTTTCAGACAGAGAACCCATTGTATTATTTTTTTCCCAAGAGTATGAGTATACAACAATATAACTCAAACACAAAGGAATAATTGTATTCCTGGTGGAACAGAGAAAATTACTGAAGACATTTATTATAACTTGTTCACTAAAGCAAATGTATGCATTCTTACTGAAATTTTTTTAGTAAAATTATCAGTCAGACTCTTCATGTCCAGCTTTCTGGCATATTGGCATAGCTTGAAAGGATGGTAACAGCGTTCAGCCTTTCTTGGGTCATAGTGGAATGTAAGTAGGACTTCAGCCTATGAAGGCTCGAAAAGACCTCTCCACAGAACAAGTAGACATAGGCACAGTCAGAACAAGCTTCACTAATCTCATGACCTCTGGAATTAACCGACACAGTCCCTCATTTTTCTCTGCCTTCAAGAACTCCAGAACATCTTGAAAATCACTCAGAGTAGTATCAGAAACTTTGGCCACATCTAATAGCATATCTCTGTGCAGACAGAACACCAGGAGGAAGGAGCTACTGGTATAACTAAACCTTCTCTACTGGGGCTAAGAACTAGAAATCTTGTACTGGGACCTTCAATTTAGGGTAAAAAAGAAGTGAGCTAGTGTGTTTGTCAGAGGTAGTTGAAGTAAATTGTTATCTGTTATCTGTGTACTTATCTAGGTGCTTGTCACAGGTGTCAGAAAGGAATTACCTGTGAAATTAACTAAGTGTAGAAAGATTTGCAAAGTAGGGGAGTGGCTTAGCTAGAAGGAACCAGGTTAAAACCAGATTTAAGCACTGCCCTGGATAGCTTCTGCCAGAGAACAGACAGAACACCAGGAGGAAGGTATAACTAAAACTTCTCTACTGGGACTATATTGCCCTCCTTCCCTCCCATCCACCCCCACCCTAAACCAGTTCTACTTTTATAGGCACAGTGATTTAACTGACAACAGGACCTTCCTGTTTAGGAGCAGGAAGTGAGTGATCACAGAGCCACCAAAGACTCACTAATCCTAGAAGGGCAAGAGTAGCCTCCGTCCCCCAGCTGCTGGAGGTCTGGTTCTGAGCAAGTAAGGAGACTACTGAGAAATATAGGAACTTCTCATCTTAGAACAGGAAGATCAGGAACTAAAAGGCACAGAGGCAGTAAGTAAGTAGGAAAACAAAAAGAAAATAAACAAACAGAGGAAAGAGGCATTCCAAACAACAGTTAGTGGGCCAGAAAAAAGACATGATGGGAGTGGTGCAGTGCAGTGGCTGTGGAGCAGCAGTCTTCGGGAGGCGTTCTGGAAGATGCAGTGTTTCCCATCTGCAGGCACCTCTCTGGGCTGAGGGAGGAGGTTGCTCATCTCCAGGCTAAGTTGGCCAGGATTTGTGGGACCTTCTCCCACCCAGGGATGACCAGGGTCACTGCCGCTGCCTCAGAGGTTGCCAAGAAGGAGGAGCAGTTGGACCATAGTGGACTCAGGGAGGGTGAGGTGGCGGAACAGAGGCGATCCCTCCAGTTGTACCTCCACAATTTTATGTGATTCTGAAGATGTGGTTCCTCTGTGGAGGCACCCACAGAGGAGACCAAGGAGGATGCTGGGAACCTCCACATAGGAGACCCACAGGAGGGTGGCATGGGACCCCACAGGGGAAGGAAAGAACTCCTGGTGGGAGACTCCATTGTTAGGAATGTAGATCTGGGGGAGGAAGGGGAGAGGGAGGTAAGGCACCTGCCTGGTGCCATGCCTTGGAGGGACAGGGAGCAAATCCTCAGGATCACAGGAGCAGCTGTACAGGGGAGGGAGCTGGATGTCATTGTCCACCTAGGGACAAATGACCTGGCTAAGAAAGGGATCAGAGCAGTTCAAGAAGCATTTGTGGAGATTGGGAGGGGTCTTAGACAAATAGCACACACGGTAACCTTCTCGGAGGTACTGCCTGTCTATGGCACGGATGAGGCTAGGGTGCTCCACATCATGGGATTCAATCAGTGGTTGAAAAACTGGTGCAGAGCTCAGGGATTTGGCTTCATTGGGGACTGGGGGTCCACCTGGATGGATGTAGGCCTATACTGGTGTGATGGTCTGCATCTGTCCAGGAGGGGAACCAAGGTCCTAGGTGATAGGTTTAAATACTTCATTGGTAAGCATTTAAACTAGCCAAGGGGGGAGGCACTGGAAAGGAGAAGGGAAATCCTAGCCCCCCCAAAAAATCAGGGTGCTAAGTGAGGTAGACAGCAACATACAGATGTCAATAGGGAGAAGCACAGGGGTAAATGGAGTAAGTGACAAACACAATAAGGACAGGGATGGGGCAAAAAGGGGCAAGGCCATCAAGAAATGGAGGGTAATGAGTACCAATGCCCATAGTCTGGGAAACAAGCTCCCTGAACTGGTGGCCTTGATGGAAGAGGGGATGCCTGGATATTGTAGCAGTCACAGAAACATGGTACACAGAGAACCATGACTGGGATGATAACATACCAGGGTACACAACATACAGGAGAGACAGGGAGGGCAGAAGGGGGTAGCTCTCTATGTAAGGGAAGGGATAAAAGCAACTGAACAAAAGAGTAAACAGGGAAGTGAGGAAGGAGCACTGTGGGTCACCTTATAGACTGGAAATGGCACCACAATCTATACAGGGGTTATACAGACCCCCATGTTGGGGAGGAATGGACAAGGATATGATAGAAGGCATACTTAGGGATGGCAGAGAAAGGAGATACTGTTGATGGGGAACCTTAATATGCCAGATGTTAACTGGAGCACCTTTGCTGCAGCCACATCCAAAAGCAGGGCCATTCTTGATGCCCTTCAGGTGGCATGCCTCAGGCAGATAGTTTTGGAACCTACTCATGAGGGAGCAATCTTAGACCTCATACTCTCAAATGGGGACAGTGAGAGGATCTCAGATCTAGAAGTGGGTAGCCATTTGGGAACAAGTGACCACCAAACAGTGTGGTTCACGATAAACTCAGCTATAGAGTCAAGCCATACAAAAGTGAGGGTTCTGGACTTCAGGAGGGTTGACTTTGGCAAGATGGGAGAGTGCCTTAGAAAAGCACTAGCAAACAGGCTAGAAGGAGGGGTGGAGCAACAATGGGAAATATCAAAACTGCCATCACAGAGGCAACAAGCCTTTGTGTGAAGCAAATAAACAAATCAAAATGAAAGAAAAAGCCACTATGGTTCTCAAAAGAAGTGGCGGTGAAGGTTAGGGAGAAAAAGATAGCATTTAGGAAGTATAATAAAACACAGAAGGAACAGGACAGAGAACTGTACCAGTTAAGGCAGAAGGAAGCAGGGAGAGTAGTCAGAATAGCAAAGGCACAAACTGAGGAAAAGATAGCCAACTCGGTTAAGAAGGGGTCTAAAACCTTTTATAGATATATCAGGGAGCGTAGAAAGACAAAAGGAGGGATAGTGAGGCTGAATAGAACGGATGGTGGGTGGGCAGAGAGTGACAGTGAAAAAGCAGGGATACTGAACGAATACTTCTGTTCAGTATTCACAAATGAGGAAATGGGGGAGGTGCCTAATCCAATTAACAGAAGCACTCTGGAGAGGGGGGTCAGTCCCAGTCCTTTCACAGAAGAAGGGGTTCTGAAAGAACTCCTAAAACTGAAGGTGGACAAAGCAATGGGGCCAGATGGAATTCACCCCAGAATTCTAAAAGAATTAAGCAGAGAACTAGTGACACCACTGACTACCCTTCATAACAAATCATGGGAGGATGGTGTGGTACCTGAGGACTGGAAGAAGGCTGATGTGATTCCACTTCACAAAAGTGGGAGCAAGACAGAGGCAGGAACTACAGACCTGTCAGTTTGACCTCTGTGGTAGGGAAAGTGATGGAATCACTTCTGAAGGAAAGAATTGTTGAGTACCTAGAGGTCAGTGGGGCACAGGACCCAAGACAGCATGGGTTCCAGAGGGAAGGTCATGTCAGACAAATCTAATAGATTTCTTTGACTGGGTGACCAAAGTAGTAGACCAGGGAGGGCTGTGGACAAGGCCTACCTAGACTTTAGCAAGGCATTTGACACAGTCCACACAAAGATTAATAGTCAAATTAACCAGCCTTGGTGGGTCCCAGGGTGGTAGCCTGTAAAACATTGGCTGAACAACAGGACACAGAAGGTAATTGTAAATGGAGCCCACTCTGAAGAAAGAAGGGTTCCAGTGGGGTACTGCAGGGTTCAATACTGGGTCCAGTCCTTTTAATGTCTTTATAAGTGACATTGCAGAGGGACTGGAAGGAAAAAGTATGCCTCTTACGCAGATGACACAAAGATCTGCAACAGGGTTGATACACAAGGAGGCATGGAAAGGATGAGAAGGGACTTGGCAAGGTTGGAGGAATGGTCAGAAGTATGGCAGCTTGGATTCAATGCAAAGAAGTGCAAAGTAATGTACCTGGGAAACAAAAACCCAGGGGAAGTTTACACAATGGTGGGGGGAGGTAGCAACAACAATAACAATGGAAAGGGACCTGGGGGTAATCATATCAGATGACCTTAAGGTTGGCAAGCATTGTGAGAAGGCAGTAGGGAGGGCTTAGGGGGATACTGGGATGTATAGGGAGAGGCAGCACCAGCAGAAAACTGGAAGTTGTTATCCCTCTGTACACACAGTGGGTGAGACCCCATCTGGAGTACTGCATCCAGTTCTGGAGACCCCATCTCCGCAAGGACATAGACAGGATGGAGGCAGTTCAAAGAAGAGCAACTAAAATGGTGCAGGGTCTGCAAGAGAAGGCATACGAGGAGAGGCTAAAGGAGCTTAATATGTATACCCTTGAGGAAAGGAGGGGGCATGATAGAAACGTTAAGTGGCGCAGGTACAGTGGCTGCCTAGGGACTGCCACCACTGACATGCCAGTGGACCGTGCAGGTCACGAGACATGCATGTGTGTCAGCTGCACAGGCCATGGACAGGCCGATGGGTCGCCATGGACACAGAGCACTGCCATGGACCACTGCACACAGTCATCCAGTGCACAGGGCACAACACACACACACACCACAGACACTGACTGATAGCTACCCCCACACCATAGTCACTACCACACGGACACACACATACCCATGACTGCACCACCCCTGACGCCATGCACACCACTGCAGCTGAGCACCTATAGCCCTGCAAATCAGAGACCACCACAGTATTCATATCAAAATTAAATTATTGAACAAATATAAAATTCAACTATTTACAATATCACAAAATGTATATACAAGGTTGGGGTGCCACAAACGGTGGGAGTGGGTAGGGGCAGGGTGGACAAATGGGACGAGAAAAGGAGGGTGTGAGGGTGGGTCCGGGGGAGGAATACAGGGACTGATAGATCCCTAGCGGGAGCGCCGTTCCTCACTCCGACTCCTCCGGCCTCTGTGCTTCCTCAGGACCCCGGTGCTATCTATCGGCCTGAGGATGTCCAGCAATTCCCGGGCCACCAGTAGTATTTCCCTCAGAGCCTCCCTGATGTCCAGTAGATGGCGTGTACCTAGGACAAGGGAGCACAGTCAATAGGTGTGAATACACAACCCCATACACCCACCCACCATGCATGGCATACAGCCATGGGACATACCACTGTGATGGTGTGTGACAGCCGCAGTGATCCACATCCACAGGACCTGCCTTGCAGGTGCATAGCCACCATGGCTGAGCATGCACACCACGGTCAAGTTCGCACAGCCCTACCGTGGCCGTTTAGTGACATGGCTATGTGGTGCAAGGCAGTGGCACAACCATGCACCTGGTGCATGCATGGACCACCATTGATGCACTTCCAGACATGCACTGCCACTGGACAGTGTTGACTGTAACAAGTTGCGTGCATGGCAGTGGTGTCGATGAATGGTGACCATGCCCCGCTGCCCACCCTGTCACACAGCATGCAATAGTAATCATGGATGTATGGCACTCAACCTCATCGGGCCGGTCAGGTGGGTGGTGATGGCCCTCACCCTGCCTGGCTGCACCGTTCTCCTCCCTCCGCCGCTCCTCTCTCAAATGGTGGCATTCTTCCGGCCTGTGGGAAAGCAAGGAGAAGAACATCAGTACAATCCGAAGCAAGTCCCCTGCCCCAGGTGTGGCCTCCCCGCCCAGCCAGACCCACCACCCCACCCTGTGAACACCGCCACAGCCAACCCCAGACGGTCCCTCTCCTATGTGCTGGACACATACAACACTGTTACCCATATGGACGATAAAGGTGTGTTGATGGAACCCCTACCTGGATGTGGCACCGTGCCCCTCCTGGCATGTGCCCTTAGTCGTGCCAGTAGCTCCGGCTCCCTCCTCCACAGGTCCCTGTAGCAGTGCCTGCACTGCTCTGTGCTCCTCCCCCATCCGGTGGCCTCCTCCAGGGCAGTGGACACCTCCTGCCACACCTGGGTCCTGGCCCTGTCCAGGGGTGCCTCCCCAAAGAGAGGCCCATGGTGTGGCTCCAGAATTGCCACCAGATTTGCCAACTCAATCGCAGACCACTGCACTGCCCATCTGCGTGCCATTCTTCCAGTCATAGTAGGCAATATGGCGCTCTGAAACGCGGCTCCCCACATGCAGATGCTGTGCGGTACAGAGCTGCCATTCCCTATCGCGCTGTTACCGAACAGCGTGATAGAGATGCACCCATGCCTGACGCATGGCGCCTAGGGGGCAAAGGTCGGGCACAGGGTCAAGGGTCTCTGGTGCATGTCCACGCACAGCGCCATTGGAAGACAATGCGTATAGCACGATTGGCTGCCTGTGTGCCAGTGCCATAGTGGACTACTGAGCAGTTGGACCATTGCGCCTATTATGGCCCAGTGCCACAGTGCCATGTAGTGACCATCGCTATAGCGCCACTGACACAATGGTGGCCATGCCCTGCATTGCCTACCGCGCACAGCACGTCATTAGCATGGCAGATGCCTGCGTCAGCAACCCGGGCATGCGCAGTGAGATGTACTACGCATGTCACAGATCTGCGCCATTGGCTCAGCATGTTCAACACAATTGCGCAAAGCGCAACAGCGCGATATTCAGCCGTCATATGCAAATCTAATCAGCCATTCAATGGCGCCCACCATAATTTGCATCTACCAAAGTTGCTCCTCACCCCTCATTTGCATGGATTGCGCTATAAAAGTGTGACAATGTGCTGCAGTGGCGTAGTCGGTTACTGCAGTCTATTGGTGAGTTGAATGCTGTTTGGGAAGTGTGGACTGTGGATTCAGGGACATGCATGGGACTGCACAGTCACAGGTAACAACTGCCATTCTTACAGGCTACATAATGACCGAGCAGGTTGTTGGAGAGGAGGAACACAGTGGTGGGAGGAGGAGGCCTAACTTTACAAAGGCCAAAACCGAGGCCCTGTTCGAGGCCTACCTGGATCAGGAGCCACTTCTCAGTGGACGGCGGGGAACACCTCAAGCCCGTGCTGCTGCATGGGAGGAGGTGGCACGTGCTGTGAACCTGCATGGCAGCCACCAGTGCTCTGTGCAGGAGTGTAAGAAAAAGATTGGCATGGACAGGAGGAGGATAAAGGAGAAGGTGGCTGCCATCAGGGCAGCACGTGCTGCAACAGGTGGGGGACAGCCGGAGGTGGTACAGCTGACCCCACAGGAGGAGAGGCTTGCTGGAAGCATGCAGCACAGTGCCATTGAGGGTGTTCCGGGTGGTGCCTTCCAGACGGGTGGTGGCCCATCACTGCATGGTAAGTCATGGTCTGTCTATGGGGGGCAGGGTAGGTCACACGAACTAACGTGAGTTTGCTTTCCCTTACAGATCCTGAGCATCTGCATGGGTCAGCGGTGGTGAGCCTGTCCACTGTGGACAGTCAGCTGGAGTTGGAGGAGGGACCATCCACCTCCACAGGTATACGTGAATCACTGCGACAGTGGGGCCACCTGGCAGTCCACACTGATGTCGTTGTAACAGGTGTGGAGGAAGCCCTGCCTGTGTCCCAGCGTGCTGTCATCCACGGATGCCAGCATGCTGTGACTGTGGCCGGTGCAGAGTCCGTCACCAGTGATGACGACACGACCGTCATAGGCAGTGACGTGTGTGCCGCTGGGATGGCCACACAGCAGGGCATTCACGCCCATGGCTGTGGGTGGTGCCTCTGTGGAGGCCTTCATGTCAGCACAGTCCAAGGCTGTGCTTATCAGCACCAGTGGGGCAGCACTGGTGTCTGTTCAGGACAGTGGGACTGTTGCGGCCACTGCGGCGGCAGCACTGAGCCCTGGGGAGTGGCAGCCGGAGGGGCAGCATCAGCAGTCGCCCAATGGGCTTGTGGGTACAGGGTTCAGCGGCGGCATCTGTGCACCGCCTGTGGACATGCCCAGACCTGGTCCTGGTGCACAGCACCCACCCTCAAGGGGTGCTGATCATCGGGGCCGTGCACACCCTGAGGGACAGGATGCTGAGGAGGCTGATGACCTCTTGGGCGAGCACACCCGCCTGCAAGCATCGGTCCAGCAGCAGATGTGGCTTGCGATGTCTGTGGATGCACTGCATGTGGCTCTAGAGCGGACAGAGGAGCGTTGCAGCAGGGACACCACACTGATCCTGGCAGGGATGGACCATTTGTGGGAGGATGTGACCGCTGCCATTGACAGGCATGCGCAGGCATTCATTGCTGTCATGGCCACAATAGGCACACAGTCAGGTGCCCATGCATTGCGGACACCACGCAGTGCACTATCCACCCCCCGTTCCTGGCGTCGTGCGACTCCCACCCTGTCGACGCCGGGTTCAGCTGTGGGCATCCCGAGCACTCCTGGTGCAGGCATGTTCGGTGTGCTGCAGACCCCTGTGTGAGTACGGTCATGTTCACACAGTGGAACCCTTGGGGGACCATCGGTGCCACCCCATGAGGCCAGTGGTCAGCCTGTCAGTGCTGGCGGGTCTTGGGAAGGCTGCCCATGCATCCATGATGGCCAGAGCACTGTGTCAAGTGACTGACCTGTCTCCCAGTGTGGCTACTGTCTGGTGCCGCCCTGTGTGCATTGTGTGTTTCAGTGGGCAGTGCACAGGTGGGTACCTGGCCCTGCTCGCGGACACACAGTCCACCTGCACACCCTCCCGGCTGCTGTCCACAGTTGCGTGTGCATGATGATGCCTGCATTGTGCTGTACACCAATGTGCAATGGTGCTCAGCATCTGACACATGCACATGGACAGGCAGTGGGCATGGTGGCCTGTGGACATGTGTGTTGCTAGGGTGTGCGTTCTGGGTCGGTGTGCCTCCTGCCCTCTGTGCACGTTTGTTGCGTTGTGTGAGAGAGTGTGTGTGTGTGTGTCTGTCCGCGTGGCATGTTAATCCTCACCCATCCCTGGTTGTGTGTGTGCTTCTGCGCCCTGCCACTTCCCTTTATGGCATGCACCCCTGGTGTGTGTCCATGCGTGTTTATGGGTTGTGCCTTAGCCACTGGTGGTTGCGCCTGGCCCCATGACTTACCTGGGTTGGCTGAAGTGCTCCTCCGTGATGGTGTCCCGGTCCAGCTGTGCCAGCTGGAGCAGTCGGGGGTCCCGTCAGCCAAGGGGGGTGTCCCCATCGCTGTCCCCCTCTTCGACCTGTATGGCTATCCCACATTCGTTGGCCATGTTGTGCAGGATGCAACAGGCCGGGAATAGCCTACAGGCCTTTGAGGGGCTGTACTGTAGGGCACCGCCAGAGGTGTCCAGGCAGCGGAACGCGTGCCTTCAGCATCCCGAACACCTGCTCGATGACATTACGTGTGGTGGCATGTGCCTCATTGTAGCATTGCTGTGATGGGGTCGCGGGCCACTGGTTGGGTGCGAGCAGCCAGGGACGGAGTGGGTATCCACTGTCACCTGTGTGTAGAGGGCGGAGGTTAGTTTTGTGATCAGCATCGCCCTGCCCCAGGCCATGTAGGCCTCTACCCATGCCACCTCTGGCCATGCCCCCCCAGGCCCTATGATTGTCCATGTGGTTTGCATAATCACCCAGTAGGTGTCCAGTGGGGATGTCCCCACTCTCGAATCTGTGGCACAGTGCCGACTGGTGCCAGATGAGCAGATCATGTGCTCCCCAGGGTGCGTGGCACAGACATTGATTATCGCCCCTGGCCGCACCACCTGGCAGTTGATGCTGGCATAGCCCTTGTGATTTATGTATCATTGCCAAGGGGCCAGGTGGTGTCGCGTATGGCCACATGGGTGCAGTCTATTGCCCCAAGCCGCCAGGCATCCGTGCTGACCTGTGGAACTCCTGTATGTTTGCTGTGTGCTCCGCCACTGTGCTGGGGAAATGGATGTACTCCACAGCATGTGACAGCAGTGCGCTGAGGAATTGGGTGAGATGGCATGATGTGGCCGACTGGGTTATGCCTGTGGTGTCCCCAGTTGGTCTCTGGAAGGTACCCATGGCAAGCAAGCACATGCAGGCTGTTACCTTAGTCTCCACTGACAGAGGATGGCTCCGTCGTGTGGGTGCCTGCATCACATCACTGCACAGCTCACAGAGCCACCTCAGAATTGCCCTATTCAGGTGGTACCAGCCCACAATCTCAGTATCAGTGTACAGCTCAAAGCTAGTGCGGGCTCGGTACTACCTGTTGGGGGCATACCGCCGATGGGCCCTTCCATGGCCACGCCCCCCCCTGCCGCCCGCCTTCTCACCCCCCCTCATAACGGCCTCCATTTGGAAGGTGGCACTGGCCATGTCCCTGGCTTGTGTTCACCCCCCATGGCAGCTGTTGTTATATTCCCCCTGCTGTCCTGGCTGCTACTTCCCCTGCACTGGGTACACCTGCCTGTGCTGGCCTCTGTGCTGTGTGGCTCCCCACACCTTCCCTGTGCCTGGCTGTTCAGACTGCCCTTTCCCTGGCCTGCCCTGTTTGTGCCTCCTGCCCTGTCTGTCTGGCTAGAGTTCTGCCTCATGTGACTTACCTGTAGCGTTCTTGCACCTCTCCCTTGCTCCTTTTTATTTTGGCTCATTTCCGCTATGGTGCAACTTCCTCTTGCTCCCCTATTGCGCATGGCACAAGTCATTGAATATCGCACTGCGCCATTTATGCATGGTTCCTCCCCCTTTGGTTGCACATGCCTTCATTATCATTGTGCTGTTGCGCAGCATGATTTCAGGGGCGCAACTGCCTCCTGCTGAATATTGCAGAATGGCGCAATTTCGGACTTGTGCAGGCGCAACCCTATTGCGCATGGCTCAACTCTTTTGAATATCTGGGCCCTTTAGTTTTAGGAGTTCTTTGAGGACCCTTTCTTCTGTGAATGGACTGGTATTGACCACCCTATCCAGAGTGCTTCTATTATTTAGTTTAGGTACGTCACCCTCCTCTTCTTTTGTGAATACTGAACAAAAGTATTCGTTCAGTATCTCTGCCTTTTCACTGTCACCCTCTGCCCACCTCTCCCTCCTCTTTATTAAGCCTCACTTATCCCACCCTTGGTCTTTCTTTGCTCACTAATGTACCTATAAAAGGTTTTATCCCCCTTCTTAACTGAGTTAGCTGTCTTTTCCTTGGTTTGGGCCTTTGCTATTCTGAGTGCCTTCCCCGCTTCCTTCTGCTTTAACTGGTAGTTCTCTGTCCTGCTCCTTCTGTGATTCCTTATACTTTCTGAATGCTGTCTTTTTCTCCCTAACCTTCCTCGCCACCTCTTTTGAGAACCATAGTGTTTTTTACAATTGTTTTGTTTTATTTGCTTCACACAAAGACTTGTTTGCCTCTGTGATGGCAGTTTTGATTTTTCTGCATTGTTCCTCCACCCCTCCTTCCTTCCCTTTTGCTAATGCATTCCTTAGGCACTCTCCCATTCTGCCAAAGTCAGCCTTCTGAAGGTCCAGTACCCTTGCTTTTGTAAGGGTTGACTCTATGGCTGTCTTTATTGTGGACCATACTGTCTCATGGTCGCTTGTTCTCAGATGGAAACCCACTTCTAAATCCGAGATCCTCTCACCATCCCCATTTGAGAGTACCAGGTCTAAGACTGCTCCTTTCTGAGTGGGTTTCAACACTAGCTGCCCGAGACATGTTCCCTGTAGAGCATCAAGAATGACTCTGCTCTTGGATGTGGCTGCAGCAAATGTGCTCCAGTTAACATCTGACATATTCAGGTCCCTCATCAACAGTATCTTCCCTTTTTTGTGCCATTCTAAAGATGCCTCCTATCATTTCCTTGTCCATTTCCTCACCCTGAGATGGGGGTCTGTATACAACCTTTGTGCAGATTGTGGTGCCATTTCCTGTCTCTAAGGTGACCCACAGTGCTTCCTCTCCTCCCTGTTTACCATTTATAGTAGTAGCCACAGACATTGCCAGCTATTTCCTGATATTTCGCGAAATTTCTAAAGAGTTTCTGTCTGCTGCCCCTACTGTGGAAATAGAGAAAGCATGAGATATTTCTGGAAATATCACAGAAATTTTGGGAAATAGCTGGCAGTGTCAATGGTTACTACTGTAGTGCCACTGCTTTGATCCCTTCTCTTATGTAGAGCGCTGCTCCTCCTCCTTTTTTTTTCCCTCCCTGTCCCTCCTGTAGATTGTGTACCTCAGAATGTTGATATCCCAGTCATGGTTCTCTGTGTATTGGGTTTCTGTGACTGCCACGATATCCAGGCATCCCTCTTCCATTGAGGCCACTAGTTCAGGAAGCTTGTTACCCAGACAATGAATGTTAATTTATGACACAGTACCCATCTGATATTGCCAGCCACAACAATCCCTTTACATTTCTATAAATAAGAGCTCTATTTACAAAAACACTCAAACACACAACCTGCATCTGCTGCTGCCCTCCGCACTCTCTCCCCCCCCCCCACAGCTGAATCCTGGCTTTGCCAGCCTCTGCTGTCCCTGACCTTTTTCATTTCCATGACACCTATCCTCACCTTCCAATACACACATACACACACACTCTGCATCTACTGCCAGTGCCCTTGGTGATCTTTCCCACACAGCTGTATATCCTAACAATACCAGTCACAGTTACCCCTTTACATCCCACCCTTACCCCACTGCCATGCACACCTTGCTGCATCTTCTGCACTTGGTGATCTTTCCCACATCTAGCCTGCATTCTTCTCCTTACTATGCAAGAGCTACAACTACCCCTTTAAATTTCTGTAAATAAATCCCACCCTGACATACTGTAGCTCCCCCTACACTCAAACACACACGCACATGCACTCTGAAGATGATCTGCCCTTCCTTGCCTTGGTGATCTTTTATCCCCACAGCAGCCTGAATCCTAGCTTTGCCATTGCCAGCCACAGATCCACCCCACATCACATACAATAAATTCCACCAGCACACACCTGCTTACCCCAACAAAATTTAAACACACTTTCCCACAGCTGAGCCTTGACTTGCCACTGAGACACAAGTTTAATTATAACTGAGTCTGCCATGACTATTATGCCACTGCCAGTATGCCATAACTGAAGTCAGACAGTGTCACTTACAATTGGATTTTCAAGCAGTACAAAACACTAGCTGAACTGTGGTACATACCCCTTCAATGATGATTTTCTTTGAGATGGGGTGGGTGATGGACCTGGCAGGTGGACGGATGGTGATTAAGCGGCCCACTGTGGCAGTTTGGCACGTGAAGTGTTGATGGAAATAGGCCCTGAGCCCTGCCTGCAGATGGACTACTTGCCTTTTTTCTGCACAACAGCTATTCTGGCCCCGATTCCCTTGAGTTCACAATGGCTATTGTAGAGGGCCACAACTGATGACATGCATGGGTGTAGCAAGCTATCTATAAATGGCTAGTCAGTGTCAGTGGCTCAGTAGGTAGCACACTTGCCTCTGAGGCTGGGAGATCAGAGGGCTGTGGGTTCAGTTCCCACATCTGGCACTTGGGTTAATATCCCAGTACTGACACTGTAGTGCAGCATGAGAGGGGTGCTGCACTTATGAGGCGCCGTCTTTCGGATGAGACGTTAAACCGAGGTCCCATCTGCCTGGACTGGTGGTAGTTCAGGTGGATGTTAAAGATCCCATGGCACTTATCAAAAAGAGTAAGGGAATTTCCCTGGTGTCCTGGCCAAATTTCTCTCATTCACTGAAAAAATACCACCAACAGCTTAATCTGGTTCAAGGTCAGTTGCCATTCATCTGTATCCCCTTCCCCCGGGTCGTGCCTGAAAATAGGCAGGATTTGTCTAGTGCACTTACCCGATCAACAAAAACTAACTAAACTAAACTAAATTGTACATCAACTGGCCAATCTGTTGCCCTCTCAAACAAATTTTCATCAATTCCTGTAGCAATTCTTGGCTGTATCATATAGCTGAGCATAAGTAGTATAATTTGTATATCAAATGTTGCAAAATGATATATTTAATAATAAACTGAAAAAATGTTTTCTGACTTTTATTTGCACAGCACATGTTACAGATATAGAACAATGGTAATATTAAATGCATGCTGAAAATAGAAAATTGAGTAAGAATCGATGTTTCAATCATAGGTCTTCTTCAGGAATTAACTAAAAGAGCAAAAAGCAGGTTAGAGAAATACGAGAAATATACGTGAGGAAAGAAAAAAGGGGGAGGCTGTAGGAGAAGTATAGAATAATACATGGGGTGGTGTGTTTAACAAGATTTTACACACACCTGAGGTGTTGGATGCCACATAAATCCTGAGAGTGTAGCTCAAGGGGTTTATTTAAGAATCCAACACTGAGGTTGTGTGTAAAATCTCGAGTTAAACACATCACCCCATGTTTTATTTTATTTTATATAATTGCTGGGGAGTGTTTTTTCACCACAGCAACTATATAAAACAAAGCATCATCCCAGTGCAGCAGCTATCCTAGGGTTTTAGCACAGTCTGCTGTCTAAGCTTGGCGCATGTGTTGGCCAAGAGGAAGCTGGTGCGTGTTCACTGTTATAACCCACGGGTTATAATGGCAAATTATAACCTGGTTTCCCTTAGGGAAAAACTGCTAGCCAGTTAGAAAGTGACAATAGTTAAAGTAAGAATAGAATCTCAAAAATGAAAAGATGATGATAGGTATGAAAAGGCAGAGTAGAAGTGAATGGGCTGAGGAGTCCTTAAGTGGGGACTAATTAACAGGACCTAGTAAGAAGGCTGAAAGGTGAAAGCTATGTGTGCACACTCATTTTCATTTTCTACAGATTAAAGAAATGCTCAAACTGGAGGGGCCAGTGATTAACACTGGATCTGTGACAAATGGTACAAGGACACCTCACCAGAGCCATCCAGCCTAACAACATTTTCTGTAATGAGACAAGTGGCAAGAACAACCCCGACAGCCAAAGGCAGTGAGACTGTAACCACGTAGAAAGCAGTGGTGCAATAAATAAGGTTACCTTGTAGTCATAGCCACTGTGTAAGAGCAAAGAGCTCATAGGGCCAACCAGTATTAGGTCAAAATTCCTACGCTAAATGTTACAAGGCTACATGTCTTCGCTTCAGTTGTGCATCACGGGTTTACACCACCCAATACCTCTGGCAGTTCATAACACCTAGACACTGCGACTACTCAAACCTGCATATATATCAGAAAGGCTACAAAAAATGGCACCTCACAGCCATGAAATATTGGCTAAATTTTTTATAGTGAAAAAAGGCAAAAAACGGTAGGCAACTTGCATTCAGTGTGCAAGGTGAAGATGCTGGGTGCTCATGCAGTACTTGTCAGAAGACAGTTTTTTTAGCCTAATGTTGTAATAAATCAAGCACACAGTCAATTGAGTAGCCTTTGTTTACATTGAAACCGGAATATCAAAAGACACCTGCACAATCTTCGGATTTCTGTGATGTCATTAAACTCTTGAGCTTCACTTTTGAGGTTTGTGAAGTCACAGGAACCCCTTGGTGGATTACAAGAACCATAACAGATGGATGCCCATCTATGATTATATTTATATTACAGTAACTAGTTACTTTTAGGGAAAAATAGTGTCATTACAGTTACTTATTACTTTATTTTAAAAGTAATCAATTACGATTACTAGTTAGCTAGAAACGTAATCAGATTACAGTTACTAGTTACAAATAACTAGTTACTTCCCAACACTGAACAGAAGGCACTGTGGAATACAGTGCTAGCACTAGCTGACATGGTAATGGTGAATTGGCACAGGACTGTATTGCCATAGCAAAGCCAGCCTTGGATGCCACTAACTACCACTTCCACATAGCTGTGGACACTAAATACACTGCCTCAAGAGTCTTGGCACCGGCAGTTTTTTTAAGGGGGTTCTCCTGGCTAAGGACACCATCCTTTCCCAGGACAGTTGTACAAAAACCATGGATTTCCAATTTGAAAGAGATTCTCTCTTTGATGACAAAACAGGCATACATGAAAAAGTGGAGAATACAAAACCACTTACAAGAGCAACACTGAGAAAGAAAATGCATCTGTCTTACAGGCCTTGTGGTAGTGGAGACAGGGGCTACTTCCCAAGAGCCTGTGCTCCATACACCCCCTATGAGTATAAACCCCAAAGAGGTTAGTACTGGGGCAAAGGCAGGAGGGGCTCCATGTGTAAGCCACCAAGTCTCAGCCAAAACAGAAACTCCTTACAATTCTGCCCAGGTTGTCCAACCATTGTCAGGAGGGGGAAGCTGGCCCACTATTTCCAGGAATGGGTAAACATTACCATTGACAAGTGGGTCATGGAGGTACTGGGTCGGAGTTGTCCCTACAATAAAACATTTTCAAAACTGCAGTAAGTAACATTTTGTTTATGTAACCCCCCTGCAAATGGGGGTTCCCAAAAGACTTCCAGGAGCTTGCTTGAATGCTCCAAGCCTGAATGGTGTTTGGCATTTAAGCCATTTATCAGTGAGTGTTTTTAGAGCCTCTGGTACTGTCTCTTTAAGAGCTGTCTGCTTGCAGACATAATTGGATGTAATGGGGGACTGTGTGCTTCTCTGAGTACCACTCGAGCTGCTGCCAATTCACTTCATTTTGCAGTCACTAGGGTGCAAAGGAACCTATCTGAAAGATGTAACTGTTTGCCAGAAATTATTTAGAGTAATAATGAAATTACAGTTTGTCTAACCTGCTTTCTTTGCAGTCAGAACTGTGTCTGCTAGTTCCCATTTCTAGTTTTGAACTGCTGAACTGGACCAATCAGTGTGGGGTAAGCTAGCTCTAAAATGGTGCCTTGGACGAATCAGAACTTGGACTCATAATCTGAGCCAGCCACAAGAGGATTATATGGGCAGTGACTCTGGGAGATGTAGTTTAGACTTCAGTGCCTTTTGGACCAACAGCAGCAGTCTATTGTGAGTGACAGCCAATCCAGTCAAGAACTGGGAGGAACTCAAAGGAAGTGCCTGTTTGTCGGTTGGAGTTTCAGTTGAGCTTTGGCAGTGAAGAAGAAAGGAGCCCTGTGTTTTTCAGTGTGCAGTTTTAGTCAAAAACGTGTGTAAGGCCCAGAGTTCCGGTCTGCAGCTTGTGTAACAGCTTGTTAGGACTGAATCCGTCCTGTGAAAAGAATCAAAGGATCTCTGAAGAGTAGAAACCAGGCTCACCCTGTAGAAGACTGGAGGAATTGCTGAAAATTGCACTCTGTCTGTCAGGAACTGAATCTGCTGTGTGTTCTCCGGGTATTTTGCAGTAATTGCGATAGGGATACAGATGCAGCCTTGCCTGGTATAGTGCTTTCTTTTATATGGATGTGTGAAGAGGAGTTTGTGTACCTCCAAGTGAACCCTGCTGACATTGAAGGACCCTATCTTATTTGGAGGTCGTGAGTACTAATTCAGGTCGCTCCTGTTGAATTGCCACATTAAATCCAAATGGAATTACTGTACTGCTGACTGTTTAATTCTCCTTTTCTCTGTGTGAAAGGGCCCTCACCAGCTGCCACGGTTTGGACTAGCCACTAGGGCTTGGGTACCCAGGGACAGTAACTGATAGGGATAGGCCTGCACAGAGCCATAGGTAGATTATTAGAGTGATAAGCTAATTAACCTGATTTCCCTGTCCTTGTTATATCCCCTAAATAAATCAGAGCTGCTTGTTTCAGCAAAGTTATACTGCCTGAGGTATTTGTCTATGTTAAAGTACTGTACTGTGATTGTTGCACTGTATCTCATTTCACAGGAGGTCCCAGTGCCGGAACCAGACCTGGGGGTAAGTGTATACTGTGAAGGTAATTCTGATATATTGTGTGGGCCACTAGTGGGAAGAAAGGGGTTGCAGTGTCCCAGAGGGCTGCACAGTTAGTTTAACTATTGCAAAACCTGACCTCTGGGTGGAGGCACCCGCCATTGGATCCAGGCCCCTCAACCTGTTAGTGGCAAATCAGGCAGGGGTAGCAGCCCCTGGGATAGCGCCATCTAGGGGTTACACTTATAAAGCACACTATCCCTGAGGCTCAGGGCACTGTACAATGTACAGTGGCAGTAAATCAAAATAAATACACATTCAATAAGACATAAATATGAGCTAAGAGCAGAAACAGCAGCTGGGGTGGAGTCATGTGATGTGCCTGGAGAGAACAGTAGCTCCCCTCTTGACTCGAAGAATTGTGGCTAAATAAACAAGGCAAAAACCTATCAAATACTTTGGCTAATACATTTACTATTGTAACCCCCCTACAAATGGGGGTTCCCGAAAAGTCTTCCCAGAGCTTGCCTAATTGCTCACCACTTGGTAGGTGTTCAGCATTTAAGCCGTTTAGATGTTGTTACCAGTGAATGCCTTTAAAGCCTCCATGTACTGTCTCTTGAAGTGCTGCCTGCTTGCAGTCATAATTAATTTTTATGGGGGGAGCTGTGTGTTTACCTGCCCGAATCCCGCCCGGGATGCTGAATCCTCACTCTGTTTCTGCCGTCGCTAGTGGTGCAGGGGGAGCCCTGTAAAGAGTTGTAACTAATTACTGATAAACATTCAGAGTGGTAAAGATATAATGTTTGTTCTAACCTGCCTTCTTTGCTACAACGACTTTTTGACTTTTCAGTGTAGCTCCACCATTTTGGTCCCGAACTGCCGAATTGGACCAATCAGTACTGGGGACTCTGAAATGGAGTCTGCTGAAATAGGACTGTATGGATTACCAGTTGAGATTTGTAGTTTTATACTGTTGGCGCCTTTTTGCAACAGAAGGGGGAGCGCTTACTGTGATTGACAGCTAAACTGCCCAACCAAACCTTTTGGAACTAAAGGAAATCATCTGAACTATCTGTTGGCAAGCCAGATTCGAGTTGGAAGTTGAAGAAGGAAGAGCTTGCATAATCGAGTGGCCGTGTTGTGCAGTAGTTCGCGCAGGAGAACCAGTGGAAGGCCCGAAACTCTGCCTGTTGCCGTCTTCCTGAGAGAGAGAGAGAGAGAGAAAGAGAGAGAAAAATAGTCGGACAGTGATCCGCTTGGTGTGCTGCGAAGTAAACTGCTGGAGGGATACCAGGCTCACCTGAAGAAGACCGAAGATTTTGTTAAAAGTGATGGGCCTGTCAGGAACTTTAGCTACCACTGTGTTCCCGGGTTTTAGCAGTGATTTTGCAATTGGGACCGAGGAGCAGTCTGCCTGGTACAGTAAGCTTTCTTTATATATAAATGTGCAGTGAACTGGAGGGGAGGTCGCAACCTGTTTTCCCCCTCGAGCTGAGTTGTGTGTAGAAGGCTGGAAGCTGTACCCAGCTTGCATTGGACTGAATCCACCTGCTATCAAATGCAGTGGGGCCCTGCCACGAGGGCCTCGTCTCCCTACCCTGCTCCTTCTGGCAATCCAGAACAACGATCTTCCACCCTGTTCTCAGCATCGGGTGCTGTGAGTAGTAAACAGGGTAGCTCCCTGCAACATATCTTTTAAATCACAAGTGTGTCATCTGATTAATTTGTTGTGCTGTTTTCATTAACTGAGCCATCTGGCTCTGAATTACAATCAGTGAGTGTGCATGTTAATCTTTCTTTCTCACAGAGCCACTACCAGCTGCAATGCCGGCCTACCCCGGGCAATGGTCCTGGCTAGCCCCTTTTCCATCCTGGGTACCCAGAGAGTGTGACTGATAGGGACACTGACTGCCTGCACAACTGTGATATTTATAGTGTGTTTAGGCCAATTAACCGGATTTGCCCCATCCTTGTTATAGTCCCCCTGAATAAATCAGATCTACTTTTTTTCTGCAATGTACATTGACTGTGGTGTCAGTTTATGTTGAAGGTATTGCATTGTTTCTTTGGTATTGCATCACCTTGTTTTGCAGAGGGTCCCCAGAGCCAAGCCGAAGGAACCTGTCCTGGGGGTAAGTGCTCAGCATATGTGTGTGTGCCAAACTTGTCAGTGGTATTGGGAAGGTATACATTGTGTACTGTGTGGGCCACTAGCAGGAGACAAGGAGGGTGATAGTGTCCCAGAGAGCTGTGGCCTGGTTAGTCAGACTGATACCAACCCCGACCTTTGGGTGGAGGCACCCGTCACTGAACCTAGGCCCTTTAACATGTTACTAGCCAAGCAGGCAGGGATAGTAGCCCTTGGGATAGCGCCACCTAGGGGTTACACTATAATATTGTAGGAGAATATCTGTAGTTTGCGCAGAGCAACTTTCAAACAAAAACTGTCAAACTATGAGCACCAGCAGATGGATTTATCATCAGCACCACCTGTGCCACCCTGCTCACAGCCTACCAAGCCTCAGAAACCAGGTTCATCCTTAGACTCTCCACCGGAGCTGGAGGCTCATAAGGATATCTCTGAAAAATGTGACCATTCCTTTAATGAACTGGCTTCAATAAAAATTACACTGCTGGAGCTGGTTAGTAATTTCTGTACCCTAAAACCAGCTTTTGATCAACTAACAACAAGGGTCGGGGATGCAGAAACAAAAAAAAGCTCATTTGAGGACAGACAAGACAGAAAGGCTACTGAAGTACAGCAACCAAAAAAAACGTTGGCTAAACTGGAAATCCGTATCGAGGACCAGGAGGGAGGGAACCAGAGAAATAATCTTGTAATTGTTGGAATCCCAGAGAGAGCTGAAGGAAACAACATGATCCTTTTCATCCAAAAGCTCCTACAAGAGATGGCAGGGCTGCCGGAGACAGCCGCCATATATGTTATCAAGAGGGCACACAGGTCTCTGAAGCCCCAACCACCTCCTGGAGGCAAGCCCAGAGCGATCATTTTATGGTGCCTTAGCTTTCAAGATAAAGTTTTTAAGCACAGAAACAAGGTACACTAATGTGGAACAACCACAAATATCACATTTTTAGTGATGTGACACCACTGGTTCGGGAAAAAAATAACTGGCATACAAGAATATCAAACAGGCTCTCCATGAGGCTAAATTTTCTATCAGAATGCTGTACCATCTAGACTCATCATCAATACAGCACAGGGTACCCATGAATTTCTGAATGCAGAGATGGCTGGAAAAGAACTACCCAAAATACTGCCAGAGGTCATTAAGCACCTTCCTCCTCGCTGAATGGATCTGCTGAACTGTAATGACACCATGGCAGTTTCAAGCACCAGATTAAGTGAATCCCTTCATTTGATGCTCTGACTGACGTGAATTTATTTGGATTGTTTATATCTTTTATTTTTGTGGCAGGACTCCTGTTGTTCTAATGTGCTCATTCCCATTGGACTGTGGTATGTAAAACCTTTATTATATGGGATACAACTTCATTGTGGAAACTGACCATGGTTGCCAAAATGGTGATTTCATAGGGCTATCCTGTTGTTTTTTAACTGTTACCTTCCACTTTGCTCCCCTTTTCCAACCCTAAGCAAAGACTGATGCAGCTGCAGCTGTATCTTTGACAGCTCATGTCACTGCTGTCAGTCAAAATTGACAGAGAGACACACCTCCTCCACTGGATTGCCATGGAGACGAACTATCCAATCTGTGGCAGCATTGGATTTTGCCCTCTCTCTCCCTGTATGTCCTCTGAGTCATTGTGAAGGGAATAACAGCAGCCTTTCTGATTTAGCTATGTTTTTCTCTTATTTTGCCTTCGCATACTGCGGTCACCAAAAAACACAAACAGCTCCCTCTCAATTGTCCACCCGAAATACAGGGGGCGAACTACTCTTGGATGTCTTTATTCTTTTTCCTTGGTATAGGCTCAACACTGGTAGGATGAATCTAACCATTTTACAACCACCTATTGGGAACTTCTGACCCCCTGCAATGACGGCCGCTTGAACTACCTCCGCATAGCGTAGAATCAGCCATGCGGGGTTTGCAAAAGGTACTGTTAATCATTGCCGAAACAATTACACTTCCTGGTTAAATGGTGTGCAGCGTACCTATGTACTGCAAGCTATGAATAAACATCGCCCTGTCTCTTTTTGCTTATACACGTGGAGTACCTACTGCAAGACTTGCATAGATGGGAAGCAAAATAAGCTTGGAGACTGGAGAGGAGGGGGTCTCCGAGCTGGGGGCAGAGGTGGGGAGAAATGTGTGTGTGTGTGTGTGTGTGTGTGTGTGTGTGTGTTATATACTGCATATATATATATGTGTGTGTGTGTGTGTGTGTGTATAGTTATATATTTCTCTCTATATATATATATGTGTGTGTGTGTGTGTGTGTGTGTATAGTTATATATTTATTTCTCTCTCTCTCTCTCTCTCTCTCTATATATATATATATATATATATATATATATATATATATATATATCCTACTGATATAATACTGTCATTTTATCAATGCCTTTGCTTGTCAACAAGATACTTTAAAGATTATAACTCAGGGACACTTTATTTTTGATGGATCACTACATGTCAGCAAAACTTTTTGTTCCATAGGTTTTTGTTACCTCATAAAATGAAAAGCGTATTCCAGAGCAGAGGGTCACCTTCACACAGGCCCATCTCAGACCAACCGACTGTAGCTGGACATGGCACCAGTCCAGACACTTCCCAGAGGTGACAGCTGGCATTAGTCCAACCACATAGTATTGTTTGATTAACCTAGTTGCCCTCATCATGCCCTCTGTTTGCTCTTTTTGTGGTGTGATGAGGAATGTTTTTGGTGGTCTTCTAATACTTTAGTTTGTGTTTGTGTTACTGTTCAAATTGTTGGATGTTCTTAATTCACTGCTGATACTCATTTGCATAATGCTGTCTTCATTAAATACTCAGACTACAACCTGTTAAATAAGTTTCAGCTCAGATATGATGATCCCCCACACTTACCCAGCTTTGTCTAATGCAGCATGCTATTTCGCCCCCCCCCCGTGTGCCTAGGCATTTAAAACATCTAAACAGGATAAATCCCTATAGATGTGTTACGTGGAATGTGAAGGGGGCACAGATTAAGAAGGAGAGATATCAAATATTGAGACATCTAAAATCTTAAGGGACACAGATGGCTTTTATGCAGGAAACACATACACTTGTTAAGGCTCCATTGTGGAGGCAGGGAATGGGTTGGACAAGTATTTGCCTCTGGCATTAATAACAAACTCTAGCAAGAGCCAAAACAGTTGCAAAATAATGGTATTGTGGGCAGAGAGAAATGTTTAAACTAGTAATTTTTTCACTAACCTCTGAGTCATCTTACTGCACTTTCTAATTGTTGTGCTATATACACACACACACACTGACTAATACATATACACATATATATTCCAGTGTAACATAGCAGTGCACTGTCTACACACATTTGTACAGATTAAAAAAAAGACATTGAGGGACCGTTTTCTTCTTTTCAGGCTCCGAGGGACATCAGAGGGTGGGAGGCTGCCACTAGACACGTCATTTAGATCAGCAATGACATGCATAAGACTGAAACTGATGTAGATAGTGGGTGAATATAGACTAGCAATTTTTGCACTAACCACTGAGCCACCTAAATGCACTTTCTAATTGTGATACACACACACACACACACACACACTGACTAATACATATACATGTATATGCATATATATTTCAGTATAGCATTGCAGTACACTGTCTGCACACACAGAGCATTGCCACACACACACTAACACACATACACTGCATTATATGGCATTTATTTACTTATACATCGAACCCTCACTTTTACTATATTTAGGATAAGCACTGTGTTTTGCACTAACTCATTGTACTAATCTACGGCATGACTGGGTAACTAAGGTAGTGGACCAGGGAGGTGCGGTGAATGTGGCATATCTGGACTTCATAAAGGCCTTCGATACCATCCCCCATAGAAGGCTGATTAGCAAACTGTGCAGCCTAGAGGTGGATCCGAAAATAGTTCTGTGGGTAGAGAACTGGCTGAATGGCAGGAGTCAGAGTGTTGTGGTAAACAGAGAGTACTCTAGTGAGGGAGAGGTGATGGGCAGGGTGCCACAGGGGTTGGTATTGAGGCCGGTCCTCTTCAATATCTTTACTGGGGACACTGCAGAGAAACTGGAGGGGAAGGTATGCCTCTTTGCAGACAATATAAAGGTATGCAATAGGGTGGGTATGCCAGAGGGTGTTGAAAGAACGAGGGAAGACCTTAAAAAACTGGAGAAATAGTCTAAAGAATGGCAGCTGGGATTCACCACTTTCTCCTTCCGCCCAGTCCTCATGGCAGAAGTACTCCATGCCCTACGCTCTCTAGACCCCAACAAAGGCAAATGCCCATTAGGCCTGGACGCCAAACTTCTCCACTTATCAGCCCCTGCCATTGCCGCCCCACTAGCTGACCTCCTAAACCTCTCATTTTCCCTGGCCCAAATTCCAGCTGCTTGGAAGCAGGCGGTTGTTATCCCTCTACCGAAGGGAGGTGATCCATCTGCGCCTGGAAATTACCGCCCCATTTCCCCTTCTCCAAATACTGGCCAAACTTCAGGAACACCTAGCCCTTGCCCAACTCACTCAATTTCTCGACTACCTCCTTCTTTACCCCTTATCAGTCAGGGTTTTGTAAATCACACTCCACCATCACAGCGCTCTTAAGACTCTCAAATGACATCTCCTCAGGGATGGACAAGGGGCATATCACCTCGGCTATTTTCATAGATCTGGCCAAGACCTTTGACACTGTCTCCCACCCCAAGCTACTTGCAAAACTAAATGACGCAGGCCTCTCCAGCCTTGCCACTAGTTGGTTTCAGGCCTACCTGACTGGTAGACAATAATCGGTAAAAATTGCCACACAAGTATCCCCCCCCACTCCCAGTCACCATGGGGTTCCCCCAAGGCTCTGTCCTGGGCCCCTTACTATTTTCCATATTTTTAAATGACCTCCCACTGACCTGCTCAAACTCAGCCATACAAATGTATGCGGATGACACCGTATTGGATGTCTCCGGCCCCTCCACTGGGGACGTGTCTGCTGCTCTCCAACAGGACTTTGATGCCATCCAGAATTGGCTCAGGTCCAATCAACTAGTACTAAATTCAAAGAAAACAGTCTCCCTAACCTTCAGCATGCAACCTCGACTCTCCCGCCTAGCTGCTCCCCCTGCCTTCCATACCCTGGACGGGTCCTCCTTGGAGTCTTGCACCTCCTTTAGATACCTGGGAGTATGGCTTGATCAACACCTTGATTTCTCTGCTCACATTTACTCGCTTCACAAAAAACTGCACCCCAAACTGGGTGCACTTTATCGCAATAAAGGGTGCTTGCCTACCATGGTCTGGAGGGAAATAGTGCATAAAATGATTCTCCTTATATTTGACTACGGTGACATGGTTTACGACTCAGCACCCTCATCCACCTTGGCCAGCCTGGACACCCTCTTTCACTCCTTCTGTCGCTTCATCCTGGGATGCCCCCCCACGACCCGTCACTGTGACCCATACAACTCCCTAGCACTACACTCGCTCACGTCCCGTCGACAGATACACTGCGCCAATGTCATAGTTAAATTCTGCAAATTCCCCCCACCCCAGCTCCACCTTATCAGCACAACCCTCCTGGCCTACTCTCTTAGATGCTCCACCTCCAGGCTCCTCCAAGTCCATTCTTGCACACATTAAAGGGCCAATCTGCCTTCAAATATCATTTGCCCAAACTTTGGAATGATCTTCCTGCTGGTATCAGGCTCACCTCCGCCCCAAGACTCCTTAAACCGCTCCTCCATGACCATTTCTCTGACATAAGCAACTGCTACCAGCAACCCAGATCTACAACCGTGGTGCATCCAAACGTACCCTGCCATTATAAACACCCAGCAAAATGACTGTGTACCTGTATGTTCTCTGCCTGTCTATACTCTGTTCCTAGGACTAAACCTTGTAATATCTGCTGAATCAAATATGAGCTCAGCTTTGTAACTACTTGTACTTTGTTTTATCCCTGTATGTCCTTGTCCTGGTTGTATTTTTCCTGTAACTCCCCAGGTCGCATCTGGAAACGAGTGGTCCCCAGTTCAGTATGCATGCATGATAAATCTCTTAAATAAATAAATGCAAAGAAGACTCTGGCAGACTCAGGCAGAATCACTCAGCACTAGAGAAGGCTAGGCTGGACATCTAGAGGGACAGGACCCGGCATGACAGTAGGTCCCCGGAAACCATGTTGGACAGACTCGATGGACCACAGGTCCCTTCTGCCATCATTTTCTAAGTTTCTATGTGCAGGATCATGAGCATAGAGCATAGTGCACAGGAATGCAGGGGCAAAGTACAAACTAGGTAGGGAGGTACTGACAGTCACAAAACCAGAAAGGGACCTGGAAGTTATCTTGGAGGACTTAAGAGAAACTAGGCAGTACAATAAGGTGGCTGGAAAGGCTAGTCAGATGCTTGGATGCATAGGGAGGGGCATCATGAGTAGAAAAAGGGAGGTCATCTTGCCCCTGTGTAAGACAATCATGAAACTGCACCTGAAATACTGCATCCAGTTCTGGAGGCTTCATCTGAGAAAGAACATAGACAGGGTGGAGGTGGTGCTGTGGAGGGCAACTAAAATGGTACAGAGCCTGTGGGATAAGACCTATGAGAAAAGACTCAAGCAGTTAAATATGTATTCCCTGGAGGAAAGGGGGGGTGGGGGACATGACTGAGACATACAAATACATCACTGGTATAAACAGAGTACAGGAAGGAAGCATTTTCCAAAGTAAGAGATGCTCCAAGTCAAAGGGCACAAAATGAAATTAGAAGGGGAAAGGCTCATGGGGAAACGTGAGAAAATATTTTTCCACGGAGAGCATGGTGGACGCCTGGAATAACCTACCAGAGGGAGTGGTAGGGGCTAAAATGGTCACAGAATTTAAGGAAGAGTGAGATAGACACAAGGGTATCCTGGAGGCAAGGGGGGGGGGTTCCAGATTTCAGTCTGGGCATGGAATCTCACACTATATAGGGTTTAATAGGGCAGACTGGGTGGTGATGTGACTCCTACCCCCCAGCAGGGCCTCCCACTGAGCACCCGTATCCCAACCCCCAGACATCCCCACACACCCTCACTCACCTGAACAGGTCCCAGTGTGAAGATCCACTCTCCTATCGAAGACACGTCTTGTTGCTGGAACTGGCAACTGCTATATGAGAAATAAGGTAAGTGCGGTGCAATGTATTTCAATGGGTTTTCACCTGCAGTTTTATTTCTCATATACTGTAGCAGTTGCCAGTTCCAGCAGCAAGACGTGTCTTCCATGGGATAGTGGATCTTCACACTGGGATCTGTTCAGATGAGTGTGGGTGTGTGGGGAAGTCTGGGGCTCTGGGCTAGTGGGTGCTCAGTGGAAGGTCAGGCTGGGGTTGCGGGGTTGCATCAACAATTGATCTTTTTTTAGACACTAAAAAAAGACATTGAGGGACTGTTTTCTTCTTTTCCGGCTCTGAGGGACATTGGAGGGTGGGGGGTTGCCACTAGACATCTAATTTAAACAGCAATGACATACATAAGGCTGGAACTGATATAGATAATGGTGGAATGTAGACTAGCAATGTTTGTACTAACTACTGAGCCGCCAAACTGCTCATTCTAATTGTTGTGATACACACACACACACACTGACTAACACATATGTACATATATGAATATATATTCCAGTATAACATAGCAGTTTACTGACTACACACATTTTTACAGGTTAAAAAAAACACATTGAAGGACTGTTTTCTTCCTTTTAGGTTCCAAGGGACATCGGAGGTGTGGGATTGCCACTAGCCACCTCGTGTAAATCAGTAATGACATGCAGAAAGCTGAACCTGATCTAGATAGCGGGGGAATGTAGACTAGCAATTTATGCACTAACCACTGAGTCACCTAAATGCACTTTCTAATTGTTGGGATGCACACACTGACTGATACATATACACACATATATTCCAGTATAACAGAGCAGTGCACTGTCTACACACACAGAGCATTGCCCCACACACACTAACACACATACACTGCCTTATATGGCATTTATTTACTTATACATCTTACCCTAACTTTTACTGCATTTAGGATAAGCACTGTGTTTTGCATTAACTCATTGTAGTAATCTATGGCATGACTGGGTAACTAAGGTAGAGGACCAACGAGGTGCAGTGGATGTGGCCTATCAGGACTTCATAAAGGCCTTCAACACTGTGACCCCATAGAAGGCTGATTAACAAATTGCGCAGTCTACGGGTGAATGCTAAAATAATTCTGTGGGTAGAGAATTAGATGAATGGCAGGAGTCAGAGGGTTGTGGTAAACAGGGAGTACTCTGGAGAGGGAGAGGTGATGAGCAGGATGCCACAGGGGTTGGTGTTGAGGCCAGTTCTCTTTAATGTCTTTATTGGTGACATTGCAGAGGGACTGGAGGGGAGGGTATGCCTCTTCACAGATGATAGATAGGTATGCAATAGGGTGGACATGCCAGGGGTGTTAAAAGAATGAGGGAAAACCTTAAAAAACTGGAGAAATGGTCTGATGAATGGCAACTGGGATTCAGAGCAAAGAAGTGCAGGATCTTGCACATAGGGCACAAGAACCCAAAGGCAAAGGATGAACTGGGGGGAGGGGGGTACATGCTTAGATGCATAGTCAGGGATATCACGAGTATTAAGAAGGAGGTAATCTTGCCCCGTGTAAGACACTCATGAGACCGCACCTGGAATACTGCATCCAGTTCTGGAGGCCCCATCTAAGAAAGAACATAGACAGGGTGGAGGCGGTGCAGTGGAGGGCAGCAAAAATGGTGCACGGCTTGTGGGATAAGACCTATGAGGAAAGACTAGCCAAGCCAATTTGTAAAATATTTATTTCATTTGGGTAAAGCAGTTAACCCATTCTAAATATTGAGTTTTTACAGGCTATGCCAGTTGAGATCTGATACATCATTTACAGTGTGGTCATGCTTTTACCCATTTTTTCTAATGTATTTGCACAATGCAGATCTGCTGAGAGGCAGTTTCAATGTGATGTTTCTTTTACACATTTTTAAGATGTGTTTTGCTAGAATATGCCTGCTGATTGTTATATATTGAACCTGGATAGTTTACAGAATATGTGACATCTTATTTTCAATGGGATTCTACAGCTACACATTATTGAGCTGCATTGTGTAAAATCAGAACACACTGAAAACAATATTTTACATCTGGACTAGGCTACCCTGGATAAATACATTGCGAAAAAAGGGCACAATTGTGGCCCCACTGAAAGCAAAATACTGCATCTAATCTGGGATATCCTCCTTCAGATGCCTGGGGGTTTGGCTTGACCAGCACCTCAGCTTTTCTGCCTACATGGATGCCATCCTGAAAAAGCTGCACCCCAAGCTAGGCGCCCTGTACAGGAACCATGGTTGTCCATCTCTACCGGTAAGGCGTGAGTTTGTGCCGAAAATGATCCTCCCAATTTTATTTTTTTTTTTGCAATATTTGTTTATTGAGTTTTATGATAAAATATATACAAGACATACATACAGACATTTAGACAAATACAGTCCACAGAAGTCTAAATACATAACTTATATACAATAGATCCAATTCCTTAATTGATCTTAATCTAAATACCAATTAGCAAGTTCTTATTTGATTTTATTATTCCAATACAAGAGTAGAAAGAAGACACCCTTGCATCTCTTCCCAGCATTCGAAAACCTTTCTATAACTAAGAGGTCCCCCATAGCCTTGATGTTAAATTCATCCCTCCCTCAGCATAAGGTTATCTGCAAGTGAGAAAGTGGCTAAGTATGGTTGCCATGTCCTTTGGAAAAGTTCCTCCTTATCTTTAGTAATATACATCAGATGCTCCAGAGCGAGAGCCTATAATATTAGGGACTTCCATTGGGATATAGTAGGTTCCACCGCATTCACCCAAGTATTAAGGATACAATGTCTGGCCATGCACAATACCACCCTAAGCCATCTCTTCACAGGGGCCCATTCTCCATCCCCCAGTACTTCTAAGCCAAACAATAACAGTGGTGACCCAACATACTGTTGCCCTGTTATATTTTTTAATTCTGCCACCACCTTTCCCCAGAAATTCTGTAGGACAGTGCAATCCCAAAATTAGTGGTAGTAAGAAGCTAAATTATTATTACATTGGGGACATACAGGAGATACCACAGGATTATATTTGTGAACAACCAATGGTGGGCAATACAGTCTGTGACAGAACTTATAAGATTCCTTATACTTGTTACACAACAATATAACCTGATGGAGTTGGATTAATAGTTTCCAATTCTCTTCCGATATAGGAATCCCTAGGTCTCTCTCAAAGAGCAACTTAGTGCTCTGTGTTTTGTCCGGGAGCCAGGATTTACCCTCTTTAGCTACTCTCTGGATAGTACCCTTAGGGTTTTTTTTGCCCTGTTAGAATTATCTGTTCAAGATGTTCCCACCCAGAGTCTGTACTCTGTACTCTGTGGATAGATCTGACATAAGCTCTGAGTTGCAGATAACGAAAAAAATGTTGTCTTCCCAAGCCAGTTCTAGCCTGTATATTCTCAAAAGAATCTAATCCGCCTGTAATAAATAAATGCTTAAGACAGAAAATACCCCTCGTTTTCCATTCCTGATACCCCAGGTCCCCTATACCCGGGAGGAAAAAGGGGTTTCATTTCAATGGCAGGAGTAGAGTATCTTCCTGTCCTACCTCCCTATGTTTAACCATTCTCCTCTAGCTTTCTAACACTGCCTTAACCAGGGGATTAGGATCAGGTAGGTTAATATAGGCTTTCCACACTCTGACCAACAAATAGGAGGAGATCTTACCGGGGCAGCCCCTCTCTTCTAAGTCCAACCAGCCAACCTCTGTGGCTCTTCCCACCCAATCTTGTATATACTGACATTGAATAGCCTTGTGATAAACTCCTAGGTCTGGAAATTGAAGTCCTCCCTTGTCTATTGATGCTTTTAATTGAGCCAAGCCTACCCTAGGCCGCTTACCCCTCCATGTAAATCCAGAAAAGACCTTTTCTAATTTCTTAATATCAGCTCGTCTAAGCCCCACATGAAGCATCTGCAAGTTATAAAGGACCCTTAGTAGAACATTCATCTTGACCAAGTTAATTCTGCCCATCCATGTAACAGATAGCTCCAGCCATCTAGTCAAGTCTGCAATTATTGTGTGCAGTAGCGGCCCGTAATTAAGGTTATATAGGGCTCCAATATTCCTTCCAATTCTAATACCCAGATATGTGAATATCTCTTGAACAGCTTTAAAACCCCATTTTGAACTCCACCCCCCTTTCCCCATGTTCTGTCCCCCAACTCTCATCTCCTCCAACTTGTCTAAATTTAGCTTATATTCCAAAAACCTAGAAAACTGCTCAATTATGTCTAATAAAACTGGCATGGACTGTTCCGGGTCTGCAACATATAACAGCATGTCGTCAGTATACGACGACAGTTTACTCTCCCTGCCCATCTTACCCTGAACCCCCGCTATGCTAGGATATGCTCGGATAGCTATAGCCAGAGGTTTAAGTACCAATGTGAACAAAAGTGAAGACAAAGGACACCCTTGTCGAGTCCCTCTGCTCAGTTCGAAACTACCCGAGAGCTTGCCATTAACTAAAACTCTGGCTCTGGGTTTTGTATACATCTGATGCACCATTCCAACAAACTCGTCATCCAGACCAAACCGGGACAAAACTTCCATCAAATATGGCCATTCAACTCTGTCAAATGTTTTTTCTGCATCCATCGACAGAATACCTACCTCCTCCTGCTTACAATGTGCCCCCCATACCACATTCAAAAGGGTTCTCGTGTTATAATAAGAATATCTGCCCCGAATGAACCCAGTCTGGTCTGGGTGCACGAGTTCCGGAAGCACTGTATCCAGTTTGGTAGCCAATATTTTGGCCAATATCTTAGAGTCACAGTTTAAAAGGGATATTGGTCTAAAGGAGGAACACTCAATTGGATCCTTCCCTGCCTTTGGGATTAGACATATTGTTGCTTCTCCTCAAGATTGCGGTAGTTCCCCTCTCTCTTCCCTAGCTTCCTTAAACATAGCCTCTAGATGCTCTACTAGATGAGACTGCATCATTTTATAATATTCAGCCGAGAAGCCATCTGGTCCGCTAGTTTTCCCTCTCTGGAGGGCTGTGATAGCTTTGCAAATTTCTGCTCTCGTTATAACTGAATTTAACATCCCCTTCTGCACTTCTGTAAGCTGTGGAAGATTTATTTTACTCAGAAAGTCCACCATTACTTTATCTCCCCCTGTAACTTGGGACTGGTACAGTTTCTGATAAAATCCCCTGAACCTCTCTCCTATAACTTTCATAACCTTCTGGAGTAGTCCGTCATCCTCTCTGACAGCTTGTATTAAGTGTGTTCCTCTTTTCCCTCTTACTAAATTAGCCAGCATAGTGCCTGGTCTGTTTCCCCACTCATAAAAATGTTTCATAACAAAGAGACAAGTTCTCCTTGCCTCTCCCAGGAACAAATTATTAAATGCTTCCCTAGTGCCATTTAAAAGATGTTGTACATTCACTTCTCCCTCACCACGAGCAGCTTTCCCCTCTAGAACTTTAAGCCTCAGCTCTACATTCCTCCTCCGTTCTCGAACTTTGTTTGTGATGGGACACAAAGCTAATAATAGCCCCTCTCATGAACGCTTTTCCTGCATCCCAGAAAATGGCCCGAGATGTGGCTGTTTCTGAGTTGGTTTGTACATATAACTTCCATTGCTCTTGCATATATTCTTTAAAATACTTATTGGCTACCATATAGTTGGGAAATCTCCACGCTTTCAGAGTATGTCTCTCCCCCCCCAACCCGATTGTCAGTGTGACCCTCACATGATCTGAGATATGAATCGAACTATGTGTAATAGATCTAACTCTAAAATACCAAGACCTTGGGAGTAAAATGTAGTCCAATCGGGACCAAGTACGATGTGGGTGCGAGAAAAAGGTATATTCTCTACTCGTAGGATTAGCAGTTCTCCACCCATCTATTAAATCTAGGTCACTCATTCCCACCAACCACTCCCTGATAGCACTTTTTGGAGCCCCTTCAGCCTTAGAATGATCCATAGATGGATTAAACAGGCAATTCAAATCCCCCCTCCTCAATATCAGGTTTGGAAACTGCTCAGCGACCAACATAGCCATCAAAGATCTGTAAAAGGCTGGATCATGTACTGCAGGAGCATATATGCTCCCAAATGTCACTCTCTCCCCTTGTATTGTTCCAACTATAAAGACATATCGGACAGATTCAGGATCAGTTACAATCCTCTCCTTCTGGAATGGCAGATTTTTATGCAGGAAAACAACCACCCCTCGCTTATGTGACTGGAAGGCAGCAGAATAACATTCACCCACCCAGCCCCTCTTTAACTTAGCATGCTCCTCATCTGTAAGATGGGTTTCCTGTAACATAGTGACTTGGGCATTTTGGTGCTTCAAAGCTGTTAACAACATGGTGTGTTTAACCGGGGTGGCTATTCCCTTAACATTCCAGGAGACGACAGTCAAGTCCTTTAGGCTAGCCATGATACAACCTTCCATAGTTCCCCGTCCCACCAATCTATGTGAAAGTCTTCTGAAGGCCTCCTCCACTCCTTACACAACTCTAAATTGGTAATATCTTTGGATCTCTCAAGTAGTGATAACTCCAAACAACATAAACAAACAGTAACTATAACTATGTACAACCATTCCACACATACCTCCCTCATCCCTTTCCCCACACCCTCCCCCTCTGCATACCTCCCTCCCTCCCCATTGTAACAAGAACTGCAAAAAGCAGAAATTTTACATCCCCTTTCCTGCACAAGCAGAACACAGCCCCCCCCCAGCCGCCACTTTCATTATGACAGTATTTATTGCAACTATCAGTACAGATCATTTAAAGACCCCCATACAGCCGCAGGTCCATAAGCTAGGCCTGAGCATGCTCAAGTGGATGGTGCACAGCACAGCCCAAGAGAAGAGCTGCATCCCCTTCCCCTCCAGCCACCCCCGCCATTCTTCCCCATGCCAATCTCTCCGTCATGCCTATGACTTATCCCCCATCCCCTTTTATTCACACTTAATATGCCCACTATGTAGATTCCCCCCTTGCAATTCTCCCAGGAAACCCAAAGTTCAACAACAATCCATCCGATTGGGTTATGTGTAATTAACTCAACAGGGGAGTCAACATGTAAAGGCTAAAACAGAGACAGAATAATCCCCTGAAAAAGGCACCTGATGAAGTTCCAAATGGTAGTAAAAAAAAAAATTAAAACAAAATACAAAACGTTGGGCTTCTATTCCGACTCCAGCACTGGAGTGCCAGCCATGTTTTCAATAAATTATGAGCACCACAAAATAAAAAGAAATGAAAAAGGGGTTCTTGGGGGGAATAGTTCAGTCTTAAGTTCAATATTATATTGGCCCCAATCTGCCCACAAAAAATAGTCACTATTTTCTTTAATCGGTGCTCTCAGTCCCAAAACGATCATTACACAGTCCCAAATCAGGAAAAAAGACAAGAGCCATCAGTGTTCGTACCCTTCCTGCAATCATTCCAGCCCTTCTGGTTAATCCACCTCACATAGCCATAAAATGACATCACACATCCAGCTCAGTTCAGCCGATTTTGTTTTTAAGCTCACTAAGAAAGCTTTCAGCTTTAGGCACTTCCCGAAATGAATACACAGCTCCTTCATGCTTAATTATGAGGATGGCTGGATAAAGCATATAGCATTCCACCTTGGCCTCATTCAGCTGCGCCATTACCAGATTAAAGGTCGATGGCCTTTGCTGAAAGCATGCAGAACAGTCCTGAGAGATAGACCGTTATGGCCCTCAGACTGTAACTCTGCATGCTCCCGCACGCTTTCAGGATGATTTCTCCGTCTGGGTAATGATGGAACCTCATAATTATCTGCCTTGGGGGCTGATTCAGCGCAGGTTTCAGCATAACAGCCCTGTGAGCTCTTTCTAGCTTCTGACAGCCATTTTTTGGTGATAGCCCCAGCAATTCTGGCAAAACTTTAGCACAAAAGTCCAACACATTTGGTCCCTCCAGCCCTTCCGGAAGCCCTCTTAGTCTCAGATTCAGACGTCGGTGATAGTTCTCCTGATAGCCCAGGAGATCCTTAAGCTCTTCTAACTCCCATAACTTGTTCTGGTAGAGGTGCAGTCACGTCCTCTAAATCCAAGACCCACTACTCCATTTTATTCAGCCTTGTAGAGTGAGTTGCATGCAGGTCCACCAATTCCTGAAGTTTGCGATCAAAATTAGTGGCGAGGCTTGTCAGCCTAGGCTCCAGTGCCTGCTGAGTTACCTCGAGGCCCACGGCGCTAATTTCTCCAGCCGAAAGGGATATGCGGCCTGTACCTGCTCCCTACCTAGACGGTGGCTGCTTCTTTTGGTTTTTACCTGTCGTGCGAGTATTTTTCACCACATTGGATACTACAGTCGTCCAACCTGCCCTCCAATATCAATCCTTTGGGTCTAAGTAACTTTTATTTTCTTTTAGATAGTTTTAAATTCTTTTATTTTGCGGCGGCTCAAGGAGTGGGAGAAAATGCGTCTTCAGGCTATTCGACTCATTAGTGCCCAACCTCCCAATTTTTGACTACTGTGATATAGTTTACAGTGCCACTCCCAAGTCCTCCTTATCCAGATTGGACACCCGTTTCAACTCATTCTGTCGCTTTGCTCTGGACTCTTCCCTCACCACTCATCACTGCACCTTTTATCCTTGCTTAGCATTTCCCTCTCCAGACAACAGGTGCCTAGCCCATTGTGCCACATTTATCCCCAAAGTTTGGTTTGGCTCCCTTCCACCCTACCTCTCCTCCTCAATTAAAACACCTCCAAACCCTTCTCATTGTCTCAGATCTCAAGACTCTTGCACCCTGGCTGTTCCTCACCATACTACCTTAGCAGGCCAGTCCGCTTTCTCGTACTGCTTCCCTAAACTGTGGAAACTACTGCCACTTCAAATTAGACATTCTTCCTCCTTGCACTCCCTCTCTACATCCCTCAACAACTTACTCTCCCCGAACTGCTCCTGCCTCTAACTTGTCTCTCCCCTCCTCCCTCCCTTATCTTTCCCTTGCCCCTTCCCCTACACTGATCTACCTGGTTCTGCCTTGTTCTCACTAATCTCAATGACTTGCAATTATTCTTATCCTCATCTTTATCATTCCTGCAACAACCCTTCCCTGACCTGCTCCTGCTTCTAACTTGTCCCTCCCCTCATCCCTTCCTTTTCTCTCCCTGCCTCCCTCTTCGACACTGTTCTATCCTGTTTCCCCGGTTTTCACTAACCTCAAGACAAGCACTTATTTATCCTCATCTTTATCGTTAACACTTTTCATCATCTTATTCTTTTCTTTTCTCTGATCATCTCAAACTATTTTAGTTGTCTGCCTCTCTCTCCAGTCTCACTAGTTGCCACTCGTGTTTGCTTACTGCTCAACTAATGAGTTTACTCTACTTCCTTGAAATTCGCTCTACTGTATATTTTGATACTGCTATTACCCTGGCATTTATCATAACTGTATTACATAGAAACATAGACTTTGACGGCAGATAAGGACCACTTGGCCCACCTAGTCTGCCCATTTCCCTATCTACAGGATAAGCTGCAGATCCTATTTAACCAACAGCCTATTTCTTCCTACTCCCCACAAAAATTGCCTTATGTCTGTCCCATGCATTCTTGAATTCTCCCACAGTTTTAGACCCCACAAACTCCTCAGAAAGGCTGTTCCATGCACCCACCACCCTCTCTGTGAAAAAATACTTCCTCACATTGCCCCGAGCCATCCCCCCTCTATTTTCAAATTGTGTCCCCTTGTTCTTGCACATCTCTTTTTCTGAAAGATGCTACCCTCTTGGAATTTGTTGCTTTCACTGAGGTACTTAAAGGTTTCTATCATGTCTCCCCCTCCTTCCTTTCCTCAAGGGTATGCATATTAAGCTCCTTTAGTCTCTCCTCGTATGGCTTCTCTTGCAGACCCTGCACCATTTTAGTTGCCCTCCTCTGGACTGCATCCATCCTGTCTATGTCCTTGTGGCGATGGGGTCTACAGAACTGGACACAGTACTCCAGATGGGGTCTCACCAACAGTCTGTACAGAGGGATAACAACTTCCTGTTTTCTGCTGGTGATGCCTCTCCCTATACACCCCAGTATCCCCCCAGCCCTCCCTATTGCCTTCTCACATTGCTTGCTTACCTTAAGGTCATCTGATATGATTACCCCCAAGTCCCTTTCCATTTTTGTTGTTGTTACTACCTCCCCCTCATTGTGTAATCTTCCCTTGGGTTTTTGTTTCCCTGGTGCATTAATTTGCACTTCTTTGCATTGAATCCAAGTTGCCATACTTCTGACCATTCCTTCAACCTTGCCAAGTCCTGTCTCATCCTTTCCACACCTCCTTGTGTATCAATCCTGTTGCAGATCTTTGTGTCATCTGCAAAGAGGCATACTTTTCCTTCCAGTCCCTCTGCAATGTCACGTATAAAGACATTAAAAAGGACTGGATGCAGTACTGAACCTTGCGGTACCCCACTAGTAACCCCTCTTTCTTCAGAGTGGACTCCATTTACAATTACCTTCTGTGTCCTGTTGTCCAGCCAATGTTTTACTCAGGCTACCACCTGGGACCCACTCCCACGCTGGTTAATTTGACTATTAATCTTTTGTGTGGGACTGTGTCCAATGCCTTGCTAAAGTCTAGGTAGGCCATGTCCACAGCCCTCTCTGGTCTACTACTTGGTCTCCCAGTCAAAGAAATTAATTAGATTTGTCTGACATGACCTTCCTACTGTGAACCCATGCTGCCTTGGGTCCTGTGCCCCACTGGCCTCTAGGTACTCAACAATTCTTTCCTTCAGAAGTGATTCCATCATGTTCCCTACCACAGAGGTCAAACTGACAGGTCTGTAGTTTCCCGCCTCTGTCTTGCTCCCACTTTTGTGAAAGGGAATCACATCTGCCTTCCTCCAGTTCTCGGGTACTACACCATCCTTCCATGATTTGTTAAAAAGGGTAGTCAGTAGTGTCACTAGTTCTCTCCTTAATTCTTTTAGAATTCTGGGGTGAATTCCATCAGGCCCCATTGCTTTGTCCACCTTTAGTTTTAGGAGTTCTTTCAGAACCCTTTCTTCTGTGAAAGGACTGGGATCGACCCCCTATCCAGAGTGCTTCTGTTAATTGGATTAGGCACCTCCCCCCTCCTCTTTTGTGAATACTGAGCAGAAGTATTCGCTTTTTCACTGTCCCTCTCTGCCCACCCACCGTCCATTCTATTCAGCCTCACTATCCCTCCCTTTGTCTTTCAACGCTCTCTGATATACCTATAAAAGGTTTTATCCCCCTTCTTAACTGAGTTGGCTATCTTTTCCTCAGTTTGGGCCTTTGCTATTCTGACTACCCTCCCTGCTTCCTTCTGCCTTAACTGGTACAGTTCTCTGTCCTGCTCCTTCTATGTTTCCTTATACTTCCTAAATGCTATCTTTTTCTCCCTAACCTTCACCGCCACATCATTTGAGAACCATAGTGGCTTTTTCTTTTGCTTTGATTTGTTTTTTTGCTTCACACAAAGGCTTATTGCCTCTGTGATGGCAGTTTTTTTTTTAATTATGAGTTTTCTCTCCCCACTGCCGGCTATCTCAGGAGGGCATCCCCAGCCCCATCCCCCAGTGTCTACCAGCTGACACTGACCTGACCCCAGGGCTTGCCCCCTGGTGGAGTCACTAGGGGGTCCCCAACTCCCCCACCGAAGTCTGGATATAGTTGGCCAGTGCCATGGCTAGCGGGGGGCAGACCCTGCGAGGCACCCTCCAGTGATGGCAGTTTTGATGTTTCTCCATTGTTGCTCCACCCCTCCTTCTAGCCTGTTTGCTAGTGCTTTTCTAAGGCAGTCTTCCCATCTTGCGAAAGTCAGCCCTCCTGAAGTCCAGAGCCCTCACTTTTGTATGGCTTAACTCTGTAGCTGAGTTTATCATGAACCACACTGTTTAATGGTCACTTGTTCCCAGATGGCTACCCACTTTTAGATCTGAGATCCTCTCACTGTCCCCTTTTGAGAGAACAAGGTCTAAGATTGCTCCCTCACGAGTAGGTTCCAAAACTGCTGTCTGAGGCATGCCACCTGAAGGGCATCGAGAATGGTCCTGCTTTTGGATGTGGCTGCAGCAAAGGTGCTCCAGTTAACATCTGGCACATTCAGGTCTCCCATCAACAGTATCTCCCCTTTCTCTGCCATCCTAAGGATGCCTTCTATCATATCCTTGTCCGTTCCTTCCCCCTGACACGGGGATCTGTATACAAACCCTGTGCAGATTGTGGTGCTATTTCCAGTCTCTAAGGTGACCCATGGTGCCTCCTCTCCTCCCTGTTTACTCTTTTGTTCAGTTGCTTTTATCCCTTCCCTTACATAGAGAGCTACTCCGCCCCCTCTTCTCCCCTCCCTATCTCTTCTGTAGGTTGTGTACCTTTGTATGTTAACATCCCAGTCAGGGTTCTCTGTGTACCATGTTTCTGTGACTGCTACAATATCCAGGCATCCCTCTTCCATCAAGGCCACCAGTTCAGGGAGCTTGTTGCCCAGACTATGGACATTGGTACTCATTACCCTCCATTTCTTGATGGCCTTACCCCTTTTTACCCCATCCCTGTCCTTATTGCATTTTTATAATTTGTATTGAACTACATTGTACTGTGTTGAACTTGTACTATTTCAGAATGTCAGTCTTCCCCCATGTTACTACCTCCCCCAGGACATACAGGGAGATGAGCAAATTGTTGTGCAGTGTGCCTTTCCTGGTGAAACATTTCAATAAATATATATCTTGAGTAAATACTATGTAAAAATTTGTAAAATAAAGATCCCTATGAGAATGAGATGTAGCATCTCCCCTGTGGTATCCAGGATACAAAATATAGGAAAGGAAATATTTAAAGGAAATTTGTAATTCTTTCTATACTATCATTATGTAAATCATGTAGTCGAGACTTGGTGGAAGTGGGGAAGAGGCTGCGTTAATGAATATGTTATTTTAGTCATTAAACAGCTGAATGTACAGATTTTATTTTATTTATTTAGCTTTTGTTGACCGGGTAAGTGCACTAGACAAATCCTGCCTATTTTCAGGCACGACCCGGGGGAGGGGGATACAGATAAATGCCAACTGACCTTGAACCAGATTAAGCTGTTGGTGGTATTTTTATTGAATGAGGGAAATTTAGCCAGGACACCGGGGAAATTCACTTACTCTTTTTTCGATAAGTGCCATGGGATCTTTAACATCCACCTGAACTACTACCAATCCAGGCAGATGGGACCTCAGTTTAACGTCTCATCTGAAAGACGGCACCTCAGAAGTGCAGCACCCCTCTCATGCTACACTACGGTGTCAGTACTGGAATATTAACCCAAGTGCCAGATGTGGGAACTGAACCCACAGCCCTCTGATCTCCCGGCCTCAGAGGCGAGTGTGCTACCTACTAAGCCACTGACACTGCATATATAATAATATTTACCATGGTAGAAAATTCTACATTGTAAACTGAACTTCATTGTATTCCATATAACCAAGACTGACACAAACAAACAATTTCTTTATTGTTTTATAACACATTAGATTGTAGTATTTATTTTGAATGTTGTGGCCATGAGGATGGTGTGTACAGTATTGTGTGTGTGTGTGTTGAGTGAAAGGGGTTAAAGAAACAGTTGTCTTCTGATATAATAAACTATGCTAGACATGGTGCTGGAGACTGTAGTATGTACTTAGATTTGAAACCAGAAAAGTTGCTGTTTACAGAGCTAAAAGTTACAGGATGTGTGTACCAGCAGTATAGTAGCTCAATATAAATGTTGTTTTCCCCAAATACATAGTAACTGGGGTGGGGTGGGGATGGCTGCCTAAGCAGACATGCTGATGGTTAGCTCTATGAGTGCTTGAGTATGAATTGTTTAAAACTCTCTGTAAATTATGCCTTACCTTTGCAGTTTGTGAGTATAACAGTTAAAATAATGCTTCAACTGAAAAGTATATTTCCCCACATATTCAGCCTGTGGGAGACTCTTATTGACCGGCTACCAGTCCCGGATGGTTTGGAAAATCCAGCACAGGCTATGGATCTCCAACCCGCAGGGAGTTACTCCCCCCTCGACTCATTATTCATTGCCCCCATGGGAGCCTGTGGGACTGCAAATAGAGCGTAATCCAGAGACCCCTTCTATGGCTAGTACAGCAGACATTGCAGACGCGGTGTTTAAAATACAGCTTTTTGATGGAAAACTGAAGACTGACTTAGCAGTTGTGAGAGAAAATGAATTGGACTGTGATGTATTTGTTCAGCCAAAGCATACACTGGAGTCAGTAGGTGTTTCCATTGAGAAAGCACTTGAAGGTATACATAGATTGGATCGGAAGTTTGAGGCGCTTAATGCAAAGGTGTATTTTATCCAGAGAGAAGTAAAGCAGAACAAAGAAAGCATTATGCGTGTTCAAAAGCAGGTGACAGAGAATAATTGCAATCTGCAGAAGTTAAATGACCAGATGAAGGCAGTCGAGTTATCGAGTGTGAGTATGGCGAAGGATAATTACAACCTGAATAGGAAAATTTAAATGTTGGAGAACCAAGCAAGATATTGTAACCTTAGAATTATTAGACTACCTATGGAACTCAATGATGATTTTGATTGTACCCGGGATCTGGTGGAAGATAAATTTGTTTCTGTTTATGAGCTTCCACTTGATAATCCACCATTCATTGTTAAAGCATTTAGATTCCCCAAGAAAGTGGAGAAAAAAGTACAAAGGATTGATCCAGAAGAAAAAGTTACCATTTTCTTCTTGTTAGCCTTTGATTCTGATAGAGATCATATATTAAAGCTCTCACGTATTAAAGGGGCTATGTTCTATAAGGGTTTTAAATTTAGTGTGTTCCCTGATTTTGCTTTTTCTACGCAGCAACAAAGGAGGAAATGTTTGGCTTATAGGCAAGATATCCTTGAACTTGGGGCACAGTTTCAGCAATTAGCACCTGCCAAGGTTCGAATTAAGCACAAAGGACAACTTTTATCTTTTTTGAGATTGACCAGTTGGCAGAGTGGTTAAGGGGACACTATAAAGATTCAGAGGGAGAACCGGAATCCTCAGTAAATTCGGATCTTGAGATGTCTGCTGCAGTCGAAGCCGTGGAGGGAGTCGAAAATTTGGACTATTAATGGATTACTAATTGGTTTCTATGGTTCACCATGGGAGGGTTATCAATGGGTTTTCTATTGTAAGAAGTCATTGAGGGAGTATATTATGTAATTATTTTAGATTTGTAAAGCTATGGTCGAATATGAAGCTTTAGCTTCGTTAAATGCTATCTGCTGAGGGCCTGATATTCATTTGATGTATTATTGTTTTCTCTTTTCCCCTCCATAAGTGACATGGACTAGAGATATTCCTAAACTGATTTAGTCATTATTTTGTTATGTTATTATCATTGTTGGAATTCTAAGTGGAAGTGTATATTTTAAATGAAAAAATCACAATAAAATATTAAATGCTAAAAAACAACAACATAGTAACAGGAGTAACAAAAGATACAGTTCTTTACTTGTCTTAGGGGTTAAAAAACAGCTGTCTTCTGCTATACTAAATTGCATTCTAGATACTGCTGAAGGCAGTAGCAAGTGTAAGATAATTGGTTGTGCTATGCATTTAGATTTGAAACCAGAAAAGGTGGCTGTTTTCAGGGCTAAACATTTCATAATGTGTTTGCCAGTTAAAGCCCTATATATATTTTTTTTCAAAAAGCATAGTAAAAGTAGTGACAAAAAGATAATAAGTTCTTTACTTGTCTTAGGGGTTAAAGAAACATATATTTTCTGCTATAGTGGACTATGTCTGAGCCAGTGCTAATCAGATAGTGTCCTAGATTAAAAAACAGTGTAAATCATGTTACGAGATTCGTTGCTGGGAAAGGGTGACTAAGCTGACATGTTTATGAGCTATGAAACTTTTTTGAAAGAGAATACTAGCCAAACTGAAGCTAGTAATTATCACACAAAATAGTCAGGTGCAACACAGCTCAGCTGAATAAACACAGCAGACTGCTTCAATTAATGGAGAAATTCCACAAAACCTCAAATTTTGTCTAGTCCATTGGGAATCTGGAGAGCTCCCTATTTCTACTACTAGCAACATGTCTGCAGGGCTCTGCCTACTGCAGCCATAATAAATGGGCCAGTGTGGCCATACTACTTGATAGAAACTTCCCTTTTCAAGTGCCAGAGCAACAAGTGGATCCACTTGGGAGATGCATCATTGTTAGAGGCAAAATGGCCCACGCTGACCTAACTTTTGCTTCTGTTTATGGCCCAAATATAGAGGACCACAGTTCTTCATGACCCTTTTAGCCAAGTTATTAATGCCACCCTGTGGACCTACTATCCTAGCAGGTGATTGATATCTCCCTGGACAGGACTAGGGCAAAAAAGTTAGGCCTCTCTTCCACGCAACAAGCCTTTAGTGAGCTACAGGACTCTTTGGGCCTAGTGGTTATTTGGAGGGTTCTGCATCCCAGTGCCTGAGAATATACATTCTGGTCTGCATCTCATTGCTCTTTGTCAAGACTGGACTTTTTTCTAGTGAGTCCAGACATCCTTAGTTTTTCCTCCCATTGTGCGATACAAGTAAAAACTATTACAGACCATTCCCCAGGATCTTGCTCCTTCCTACCAACTCAGCTTGCAGAGAGGGACAGAATGTGGAGGCTAAACAATAACCTCCTCAAGGATGAAGGTTGCCTAGAGAAAAGAAAAGGGTTGTTACACAATTCTTCCAAATTAATACCCCATCAGCCTTCAATAAGGCATCTCTATGGGGGGGGGACATTCAAATGTGTACTCAGGGGGAGCTTATCCACCTGGCCTCCACAAAAAAAGGAAGAGGGAGGTGGAAGGCAGACAACTATTACAATCAATTAAGGAACTCGAGCATAAAGTATTGGGGAGCCAGTCTCTCCCACCCTGCTTCTGTTAAATGCAACTAGAGCTAAATATGCAGAACTCCTTAGAGAGCAAGAAGAATTTACAATATTTAAAGCTAAAACAAATATGTAGAGTAAGGGGAAAATGTAGGCACTGTATGTTGTTGGTCCTCAGGCTTAAACGACAGGAGAAGAGCAGAATAATCCAGGCAATAACAGACAAATCTGGGAAGCTCCTCTCAAAGCCTAAAGAAATAGCCAAAGCCTTTGGAGAATTATTTTCGGAGTTATACGCTAAAGAGGATATTGTTCAAATATCTGAGATCCAGCAATTTCTCCATCTAGATAAACTCCCCAAACTTTCTGACGAGTGCTCCAGTAGCCTGGGCAGCCCTATCTCAGCACAAGAAATTAATCTGGGTATTTCTTCACTTCCTCTAGATAAATCACCCCTGGAGAACACATGCCAGGTAGTACAAAGACAAAGTTTAGGATTTTCAGATCAGGGAAAGCAGAACAGTTATGTAAGAACTTACCATAACAGCAGATCTTTGAGGGAATCTCTTTCACCAGGTCACACCTATGGAACTTGGCCATTAGGGACTAGGATCACATAGAAGCTTTTTTTGCAGCAGTCTATTAGGTCCCACTCCCTCCTCAGTTATTTTCCTAGCTGGAGGCCATAGAAGACAGGAGTCCCACCAGGGAACCTAGGAGAGAGAGAAGGTGCTCAGCTAGCAGAAAGGCTGGACAGCTGAGCTGCAGAGAGGGAGAGAGGAAAAAAGGGGGATAGAGGGAAGGACAGTATGATCTGATGAGAGATTCCCTCGAAGATCTACTGTTATTGTAAGTTCTTACATAACTGTTCTATCTTCTTTGGGGATATCTCTGTCATTAGGTCACACCTATGGAATGAGTCCGATGCAGTGCTAAGCGCCAAGACAGCTTCAGTGGCAGGAGGCCAGAGGCCTAAAAAAGAAGGCCCTGAAGCACAGCTAGGCCAAAGACTGCGCTTCTTCTGGAGGCAACGTCAAGAGTGTAGTTCTTGGTGAATGTGTGGTCAGTACTCCAAGTTGCAGCAGCAGCGCAAATCTTGGCTGCTGACACACCTTTGAAACAGGCAACAGAAATGGCCATACCTCTAGTGGAATGGTCCTTAACAACCCCAGGAAGTTTCTTAGTGTACTTCCTGTAACAAAAAAATACAGTTGGCCAACCATTTGGAAAAGCACTGTTTAAAAACTGGAGCGCCCTCTTTACCAGGGGTGAAAGAAACAAAAAACTGAGAGGACTTTCTGCAGTCTCTAGCACAGTGTGTATAGTACTTGAGAATTTTATGCACATCCAAAATATGGAGCAATGCTTCCCCTGGATTGGCATGCTCTGGAAAATAAACAGGCAGGTGAATGGATTGATTTAAGGTAAACTCAGACACCACCTTAGGAAGAAACTTAGGGTTAGTACACAGAGACCTAGTCTTTGTGAAAAATCAAATAAGGCTGCTCACACATGAAAGCCAGTAGCTCTGAAATTCTTCGAGCAGAAGTAATAGCAACTAAAAATAATGCTTTCCATGACAATAAGCGTAGTTCACAAGACGCGGCTGGCTCAAAAGAGGCCGGGTCAGCTTCTGCAAAAAGAAATTCAGGCCCCAAGCTGGGACTGGATTAAGAGATAGGAGGTTTCAAATGAAGAATGCCTCGCAGAAAAGTACGAGACACATCCTATTGGGTCACAGTACAGCCATCAATGGGCACAAGGAAGTCTGATTCAGCGGACAGATACACCTTAACAGAGGAGTATTGGAGTCCTGCATCAGACAGGGACAGAAGATTCTCCAGAACTTGGTTCACTGGACAAGTGACAGGGCCCATACAGCAAATCACTTGCATTTCATCGAGTAAGTGGCCCTGGTGGAAGGTTTCCTGGCAGCCACCAAGACATCAGCCACCTTCTGAGACACGCCAAACTGAGCAATGACTATGTCCTCAGGAGCCATGCATACAGATGGAGGGACTTGAGGTCTGGATGGACCAGGGTCGCTGGACCAGGGTCCCCTGTACCTATGTCAACAGTTCCCAGCAGGGGAACTGGTGGTTTACCATGCCAATTGTTGCAGTAATGGAAACCATATGTAACGAGGCCAGAATGAAGCCACCAGAATTAAGATGGCACTCTCCATCTGCAGCTTGATGAGTACCCTCTGAATCAGAGGAAAGGGTGAGAATGCATAAAAAAAAAAACTCCCTTTCCACGAGAGGGACAACGCGTCTCACCAGAAAACAAGCCCCAGATCTAGTGAGCAGAAACCCATAGTTTTGCATTGAGTGTGGACGCAAAAAGGTCCAACTCTGGATGACCCCACCTGTTGAACAGATCTTCTGTGACTGAGGTCAGCAGGTCCCACTCATGCATTCTGGACTGTGACCTGCTGAGGCTGTCTGCCAAGGCATTTTGGGCACCAGGCACATGGACGGCTGACAGCTGTAGACCATGATCCACAGCCCAGTACCAGACCCTCATTGCTTCCTGGTACAGGGGGTAGGAATGGGTCCCCACTTGCTTGTTGATGTAACAGACCACACTGAAATTGTCAGACTGCACCAGCAGAGTGCTCTGAGAGAGATGATTCTGGAAGGCATACAGAACTGCTGTCATTTTTAGGACATTTATGTAGAGGCAAGCCTCCCACTGGGACTATAGGCCCTGAGTCTGATAAGGAAATAGGTGGGCTCCCCAACCCAGACCCAAACAATCCATGGTGAGGATTTGGTGAAGAGTGAGACTAAGAGAGGGGGCCACTTTTAAGTGCTTGCTGGGTCCATCCACTAGAGAAGCACTTAGCATACTGGGGCGGGGACAAGGAACAGCTGATCTAGATAGTCTGAGCACGGGTCCACTGCAGGATCCTCATGTGCAACCTGGCCAATGGAACTGTAATGACGGCTGTAGCCATTAGGCTTAGAAGCATCAAGAATGTCCTGGCTGGGACATACTGGCCCTGAGCCACCTCCTGGGCCTGGGTTATAAGGCAGCCCATCCTGTCTTGGGGAGGAAGGCCTTGCCCTGAGCAGAGTCCAGAACCACTCTGATGTACTGCAGCTGCTAGGATGGGGTCAGCACAGACTTGGGCAGATTGACAGTGTTGCCCAAGGGCTGGAACAGCTGCAAGGTGCGCTCCAGAGTCAACAGGAGCTCCCTGGAATAAGCTTTCAGTAACTAGTCATCCAAGTATGGGAACACACGGAGGACTTTGTGCCGAAGGGCTGCTGCTACAGCTCCTAAGCACTTGGTAAATACCTGTGGCACAGAGGATAAGCCAAAGGGCAATACCCTGAACTAGTAATGCTCCCCCTGGAACAGGAACCGTAGGTACCACCTGTGAGGAGGGCAAATCATGATATACACATAGTCATCCTGCATGTCGAAGGAGCATAGTCAGTAGCCTTGCTGGAGCACAGGAAGAAGGCCATGCAGAGTTACCATCCTGAACTTTTTGTATTGAACAAAATGATTCAGTTCCTTGAGGTCTAGAATGGGCCTCAAGTCCCCTGTTTGTTTGGAATCAGAAAGAACCAGGAGTAGAACCCTTTGTTCCTTTAATGCCTGGACACTGGTTCTGTTGCCTTTTGTGCAGCAAGGTGAGCACTTCCTCCCTGAGCACCTCTGTTTGGTTTGGAGAATAAAAAGTGGGGACTGGGAGAACATCTGTTGGCTATTCTAGAAGTTCCAGAGCATTGCCCTGTTTGAGTATCTGCAGGATCCAAGCATCTGTAGTAATGGTCCTCCACTGGGAGAGATGGAGGGAGAACCAACCTCCGACCACCACCTCCTGGCTTGGAACAAGAGGAGACGGGTCTGGCAAGGAGTTAAGGGGAGGTTGAACCAGTGGGCAGTGCTGCTCCCCCTCCTCTGTAGTGCTTGGTAGAGGAACCACTGGTAGAGGAGGGGGCAGGCAAGGCAGAGCTAGCCCTGTGCTTGCCCTGGAGCTTGGTTTGGATCCAGACCTGTGGGAGACCTTATGAAAGGAGGGACTGGGCCTGCTCCTGGGTTGAGAATGATACAGGGAGTGAACAGACATGATAGCCCTGCCGGAGGCCTGCAGATCATTGATAATATCCTGCACATCATGACCAAAAGTTTCTGACCCACACAAGTGGCATTTAACACCTTTTGTTTGTCATCAGCTGCAAAGCCACAGACTCTAAGCCAGAAGAGTCTTCTAAGGCAAATGCCAGAGGCAGCAGCCCTGGCTGTAGTATCAGCAATATCATAGATGGCTCTGAGGAGATGTTTACTGTCATCTTCCATGGCCTGGAGAGTTTTAAGACACTTTTGTCTCTGGGAACCCTCAGAAAGGGCCTGAGCAGCAGCCTTGCCTTTCTTCCAGAAGGTGTTCTGGTACATGATCAAATTAGCCAAGTAGTTGGCAATTCTAAAGCCAAAAGTGGCTGAGGCAAAAAGTCCTCTTGCCCCAGAGGTCAAGCCTTATGATTCCTGGTCGGGGGGAGGGAACTAAGGTGCTTGGGCACCTTAGTCCTGTCATGAGCTGCCTTAATTACCACTGAGTTGGTTTTTGGCTGGGCTGCATAAAAGGGCAGCCCCTAAGGTGCTTGGTAAAGCTTATCAGCTTTTCTGGGCATGGCAGGTACCAGGTTGGGTATGTGCCATGCAGCAGTGTCAGCATCATTCAGTGCTTGAAGCAGAGGAGGAATAACCCTTGGGTGGAAATTCTAGGATCTCCAAGAAATCCACCAGGTTCCTCCTTGTGACATCCTCTTCCTCAGTCTAGAACCTTATAGTGGAGGAGAGCTGTTTCATAATGTTGAAGAAAGAGGGGTCTTCCAGGGGGGACCTTGGGGTGTGTTTGACTGAGTCTACACTCCTGGAGGAGACAGCAGACCTGTCAGAGGAGTCAGCCTCAATGTTTTCATCCTCATCCTCTTCCTCAGGGAGGATGAGATCATGTTGGTATTCCTCCTCTATGTCAGTCTGTTCTGAAGCAGGGACCAACAGGTGGAGTACTGATGGCTCTCTAGAAGGCACGGGGCAGGCTGGTCGAACTGACATTGACACTGAGGCAGCACCCAAAGGTGTGGGCGTTGACAGCCCAGGCTGTAGAAGAAACTACTGTATGAGAGCTGAGATAATGGAAAAAAAGAACAGCATTAAGGTTGATGGCAGGATAAGGGAGAATCATCAACACATGTATCAACTGAGAGGGCGTAGAACTCGGCTCCAAAGAACCAGGACTAGCCATAGTAGAGGTGGTAGGACCCAGTGCCTGTGGACCTAGAGATTCAAAAGGTCTCAACAGTGGGGCTGGGGCTGTCAACATGGAGGCAGACGGCCCCTTTGTAGCCCTGAGAAGGCTGTTAGAACTGCCCTTTGTGGGGGTCCTGATAGGTGCCGAGGCCTGCACAGAGCGAGGCATCAATGCCAAAGCATTCAACAGAGCAATCCCAGGAGAAGAGGAATCCAATGGGGATCAGGATCGCCATCAGGAGGAACGGTCCTTAGGTCAGTCCTTATCCTGATGAGAGCGTTTCCTAGAGGATTTTTTCCAGGTCATGGCAGCCCGAGAGCCCAAAGAGGACACTGGTGACTGGGAGGTGGGCCCTGGAAGACCCCTACTGTCCGCTGGCTGCCTTTTGCTCCATGTAGAACTTCTGCAGGGCTTCCTTGCATCAGCACCGAGTAGTGAAGTTGAGCTTCAGGCAAAGCTCACAGACGAGAGCGTTGTGACCATGCCCAAGACAGCAGACACAGAGTTCGTGGTCGTCTGTTGAAAAATCTTCTTTCCACAGTGACAGCTATGGAAAAGAGCTGACAAAGGAATAGTTTTCGACATACAAAGACAAAAGGAATCACTTTAAAATAAAGTGATTCAAAGGCTGATACCAAAGAAAAAGGTAAGTAATTTTGTCGGTCAAACTGAGCAACGAAGCTTCCGCAGTGTCCGTCCAAGAATGGTCAATGGCAGGAAAGAACTGAAGAGGAAGCGGGGTCTCCCACACTTAATATAAGGCATGTGATGTCGGAGCCTGATGTCAGCATGGGCGGCCCCTAATAGACTACTGCATATAAAACTTTTGTGTGATCATAGTGCCTGATGGCTAAGTTTCATAGGTGTGACCTGATGACAGAGATATCCCAGAAGAAGATCAAATGGTATAGAGTCTGCATCTGACATGAGAGTATATGTTTCTGTGTTTCAGCATTATACAGTACATACATTTTAATTCTCTATAGAGTAATGAATGTGGTGGAAGCACCAATATGGAACTTGAGGAACTAAGGCAGAGTGTTGCATCTGTAACAAAGACTGGAGTTTCCACAGATCAGCTGGCTATTGATCGCAATGTGGCTGTCGCTAAATGTGTTAAAGAAAACATGCCAGAAACAGATCACTGATTTGACATCTGGCATGTTGCTTAGGGTATTAATACATGTTTTTTTTTCTTTTTCACTTATTATGTTTGGTGTTCCCCAATGGCTTCCCCATCAGCCCTCCTTCCCATGCCACTGTCTGTGGCAACCCGAGGCCACCCCCAACAGAAGTGCCTCCTGGATTGCCCCCAGGATGGAGCCTCCGGGGCTCCCCTCTGCACCCTGTTGGGTCACTGTCATGGATTTGAGGGTAAGCCTCAGACAGCTACGTGGTGGTGGGACAGAGGCATCATCCAGCATGTCAGGGACAGAGCTTTTTGCAAGGCTTATTGTGGTAGGTGTTGTGTGCAATGATGGTGTAATGAAATGCCGTACATCTGATGCATCATCCCTTGTCAGCTCTAGCTAGGGTCCCCGTTAACTGGTCATCCTTTGATCACCCAGGAGCCATGTTACGAGGACACTACTCCCCCTTCCCGGAGGTGGAGAACATGCAGAGGCTGCTCAGGTAACCCGAGTCCGTTTCCAAACCCGGGTCGCCAGCGTCACATGCAGTACCCCAACCGCTGCACCAACAGGCCGGCCTTTATACATGTTTTATTAATCATTTTCTAAGCCATCATCATTTAACATGGTATCGTGAAGTTTAAGTCAGTCGTGTAAGTACTGCAATGGCTGATCACAGTAGTGTGAAGAATGAGTCATGCCCTGCCCTACTCCTGTTGTAACCTGTGCCTGTGAGTAGTGTTGTTTTGAAGATGAACCTTCAACGTCACAGGGATAGCTGTCTGCAGTTTTGATGATGGTGCAATGGAATGATCACCTCCTCTGTGTCATACCTTCCCCCCATTCACCCCGTGGGCCAATGGCCGCTTCATACAGACCTGTCAGCCATGTTAATTCACAGTGTGTTGAGGCTGTGTGTGGAATGTGGAAAGATACTGGGGTAGTACAATGGTCCGACACATGCAACATAAAAATGTAGCAAAAGTTAAAGTAACATAATTTTACTTACTATAATAATGTGAACATAAGGGAAAATAATTTTACTTACTATAATAATTTAGTGTATAACCAGAACTCATACTGTTTGATGTGTGTCAGTAACAGAGTGCTTTGTTTCACTTCTTCTAGGACTAAAAAAAGAAATGGCTTGCCATGTCCAAAAAAAAAAAAAAAACTATCATGAAGTGAGACCTTGGATTACAAGTGTTGTGGATCAGTTGTATTGGTCGGTCCTATAAAGTGCACTTTATGATGATGAACTGGTTCTGGTAAAATGGAAATCTGTCACAACTCATGTGCAGGATATCCATCGGCAGAATGACAGCCTTTGGCCCGAATGTACTTATGGTACTCTAATAGGTGGTGAACACTGCAAACCCTGGCTAAAACCATGTAATTAGCAAATTACTGCAATTGTATTTGCATGGTTCTTACTAATAAATCAGTAGTATCAGATAACAGCATGACTTTGTTTTATAGTTTAGCATGCTGCCGGTCAATTCAAGGAACTGCCCCCTGGTACCAGACTGTGTAATGACATCAGATGCCTTTTTGGGAAGTATCAAACTTCCGCACTCGAGGCTTTCCACTGTCTGCTAAATCAGTTTGCGCCCAAAATGATGGTCTTTTCATTCAATGGCATGAAATGCAGGTAGAATTTGCTGATGAATGAAGCTTAAATAATATCCATAATTTCTGCATTTCCATGCATCACAGTGTCAATGAACTGTGAATATGTCATACAGAAATCTATATGATTCACTGCACATGTTAAACAAACAGTAATGTAGAGCTTCGCAAATTGTACAGGGCACTCCTGGCAGTCATGCACTACAATGAGAATGCAAATCGACTGCAAGCAACAACAAGAGAGGGAGTGACAAGATATGCCGTCCACTTCCCGAAATATAAGAAAGGTGGCTATGTGTTATGTGGTGTCCCTGCATCAAGCACTTATGGTGAGTAGTTTTCACAATGTAAAATAAGATACTTACACATGTGAAGCAGAGAAATCTATGCTTATTTATTTCTTTGTCAATATACCATACACAGTGTTGTTGCTCGCATGTGGCAGCCACATGTATTGCACCATGGTGTGTAACTGGTGGAATGATGGCATGGCTCTGGGTTGTTGTTATGAATGATGTGTTTGCGATGATTGGTCAGGAAGCCCTAGAAGGCCGGAATGTTTTGAGTGCTGACCTTAGTAATTATAAAACAGCAAGATTGCAGGACATTACATTGTTCTAGTACTGTTCATAATCGATAAATTTGTAAGGTATAAACCACGACTGGGCATGGGGGTATGGGGCATTAATGCATGGCCAAGGTGTGTTGCAAGGCTTCAGCCTGAAGTGAATAAATGACAGTGAACACAGGGCAGGCATTGCACTGTGTGAAACACAAGCTGCATTATGAAGTGGGTTCAGAAACTCAAGACAGTTATCATATTGATTGCAGTAATGATGTTTCTTTGGTATATTACTGTACCTGACTCTGGCAACAAAGTATGTGTTTAGTACTGCATTAAGAAAGGGAAAGGAGACTGCTTTTAAGTAATGAAAACAGTGATACTGGCTTGACTTTCCCTACCTGTTTTATAAGTTGACATTTGGTTACAGCTTCAGGCACGTGTTGATAATGTATCAGAAGTGGTACACAGGCTACAGGACTGTAATTATGGCCAGATAATTACATTCCTGTATTTCTGTGTCATTCACAGCTTAGTTGTTGTTTGTTCAAATGTTATAATGGGCACATAAGCAGTATGGAAAAAAAAAATAACTGTTCAATATAATGTTTACTTTTGTAATTACATTTCAGTGCAGAGTACACTTGAGATTTAATGGCGGCAGTTAAGGACATCTGTGCTGGCATGTCAAATGAAGAGCTGCTCAGCTTCATGGAACCTGCACCACCAGAATTCTTGTCATCATCATTCGAGCATCCAGACAAGACAGTTTGTGAACTCTCACGTCTCGGTACATGAAATGGTAGGTTAGGTAGGTAAGATAACATTTATTTATATGGTGCCCAATCCTGGAGGCTCTGGGTGCCTTACACAATAACAGGCAGAGTCATATGAATCATAATACAGACTATAAAATACAAATATATTAAAATATGATATATAGTGCATTTATAAATAATAAATACAACCATTAAAATTATAAAACAACTCTGATTAGTCTCCTCTTGAATGTCTTCACCGTTGGGGCCTCTCCAACAGACCAGGGAAGAGAGTTCCAGAGGGTCGGGCCAGAAACTTCAAATGCTTGATCACCAGACATTTTTAATCTGCCCCTCAGAATCGTAAGGAGGCCCCTGCTGGAGGAATGGAGGGAGCGGACCGAAGTGGTATGTATCAGGAGATCAGTCAGGTAGCCAGAGCCCAGTCCATATAGGGCCGTATAGGTGAGCAAGCTCACCTTGAAGATGATCCGCCACATGACAGGTAGCCAGTGCAGAACTCGAAGGACTGGGATCATATGACATGACCTAGAGAGGCTGGTCAGTAAGTTGGCCGCTGTGTTCTGCACCAAAGTACAGAGCATTACACTAATCAAGCCTGGATGTAACAAAGGTATGTACTAGAGATGGCACGTCCTTGGGCAGAACTAAGGGTTTAATCTGGGCGACATTCCTTAAGTAGTAAGAAAACACTTTGGACAACAGACTACAGTTGAGCATTAAGTGTCAGTCTGTCATCCAGGAAGATGCCCAGATTTCTCAGCCTAGAGGAAGCCATCAATGGTGTGGTTCCATGAAAAATCCTGTTGCCACCATGGAGGCACTCCCATCATGCTTGAAACCCATCTCAATCACCAGGATCTCTGTCTTGTCGGGATTCAGTCTTAACCAGTTGGAGGACATCCATTCCTACATCTCAGCCAGGCATTTGTTTAGCACTTCCATGGCATCAAGTGTTCCAGGGAAAAATGACACATACAGTTGGGTATCATCTGCATGGCAGTGAAAACCCAAACTGAACCCAAACTGTAACACCTAATAAGCTCACCCAGGGGTAGCATGCGCACTATGAATAACACTGGTGACAGGATCGAGCCTTGAGGAATTCCACATGGCAAGAGCTTCGGGGAGGAGGAGGAGAAATTCCCCATCACCTCCTGTTGCGTCTTGCCCGAGAGATAGGACTCAAACCAATTGATGACAGTACCAGTGAGTCCACATACTCTCTAAGGTGATCCAAAAGCACAGTGTGATCAACGGTGTCAAATGCTGAGGTGAGATCAAGGAGAATGAGACTTGACCAGTCTCTTCTATCTCTTGCTTTGAGTAGGTCATTTTGCACCCTGACCAATGCTGTTTTGGTGCTATGCCTAGCCCTGAAACCAGACTGGAATGGCTCATAGATGTCATAGGCCATGAGATGCACCTCAAGCTGCAGTGCTACTATTTTCTCAACAACCTTCCCTAAAATTGGGAGGTTGCAAATAGGGCGATAATTTGCCAAGACATCAGGGTTGAGTGATGGTTTCTTTAGGAGGGTCTCACTAGTTCCTCCTTCAAGGCACCAGGAAAGACTCCCTTTGAAAGTGAGCACTGGATTATTCTGGTGAACACTAGGCAGACATTCTCGACACATCTCACAAGGAAATGGGTCAGGGCGGGTCCAGTTCACAAGAAGTGGGCCACAGCTTCGAGATCACCTCAATGACCTCAGCCACCTCCACTGGTCTAAACTCCTCCCAGACAATAGGAGTGCCCTTATTTCTACCAGGCAGCCCACAGCGGGGCAATACTTGCCTCACTGGGGAAATCCCTGACTGGATGAGGACACCATGTCAGAGAAGAACTGAGCAAACTCATCGCCACAGTGTGATTGAAAATGCTTTTTTTGGCTGCAGACAGATCAGATGAAGTAGTCTGTCCACAGTCCGAAAAAGCTGATCTGGTCTGTTCCTCCCTTCAGCAATCTCCCTGGACAGGAACTTTGCCTTCTTATGGTCGATTTCCCCTTGGTGCTTATGATAGTGAACAAGCAAGACCAGTTTGTCCTCCTCATAACGGGTTCTCCACCAGCAATGCTCAGACTTCTGACCCTTGCTCTTCATTGCCTTGAGAGCCCCATCAAACCATGTGGATCTCAAGCGAGAGGATCTAGGCTGCATATGGACCAGTGCGATGCATCAAGCACTTCGGAGACTGCCTTATTATAGGTGGCCACCATCTCACCCGTGCCAGTCGCACACATGCAACATTCACACCAAGTAAATCAACTACTGACAACAGTCCCTCTGGGGACAGTCCCTTTAAAGGATGATAGCTGACCATCTCAACAGGGGAGAGACTGTTGGGTGGGGGGCCCCCCCAAACAAGAACCCCGCTGTGCAAAGATTAGACCAAATGACCTGATCAATCTTGAGGTTCATGACCTCAAACCCCAGTGAGAAAACCAAGTTCAGCACGTGGCTAGAGTGATGGGTTGTAGAAGCAACTGATTGTGTGAGGCCCAGTGATGTCATCAACTAGAGGAGGTCGTGATGAAATTGCGAGGATTCTTCATTAATCCAGGCATTGAAGTCCCCCAGAATCAACCATCTGTGGGACTCCAAAACCCTGTCAATGATGAAGTTTGTGACCTCCTGCAGGAAACCTCCGCCTGGCCCCAGAGGGCAGTGAATGAGTCCATGCAATTGACTGGGAGCAGATGGCAAGCAGGCCTTAAAGGCTGCAACTAGGACCCCCCCACATTGTCCAGGCAATGGCCCGGGAGCGGATGACAAGCAGGCCTTAAAGGCTGCTACCAGGACCCCCACATTGTCCATGCAATTTCCCGGGAGTGGATGGCAAGCAGGCCTTAAAGGCTGCTATCAGGACCCCCTACATCATCCACACAACCGCTCGGGAGTGGATGGCAAGCAGGCCTTAAAGGCTGATACCAGGATCCCCCCCCCCCCACATCATCCATGTAATCGCTCAGGTGCGGATGGCAAGCAGGCCTTAAGGGCTGCTACCAGGACTCCCCACATCGTCCACGCAATCACCCGGGAGTGGATGGCAAGCAGGCCTTAAAGGTAATCCCTCACCCCTACTAAGGAGCTACTTTGCGGGGGTGTTTTCATCGGAGGTCGCAGACTGATTAAAATACCTCCTTTCCCTTCTCTGGACATTGTGGGCAATTATATCACTTTTGGGATGTACTTGTGACTTAGTGTCTTTCTGAAATATGTTGTTCGGCTTCTGAAGCATAGCGGGTGTTCAACGGCTGAGTCCGTTACTTTTAGATTTAGGAGAGTGATTCATTTTGTGGGGTTTATGAACATTGCTAGCAGTCTCTGTCTTTACCAACTGTATCATATGACTACTGCTGATATTTTACTTACTGTGCCTGATAGACATTGGTTACTCCTCGAGGCCTACTGCACCCCCCACTCCATCAGAAAGGCTAGCATGCACAGTAGGTTGGACAAGGCTCCCATTGTTCTCCAACCTCCCGCCAGGCCCTACATGATAATTCCCTTCCTTTTGTTTGTAGGCTGCTACCAGGACCCCCACATCATCCACGCAATAGCCCGGGAATGGATAGCAAGCAGGCCTTAAAGGTAATCCCTCACTCCTACTACAGAGCTACTTTGTTGGGGTGTTTAGCCATCGACATTTTGTGTCGACTCCCCACCTGCCCCAGCCACCTTCTCACCCAAGGCCGACCCTCCTATTATTGATGTCACTGATCACGTGACCCCTACTTTTCCAACAGCAGGTTATCTGACCTTGACGCCAGGGGGCAGAACACCATTGTAGTTCCTGGTGCTTCCTCCCCGCCTGAGGCTCGATCCTAGTACCTTCACCTCTGAAGTCAGCAGCCCTTCTGCTGTACAACAGAACCAGTCCATCTCTCCCCCTTGCTCCAAGTACCTTAGCCCCTCCCCCAGGCCTTCTCTCACTATGCTCTACCTTTGGAGCATACTAGTGTTCATTTGTGGCCTGCTCCTCCTCCTCCATTCTCCAAATGCCCTCTTTCCACACTATCCAATTACTCCTATTGTATCCCCCTCCCACTACATACCTCTTGGTACCTCCAGCCTCACACAGCTGGATTGGCTCACCTCCCCTTCTAGTAATCCCATACACTCTCTCCCCCCCCTACCCTTTCCACCCCTCCTTCATTGCTCTTTTCACCCTCACCATTACCACCCTCTATTCCTCCACCTCCTCCTCCTCTCCCTTCAGATATCTGACACCCCCAAAATACAAACTGGCTAAAACAGCCCTTCTTCAGCATGCCCTCCTCCTATCAGGAAACATTCACCCTAATCCTGGGCCGTCCCCCCCCCATGCTCCTCCGCTAGCAGTAGGACGCACGGGCTCCAGCTTGCTGCAATTAATATACATAGCCTGAGAAAAAAGTTCACCTTGCTCCAAGGGTGTCTCGCCCAGCACTCCCCAAACATACTGGCCCTATCCGAGACATGGCTCTCCAATCACACCCCGGACTCGGCCGTTACCTTACCTGACTACGCCCTTTACCATGCTGACAGACTGTATAGTAGAGGCGGCGGCTGCACCCTCTACATTAGGAACACCCTTCAATCCCTGCCAGTCTCTCCCCCAACACAGTGCCAAAACACTTACAGCCAAGATACTCCTTGGAAACCCAGGTAAAACCCTATATATCATGGTTGTCTACAATCAGAGCCTCGCTTTCCCCTCAGTCATGTCCTGTATCTCATAACTTCCCTCCAGCAGTGAACTTTATTGCCTTGGGGGATTTTAATATCAATTGGCTGTCCCCTGCCACCACTCCTTATGAGGACTCTGCTGCTGCTAGGCTATTCAGTCTCCTACCAGGCCAAATGACAAATTGTGCACCTCCTCATTGCTGGACCTCATTCTCACCAACCGCCCTAATAATATCACTAAAGACTCGGTGCTTCCTGACACCCTTCGTGACCATTGTCCTGTAACTTGCTCATGGTCCAATAAAACACCTACTATTCCCCCTGCTGTCTCCTACTGTAGATGTCTAAAAAAGGGTATGCTTCAACACTTTCTAACCTACCTAGCTAACTGTGACTGGTCCCCTGTTTATAGCACCCAATCTATTGATACCGCCCTCTCCTTCTTTATAAAACCTTTAATGCCACCTGCGACATCTTTGCCCCTTTCTCAAAACAAATCACTAAAAGCTGTAACACTCTCTGGATAACACAACAGTTGCTTGATCAAATGCAACACCGTGACAATCTCAGGCAAAAGGCCTTAGACTCCCAACCCCCACTGGACAGACAGCGGTATCAAGGGGCCAGAAACAAATGTACCTGGGCCATTCACCAAGCCAAGATGACTCATTATCAGCAGGCATTCTCCTCCACCTGGGGCTTGTAAAACAATTTCTGGGAAAACATTAAAGAACTAAAACTTCCACCCCCCTCATCTGCCCAGCTCTTGGTTATTGGTAACTTAACTCAGGACCCCAGGACACTGCAGATACCCTAAACACCACTTTCTCTGACCTCAGTAGTGTTCTTCCCCCAACTTCTTCGCTCCTCTAGATTCCACCCCTGGTTGTGGTCCACCTTCTAACATCCCACTTTTTCACCTCTGTATCATCACAGCCTGGGAGGCTAGGAGCTACCTCTCCATAGCCCTTGCCAAGTCTTACTTTAGTGGAGAACCCATTGACCTGAAGCTCCTATGCCTAACCCTTGAGGAGGTCCTGTAACCCCTCACCAAACTCTTGAACCTGTCCGTCTGCCTTGGACATTTCCCCGCCTTGTGGAAATGATCAATCGTCACTCCAATATTCAAAAGTGGCGACCGCTTGTCCCCCAACAACCATCGTCCCATCTCCCCTCTCCCTCCCCTCTCTAAGGCCCTTGAAAAAATAGCGGCAGATCAGCTGCTGGACCATCTGTCTAACTATAACCTACTATGTTCTGAACAGCCTGGTTTCTGCCAGGGCCACAGCACCACCACTGCCATCCTAGAATACTGCTCCTTCATCCATGGTGCCCTCGAACATGGTCACATAGTGGGGTTGGTGTACATTAACCTCACAAAGATGTTCAGCACTGTTAATCATGATATTCTTCTAGCCTCACTACCCTCATCTCAATGGAAACAATATTTTGGTTTAAAGGTTACCTCTCAGACAGATCCCAGTGGGTGAAAATCAATTCCATGCTATGAAACAGCCTTCTGGAGTGCCCCAAGGTTCCATCTTGGGACTCCTCATCTTCAGCCTCTTCCTAAACTCCCTACCCAGCTCCTGCTCTGGCAAAAGTTTGCTCTATACGCATGACGTGGTAATTTTCTGGAGCCACCTGAACCCAGTTTCCCCTCCAGCATGCCTTGCTGGGCTTCTTCACTGAAGCTGAGGCATGGTTCAGTTCCCACTGCTTAGTTCTAAACTATAAGAAAATGAAATCAATTATCTTTGCTTATCAACCGAGTCCTCATCGTGATTTCCCACTGTCCATCACAAACTCATTAGGATCCCCACTAGAGCAGGTCGAGTCTTTCAAATACTTAGGTATCATCCTTGACACGTCCCTCATCTATCATACCCATATCCAACATCTGTGCTCCGCTTTCAACTCCAGGCTCGGAATTTTGTACCGTCACAAACACTGTCTCCCATTGATGGCTATCTGTCTAGCCATGACTACTTCTGTCCTCTCCCTGGCAGATTATGGCATTGTCATATATGGCTCTGCTGATCCCACAGCCTTGCAATGCATCAAAATTGCCCTCAACAAAGCGTGCAGACTGGTCACTGGCTGCGACAGGTGGACACACTCCTGTGACCTGCACAAGGCTGCCGAATGGCTGCCACTAGATGCTCGTATTAAGTACCATACATGCCTCCTGGCCAAGAAAATCCACCTTGGACTAGCCCCGTCCAGGTTGCATAGCCTCATCCGACCTGTCCCGCTGGTCAGAATCTCACATAGTGCTTCTGGGACCCCCCTTCTATTCCCCTACTGTTGAACCTCCCTTGGTTAAAGAGCCTTTTTACACAGAGACCCCGTTTGGCTGTACGGCCTCCCCTGCTCTGTCTCCCTGTAACCCAGGACTGGCCCCTTCAAGGCTAGTCTCAGAGCTTTATTGCTTGAATCCTTAGCCTGTGACTGTCCCTAACCCTCTCCTTTCTCCTGCTCCCCCCCCCCCCGCATTGCCAGGGCATTGGAGACTAACTCCATCTCAGAAAGGAATATGATATATTATTGACATAAAATGTAACATGCATTATCTAAGTTTAATTGCAACGCTAGGTCCACTTCACCCTAAAATCAGTTTTGCTCTGTTACCCTCTATATGTGGAGTTTTGTATTTCTTTCTCTCTTCTGAATATTGTACTGATTATATTGTATGTATAATTCCCTTGCACTGTTTTCCTTATGCCTGAACACCGTACAGCTTACTTTTGTGTGTAAGTCTTGCATTGTTCTCTGACATTTATTTACTTATTTATTCAATTTTGTTAACAGGGTAAGCCCGTTGAGCCCTGAAGGTCCCTTTTTCAGGGGTGACCCAGAGTTAGTTACAGAGTAAAGCATTTCATACACAGAGGAAGTACATAACAAGTAGGAGCATTTGACCATTACAGGTTACAATCTGGTCATTACAGTGCAGAGGTCAGGATTTAGTACCTATTTTGTCTAAACATTCATACATTAGGATGGAGCCTTTGTAAAGGAGTCTATGACTCAAAGGGTTGTAATTCCGAATGTTGCTAAATAAATAAATAAATAATCCTGCAGCCCACACCTGGACCCCCACGCACAGCCACACATTCGAAGGATGAGATAGAACCCACTGGGTGCATAGTAAAGTTGAAACTGGATCTAAAGCAGATAGCTACACACCCCTGGTTTCCTCCTCAGGCAATACACGATAGAGTACCCTGTGGGGACGGTTGCCTCCAAGACTGACCCGGTGTTTTCTCCCAACCAGGTCTCCATGATGCAAGCCAGATTGACCAACAAAATCAAGTCTGCTGTAATTGTCGTCTTGTCTGTCATCATTCTGGCATTACATAGCATGGCCCAAAGGGGACTGGAGGAGGCTGCAGATTCACCGACTACCTGCCCACTTGGTCCGGTGGTAACCCTGGAAATGGACACCAAACATGTTGGGCCTCTCTCCTGGTTCCATTTAGCCCCAGGGCATCTCCTACAGTTCCATGTGAAAATCGCGATCGCTTTATAGCGCCGAGCACTACAGCGAGGGAAATATAGCGAGGCACAATATTGCTACAGTACATCCTAGCAATATTTATTATCGCTAAATTGTTTTTATGGCGAATGGTTACCTTGCTTGTCCTTATATATGCTGGTCGCCAGTGGTGTTCTGTTGCCTTTTCCCTTGCATAGAGCATGGACAGTGTAAAGTACAGAAGTAGTTATTTTTCTTATTTTCAGATCAGTGACAGTTGCGCCCTGATTGTGATTGCGATGCTCTCATTACACTGGGTTGGGGATAAAAGTCCTGAATAGTTACTCAAATTGGCTAAAGTAGTAGCCATTACAAAAAAAACATCTTGCTGAAAAAAATCAGGGCAGTGGCATTGGCAGTGACTGCCTGATCATGCTCGCGCTGCTCTAAGTAATTTAAGATTTGCAAAAAAAAAACAAAAAACGGCCTCTGTAATAGTCACATAATGGTGAAGTTTAGCACAGCATTGGGCAGTGTTTAACTATAACAGAGTGAAATGTAGCATTAAAACAAACCTCAGTTCCTAACTCTGGCAACAGATTAACAATGAAAGAGAGCCCTGAAATTCAAACACATTCAGCGAGGAGCTTGAGCCTCATAAGAACAGTTTTACATTTTATTTTCTAATCTTCTACATTACTGTCATCAGATCTGCCTTTATTTCTGACACACTCGCTTCTTTGTACTTAGCCACACTATTTTGATGCCCTGCCTTTATTTCTTGATTTCAGTCCACTCGCTATTATGCCACCTAAGTTTAGCTTAGAAAATGGGCTTTTTATTTACGGGGTTACATAGATACATAGACAGTGTCGGCAGATAAGGGCCTATGGCCCACCTAGTCTGCCCATTTGAGCTTGTAAGTTCAGTTTGTTTTCCTAGAAGTCTATTTCCCCTTACTCCTGACCTCTAGAATTCCTTTATGTCTATCCCATGCATTCTTAAATCCTGTGATTGTTTCAGCCCCCACCACTTCCTCTGGCAGGGTGTTCCCTTGTCCACCACCCGTTCTGTGAAGAAATTCTTTCTCATGTTTCCTCTGAATCGTCCCTCCCTCAACTTCATCCCATGCCCTCTAGTCCTGAAACATCTTTTCGCTAAAATAGTGTTTTCCTGCACCCTGTTCCTCCCTGTAAGATACTTGTATGTCTCTACCATATCCCTCTCCCTCCCTCTCCTCCAGGGAGTACATGTTCAGTTCCTTCAACCTGTCTTCATAGGACTTGTGATGCAACCCATGCACCATCTTTGTTGCCCTCCTCTGAACCTTCTCTACCCTGTCTATGTCCTTACGTAGGTATGGTCTCCAGAACTGTACACTGTACTCCAGGTGGGGCCTCACTAGTGTCTTGTATAGCGGAATTATGACCTCCTTTTCCTGCTGGTGATGCCCCTGCCTATACATCCCAGCATCCTATTTGCTTTACCTGATGCCTTGTCACACTGTTTCCCTACCTTGAGGTCATCAGAGATGACAACCCCAAGATCCCTTTCCTGCTTGGTGCATGCTATATCCTCACCCCCAACTGATATATTGTGCCAGGGTTTTTGTGCCCCATATGCATTATCTTGCACTTCTTTGCATTGAATTTCAACTGCCAAACCCTTGACCATTCTTCAAGTTTCTGCAGGTCCCTTCTCATTCTGTCTACACCCCTGGTGTGTCTACTCTGTTACAGAGCTTTGTGTCATCAGCGAACAGTGAAATTCTGCCTTCTATATCCTGTGCAATGTCACTGATGAAGATGTTGAATAGGACCGGTCCAACACTGATCCTGTGGTACACTGGTCACTCTTCCCTCTGTGGAGTGACAGCCATTTACCACCACCCTCTGTGTCCTGCCACCCAGCCAGTTACCTACCCACCACACTACTGTCCTGCCCACACCCATATTCCCCAGTTTGTGTAATAGTCTTCTATGTGGCGCGGTGTCAAGGCCTTGCTGAAGTCCAGATAGGCCATGTCCACTGCCTCCCCTGATCCACCTCCCTAGTCACCCAGTCAAAAATTCAATGAGGTTGGTCTGACATGACCTCCCCTGGTGAAACCATACTGCCTTGGGTCCTGTAGTCCATTGACAACCAGATGTTCCACCAATCTCTCCTTCAGTAGTGCTTCCATGATCTTTCCCACTACCGAGGTGAGGCTGACTGGTCTGTAGTTCCTGCTTCCTCTTTGTTCCCACTTTTGTATAAGAGGACTACATCTGCTGTCCTCCAGTCTTTGGGTACCTCCCCTGTTTCCAGTGATTGGCTGAACAGGATAGCCAGAGGTTCAGCCACCACCTCTCTTAGTTCTTTAAGGACCCTGGGTGCACCCCATCTGGCCCCATTGCTTTATCAGCTCTTATTACTTCCAGTTCCTTCAGGACCCTTTCTCGTGTAAAGGGACTTGTGTCCATTTCTGCACCATTCTCACCCCTTGTACTCCCTTCAGACCCATTACCCCCCTCTTCCTTAGTAAAGACTGAGCAGAAATACCTGTTCAATATGTCAGCTTTACTGTTGTCATCCTCTCTTGGCTCCCATCCTCCCCTTCAGTCTCACTATCCCTCCTTTGTCCTTCTTTTTCACTTATGTACCTGTAAAGGTTTTGTCCCCTTTAACCACTGATTTTGCAATGTGTTCTTCTGTCTGAGCTTTGGCTTCCCTTACTGACTTCCTGCCTCCCTTTGTTTCTCCTGGTACTTCTCCCTATCCCCTTCTGCCTGTGTCTTTTGTATTGCCTGAATGCAATCTTTTGGCTTTCACTTTCTTTGCTACCTCTTTGGAAAACCATAATGGTCTCCTCTTTCTTTTCCTCTTGCTAACCTGCTAATGCATAATTCTGTTGTTCTTATAATCCCCATTTTAAATACTGCCCACTGTTCCTCAATCCCTGATTCCTGTCCCATTCCCTTAATGCCTCTTTCAAGCATCTCCCCATTTTCCCAAAGTCTGCCCCCCTAAAATCCAGGATACGTGTTTTTGTGTGGTTTGGTTCTGCTCTTTCTGTGATTTCAAACCACAATGACTGGTGGTCACTGTTACCCAGGTGCTCCCCCACTGTTACCCCCATCACACTGTCCCTGTTTGTGAGCACAAGGTCCAGTATTGCCTTCTGCCGAGTTGGTTCCATGACCAGTTGCTTGAAGAAGGCACCCTGATGCTGCTGCTGGGATGCTCCAGTCCACGTCTGGTATATTGAAGTCTCCAACCAGTACTACCTCACCCTTGTCTGCCATCCTTTGGATGGCTAGCATCAGCTCCCTATCTGTTTCTTCCTCCTGGGCTGGTGGTCTATAGACCACACCTGTGCGGATGGCTGGCCCCATTTTCCTTTCCAGCTTAACCCACAGTATCTCTCCCCCATTTTGTTCCTCCTGGATCTGTGTGGCCCTTATGTCATTTTCACATACAGTGCCCTCCTCCTCCCTTCCTGCCTGCTCTGTCTCTTCTGAATATGTTGTAGCCAGGTATGGCCATCTCCCAGTCATGGTTATCATTACACCAGGTTTCAGTGATGGCCACAATGTCCAGGTCTGACTGTACCATGACAGCCTCCAGATCTTCCATCTTGTTGCTAAGGCTCCTGGCATTTGCACATGGCTTTCCATGATTTGACCTCCCTAGACTGCTTCACTGTTCTACTCCAGCCCCTTCCTTGGTTGTCATTTATCCCTGGTTCTCCTTGCTGTCTGCCCTTCTGCTGAATTTTGCCCCTTTTCTGCTTATCCACCTTTTGGACACTAATCTCCATCTTTTACACTGCTTTGCAGAGATAGCCACTCCTCTGGTTCACTGGTTCCATTACTAGCTGTGGGGGTGAGCAAGTAGGTATCATCCTTGCTGGCCTGCCACCCCCTTGCCAGTTTAAATGCTTGTCAATGTAGCATTTAAACTTATCATTGAGTCTTGGATTCCCCTCAGGATGGATGCAGGCCGTCAGGCTAGAACAAACCTCCATCCTCCAGATGGGTCCCCAGTCACCAATGAATCCAAACCTTCCTCACAGCACCAGTTCTTCAACCATGAGTTAAAGTTCCTGGTGCATGCACTCCTATGCTCTCCCTTGCCTCTCACAGGTAGTACTTCTGAGAAAGTGACAGAAGTAGCTACTTGCTTGAGACCCTTCCCCAGTTTCCTAAACTCTTCCTGAACTTCCTTTGGCTCCCCATTTGCCAAGTCATTAGTACCTAGGTGGATAATGACATCCAGCTCACCCTCCTGTCTTGCCTTCCCAGTGATCCCCAGTATCTTCCTTCCATCCCTCCATGCCATGGCACCTGGTAGGCACCTCACCTCCTGTCCTCCCCTCCTGTGTTCCTAGCTGGATCCTCTTATGATGGAGTCCCCACCAGGATTCGCTTCCTCCTCCTCTGGGGTCCACTGCTTTCCCCACTGAGGTCACCTCCTTGCCTAACCTCCACATCCTTTCCTTCCACTTCCCTGGGTACTCTATTTGGTTGTCCTCATTTGCCAGTGTGGCATATGAGTTCTTGAGAGGAATAGGATCTGGGATGTGCCTCTGCCTGACTGCTCTAACCCTCCCTGAGCCCACTGTCATCCAAGTGCTCCTCGTCTCGGCATCCTTTGAGGCAGCTGCATTGGACTGGGTGGTTCCTGGACAGGGTGATGGTACTCCTGACCCAGTTTACTTCCGCTCTGGGTCTGGCTACCTCATCCCGCAGTCCCGAGAGATGCATGCAGATAGGGCAGCACCTCAGTGTCCAGAAGGTCTGCCTGAATATGGCTGCCCCACAGCCACTGCATTGCACCACTCCCACATTATACTGCAATTCCACTACTTATCTGCTACTGAAGCTCTCTTAGTTCTCTTTTTATTTATTTACAGTACTAAAAATCCTGTAACTGATCCTCAGATATATATTTTTAAGGAAAGAAACCAATAAATAAATAAATGAGTCAAAAACTTGTCGTGTTGAGGTGGTCTTCTTCCTATGCCCCTCCTACTTCACACCTCTTACTATACCCTGTGTTTAGCTCCTGTCAATCAGATTTATCAGGGCATATAATTAAGAGTTGGGGAAGGTGGGGGGGGGAAATTTGCAGCAATTAAAGACAGCACAGAATTACACCACCACTATTTTTTAAATTTTCAACAGCCCAAAAACAATTATAAGTAAAGACAACACAGAAAGAAAGTATAGTGTCACTACAAGCCTACAATCTAAGTTTAAAGAAAATACCAGTTACCAGTTACTCTGAAGCACTGAATTGAATATGTTTCCTTCCTTCACCTTCTGGCTTCTTCTGAGAAGATGAACTTCTGTTTGCTGCTTTAACTGTGACTAAGCCCCACCTCCAGTTATCACGTAGCTGAGGTCAGAGGCCAGACAATTAACACCCTTCACCCAGCTACAGGACAGTCAGACAAGCCAAGATAAAATTTGCAGCAATTAAAGACAGCACAGAATTACACCACCACTATTTTTTAAATTTTCAACAGCCCAAAACAATTATAAGTAAAGACAACACAGAAAGAAAGTATAGTGTCACTACAAGCCTACAATCTAAGTTTAAAAGAAAAATACCAGTTACCAGTTACTCTGAAGCACTGAATTGAATATGTTTCCTTCCTTCACCTTCTGGCTTCTTCTGAGAAGATGAACTTCTGTTTGCTGCTTTAACTGTGACTAAGCCCCACTCCAGTTATCACGTAGCTGAGGTCAGAGGCCAGACAATTAACACCCTTCACCAGCTACAGGACAGTCAGACAAGCCAAGATAAAATTTGCAATTAAAGACAGCACAGAATTACACCACCACTATTTTTAAATTTTCAACAGCCCAAAAACAATTATAAGTAAAGACAACACAGAAAGAAAGTATAGTGTCTACAAGCCTACAATCTAAGTTTAAAAGAAAAATACCAGTTACCAGTTACTCTGAAGCACTGAATTGAATATGTTTCCTTCCTTCACCTTCTGGCTTCTTCTGAGAAGATGAACTTCTGTTTGCTGCTTTAACTGTGACTAAGCCCCACCTCCAGTTATCACGTAGCTGAGGTCAGAGGCCAGACAATTAACACCCTTCACCCAGCTACAGGACAGTCAGACAAGCCAAGATAAAATTTGCAGCAATTAAAGACAGCACAGAATTACACCACCACTATTTTTTAAATTTTCAACAGCCCAAAAACAATTATAAGTAAAGACAACACAGAAAGAAAGTATAGTGTCACTACAAGCCTACAATCTAAGTTTAAAAGAAAAATACCAGTTACCAGTTACTCTGAAGCACTGAATTGAATATGTTTCCTTCCTTCACCTTCTGGCTTCTTCTGAGAAGATGAACTTCTGTTTGCTGCTTTAACTGTGACTAAGCCCCACCTCCAGTTATCACGTAGCTGAGGTCAGAGGCCAGACAATTAACACCCTTCACCCAGCTACAGGACAGTCAGACAAGCCAAGATAAAATTTGCAGCAATTAAAGACAGCACAGAATTACACCACCACTATTTTAAATTTTCAACAGCCCAAAAACAATTATAAGTAAAGACAACACAGAAAGAAAGTATAGTGTCACTACAAGCCTACAATCTAAGTTTAAAGAAAAATACCAGTTACCAGTTACTCTGAAGCACTGAATTGAATATGTTTCCTTCCTTCACCTTCTGGCTTCTTCTGAGAAGATGAACTTCTGTTTGCTGCTTTAACTGTGACTAAGCCCCACCTCCAGTTATCACGTAGCTGAGGTCAGAGGCCAGACAATTAACACCCTTCACCCAGCTACAGGACAGTCAGACAAGCCAAGATAAAATTTGCAGCAATTAAAGACAGCACAGAATTACACCACCACTATTTTTAAATTTTCAACAGCCCAAAAACAATTATAAGTAAAGACAACACAGAAAGTATAGTGTCACTACAAGCCTACAATCTAAGTTTAAAAGAAAAATACCAGTTACCAGTTACTCTGAAGCACTGAATTGAATATGTTTCCTTCCTTCACCTTCTGGCTTCTTCTGAGAAGATGAACTTCTGTTTGCTGCTTTAACTGTGACTAAGCCCCACCTCCAGTTATCACGTAGCTGAGGTCAGAGGCCAGACAATTAACACCCTTCACCCAGCTACAGGACAGTCAGACAAGCCAAGATAAAATTTGCAGCAATTAAAGACAGCACAGAATTACACCACCACTATTTTTAAATTTTCAACAGCCCAAAAACAATTATAAGTAAAGACAACACAGAAAGAAAGTATAGTGTCACTACAAGCCTACAATCTAAGTTTAAAAGAAAAATACCAGTTACCAGTTACTCTGAAGCACTGAATTGAATATGTTTCCTTCCTTCACCTTCTGGCTTCTTCTGAGAAGATGAACTTCTGTTTGCTGCTTTAACTGTGACTAAGCCCCACCTCCAGTTATCACGTAGCTGAGGTCAGAGGCCAGACAATTAACACCCTTCACCCAGCTACAGGACAGTCAGACAAGCCAAGATAAAATTTGCAGCAATTAAAGACAGCACAGAATTACACCACCACTATTTTTTAAATTTTCAACAGCCCAAAAACAATTATAAGTAAAGACAACACAGAAAGAAAGTATAGTGTCACTACAAGCCTACAATCTAAGTTTAAAAGAAAAATACCAGTTACCAGTTACTCTGAAGCACTGAATTGAATATGTTTCCTTCCTTCACCTTCTGGCTTCTTCTGAGAAGATGAACTTCTGTTTGCTGCTTTAACTGTGACTAAGCCCCACCTCCAGTTATCACGTAGCTGAGGTCAGAGGCCAGACAATTAACACCCTTCACCCAGCTACAGGACAGTCAGACAAGCCAAGATAAAATTTGCAGCAATTAAAGACAGCACAGAATTACTCCACCACTATTTTTTAAATTTTCAACAGCCCAAAAACAATTATAAGTAAAGACAACACAGAAAGAAAGTATAGTGTCACTACAAGCCTACAATCTAAGTTTAAAAGAAAAATACCAGTTACCAGTTACTCTGAAGCACTGAATTGAATATGTTCCTTCCTTCACCTTCTGGCTTCTTCTGAGAAGATGAACTTCTGTTTGCTGCTTTAACTGTGACTAAGCCCCACCTCCAGTTATCACGTAGCTGAGGTCAGAGGCCAGACAATTAACACCCTTCACCCAGCTACAGGACAGTCAGACAAGCCAAGATAAAATTTGCAGCAATTAAAGACAGCACAGAATTACACCACCACTATTTTTTAAATTTTCAACAGCCCAAAAACAATTATAAGTAAAGACAACACAGAAAGAAAGTATAGTGTCACTACAAGCCTACAATCTAAGTTTAAAAGAAAAATACCAGTTACCAGTTACTCTGAAGCACTGAATTGAATATGTTTCCTTCCTTCACCTTCTGGCTTCTTCTGAGAAGATGAACTTCTGTTTGCTGCTTTAACTGTGACTAAGCCCCACCTCCAGTTATCACGTAGCTGAGGTCAGAGGCCAGACAATTAACACCCTTCACCCAGCTACAGGACAGTCAGACAAGCCAAGATAAAATTTGCAGCAATTAAAGACAGCACAGAATTACTCCACCACTATTTTTTAAATTTTCAACAGCCCAAAAACAATTATAAGTAAAGACAACACAGAAAGAAAGTATAGTGTCACTACAAGCCTACAATCTAAGTTTAAAAGAAAAATACCAGTTACCAGTTACTCTGAAGCACTGAATTGAATATGTTTCCTTCCTTCACCTTCTGGCTTCTTCTGATTGGCTAGTACCCCAGCCAGGGGGGTACATTAACTTTCAATAGACGCCCAGTAAATAAAAAGTGACAGTCACCTGACCACATCGCCACCTAAACTATCCTTGTGCCCACCCTGCCTACTGCTCATTGGGCAAAACCACCCTATTCAAGTTGAAATCAGCGCCATTTTTTAAATTTTGTTTAGCGAGTGAAACTGGCATCCCCATCGGTCCCTAATTCAGTGCCAATGCCAGCACATCCCAAATCAGAGAAGTGCCCCACTCCCAACAGGATTCCCAAAATACAGTACTCTGATTGTCTACTGTAATAAAGAAAAGAAAAAACATTCATTTTAAATCACTAGCGCTAGCATGTAAACACACTTCTACGTACTTCACCGTCTTGCATACAGAGATTAGAAAACGGGCAAAGACAATTTGTTCTTTGACACCCCCCACAAACTGCTAACCCACAAAATACCTCACTCACCACCCAGCTGCCGCATCAGCCTTCTTCCACGCTGTTCTGTACACTGCTGGATTCCTGTCTGCTCTTTCTACAGAGAGCAACTTTAAACATAAGAATGACGACGACGCGGGAGACAGGGACCGTGCATCACTACACAACTAGAAATCCGTTAACTTTCTCGCGGTCCTGCACTTCCCACTTGCTTTCATTGCTATTTTCAAAATAAATACATGAGCTGCATCGATGGGGTAAAAGAAAGACAGAAGGGGACAGACAAATGTCAGTGGGGGGGGGTGAATACAGAGACACCACGCGTCACTACACAGCTTCAAAAACTTTCACTTTTCTGCGGTCCTGCATTACGGTCTCGCTTCCATTGGCACTTATCAATGGGGTTACAGAAAAAAAACGAAAAAGACAGAAGGGGACAGACTGGGCGGGGGGGGGTTGAAGTGAGACAGCACAGCACCACACATTACACTGCCCTCTACTGCCAATGCCAAAAGTAGAGGGACTACTTTGCCAATGAAGGAGAAAAAACTTGAATTGTAGTCAAGTTTAGTGAATGACTTTATTTTTTTTTCAATCCTGTAAAAATGACACAGTTAGCCCATTTTCTAAGAACAATAATACCATCCAGAGTGGGCGGTATGGGCAATACCGGACCTTCCAGGGGCTATAAGGCCCTCCGCCTGCGGTGTCGGGCCTCATTACACCCCTGGGCAGTCTGGTATTGACCAATACCACCCACCCTGTCTGGTATTATTGCTTGCATAGACTTGCTGTTATAGCTGCCACGCTATTATTTCGACGTTACTAAACTGACATTCGCTATTCTTTACTCGCTATAATGAAAGTCGCTATTTTTTCTGCACTGTTATCACAGGATACCATCTAAGCTGCCATACTTTTGACCATTCCCCCAACCTTGCCAAGTCCTTTCTCATCCTTTCCAGCCACCTTGTATATCAATCCTGTTGTAGATCTTTGAGTCATCTGCAAAGAGGCATACTTTTCCTTCCAGTCCTTCTGCAACATCACCTATAAAGACATTAAAGAGGACCGGTCCCAGTACTGAACACTGCGATACTCTGTTAGTAACCCCCCCTTTATTTGGAGTGGACTCCGTTTATTATTACCCTCTGTGTCCTATTGCCCAGCCAGTGTTTTACCCAGGCTACAACTCTGGGACCCACTCCCAGGCTGGATAACTTATTTATTAATCTTTTCTGTGGGACTGTGTCAGATGCCTTGCTAAAGTCTAGGTAGGCCATGTCCACAGCCCCTCCCTGGTCTACTATGTTCGTCACCCAGTCAAAGAAATCTATCAGATTCATCTGACATGGCCTTCCCACTGTGAATCCATGCTGCCTTATGTCCTGTGCCCCACTGGCCTCTAGATATGCAACAATTCTTTCTTTCAGAAGTGATTCCATCATTGTTCCTACGACTGAGGTCAAACTAACAGGTCTGTAGTTTTCTGCCTCTATCTTGCTTCCACTTTTGTGAAGAGGAATCACATCCACCCTCCTCCAGTCCTCAGGTACCACACCATTCTCACATGATTTGTTAAAAGGGTAGTCAGTGGTGTCACTAGTTCTCCCCTTAGTTCTTTTAGAATTCTGGGGTGAATCCCGTCAGGCCCCATTGCTTTGTCCACCTTCAGTTTTAGGAGTTCTTTCAGGACCCTATTTTTGTGAATGAACTGGTATCGACCCCCTAATCCAAAGTACTTCTATTGTTTGGTTTAGGTATTACCCCTTCCTCTTCTTTTGTGAATACTGAGCAGAAGTATTCATTCAGTATCCCTGCTTTTTAATTGCCACCCTCTGTCTAGCCCTTCTTCCATTTATTAAGCCTCACTATCCCTCCCCGGTCTTTTTTCGCTCCCTAATGTACCTAGAAAAGATTTTATCCCCCTTCTTAACTGAGTTGGCTATCTTTTCCTCAGTTTCTGCCTTTGCTATTCTGACTGCCTTTCCCGCTTCCTTCTGCCTTAACTGGTACCGTTCTCATTCCTGCTCCATCTGTGTTTCCTTATACTTCCTGAATGCTACCTTTTTCCCTCTAACCTTCCCCGCCATCTCTTTTGAGAACCATAGTGTTTTTTCCCCTCATTTTGTCTTGTTGATTTGCTTTACACAACGGCTTGTTGCTCCTGTGATGACTGTTTTGATTTTTCCCCATTGTTCAATCACCCCTTCTTCTTGCCCATTTGCTAGAGCTTTTCTGAGGCACTCTCCCATTTTCCCAAAGTCAGGCCTCCTAAAGTCCAGTACCCTTGCTTTTGTATGGCTTGACTCTATAGCTGTGTATATCGTGAACCACACTGTTTGGTGGTCACTTGTTCCCAGATGGCTACCCACTTCTAATTCTGAGATCCTCTCTCTGTTCCCATTTGAGAGTACCAGGTCTAAGATTGCTCCCTCCCTAGTGGGTTCCAACACTAGCTGTCTGAGGTATGTCCTCTGTAGGGCATCGAGAATGACCCTGCTCTTGGATGTGGCTGCATCAAAGGTGCTCCAGTTAACATCTGGTATATTCGGGTCTCTCATCAACAATATCTCCCCTTTTTCTGCCATTCTAAGGATGCCTTCTATTTTTTCCTTGTCCGTTGCCTCCCCCTGAGATGGGAGTCTGCATACAACCCTTGTGCAGATTGTTGTGCCATTTCCTGTCTCCATGGTGACCCACAGTGCCTCCTCTCCTCCCTGTTTAAAATTCAGATCCATTGTTTTGATCTCTTCCTTTACATTGAAAGCTGCTCCTCCCCCTCTTTTACCCTCTCTGTCTTTCCCGTAGATTGTGTACCCTGGTATGTTGACATCCCAGTCATGGTTCACTATATGACATGTTTCTGTGACTGCCACGATATCCAGGTGTCCCACTTCTATCAAGGCCACTAGTTCATGGAACATGTTACCCAGACTATGGGCATTGGTACTCATCACCCTCCATTTTTTTAAGGCCTTACCCCTTTTAGCCCCATCCCTGTCATTACTACCTTGCCTTTTTCTCCATTTACTCCTGTCCTGCTCACTATTGACTTCTCTACCTTGGTGTTCACCTCGATAACTACCTGTTTTTGTGGGAGGAGGCTGGGATTTCCCTGCTCCTTTTCGGTGCCCCCCCTTGACTAGTTAAATGCTTGCCAATGAAGCATTAAAACCAATCACCTAGGATTCTGGTTCCCCTCCCGGACAGATGCAGACCATCAAGTCAGTATAGGCCTGTATCTCTCCAGGTGGATCTCAGTCCCCAATGAAGCCAAAACCCTGAGCGCCACACCAGTTTTTCAACTATTCATTGAATACCATGGTGTGGAGTACCCTAGCCTCACCCATGCCATAGACAGGCAGCACCTCCAAGAGGGTTACTGTACATGCTACTTGTCTAAGGCCCCTCCCCAACTCCACAAACTCCTCTTGCACTGCTCTGATTCCATTCCCAGCCAGGTCATTTGTTCTTAGGTGGACAATGACATCCAGCTCCCTCCCCTGTGCAGCTGCTTCTGTGATCCTGAGGATTCGCTCCCTGTCTCTCCAAGCCATGGCACCATGAAGGCACCTTACCTCGCTCTCTCTTCCCTCCCTTCCCCAGTTCTACACCCTAATGATTGAGTCACCCACCAGGAGTTGTTTCCTTCCCCGTGGGGTCCCGTGCCACCCTCCTGCGGGTTTTCTTTGTGGAGGTTCCCAGCATCCTCCTTGGTCTCTGCTGCAGGTGCCTCCATAGAGGAACCACTTGCCACCAGAATGATGTATGAATTTTGGAGAGGTACAGTTGGAGGGATGCACCTCTCTTCCACCACCCTTATCCTCCCTGAGTCCACCTTGGTCCAATCGCTCCTTTTTCTTGGCAACCTCTGAGGCAGCGGCGATTGTCCTGGTGGTCCCTGGGTGGGAAAGGAGGTTTCACAAATCCTAGTCAGGTTGGCCTCTTCCCTCAGACCAAAGAGGTACCTGCAAATAGGGCAGCATTGTAGCCTCTATAACGTCTCCTGGAAGACTGCCGCCTCACAGCCACTACACTGCACTACTTCCATCATGTCTTATTTTGTGGCTCCTCTCCTGTTAACATAGAAACATCGAATTTGATGGCAGGTAAGGACCGCTTGGCCCACCCAGTCTGCCCATTTCCCTACCTACTAGATAAGCTGCAGATCCTAGTTAACTAGCAGCCTACTTCTTCCTACCCCCCCCAAAATGGCCTTATGACTGTCCCATGCATGCTTGAATTCCACCACTGTATTTGACTCCACAACCTCCTCCGGAAGGCCGTTCCATGCATCCACAACCCTCTCTGTGAAAAATACTTCCTTAAATTACCTCTGAGCCACCCCCATCTTCAAATTGTGCCTCTTTGTTCTTGCACACCTCTTTTTTTGAAAGATGCTACCCTCTTGGACTTTGTTGATTCCCTTGAGGTACTTGAACGTTTCTATCATGTCCCCCCTCTCCCTCCTTTCCTCGAGGCTATACATATTAAGCTCCTTTCGTCAATCTTCATATGTCTTCCAGTGCAGACCCTGCACCATTTTAGTTGCCCTCCTCTGGACAGCTTCTATCCTGTCTATGTCTTTGCAGAGATTGGGTCTCCAGAACTGCACGCAGTACTCCAGATGGGGTCTCACCAGCTGTCTGTACAGAGGGATAATAACTTCCTGTTTTCTACTGGTGATGCCTCTCCCTATGCATCCCAGTATCCCCCCAGCCCTCCTTGCTGTCCTCTCACATTGCTTTCCCACCTTTAGGTCATCTGATATGACTACCCCCAGGTCCCTTTCCATTTTTGTTATTGTTAGTATCTCAACTCCCATTGTGTACTCTTCCCCTGGGGTTTTGTTTCCCAGGTGCATTACCTTGCACTTCTTAGCATTTAATCTAAGCTGCCATACATTTGACCATTCCTCTAACCTTGCCAAGTCCCTTCTCATCCTTTCCACCCCACCCTGTGCATCAACTATGTTGCAGATCTTTGTGTCATCTGCAAAGAGACATACTTTTCCTTCCAGTCCCTCTGCAATGTCGCTTATAAAGACATTGAAGAGGACTGGTCCTAATACTGAACTCTGCGGTACCCCACTAGTAACCCCCCTTTTTTCTGAGTGGACTCCATTTACTATTACTCTCTGTGTCCTATTCTCCAGCCAATTTTTACCCAGGCTGCCATCTTGGGACCCACTCCCAGGTTGGCTAACTTGATATTAATCTTTGTGTGGGACTGTGTCAAATGCCTTGCTAAAGTCTAGGTAGGCCATGTCCACAGCCCCTCCCTGATCTACTACTTTGGTCACCCAGTCAAAGAAATCTATCAGATTAGTCTGGCATGACCTTCCCGCTGTGAATCCATGCTGCCTAAGGTCCTGTGCCCCTCTGGCCTCTAGATACTCTACAATTCTTTCCTTCAGAAGTGATTCCATCATTTTCCCTATCACTGAGCTTAAACTAACAGGTCTATAGTTTCCTGCTTCTACCTTGCTCTCACTTTTGTGAAGGGGAATCACATCTGCCCTCCTCCAGTCCTCGGGTACCACACCATCCTCCCATGATTTGTTAAAAAGGGTAGTCAGTGGTGTCACTAGTTCTACCCTTAGTTCTTTTAGAATTCTGGGATGAATCCCATCAGGCCCCATTGCTTTGTCCACCTTCAGTTTTAAGAGTTCTTTCAGAACCCTTTCTTCTGTAAATGGGCTGGTATCAACTTCTGTATCCAGAGTGTTTCTACTGTTTGTTTTAGGTACCTCCCCTCTTCATTTGTAAATACTGAGCAAAATATTTGTTTAGTATCTCTGCCTTTTCACAGTCTCCTCTGCCCACCCTCCCTCCCCTTTATTAAGCCTCACTATCCCTCCCTTGGTCTTCCTTCGCTCCCTGATGTACCTATAAAAGGTTTTATCCCCCTTCTTAACTGAGTTGGCTATCTTTTCCTCGGTTTAGGCCTTTGCTGTTCTGACTGCCTTCCCAGCCTTCTTTTGCTTTAACTGATACAGTTCTCTGTCCTGCTACTTCTACGATTCCTTGTACTTCCTGAATGCTTTCTTTTTCTCTTGAACCTTCACTGCCACTTCCTTTGAGAACCATAGTGGTTTCTTACATCGTTTGGTTTTGTTTATTTGCTTCACCCAAAGGCTCGTTACCTCTGTGATGGCAGTTTTTATTATTCCCCATTGTTCTTCCACCCCTCCTTCCTGCCCATTTGCTAGTGCATTCCTTAGGCACTCACCCATTTTGGCAAAGTCAGCCCTCCTAAAGTCCAGTACTTTTGCCTTTGTATGGCTTGACTCTATTGCTGTGTTTATTGTGAACCATACTGTTCGATGGTCGCTAGTTCCCAGATGGCTACCCACTTCTACATCTGTGATCCTCTCTTCATCTCCATTTGAGAGAACCAGGTCTAAGATTGCTCCCTCTCTAGTGGGCTCCAATACTAGTTGTCTAAGGCATGCCCCCTGTAGGGCATCTAGAATAACCCCACTCTTCGAAGTGGCTGCTGCAACTGCACTCCAGTTAACATCTGGCATATTCAGATCACCCATCAGCAATATCTCCCCTTTTTCTGCCATTCTAAGTATACTTTCTATCATTTCCTTGTCCATTGCCTCCCCCTGAGAAGGGGGTCTGTATACAACCCCTGTGTGGATTGTGGTGCCATTGCCTGTCACCAAATTTACCCACAGTGCTTCTTCTCCTCCCTGTTTACCCTTTTGTTCTGTTGCTTTTATTCCTTCCCTTATGTAAAGAGCTGCTACTCCTCCTCTTTTACCCTCCCTGTCCCTCCTGTAGATAGTGTATCCTGGTATGTTTATGTCTCAGTCATGGTTTTGTGTGTACCATGTTTCTGTGACTGCCACGATATCCAGATGTTCCTCCTCCATCAAGGCCACTAATTCAGGAAGCTTGTTACCCAGACTATGGGTGTTGGTACTCATTGCTCTCCATTTTTTGATGGCTTTACCTTCTGTTGCAGCATCCCCCACTGACCTTTCTACCGTGGTCTTTTTCTCATTTAGTATCCTGTTTTGTAGGGAGAGGCTGGGATTTTCCTGTTGCTTTGTATGCTTACTATCTCCTCCCTCTATTTATTTTTCCACCTATTTTCCTACTGCCTATGTGCCCTTACAGCTCTCACCCTTCCTGTTCTGGGACAGGAACTTCCTGTATTCTTCAGTATTCTCCTTCTTCCTTGTTCAGAGTCAGACTACTGTATTCATGATTGCTCAATGACAATCAGACTGTGGCCAGCCAAAGTAGGGAGCAGAGGGCTGTGCAGGTCACCCTCACAATTGCCATACTTCGGCTTAGGTGACCTGAGCGGGGGGGGGTTTGGGGAGGAGAGTCCTGAGCTAGTGGGTTGACAAGTTATCAGGGGGTGTGGGGACCAGTAGACTAGCAGGAACATTCAAGACAGCTACAGGACAGTCAGTCAGGGGGTACAGGAGCTACTACACCACCAAGAATATCTGAGACAGCTACAGAACAGGCAAATGGGGGGGTGGGGGACCACTAGACCACAATGAATATGTAAGACAGCTATAGAATGGGGGAGTGATGCACACATACTAATGGACCCATAATGGGTATAAAAATGGACCATAGTGCCTTCCATGCCCAAAGTGGTCATTAGCATGTTAGGGCTAAATATAGCCCACAGGAGCCTTGCTGCTATCCCATTTGATCCACCCTATCTCCATTGCACTCTTGTCATCCATATTCTGTCTGAGCTTGTGTCAGCATAGTGCATGGTCACTGTGCACTGTACCAACATGGTCCCATATTTAGACAGTTTGCATAGTCCAGCTGCAGTGAGCTAATTGTCTGAATATTGCCCCCAGGTAGGCTGTACACAGACTGCCACAGACCTCACATTGCCAGCTCTGAATATGGGGGCTTTTACCCCTACTCCAGTGGAACTCAAAGTCCATGAAACAATGGCTCATGGGGGTAAGACAGGCCTGCCTATAGCCTTAAGATACTGTTGTTCTAACTTGCAACAGCATGAAAGCAAATATGTTTGGCACTACCTTATGCTTGTTGGTCTGGGCAGTAAAATATGCATAATATTACCATGTCAGCCAAATGCTTTGTTTAATACAAACAGAAAAATATCACACAAGTAGCTATATGTAGGAGACAACAAGGTCGGACTGGGAAGCAAAGGGCAAACCTGGAAACTGGGCATCTAGGGGCCCTGGTACTAACCACGGTATGCCCTAGTGTACAAACTGTAGTCCGGATCCTACCAACATTGGTATGTCCTGGTATGCAAACTGTAGCCCAAATTTAACCATAAAAAACAACATGCCAGGTTCAAGGGTTGATTTAGACCCGGGCACTCGCTCACCTATCTACAGAGATTCCAGAACCCATTAAGGAGAGAGTGGGTAGTTGTGAAGGTAAAAGGGGGAGGGCATGGGTGGTTGTCCTGTGGCTCCTCGGCCGACATACTTTTCCTTAAGGAGACTGATGTATATATTCAATCGCACCAGGGCAAGGCAGCCTGAGGAGGAGGAGGTATTATCCTCTGTATTTATTTGAGGGCTGCACATTTCTGACTGGTTGGGGGGGTAGGGAGCATGTGGTGCTATGATTTGGTCGACAAGATCTATCACTCGAGATGGGGTCTTGGAATATGGCCCCTGACTGGGTGCGAAGGAGGGTTATCACACCTTCCCACCTCCACACATAGAGGTTGGGGCACAGTGGCACATTTGGGAGTCACAGTTTAAAGTTTTTCTTGTTACATTCTGGTTTCAATTTTGACTGTTAAATTGCTCATTTTATTCTTATAATCTTTTGTTACTCTTGAGAGAGAGTATTTGCCATGCTGGGGAAGGTTGGAGGGAAGGGAATGTTGGGAAGTTTGGTGGGGAAAGGTTCATACTAAGGGGTTTACAGATGCCCTGAGAATACATGATGGATTTAAAGCTCATCACTTATAATGTCCAGGGCCTGAATAGCCCTATTAACTGTGCCAGAGTGCTTTATGAGTTGGGCAGATCACAGGCCTCTTTGGCCTTTTTGCAAGAAACACATCTGACCAGTCTTGAACATGCCAAACTGCGCAGAAGGTGGGTGGGAGAAGTATATGCTGCCTCATGGTCTGAGCATCCCCACAGGAGAGGGGCAGCAATCTTAATTAGAAAGAATACTCTCCTTAAAGTGGAGCAAGCTGATTTGGACCCTAGGTGGTGCTATGTTCACTTATAGGCCACACATTTTAATATGAAGTGCTTCCTCTTAAAGTTATATGCCCCAAATGATCTGTCTGAAAATAGGGCCTTCCTTAAAAAAATAATTCTTAACACCATAGGGGACCCTGAGGCCATACGTATTTTGGGTGGAAACTTCAATACAGCGCTGTTGTCCAAAAGAGATAGGCAGGGACCACGGGCCGTCATGGGGAGTGTGGGTAAGGAAAGTTTTTTAAAATGTTTTTTGGGCGAAGTGGAGCACCTCGATACCTGGAGACATATCCATCCAAACAAAGCTAACTATACCTTTTATTCACATAGACATGCTATTTTCTCCAGAATCGACATGTTCCTAATTACTAAGGAGCGGGCCAGTATGCTGAATACCTGTGAGATCCTTCCCATGACATGGTCTGACTATGCTCCAGTGTTGTTGAACTTGGTATTCTCCCCCAGCCCAAGAAACAGCACGTGGCGTTTAAATATCATGTGAATTTTTTCCCCCACGACTAGATGGTGCATATGCTAGGTGAGAAATGAGAGGATTAATTCAGTTCTCATAGCTGATAGATCAGGGGACTTGCCTTACCTTTGCCCAGCTTAAAGAGAAATCGATAAAATATCTTAAATCAATCAATAGTAAACAAAAAATCTCTGATTCTATTCAAGATTTTTAAGGGAGTTAATTCACCCTCTGATACAACTCCCTCGACCCATTGGGATGTCTCAGTGGTATTTTTATTCAGTGTGGCTCCCAGCAAAAAAGGAACAGCCAAAATTTACAGAAATAAATTGAGCAGGCATTAAGAGAGGCAGATTTTCAATACAAGCTTATGTTGGACCCAGAACATAAGACCCTTTGGCTGGCTAGGAAAAGGAGATTAGAAGCATTATAATGTATGGTAGAATGTTGTTATAGGTAGAAATCTACCTTTTTATAACAACATTTTACCATCGATGTGATGTCACGATGTTGTTAACACATCGATGGATTAACAACCAGGAACAGTCTGGGCATGCGCGCAAATGGATCGGACAGCCTAGAAACGGTGCAGCGGTGAGGGCAGAGCAGCGGCAGCATAAAAAAAACTGCAGTAAGTAACTGTTTTCTTTTGTAAAAAAAAACCAAATTGTACCATACACTATAAAATACAATTTATGGTACATCGATGGGTAACTGCTTTTTAACTCATCTCGAGGTTGCCATGGTGACCTAAACCTCTTGAGCGTCACTCTCGAGGTTTACATGGATGCCCTGGCAACCTCTCGACGGTTAACAAACCATTGATGACCATACATTATCCTCTGTGTTAGCCACCCAAACTGAAGGCCTACTTAGGAGAACAGCACAAAAATTCTATGAAGGTGGCAACAAGGCAGAACATCTCCTAGCCTTAGCCCTTAGAAAACAGATGGTCTCCAGAGCAGTCCTCCAGATACAAGATCCTGAAGGGGAGGAAGGGCAGTGTCAGACCCGCTAAATATATCTGCTTATTTTGTAGATTACTATGAAGCCTTGTATAGGCAGGAACCAGTCCCTGATCATGAGGCCAAAGTAGGGTCCTTTCTGAACAGTATCGAACTTCCTTTCTTGAAAGGCCATCATAGGGCTATTTTGGAGGGGGATATTTCGGCTCAGGAAGTCTTGGAAAAAATAGCACATATTAAGCCAGAAAAGTCTCTCGGCCTGGATGGTTTACCATCTGAATTCTATAAATGTTTTAAAAAAGATTTACTGCCAGTTATGTTAAAGTGCTTTCATCACATACAGCGGGAAGAGGAGATTTCGGTGTTCTGGAGATAGTCGCAGATAGTGGTGCTCCCCAAAGATGGCAAGGACCCAATGTTTTGTTCCTCCTACCAGCCTATTTCACTTCTAAATGTGGATATGAAGATTTTCACTGGCATCATGGCAGACAGACTGCAGCAGGTAGTGGGGATGGTCATCCATCCAGACCAGACTGGTTTTGTGGCAGGAAGGTACCTATCTGATAACATAAGAAGGTTACTCAATATAATCCACTCCCAGCAGCATAAACTAGAATTCCAGTTAGCTATCTCCATAGATGCCGAAAAGGCCTTTGATCAGGTTAATAGGCAATTCTTAAAGCTTACCATGCAGAAAATGCAATTTGGCCCTAAATTTCTCAAAATCTTTCAAAACCTATATACCCTGCCACAGGCTCAGGTTAAGGTTAATGGGGTGAACTCTAGAAGTTTCCCACCAATCAGGGGCACCAGGCAAGGCTGTTCTTTGTCCCCCATCCTCTTTGCAATCTCTCTGGAGCTGTTGGCAGCGGCACTGCGCCAGGACCCACAGCTGACTGGGGTGATGGCTGGTGGGAGGGAACAAAAAATTGCCCTTTATGCAGATGACTCCCTGTTTTTTTGGGGTAATCCACAGAGATCGGTCCCTCACCTTGTATCTGTTTTAGGGAAATTTGGGGAATTGTCTGGCTACAAATTAAATTATGCTAAGTCACAAGCTCTTAAATTAAGTGGATCACTCCCACAAGGATTCCATAGGGGGTTTCCCTTTTCCTGGGCCAAGAACAATCAACTTCGGTACCTGGGCATACAGGTTCAGGTGGACGTCTCTAAATTGTTTGAAATCAACTACAATAGGTTATGGGGCACAGCGCAACAAGACATGGCCAAATGGTTCCTATTGCCACTGTCAGTTGCTGGGAAAATAGATTTGATTAAAATGAATCTATTTCCTCGCTTCTTATTCCTGTTTGCCAACCTCCCGATACCGATTCCCCCGACATTTTGGCATGGGATCACAGTTGGTTTGTCCAGATTTATATGAGGGGGTCGACAACCATGAATTTCTAGACAAACATTATCCCTCCCACAGAATGGGGGGGCTTGGGGCTGCCTGATTTTTATACCTATTATCTGGCCAGTCAACTACAGGTGGTTCATACCTGGATCACAGGGCGGAGCTCCTCAGGTTGGCTGGATATGGAGGAGCAGGATGCTACAGAGCTCTCCTTGTGTTCCCTTATGTACTCGCTGCCTCCTATTCCAGTCTCTTCAATGTCCAGAAATTGATGGACGCAGCATACCTTGCGAATCCTGAAGAGGGTTAGGCAGAGACTGTCCTCGGGGGAGTCCCTGGGCCCTCTATCTCTTATTCATCAACATGTGGATTTTTTCCCCCATGACTAGATGGTGCATATGCTAGGTGAGAAATGAGAGGATTAATTCAGTTCTCACAGCTGATAGATCAGGGGACTTGCCTTACCTTTGCCCAGCTTAAAGAGAAATTTGGCCTGCAGGATTCAGACTTCCATAGATACTTGCAGGTGTGTTATTTTATTAACACCTAAGTTAACCTGAGAGATCTTACACGCCAACCTATTCCATGGAAAAACTTTATATTGATGGTAAAAAGAGTAAAGGACAAGGTGAAGTGGACTTCCCAGTTATATAAATACTAGCTCCTGGGGAACAATACCCCTTAAGGAAAATAAAACTTGCCTGGGAGGAGGAGATCTCAGGAAATATCCCAGATGAACTGTGGCTCGAGAGGCCAAAATAGGGATGGAGAGTGACCTCATCTCCCACTTGGAGGGAATTCTTTTGAAGAATTTTAGTTCGGTATTTCTCAGTCCCGGTGATGACCAAACATTGCAATAATATCAATACTGACTTATGTTGGCGAGCCTATGGCTCAGTAGGTACACACTTGCATATTTACTGGGGGTGTCCGATAGTGGCTCAGTACTGGCAAGGTGTACAAAAGGCAGTTCAGGAGGAGGTATTATCAGAACAGATACCAGACACTTTTACAGACTGGGTACTGGGATTCCCTACCATTATGCATCTTTCTCCTCCACAAGCTGAAACTGTCCCTGGCTCTTATAGCCACAGCTCTAAAAGGTATAACAGTACATTGGCTGTGCCATGAACCTCCAGAACTGGGGCACTGGGTTTCCAGAGTTCACAACATCATGGACATGGAATCCATCATGGCCAGACTGCACCTTACAGAGGAAAATTTCAAAGTGGTTTGGGGCCCATGGATTGCTTGGGAGGCAGCTCGTCCTAAAGTTACCATTGACCCCTAATGCAAGGACAGATACAAGAGGGGTTCTTTGTTGATTAACTGATAAAATATAGTGGTTAATTGCATAAAAAAGGGGGAAAATAAACATTCAAATCAAATTGAAAGAATACTTTTTATAACATAATTTAATCTCTTTTCTAAGCTTTTTCACTTCTCTTTCTTCTTACCTCCCCATCACCCATATCACTATTATTATCTTATTATCTTCCCCTTCCCTCTCCTCATATCTATATCCCCACTACGCTTCTTTACTTCTCATTCTTCAAACATGTCAAAATGGTTGGATTTTAGCACTGAATGGTAAATATATGTACTCTCCCTCATTACTGTAACCTTTTTTTATTCCGTTGTAAAAAGTATGGAATTTTAGCAATGATGTAAGTGGTTGGAAATCCTGAAATAACTGTTGAGAGTTATATAAGTCATTTGGTATCAAATATCTACATGTATATTGTTAAAAAAATGTATACCGAAAGAGTGACTCAATACTGTTGTTAAATAATGATGGTTGAATAAACTTGAGTTATTAAAAAAAACAAAAACAGTATGCCTTCCTTTGGAATAAAGCAGTTCCAATACTGGTATGAGTTATAATATCTCACTATTTCGGAGGCTTTAGTCTCATTGATTTAAGGTGTCAGGATGTCTAAGCCTCACTTCTCAGGTTCTTGGCAATGATGGACATGCAAGGAATCACAGACAGGTTACATGAGAGTAATAAAGCTTGTTCATTACTACCAAAAGGAAAATCACAGTTGCCCTAAGCAGTTCTTATCAGTAGGAACTAGGAGCCAATGCTAAGCGTTCCCTATACCTCGAGGAATCTGTGTCTCCTGGGATCTCCGAGGTAGAAGATGCAATGTCTTATATACCTAAGATAATTACCATGGTTGCTGTAAGATAGAAACATTTCTAGTTACAGAGATGAGCCCTATTGGCTAAATTAGAGGTGGCTCCTCAGTCCAAGATAACATTATACAATTTTGTTATAGTCATCACTTTGTGGAAACAAAGAGGTACAGTTTGTACGTAGCTGTGTACTAATACAAATCATCAGAAGATGGCGATGCCGACTCATATATCATATTATTACAAGGACACAGGTGTCCTAACATCTTGTAAGCAAGAAATACATATGTATATTGGAAAGTAAAGTGTGTAGCAATTATATGCATACATATCCTGACATCTACACTTGTACGGTAGATGTTCTTAGCCCTATATGTTAGTATAACATATACATAAATGCTAGCTATCTGTGGTTTACCTCTGGGGGTACCAATTAGGGTGCAGGGACCTTGTGTAACATTCCCCCTCCTTGTTGCCTCTGAAGGGCAATACAAGCAAGAGTAAGGAAGTGGATAGAGAGCAGGGGTCATTTACAGACCTGACATGTGAGCCTTGTAAAGGAACTTCAGCTGCTCACGGTGTTGGCGTAATGTGCGCCATAGGCAGCAAAGCATAATAATAAGAAAAAATATCAAAAATGCTTTTATAATAACAAAACCTTTAAAGGTAATCTCTAACCAAGTGTTAGTAAGTGAACTATTCAAATCACCATCATTAATGAGAGCAAGGACTGCTTCATTAGCTTTGGAGATATTATTGCTGATGTTGATGAGATGAGTGTCTTTCCTGTCTAAAAGTGATTTTTAAGTCAACATTAGAGGATCAATGTGTACATTAAAATAAGGTAAATACTCTGAAAGAGTAAGCAGATAATCAGGGTTACTATCAATTATATCAGGGTCCATAATGGGGACAGGGTTAATAACTGTGTGCCCAATAATAGTTGTTTGATGTGGGACAAAACAAAATTTCAACTCATCAATAGAACAGGTTTTCTCTCCGTACTTAAAACTTTTGTAATTAGTTACCACACAAAATTCACCATCTGAATTCTATTGTATTTTCACTGTAGGCAGTCTCCAGTTTTGCAACTGTACAGGGCAAGTATAAGTCTGTTTGGAAATCTGTGTTGACAGGTGGTGAACCTCCTTCCGATAAGACTGGTACAACTTGGAATCATCTGAAGCAGATGGTGAGTCCTGGCATTCTGTGCCATTGATGGTGATGTTGTTATCCATGGAAAAGGACCAATCGATACTGTCTGGGGAATAGCAACATACAGATTTAATAACATCAAATACGTCACATCGACACAAATAAATATACCCTTTCTTCGCACAAAAATCCGTGTGCGGCGAGACCCACATGTCCAGAAGAGAATGAAAAACCAGTAGGGGGAGGCAAGTCGAGGCGTCCTCTGTAGATGTCTTCATCAAGGTGCCCAATGGAGTGTACATATGCTAGTTTATCAAATATAGCTGTAGTAGGATCAAAACATGGTAAAGAAACAGTGAAAGACACAAACATAATATCCTTAATAGAACTGTAACCCCACTGCAAATGGGGTTCACAAACGTCTTCCAGGAGCTTGCCTGAATGCTCCAAGTCTGAGCTGTTTAAATGTGGTTCCAAGAGAATGCTATTTGAGCCTCCACGTACTGTCTCTTTAAGAGCTGTCTGCTTGCAGACTTAACTAGTTTGTATGGGGGACTGTGTATTTAATGCTCGAATCTCACCCGAGCTGCGGAGTAATTGCTCCATTTTGTGGTCGCTGGAAGTGCAAAGGGAGCCCATCTGAAAGCTGTAACTGTTGGCCTGTAATCATTTAAAGCATTAGCAAAATTGTAGTTTGTCTAACCTTCCTTTATTGCAGCTGGGACTCTGTGTGTTACCCCTCCATTTTGGACCTAAACTGCTGTGCTGGGAGAATTGGGTTAAGGGAGCCCTAAAATGGAGCCTCTGGACGAATCAGAACTTGGACTCTTAATTTTGAGCCAGCCACAAGGGGATTGTATGGGCAGTGACTCTGGGAAATGTAGTTTTGACCTTGTTGCCTTTTTCCACCAACAGAGGGAGTCTTATTGTGAGTGGCAGGCAAACCAGCCAAAAGAATGGTGTAGAGCTAAAGGAAATGCCCTGCTCTGTGACTGGAAAGATCAGATCAGTTGTGACAGTGAAGAGAGAAGGAGCTCTGTGCTTCTGCGGTGTATAGTTTCACGTGGGAAGCGTGTGTGAGGCCCTGAGGTTTGGCCTGCAGCCGTTGCAAGTGCCAGTTCTGACTGAATCCGAGTTATGAGGAGTCAGAAGGAAGTCTGAAGAGTGGAAACCAGGCTCACCCTGTAGAAGACTGGAGAAATTGCTGAATCGCGCTCGGTCTGTCAGGAACTGAAGCTGCTGTGTGTGCTCCCGGGTATTTTGCAGTAATTACGATCAGGATCGAGGAGCAGCCTGCCTGGTATAGTACTTTCCTTTTATATATGAATGTGCGTAATGCTTCTGGGGAATTGCTATTTCCAATCCCCTGTATTGTGTGCTGTGTGTTGAAGCTGGAAGCAAACCCCAGCTTGTCCTGGACTAAATCCATTTGCTATCAACTGCAGTGGGGTCCAGTCGCAAGGACCTTGTCTCCATGCCCTGTTCTGGCAATCCAGAAGAACATCCACCATCCGGTCCACAGATTGGGTATTGTGAGTACAAATCGGGGTATTCCCCTGCAGCCTGTTTTCAATCACAAGTACGTCATCTAATTCTTGTTGTTTCACTGCTTCATGGACTGAGCCATCTGGCTCCGGATTACAATTGGGTGTTACGCATATATTTTCTTCTACAGAGCCCTATCCATCTTTACCTGCTGGCCAACCCCGGGCAACGGACCTGGCTAGCCCCGCCCAACCTGGGTACCCAGAGTGTGGCTTTTCAGACCCTGTATGTGTGCACAGTACTGTGATTTAGTGCCACTAATTAACCTGATTTCCCCCTCCCATGTTACTGTCCCCTAAATAAATCAGATTTGTTGTTGTTATACTATGTACTGTCTGTGGTGTTGGTACTTATGGAAACAGTATTGTGTTTTACTGTGTATGTTGTTTAGCCTTACTTTACAGGGGGTTCTCAGAGACGTGCTGCAGAATCAGTCTCGAGGGTAAGTGGTATCTATATGACTGAATAGTGTGTATACGTGGGGTATTGGGACTGTAACTCTAGTGTACTGTGTGAGCCACTAGAGGGAATAAAAGGGGGTCTCAGTGTCCCAGAGGGCTGTGACCAAGCTAGTCTAACCACTACAAACCCTGACCTCTGGGTGGAGCACCCGTTATAGGACCTAGGCCCCTCAACCTGTCCGTAGCCAAACAGGCAGGAGTAGTAGCCCTTGGGATAGCACCACCTAGGGGTTACATCTTGGAGGCATTGCTGGGATTAGCATCCTCTAGTGGCCGCATTTATGAATTACTGTTAAAAATAAATGGATACCCCAACAGAAGTGGCTGTACACCAGTTGGTATGGTGGTATACTGGGCAGGAGATCGACCCCCAAAATGCTATACTTATCTTGGATATCACACTGGGTACCAGTACGAACACTGTAGAGGGAGTACTTTCCAAGGTGGAAGGTTTACAAATCCCTGTGGTGGCGGGTCGACATGCTGATCTACTCATCCACACCTTCATGGCCCTAGTAGAGTATAAGGACTCCATAGATAGCTCCAAAGTACCACAGACTATTACCCCAGAGGGAGCCCTCACTGCCTGGAGAGTGATAACTAATTACAGTAAAGACCCGGGGGAATGACCCCCCACTATCTGAAACTTTTGAGGAGAAATTTGCTAAATTGTTGCTGGAGGAAGGGAAAACTGTGGAGGATTTAAAGAAACTATTATTGCCACCTGGGGGCGTTCCTCCTCCAACACCCTCTCCCCCTCCCGCACTCATTATTGCCCCATCTTCTGTGCCAGTGCTAGCCCCTATGTTTGTACCTGCCATTAGTCATGACTCTTACTGCAAGCTCAAAGTATTCTCTGGCATCCACCCTGCTCCAAATGGGGAGGTCGATCTGGAAACCTGGATAGACTCTGCTACCCTTGCAGTACAAGACTGGCAATGCTCTGAGGCAGAAAAAAGGGCTCGCCTGGGGGAGAGCCTCCAGGGACCCGCCCAACATACTTTTTGCTCCCTGAGGGTCTCTGACCCTGACGCCAAAGCCCAAGAGTACATAGTTGCCCTCAAAAATGTGTTTGGGGGCACCACTAGTGTTGAGGCCTTGAAATGGAAGCTTAAAAATGTTAGGCAACAGCCGGGGGAATTGCTCTCTGCCTATAAGGATCGATTAGAGGGAATCTTGCAAACCATTTTTTGAAAGAGGGGGTTGGACCCGTAGTGAAGTGGACCAGGTAAGACTGGATCATATACTCTGCTCTGCCTGGCTCTCTAGCTGGGTGTTGCTCAAATTGCAACTGCATCAAAGGAAATCTGGTCCCTTGCCTTTCCATGTGTTGATGAAGGAGATGCGGGAAGTTGAGGAGGAGGAAGGTTTTTCAGAGCCCTGTGCAGTAGTAGCTGCTACATCCCCTGCCCCAGATGCGGGGTCAGACGCTGATGGCCTGGAATCACCGAAATCACATGACAGAATCTGAGACCCAAATGTCAGCCAGTGGGGGCCCAGTCAGAGAGGGATGGCTACCGATGTTCTGCCATGGGATGAACTGCTGAGGGAGATTAGGAAAGCAACAGACAGTCTCATCATTAAGGCCGCTCCTACGTGTACGGGCACTGACACTTGCCTGACTGCTTCTACATGGGGGTGCCCAACCAGACACATCATGTTGACTACAGTTCAAAACTTGATGTTTTGGCTATGGAGGTGAGGGAACTGAAGAGATGTCTTCAAATGTCCAACCCACCGCTGGCTGAGGTGGCATCAAGGTTTTATATTGATAGTACCAATGCCGCAGCCCCCAATGTGATGCCTCGGTCACCCCAAACTTCAGCAGATATATTTTGCCATAATTGTGGAATGGATGTGCACATGAAGAGAGAATGCCGATCTCGGAAAGACTTAGAGAGTGGTGAGCTGGCTACAAGGAGAGCTTTGGAGCACAAAACAGTGGTTAAGAGGTGCGCGGAATGACCACAGTGAAGGTCCCAGAAATGCTAACTCACGTTGCTTTGTGGCTAGATCATTTGCCCAGGCCCTTGTTACTGGCTCTCCAGACTGGTCCAGAATAGTGGGTCCCTCCATGAAGACCACTGTGAAGGTGAATGGAGTGTCTACAAGAGCTGTATTGGACAGTGGCTCCCAAGTGACAATTATGTTTCAGGACTGGTATCAGAAGCATCTGTCTGATATACCCTTACAACCATTGGAAGGACTGCATGTCTGGGGGTTAAGTGAGAAGGACTACCCCTTTTCTGGGTATATCTGAATTTGGTTGCCTTTTCCCACCTCTGTGGCTGGAGTGGCCGAGCAAGTAGGGACCCTGGCATTAGTGTGTTCCCCACCGACTGTATGATTGGATCACTCTTGGGACTAATGCTCATATGTTTGGATGGTTGGCACAGTTGTGTTATGAGAAACAAGGGTCAAGGACTGGTAGAGCTTTGAGAATCCCGGCCTTGATCAAGAAGGCCTATGAGGCACAGAGAGATGCTGAAAAAGTGGACCCAGAGGAACCGGTTGGAATTGTCTGGAAGAAGGATCTTGAGTCTCTGATTCTGGCGCCAAATGCCCAGTATACCTTACAGGTGGAAGTCCATATCAGAAAGGATGTCAAGAATAAAATCCTCATGCTGGATGCACCAGGTGATGGGAAATTGCCGGAAGGACTGCTGGTCAGGCCAAGTATTTTGCTTGCCAGAGCCCATGCTTATGCCAGAAGGGTAATGGTTCAAGTTCATAATGTGTCTGATAGAGAGATTTGAGTAAATAGAGGTTGCACCCTGGATAATTTACATTGTGAAGATACTGCAGTGCTACCCAGTAACAAGTGTTCGGGGAGAATGACAGAGTGATGCCCGACTTGTTTGATTTTGGGGACTCCCCGTTGCCAGCCGAATGGAAGATGGGAATTAGTAGAAAACTTGCCCAGAGAGACCAGGTGTTTTCTTTAAAGGAATGGGACATGGGATGTGTGCAAGGAGCTGAGCACCACATCCGGCTGCATGATGAAAGGCCATTTTGTGAGAGGTCTCGACGCTTGGCCCCTGCTGACATAGATGATGTGAGACGGCATCTGCAAGAGATGCTTGCTACTGGTATAATACAAGAAACCAGAAGTCCATATGCATCACCTATTATGGTAGTGAGGAAAAAGAATGGGACAGTAAGGATGTGCATGGATTATCGCACCTTGAACCGGCGGACTATCCCTGATCAGCATACGATGCCCCGCATCCAGGATGCCTTAGATTGCCTGAATGGTAGCAAGTGGTTCTCCGTGCTGGATCTTCACAGTGGATACTACCAGATCATGATGGCCCAGAAGACCATGAGAAGATGGTCTTTATCTGTCCGCTAGGCTTCTATGAATTCATGAGGATGCCTCAAGGGATTTCAGGTGCCCCAGCCACTTTTCAACGACTGATGGAGCATGCAGTGGGGGACATGAACTTATTAGAGTGCCTGGTGTACCTAGATGATGTTATTGTGTTTGGCAGCTCACTGGAGGAACATGAGAGCAGATTATTCAAGGTGTTGGACTGACTGGAAGACTTTGGCCTAAAACTGTCCATCGATAAATGTCAATTCTTCCAAACATCTGTAAAGTATGTGGGACACATAGTCTCCACCAGGGAATAGAGACTGACCCAAGTAATGTTGAGGCTTTGACCACCTACCTGGCCACAACCCCACAATCTAAAAGAACTGCAAATATTCCTGGGATTCTGTGGCTACTATCACTGTTTCATCAAGGACTATTCAAGAGTGATCCATCCTTTACTTAATCTTACTCAAGGTTACCCTCCTACCCAGAAAAATAACAAGAGGTCGGTTTCTTCTGAGCCTGAGAGAGAGTGTATTTCCATCCCAATTAAGTATTTGGAGCCAGATGGACACCTGAGTGTGAAGCTGATTTTCATTAGATTATATATCATCTTACCTATGCTCCTGTCCTTGCCTATTCAGATCCAGCGAAGCCCTATGTCTTGCACACTGATGCTAGCCTGCAAGGCTTGGGGCTGTATTGTACCAAGAGCACGAGAATGGCCTGAGACCAGTGGCCTTTGCCAGTAGAAGCCTGACCCCATCCGAAAAGAACTATCCTGTACGTAAGTTAGAGTTCCTAGCTTTGAAGTGGGCTATTGTAGACCAGTTCCACGAGTACTTGTGTGGGGCTAAGATACTAGTAAAAACTGACAATAATCCTTTGACCTATGTGCAGACTTCAGCTAAGTTGGATGCCACTGGCCATAGGTGGCTTTCTGCATTATCTACATATGACTGTGCTGTTGAAAACAGAGCAGGCCTGAACCACATAGATGCTGATGCTCTCTCCTGGAGGCCTGTTCCCCAGAATGACTGGGTCAGACTGTCAGAACCTGATATTTGAGCACTCTGCCAGAAGTTTGACAGGGAGGAATAAATGTCCACGGACTCAGTGGACTGTATAGTGGATTGTTTAGGACCCTCTGAGAATTGCATACCTGCTGCTTATTGCCACTTTTCTGTAATAGACATTGGTGCACTGCCTCAGCTGGGCAATGACAGTATTCAGTGGGCTCAATACCAAGATCCCATGATCAAATCAGCTTTAGAAGCCCTCTTCACAGGGAAAGATGTGTCTAAATTACACTCCACTGATTTGAGAACTGCATTGCTATACAAGGAAGGTCCTAAGTTGAAACTGATCAATAGACTGTTATACAGAGAAACAGTAGGCAGGGGGACAAATAGACAAACAACAACTAGTGCTGCCCACTGCCTTTTGAGACTCAGTACTGACATCCTTACGCAACCACATGGGGCACCTTGGTATAGACAGAACACTTGACTTGGTGAGATCCAAATTCTATTGGCCTAAGATGGGGGCTGATGTTGAGTGACACATTCAAACTTGTAGTCGCTGCTTACAGAGGAAAGCCCTGCCCCAGAGGGCTGCCCTCCTTGTTAACATCATCACCAGTGCACCCATGGAGCTGGTCTGCATTGATTTTCTGAGTTTGGAGTCAGATCAAAGAAATATTAGTAATATGCTGGTGGTCGCTGACCATTTTATGAGATATGCCCAAGCTTTCCCCACCAAGGACCAGAAGGCATCCACTGTGGCAAAAGTACTTGTAGAAAACTTTTTTGTTCACAATGGGGCTCCACCAAGAATCCATTCTGATCAAGGGAGAGACTTTGAGAGTCGTCTGATCAAAGAGATGCTTTCTCTGTGGGGTAGAAGAAGTCCAGAACCACCCTTACCACCCCCAGGGGGACCCACAGCCCAAACGTTTCAACCGTACTTTGCTAGATATGCTAGGCACCCTCCACCCGAAGGACAAGCCTAGATGGAGCCAACAAATTAGCACCCTGGTACATGCCTACAACTGCACCAAAAGTGATGCCACTGGGTTCTCCCCCTACTGCCTGATGTTTGGGAGAGAAACTCAACTGCTGGTAGATGTATGTTTTGGAGTTTCTCCTGATGGGGTTCAAGCTGACAACTATTTACAGTATTCAAAAGTTAAAGGCCCAGCTAAATCATGCGTACCAACTTGCTCAAACCATGGCTGCCAAAAGAAATCTGGCCAATAAAGAAAGGTATGATAAAAAGGTGAAAGCACAGGAACTCCAGGAGGGAGATTGGGTATTGCCAAGAAATCTGGGAATGCACGGTAAACATAAGATTGCTGACAGATGGCAACATCTCCTTCACATTGTAGTGGGCAAACTAGATGATCTGACTGTGTACAAAGTAAGGCCTGAGAATAATTCAAAAGATGTTAAAACAATGCATGGGAATCATTTACTGCCCACTGGACAAATCTTGATTGAGTCTGAGCCCCCAGAAAATGCTCCCTCTGGACCAGTGACCTGAGCTGCTTCTAAGCAAAACCAAAGGAAGTCTGCACCTACAGATGCTGAGTTAAAGTGTTCCCCACAAGAAGTCCCAGTTGAAAATGCTGTTAATCCATGTCAGAGGAAAGTGATGCAACTTTGAGTACTACCCCTCTTACGAACTAAGTCAATTTTTTCAGGGCAACCTCCTAGTCAATTATGAAGAGAAAGCTGGGCCTTCTGAACTACCTAAGCCCCCAGCTTTGTCCCTGGAGCCAATGCTCCCAGAAAGTGAAGTGCGAAGTATCAAGTCGGATGACATGGAATCACTGTGCATGGTGGAACTGTAACAGACTGGTAATATGCCAGAACAAAAAGAGTATTTTGAGTGCCCTGACAGTCCACTGCCAGTATCCAAAAGCTCTCCATGTGAGTCAAGTGTTGTGGACTCAGAGATTGTAACTCCTGGAGCTGAAAGTGCCCCAAGTTCTAGCCTCTCTACCCCAATGGAGACTCCCTTGACAAGTGAGGACAATGCTGAAAATGAGGCTCAGGGTACAGAGACAGTAACAGTTCCCCCTAGAAAGACTGGCTGAGCTGTAAAGCCTGTGGTGCACCTCAGATATGATTCCCCTGGGAGGCCCGTGGACTTGCCTCTCAATGTTGTCCATAAAGGAGTGTATGTGTCCCCTGAGCTCATTGCCCAAACTGAACATCAGTGCTAACTTCAAGTTCCTTGTGTTGCCCTCTAAGTATGATGCCCCTGCCCCATCCAGCCCCAAGGTAGCTGATAGGGAAGGGACCCCTCTCTTCAGGTTTCATGTACAGGAGGTAATAACCTGAGTTATGGTACAATGTGTGTATAATACTGTGAAAAAGGTGATGTACTGAAAAGTTTCAGAAATGTGTTTCTGGTAAGGTGATATGTTGACGGATGATTACATGTATAAGCCTAATGTGATACTGATGTAAATGTATATGGTTGTATTGAAACTTATGGAGGTACTTACTTCACGCGGATGCCAAGTTTATCCAGGCCAGGAAGGGTGTAACCCCCCTTCAAATGGAGGTTCCCAAAAGTCTTCCAGGAGCTTGTCTGAATGCTCCAAGTCTGGGTGCTGGTCGGCATCTAAGCTGTTTAAATGCGGTTCCAAGTGAGTGCTATTTGAGCCTCCATGTACTGTCTCTTTAAGAGCTGTCTGCTTGCAGACTTAATTAGTTTGTATGGGGTGACTGTGTATTTAATGCTCGAATCCTGCCTGAACTGCGGAGTAATTGCTCCATTTTGCGGTCGCTGGAAGTGCAAAGGGAGCCCATCTGAAAGCTGTAACTGTTGGCCTGTAATCATTAGCAAAATTGTAGTTTGTCTAACCTGCCTTTATTGCAGCTGAGACTCTCTGTGTGTTACCCCTCCATTTTCGACCTAAACTGCTGTGCTGGGACAACTGGGTTAAGGGAGCCCTAAAATGGAGCCTGTGGACGAATCAGAACTTGGACTCTTAATTTTGAGCCAGCCAGAAGGGGATTGTATGGGCAGTGACTCTGGGAAATGTAGTTTTGACCTTGGTGCCTTTTTCCACCAACAGAGGGAGTCTTATTGTGAGTGACAGCACAACCAGCCAAAAGAATGGTGTAGAGCTAAAGGAAATGCCCTGCTCTGTGACTGGAAAGATCAGATCAGTTGTGACAGTGAAGAGAGAAGGAGCTCTGTACTTCTGCGGTGTATAGTTTCACACGGGAAGTGCGTGTGAGGCCCTGAGGTTTGGCCTGCAGCCATTGCAAGTGCCATTTCAGATTGAATCTGAGTTGTGAGGAGACAGAAGAAAGTCTGAAGAGTGGAAACCAGGCTCACCCTGTAGAAGACTGGAGAAATTGCTGAATCGCGCTCGGTCTGTCAGGAACTGAAGCTGCTGTGTGTGCTCCCGGGTATTTTGCAATCTTTGCGATTGGGATCGAGGAGCAGCCTGCCTGGTATAGTACTTTCCTTTTACATATGAATGTGTGTAGTGCTTGTGAGAAATCGCTATTTCCAATCCCCTGTACTGTGTGTGCTGTGTTGAAGCTGGAAGCAAACCCCAGCTTGTCTCGGACTAAATCCGTTTGCTATCAACTGCATGGGGTCCAGTCACAAGGACCTTGTCTCCATGCCCTGTTCTGGCAATCCAGAAGAACATCCACCATCCAGTCCTCAGCTTGGGTATTGTGAGTACAAATTGGGGTATTCCCCTGCAGCCTGTTTTCAATCACGTGCGTCATTTAATTCTTGTTTCACTGCTTCATGGACTGAGCCATCTGGCTCAGGATTACAATTGGGTGTTGTACATATATTTTCTTCTACAGAGCCCTATCCATCTGCACCTGCTGGCTAACCCCAGGCAACGGACCTGGCTGGCCCCCCCATCCTGGGTACTCAGAGTGTGACTTTTCAGACCCTGTATGTGTGCACAGTACTGTGATTTAATGCCACTAATTAACCTGATTTCCCCCTCCTGTGTTACTGTCCCCTAAATAAATCAGATTTGTTGTTGTTATACTATATACTGTCTGTGGTGTTGGTACTTATGGAAACAGTATTGTGTTTTACTGTGTATGTTGTAAACCCTTACTTTACAGGGGGTTCTCAGAGACGTGCTGCAGAATCAGTCTCGAGGGTAAGTGGTATCTGTATGAGTGAACAGTGTGTATATGTGGGGTATTGGGGCAATAACTCTGGTACTGTGTGAGCCACTAGAGGGAATAAAAGGGGGTCTCAGTGCCCCAGAGGGCTGTGACCAAGCTAGTCTAACCACCACAAACTCTGACCTCTGGGTGGAGGCACCCACCATAGGACCTAGGCCCCTCAACCTGTCCGTAGTTAAACAGGCAGGGGTAGTAGACCTTGGGATAGCGCCACCTAGGGGTTACAGAACATTTCTTAGAAGTAAAACAAGGACCAATATTAGGGTGCCTGGTCACAAAACCCAAATTCCTAGCAGTAGAAATAGGAATAGTTAAAGACTGTAGCATACATATGGCAACACAGTTAGGGGATTTACAATGAGGACAATACCATTTAGAGATATGTCTGTCATGTATGATATCAGGGAATCTTCCGGATTCTAGCTCATGGAAGAGATTGTTGATGGTAGTGATAATATATGAGCCATAGGCTGAGCATAGTATTTCACGGGCAATGTATTACTTATCTGCTGCTTTATTTTTTTGTGAAATAAGGAAGTTAATCTTATCTTTAGAATCTGTAAATGACTTAGCATGTTGTGCATATTGTATACAGTGTATCTTTCTTCCTGACTAAGGCCATCCACACCATGCAATAATGGGGGTATGATGTCATTGATCATTCCAGTTTGAAACTTCTGTGAATGTGCTTTGATAGTGGCAATATCTGCTTTATTCCAGATAGACATTGCAGTACCAAAAACACCAGTGACAGTACCTGTGGCACCAGTGAGATCAGATGTGTCACGTGTATTACGTTTATGACTTTGATCATCCTGTTTAGGTTTTCTCCTAAAATTGCCTGTATGCTCGGTGGTTTGTACCATGGCAATAGGGTCTTGGTTATGAATCTGAAAAGCTGCTACGCTATCAAGTAACAAGGTGCTATAAAACAATGATGTATTAGCAGTATGACACATACCAAATTATTTCATATTCCAGTAAGTCAAGTTAAACAAAACAGGTATATGCATATATTGTAAGTTATTAATAAGTGAGCCAGGTAAGACAGTGGCTTATAGACCACTATGAGGACCAGGGGTCTGTTTTGGACATTCCTAAAGCTGTTTGTCAGAAGGGGGTAACACAGATAGATACATGGCAGCTGAGGCCACCTTGTGTACAGCACAAAATTTCTTGGCAGAATCTTTAGACAATGAATCACAATATGAAGAGTCAATTAAGGCAGTGATATTGTATAAACCAGAATGTCTAAGAGAGGTTTGGTGCAAGGACAAAGTACCATTTGGGGATAATTTTGCATTGGGCCATCCATGAAAAGTTCCCTTGGAGAGTTTGGCCACGGGGAGTATTCGTCCTTGAGACTTGGTTTACCACTCAATTTGTAGGGTAAATTTATCAGGAGCAACAGCTGAGGCAATGAGGTAGGCATCTGAACCTTCCTGGACAGTAATCAAATTGTTGAGAATATTGATGGAGACTCCCTCTGGGGTAGTTGCAGGTGGAGCAAGGTGAGGATGGAGGTGCTTTACCATGCCTTGGATGCAGGGGATAACTCCTGAGATGAGGAGAAAATGGAACAAGATAGCCATCTTGTCAGCGTACCTGAAAAGGAAAATCAAACATTAGCAAATTAGTACTATTCCATCCAGTGGCGTGAGGAAAAGTAATTATACTCCTTTATACAGTTTCAACTGGTTTGCATGTAACCATTTGTCAGTTAGTTTGTTGTTTTGCATGAGTCTAACCTGATAGACTGCTGGACTGAGCTTGTTGACAATGGGATAGGGGCTTACTGGAGAAGGAATGTGTGGGATGTGCAAATCTGAGAACCATGACCTGATCTCTAGCTTGCCAATCCACTTCTTGTGCGCGTTTGTCAAACTGAATTTTGGACTGTTGCTGGGTCTTGCCCATGCAGTTGGCAGCATACAAATGAGTGCATACGAGGTCTTGTCTCAGTTTTTACACATACTGGTCCACTGAGACACGATCTGCAGTGGGGTTGTACAGGTCAAACAACAGGTGTTCTGGCAATCTCATGTTTCTACCAGTCATCACCTCAAAGGGTATCAGCTGGGTGGTGGCTGAGGGTGTGCCCCTAATTGCCATAAGGAGTAACGGCAGTAGGGAATCCCAGTCCTTGGGATTGTCCTCAGTGAATCTGGAAAGCATTTGCTTAATCCGTCTGTTGGCCTTCTCTACTTGACCTGATGCTTGTGGATGGTAAGGTATGTGGAACTACTGATAAACTCCGAGGTGTTCAAGTGCTTCTTTAAATAACGCACCTGTAAAACTGGTTTATTTGTCTGAGTCTACCTGGAGAAAATCTGTTCCACCAGGATTTTGGCAGTGCATGTCTTAGTGGGGAAAGCTTCAACCCACTTAGAGAAAAGATCAGTTACCACAAGGGCGTATTTGCTGTTTTTACTCGTATTGGTCAGGGGACCAATAAAATCAATTTGTATGGCATGCCAAGGGCCAGAATGTCTTTGTGGTAGCAGTTTGGCATTTCGTTTGGTAGGGATGGGGTTGTTTTGTGCACACACAAGGCAGTTAGTTGTCTATGTACAGTTTGACAACTTTGGTGACACCCCGTGTTGGGGTAGCTGGTTGGCTCTACCTTTTCTCTTACTGCAGGGATCATGCTCCTGAGGAACAGGGTCTTCTACTCAATGAGCTCCACATCTGCAGCTTCTCTTGCAAGGTGCTTCCCTGCTTGGAAAGCCATCCAGAGCCTCTGGCAGAAAGTCACTGGACTTTCTTTCGCATTCTGTTTCACAGGGTATGTGAGCATCACTCCTACCACACCTGGGTTGTGTGCAGAGATAAGCTCAGCTGCTACTTCATCAAAGGTGGCATGGCCGTCCTGGTGGATGACATCGAGGGTTTCGCCCACAGTCCAGGATCGATGGTCTGGTGTAGGATCTGGACCTGGTCATCTGCAGTAAGACTAAACATTTCACATTTAGCATGCATCTTTTCCAAGTGGCAACTGAGGTTGTCGGACGGGCTCATCCGACTTTGCTGAACAGAGTAGGCCATTTGTAGGGGATTAGTGGGATGATCAAGCAGAGGTAGATTACCTCAGGCACCCTCAAGGGCTGCCTGAGCTGTGGCTTCTGCCACAGTGTGGACCATTCCATCCCTAGTCACGGCCTCCTGCAGCATCTGTTTGATCTGCGTTTGGAATGTCTGTTTACTTCTGTCGGGTAGGGTCACATTGCCTAAGGTGGTATCAGTCATTTTCTCTATCTCTTCCTTATCATCCACAGAAATAATGGTGATCGGTGGTGCCATTGGGACTAGGCCTTGGTCTGCACCCCCCCATCATGGGGTCGCCATGTTGGCATCGCCCATGATGCGCGTAATGCCATCGATGATGTAGGGATGTGGTGTCATGTGACAGGGGTCTGCCATGCTGTGGATGGCAGGGAGGGGTGTCTGGGCCATAGTAGGGATGTGACTGGGCATTGTACTGGTAGATGTCATCATCTGACTCCTCCTCTTCAGATGATGTCGACAAGGTAGGGGCTACGCCTCCCATTGCCTTGACGTTTCCAGCCAGCACCTCTCGTTGATGGTGCAGTTTTGCCATTTTATGTTCACAAGCCTCATGACTCACTTTTGCAACATTCTGACCCACATCATCCTGCATCTGCTTCTGTAACACACTATACGTGGCGCTCAATTTGCAATTGTCCCTAGTAGCTACTCCCAAGTCATTACGTACCTAGTTTATCTCATCCTGTAACTCTCCCAACTCCTCACGCATCTGATCATTTGTTCTACTTAACAAGTCATTCATTTGCAAAGCCTGCCCCTTATCCTGTCTCAAACTTTCACACTCCTGCTTCAACATACAAAATTCCTGCTCGCCTGCCTGAGCAGAATGATGCAAAAGGGAATCCTTTTCATTCCACAGAATTTGGAGCTCTGACTCCAAATTCTGCTCAAATCTCACACATTCAGTTTATTGCAATCCCATCTCCTGCTTAAGAGATTAGATTTGCAGTTCTAGGGATCTAAACCTTGCTTTGGAAGCTTCCAGAGCAGCATAGAGAGCCGTGACCTGCAGCCCTTTAGCTTCTCGCTTTCTGGCTATTTGTCTTGTCTCTGTGTACTGGGTTGAAATCCCCAGTACAGGGTTTTCGGATTGACTTGCGTTCTGCGCAAAGTCAGCCCATCCTCCATGGGAGGCAAAGAAGTTTGAGACATTGAGTCTAAGTTCTGCGCAGATATTCGATATGGTGGCCATTGTGTGGGAGGGAATGAAAAATCAAACTGTGAAAAGGTGCCATGCTGTGTATCAATCCACAACAGGTGCACTAGTTCGCAGTCAGGCTACTGTACACTTGCAAGCTTGCAATTCAAAACTGCTGTGGGGTGGGTTGCGTTGGTATCAACAACACCCAGTAAGCAGCCAGACTTTGCAAGTGATTACAAAGTGGGTGAAAAATGAGAGAGGTTGTGTGGGAATGCACACCTACAGTCCCCATTGGGAAGGGAAAAGTTGTAGCAACAAGTGAAACTTTGCAAACTCCAAATATTGCCTGCACATGGTCGCCAATTGTCAGGAGGTCTAAACATCACTTCTCAGGTTCTTGGCAATGATAGGCATGCAAGGAATCACAGACACATTGCATAAGAGTAATAAAGCTTGTTTATTACTACCAAAAGGAAAATCACAGTTTCCCTAAGCAGTTCTTACCAATAGGAACTAGGAGCCAATGCCAAGCATTCCCTATACCTCAAGGAAACTCCGTGTCTCCTGGGGTCTCCGAGGTAGAAGACACAATGTACTACATTATATACCTAAGATAATTACCATGGTTAGCTGTCTGTGGTGTACTTCGGGGGGTACCAATTAGGGTGCAGTGACCTCGTGTAACAAAGGTCAACTCCCACCTAACCTTCAAAAATGCTGAGAGCCATGAAGTCACAGCTCCCTCCCCTGCAGCAATGCTGCAGTAACGTATGGGCCAAATTTAGCAAAATACAATGCAGTACTTTTTTTGACTTACTTAAAAGTAGTATAGGTTTTTATATAGTTGATTCTGTGCATACCCCCACCCATCCACCAATATAACATTGCATTTTTCTAAATCGGAATTTAATCCCAGTTCCCATAAATACTGTTCATGCATTCTACTAGCTAATCTAAGAGACTGAGGTTCATGTGGCCACTCATTTTTTCCTTTTTGTTCTGTATATAAATTTTGGCATGCCTACCTGCCCAACCCAGACCAAGTTCTGGTAGATCCTGTCACCTCCAGCCACTTTCTTTTTAAACCATAACACCCCTCCAGCACTACCTCTGTGATGGGGCCCTATGGTGAAGAAGATACATTCAGAGCTGGGATATGGAGACATGGGACAGATCTGAGCCTTTATGCAGCAGAGCTGGAAGTTACATTTTTTTCCTGCATGCCCCAGCCCCCTTCCTGAGATGTTAGCATGGCAGAGTTCAGCATCTGTGTCTGTTTGCTGACATCCTGTCACACAAATCACAAGGATGCTCAGGATATGATTATGATAAATGAATGCAGTAAAAAAAACACAAAGACAAACAATTTTAGACATTGGTTACAAGGTTTTGAAAATAAAATAGAAAATATACATAAAAACCTACTTTTAAAAACTCTGAGATTTAAAATCTACCTCAAGTCCTTGGTGATGAAGTTTGAAATGCAAAGTCTTTACAAAGGCATATGAAAACCTTGGTTGCTGGTAGTGCAGAATTCTTGAAGAAAGTGTCTCTGCTCTCCTAAGCAGATAGAGAGGGTTTCAAACGCAACAATGGCAAGGCTTCAAGCAAAAAGGCAAAAGCTAAAAAGGCTCAGGTACTTCTCTGCATCCTAGTTTTAAGGGGTTTCCAAAGGGCAGGTCCACTGGATTGTGGCTGCCCTGCGACTGGCTAGCATTCTGTTTCTTTTTGTTTAAATTTAATACACTTTATTAATTTTCAAAAATAAACACCACCACCACCACCAACATAATAAACATTAACCTCAGCCCTCCCAATTCCCCTTCCCCCAACAGCAGAGCAACAGTGAACCCCACACTAAGAATGAAACAATCAAGAGGCATAGTCAAAGCAGTTAGAAAGATAAAGATGAAAATAATCACTAAGGGAGATTAGGACCAGCCTATAAAGTGTAAAGAGTATGCAATTTACCCCATGTTTTATTGGACAGCAGGAGGCAGTTATGTAGCCCTGCAATCAGTCATTCCGTACTAAGACTGGCAAGGAGTTCCTGAAACCACTCAGTATAGGATAAACTCACCGAGTCACGCCAGTGATGCTGAGCCATTTTTTTAATGGATAGCACAATTAAGGCCAGATAATATCTGCGTTCCCGCACCCCCACCTTAGAATAATCCCCTACTATACAAATTTCCAGGGAAAAATACTCACTTTTCCCTAATAAGGGATCTGCCCTTTGGCCAATAAGTGTCCATAGGGGAGCCACATTAGGGCATTTCCAGAAAACATGATAGGGGCTGTCTTCTCCCTGCCCACATCTAACACATAGAAGTTGGAGCTTAACCCATTTTGAGTAATTTGACCGGTGGGAGGTACAAATTATTCAAAACTTGGAAATGCATAAGTTTTGAAGGGTCCTGCGTGGCATAGATATAGGTATTCTGCCACAACTTATACCAATCAAAAAAGGACTGCAGAAATTGTGAGTTACAATACAAAGAGACACCATACACTTGTGGAAAGGTCTCCGTGTACAAACAGGAATATAACTTAGAAACTGAATGGAGAAAGTTGGCCAAATCAATGTGCGAACACAGGAGCACACTGGCATTGGTGTCAGCAAAGTTTGCCATGAAACTTTGCTTCACCACATGGTGGAGCTGGTAAACTTTAAAAACAAAGGGATTAATCAATTAGTATTCCCTCATAATGTCCAGCGAGGAGAAGCACACCCCATCTCTAAACAGGTCACAAACCTTCACATCTGTGAGCTGAGGTAAACAGGGCAGGTAGCATTCTGTTTCTATGGTTACACAACCGGTAAGAGTTTAATATTTTATTCCAGTATCACAGACATGAGGTTCTTAATATAAGGAAAAAAAAGACTCAGAGATCAGCCAACTCAGACCAGATTTCTAGGGGAACATTCCAGCCTTCCTGCTGGGAGATAGACAAGGTAAAGCAAGGCAAATTTTATTTAAAAGGACGCCCATCCCAGAGGCTCTGGGCGCCGCACATTAATCAAATAAAAACAACACAACACAATACAATCAATAAAATATACAATTCCAAATAATTAAAACATAATTTACTACACAATTTGTTTCATTTTTAAAAAATGAAACAATATAAACTATGAAACATAGTCAGGGAATGCCTGATCGAATAAAAATGTCTTTAGTCGGGCCTTAAAAACTTCAACAGACGGGGCCTCCCTAACAACTATAGGAAGCGAATTCCACAGGACGGGAGCAGCGACACTAAATGCTCTGTAAGCCAAAATTAAACTGTACCCAATACAGTCATTTACTTATATCGTAGCCCATTTGTTCGTAATGAGATTAGCAGAGAGTAGACCTCTGAAAACTAAGGAAAGGTAGACAAAGAGGCACCAGATGATGCTGTGGTCCATTGAGACACAAATGGACCTGCCTGCTGGCCATCTCTGCTTTATAAGTCTTTTGTCTCCTTTTAGATAATTTAATTAACTCTAACCTCTGCTAGTGGAAAACAGTTTTTTTTCTGTAGTAACAAGAAAATCACATGAGTCTACAGGGCCCATAGTCTATACCCATAATCCCTTGCACTTACATTAGACCACTATGGCATCTGATGAATTTCTCTTAGGTCTTGATTTTTCAAGATGGTGGCTGCTATGAGCCTGCCAGCATTTTAGCTCTGTTTATTTAGTATTTTATCTGTATTTTTATTTGTTGTTTTTTTACTGTCATTTTGTGTTATTTTTAGTTTAATTTCATGTCTTTAGTGAGATAGGGTAGAAGGAGTGAAGTAGTTAGTGCTCTTGCAGTTTGCAGGTTGTTTGTTTTTGTATTTTCCCTCTGAACTCTGATTAACATTTGTCGTTTTTTTTCTCCACGCTGGACGTTTAGTGACAGATTATGCCTTTGCTGCAGTGGTTAATTTTCAGCCTAAGTCACTGAGTTGTATTCGGAGCTCTGAGTTTAACTGTGGGTGTCCTGCTTCTGTCTTTACCTAGCAGGCATGGTTAAAATCAATGTGGGGATTTAATTAGTCCAGCCGGATCCAACTCAACGCTTGCTTTTTTGGACTTACTCGGGACTTTCCAAGCAGGTGTGACAACGGAGGTTTGAAGAAATTTGTGGTTTCTTGTCCGCGACTGCCGATGATTACAGCTCCAGGTCATGAGTAACTGTTCCCAAAGTCCTTGCTGGGGTTGTGTCAGGGATTGGTTGGGGGTTTGCTCTGTGGATCTAGGAGTTTTCCTCAACCCAGCTTCTGGGCTCCTGTCAGAGGACTGGGGTCAGGTGGTGAGGGGTATAGACTGCCTGGCGGTCGGTGGACGGCAAGGCCGTCTGTGTTGTTTGGGGCACTCAGAGGGCTGTGTAGCTTGTCCCCCACTCCTTCCACTGGCTTTGATGCATCTGGATTCATTCATTGAATTCACTACTACTGTGCTGTGTCTGCTTGATTTTCGTCTCCTTGCTTGGAGCCTGACATCTGAATAGAAGTTGTTTTGCTTGGACTCTCGGCTAGAAAACCTTGTTTTTTGGGAAGCATGAACTATGGCTTGACCTGCTGCCTGAGGCCCTTCTATTTTGTTTTTCATTGTTTAAATTGTTCTTTTGGAGGGGGGCTGTGAGAGAACCCTCCTATTGATTTTGACTTTTTTTGGTTTTTGCTCGTGGAGGGAGGCTGTGAGAGATCCTCCCAGACACTGATTTTTACTTTGGATTCTAATTTGTTTGCTGGACTTGTTTGGACATAGCTTTTATCACTGACTGGGAGTGAGAGTCCTAGTCTCTTCAGTCTTTTCTGGCTTTGTTCAAGGTGGGAGGCTGTGAGAGAACCTCCCAAACATCGATTCCTACTTTCTTTTGGATTTGGCCTAACTGTGAACTGTGGCCTTACTTTTATTCTGACTGGGAGTGAGTGTCCCAGTCTGTTTCCATAACTGACTTTGTTGTTTTAATTGTAATAATTTAATTATTATTATTTTTTTTTTTTTTTAGTATTGTGAGGGTTTTGGGAGTCTATTTTGGTTATTTTTATAGGAATTTTATTTGGAGCTACCTTGTTTGGCCTAATTAGTGCTGCATTATTGATCAGGATGTGTTTGATGAGAGATCTCCCTGTCAGGCGCTACTCCCCCTCTGAGCTTCGGGACCTCCGCCCCTTTACCTGCTCCCCCATCTGTGGCAGTTTATGGCCACTGCTGGGCTGTCTGAATAGTGGGGAGGAGGAGAAGGGGTGGGGGACCAGGGAGGGGAGGGCTGAGCTGAGCTGCGCGATTGGGGTAATGGGGACCAGAAGACACCCTGGAGCGAAATGGTGCACTGAATGAGGACCTCCTTGTTTAGTGCCCATACACAAGGGCTCCATGTTTAGTGGGTCAGTACCTCATACTGCTCCAGTTTCTCACCCGACCCACACGGTGTTGTGCAATGTCAGATCTATTAAAAACAAGTCGGCAATTATAGCTGCTCTTGTTGAGTCATTCGATCTGGCTTGCATCACCAAGACCTGGATGGATGAAAATGCAGGTCCCATTTTGGAGTCAGTGATTCCAGCTGGTTTCTTGGTGATACACCATGTGAGGTTGGGTCGTAGGGGCGGGGGGTGTAACAATTTGTTTTAAATCAGAATGGGTTGTTGATGTGCCAGTTGGGGACACCAGATCCTTTGAGTGTACCATAGCTGCAGGTGTGGGGTGCAAAATCACTCATCTATCGTCCACCAGGTGGTGAGAGTCAGTTTTTGCAGGAAGTTGCAGACTTCATCATCAACATGGTGTTGGACTCCCCCAGGCTAATGGTACTAGGTGATGTCAATGCCTGGATCGACGATGAACTCTCGCAGTTTGGTCAAGACTTCCTCCGACTCATGAGTTCTTTTGGCTTCACACAGGTAGTTTCCTCTGCAACTCATAACCATGGTCACTCATTGGACCTAGTCTTTCTCCTGGGGTTGGAGCCCTCCGATCTGGTGGAGGAACCAGTCAGATGGTCTGACCATCACATCATCAGGTTCAATGTCTTGGCTCCCCCTTGTAGGCCTGCCCCTGGGGGATGGTCTGATACCGCCCATTGCGGGGTTTGACCTCTGATGGCCTTTTGGCAGTGTTAGACCTATCAGGAATTCCAGAGGTAAGCGAGGGTCCGGAGAATCTACTCCTGGCTTTCAATTGAGCAGTGGAGGGAGCTCTGGATACCCTCGCTCCTTTCTGTGTTTGCCGCTTACTCTCCATCCTCGGTCCCCATGGTTTGATGGGACTGATGAAGATGAAGCAGGTGCAGCGAAGGCTAGAGCATGTTTGGTGAAGATCCGGCTTAGATGACAACAAGCTTAGACTGATGGAACATTCTAGATTTTATCAGTCATCAATCTCCCATAAGAAGGAAGAATTCCTATCCAGGGAGATTGCTTCTGCACAGAATCGACCAGCTCAGCTGTTCCGAACAGTAGACAGACTGTGCAATCCAGCCTTTCTATGAGTCCAGAAAGCCGTGTCGCAGGTGGGGTGTGATGAGTTTGCTCACTTCTTTGCTGATAAGGTTGCTGACATCAGGTCAGAGATTTGCTTACCATGCCCTATAGGGGTCACTGGTGGTTGGAGTGAGGTTGCGACTCCTCCGTTTTGCTGAGCTGATTTTGACCAACTGGCAATTGAGGATACTATGCAGTTTCTCCAGAGTATGCATCCAACCTGCAGTAGTTTAGATCCTGGCCCTATCCGCCTTTTAATTGGGTGTGTAAATGTGATCGGCCTGGTTCTAGTGGAATTAATATGGTGTTCATTGGAGTCAGGGGAGTTTTCCAGCTCTCTGAAGGAGGCTGTGTTTACCCCCCCCTTCTCAAGAAGTCATCTCTTGACCCAGATTCTCCTGCAAACTACAGACCAATCTCTAACCTTCCCTTTATAGGGAAGGTTATTGAGAAAGTTGTCGCACAACAGTTGGAGAACCATCTTACCATCCATGCTATCTATGATCCTCTCCAGTCTGATTTCCATAAGAGATACAGTACTGAGACTGCTTTGGTGATCTCCTGATGGCTACAGACCAGAAGTGCTGTTCCATCTTGGTTCTTCAGGATCTCTCTTCAGCTTTCGACACCATGAACCATGGGGTACTTCTTGACAGCCTGCGGTTCTTCTGTGGCCTGTCTGGTACAGTCCTCAGATGATTCCATTCTTTCCTCACTGGCAGGTTGCAGTGGGTAGTATCAGGAATTTTTTCCTTGGACTCTTTCTCCCTGCCATATGGGGTCCTGCAGGGTTCAGAGTGTTGTACCCCATATTGTTTGTGGTGTATATGCTTCCATTAGGAGACATTGTAAGATGGTATGGGCCAAGTTTTCACTGGTATGCAGATGATACTCAGCTGTACTTGTCTTTTGTGCCTGACCAGGATAGTGCACTCTCAGTTTTGTCTAACTGTCTCACTGAAATCCAAGACTGGATGAATTCCAGTTGGCTAAGATTGAACCCTGACAGACAGAGGTGTTAGTGGTGGAAATGGGTTGCCAGATAGAGGGGTCGGTTGCTAGGTAGCCTTCGGCTTGGGGCTTCCCGCTCTTGACCGCTGAACAGGTGCAGAATGTGAGGGTGATATTTGATGATGGGTTGGCACTTCATTCGCAGATGTCAGCTGTGGTCAAGTCCTCTTTTTATCATCTGAGGAACATCGCCAGGATTAAGCACCTTGTTCGGTCCGGCGACCTTCCAACTTTGGTCCACGCTTTTGTGATCTCGCGCTTTGACTACGGTAACTCCCTGTACCTAGGGCGTCCTGGGGTTGATACCCACCACTTGCAGCTAGTGCAGAACGCTGTGGCCAGGTTATTGTCTGGGTCAACTCGATCCAGTCATATTTCACTTGTGCTGCTCGTTCTGCACTGGCTGCCTGTTCAGTGGTGGATCACCTTTAAAGTTGGCTTGCTGACTTTTGGAGCCCTACACGGTCTGGGTCCAAGTTATCTAAAAGCGCTTCTGAGACCCAACTGCCCCCTCAGACCACTCCGCTAAACTGACAAGGGATTGCTAGAGATTCCCAGGGTGCGTTTGAAGACCTCAGGAGCTCAGGCTTTTGTCTTTGCCACTCCCTCCCTGTGGAATTCTCTACCTCATCATGTATGAGAGTGCCAGACAGTGGAGAGCTTTAAAACTGCTTTAAAAACATATCTGTTTGCATGTGCTTTTTCTGATTTTTAGTACTGGACAACTGAATAGTTAATAGTTTTATTTGTTTTTATTTATGTGAGTATTGTTTTTAGAATTTGATGATCGTACAGCACTTTGATCATTTCGAAACTGCGCTTAACAAATAAACATTATTATATTATTCAAAATTATATAAAACATGACCAAAACAATAAGGTATGGCCTTATCTCACCACACAAACCCCACAAGATCTCTTCCCAAAAGTGCAAAAATTATGAACAGCATAGCTACAGCTGTAAACATTGCCAATACCTGGAGACTCTGTAATCCTGATGGCAAAGACTGCAGACACAGAGCGGTCAGTAGACAGCTTTCAGATTAAAGGCCACCAGCACATGGCTTACACACACACACACACACACACACACACACACACACACACACACACGCACACGCAGCAGTCGTACTCCATAAACTGCTGTCAGATTTATGACCACCAGCACTCACCCAAAGTCCTTGTCCCCTACTGGGGACAGAATGGTGTCCTGCAACAATCCTAAAGTTACATCCATTTTGGCACACAGCAGTAAATGCCCTTATTAGGTCATAATACTGTTCCAAAAGGAAAGCAAAATACCCCAGTAGTCCATTTTAAAATCCCCTATCATAACATAGCCAACAAATAAGAAGTACACATAATATTTAAAATTACTCACAGAGAGAAGAAAACTGAGCATACAGTATATAAGGACAGCAGTTTGTACTAACTTTGAGCTCCCCAGTACAGCAGTTCTAATTATCCCCTCTCTAGCTCAGACTGGAGTGCACTCATGGTCAGATCAACTAGAGCATGGTCTTTGTTTTGTTTTTTCTTCTTTCATTGTGTACTCAGCATTGTGGGAGGAGAGGGAGCACCGGGGGAATTCAAAGCCAGCATATATGCACCAAATTCAGATTGCCTGAATTTCTTTGCAGACATTCCTCCATAAATCACAGACAGCCATAGCGCCATGTAATTATAGGCAGAGACCTTGAAACAGTCAGCAATCTTATTCTTGATAGTACGAAACCCACAAGATCACTACCCAATAGTGCAAAAATGATGAATAGCATAGCAACAGATGTAAACATTGCCAATACCTGGAGACTCCTTAATACTGATGGCAAAGACTACACACAGAGAGTAACCAGCAGACAGCTTCACTCACACACACACACACACACACACCCACACCCACACACCAGTCATACTCCATAGACTATCAGATTTATGGCTACATCATGCACCCATTTGAAAGCCACCACTGCTGAGTTTTATTTCATTTGTTAGGGACTGATGACCAGACTGCACAAAGGCAGGCAAATAATTCAAACATGGCATCAGTAACAGGGGAGGGGGGGGGTTGTCTCATGGGATCATGGAGTGTGGATTCCCCATTCGTCTCCGACCCTGAAAAAGTACTGTGTTTAATTATTACCTGCTACCTTGCTGCACTGATGAAAGAAAGAAAAATGTGTCAGCAGATGGTCAAGGTCTGTTCAGAAGACTTACCAGTTTTGTTGGCTGCTCAGCTCAGGGGAGTCGGGTTGGATCCGCCACCTCTCCATGATGGCCTTCTCTGATATAGCCGATCTTGTTAGGTCAGCTGATCTGGCTTGCATCATGGAGGCCTGGCTGGATGAGAATACTGGCCCTATTCTGGTGGCAGCGATCCTGAATGGCTTCTAGGTGATACACTGTGCGAGATTGAATCGCAGAGGCGGGGGTGTAGCAATCTGTTTTAAATTGGAATTGAACCTTGTTGATGTGCCAGTTGAGGGAGTCAGATCCTTCGAGTGTGCTGTGGTCGCAGGTGTGGGTTGAAGGATCATTCTCAGTTACCATCCACCTGGAGCTGAGAAGTTGTTCCCGCAGGAAGTCACGGATTTTGTTGTCAACATGGTACTGGAGTCGCCTACATTGATGGTGCTGGGTGACTTCAATGCCTGGGTTGATGACAAACTCTTACTATTTGGTCAGGACTTCCTCTGACTTATGTCTTTGTTGGGCTTCACACAGGCAGTTGCCTCTGTGACTCACAGTAAAGGTCACTCACTGGATCTGATTTTCCTCCTGGGGATGGAAACCTCTGACTTGGTGGTGGAACTGGTCAGATGGTCTGATCACCATACCATTAGGTTAAATGTCTTTGCTCCCCCTTATAGACCTGCCCCCATGGAGATGATTCAATACCGCCCTTTGTGGGGTGTGAACCCAAGAGGTCTCCTGGCAGAAATGGACCTATCGGGATTACCGGGTGAAAGTGAGGGTCCCAAGAACCTTCTATAAGCCTATAATCAGGCTGTGGTGGGGGCTCTGGATGCCTAGGCTCCTGTCTGGGTTCACCCTGTCATCCTCCACCCTTGGTCCCCTTGGTTTGATGGGGCATTGAGGGAGCTGAGGTGACAGGGGAGAAGGTTAGAATGTAGCTGGTGGAGAACCGGCCTAGAGGCCGACAGACTTAGACTGATGGAACATTTTAGAGACTATCAGTCGGGAATCTCCCGTAAGAAGGCAGAATTCCTGTCCAGGGAGATTGCTGCAGCTTAGAATGGACCAGCTCAGCTCTTTCAAACTGTGGACAGACTGTGCAATCCAGCCTGTCTGCAAGTTCGGAGAGCATTTTTTTCACGTAAAGTGTGAGGAGTTTGTTCACTTCTTTGCTGAGAAGTTTGCCGACATCAGGTCTGAGATCAATTCAGCTCGCTCTATGGGGGTGGTAGGGTGGAACTGTGGTTGGCAAAATGTCGCTACACTTCGGTATTGCTGGATGGAGTTTAAATGGTTAGAGAACGAGGATGTCATGTGGATTCTAAGGGATATGTGCCCAACCTGTTGTAGTTTGAATCCGGGCCCCACTCACCTTTTATTAGGCTGTATTGATGTCATTAGCCCGGTCCTTGTGGAGGTAGTCTGGTGTTCATTGGAGATGGATGAGTTTCCCTGCTTCCTGAAGGAAGCAGTGGTGACTCCCCTTCTCAATAAATTCTCGCTTGACCCAGACTGCCCCACTAACTACCAACTGATCTCTAATCTTCCCTTTGTGGGGAAGGTTATTGAGAAGGTCATGGCACTACAGTTGAAGAACCATCTTACCATCCATGACATCTACAATCCTCTGCAGTCCAGTTTTCAAAAAAGGCATAGCACTGAGACCGCCCTGGTTCAGGTGCTCAATGATCTCCTGATTGCAAGAGATCATAAATCCCATACCATCTTGGTATTTCTAAATCTCCTCAGCCTTTGACACTGTGAACCATGGGGTGCTGCTGGAACACCTGCATGTCATCTGTGACCTGTCTGGTACGGTCCTCAGATAGTGCCATTCTTTCCTCACTGGCAGATCACAGAGAGTGGTCTTGGCTATTTACTCCTCTGAGGTATTCTCTCTGCCTAGTGGGGTGCTGCAGGACTCTGTGCTGTCCCCCATGTTGCTCGCAGTGTATATGCTGCTGTTAAGAGACATTGTGAGGTGGTATGGGCTGAGGTTTCACTGTTACACAGATGATACACAGCTCTACCTGTTCTTTGTACCCAACCAGGATAGTGTGCTCGTGGTGTTTAACAACTGCCTGGCAGAAATCCAGGATTGGATGAATACCAGCTGGGTAAAATTGAATTCAGACAAGACTGAGGCATTAGTGGTAGATCTAGGTCACTAGATAGAGGAGTCAGGGATGGGATGTCCCTCAGGGCTTTGGCCTGGGGGTTCCCAGTTACTGAACTCTGAATGGGTGTGAAATCTGGGGGTAATACTTGACGATGGTCTGACACTTCATTCTCAAGTGTCGGCCTTGGTTAAGTCCTCTTTTTACCATCTGAGGAATATGGCCTGGATTAAACATCTAGTTTCATCTGGCGACCTTCCAACTCTGATCCATGCTTTTGTGACTTCATGCATGGACTACTATAACTCCCTTTACCTAGGGCTTCCAGGGGTTGATATCCACCACTTACAGCTGGTGCAGAATGCTGCGGCCAGGCTGTTGTCTGGATCATCTCAATCCAGTCATACACCTGTGCTGCATGAACTGCACTGGCTGCCAGTTCAGTGGCGGACCACCTTCAAGGTTGGGTTGCTGACCTATAAAGCCCTACACAGACAGAGACCAAGCTACCTGCAAAATCTCCTACACCCTTATTGCCCCCTACGACCACGCCACTCAACTGACGAGAGATTGCTAGAGATTCCCAGGGTATGATTAAAAATATCTGGATCGCTGGCATTTCCATTTGCAGCCCCAACCCTGTGGAATTCTCTGCCTCATTGGATACATGAGTGCCTGACAGTGGAGAGCTTTAAAACTGCCTTAAAAACCTATTTATTCAAACTTGCTTTTGATGCTGTCTTGTAATGGATTTTCATTACTGAGTTATGTTTTTATATTGAATAATGTATTTTAGCATCTTATGGTTCTAATTGTTATTGTACAGTGCTTTGGTACTCTGTGCAAAGTGCATAATAAATAAAGGTTATCATTATTCTCCTCTGACTCTTGTTCTGACACAGTCTATTCAAAATAGATGACCAGAACCACCCAAAGTAGCTTGCAAGATCTGATCAGGTGAACCACTGCTATGCAGCAAACTGAATAGGCACCACAGCACAGCAAAGGTGTAAAGCCTTTTGAAGGGCCTGCTGCAAGTATGTGCCACTTCCCCATACACTGGTGACCAATTAACTTAGGGTCAAGACTTCTGACCAAAAGGTAATTGGTACAGACCTCCCTAACACACCTTTTCTGTATTGGAAGCACTTGTCTGACTTGCAGCACCAGCACCCCATGGCAAACAACAAAGGGAGAGGGACCCAGCTTACAGAACACAGCATGAAATCACTTGACTCACTTGTCCTCATTGCACTTCCCCCCATCCTTTTTTTGTGTGTGTTAATTACAGTTTGTTTCTCTCTGGGCTGGTGGTTACTGCAGACTCAGAGTGCTTCCTCTTTTTATATGCACACTGGTACACAGTACTGTACATGACGGGGGCCCCACCTGGAAATCTCTGGGTATCTGGCAAGGCCAGTCTGACTCTGAGAGACAATATGACAAATCAAAGTAGAGCAGTGCATTCAACTCCAGGGTCCCTGCCATCACAAGTGCACAATTAGGCACCACCATAGAGCAGGTATCAGCTACAGATAAGTGTAATTCCAGTTTAATTTCATAGTTACTCTATCTTACTGCTTACATGTTTGATTATAGTACCAAATAGAGGAGACTCTGGCTAAAAGAAGAAATCTGAACTGAAGCCTCACCACCCCACTTCTCAACCCCTCACCTGCCAGCACCATTGGAGCTTACAGTACTTTGCAAGTCCCAGAGGAAAGATAGCCATTAGACACAGGCACCAATAAAACTGTCACTTTATTATCAATCAAGCAGTGTATCCAAACTAACTCCTTACAAATGCAAATAAAGAGTAACCACCCAAATTGTTCCACAGGATAACTGGACAGAGGGTTACATGATCTTAACTTACCTTAGTAGGGAAAGTATATTTAACTTAGCAAACAAACAGATTTACTGAAACATGAGACTGCCTGTTGTACTCAATTGGAGGATCAAAACAATGTCTGTCTGCCTGTCCCAGCCCAGTGATCCCACTGCCATAAGCTGAAACCTGATATCACCTTGTACTCCTATAAAGACTGTGAAGGTATTTAGCAGAGAAGCTATAAAACAAAGTTCCCTTACAACTGTGTTTCAAAGACTTTTCAGTTGCAGATTTAAGACTGTTGCCCAGAGAACTGCATAAAAAAATCATCATTAAAGACTTTAAGAAGTATTGGACCACTACACCCCTTCCAACAGGACATTGGTTAGATAAAAATGTGTAAAAAGGGGGTTTAGGTTCCTTTAAAACTAAAACAAGCTGCCTGTGCTAGTTGCACTGGGCATATCCACCGATTGTAATTTGAGCTGGCATGAGAATGCTGCATGTAGGAAAGGAACTCTTTCTCCCCCCCCCCAGCAGAGTGATTTCAGTAGTGGAAGGATTGTGGTTCAACTCCAAAATTGTGCTTCGGTGAAAGTCTGCAGTGCCCTTTTTTCCCAAGAAGTCTGCAGGGCTCTGCCACCTGCAGCTGTAAAAAGGAAAAAGAGCTGACCTGAACATATATGGACCAGTAAGCCTACTGGACACTTTTCTGCAAATCTTTTTGAAACTTTTGTTAAGTAGGCTCTGGGAATGGAGAGATAATATGGGGGGGTCTTGCACTTCCAGGCAGGTTTTAAGGATGGAAGGTATTCTGTTGATAATTGTTTTGTTTTTACATAATCTCCTAGAGAAATATGTCTTCTTGAGGAAGCAAAACTTATTAGTGGTCTATTTTGATTATAGTTCTGCCTTTGATCTACTGTCAAGAAAATTGCTATGGCATGCTATGTTTAAGTGGCGTATTGTCCCATCTTTAATTAGCATAATAAGGGATTTATAGTCAGACACAAAGGCTGGGGTTTGGGTGGGGGCCAGAAGACAGCTGCGTCCTGGCCCCAGCTTTATTTTATATTTAAGTCAACAATCCACTTGAACATTCTACGTATAGCTGGATTTTTGCTTTAATTAAAACCAAACAACAAAAATTCTTTAGTCACTTCAAAATCAGTTTTGAATATTTTCATTGTCAAATGTTTTCACTTTTGTTAGAATCATTTTTGTGTTGTGGTAGTGAAACATGCAAAAGTAAACATTTTGGTAGTGAAAAATAAGAATGTGAAAAAAGCTGTTACTGAAAAATATGTTAGTCGGGGAAAAAAGCAATCACAAAATGAAGAGGATTCTTGAAGTTTAATAATTTGGCTCCCCTGCAGCCGCTTTGCTCTGGTTTTGGTAGGCATGGAGTCTGGGACAGGATCTCTGGAGCCTGAAAAGTTTGTGTCCATCAGTTTGGGAAAAGAAAAGTTATAGAGATGCAAAAATTCTAAAGATTTGCCCAAATTAAGATTTGTTTTGCTCTCATTTAGCTAAACATTTTTTTAAAAACCTGAGGCTTACATGTTTGATAAAGTCTGACCCAAGGTACACTCTTTTGGAAGTTTCAGAATTATACAGTTTTTAAAAAAGTAGTTAAAAAACTATTTCATTTTCTGAGCATGCTCAGCTCAAAAATGAACATTCTAAGGATAGCTGGATTTTTGCATTAGCGAAAACCAAGGAACAAAAATCACTTTCATCATTCAAACATTTCTTTCAAATGTTTTCCTTACATAAGAAACACTTTTGTGATGCAGTTGTGAAACATTCAAAAGCAAAACATTTGGTAATGAAAAAATATGAAAATCAAAATAATGTGACTATAGATGCAAACAAGCAGGGCCATCTGGGACCTGTGCCAAGGGGAGAGCCCATTGTGCTGTGCACTACCATGCAGCTATGGATACAGCAGGGCACTCAGGGCCCTGTGCCAAGAGATAAATCATCTTCACTATATGGTTACCTGCTTTCTTCCACTAACGTACTTTTCAGTAACATTATTTTCACTTTCATATTTTTCACTACTGAATTTTCAACTTTCAAATGTTTTCTATAATGAGTATCTTCACTTTTGTGAGAGTCACTTTCATTAGAATTGCTTTCTTGGTGCAGTAGTGAAGCATACAAAAATGAAAAAATGTTTCTAGGGTTGGCAAACATACTGCAGCTGCACAGAAGTTCAGGGACCAAAGGGCCCTGCACTTCTGTACCTAGATGAACTCTTCTCTTGGTGCAGGACCCAGATGACCCCGCTTGTCTGTATCTGTAGTCACAGAGAAGTGCAGGGCCCCTCTGCAGCCCTACAGATCACCCTAAAATTCTTGTCTTGGGAACCTGAACATCTGTATCTGTAGCTGCACCACAACTAGATGGACTCTTCCCTTGTCACAGGGCCATCTGACACCACTGTCAGCCTTGGGGGTGATGGTGCAGTGTTGGCCACATGAGTAACAAGTACCCATACAGTGAAGAGAACTCTTCTCCTGGCATACTACCCAGAGGGCCCTGCACCTCTGCATCCATAGCTGCACAGAAACACAAGGCCCAGAGGTCCCTGCACTTCTGCTACCAGAAGGACTCTTAGCCCTGTGTGTACACTTCTGCAGCTCCACAGACTGCCTCACAGTTTCTTTGCATTCATACCTACAAGGAAGTGCAGGGCTGGGAGGGCCATACCAGACAGACTTTGCCCTGGGCGCAGGGCCTAGAGGGTCCTGTGCATCTGGATCTATTTGTACATACCCCGAAGGGACCTGCATGAATGAGGATATGATTTCAGTGTCACAAAAAGAAAGAAATTGAACTGCAAAAAAACTATGTTAATGCAGACATTAGAGTTGAAGAACAAAAAGCAGACAAAGTAAGAAAATGGCAAACATTAGGGTTTGGAATCTCAGGAGTCTTGACAAATCGATGGTGTTGTGTTCCTTGGGATTGTCAACTTTAATACCCACCACCTTGCCTGAGCAAACAAACATGATCTGTTGCTTTACGCAGGGCCTGCAAGACCCTGCATGAAGAAAGCTATGACTGATTCTGTTAGTCACTCGTAGTGAGATATAGTTCTGTACCTCCAAAGAGTATACAGTATGTCTATGAGGCACTGACTTGCAGATGTACCTAGGGCTTTGCATAGGAGGCTACAGTCTCGGTAGAGGGGTTGGGAATTAGGGTTGATGACCCCAAGGAACAGCATACCACCAGTTTGCCAGGACTCTCAAGAATCCAAACTCTAATGCTTTTGTTTGCCTTACTTTGTCCACTTTGCATTCTTCAACACTAATGTCTGCAGTAACATAATTTTTTTGCAATGAACAGACAGATGTACAGACAGATAGACAGACATATATCAAAATAGGAGCAGGCAGTAGTAATATTCAGACATCAATACACCAGGCATGGTAAGATTATCCAACAATTTATTTTCTTTGAACATGTGTCTATGTTATTTTGATACGACATTTCGAATATGTTTAAAAAGTACTATAACTGGGATATCAAGGAAGACACCTGCCTCTGTGGTTTACTTTGAAAATCACCTAGGTCCTTTGGAAGCAAAAGGTCCCCAGCTGGGTAAGTGGATTTTGCTAAACAGCACAGGATTTTAGACCCTTTGGCTCCATAATAGCTTTTTGTTATTACTGTTATTACTGTGCATTTTATTTAATGGCACAGTGGCCATAGAGTTTAGGCCATGGTAAGGGCTGTGCAGTCATGACTAACTGTATACAGGTACTCAAGCTTAGGGCTTTGGAGGTCTCACATGTAGTGGGGAGCCAGGGTGTGTTCAGTATAAAAAGGCCCCATTTGTTGTGTGGTATCATATTATATGTCATTTGTCTTAGTGCTTGTGGTCTGGGGCCTTGGGAGTCTCATGTGGTTTGGGGAAGCTCAGGTGCATGAGTGCCTCTCGCATCCCTTGTTTTAACCCATGATTAGGAATTGTATGTCATGGTGCATGTTTGTCAGGTGACTGGTCTACTTGTGTGGAAGCTTTGGGCTGGGGAGCCTGGTTGTGACAAGTGTAACAATGCCCCTTCCATCACTGGTTTCAGCCTTTGTGTAGGATATGTTGATGTGAGTGGTTGGAGATGATGCGGTCCTAAGCGATCTTTCAGGGTGTGATGAGTTAGAGCCAGTGAGATTAATGACTCTGTGGGTACTTATATGTTGTAGCCTATCTACTGCCCAACTGCCAGCCAGCTGGAATGTAACAGCTAGTTGCAGCAGACAATCATTTTTAATCAGTGTTTGGTAGTAACGCATTACAAGTAGCACTTTACTGTGGTTTGTAACATGCATCAGTAACAAATTACTTATTAGAAAATGTAATCTTGTAAAAGTTACTGATTACATTTTCTTCTAAGTAATGCATTACTGTAATGCTGATTACATCATACTACTTTGAGCCTGGACATCAGGGTGCTACTGTGCTGGTGGGTGCTTCCCTGCTAATTTTAAAAATGTACTGCCCTTTCCCTGCTCTACGATGCCGAGTCAACAATGAACTCATCTACTGACATCGCAGCACCAGGCTCCCTGTCGACTGCGAATTGCAGTCGGCAGGGAGCCACGCATGGCAGGATCTGATTTATTCTTTGGAGTTGGTTTGGGGAAGGGGTACAAGATGGGGGAAGAGTGTTGCAGGGTCCCAGGCACATCCCCTACAGCGATATGGTACTGTTGTTGGCAGCAACGTATGTCGCTGTAGGAATTTTGCTGTGGGAAGTGTATACCCCCTTTTCCCCCCCCCCCGTTCTCACCTAACCCACATCTCCAAACAGGCAAACAGCTAGCTGGTAGAGTGAGCCACTTGGCAGAGGAGGAACTAAAAGTTTAAAAGAAAATCCTGTAGTCTAGGAATTAGTAGTCACTCAGCGCTACACCATTTGTGGTGCAAACCCTGGTGTCAATCAAATATTCCCCCCTCCCGTACCTGTACTATAAATTGCAGAGTGGTGCCAAATCCCCCATAGCAATGTGCACTGTGCACCAGCAGCAAAAAGGGAATCCAGCGAGTGTGGGAAACCACCAGAACCCTAAGACTGAGGCTAGAAAGAAGATCCCCTGTATGAACTGGGGCAGAGCACTGCAGACTAGAAAAGAGAGAGTTAGTGCATGGGCACAAATCCAGATGGGTGTGGCGTGACTCGAGCAAGACTGGTCTTGGGGGCTGATCCTGGCTGGCAACAAACCTGAACCAAGGTCTCTGGGCCGGAAGCATCCCCAGTAGGAAGTAAAAACCGGGTGAATCTAACCCCAGAATCAAATATAAGCCAAGCCAGGTATTGATATCATGTCTCTCTTGGTTTTGGGGTCTCTGTCTCTGTCTCTGTCTCTCTCTCTCTCTCTCTCCTTATTGTGCTATGTACCATTATATTGGGGGGGGGGGTGCCACCATTTAGCAGCAGCCCTCAGTGACTTGCATGAACATTCACCGGCCCATGGCTGTGTCCCCAGTCCACTTAAAGTGGGAATTTTGTTTTTCAATAATGCTGCTGGCAGTGTAGCTGCATTCACAGAGGCCTCTCAGCCCCAAAAGGCATCAAAAGGCTGCAGGAGTTGGAAGATACACAGATAGTCTAGTCCTTAGTGAGAGAGAGACAGACTGTAGGGTTTGATATAGAATGCAGGGAGGGGCAGGGCACATTCAGCTGAAATTGTTGGTGAGCAGACCTGGTCACCTTGAGCATTTGAGAAGGCTTTTTAACACATCTCAAATGTTCGAGAAGGAGCCAGGACAGCCATGCTTTCCCTTTTGACAGTCTCACCTTCCAACCTCCCTCATGAGCAGGTAGTGAGCTTTCTGCCTTGCTTTCTACAACTCCAAACAGTTTTGTGCCAAAATGGCAGTCACTTTTCTGGTTCTTTCTTCACCACCCCCAAGAATATGTAAAACCAGGCCAGGCACGTACTGTATCTCCATATCTCTCTGTGGATATAGAAGTGCTTATAAAAACTGGAGAAAGGTGAGCATTGCGGTTAAGATGTTTGTCAGTATTACTTTATGAGTGTTTAATATTTTAAAATTGTAAAGTTGAATGTTGTATATGTAATGTAGAAGACAAGGGTTATTTTTCAGACATGGGGTAAACTACAGGGTTCAGCTATTGCAGGGATGGAACCCACAAAGCCAATATAAAAGAAATTAATTTTGTTCATTCAGAATCATCGAACAACTAAATAGTGATGTAAATTTGATTGTTTGATAGAAGATGCAGGCTTTGTGGGTCTGTGCTGTTTCCCATGTCTGTCTGTGGGTTGCTGTTGGTGATGTAAATGCATAATTAGCTGTTATATGAATATGATAACCAGCAGCCCTATACCCATGCTGCCGATTACAGTGCAACGTACAAGTAGTTCTTTAAGGCAATTATGATGGATATCAAATTGATTTCAGCATGTGAGCACTTTAAACTGACTACTTATTTCACAATTGACTTCTACTGAAGCTAAGCATATGATTGATTAAATAACTTGATTGAATAATAAAGAAGTCTGGTACCGTAGTTGGAGAAATCAGTTTATTACTGAGCCTTTCTAACTGATTATGATATTTAACCATACAGTAATCTGCGTGAGGCACCATATCTCTTTTGAAGCTGCTTACCACAAAGTTGTGCTTTTTCTAAATTTTCTATGTGAATGTTTCCTCCAGAATTCCAGTGGCATCCCTTTTTTTGAAGCTTTTAATGCTGACACATAGATCCTAGGTTTTCTTGTATGGCTGAGTTTGGGGGGTGCTCAGTGCTTCATGTTTTGGGGCAGATTGAAGACCCAAGCTCAATAGGAGTAATATGACTGCTGTTATTGTAATTATAAATCTATGAAGTGTATATAGGTGGATGGATGGATGGAATGGCAACCTCCAGCATTTCTCTTAACTGAGGGTCAGGCTCCAATGTAAGGTCCCTTCTGAGCTCAAGTCCACTCCCCTGTGCCAGGGGCAATGTACAGTTTTACAATACATGGGAGTACCAGCTGTGAAGCTACCTAGCTAACAACATTGTGAGGCACATTGGATTGAGTCTGCATTTATTGGACCTGCCCACCTTTGCAGAAGGGCGGAGGTGTGGTGCATACCCTTCTGTTTCTCAAAGTCAGAAAGGGAACCACAATCCTTACAGGGAGGCTTAGGTCCAAATCCCACCACAGTCTCTGTGTGACCCTGAGCTAGTCACTTGACTTTTCAGTGCTTCCATTCACAGAGCTGTAGAAAGGAGTACAAGCAGGACCCCACAGAAAATGAGGTGTTTCATCTCAGCTGAGCTATCCCCGGTTGGGTAAATAAATTGTAAAACAAAACATTGACTGCAAGAGATAGGTAAACCATAGAGGATTCAGAGTAAACCTTCAATAATGCCTTTCACCAGAGACAGCCACGTGTTTACTGTTGGAACTGTAATCTCTATATTTAGTAACTGTTGTATGTCTGGGATCCTTCCTTTTTTATTTACACTGTGACTAAGTCACTACTGCTGAATTTCTGATAGTATGTAAGTGATCTTCAGCTTGAGAACTTTTGTTGTTACAATAAATTTTAATGCATATTTATATAATTTAGTCCAGCTGTGATGCTGTATTTTGTTTTTAGTGGGTGCTGCTTTTATTCATTTTCACCCTTGGATGGAGACCGAAGCACCAGAAGGTCAAATTACTTGGTCAAGGTCAAATTATCAGTCCATCACTGTGGTACGACTTGATTTGAACCCAGGAATCAGTTATTCACAGTTTGGGGCCCTCACTACAACGCAGTCAAAAGCTTCATGAACATCAAGTTGCTGTTATCAAGTTTCAGAATGTGGACCTCACTGTTTGGCTTTTGGATTTTTCATGTAGGTCGCTGGCTGCAAATAGTAATGTGGGCAACATGAAGGTGTACCATGGTAGCCAAAGGCAAGGAAAATTAAACTATGTACAAGAACTGAACAACTACACTTAGTGTAACAGGGCTATGTTTGACCAGGAAACAAGAATTGCTGTAACCTATTGGAAATGGTTACTATACCTAGTATATTAGCCCAGGTCTGGTTCTAAACAGCAGAAAACTGTTTTACCACAATTTACTATCACAGGATAGTATGTACTACTTATGGTGATTCACAGCTGTTACAGTGAACTGGGGCGGGGTTGGATGTCCGCCCCTGACAAGATCCCTAATGGCTTGTATTGCCTCCCCAGAGCGCCAAGCTAAATACATGGTGAGGTGTTAGGCACAGCTGGTGTGCAATGATGTGAGTTACCAGGATAACTCTGAGGTGTGCTGAGGGAAGTGAGCGGTGTGCCTAGGCTAGAGGTTGGGGCCACGGCCCAGCTATTTAGGCACTGTAGGCAGGATGAGGAAGGTGCATAGCTGCACCGGTACAGTCTAACAAATGTGTGTGGGCTGGGCCAAGAGAGTGTGGCTTCAACAAAGAAATGCTGCAAGCTGCAAGCGGAGTTAATGAAAGGCAGCCAGCTCATGGTGATGTCTTGAGGAGGCTTGGTCCTTGGGGTGCTCACCCCATGACAGTTAGCATGATGGAGCCTATGGCTGTGCCTGCACCATCATGGGGCACAGCCATGTTGCATCTTGTGGATGGGGGTTGCACCTGCATTATAGGGTGTGGACCATCCAAGTCTCAGGGCTGGGGCTCCACAAAGGGGATATGCAGTGGTGGGCACGGGGGGGGATGCATTGAGACACCTGTGTAAGTTACAAGGTAATATGTTTGATGTTGAGCTACTCCTTTTGAAACTAAGAGCCTCTAATATCCCCCATGTTGAGTGTCACTTTCCTTCATTTCAGTTGCAGAAGTAGTAGGGCTAGAAGTCTTTAAGAGGGAGTGGAGGAACATCCCACTAGATTAGCTGGCCTCCGAAAAATTATCCACTGTCGTCATCGTTGTCTTCAGCAAGGCAGACAGCAGAACAGAAGAAGCATATCAATTTTTAGTCATCTCATCAGGTCAGGAGGCACAAGCCAGTAAAAAAAAATAAATGACACTATGGAGTTTATTTTCTAATTCTCTTCTACTTTTTTCAATACACTGAAGAAGATTTTGACTTTACATCCTGTGAAAACAATTGACAGAGATAGTGGAAAGGTTTATGCAGACACTCAATTTTAAGCTTTACAGTAGCAGTACTTCTATAGCTAGTGTATGAGCAACACTGCTGGTGTTTCTGTCTTCTGCATTTAAGTATCACCCATTTTGTCTTCCCTGCAAATGCAGTATTAAATAATAATATTTCTTTCCAAGTGTAATACTGTAGCTCACTTCTTCTACTTTTATGACTGTGACCCTAGTGATGTTGTCTGTACTTATTGTGATGGTCATCTGATTGACTATACTTTTCCAGTGTCAGTGTGCTGTAGTGTGTCACCCTTTTGTCAGGTCAGATGGTCAGTCCCCACCTGCTCCAGCCACAGATGCTAAATGTGTTAAAGGAACATTTACATCCACTATAGGCTTGCGACTTTTACGGCATGGGTCACATTATATAGAATTAAGAGTCCGGTAGATGATCAAGTACATTCAGGGTTTCGTAACTTAGTTGCTAAATCAGTAAACAAGTAAAAAAAGCACACCAGCACAAACAAAATATCCTGAACCAGATTTCATCTACAATATAAATTATTGTTAACATTTGTCAACAACACTTGTTCCTTATCTGAAAAAGAAACAGAAGACAATGATGGTGTTCAACCTGAAACACGTCAAAATGGATCCTCTTCCTCCACCTTGCTCACTTCACCTACTACTAGTAGTACCCCCAAGTCATGATTTCAGAGTGTCTGTTTTTCAAAAGTGGTATTTGAGGGAATATTTTGAGGTAAAAGATAAGGGCAAAAATATTTCTGTTCAGTGTAAACTACGTATGCCTAAAGTAAAGCTTCTGTCAATATCCAAAAATAGTACATCAAACTTAAAAAAGACATATGGAATGCATCTATTGTGCATCTTTGGAGAAGTTCAAAAAAGTTGTTGCACAATGTGGCAGCAGAAATAAGCCGGCTATGACCCCCACCCAAAAAAAAATTGGTCAGAAAAGGATATGGGATGAGAAAGTAGAGGTGGAAGATGAATTTGCTAGCTCAGCTAGCATTGGAAATTCAATGGCATCCTCATCATTTATTAAAATGAGTAAATGTTTTCCCCAACAACAATTATTCAAATCCACAAAGGGTTCACTTGTCAGTCAATCTCGCGCTGACAAGCTTATTATTGAGTTTGTAGTTGAAGATCTACAGTCATTCAATGTTTCTAAACAGCCTTTTTTTGTCAAATTAGTGACTGGTCTACAGCCCACTAAAAAAGTTATGACATGAAAAGCATTGGCAGACATAACAGAGAAATTGGATCAAAACATGAAATCAGACTTGATTTCTGAATTCAGCATACATCTCACATCTGTACTACAGCTGACATTTGGATGGCACATAATAGAAGCTACCTAGGTGTGACAGCTCATTGGATTGATCAGAAAACATTGGAGAGAAAATCAGCAGCACTGGCATACATGCGAATGAAAGGAAGACACTTGTACACTGTTATGGTATCAAAACTTGAACAAGTTCACTTGAAATACCACATTCAGAACAAGGTTGCTAAAACTGTCACTGACAATTGATCAAACTCTATAAATGCATTTCATGAGTTTGGCTCTGATAATACCACACCCACCACCACCTTTTGATTCAGGATGATAAAAATGATGATGATAATGACCATGGTCAGCAACAGGCAGAGGGAAGTAGCAGCTGTGTCAGTGACGATGAAAAGGACACAGTCAGGGATGTAGTAATCTTTGTTGATGTATACAGGATTCTAGATGATGGGGATGAAGACATGGAAGAGATCTACAGCCTCCCTTCTCATTAAAAATGTGCAGTTCATACCCTGAACTTAATAGCTGTGAGAGATGTACAATATGCTACATCAAATCCTGCCTACAAGAAGATCTACAAGTACAATGGTCAAATGCGCAGCTCTTTGAAACAAAGTACAACACAGTTCACAAGCAAGTGAAACTGTCTCTGACAAAATTGGCACCAAACTGGCTGTCTTCAATGACACAAGGTGGAATTCTTACTACAGAGCAGTTGAAAAAATAAAATCTATTGTTGGAAAATATGAGGATGACCTGCTTAAAATTTGCAAAGAACTTGGTCCGATAAGGTTTAGAACAAAT